>CM051238.1:168935231-171564231 GCA_027917425.1 Gastrophryne carolinensis | reverse complement strand
AGCTCTAATGATGTCACCTGTGCATTGCTGGGGAGAGCTGCAGCTCTAATGATGTCACCTGTGCATTGCTGGGGAGAGCTACACCTCTAATGATTTAACCTGTGCATTGCTGGGGAGAGCTGTAGCTCTAATGATGTCACCTGTGCATTGCTGGGAAGAGCTGCAGCTCTAATGATGTCACCTGTGCATTTCTGGGGAGAGCTGCAGCTCTGATGATGTCACCTGTGCATTTCTGGGGAGAGCTGCAGCTCTAATGATGTCACCTGTGCATTTCTGGGGAGAGCTGCAGCTCTAATGATGTCACCTGTGCATTTCTGGGGAGAGCTGCAGCTCTAATGATGTCACCTGTGCATTGCTGGGGAGAGCTGCAGCTCTACTGATGTCACATGTGCATTTATGGGGACAGCTGCAGCTCTAATGATGTCACCTGTGCATTGCTGGGGAGAGCTGCAGCTCTACTGATGTCACATGTGCATTTATGGGGACAGCTGCAGCTCTAATGATGTCACCTGTGCATTGCTGGGGAGAGCTGCAGCTCTAATGATGTCACCTGTGCATTGCTGGGGAGAGCTGCAGCTCTAATGATGTCACATGTGCATTTCTGGGGAGAGCTGCAGCTCTAATGATGTCACCTGTGCATTGCTGGGGAGAGCTGCAGCTCTAATGATGTCACCTGTGCATTTCTGGGGAGAGCTGCAGCTCTAATGATGTCACCTGTGCATTGCTGGGGAGAGCTGCAGCTCTAATGATGTCACATGTGCATTTCTGGGGAGAGCTGCAGCTCTGATGATGTCACCTGTGCATTGCTGGGGAGAGCTGCAGAGGTATGTGGACCAAGACTGTGTCTTTAACAAAATTTAGAGACAGATTAAAGGTTTGGTTGCAAGCTAACAGGGCCTTAAGTCTTGTGTATCCTAAATTCCCTGCTCACGTCCACCTCACAGGTTAGTTATAAATTGATACAAGTGGCTGCCACCCCTCCTTTGTTTCCAGCACATCTCAAAAATTCCAGTCTGCTTTTTAAATCATTGCCTGGGAGAGATCTTGCTGATACAGTAGCCTGTGTCTGATGCTGTGCTCAGTCTTGTTGTCATGTTGTATTGCACATGTAACCTCATCTTTGTAGAAGAGTTTGGCTATTTTGTATGTTAATATATTATATATATATATATACACACATATACAGTACACACACACCTGGTATAGTGCCACATATTTTACATTACATGCTTACTAGAACATTTATAACACAAAGAAAAGAAAAAATTGATGCTGCATGTTGATTTTTATTGATTAGTTAAAGTGTTTTGATTCTGACAGATTCAAAGATTTATTTGTGTTTTTTTTTTTTTTTTTAGTTGTCTGTTGGTAAAGAATATGGTCACATTGCGACTGACATATCAGACACATTGTATTGATTACCAACCTATTCGTATACAGAAAATACAGAGAAATCAGTAGAGTTAATTTAAGTGTATAATTTGAAAGTTGATGCAGGTTTTGCTTTTGCTCCTCCTGCTGTTAATGCATCTTTGGCATTCTGTAAAATAAAATATGACAGTAAGTATAAAAGTTCCAGAATTAAAAAAGGGTCAGCTGACACAACTAGATTTATCTTATATAAGACACTGCATGCACATAAATATTATGTTCAAGAAAATGACTCTGTCAATCCTGTAGAATTGACTTAATTGACTTCATCCTTGTATTACCCCCTCCTTCCTTCCTGATGTCGCTCCCATACCCAAAGACCCCCCCCCCCAGCAATGTTCCACTCATGTGCTAGGAATTTCCCCACCAAGTGGTGTCTAGAACAGATGGCTGCCTGGGTGGATGGCACCTGGTACATGAGGTCCTTCCTACGCTAGTTACTCTCTTTCCTGCTTACTTATGTCATATTCCTTCACCTTGGACGAGGACCCTCTACCAAGTGGTGCCTCCAATTAAATGGTTGCCTGGAATTCCTCTCCTTCCATCCTCTGTATCTGCACCTCGACCTGGTACTTCCCCTCCTGTACTACTAGCCTACATTTTAAACTCACTAAACAAATTGTACACAACCCTAAACTCCTGAACTAGAAATCCCACCATGTGGCACCTGAAATGTGATGGCTGACTGGGTGGGAGGCACCTGATACAGGGAGTTCCTCTTACTCTTCTATCTCTATTCTCCTCCCACTGGTGCTTTCCTCCCATCCAGGTACTAACTATGCATCTGCTGGGTTGTTAATTGTCCCCCGACCCACTGTTATACCCCTGCAGCCTTTCTTCCACAACAAATTCCTAGTATGTATGTAATGTATGTATATGTCAAAATAAATCTGATTCTGAATCTGTGAGTTACCTTTATTGTAATTAAGGCTCACTATAAGTGACCCTCTTCTAGTGCAAGCACATGGCAGTTACAAGCCCCCCCCCCCCCCATGATCCTGAATGCCAGGGGAGTCACACACATCTAGTTAAATAGACTATAAGAGGCAAAAGGGTGGCAGCTCAACGTGCTGTTTAGTGATAAGGAAGATATTTGAGTTCTCCTTCACCCTCAACCTTTCCTGTGTGTAGTCAACCACTTTTCTCCAGCCAATCTGAACCTAAATTCCTGGCTCTTGATTCCCTTGATATAATATTGCTCTGTAGATCCACATAATCCACAGTCATATTCATGTGCATCGCAACCTAAGTGGCGGCCTTATAAATCTGCATTGCAACCTCATCATAGTGCAAATCATCTCTACTGCTACCTTCCCTGCAGCTTTATTTATCTGTTCTGCAATGTGATCCAGCCCCATGCTGCAACCTAACTGGCAAAGCTGTTAATTTGTACTGCAAGCTGACCATCAGCCCTATTCATCAGTTTTGAGTGGGGGGAGGTCATTCCAGAGGAGTGGAAAGGCTTGTGAAATGTCTTGGAGGTGGGAATGAGAAGAGATGACTAGGGAGAGGACAGGAGGATGCCCCCTTTGTTTAGTGCCCCCTTTATTCTCTGTGATCTTAGAGCGACACAGTACAGGAAATAGTTTAATAAAATGTGAATACGCTCTCTAACCTAAGGGATATCTTAGTATTAGTTTTTAGGGTCTCTACAACAGAACATGCAATTACTTAAAGTTGCCTAAAACAATCCATTTTATTTAAATAACCAGGATTGGGTTTTATGTTAGTGCTACATGGGACACGTTGCAAAGAGATAAGATTAAAATATAAAGTAATAAAAATGTATTTCATAGCCCCTGCCCAGGTACACACTAATGTTCTCCCCCTTATTCCCCTTGGGAACAAAGTCAAAATTAGCCATTTCAAAGCATCTCAAAATCCCCAACTAGATGTATATACCTTATGTATTCTAAGCTAAGCTACTTTCTTTGCCTCAATTTCTGGGTTATAGCTGAGCTGGGAAGGACATGTCATGGCGCAGCTTTATGAGTAATGATCATGCTCTGCTGTGGTCAGAGCTGCGGGGCCACTATGATTTTCCATGTTCACTTATCCTGAGAGCACTAAAGGACAGACCGGCTGTAAGACTAGACTAGACTTTTTCCCTGTGGTTCTGAAGTATTAAAATTGAGGAGGGCAAGCTTTGGAGCCCTGCTACAGCTTCTACCTGGTGCTGGAGGAAATAGAGGAGAGGCACATAGGACAGACATCAAGTGAGCTGCTTGCTGCCTTTGCCATTGGGTGTACAGTTCCTTTAAAAACTAATCTCATCCTCATTTAAAAAAACATGTACATTTGCTTCATCACTAAACCTAATGAGCTGCAGTAGAATGTGCAGTAGAGTTTTAAGCAGGAAATCCAAGGTTAAGGTAATACCATTTATTTAACAACTTACTACTACAGTAGAGTTTTACAATTTCCAAAAATGTGGAAGTAAAAACATTCCACCCTAAAAGACTCTAGTTTAGGGGGAAAATCGTCCATGCAGGGACATCCTGAATTGACGTACATATTTTATTTTAGAAGAGAGGCTAATGTGTTATGTATTTGCATTACCCCTATGATACTGTAATTGTGTATCTTCTAAAATCATGTGTTTACACCTTTTAGAAATAATGTGGCTTTCGCCTGTGGCACAAGTTCAGGGAGGTTTTTTTATATTTAAAGCGAAAACTATTTTTATTTCACTTTATTGTGTGAATTTTGAGGCTCTCACTGTCTGTCTCACGAGAACAGTATAAAATCATTTGGGTAACATGAATTGGTGGCTTTTTTCATGAGATACTTTAAGGAAGGTTTCCTGAATTGAGGTCAATAGGCTTGATTCAGAGGCACATTCATCTGGACATTCGTCTGGACTTCCGTAGCTGTCTGTGAAAGTTTTTGTGTGTTTGTCATTTTTTTGTTTTTTTTGTCCATTTTTCATTCGTACGAACAGTCGGTAAAATGCGCATATGCGCTTTCGATGAACGAAAGCAAATCGGATCATTTTCCCCACAAAATCTGATATTTTTAGTTCGTTCAGATAACTTACGTTGTTGGGATGGGCTTTCGTCTAATTCAGAGAGCTGATTGCCGAGGGACCACCAGCCTATTAAACAGCTTCATTTGCGATCCCCTTACGGACCTTTGAGGGCTCGGATTACTATTGTTGAACATGTTTTGCGGCTATGTGGAGGAGTCTGCGCGCCTTCAGCTTCAAGGCATTGCATGTATCAGCATGGCCGAGGCCATAAATTGTATAGCAATGCATAACTGAATCAATACATTTCATGTATGTCTTATAGAAGACATGTTAAACAATATTGTTGCTTAGAATGTGTATTTTATGTTAGTAATTTTAAATTCTTTCAGGGGATTCTGGATATCCACTCCTGCCCTTGCTCCTGATGCCCGTTCTTTGCCTGCAGAATGCGGGCTAGGAGTTCTCTAATCGGGCACTATGCAAAACCCGGGCAGTGGTGGCGAGGGCCTTCGGGCTTTTGAAGTCCAGATTTAGGTGTTTGGACCAAACAGGAAAGGGGGGGGGGGGGCACTGCAGTATGACCCCAACAAGGTTATACCAATAATTTAATTTACGTTTTTAACAGGGACCACACGTGCCAGAGTGGCACAACTGAGTGTCAGGGTTCTTCAGTTGGTGGGCGAGATGCAGGACCTGAGCGACTCGTTGGGGACCACAGATGAAGAACAATGTCCTGTGGCCTGCCATTGCTATGTATTTAGTTTTTTATAGTTGTAAAAATTTTCAAAATATTTTAATATTTTATATTTTATGATGGAAAAAAAAAAGTTTGTGTCATTTCATTTACAAAATACATTAACACAAAACTAATGGGCCCAGAAATATATAAAGATGAATATTCACATGACCGAGAAGTGATTTGGGTAAGTTTTAGGGGGCTAAAATGGAAGAAGAACCTAACTGCAAAGTGGTTTGGGTGAGCTTCAAAGTGGAACAACACCCACCCCTGATCGGCCCGGGAATCTTATAGATCAGCTCCCTCCCCGTGGGGCATCCGAAATCGGGAGTGCCCCCCTGTGTAAAACCCCCAGAAAGCCCCTAAAAACATACCTTATCGGCGACGGACAAGCTGCCGCCGCCTCCCACACGTCCCTCTAGCAGGGTACGCGAGAGGCGGCGGCTTATCAGTCGCTTGCCCATCACCGATAAGGTAAGATTTTAGGGGCTTTCTGGGGGGCTTCACACAGCGGGGCCCGATCGGAGTGCCCTGCGGAAGTGGACCAACACCCAGGATAGTGAAAATCCTGGGTGTTGGTCCACTTTAAGGGTCCAAAAGGGTAGATGGAGGATAGTGCTAAGTGGTTGGGGTGAGCTTTAAGGGTCCAAAAGGAAAGGTGGAGGATAGCGCTAAGTGATTTAGCTAAGCATTGTAGTAGAAGTGAGGGTGGCAAATATGTATGCGAGCACTTTAATGCGTTAAGTTTGTAGAGCGCAGGCGCAAGATCGTAAGGATTTCCGTCTGGACGATTATTGAAAAAGGGAAACAGAATCTACCGGGAAACGTAAAGGCTTCGTGGGAGGAGACGATGGGAAAAGGGCAAAAACGAAAGCCTACGTTGTAACATGAGAAAATGAAATGGAAAAGTCACTCTGGAAAATGACATCCTCGTACTCGTACTCTGCCGTACAAATGGACAGGAACTTTACAGAAGGTTAGCAATGCATGCATAGAATCGCTCGCACACTCATACGAGAGCGGGAACATTTAAAAAAAAAAAAAAACAGATCGGCACTAAAACTAAAGTATTTTTTTTGTCTCTCTGAATCGAGCCTAATATGTCATAGCTTTAGTGCATATGAGCATAGAAATAATGTGTCACTAATGACTTCTAGGTAATTTCATACGTTTTAGTAAAGAGACCACCATTAAAATGTTGCTGTGGGCTAAAGCGCAATTTTATAAATCTAGTTTTCTCCTGAAATAGCAGCAGATAAGTAAATAGTAAAGGTGACTACTAACAACTTTCCCATTCCTTTCTTAAACCGGGCCTTCAGCATGATTTAATGAAAAGCCCAAACCCTTAAAAACTATTCCCCAGCATCTAAAATTCATATATCTTAAGTTTTTAGTCACTTGCTTATTATTCATTCCCCCACCGGGCTGCAACTCTGATCAGGACTTTAGGATACGGGCGCCGCCATCTTGACTCAGAGGCATCACACATACTGAGGAGAGTGGGATAAAGAGCAGGGGGAGGGGTTATAGCTGTGCTTTGCACAGACAGGGCAGAGCTGGGGTCAGGAAAAGGACAGCAATCCCAGAATGCAGTGCGAGACTGTCCTAAGACACTTCCTGTTTTCAGGATGCCTGATGCTCCATGAACCACCATCTTGGATATTTAAAGGCTCATAACATGCAGTAGATGCAGGTAGGATGATTTTTAATGTGAGCAATCTGTATGTTCAGGGTGTGGAAACATATAGATATGCGCTTATTCAGTGTGAAGTTCCGCTTTAAATAATATGATGATAATAATATGACTAATGTGAGAAAAGCCTAAGATTCTGAATTATAAATACCACGCTAACATCCAGTCCTATGCAGGTCCATTTACTGACTTTATCACTTACATTTGGCATTTGGGCCGATCATCGCTGCATTAAATGCCGTTGTTAACTAAAAAATAATTTTAAAAATACAATATTATTATTACTATCAATGTATAATATACATAATAGGAAACAATACAACTCACAAAAGTAAAACCAATAACTTATTTTGATTTATATGATCACAGGTCCTTTAAATAGAAATTGAAGTTTAAGTGTGTATTACCATCAACCAATGTGCTTGTATAGGAGAAGAGTGAATGCATTTTAATAAAAAAATAAAAAATGAGGTATTATGGCAGGGGGCAGAGAGACTGGGTATCAAGAATTGGGCACTTGACAACCAAATGGTGAGTGAGGTTTTAGTTTCATATGCTATTTATGGAGTTTTTATATGGCTCCAGTGCTCAGTGGATCTTGCTCAAATGCTGCACTATGACGGTATTACACTGTCTATTTCCCTATTATAGGAGTAGTAGGTAATGCAGTACATAGCTGTTCTATGGCCAGAGAGCCCAGGTTATCCACTCACACATAATACAGTTTGGCATAATGTTAGTGGGCCTAAGCCCTATAAATGAACAGGTAACATACGCATTTAGCTCTAGGGTGGGACCTGGAGTAATTTCCACTTTGGGGTCTACACCACTCCCGTCCATCTCTGCCCCTAGGTGCATCCTAAGGATATGGTTAAAGCTGGTCTTAAAAAAGTGATGAGCTGCATCTACAGAAGCCTGACACTATTATGCTGAAGTGGACCATTCTCTGAAGTGGACCTTTTCTCAGACTTTTAGCAGTAGGTTTATGTTGTCATTGGGTTGAGTAAGAGTGTTAGAAAAGTGAGCACTAAGAAAAATTGCGTTTAGGATGAATGTTTTAATACTCAGAATTGCATTTGCATATTTCATAATCAAATGATGTTTTATCTGTTCGCTAAGGTCAGAGGTGGGCTAACCTCCTCTGGGATAATCATACCTGCTCTTAGGCAGTGAGCTCTGGCAGAATAGGCAAACACTGTTAGGATTCCCTCTAGTATGGGGCCACATGCTTTGTACTATTAAGCAGGCTTATGGCTGTAAATACATATATATTGTGGAGATTAGCTCTGGTAGGCGACCGGGTGTCAGCAGTATAGAGGCGGAGGCAAACAGTTCAAAGTAAAGTCTGTTTATTTCACACAAAAATCCACAAAAGCATATGTCCATACAGGTTACATCACCTTTTCAGGAAACCGCAGCATAAATGATACAGTCAGGCAAACAGCTTTTAGTCCTTGAGCAAAGGTCCTGTTTACAGTCAAATAGGCCTCAGGTCCACATGAACAGCCTCCACAGGAGATTTCAGCCAGGCTCACAGAGTCTCACTCCCATGTGAGCTCTAGACAAAGGACAGGCCACAGCTGATTCCCCAGGCTATTTAAACAGCCCGCAAAACCCGGACCTGGGTAGTGGGATGGAGTCCCACCCTGCTCTACTCCATCCCAGTAAAGCCGTCCCAGGTTAGCCTTTCGGCTATTCTAAAGCAACAGCAGCAAACTGCCACCAGCAGCTGATGCTGGAAATCAAGCTATACGGCTTTACTGCACCAATGCCAGGTACATTGGTGCTACATACCTGCCGTCAATAACGGCCCCTTGCACCTTACCACAATATATATAATATATATATATATATATATTTAACTTTTACAGCTTTGGGGTGATACTGTGGAGAAGTAGTAAATAAATAAGGTTTCTGTGAAAAATTAATTGCGTTTTTTTTTTCTAAAAAAACCCTTGATGAACTGAGATGAACTAAGGAAAGTAGGCTGCACAAAGCACAAGCATTTACCAGTTAATTGTATTTTGTATTGATTTCTTCTGTGTTTTAGGGTTTACCTTTAAGTAGTCCAACACCCATTTTGTCCCAAATGAATGCTGGGCTGCATTGAAATAGTTGTGGAGGGAATACAGATTTTGGAGTCTCTCTGCACATAAACCCCAAAAACCCCACGTTCACTTACCTTCATCATGATCCACTGAGAAACCTGGTGGTGGCCATTCACAGGGGCCTCGTTTTCCAGGGGATCACAGTGCATGTAAGTGAGAGTAGAGTTCTGGCATAATCACCTATTTAGGTGTTGGACCACTCTAAACAAAACAATTTAGCTCCTTATTAACAATGCGACGTCATTAGAGATGAGCGAACTTTTGAAAAATTTGATTCGACTGATTCGCCGAATTTTCCGACAAAAATAGATTCGACCCGAATTTATTCGCGACGAATCGCTATTAAAAACGGCTATTTCTGAGCCTCCTAGAGCCTCAATAGGGTTGTAAACCATTCTGCCTTGCTGTAACACGCATAGGATGCGTGCTGGGTTAGTTAAATAATACTTTGAATAAATATCACATGCAGATCAGAGGCATCGCTAATAGAATCGCAGAGCGGCACAATTGCAGAGAGTTGAAGTGGCATCACTATGAGGGGCAGGAGCCCAAACATTGCTTTAAAGAGACACTGGAGTTGGCAGCAGCAGGAGCCCAAAAATTGGATGACTCACACCCTGGAGTTGGCAGCAGCAGCAGCAGGAGCCCAAATATTACTTTAAAGAGACCCTGGGGTTGGCTTCAGGAGCCCAAAAATTGGATGACTCACACCCTGGAGTTGGCAGCAGCAGCAGCAGGAGCCCAAATATTACTTTAAAGAGACCCTGGGGTTGGCTTCAGGAGCCCAAAAATTGGATGAATCACACCCTGGAGTTGGCAGCAGCAGCAGCAGCAGCAACAGGAGCCCAAACATTACTTTGAAGAGACACTGGAGTTGGCTTCAGGAGCCCAAAAATTGGATGAATCACACCCTGGAGTTGGTAGCAGCAGCAGCAGGAGCCCAAATATTACTTTAAAGAGACCCTGGGGTTGGCTTCAGGAGCCCAAAAATTGGATGAATCACACCCTGGAGTTGGCAGCAGCAGCAGCAGCAGGAGCCCAAATATTACTTTAAAGGGACACTGGAGTTGGCTTCAGGAGCCCAAAAATTGGATGAATCACACCCTGGAGTTGGCAGCAGCAGGAGCCCAAATATTACTTTAAAGAGACCCTGGGGTTGGCTTCAGGAGCCCAAAAATTGGATGAATCACACCCTGGAGTTGGCAGGAGTTGGCAGCAGCAGCAGCAACAGGAGCCCAAACATTACTTTAAAGAGACACTGGAGTTGGCTTCAGTAGCCCAAAAATTGGATGAATCACACCCTGGAGTTGGCAGCAGCAGGTGCCCAAATATTACTTTAAAGAGACCCTGGGGTTGACTTCAGGAGCCCAAAAATTGGATGAATCACACCCTGGAGTTGGCAGCAGCAGCAGCAGGAGCCCAAATATTACTTTAAAGAGACACTGGAGTTGGCTTCAGGAGCCCAAAAATTGGATGAATCACACCCTGGAGTTGGCAGCAGCAGGAACCAAATATTACTTTAAAGAGAGTTGGCTTCAGGAGCCCAAAAATTGGATGAATCACACCCTGGAGTTGGCAGCAGCAGGAGCCCAAATATTACTTTAAAGAGACCCTGGGGTTGGCTTCAGGAGCCCAAAAATTGGATGAATCACACCCTGGAGTTGGCAGGAGTTGGCAGCAGCAGCAGCAGCAACAGGAGCCCAAACATTACTTTAAAAAGACACTGGAGTTGGCTTCAGTAGCCCAAAAATTGGATGAATCACACCCTGGAGTTGGCAGCAGCAGGAGCCCAAAAATTGGCCTAAAGACATAAATATGTTTTGCACCATTTGGAAAGTGTAAAACGTGGCACCATGCTGAATCTAGTCGCATGCATCAGGCATTGGTGGGTGGAAATCCTGGCTGATCCATCCCTGATTCATTTTGACAAAGGTGAGTCTCTCCACATTTTTAGTTGACAGACGAGTTCTCCTCGCCGTAACTATGGCCCCCGCCGCACTAAACACCCGCTCAGATGGCACGCTACTTGCCGGGCAGGACAGCTTTTCCAGGGCAAACTCTGCTAGTTGCGGCCACAAATCAAGTTTGGCTGCCCAGAAGTCCAGCGGATCCTGGTGTGTTGGCATGGTCATGTCAAAGTATGACATGACCTGCTGGTTCAGGTCCTGCTCCAGGTCTTCCTGCTGCTCATGAGTAGCCTCACTATGCGGGTGTAGAAAGCTACTCATTAGCAACTGAAGACTGAGGCTGCTGCTGATGGAGCTGCTGCTCCTGCCAACCCCCCCAGCGGCCATGGCAGTGGAAGGTGAGCGCAGAGGTCCCCTCGAGTCAGACCTGCGAGAGTATGGACCATGGCGCAGATAGGCATCGGCCAACTGCCTACGTAGAATGTCTTTGTAGTAGTTCAGTTTGTCCTCCCTCTCGGTGGGTTTAAAAAATGCCCCCATTTTGTGCCGGAAGCGAGGGTCCAATAAGGTGGACAGCCAGAAGTCATCCCGCCGACAGATGGAAACAATTCTGGGGTCCCTACGCAAGCACGTGAGCATGCTTCCTGCCATTAGCGCAAGTGACTCGGATGGACTACCTGTCTCCATCTCCACTGCATACTGCCACGGTGTGCCGGGTCCTCTGTCTCGCCTTCCTCAAAAACCTCTAGCTCCTCTGGCTGCTCCTGCTCCTCCTCTCCTGTCCGCTGACTAGATAAACCAGCCATTTCGCCAAGCCTAAACTGTGTTTCGCTGGGCAACTCCTCCTCCTCCTCTTCCTCCAGTTCAGCTCCAACGGGGTTCATGTGGCCGTAAGATGTAAACGCCATGTCTCCAATGCCCTGACCAGCCATGGTTTCCAACATGTGCTGCAGTACATGAAGCAGTGGAATCACGTCGTTCATCCCATAATCCTGCCGACTGACAAATAAAGTGGCTTCCTCAAAGGGCCTGAGCAAATGGCAGGTGTCATGTATGAGCTGCCACTGGTTGACATTGAAGTTACACAGTGGAGTCCCCTTATCTGCTTGGATCATCAGGAAATCCGTGATGGCTTTTCTCTGTTCATATAATCAGTCCAACATGTGAAGGGTGGAATTCCAACGGGTGGAAACATCGCAAATCAGACTATGTTGGGGGATACCATTCTGACGCTGTAGCTCAAGAAGGGTGTGTTTGGTGGTGTAGGAGTGGCTGAAGTGCATGCAAAGTTTCCTTGAAGTTGTTAGGATGTCTTGCAGATGGGGGGAACACTTCAGAAACCGCTTGACAACCAGATTGAAGACGTGAGCCATGCAGGGGGCATGGGTCAGGCTTCCTTGGCGCAGCGCAGACAAAATGTTCTTCCCATTGTCGGTAACCATGATTCCCATTTTAAGTTTTCTTGGAGTAAGCCATGTTTGGATTTCCTGATGAATACATTTAAGCAGTTCCTCCCCTGTGTGACTCAGTTCGCCCAGACAAACCATGTGAAGCACTGCGTGACACCTCCGTGCCCTGCACACATGGTAGACTGGAGGGGCACTGAGACTTGAGCCTACAGTGGAGGGTGAGGAGATGGCGGAGGATGAGGAGGCCGAGTCGCACGGTGTCACAGGCCCAACGGGCAGGGAGCGCGGAGGCCGAAGCGGCGTGACCTGTCGTTGCTGCTGCCGCTGCAAAGGGACCACATTCACCCAGTGGGCCGTAAACGACATGTACTGTCCCTGACCGTAGTTACAGCTCCAGATGTCGGCGCTGCCATGCACTTTGCTACACACCGACAGGCTCAAGGACTGGCCCACCTTCTGTTCAACAAAAGTGTGCAGCGCTGGTACTGCCTTCTTGGCAAAGAAATGACAGCTTGGGACTCTCCACCTCGGCTCGGCACAAGCCATCAGTTCTCTGAAAGGTGCAGATTCCACCACCTGAAAAGGGAGCGACTGCAGCACCAGCAACTTGGACAGGAGCACATTCAGCTTCTGCGCCGTAGGATGAGTGGGCGCATACTGCTGTCTCTTGGACATGGCTTCGCTGATGGATTGCTGGCGGGATGCATGACTTGGAGGAGGAGGAGCAGGAGCGACAGAGGATGGGTATGACGCACAGCTGCCTTCGGCTGAGGTGCTGGAGCCTTGGCTGGCAGAAATTGGGAGCGGAGTGCCACTCGGTGAGGAAGCAGTCTGGCCCACCTCTCCGAAGCCTAGGTTCTCCCAGGCCGCTTTATGGTGACGCTGCATATGTTGACGCAGGGCCGTGGTGCCAACATTTGGACCCTGGCCACGCTTCATCTTCTGCCTACATATCTTGCATGTGGCCATGTTACCCTCCTGCGGATGCTTCAGGAAAAACTGCCACACTGCCGAGTAGCTACTTTTTCCACCAACAGGCCTCACTGATTCGCTGTTGCCAACTCCAGGAACCCCTGCCCCACTACCAGGAACCCCTGCCCCACTACCCCTGCCCCAGGTGCTCTACCCCGGCCCCGTTTGTCTCCAGGCTTTACAATTGTGCCCCCATGCTGACTGCTACCACCTTGCTGCCTCAGCTGCTGACTCCGGGGCAACCTGCGCCCCTCTTCTCCTGATGATGACGATGAAGCCCCTTCATCACCCGGCTCCCAAGTGCGATCGGCTTCATCGTCATCATCATTATCACCGAGTTGTGGCTGTACGTCACTAATGTTCGTGGATTCGTCAACAGTGTCTGGCGCAGGAGCTGGAGCGCTCGCTGCACCCACGACACTGTCCACATCACTATTTGTCTGCCTAGCTAAAGAAGCCACCTCCATTTCTTGGCTGGGCAGTAGCTGCTGACTGTCCTCTATCTGATCGTCCTCCTCACTAAAGAGTGGAGCTGAACCCAAAGCATAGGATACGTCGCTGGGGGAGGGAACGGCGTAGGACAGAGGCAATGGGAGGACAGGGACTGCTCTAGGGGCATGCCAACTCAGGGTTGTGTCAGAGGAACCTACCGACCCTAGACTGGGGGTCTCAGACGTAAGTTGTGATGATGTTGTTGATGAGCGCGTCAACCAATCTACCACGGCAGATGCGTTACTGGTGGAGACCCGACCGCTAGCAGATACTGGCAGATTAGGTCTCTCAGCGTGACTCCTGCTGCTACTGGCCCCCAGTCTGCTGCGAGCTCTGCCTGCGGAATCTTGGCCTCTGCCACTCCTCTTTTCACTTCCAGGCACTTGTCTGCCCGACATAGTCTAACTGGCGTGGTAGTAGGTGATATTTTAAGAACCCCCAGGCAGCGGTGGGTCTATATGAAACAGAATATAATGCACACCAAAAGTGATCAGTAACACTCAGCCTCCAACAGGCCTGCCTAGTGTAAATAAGAGAGCTGCTTAGTGTAAATAAAGAGGGGTATGCTATGTTACAGAATGGGATGCCCCAACAGCCAGCAGTACACCTGGCAGCAGTAAGACTATGCACAGCAAAAGTGTCTTTATCAGGCCTAATTTCTATTAGAATAAGTGCAAATGGTTATGGTACTAAATAGAGGCTGGTGTAGTCACAGAATGGGATGCCCCAAAAACCAGAGAGCACCTGGCAGCAGTGAGACTATGCACAGCAAAAGTGTCTTTATCAGGCCTAATTTCTATTAGAATAAGTGCAAATGGTTATGGTATTAAATAGAGGCTGGTGTAGTCACAGAATGGGATGCCCCAAAAACCAGAGAGCACCTGGCAGCAGTGAGACTATGCACAGCAAAAGTGTCTTTATCAGGCCTAATTTCTATTAGAATAAGTGCAAATGGTTATGGTATTAAATAGAGGCTGGTGTAGTCACAGAATGGGATGCCCCAAAAACCAGAGAGCACCTGGCAGCAGTGAGACTATGCACAGCAAAAGTGTCTTTATCAGGCCTAATTTCTATTAGAATAAGTGCAAATGGTTATGGTATTAAATAGAGGCTGGTGTAGTCACAGAATGGGATGCCCCAACCAGAGAGCACCTGGGAGCAGTACTATGCACAGCAAAAGTGTCTTTATCAGGCCAAATGACTTTTAGAATAAGTGCAAAGGGTTATAGTAAATGGAGGCTGGTGTAGTCACAGAATGAGATGCCACAACAGCAGTGAACCTAGGAGCAGTAGCACTATGCAAAGCAAAAGTGTCTTTATCAGGCCAAATGACTTTTAGAATAAGTGCAAAAGGTATAGTAAATAGAGGCTGGTGTAGTCACAGAATGGGATGCCCCAACCAGAGTGCACCTGGGAGCAGTACTATGCACAGCAAAAGTGTCTTTTTCAGGCCAAATGACTTTTAGAATAAGTGCAAAGGGTTATAGTAAATGGAGGCTGGTGTAGTCACAGAATGGGATGCCACAACAGCAGTGGACCTGGGAGCAGTAGTGCTATGCACAGCAAAAGTGTCTTTATCAGGCCAAATGACTTTTAGAATAAGTGCAAAGGGTTATAGTAAATGGAGGCTGGTGTAGTCACAGAACGGGATGCCACAACAGCAGTGGACCTGGGAGCAGTAGCACTATGCAAAGCAAAAGTGTCTTTATCAGGCCAAATGACTTTTAGAATAAGTGCAAAGGGTTATAGTAAATGGAGGCTGGTGTAGTCACAGAATGGGATGCCCCAACCAGAGTGCACCTGGGAGCAGTACTATGCACAGCAAAAGTGTCTTTATCAGGCCAAATGACTTTTAGAATAAGTGCAAAGGGTTATAGTAAATGGAGGCTGGTGTAGTCACAGAACGGGATGCCACAACAGCAGTGGACCTGGGAGCAGTAGTACTATGCAAAGCAAAAGTGTCTTTATCAGGCCAAATGACTTTTAGAATAAGTGCAAAGGGTTATAGTAAATGGAGGCTGGTGTAGTCACAGAATGGGATGCCCCAACCAGAGTGCACCTGGGAGCAGTACTATGCACAGCAAAAGTGTCTTTATCAGGCCAAATGACTTTTAGAATAAGTGCAAAGGGTTATAGTAAATAGAGGCTGGTGTAGTCACAGAATGGGATGCCACAACAGCAGTGGACCTGGGAGCAGTAGTACTATGCAAAGCAAAAGTGTCTTTTTCAGGCCAAATGACTTTTAGAATAAGTGCAAAGGGTTATAGTAAATAGAGGCTGGTGTAGTCACAGAATGGGATGCCTCACAGCAGACTTGAGATCAGTTCAGTATATATGCACAGTAAGTGTATAAGCAGCCTGAAAATGCTAACAAAGCCAGTCAGCCAGCCAGTAACACTCAGGCTGGATGAAAAAAAAAAAAAATCTCCCTGTGACTGCCTCCGATTTTTCCTAACTTTCCCTGTTTTTCGCTGACTTTCTGTCTGTCTCCTGCCTGTCTCCTGCCTGTCTCCAGCCTGTCCCTGTCTGTCCCTGTCTGTCTAACTGTCTCTCTCCCTGCCTACAGCAGCGTCCTGTCTCTCACGAATGCAATAGAGAAATGAGGAAAAGCAAGATGGCCGCCGGCCTTAAATAGCGCTGTGACGTCACCGGGCTTGCTGGCTGCTGATAGGCTGCATGTGACTGTCCCAGCTTGCACTGGCGCGGGGTTGATGTCTGGACATGTCCCGTCCGCCATCTTAGAATGCCTGTAATGTAAATGAATGGATGTTAAAGGAAAACTTCGAGCGATCGAATCGCGGGGAAATTCGGATTCGATCTGAATCGAATTTTTCATGAAATTCGGATCGAATCCGGGTTCGTCCGGATCGATTCGCTCATCCCTAGACGTCATCATTGGGCAATGCACACGTCTTTACTTATACGTAGTACATGTACTACTAATACTGCTAGAAACATCATCATAAGTATTATGTGCACTTAATAAAAAGTGATGGTGAGTGATTGATAATTACTGATGGAATACTGTTCTAATGACCAAAATTGAGTTTGTAGGATGCTTACTCAAACAACATATATTTACTTAAATATCACATAAGCAATACTTACTAATTTGCAAGCAATTTTGCCACCCTAAAAATAGAGGAAACAGAAAAGTGGTTATTCTAAGTCTCTGTTGGGAGTGCGTTTGCATTGCGTTTAAAAGAAAAACATTTTTGGGACAATAAGTAAATGGTAAGTAAATTCTATGGCAGAGCAAGTGCAATAGAACCGTAATACAGGTACACTGCATTATACATGCATCGCCACTGCATTGCAATAGACTCCTATTGACTTGCGTTGTTACTACATTGAGCTGAGAAAAGTGCCTGCAGCATGTGTTGCGCAACACAGCACATGTGTGTGAACTATCTCATCTAGTACAATGTACAGCGTTTTCTCTGCATCGTAACTGCGTTGCAACACAGCAATACTGAGAAAGTGCAGAGATGTGAACAGAGCCTAAATGACTGGACTGCAAGATGTGATCTATTATAAATAATTATACTGAATATACAAAACACTTATAGGTTCTATGAATTCTGAATTAAATCTGCTATAAAAGATAATAAAACTGTATTATAACTACATGCATCTGGTAATTGTTGCTATGTTGTGAGATAACTACATGCATCTGGTAATTGTTGCTATGTTGTGAGATAATTCTAACATTAAAAGAATATGTAATACATTATTAAATAGCCGCACAATAGCTCCTAACATGTATACAAATTATATGGCGATAGTAGAGAAAAAATGTAAACATTACTTATATATAAAAAAAAAAAAATTGCAGATCTAACACAATGTTTGGCTTAGTACAATCAACATTTGGTAGATTTCTCCCCCAACCCTTCCTCCTCATAATGATGTAAGCTGTTCAAGAGGGCTTAAAGCAGACCAACGTGCGGATGTTGGTCCCACCGAATTTAGACAGTCCTCCCCCACAACACCACCCAGAAACACCCAAAAATCCTTACCTTATCCTCTATACTTGCTGGGAAACTAGCACCGCAATTGGCCATCCGGTGATCAAGTTAGTGGGGGGTTGGGGTGGCCCCCCCAGCCTGTCTTATTGCAGCGGGACCAACATCCGCACCCACACAGGTGTTGGTCCGCTTTAACTCCAAGCAGATGTGGAATAGCAGGCAGATCCTATGTTCCTGAACTGCGTGGCAGCAGCCATCTTGTCACCATTTTGACAGCTCTGCTTCTTAAAAACCCAGTCCCAAAATGATCCTAAATTGATTTGAAATAATGCTTTATTTCTAGCAAGAAGTAAAGAACCATCAGCTGTAATCACTGTTCAGAAAGCTCCTAAAACATTGTATCAACAATCTAAACAACTGTTGCATTGCCCTGTGTCTGGCAAGGCATTGACTTACATTGATACATAGAGGGTGATTCACTACTAGCACCACGTATTGCCAGATGAGGGTCTGTCTAGCAGCGCTTAGAGCGACCGCTAGTAGACTCTGTAAGCGGGTATCGGGCGCTGTAACCTAGCGTTGCGGTCGCTGTAGTAACCTGGCCGGCATTGATAGAAACATAGAAGGTTGACGGCAGAAGGAGACCATACGGTCCATCTAGTCTGCCCTTATGTGTATACTGTATGTACTCTTTATCTTAGGATAGATGTGTGCTTATCCCAGGCATGTTTAAATTCACTTACTGTCGATTTTCCATCTACCTCTGCTGGAAGTTTGTTCCAAACATCTACAACACTGTAAACTAATATTTTCTAACATTGCTCCTGATCTTTCCCCGACTAGCTTCAGGTTGTGCCCCCTTATTCTATCATTTAGTTTATTTTTAAAAACACTTCCCTCCTGAACCTTATTCAATCCTTTCACATATTTAAAGGTCTCAATCATGTCCCCCCCTCTCCCTTCTTTCCTCCAGACTGTACAAATTAAGTTCTTTAACCCTTTAAATGCCAGCCACGTAAAATTTACGTGGCTGCCTCTCCTGCAGTTAACCGCCAGCCACGTAAATTTTACGTGGCTGGCGTTCCCTTACCTTACGGGCATCAGGGGGGCATCAGCGGGCCAGTTGCAGACGAATCATGCAGAAGGGAGTCCAGGGGTCAGGGGGAAGTGACCTGTTGGTGACCCAAGTCACCCGATCGCCTCCCCGACCAATCAGCAGGGGGCGCACGGCAGCTGTCATCAGCCGGCACCCCCTGCTCTTTCCAGGCATCATGCGGCCGCCGGCGTCATCTTCCTGTCCAGGGGTCAGGGGGAGGTGACCTGTGGGTGACCCAAGTCACCCGATCACCCCCCGGACCAATCAGCGGGGGGCGCACGGCAGATGTCATCAGCCGGCGCCCCCTGCTCTCTCCAAGCATCATGCGGCCGCCGGCGTCATCTGTCTGTCTGTCTGTCTGTCCAGGGCGCAGGGGGAGGTGACCTGTGGGTGACCCAAGTCACCGATCACCCCCCCGAACCAATCAGCGGGGGGCGCATGGCAGCTGTCATCAGCCGGCGCCCCCTGCTATGCCACCACGCGGATGCCAGGCAGCCTCTTTCTCCGGGATCGCAGGTAAGTGAATGTGTGGGGAGGGGGTCTGTATGTTTTTGAGGGGTGGGTGGCCGTAGGATACCATTTCTTTACGTTTGAATCTCATAGTAATGAGATTCACTGACAAAAATCTATCTGAGATCGCCGTTTTTTGTGAATGGATCTCATTACTATGAGATTCAAATATGGGGGAGGGGGACCTCACTGCCTGCAATTGGGATGCCCCTCACTGCCTGCAATTGGGATGCCCCTCACTGCCTGCAATTGGGATGCCCCTCACTGCCTGCAATTGGGATGCCCCTCACTGCCTGCAATTGGGATGCCCCTCACTGCCTGCAATTGGGATGCCCCTCACTGCCTGCAATTGGGATGCCCCTCACTGCCTGCAATTGGGATGCCCCTCACTGCCTGCAATTGGGATGCCCCTCACTGCCTGCAATTGGGATGCCCCTCACTGCCTGCAATTGGGATGCCCCTCACTGCCTGCAATTGGGATGCCCCTCACTGCCTGCAATTGGGATGCCCCTCACTGCCTGCAATTGGGATGCCCCTCACTGCCTGCAATTGGGATGCCCCTCACTGCCTGCAATTGGGATGCCCTTCGCTGCCTGCAATTGGGATGCCCCTCGCTGCCTGCAATTGGGATGCCCCTCGCTGCCTGCAATTGGGATGCCCCTCGCTGCCTGCAATTGGGATGCCCTTCGCTGCCTGCAATTGGGATGCCCTTCGCTGCCTGCAATTGGGATGCCCTTCGCTGCCTGCAATTGGGATGCCCTTCGCTGCCTGCAATTGGGATGCCCTTCGCTGCCTGCAATTGGGATGCCCTTCGCTGCCTGCAATTGGGATGCCCCTCGCTGCCTGCAATTGGGATGCCCCTCGCTGCCTGCAATTGGGATGCCCCTCACTGCCTGCAATTGGGATGCCCCTCACTGCCTGCAATTGGGATGCCTCTCACTGCCTGCAATTGGGATGCCCCTCACTGCCTGCAATTGGGATGCCTTTCACTGCCTGCAATTGGGATGCCCTTCACTGCCTGCAATTGGGATGCCCTTCACTGCCTGCAATTGGGATGCCCTTCACTGCCTGCAATTGGGATGCCCCTCACTGCCTGCAATTGGGATGCCCTTCACTGCCTGCAATTGGGATGCCTTTCACTGCCTGCAATTGGGATGCCTTTACCCTGCCTGCAATTGGGATGCCCTTCACTGCCTGCAATTGGGATGCCCTTCACTGCCTGCAATTGGGATGCCTTTCACTGCCTGCAATTGGGATGCCTTTCACTGCCTGCAATTGGGATGCCTTTCACTGCCTGCAATTGGGATGCCTTTCACTGCCTGCAATTGGGATGCCTTTCACTGCCTGCAATTGGGATGCCCCTCACTGCCTGCAATTGGGATGCCCTTCACTGCCTGCAATTGGGATGCCTTTACCCTGCCTGCAATTGGGATGCCCTTCACTGCCTGCAATTGGGATGCCTTTACCCTGCCTGCAATTGGGATGCCCTTCACTGCCTGCAATTGGGATGCCCTTCACTGCCTGCAATTGGGATGCCCTTCACTGCCTGCAATTGGGATGCCTTTACCCTGCATGCAATTGGGATGCCTTTCACTGCCTGCAATTGGGATCTGTATGTTTTTGAGGGGTGGGTGGCCGTAGGAGACAATTTTTTTATGTTTGAATCTAATAGTAATGGGATTCATTGACAACAAACGGAGATCTACCTGAGATCTCCGTTTTTTGTGAATGGATCTCATTACTATGAGATGTACTACAACAACAACAAGCCTGGTACATCTAGAACCCTTGAGGTATGTACTTTCAGAGAACATATGGTTTGTGGGGGGTATTTCTATTGAAAAGTGGTGTTTTGGTTGAAAAAGCGCAAGGTGCGCACTTTGTCTGCAGAGCAGGAAATTTCAAGTGAAATGCCTGTTATGCATACGCTTTGCTTTGGGGTAATTGGCAACCCTACCCTTGGAGGTAGCTATGCATGTTGGGTATTGTTCTGTTCAGGGGACCTTGCAGTTTCAGATTTGCTTTGTTTTTTTTTGTTAGCGCATGTTTTTTATAGGAAAATTTGGTCTTAATTCTGCATTTTTGCAATTTTTTTAGGGAAATCCGGTACAACCAGTGAGTTTTGGGAAGGCTTGCGCCCAGAAAGCTGCAGCTACAACAACAAGCCTGGTACGCCTAGAACCCTGGATGTGTGTACTTTCAGGGAACATATGGTTTGTGGGGGGTATTTCAATTGAAAAGTGGTGTTTTGGTTGAAAAAGCGCAAGGTGCGCACTTTGTCTGCAGAGCAGGAAATTTCAAGTGAAATGCCTGTTATGCATACGCTTTGCTTTGGGGTAATTGGCAACCCTACCCTTGGAGGTAGCTATGCATGTTGGGTATTGTTCTGTTCAGGGGACCTTGCAGTTTCAGATTTGCTTAGTTTTTTTTGGTTAGCGCATGTTTTTTATAGGAAAATTTGGTCTTAATGCTGCATTTTTGCAATTTTTTTAGGGAAATCCGGTACAACCAGTGAGTTTTGGGAAGGCTTGCGTCCAGAAAGCTGCAGCTACAACAACAAGCCTGGTACGTCTAGAACGCTTGAGGTGTGTACTTTCAGGGAACATATGGTTTGTGGGGGGTATTTCAATTGAAAAGTGGTGTTTTTGTTGAAAAACCGCAAGGAGAGCAAAATGGTTGTGTTTTCTTTGAAAATTGGCTCAGTCGCTCTTTTTAGTTTTACGTGTCTCCTGGGCAGGAAAGGATGTCTACCAATACATATGTGGTACTGTTGCAATCGGGAAGAATAGGGCTTTTACACACAATATGATTTTCTGGAACAACTTGCATGTTTTATTAAGAAAACGCACTACAAATTGTAAAAAAATGTTTTTTTGGGTTTTTTTTTACATATTTTCCACAAAAATATTTAAAAAACACTGACAATCTTACAAACAAGACACTTCATGTTAAAGCCCAGACTGTGCTGAAAAAAACAATATATAATTTTCCAGGGAAATACTGGGAAATCCCTTCAAAAATCACCGTTGAACATGCGGAGCGCAAAATAGTGCAAAATGGTCTGGCAACAAAGGGGGACAAAATCTCAAGGTAGGCTGGCGGTTAAAGGGTTAAGTCTCTCCTGATAAGTTTTAAGTTTAAGTCCTTCCACCATTTTCGTTGCCCGCCTTTGGACACGTTCTATTTGAATAATGTCTTTTTGCAGGTAAGGTCTCCAGAACTGCACACAGTATTCTAGCTGTGGCCTCACCAGGGCTCTATACAGCAGCATCACCATCTCCCTCTTCCTATTGGTGATGCCTTTAGCTATGCAGCCGAGCATCCTGCTTGCTTTTCCCACTGCCTGGCTACACTGTCCACTCATCTTGCAGCTATCAGTAATCAGTACCCCTAAATCTCTCTCCTCCGAGGTCCTGGCTAACACAGTGCTGCCCATACGGTACTCCGAGCAGGGATTCCTTCTACCCAAGTGCATGATTTTACATTTAGAGACATTAAACTCTAGTTTCCACAGTTTTGACCATCTATCCAGTAAAGCTAAATCATTTTCCATGTTGCAGACACCTACCGGAATATCCACCCCATTACTAACCTTTGTATCATCAGCAAACAGACAAACTTTTCCTACCAAGCCTTCTCCTATGTCACTTACAAATATATTAAAAAGAATGGGGCCCAGGACAGAGCCTTGCGGCACACCACTTGTAACTCGCCTTTGTTCAGATTGCACGCCATTAATAACAAATCTCTGATACTGAGTCCTACCTTCAATAATGTATCTATGAGGTCTTTATGTGGTACAGTGTCAAAGGCTTTGCTAAAATCCAGATAAGCGATATCCACAGCACTACCTTCACCTAACACTTGTTTGATTTGTGTTGGGCGCTCTAACAACAGTATAACGTTGCAGCTGATGTGGTGTCCGGCACTTGGCGCTCCACACCATATTTAACAAAAAACTACACACAACGTCAGCGCTCTAAATCTGGTCGCTATAGCATAGAGCGCCAGACGCTGTGTGATTATAGTCTGTTTTTGAACACATATACACCTGTAACAAAGCGAAAACACATGGAATGACATTGTTTTAACACTGTGACATTAACACTTTAGTGCCAGATCTGTAATGACAATTCTGCATAATAATATAAAAAGTCAAAAAAGTTTCTAAAAGTGTTTGTTTACAGAGGTCACACAATGATTTGAAAAAAAGAAATACCCAAACGCGCTATTTAAACACAACCAAATAAAAGCCCATTGAAATGTATTGGAGAGGGACAGTGAGCAAAAGGTAATATGAACCTAGAGTGCCGGCGCTATACACTGAGCCGCCTCTAGTAATACATGTGACCCTACATGGCGCTGTTAGAGGCGCTCACCAGATTCGCTTTCTTAAATGTGGTTTTGCATACAGTGCCCAGCGTACACCAGACGTTACCTGCCGCTACAAAATAAAAAATGTTTCAGTGTGAGAGTCAGGCGTCAATTAATTTCAGGAGTCAATGAATTTCAGGGACCCACAAATGACGAGTCAGCAGAAGGAAGCAAGTTCTAGAGGGTTTATTAGGGAATGAAAAGTGCTGGAAAGATGCAGTCCCTGGAATCCTACACTGAGCAAGCAGAAAGCAGCCTATGGTGGTTATTTTTTATATTGTAGTGTCACGTAGCGTCCGGTGAACGATGGGCGCTGTACGCAAAACCACATTTATGAAAGCGAATCTGGTGAGCGCCTATATTAGCGCCATGTAGCGTCACATGTATTATCAGAGGCAGCTCAGGTTCAAGAGCGCTGCGTATTACCTTTTGCTCAGTGTCGCTCTCCCATACATTTTAATTGGGGTTTCATTTGCTTGTGTTTAAATAGAGTGTTTGGCAATTTTATCAAATCATTGTGTGACCTCTCCTGGCTGCAAACAAACACTTTTTTTTTTTCTTTTTACATTTTTATGCAGAATTTTATTTAAAAGTCTGGCACTAAAGTGTTATTGTCACAGTGTTAAAACAATGTCATTCCATGTGTCTTCACTTTGTTACTGGGGTATATGTGTTCAAAAACAGACACAGCATCTAACGCTCTATGCTAGAGCGTCCAGCTTTAGAGCGCCGATGCTGTGTGTGTGTAGTGTTTTGTTAAATATGGTGTGGAGCGCCGAGTGCCGGACGCACTGAGCTGGCGCTACCTGTCGCTCGCTGCAGCGTTATACTGTTGTTAGAGCGCCCAACACACATCATATTCATCAATGCAGGCCAGGTTACTACAGCGATCGCAGCGCTAGGTTACAGGGCCCGATACCTGGTTACAGTGTCTCTTAGCGGTCGCTCTAAGCTCCGCTATACAGATGCTCATCTGCCATTACCTAGCATTAGTAATGAATCAGCCTCTAATTTACAACTACACCTGGAATGTCCCTCTAATGAAGGTTTGGAAAAATACATACCGTAACTCCAGTCACAGTCCCAGTCACCTAGTTACAAAACAGAAAGAGGGTAATAAGTATACAATAATTTAGCTTTAGACACAGTTTGCATTTGTAAGATGATCCTAACTCAGTATTATGTGCGGAGCTTCTTGTTTTACACATTCTTCACTGTAACTAAACATTTGTATTGTCTGTGCTGGGAATTCTGCCATTTATTGCAACTAAGGGGGTTATTTAAGAAGCGCTAGCACCAGGTAGTACCACGTAGCGCCAGGTGAACGCTGGGCGCAGTATGTGAAAACCATATATATGAAATTTAATCTGGTCAGTGCCTCTAATAGAGTCATGTAGTGTCACATGTATCACTAGCGGTGGCTCAGTGTAAAGTGCCAGCGCTGTCTGTTCAGCAGCGCCATGTAGCACCTGTCGCTCAGTAGCGCTCTCCCATACATTTCAATGGTGTTTTATTTGGTTGTGTTTTCCTAAAGTAATGTTCTTCATTTTTGGTTCAAATCATTGTGTGGCCTCTCCCGTCCAGCAACCAAACACTTTATTGTGATTCTGGTTTAATTTTTTATGCAGAATTATATGTGCAGGTCTGCCATTGCAGTGTCAGTGTTACAGTGTAGAAACAATGTCATTCCATGTGTTTTTGCTCTGGTGCTGGTGTATATGTGTTGAGAAACAGACTTTCTGTACATAGCCTCTGGCACTCGATGCTAGAGCCCCCAGTTTTAGAGCGCTTACGCTGGTTGTGTGTATTTTTTTCTTAAATATGGGCTTCGGCGCCAAGTGCCGCATTCACTTAAAGTGGACCAAAACCGACTAAATATGTCAAATACATTTGGACAAAGCCCGTGTCAATATTCCCTTCTTAAGGTGTAGAACTAGAAATGGATAATTTAACTCTTTGAATCGCCATAGAACACTGATTTTGTTATCCCCCTCTGTAAGATGGCAGATGATCAGGTGAGGCAATTACTTAATTGCGCCACACAACAGTGGCAATGAATTGAGGAGGCGCCATTTCCCGGGATTAATACTCTTTATGGGGGGAGCAATTCAGGAGATTCTAGTTAAAAATTTGGGTTTTAGTCCACTTTAACTGTTGCTACTTATAGTTCGTTGCATTGTTGTCCTGTTAGATGTAGCGCCGTCTTGGGCGCTTTGACCTCAGGACACCACCTAGTGTTCTCGATTGGCCCTGCAGTGAATCAGGGAGAGCGCTTCTACAGCGCCTTGCACAACAGACGCTACACTAGGTTATCGCGCCAGACACCCGCTTACAGCGGACGCTCTAAGCGCTGCTACATAGATATTCAAATAGATAGCAATATGTGGCGCTAGTCTTAAATTAGCCTCCACAAGACTAGCTTCCAAGGCTTCATATTTCACATCGTTATGTGTAAACACTTGTATTGTATATGAAGGGCTATTGTTATTATATACATTATTTACATATTTGTTTACATAGATCCAGGGGAAATGAAACAAAACATTTGAATTAAAAATAAAATCTTTCAGTCCAGCAAGCAGAGACCCTCGGTTTCATCCCAATTAGAGATGTCCCACTGTGTTATTGTATAGAGAGAGAGCATTCTGCAAAGCACAGCATCCTTGCTTCCCTCTATTTGTACCATTTGTGCTGTGAACCTGATTCTTTTGCCTGTGGTAACACATAAAGGGGACATATAAGGATGCTGCTGTGTACAATGCCACAGGTCATACTCATGCTAGAATGAGACACAGGTGGTTATATTACATTAAATTCCTGTCCAGACATTAAAAAAGTCTATATTTACCTTTCTTCCCCTGCAGTTCCTCCGTGCAGCACTGGAGTCTTCATACTAACTGCTGAGGAAGATCCAGGGTTTCCCTTCTTGCAGCGGCAGGCAGACATGGCAGCATGCGTTAGACAGGTTTGACCCCCAACACACCTATTTCATTCATTGCAATGGAGGGTGCGTGCCGAGGGTGCTATGCATTGCAAGTAATAAAGTAGGCTTGTGGGGGGGCAAGGTCCCATGGATGCCACCATGAGGGGTCACTGCACTGACAGACAGAATTGCTGGATCCCCGTCCTTGGTAAGTATGAAGATACAGACGCTGGACATGCGCGTGTTTACAGGACAAGCACAGTGGAGCGGGGGGGGGGGGGGGGCTCAGAATGTGACTTTTTAGTTTTAGCCTGGACAAAACTTTTCACACTACAGGGAATCCAAAGTCCGCATGCCCATTGGGGACCTTGTTTACTGGACCAATCCACTTTTATGATCTGATTCTTCACTCTGGTTTACATTAAACTTGAGACGGAACAGCAACACTAGTATTTATCCTGATATTTTCTTTCAAATACTCAGTAAACTAATGTTTCTTGTTCCAATCCCATCATAAATCATACATCTGTTATCTTACAAATAATAAAAGCATGCTTGTTGCTGGAGGGAGAGCCCAGTAGCTTCTGCTTACTTTACAGGGTAAGAACACTTTCTATGGCATTTTTGAAAGTATATATTTTTTTCGTGCCACAAGGATGTGCTCAGGGTTTTCTTTTGTTAGAAATTGTGTGATTTACAGGAAACAAGTTGCTGCTGGCAATGTACACCAGGTCTGTACACCAAGAAGAGAGATGTGAGTCTAGTACACACAGAACACTGCTGCTATGGCCGATATTGAGGTGACAGAGCTCACTCATACTTACAAATACCCAGCAGCAGTGTTCTGTGTGTATAGGACTCACTCTTCTCTTCTGGGTGTACAGGTGGGGTGTACTTGGCCAATGGCAACCGATTGTAAAACCTGCTTCAATAAAACACACATTCTCTAATGTAAGCAGTGGAAGCAGTTTTTGCAATCTGTTGCTGTTGGCAATATAAACAATGTAACCCTTATAGATTCCAAAAAATATGGTGTGGGTCATCATCTCCAGGAAGGGAGGGGGGGGCACGTCTTTTTAAACATTTTTAAGTGTTAACCCCTTTTAAAAAACAGAATGGGCTGCCACACCCATCCAAGCAAAACCAGCCCCTGGCATCAGCTATGGGCTGGTAGACCTGGCACGGAGACTGTGAACTCCATCCCTTCTTCAGAGCCTCCTCGGTAGCAGATGACAACTCATACATACATGATTCAATGTCCCTTCAGGGGTCGGTTAATTTTGGGGACCCACAAACAACGAGTCAGCAGAAGGAAGATAGTTCTATAGAGTTTATCAGGGAATGTAAAGTGCTGGTGAATGAAAGATGCAGCCCCTGGAATCTTACACTGAGCAAGCAGAAAGCAGCCTAATATACAACTGCACCTGGAATGTCCCTCTAATGAAGGTTTGGAAAAATACATACCGCAGGTGTAGCCCCATCCAAAGGCATCTAGTTACAAAACAGAAAGAGGGGAGTAAGTATAAAATAGGTCCCATGCACTGTGGGACCAGAGAAAGGTGAGTTTTGGGCTAAACTGGGGGGTTTATACAGCAGGGCATCCCAAATCTAAAAGCCCAAAAAAAAAAACAAAACCCAGGACAGTGAAGATACTGGGTTTTGGTCTACTTTAAAGTGAAACAAAACCCAGTGCGGCTTGCCCTGGAATCGAAAGAATTGGAATGCCCCACTGTGTGAAATCCTGTAGGTCATCGGTATTCACTCACCTTCCCCCAATCCAATGGTGCATGCGAAGGCTCTCATCCAATCAGAGCCATTTGCCGTACCTTTATAATTTGGCAAACAATTCTGATTGTTTACAATGGGGAGCAAGAGCAGACCAATCCCCTGCATCCTCGGGAGATGCACAAGCCATCCAGATAGCCGTGCGATGGGAGCACGGGCTGCTGATGATGCGCCCGCTCTCGCTCCCCATTGAGGCCTTTTATAAGCCATTTGCTAAATGACACATATCGCAGGAATGTAGCTGGGGGGGGCACGTGCCCCAGGTGCAGCAGGTCAGGTGGGCACCAAAGTGGGGCCTGAGAACAGGTGGGGGACACCATTTCAAATCTTTGCCCAGGGTGCCAGAAAGCCTAGCTACTCTTCTGCATATTGGCAAAGGGCTCTCACTGGATGTGCCATTGGACCAGAAAGAGGTGAGCTGCACTGGGCAATCTGGTGGGTTTCACACAGAGGGGAGAACAGAACAAATACTAGGATTTGTTCTGCTTTAAAGAGCAACAAAATCCAGGAATTTGACATTCCTAGGTTTTTTTTTTTCCACTAACTTTCATCCAATCAGCCCTTTATGCTGTGCGTACTAATACAGTTGTTTTGGACTGAGCATTGGCATAAGGAGCGAAGGCAGCTGTATCCCTGGGTATGGAGTGTGTGTGTTCCTCTGGCCATTCTATCTGATGGATGTCTGCAATCACATCAAGGGACTGGCGTAAAGGTAAGGGGTCTTGAGGGTCATTGCAGGGGGGTCACATGGTGCAGCATCCTAAATCGGGGGGCGTGGGGGTGTAAGCACAAATAGTGCCTAGGGCAGCATTGACCTTAAATACGGCCCTGGTGGTTATATTACATTAAAGTCCCTGCCCAGACATTAGAAAAAAGTATATATTCACCTTTCTTCCCCTGCAGTTCCTCCGTGAAGCACTGAAGTTTTCATACTTACCGATGAGGAAGGCAGACATGGCGGCATGCGTTACACAGGTTTAACCCCCTAACACACCTATTCCATTTTTTGCATTGAAGGGTGCGTGCCGAGGGTGCTATGCATTGCAATTAATAAAGTAGGCTTGTGGGGGGGGGGCAAGGTCCCATGGACCCCACCATGAGGGGTCGCTGCACTGAGAGACAGAATTGCTGGATCCCCGTCCTTGGTAAGTATGAAGATACAGACACTGGACATGCGCATGTTTACAGGACAAGCACAGTGGAGCGGGGGGGGGGGGGGGCTCAGAATGTGACTTTTTAGTTTTAGCCTGGACAAAACCTTTAACACTACAGGGAATCCAAAGTCCGCATGCCCACTGGGGACCTTGCTTGCGGGACCAATCCACTTTTCAGATCTTCCCCCTGGTTTACATTAAACTTGAGACGGAACAGCAACACCAGTGTTTATCCTGATATTTTCTTTCAAATACTCAGTAAACAACCGTTTCTTGTTTCAATCCCATCATAAATCATACATCTGTTATCTTACAAATAATAAAAGCATGCTTGTTGCTGGAGGGAGAGCCCAGTAGCTTCTGCTTACTTTACAGGGTAAGAACACTTTCTATGGCATTTTTGAAAGTATATATTTTTTTGTGCCACAAGGATGTGCTCAGGGTTTTCTTTTGTTAGAAATAGTGTTTTACAGGAAACAATCTGTTGCTGCTGGCAATGTACACCAGGTCTGTACACCAAGAAGAGAGATGTGAGTCTAGTACACACAGAACACTGCTGCTATGGCCGATGTTGAGGTGACAGAGCTCACTCAAGCTTACACATGCCCAGCAGCAGTGTTCTGTGTGTATAGGACTCACTTTTCTCTTCTTGGTGTACAGGTTTGGTGTACTTTGCCAATGGAAACTGGCTGCAAAACCTGCTTCCATAAAACACATATTCTCTAACTTAAGCAGTGGAAGCAGCTTTTACTATCCACAATCTGTTGCTGTTGGCAACATACACAATGTAACCCTTAAAAGTTAAAAAAATGTGGTGTGGGGTTCCTCTCTCCAGGAGGGTGGAGTAATTCACGTCGGTTTAAATATTTTTAGAGTTAAACCCTTTAAAAAATAGTATGGGGTCCCACCCCTATCCAAGAAAGTCCAGCCTGGGCACCAGCTAGGGGGCTGGTAGACCAGGGAGCAGAGACTGAAGGGCCGGTTCCCAGCCCTGATGGCAACCACCCCACAAAGGTCATATGGTCCACGGGCTCTTCTGCAGCCCCCTAGACTTTGGGGATCCAGGTAATGGGGCATGGTGTTCTGGCAAGTCAGCAGCTTCCTGGTGGTTGACTTGCCAGCCCCTCTTTCCCTGTGAATTTCTATAGGGGTCTTATCAGTCTTACCAGTTCACAAATGGTTAAAAATAAAAACACACACACACACACACACACGCACACACGGAAAAAAAATATTTTCTGCTCTCCCCATGCTGGCTGTCAAGGGGTGTATCTTTCATCCAGCCTTCATTCAGTCTGCTTTGTATTTCTCTGTAACTCCCAGTGAACTCCCTCCTTCTTCAGAGTCCCCTTGGTGGCAGATAATGACTCATACATGCATGATTCAATGTGAGAGTCCCCTCAGGAGTCATTTAATTTCAGGGACCCACAAACAACGAGTCAGCAGAAGGAAACAAGTTCTATAGGGTTTATGAGGGAATGTAAAGTGCTGGTGAATGAAAGATGCAGCCCCTGGAATCTTACACTGAGCAAGCAGAAAGCAGCCTAATATACAACTGCACCTGGAATGTCCCTCTAATGAAGGTTTGGAAAATACATACCCCATCTCCAGTCACAGACCCAGTCACCTAGTTACAAAACAGAAAGAGGGGAGTAAGTATAAAATAATTTAGCTTTAGATACAGTTTGCATTTGTAAGATGATCCTAACTCACTATTATGTGCGGAGCTTCTTGTTTTACACATTCTTCACTGTATCTAAACATTTGTATTGTCTGTGCTGGGAATTCTGTCATTTACTGCAACTAAATGACTAGCTTCCAAGCCTTCATCTTTCACATTGTTATGTGTAAACACTTGTATTTGTTTACATAGATCCAGGGGAATTGTACATTTAAACGAGTCATTAAAAATAACAATTTTGAGTCCAGCAAGCAGGGACCCTCGGTTTCATCCCAATTAGAGATGCCCCACTGTGTTATTGTATAGAGAGAGCATTCTGCAAAGCACAACATCCTTGCTTCCCTCTATTTGTACCATTTGTGCTGTGAACCTGATTCTTTTGCCTGTGGTAACACATAAAGGGGACATATAAGGATGCTGCTGTGTACAATGCCACATTTCATACTCTTGGTAGAATGAGAAAGGAGCGGTTATATTACATTAAAGTTCCTGTCCAAAAAGTTTGTATTCCCTTTCTTCCCCTGCAGTTCATCTGTGCAGCACTGGAGACTTCATACTTAATGATGAGGAAGATCCCGGGTTTCCCTTCTTGCAGCGGCAGGCAGACATGGCAGCATGTGTTAGACAGGTTTGACCCCCAACACACCTATTCTATTCATTGCCATGAAGGGTGCGTGGCTCGTCCCCCCCCCCCCAGTGGAGCGAAGGGGGGGGGGCTCAAAATGTGACTTTTCAGTTGTAGCCTGGACAAAACCTTTAACACTACAGGGAATCCAAAATCCGCATGCCCACTGGGGACCTTGCTTGCGGGACCAATCCACTTTTAAGATTTTTACTCTGATTTACATTAAACATTTAAGGGTAATACATTTAAGGGTAAGAACACTTTCTATGGCATTTTTGGAAGTGTATATTTTTTTGTGCCACAAGACTGTGCTCAAGGTTTTCTTTTGTCAGAAATTGTGTGATTTACAGGAAACAATCTGTTGCTGCTGGCAATGTACACCAGGTCTGTACACCAAGAAGAAAGATGTGAGTCTAGTACACACAGAACACTGCTGCTATGGCCGATGGCCGAAGGACTCACTTTTCTCTTCTGGGTGTACAGGTGGGGTGTACTTTGCCAATGGCAACCGATTGCAAAACCTGCTTTCATAAAACACACATTCTCTAATGTAAGCATTGGAAGCAGTTTTTACTATCTGCAATATGTTGCCGTTGCAGTCTTACCAGCTCACAAAGGATTAAAGGTAAAACACACACACACACACACACACACACACAGAAAAAAGATCCCCCCACTCCATTGCAAATCGCTATTGTCCCTTTTCGTCCATCTCTGATTCGTCCATCTCTGATTCTGACAGCCAAATAGATACAAGCAGGGGGGTGGCAGAGGATCGGTGTCGCCTGCCCCACGTCTGGCTTTTGCTGATCGCTCTTGCTGCTGACTTCTCGCTCCTGCTGCAGGAACTGGCCTTTTATAAGATGCTGGGAGCCCAGTGCGGGGTGGAGGATGTGGGTCCTCTGTCCCACTGAAGATAATGTGACCAGCCTGAGGATGAGGACATCACCTGCCACTGGAGCGGGGACTGAGGTAAGCATATATTTGTATTGTTTTTATGAGCAATTTCATTAAAGCTCGAGTCGTAGGAACCTGAATTTTTGGGGGAAATTCGGAGCTTCGCCCAAATTGAACTTTTAAAGCTCACTTATCTCTAACGCTTACCCTTACTCTGTTGTAGTAGATGGTACTACTTACCAATTCAAAAGAATTGGGTCCTGCTGTCACATACAGAGGGAGCGCGCCGAGACATGTATGCAATTCGGTTACAGTGAATGATTCTGTGTACTCCTTTAACTGTCAGCAGGTTTACAGTTCTGGATATGGCTTTGTGCTGAAAGCCATGGACAGCCACCAAGCCTTCACAACGGGTGAATATAGATCTGGACGGGCACCACTGGTTATAGGATAAATGTTTTTTTTTCTTATGTGTGGTCAGGTCATTCAAGAAAACGTACTTTAGGTTTTTACTGCTAGAGGGGGCAATACCAATACTATTACCCAAGCATGTATTTATGTTGGTGTACAGAACACAGAAAACATACAGTATTTTTTTTATATATGTTGTATGAAAATGAATGTAATTTCCTTAATTTATCTATTTTATACCTGACTGTATATTTGTTGTAGCTCCCCTAAAAATAATTAATTATTCAATGCATACTTACGGCGGCCACTGTAGAGTTAAGTGCCTTTGTCTAAAGAACATTTAAAAAGTTATATTTATTAAATAAGCAGTAGAAGAGTATCAAGAGTATTTTAGTACAAAGACTCTCATCACTTTTAGTTAATACCTCACTGTTTTGCAACAACATTTTTTTTCTCCCTTACTGGAAAATAAAGGGGGTTATTTAAGAAATGCTAATGCCAGGTAGCGCCACGTAGCGTCAGGTGAACACTGGGCGCAGTATGTGAAAACCATATATATGAAAGTCTGTCTGCTGTCTGTTCAGCAGCGCCATGTAGCAGCTGTCGCTCAGTAGCGCTCTCCCATACATTTCAATGGTGTTTTATTTGGTTGTGTATAAATAGCGCTTTCCTAAAGTGATGTTCTACATTTTTGGTTCATATCATTTTGTGGCCTCTCCTGCCCAGTAACCAAACACCTTTTATTGTGATTTTTTTTGTGCAGAATTATATGTGCTGGCCTGCCATTGCAGTGTCATTGTCACAGTGTTAAACCAATGTCATTCCATGTGTTTTCGCTCTGGTGCTGGTGTATATGTGTTTAGAAACAGACTTTTATCACATAGCTTATGGCACTCGACGCCAGAGCACTGACGCTGGTTGTGTGTATTTTTTTCTTAAATATGAGCTTCAGTGCTGAGTGCTGAAGCATTGTCCTGCCGTTAGATGTAGCGTAGTCTTGGGTGCTTTGACCTCGGGACACCCCCTAGCGTTCTCGATTGGCTGTGCAGTGAATCAGGGAGAGCGCTTCTACAGCGCCCTGAAAAAATCACATTTATCAAAGCTGGACAGCTTAATACAGCGTCACTTCTCCGCCCGCTATGCTAGGTCACAGCGCCAGACAACCGCTTGCAGCGACCCCTTGCGGACGCTCTAAGCACTGCTACATAGATGCTCAAATGGCAATAGGTGGCGCTACCCTCTAATTCTACACCCATAAATGTGGACTATCTCCATCACAAGGTGCTGAAGATTGCACTTTACTGTCTATTTACTCCTGTAAACATCTGCTGACGTAAAGTAAAAAGGAGAATGTTTCAATACCCTGTCTCACTGAAACGCAGAATGTCCAATGATTGTCCAGCAATAGAATTCAAACTAAACACTGAGCACTTCATTTAAGTTGATGAACCTTCAACATCACAATATATGTGAAATGAGTGTGTGTGGCAACATGCTGGTTTATGTGTCGCCTCCATTTCACTGGTCCTGTGGCCTGTGTTTGCTTATAAAATGATTGCAATCTCTCCAGTTACCCATGCCATTAAATGGTTATTTATCACACTGAGAATAATCTCTCCATTTCTTGTGGAGAGTTCTCCTCTTGGCTAGTATTTCATAAAATCTGGAGAACTTCTCTACCTCACAATACAATACAGCTTCTGTTGTCAGGAAATCTTGTAACCACAAGGATTGCATCGCCTCGTTCCCGTAAAGAGGACCTTCAGTCAAATGAATCAAAGTAAAAGGGTCCTCTAAACCCCCCTCTCGCAATCAGTGATGTAAGTGAGAGCTTAATTCAATGCAGATGTTGTGGAATAGAAGACAGACTCTACACTACTGAACTGCATAAGAGCGACTGCATCTTGCCACAATTTTGACAGCCCTGATTCTGAAAAAACCCAGGGCTACAGTCAAAATGACCCTAAGTCTCTTTAAAGCTTTTGACTATCCTGGGTATTGTTCCATGCCCCGGAGGGGCATCCCAAACTTAGATGTCCCACTATGTGAAACCCCCCAGATCACCCAAACAAACTCACCTTCCTGGTTCAACCACACATGCGCGGGCTCTCATCCAATCAGAGCCATGCATATTAATTGCTAGGCAAGCGGCTTTGTTAGCACACAGAGCCTGGCAATGGGAGTAAGAGCCCTGCAGTGCATGCGCTCCCACCCCCAGCCTATCTGAATGACTGGTAATGGGAGCACGCGCACAACCCAAAGGAGAGGGGATGAGGCTGCCATTGTTTACATCACACACGGTAAGTGGTGAGAGGAATTAATTTCATTTTGTGATTGTCCATATGAGAAGGACCTGCTACTCTGAAGTGGAGAGAAATTGGGAGAAGTCATTTCACACTTTAAGTAATGGATTAGTGACCAAGTTGACAGAGCGCTCTTACAACTAATTGACTTATTTAATGACATAACGGATTCATACTTACCGTCTTTTAAACAGCGCAGCTTTTGAGGACAGCTGAGAACTACCCCAACACACATTATATCTCATACTCATATATACATATTAATAACTATATATATATATATATATATATATATATATATATATATATAAATAATTTACCAAGGCGGTAGTGACGTCCTTGATAAGAATGGCGTCTTGTCCCTCCTGCGTAAGAGTTAATATATTGTTATTACAATTTTGGTTATTAAAACAGTGGAATTTCATGATATTATAAGTCTGAAAATAGTTTAGACTAGTTAAGCGAAATCAGGGTCAGGTTGCATTTGTGTGTGTGAAAGAAAATGGCAAACCTCTCCAACATTTCAAACAACTTAAAGTGGACCAACACCCACGGGTGATCGGCCCGGGAATCTATAAGATTCCCGGGCCGATCACCCCCCACCCCGCGGGACATCCGAGATCGGGATGTCCCGCGGGGTGAAACCCCCCCCAAACACCCCAACTCACCTGCCTTATCTTCCGCCTCCCTCGCGCCCCTGTAGGCGTGCGCGCCTCCGCGCCGGCCGTCTGCGAATGGCCGGCGCGGGCGCGCGTGCGTCAAAAGTGACGCGAGGGAGGCGGCGGCGGCCGCCGCCGCTTAGACGTTCCAGATCTTCCCTTGTACGTCGGCGCTGGGAGCGGGGAGAGGTGAGTTTTTCGGGGGGTTAGGGGGGGTTTCACACAGCGGGGCACCCCGATCGGGGGTGCCCCACCGAAGTGGACCAAGACCCAGGATAGTCAAAATCCTGGGTGTTGGTCCACTTTAAGCAAATTAAAAGAGGCTTGCTCTGTGCACAGTGGGACAGACCAGCATTTAGCAAGTTCCTTCACTAAAAAATGCAAGAGAGCTTGTCTATCCAGTAAATGACCAGAAGTTGCACACAGTTGCAATTGCATGTGAAAGTGAGTTATTCACCTGGATGCCAGCCTCCCTTTGCTGTGCTACACAGGAGAACATCCAAACCAGCTGAATAATGGTTTAAAATGTTGAAGCCACTTGCTTTTTCAGTTACACTAGAATGTGTCTGCCACACACATCAGGGGGTTGTTCAGCTGTGCAGTGCTTCAAAGTGAGTTTGGCAGCTTTTATGAGCAAGTTTGTAGAATTCGATTTTTAAGAAATTTCAGCAAATCGCAGGAATCCAATTTTCAAGACGTTCCCTCATCTTTACTGCTGTTGTTTACTAAAAAATCCATTACCACATTGGAAAAATTATGTATCTTTCCTGTAAAAATGCCCCATTGCAAGTACAAGTCATTTTTTAGGGAAAAACTTCTCAGGTATAAATATTTATACAATACATGGAGGCTACTTTCACACTGTGGGGTTGCTGGGTATTCACAATCTACTTCTGATAACCCCACAATTACTATGTTAACACTGCCCATAGTAATCTATGTATCCTTTTAAACAGGCGATTGGAGATTGCAATTGCCCGCAATTTCCAAACACCCATGTGAAAGGGTTATAGATTACTGCTACAGATACCTGCAAACAGCCAGCATGCTTTGATTTTCTGAGGTATTGCTTGCGATTACACTCCACTGACTAGTGATCGCATCTGCTTTGGAATTGTTGCAATATCCTTTCAGTAAAAGTCGCTAAGTCACTAGTGCAAACTCCCCAGTGTGAAAGTAGCCTAAGATGACAATGAGAGTCCAACTCTTGTTTCCTGACAGACTAAGGAGTCTTCTATTTCTCAAGACTAATATGGTGCAGCTGTCGGATCAGTTTTGTTTATTTTTAAGATTTCTGATCAATGAAGTCTATTTGTTTAACATTTTCAGTTCAGTTTCATATATCCAGTTTATACACTGTGTAATATAAATAAGATTTTTACCGTACCGGGCATTGCTGCTTAAGAGTATCATTTATGATTTTTTCTGAACCGTTCTGAAAATGAAAACCAGAATATCAGTTGTAATGTATATAAGTACTGTGATATGTTTTACATTTTGGTGCCAATAAACAACATCCAAACGCTATTATTAAACCTCAGCAGGGAATGTGGAAGGAGAGGGATTTTTAAAGTGGACCAAGTGGATTTTGACTATCCTGGGTTTTGGTCCTTGCCCCTTGGGCACCCCGATCGCCCCGTTGCATGAAACCCCCAAGATCGTCGAAGCCAACTAACCTCTTCTCGGTCCTACGGCACATGCGCGGCCGCTCGTTCAATCACTGTGCTCGGAGTCGCTGACATCACGTTGTCTCAGTGCCTCCGAGCACGCTGACAGCTGCTTCCCCCGCTACCCTCTAACAGGGAGCGTGCATGTGCCGGCCATTCACAAATGCCTGCTAGAGGGATAGCGGGGATGTGGTCTCGGCTCGAGCATGTTCTGTTGGACCAGGAAACATTGTAAGTCTATGGGGCGACCTGAGGGGTTTCACACAGCAGGGCATCCTGATTTTGGATGCCCCGGGGGGGGAGGGAATTTGGTTTTGGCCCACTTTAACGTTAATAGATGGGGGTGAAGGAGGAAAGCTGTTGAGGAATAAAACTTGTTTACTGCAGGTAATTGCTGGCAAACCTGACTGCTGACATACCCCAGAGATCAGGTATTTAGCCACTCTGCACCCTGTTATTTGTGCCATGGTAATGCTTTGGTGATGTAAATAATGCCAATACTGGTGCCTCCTGGGTTTTCTGCTTTTTTGGGAGGCCCCCTGGGGTTATTCTCAAATTCACAGTATTTGCACATTTGCTGTACATCTAACCCCCACAATACAGGTCTGACTGTACTATTGAATAAAATGGTCAAACATCTAAGGGCGAGAATAGTAAGAATTGGAGGACAATGCTTAAATTCTGTTGCAGGTCAGTAGGTAGGTATGTGGGCAGGTAGGTGGGTAGTTCAGTCAATGGGCAGGGAGGTGAATGAGTAGTTAGGTAGGTTGGCAGGTAGGTCAGTGGACAGGTGGGTAGGTCAGTAGGTAGGTTGTCGGGAAGGTGAGTCAGTAGGAAAGTAGGTTGGTGGGTAGGTAGATCAGTAGGTAGGTGGGCTGGTAGGAGAGATTGCCACATTTGATTTAGTTCCAATATTCATTATCATGAAAAGTAAAAATACTGATATAACAAGAAATACACTCAAATATACTTACTTTTAGAAGCCCAGGCAAACAGTCTTTGGTAAGTGGTAATATCTGTGATAAATAAAGTGCCCAGATATTAGACGTTTCATGCTTCATCTGGGGTCTTAAACCCAGCTCATCTGTCTTAAAAAGTTAACTTTTCTCCACTGTTAGCAATTTACTTTGTGAATGTAGATAATCTGAGCTAAGGAGTGCAAGATGCAAAGTGCAGAGTAGACCAATGACACTTGAGAAAGAAGGCGCCGTCCCTTTAAGGAGGGCAGCCCACATGACTGGCCTGCGTTCCTGCCCGGAAGCAGACCAGCCTTGAGGAAATGGTCACGGGGGGGGGGGGGGGGGGGAGTGACATCAAGGGGAAGGGGAGTATAAAGGGACGTTCGTCCCTCCTCCCCTTCCTCTTTGACCCCCGGCATGGATGGACTGACGCTCGTCCATCCATCAGGACCAGTGACATGAGTCTCGGCGGCGCCTGTGCGGTGAGTGCTATGTTTGGGTTGGTGAGCCCCCATGTTCCTCGCCTCCCCACCACTCTTACTTTTGCTCGGGTGCGGCGCTCCTCGCTGTCACGGTGGGCGTGTGGGTCGGCAGTGTCAGCCCCCTCCGCTCCCTCTTCCAGCGCCGTCTTCAGGGCGGCCCGAGCGCCTCCGCTCGGGCTGCAGTGGAGCCGCTTCTCCCCGCCGCCTCCGCGGGCTGGGAGAGGCGGTGACATCACCCCCTGCTCCTTCCTGCCTGTTACGTGGACGAGCGTCTCTGCTCGGGCTGCAGTGGAGCAGCTTCTCCCCGCCGCCTCCGCGGGCTGGGAGGGGCGGTGACATCACCCCCTGCTCCTTCCTGCCTGTCGCGTGGCCGAGCGTCTCTGCTCGGGCGCGGCAGCGCCGCTTCTCCCGGCATCTCGGTGGGCGGGGCAAGGCGCCGACGTCACCACTGCGTTGGGTGCCCGAGCGCCTGTGTGCCGCATCTCCCCGCCGTCTGGGAGAGAAGCTGCGGCAGCGTCATCCCCCCCTCCCCCGCCGACCTGTAAAGCCCCGGCCCCTCCCCACATCAAGCTAGAGGAGGGGGCACATTGACACCCCCCCCAGCGCAGGTGGTCAGGGCTCCGCTCCAGGGGAGCAGAGAGTGTAGCTGCGGTGCCCCTCCCCGCGTACAAGCCGGAGTAGGGGGGCACCTTCTCAACCCCCACCTTCCCAACCTCCCCCCTCCCGCCATCACGGGTGTCAGAGCACTGCCCCATGCGGAGCAGGCAATGAGCTGGGGACGCGCTTTTCGCCTCCAGCCCCAACGTGGGCCCCCCTCCCGGCGTCCCCTGACGTTTGGGGGGGGGCCTTAATGCACCAGACCTCCACACCCTGGAGGTTTTCACATGTGGTTTAGGGGGGCCCACTTTTCCCCACCACCCCCCTTTTTGCATGCGCCCCACCCTGAGTTTGCGCCCCCGCTGCCCCTCCCTCGTCGCTGGACACCCCTGCTGTCCCCCGGCATGCGCGGCCCTGGGGCACGGCCATCTGGCCTGTTGTGTGGCCTCCCCCCCCCCAGTTCAGCACAAGCTCCACGGACAAGTGCACGTACGGCCGGGGGCTCGGTTTAGCGGGCAGTACCAGTTGTTTGCTCCCCCTTTTTCTCAGCAGGCAGTGTTCAGCCAGGAGCCGGCTCAGGTGGGCATTGCGGTTGGGACACTGGGACGACAAGTCGAGGACGCCCGCGACCAGGCGGGCGGTCGTGCGGCGGCAACAGCAGTCGGGGCTCGTCTTCCGGAGGCACAGCGGCGGCTCCAGGGTCGGCGGCAGCGCCGGGACGTCCGTCAGGAAGCGGGTCACTGGGCCAGTCGGGCACAGTAACCCAGGAAGCAGATCAGCGATCGGGCGGACCAGGCGGCGTGATCGTTCGGCATGGTGAGCCACATTTGATTGCCGATGTTATTCTGTATCGCAATTGGGGTGGGGGTTTCTGCGGGTTCGGGATCAGGCAAAGTCACAAGTTTTATGGTGGGGGTGCGGGATCTGTTGCGCAGGGGGAGGCGAGTGATGGGGTCGCGGGGCTGGAGCAGCGGGGGGCCCCGCTGCAGTGTGGGCGCAGGGGGCCTTAGGATGGGCGGACGAGGCGGCGGGTAGGGGCTGAGGGGGAAGGACATAGGGGGATGGTAGCAGCAAGGACCCAGGGGGCAGAAAGGGGGGTGTTAGGCCCTGCCAGTCTCGGACGTGGCAAAGGGGCGCACTTATGTGGGGTTTTGAGGGTCCGTTGGGGGGTCATCTTGAACTAGAGGTAAAGGAAAAATTTGACGGAGGGAGTATGTGGACAATTTCGTTACGTTACTGCTGCTAGGGCATTTTTGGGGTTGAGAGATGGAAAAGGGGTAAGGAGTGTCGGAATGTGGAGGATGAAGATCAGAGGTGCTGATTTTAAGAATTTTTGGTGAATGGCTGCAGGCATTCTCTATACTGGTGAGCAGGATAGGAAAAAAGAATCCGGAGCACTGATCTCCACTGTTTTGCTACCTGGATTCCATAGGGGAGGCCCACCGGGTGTACGGTGGCTCGGCTTGGTGGCGGTATGGTGAACAGTTTCGGCAATGTAGGGCGATAAGTAAGTGCTTGGGTAGAGATCACTGGGACATTGGATAGTGGCTGAGGGTTATGAATGCAAGGGGGGGTGTACCCGGTGGTGGGTGGTGTATCCCCCCCCCTTTTTAGGCTGGCGCCACCTTAACGGGGTCGGGGGTGGCGGAGACGGCCAGAAAAGGCTTGTGTTGGGCTTCAATGACTTGTATGCCACGTGCAAATTCCGGCGCAAGTGTTCAGGCCACTCGTTGGGGCGATGCTTTCAGAAGGGACGGGGGGGTTCTGCGGGGGTTCAGATGGTCCTGCAAAAAGGGGGTTACACTGGTGAGAGGGGTGGAGATGCGCCCTTGGTTAAAATAATGTATCCCGACCGGGGGGGGGGGGGGGGCGGTTGCTGGCGGAGGGTTGAGCTGGGTTGGCTCCTACTGGGGCACGCTCTCTAAAAACCCAGGAACGACCGGAGTTAGGAATGGTAAAGCTGGGGAGGGAGGTGTCTTTGGGGGCGGATGGCGGGCCCATTTAGCGACTCCCCTCTGGAATATGCTGGTGGTGTCCCATTGGGGGTTGGTGCCCACTCAGGAGCGGGGCAGATTTTGCTTCATTTGCCACTGGTCGCGTCGGTGAGTGATGGCAGGGACTAGGGGCATCGGTGTCTTATACATCGTTGACTTCTCTGTGGCCTTAGTGAGGGAAGCAGGCCCTGGGGCTTCGATGGCCAAGACCGTCATAGAGTCTGCATTTCGGCTGCTGCTGGTGCATCCGGATAGTTTTTACCTTTTGGAATGTTTTTTGTGGGTGGGTATCATGCTGACTGTTGTCTGCCAATGGGGTGCTCGATTTCGTGTATATATTTTTTTTTTTAGACCTTTAGTTCATTCCTGTGGTGGGTGGTGAAGGAGAGAGCGGACCTGGGGTCCATCTCCCACTACTTGGAGGGCTTCCTGGGCGTGGGGCCGGCAAGCACCGGAATATGTAAGGGTGTTGGCGACCATGTTGAAAATGTTTGGGGAGTTCGGGGTGCCGGTGGGCAAAAGAAGACGGGTCCGGCAGCGGTTTTGAAATCCTGGGAATTGAGATTGACACGGGCAGAGAGTTTGCAAGCTGCCGAGAGATGACGAGTTGGGGGGGGGCCCTGGAGTCAAGGAAGGTGACACTGCAGCAGTCTCACGTGGTGCTCAGAAATTCACAGGTCGGGTTTTGCCTATGGGGCGGGGGTTCACGAGAGTTTGTCATTGGCAACAGTGGTTGTCAGGGAGCCGCATCACTTTATCAAGCTGACGGCGGTCATGAAGGAGGACAGCAGGATGTGGGTCAATTTTCTGGAGTCGTGTAAGGGGCTGGCGGATTGGTTGGAAGAGATGAGGAAGAACGAGGAGCTCCAGTTGTTTACTGATACGGCAGGTTCGGGTGTTTTGGGGGGCTCATTTGGGGGTTGTTGGTGTGCAGGCCCGGGGCCAAGGCGGCGGTTGGAAGCTGCGCTTATAAGGTTTAGGCCTTTCTTGAACTGTTTCCACTGGGTGGTGGCGGTGATATTGTGTGTGTGGGGGGGGGGGGGAAACAAGCCGGTTTGTTTTCGATCGGTCAACATATCAGTCGTTTCGGCAGTCAGCGCACAGACATCGTCACTGCTGCCGGTCGTCGTGCTGGTTAGGCAGCGGGTATTGCGTTGTTTGCGGTATAATGTTTTGTGCAGGGCGGCGCTGGTGCCTGGAGTTGAGTGGAAAATGGGATAGCTGACGGTCATTTTCATTCGCAGTGGGAGCGTTTCAGGAAGCTGGCATCTGTGGGTTGGGGGTCAGCGAGTCATGCCCGAGCGGTGGGTTGGAGATTGTGTAAAACGCCTTTTGGTATTAACTCGAAGGTCGGTCGCACCATCCCTTGGGGGGCTTATGGAAAACATGGCAGCAGTGGTGGGTCTTGGAGGAGGAATTCGGGGGGCCGGCCTCGGAAGAGGACAGATGGAGCTGGCTGATATGTTATGTGAGCGGGATGGTAGCGGGTGATAAGATTTCGGCCTCGGGTGACAGGAGGACAAAGGGGTCGGTCGGAATTTACTTCAATTCAATCAATTTGGGAGTGGTAGGCGTCGCAAAGTTGGTGGAAGGAGCACGGTTTGGTGGATAGCAGGCGGCCAGTCTCGTGGTCATACTTCATCTGAGGCCTCCCCTCAGATGAGGTGGAGGAAGCAGAGGCCAGCAGTGGTGGCTCCCGACACTACATGTTCATCATGTTTCGAAGCATAGTTGTTTAATGCGGCATTTCCATTGGCATAGAGGGTATGAGGGCATAGATTTATGAGGGTGCAGGAGTTGGTGACCCCAATAAACTGGGCCTGGGGGATTGCCGCTCTGTGCTTCTTGCCTGGCTGCTGCTGTTGAAAAGTTGAGGTGGTCAGGCCGAACGGGGGTGGTGCACTGTTGTTGCATGAGGATGGTTCCGTCTATTCGTTTTCAGCTTCTGGTGGTATTTGGGAGATGCCTGGCGGAGCTTGGGATTCTGAGTGGGAAGTTTGGCACTCACTCTTTGCATTGATCGAGGAAGCTAGGTGGGGGGCTCTCAGAGGAGGCTGGAGAGGTGGGAGTTGGCGATATGATCGGCGGTATGATCGGCGGATAGAGTCGACCGGTGATCGCGATGATCGGTTTCTCTACCTGCATCACACCCTCCTCCCCTCCCCCTTTTTCTTCCCTTGTTTTTGTTTTAAGATTGCCGTGCTCGGTCGGGATCGGCGGTCATTTTTTTTTTATATTTTGGTCGGCTCGGCGAGCGGCACTGAGAAGGTGCAGGTTGCATCGGGGAATACCGGAGGATCGGGCACGATTGAGCTGGGCTGGTGTGAAAGGGCTACAGTGGGGTGAACTGCGGGAGCATACCTTGGAATGGGCATCGAGGTTGGGGCCACCGGGAGTTTCGGCATTACAAGCAGGTGCTAGCGATTTGGGGAGGGTGCCGAGGAGGCATTTAATCAAGTACATAACCCGGAACTTGTTGTTTTCCTTGGGGTATTTCCGGGGGTGGTTATGGTGGGGTCACAAATGGTCTTGGTGGCCATAGAGAAGGTTCGGTGGAAGGTCTCCAAGGCAATGATTTGGTTAATAGGGTTGAATGGGTGGTTGAGGGTGCGCCATGTCGATGTTGGGGGAAATTTGGGGCTTTTATCGATCGCATGTGGTGCACTTGCATGTCAGGGGTATCGATCTGTTAACATGTCATTGAAGGAGCGGATCAACATGGCGGTGGAGTTGTGGCGGGCCAGGCAGTGCTAAGGTGTCAGTGCTGCTTGGCTGTGGTGGGTCTCCTCTCGGGTTTCGGGTCTGAGGTAGCAGGTTTAATTTGGTTGGGTATGCGGCTGTTTCCCGAGGAAAACCGGCCAGGACGGTTTTGGTGGTAAGACAAGGAATGTGGTGGATCATTTAGGGAGGGGGGGGGGGCAGGGGGAATTTTGTATTCTGGCGGTTAGCTCAGTTAAGCTCCCAGGCCTAGGAGGTATGCGGCCGAGCTTACGTTGGCTTCCGCTTTGTGGCGCGTTTGTCTCTCCCCCCTCCCATGGTTGTCTTTACCTTAGGCTTCTCAGACCCGGAACAAAAAAGGGGGGCCCCTTTAATTGCGTGTAACTTGTTTGTATGTTTGGCTGTGGCCGATTAAATTTTAATGTTTCCAAAGATATGGTGGTCGGAGTCGTTATTTGGTGGTGGAATCTAAGGGAGGCAAGGGCATATGGAGCGCTAGCCCAGTCAAGAAGGCGCCGTCCCTTTAAGGAGGGCAGCCCACATGACTGGCCTGCGTTCCTGCCCGGAAGCAGACCAGCCTTGGGGAAATGGTCACAGGGGGAAGGGGGGAAGTGACATCAAGGGGAAGGGGAGTATAAAGGGACGTTCGTCCCTCCTCCCCTTCCTCTTTGACCCCCGGCATGGATGGACGAGCAGTCTCACCCGCCCTCCCTGTTTTTGGTTATGGTTGGGTTTGTTCGGCCACAGTTCTAGTGGAATGGAGTATTATTGTGTGGGTGATTTGTGAGGTGGTTATACAGATTTACTTTGTACATGTTGATAAAAAAAAAAAAAATAATAAATAAATAATAAAAGAAAATAATAGATGTTCTTTCTGTTTTTGCATTATTGTTATGGGCACCTGTTGGGGGTGCTTCAGTTCAGTTTAATGTTATTTAATGCTGTTAGATGCTGTTTGTTATATATTAAAAAAAAAAAAAAAAATAAGAATAAATGTATTTTATTTATATGTTAATTTATGATCCTTTGTGTATGGGGGGTTTCTTGTTATAACGGGGTTAATTTTTGTCATGTATTTGTCACAGCCGTTTGGCGGGTCTCCTCTCGGGTTTCGGGTCTGAGGTAGCAGGTTTAATTTGGTTGGGTATGCGGCTGTTTCCAGAGGAAACCGGCCAGGACGGTTTTGGTGGTAAGACAAGGAATGTGGTGGATCATTTAGGGAGGGGGGGGGGCAGGGGGAATTTTGTATTCTGGCGGTTAGCTCAGTTAAGCTCCCAGGCCTAGGAGGTATGCGGCCGAGCTTACGTTGGCTTCCGCTTTGTGCTGCGTTTGTCTCTCCCCCCTCCCATGGTTGTCTTTACCTTAGGCTTCTCAGACCCGGAACAAAAAAGGGGGCCCCTTTAATTGCGTGTAACTTGTTTGTATGTTTGTCTGTGGCCGATTAAATTTTAATCTTTCCAAATATATGGTGGTCGGAGTCGTTATTTGGTGGTGGAATCTAAGGGAGGCAAGGGCATATGGAGCTCTAGCCCAGTCATGACGACCTTATTTGATATGATGGTTATGGTGACTCTGTACAACTTACATTTCTTCTTTGAATTGCATTTTTTCTATATGTATGATTTGTCAATTGTGCCATGTCTACATATTACTTGAAACAAAATAAAAACCTTAAATTAAGAAAAGAAAATAACTTGCCTGGCCATGTTTTTACTCTTTGATATGATATGTGATGGTAAAATCCTTAAGGCTTGGTGGTCTGGCAGTGCTTAGTGCATACCTGAGTCCAGTCCAGGGCTAATCTGAACTGAAGCCCTCTGGTAGGAGGCAGGATTGTCACATGGGGGGGGGTCTATATGTTTTCTACCTAGCTAAACAGATTTGTTTCCCCAGCTCAGACAGATGACATGTCCTTGCTTTGCATGATGAAGCAGAGCTCTACTCCCGTCGTACACTCTTTTGTCTTTGCTCAAGTAATGGGGGTCCTCTACCTGTATGTCAGGAGCATGAGGAAATATATATTTTCTTTCCACAAATACTATACAAAGGCATGTCAAACACCTATTTTTCCTGGGATTCATCCAGTTTTGTAGCCCCATCACCCAGTCACCCAGTCAGAGCCCTAAATCACCTGGAAATCAGGAATCAGACACTCTGATTCTCTATCATGTGAACATTGGGCAGCAACATGTAGACTTGGGTATAGTTCTGCCTCTGTGCAAAGCCCCTCTAATCTGTATAGTTTTAGAGGAGTAGTGAGCTGCTGCAGAACCAGAACTTATACATCTCTATACGTTTTTATTCTGGAAGTACAGAGCGCTGGGGGTAATCTCACACTAACTATGAGTCTCGATCTTGCCTATGTGGTCAAGAGTCAGAGGACTTGTGCAGGCTGTGTCTCAGGCAGAACTATCCCGGTAACCCCCCCCCCCCCCCCCGTGAGTGGCTGGGGGGTGTGATGGACTTGGTTGGCATTATTACGGGGGGGGGGGGGGGGGGGGGAATAGAACGTTGTTTCAGAAATGCCTACCCAGACATTCAGTAATGTAGTTGATGAGATTGATGGATAGGAAAGGAAAATGGAAAGTGGGAAAAAGAGTGTGTTTGAGATAATGAAAATGGAAGGGGAGTGGGAAAGAGCGAGAGGTCTAGAATTGGAAAAAAAAGAATCAGTTGATAAAAGAAAAAAGACAATGCCAATGTAAAGAAATAAAAGAGAGAAAGGTATTGTGAATTGGAAAGAGAGTGGATAAAGGATAAAAGGAAAATGGCGTGATAGAAAAGCACATGGACATCAAGCTCTCTTATTCCATCAGTGGGATTTCTTTTCTGGACTTAGGGCTGACATTTTTGTCTGACTTTACCCAGTTACTGACAATATTAGCTCATTTAAAATATAACTGTCTTAGCTCTGGTGGATTGGGAAACATCTCAGCTTTTAATGCTGGACCATAGAAAAATCACCTTGCTGCAATAGGACAGCTAACGTCTATGGGAGGGGATTTGCTGGTCACACGGAGGCTACATGGTGAGTTTGGTGTTATTTGGCAGTAAAGGGTTTGCAGCTCCACAGCAACAGAGCACAGCTTATCCACTCTTGTCATCCCATTGGGATGCTAAATGATTTAAACCACAAAATCCTGCAAATAATCTCCATCCCCTACACAACACCACACCCATTACTCAAAATACTGATTTCCAAAGCTAACATATCTGTAAACAGTTTATTACCGGTCTGTTCTATATTGTATACATGTTTTTATGGGAATGATCCAGCTAAATCCTGTAAATGTCAGGACTTGGATACTTGAGATTTGCTGAACAGTCTTTAAGCCACCAACATTTATTATGGTAAGTAAAATGATATCATACCACTTTACATGCTGTTTCGGTAACTGCTTTTTTCAGATCAGCGGGAAAAACAGCCTGCAGATAAAGTAAAAAGTATATTATAAGCTTCATTGTAACATCTTGCGCATCATCCAGATCATTACCTGCATAACCCAAATTACCTAAGGGGTTTATTCATCAAGGGATAGCGGCAGGCAGCCTCTGGTGAACGCGGGGCGCTGTACGCAATACCACATTTATCGAAGCGATTCTGGTGAGCGACTCTTACAGCATTACGTAGCGACCGATTCATCATCACAGACGGCTCAGCATATACCGCCTGTGCTGTGACTTCCAGAGTGCCTGGTATTACCTGTCGCTACCTGTGGCTCTCCCATACATTTCAATGGACGTTCCTTTTCTTCTCTTTAAACAGGGTTTTCTTTTATTTTGTTTTGTTTTTTTAACAAATAATTGTGTGACCTCTCCTGGCATTTTTGAAAACTTTATTGATTTTTTTTATTTTTATGCAGAATTGTCATTACATGTCTGGTATTAAAGTGTTAATGTCACAATGTAATAACAATGTAATTCCATATGTTTTCGCTTTTGTTACTAGTGGATATGTTTCCAAAAAGGAACTTTAATCACACAGCTTCTGGTGCTCTGGGCTACAGCGCCCCAGTTTTGAGTGCCGCCACTGTGTGAGATGTTTTTTTAATGAATATGGTTTGAGTTGCTCACACTGACCAGTCGCTACCGTTCGCTCCCATATAGCTCTGTACTGGTGTTATAGCAACTCACACATCAAATTCATCAATGTCGATAGCTGGCGCTAGTAAAGAATCAGCCTGCCCATGTTTTTCTATGCATTGTTTTTAACTCACTTATTTTACTGAACAACCAAGTATAAGTATTGCAAAGGAATTCCTGCTCAGCATTTAATCCATCCATACAGATGTGCAACTCACTAGGTAACCCAACTAGTGAACACACGGGCAGGCTGTTTCATTACTAGCGCCAGCTATCAGCAGATGAGCGTCTGCACAAAGGCGCTAAGAGCGACCGCTAGTAGATGCTGTGATCGGCTATCAGGCGCTGTAACAGAGCGCCTCAGTCGCTCTAGCCCTTCTAGTGCCAGCTACATGAGTCTCACGTAGCAGCCTCTACTCCACTTAAGTGCCAGCTACGTGAGACTCATGTAGCTGACTTTAAACCCCCACAGTAAAAAAAATATAAAATCCGGCCGGGTCTCCTCTTTAATTTGGTACCATCCGATCCCCCGTGGGGGCTCGGATGGCTCCAGGAGAGCCCCCAGAATAGCGACCCCACCTCGCTGCTAACTGTAAAAAAATAAAATAAAAAATGACATTTACTTACCTGCAGTCGCGCTGCCTCCCTCCGGGTCTCCTCTTTCCTCTTCACTGGGGGGGTCTCTGATCACCCCCCCTGGCTCTTCAGCTTCAGGGAAGAACCTGAAAGGGCTCTCCCCCTCTCTCCCGACGGGCGCCGCCATCTTGTCGCTAAGCCCCGCCCCTTTGGGGTCGGGGCTTATGATGTCACTCACCGGGTGTCCTGGCTCCCGGCTGCTGTTCTTTCAGATGCGATCACCTGCCCCTCTGGTACTGTAGCCAGCATGATCGCATCTGTCATCACACCGAGGGAAGGAGCTGACGATCAGAGATAAGTAAAGTTAAAAAAAAAGTTTTTATTTTTTAATAAAAGTCATTTTTTCCTATGTGTGTGTTTTTTTACATGGTTGGAAGCCATCCGTGTGGTGGCTGTTCCATTTGTCCCCATATGGACAAGGGCAACACTGTAGAAAATTTAAAGACCGGTAAAGTTTTCCACATACGACAGTTTGTCAACTGTAAAACAGTGGGTGTTGTATATGTGCTTAAATGCAGCTGCCCCAAACTATATGTGGGAGAAACCAAAAATAGTTTAAAGGCCAGAGTACAGGGACACTTATCCAACATACGTCTGGCGGAGTGGAACGTGCGTCTGGGTAGAACTGTTCCCCCTGTGGCGCAGCATTTTTTGCAATTTCACAACAGTGATTTCAGCAAACTCACTGTAACTGGGATTGAGAAGGTTAGTCTAGGGCCACGGGGAGGGGATATAAAAAGGGTGTTACAGCAACATGAATTACGCTGGATTTTTAACCTTAGTTCTCAAGCCCCATTTGGACTCAATGAAGACTTAGCATTCACACCATTCTTGGGGTTGTAATTCACTTTGCACTGTTTCCTGGGGGGGGGGGATTGTAATTGCATGGGGGTAGGTTTGGTTTTTGTCGTTTGCTTTGGAATATTAAGGTACACTCTTTATGGTTTTTGGGTCACGTTTTCACTTTAGATTTAATATTAGTATACCTCATATTTCGGGCTCATTGGTAAGTTGCCTGTTTATGGGGTTCACATGTTTGTCACAAGCTGGGAATTTTCCTATTTTTCCAGAGATTTGCATATAGGCCTATTTGGCCTAATTGAGTGTGGTGTATATCTGTTTCACTGAGTATACACGTTGGGATTTACGTTCACTCAATAGGTGGATCAATTACATATGCTAATTGTTTTAGTTTTTTTATTTGACACATTCTAAGTCTCTGCACGAGGTCCACGGTTTGGTGGCTACTGGGGCGTGATCAAGAGGAGAGATGAGGATATGGAGGAATGGTACTAAGTGAGATATTAAGGATAGAGGGAAGAGATGAAGATGACAAGAATAGAGAGGATATACGCGAATGGAATATATCTCATCACAAGAGGAAGATACGATAAACAGAAGACTCATCAGATATGAGAGATATTAGAACACGCTGGGTTTCTTGTTTTTGCCCCCCTCTGTCTTTTCCTCCCTCTGTTTCCTCCCTTTTCCTCCCCCCCTTTCTTTCCTCCCCCCCCCCCCCTTCTCTCTTCCTTCCTGTCCTTTTCTCCTTTGTGTTGATTTCTTCATTGCTCGCCTATGGGATTTCCTACCGTTCAAATGTACTTATTACATTCCATCTGGGGTATAGTAGAATGTTTTGACCAGTTCCTGTTCATTTAATGATATGCAGTAGATATGGCCCCACTGCCAGATATAATGCCGTCATAGAGGGCAGCTGACCATCATATAGACAGCTGTTTTATTCTGTCTATATTTGATTCATTACAGTATACTAAGATACAAGTATCGGTTAATTTTATATGTGTATCTTTCCAAAGGGGCGTCACGTTGCACAGTCCATTGTGAAATATTTTTTCCCTGTATTATAGCTGTACTTATATCAGCAATATTGATTTATTGATGTGGCAGAGTGAATATCCATACATTTATTAATTAAAGTATGGTAAACTATATGATTAAGCATATTGCATATTTGTCATTTATTGCAAACTTGTCTATTGTTAGGTTAGTATATGTATCACTTTTGTATGATACTTTTGTTTTTTATTCCCCTTTCCCTGTTATGTGTCATTTACTCACCTCCCCTCGCTCCATCTCGCCAGCGGGTGTCCATTGCGCAGGCGCATATGTCCCCTTGTAGAGGACACGAGTGGCGCGCACCTGTCAGCAGACGTGCAGTGTGGGCCGGGTTTTACTTCCGCCCTGGCCTCACGTCTTACACTTGCGTCACTTTCGCTGACGCACTTCCGGCCGGAGTGCGTCGGCGGTGGTTTGTTCTCATTGGCCCGTGGTGAGGTGGAGCACAGGCGGGGTGAGTTGAAATAGGGGTGTATGTTATGGGGACTCCTCACACACCTTGAGAAAGTGACACGGTGACGTCACGAAACGCGTTGGTGGTGAGGAGTGTGGGTAGTGGTGGGGGCCTGTACATGTGAGCCTGCTCTGGTTATGTGAGTGTTAGTTCATTTTGCTTTATTATTGCTGGTCTGCCTTCTTCACCTGGTGGGTCCTCACTATATTTGTAGGTGGGATCATGTTCAGTCTTGGTTAAGCTGTCTTTACTATTTATATTGTATTCGAATATTGTCCGGGTTTTTGTGGGTACACTGTATGATTTTTTTTTTTCCAATTGTAAACAGTTTGTGCTTTTCACGTTTTTTTATTCACATTGTATATACACTTGATGAAATAGGATTTTTGATATTGGTTTGGGCAGATCTTGCATCTATTTATGGTTCATGATATTGTAGAGCAGCGGTGACAGTGTACTGTTTCTCCCCCCCCCTTCTTTCCCCCTCCTCAGTGTTAGTATTGTCATTTATATGTTTTTAAAGGATTTTAGATGTGTCCTGTAGTGTGGTTCATGTATATATGTAGATATATGCTTCAATAAACTTTATTACTTTTTGATATTATTGGTAGTGGTGCTTCTGGTTTTGTAGGGTTTAAAAAAAGGGGGGTAACATGGGATTCCCCGCTCCTGTCTTATGTGTTTTTTTACAGTTAACCCTTTGTGAACTGGTAAGGGGTCCATGAGACCCCTGTACCAGTTCACAAGGCTGGGGGCTGGCAAGTCACCTGCGGCTAGCGGGTGACTTGCCATTAACCCCTGGCACCCCTATTACCTGCCTCCCCAAAGCCCAGGGGGGGGGCAGAAGAGGCCGGGCCAACACAGGGTATGTGGGCTTGTAGGCTGCAGGGTGGGGGGGAGCCACCAGAGCTGGCCCCTCCACTCTGTTCCTACAAGCCCCCATAGCTGGTCCCGGGCTGGTTATAATGGGTAGGGGGACCCTATGTCAATTTTTTGGGGATTTTTAAGGGTTAGGTTTTTTTAATTAACCCCTTATACTCTGTCGCCCAGCAGCTATAAAAGACTTCCAGCAGCAGCAGGAGAGCAGAAGCCAGAGTGATCAGCGAGGGACACAGTGGCCCAGGGATGGATGGGAGTTAAGTCTAGAAAAAAACACCCCCAATTACCTGCCTCCCCAAAGCCCGGGGGGGGGGGGGGCAGAAGAGCCCGGGCCCACAGAGGGTATGTGGGCTTGTAGGCTGCAGGGTGGGGGGGCCACCAGAGCTGGCCCCTGCACCCTGTTCTACAAGCCCCCATAGCTGGTCCCGGGCTGGTTATGATGGGTAAGGGGGACCCCATGTCATTTTTTTATTTTTTATTTTTAAGGGTTTTTATCCCTTAAAATTCCAAAATAAATGCTCCCCCCCCCCCGCCCCGGGAGGGGGGACCATATGTCACTTTTTTTAATTAACGCCTTATGTTTATAGTGTGGATAGTAGTTGTATTTTATTTGTAAATGTTATAAAGTGCTCTTTTCAGTTTGGGGGGTCTTCTGGGCAAGAATGGGGGGCTACCGTTGTAATCGGGAGAAATGGAGCAACACATTGCAATATGGTTTTCATTAATAAAACAAATGTTTTATTTAAAATAAAGGTGACAATTGTCTAAAAAATATTATTTTATTTATTTTTTTGTTTTTTTACACAAAAATATTTATAAAAACTGTAGAAAAATTACAAACAAGACATTTCATGTTAAAGCCTAAATTCTGCTGCAAAAAATATGTATATAATTTTTCTGGAAGTTCCAGCAAAAATCACGGTTAAACATGGCGCAAAATGGGGAAAAATGACCTGTCAACAGAGGGTGACAAAATTTCAAGTAGGCTGGCAATTAAAAGGGTTAATAGTACCTATGCATGTTGGGTATCGTTCTGCTCGGGGAACCTTGGGCTTTCAGATTTAGCTTGTTTTTTCTTGTTTTCATATTGATATTTTAGGAAAACATGTTTATATTTTTTTTTTAGGGAAACCCTGTGCAACCTAATAATTCTTCAAGGGATTACTTCCAAAAGGATGAGCCCACTACAACAAGCTCAGTACGCTTAGAAAGCTTAACATGTATACTTTCAGAGAATATATCATTTGTGGGGCGTATTTCAAATGTAATGGGGTGTTTTTCTGGAAAAACTGCAAGGTGCGCTTAGCGCGTAGCATAGTTGTATTTTATCTGAAAATCTCCTAAAGCACTGTTTCAGTTTGGGGGAGTCTCCTGGGCAGGAAAGGGTGTCTACCAATACATATGTGGTACCGCTGTGACCGGGAGAAATTGTGGTTTCACACGCAATAAGATTTTATTGACAAACTTACATTTTTTATTACAAAAAACACTTCAAATTGCAAAAAATTGATTTTTTTTTTAATTTTTTTTGCACATATTTTACCCAAAAGTATTGAGAATTCATAAAAAAAGGCCAAACAAGACATTGCATGTTGAAGCTCAGACTTTGCTGAAAAAAACAATATATCATTTTCCTGGAAAATCTCTGGAAATCCCTTCAAAAATACCATTTTGTGAGTACTCACCTGAAAAATGGATATTGTCAGTGTGCCACACACCCCGATTCCCCTTGAATTCTTAACGATCGGGTTACTCACCAGCAGGTGACGACGTTGCAGAGAGAAGTCTTGTAAACGAGCCCCTCCTGGCCTACATATACCTGGGACCTCCCACTGAATCACCAGTTATTTAAAAAGCAGAAAGACAAGGTACCAGGAAATCCAACGGTAACCTCAAAATAAAGAAAAGCTTCACCATATAAAGGATTCGGGATACCGAAAAGGGCAGGTGAAGCGGGGTGTGTGGCACACACAATATCCATTTTTCAGGTGAGTACTCACAAAATGGTATTATTCTCAGTGTGCCACACACCCCGCTTCCCCTTTAATTCTTAACGATCGGGACATCCAAAAGCAGTGTCCGCAAGGGATGGGTATCCAAAGGCAAGGTGAAGCATAACTTAAACGACTGCAGTCTGCAGAACTTTGCGGCCAAAAACAGCATCCGCTGAGGCCCGCACATCAACCTTGTAAAACTTAAAAAAAGTATGAACAGAAGACCAAGTAGCGGCCTTACAAACTTGTTCAACAGAAGCTTGGTGCTGAAAAGCCCAAGACGCTCCAACGGCGCGAGTAGAATGAGCAGTGATACGAAAAGGGGGAACTTTCCCCTTAGCAGAATAGGCCGCAATAATGGCCTGATGTATCCATTTGCTAATGGAAGATTTGGCCGGTGCCAAACCCTTCTTAGGCCCACAGGGCACAACAAAAAAGGCATCAGTTTTACGAAAAGGAGAAGTAATAATCAAATAGTACTTAACACAGCGTACTACATCCAAACAATGCAGAACCCTCTCCTTGTCATTCTTAGGCTTAGGGCACAGGGAGGGAAGAACAATATCTTGGTTCAAATGAAAAGCAGAAACAACCTTAGGAAGAAAGTCTGGTTTGAACCGAAAGACCACTTTGTCCTGATGCCTCTCAAAGTAGGGCGCCTGGATAGACAAGGCCGCCAACTCCGAGACACGCCGAACCGAAGTGATGGCTACCAAGAAGACAATCTTCTGAGTCAGGGTAGACAACGCAATATCTTGCAAAGGCTCAAAAGGAGGAGCCTGAAGAGCAGAAAGAACCAAATTCAAGTCCCAAACAGGGAGTAATGGTTTCCTGGGAGGCCGCACATGCGTAACCCCCTGGAAAAAAGTTTTAACTAAGGGATGAAGCGCAAAACGCTTCTGAAAAAAGATCGATAAGGCAGAAACCTGCCCTTTCAAAGTACTCAGCTGAAGACCAGAGTCCAGCTCAGATTGTAAAAACTCCAGAATCCTGGAGACCGAAAAGACCCTACAAGGAAAAGATCTAACCTCACACCAAGCGATATAGGTTTTCCAAGTCCTATAGTAGGTGATAGAAAGGCACCGATCATGGTCTTAATAACCGAGTCAGAAATACCCTCCTCCTTCAAGATGGAGGTCTCAGCGGCCAAGCCATCAAAACCAGCGTTGGTAAACTGGGGTAAGACAGCCGACCCTGAGCGAGCGGACCTGACCAAAGAGGCAGAATGAGCTGATTTACTGTCAGCCAAATGATGTCTGCACACCACACTCGTCTTGGCCGTCTTGGAGCCACGAGAATGGCGGACACCCTTTCCAGAACCAGCTTCCGTACCACCCAGCCTAGCCTGGGTATCAGAGGAAACAGGTACAGAAAACGCGGGTTCCCGCGGCTCAGGGATATGGCTTCCGCCGCCAGAGGATCCTGAGAGGGCGACGCAAAGATCGGGAGCCTGCAATTGTGACGCCAGGGAAACAGGATCACCTCTGGTGTCCCCCACCGGAGCAGACTGCAGACTGCCGAGAGATAAGGAACATGTGTCTTCGCCCAGGTCAGGATCAGGGACCCCACTCTGAGGGCACCCAGACTGGGAGTCCCTCCCTGATGATTGAAGTAAGCAACCGTTGTTTGACTGTCCGAGCGTAGCTGAAGCAGAAGGCCCAGACCCTGATGGGACACAAGAGCAAGAACCAGACGGAAGGCTCTCAGCTCCAGAACAGACGGCCAAGGATTGGAACGAAGGATCCAAGCCAACTCCTGAATTAGACAAACCTTGGACTGAGCGAGCAACGCCCTGTGTTGACCGAAATCCGACCGCATTCCCAGAAAGGACACCACCCTGGCTAGAGCAAGGGGGGACCTGGGAAGTTTGAAAAACTTCAGATGCAGGACGGGGCAAGCTGACCCGTCCCTCTAGGGGATTGCGAAGAGAATGGTGTAAAAATCGAGGCCCACCTCTAAGTGCGGCACCAGCCGGATGACCGCCATTTCCAGGAAAACCCGTGAAGAAGGGCGAGACTCGAACTCCGGTTTGTAACCAGGCGACACCACCTCCCAGATCTAGTCCGGAGACTCCCGGCCTTAAACCAGGGAGAAGTGTTGCAATTGTCCCCCCACCCGCACGGGTGAGGGCAACCCCTCATTGCCGAGCGGGCTTAGTAGTAGGTTTGGGCTTGGCGCCCCAGGACTGACCGGGACGGCCACGACCTCTTCCCCGGGACCAACCTACAGCCCCAGTAACGGGAAGGGAAGCCCCTCTGCCCGCTCTGGCTCCTCGAAAGGAGGGACTAAAGGAACTTGCACCCCTAAAGGAGCGACGAGGTTTCTTGAATTGAGGCAACTTACCATATTGGTAACAGCATCCAATTTCTCGCCAAAAAGGCGTAAACCTAGGAAGGGAAGTGCTGTAAGCGCCCTTTTAGAGTTAAGGTCCGCCGTCCACTGGCGCAGCCATATAAACCGACGAATAGCCACCAGCAAAGCCGCTGTCCTGCTACTCGTCGCAAGAGCATCGTCCTGAGCAGTCAGGGCAAAAGAAACAAACGACTCACACTGCTTGAGAGAGCTAATCATATCACAAGCGGGATCAAGATCTGCGAGCAGATCCCTAATAATGGATCTAACGGCCAGCAGAAGAAGCGCCGAAGCACAAATTGGCCGTAGTGTCGACCCGGCACTGACAAAACCATGGTGGGCCAATTGATCAACCCAACGATCCTCACCATCCTTAATGGTAGTGGTGCCAGAAAGGTGCAACGCAGCCGGGCCAGTCAACCCCAACACCGGGGTGTCGACTTCGGGGGGCACTGACCAGAGCTTCACCAAGTCCTCTGGAAAGGGATAACGCTTATCCCAATTAGGAGGAGTTCCAGCCAGTCGCGTGGGTTGTTCCCATTCTTTAAGGACAAGCTTCTCAAAGTGCTGTTGCCTGGGAAACACCAAACGCGGCTGGGGTACATCAAACAACTCACCTTTTGGCAGGGGGACCACCGCAGGCGGATCCAAGGCCAAAACTTTAAACATTTGAGCCAAAATGGAAGGAGTGTCAAGGGACAGCCTGATCACCAGCAGTATCAAACAATAGCTGGTCTGCAGGCTCATCCGACTCCTCAAGGAGTTCCCCCTCCTCATCAGGGGGACAATCGTAATAATCCAAAAATTCAGGTACCTCATCCTCCAGGGCAGGTACTGCCGGAGCAAGGTGCTTCCACTTTGCCGTAGCCTTCTGAGCCACTGAAGCGGAGATAATTTTCTCGAGGTTGGCCAACCGCGCATGCACCTCGGAATGCGAATCCCCATTTTTGACAGTGTCACACGGGGTCCGAACTAGGTTGGGGGGGATAGGAGATGACGGAAATTGCAAGGAGCCAGAAGCAGGAGCAACGGACTGGCGCGCAATGTTCTGCTGAGCACATGGAATGCATAATATGACATCATCGCCTGGGAGCGGAACCCCACAGCCCCCACACAACCTGGATAGCCCCGAGGAGCCATTTCCGGTAACATTGGAAGCCTCCATATGGCGAATTTGTGGTATTCGCAACAACCCAGGGTTTTACGCATTAAGCAACCCGGGATGCCCCTTTGTAATTAAAGTCCCGGAAGTGGGAGGATTTTTTTTTTTTTAAAGCTAGGAAAATCCCAATTTAGAGACTAAGACCAGCCAGGTATAACAAACCGGGAAAGCCTGCAATGAGGGAATCCCAGAATCTGTGGGGGAAAAGAGACCACAGTCAGTCCCCCAGCCACAATCATACATAACCAATAAGGCAAAACATATATGGCTAGCTTAAACATCTTGAATAAATATACATGACCCATGTAATTTCAAGGCAAAGCAGAGTGCAAAAAAATCAGCACATACTGTGTATAAATACATGCCCATACACATACATGAATATACACATACACATACATATATAAATATAAATACATATATATATATATATATATATATATATATATATATATATATATCCATACACATACCTACACACTACACATATATATATATATATATATATATATATATATATATATATATATATGAATCACAAGGTAAAGTGAACAATCGCAGCCACTGGAGCACATATCCCACGTGGAGCACATATCCCACGTATGTGAAACAACAACATTCCCCATAAGTAGAAATGCCCCAGGGAGAAAAATGCTGCACAAGCAGCCATAGCATAAGAACGGCCCCACGTGCGCAATGGTGGGGCCGTTTACCTGTGTAGTTTTCAGCGCAAGCTCTTCCCCCACCGGCTGCAGCGTCCAGGTCTCTAATGAGACCAGGGAAGCGAGGGGCGGGCCCGGAGACAGCGCGTCCCGGCCACGCCCCCTTAACACGCAGAGCGAGGCCGCAGAGAGCGCGGCCCCGCCCCCTAGTGACGTGGCTCGACCAATGGCGAGCCGCAACCGCAAAGGGAGGGAAAAACAAACAAACAGTCAAAAACAGGCCCCAGCAGCCCTGACCATGTGCTGACACTAAAAACTGCCAAGGCCTTTTCACAGTAAAGTAAAGCACTCATGCACATTACACACACATACACACCCCTCCGCCCCCCCCCCCCCCAGCGAAGGGAGAAGGCCAAGCGGGAGAAGGTGACCTAAAGGGACATCGGGACAGGGGCATCCCAAATCCGGATAGCCGCATTGCCCCACAAGTGGGGTCGAGCGGAGGAGATAAGCTCCTAGGCACCTAAAGTGCCATCTACCTTTGCCCAGCCCGCAGCCTAGGCTGGGAGGCTTCCATTTAAAGCGGACCTTCACTCTGAATAAGAGTCTATCTTATATGTTTCCCACACCCTATACATACAGATTGTCCGCATTAAAAATCATCCTACCTGCATCTACTGCATGTTATGAGCCTTTAAACATCCAAGATGGCGGCTTATGGAAGCCGCCATCTTATCAGGCAGCCTGCAAACAGGAAGTGCCTCCTGACTGTGCTGCTCTGCATTCTGGGACTGCTGACCTTTACCTGACCCCAGCTCTGCTCTGTCTGAGCAAAGCACAGCTATAACCCGCCCCCCTGTAATTTATTCCACTCTCCTCTCCTCAGTAAGTGTGATGCTTCTGAGTCAAGATGGCGGCGCCCGTATCCTAAATTCCTGAACAGAGTTGCAGCCCAGTGGGGGAAAAAATAATAAGTTAGTGACTAAAAAAGTAAAATATATTAATTTTAGATGCCGGGGAACCGTTTTTTAAGAGTTTGGTCTTTTCATTAAATCACGCTGAAGGTCCGGTTTAACTAGGCATAATAAACACACTAGAACTGGGCAGAAATAGAACAAAAGGGGATGCCGGATTTTACCCCGGCTATCTGCAAGCAGGAGACTTCATTCTTCTGTCTTGTCGCTTCATGCCGAGAGAGAAAACTGGTGATTCAGTGGGAGGTCCCAGGTATATGTAGGCCAGGAGGGGCTCGTTTACAAAACTTCTCTCTGCAACGTCGTCACCTGCTGGTGAGTAACCCGATCGTTAAGAATTAAAGGGGAAGCGGGGTGTGTGGCACACTGAGAATAATCAAGGTTGAACACATGTAGCACCAAATAGTGAAGCGTGGTTTGGCAACAAAGGGTGACAAAAATTCTAGGAGGGCTGGAACTTAAAGGGCTAGTAACCTGGCCGGCATTGATGAATGAGATGTATGTTGGACGTTCTAACACCAGTACAGCATGGCAGGGAGTGAGAGGTAGCGTCAGCTTCAGTGCGACCGACTCTCAGCGACTCACACCATATTCAACAAAAAGAACAGACACACACATCGTAGGCGCTCTGGATCTGGTCGCTGTAGCATAGAGCGCCAGATGCTGTGTGATTAAAGTCTGTTTTTGAACACATATCCACCAGTTACAAAGCAAAAACACATGGAATTACATTGTTCTAAAATTGTCACATTAATACTTTAATGCCAGACCTGTAATGGCAATTCTGCATAAAAATATAAAAAATCAAAAATGTTTTCAAGAATGACTTTTTCTAGGGCAGGAGAGGTGACACAATTTTTTGAGAGAAAAAAAATATTAAAAACAAAAAACCCTGTTTAAACAGAAGAAAAGGAACGTCCATTGAAATGTATGGGAGAGCGACAGGTAGCGAAAGGTAATACCTGGCACTCTGGAAGCTAAAGCACCGGCGCTATACTATGAACTGCCACAATTTGACCAGATGCACATTTATTTAGTGGTAGAGAAAAGAAACTTACCAAAATTAGAAATGCTGCTTCAGCAGATATCACACCACTACCTCCTGTTATAGTTTCAAGAGTAGGTGCCTAAAATAACATTGTTAAATGTAGAAGAAATGTGAACATACTTCACTGAGAGCAGAATGTAATGAAAAAAGTAACAATGTACTAAAGTAGATAATAACATATGAATAGGCTCTGTCATGAAACACTAAAGCTGTCCCCCAAATTTGATCCTCTGAAACAGCATTGTGCACCTAAATCTGTTTTTGCTGTTCTTGCTCAAATGCGGCTCAGCCCCACTATATTTAAAACAGCCACTTTGAAATAATGTAAATTTGGTTGAAATAAAGTTGTCCTCGGGAGGGACTGATTGTCTGATATATCCTGCAAACCTCACAGCTTTACATGGATGCTGAAATGAGAGAACACTGTGCTCCACATTGTGGTGAGCCCATAGAAAGATCATTGCGGGGGAGGAGGGGGGTCACAGCTGAGATTGATATCACTGGATTGAATCCCCTGCTGGGATCTGGCGATCTGGGGTTTTTCACACAGTAGGGCATCCCCAATCAGGGTGCCCCGAGAGCAAAGACCAAAACCCAGGATAGTCAAAATCCTGGGTTTGGTCCACTTTAAAGTGGACCAACACCCAGGATTTTGACTATCCTGGGTATTGATCCACTTCCTTGGGACACCCCGATCGGGGGTGCCCCGCTGCCCAAACCCCCCCCCCCAAACACCCCAAAAACTCACCTCTCCACGATCCCACGTGACTGCGCTGTCCAATGCCCGCCGACGGACAAGTGACGTCCGTCGGCGGACAAGGGATCGCGCCCGCCGCTGCCTCCCGCGCGTCACTCTTGACGTGTGCGCGCCCGCGCCGGCCATTTAGAGACGGCCGGTGCGGGCGCGCGCACGTCTGGAGGAGTGCGAGTGAGGCGGCGGCGGAAGCAGCGTCTGGAGAGGTAAGGTTTTTCGGGGTGTTTGGGGGGGTTACACCCCGCGGGACATCCCGATCTCGGATGTCCCGCGGTGTGTGAGGTGATCGGCCCGGGAATCTTATAGATTCCCGGGCCGATCACCCCTGGGTGTTGGCCCACTTTAAGAATGCACTGATGTTTTCATTCAATAATATTATTTTAATTTGAAAAAAATATTATTACTAGTAATTCTGAAACAAATATTGGAAAAAAATGTGTTTTGTTCTGAAGCAGGTTGATGCAGTTGAACAATTTTCAACAGATACCGGAAACCATGTGTTGTCTATGTTAAAGGGGACCAAAGCCCACCAAGATTGTGAAATAAATTTAGCCAAAGCTCCTACCAATACTCCCTTCATAGGGTGTGGACCTAGAAATGGATATTTTTGCCTACAAAATTATCCTGTAGCACCAATTTTTTTAAAATTTTTTTATTTAATCTCTTTTTTATTAAGTTTTCACAGTACAAGAGCACACAGAATACAAAAATAAAATATAAAAATAAAACATAATACAGGAACAAGAGGGAGACCATGTGGACAATTTACCCCCGTGAGCCCCGGAGCAACCATTTCCATATGTCTCGTCAGAATCGATCTCTGTCCATGCCCCGCTATAGTACCATATAATGCTCGTTGAAGAATATAGGCTCAATTCAGAGAGACAAAAAATTACTTTCGTTTTAGTGCTGATTTGTTTTTGTTTTTTCATTTCCCGCTCTCGTATGAGTGTGCGAGCGATTCTATGCATGCATTGCAAGCCTTCTGTAAAGTTTCCGTCCGCTCGTCCGAGGATGTCATTTTCAGCGTGACTTTTCCATTTCATTTTCTCATGTTACAACGTAGGCTTTCGTTTTTGCCCTTTTCCCATCGTATCCTCCCACGAATCCTTTACGTTTCCCGATAGATTCTGTTTCCCTTTTTCAATAAATAATCGTCCAGACGAAAATCCTTACGATCTTGCACCTGCACACTACAAACTTAACTCATTAAAGTGCTCGCCTACATATTTGCCACCCTCACTTCTACTACAATGTTTTGCTAAATCACCCTAACCACTTAGCGCTATCCTCCATCTTCCCTTTTGGACCCTTAAAGCTCACCCCAACCACTTAGCGCTATCCTCCATTTTCCCTTTTGGACCCTAAAAGCTCACCCAAACCACTTCCCGGTTAGGTTCTTCTTCCATTTTAGGCCCCTAAAACTTACCCAAACCACTTCCCGGTTAGGTTCTTCTTCCATTATAGGCCCTTAAAACTTACCCAAACCACTTCCCGGTTAGGTTCTTCTTCCATTTTAGGCCCTTAAAACTTACTCAAACCACTTCCCGGTTAGGATCTTCTTCCATTTTAGGCCCTTAAAACTTACCCAAACCACTTTCCGGTCATCTGAATCTTCATCTCTAAATATTTATTTCACCCTTCGGTTGGTGTTAATGTATTTGTTGTAAAAAATGACACTGAAACCTTTTTTATTTTTTTATTTTTTTTTTTTAGTTGAAGGACATTTTTTTGGCCCATTCGAATTTTTTTTTTTTTTACAAATGTTCCACAAATTTAAAAACCAAATAAACTTTAAAAATATTAAACATTTAAAAGATTAAAAACTATTAACATAGATAAAAACAGTGACAGGACCCAGAACACTATTCTTCTTCTGTTCTCCCCAACGAGTCAACCAGCTGCTGCATATGGGCCACCAACTCAAGGACCCTTTGATTCATTTCTTCCAATCTTGCCCGTGTGGTCCCTGTATCAAATTTTGGAGACAAAATTACTTAGAGACAAATACATGTTTCTCACCTGTGGATGGAATGTTTTTTAGTTGCCAACATAAATCAGGACGACATATGTCAGTCTGCTAAGTAATTACTCTAAGCAAGTGTGCACAGGTCATTCTGCTAAGTAATTACTCTAAGCAAGTGGGCACAGGTCAGTCTGCTAAGTAATTACTCTAAGCAAGTGGGCACAGGTCAGTCTGCTAAGTAATTACTATAAGCAAGTGTGCACAGGTCATTCTGCTAAGTAATTACTCTAAGCAAGTGGGCACAGGTCAGTCTGCTAATGCCACTGACTATGGCTTGAGGTATCTGGGTGATCATGTCAATTACCACATACTGCAAAGAATGACATTACAACTTACTTGGTTGGTGGCCGACGGATGCCTCGTTGGCGGGCAACCCTACATCCTGGGCCCTGCCACTGTTGTGAAGTAGAGGCTGTCGAGACATGGCAAATAGGGTCACTTATAATGTCTTAGTCAACAGTAATCCAAAGTCATTTTCAATGTGTGTGTCACATCACTCACCTTCTCCCTGTGCCTCCTGGGCGAGATCTGCTGCAGCCTCCACATCTTCACCCGCTCCAGAAGCATCTACAAAAACAGATTAAGGAAATCAGCTTGGGTGGAAATAGCATGAATATGTGTGTGCGGTTACATGAAGAGTCACTTACCAGAAGCTCCCGCCTGCGTCGCTGGGTACGACTCCCTGCCCACGCTGTGCCGCCCCTCCTCTGTGGAAAGGTCCAGGGGTAGGACCATCGCCCTGGAGATCCACCACCTTCACTTCCAGCTGCAGATTCATGCAGCACTGGTCGGCCTGTGCGACTCCGGGTGCGGCTGATTCGGTAATCCATTTCCAACACTAGAAAAGAAAAACAATTATAAATAAATGCCTGCCTTCTGCATGAGTTACATCTGCTATGCAATCGCTATGTACTTACTAGGGAAATGGAGGCCGAAAAACCGCCACACCCGGGGCATGTGCAGCCATTTCAGGTCCGACCAATGCTGCATAATCTGCGTGTGGGTGAAGGTGGTGTCCGTCTGATGTTGGATTTGGACAATGATCTCCAGGGCGACGGTGCGCTTCTCAAAAGAGTTGGGCAGGTAGTCGTACCTGCGCTCCAGCATGGTCTACAAAACACAAAATAAACCTAGGTTTTAGTTCAAACTGCATACAAATATCTGTCACAAATCAATCATTTCACTAAATGACATTAACAGACACATTTGTAGCCTAATACAACCCTTTAAGCTGGCCTCAGTGTTGGTTCACACGTGTGGGCCCTCACCTCGGTTTGGCACGGAGTTTGAGACACTTTTAAAAAAAAAACGTTTCTTCCTGTGCTTCCTTAAAGGAGCAGTATCGCGAAATTTGCATTAAAAAAGATAATTAAATAGCCACACAATAGCTTCTAACATGTGTATAAATAATCTGGCGATAGAAAAAGGAAAATATATCTGCCTTTCTTTTAAATTGTATAATGACAATGGCTCAGTCCATTTGCTGAATAGGGGGATCTGCTGGGTTGTATTTAGTGAGCTGCTTCATTTAGCCCACTGGTCTCCTAGCAACACTTTACCTCAGAGGCTGACACTGTAATCAGTGGTAACAGCTGTGTGTGTGTGAGGTGCTGCATTTGTTATGAGACCAGGTGACTCAAATGTGTAAAATCTATACAAAATAAACAAAACTGACTGAAAATGACTGAAATTCTTCTTTGAATAACTGTGCAGGAAAATCTAAAGGTATTTAAGTGGAACAAAACCCTGAGTGGCCGACCCTGAAGTCTATAAGACCCGGCCATTGACCTTGCCCCTTGGGCATTCTAAATCAGGATACCCACTGTGTGAAACGACCCCTGGATAACCACAGATCCCCCCCATTTTTCTGGCGCGCTCACGCAGACAGTCATTTAGACAGGCCGGGGCGGCCAGGAAGGTTACTGCTCAGGCTCCCCATCTGCGTGCAAACAGCGCTGATTGGATGAGAGCCTGCGCATGCGCTGTGGGACAGGGAAAGGTACGTTTTCACAAGCGAACTTGGGGATTTCACATATCAGGGCATCCCAAGTCGGGATGCCCCTAGGGGCACAAAACAAAACTCCTAGTGATAGTGATAGTTAAAATCCTGGGTTGGGCTTTGCTCAAAACACACAAAGCTGAATGAAAGATCATATGGAAAAATGTGTTGAGAAAAGAGAGAGAAAATGGTAAACTGAAAGATTCTGCAGCAGAGCCAACATGAAGGGAAAACTGTCAAAATCAGCTAAATGACTTCTAGAGCTTTTCTCTCTGTTTTAGATATATAAGTTCTGGCCAGGCAATGTTGCAATGTTATCTTATGCTGGACGGCTGCCAGCACTGAACAGCTGATACTCTGATACATTGTTTCACCCCTCTCCTCAGCGTGGAACAGGCCAGAGTGTCGGGACCCGACACTCATCAGACATAAACATGAGCTATTAGTCTCCAGCTGCTCAACACACACATAATTTTTTTCTAAATTTGTAATTCTTACTCCAACACCTACCTACATTCAAAGTACCATTTAAATATAAGTCACCAAGAAAAATTTGCGATACTGCTCCTTTAAGGGCTAGGCATGCATTTAGATGGCAAATCAAAGGCATTAAAAGACACTTACAAGCATGATGATCTCTTCTTGTTGGCGGGTGAAGATTGTGGGTGCCATCTTGCTTCTTGTCTGCAGCAGATAAGTAATGTGGTTTCCGAGTTCCACACGGCCGGACGAACGACCGCACGCACGTCCGTACGCACGCATACGCGTAGCGTGAGACCCCGCCAATCTTATTTAAAGGGTCCTGGACACACAGCTCATTCTCTTTCAGAGTCCATGAGCAATGGCACCTAAAAAAGTTCCACAAAAAGCAGCAAAGGAGGGCACCAGCAAACAGGCAGCCAAACGGCAGGAGCCTGCTGAAGGGCCCAAGACTCGGTCCCAGATGACCAAAGCGAAGTTGCGGCCAACCCACATTGCCCAGCCTAAGGCACCCACCACAACTGCCCAAAAAAAGGAGGCCGCTGGAAAAGGCAAGCCACAGGCCAGAAAGCCAACCCCAACGGAGGGGAAAAAAGGGACCAAGAGGGTGAGAAGCCCCAGCCCCCCAAGGTCACCATCACCCCACCCACGTGGCTACCATGGCAAGACAACCAAAAGGAGACACTGGGAAAGAAGCCCCAGCATCTCAACCTCCCCATCAACAACACCCGCATGGGGCCACAAGGCTCATGCCAAGAGGGCACGTCACAGGGCCAGAAGTCCGAGTTCGCCCTCCCCACCCGCACGGGTGTCAAAATCATCGGACAAGAGGGCAAGGCACAGGGCCAGAAGTCCGAGTTCGCCCTCCCCACTCGCACGGGTGTCCAAATCATTGGACAAGAGGGCAAGGCAAGGCAGCCCAAGCTCTGGGTCACCCCTGGACCGGCTGTCTACCTCCAAGGGGCATGGGTATTCTAAGGGCCCAAAGAGGCACCGGGCTCCAAGCACCACTTCATCCACAACACCCTCTCCTCCTCGGCCACATTTGGCACTGGCACAGGTGGAAAGGCACTCTCCATATGCCACAGCTATGCCTGCTAGTTCAATCGCCACCCAGCCAAGAACCCCAAGTCCATATCCAAGTCCAGTTCAATCAGAAGCCAGCCACCTGTCCTACATTTCTCCCCAACACAGCCAGGCCAGAATGTCCCCCCATTTGCCGTCAACCACTGATGAGCCAGAACGTCTCGCAACAGGGCGCACATTGCACCGAGGCCACTTGAGTGGCAGGTTTGGTGAGGCCCAAACTCTGGCATTGGCTAGTGGCCTCACCTTGTTTTATGATAAGCTATATGGGCGCAGATCCAAAGCTACAAGCAAGCAGCGCAAAGCCGAGATTTTGGAGGAGCTCACCAGACAGGTCAATGCAGCGGGGGAAGAGCTCAAAGATGTGGAGCAGATACAAAGGAAAATATCGGACCTAAAGTATGCAGCACGGAAGAAAGAAAATAAACAGCATAATTACAGGTACATATATACTTTGTGTATTTGGTCTTGTATTGGAAACATTTAGCTAAATGTGTGCAACTCTTTTTTTCAGCTTACAAACTGGCGGCGGATTCCCCACAAAACTGCAATTTACCCTAGCTGAGGAGATGGTGCTGGGCCTGCTACATCCTGTGGCCTTAGAGGGACACTCGGCCCGACAGGACACGGACATCCCTACTATTCCTGCAGGTTAGTAATGTTAGTGTGTATGTGAAATGTGATCTACGTGTAAAATTAGGCACAAACCCATATATTAACACATGCCCCTAGGGTGTGCCTTGTAGTGGAGGTAACAATTTAAACAGAGTGTGTTAGGCGACTCATCATTTGCTTTTTTCCTTGCTCATACATTATTTGTGAGAGTCTTGAGGAACACTATTGAGATTAGCAAGGGACTGCCCGTTATGTATTTAGAGTCAATTACATACAACACTTCCATCTTTATCTGTAGCCAATTTGTGTTTGAGCTGTGCTTTGCTCAGAAAGACTTGTGCCCTTATTCATCAAGCGATAGCGCCAGGTAGTGTCTGACGAGCGCCAGGTCCCGCCAGCTAACGGCGGCTACCGACTCAAGTACGCCCGTCTTCGGCCACAATGACGCATTTATCAAGCTAAATGAGGCTAGCGCCGGTGAGAGCGACAGCTAGCGCGGGATTCATCATGTAGCCGACTGCAACGAACAGCGCCGCTGCTAATCCCATCACAGCGCCAGGTATGACCTGTCGCTCCCTGGCGATGTCCAATGCATTTCAATGGAGCAATCTTTAATTAATCATAATTACTTGCTATTAATGTTGTTTTTTTTTTTTTTTTTTTTTTTTAATGTCAAAAATTCTGTGACCACTTCTGCAATGTTAGGATTTTTTTTTAAGGTAAAAAAAAAAAATGATTTTGTGCAGAATTGATATTACAGGTCTGATATTAATGTATTCATATTACAAAATGTTTATAAAAACTTGTATAATTTTACAATCAAAAAATATGGTTGTTTGGGGGTTAAAAACTATTTTAAATCCATCGCCGCCAGCGCTCTGGGGTTTAAACAAGGAATTCACAGCGCGAAAAAATTCGGAGCGTGATTTGTTAATTAATCTGCAGCAAGCCGTACCGCACACCGACTGAGTCGCTGTCAACAAGCAAACCCCGGCCAAGCACAGCGAATACTAGCTGGCGCTGTGAAAATCACGCTACTGGCGCTCATCTGTCGCTACCTGGCGCTATTAATGAATCGGCCTCCCCATCTGGGGTGCTTGAAAGTTTCACCTAGAAAGAATGGCAAACAGCCTAATCTAATGGCAAATGCTATTTGCAAGCTGAGTGTGGTCCCATAATGGGTTTTAGGGATGTGTGAAGCCTCAGAACAGCCAGTACATGCATGTTTATTTTGGTTAAGGAGACCAATGTGTATGTACTTGTTGAATAATACATCTAACAGATAATGGCATTCATAGTCAAATTAAACTTGGTCCGTTGTGGGAGTTGCCATACATGCATGGGCCCGTGTTTTAGTGAACCATATGTGTTAATACACATCAGCAATGCCTAGTTGTGTGTTAACATGTCTTCTTTTCCCCAATGCAGCCCAGCATCATCCCTCAGCTAGTGGGGAATCCTCAGCCAGTTTGTCCATGCCGTCTACTTCCGTGCTGCCTCGGACCCAGGATCTGATATATACGGTAAGTGTCTTTTTATGATGTTGCTTATGCATGTGCCTTGCCATGTTTCTTTTTGCTGCATTACATATGTATTGCCCAAAATGAACCTTTTTTATTTACATGTCCCAACAGACCCACACACTGATACAGGAAATCCAGGAGCTGGAGGAGGATGGACCTTCATAGGACCTTCTGAACAGCTCCCCCTGGGACAGAATCTGCAACTGTCCCAACATGTTTCTCCACCAAATACTCAGCAGCAGAGTGAAGCTGGCTGCATGCTGCCAGCCCATCGTTGGCAGCATGCAGAGACTGAGCCGACAGTCCCCAGTGTTAGCTCTGCTGCTGAGGATTTGCCAAGCAGACCTGTGGCTGTTGGTGGAGCTAGAGCCACATCATTTGCACGCCCCCCAACCCGGGGAATAGGGAGGCGTAGTCGACTACGTCACCCAGTTGCCCAGGGGAGGGGCACGCTGATGATGGAGTCAGCATGGCACCATGAGAGGCGGCTATTTCGCCTCCAAAATCAACAAAACCACGAACATCTTCATGGGCAATTAGAAACATTAAACAACACCTTAAACTCCATGCTGACTGAATTTAGGTCCAACAACAGCCACATGGCCACCTTATCCAATTCTTACAGTGCCATGCTTGAGGAAGTTCGAAATAGCAACAGCCACATGGCCACCTTAAGTAACAATCTCAGTGCCCTGATGACTGAATTTCGAACTTCAAATAGAAACATGTTGGAACAGTTGCAGATTCTGAATGCCACACAGGCCCAGGTGAGGGCACACCTCCAAGGGCCCCAACCTGGGTTTTATGGACATCCCCCATTTTAAGGCCTATTTGGCCTGTATCTGCTCCACATCTTTGCTCTACATCCTCACTGTATTGACCTGTCTGGTGAGCCCTACCAATATACCCTTTTGGTATGGCTTTGCTTGTTTGCTTTGGATTTGCGCCCATATTGCTCATTAGAGTGCTGAGGTAGCCCACTAGCCAATGCCGGAGGTGAAGCCTCAATGAACCTGCCACTCAAGCTGTTGCGCTACATGCTTGTGGCGAATTACATTTGTTCTGGCTCCTCCTGTTTGTAGGCATGATTGGGGGACATTCTGGCCTGGCAAACTACTACGTTGACCCCTGGCTGAGATTGAACTGGACTTGAATTGGGACTGGGGGTTCTTGTTTGGGTGGCCCACTGAGTAACAGGTGTAGATGGGGCATAGGTTTGGCTGCTTTACACCTGTGCCTGTGGCAAATGTGGCCAAGCAGGAGAGGGTGTGTCTGTGGGCCTATTTGTTTGCTGCCCAATGTGGACATGGCAATGCTTGTCACCTATGTTTTTGTAATTTTCTTTTGTCAGAAACTTTTGACAGGAGTGCCTTACTTTAAAACTCCTGCCTCTGGGCAATTGCTATGTGGCCTGATTTGCCTAAACTTTCATTTCTGTTTTGGCCATGTATTTTATGCAACTATGGGAGTGACCATCAACTCCAATGTTTGCTTTGGAAATAAACTACATAAAATTGTAATTAACCTGTTGTTGACTAAGTTTATGCCTTTATGTTTTTGGGGAATAAAGATGACTTAAAGTAGACACTAACAAATTTGGTACATCCAAAAAAAAGAGACTAAAATCATGTGTGAGGTTCTTTGTAATTAATTAGTTACTGTTTGTAAAAGTAAGAAACAAACATACAAACACAAAGGTCCAAAAACACAAATAACAAACAATAAAGGGACAAAACAAACAAAGGAACACCAAATTAAGCAAAATGTGTCTCAATTAAATTAGACGCACGGCTTGCTCGGTGGGCCACGAAAGTCCTCCTCTGAGTCATCGGTGGGTGGAGAGGGGAGCAAATCTACATACCGGGGGACACGTTGCAAAATAGCAAAATTATGCAACACTGCACAGGCCATTATAATATCTATGACCTTTTGCAAGGAGGGATTATGTAAAAGGAGGGATAAATTACACGGAGGGATTATTTAAAACAAGGGATTATTATAAAGGATGGATAACTTACAAGGAGGGATTAATTACAAGGAGGGACATTTTACAAGGAGTGACTTTTTGAAATTTTTGGGACATAAAAAACAAAAAGAAACAAAATATGACTGATTGGACTTGCCTGTAGATATACTCGTCGACTGTCAGAGGGACCAGGGCAACGTGGGTGCAGTCAATGGCACCCATGACTTTGGGCATGTCGGCGATGTTATAAAATGCCAGCTTAATCGCGTTTCTGGCTACCATGTCGTCCGGAAAACAAATATATTTCCGAGTAATGGTAGCCATGCCTTCCAAAAACTTGGATAGCGCGTGGCTCAGCGTAGGCTGGGAGATCCCCACAGAGAGGGCACCCAGGCTCTGGAACGAGCCGTTCGCCAAAAATTGCAGGCAGGCAAGCATCTTGGTCATACCTGAAATTGCTTGCCCCTTCCTTGTGGTGCGGGCTAACCATGGCCACAGCTCACTATACAATTTATGGAGGGAAGCGCGATTAAGTCTGGTGAGCTCGAACAGTTTAACGTCATGCATGCCATCGATGTGCATGCGTCGCTGCCGGTGCAATCTGGTCTCAGCCCTCCGGACTATTTCAATGCCCATGAGCTGCAGATCCTCATGCTCCTCAAATACACTAGAGTCATCCATAGCTGCTAGTCTCAAGGTCAAAATGGTCCCGTAAGGGGATCGCAAAGGAAACGGATTTATAGGGTGGTGGTCCGTCGGCAATCAGCTCTCTGAATGAGATGCAAGCCCATAGCAATAACGTAAGTTATCTGAACAAATGAAAAATATCAGATTTGCTTTCGTTCATCGAAAGCACATATACGCATTTGCCCAAATGCTCATACGAATGAAAAATGAACAAAAAAAAGCAACAAAATGAAAAACACCCACTAAAACCTTCACAGACAGCTACGGAAGTGCAGACGAATGTGCCTCTGAATCGAGCCTTATGTCCTCATAAAGGAAAACAAGAGAGGAAAACCCAGCAGACCACCAGGGTTTGCATCCCATACCCCCGCCGGAGAACATACAAAAAGGCAGGGTACGGGTGTAGATGACAAAATATCGGACCTAAAGTATGCAGCACGGAAGAAAGAAAATAAACAGCATAATTACAGGTACATATATACTTTGTGTATTTGGTCTTGTATTGGAAACATTTAGCTAAATGTGTGCAACTCTTTTTTTCAGCTTACAAACTGGCGGCGGATTCCCCACAAAACTGCAATTTACCCTAGCTGAGGAGATGGTGCTGGGCCTGCTACATCCTGTGGCCTTAGAGGGACACTCGGCCCGACAGGACACGGACATCCCTACTATTCCTGCAGGTTAGTAATGTTAGTGTGTATGTGAAATGTGATCTACGTGTAAAATTAGGCACAAACCCATATATTAACACATGCCCCTAGGGTGTGCCTTGTAGTGGAGGTAACAATTTAAACAGAGTGTGTTAGGCGACTCATCATTTGCTTTTTTCCTTGCTCATACATTATTTGTGAGAGTCTTGAGGAACACTATTGAGATTAGCAAGGGACTGCCCGTTATGTATTTAGAGTCAATTACATACAACACTTCCATCTTTATCTGTAGCCAATTTGTGTTTGAGCTGTGCTTTGCTCAGAAAGACTTGTGCCCTTATTCATCAAGCGATAGCGCCAGGTAGTGTCTGACGAGCGCCAGGTCCCGCCAGCTAACGGCGGCTACCGACTCAAGTACGCCCGTCTTCGGCCACAATGACGCATTTATCAAGCTAAATGAGGCTAGCGCCGGTGAGAGCGACAGCTAGCGCGGGATTCATCATGTAGCCGACTGCAACGAACAGCGCCGCTGCTAATCCCATCACAGCGCCAGGTATGACCTGTCGCTCCCTGGCGATGTCCAATGCATTTCAATGGAGCAATCTTTAATTAATCATAATTACTTGCTATTAATGTTTTTTTTTTTTTTTTTTTTTTTTTTTTAATGTCAAAAATTCTGTGACCACTTCTGCAATGTTAGGATTTTTTTTTAAGGTAAAAAAAAAAAATGATTTTGTGCAGAATTGATATTACAGGTCTGATATTAATGTATTCATATTACAAAATGTTTATAAAAACTTGTATAATTTTACAATCAAAAAATATGGTTGTTTGGGGGTTAAAAACTATTTTAAATCCATCGCCGCCAGCGCTCTGGGGTTTAAACAAGGAATTCACAGCGCGAAAAAATTCGGAGCGTGATTTGTTAATTAATCTGCAGCAAGCCGTACCGCACACCGACTGAGTCGCTGTCAACAAGCAAACCCCGGCCAAGCACAGCGAATACTAGCTGGCGCTGTGAAAATCACGCTACTGGCGCTCATCTGTCGCTACCTGGCGCTATTAATGAATCGGCCTCCCCATCTGGGGTGCTTGAAAGTTTCACCTAGAAAGAATGGCAAACAGCCTAATCTAATGGCAAATGCTATTTGCAAGCTGAGTGTGGTCCCATAATGGGTTTTAGGGATGTGTGAAGCCTCAGAACAGCCAGTACATGCATGTTTATTTTGGTTAAGGAGACCAATGTGTATGTACTTGTTGAATAATACATCTAACAGATAATGGCATTCATAGTCAAATTAAACTTGGTCCGTTGTGGGAGTTGCCATACATGCATGGGCCCGTGTTTTAGTGAACCATATGTGTTAATACACATCAGCAATGCCTAGTTGTGTGTTAACATGCCTTCTTTTCCCCAATGCAGCCCAGCATCATCCCTCAGCTAGTGGGGAATCCTCAGCCAGTTTGTCCATGCCGTCTACTTCCGTGCTGCCTCGGACCCAGGATCTGATATATACGGTAAGTGTCTTTTTATGATGTTGCTTATGCATGTGCCTTGCCATGTTTCTTTTTGCTGCATTACATATGTATTGCCCAAAATGAACCTTTTTTATTTACATGTCCCAACAGACCCACACACTGATACAGGAAATCCAGGAGCTGGAGGAGGATGGACCTTCATAGGACCTTCTGAACAGCTCCCCCTGGGACAGAATCTGCAACTGTCCCAACATGTTTCTCCACCAAATACTCAGCAGCAGAGTGAAGCTGGCTGCATGCTGCCAGCCCATCGTTGGCAGCATGCAGAGACTGAGCCGACAGTCCCCAGTGTTAGCTCTGCTGCTGAGGATTTGCCAAGCAGACCTGTGGCTGTTGGTGGAGCTAGAGCCACATCATTTGCACGCCCCCCAACCCGGGGAATAGGGAGGCGTAGTCGACTACGTCACCCAGTTGCCCAGGGGAGGGGCACGCTGATGATGGAGTCAGCATGGCACCATGAGAGGCGGCTATTTCGCCTCCAAAATCAACAAAACCACGAACATCTTCATGGGCAATTAGAAACATTAAACAACACCTTAAACTCCATGCTGACTGAATTTAGGTCCAACAACAGCCACATGGCCACCTTATCCAATTCTTACAGTGCCATGCTTGAGGAAGTTCGAAATAGCAACAGCCACATGGCCACCTTAAGTAACAATCTCAGTGCCCTGATGACTGAATTTCGAACTTCAAATAGAAACATGTTGGAACAGTTGCAGATTCTGAATGCCACACAGGCCCAGGTGAGGGCACACCTCCAAGGGCCCCAACCTGGGTTTTATGGACATCCCCCATTTTAAGGCCTATTTGGCCTGTATCTGCTCCACATCTTTGCTCTACATCCTCACTGTATTGACCTGTCTGGTGAGCCCTACCAATATACCCTTTTGGTATGGCTTTGCTTGTTTGCTTTGGATTTGCGCCCATATTGCTCATTAGAGTGCTGAGGTAGCCCACTAGCCAATGCCGGAGGTGAAGCCTCAATGAACCTGCCACTCAAGCTGTTGCGCTACATGCTTGTGGCGAATTACATTTGTTCTGGCTCCTCCTGTTTGTAGGCATGATTGGGGGACATTCTGGCCTGGCAAACTACTACGTTGACCCCTGGCTGAGATTGAACTGGACTTGAATTGGGACTGGGGGTTCTTGTTTGGGTGGCCCACTGAGTAACAGGTGTAGATGGGGCATAGGTTTGGCTGCTTTACACCTGTGCCTGTGGCAAATGTGGCCAAGCAGGAGAGGGTGTGTCTGTGGGCCTATTTGTTTGCTGCCCAATGTGGACATGGCAATGCTTGTCACCTATGTTTTTGTAATTTTCTTTTGTCAGAAACTTTTGACAGGAGTGCCTTACTTTAAAACTCCTGCCTCTGGGCAATTGCTATGTGGCCTGATTTGCCTAAACTTTCATTTCTGTTTTGGCCATGTATTTTATGCAACTATGGGAGTGACCATCAACTCCAATGTTTGCTTTGGAAATAAACTACATAAAATTGTAATTAACCTGTTGTTGACTAAGTTTATGCCTTTATGTTTTTGGGGAATAAAGATGACTTAAAGTAGACACTAACAAATTTGGTACATCCAAAAAAAAGAGACTAAAATCATGTGTGAGGTTCTTTGTAATTAATTAGTTACTGTTTGTAAAAGTAAGAAACAAACATACAAACACAAAGGTCCAAAAACACAAATAACAAACAATAAAGGGACAAAACAAACAAAGGAACACCAAATTAAGCAAAATGTGTCTCAATTAAATTAGACGCACGGCTTGCTCGGTGGGCCACGAAAGTCCTCCTCTGAGTCATCGGTGGGTGGAGAGGGGAGCAAATCTACATACCGGGGGACACGTTGCAAAATAGCAAAATTATGCAACACTGCACAGGCCATTATAATATCTATGACCTTTTTGGGGTCATACTGAAGTGCTCCCCGGTATGGTCTAAGCATCGGAAGCGGGTCTTCAATAGGCCAAACGCCCTCTCCACCACAGCCCTGGTCTTCCTGTGCGCCCTATTATATGCCTCCTCGGCTGCATTCTGGGGCCGGAGGACGGGCGTCAACAGCCACGGAAGGAGTGGATAGCCGGAATCACCTGCCAAAATGTATTATAAAAACCATAAATTACACATTACTCAATAAATGGAATCCCCTAAAGGGGCCAGCTACATGAATAAGAGGCTAGGTCACATTTGCTACACAGCATGAGCATACATAGTGCACAGGCCAAAAAAAAACACAAAAAACATCAAATAGATGTGGAAACAAATTAAACATCCAAGATGGCGGATGAGGGCCATTCAGCCAGACTGCTAACAGGTATTGGTTTCGGATTGTGCTGCTCAGCATTCTTGGATGTCTTAAATTTTCAGGACCCTGTATCTGCTTTGTATGAGTCCAAAACAGCTCTAACCTGCCCCCTGCACTTTATCCCACTCTCCTCTACTCAGTAAGTGTAATGCATGTAATCAAAGATGGCGCAGACCCTATTATAAATTCAAGGACATAATTTAAGCAGAGTGTGGGGAAGACTAATTCTTACTTTACTCAAAATTCAATTTTAACATTTTGCTAATGCAGGACTAACATTTGGCAAGGCTTTGTTGTTTGAAAAATCTAATGGTTAAGGTCGTGTTTCACAGGTAAACAAGGTGTTCAAATAGGCAGAGTTTCATACATGGGACACAAACTAAATTCATAGCCATACATATAAAAAAAAGGACGTTATTGGCGTCAACTTACCAAGGAGCCATCCACCGGAAAATTCCCCAGACTCAAACCGACCGTACAATACAGATCTTCGAAGAATGTAGGCATCATGGGATGAAACACTAACTAATCACATCCTAAGCAAAACCTGAGGGCCAATTAAAATAGTAATAAACAAGTACATAAGTATTTTGTTTAGCCAAAAATTAATATGTATGTTTGAAAAAGGAAAGATTAACTTTCCAGTGTCTGTTTCAGGTACACATTAAAATGTTTCCTTGGTGAACACATGTGACATTTATATGCAACTAAATACGGTCCATGGTTCCACAGGGACTCTTTAAAAGCAGTGAATAATTAAAAGGAGGGATATATTACAATGAGGGTAAAATTACAAGGAGGGATAAATTACAAGAAGGGATTACTTACAAGGAGGGAATAATTACAAGGAGGGATTAATTGCAAGGAGGGATTATGTAAAAGGAGGGATAAATTACACGGAGGGATTATTTAAAACAAGGGATTATTATAAAGGATGGATAACTTACAAGGAGGGATTAATTACAAGGAGGGACATTTTACAAGGAGTGACTTTTTGAAATTTTTGGGACATAAAAAACAAAAAGAAACAAAATATGACTGATTGGACTTGCCTGTAGATATACTCGTCGACTGTCAGAGGGACCAGGGCAACGTGGGTGCAGTCAATGGCACCCATGACTTTGGGCATGTCGGCGATGTTATAAAATGCCAGCTTAATCGCGTTTCTGGCTACCATGTCGTCCGGAAAACAAATATATTTCCGAGTAATGGTAGCCATGCCTTCCAAAAACTTGGATAGCGCGTGGCTCAGCGTAGGCTGGGAGATCCCCACAGAGAGGGCACCCAGGCTCTGGAACGAGCCGTTCGCCAAAAATTGCAGGCAGGCAAGCATCTTGGTCATACCTGAAATTGCTTGCCCCTTCCTTGTGGTGCGGGCTAACCATGGCCACAGCTCACTATACAATTTATGGAGGGAAGCGCGATTAAGTCTGGTGAGCTCGAACAGTTTAACGTCATGCATGCCATCGATGTGCATGCGTCGCTGCCGGTGCAATCTGGTCTCAGCCCTCCGGACTATTTCAATGCCCATGAGCTGCAGATCCTCATGCTCCTCAAATACACTAGAGTCATCCATAGCTGCTAGTCTCAAGGTCAAAATGGTCCCGTAAGGGGATCGCAAAGGAAACGGATTTATAGGGTGGTGGTCCGTCGGCAATCAGCTCTCTGAATGAGATGCAAGCCCATAGCAATAACGTAAGTTATCTGAACAAATGAAAAATATCAGATTTGCTTTCGTTCATCGAAAGCACATATACGCATTTGCCCGAATGCTCATACGAATGAAAAATGAACAAAAAAAAGCAACAAAATGAAAAACACCCACTAAAACCTTCACAGACAGCTACGGAAGTGCAGACGAATGTGCCTCTGAATCGAGCCTTATGTCCTCATAAAGGAAAACAAGAGAGGAAAACCCAGCAGACCACCAGGGTTTGCATCCCATACCCCCGCCGGAGAACATACAAAAAGGCAGGGTACGGGTGTAGATGACATCATCCCCATCCCGGCCGGGGCTGTCGTCTGAGGATGTGCCCAGGATAAGGGACACCAGGCAAGCACCACCCTCCTGTTCCTCGCCGGAATCCCCCTGGGCGCGGGGGGTAGCTTATGGCTGCTAGAGTAATCAATGCGGGCGAGGATTCTGGATAAAGACTATCAGATCCCAGTGGTCCTGGGGCCCTGGCTTGGGAAGGCCAATCCTCCAGAACACAGGTACATGGGGAAGGTGAGGACTAAATCACAAACTGGGGATAGGATGCCAGGGGATAAAACAGAGGCATTGAGAATGAGCAAGGGTGGGGTGATATGCAGAGGTATGAGAGGATGGGATAAGCAGAGGAATGTAAAGTAAAGTAAAGTAAAATTAAATAATAAAAAAAAAAAAAGGGGGGGGGCAAGAGGTGAGGGCGACAGCCGGACCCTGGCACTTGTGATGCTGAAGGGGGGAGTCACGAGAGGAGGGCAGCAAGCCCTCTCACAGTGCCATATCAAAGGCAGTGTACCTCGGTACCGGCGACTTAGGACCTACTCCCCTGTTCCTGGGCCGCCTCCGATGCCAGGTAGGCCTTCGCCTCCGTCGACTCCCTATATCTGGTCCGATTTTCCCAGGTCACCAAAAATGCCCCGGTCTGTCCTTTATCTATGGGATCAGCTCTTTCATTCTTTCTATGAGGTCTATCTCCGCGAACCACTCAGCCACACTTGGCGGGTGTGGTGATTTCCAGTGTCTGGGGATTATCGTCTTTGCCGCCAAAAAGAATTTTAGGATCCCTTTTTTGCCCTAGCTATGGGACCCGGGATCAGGGACAGGAGGGCCAACCCTGGAGAGCGTGGCACAGCAACGCCTTCCAAATCCATATGTTTCTTAAAGACCGCTTCCCAGAGCGCATGGATCCAGGGGCATTCCAACCAAATATGCAGGATGCCACTTGGGGCCTCACCAAACCTCCAGCACGCTCCTGTTTCCATTTGAGAGAATGCTACTACATCTGACAGGCATCTATACCACCTTGTAATTTTTCTCCTGCGCTGAACTGGCACTGGAAAGACTGTGTGTCAGCGAGAATATTTTGAGGGCCTCTTCTCCCGTGATTGAGATCCCCAGTTCATTCTCCCATTTTGACAAGAATTCCAGTCTCGATGTGTGCCTGGAGGTTACCAACAAGCTGTAGAGCTTTGAGATCACATGATCCAGATGTATGTCTTGTGTGAGGAGCTCCTCTAGGGTAGTTAGGGGGAGGACTGCCCTCTCGAGGCATCTCCTGGAAGCGAGGAACGCCTCAAGTTGTCTATGTAGGAGCCAAGAAAGGTGTCGCCCCGCATTTTGTGCTTTAAGATCGGCCAGGGTAGGCAGCCTCCCCCCAACTAGCATGTCTCACAGCCTAGTATCTTCCGCCTCTCTCCATATCAAGAAACAAGTTGTTTGCTGCCCCGGCACAAAATCGGGGTTGTGGAAGATCGGGGTGAGAGGACCGGTTCAGCTCACCAGCTCACTCTGCTTCTGAAGTCTAGTCCAGCACATTGAACCTGACCCGGGGGTTTTCCAGTTCCCCAGATGAATTTCAGGAATGCCGACTGGATAGTTTTAAAGAAGTGTCTAGAGAGGAGGATGGGGATTGTTTGGAACAGGTACAGGAAGCCGGGGAGGATATCCATCTTCAATATGTTGATCCTCCCAAACCAAGAGTATCGTCGTCTGTCGTATCTTGCAAAATCAAGGAGGATTTTGGATTTGAGCTCCTGGAAATTGAGCTCGTATAGGCTGCAAAGATTAGCTGGGATCTGTACTCCAAGGTATTTTATTTCATTGGGCCACCACCTAAAGGGAAAGCTTTGCCTAAAATTATCCAGCAGATGCTGTGGAAGGGTGAGGTTCAAGGCCTCTGATTTTGTATAATTGATGTGAAAGTTGGACACCTGGCCGAAGCGTTCAAACTCCAGCAGGGCAACTGGGAAGGAAACAGCCGGAGATGTCAAGTGGAGGAGCAAATCACGGCAAAGACTGAGATCTTATACTGGTGTCCCCCCACACTCAACACCCCTGATATCTGGGTTATTTCTGATCACTATCGCGAGATGTTCCATCGTTAAGATGTACAGTAGGGGTGATAGGGGGCAGCCCTGACGAGTGCCGTTTGAAATTGTGAAAGTTTCCGATAGGACACCGTTGGCCTTAACCCGTGCCATTGGGTCTTTGTACAGTGCCAAGATCCTGGAGGTGATGTTAGGCCCCAGACCGATTTGGTCACCCTGTCAAACGTTTTTTCAGCGTTGCAGGAGAGAATACATGCCGGGGTTCCTTTGTCGTGTACAAACGCAATAAAATCCAGCAATTTGTTTGTATTGTCTTTGGCCTCCCGACCCGGGACAATGCCCACCTGGTCCAGATGAATCGGGTTGGGGATCAAAGGTTGGATCCTGGTGGCTATGATTTTGGCGAATATTTTCAGGTCCAGGTTGAGTAAGGAAATGAGCCTATAGCTGCCGCAGACCGCTGGGTCTTTCCCTGGCTTTGGGAGCACGACAATAGTGGCTTCTAGGGCCTGTTTTGGGAAGGTGTTGTCCTTCCCGATGTGATTAAAGGTTCTTGCTAAAAAAGGGGTGATCTGCTCAGCCAGGGTCTTGTAGAACTTAGGGGTGAAGCCGTCTGGTCCTGAGCTTTTCCCTGAGAGAGAAGAGTCTTATATGGCTTTCAAGATCTCTTGTACAGTAAACGGGGTTTCCAGCTCGGCAGAGTCTTCCTCCGAGATCATCGGGAGCGGGGTCTTTGTTACGTAGTCCTGTATTTTTGCCTCCAGAGCCTTGACCCAGGCCTGGGGCATGCTGGGATGGAGATTGTAGAGGTCTTCATAGAATCTCTTGAATGCCTCAGAGATTTATCCAGGTCCGATGCACTCTCTCCTCCTCCTGATTTATTGGATAGAATGAATGGTGCTGCTGACCTGTGATGTAATGATCTCACGAGCAGCCTGCCACACTTATTCGCATGCTCATATAGGTAGGCATGTTGCCGTTCCCTGTACCTGAGATGGGCCAGCTTGTATAGTTTCAGAAGCTTATTCCTATGTAGTGAGAGCTCTGAGAACCTTTCCGGAGACATATCCTGTTTATGTCTGGATCGTGGATCTTTTGTAGCGTATTGGTGATTAACACAGCCCTTTCAAGTTTCAACCGTGAGCCGTCCTAGATGAATATTCCCCTTAGTATGCATTTGAGTGCTTCCCACTCGTCTCGCTCGTGGTCAGCCATGAAGTTCGTGATTGCTTCTTTGATTCTGTTCAGACACACCACATCCCTCAAAAGGTTGTCGTTCAAACGCCAGCTCCAGTGCTTTGATGTAGCACCGGGTACGTCCAAGGACAGGAAGATTGGTGCATGGTCTGACCATAGAGAGGGCCCGATGTTAGTCTTGGGGTTCCATTGCAGGGCATGGTGGCTCAGTAAGATATAATCTATGCGGCTATATGACCCGTGCATGGACGAATAAAACGTGTAATCTTTGGATTGCCCATGCTCCAGCCTCCATACATCCATCAGCTGCATGCTGTGGAGAGTTTTCCGGAGTGCCTGGAGCTTCCCCAGGGGCACTGAGGACCTCCCCGAAGGATGTGTCCAAGGAGGGATTCCTGGTCCTGATTTGGCAGATAGACGTTGGCTACCGTAAATATTTTTTTGGTGGATAGAGAGAACTGGGTCTGCCAGTTGTTCCAGCATTGTGTAGGGCGTGGATTTATGGATGGCTATGGATACCCCCGTGCTTTGCTTGATGGATTGGTGCTATGGAACCAAGTATCTGTTGTGTAAGATTGGTGTATGTCCTTTCTGGAATTGGGTCTCCTGTAGCAAGAGAATGCTTACTCTTTGCTTATGGAGATCGTACAGGACTTTTAGCATTTTTTAGCATTTTTTCGAGACGTTGAAGCCCTTGACGTTCAGGGAGCAGACCATCAGCCCGGCCATTCTGAGCGAAGGAAACAATGAGCCGCCTTTAAGACCAGGCCGAATCAGGCAGGGAGAGCCCTGGAGCAAGCCCAAATTAAGGCAGGGCCCAAAAAAAGAATTTGGAGTGCCGGGCTCAGGGGTCTGAGGGGGAGAGGCGAGCAAAGGAGAGAGCAAGAGAGAGAGAAAGAAAAGAAGAGAAAATAAAATAAAGGTAGAAAAAGAAGGGAGTCAGGGGGTGATGCAGAGAGTGGGGAAAGGAGCAAGAGGTGCGGGAGAGGGTAGAAGAGGGGCGCGGTATGCACTTCCCAAAGTCATAGAATATAGGACCAGTGCAGGGACCCATAATGTTAGAGAAAGGCCACTGGAAGAAGGGGAGGATTCCAGGGAGGGGGTAGGGGTGGGTAAGCAGGACAGTGAGACGCCGGGGTAAGGTGAACCCGCGGGGAACTCTAATAGAGGGGCAACCTGCGGTGTACAAGAACCACAGCGCCCTCAAATCCCTGTTGGGGAAGGCCCAGGTTAAACTGCACCAGGGTCCCAACAGGGATACCTAAGTTAGTGGAGTGAGAGTCAAAAATGAACTAGGTGTAGGAGATGCACACACTGAGAAAACATGACACATTATGAATGAACTAGCAAACACGCAAGGCACAACCAGCCCTGCAAATTTGACACATAGTATGTAAACAATTGTAACCCAGGAAAAATATTTGGGAGCGAGGGGGGGAGAGCCAGCCCCCTGCCTCCATGTAGGCGTTGGGGCCCCTGACCCCCGCAGAGGAACGCCAGGAGGGAAGGGAAAATACCCAGGCCATGGGTCAGCCAGGAGCATTATAGGGGCCCCAGCACCCCCACGGAGGCACCATCCAGCAACGAATCATGGAAAACAATGAACTCACTATTGAACAGAAAGAAAATCACAATGACTGTAGTAAAATGTTAGAATGTTATACGCTTCTTTTTTTTTTTTTCATTATGAAACCCCCACGAACCAGACCCACCCGCTCAAGGGTCACCGCGACCCAGGTAGTCCCCAGGCGCCCGTAGGCAGGGGGCCCATCACCCCGCCCCAATTGGGAGCAAGAGGCACAGAACCCCCCACCCCAGGGCCCAGCCACCCGTCCCCCCAAGTACCTCACCAACAGCAGCCACCCGTTGATCGCTCCAGTCCATGATCGCTGAGGGACCGGTATCTTGATCAGAAGTTTGTTTGGGCGGACACTCTAGGAGGGCGCCAGAGTCAAACGAAGACCAACAGCTGAGTAGGGGGATAGAGGCCTCGGTTGTCCCCACACAGAGCCCGGGCGTGGGTTAAGGCCAGGGAGCCAGGCCAGGGGGTACACACGTGGCCCGCAGAAGATCCATATTCATTCCAAGGGTTCCCTCCCATCCTTCTAGGCGGCCCTCATGCCTCCCTCCTCATGGGTCCCCCAGGTAGAAAGACCAAGGTTGGCGCGAGCCAGTCCGGCACCGGGATCGGGTCCGTCTCCAGGAAGGCAAAGAGCGCAGGGAGTTGATCTGTTGATCTCAAAGTGAAGGAGCTTCCGTTTCTGCGAACGATCAAGTGGAACGGGAACCCCCAGTGATACATGGCTCCCTGGTGTAGGATCACCTCTAAGAGGGCCCTCAGCAAACGTCTCATTTGGAGTGTCCTGAGAGATAGGTCGGGCAGGTTTGTGACAGGTGAACCGTCTAATCTGATCGGGCCTTTCTCCCACACTTTCCTCATCAGGTCATCTTTTATCTTGTATAGATGAATCCTGCAGACTACATCTCTAGGTTGCTGCTGGTCAGTGGGTCGCGGGCCCAATGCTCGATGGATTTTGTCTATTGCAATGTTCGTAGAAGTTCATTTTCTGAACTTCACTACCTCTGGGCATGATATTGCGTTTCTATTCTCTTGATGAGGTTCTCAACTGGTGATGGCTTTTAGTACAGACATCTATATGGTGTCACCTCCCCCCAGGGTCAGCATATACTCACTTTGCTCTGAGATGTCTTTTCTTACAGTCATTTTGAATTGAGATGCATCACAGTGTAGGTTGCCATATACTCACCTCTCTCTGGGGTTGCCATGGAAACACGCTGCTGCTTTCCACCTCAGCATACTTTGTACATGCAGTAGACCTCAATATTTGCCAGACAGGACACAACTGTTGTAGGAAACAGCTCCCGCATGGAAAGCAATTTTCTGGGATCCTGCTGTGCGATTCCAGAACAAGTTGAGTATGCAGCTTCCAGAGGGAGATATGGGGCAACCCATAGGGAAGGCTTTAACCTTCCAAAGACCCTGTATCACATGTGTCAAACTCAAGGCCCAGGGCCGGATGTGACCCTCCAAGCATTTTTAGGTGGCCCTCTGACAGGTGGCAGACAATGGCAGCTGGGTGGTGGCACTTCTCGTTGGCCTGGTCACTCCAACATCATGTCTTTGCACCTGTGTGTAGCTCCGCTGAGTGATGTACCTGCACCCCCACACCACTTCACTCACCAGGCCTGGTGCCTATATAAGCAGCTGATGTGCTCCTTTTTACCATTTTGGGGAAGAAGAGAGCAGTGTCTACAACTGTTCTGTGTCTTTGTGTGACCATCTCTCGCCACACAAGTGGGTGCCCGCCTAACCCAACTAACTTACTGCCACAGCAGAGGACGCCAGGTGGGGTGGGAAAAAATGACTGTAGTGCTGCCATGAGCAAAATTATTCAGCATCTGTCCTGGGCAAAATAAATCTTTTGTCTGTAACCATACATTTCAATGGTTGTGTTTGCATTTTGTTCTATATTTGTTATTACCCAGCCCTTTGAAGGCAAAGCTAATGTGGCCCTCGATGAAAATGAGTTTGACACCCCTGCTCTATGTCTTTCTAAAATTCCCACACACAATCAAACTGTGTGTACTGTATACCTCATAGTATTTAACCTTTTTTGATAGAATCAAATGAGATCCATTGAACAATAAAACAAAATGGCATAATTATTTGCCTGTCCTATAACAATTTGTGACATGTTTAAACACATAAATGGACATTTGCAAATCACAACAAAAAAGCAATGAATTATAAGTGGAATGAAAAAATATGGACTGGACATATATTTACCAATAGTCCGGGCATTCCCAAGATGTTTTCAGCTGTGCATCCAGTCTTATTCTGTAAAATGTAAAGGAACGCATTAACCCACATTTCCCAGTTTATTGGCCGGGGTCTTGTTAACTCTTCAGCACTGCCTCAGTGTAGCTTCTAATATCTTGTATATGTAAGTTACACGTGTTCATCTATTACCCTATTACTAGTTTAGGTTTTCTAACAGTAACATTTTTAAATATCTGTTTACTTTTACTGGTAAATAAAAGGAGGGAGGAGTTGACCGGAAACAAAGAATCCCTCCTGCTTGCACCTCTTTACAGGCTTCTGGTTCCCTATCTGACTGTAAAAGCTTAGTTTACTTTAATATATCCTAGTGCAGTATTAAAATATTACATCAACTTTTACATTTTTTTTGATGGGAGTTTTTTGTGCTTCACAACTTCTGCCTATATATGAAAATGTAGTGTACAAAGTACGACAGCAGTCCTCATTAAGGGTAAATGACATGATGGCTTCTGTTAGCTACAGAACTAAGCTGAAATGCCAGAATAAAGACACTACAAATGTATGTGATCTGTGTTGCTCTGGTAGCAGATACCTTGAACCTTGACATCAAATACAGTATAGTTGAGGCTGTAATTCAAGGAATATTTCTGTCAATGTATTAAAAAAATTCATGAGGAAAAGCAAGAAGACTTCACTTTTAGCCAGTCACTAGATAGAAAGACAAAGAAAGTAAATGACACTTGTTTACCCCTGAGAAATTGCCATTGACTTTGATTCACTAAAAGTGAAGTTCTCAGGCTTTTTTCTCATGAATTGGAATTTTTACTACCATGAGAAATTGTTAAATTAAAAGGCCAATCTGTTAAGTATTTCCATTTATACTACTTCTGTCCTGTCTCCCTGTCTCTGCAGGTTTATCACAGCAAAAGTAATTTCCTGACTACCTCCGTCATACCCAAGGTAGAGTGATGGGTGATCACCCACCCAGGGATCACTAAATAGCAGCAATGTCGCTGCTGCTTGTGGTGGGGGGCATCCTGATTGGTGATGCCCCTCGTGGATAGCCACCCACAAGCCCATGTCCTGGATGCTGAAACTTTCCTATTGCTTGCTTTTCTTTCCAGAACCTAACCCCACATGACAATTGACCAACACAATAAGTCCTGCAACTTGCTACAGGTGAATGTGATCCCAGGGGAGGTTAGTGTTTGCACTCCTGGGACACAGGCTTAGAATGGGTTTGTGTGTGTGTGTGTGTGTGTGTGTGTGGGGGGGGGGGGGTCATCACTAATTAGAATACCCCCCAGTCTCAGGTGCATTGCTGTGACATTCAGGATCACATTAGAGTGGACCTCTTCTCTCCCTGGCAGCTTTGTGCCAGGAATCATCTTGGTCCACAGGAGCGCTTAACTAACCTATCCCACTCTCTCACACCATTAGGGATACTCACCTCCTCCTATTGTAGCCTAATTTTATTCCTCCAATAGGGGACTTGCTTTATTTCAGTGCACAGTTATGTCTTGCTCCCCATCATACAGAGTTTCATGTATGATTTTGGCTTCCTAAAGATCTTACATTGTAGGGAAATCCCAAATTAGGACGCTCTGGGGATGAATGATAAAAGCCACCAAATGTATTTTTTCTGGAGGTTTGCTTGAATTACATCACACCTCTACTATCTTTATTAGCTACTAATGCTCTGTCTTCACTTTTCATTACCTTTATCCAGGTCTATCAAATGTATAATAGAGGTGTCATTCTATCATTACAATCCAGATAAACTGTTCCCTTTGTAGCAGGCAGTGAACCATGTGTGATGACAGTATGTTGTATAGAACTTCTAAATTAAAGACATTTCCAAATATATACTTTTCTTTAGAGGATGAAGTAGACCAAAAACTTGTGAGTGTAAAAGACTGCGGGACATCCCGATTTGGGATGAGTGTGAATTACCTCATAATCGATGCAAATCTTACCTTTATGGTGATCCAACAGTACATTGCAGGCTGCGCCCCCGCATCCCCAGCATCTAGATACCCGGGGGCGGGAGCACGCCTCAGATCACAGGTAAACCGGGGATGCGGCCGCTCCCTATACCGGAGCTCTGTTTCCAAACAGAGCTGCATATCATGCATTAATATGCACGGCATACAGTGCTGATTGGACGAGAGCTCTCCCATGTGGTGTGGGACCAGCAAAAAGGTGAGTTTTAGGAGCGATCTGGGCCATAGATGAATTCATCCACCAGGTTGCCAGGTCTCACTATTAACCCTAATAGAGAATTACACACAAGTATACGGTACAAAAAAAAACATCACTTACCCCCATGATAGATAGTTCATTGATAGCCTCATTGGAAAGATTTGTCCGCGCCTGGTAAAGCAACGTATTATGTTAACACAAGTTCCTATACAGACTGAAAAAATGTTTACCACCATAATAAATATATGATGAAAGTAGACCACATTCCCATCCCCATTGTTCACATCTCAAAGGGAGCCACTGGAAAAGGTGAGTTATGCTGGGGGGGTTAGCGGACATCCCGATTTGGGATGCCCATTTGGGATGCCCATGGGAATAACCAGCTCTGGAATGTTTTAAGATTCCAGGGCCAGCCACATTGGCTTTCATTCTGCTTTAGAAAACACACATGCACTAACAGTGCCTTCTCTTCCTTACAACAGCTCCTGGATAGTCTGACACTCAGAATGCTCCTTGTTTCCAAGATTGAGGGGTGCCACTAGCATGCTGCCCAGAATCCTTTGAGCCACGACCATTGCCCTTTGTCATGGTCCCCACCGCTCCCCGACAGTTAGTTTACCAGTACACAGCCCACTCCATTCATTGCAATAAAAAGAGGGGCTCTGTACTGGTACAATGACTGCCTTCGCGTCAGGGCGAAGAAGGTAAGTGCTGGCGATTTGTTTTTATGATTGGGTTTACAGACCCTTTTGTATTGTTTACTTATTTATAGTAAATAGTGTTATGTTTTTATTATGTAATAAATCTATTAAACAAATACAAATTACTATAATCAACTAAATAAAGATCCATTTTTTTTAATTGTGTTATTGTGTGATTATTTGATTATTTGAAAAAAACGAGAAATATAAACCTGATTACAGAGGCATTAGAGTCATAAAATACTGTAGATGTTAGGCAATACATAAAACTATATTTAATTTCTGTTTCTCAGTATGTGGAACAAATATTCTCTGCAATGTTTGGTAGGCAGGAGAAAGGAGGGACAGGCAGCTGAATGTTGGGAGCTGCAGAGGTCATGCAAGAATGCTTTGTAATGAGAAAGCTCATGCAAGAGTATTTCATTTCTCGCTTAAACAGATCTCGAATGACTACTTTTGCACGTGCGAGACTGTCCCGCATGTGTCACCTGGATCATACTAGAAAGCGAGAATACTCGGATTTGAGATTATTTTCACATGGGGCCGAGCTTTTTTGTCCTGTGCTGATTTGACCCTTGCTGTATGTATTTAGAAAATAATGCAGGCTCTCTGGGACCCAGAGGATTATAAAGCGGAACAATTCAGACCACCAGGTACATCGCAAGTGCATGATGCATCGCCAAATATTTAGCATGGCCCTCTTGTAACCTTTTCACTTTAATATATACAAAATATCTTTTGAGACAAAGCAATAAATGATCCATTCAAGATTGCCCCTGGCACATGCACATAACCATAGAAATGATGCAATACTATTAACCTACCAGTATGTTTGTGGGGGGTGGGGGAAAAAGAAACCCACACAAACAAGAGGAGCTTAAAGTGACTCTCAAAAATGTTTGGAGGGCCAATCAACTAGGAAACTATGGATTATTTATACATTTGACTGAGGTGTCTCCTGAAGAACAGCCACAGAATTCAAATTATATTAGAAAATAGCAAATTGAACTAAAAACATATAATTACCTCTGGAGTTAGATCATTACAAGCTAACACACCCGTAAGCATAAGCATTCTGCTTGTTGCCTAAAAATACAAAGATACTTATATTAATAATACTGCTAATTATAATAAATCAGAAGACAGATGAAGAAGAGCACGAAGAAAGAGAAGTCGAAGAAGAAAAAAGGAATCAAGCATCAGTGTTACAAGAACTTTATTTAAATCTATTGAAAGATTATCAAGAGGCATTGAAAGAAAACCTTTATGTCCTTTATCTTACGGCGCATGTTCCCCCCTAAGGCTCAGTGCACACTCCTTGCCTAAATCATGTCCAAACTGTGCAGATCCACCCATACACCCCTCTCCGGTTTTTTGACAGCTGCTTAAACTTAGGGGTTTATTCATCAAGGGATAGCGTCAGGTAGTGCCTCGTAGCGACAGGCAGCGTCTGGTGAACGCTGGTTGCTGTACGCAATACCACATTTATGAAAGTGATTCTGGTGAGCGACTCTAACAGCGCTATGTAGCGTACGATTCATCATTACAGGCGGCTCAGCATATAGCGCCGGAGCTCTAGCTTCCAGAGCGCCAAGTATTACCTATCGCTACGTGTCGCTCTCCCATACATTTCAATGGACGTTCCTTTTCTTCTGTTTAAAAAAGGTTTTTTGTTTTTTTTCTCCCAAATAATTGTGTCACCTCTCCTGCCCTAGAAAAAGTCATTTTTGAAAACATTTTGATTCTTTTATATTTATATGCAGAATTGTCATTACAGGTCACAATGTTACAACAATGTAATTCCATGTGTCTTTGCTTTGTTACTGGTGGATATGTGTCCCAAAACAGACTTTAATCACACAACGTCTGCCGCTCTATGCCACAGTTCCCAGAGTTTTTTTGTTGAATAAGGTGCGAGTCGCTGAGAGTACACAGGCCTAGATTTAAATTTGGGTCTGAAAAAGAGCCTTTAGGAACAACTGCAGGGGCATCCCTTGCATTGTTGTTACTCGTCGTCTATTGGAAGAGTCCTCCTCTGCACTGTTTATTGTGATTGATTCTCTTCTTACTTCCTGCCCATCCTAGCCTTTCCTTCCCCCCTCACTTCCCTCCTCCCCTCCCCCTTTTTTTTTTAATATTATTTATTTTATTTTAATTTTTCTTGACATATCCGCCTAGAGACTGACAAATTAATTTGAGAGTCGGTCGGAGCTGGCGCTAACTTTCGCTCCCTGCAATGCTGTACTGGTGTTAGAGCACCCAACATACATCACATTCATCAATGACGGCCAGGTTACTACAGCTCTCTGTTACAGCACCCGATAGCCGATCGCAGCATCTACTAGCGGTCGCTCTTAGCGCCTCTGTACAGACGCTTATCTGCCGATAGCTGGCTCTATGCCTGTCTAGACAAAACTGACCTGATCATCCCTCTGCCTTTGCTGTCCATACCACCAACTAATATCCCTTGCTTTGTAAAAAGTAGCATAAATTAACCTACCCCACAAGTCTTGGTGTGACTACTGACCTCCTCTTTTGTTCCTTAAATTAAAGGCATCTTTTGATTCTGCTACAATCTCTAAAATATGCCCTTGATTACCACTAACAAACTCCCTCCTCTAAAGCCTACCAAGATTGTTGCTGCAAGGCTTATCTATGCCTTCTGTTGCTCCTGTTATGTTGTTCTTCCCTGCTAGTCTCTTTAGAGTCAACCAAGAATTAATTTCAAATAAAATCACTTCAATACTCTATTTCTCTAAGGTCACCCTAGCCTTCCTCCTCCTCTTATTTGTCATCTACTAATGTCTTTTCCCCTTTTAAACTCATGGCCAATCAAACCTGGCCCTACATTTGGGCGCTGATTTACTAAAGCTATTCTTGGCAATGAGGGCCAGCAGAGACCAGCATAACCCCACATAGCATGCACAGCAGACACAGTATTATCACTAAGGGCCTTATTCATGAAGGGATAGCAACAGGTAGTGCCTTGTAAGTGGCAGGTAGCGTAAAGTAGCAGCAGGTGGTTACTTGTATTATATTTTTTAGTAAGTTTGTTAATATTATTGAATTATTTTCACATTTATACTGGTTTATTTTAGATATATATAGGAGGTTTACCGTTGGTATTTCCAGTTGATTGGGTTTGATTGGACCTCATCAAATTGATTGGGTCCGGCCACACCCACTCAATTGCCTTTATATGGATAGATTTATTAGGTTTTTAGGGTCTGTGCCGGCACATTAATAGAAATAAATAATAACTATTAAATAATAAATTATAAACATTAGATATGCATGTACATAAAAAAGTCTAACTAATATAGCAATAACAACAGGTTATATTGATTATTGGACTAATAATGATTTAATTAAATATTTAGATCTTAAGAATTTTCTATATAGATATCAGGGGTATCCAATTAATTAAACACCAGACAACGGCCCCCGGGGGTATTAATATTACATCAATTTATATGTGATTTTCAGTAACTATTCGCCATTTATATTTTTTTGAATAGGATATCATTTGGACAGGAGCAGTTGTGATTTTAATTTGTGTTGTCTGTATTGTACTGTATTTGTTTGGTGTTGTTTTTATGAACTACTGTTTTGATATTGTATAAATAAAAGGAATTTTGATGTTTTGGTGCTCCTATTTGGAGGGGGGTGTGGCAAGGGCCTAGGTGCTAAGCCCCTCCCTCTGTGTTTGCATTAATGATGAATACATTGTGAGGAGTCGCTATTTGACCAGTACAGCGCTGTATGGGAGCGCATGTTAGCGACTGGTCAGTGCGACCGACTGACAACATATTCATTTAAAAAACATCCTCACAAAACTCTAGCACTGAAAAATGCTTCGCTGTAGCCCAGAGCGCCGGAGGCTGTTTGATTAAAGTCTGTTTTTCAGCATGTATCCACTAGTAACAAAGCGAAAACATATGGAATTACATTGTAACAACATTGTAACATGAACACATTACTGCCAGACCTGTAATGTCATTTCTGCATAAATATATAAAAAATGAAAAATTTGTGAAAATACTGCATTTTTAATGCCAGAAAAGGTCACAACTAGAGATGAGCGAACTTTTGAAAAATTCGTTTCGACTGATTCGCCGAATTTTCCGACAAAAATCGTTACGACACGAATTTATTCGCGACGAATCGCTATTAAAAACGGCTATTTCTGAGCCTCCTAGAGCCTCAATAGGGTTGTAAACCATTCTGCCTTGCTGTAACACGCATAGGATGCGTGCTGGGTTAGTTAAATAATACTTTGAATAAATATCACATGCAGATCAGAGGCATCGCTAATAGAATCGCAGAGCGGCACAATTGCAGAGAGTTGAAGTGGCATCACTATGAGGGGCAGGAGCCCAAACATTGCTTTAAAGAGACACTGGAGTTGGCAGCAGCAGGAGCCCAAAAATTGGATGAATCACACCCTGGAGTTCGCAGCAGCAGCAGCAGGAGCCCAAACATTACTTTAAAGAGACACTGGGGTTGGCTTCAGGAGCCCAAAAATTGGATGAATCACACCCTGGAGTTGGCAGCAGCAGCAGGAGCCCAAACATTACTTTAAAGAGACACTGGGGTTGGCTTCAGGAGCCCAAAAATTGGATGAATCACACCCTGGAGTTGGCAGCAGCATCAGCAGGAGCAGCAGCAACAGGAGCCCAAACATTACTTTAAAGAGACACTGGAGTTGGCTTCAGTAGCCCAAAAATTGGATGAATCACACCCTGGAGTTGGCAGCAGCAGCAGCAGGAGCCCAAATATTACTTTAAAGAGACCCTGGGGTTGGCTTCAGGAGCCCAAAAATTGGATGAATCACACCCTGGAGTTGGCAGGAGTTGGCAGCAGCAGCAGCAACAACAGGAGCCCAAACATTACTTTAAAGAGACACTGGAGTTGGCTTCAGGAGCCCAAAAATTGGATGAATCACACCCTGGAGTTGGCAGCAGCAGCAGCAGGAGCCCAAATATTACTTTAAAGAGACACTGGGGTTGGCTTCAGGAGCCCAAAAATTGGATGAATCACACCCTGGAGTTGGCAGGAGTTGGCAGCAGCAGCAGCAACAGGAGCCCTAACATTACTTTAAAGAGACACTGGAGTTGGCAGCAGCAGGAGCCCAAAAATTGGATGAATCACACCCTGGAGTTCGCAGCAGCAGCAGCAGCAGCAGGAGCCCAAACATTACTTTAAAGAGACACTGGAGTTGGCTTCAGGAGCCCAAAAATTGGATGATTCACACCCTGGAGTTGGCAGCAGCAGCAGCAGGAGCCCAAATATTACTTTAAAGAGACACTGGAGTTGGCTTCAGGAGCCCAAAAATTGGATGAATCACACCCTGGAGTTGGCAGCAGCAGCAGCAGGAGCCCAAATATTACTTTAAAGAGACACTGGAGTTGGCTTCAGGAGCCCAAAAATTGGATGAATCACACCCTGGAGTTGGCAGCAGCAGGAGCCCAAATATTACTTTAAAGAGACCCTGGAGTTGGCTTCAGGAGCCCAAAAATTGGATGAATCACACCCTGGAGTTGGCAGGAGTTGGCAGCAGCAGCAGCAACAGGAGCCCAAACATTACTTTAAAGAGACACTGGAGTTGGCTTCAGGGGCCCAAAAATTGGATGAATCAGACCCTGGAGTTGGCAGCAGCAGGAGCCCAAATATTACTTTAAAGAGACCCTGGAGTTGGCTTCAGGAGCCCAAAAATTGGATGAATCACACCCTGGAGTTGGCAGTAGCAGCAGTAGCCCAAATATTACTTTAAAGAGACACTGGGGTTGGCTTCAGGAGCCCAAAAATTGGATGATTCACACCCTGGAGTTGGCAGCAGCAGCAGCAGCAGTAGCCCAAACATTACTTTAAAGAGACACTGGGGTTGGCTTCAGGAGCCCAAAAATTGGATGAATCACACCCTGGAGTTGGCAGCAGCAGCAGCAGGAGCCCAAACATTACTTTAAAAAGACACTGGGGTTGGCTTCAGGAGCCCAAAAATTGGATGATTCACACCCTGGAGTTGGCATCAGCAGGAGCCCAAAAATTGGCCTAAAGACATAAATATGTTTTGCACCATTTGGAAAGTGTAAAACGTGGCACCATGCTGAATCTAGTCGCATGCATCAGGCATTGGTGGGTGGAAATCCTGGCTGATCCATCCCTGATTCATTTTGACAAAGGTGAGTCTCTCCACATTTTTAGTTGACAGATGAGTTCTCCTCGCCGTAACTATGGCCCCCGCCGCACTAAACACCCGCTCAGATGGCACGCTACTTGCCGGGCAGGACAGCTTTTCCAGGGCAAACTCTGCTAGTTGCGGCCACAAATCAAGTTTGGCTGCCCAGAAGTCCAGCGGATCCTCAAGGTGTGTTGGCATGGTCATGTCAAAGTATGACATGACCTGCTGGTTCAGGTCCTGCTCCAGGTCTTCCTGCTGCTCATGAGTAGCCTCACTATGCGGGTGTAGAAAGCTACTCATTAGAGACTTAAGACTGAGGCTGCTGCTGATGAAGCTGCTGCTGCTGCTCCTGCCAACCCACCCAGCGGCCATTGCAGTGGAAGGTGAGCGCAGAGGTCCCCTCGAGTCAGACCTGCGAGAGTATGGACCATGGCGCAGATAGGCATCGGCCAACTGCCTACGTAGAATGTCTTTGTAGTAGTTCAGTTTGTCCTCCCTCTCGGTGGGTTTAAAAAATGCCCCCATTTTGTGCCGGAAGCGAGGGTCCAATAAGGTGGACAGCCAGAAGTCATCCCGCCGACAGATGGAAACAATTCTGGGGTCACTACGCAAGCACGTGAGCATGCTTCCTGCCATTTGCGCAAGTGACTCGGATGGACTACCTGTCTCCATCTCCACTGCATACTGCCACGGTGTGCCCGGGTCCTCTGTCTCGCCTTCCTCAAAAACCTCTAGCTCCTCTGGCTGCTCCTGCTCCTCCTCTCCTGTCTGCTGACTAGGTAAACCAGCCATTTCGCCAAGCCTAAACTGTGTTTCGCTGGGCAACTCCTCCTCCTCTTCCTCCTCCAGTTCAGCTCCAACGGGGTTCATGTGGCCATAAGATGTAAACGCCATGTCTCCAGTGCCCTGACCAGCCATGGTTTCCAACATGTGCTGTAGTACATGAAGCAGTGGAATCACGTCGTTCATCCCGTAATCCTGCCGACTGACAAATAAAGTGGCTTCCTCAAAGGGCCTGAGCAAATGGCAGGTGTCACGTATGAGCTGCCAGTGGTTGACATTGAAGTTACACAGGGGAGTCCCCCTATCTGCTTGGATCATCAGGAAATCTGTGATGGCTTTTCTCTGTTCATATAATCGGTCCAACATGTGAAGGGTGGAATTCCAACGGGTGGAAACATCGCAAATCAGACTATGTTGGGGGATACCATTCTGACACTGTAGCTCAAGAAGGGTGTGTTTGGCGGTGTATGAGTGGCTGAACTGCATGCAAAGTTTCCTTGAAGTTGTTAGGATGTCTTGCAGATGGGGGGAACACTTCAGAAACCGCTTGACAACCAGATTGAAGACGTGAGCCATGCAGGGGGCATGGGTCAGGCTTCCTTGGCGCAGCGCAGACAAAATGTTCTTCCCATTGTCGGTAACCATGATTCCCATTTTAAGTTTTCTTGGAGTAAGCCATGTTTGGATTTCCTGATGAATACATTTAAGCAGTTCCTCCCCTGTGTGACTCCGTTCGCCAAGACAAACCATGTGAAGCACTGCGTGACACCTCCGTGCCCTGCACACATGGTAGACTGGAGGGGCACTGAGACTTGAGCCTACAGTGGAGGGTGAGGAGATGGCGGAGGATGAGGAGGCCGAGTCGCATGGTGTCACAGGCCCAACGGGCAGGGAGCGCGGAGGCAGAAGCGGCGTGACCTGTCCAAGTTGCTGCTGCTACTGCAAAGGGACCACATTCACCCAGTGGGCCGTAAACGACATGTACTGTCCCTGACCGTAGTTACAGCTCCAGATGTCAGCGCTGCCATGCACTTTGCTACACACCGACAGGCTCAAGGACTGGCCCACCTTTTGTTCAACAAAAGTGTGCAGCGCTGGTACTGCCTTCTTGGCAAAGAAATGACGGCTTGGGACTCTCCATCTCGGCTCGGCACAAGCCATCAGTTCTCTGAAAGGTGCAGATTCCACCACCTGAAAAGGGAGCGACTGCAGCACCAGCAACTTGGACAGGAGCACATTCAGCTTCTGCGCCGTAGGATGAGTGGGCGCATACTGCTGTCTCTTGGACATGGCTTCGCTGATGGATTGCTGGCGGGATGCATGACTTGGAGGAGGAGGAGGAGGAGCAGGAGCGACAGAGGATGGGTATGACGCACAGCTGACTTCGGCTGAGGTGCTGGAGCCTTGGCTGGCAGAAATTGGGAGCTCACTTGGTGAGGAAGCAGACTGGACCACCCCTTGGGAGCCTCGGTTCTCCCAGGTCGCTTTATGGTGACGCATCATATGTTGACGCAGGGCCGTGGTGCCAACATTTGGACCCTGGCCACGCTTCACCTTTTGCCTACATATCTTGCATGTGGCCATGTTACCCTCCTGCGGATGCTTCAGGAAAAACTGCCACACTGCCGAGTAGCTACTTTTCCCACCCCCTGGCCTCACTGACTCACTGTTGCTGTTGTCAACTCCAGGAACCCCTGCTCCACTACCTCCCGATAAGGTAGACTGCCGCACAGCAGGTGCTCTACCCCGGCCCCGGCCGGCTCCAGCCTTTGGAATTGTGCCCCATGCTGACTGCTACCACCTTGCTGCCTCAGCTGCTGACTCCGGGGCAACCTGCGCCCCTCTTCTCCTGATGATGACGATGAAGCCCCTTCATCACCCGGCTCCCAAGTGCGATCGGCTTCATCGTCATCATCATTATCACCGAGTTGTGGCTGTACGTCACTGATGTTCGTGGATTCGTCAACAGTGTCTGGCGCAGGAGCTGGAACGCTCGCAGCACCCACGACACTGTCCACATCACTATTTGTCTGCCTAGCTAAAGAAGCCACCTCCATTTCTTGACTGGGCAGTAGCTGCTGACTGTCCTCTATCTGATCGTCCTCCTCACTAAAGAGTGGAGCTGAACCCAAAGCATAGGATACGTCGCTGGGGGAGGGAACGGCGTAGGACAGAGGCAATGGGAGGACAGGGACTGCTCACGGGGCATGCCAACTCAGGGTTGTGTCGGAGGAACCTACCGACCCTAGACTGGGGGTCTCAGACGTAAGTTGTGATGATGTTGTTGATGAGCGCGTCAACCAATCTACCACGGCAGATGCGTTACTGGTGGAGACCCGACCGCTAGCAGATACTGGCAGATTAGGTCTCTCAGCGTGACTCCTGCTGCTACTGGCCCCCAGTCTGCTGCGAGCTCTGCCTGCGGAATCTTGGCCTCTGCCACTCCTCTTTTCACTTCCATGCACTTGTCTGCCCGACATAGTCTAACTGGCGTGGTAGTAGGTGATACTTTAAGAACCCCCGGGCAGCGGTGGGTCTATATGAAACAGAATATAATGCACACCAAAATAGAGCAGTAACACTCAGCCTCCAACAGGCCTGCCTAGTGTAAATAAGAGAGCTGCTTAGTGTAAATAAAGAGGGGTATGCTATGTTACAGAATGGGATGCCCCAACAGCCAGCAGTGCACCTGTGAGCAGTACTACTATGCACAGCAAAAGTGTCTTTATCAGGCCTAATTTCAATTAGAATAAGTGCAAATGGTTATGGTCTTAAATAGAGGCTGGTGTAGTCACAGAATGGGATGCCACAAAAACCAGAGAGCATGCACAGCAAAAGTGTCTTTATCAGGCCTAATTTCAATTAGAATAAGTGCAAATGGTTATGGTCTTAAATAGAGGCTGGTGTAGTCACAGAATGGGATGCCTCACAGCAGAGTGCACCTGGGACCAGTAGTGCTATGCACAGCAAAAGTGTCTTTATCAGGCCTAATTTCAATTTGAATAAGTGCAAATGGTTATGGTCTTAAATAGAGGCTGGTGTAGTCACAGAATGGGATGCCACAAAAACCAGAGAGCATGCACAGCAAAAGTGTCTTTATCAGGCCTAATTTCAATTAGAATAAGTGCAAATGGTTATGGTCTTAAATAGAGGCTGGTGTAGTCACAGAATGGGATGCCACAAAAACCAGAGAGCATGCACAGCAAAAGTGTCTTTATCAGGCCTAATTTCATTTAGAATAAGTGCAAATGGTTATGGTCTTAAATAGAGGCTGGTGTAGTCACAGAATGGGATGCCTCACAGCAGAGTGCACCTGGGACCAGTAGTGCTATGCACAGCAAAAGTGTCTTTATTAGGCCTAATTTCAATTAGAATAAGTGCAAATGGTTATGGTCTTAAATAGAGGCTGGTGTAGTCACAGAATGGGATGCCACAAAAACCAGAGAGCATGCACAGCAAAAGTGTCTTTATCAGGCCTAATTTCAATTAGAATAAGTGCAAATGGTTATGGTCTTAAATAGAGGCTGGTGTAGTCACAGAATGGGATGCCTCACAGCAGAGTGCACCCGGGACCAGTAGTGCTATGCACAGCAAAAGTGTCTTTATCAGGCCTAATTTCAATTAGAATAAGTGCAAAGGGTTATGGTCTTAAATAGAGGCTGGTGTAGTCACAGAATGGGATGCCACAAAAACCAGAGAGCATGCACAGCAAAAGTGTCTTTATCAGGCCTAATTTCAATTAGAATAAGTGCAAATGGTTATGGTCTTAAATAGAGGCTGGTGTAGTCACAGAATGCGATGCCCCAACAGGAGTGCACCTGGCAGGCAGCAGTAAGTCTATGCACAGCAAAAGTGTCTTTATCAGGCCTAATTTCAATTAGAATAAGTGCAAATGGTTATGGTCTTAAATAGAGGCTGGTGTAGTCACAGAATGGGATGCCCCAACAGGAGTGCACCTGGCAGGCAGCAGTAAGTCTATGCACAGCAAAAGTGTCTTTATCAGGCCTAATTTCAATTAGAATAAGTGCAAATGGTTATGGTCTTAAATAGAGGCTGGTGTAGTCACAGAATGGGATACCCCAAAAACCAGCAGTGCACCTGGCAGGGAGCAGTAAGTCTATGCACAGCAAAAGTGTCTTTATCAGGCCTAATTTCAATTAGAATAAGTGCAAATGGTTATGGTCTTAAATAGAGGCTGGTGTAGTCACAGAATGGGATGCCCCAAAAACCAGCAGTGCACCTGGCAGGGAGCAGTAAGTCTATGCACAGCAAAAGTGTTTTTATCAGGCCTAATTTCAATTAGAATAAGTGCAAATGGTTATGGTCTTAAATAGAGGCTGGTGTAGTCACAGAATGGGATGCCACAAAAACCAGCAGTGCACCTGGGACCAGTAGTGCTATGCACAGCAAAAGTGTCTTTATCAGGCCTAATTTCCATTAGAATAAGTGCAAATGGTTATGGTCTTAAATAGAGGCTGGTGTAGTCACAGAATGGGATGCCTCACAGCAGAGTGCACCTGAGACCAGTAGTGCTATGCACAGCAAAAGTGTCTTTATCAGGCCTAATTTCAATTAGAATAAGTGCAAATGGTTATGGTCTTAAATAGAGGCTGGTGTAGTCACAGAATGGGATGCCTCACAGCAGACTTAAGATCAGTTCAGTATATATGCACAGTTAGTGTATAAGCAGCCTGAAAACGCGAACAAAGCCAGTCAGCCAGCCAGTAACAAACACTCAGGCTGGATGAAAAAAAAAAAAAATCTCCCTGTGACTGCCTCCGATTTTTCCTAACTTTCCCTGTTTTTCGCTGACTTTCTGTCTGTCTCCTGCCTGTCTCCAGCCTGTCCCTGTCTGTCCCTGTCTGTCTGCCTACAGCAGCGTTCTGTCTCTCACGAATGCAATACAGAAATAAGGAAAAGCAAGATGGCCGCCGGCCTTAAATAGCGCTGTGACGTCACCGGGCTTGCTGGCTGCTGACAGGCTGCATGTGACTGTCCCAGCATACACTGCCCCAGCTTACATGTCTGGACATGTCACGTAGACCATCCTAGAATGCCTGTCATTGAAATGAATGGATTTTAGAAAAAAACTTTGCTCGATCGAATCGCGGGGAAATTCGGATTCGATCCGAATCGAATTTTCCATGAAATTCGGATCGAATCCGGGTTCGTCCGGATCGATTCGCTCATCCCTATTTATATCATATAAATGTTTTTGCTAATATGTGTGGGAGCCTATGGTAAATATCATTTTACACAGTTTCATGTTCATAGACCTCCCTATGGTGTACTATGGGCTTGTTTGCAGGCATAGTAGATAGAAGGACGCCATAGGCAAAAAACAGACTTTCCTCCTCCTGAAAGCTGCTGTAAAAATTTGTGTAAAATACTTAAATTTAACTCAGAGCCAATCCTTGGCACCTGAAAAATGTTCACTCAAATTCCACACAAATTATTTCTGAGTGCTCTTTCTCTCACTTGAATTGAATTAGCAAAACAAAAATAAAACTGCTCTCAAGGTTGTTGAATCGCGTAAGGAATTTTCGCTCACCTTTTTCTAAAAAAAAACACACAAAAATTTGAATTGGACCTTTAATGAATCAAGTCTGAAAATACCTCTAAATGAATCCTAGCTTACACAGGGATTTTCTTGCACTGCTCTGGTGAGCATTTTAGAAATTGTAAACATTTCAGCGAAAAGATGGACTAATGATAAAAATCCATATAAAGATGCTGGATGGCGGGAGTAGGGGTCACTTATTCACTCAGCATTAACGAATATCCAGCCAGGCTTGTTTTTTATTTCAGAATGGAGGGAAGAGGAAATCAAAGGGAAAGGTTCTGATTAGGGATGAGCGAATCGATCCAGATGAACCCGGATTCATTCCGAATTTATTTAAAAATTTCCCCGCGATTCGATCATCGAAGTTTTCCTTTAAACTCCATTAATTTCAATGACAGGTAGAGATGAGCGAACTTTTGAAAAATTCAATTCAGCTGATTCGCCGAATTTTCCGACAAAATTAGTTTCGGTCCGAATTTATTCGCGACGAATCGCTATTAAAAACGGCTATTTCTGAGCCTCCTAGAGCCTCAATAGGGTTGTAAACCATTCTGCCTTGCTGTAACACGCATAGGATGCGTGCTGGGTTAGTTAAATAATACTGTAAATAAATATCACATGCAGATCAGAGGCATCGCTAATCGAATCGCAGAGCGGCACAATTGCAGAGAGTTGAAGTGGCATCACTATGAGGGGCAGGAGCCCAATCATTGCTTTAAAGAGACACTGGAGTTGGCTTCAGGAGCCCAAAAATTGGATGAATCACACCCTGGAGTTGCAAGCAGCAGCAGGAGCCCAAACATTACTTTAAAGAGACACTGGGGTTGGCTTCAGGAGCCCAAAAATTGGATGAATCACACCCTGGAGTTGCAAGCAGCAGCAGCAGCAGCTGCAGGAGCCCAAACATAGCTTGAAAGAGACACTGCAGTTGGCTGCTGGAGCCCAAAAATTGGATGAATCACACCCTGTGGAGAGTCCTGTGGAGAAAAAGTAGCTTAGTTAGTAATATCTACATAAAATTATGAATAAACAAATGCAAAAGTATTGCCAAAGTGTAGTTTTGTTTGAGGGTGTGTTTCCACCTTTTAATTAAATCAGAAACAACAAGGTATCATTGCCTTTGACTAATTAGTCCATAAAAATTCTTGGAATTTTTAATCTGGATGTCTGATCCGTCTTATCCGAAGAATATTAATAAAAAGTAAGAGTAACGTAAAGGATTTTTTATCAATACTTACTTGTGGTCCGATGCGGAGGAATGTCTGTAACTGGAGAGCAGCGCCTTAAATCTGTTTTGCACGATCCATATTTCTTTAGTGTTGGTCTGGCCCCATCATCAATCTACTGGAATACATCAGGCATTGTTGGGAGGAAAGCTTGGCTGATCCATGCGCCATTCATTTCCACGCAGGGCAGTCTCTGGAAAAAAAATGTATGTATAAACCAGGGTCTTTTTCATATAAAAACAAATGGTTATTCTTGCTTTTCAACCATATGTTCCACAGCTTTACCAGTCATTGTGTCAGCCAATGAAGCAACTTTGTCTGGAAGTGCTGCAAAAGCAGTCCACTGCATCACAAGTGGCATCTGACACCCCCAGTCAACTGTCTGTTGTTATGCTTTGGGTTCAGCTCCACTATCCATTGATGACGATCTGATAATCATAAAATTCAGCAGCTACTGCCCAGCCAAGAAGTGGAGGAGACACTCGCCTCTTCTTCCACTAGCCGGGCAATTAGTGATGAGGAGAGTGTCGTTGGAGGAGGTGTTGCAAGCGGAGGTAGTGGAAGAGGGTCCCTGGAGTCTGCGGCGGCGGCGGCAGCAGCAGCAGTGAATTATTGCGGACTGTTGGTAGGAAAAATCAGCTACTCAGCGATGTGGCAGTTTTTCATGCAACATCCACAATCCTGTGGAGAAAAAGTAGGTTAGTTAGTATATATACATAAAATTATGAATAAACAAATGCAATAGTATTGCCAAAGTGAAGTTTTGTTTGAGGGTGTGTTTCCACCTTGTAATTAAATCAGAAACAACTAGGTATCATTGCCTCTGAATAATTAGCCCTCAAAAATTCTTGGAATTTTTAATATTGATGTCTGAGGGATTTCTCCTCTCAGACAGCGTCACCTTAATTCCAGCCTGCTGCATTACCCAGTGGTGGACCTTTCAGAGAACTGATGGCTTGTGCCGAGCCGAGGTGGAGAGTCCCATGGTATCATTGCTTTGCGAAGATGGCAGTACCTGCCCTGTAAAATGTTGTTGAACAGAAGGTGGGCCAGTCCTTTAGCCTGTCAGTGTGTACCAAAGTGCACAGTGTTGTCTACGTCTGGAGCTGTAACTATGGACTCATGGTGGACAATATATATCCTTTTAGGCCCCCTTGGTGATTGTGGTTTCACGCTGTTCTTCACATGGTTTTCCTTGACCAACAGAGTCACACATGGGAGGAACTACTAAAAATGAGAACTCAATCCATGAAATCATTGCTTAATCCACGAAAACTGCAAATTTGGACCCATGGTGACTGACACTTGGAAGAACATCTTGTTTGCGCTGCGACAAGGGAGCCAGAGTCATGCGTCCTGACATGGCACACGTGTTCAGTCTAGTTGTCAAGCGTTTTCTGAAGTCTTCCCCCCCATCTGAAAGACATCCGAACAACAGGAAAGAAAGTTAGCATGCACTTCTGGCACTCCTACACCACCAAGAACAACCTTACTGAGCTTCAGCGTCAGAACGATGTACCCCAACATAGTCTGATTTGTGATGTTTCCACCCGTTGGAATTCCACCCTCCATATGCAGGATCCACTATAGGAACAGAGAAAAGCCATCACGGATTTCTGGATGATCCAAACAGATAGGGGGACACCCCTGTGTAAATTCAATGTAAACCATTGGCAGCTCATACGTGACACCGGCCGTTTGCTCAGGCCCTTTGAGGAAGCTACTTTATTAGTCAGTTGCCAGGACTATGAGATGAACGATGAGATTCCACTGCTTCATGTACTACAACACATGTTGGAAACCATGGCTGGTCAGGGCACTGGAGACATGGCACATACATTTCACAGCCACATGAAGCCTGTGGGGGCTGAAGTGGAGGAGGAGGAGGGGGTGGGGCACAGCAAACCACAGTTTAGGTTTCACAAAATGACCATTTTATCTAGTCATCTGACAGGAGAGGAGGAGCAGGAGCAGCCACAGGAGCTAGAGGGTTGTGAGGAAGGGGAGACAGAGGACCCAGACACACCGTGGCAGTTTACAGTGGAGATGGAGACAGGTAGTCCCTCCGAGTCACTTGCACAAATGGCACGATGCATGCTCACATGCTTGCATACTAGTGAGCGCAGAATTGTCTCCATTTGTCAGCGGGAAGACTTCTGGCTCTCCAACTTATTGGACCCTCGCTTCCGGCACAAAATGGGGGCATTTTTTACGCCCACTGAGAGGGAGGACAAACTGACCTACTACAGAGACATCCCACGTAGTCAGTTGGGCGATGTCTATCTGCACCATGGCCCATACTCCCGCAGGTCTGACTCAGGGGGACCTCTGCGATCACCTTCCACTGCCATGGCTCCTGGGGGGGTGGAAGGAGCAGCAGCAGCAGCTCCATCAGCAGCAGCCTCAGTCTTCAGTCGCTAGTGAGTAGCTTTCTACACCCGCATAGTGAGTCTACTCATGAGCAGCAGGAAGACCTGGAGCTGGACCTCAAACAGCAGGTCATGTCATACCTTGACATGACCATGCCAACACACCTTCAGGATCCACTGGATTTGCTGGGAAGCCAAACTTGACTTGTGTCCGCAACTAGCAGAGTTTGCCCTGGAAAAGCTGTACTGGCCGGACAGTAGTTGATTTAGATGGCAACTGGGCTGCTCTATATAATGAAGCAAAATGGCAAATTTACCTCACAATATAAGCTATTGCCCCTCAGATTTACACAGGGGCTGCTCCATATAATTGTGCAAAACCATGAATTTACCTCATAATATAAACTATTGCCCCTCAGATTTACACAGGGGCTGTTCTATATAATGAAGCAAAATGGCAAATTTACCTCACTATATAAGCTAATGCCCCTCAGATTTACACAGGGGCTGCTCTATATTATGCTGCAAAATGGCAAATTTACCTCACAATATAAGCTATTGCCCCTCAGATTTACACAGGGGCTGCTCTATATAATACTGCAATATGGCAAATTTACCTCACAGTATAAGCTATTGCCCCTCAGATTTACACAGGGGCTGCTCTATATTATGCTGCAAAATGGCAAATTTACCTCACAATATAAGCTAATGCCCCTCAGATTTACACTGGGGCTGCTCTATATTATGCTGCAAAATGGCAAATTTACCTCACAATATAAGCTATTGCCCCTCAGATTTACACAGGGGCTGCTCCATATAATGGTGCAAAACCATGAATTTACCTCATAATATAAACTATTGCCCCCCAGATTTACACAGGGGCTGCTCTATATAATGCTGCAAAATGGCAAATTTACCTCACTATATAAGCTAATGCCCCTCAGATTTACACAGGGGCTGCTCTATATTATGCTGCAAAATGGCAAATTTACCTCACAATATAAGCTATTGCCCCTCAGATTTACACAGGGCCTGCTCTATAGAATGCTAAAAAACCAACAGCGGATTTAACTCACACAATATAACCTATTTCTCAGGTTTATATAGGGACTGCTCTATGTAATGGTGCAAAACCATAAATTTACCTCATAATATAAACTATTGCCCCCCAGGTTTACTCAGGGGCTGCTCCATATAATGGTGCAAAACAGGGCAAATGTATTGTCCAATATAAACTATTGCTGCTCTGATTTACACAGGAGGGCCACTCTAAAGAATGGTGCAACATGGCGAATTTAGCTCACAATATAACATAGATTGCAAAATGAGATTTTCAGACAGGACCTGCTCTATAAAATGGCAACTTTACCTCACAATATAAACTATTGCTCCTCAGAATTACACAGGGATTTAGGTTGATATATATAATAGTGCAAAACAGCGAATTTACCTCACAATACTGTATAAACTATTGCTCCTCAGATTTACACAGTGAGCTTCTCTATATAATGGTGCAAAATGGCGAATTTACCTCACTATATAATCTATTACAACTTGCTGGGAAGCCAAACTTGACTTGTGTCCGCAACTAGCAGAGTTTGCCGTGGAAAAGCTGTACTGGCCGGACAGTAGTTGATTTAGATGGCAACTGGGCTGCTCTATATAATGAAGCAAAATGGCAAATTTACCTCACAATATAAGCTATTGCCCCTCAGATTTACACAGGGGCTGCTCCATATAATGGTGCAAAACCATGAATTTACCTCATAATATAAACTATTGCCCCTCAGATTTACACAGGGGCTGTTCTATATAATGAAGCAAAATGGCAAATGTACCTCACTATATAAGCTAATGCCCCTCAGATTTACACAGGGGCTGCTCTATATTATGCTGCAAAATTGCAAATTTACCTCACAATATAAGCTATTGCCCCTCAGATTTACACAGGGCCTGCTCTATATAATGCTGCAATATGGCAAATTTACCTCACAGTATAAGCTATTGACCCTCAGATTAACACAGGGGCTGCTCTATATTATGCTGCAAAATGGCAAATTTAACTCACAATATAAGCTAATGCCCCTCAGATTTACACAGGGGCTGCTCTATATTATGCTGCAAAATGGCAAATTTACCTCACAATATAAGCTATTGCCCCTCAGATTTACACAGGGGCTGCTCCATATAATGGTGCAAAACCATGAATTTACCTCATAATATAAACTATTGCCCCTCAGATTTACACAGGGGCTGCTCTATATAATGCTGCAAAATGGCAAATTTACCTCACTATATAAGCTAATGCCCCTCAGATTTACACAGGGGCTGCTCTATATTATGCTGCAAAATGGCAAATTTACCTCACAATATAAGCTATTGCCCCTCAGATGTACACAGGGGCCATTTCCGCGTGGTTGTTCTGCAATATTCTTTCCATGAAGGTAAAGAAATGTTCTTTCATCATAGAAACATAGAAGGTTGACGGCAGAAGGAGACCTTACCTGCCCTTATGTGTATACTGTATGTACTCTTTATCTTAGGATAGATGTGTGCTTATCCCAGGCATGTTTAAATTCAGTGACTGTTGATTTTTCAACTACCTCTGCTGGAAGTGTGTTCCAAGCATCTACTACTCTTTCTGTAAAATAATATTTTCTAACATTGCTCCTGATCTTCCCCCCGACTAGCTTCAGGTTGTGCCCCCTTGTTCTATCGTTAAGTTTCTTCTTAAAAACACTTCCCTCCTGAAGCTTATTCAATCCTTTCACATATTTAAAGGTCTCAATCATGTCCCCCCTCTCCCTTCTTTCCTCCAGACTGTACAAATTAAGTTCTTTAAGTCTCTCCTGATAAGTTTTAAGTTTAAGTCCTTCCACCATTTTCGTTGCCCGCCTTTGGACACGTTCTATTTGAATAATGTCTTTTTGCAGGTAAGGTCTCCAGAACTGCACACAGTATTCTAGCTGTGGCCTTACCTTCCCCCCAACAACGCTCTGATACCGATCCCTCAGCCAACTGGAAATCCACTGAACTATCCAGGGATTGAGTCCTATCTTCAATAACTTATCTATGAGCTCCTTATGTGGTACAGTGTCAAAGGCTTCGCTAAAATCCAGATAGGCGATATCCACAGCACCATCTTCATCTAACACTTTAGTGACATTGTCAAAGAAATCTCATCTCTGGGTTCCTCTGAAGTTTGTGTATGAGGGAGATAAATCGATTGTAGACAAGTTCTTTGTTAGGTAAGCGTCGTCTCTGAGGTTTAAATGGCAAAGGTGCAATCCAGCTTTTTGACTTGTCTTTTTCTATTCCGTGATCCATGATATCCAAGAACAGCCTGTCCTCTATGGACATTGCGACCTTGTTATCTTCTCTTGTCCTGTGGAAGACTGTGCACCCTAAGTGACCTTGTTCACCATCGCAGGCGTGATCTTCACAGGAAGGATCTTTGTAAGGACAAAGAATGGGAGCGCTATGTGGCAATTCTTTTATCAGGAAACTACTCTGACACAGCTGAAATAGGGAAGGACGCCCATTTTCAAGTGTGTTGGTGAGCATGCTGTTGACTGAGGTCGGCTTGTGTGCTCCTCCTAGACAGACATCTCCTAGGAGGACCCATCCTAGGTCTAGTCTCTGGGCGTAAGGAGCGTTTTGAGGGCCGTTAATCTGTCCTCTAGCCTTGTGAACTCGTAATATGTCTCTTCCAAGGAGTAGGAGTATTGGGGCTTCCGGGTCCAGTTCTGGTATCAGGTGAGCTATACGCCTCAGATGGGGGTGGTATGCTGCTACCTCTGGTGTTGGTATCTCAGACCGGTTGTCAGGAATGTGGTTGCACTCCAGTATGGTTGGTAAGGACAAGCAGGTGTTACCATCTATGGACTCTACCTTGTACCCAGTTGCCTTCCTCCCCGCCGTCTCAACGGTACCTGCACATGTCCGTAAGGAGTAGGGAGAACCAGGCCCTACGATGTTGAGGTTGTCAAAGAAGGCGGCTTTAGCTAAAGACCTATTGCTTTGATCATCTAAGATTGCATACATCTTGAGCGCCTTATCTCACTGACCGGCTGGATAAACTCTGACAAAGCAGATTTTTGAGCAGGACTTCCCTCCTGCGAGTCCTTTACAGATTTCTGTACACTGAGAGGTGGCTACTGCGGTGTCTGTGTCAGTGTCTATCTGCTTTCTGTCATGCTCCTCTGCTTGGGATGATAACTGAGAGGGTGGTCCAGGGTGTAAAGCCGTGTTGTGTCCTGTGCTACCACACTCTGTGCATGTCACACTGACCTTACAGTTCCTGGCGAAGTGCAATGTTGTAGTGCCGCACTTGAAGCAGATGTGGTTCTCTTTGAGGAATTCCTTGCGGTCCTCTAAAGACTTCTCCCTGAAGGCTCTGCATTTCAGTAGAGAGTGTGGTTTCTTGTGCAGGGGGCATTGTTTAGTAAGGTCTTCCGGTTTGTTTCCTTCTTGAGAAGACCTAAATGACCTGTAAGGAGAACCTGTTGAGGCAACGTTAGTCTTATGCACTGCCACTGGTGTTTTATGGGGCTTGACACCAGGGGCAGTGGGACATGACAATGTAAAGTCAAAACTGGGATAATTTCTGATCTTTGCCTGTTGAGCAACAAAGTCTACAAACACTCTAAAGGGGGGAAAAGGTACATTATCTACCTGTTTATAACAAGAACCATGTGTGATCCACTTCTCCTGTAGGTTATAAGGGAGTTTTTGAACGATGAGATTAACATCTCTGGCAGTGTTCAGGAATTCTAGCCCTGGGAGATCACCTTCTGCCTGAGCAACCTGTACCTCTGTTAACAAGTCACTGAGTTCCCTGAGCTTTTGGTAACTCCTACCCATTATTTTGGGAAAACTTTCAATTCTCTTATATAAAGCATTTTCTATAGCTTCTATTGACCCATAACATTCATCAAGTCTTTCCCACACCATCTTTAGGCCTTTGCCCGGATAGTTTATGTTAATATCTCTGATTTTTCTGGCGTGTTCAGCAGACTCACTTCCGAGCCATTTTACCAAGAGATCTCCTCACTGCAGGAAAGATCTAAGTCCCTTATAGCGTTCTGGAAGGAGGCACGCCATGACCTGTAGTTCTCAGGGCGATCTGTGAACTTTATAAGTCCTTTGGTAACCAGTTCCCGTTTAGCAAAGAACTTAGCAAAGTCCATGGCAGCCTGGTTAGTGCCAGTGATACCTGGTATGCTGTTGTTATGCTGTGTGTGTGGTGTATCACCATACCTTTTAGGAGTTTCTAACATAGAGAAGTCTGCATAATACTGTTCAGACGCGAAGGGTGTCCCTTTAAGTCGGAGTGAAGGTTGCAGCTTTCGTTCTGTAAGGTGGCAGTTGTGATCAGGGTCACTTTGTCGCATACTGTCTTGCTCGAGTTGCTGAGATGCAAGGTAGGGTCTTTGGTGCTCTGTATAAGCTGGCTGATATACAGGATCGTAGTTGTCATCTGCTTGGGATGCTGGTGAACGAATTCTAAGACGCGATGTGCTGGATCTTGTTGATCTAAGTCTGCTCCGAGTACTTGGCTGTGTTTCTCAGATTCAGATAACTCTACAGCTTCTAGGAACGCTGCCTTAGCTATTGCGGCTGCTGCTTGTTTCTCTGCTGCGAGTTTTTCCAGTGAAGCTGGCAGGCGCGCTGTCTCTTGCTTTAGCTGCATCTCCTGTTCAGCGAAGGAAGCCTTTACTTTTGCGGCCTCAGCTTCTGCGCGGGCAAGAGCAGCCATTTCTTTTATGGAGGACTTGCTAGAGCGGCTTCCTCGTGACCTTGTCCCATATGTTGATGCCTTGCTAGTAGACATGGTGTACCTGTTGCTGGCTGCTTGATGTCTCTGTGCAGACACAGTCTAGGTGAGAACAAACTTGGGCGTGTATTGGATTGTGCTGTGCTTGCTGGGGGCTGCACTCTTGCTTCTAGTGACTGTATGGCAGCCGCTGCAATCTTTTGCGCATGACCGTGTGAATGGTGGCGGCTCCGTGTAGTCAGATCCACTATTGCTGGTAACTAGCATCTGTTTTACTGTTCTGTCTTCTTACACGTTCATTCAGTGTGCAATCCAACATTCAGCATAAACCATTCCTGTCTTCCAAATAAGAGGCCTGTTGTTTGTAGTTTTAACAGGTTTATTATGTGATGGCGAAACAGGTTGTAGAAATATATGTGTGTGGTAAAACAGATATGCTGTTACACAGATGGTGGAGTTTTAGAAGAGAAAAATGTGATGGCTGCTCTGATCTGTGTGAGGAGGCTAAAGACAGCCCACTTCTTCTTCCCAGAATGCTTTGCAATCTCCCATAATACTGATGTGCCTGTTGCAGCCCATTTCTGCAGACCGGGCCATGGCCTATGTGACCTCAAACTCACAGTGCTCAAGGGGGGCTTCCGCTCACAAAAGGAGAGATTGGAATGGAAGTGCAAATGCATCCAAATCTTTAAAACGATGGACTGTGGGCTAAACAGGGACAATCATTTTATGTGTCATTATTAGAGATGAGCGAGTAGTGAAATATTCGAAATTTCGATTCGAATAGACCGCGTTACTCGACTACTCGACCGATTATCGAATCCCATTATAGTCTATGGGAAAAAAATGCTCGCCACTTGGAAATCTCAATTCGACCACTTGGAGGTCACTCACCAAGTCCACCCTGAAACACCAGAAAATGATGCCAACACTGCTGGAATGCAACTGGGACAGCAGGGGAAGCATGTCTGGGTGCATATAACGCGCCCAAGTTGCACTATTACGCCACTATCACAGCCACTCAACAATACACTCCAAACACAATATAACTTCTACGTAAAGTGAGACAAGACAAGGAAACATTCTTTCCTCTACATTGCCATGGACCCCAAGCCAAACTGTACAAAAAAGAACAAAATTCTGCACCCCTTAAAATCACGTTGCCTAATGACAACCACAGATGGCATAGGCAAGGGGGAAAATAAATAGACCCCACCCCTAATTGTCATTGTGTGTGTGTGTGTGTGTGTGTGTGTGTGTGTGTGTGTGTGTGTGTGTGTGTGTGATGTGGTCAGACATGTCCTCTTGTGTCATTGTGTCACCCCAGCAGTAAGGGAAGCTTAAAGGAGGAGGTATGTTACAGTGTGTTACCCCAGCAGTAAGGGAAGCTTACAGGAGGAGGTTTGTTACAGTGTGTCACCCCAGCAGTCAGGGAAGCTTACAGGAGGAGGTTTGTTACAGTGTGTCACCCCAGCAGTAAGGGAAGCTTACAGGAGGAGGTTTGTTACAGTGTGTTACCCCAGCAGTAAGGGAAGCTTAAAGGAGGAGGTTTGTTACATTGTGTCACCCCAGCAGTCAGGGAAGCTTACAGGAGGAGGTTTGTTACATTGTGTCACCCCAGCAGTAAGGGAAGCTTACAGGAGGAGGTTTGTTACAGTGTGTCACCCCAACAGTAAGGGAAGCTTACAGGAGGAGGTTTGTTACATTGTGTCACCCCAGCAGTCAGGGAAGCTTACAGGAGGAGGTTTGTTACAGTGTGTCACCCCAGCAGTAAGGGAAGCTTACAGGAGGAGGTTTGTTACAGTGTGTCACCCCAGCAGTAAGGGAAGCTTACAGGAGGAGGTTTGTTACAGTGTGTCACCCCAGCAGTCGGGGAAGCTTACAGGAGGAGGTTTGTTACAGTGTGTCACTCCAGCAGTAAGGGAAGCTTACAGGAGGAGGTTTGTTACAGTGTGTCACCCCAGCAGTAAGGGAAGCTTACAGGAGGAGGTTACAGTGTGTCACCCAGCAGTCAGGGAAGCTTACAGGAGGAGGTTTGTTACATTGTGTCAGCCCAGCAGTCAGGGAAGCTTACAGGAGGAGGTTTGTTACAGTGTGTCACCCCAGCAGTAAGGGAAGCTTACAGGAGGAGGTTTGTTACAGTGTGTCACCCCAGCAGTCAGGGAAGCTTACAGGAGGAGGTTTGTTACATTGTGTCACCCCAGCAGTCAGGGAAGCTTACAGGAGGAGGTTTGTTACAGTGTGTCACCCCAGCAGTAAGGGAAGCTTACAGGAGGAGGTTTGTTACAGTGTGTCACCCCAGCAGTCGGGGAAGCTTACAGGAGGAGGTTTGTTACAGTGTGTCACTCCAGCAGTAAGGGAAGCTTACAGGAGGAGGTTTGTTACAGTGTGTCACCCCAGCAGTAAGGGAAGCTTACAGGAGGAGGTTTGTTACAGTGTGTCACCCCAGCAGTCAGGGAAGCTTACAGGAGGAGGTTTGTTACATTGTGTCACCCCAGCAGTAAGGGAAGCTTACAGGAGGAGGTTTGTTACAGTGTGTCACCCCAGCAGTCGGGGAAGCTTACAGGAGGAGGTTTGTTACAGTGTGTCACTCCAGCAGTAAGGGAAGCTTACAGGAGGAGGTTTGTTACAGTGTGTCACCCCAGCAGTCAGGGAAGCTTACAGGAGGAGGTTTGTTACAGTGTGTCACCCCAGCAGTAAGGGAAGCTTACAGGAGGAGGTTTGTTACAGTGTGTCACCCCAGCAGTCGGGGAAGCTTACAGGAGGAGGTTTGTTACAGTGTGTCACCCCAGCAGTCGGGGAAGCTTACAGGAGGAGGTTTGTTACAGTGTGTTACCCCAGCAGTCAGGGAAGCTTACAGGAGGAGGTTTGTTACAGTGTGTCACCCCAGCAGTCGGGGAAGCTTACAGGAGGAGGTTTGTTACAGTGTGTCACTCCAGCAGTAAGGGAAGCTTACAGGAGGAGGTTTGTTACAGTGTGTCACCCCAGCAGTCGGGGAAGCTTACAGGAGGAGGTTTGTTACAGTGTGTCACTCCAGCAGTAAGGGAAGCTTACAGGAGGAGGTTTGTTACAGTGTGTCACCCCAGCAGTAAGGGAAGCTTACAGGAGGAGGTTTGTTACAGTGTGTCACCCCAGCAGTAAGGGAAGCTTACAGGAGGAGGTTTGTTACAGTGTGTCACCCCAGCAGTCAGGGAAGCTTACAGGAGGAGGTTTGTTACATTGTGTCACCCCAGCAGTCAGGGAAGCTTACAGGAGGAGGTTTGTTACAGTGTGCCACCCCAGCAGTAAGGGAAGCTTACAGGAGGAGGTTTGTTACAGTGTGTCACCCCAGCAGTAAGGGAAGCTTAGAGCTGAGACCTCTTAAAAATTGTGTGGAGTCCCAAGAGCTGAGACCTCTTAAAAATTGTGTGGAGGCCCAAGAGCTGAGACCTCTCAAACATTGTGTGGAGGCCCAAGAGCTGAGACCTCTTAAAAATTGTGTGGAGGCCCAAGAGCTGAGACCTCTAAAACATTGTGTGGAGTCCCAAGAGCTGAGACCTTTTAAAAATTGTGTGGAGTCCCAAGAGCTGAGACCTCTCAAACATTGTGTGGAGTCCCAAGAGCTGAGACCTCTTAAAAATTGTGTGGAGGCCCAAGAGCTGAGACCTCTTAAAAATTGTGTGGAGGCCCAAGAGCTGAGACCTCTTAAAAATTGTGTGGAGGCCCAAGAGCTGAGACCTCTTAAAAATTGTGTGGAGGCCCAAGAGCTGAGACCTCTTAAAAATTGATAGTATTAAGCCCAAGAGGTGAGCCATAATTTTTTTTATTAATACAGCAATTCTACGGCGGTTAAGGAGGAGGAGGAGGAGGAGGAGGAGGAAATGGCACTTCATACAGATGGCACTTCACTCTTGGCTGCTTTCCACTGTTGTACAAGCAAAGTCCGGGTCAATCCACTTGCTGTTCATTTTGATTAGCGTCAGCCTGTCGGCACTGTTGGTTGACAGGCGGCTGCGCTTATCGGTTATAATGCCCCCGGCTGCGCTGAACACCCTTTCTGATAGCACGCTGGCGGCAGGGCAGGCAAGCACCTCCAAGGCGTACAGGGACAGTTCCAGCCACGTGTCCAACTTGGAGACCCAGTAAGTGTAGGGCGCCGAGGGATCGGGGAGGACAGGGGTGTGGTCTGCCAGGTAGTCCCGCAACATCCGCCGATACTTGTCCCTCCTGCTGATAGCGGGCCCCGCAGTGATGGAAGTTGCACGAGGGGGTGACATGAACGTGTCCCACACCTTGGAGAGTGTTCCCCTGGTGGCTGTGGGCCTGATCGATGTTGTCAGACTCTGGGAGACACTCTCCTCTCTGCCGCCAGCGATGCTGGGTGGGAAAATCTGCATCATGTTCTGCAAGAGTTCCCTCTGGTATTCCAGTAATCGATTCGTCCATTCCTCTACCGGAATAAAAGAGGAGAAGTTATCTTTATACCGGGGGTCCAGGAGTGCGAAGACCCAGTATAGTTTGTTCTCCAATATCCGGACAACACGTATGTCCTGGGAAAAGCAGCCCAGCATGAAGTCAACCATGTGTGCTAGACTCTGAGTAGGCATGACGTCACTGCCCCCACCAGAAGGATCATTTTCCATTTCCTCCTCTTCCTCCTCCTCTCCGCCCCACCCGCGCTGAACCAATGGGACGCACACAGCCTGACTGCTACCCTCGCCGCCAGCATCCTCTTCCACAGCCACCTCCACGTTGTCCTCCTCCTCCTCATCCTCCTCCTCCTGCAACTGCAACCGAGCAGCAGACAAAAGTGTGGTCTGACTGTCTACCTGCGTTGCGTCTCCTCCTACCCCCGTCTCCTCTGTGTGCAATGCGTTCTCCCTTATTGCGATGAGCGATTCTTTAAGGACGCATAGGAGCGGGATGGTTACGCTCACTATAGCGTCCTCGCTGCTGACCTTCTTAGTGGACTCCTCAAAGATACGCAATACATTGCATATGTCTGCCATCCATGGCCACTCGTGGTTGGCAAACTGAGGGAGCTGAGTTGGATGCACGCGTGGATGCATCATCTGGTACTCCATCAATGCTCTCTGCTGCTCACACACCCTGGCCAACATGCAATAGGTGGAATTCCAGCGAGTGGGCAGGTCACACAACAGCCGATGTTGAGGCAAATGGAGGCGTTGCTGGATTTTTTTTAAGCTAGCAGCAGCTACAGTTGACTTCCGAAAGTGAGCGCACAAGCGCCGCACTTTGATCAGTAGCTCTGCCAGGTTGGGGTAAGTCTTTAGAAACTTTTGTACTACCAAATTAAAAACGTGGGCCAGGCATGGTACGTGATTGAGTTCTGCAAGCTCCAGAGCCGCCACCAGGTTACGGCCGTTATCGCACACAACCATGCTTGGTCCTAGCTGCAGCGGCGACAGCCACATCTCTGTCTGCTGCAATATGGCGTGCCTCACCTCTGCGGCGCTGTGCTTCCTGTCGCCCAAGCTGATGAGCTTAAGCACCGCCTGCTGACGTCTCCCCGCGCCAGTGCTGCAACGCTTCCAGCTAGGGGCTGAGGGCGATGTTAAGGCAGAGGAGGAGGAGGAGGAGGAAGAGGAGGGGGGTCTATCAGAACCCGTGCTGGCAATCTTGGGGGGGGGGTGGTATGTAGGCCGTCCCTGTTTGCGACCCCGTCCCCGCTTCCACAACATTCACCCAGTGTGCCGTCAAAGAGATGTAGCGTCTTGGCCGCAAGTGCTTGTCCACGAGTCGGTGGTCAAGTGGACCTTTGCGCTGACTGCGTACCTCAGGGTCCGCCTGATGTTACGCGACACGTGCTGGTGCAGGGCGGGGACGCCACACCGGGAAAAATAGTGGCGGCTAGGGACGGAATAGCGAGGTGCGGCAGCCGCCATCAGGTCGCGGAAGGCCTGCGTCTCCACAAGCCTAAACGGCAACATCTCCAGGGCCAGCAGTTTGGAGATGAGGCAGGTTAAGGCTTGGGCTTGGGGGTTACTGGAGGCGTACTTCCGCCTGCGGTTGAACGCCTGCGAGATGGACAGTTGATGGGACGAGGAGATGGAAGGTGCAGACGAAGATGCGGGGGAAGGGGGGGCTGAAGGAGAAGGCCCCAAAGTAGCCGAGGCAGAGGCAGATGTGGAGGTGTCCTGGGTGGAGGTCTGGACCGCAGTGGCAGCACACAACAAAGGGGAAGAGGCAGTGGCAGCAAGACCGGGCGCAGGTTGTATTGCGTTTGCTCTCTCCCACTCAGCCCAGTGCTTGACTTCCAAGTGACGGCGCATGCCTGAGGTGGTCAGATTGCTCTTCTCAGAGCCCCTACTCAGTTTTGAGTGGCAGATTGCGCAAACCGCGCTCAGTTTGTCGTCCGCGCAAACATTAAAAAATCTCCACACCACAGAAGTACGAGGCCTCGATGGGGGAGCTTCGCGCGACTGCCTGCTGCCGGGAAGAGCTTCGGCCCTGCTGGCTGTGGCCTGCCTTCTCTGTCTGGACTGTCCTCTGCCTCTGGACTGTCCTCTGCCTCTTGCTGCCTTATTCGGTGATGCGCAGACCGCATCTCCACTGCTTTCCCCGCTGGACATCACCCCTGTCCAAGTGGGGTCGGTCATTTCGTCGTCCACCACCTCCTCTTCCACTTCCTCTCTCTGCTCCTCCTCCTGCCCACTGGACATTCCAACAGCCTCCCTTGATGGCAACTGCGTCTCATCATCATCGCTCATGATAGCAGATGCTGGTTCCGGGTCCACATCACTAGGAGATGGCGGATACTCAAGTGTTTGGGCATCACTACAAACAAATTCCTCTGCTAGCTCCTGGGATTCTTGCAGCACATCTGGAAAAGGACCCGAAAAGAGGTCCTGGGAGGGGTCAAGGGTGGGCTGACTCTGTTGGCCAGGTTGGGAGGAAGGAGGGTCAGAGTGAGACTGTGTGGATGACTGGGTGGTGGACAAGTGACTGGAAGCGTTATCGGCCATCCATTGCACCACCTGTTCACGCTGCTCAGGCCTCAACAGAGGTGTACCCCGCCCCCCGCATAACTGTCCCATAAAGGCAGGGAAGCTGGATGAGCGTAATGCTGGCTGCCCCTCACCAGCACGCATTGTATCCCCACTGACTTCAATGCGGTTTGTGCCCCCACCAGCATTTCCGCGCCCCCGTCCTCGTCCACGTCCCTTTGCGCTAGCCCTCCGCATTTCAGACGTTTTACTTTTTTGGCCACGCGTTATGCCAAATATAAATATATTTTTTAGGAGAACACCAGGCTATACAGCCGTATACTGCCAGAAGGTGAAATGGTGCCTATACGCACCGGGTATAAAACAGTGTTTTGTTGGCACAGAGGACACAAAACAGTAGTGCAAAATATAGTTTTGTATATAGGTGCTAATACACCACTGAAGTCTTTCTGTCCCTATTCCAGCAGCAGCAGCTACCCCTCACTAAAGCAGCCGTTTTGTGCAGAGTGTATATAGTTTTGTATATAGGTGCTAATACACCACTGAAGTCTTTCTGTCCCTATTCCAGCAGCAGCTACCCCTCACTAAAGCAGCCGTTTTGAGCAGAGTGTATATAGTTTTGTATATAGGTGCTAATACACCACTGAAGTCTTTCTGTCCCTATTCCAGCAGCAGCTACCCCTCACTAAAGCAGCCGTTTTGAGCAGAGTGTATATAGGTGCTAATACACCACTGAAGTCTTTCTGTCCCTATTCCAGCAGCAGCTACCCCTCACTAAAGCAGCCGTTTTGAGCAGAGTGTATATAGTTTTGTATATAGGTGTTAATACACCACTGAAGTCTTTCTGTCCCTATTCCAACAGCAGCTACCCCTCACTAAAGCAGCCGTTTTGAGCAGAGTGTATATAGTTTTGTATATAGGTGCTAATACACCACTGAAGTCTTTCTGTCCCTATTCCAGCAGCAGCTACCCCTCACTAAAGCAGCCGTTTTGAGCAGAGTGTATATAGTTTTGTATATAGGTGGTAATACACCACTGAAGTCTTTCTGTCCCTATTCCAGCAGCAGCTACCCCTCACTAAAGCAGCCGTTGTGTGCAGTGTGTATATAGCTAGAATGAGCTATATACCGTTCAGCATAGTAGCCCAAATAAGGACTCTCAATGACTCTCTTATCTTCTGGTAGCTGGTATATATGGTGGTAAATGCGATATTCTGAGCTTCTGGGGCCCTGCCTGCCTACATATGAGCTATATACTGTTCAACATAGTAGCCCTAATAAGGGCTCTCAATTACTCTCTTGTCTTCTGGTAGCTGGTATATATGGTGGTAAATGCGATATTCTGAGCTTCTGGGGCCCTGCCTGCCTACATATGAGCTATATACTGTTCAGCATAGTAGCCCTAATAATAAGGACTCTCAATGACTCTCTTGTCTTCTGGAAGCTGGTATATATGGTGGTAAATGCGATATTCTGAGCTTCTGGGGCCCTGCCTGCCTACATATGAGCTATATACTGTTCAACATAGTAGCCCTAATAAGGGCTCTCAATGACTCTCTTGTCTTCTGGTAGCTGGTATATATGGTGGTAAATGCGATATTCTGAGCTTCTGGGGCCCTGCCTGCCTACATATGAGCTATATACTGTTCTGCATAGTAGCCCTAATAATAAGGACTCTCAATGACTCTCTTGTCTTCTGGTAGCTGGTATATATGGTGGTAAATGCGATATTCTGAGCTTCTGGGGCCCTGCCTGCCTACATATGAGCTATATACTGTTCAACATAGTAGCCCTAATAATAAGGACTCTCAATGACTCTCTTGTCTTCTGGTAGCTGGTATATATGGTGGTAAATGCGATATTCTGAGCTTCTGGGGCCCTGCCTGCCTACATATGAGCTATATACTGTTCAGCATAGTAGCCCTAATAATAAGGACTCTCAATGACTCTCTTGTCTTCTGGTAGCCGATATATATGGTGGTAAATGCGATATTCTGAGCTTCTGGGGCCCTGCCTGCCTACATATGAGCTATATACTGTTCAGCATAGTAGCCCTAATAAGGGCTCTCAATGACTCTCTTGTCTTCTGGTAGCTGGTATATATGGTGGTAAATGCGATATTCTGAGCTTCTGGGGCCCTGCCTGCCTACATATGAGCTATATACTGTTCAACATAGTAGCCCTAATAAGGGCTCTCAATGACTCTCTTGTCTTCTGGTAGCTGGTATATATGGTGGTAAATGCGATATTCTGAGCTTCTGGGGCCCTGCCTGCCTACATATGAGCTATATACCGTTCAGCATAGTAGCCCTAATAATAAGGACTCTCAATGACTCTCTTGTCTTCTGGTAGCTGGTATATATGGTGGTAAATGCGATATTCTGAGCTTCTGGGGCCCTGCCTGCCTACATATGAGCTATATACCGTTCAGCATAGTAGCCCTAATAATAAGGACTCTCAATGACTCTCTTGTCTTCTGGTAGCTGGTATATATGGTGGTAAATGCGATATTCTGAGCTTCTGGGGCCCTGCCTGCCTACATATGAGCTATATACTGTTCAACATAGTAGCCCTAATAAGGGCTCTCAATGACTCTCTTGTCTTCTGGTAGCTGGTATATATGGTGGTAAATGCGATATTCTGAGCTTCTGGGGCCCTGCCTGCCTACATATGAGCTATATACTGTTTAGCATAGTAGCCCTAATAATAAGGACTCTCAATGACTCTTGTCTTCTGGTAACTGGTATATATGGTGGTAAATGCGATATTCTGAGCTTCTGAGGCCCTGCCTACCTACATATGAGCTATATACTGTTCAACATAGTAGCCCTAATAAGGGCTCTCAATGACTCTCTTGTCTTCTGGTAGCTGGTATATATGGTGGTAAATGCGATATTCTGAGCTTCTGGGGCCCTGCCTGCCTTCATATGAGCTATATACTGTTCAGCATAGTAGCCCTAATAATAAGGACTCTCAATGACTCTCTTGTCTTCTGGTAGCTGGTATATATGGTGGTAAATGCGATATTCTGAGCTTCTGGGGCCCTGCCTGCCTACATATGAGCTATATACCGTTCAGCATAGTAGCCCTACTAATTAGGACTCTCAATGACTCTCTTGTCTTCTGGTAGCTGGTATATATGGTGGTAAATGCGATATTCTGAGCTTCTGGGGCCCTGCCTGCCTACATATGGGCTATATACTGTTCAGCATAGTAGCCCTAATAATAAGGACTCTCAATGACTCTCTTGTCTTCTGGTAGCTGGTATATATGGTGGTAAATGCGATATTCTGAGCTTCTGGGGCCCTGCCTGCCTACATATGGGCTATATACTGTTCAGCATAGTAGCCCTAATAATAAGGGCTCTCAATGACTCTCTTGTCTTCTGGAAGCTGGTATATATGGTGGTAAATGCGATATTCTGAGCTTCTGGGGCCCTGCCTGCCTACATATGGTCTATATACTGTTCAGCATAGTAGCCCTAAAAAAGGGCTCTCAATGACTCTCTTGTCTTCTGGTAGCTGGTATATATGGTGGTAAATGCGATATTCTGAGCTTTTGGGGCCCTGCCTGCCTACATATGGGCTATATACTGTTCAGCATAGTAGCCCTAATAATAAGGACTCTCAATGACTCTCTTGTCTTCTGGTAGCTGGTATATATGGTGGTAAATGCGATATTCTGAGCTTCTGGGGCCCTGCCTGCCTACATATGGGCTATATACTGTTCAGCATAGTAGCCCTAATAAGGGCTCTCAATGACTCTCTTGTCTTCTGGTAGCTGGTATATATGGTGGTAAATGCGATATTCTGAGCTTCTGGGGCCCTGCCTGCCTACATATGGGCTATATACTGTTCAGCATATTAGCCCTAATAATAAGGACTCTCAATGACTCTCTTGTCTTCTGGTAGCTGGTATATATGGTGGTAAATGCGATATTCTGAGCTTCTGGGGCCCTGCCTGCCTACATATGAGCTATATACTGTTCAGCATAGTAGCCCTAATAAGGGCTCTCAATGACTCTCTTGTCTTCTGGTAGCTGGTATATATGGTGGTAAATGCGATATTCTGAGCTTCTGGGGCCCTGCCTGCCTACATATGAGCTATATACCGTTCAGCATAGTAGCCCTAATAAGGGCTCTCAATGACTCTCTTGTCTTCTGGTAGCTGGTATATATGGTGGTAAATGCGATATTCTGAGCTTCTGGGGCCCTGCCTGCCTACATATGGGCTATATACTGTTCAGCATAGTAGCCCTAATAATAAGGACTCTCAATGACTCTCTTGTCTTCTGGAAGCTGGTATATATGGTGGTAAATGCGATATTCTGAGCTTCTGGGGCCCTGCCTGCCTACATATGAGCTATATACTGTTCAGCATAGTAGCCCTAATAATAAGGACTCTCAATGACTCTCTTGTCTTCTGGTAGCTGGTATATATGGTGGTAAATGCGATATTCTGAGCTTCTGGGGCCCTGCCTGCCTACATATGAGCTATATACCGTTCAGCATAGTAGCCCTAATAATAAGGACTCTCAATGACTCTCTTGTCTTCTGGTAGCTGGTATATATGGTGGTAAATGCGATATTCTGAGCTTCTGGGGCCCTGCCTGCCTACATATGGGCTATATACTGTTCAGCATAGTAGCCCTAATAATAAGGACTCTCAATGACTCTCTTGTCTTCTGGTAGCTGGTATATATGGTGGTAAATGCGATATTCTGAGCTTCTGGGGCCCTGCCTGCCTACATATGGGCTATATACTGTTCAGCATAGTAGCCCTAATAAGGGCTCTCAATGACTCTCTTGTCTTCTGGTAGCTGGTATATATGGTGGTAAATGCGATATTCTGAGCTTCTGGGGCCCTGCCTGCCTACATATGGGCTATATACTGTTCAGCATAGTAGCCCTAATAATAAGGACTCTCAATGACTCTCTTGTCTTCTGGTAGCTGGTATATATGGTGGTAAATGCGATATTCTGAGCTTCTGGGGCCCGGCCTGCCTACATATGGGCTATATACTGTTCAGCATAGTAGCCCTAATAAGGGCTCTCAATGACTCTCTTGTCTTCTGGTAGCTGGTATATATGGTGGTAAATGCGATATTCTGAGCTTCTGGGGCCCTGCCTGCCTACATATGGGCTATATACTGTTCAGCATAGTAGCCCTAATAATAAGGACTCTCAATGACTCTCTTGTCTTCTGGTAGCTGGTATATATGGTGGTAAATGCGATATTCTGAGCTTCTGGGGCCCTGCCTGCCTACATATGAGCTATATACCGTTCAGCATAGTAGCCCTAATATTGGCTCTCAATGACTCTCTTGTCTTCTGGTAGCTGGTATATATGGTGGTAAATGCGATATTCTGAGCTTCTGGGGCCCTGCCTGTTTACATATGGGCTATATACTGTTCAGCATAGTAGCCCTAATAAGGGCTCTCAATGACTCTCTTGTCTTCTGGTAGCTGGTATATATGGTGGTAAATGCAATATTCTGAGCTTCTGGGGCCCTGCCTGCCTACATATGAGCTATATACCGTTCAGCATAGTAGCCCTAATAAGGGCTCTCAATGACTCTCTTGTCTTCTGGTAGCTGGTATATATGGTGGTAAATGCGATATTCTGAGCTTCTGGGGCCCTGCCTGCCTACATATGAGCTATATACCGTTCAGCATAGTAGCCCTAATAAGGGCTCTCAATGACTCTCTTGTCTTCTGGTAGCTGGTATATATGGTGGTAAATGCGATATTCTGAGCTTCTGGGGCCCTGCCTGCCTACATATGGGCTATATACTGTTCAGCATAGTAGCCCTAATAATAAGGACTCTCAATGACTCTCTTGTCTTCTGGTAGCTGGTATATATGGTGGTAAATGCGATATTCTGAGCTTCTGGGGCCCTGCCTGCCTACATATGGGCTATATACTGTTCAGCATAGTAGCCCTAATAATAAGGACTCTCAATGACTCTCTTGTCTTCTGGTAGCTGGTATATATGGTGGTAAATGCGATATTCTGAGCTTCTGGGGCCCTGCCTGCCTACATATGAGCTATATACTGTTCAGCATAGTAGCCCTAATAAGGGCTCTCAATGACTCTCTTGTCTTCTGGTAGCTGGTATATATGGTGGTAAATGCGATATTCTGAGCTTCTGGGGCCCTGCCTGCCTACATATGAGCTATATACTGTTCAGCATAGTAGCCCTAATAAGGGCTCTCAATGACTCTCTTGTCTTCTGGTAGCTGGTATATATGGTGGTAAATGCGATATTCTGAGCTTCTGGGGCCCTGCCTGCCTACATATGAGCTATATACCGTTCAGCATAGTAGCCCTAATAAGGGCTCTCAATGACTCTCTTGTCTTCTGGTAGCTGGTATATATGGTGGTAAATGCGATATTCTGAGCTTCTGGGGCCCTGCCTGCCTACATATGAGCTATATACTGTTCAGCATAGTAGCCCTAATAAGGGCTCTCAATGACTCTCTTGTCTTCTGGTAGCTGGTATATATGGTGGTAAATGCAATATTCTGAGCTTCTGGGGCCCTGCCTGCCTACATATGAGCTATATACCGTTCAGCATAGTAGCCCTAATAAGGGCTCTCAATGACTCTCTTGTCTTCTGGTAGCTGGTATATATGGTGGTAAATGCGATATTCTGAGCTTCTGGGGCCCTGCCTGCCTACATATGGGCTATATACTGTTCAGCATAGTAGCCCTAATAAGGGCTCTCAATGACTCTCTTGTCTTCTGGTAGCTGGTATATATGGTGGTAAATGCGATATTCTGAGCTTCTGGGGCCCTGCCTGCCTACATATGGGCTATATACTGTTCAGCATAGTAGCCCTAATAATAAGGACTCTCAATGACTCTCTTGTCTTCTGGTAGCTGGTATATATGGTGGTAAATGCGATATTCTGAGCTTCTGGGGCCCTGCCTGCCTACATATGGGCTATATACTGTTCAGCATAGTAGCCCTAATAAGGGCTCTCAATGACTCTCTTGTCTTCTGGTAGCTGGTATATATGGTGGTAAATGCGATATTCTGAGCTTCTGGGGCCCTGCCTGCCTACATATGGGCTATATACTGTTCAGCATAGTAGCCCTAATAATAAGGACTCTCAATGACTCTCTTGTCTTCTGGTAGCTGGTATATATGGTGGTAAATGCGATATTCTGAGCTTCTGGGGCCCTGCCTGCCTACATATGAGCTATATACTGTTCAGCATAGTAGCCCTAATAAGGGCTCTCAATGACTCTCTTGTCTTCTGGTAGCTGGTATATATGGTGGTAAATGCGATATTCTGAGCTTCTGGGGCCCTGCCTGCCTACATATGAGCTATATACTGTTCAGCATAGTAGCCCTAATAAGGGCTCTCAATGACTCTCTTGTCTTCTGGTAGCTGGTATATATGGTGGTAAATGCGATATTCTGAGCTTCTGGGGCCCTGCCTGCCTACATATGAGCTATATACCGTTCAGCATAGTAGCCCTAATAAGGGCTCTCAATGACTCTCTTGTCTTCTGGTAGCTGGTATATATGGTGGTAAATGCGATATTCTGAGCTTCTGGGGCCCTGCCTGCCTACATATGAGCTATATACTGTTCAGCATAGTAGCCCTAATAAGGGCTCTCAATGACTCTCTTGTCTTCTGGTAGCTGGTATATATGGTGGTAAATGCGATATTCTGAGCTTCTGGGGCCCTGCCTGCCTACATATGAGCTATATACCGTTCAGCATAGTAGCCCTAATAAGGGCTCTCAATGACTCTCTTGTCTTCTGGTAGCTGGTATATATGGTGGTAAATGCGATATTCTGAGCTTCTGGGGCCCTGCCTGCCTACATATGGGCTATATACTGTTCAGCATAGTAGCCCTAATAAGGACTCTCAATGACTCTCTTGTCTTCTGGTAGCTGGTATATATGGTGGTAAATGCGATATTCTGAGCTTCTGGGGCCCTGCCTGCCTACATATGGGCTATATACTGTTCAGCATAGTAGCCCTAATAATAAGGACTCTCAATGACTCTCTTGTCTTCTGGTAGCTGGTATATATGGTGGTAAATGCGATATTCTGAGCTTCTGGGGCCCTGCCTGCCTACATATGAGCTATATACTGTTCAGCATAGTAGCCCTAATAAGGGCTCTCAATGACTCTCTTGTCTTCTGGTAGCTGGTATATATGGTGGTAAATGCGATATTCTGAGCTTCTGGGGCCCTGCCTGCCTACATATGAGCTATATACTGTTCAGCATAGTAGCCCTAATAAGGGCTCTCAATGACTCTCTTGTCTTCTGGTAGCTGGTATATATGGTGGTAAATGCGATATTCTGAGCTTCTGGGGCCCTGCCTGCCTACATATGAGCTATATACCGTTCAGCATAGTAGCCCTAATAAGGGCTCTCAATGACTCTCTTGTCTTCTGGTAGCTGGTATATATGGTGGTAAATGCGATATTCTGAGCTTCTGGGGCCCTGCCTGCCTACATATGAGCTATATACTGTTCAGCATAGTAGCCCTAATAAGGGCTCTCAATGACTCTCTTGTCTTCTGGTAGCTGGTATATATGGTGGTAAATGCGATATTCTGAGCTTCTGGGGCCCTGCCTGCCTACATATGAGCTATATACCGTTCAGCATAGTAGCCCTAATAAGGGCTCTCAATGACTCTCTTGTCTTCTGGTAGCTGGTATATATGGTGGTTAGAGATGAGCGAACTTTTGAAAAATTCGATTCGACTGATTCGCCGAATTTTCCGACAAAAATCGTTTCGACCCGAATAAATTCGCGACGAATCGCTATTAAAAATGGCTATTTCTGAGCCTCCTAGAGCCTCAATAGGGTTGTAAACCATTCTGCCTTGCTGTAACACGCACAGGATGCGTGCTGGGTTAGTTAAATAATACTTTGAAGAAATATCACATGCAGATCAGAGGCATCGCTAATAGAATCGCAGAGCGGCACAATTGAATTCAAGAGAGTTGAAGTGGCATCACTATGAGGGGCAGGAGCCCAAACATTGCTTTAAAGAGACACTGGAGTTGGCAGCAGCAGGAGCCCAAAAATTGGATGAATCACACCCTGGAGTTGGCAGCAGCAGCAGGAGCCCAAACATTACTTTAAAGAGACCCTGGGGTTGGCTTCAGGAGCCCAAAAATTGGATGAATCACACCCTGGAGTTGGCAGCAGCAGCAGGAGCCCAAATATTACTTTAAAGAGACCCTGGGGTTGGCTTCAGGAGCCCAAAAATTGGATGAATCACACCCTGGAGTTGGCAGCAGCAGCAGCAGGAGCCCAAATATTACTTTAAAGAGACACTGGGGTTGGCTTCAGGAGCCCAAACATTGGATGATTCACACCCTGGAGTTGGCAGCAGCAGCAGGAGCCCAAACATTACTTTAAAGAGACCCTGGGGTTGGCTTCAGGAGCCCAAAAATTGGATGAATCACACCCTGGAGTTGGCAGCAGCAGCAGCAGGAGCCCAAATATTACTTTAAAGCGACACTGGGGTTGGCTTCAGGAGCCCAAAAATTGGATGAATCACACCCTGGAGTTGGCAGGAGTTGGCAGCAGCAGCAACAGGAGCCCAAACATTACTTTAAAGAGACCCTGGGGTTGGCTTCAGGAGCCCAAAAATTGGATGATTCACACCCTGGAGTTGGCAGCAGCAGCAGCAGGAGCCCAAATATTACTTTAAAGAGACACTGGGGTTGGCTTCAGGAGCCCAAAAATTGGATGAATCACACCCTGGAGTTGGCAGGAGTTGGCAGCAGCAGCAGCAGCAGCAGGAGCCCAAATATTACTTTAAAGAGACCCTGGGGTTGGCCTCAGGAGCCCAAAAATTGGATGAATCACACCCTGGAGTTGGCAGCAGCAGGAGCCCAAATATTACTTTAAAGAGACCCTGGGGTTGGCCTCAGGAGCCCAAAAATTGGATGAATCACACCCTGGAGTTGCAAGCAGCAGCAGGAGCCCAAATATTACTTTAAAGAGACCCTGGGGTTGGCTTCAGGAGCCCAAAAATTGGATGAATCACACCCTGGAGTTGGCAGCAGCAGCAGGAGCCCAAATATTACTTTAAAGAGACCCTGGGGTTGGCTTCAGGAGCCCAAAAATTGGATGAATCACACCCTGGAGTTGGCAAGAGTTGGCAGCAGCAGCAACAGGAGCCCAAACATTACTTTAGAAAGACCCTGGGGTTGGCTTCAGGAGCCCAAAAATTGGATGATTCACACCCTGGAGTTGGCAGCAGCAGCAGCAGGAGCCCAAATATTACTTTAAAGAGACCCTGGGGTTGGCTTCAGGAGCCCAAAAATTGGATGAATCACACCCTGGAGTTGGCAGCAGCAGGAGCCCAAATATTACTTTAAAGAGACTCTGGGGTTGGCCTCAGTAGCCCAAAAATTGGATGAATCACACCCTGGAGTTGGCAGAAGTTGGCAGCAGCAGCAGCAGGAGCCCAAATATTACTTTAAAGAGACCCTGGGGTTGGCCTCAGGAGCCCAAAAATTGGATGAATCACACCCTGGAGTTGGCAGCAGCAGGAGCCCAAATATTACTTTAAAGAGACCCTGGGGTTGGCCTCAGGAGCCCAAAAATTGGATGAATCACACCCTGGAGTTGCAAGCAGCAGCAGGAGCCCAAACATTACTTTAAAGAGACCCTGGGGTTGGCTTCAGGAGCCCAAAAATTGGATGAATCAAACCCTGGAGTTGGCAGCAGCAGCAGCAGGAGCCCAAACATTACTTTAAAGAGACACTGGAGTTGGCTTCAGGAGCCCAAAAATTGGATGAATCACACCCTGGAGTTGGCAGAAGTTGGCAGCAGCAGGAGCCCAAATATTACTTTAAAGAGACCCTGGGGTTGGCCTCAGGAGCCCAAAAATTGGATGAATCACACCCTGGAGTTGGCAGCAGCAGGAGCCCAAATATTACTTTAAAGAGACACTGGGGTTGGCTTCAGGAGCCCAAAAATTGGATGAATCACACCCTGGAGTTGGCAGAAGTTGGCAGCAGCAGCAGCAGCAGGAGCCCTAATATTACTTTAAAGAGACCCTGGGGTTGGCCTCAGGAGCCCAAAAATTGGATGAATCACACCCTGGAGTTGGCAGCAGCAGGAGCCCAAATATTACTTTAAAGAGACACTGGGGTTGGCTTCAGGAGCCCAAAAATTGGATGAATCACACCCTGGAGTTGGCAGAAGTTGGCAGCAGCAGCAGGAGCCCAAACATTACTTTAAAGAGACACTGGAGTTGGCTTCAGGAGCCCAAAAATTGGATGAATCACACCCTGGAGTTGGCAGAAGTTGGCAGCAGCAGCAGCAGGAGCCCAAATATTACTTTAAAGAGACCCTGGGGTTGGCCTCAGGAGCCCAAAAATTGGATGAATCACACCCTGGAGTTGGCAGAAGTTGGCAGCAGCAGCAGGAGCCCAAATATTACTTTAAAGAGACCCTGGGGTTGGCTTCAGGAGCCCAAAAATTGTATGAATCACACCCTGGAGTTGGCAGGAGTTGACAGCAGCAGCAGCAGGAGCCCAAACATTACTTTAAAGAGACCCTGGGGTTGGCTTCAGGAGCCCAAAAATTGGATGAATCACACCCTGGAGTTGGCAGCAGCAGCAGCAGGAGCAGGAGCCCAAAAAATGGCCTAAAGACATAAATATGTTTTGCACCATTTGGAAAGTGTAAAACGTGGCACCATGCTGAATCTAGTCGCATGCATCAGGCATTGGTGGGTGGAAATCCTGGCTGATCCATCCCTGATTCATTTTGACAAAGGTGAGTCTCTCCACATTTTTAGTTGACAGACGAGTTCTCCTCGCCGTAACTATGGCCCCCGCCGCACTAAACACCCGCTCAGATGGCACGCTACTTGCCGGGCAGGACAGCTTTTCCAGGGCAAACTCTGCTAGTTGCGGCCACAAATCAAGTTTAGCTGCCCAGAAGTCCAGCGGATCCTCAAAGTATGACATGACCTGCTGGTTCAGGTCCTGCTCCAGGTCTTCCTGCTGCTCATGAGTAGCCTCACTATGCGGGTGTAGAAAGCTACTCATTAGCGACTGAAGACTGAGGCTGCTGCTGATGATGGAGCTTCTGCTGCTGCCAACCCCCCCAGCGGCCATGGCAGTGGAAGGTGAGCGCAGAGGTCCCCTCGAGTCAGACCTGCGAGAGTATGGACCATGGCGCAGATAGGCATCGGCCAACTGCCTACGTAGAATGTCTTTGTAGTAGTTGAGTTTGTCCTCCCTCTCGGTGGGTTTAAAAAATGCCCCCATTTTGTGCCGGAAGCGAGGGTCCAATAAGGTGGACAGCCAGAAGTCATCCCGCCGACAGATGGAAACAATTCTGGGGTCACTACGCAAGCACGTGAGCATGCTTCGTGCCATTTGCGCAAGTGACTCGGATGGACTACCTGTCTCCATCTCCACTGCATACTGCCACGGTGTGCCCGGGTCCTCTGTCTCGCCTTCCTCAAAAACCTCTAGCTCCTCTGGCTGCTCCTGCTCCTCCTCTCCTGTCCGCTGACTAGATAAACCAGCCATTTCGCCAAGCCCAAACTGTGTTTCGCTGGGCAACTCCTCCTCCTCCTCTTCCTCCTCCTCCTCCAGTTCAGCTCCAACGGGGTTCATGTGGCCGTAAGATGTAAACGCCATGTCTCCAGTGCCCTGACCAGCCATGGTTTCCAACATGTGCTGTAGTACATGAAGCAGTGGAATCACGTCGTTCATCCCGTAATCCTGCCGACTGACAAATAAAGTGGCATCCTCAAAGGGCCTGAGCAAACGGCAGGTGTCACGTATGAGCTGCCACTGGTTGACATTGAAGTTACACAGGGGAGTCCCCCTATCTGCTTGGATCATCAGGAAATCCGTGATGGCTTTTCTCTGTTCATATAATCGGTCCAACATGTGAAGGGTGGAATTCCAACGGGTGGAAACATCGCAAATCAGACTATGTTGGGGGATACCATTCTGACGCTGTAGCTCAAGAAGGGTGTGTTTGGCGGTGTAGGAGTGGCTGAAGTGCATGCAAAGTTTCCTTGAAGTTGTTAGGATGTCTTGCAGATGGGGGGAACACTTCAGAAACCGCTTGACAACCAGATTGAAGACGTGAGCCATGCAGGGGGCATGGGTCAGGCTTCCTTGGCGCAGCGCAGACAAAATGTTCTTCCCATTGTCGGTAACCATGATTCCCATTTTAAGTTTTCTCGGAGTAAGCCATGTTTGGATTTCCTGATGAATACATTTAAGCAGTTCCTCCCCTGTGTGACTCCGTTCGCCAAGACAAACCATGTGAAGCACTGCGTGACACCTCCGTGCCCTGCACACATGGTAGACTGGAGGGGCACTGAGACTTGAGCCTACAGTGGAGGGTGAGGAGATGGCGGAGGATGAGGAGGCCGAGTCGCACGGTGTCACAGGCCCAATGGGCAGAGAGCGCGGAGGCCGAAGCGGCGTGACCTGTCCAAGTTGCTGCTGCTGCTGCAAAGGGACCACATTTACCCAGTGGGCCGTAAACGACATGTACTGCCCCTGACCGTAGTTACAGCTCCAGATGTCGGCGCTGCCATGTATTTTGCTACACACCGACAGGCTCAAGGACTGGCCCACCTTCTGTTCAACAAAAGTGTGCAGCGCTGGTACTGCCTTCTTGGCAAAGAAATGACGGCTTGGGACTCTCCACCTCGGCTCGGCACAAGCCATCAGTTCTCTGAAAGGTGCAGATTCCACCACCTGAAAAGGGAGCGACTGCAGCACCAGCAACTTGGACAGGAGCACATTCAGCTTCTGCGCCGTCGGATGAGTGGGCGCATACTGCTGTCTCTTGGACATGGCTTCGCTGATGGATTGCTGGCGGGATGCATGACTTGGAGGAGGAGGAGCAATAGCGACAGAGGATGGGTATGACGCACAGCTGCCTTCGGCTGAGGTGCTGGAGCCTTGGCTGGCAGAAATTGGGAGCTCACTTGGTGAGGAAGCAGACTGGACCACCCCTTGGGAGCCTCGGTTCTCCCAGGTCGCTTTATGGTGACGCATCATATGTTGACGCAGGGCCGTGGTGCCAACATTTGGACCCTGGCCACGCTTCACCTTTTGCCTACATATCTTGCATGTGGCCATGTTACCCTCCTGCGGATGCCTCAGGAAAAACTGCCACACTGCCGAGTAGCTACTTTTCCCACCCCCTGGCCTCACTGATTCACTGCTGCTGTTGCCAACTCCAGGAACCCCTGCTCCACTACCTCCCGATAAGGTAGACTGCCGCACAGCAGGTGCTCTACCCCGGCCCCGGCCCCGGCCGGCTCCAGCCTTTGGAATTGTGCCCCCATGCTGACTGCTACCACCTTGCTGCCTCAGCTGCTGACTCCGGGGCAACCTGCGCCCCTCTTCTCCTGATGATGACGATGAAGCCCCTTCCTCACCCGGCTCCCAAGTGCGATCGGCTTCATCGTCATCATCATCATCACCGAGTTGTGGCTGTACGTCACTGATGTTCGTGGATTCGTCAACGGTGTCTGGCTCAGGAGCTGGAACGCTCGCAGCACCCACGACACTGTCCACATCACTATTTGTCTGCCTAGCTAAAGAAGCCACCTCCATTTCTTGGCTGGGCAGTAGCTGCTGACTGTCCTCCTGTATCTGATCGTCCTCCTCACTAAAGAGTGGAGCTGAACCCAAAGCATAGGATACGTCGCTGGGGGAGGGAACGGCGTAGGACAGAGGCAATGGGAGGACAGGGACTGCTCTCGGGGCATGCCAACTCAGGGTTGTGTCAGAGGAACCTACCGACCCTAGACTGGGGGTCTCAGACATAAGTTGTGATGATGTTGTTGATGAGCGCGTCAACCAATCTACCACGGCAGATGCGTTACTGGTGGAGACCCGACCGCTAGCAGATACTGGCAGATTAGGTCTCTCAGCGTGACTCCTGCTGCTACTGGCCCCCAGTCTGATGCGAGCTCTGCCTGCGGAATCTTGGCCTCTACCACTCCTCTTTTCACTTCCAGGCACTTGTCTGCCCGACATAGTCTAACTGGCGTGGTAGTAGGTGATATTTTAAGAACCCCCAGGCAGCGGTGGGTCTATATGAAACAGAATATAATGCACACCAAAAGTGAGCAGTAACACTCAGCCTCCAACAGGCCTGCCTAGTGTAAATAAGAGAGCTTCTTAGTGTAAAAAAAGAGGGGTATGCTATGTTACAGAATGGGATGCCCCAACAGCCAGCAGTGCACCTGGCAGCAGTAAGACTATGCACAGCAAAAGTGTCTTTATCAGGCCTAATTTCTATGAGAATAAGTGCAAATGGTTATTATGGTATTAAATAGAGGCTGGTGTTGTCACAGAATGGGATGCCACAAAAACCAGAGAGCATGCACAGCAAAAGTGTCTTTATCAGGCCTAATTTCTATGAGAATAAGGGCAAATGGTTATTATGGTATTAAATAGAGGCTGGTGTAGTCACAGAATGGGATGCCACAAAACCAGAGAGCATGCACAGCAAAAGTGTCTTTATCAGGCCTAATTTCTATGAGAATAAGTGCAAATGGTTATTATGGTATTAAATAGAGGCGGTGTAGTCACAGAATGGGATGCCACAAAAACCAGAGAGCATGCACAGCAAAAGTGTCTTTATCAGGCCTAATTTCTATGAGAATAAGTGCAAATGGTTATTATGGTATTAAATAGAGGCTGGTGTAGTCACAGAATGGGGTGCCACAAAAACCAGAGAGCATGCACAGCAAAAGTGTCTTTATCAGGCCTCATTTCTATGAGAATAAGTGCAAATGGTTATTATGGTATTAAATAGAGGCTGGTGTAGTCACAGAATGGGATGCCACAAAAACCAGAGAGCATGCACAGCAAAAGTGTCTTTATCAGGCCTAATTTCTATGAGAATAAGTGCAAATGGTTATTATGGTATTAAATAGAGGCTGGTGTAGTCACAGAATGGGATGCCACAAAAACCAGAGAGCATGCACAGCAAAAGTGTCTTTATCAGGCCTAATTTCTATGAGAATAAGTGCAAATGGTTATTATGGTATTAAATAGAGGCGGTGTAGTCACAGAATGGGATGCCACAAAAACCAGAGAGCATGCACAGCAAAAGTGTCTTTATCAGGCCTCATTTCTATGAGAATAAGTGCAAATGGTTATTATGGTATTAAATAGAGGCTGGTGTAGTCACAGAATGGGATGCCACAAAAACCAGAGAGCATGCACAGCAAAAGTGTCTTTATCAGGCCTAATTTCTATGAGAATAAGTGCAAATGGTTATTATGGTATTAAATAGAGGCTGGTGTAGTCACAGAATGGGATGCCACAAAAACCAGAGAGCATGCACAGCAAAAGTGTCTTTATCAGGCCTAATTTCTATGAGAATAAGTGCAAATGGTTATTATGGTATTAAATAGAGGCGGTGTAGTCACAGAATGGGATGCCACAAAAACCAGAGAGCATGCACAGCAAAAGTGTCTTTATCAGGCCTAATTTCTATGAGAATAAGTGCAAATGGTTATTATGGTATTAAATAGAGGCTGGTGTAGTCACAGAATGGGATGCCACAAAAACCAGAGAGCATGCACAGCAAAAGTGTCTTTATCAGGCCTGATTTCTATGAGAATAAGTGCAAATGGTTATTATGGTATTAAATAGAGGCTGGTGTAGTCACAGAATGGGATGCCACAAAAACCAGAGAGCATGCACAGCAAAAGTGTCTTTATCATGCCTAATTTCTATGAGAATAAGTGCAAATGATTATTATGGTATTAAATAGAGGCGGTGTAGTCACAGAATGGGATGCCACAAAAACCAGAGAGCATGCACAGCAAAAGTGTCTTTATCAGGCCTAATTTCTATGAGAATAAGTGCAAATGGTTATTATGGTATTAAATAGAGGCTGGTGTAGTCACAGAATGGGATGCCACAAAAACCAGAGAGCATGCACAGCAAAAGTGTCTTTATCAGGCCTAATTTCTATGAGAATAAGTGCAAATGGTTATTATGGTATTAAATAGAGGCTGGTGTAGTCACAGAATGGGATGCCACAAAAACCAGAGAGCATGCACAGCAAAAGTGTCTTTATCAGGCCTAATTTCTATGAGAATAAGTGCAAATGGTTATTATGGTATTAAATAGAGGCTGGTGTAGTCACAGAATGGGATGCCACAAAAACCAGAGAGCATGCACAGCAAAAGTGTCTTTATCAGGCCTAATTTCTATGAGAATAAGTGCAAATGGTTATTATGGTATTAACCCTTTAAGTGCCAGCCTACCTGGAGTTTTTGTCACACTCTGTTGCCAGACCATTTTGCACTATTTTGCGCTCCCCATGTTCAAATGTGATTTTTGAAGGGATTTCCAGGGATTTCCCAGGAAAATGATATATTGTTTTTTTCAGCAGAGTCTGGGCTTTAACATGAAATGTCTTGTTTGTAATTTTTTAGGTGTATTCTCAATATTTTTGGTTAAATATGTGCAAAAAAAAAAAAAAAAAAAAATTTTTACATATTGTAGTTTTTTTTGTAATAAAAAATGTAAGTTTGTCAATGAAATCTTATTGCGTGTGAAATCCCAATTTCTCCCGGTTACAGCGGTACCACATATGTATAGGTAGACACCCTTTCCTGCCCAGGAGACTCCCCCAAACTGAAACAACGCTTTAGGGGATTTTCAGATAAAATACAACTGTGCTACGCAATATGCGCACCTTGCAGTTTTTCCAGAAAAACAACCCTTTACATTTGAAATACCCCCAACAAACTATATATTCTCTGGAAGTACACACCTCAGGCTTTCTAGGCGTACCAGGCTTGTTGATGTGGCCATAGTTTTCTGGAAGTAATCCCTCAATGGATTCTTTGGTTGCAAAGAGTTTCCCTAAAAAAAGGATAAAAAAGCAGAATCAAAGCCACATTTTCCTAAAAAAACTATATACAAACAAGAAAAAACAAGTTTAATCTGGAAACGCAACATCCCCCGAACAGAACAATACCCAACATGCATAGGTTCTGTCAAAGGAAGAGTTGCCAAACACCCCAAAGTAAAGCATGTGCGTAACGGTAATTTTACTTGAAAATTTCAGCTCTGCAGACAAAGTGCGCACCTTGCGATTTTTCAACCAAAACAACCCTTGACATTTGGAATATCCCCCATAAACCATATATTCCCTGAAAGTACACACGTTAAGCTTTCTAAGGGTACCCAGCTTGTTGTAGTGGGCTCATCTTTCTGGAAGTAATCCCTCAAAGAATTCTTTGTTTGCGCAGGGTTTCCTTAAAAAATTTATAAAAAAGCTGAATAAAAAACACCTTTTCCTAAAATATAAATATGCAAACCAGAAAAAACAAGCTAAGTCTGAAAGCGCAAGGTCCCCCGAACAGAACAATACCCAACATGCATAGGTACTATTAACCCTTTTAATTGCCAGCCTACTTGAGATTTTGTCACCCTCTGTTGACAGGCCATTTTTCCCCATTTTGCGTCATGTTTTGCGCCATTTTTGCTGGAACTTTCAGGAAAATTATATATATATATTTTTGCAGCAGAGTTTAGGCTTTAACATGAAATGTCTTGTTTGTAAATTTTTTTTTTTTTTTTACAATATTATTAAGTAAAAATAATAAATAAATAAATAAAAAATGTTTTAAAAAAATTGACTCCTTTATTTTAAATAAAAAATGTATTTTATTAAGGAAAATCATATTGCATGTGAAAGCCCCATTTCTACCGATTAGAACGGTACCACATATTTATCGGTAGCCCCCTGTTCCTGCCCAGGAGACCCCTCTAACTGAAACAAGTATTTTATAACATTCACAAAAAAAATACAACTACCATCCAACACTACAAAGGGTTAAATCGAGAAAAAAAATGACATAGGGTCCCCCCTCCCAGGGGAGGGAGACCCCATTTTTTTTTGATTTTTAAGGGTTAAAAACCCTTAAAAATCAAAAAAAAAAATTGACGTGGGGTCCCCCTTACCCAAAGTAACCAGCCCGGGACCAGCTATGGGGGCTTGTAGGCACAGAGTGGGGGGGCCAGCTTATGTGGCCCCCCCACCCTGCAGCCTACGAGCCCACATAGCCCATGTGGGCCCGGGCTCTTCTGCCCCCCCCTGGCCTTTGGGGAGGCAGGTAATGGGGGTGCCAGGGGTTAATGGCAAGCCACCCGCTAGCGCAGGTGGCTTGCCATCCCCCCAGCCTTGTGAACTGGTATAGGGGTCATGGACCCCTTACCAGTTCACAAGGGGTTAAATGTAAATAATCACACAGACACAAGCAGAGAAAAAATATTTTATTAATTTTTTTTTTTTTTTTTTTTTACACTGTACTCACCTCCCATCCATCCTGGAGCCCTCTGTCCCTCGGCGATCACTGGCTTCTGCTCACTTGCTAGAAGCCTTTTATAGCTGCTGGATGACAGAACACAAAGGGTTAATCAAAAAAAAAATGACATAGGGTCCCCCCTCCCAGGGGGGGGGGACCCCATTTTTTTTTTTGATTTTTAAGGGTTAAAAACCCTTAAAAATCAAAAAAAAAATTGACGTGGGGTCCCCCTTACCCACAGTAACCAGCCCGGGACCAGCTATGGGGGCTTGTAGGCACAGAGTGGGGGGGCCAGCTTTTGTGGCCCCCCCCACCCTGCAGCCTACGAGCCCACATAGCCCATGTGGGCCCGGGCTCTTCTGCCCCCCCCTGGCCTTTGGGGAGGCAGGTAATGGGGGTGCCAGGGGTTAATGGCAAGCCACCCGCTAGCGCAGATGGCTTGCCATCCCCCCAGCCTTGTGAACTGGTATAGGGGTCATGGACCCCTTACCAGTTCACAAGGGGTTAAAAGTATAAATAACACACAACACACAAGTTTTTTAAATATGTTTATTAAAAAAAAAAAAACATTTTACCTTTACTCACCTCCGATCTTCAGAAGCAATGTCCCGCGGCGATCTGATGCAGGTGACAGCTGGGCAGAGAAGGGGGGAGGCAGGCGATCGGAGGATCGCCTACCTCCCTCCTTCTCTGCCCAGCCATCACCGGCATCTGAGATGAGAACTGCCGGGTGCCCGATGACACCCGGCGGTGACGTCATTAGCCCCGCCCCCGAAGGGGCGGGGCTAAAATCCAAGATGGCGGCCGCCATCGGGAGATGCGACGGAGGGAGGGCTGTTATGCCCCCCTCCAGAAGACAGAAGACCCGGGGGGGGTAATCGGAGCCCCCCCCCATGAAGAGGAGAGGCGGCGGGAGTCGGCGGGAGCGGAGGTGAGTAACTGTCATTTTTTTTTTTTTTTTTTTTAACAGGCAAATGCCGGCGGCTGCTGAAAGGGGGGGGGGGCACCCTATTCCGGGCCCTCCCCTGCAGCCGGAGAAGCCCCGATCGGCGATCGGAGCCCCGCTGGCTGAAGAGGAGACCCGGCCGGACCAAACAAGGGGTCAGGTAAGTGACTTTTTTTTTAACTTTTTTTTCTGGGATTGGGGAATGCCAGGCACGTAAAATTTACGTGGCTGGCACTTAAGTGACGGAGAGGCAACCACGTAAATTTTACGTGGCTGGCATTTAAAGGGTTAAATAGAGGCGGTGTAGTCACAGAATGGGATGCCACAAAAACCAGAGAGCATGCACAGCAAAAGTGTCTTTATCAGGCCTAATTTCTATGAGAATAAGTGCAAATGGTTATTATGGTATTAAATAGAGGCTGGTGTAGTCACAGAATGGGATGCCACAAAAACCAGAGAGCATACACAGCAAAAGTGTCTTTATCAGGCCTGATTTCTATGAGAATAAGTGCAAATGGTTATTATGGTATTAAATAGAGGCTGGTGTAGTCACAGAATGGGATGCCACAAAAACCAGAGAGCATGCACAGCAAAAGTGTCTTTATCAGGCCTAATTTCTATGAGAATAAGTGCAAATGGTTATTATGGTATTAAATAGAGGCGGTGTAGTCACAGAATGGGATGCCACAAAAACCAGAGAGCATGCACAGCAAAAGTGTCTATCAGGCCTAATTTCTATGAGAATAAGTGCAAATGGTTATTATGGTATTAAATAGAGGCTGGTGTAGTCACAGAATGGGATGCCACAAAAACCAGAGAGCATGCACAGCAAAAGTGTCTTTATCAGGCCTGATTTCTATGAGAAAAAGTGCAAATGGTTATTATGGTATTAAATAGAGGCTGGTGTAGTCACAGAATGGGATGCCACAAAAACCAGAGAGCATGCACAGCAAAAGTGTCTTTATCAGGCCTAATTTCTATGAGAATAAGTGCAAATGGTTATTATGGTATTAAATAGAGGCTGGTGTAGTCACAGAATGGGATGCCACAAAAACCAGAGAGCATGCACAGCAAAAGTGTCTTTATCAGGCCTAATTTCTATGAGAATAAGTGCAAATGGTTATTATGGTATTAAATAGAGGCTGGTGTAGTCACAGAATGGGATGCCACAAAAACCAGAGAGCATGCACAGCAAAAGTGTCTTTATCAGGCCTAATTTCTATGAGAATAAGTGCAAATGGTTATTATGGTATTAAATAGAGGCGGTGTAGTCACAGAATGGGATGCCACAAAAACCAGAGAGCATGCACAGCAAAAGTGTCTTTATCAGGCCTAATTTCTATGAGAATAAGTGCAAATGGTTATTATGGTATTAAATAGAGGCTGGTGTAGTCACAGAATGGGATGCCACAAAAACCAAAGAGCATGCACAGCAAAAGTGTCTTTATCAGGCCTGATTTCTATGAGAAAAAGTGCAAATGGTTATTATGGTATTAAATAGAGGCTGGTGTAGTCACAGAATGGGATGCCACAAAAACCAGAGAGCATGCACAGCAAAAGTGTCTTTATCAGGCCTAATTTCTATGAGAATAAGTGCAAATGGTTATTATGGTATTAAATAGAGGCTGGTATAGTCACAGAATGGGATGCCACAAAAACCAGAGAGCATGCACAGCAAAAGTGTCTTTATCAGGCCTGATTTCTATGAGAATAAGTGCAAATGGTTATTATGGTATTAAATAGAGGCTGGTGTAGTCACAGAATGGGATGCCACAAAAACCAGAGAGTATTCACAGCAAAAGTGTCTTTATCAGGCCTAATTTCTATGAGAATAAGTGCAAATGGTTATATGGTCTTAAACAGAGGCTGCTGTAGTCACAGAATAGGATGCCTCACAGCAGACTTAAGATCAGTTCAGTATATATGCACAGTTAGTTATTATAATCAGCCTGAAAACGCTAACAAAGCCTGTCAGGCTGGATGAAAAAAAAAAAAAAAACTCCCTGTGACAGGCTGACAGCCTCTGATTTTTCTACCTTTCCCTGTTTTTCGCTGACTTTCTGTCTGTCTCCTGTCTGTCTTCTGCCTGTTTCCAGCCTGTCCCTGTCTGTCCCTGCCTGTCTAACTGTCTCTCTCCCTGCCTACAGCAGCGTCCTGTCTCTCACGAATGCAATAGAGAAATGAGGAAAAGCAAGATGGCCGGCCTTAAATAGCACTGTGACGTCACCGGGCTTGCTGGCTGCTGATAGGCTGCATGTGACTGTCCCAGCTTGCACTGGCGCGGGGTTGATGTCTGGACATGTCCCGTCCGCCATCTTAGAATGCCTGTAATGTAAATGAATGGATGTTAAAGGAAAACTTCGAGCGATCGAATTGCGGTGAAATTCGGATTCGATCCGAATCAAATTTTTCCTGAAATTCGGATCGAATCCGGGTTGGTCCGGATCGATTCGCTCATCCCTAATGGTGGTAAATGCGATATTCTGAGCTTCTGGGGCCCTGCCTGCCTACATATGAGCTATATACCGTTCAGCATAGTAGCCCTAATAAGGGCTCTTAATGACTCTCTTGTCTTCTGGTAGCTGGTATATATGGTGGTAAATGCGATATTCCGAGCTTCTGGGGCCCTGCCAGCTACAGCCTGTCTTTCCCTGCTGTGAGCGTTTATCCCTCACTAAGTTCAAGCTGCTAATGCTGACGAAGAGGAAGTGCTGAGTTTTGTAGATTCGAGGTCACATGGTTTTTCCAGCCAATGCGTCTAGACGCCGTTCTCGCGATGCCAGCGTCCTCCCAGGACCTGTCCCACCCCCCCCTGCATGGTGATTGGTGTAAAAAACGCGCCAGGGAAGGTGTGAGGGGAAACGAATTGTGAGTGCGCCATCGCCGCTGTACTCGATCGAAATCGAGTATGACGAATAGTGTAGTATTCGATCGAATACCGACTCGGTCGAATACTACTCGCTCATCTCTAGTCATTATGACATGGATTGAATAGACAAGACTCATCACAAGGTCTGATATTAAACAGACTGTCTGACCTGGTGTGAGAGAAATAAAAATTCCACACATTTTCTCTCCCCCTCTCATTCTTATCAGCTCACCATTAATTGTTGTAATCCCCCTGATTCTTATCTTGCATACGATTTTACGACTTAGCTATTTTTCATGTGTGTCAGTGTAGAAACAATTGTCACTCCTTTGTAGTTTCTGTATAAATGTGTGTCTAAGTTACAGATCTGTATTATGCCTGAAGAAGAAGATTGAACAGCTTTGATAGCTTGCATTTTCAATCTTATTGAGTTAGCCAATAAATGATATTACCTTAACCTTGGATTTCCTGCCTACACTAGGGCTCAAACCTTCCATTGTCTACCCTGGGGCTCATAGTCTATGTTATCTGCACTGGGGTCCAGTTTCTCCATTGTCTGCAGTTGGGCTCAGATCATCTATTGTTTGCCCTGGGAGCCTAGACCATCCATTGTCTGTCTTGCTGTGTACGTCGGTTTCCCCTTCCAGTCTGTGACCACCCAGGACATGTGGGTGGGTTATGGGCTCTCTGTTGAGTACTGGACCCCCTATGCATTGGGTGGTCGGCAGCTTGGTTCTATAGGGGTGCAGAGCGATTGCTTTGGCATGTGTCTTCATGTTTCTAGTCAGCTACTCCTCCCTCCAGTCCCCAACGCATGTTTCAGAAATTCTGAAACTGCCCAAAACACCCAGTGATTTTGCCTGCCTGGACATGACACAATGTTTCTAGGGCCTGATTTATCAAGCACTATCTGTCATACTAGGTCCCATAGGTGAGAATTAGCATAAAAAGAACAGTATAATTTATATTTTTTTCAGCATGTTGCTAATATTATATTATATGTATTATCAGTATTATATGTTATGTGTATAGCTCTAATAGTGAATCTCCTGCCAAAAAGCATTCCTTGTATGTATCCTGTACTTTCTTGGCGGACAATAAAGTATTCAGTATTCAGTATATTTTAGCACATGTCTGTATGGTAGTACAGGAACACGCACCAGTGTAAAAACATAATAAATTGTATTTTGTACCACTCTAATTTGACACTGATCTGCCAGAGTCTAGCAGATAGTCCTTGATAAGCCAGACCCTAAAAGTATTCCCATGGGTTAAAGGAACCATTTGTCAACTGACAATAAAGATGAGTGGCGAGTGTAGACAGACAGTGGAAGCACTGCATGGTCTGGGCATTAATGGGAACATCTTGCTGGTAGTCTATCTTCTATATGCATTAAAACAGGTTTTTAACAAGTGCTAGAACGTTAAATTGTTGTTTATGTCCATTGTGTGGTCACATCGCTCTGGCACCTACTTCTGTGTATTAAATTGCTTACAGTTGAGCTCCCACCTCCTCCATTTTAGTATCACATGTTGTAGGTCAGCGACCCGACCTCACGGTGTCCAGCTCTACTACTGGACTTGCCTACTGTGTCAGGGGGTCCTATTAGCCTCCATCCAATTTACTTAGCTTAATTGTGGACTTGTGGCTGTGCATCAAAATGAAATATTGATCATCGCGTGTTTGAGGATATATAAAATTAATGGCCAGATAAAAATATGACCAAAACTATGGTTGTTAAAAACAGTGAAAGAGATTTGCTGCACACCTCTCTTCAAAAGAAAATGGACGCTAATGCTTAACTTTTAACAATGGAACGCCCCTGAGATCCAGTTGACTGCATCCAGAATACTGCCTTCCCCCCAAAAACTGTTTAAAAATGAGAGAGATGGCACAGATGACATGACATGCCAGGGGATTGTTTCCAATAAGTAGGCTGTTATCACTTTCTGTGTACCCCTCACGGGAGGACATTATCTTCACAAGAGGTAAAGGATTTCTGTTTATTTCTCCTTTTGATTTTATAAGCATCTTGCCATATTTTGTATGTCTGTTTTTTTTCTTGTACATCTCGGCCCCTTATGGGTGAATTAAATCATAAAGATTTATAAAGAGGTCTTATGTTTGCTAACCCGCTTAACTTCAGGAGAGACATTGTATGTGTGCTAAATCTTTTGCCCTGTATGCTTGCCTATCGCTACTAGTGCTGTTCTGGGGGTAAAACGATTGTAGGCAGTACAATCGAAATCCCGTCTGGATCAGGACATAAAACCTCCTTGATTCGTGACTGTGTGTATATAAGCAAGTCAGAAATTGTCACTCTCTGTGTACAGGCATGAATCATGCACTTACAATCATGCATTGTACAAAGCAGAGAATGTATAATTGCACAGGGATGCACTGGCATGCTTATTAGATATGGACAAGGATCATCTTGCTGTTGATTGAGCCTAATATGTATTACAGTAAATGCTTAACATTGAAGACACCATTAATCCTGACCCAAACTTTTAAGGAACTCCGCAATGCTTCACTATTGCCTGCAGAGACTAATTTTTGTAATCCAGCCATTCCCCCCCCCCTCGCGTGTAGACTCATTGTTTATTTGGGATTCCTCAGTTTTAGATGAATCATAATTCGGGCAACCTGGAATCATTTAGAGTTCATAATCTGGGATATTTTTTATAAATGATGATGCTATATAGAGTTTTGCTGGAAATAAGCCTTCCTTATTCTTCTTTCTTCTCTCCTCCCTTCACCCTTTTTACTGATCCTCTTCTCTCCTCCCTGTCCCCCTAAAATTTAGATAAATATGATTTTAGTGTTGATAATTCTAGCTGATTTTTTGTCAGCTCTATTTCTGTAAATGCATACTCCATAGCTCAGTTGATAGCTCAGTTGCTGCTATTAGAGCCAATGTGCGATTGTTAAATTTGGTATGTTATTATGGAGAAGGCAATCAGATTGTCTCTGGTTGATCTTGAAGTATATTCTAAAATCTTTCCCTAAAATGAGTTGGTTCTTTCCAGGGCCAGATTAAGTCTGGTGGAGGCCCCTTGGTACACAATCTGGTGGAGGCCCCAGATACAGTATTTCTTTTTCCTTTAAAATAATAATCCAGCCAAGTAACTGATTGGTGGTTGTCTGGCACCCGCCCACATACTGGAACATCAGATCAAGTTCCTTGTGCCACCCTTGTGTGGGTGCGTGCTGCTCGGGAACTTCTGCTTTGCCATTCTGGGTGGGGTGTAGTTGCCCAGTTGGTCCAGCAGAAAACAGTTCACTGCATTGAGCTGCCAACGGCTGTGCTTGGTGGCTTATGTGCAGTGAGCAGCCGCCGACTGACAGCTCTGCACCCACCCATCACTGTAGTGTTGCTGATGGTGACTTTGCTGCTCTAGACATTCCCTCCTGCCCTGTGGTGACTTTGGCTGCAGGTTTGCAAAAACAAAAAAAAGGCTTGCCCAGGCGCGGGGGCCCTCACTGCCGCCGATAGCTTCGTATCTGGCCCCGCGGCCTGGCAGGAGGGACCTATTTTTTGGGGAATTTTAAGCGTTAAAAACCGGGACCAGCTATGGGGGCTTGTAGGAACATGGCACAGGGGCCAGCTTCGGTGGCCCCCCGCCCTGCCGGCTACATGCTCCACGGGCCGGGCTCTTCTCCCCCCTGGGCTTTGGGGAGGCAGGCAATTAAATTAAAAACCCTTAAAAATCCACCAAAAAATGACATGGGGTCCCCTTTACCCATCATAACCAGCCTAGGACCAGTTATGGGTGCTTGTAGGAACAGGGCACAGGAGCCAGCTTTGGTTAACAGTAAAAATAAGATCAGAGGCATCTCGCCCCTCAACCTTCCTCCTCCGAGCACCAGAGCGACTGAGCTTCTTGGCGACCCAGGAAGTGAGGGTGATTTCTTGCTCTCTCCTCACCACAGAAGAGCCCGGGGGGGGGGGATCAGAGGCCCCCCGGTGAAGAGGAGACCCAGAGGGAGGGATTGCGGCCGCAGGTGAGTAAATGTCATTTTTTTTACAGTTAACTGTGGCAGCGGCCGAAGCGGGGAGGGGCACTATTTTGGGCGCTCTCTTTTAGAGAGAAGAGCCCTGGGGGAAAACGGATGCCCCCTGGGTGAAGATAGGACCCGGCTCAATCCAACGAGGGTCAGGTGAGTTTTTAACTTTTACACTTTTTTTTCTGTAGGGGTTTAAATCAGCTACATGAGACTCACGTAGCTGGCACTAGAAGGGTTAAAGGTTACTAACTTGGGGGCAGACTGGGGATTCACCTTAGGGCCAGATGCAGATGGCATAGATACAGGGGCCTCAGGAACCCCCAGCTGAGTGGGGGGAATGACCACAGACGGGGGGTATGGGAACGTTCCTCCTCAATATAGACATATTACACCCCATCTCCTCAGCTCTACTCCTCTCTAGCCCTGTCCTCCCAACTTTGCCCATCTACCCCTCTTCCTTCCAGATCTGTCAGTCTATCCATCTTTCTTCCAGCTCTGCCCATCTACCCCCACCAGCTCTACCCAGCCATTCCTGTCCTCTTCATTTTGCCCATCCATCCCTCTTCCTCTCAGCTATCTCTCCATCCATCCATTCCTGTCCTTCCTTCTTCCTCAATACTCTGCCCATTCATGTGGGGCCAAACTAAAAAAACTGCTCCAATAGGGGATTGGAGGGCAAGCAGCCCTTCTTAGTTTTGGCCATGGAATTTATAGACCCTCGACCCATGACTCTACACCACAAAAGGGCCCACTGAGGCCATGCCACCTGAGGGCCCACATAAACCTGAAGCTGCCCTGGCCGGACCTCATCCCGCAAATAATTTTCAGCTGTAATGCCAATGACAATGCCAATGAATAGCTGATCTGAGACTTTGTATATGTATTTGCAAATGTATTTGATAGCTTTTATGGAACTGCAAAACTCAACAGTTATGTGGGCATCAAACATTTTGCAGAATAGTCGACTGTAAGGCATCACAAAGCGGTTTGTGTGAATCATGTTGACTTTTTTTTGTAAATGAAAGATGTGCCCTTTATTAATTACATCACCCAATCTAATGTTTGGCGAAAGACTCGAGAAATCTCTGGAAGACTGTTTCTGACTTCCCACAAAGCTTGAGGGCAAAATCATTTGTCTTCCTAAAGTCTCGGCTGACCTATCATTATGAACAGCATCTCGTAGGTGAATATAATTCTCCACACAGAGCTCTTTCTGGTGGGCTGTGATGTAACAGATGTGCTCATATTCCATTTTGGCATACATATCCACAATAAACTGGTGAAACAGGTCTCTGTATGCCAACAAAGGATTTGCAATGTCAGAACATTGTGAATCATGAGCATAGACGCATAAAAGTCCATTGCAGAAACAGATTTTGGTCTAGTCTATGAGTTCGGGCCTGAGGGATTCCAAAGTAATATCCATCATGTCGATCCCAGAATATCAGTGGATATTTCAGGGCCTCATATAACCTATGAAATTCAGATATCCTCTGAAGCCGATTATCATGTTTTTATAAGATGATATCTCTCCTATGAAAGTTGTCACCAACTATTACAATGGCATCTTCATTAATGGTTGGAACATTGTATCTGCCCATTTGCAAGCTGAGCAACATTATGTGCTCTATCAGTTTGTTTTCTGGCCTGAGTTTCCTGAGGAGTTCAGCAGCTGGAGCAGCAGCAAGCTGTATTATATTGATTTTCCAACGTGCCTGTGTTTCCTGATGTGTTTCATCAGCCCTAGTAGCAGTATGATGCATCTGATCAGCTTGCTGCCTGGCCTGAGTTTCCTGATGTGTTTCATCAGCCCTAGTAGCAGTATGATGCATCTGATCAGCTTGCTGCCTGGCCTGAGTTTCCTGAAGTGTTTCATCAGCCCTAGTAGCAGTATGATGCATCTGATCAGCTTGCTGCCTGGCCTGAGTTTTCTGATGTGTTTCAGCAGCCCTAGTAGCAGTATGATAGCTCTGATCAGCTTGCTGCCTGGCCTGAGTTTCCTGATGTGTTTCATCAGCCCTAATAGCAGTATGATGCATCTGATCAGCTTGCTGCTTGGCCTGAGTTTCCTGATGTGTTTCATCAGCCCTAGTAGCAGTATGATGCATCTGATCAGCTTGCTGCCTGGCCTGAGTTTTCTGATGTGTTTCAGCAGCCCTAGTAGCAGTATGATGCATCTGATCAGCTTGCTGCCTGGCCTGAGTTTCCTGATGTGTTTCATCAGCCCTAATAGCAGTATGATGCATCTGATCAGCTTGCTGCTTGGCCTGAGTTTCCTGATGTGTTTCATCAGCCCTAGTAGCAGTATGATGCATCTGATCAGCTTGCTGCCTGGCCTGAGTTTTCTGATGTGTTTCAGCAGCCCTAGTAGCAGTATGATGCATCTGATCAGCTTGCTGCCTGGCCTGAGTTTCCTGATGTGTTTCATCAGCCCTAATAGCAGTATGATGCATCTGATCAGCTTGCTGCTTGGCCTGAGTTTCCTGATGTGTTTCATCAGCCCTAGTAGCAGTATGATGCATCTGATCAGCTTGCTGCCTGGCCTGAGTTTTCTGATGTGTTTCAGCAGCCCTAGTAGCAGTATGATGCATCTGATCAGCTTGCTGCCTGGCCTGAGTTTCCTGATGTGTTTCATCAGCCCTAATAGCAGTATGATGCATCTGATCAGCTTGCTGCCTGGCCTGAGTTTCCTGATGTGTTTCATCAGCCCTAGTAGCAGTATGATGCATCTGATCAGCTTGCTGCCTGGCCTGAGTTTTCTGATGTGTTTCAGCAGCCCTAGTAGCAGTATGATGCATCTGATCAGCTTGCTGCCTGGCCTGAGTTTCCTGATGTGTTTCATCAGCCCTAATAGCAGTATGATGCATCTGATCAGCTTGCTGCTTGGCCTGAGTTTCCTGATGTGTTTCATCAGCCCTAGTAGCAGTATGATGCATCTGATCAGCTTGCTGCCTGGCCTGAGTTTCCTGAAGTGTTTCATCAGCCCTAGTAGCAGTATGATGCATCTGATCAGCTTGCTGCCTGGCCTGAGTTTTCTGATGTGTTTCAGCAGCCCTAGTAGCAGTATGATGCATCTGATCAGCTTGCTGCCTGGCCTGAGTTTCCTGATGTGTTTCATCAGCCCTAATAGCAGTATGATGAATCTGATCAGCTTGCTGCTTGGCCTGAGTTTCCTGATGTGTTTCATCAGCCCTAGTAGCAGTATGATGCATCTGATCAGCTTGCTGCCTGGCCTGAGTTTCCTGATGTGTTTCATCAGCCCTAGTAGCAGTACGATGCATCTGATCAGCTTGCTGCCTGGCCTGAGATTCCTGATGTGTTTCATCAGCCCTAGTAGCAGTACGATGCATCTGATCAGCTTGCTGCCTGGCCTGAGTTTCCTGATGTGTTTCAGCAGCCCTATCAGCAGTATGATGCATCTGATCAGCTTGCTGCCTGGCCTGAGTTTCCTGATGTGTTTCAGCAGCCCTAGTAGCAGTATGATGCATCTGATCAGCTTGCTGCCTGGCCTGAGTTTCCTGATGTGTTTCATCAGCCCTAGTAGCAGTATGATGCATCTGATCAGCTTGCTGCCTGGCCTGAGTTTCCTGATGTGTTTCAGCAGCCCTAGTAGCAGTATGATGCATCTGATCAGCTTGCTGACTGGCCTGAGTTTCCTGATGTGTTTCATCAGCCCTAGTAGCAGTATGATGCATCTGATCAGCTTGCTGCCTGGCCTGAGTTTCCTGATGTGTTTCATCAGCCCTAGTAGCAGTATGATGCATCTGATCAGCTTGCTGCCTGGCCTGAGTTTCCTGAGGCATTGCAGAAGCTTGAGCAGCATCATGGCGCATTTGGTCAGCTTGCAGTCATGCCTGAGATTGCTGAGGAGTCTCTGCAGCTCATGGTGCAGTTTTCCTCATGGCCATGCAAAATCCTGGCAAATAAGCACGTTTTCCTTGGAGGCATTTTGCCAAATTGAAGTTAACATTAGATCCTGAAGATGTAGTGGTGTCTTCAAAGCCAAATGTGAAATCAAAATCTCATAAAGTGGATGTAAGTCAGTAATGATCTTGGTTTAGTGGGTCCAAAAGATGCCACTGAAGTCAGTAATATCAGCTGCAGGTTGCCAGCTCTCTCTGTTTTTAATGACTCTAGTATGTGGCCAAAAAGTGGAATAAAGAATGGGAGATGTGTCCACTGAACTATTGTAAAAGAAAAATGAGACAGCCGTCCCTAGCAACCAATCAGATTCTATTTAGTCTATTTTCTTTTGCTTTTCCAGAACCAGTGTTTCATTAGAATCAATGTTTCCAGCCTTCTGGCAAAAACCCTTTTTTACAGGCAATTATTTAAATTACTTTAAAATTACTTTATGTTTTCATGCGTATTCAAAGCCTCTGTCCAGGCACACGCTAACTTCCTCCAACTTATCCCCCACTGGGAAAATCTTAAAGCGGTCCTTCACTCTGAATAAGAGTCTATCTTTTATGTTCGCCACACCCTGTACATACATATTGCTCACATTAAAAATCATCCCACCTGCATCTACTGCATGTTATAAGCCTTTAAACATCAAGATGGCGTCTCATGGAACATCAGGCAGCCTGCAAACAGGAAGGGCCTTCTGACTGTGCTGCTCTGCATTCTGGGATTGCTGACCTTTTCCGGACACCAGCTCTGCTCTCTCTGAGCAAAGTACAGCTATAACTCACCCCCCTGTACTTTATCCCACTCTCCTCTCCTCAGTAAGTGTGATGCTTCTGAGTCAATATGGCGGTGCCCATAAGTCCTGAACAGAGTTACAGCCCAGTGGGGGAAAGAATAATAAGTAAGTGACTAAAAACTTAAAAGATATTAATTTTAGATGCTGGGGAATAGTTTTTTAGGGGTTTGGGCTTTTCAATAAATCATGGTGAAGGTCTGGTTTAAATGAGCCATTTTATCTAACCATCTTATGTATTTAAAACAAGGAAAACTTCTTTGCTCCAATTTCTGTGTTGCTGCTGAGCTGGGAAGAGCATATCATGGAGAAGCATTATGAGTCATATGTGAGCTCTGCTGTGGTGGAGACAGATGTGAGACCATTGTGGCTTGCCATGCAAACTCACGCTGAGAGCACCAAGGGACATGGCCATTTTTTTTGCATATTCCTGGAGGAATCAATACATTAAATCTAAAATAAAGAACAGAGGCACATGAGATAGGCATCAGGTGAGCTGCTTGCTGCCTGCTTATTGCTGTTGAATTTGCTGTTGGGGTTACTGTCCATTTAAGTCTCTTGCTATGGCTTACTGCAATTCCTCCATAGTCTACATCAGGCCAGACTTCTGTGACCAGAGAATGGGTGTACCTGGGTCACAATAGTTCCTGACAGTTCTTTTGCTAAAGGAACTACTGGACAGATTACAGTTTTAAAGGCAAATAAGCTTTAACAGCACACCATCCATTGTTAACCAGATTTAGAGACAGATTATAGGTTTGGTTACAAGCTAAATGGGTGGAGTGATGTGGCTCCTTTAAGACTTGTGTATCTTATTTGCCCTGGTCACGTGCACCTCCCAGGTTAGTTATAAATTGGTCTGAGCGTCTGCCACCCTTCCTTTGTTTCCTTTGATTTGGTGCAAGTACATGGGGTGGGGGGTATGAAGCTGTACTGTGTGGCTTTCGACCCTTCCTCCCCATGTGCTGCTCTTGAGGTTATAGAGCAACCTCCTTTAAGCTGCTCCCAATGTATCCATTGCATTGTATGTCTTAAAGAGGGCTATCATAGATTAGCACTGCACCTACACAGAGGCACTGTGGCGCTTGGTGGTGCAGCTTTAGCATACTTCTGCAGATGTGTGTGGACCAAGACCTAACAGGGTGGAGTGCTGTGGCTACTTATGTATTCTAATTATCCTGCTCACCTGCACCTCCCAGGTTAGTTATAAATTACTCCTAGCGGCTGCCACACCTCCTTTGTTTAACTATTTTTTATGGTAATATTATATATATATTACACCCGCGCACACACACACCTGGTATAGTGCCATATATTTTACAGCACATACTTACTAGAACATTTATAACACAAAGAATAGAAAAAATTGATGCTGCATGTTGATTTTTATTGATTAGTTAAAGTGTTTTGATTCTGACAGATTCAAAGATTTTTTTGTGTTTTTTTTTTTTTTTAGTTGTCTGTTGGTAAAGAATATTGTCACATTGTGACTGACATATCAGACACATTGTATTGATTACCAACCTATTCGTATACAGAAAATACAGAGAAATCAGTAGAGTTAATTTAAGTGTATAATTTGAAAGTTGATGCAGGTATTGCTTTTGCTCCTCCTGCTGTTAATGCATCTTTGGCATTCTGTAAAATAAAATATGACAATAAGTATAAATGTGCCAGGAGTAAAATGGTCAGCTGACACAAATAGATTTATCTTATATAGGAAATATATATAAATATATATATATAAGAAACTTACACTTTGTTGTCCTGTCCATACCATGGAATTCACCTTTGTATTACCCCCTCCTTCCTTCCTGGTGTCACTCCCCATACCCAAATACTCCCCCAGCAATGTTCCACTCATGTGCTAGGACCCCGCCCCACAAGTGGCCCTTGAATAGATGGCTGCCTGGGTGGATGGCACATGGAACAAGAGGTCTTTCCTATGCTAGTTACTCTCTTTCCTGCTTACTCATGGTTTTATGCTTCTCCTTGGACTAGGACCCTCCCCCGCCCACCAAGTGCTGCCTATAATAAAATGACTGCCTGGGTGGGAGGCACCTGATAGAATTCCTCTCCTTCCATCCTCTATATCTGCACCTCGACCTGGTGCTTCCCCTCCTGTTCTACTAGTCTTCATTTTAAACTCACTAAACAAATTGTACATAAATCTAAACTGAACATGGAATCCCATCATGTGGCACCTGAAATGTGATGGCTGACTGGGTGGGAGGAGGGGGTTCCTCTTACTCTTCTGTCTCTATCCTCCTCCCACTGGTGCTTTCCTCCCATCCAGGTACTAAGTATGCATCTGCTGGGTTGTTAATTGTCCCCCCGACCCACTGTTATATTCCTGTACCCTTTGTGCCACAACAAATTCCTAGTATGTATGTAATGTATGTATATGGCAAAATAAATCTGATTATGAATCTGTAAGTTATCTTATTTGCACTTAAGGCTCACAATAACTGAGCCTCTTCTAGTGCGAACACATCACAGTTACAAGCCCCATGATCCTTAAAGTGGACCAACACCCAGGATTTTGACTATCCTGGGTCTTGGTCCACTTCGGTGGGGCACCCCCGATCGGGGTGCCCCGCTGTGTGAAACCCCCCCTAACCCCCCGAAAAACTCACCTCTTTCCGCTCCCAGCGCCGACGTACAAGCCTGGTCCAGGAACGTCTAAGCGGCTGCCGCCGCCGCCGCCTCCCGCGCGTCCCTTTTGACGCGCCCGCGTCGGCCATTCGCAGACGGCCGGCGCGGGCGCGCACGCGGCTACAGGGGCGCGAGGGAGGCGGCGGCGGCCGGCCGCCGCCGAAGATCAGGTAAGGTTTTGGGGGGGTTACACCCCGCGGGACATCCCGATCTCGGATGTCCCGCGGGGTGGGGGGTGATCGGCCCGGGAATCTTATAGATTCCCGGGCCGATCACCCGTGGGTGTTGGTCCACTTTAATGCAGGGGAGTCACACACAAGAAGATATCTGAGTTTTAAGTTCTCCTTACTCTCAACCTTTTCTGCATGTAGTCAACCATTTATCCAGCCAATCTAAACCTAAATTCAACTTTAATAAAACATTGAACCAAGCATGACTTTACCATGCACCGAAGACCCCATCAATACCATTATCTGATATCTCATATTTCTCACACCCATAACATCTCAATTTATCTCATTGTACCCGAACTCTCACCACTATTGCTATTGCTCTGTAGATCCACATAGTCCATAGTCCTATTTCATGTGCATCGCAACCTAATGGACAGCCTTATAAATCTGCATTGCAACCTCATCATAGTGCAAATCATCTCTACTGCTACCTTCCCTGCAGCTTTATTTATCTGTTCTGCAATGTGATCCAGCCCCATACTGCAACCTAACTGGCAAAGCTGTTAATTTGTACTGCAGCCTGACCAACAGAGGCCTAAGAGGCTTGTAAAATGTCTTGGAGGTGGGAGTGAGAAGAGATGACGAGAATGCCCCCTTTGTTTAGTGCCCCCTTTGTTCTCTGTGATCCTAGTACAGTAGACTACAGTACAGGAGATAGTGTAATAAAATGTAAAGAGGCTCTTAGTGAATGTGAAGAGAGATATCTTATTATGTTTTAAGGCCCTCTCCAACAGAACATGCAATTACTTTAAGTGCCCAAAACAATCCCTTTTCATTTAAATGACCTGGAATGATTGGTTTTTATGTCAGTGCTACATGAGACACGTTGCAATAAAAAATGTATCTCATAGCCCCTGTCCAGGTACACACTAATGTTCTCCCCCTTATTCCCCTTGGGAACCGAGTCAAATTAGCCATTTCAAAGGATCTCGAAATCTCCAGAGATATGTATATACATTATGTATTCTAAGCTAAGCTACTTTCTTTGCCTCTTGCTGAGTTATAGCTGAGCTGGGAAGGACATGTCATGGCGCAGCTTTGTGAGTCATGATCATGCTCTGCTGTGGTCAGAGCTGCGGGACCACTATGATTTGCCATGTTCACTTACCCTAAAAGCACCAAGGGACAGACCAGCTGTAATACTAGACTAGACTTTTTCTGTGTGGTCTTGGAGTATTAAAATTGAATGGTGGACAAGCTTTGGAGCCCTGCTACAGCTTCCACCTGGCTCTGGAGGAAATAGAGGAGAGGCACATAGGACAGACATCAGGTGAGCTGCTTGTTGCCTTTATTTTTGCCATTGGGTGTACAGTTCCTTAAAAAAAATTCTCATCCTCATTTGAAAAAACATATAAATCTGCTTCATCACTAAACCTAATGAGCTGCAGTAGAATGTGCAGTAGAATTTTACAATATCAAAAAATGTGGCAGAAAAAAACATTTCACCCTAAATCCTCCATGCAGGGGCATCCTGAATTGACGTACATTTTTTATTTTAGAAGAGAGGCTAATGTGTTATGTATTTGCATTACCCCTATGATACTGTAATTGTGTATCTTCTAAAATCATGTGTTTACACCTTTTAGAAATTAGTTGACTATCGCCTGTGGCACAAGTTCAGGGAAGTTTTATATTTAAAGAGGAGAAAACTATTTTTATTTCACTTTATTGTGTTAATTTTGAGGCTCTCACTGTCTCGACCTCACCAGAAAAGTATGAAATCATTTTGGTAACATAAATTGGTGGCTTTTTTCATGAGATGCTTTAAGGAAGGTTTCCTGAAATGAGGTCAATATGCCATAGCTTGAGTGCATATGAGCATAGAAATAATGTGTCACTAATGACTTCTAGGTAATTTCATACGTTTTAGTAAAGAGACCACCATTAAAATGTTGCTGTGGGCTAAAGCGCAATTTTATAAATCTAGTTTTCTCTTGAAGTAGCAGCAGATAAGTAAATAGTAAAGGTGACCACTAACAACATTCCCATCGCTTTCTATTGATAATAATAATATGACTAATGCAAGAAAAACCTAAGATTCTGAATTATAAATACCACACTAACATCCAGTCCTATGTAGATGAGCCGACGTTGAGCGTAGAAAGTGCAGTTTGTAACTAAAAGATAATAAAAAAAAAATACAAAATTATTATTACTATCAATGTACAATATACATAATGGGAAACAATACAACTCACATGATCACAGGTCCTTTAAATGAAAATTGAAGTTTAAATGTTTATTCAAATAGTTTAGTAACAGATAATTCACATCACTCACTAAATGAAAGGATCTTCCTTTGGGGTGCAGCCATATGTGGGAACCCCTCCCACAAATCTCAACAAAAATTTAGTAAATACAGCGCACACCCAATCAAGTTTTCACCAATTTATTGTACACAATAAAAACAAATCAAGACCAAATAATCACATCCACCAAAGATACCAATGACAATAAATATAATATTATCCAGAAATCTATTTGTATGTAAACATGTAATAAAACTATCAATTGATATAATGTCTGTAAAGATATTAAGAGAAACTAGCCATGTGCAAAATCTGCAATAAATAGCAGCAGAAATGAACAGCTTTAACTCAGGTGAATGAAACAGTAGCTTGATATTGGTAGTCCTCGCAATAGCAGCATAATTTGGGGGAGGGGGGGGGGAGTTTACCTTTAGGCATCCAACACCCATTTTGTCCCAAATGAGTGCTGGGCTGCATTGAAATAGTTGTGGAGGGAATCCAGATTACTAGAGCCTCTCTGCGCATAAACCCCCAAAAACCGCATGTTCACTTACCTTCATCTAGGATCCACCGAGAAATCTGGTTGTAGTTTTACAGGGGGGTCACAGTGCATGTAAGTGAGAGTAGAGTTCTGGCATAATCACCCATTTAGGGTGTTGCACCACTCTAAATAAAAAAGTCTAGCACCTCATTAACAATGCAACATCAGCATTGGGCAATGCATGCGTCTTTACTTACAGTACATGTGCTATTAAAACTGCTAGAAACATCATTATCAGTATTGTGTGCACTTAATAAAAAGTGATGGTGACTAATATTTACTGATGGAACACTGTTCAAACGACCATAATTGAGTTTTTAGGATACTTACTCAAAAAACATATAATTTTATGAAATATCACATAAGCAATACTTACTACTGAGCATAAAATGTTTCCTGTAGGGACATCTATAGGGAGAGCCATAGTCTAAAAATAGAGGAAAAAGTATGGTTATTGTAAGTATTTGTATCCATCAAATCACTTAGGGCCTTATTTATCACGGGCTAGCGCCAGGTAGTGTCTGACGAGCGCCAGGTACCGACAGCTATCGGCGGCTACCGACTCAAGTACGCCCGGCGGCGGTCACAATGACGCATTTATCAAGCAAAATGAGGCTAGCGCCGGCGAGAGCGGCGGCTAGCGCGGCATTCATCATGAAGCCGCCTGGACCGAACAGCGCCGCTGCAAATTCCTTCACAGCGCCAGGTATGAGCTGTCGCTCCCTGGCGATGTCCAATGCATTTCAATGGAGCAATCTATAATTAATCATAATTAATTGGTATTAATTTTTTTTTTTTTTTTTTTAATGTCAAAAATTCGGAGACCACTTCTGCAATGTTCGGATTTATTTTTAAGTAAAAAAAAATATTAAAAAAAAATGGTAGAATTGATCTAACAGGTCTGATATTAATGTATTCATATTACAAAATGATTCTAAAAACATGTATAATGTTACATTCCAAAAATATGGTTGTTTAGGGGTTAAAAACTAGTTAACACCCATCGCCGCCAGTGCTCTGGGGTTTAAACAAGGAATGGACAGCGACAGCAAATTCGGAGCGTGATTTGTTAATGAATATGAAGCTAGCCGTTCGCTCTGGCCATTCGTTGTCAGGCGCTCACATACAACGCTGAACCTGTGAAACAGCGACCCCTAAGCCCGTATTCAACATTACCGCACACCGACTGAGTCGCTGTATACAAGCTAACGCCGGCCAAGCACAGCGAATACTGGCTGGAGCTGAAAAAATCACGCTACAGTCGCTCATCTGGCGCTACCTGGCGCTATTAATGAATCGGCCTCCCCGGCGCTGTTCACACCTATCCATTGCATTAAGAGCAGGCGTTTTGTAAGTATGCCAAAGGTACAGTGTATCATAACATATGCTGTTCTTTTGATGCTTTTTAGCGTTTTTTTAAAGAAAAACTTTATTTTGGACAATAAGTAAATGATACATTCTATGGCAATGCAAGTGCAATGCAAACGCAATGCAGGTACACTGCATTATACATGCATTGCGACTGCATTGCAATAGACTCCTATTGACTTGTGCTGTTACTGTGTTGTGCTGGGAAAGGTGCCTGAAGCATTTTTTTAATGTGTTGCGTAGCGCAGCACAGATGTGTGAACTATCCCATCTAGAACAATAGCCTCGATTCAAAGACACATTCGTCCGGACTTCCATAGCTGTCTGTGAAAGTTTGGGTGGGTGTTAGTCTTTTTTTTTGCTTTTTTTTCGTTCATTTTTCATTCATACGAACGTTCGGGAATGCGCTTTCGATGAACGGAAGCAAATCGGAACATTTCCTTTAGTTCGGATCATTTTCCAAACAAAATCGGAAATTTTCCATTCGTTCAGAAAACTTCTGTTGTTGGGATGGTTTCTGTCTGATTCAGAGAGCTGATTTCCAATGGATCACCACCCTATAAATCCGTTTCATTTCCGATCCACTTACGGGACCTTTGAGGGCTCGGATTGCTATTGTTGAACATGTTTTGCGGCTATGTGGAGGAGTCTGCGTGCCTTTAGCACCAAGGCATTGTATGTATCAGCATGGCCGAGGCCATAAATTGTATAGCAATGCATACCTGAATCAATACATTTCATGTATGCCTTATAGATACATTTTAATGCTGACCTAAATTAGTCCTTAGCATGTAAACATTTATTTTCCCACACATCCATATAATTGCTATATTTTTTTAGACTTATGTCCTTTGTGAATTATATTTGTATTGTTGAACTTGAATCTTAATTTGTTGTAGGAGTTATTGTTTTAGTCGGTTACCTTTGCTTTGTGTAATTATTTAATATTTGGTTGCAGGAACCGCAAGATGTGCCACTCACACAACATAAAAGCAGTGATTGGTCCAGCCATGCGATTCCTCAGTGTTCTTGCAGGGCATCCAGGGTCATCCCATGATGCTTATATATTGCAGAGCTCCGGCTTATTTCGTCAGTTTGAGTCAGGAGAATTATCTGGTGGATGGCTCCTGGGTAAGTTTGCTCACATTCCATCAATCCATTTTCACTGTATGGCAATCAATATAGTTGATGACTCATGACTTAACCTATTGCTGATTTTAGCTCTTGATGACATGTTAAACAATATTGTAGCTTAAAATGTGTATTTTATGTTAGCATTTTTAAATTCTTTCAGGGGATTCTGGATATCCACTCCTGCCCTTGCTCCTTATGCCCATTCTTTGCCTGCAGAATGCGGGCCAGGGGTTCTCTAATCGGGCACTATGCAAAACCCGGGCCGTGGTGGCGAGGGCCCTCTGGCTTTTGAAGTCCAGATTTAGGTGTTTGGACCATACGGGGGAAGGGGGGGGCACTGCAGTATGACCCCAACAAGGTTATACCAATATTTTAATTTAAGTTAAGGGACCACACGTGCCAGAGTGGCACAACTGAGTGTCAGGGTCCTTCAGTTGGTGGGCGAGATGCAGGAGCTGCGTGACTCGTTGGGGACCACAGATGAAGAATAATGTTCTGTGGACTGCCATTGCTATGTATTTTGTTTTTTATAGTTGTAAAAATGTGAAATTTTCTAAATTTTTATAAATTTTTTATTTTATGATGGAATCCAAAAAAAAGGTACAGTGTCATTTCATTTACAAAACACATTAACACAAAACTAATGGGCCCAGAAATATTTAAAGATGAATATTCACATGACCGAGAAATGATTTGGGTGAGCTTTAAGGGTCCAAAAGGGAAGACGGAGGATAGTGCTAAGTGATTTAACTAAACATTGTAGTAGAAGTGAGGGTGGCAAATATGTAGGCAAGCACTTTAATGAGTTAAGTTTGTAGTGCGCAGGCGCTAGATCATAAGGATTTCCGTCTGGACGATTATTTATTGAAAAAGGGAAACAGAATCGAACGGGAAACGTAAAGGATTCGTTGGAGGATACGATGGGAAAAGGGCAAAAACGAAAGCCTACGTTGTAACATGTGGAAATGAAACGGAAAAGTCTGGATGGAAAGTGACATCCTCGTATTCATAATCTGCCGTAGGAACGGACGGAAACTTTACAGAAGGTTTTCAATGCATGCATAGAATCGCTCGTACGCTTATACGAGAACGGAAACATTTCACAAAAAAAACAGATCGGCACTAAAAGGGAAGTTTTTTTTTGTCTCTCTGAATCGAGCCTAATGTACAGTGTTTTCTCTGTATTGTAACTGCATTGCAGCACAGCAATACTGAGATTAGTCCCCCAATGCCCCCCCCTCGTAATGACGTAAGCAGTTTAAGAGGGCTTAAAGCCGCCCAACACCCCTCCTGGGTTGATACGTGGAGGCGTATTCATTACTAACCTCAGGTATCGGTAGATGAGAGTCTGTATAAAGGCACATGGAGGCTGTTTCATTAGTAGCACCAGGTAGTGACAGATGAGTGTCTGTAGCGAGCATTTCAGAGCGCCCGCTAGTAGTCACTGTGCTCGACCATGGTTCGTTATTTCAAAGCGCCTCAGTCGCTGTCCGGCATTGATGAATATGTTGTGTGAGTCGCTATAACACCAGTACAGCGCTGCACGGGAGCGAACGGTAGTAACTGGTCAGTGCGACCGACTCACACCATATTCATAAAAAAAAACAGCCTCAAACAGCGCCGGCACTCAAAATCGGGTCATTGCAGCCCATAGCGCCAGAGGCTGTGTGATTAAAGATTAAAGTCTGTTTTTCAACATGTATTCACCAGTAAAAAAACAAAAACATATGGAATGACATTTTTATTGCATTGTGACATGAACACATTAATGCCAGACCTGTAATGTTGACTTTGCATAAAAATATCAAAAATGAAAAAAGTTTTTTTAAAAATAACTTTTTCTAGGCCAGGAGAGGTGACACAAATATTTAATAATAATAATAAAAAAAAAACCCTGTTTAAATAGAAGAAAAAGAACGTCCATTGAAGTGTATGGGAGAACGATAGGTAGCGACAGGTTAGAACAGGCGCTGTGGTGGCCACAGCGCCAGCAGAATATGGGAAGCCGTCTGTTATGATGAATTGTTCGCTACGTATCGTTGTTAGAGTCGCTCATGGAATCGCTTTGATAAATGTTGCATTGCGTACAGCGCCCGGGGGTCGCCGTTCACTACCTGTAATTACCTGCCGCTACGAGTCATTACCTGGCGCTATGGCTTGATGAATAACCCCCTTAGAGTGACCACTAGTAGATGCTGTAAACATGTATCAGGCGCTGTAACAGAGCGCCTCAGTCACTCTAGTAACTTGACCGGCATTGATAAATGTGAAGTATGGTGGCCTCTCTAACACCAGTACAGTGCTGCAGGGAGCTAGAGGTAGAGCCAGTTCAGTGAGACCGACTCTCAGTGACTCACACCGACTCACACCATACTAAAAAAACTACACACACACACACAGCGTCGGCGCTCTAAATCTGGTCACTATAGCATAGAGCGTCAAATGCTGTGTGCTTAAAGTCTGTTTTTGAATATACACCAGTAACAAAGTGAAAACACATGAAATGACATGGAATGGAATGTAACATTGTGACATTAACACTTTAGTACCAGACCTGTAATGACAATTCTGCATAAAAAACTAAAAAATAAATAAAAAAAATCTGGCGCTTCAGTGGCTGTGAAATATTTCTCGGTTCTATGTGGGAAGCTTATAGCAAACTCCCAAGCCTCAGACAGCCTGCATTATGTGGAGAAACAATATCATAAAGGCACACTGCAGCCATGCTGACCTTTACACCAATGTAGCCAGCTAGAGAAGTATTTAACTCCCTCTGACATATTGTGTGGAAACAGATAAAATCTCTTTCTGGCTGGTTGGTGTGATCATAAGAAAGCTGTCAGCTACACTGCAGTGTGTCTGTCTAACACTTGTATGCAGGAGACGGTAGGCATGCCAGTCCTCCAGTCTCCTAGCAACAGCATCAGCAGCCTATGCTTATCTGGCTTTGCTCCACAGGCATGAGCTGTACATTCCAGTAACATTGCTGTCTGTGAAGAGGAGAGATGCTGTGTGTGAGCTGCTGCTTCTCTTCCCTAGGAAACCAAATAAATAAAATAAACTACTGGGAGTACAAAGTCCTGATCACTTTAGGAAGGACTAATCTTTATCTATGTACCTGCAATGTAAGTCCTCTATGCAAATGGCCAATCATTTATGAATCATAACACATGCAGATTTCTCTGTATCTGATGTTTGCATACATTAGCAGTCTATCTAAAAGGTAACTTAAAGGGAAATTCCAGGCAAAAGGCTTAAATTAGGCTGCTTTCTGCTCTCCCCATGCTGGCTGTCAGGGGCTGCATCTTTCATTCAGCCTTCATTCAGTCTGCTTTATATTTATCAGTAACTCCCATTGATTTCCCTCTCACTTCAGAGTCTTGTCGGTAACAGATAATGACATGTATGTTTCAATGTGAGAGGCCCATCAGGAGTCATTTAATTTCAGGGACCCACAAACAACGAATCAGCAGAAGGAAGCAAGTTCTATAGGGTTTATCAGGGAATGCAAAGTGCTGCTGAATGAAAGATGCAGCCCCTGGAATACTACACTGAGCAAGCAGAAAGCAGCCTAATTTACAACTGCACCTGGAATGTCCCTCTAATGAAGGTTTGGAAAATACATACCAGATCTAAAGGCACCTAGTTACAAAACAGAAAGAGAGGAGTAAGTATAAAATAATTTAGCTTTAGATACAGTTTGCATTTGTAAGATGATCCTAACTCAGTATTATGTGCGGAGCTTCTTGTTTTACACATTCTTCACTGTAACTAAACATTTGTATTGTCTGTGCTGGGAATTCTGTCATTTATTGCAACTAAATGACTAGCTTCCAAGCCTTCATCTTTCACATTGTTATGTGTAAACACTTGTATTGTATATGAAGGGCTATAGTTTTTATATACATTATATACATATTTGTTTACACAGATCCAGGGGAAGTTAAACAAAACATTTGAATTAAAAATAAAATCTTTCAGTCCAGCAAGCAGAGACCCTCGGTTTCATCCCAATTAGAGATGCCCCACTGTGTTATTGTATAGAGAGAGAGCATTCTGCAAAGCACAGCATCCTTGCTTCCCTCTATTTGTACCATTTGTGCTGTGAACCTGATTCTTTTGCCTGTGGTAATACATAAAGGGGACATATAAGGATGCTGCTGTGTACAATGCCACAGGTCATACTCATGCTAGAATGAGACACAGGTGGTTATATTACATTAAAGTTCCTGTCCAGACATTAAAAAAAGTCTATACTCACCTTTCTTCCCCTGCAGTTTCTCTGTGCAGCACTGGAGTCTTCATACTTGCTGATCAGGAAGATGCCTTCTTGCAGCGGCAGGCAGACATGGCAGCATGCATTAGACAGGTTTGACCCCCAATACACCTATTTCATTCATTGCAATGGAGGGTGTGTGCCGAGGGTGCTATGCATTGCAAATAATAAAGTAGGCTTGTGGGGGGGACAAAGTCCCATGGATGCCACCATGAGGGGTCACTGCACTGAGAGACAGAATTGCTGGATCCCCGTCCTTGGTAAGTATGAAGATACAGACACTGGACATGCGCGTGTTTACAGGACAAGCACAGTGGAGCGGGGGGGGGGGGGGGCTCAGAATGTGACTTTTTCGTTTTAGCCTGGACAAAACCTTTAACACTACAGGGAATCCAAAATCTGCATGCCCACTGGGGACCTTGCTTGCGGGACCAATCCACTTTTCAGATCTTTCCCCTGGTTTACATTAAACTTGAGACGGAACAGCAACACTAGTATTTATCCAGATATTTTCTTTCAAATACTCAGTAAACAACCGTTTCTTGTTTCAATCCCATCATAAATCATACATCTGTTATCTTACAAATAATAAAAGCATGCTTGTTGCTGGAGGGAGAGCCCAGTAGCTTCTGCTTACTTTACAGGGTAAGAACACTTTCTATGGCATTTTTGAAAGTATATATTTTTTTCGTGCCACAAGGATGTGCTCAGGGTTTTCTTTTGTTAGAAATTGTGTGATTTACAGGAAACAAGTTGCTGCTGGCAATGTACACCAGGTCTGTACACCAAGAAGAGAGATGTGAGTCTAGTACACACAGAACACTGCTGCTATGGCCGATGTTGAGGTGACAGAGCTCACTCAAGCTTACACATACCCAGCAGCAGTGTTCTGTGTGTATAGGACTCACTCTTCTCTTCTTGGTGTACAGGTGGGGTGTACTCGGCCAATGGCAACCGATTGAAAAACCTGCATCCATAAAACACACATTCTCTAATGTAAGCAATTTTTACTATCTGCAACCTGTTGCTGTTGGCAACATACACAATGTAACCCTTAAAAGTTAAAAAATTATGTGTGGGCTTCCCATCTCCGGGGGGGGGGGGGGTGGACCCCACGCCTTTTTAAACATATTAAGGGTTAAAGAAGCACCATGCGGTCCCATCCCTATCCAAGCAAGACTAGCCCAGGCACCAGCTAGGGAGCTGGTAGACCAGGGCACAGAGAGTGATCGCTACCAGCCCACATAGCCCATATGGTCCATGGACTCTTCTGCACCCCCTGCACTTTGAAGATCCAGGTAATGGGGAAGGGGGTTATGTCAAGTCAGAAGCTTGCTAGAAGGTGATTTGCCAGCCCCTCCTACACTGTGAACTTCTATAAGGGTCTTACCAGTTCACAAAGGTTTGAATGTAAAAAACACACACACACACACACACACACACACACACACACACACACACACACACGAAGGAAAAACTATTTTCTTTCCACCCCACTCCATCCCAAATCTCTGTTGTCCCATGCTGTCTGTTGCTGCTTCTGACAGCCAGATTGATTGATGGCGTGGCAGAGGATTGCTGTACCCTGCCCCACGTCTGGCTTTCACCAATCGCTCTTGCTGCTGACTTTCCGCTCCCGCTGCAGGAACTGGCTTTTTATAAGATGCTGGGTGCCCAGTACGGGGCGAAGGACGTGGGTCCTCTGTCCCACTGAGGACAATGTGACCGGCCTGAGGATGAGGACCTGCCACTGGAATGGTGACTGGGAAAAGCATATATTTGTATTGTTTTATGAGCAATCCTGTTCGATTCGTAGGAACCAGAAATTTGGGGGGAAATTCAGAGCTTCGCCCAAATCGAACTTTTAAAAAGTTCGCTCATATCTAATGCTTACCCTTACTCTGTTGTAGTAGATGGTACTACTTACCAATTCAAAAGAACTGGGTCCTGCTGTCACATACAGAGGGAGCGCGCCGAGACATGTATGCAACTCTGTTACAGTGAATGATTCTGTGTACTCCTTTAACTGAGAGGTCAGCAGGTTTACAGTTCTGGATATGGCTTTGTGCTGAAAGCCATGGACAGCCACCAAGTCTTCACAACGGGTGAATATAGATCTGGACGGGCACCATTGGTTATAGGATAAATGTTGTTTTTTCTTATGTGTGGTCAGGTCATTCAAGAAAACGTACTTTAGGTTTTTACTGCTAGAGGGGGCAATACCAATACTATTACCCAAGCATGTATTTATGTTGGTGTACAGAACACAGAAAACATACAGTATTTTTTATATATGTTGTATGAAAATGAATGTAATTTCCCTAATTTATGTATTTTATACCTGACTGTATATGTGTTGTAACTTCCCTAAAAATAATAAATTATTCAAATAATAAAAACATTCATATACTTACTCCATTGACGACAGGTAAACAGTTAAGCATCTTTTGCTAAAAGAACATTTAAAAAGTTATATTTTTAAAATAAGAATGTATTAAATAAGCAGCAGTCAGGAGCATCTTAGTACAAAGAGATTCTCCTCACTTTTGGTTAATACCTCACTGTTTTCCAACAAACTTTTTTCTCCCTTACTGGAAAATAAATTCTACACCCCAGAGGATAAACCACAATCTTGGTGGGAGTATTATTCAGTTCGTTTGTATAAGCAACCCTCCCTCTTATTAGCTGGCGTGTTTATATGGATTTTTAATATTATACAATTTTGTGAGAGTGAACCTTCAACATCACAATATATGTGAAATGATTGTGTGTGACAACATGCTGGTTTATGTTTAGCCTCCATTTCACTGGTCCTGTGGCCTGTGTTTGCTTATAAAATGATTGCAATCTCTCTAGTTACCCATGCCATTAAATGGTTATTTATCACATTGAGAATAATCTCTCCATTTCTTGTGGAGAGTTCTCCTCTTGGCTAGTATTTCATAAAATCTGGAGAACTTCTCTACCTCAACACACATAGAAATGCATGAAAGTGAAAGTGACATTTACAATACAGCTTCTGTTGTCTGAAATCTTGTAACCACAAGGATTGCATCACCTCTTTCCCTTAAAGAAGTCCTCCAGACAAAAGAATCAAAGTAAAAGGGTCCTCTAAACCCCCCTCTCACAATCAGTGATGTAAGAACTCCATGCAGATGTTGTGGAATAGCAAACAGATTCTACGCTACTGAGCTGCATGGGAGAGACTGCATCTTGCCACAATTTCGCCAGCCCTGATTCCGAAAAACCCAGAGCTATAGTCAAAATGACTCTAAGTCTCTTTAAAGTGGAACAAAACCCAGGGTTTTTACTATCCTGGGTTTTGTTCCATGCCCCGGAGCAAACTTGTTACATGCCCCGCTATGTGAAACCCCTCCAGATCAGCCAGACAACCCCACCTTCCTGGTTCAACCGCACATGCGCAGGCTCTCATCCAATCATATGGGGAGGACCTGCTACTCTGAAGTGGAGGAGTGTGCACATTAGAAACTGAGAGAAGTCACGTCATACTTTAAGGAATGGATTATTGACCAAGTTGACAGAGCGCTCTTACAGCTAATTGACCTATTTAATGACATAACGGATTCGTGCTTACTGTCTTTTAAACAGCGCAGCTTGAGAACAGCTGAACACTCCCCCAACACACATTATATCACATACTCATATATAACTAACTATATATATATATATATATATATATATATATATATATATATATATAAATATTTTACCACAATGGCCAAAACATCTCCTATTACTACTGTATCTTGTCCTGCCTGTGTAAGAGTTAATATATGTTATTACAATTTTGGTTATCAAAACTGTGAAATTGCATGATACAATAAAGGTTTAGACTAAGATAAGCAATATCAGGGTCAGGTTGCATTTTTGTGTGTGAAAGAAAATGACAAACTTCTCCAACATTTCAAACAACTTAAACAAATTAAAAGGGTCCTGAGCAGTGCACAGTGGGACAGACTAGCAATTAGCCTAAGTTGCATGTGCACATGAGCAGATGCCTTAATTGTGATTGCATGTGAAAGTGCGTTATTCAAAGGGCGGAAGGGCCCGGCAAGTTACCTTCCGGTAAACAGGTGACTTGCCGAAACCCCCTTGCTCCGTTACCTGCATTCTCAGGCGGCCACTCTACCAGCCTACATAGCTGGTGCCCGGGCTGGTTTTTCTGGACATGCCACATGTGTTTAATATTTTAGGGTTTAAAATTTAAAATAAAAAAAGCATTGGGTTACCCTCCATTCTGGAGGTTTAACCCTAAATAATGAAGAAAAGGGCATGGGGTCCCCCTGTCCAGCAACAGATGGCGAACTACCAGCTTCTGTTGCTCTCTCCACCAGTATAAAAAGCCCCTCCCTGTGGCAAGAAGCAAGATACTGGGAGCCTAGCGTGAGACAGAGTAAGCTGAAGACACCAGCCATGCTGGAGGATGAGGACATCGCCTAGCGATGGAATGGGGATGGAGGTAAGTCTATTTCTTATTTTTTTATGAGCGAGAATTTGATTTGATTCTTGGAGAATTCCGGCAAGTCGCAGAAATCAATTTTTCAAGATGTTCGCTCATCTCTATTGTTGTTGTTTACAAACTTTAAAAATGATGCATCTTTCCTGTAAAAATGCCCCATCACAGGTACAAGTCATTTTGTGGGAAAATGTTTTGTTGTGTTAACAATATAACACTAGGGTGCAGTTTACAACCCAAAAGAGTGAAAGTGTTTTATGATATTGATGAATAAATTACAGCTATTTACTGTAACAGGATGGTCAATAAGGTTTAGGCAGATTATTAGGAACGTTCTGATACTATGAAAGACTTTATGATTGAAATAAACATGATGTAGGTTCCCAATACTGAACATCCATGTGTTGGTAGAAATATACCTCTCTGGTATAAACATTTATACCAATACATGGAGGCTACTTTCACACTGTAGGGTTGCTGGGTATTCACAATCTACTTCTGATAACCCCACAATTACTATGAAAACACTGCCCATAGTAACCTATGAACACTTTTAAACAGGTGTTTGACCATTGCAATTGCCCCGCAATTTCCAAACACCCATTTGAAAGGGTCCATAGATTACTGCTATGGCTACCTGCAAACAGCCGGCATGCTTTGATTTTCTGAGGTATTGCTTGCGATTACACTCCACTGAGAAGTGATCGCAAGTGCTAGTGCTTTGGAAATGTTGCAATATCAGTTGAGCTAGTGATTTCATAAGTCGCGTGGAGGCTGATTCATTACTAGCGCCAGGTACTGACAGATGAGCGTCTGTAGCGAGGAGCCCAGAGCGACCGCTAGTAGTCACTGTGATCGGCTATGGGTCGCTATTACAGAGCGCCTCAGTCACTGGTCGGCATTGATGAATATGTTGTGTGAGTCGCTCTAAAACCAGTACAGCACTGTATGGGAGGGAACGGTAGCGACTGGTCAGTGTGACCGACTTCGACGCTCAAAATTGGGTCGCTGTAGCCCAGAGCGCCAGAAGCTGTGTGATTAAAGTATGTTTTGAACACATATCCACCAGTAACAAAGCGAAAACACATGGAATGACATTGTTGTAACATTGAGACATTAACACTTTAATGCCAGACTTGTAATGACAATTCTGCATAAAAAAATAAAAAATCTAAAAAGTTTTTAAAATTATTTGATCCAAAAAGAAAAAATTAAATTAAACCCTGTTTAAAGAGAAGAAACGGACCATCCACTGAAATGTATGGTAGAGTGACAGGTAATACCTGGCACTCTGGAAGCTAGAGCACCGGCGCTATACACTGAGCCGTCTATGAATCGTTTGCTTTGTGTCGCTCACCAGAATCGCTTTCATAAATGTGGTATTCCGTTCAGTGCCCGGCGGTCACGTTTGCTGCCGGTCGCTACCTGGTGCTACCTGCCGCTATGGCTTGATGAATAAACCCCCTAGTCGGTAGTGCAAACACCCCAGTGTGAAAGTAGCCTAAGATGACGATGAGAGTCCAACTCTTGTTTCCTGACAGACTAAGGAGTCTTCTATTTCTCAAGACTAATATGGTGCAGCTGTCAGATCAGTTTTGTTTATTTTTAAGATTTCTGATTAATGAAGTCTATTTGTTTAGCATTTTCAATTCAGTTTCGTATACAGTTTGTACAAGACTTAATATAAATAAGATTTTTACCGTACCTTGCATGCCTGCTTAAAGTGGACCAACACCCAGGATTTTGACTATCCTGGGTTTTGGTCCACTTCGGCGGGGCACCCCGATCGGGGTCCAAGCCGCTTCCGCCGCCGCCGCCTCCCGCGCGTCACTCTCGGCGCGCGTGCGCCCCCGCCGGCCATTCACAGAGGGCCGGCGCGGGCGCGCGCACGTCTGGAGGGGCGCGCGGGAGGCGGCGGCGGCGGCGGAAGCGGCGGCGGATCAGGTAAGATGTTTTTGGGGTTTCTGGGGGGTTTCACCCCGCGGGACATCCCGATCTCGGATGTCCCGCGGGGTGGGAGGTGATCGGCCCGGGAATCTTATAGATTTCCGGGCCGATCACCCCTGGGTGTTGGTCCACTTTAACAATATCATCCAGGAGCTCTATTGTATCTTCCTGAAAATGAAAACCAGAATATCAGTTGTGATGTATATAAGTGCTGTGATATGTTTTACATTTTGGCACCAATAAACAACATCCTCTGTTCCCAAACGCTATTATTAAACCTCAGCAGGGAATGTGGAAGGAGACTTAATGTTAATAGATGGGGGTGAAGGAGGAAAGCTGTTGGGGGTGAAGGAGGAAAGCTGTTGGGGAATAGAAACAAAGTTCCCCTTAGGTTTCCTACAGTAAAAACTTGTTTACTGCAGGTAATTGCTGGCAAACCTGACTGCTGACATACCCCAGAGATCAGGTATTTGTGCCATGGTAATGTAAATAACACCTCAAACTCATCTCAGGTAACCCTATTTTCTATAGGTTACTGTAAGCTAGGGGGAGCTCTGTTTCTTCTGCCTTGAGTGGTATTTAGCTTAAAAATGTCCCTGCTTTTGTCCCTGGCTCATTAGTTTTTACATACAAGTGATTAGAGATGAGCGAACTTTTGAAAAATTCGATTCGACTGATTCGCCGAATTTTCCGACAAAAATCGTTTCGACCCGAATTTATTCGCGACGAATCGCTATTAAAAAACGGCTATATCTGAGCCTCCTAGAGCCTCAATAGGGTTGTAAACCATTCTGCCTTGCTGTAACACGCACAGGATGCGTGCTGGGTTAGTTAAATAATACTTTGAATAAATATCACATGCAGATCAGAGGCATCGCTAATAGAATCGCAGAGCGGCACTATTGAATTCAAGAGAGTTGAAGTGGCATCACTATGAGGGGCAGGAGCCCAAACATTGCTTTAAAGAGACACTGGAGTTGGCAGCAGCAGGAGCCCAAAAATTGGATGAATCACACCCTGGAGTTGCAAGCAGCAGCATGAGCCCAAACATTACTTTAAAGAGACACTGGGGTTGGCTTCAGTAGCCCAAAAATTGGATGAATCACACCCTGGAGTTGGCAGCAGCAGGAGCCCAAACATTACTTTAAAGAGACACTGGAGTTGGCTTCAGGAGCCCAAAAATTGGATGAATCACACCCTGGAGTTGGCAGCAGCAGCAGCAGGAGCCCAAATATTACTTTAAAGAGACCCTGGGGTTGGCTTCAGGAGCCCAAAAATTGGATGATTCACACCCTGGAGTTGGCAGCAGCAGCAGGAGCCCAAATATTACTTTAAAGAGACCCTGGGGTTTGCTTCAGGAGCCCAAAAATTGGATGATTCACACCCTGGAGTTGGCAGCAGCAGGAGCCCGAATATTACTTTAAAGAGACACTGGGGTTGGCTTCAGGAGCCCAAAAATTGGATGAATCACACCCTGGAGTTGGCAGCAGCAGCAGGGGCCCAAATATTACTTTAAAGAGACCCTGGGGTTGGCTTCAGGAGCCCAAAAATTGGATGAATCACACCCCGGAGTTGGCAGCAGTAGCAGCAGGAGCCCAAATAATACTTTAAAGAGACACTGGAGTTGGCTTCAGGAGCCCAAAAATTGGATGATTCACACCCTGGAGTTGGCTGCAGCAGCAGCAGGAGCCCAAATATTACTTTAAAGAGACACTGGAGTTGGCTTCAGGAGCCCAAAAATTGGATGATTCACACCCTGGAGTTGGCAGCAGCAGCAGCAGGAGCCCAAATATTACTTTAAAGAGACCCTGGGGTTGGCTTCAGGAGCCCAAAAATTGGATGATTCACACCCTGGAGTTGGAAGCAGCAGCAGCAGCAGGAGCCCAAACATTACTTTAAAGAGACACTGGGGTTGGCTTCAGGAGCCCAAAAATTGGATGAATCACACCCTGGAGTTGGCAGCAGCAGCAGCAGGAGCCCAAATATACACTGGAGTTGGCTTCAGGAGCCCAAAAATTGGATGAATCACACCCTGGAGTTGGCAGGAGTTGGCAGCAGCAGCAGCAGGAGCCCAAATATTACTTTAAAGAGACACTGGGGTTGGCTTCAGGAGCCCAAAAATTGGATGAATCACACCCTGGAGTTGGCAGCAGCAGCAGGAGCCCAAATATACACTGGAGTTGGCTTCAGGAGCCCAAAAATTGGATGAATCACACCCTGTGGAGAGTCATGTGGAGAAAAAGTAGCTTAGTTAGTAATATCTACATAAAATTATGAATAAACAAATGCAAAAGTATTGCCAAAGTGAAGTTTTGTTTGAGGGTGTGTTTCCACCTTTTAATTAAATCAGAAACAAGAAGGTATCATTGCCTCTGACTAATTAGCCCTCAAAAATTCTTGGAATTTTTAATCTGGAATCATGTCTGATCCGTCTTATCCGAAGAATATTAATAAAAAGTAAGAGTAACGTAAAGGATTTTTTATCAATACTTACTTGTGGTCCGATGCGGAGGAATGTCTGTAACTGGAGAGCAGCGCCTTAAATCTGTTTTGCACGATCCATCTTTCTTTAGTGTTGGTCTGGCCCCGTCATCAATCTACTGGAATACATCAGGCATTGTTGGGAGGAAAGCTTGGCTGATCCAAGCGCCATTCATTTACACGCAGGGCAGTCTCTGGAAAAAAAAAAGTCTGTATAAACCAGGGTCTTTTTCATATAAAAACAAATGGTTATTCTTGCTTTTCAACCATATGTTCCACAGCTTTACCAGTCATTGTGTCAGCCAATGAAGCAACTTTGTCTCGAAGTGCTGCAAAAGCAGTCCACTCCAAGTGGCATCTGTTACCCCCCGTCAACTGTCTGTCTGTTATGCTTTGGGTTCAGCTCCACTATCCATTGATGAAGATCTGATAATCATAAAATTCAGCAGCTACTGCCCAGCCAAGAAGTGGAGGAGACACTCGCCTCTTCTTCCACTATCCGGCAATTAGTGATGAGGAGAGTGTCGTGGGAGGAGGTGTTGCAAGCCGAGGTAGTGGAAGAGGGTCCCTGGAGTCTGCGGCGGTGGCGGCGGCAGCAGCAGCAGCAGTGAATTATTGCGGACTGTTGGTAGGAAAAATCAGCTACTCAGCAATGTGGCAGTGTTTCATGCAGCATCCTGTGGAGAAAAAGTAGGTTAGTTAGTGTATATACATAAAATTATGAATAGACAAATGCAATAGTATTGCCAAAGTGAAGTTTTGTTTGAGGGTGTGTTTCCACCTTGTAATTAAATCAGAAACAACTAGCTATCATTTCTAGCTATCATTTGCCTCTGAATAATTAGCCCTCAAAAATTCTTGGAATTTTTAATCTTGATGTCTTGAGGGATTTCTCCTCTCAGACAGCGTCACCATAAGTCAAGCCTGCTGCATTACCCAGTGGTGGACCTTTCAGAGAACTAATGGCTTGTGCCGAGCCGAGGTGGAGAGTCCCATGGCATGGTTGTTGAACAGAAGGTGGGCCAGTCCTTTAGCCTGTCGGTGTGTACCAAAGTGCACAGTGTTGTCTACGTCTGGAGCTGTAACTATGGACTCATGGTGAACAATATATATCCTTTTAGGCCCCCTTGGTGATTGTGGTTTCACGCTGTTCTTCACATGGTTTTCCTTGACCATCAGAGTCACACATGGGAGGAACTACTAAAAATGAGAACTCAATCCATGAAAGCATTGCTTAATCCATGGAAACTGCAAATTTGGACCCATGGTGACTGACACTTGGAAGAACATCTTGTTTGCGCTGCGACAAGGAAGCCAGAGTCATGCGTCCTGACATGGCACACGTGTTCAGTCTAGTTTTGAAGTCTTGCCCCCATCTGAAAGACATCCGAACAACAGGAAAGAAAGTTAGCATGCACTTCTGGCACTCCTACACCACCAAGCACAACCTTATTGAGCCTCAGCGTCACAACGGTGTACCCCAACATAGTCTGATTTGCGATGTTTCCACCCGTTGGAATTCCACCCTCCATATGCAGGATCCACTATAGCAGTGGTCCCCAACCCTGTCCTCAAGGCCCACCAACAGGCCAGGTTTTGCAGATCTCCACAAAGATGCACAGGTGGAGTAATTAGTGCAGCTGCAGAGCAATAGAGCTGGCTATTTGGAGATCCAAAAAACATGACATGTTGGTGGGCCTTGAGGACAGGGTTGAGGACCACTGCACTATAGGAACAGAGAAAAGCCATCACGGATTTCTGGATGATCCAAAAGGATAGGGGGACACCCCTGTGTAAATTCAATGTAAACCATTGGCAGCTCATACGTGACACCGACCGTTTGCTCAGGCCCTTTGAGGAAGCTACGTTATTAGTCAGTTGCCAGGACTATGAGATGAACGATGAGATTCCACTGCTTCATGTACTACAACACATGTTGGAAAGCATGGCTGGTCAGGGCACTGGAGACATGGCACATACATTTCACAGCCACATGAAGCCTGTGGGGGCTGAAGTGGAGGAGGAGGAGGGGGTGGGGCACAGCAAACCACAGTTTAGGTTTCACAAAATGACCATTTTATCTAGTCATCCGACAGGGGAGGAGGAGCAGGAGCAGCCACAGGAGCTAGAGGGTTGTGAGGAAGGCGAGACAGAGGACCCAGACACACCGTGGCAGTTTACAGTGGAGATGGAGACAGGTAGTCCCTCCGAGTCACTTGCACAAATGGCACGATGCATGCTCACATGCTTGCGTACTAGTGAGCGCAGAATTGTCTCCATTTGTCAGCGGGAAGACTTCTGGCTCTCCAACTTATTGGACCCTCGCTTCCGGCACAAAATGGGGGCATTTTTTACGCCCACTGAGAGGGAGGAAAAACTGACCTACTACAGAGACATCCCACGTAGTCAGTTGGGCGATGTCTATCTGTGCCATGGCCCATACTCCCGCAGGTCTGACTCGGGTGGACCTCTGCGATCACCTTCCACTGCCATGGCTGCTGGGGGGTGGAAGGAGCAGCAGCAGCAGCAGCAGCTCCATCAGCAGCAGCCTCAGTCTTCAGTCGCTAGTGAGTAGCTTTCTACACCCGCATAGTGAGTCTACTCATGAGCAGCAGGAAGACCTGGAGCTGGATCTCAAACAGCAGGTCATGTCATACCTTGACATGACCATGCCAACACACCTTCAGGATCCACTGGATTTGCTGGGAAGCCAAACTTGACTTGTGTCCACAACTAGCAGAGTTTGCCTTGGAAAAGCTGTACTGGCCCGACAGTAGTTGATTTCGATGGCAACTGGGCTGCGCTATATAATGAAGCAAAATGGCAAATTTACCTCACAATATAAGCTATTGCCCCTCAGATTTACACAGGGCCTGCTCCATATAATGTTGCAAAACCATGAATTTACCTCATAATATAAACTATTGCCCCTCAGATTTACACAGGGGCTGCTCTATATTATGCTGCAAAATGGCAAATTTACCTCACAATATAAGCTATTGCCCCTCAGATTTAAACAGGGCCTGCTCCATATAATGTTGCAAAACCATGAATTTACCTCATAATATAAACTATTGCCCCTCAGATTTACACAGGGGCTGCTCTATATTATGCTGCAAAATGGCAAATTTACCTCACAATATAAGCTATTGCCCCTCAGATTTACACAGGGCCTGCTCTATATAACGAAGCAAAATGGCAAATTTACCTCACTATATAAGCTATTGCCCCTCAGATTTACACAGGGGCTGCTCTGTATTATGCTGCAAAATGGCAAATTTACCTCACAATATAAGCTATTGCCCCTCAGATTTACACAGGGCCTGCTCCATATAATGGTGCAAAACCATGAATTTACCTCATAATATAAACTATTGCCCCTCAGAATTACACAGGGCCTGCTCTATATAACGAAGCAAAATGGCAAATTTACCTCACTATATAAGCTATTGCCCCTCAGATTTACACAGGGGCTGCTCTATATTATGCTGCAAAATGGCAAATTTACCTCACAATATAAGCTATTACAGCTCTATATAAATAAAAATAAATAAATTAAAATAGGGCCTGTAGAAGCTTATTTAGTATAACAGATAGGGTGACATGTGCTGGTTTGGGATGCCCATATGGGCTAGTGTTTTGGCAGCAGTACAAAAACCAATGCAAAATGCAATAGCTTAATAAAGCTGATGCTGATCAACGCTTATTTAGTATAACAGATGGGGTGCAACATGCAGGTTTGGGATGCCCTGCGGCCTGGTGTATTTAAAGCAGACCAAAACCAATTCAAAATGCAATAACTTAATAAAGCTGAGGCTGTAGATGCTTATTTAGTATAAACAGGTAGGGTGCAAGGTGCAGCTTTGGGGTGCCCTGCGGCCTGGTTTAATGAAAGCAGTCAAAAAGGAAGTGCAAACGGAAGTAGCTTAATAAAGCAGCTGATGCTGATCAACGCTTATGTTGTATAACAGATAGGGTTAAAATAGCATGTGCCTTGGGATGCCCGTGTGGCCTGGTATATTTCAAGCTGAACAAAAAGTAACAATAATCCAAGTATGAGACATAATTTTGACCTTTTTTACAGCGCCATACTTTGAAAAAAAAACCTTAATTTCATGCCGATCAATCCAAAGGTCAATGCCCCTAACAAAAATAGTGTTCGGCATAAGTTTTCCTTCTGGAAGGACGTAACCTTTAGTTTACATGGTTGGGGTAGGTTATCTTACAAATTGGGATACCCCACTGTATATGAAACCGAATACAAATGCACACCCAACAGTGGACAATCAGCCTCCAAGAGGCCTGCTTAGTTTAAATAAGAGAGCTGCTTAGTGTAAATAAGAGGCCTGCTTAGTTTAAATAAGAGAGCTGCTTAGTGTAAATAAAAGAGGTAGGTTATGTATGTTATGTTACAGAATGGGATGCCCCCACAGCAGACCTGAGATCAGTATATATGCACACAGCAGCAGTGTGTAAGCAGGCTCATACAGGCCAAATTTCTTAAAAATAACTGTGCAGCTTAGAGTAAATACAGAGGCTAATGGTATGTTACAGAATGGGATGCCCCAAAGCTGACTTGAGATCAGTATATATGCACACAGCAGCAGTGTGTAAGCAGGCTCATACAGGCCAAATTTCTTTAAATAACTGTGCAGCTTAGAGTAAATACAGAGGCTAATGGTATGTTTACAGAATAGGATGCCCCAAAGCTGACTTGAGATCACTATATATGCACACAGCAGCAGTGTGTAAGCAGGGTCATACAGGCCTAATTTCTTTAAATAACTGTGCAGCTTAGAGTAAATACAGAGGCTAATGGTATGTTACAGAATGGGATGCCCCAAAGCTGACTTGAGATCAGTATATATGCACACAGCAGAAGTGTGTAAGCAGGCTCATACAGGCCAAATTTCTTTAAATCACTGTGCAGCTTAGAGTAAATACAGAGGCTAATGGTATGTTACAGAATGGGATGCCCAAAAGCTGACTTGAGATCAGTATATATGCACACAGCAGCAGTGTGTAAGCAGGCTCATACAGGCCAAATTTATTTAAATAACTGTGCAGCTTAGAGTAAATACAGAGGCTAATGGTATGTTAAGAATGGGATGCCCCAAAGCTGACTTGAGATCAGTATATATGCACACAGCAGCAGTGTGTAAGCAGGCTCATACAGGCCAAATTTCTTTAAATAACTGTGAAGCTTAGAGTAAATACAGAGGCTAATGGTATGTTACAGAATGGGATGCCCCAACAGGAGTGCACCTGGGACCAGTAGTGCTATGCACAGCAAAAGTGTCTTTATCAGGCCTAATTTCATTTAGAATAAGTGCAAAAGGTTATGGTCTTAAATAGAGGCTGGTGTAGTCACAGAATGGGATGCCACAACAGGATTGCACCTGGCAGGCAGCAGTAAGTCTATGCACAGCAAAAGTGTCTTTATCAGGCCTAATTTCAATTAGAATAAGTGCAAATGGTTATGGTCTTAAATAGAGGCTGGTGTAGTCACAGAATGGGATGCCACAACAGTAGTGCACCTGGCAGGCAGCAGTAAGTCTATGCACAGCAAAAGTGTCTTTATCAGGCCTAATTTCAATTAGAATAAGTGCAAATGGTTATGGTCTTAAATAGAGGCTGGTGTAGTCACAGAATGGGATGCCACAACAGGAGTGCACCTGGGACCAGTAGTAGCATGCACAGCAAAAGTGTCTTTATCAGGCCTAATTTCAATTAGAATAAGTGCAAATGGTTATGGTCTTAAATAGAGGCTGGTGTAGTCACAGAATGGGATGCCACAACAGGAGTGCACCTGGGACCAGTAGTAGCATGCACAGCAAAAGTGTCTTTATCAGGCCTAATTTCAATTAGAATAAGTGCAAATGGTTATGGTCTTAAATAGAGGCTGGTGTAGTCACAGAATGGGATGCCACAACAGGAGTGCACCTGGCAGGCAGCAGTAAGTCTATGCACAGCAAAAGTGTCTTTATCAGGCCTAATTTAAATTAGAATAAGTGCAAATGGTTATGGTCTTAAATAGAGGCTGGTGTAGTCACAGAATGGGATGCCACAACAGGAGTGCACCTGGCAGGCAGCAGTAAGTCTATGCACAGCAAAAGTGTCTTTATCAGGCCTAATTTCAATTAGAATAAGTGCAAATGGTTATGGTCTTAAATAGAGGCTGGTGTAGTCACAGAATGGGATGCCACAACAGGAGTGCACCTGGCAGGCAGCAGTAAGTCTATGCACAGCAAAAGTGTCTTTATCAGGCCTAATTTCAATTAGAATAAGTGCAAATGGTTATGGTCTTAAATAGAGGCTGGTGTAGTCACAGAATGGGATGCCACAACAGGAGTGCACCTGGGACCAGTAGTAGCATGCACAGCAAAAGTGTCTTTATCAGGCCTAATTTCAAATAGAATAAGTGCAAATGGTTATGGTCTTAAATAGAGGCTGGTGTAGTCACAGAATGGGATGCCACAACAGGAGTGCACCTGGGACCAGTAGTAGCATGCACAGCAAAAGTGTCTTTATCAGGCCTAATTTCAATTAGAATAAGTGCAAATGGTTATGGTCTTAAATAGAGGCTGGTGTAGTCACAGAATGGGATGCCACAACAGGAGTGCACCTGGCAGGCAGCAGTAAGTCTATGCACAGCAAAAGTGTCTTTATCAGGCCTAATTTCAATTAGAATAAGTGCAAATGGTTATGGTCTTAAATAGAGGCTGGTGTAGTCACAGAATGGGATGCCACAACAGGAGTGCACCTGGCAGGCAGCAGTAAGTCTATGCACAGCAAAAGTGTCTTTATCAGGCCTAATTTCAATTAGAATAAGTGCAAATGGTTATGGTCTTAAATAGAGGCTGGTGTAGTCACAGAATGGGATGCCACAACAGGAGTGCACCTGGCAGGCAGCAGTAAGTCTATGCACAGCAAAAGTGTCTTTATCAGGCCTAATTTCAATTAGAATAAGTGCAAATGGTTATGGTCTTAAATAGAGGCTGGTGTAGTCACAGAATGGGATGCCACAACAGGAGCGCACCTGGGACCAGTAGTGGCATGCACACCAAAAGTGTCTTTATCAGGCCTAATTTCAATTAGAATAAGTGCAAATGGTTATGGTCTTAAATAGAGGCTGGTGTAGTCACAGAATGGGATGCCACAACAGGAGTGCACCTGGGACCAGTAGTAGCATGCACAGCAAAAGTGTCTTTATCAGGCCTAATTTCAATTAGAATAAGTGCAAATGGTTATGGTCTTAAATAGAGGCTGGTGTAGTCACAGAATGGGATGCCACAACAGGAGTGCACCTGGGACCAGTAGTAGCATGCACAGCAAAAGTGTCTTTATCAGGCCTAATTTCAATTAGAATAAGTGCAAATGGTTATGGTCTTAAATAGAGGCTGGTGTATAGGGATGAGCGAATCGATCCGGACGAACCCGGATTCGATCCGAATTTCAGGAAAAATTTGATTCGGATCGAATCCGAATTTCCCCGCGATTCGATCACTCGAAGTTTTCCTTTAACATCCATTCATTTACATTACAGGCATTCTAAGATGGCGGACGGGACATGTCTGGACATGTATCCCGCGCCAGTGCAAGCTGGGGCAGTCACATGCAGCCTATCAGCAGCCAGCAAGCCCGGTGACGTCACACAGCGGTATTTAACGGCGGCCATCTTGCTTTTCCTCATTTCTCTATTGCATTCGTGACAGACAGACAGAACGCTGTGTAGCTGAGGCAGTTAGACAGGCTGGAGACAGGGACAGACAGGGACAGGCAGGAGACAGGCAGGAGACAGGCAGGAGACAGACAGGAGACAGACAGAAAGCCAGGGAAAGGTAGGAAAAACGGAGCTGGCTGACAGGGAGATTTTTTTTTTTTCATCCAGCCTTTGTTAGCGTTTTCAGGCTGCTTATAGTAACTAACTGTGCATATATACTGAACTGATCTTAAGTCTGCTGTGAGGCATCCCATTCTGTGACTAAAGCAGCCTCTGTTTAAGACCATATAAGCATTTGCTCTTATCATATTTGAAATTAGGCCTGATAAAGACACTTTTGCTGGCCAAAGCACTACTGGACCCTGCCAGCTCGATTCCTGCCCGGGGCATCCCATTCTGTGACTACAGCAGCCTCTGTTTAAGACCATATAAGCATTTGCTCTTATCATATTTGAAATTAGCCTGATAAAGACACTTTTGCTGGCCAAAGCACTACTGGACCCTGCCAGCTCGATTCCTGCCCGGGGCATCCCATTCTGTGACTAAAGCAGCCTCTGTTTAAGACCATATAAGCATTTGCTCTTATCATATTTGAAATTAGCCTGATAAAGACACTTTTGCTGGCCAAAGCCCTACTGGACCCTGCCAGGTCGATTCCTGCCCGGGGCATCCCATTCTGTGACTAAAGCAGCCTCTGTTTAAGACCATATAAGCATTTGCTCTTATCATATTTGAAATTAGGCCTGATAAAGACACTTTTGCTGGCCAAAGCCCTACTGGACCCTGCCAGCTCGATTCCTGCCCGGGGCATCCCATTCTGTGACTACAGCAGCCTCTGTTTAAGACCATATAAGCATTTGCTCTTATCATATTTGAAATTAGCCTGATAAAGACACTTTTGCTGGCCAAAGCACTACTGGACCCTGCCAGCTCGATTCCTGCCCGGGGCATCCCATTCTGTGACTAAAGCAGCCTCTGTTTAAGACCATATAAGCATTTGCTCTTATCATATTTGAAATTAGGCCTGATAAAGACACTTTTGCTGGCCAAAGCACTACTGGACCCTGCCAGCTCGATTCCTGCCCGGGGCATCCCATTCTGTGACTACAGCAGCCTCTGTTTAAGACCATATAAGCATTTGCTCTTATCATATTTGAAATTAGCCTGATAAAGACACTTTTGCTGGCCAAAGCACTACTGGACCCTGCCAGCTCGATTCCTGCCCGGGGCATCCCATTCTGTGACTAAAGCAGCCTCTGTTTAAGACCATATAAGCATTTGCTCTTATCATATTTGAAATTAGCCTGATAAAGACACTTTTGCTGGCCAAAGCCCTACTGGACCCTGCCAGGTCGATTCCTGCCCAGGGCATCCCATTCTGTGACTAAAGCAGCCTCTGTTTAAGACCATATAAGCATTTGCTCTTATCATATTTGAAATTAGGCCTGATAAAGACACTTTTGCTGGCCAAAGCCCTACTGGACCCTGCCAGCTCGATTCCTGCCCGGGGCATCCCATTCTGTGTCTACAGCAGCCTCTGTTTAAGACCATATAAGCATTTGCTCTTATCATATTTGAAATTAGCCTGATAAAGACACTTTTGCTGGCCAAAGCACTACTGGACCCTGCCAGCTCGATTCCTGCCCGGGGCATCCCATTCTGTGACTAAAGCAGCCTCTGTTTAAGACCATATAAGCATTTGCTCTTATCATATTTGAAATTAGCCTGATAAAGACACTTTTGCTGGCCAAAGCACTACTGGACCCTGCCAGCTCGATTCCTGCCCAGGGCATCCCATTCTGTGACTAAAGCAGCCTCTGTTTAAGACCATATAAGCATTTGCTCTTATCATATTTGAAATTAGGCCTGATAAAGACACTTTTGCTGGCCAAAGCCCTACTGGACCCTGCCAGCTCGATTCCTGCCCGGGGCATCCCATTCTGTGACTACAGCAGCCTCTGTTTAAGACCATATAAGCATTTGCTCTTATCATATTTGAAATTAGCCTGATAAAGACACTTTTGCTGGCCAAAGCACTACTGGACCCTGCCAGCTCGATTCCTGCCCAGGGCATCCCATTCTGTGACTAAAGCAGCCTCTGTTTAAGACCATATAAGCATTTGCTCTTATCATATTTGAAATTAGGCCTGATAAAGACACTTTTGCTGGCCAAAGCCCTACTGGACCCTGCCAGCTCGATTCCTGCCCGGGGCATCCCATTCTGTGACTACAGCAGCCTCTGTTTAAGACCATATAAGCATTTGCTCTTATCATATTTGAAATTAGCCTGATAAAGACACTTTTGCTGGCCAAAGCCCTACTGGACCCTGCCAGGTCGATTCCTGCCCAGGGCATCCCATTCTGTGACTAAAGCAGCCTCTGTTTAAGACCATATAAGCATTTGCTCTTATCATATTTGAAATTAGGCCTGATAAAGACACTTTTGCTGGCCAAAGCCCTACTGGACCCTGCCAGCTCGATTCCTGCCCGGGGCATCCTATTCTGTGACTACAGCAGCCTCTGTTTAAGACCATATAAGCATTTGCTCTTATCATATTTGAAATTAGCCTGATAAAGACACTTTTGCTGGCCAAAGCACTACTGGACCCTGCCAGCTCGATTCCTGCCCGGGGCATCCCATTCTGTGACTAAAGCAGCCTCTGTTTAAGACCATATAAGCATTTGCTCTTATCATATTTGAAATTAGGCCTGATAAAGACACTTTTGCTGGCCAAAGCCCTACTGGACCCTGCCAGGTCGATTCCTGCCCAGGGCATCCCATTCTGTGACTAAAGCAGCCTCTGTTTAAGACCATATAAGCATTTGCTCTTATCATATTTGAAATTAGGCCTGATAAAGACACTTTTGCTGGCCAAAGCCCTACTGGACCCTGCCAGCTCGATTCCTGCCCGGGGCATCCCATTCTGTGACTACAGCAGCCTCTGTTTAAGACCATATAAGCATTTGCTCTTATCATATTTGAAATTAGCCTGATAAAGACACTTTTGCTGGCCAAAGCACTACTGGACCCTGCCAGCTCGATTCCTGCCCGGGGCATCCCATTCTGTGACTAAAGCAGCCTCTGTTTAAGACCATATAAGCATTTGCTCTTATCATATTTGAAATTAGGCCTGATAAAGACACTTTTGCTGGCCAAAGCACTACTGGACCCTGCCAGCTCGATTCCTGCCCGGGGCATCCCATTCTGTGACTACAGCAGCCTCTGTTTAAGACCATATAAGCATTTGCTCTTATCATATTTGAAATTAGCCTGATAAAGACACTTTTGCTGGCCAAAGCACTACTGGACCCTGCCAGCTCGATTCCTGCCCGGGGCATCCCATTCTGTGACTAAAGCAGCCTCTGTTTAAGACCATATAAGCATTTGCTCTTATCATATTTGAAATTAGCCTGATAAAGACACTTTTGCTGGCCAAAGCCCTACTGGACCCTGCCAGGTCGATTCCTGCCCAGGGCATCCCATTCTGTGACTAAAGCAGCCTCTGTTTAAGACCATATAAGCATTTGCTCTTATCATATTTGAAATTAGGCCTGATAAAGACACTTTTGCTGGCCAAAGCCCTACTGGACCCTGCCAGCTCGATTCCTGCCCGGGGCATCCCATTCTGTGTCTACAGCAGCCTCTGTTTAAGACCATATAAGCATTTGCTCTTATCATATTTGAAATTAGCCTGATAAAGACACTTTTGCTGGCCAAAGCACTACTGGACCCTGCCAGCTCGATTCCTGCCCGGGGCATCCCATTCTGTGACTAAAGCAGCCTCTGTTTAAGACCATATAAGCATTTGCTCTTATCATATTTGAAATTAGCCTGATAAAGACACTTTTGCTGGCCAAAGCACTACTGGACCCTGCCAGCTCGATTCCTGCCCAGGGCATCCCATTCTGTGACTAAAGCAGCCTCTGTTTAAGACCATATAAGCATTTGCTCTTATCATATTTGAAATTAGGCCTGATAAAGACACTTTTGCTGGCCAAAGCCCTACTGGACCCTGCCAGCTCGATTCCTGCCCGGGGCATCCCATTCTGTGACTACAGCAGCCTCTGTTTAAGACCATATAAGCATTTGCTCTTATCATATTTGAAATTAGCCTGATAAAGACACTTTTGCTAGCCAAAGCACTACTGGACCCTGCCAGCTCGATTCCTGCCCAGGGCATCCCATTCTGTGACTAAAGCAGCCTCTGTTTAAGACCATATAAGCATTTGCTCTTATCATATTTGAAATTAGGCCTGATAAAGACACTTTTGCTGGCCAAAGCCCTACTGGACCCTGCCAGCTCGATTCCTGCCCGGGGCATCCCATTCTGTGACTACAGCAGCCTCTGTTTAAGACCATATAAGCATTTGCTCTTATCATATTTGAAATTAGCCTGATAAAGACACTTTTGCTGGCCAAAGCCCTACTGGACCCTGCCAGGTCGATTCCTGCCCAGGGCATCCCATTCTGTGACTAAAGCAGCCTCTGTTTAAGACCATATAAGCATTTGCTCTTATCATATTTGAAATTAGGCCTGATAAAGACACTTTTGCTGGCCAAAGCCCTACTGGACCCTGCCAGCTCGATTCCTGCCCGGGGCATCCTATTCTGTGACTACAGCAGCCTCTGTTTAAGACCATATAAGCATTTGCTCTTATCATATTTGAAATTAGCCTGATAAAGACACTTTTGCTGGCCAAAGCACTACTGGACCCTGCCAGCTCGATTCCTGCCCGGGGCATCCCATTCTGTGACTAAAGCAGCCTCTGTTTAAGACCATATAAGCATTTGCTCTTATCATATTTGAAATTAGGCCTGATAAAGACACTTTTGCTGGCCAAAGCCCTACTGGACCCTGCCAGGTCGATTCCTGCCCAGGGCATCCCATTCTGTGACTAAAGCAGCCTCTGTTTAAGACCATATAAGCATTTGCTCTTATCATATTTGAAATTAGGCCTGATAAAGACACTTTTGCTGGCCAAAGCCCTACTGGACCCTGCCAGCTCGATTCCTGCCCGGGGCATCCCATTCTGTGACTACAGCAGCCTCTGTTTAAGACCATATAAGCATTTGCTCTTATCATATTTGAAATTAGCCTGATAAAGACACTTTTGCTGGCCAAAGCACTACTGGACCCTGCCAGCTCGATTCCTGCCCGGGGCATCCCATTCTGTGACTAAAGCAGCCTCTGTTTAAGACCATATAAGCATTTGCTCTTATCATATTTGAAATTAGGCCTGATAAAGACACTTTTGCTGGCCAAAGCACTACTGGACCCTGCCAGCTCGATTCCTGCCCGGGGCATCCCATTCTGTGACTACAGCAGCCTCTGTTTAAGACCATATAAGCATTTGCTCTTATCATATTTGAAATTAGCCTGATAAAGACACTTTTGCTGGCCAAAGCACTACTGGACCCTGCCAGCTCGATTCCTGCCCGGGGCATCCCATTCTGTGACTAAAGCAGCCTCTGTTTAAGACCATATAAGCATTTGCTCTTATCATATTTGAAATTAGCCTGATAAAGACACTTTTGCTGGCCAAAGCCCTACTGGACCCTGCCAGGTCGATTCCTGCCCAGGGCATCCCATTCTGTGACTAAAGCAGCCTCTGTTTAAGACCATATAAGCATTTGCTCTTATCATATTTGAAATTAGGCCTGATAAAGACACTTTTGCTGGCCAAAGCCCTACTGGACCCTGACAGCTCGATTCCTCCCCGGGGCATCCCATTCTGTGACTACAGCAGCCTCTGTTTAAGACCATATAAGCATTTGCTCTTATCATATTTGAAATTAGCCTGATAAAGACACTTTTGCTGGCCAAAGCACTACTGGACCCTGCCAGCTCGATTCCTGCCCGGGGCATCCCATTCTGTGACTAAAGCAGCCTCTGTTTAAGACCATATAAGCATTTGCTCTTATCATATTTGAAATTAGCCTGATAAAGACACTTTTGCTGGCCAAAGCACTACTGGACCCTGCCAGCTCGATTCCTGCCCAGGGCATCCCATTCTGTGACTAAAGCAGCCTCTGTTTAAGACCATATAAGCATTTGCTCTTATCATATTTGAAATTAGGCCTGATAAAGACACTTTTGCTGGCCAAAGCCCTACTGGACCCTGCCAGCTCGATTCCTGCCCGGGGCATCCCATTCTGTGACTACAGCAGCCTCTGTTTAAGACCATATAAGCATTTGCTCTTATCATATTTGAAATTAGCCTGATAAAGACACTTTTGCTGGCCAAAGCACTACTGGACCCTGCCAGCTCGATTCCTGCCCAGGGCATCCCATTCTGTGACTAAAGCAGCCTCTGTTTAAGACCATATAAGCATTTGCTCTTATCATATTTGAAATTAGGCCTGATAAAGACACTTTTGCTGGCCAAAGCCCTACTGGACCCTGCCAGCTCGATTCCTGCCCGGGGCATCCCATTCTGTGACTACAGCAGCCTCTGTTTAAGACCATATAAGCATTTGCTCTTATCATATTTGAAATTAGCCTGATAAAGACACTTTTGCTGGCCAAAGCCCTACTGGACCCTGCCAGGTCGATTCCTGCCCAGGGCATCCCATTCTGTGACTAAAGCAGCCTCTGTTTAAGACCATATAAGCATTTGCTATTATCATATTTGAAATTAGGCCTGATAAAGACACTTTTGCTGGCCAAAGCCCTACTGGACCCTGCCAGCTCGATTCCTGCCCGGGGCATCCCATTCTGTGACTACAGCAGCCTCTGTTTAAGACCATATAAGCATTTGCTCTTATCATATTTGAAATTAGCCTGATAAAGACACTTTTGCTGGCCAAAGCACTACTGGACCCTGCCAGCTCGATTCCTGCCCGGGGCATCCCATTCTGTGACTAAAGCAGCCTCTGTTTAAGACCATATAAGCATTTGCTCTTATCATATTTGAAATTAGGCCTGATAAAGACACTTTTGCTGGCCAAAGCCCTACTGGACCCTGCCAGGTCGATTCCTGCCCAGGGCATCCCATTCTGTGACTAAAGCAGCCTCTGTTTAAGACCATATAAGCATTTGCTCTTATCATATTTGAAATTAGGCCTGATAAAGACACTTTTGCTGGCCAAAGCCCTACTGGACCCTGCCAGCTCGATTCCTGCCCGGGGCATCCCATTCTGTGACTACAGCAGCCTCTGTTTAAGACCATATAAGCATTTGCTCTTATCATATTTGAAATTAGCCTGATAAAGACACTTTTGCTGGCCAAAGCACTACTGGACCCTGCCAGCTCGATTCCTGCCCGGGGCATCCCATTCTGTGACTAAAGCAGCCTCTGTTTAAGACCATATAAGCATTTGCTCTTATCATATTTGAAATTAGGCCTGATAAAGACACTTTTGCTGGCCAAAGCACTACTGGACCCTGCCAGCTCGATTCCTGCCCGGGGCATCCCATTCTGTGACTACAGCAGCCTCTGTTTAAGACCATATAAGCATTTGCTCTTATCATATTTGAAATTAGCCTGATAAAGACACTTTTGCTGGCCAAAGCACTACTGGACCCTGCCAGCTCGATTCCTGCCCGGGGCATCCCATTCTGTGACTAAAGCAGCCTCTGTTTAAGACCATATAAGCATTTGCTCTTATCATATTTGAAATTAGCCTGATAAAGACACTTTTGCTGGCCAAAGCCCTACTCGACCCTGCCAGGTCGATTCCTGCCCAGGGCATCCCATTCTGTGACTAAAGCAGCCTCTGTTTAAGACCATATAAGCATTTGCTCTTATCATATTTGAAATTAGGCCTGATAAAGACACTTTTGCTGGCCAAAGCCCTACTGGACCCTGCCAGCTCGATTCCTGCCCGGGGCATCCCATTCTGTGACTACAGCAGCCTCTGTTTAAGACCATATAAGCATTTGCTCTTATCATATTTGAAATTAGCCTGATAAAGACACTTTTGCTGGCCAAAGCACTACTGGACCCTGCCAGCTCGATTCCTGCCCGGGGCATCCCATTCTGTGACTAAAGCAGCCTCTGTTTAAGACCATATAAGCATTTGCTCTTATCATATTTGAAATTAGCCTGATAAAGACACTTTTGCTGGCCAAAGCACTACTGGACCCTGCCAGCTCGATTCCTGCCCAGGGCATCCCATTCTGTGACTAAAGCAGCCTCTGTTTAAGACCATATAAGCATTTGCTCTTATCATATTTGAAATTAGGCCTGATAAAGACACTTTTGCTGGCCAAAGCCCTACTGGACCCTGCCAGCTCGATTCCTGCCCGGGGCATCCCATTCTGTGACTACAGCAGCCTCTGTTTAAGACCATATAAGCATTTGCTCTTATCATATTTGAAATTAGCCTGATAAAGACACTTTTGCTGGCCAAAGCACTACTGGACCCTGCCAGCTCGATTCCTGCCCAGGGCATCCCATTCTGTGACTAAAGCAGCCTCTATTTAAGACCATATAAGCATTTGCTCTTATCATATTTGAAATTAGGCCTGATAAAGACACTTTTGCTGGCCAAAGCCCTACTGGACCCTGCCAGCTCGATTCCTGCCCGGGGCATCCCATTCTGTGACTACAGCAGCCTCTGTTTAAGACCATATAAGCATTTGCTCTTATCATATTTGAAATTAGCCTGATAAAGACACTTTTGCTGGCCAAAGCACTACTGGACCCTGCCAGCTCGATTCCTGCCCGGGGCATCCCATTCTGTGACTAAAGCAGCCTCTGTTTAAGACCATATAAGCATTTGCTCTTATCATATTTGAAATTAGGCCTGATAAAGACACTTTTGCTGGCCAAAGCACTACTGGACCCTGCCAGCTCGATTCCTGCCCGGGGCATCCCATTCTGTGACTACAGCAGCCTCTGTTTAAGACCATATAAGCATTTGCTCTTATCATATTTGAAATTAGCCTGATAAAGACACTTTTGCTGGCCAAAGCACTACTGGACCCTGCCAGCTCGATTCCTGCCCGGGGCATCCCATTCTGTGACTAAAGCAGCCTCTGTTTAAGACCATATAAGCATTTGCTCTTATCATATTTGAAATTAGCCTGATAAAGACACTTTTGCTGGCCAAAGCCCTACTGGACCCTGCCAGGTCGATTCCTGCCCAGGGCATCCCATTCTGTGACTAAAGCAGCCTCTGTTTAAGACCATATAAGCATTTGCTCTTATCATATTTGAAATTAGGCCTGATAAAGACACTTTTGCTGGCCAAAGCCCTACTGGACCCTGCCAGCTCGATTCCTGCCCGGGGCATCCCATTCTGTGACTACAGCAGCCTCTGTTTAAGACCATATAAGCATTTGCTCTTATCATATTTGAAATTAGGCCTGATAAAGACACTTTTGCTGGCCAAAGCCCTACTGGACCCTGCCAGCTCGATTCCTGCCCGGGGCATCCCATTCTGTGACTAAAGCAGCCTCTGTTTAAGACCATATAAGCATTTGCTCTTATCATATTTGAAATTAGCCTGATAAAGACACTTTTGCTGGCCAAAGCACTACTGGACCCTGCCAGCTCGATTCCTGCCCGGGGCATCCCATTCTGTGACTAAAGCAGCCTCTGTTTAAGACCATATAAGCATTTGCTCTTATCATATTTGAAATTAGCCTGATAAAGACACTTTTGCTGGCCAAAGCCCTACTGGACCCTGCCAGGTCGATTCCTGCCCAGGGCATCCCATTCTGTGACTAAAGCAGCCTCTGTTTAAGACCATATAAGCATTTGCTCTTATCATATTTGAAATTAGGCCTGATAAAGACACTTTTGCTGGCCAAAGCACTACTGGACCCTGCCAGCTCGATTCCTGCCCGGGGCATCCCATTCTGTGACTACAGCAGCCTCTGTTTAAGACCATATAAGCATTTGCTCTTATCATATTTGAAATTAGCCTGATAAAGACACTTTTGCTGGCCAAAGCACTACTGGACCCTGCCAGCTCGATTCCTGCCCGGGGCATCCCATTCTGTGACTAAAGCAGCCTCTGTTTAAGACCATATAAGCATTTGCTCTTATCATATTTGAAATTAGCCTGATAAAGACACTTTTGCTGGCCAAAGCCCTACTGGACCCTGCCAGGTCGATTCCTGCCCAGGGCATCCCATTCTGTGACTAAAGCAGCCTCTGTTTAAGACCATATAAGCATTTGCTCTTATCATATTTGAAATTAGGCCTGATAAAGACACTTTTGCTGGCCAAAGCCCTACTGGACCCTGCCAGCTCGATTCCTGCCCGGGGCATCCCATTCTGTGACTACAGCAGCCTCTGTTTAAGACCATATAAGCATTTGCTCTTATCATATTTGAAATTAGGCCTGATAAAGACACTTTTGCTGGCCAAAGCCCTACTGGACCCTGCCAGCTCGATTCCTGCCCGGGGCATCCCATTCTGTGACTAAAGCAGCCTCTGTTTAAGACCATATAAGCATTTGCTCTTATCATATTTGAAATTAGCCTGATAAAGACACTTTTGCTGGCCAAAGCACTACTGGACCCTGCCAGCTCGATTCCTGCCCGGGGCATCCCATTCTGTGACTAAAGCAGCCTCTGTTTAAGACCATATAAGCATTTGCTCTTATCATATTTGAAATTAGCCTGATAAAGACACTTTTGCTGGCCAAAGCCCTACTGGACCCTGCCAGGTCGATTCCTGCCCAGGGCATCCCATTCTGTGACTAAAGCAGCCTCTGTTTAAGACCATATAAGCATTTGCTCTTATCATATTTGAAATTAGGCCTGATAAAGACACTTTTGCTGGCCAAAGCCCTACTGGACCCTGCCAGCTCGATTCCTGCCCGGGGCATCCCATTCTGTGACTACAGCAGCCTCTGTTTAAGACCATATAAGCATTTGCTCTTATCATATTTGAAATTAGCCTGATAAAGACACTTTTGCTGGCCAAAGCACTACTGGACCCTGCCAGCTCGATTCCTGCCCGGGGCATCCCATTCTGTGACTAAAGCAGCCTCTGTTTAAGACCATATAAGCATTTGCTCTTATCATATTTATATTATAAGACACTTTTGCTGGGCATAGGCTTACTGCTGCCTGCCAGGTGCACTTCTGTTGAGGCATCCCATTCTGTAACATAGCATACCCCTCTTTATTTACACTAAGCAGCTCTCTTATTTACACTAAGCAGGCCTGTTGGAGGCTGAGTGTTACTGCTCACTTTTGGTGTGCATTATATTCTGTTTTATATAGACCCACTGCTGCCTGGGGGTTCTTAAAATATCACCTACTACCACGCCAGTTAGACTATGTCGGGCAGACAAGTGCCTGGAAGTGAAAAGAGGAGTGGCAGAGGCCAAGATTCCGCAGGCAGAGCTCGCATCAGACTGGGGGCCAGTAGCAGCAGGAGTCACGCTGAGAGACCTAATCTGCCAGTATCTGCTAGCGGTCGGGTCTCCACCAGTAACGCATCTGCCGTGGTAGATTGGCTGATGCGCTCATCAACAACATCATCACAACTTACATCTGAGACCCCCAGTCTAGGGTCGGTAGGTTCCTCTGACACAACCCTGAGTTGGCATGCCCCGAGAGCAGTCCCTGTCCTCCCATTTCCTCTGTCCTACGCCGTTCCCTCCCCCAGCGACGTATCCTATGCTTTGGGTTCAGCTCCACTCTTTAGTGAGGAGGACGATCAGATACAGGAGGACAGTCAGCAGCTACTGCCCAGCCAAGAAATGGAGGTGGCTTCTTTAGCTAGGCAGACAAATAGTGATGTGGACAGTGTCGTGGGTGCTGCGAGCGTTCCAGCTCCTGCGCCAGACACTGTTGACGAATCCACGAACATCAGTGACGTACAGCCACAACCCGGTGATGATGATGATGATGACGATGAAGCCGATCGCACTTGGGAGCCGGGTGATGAAGGGGCTTCATCGTCATCATCAGGAGAAGAGGGGCGCAGGTTGCCCCGGAGTCAGCAGCTGAGGCAGCAAGGTGGTAGCAGTCAGCATGGGGGCACAATTCCAAAGGCTGGAGCCGGCCGGGGCCGGGGCCGGGGTAGAGCACCTGCTGTGCGGCAGTCTACCTTATCGGGAGGTAGTGGAGCAGGGGTTCCTGGAGTTGGCAACAGCAGCAGTGAATCAGTGAGGCCAGGGGGTGGGAAAAGTAGCTACTCGGCAGTGTGGCAGTTTTTCCTGAGGCATCCGCAGGAGGGTAACATGGCCACATGCAAGATATGTAGGCAAAAGGTGAAGCGTGGCCAGGGTCCAAATGTTGGCACCACGGCCCTGCGTCAACATATGATGCGTCACCATAAAACGACCTGGGAGAACCGAGGCTCCCAAGGGGTGGTCCAGTCTGCTTCCTCACCAAGTGAGCTCCCAATTTCTGCCAGCCAAGGCTCCAGCACCTCAGCCGAAGGCAGCTGTGCGTCACACCCATCCTCTGTCGCTCCTGCTCCTCCTCCTCCTCCTCCTCCAAGTCATGCATCCCGCCAGCAATCCATCAGCGAAGCCATGTCCAAGAGACAGCAGTATGCGCCCACTCATCCTACGGCGCAGAAGCTGAATGTGCTCCTGTCCAAGTTGCTGGTGCTGCAGTCGCTCCCTTTTCAGGTGGTGGAATCTGCACCTTTCAGAGAACTGATGGCTTGTGCCGAGCCGAGGTGGAGAGTCCCAAGCCGTCATTTCTTTGCCAAGAAGGCAGTACCAGCGCTGCACACTTTTGTTGAACAGAAGGTGGGCCAGTCCTTGAGCCTGTCGGTGTGTAGCAAAATACATGGCAGCGCCGACATCTGGAGCTGTAACTACGGTCAGGGGCAGTACATGTCGTTTACGGCCCACTGGGTGAATGTGGTCCCTTTGCAGCAGCAACTTGGACAGGTCACGCCGCTTCGGCCTCCGCGCTCTCTGCCCATTGGGCCTGTGACACCGTGCGACTCGGCCTCCTCATCCTCCGCCATCTCCTCACCCTCCACTGTAGGCTCAAGTCTCAGTGCCCCTCCAGTCTACCATGTGTGCAGGGCACGGAGGTGTCACGCAGTGCTTCACATGGTTTGTCTTGGCGAACGGAGTCACACAGGGGAGGAACTGCTTAAATGTATTCATCAGGAAATCCAAACATGGCTTACTCCGAGAAAACTTAAAATGGGAATCATGGTTACCGACAATGGGAAGAACATTTTGTCTGCGCTGCGCCAAGGAAGCCTGACCCATGCCCCCTGCATGGCTCACGTCTTCAATCTGTTTCTGAAGTGTTCCCCCCATCTGCAAGACATCCTAACAACTTCAAGGAAACTTTGCATGCACTTCAGCCACTCATACACCGCCAAACACACCCTTCTTGAGCTACAGCGTCAGAATGGTATCCCCCAACATAGTTTGATTTGCGATGTTTCCACCCGTTGGAATTCCACCCTTCACATGTTGGACCGATTATATGAACAGAGAAAAGCCATCACGGATTTCCTGATGATCCAAGCAGATAGGGGGACTCCCCTGTGTAACTTCAATGTCAACCAGTGGCAGCTCATACGTGACACCTGCCGTTTGCTCAGGCCCTTTGAGGAAGCCACTTTATTTGTCAGTCGGCAGGATTACGGGATGAACGACGTGATTCCACTGCTTCATGTACTACAGCACATGTTGGAAACCATGGCTGGTCAGGGCACTGGAGACATGGCGTTTACATCTTACGGCCACATGAACCCCCTTGGAGCTGAACTGGAGGAGGAGGAGGAGGAAGAGGAGGAGGAGGAGTTGCCCAGCGAAACACAGTTTAGGCTTGGCGAAATGGCTGGTTTATCTAGTCAGCGGACAGGAGAGGAGGAGCAGGAGCAGCCAGAGGAGCTAGAGGTTTTTGAGGAAGGCGAGACAGAGGACCCGGGCACACCGTGGCAGTATGCAGTGGAGATGGAGACAGGTAGTCCATCCGAGTCACTTGCGCAAATGGCACGATGCATGCTCACGTGCTTGCGTAGTGACCCCAGAATTGTTTCCATCTGTCGGCGGGATGACTTCTGGCTGTCCACCTTATTGGACCCTCGCTTCCGGCACAAAATGGGGGCATTTTTTAAACCCACCGAGAGGGAGGACAAACTCAACTACTACAAAGACATTCTACGTAGGCAGTTGGCCGATGCCTATCTGCGCCATGGTCCATACTCTCGCAGGTCTGACTCGAGGGGACCTCTGCGCTCACCTTCCACTGCCATGGCCGCTGGGGGGGTTGGCAGGAGCAGCAGCAGCAGCTCCATCAGCAGCAGCAGCCTCAGTCTTCAGTCGCTAATGAGTAGCTTTCTACACCCGCATAGTGAGGCTACTCATGAGCAGCAGGAAGACCTGGAGCAGGACCTCAACCAGCAGGTCATGTCATACTTTGACATGACCATGCCAACACACCTTGAGGATCCGCTGGACTTCTGGGCAGCCAAACTTGATTTGTGGCCGCAACTAGCAGAGTTTGCCCTGGAAAAGCTGTCCTGCCCGGCAAGTAGCGTGCCATCTGAGCGGGTGTTTAGTGCGGCGGGGGCCATAGTTACGGCGAGGAGAACTCGTCTGTCAACTAAAAATGTGGAGAGACTCACCTTTGTCAAAATGAATCAGGGATGGATCAGCCAGGATTTCCACCCACCAATGCCTGATGCATGCGACTAGATTCAGCATGGTGCCACGTTTTACACTTTCCAAATGGTGCAAAACATATTTATGTCTTTAGGCCATTTTTTGGGCTCCTGCTGCTGCTACTGTCAACTCCTGCCAACTCCAGGGTGTGATTCATCCAATTTTTGGGCTCCTGAGGCCAACTCCAGTGTATATTTGGGCTCCTGCTGCTGCTGCTGCCAACTTCTGCCAACTCCAGGGTGTGATTCATCCAATTTTTGGGCTCCTGAGGCCAACTCCAGTGTATATTTGGGCTCCTGCTGCTGCTACTGTCAACTCCTGCCAACTCCAGGGTGTGATTCATCCAATTTTTGGGCTCCTGAGGCCAACTCCAGTGTATATTTGGGCTCCTGCTGCTGCTACTGTCAACTCCTGCCAACTCCAGGGTGTGATTCATCCAATTTTTGGGCTCCTGAAGCCAACTCCAGTGTATATTTGGGCTCCTGCTGCTGCTACTGTCAACTCCTGCCAACTCCAGGGTGTGATTCATCCAATTTTTGGGCTCCTGAAGCCAACTCCAGTGTATATTTGGGCTCCTGCTGCTGCTACTGTCAACTCCTGCCAACTCCAGGGTGTGATTCATCCAATTTTTGGGCTCCTGAAGCCAACTCCAGTGTATATTTGGGCTCCTGCTGCTGCTGCTGCCAACTTCTGCCAACTCCAGGGTGTGATTCATCCAATTTTTGGGCTCCTGAGGCCAACTCCAGTGTATATTTGGGCTCCTGCTGCTGCTACTGTCAACTCCTGCCAACTCCAGGGTGTGATTCATCCAATTTTTGGGCTCCTGAAGCCAACTCCAGTGTATATTTGGGCTCCTGCTGCTGCTGCTGTCAACTCCTGCCAACTCCAGGGTGTGATTCATCCAATTTTTGGGCTCCTGAAGCCAACTCCAGTGTATATTTGGGCTCCTGCTGCTGCTGCTGTCAACTCCTGCCAACTCCAGGGTGTGATTCATCCAATTTTTGGGCTCCTGAAGCCAACTCCAGTGTATATTTGGGCTCCTGCTGCTGCTGCTGCCAACTCCTGCCAACTCCAGGGTGTGATTCATCCAATTTTTGGGCTCCTGAAGCCAACTCCAGTGTATATTTGGGCTCCTGCTGCTGCTGCTGCCAACTTCTGCCAACTCCAGGGTGTGATTCATCCAATTTTTGGGCTCCTGAAGCCAACTCCAGTGTATATTTGGGCTCCTGCTGCTGCTGCTGCCAACTCCTGCCAACTCCAGGGTGTGATTCATCCAATTTTTGGGCTCCTGAGGCCAACTCCAGTGTATATTTGGGCTCCTGCTGCTGCTACTGTCAACTCCTGCCAACTCCAGGGTGTGATTCATCCAATTTTTGGGCTCCTGAGGCCAACTCCAGTGTATATTTGGGCTCCTGCTGCTGCTACTGTCAACTCCTGCCAACTCCAGGGTGTGATTCATCCAATTTTTGGGCTCCTGAAGCCAACTCCAGTGTATATTTGGGCTCCTGCTGCTGCTGCTGCCAACTTCTGCCAACTCCAGGGTGTGATTCATCCAATTTTTGGGCTCCTGAGGCCAACTCCAGTGTATATTTGGGCTCCTGCTGCTGCTACTGTCAACTCCTGCCAACTCCAGGGTGTGATTCATCCAATTTTTGGGCTCCTGAGGCCAACTCCAGTGTATATTTGGGCTCCTGCTGCTGCTACTGTCAACTCCTGCCAACTCCAGGGTGTGATTCATCCAATTTTTGGGCTCCTGAGGCCAACTCCAGTGTATATTTGGGCTCCTGCTGCTGCTACTGTCAACTCCTGCCAACTCCAGGGTGTGATTCATCCAATTTTTGGGCTCCTGAAGCCAACTCCAGTGTATATTTGGGCTCCTGCTGCTGCTACTGTCAACTCCTGCCAACTCCAGGGTGTGATTCATCCAATTTTTGGGCTCCTGAAGCCAACTCCAGTGTATATTTGGGCTCCTGCTGCTGCTGCTGCCAACTCCTGCCAACTCCAGGGTGTGATTCATCCAATTTTTGGGCTCCTGAAGCCAACTCCAGTGTATATTTGGGCTCCTGCTGCTGCTGCTGCCAACTTCTGCCAACTCCAGGGTGTGATTCATCCAATTTTTGGGCTCCTGAGGCCAACTCCAGTGTATATTTGGGCTCCTGCTGCTGCTACTGTCAACTCCTGCCAACTCCAGGGTGTGATTCATCCAATTTTTGGGCTCCTGAAGCCAACTCCAGTGTATATTTGGGCTCCTGCTGCTGCTGCTGTCAACTCCTGCCAACTCCAGGGTGTGATTCATCCAATTTTTGGGCTCCTGAAGCCAACTCCAGTGTATATTTGGGCTCCTGCTGCTGCTGCTGCCAACTCCTGCCAACTCCAGGGTGTGATTCATCCAATTTTTGGGCTCCTGAAGCCAACTCCAGTGTATATTTGGGCTCCTGCTGCTGCTGCTGCCAACTTCTGCCAACTCCAGGGTGTGATTCATCCAATTTTTGGGCTCCTGAGGCCAACTCCAGTGTATATTTGGGCTCCTTCTGCCCCTCATAGTGATGCCACTTCAACTCTCTGCAATTGTGCCGCTCTGCGATTCTATTAGCGATGCCTCTGATCTGCATGTGATATTTCTTCAAAGTATTATTTAACTAACCCAGCACGCATCCTGTGCGTGTTACAGCAAGGCTGAATGGTTTACAACCCTATTGAGGCTGTAGGAGGCTCAGAAATAGCCGTTTTTAATAGCGATTCGTCGCGAATTTATTCGGGTCGAAACGATTTTTGTCGGAAAATTCGGCGAATCAGTCGAATCGAATTTTTCAAAAGTTCGCTCATCTCTACTGGTGTAGTCACAGAATGGGATGCCACAACAGGAGTGCACCTGGCAGGCAGCAGTAAGTCTATGCACAGCAAAAGTGTCTTTATCAGGCCTAATTTCAATTAGAATAAGTGCAAATGGTTATGGTCTTAAATAGAGGCTGGTGTAGTCACAGAATGGGATGCCACAACAGGAGTGCACCTGGGACCAGTAGTAGCATGCACAGCAAAAGTGTCTTTATCAGGCCTAATTTCAATTAGAATAAGTGTAAATGGTTATGGTCTTAAATAGAGGCTGGTGTAGTCACAGAATGGGATGCCACAACAGGAGTGCACCTGGCAGGCAGCAGTAAGTCTATGCACAGCAAAAGTGTCTTTATCAGGCCTAATTTCAATTAGAATAAGTGCAAATGGTTATGGTCTTAAATAGAGGCTGGTGTAGTCACAGAATGGGATGCCACAACAGGAGTGCACCTGGCAGGCAGCAGTAAGTCTATGCACAGCAAAAGTGTCTTTATCAGGCCTAATTTCAATTAGAATAAGTGCAAATGGTTATGGTCTTAAATAGAGGCTGGTGTAGTCACAGAATGGGATGCCACAACAGGAGTGCACCTGGGACCAGTAGTAGCATGCACAGCAAAAGTGTCTTTATCAGGCCTAATTTCAATTAGAATAAGTGCAAATGGTTATGGTCTTAAATAGAGGCTGGTGTAGTCACAGAATGGGATGCCACAACAGGAGTGCACCTGGGACCAGTAGTAGCATGGACAGCAAAAGTGTCTTTATCAGGCCTAATTTCAATTAGAATAAGTGCAAATGGTTATGGTCTTGAATAGAGGCTGGTGTAGACACAGAATGGGATGCCACAACAGGAGTGCACCTGGGACCAGTAGTAGCATGCACAGCAAAAGTGTCTTTATTAGGCCTAATTTCAATTAGAATAAGTGCAAATGGTTATGGTCTTAAATAGAGGCTGGTGTAGTCACAGAATGGGATGCCACAACAGGAGTGCACCTGGCAGGCAGCAGTAAGTCTATGCACAGCAAAAGTGTCTTTATCAGGCCTAATTTCAATTAGAATAAGTGCAAATGGTTATGGTCTTAAATAGAGGCTGGTGTAGTCACAGAATGGGATGCCACAACAGGAGTGCACCTGGGACCAGTAGTAGCATGCACAGCAAAAGTGTCTTTATCAGGCCTAATTTCAATTAGAATAAGTGCAAATGGTTATGGTCTTAAATAGAGGCTGGTGTAGTCACAGAATGGGATGCCACAACAGGAGTGCACCTGGCAGGCAGCAGTAAGTCTATGCACAGCAAAAGTGTCTTTATCAGGCCTAATTTCAATTAGAATAAGTGCAAATGGTTATGGTCTTAAATAGAGGCTGGTGTAGTCACAGAATGGGATGCCACAACAGGAGTGCACCTGGGACCAGTAGTACTATGCACAGCAAAAGTGTCTTTATCAGGCCTAATTTCAATTAGAATAAGTGCAAATGGTTATGGTCTTAAATAGAGGCTGGTGTAGTCACAGAATGGGGTGCCACAACAGGAGTGCACCTGGGACCAGTAGTAGCATGGACAGCAAAAGTGTTTTATCAGGCCTAATTTCAATTAGAATAAGTGCAAATGGTTATGGTCTTGAATAGAGGCTGGTGTAGACACAGAATGGGATGCCACAACAGGAGTGCACCTGGGACCAGTAGTAGCATGCACAGCAAAAGTGTCTTTATCAGGCCTAATTTCAATTAGAATAAGTGCAAATGGTTATGGTCTTAAATAGAGGCTGGTGTAGTCACAGAATGGGATGCCACAACAGGAGTGCACCTGGCAGGCAGCAGTAAGTCTATGCACAGCTAAAGTGTCTTTATCAGGCCTAATTTCAATTAGAATAAGTGCAAATGGTTAGGGTCTTAAATAGAGGCTGGTGTAGTCACAGAATGGGATGCCACAACAGGAGTGCACCTGGGACCAGTAGTAGCATGCACAGCAAAAGTGTCTTTATGAGGCCTAATTTCAATTAGAATAAGTGCAAATGGTTATGGTCTTAAATAGAGGCTGGTGTAGTCACAGAATGGGATGCCACAACAGGAGTGCACCTGGGACCAGTAGTAGCATGGACAGCAAAAGTGTCTTTATCAGGCCTAATTTCAATTAGAATAAGTGCAAATGGTTATGGTCTTGAATAGAGGCTGGTGTAGACACAGAATGGGATGCCACAACAGGAGTGCACCTGGGACCAGTAGTAGCATGCACAGCAAAAGTGTCTTTATCAGGCCTAATTTCAATTAGAATAAGTGCAAATGGTTATGGTCTTAAATAGAGGCTGGTGTAGTCACAGAATGGGATGCCACAACAGGAGTGCACCTGGCAGGCAGCAGTAAGTCTATGCACAGCAAAAGTGTCTTTATCAGGCCTAATTTCAATTAGAATAAGTGCAAATGGTTATGGTCTTAAATAGAGGCTGGTGTAGTCACAGAATGGGATGCCACAACAGGAGTGCACCTGGGACCAGTAGTAGCATGCACAGCAAAAGTGTCTTTATCAGGCCTAATATCAATTAGAATAAGTGCAAATGGTTATGGTCTTAAATAGAGGCTGGTGTAGTCACAGAATGGGATGCCACAACAGGAGTGCACCTGGCAGGCAGCAGTAAGTCTATGCACAGCAAAAGTGTCTTTATCAGGCCTAATTTCAATTAGAATAAGTGCAAATGGTTATGGTCTTAAATGGAGGCTGGTGTAGTCACAGAATGGGATGCCACAACAGGAGTGCACCTGGGATCAGTAGTAGCATGCACAGCAAAATTGTCTTTATCAGGCCTAATTTCAATTAGAATAAGTGCAAATGGTTATGGTCTTAAATAGAGGCTGGTGTAGTCACAGAATGGGATGCCACAACAGGAGTGCACCTGGCAGGCAGCAGTAAGTCTATGCACAGCAAAAGTGTCTTTATCAGGCCTAATTTCAATAAGAATAAGTGCAAATGGTTATGGTCTTAAATAGAGGCTGGTGTAGTCACAGAATGGGATGCCACAACAGGAGTGCACCTGGGACCAGTAGTAGCATGCACAGCAAAAGTGTCTTTATCAGGCCTAATTTCAATTAGAATAAGTGCAAATGGTTATGGTCTTAAATAGAGGCTGGTGTAGTCACAGAATGGGATGCCACAACAGGAGTGCACCTGGCAGGCAGCAGTAAGTCTATGCACAGCAAAAGTGTCTTTATCAGGCCTAATTTCAATTAGAATAAGTGCAAATGGTTATGGTCTTAAATAGAGGCTGGTGTAGTCACAGAATGGGATGCCACAACAGGAGTGCACCTGGCAGGCAGCAGTAAGTCTATGCACAGCAAAAGTGTCTTTATCAGGCCTAATTTCAATTAGAATAAGTGCAAATGGTTATGGTCTTAAATAGAGGCTGGTGTAGTCACAGAATGGGATGCCACAACAGGAGTGCACCTGGCAGGCAGCAGTAAGTCTATGCACAGCAAAAGTGTCTTTATCAGGCCTAATTTCAATTAGAATAAGTGCAAATGGTTATGGTCTTAAATAGAGGCTGGTGTAGTCACAGAATGGGATGCCACAACAGGAGTGCACCTGGCAGGCAGCAGTAAGTCTATGCACAGCAAAAGTGTCTTTATCAGGCCTAATTTCAATTAGAATAAGTGCAAATGGTTATGGTCTTAAATAGAGGCTGGTGTAGTCACAGAATGGGATGCCACAACAGGAGTGCACCTGGGACCAGTAGTAGCATGCACAGCAAAAGTGTCTTTATCAGGCCTAATTTCAATTAGAATAAGTGCAAATGGTTATGGTCTTAAATAGAGGCTGGTGTAGTCACAGGATGGGATGCCACAACAGGAGTGCACCTGGCAGGCAGCAGTAAGTCTATGCACAGCAAAAGTGTCTTTATCAGGCCTAATTTCAATTAGAATAAGTGCAAATGGTTATGGTCTTAAATAGAGGCTGGTGTAGTCACAGAATGGGATGCCACAACAGGAGTGCACCTGGGACCAGTAGTAGCATGCACAGCAAAAGTGTCTTTATCAGGCCTAATTTCAATTAGAATAAGTGCAAATGGTTATGGTCTTAAATAGAGGCTGGTGTAGTCACAGAATGGGATGCCACAACAGGAGTGCACCTGGCAGGCAGCAGTAAGTCTATGCACAGCAAAAGTGTCTTTATCAGGCCTAATTTCAATTAGAATAAGTGCAAATGGTTATGGTCTTAAATAGAGGCTGGTGTAGTCACAGAATGGGATGCCACAACAGGAGTGCACCTGGGACCAGTAGTAGCATGGACAGCAAAAGTGTCTTTATCAGGCCTAATTTCAATTAGAATAAGTGCAAATGGTTATGGTCTTAAATAGAGGCTGGTGTAGTCACAGAATGGGATGCCACAACAGGAGTGCACCTGGGACCAGTAGTACTATGCACAGCAAAAGTGTCTTTATCAGGCCTAATTTCAATTAGAATAAGTGCAAATGGTTATGGTCTTAAATAGAGGCTGGTGTAGTCACAGAATGGGATGCCACAACAGGAGTGCACCTGGGACCAGTAGTGGCATGGACAGCAAAAGTGTCTTTATCAGGCCTAATTTCAATTAGAATAAGTGCAAATGGTTATGGTCTTGAATAGAGGCTGGTGTAGACACAGAATGGGATGCCACAGCAGGAGTGCACCTGGGACCAGTAGTAGCATGCACAGCAAAAGTGTCTTTATCAGGCCTAATTTCAATTAGAATAAGTGCAAATGGTTATGGTCTTAAATAGAGGCTGGTGTAGTCACAGAATGGGATGCCACAACAGGAGTGCACCTGGCAGGCAGCAGTAAGTCTATGCACAGCAAAAGTGTCTTTATCAGGCCTAATTTCAATTAGAATAAGTGCAAATGGTTATGGTCTTAAATAGAGGCTGGTGTAGTCACAGAATGGGATGCCACAACAGGAGTGCACCTGGCAGGCAGCAGTAAGTCTATGCACAGCGAAAGTGTTTTTATCAGGCCTAATTTAAATTAGAATAAGTGCAAATGGTTATGGTCTTAAATAGAGGCTGGTGTAGTCACAGAATGGGATGCCACAACAGGAGTGCACCTGGGACCAGTAGTAACATGCACAGCAAAAGTGTCTTTATCAGGCCAAATTTCAATTAGAATAAGTGCAAATGGTTATGGTCTTAAATAGAGGCTGGTGTAGTCACAGAATGGGATGCCGCAACAGGAGTGCACCTGGGACCAGTAGTAGCATGCACAGCAAAAGTGTCTTTATCAGGCCTAATTTCAATTAGAATAAGTGCAAATGGTTATGGTCTTAAATAGAGGCTGGTGTAGTCACAGAATGGGATGCCACAACAGGAGTGCACCTGGGACCAGTAGTAGCATGCACAGCAAAAGTGTCTTTATCAGGCCTAATTTCAATTAGAATAAGTGCAAATGGTTATGGTCTTAAATAGAGGCTGGTGTAGTCACAGAATGGGATGCCACAACAGGAGTGCACCTGGCAGGCAGCAGTAAGTCTTTGCACAGCAAAAGTATCTTTATCAGGCCTAATTTCAATTAGAATAAGTGCAAATGGTTATGGTCTTAAATAGAGGCTGGTGTAGTCACAGAATGGGATGCCACAACAGGAGTGCACCTGGGACCAGTAGTGGCATGGACAGCAAAAGTGTCTTTATCAGGCCTAATTTCAATTAGAATAAGTGCAAATGGTTATGGTCTTGAATAGAGGCTGGTGTAGACACAGAATGGGATGCCACAGCAGGAGTGCACCTGGGACCAGTAGTAGCATGCACAGCAAAAGTGTCTTTATCAGGCCTAATTTCAATTAGAATAAGTGCAAATGGTTATGGTCTTAAATAGAGGCTGGTGTAGTCACAGAATGGGATGCCACAACAGGAGTGCACCTGGGACCAGTAGTAGCATGCACAGCAAAAGTGTCTTTATCAGGCCTAATTTCAATTAGAATAAGTGCAAATGGTTATGGTCTTAAATAGAGGCTGGTGTAGTCACAGAATGGGATGCCACAACAGGAGTGCACCTGGGACCAGTAGTAGCATGCACAGCAAAAGTGTCTTTATCAGGCCTAATTTCAATTAGAATAAGTGCAAATGGTTATGGTCTTAAATAGAGGCTGGTGTAGTCACAGAATGGGATGCCACAACAGGAGTGCACCCGGCAGGCAGCAGTAAGTCTATGCACAGCAAAAGTGTCTTTATCAGGCCTAATTTCAATTAGAATAAGTGCAAATGGTTATGGTCTTAAATAAAGGCTGGTGTAGTCACAGAATGGGATGCCACAAAAACCAGCAGTGCACCTGGCAGGGACCAGTAGTGCTATGCACAGCAAAAGTGTCTTTATCAGGCCTAATTTCAATTAGAATAAGTGCAAATGGTTATGGTCTTGAATAGAGGCTGGTGTAGACACAGAATGGGATGCCACAGCAGGAGTGCACCTGGGACCAGTAGTAGCATGCACAGCAAAAGTGTCTTTATCAGGCCTAATTTCAATTAGAATAAGTGCAAATGGTTATGGTCTTAAATAGAGGCTGGTGTAGTCACAGAATGGGATGCCACAACAGGAGTGCACCTGGCAGGCAGCAGTAAGTCTTTGCACAGCAAAAGTGTCTTTATCAGGCCTAATTTCAATTAGAATAAGTGCAAATGGTTATGGTCTTAAATAGAGGCTGGTGTAGTCACAGAATGGAATGCCACAACAGGAGTGCACCTGGGACCAGTAGTAGCATGCACAGCAAAAGTGTCTTTATCAGGCCTAATTTCAATTAGAATAAGTGCAAATGGTTATGGTCTTAAATAGAGGCTGGTGTAGTCACAGAATGGGATGCCACAACAGGAGTGCACCTGGCAGGCAGTAGTAAGTCTATGCACAGCAAAAGTGTCTTTATCAGGCCTAATTTCAATTAGAATAAGTGCAAATGGTTATGGTCTTAAATAGAGGCTGGTGTAGTCACAGAATGGGATGCCACAACAGGAGTGCACCTGGCAGGCAGCAGTAAGTCTATGCACAGCAAAAGTGTCTTTATCAGGCCTAATTTCAATTAGAATAAGTGCAAATGGTTATGGTCTTAAATAGAGGCTGGTGTAGTCACAGAATGGGATGCCACAACAGGAGTGCACCTGGCAGGCAGCAGTAAGTCTATGCACAGCAAAAGTGTCTTTATCAGGCCTAATTTCAATTAGAATAAGTGCAAATGGTTATGGTCTTAAATAGAGGCTGGTGTAGTCACAGAATGGGATGCCACAACAGGAGTGCACCTGGGACCAGTAGTAGCATGCACAGCAAAAGTGTCTTTATCAGGCCTAATTTCAATTAGAATAAGTGCAAATGGTTATGGTCTTAAATAGAGGCTGGTGTAGTCACAGGATGGGATGCCACAACAGGAGTGCACCTGGCAGGCAGCAGTAAGTCTATGCACAGCAAAAGTGTCTTTATCAGGCCTAATTTCAATTAGAATAAGTGCAAATGGTTATGGTCTTAAATAGAGGCTGGTGTAGTCACAGAATGGGATGCCACAACAGGAGTGCACCTGGCAGGCAGCAGTAAGTCTTTGCACAGCAAAAGTGTCTTTATCAGGCCTAATTTCAATTAGAATAAGTGCAAATGGTTATGGTCTTAAATAGAGGCTGGTGTAGTCACAGAATGGGATGCCACAACAGGAGTGCACCTGGGACCAGTAGTAGCATGCACAGCAAAAGTGTCTTTATCAGGCCTAATTTCAATTAGAATAAGTGCAAATGGTTATGGTCTTAAATAGAGGCTGGTGTAGTCACAGAATGGGATGCCACAACAGGAGTGCACCTGGCAGGCAGCAGTAAGTCTATGCACAGCAAAAGTGTCTTTATCAGGCCTAATTTCAATTAGAATAAGTGCAAATGGTTATGGTCTTAAATAGAGGCTGGTGTAGTCACAGAATGGGATGCCACAACAGGAGTGCACCTGGCAGGCAGCAGTAAGTCTATGCACAGCAAAAGTGTCTTTATCAGGCCTAATTTCAATTAGAATAAGTGCAAATGGTTATGGTCTTAAATAGAGGCTGGTGTAGTCACAGAATGGGATGCCACAACAGGAGTGCACCTGGCAGGCAGCAGTAAGTCTATGCACAGCAAAAGTGTCTTTATCAGGCCTAATTTCAATTAGAATAAGTGCAAATGGTTATGGTCTTAAATAGAGGCTGGTGTAGTCACAGAATGGGATGCCACAACAGGAGTGCACCTGGGACCAGTAGTAGCATGCACAGCAAAAGTGTCTTTATCAGGCCTAATTTCAATTAGAATAAGTGCAAATGGTTATGGTCTTAAATAGAGGCTGGTGTAGTCACAGGATGGGATGCCACAACAGGAGTGCACCTGGCAGGCAGCAGTAAGTCTATGCACAGCAAAAGTGTCTTTATCAGGCCTAATTTCAATTAGAATAAGTGCAAATGGTTATGGTCTTAAATAGAGGCTGGTGTAGTCACAGAATGGGATGCCACAACAGGAGTGCACCTGGGACCAGTAGTAGCATGCACAGCAAAAGTGTCTTTATCAGGCCTAATTTCAATTAGAATAAGTGCAAATGGTTATGGTCTTAAATAGAGGCTGGTGTAGTCACAGAATGGGATGCCACAACAGGAGTGCACCTGGCAGGCAGCAGTAAGTCTATGCACAGCAAAAGTGTCTTTATCAGGCCTAATTTCAATTAGAATAAGTGCAAATGGTTATGGTCTTAAATAGAGGCTGGTGTAGTCACAGAATGGGATGCCACAACAGGAGTGCACCTGGGACCAGTAGTAGCATGGACAGCAAAAGTGTCTTTATCAGGCCTAATTTCAATTAGAATAAGTGCAAATGGTTATGGTCTTAAATAGAGGCTGGTGTAGTCACAGAATGGGATGCCACAACAGGAGTGCACCTGGGACCAGTAGTACTATGCACAGCAAAAGTGTCTTTATCAGGCCTAATTTCAATTAGAATAAGTGCAAATGGTTATGGTCTTAAATAGAGGCTGGTGTAGTCACAGAATGGGATGCCACAACAGGAGTGCACCTGGGACCAGTAGTGGCATGGACAGCAAAAGTGTCTTTATCAGGCCTAATTTCAATTAGAATAAGTGCAAATGGTTATGGTCTTGAATAGAGGCTGGTGTAGACACAGAATGGGATGCCACAGCAGGAGTGCACCTGGGACCAGTAGTAGCATGCACAGCAAAAGTGTCTTTATCAGGCCTAATTTCAATTAGAATAAGTGCAAATGGTTATGGTCTTAAATAGAGGCTGGTGTAGTCACAGAATGGGATGCCACAACAGGAGTGCACCTGGGACCAGTAGTAGCATGTACAGCAAAACTGTCTTTATCAGGCCTAATATCAATTAGAATAAGTGCAAATGGTTATGGTCTTAAATAGAGGCTGGTGTAGTCACAGAATGGGATGCCACAACAGGAGTGCACCTGGCAGGCAGCAGTAAGTCTATGCACAGCGAAAGTGTTTTTATCAGGCCTAATTTAAATTAGAATAAGTGCAAATGGTTATGGTCTTAAATAGAGGCTGGTGTAGTCACAGAATGGGATGCCACAACAGGAGTGCACCTGGGACCAGTAGTAACATGCACAGCAAAAGTGTCTTTATCAGGCCAAATTTCAATTAGAATAAGTGCAAATGGTTATGGTCTTAAATAGAGGCTGGTGTAGTCACAGAATGGGATGCCGCAACAGGAGTGCACCTGGGACCAGTAGTAGCATGCACAGCAAAAGTGTCTTTATCAGGCCTAATTTCAATTAGAATAAGTGCAAATGGTTATGGTCTTAAATAGAGGCTGGTGTAGTCACAGAATGGGATGCCACAACAGGAGTGCACCTGGGACCAGTAGTAGCATGCACAGCAAAAGTGTCTTTATCAGGCCTAATTTCAATTAGAATAAGTGCAAATGGTTATGGTCTTAAATAGAGGCTGGTGTAGTCACAGAATGGGATGCCACAACAGGAGTGCACCTGGCAGGCAGCAGTAAGTCTTTGCACAGCAAAAGTATCTTTATCAGGCCTAATTTCAATTAGAATAAGTGCAAATGGTTATGGTCTTAAATAGAGGCTGGTGTAGTCACAGAATGGGATGCCACAACAGGAGTGCACCTGGGACCAGTAGTGGCATGGACAGCAAAAGTGTCTTTATCAGGCCTAATTTCAATTAGAATAAGTGCAAATGGTTATGGTCTTGAATAGAGGCTGGTGTAGACACAGAATGGGATGCCACAGCAGGAGTGCACCTGGGACCAGTAGTAGCATGCACAGCAAAAGTGTCTTTATCAGGCCTAATTTCAATTAGAATAAGTGCAAATGGTTATGGTCTTAAATAGAGGCTGGTGTAGTCACAGAATGGGATGCCACAACAGGAGTGCACCTGGGACCAGTAGTAGCATGCACAGCAAAAGTGTCTTTATCAGGCCTAATTTCAATTAGAATAAGTGCAAATGGTTATGGTCTTAAATAGAGGCTGGTGTAGTCACAGAATGGGATGCCACAACAGGAGTGCACCTGGGACCAGTAGTAGCATGCACAGCAAAAGTGTCTTTATCAGGCCTAATTTCAATTAGAATAAGTGCAAATGGTTATGGTCTTAAATAGAGGCTGGTGTAGTCACAGAATGGGATGCCACAACAGGAGTGCACCCGGCAGGCAGCAGTAAGTCTATGCACAGCAAAAGTGTCTTTATCAGGCCTAATTTCAATTAGAATAAGTGCAAATGGTTATGGTCTTAAATAAAGGCTGGTGTAGTCACAGAATGGGATGCCACAAAAACCAGCAGTGCACCTGGCAGGGACCAGTAGTGCTATGCACAGCAAAAGTGTCTTTATCAGGCCTAATTTCAATTAGAATAAGTGCAAATGGTTATGGTCTTGAATAGAGGCTGGTGTAGACACAGAATGGGATGCCACAGCAGGAGTGCACCTGGGACCAGTAGTAGCATGCACAGCAAAAGTGTCTTTATCAGGCCTAATTTCAATTAGAATAAGTGCAAATGGTTATGGTCTTAAATAGAGGCTGGTGTAGTCACAGAATGGGATGCCACAACAGGAGTGCACCTGGGACCAGTAGTAGCATGCACAGCAAAAGTGTCTTTATCAGGCCTAATTTCAATTAGAAAAAGTGCAAATGGTTATGGTCTTAAATAGAGGCTGGTGTAGTCACAGAATGGGATGCCACAACAGGAGTGCACCTGGGACCAGTAGTAGCATGCACAGCAAAAGTGTCTTTATCAGGCCTAATTTCAATTAGAATAAGTGCAAATGGTTATGGTCTTAAATAGAGGCTGGTGTAGTCACAGAATGGGATGCCACAACAGGAGTGCACCCGGCAGGCAGCAGTAAGTCTATGCACAGCAAAAGTGTCTTTATCAGGCCTAATTTCAATTAGAATAAGTGCAAATGGTTATGGTCTTAAATAGAGGCTGGTGTAGTCACAGAATGGGATGCCACAAAAACCAGCAGTGCACCTGGCAGGGACCAGTAGTGCTATGCACAGCAAAAGTGTCTTTATCAGGCCTAATTTCAATTAGAATAAGTGCAAATGGTTATATGGTCTTAAATAGAGGCTGGTGTAGTCACAGAATGGGATGCCTCACAGCAGACTTAAGATCAGTTCAGTATATATGCACAGTTAGTGTATAAGCAGCCTGAAAACGCTAACAAAGCCAGTCAGCCAGCCAGTAACAAACACTCAGGCTGGATGAAAAAAAAAAAAATCTCCCTGTGACTGCCTCCGATTTTTCCTAACTTTCCCTGTTTTTCGCTGACTTTCTGCCTGTCTCCTGCCTGTCTCCTGCCTGTCTCCTGCCTGTCTCCTGCCTGTCTCCAGCCTGTCCCTGTCTGTCCCTGTCTGTCTAACTGTCTCTCTCCCTTCCTACAGCAGCGTTCTATCTCTCACGAATGCAATACAGAAATGAAGAAAAGCAAGATGGCCGCCGGCCTTAAATAGCGCTGTGACGTCACCGGGCTTGCTGGCTGCTGACAGGCTGCATGTGACTGTCCCAGCATACACTGCCCTAGCTTACATGTCTGGACATGTCCCGTCCACCATCTTAGAATGCCTGTATGTAAATGAATGGATGTTAAAGGAAAACTTCGAGCGATCGAATCGCGGGGAAATTCGGATTCGATCCGAATCGAATTTTTCATGAAATTCGGATCGAATCCGGGTTCGTCCGGATCGATTCGCTCATCCCTACTAGTGATGATAAAAATTGGCATGCGCATGACTTGATAGGAAAGACCTGCTCTTTCTGCCACTTGTGTCTCCAAGCCCACATGCTCACCATTCATGAACTCTACCTGAAAAATGAGACAGGAGGTGCAAGAAGCTTAAAATAGCACTGACATATTGGCATTTGAAGAAACATCTGATTCGTGCTTTAAAGCGGACCTTCACTCTAAATAAGAGTCTATCTTATATGTTTCCCACACCCTGTACATACAGATTGCTCACATTAAAAATCATCCTACCTGCATCTACTGCATTTTATAAGCCTTTAAACATCCAAGATGGCGGCTTATGGAAGCTGCCATTTTTGCAGGCAGCCTGCAAACAGGAAGTGCCTGCAAACAGGAAGTGACTGTGCTGCTCTGCATTCTGGGACTGCTGACCTTTCCCTGACCCCAGCTCTGCTCTGTCTGAGCAAAACACAGCTATAACCCGCCCCCCTGTACCTTATCCCACTCTCCTCTCCTCAGTAAGTGTGATGCTTCTGAGTCAAGATGGCGGCGCCCGTATCCTAAATTCCCGAACAGAGTTGCAGCCCAGTGGGGGAAAGTATAATAAATTAGTGACTAAACATGTAAAATATATTAATTTTAGATGCTGAGGAATTGTTTTTTAAGAGTTTGGGCTTTTCATTAAATCAGGGTGAAGGTCCGGTTTAAGAATGATGTACAGCCAGCCCTTCATACTCACGGCTTTGACATTTCCATTTTGCCTTGGAGTGCGGATTACAAAGAAAATAACCTCTTACCTTGCTTAGATCTTGGGCCTCTTTCCCGGGCACAGACTACAGCTGTACAGACAGGACGCAGAGGGCATCCCGTTCTCTATACGTGCCGATGTACAGAGCGGGGAAAGGTTTTTTTTTTTTATCTTTGTAACACCCCCCCCGCCCCTGCGCTAATGGTGCCTCCTGGGTTCTCTGCTTTTTGGGGGGGCCGCTGAGGTTATTCACAATTTCTCAATATTTGCACATGTGCTGTACACCTAGCCCCCACAAATACAGGTCTGGCTGTACTATTGAATAAAATGGTCAAACATCTAAGGGTGGGGATAGTAAGAATTGGAGGATAATGCATAAATGCTGCTGACGGTCAGTAGGTAGGTATTTGGGCAGGTAGGTGGGTCGTCCAGTCAATGGGCAGGTAGGTGGATGAGTTGGTAGGTCCGTAGGTAAGGTAGGTGGGAAGGTAGGTCAGTGGGAAAGTAGATGGGTGGGTAGGTAGGTCAGTAGGTAGGTGGGTAGGTAGTTAGCTGGGTCAGTGGACAGGTAGAAGAGATTGCCACATTTGAGTGATTTAGTTCAAATATACATGATCATGAAAAGTAAATTGACTGATAGTAAAAGAAATACACTCAAATATACTTACTCCTATAATCTTAGGCAAGCAGTCTGGACCGAGGAAGTTTCCAACCTGTCATAAAGAAAGTGCCCAGTTATTAGATGTATTAGGCTTCATTTGGGGTATTAAACCCAGCTCTTCTGTCTTAAAGTGGACCAAAACCCAGGATTTTGACTACCCTGGGTTTTGGTCCTTTCCCCCGATCGGGGGTGTCCCGCTTTGTGAAAACCCCCCAGGACACCAAGCCAAGCTCACCCCTTCTCTGTCCCACAGCACGTCTATGAGCAGCGGCTCTGACGGCTGCATTCTCCGCTTCCCTCTAACAGGGAGAGTTCCTCCACTGGCCATTCACAAATGGCTGGCGTGGGCACCCCACATGCGTGGCAGGTAGCCGCATAATTCTCAGGCTGTGCATGGCTGTGCCATCGGTAACTGAATGTGACATGATTCACAGCAAGGGCCCACCATGACACTGTCGCCCAAAGGGCCCATCAAAACCTGGAGCCGGCCCTGAGATGCTTGACTAGGTGCCGCTGGGCCTGCTGTACTTCAACCCCTGCTGACTCCAGAGACCCCAGAGACTAAGACCCCAAGGGAAAAGGTACCGGGCGAGCTTCATGTAATAAAAATTGTTATATAAAAAAATTGAAAAATAAATGATGAGTGTGTGTGAATACATGATGATTTTTGGGGGGTGGGGGTGAATAGATGGTTTTGGGGGATTTGAGTAGATGATGATTTTGGGGTGTGAATAGATGATAATTTTTTGGGGGGGCAATAGATGATGATCTTGGGGGGTGTTTGTGTGAATAAATGATGTTTTTTGGAGGGGGTGTCTGTGTGTGTAAATAGATGATGGTTTTGGGGCCGGGTGACTTGCCGAAACCCCCTTACTCCGTTACCTGCATTCTCAAAGCTGTGCTGGGGGGGGGGGGCGACCACTCTACCAGCCTACATAGCTGGTGCCCGGGCTGGTTTTTCTGGACATGCCACATGTGTTTAATATTTAAGGGTTTAAAATTTAAAATAAAAAAAGCATTGGGTTCCCCTCCATTCTGGAGGTTTAACCCTAAATAATGAAGAAAAGGGCATGGGGTCCCCCCTGTCCAGCAACAGATGCCGAACTACCAGCTTCTGTTGCTCTCTCCACCAGTATAAAAAGCTCCTCCCTGTGGCAAGAAGCAAGATACTGGGAGCCTAGCGTGAGACAGAGTAAGCTGAAGACACCAGCCATGCTGGAGGATGAGGACATCGCCTAGCGCTGGAATGGGGATGGAGGTAAGTCTATTTCTTAATTTTTTATGAGCGAGAATTTGATTTGATTCTTGGAGAATTCCGGCAAGTCGCAGAAATCGATTTTTCAAGATGTTCGCTCATCTCTATTGTTGTTGTTTACAAACTTTAAAAATGCTGCATCTTTCCTGTAAAAATGCCCCATCACAGGTACAAGTCATTTTGTGGGAAAATGTTTGGTTGTGTTAACAATATAACACTAGGGTGCAGTTTACAACCCAAAAGAGTGAAAGTGTTTTATGATATTGATGAATAAATTACAGCTATTTACTGTAACTGGATGGTCAATAAGGTTTAGGCAGATTATTAGGAACGTTCTGATACTATGAAAGACTTTATGATTGAAATAAACATGATGTAGGTTCCAAATACTGAACATCCATGTGTTGGTAGAAATATACCTCTCTGCTATAAACATTTATACCAATACATGGAGGCTACTTTCACACTGTAGGGTTGCTGGGTATTCACAATCTACTTCTGATAACCCCACAATTACTATGAAAACACTGCCCATTGTAACCTATGAACACTTTTAAACAGGCGTTTGAACATTGCAATTGCCCCGCAATTTCCAAACACCCATTTGAAAGGGTCCATAGATTACTGCTATGGCTACCTGCAAACAGCCGGCATGCTTTGATTTTCTGAGGTATTGCTTGCGATTACACTCCACTGACTAGTGATCGCAAGCGCTAGTGCTTTGGAAATGTTGCAATATCAGTTGAGCTAGTGATTTCATAAGTCGCGTGGAGGCTGATTCGTTACTAGCGCCAGGTACTGACAGATGAGCGTCTGTAGCGAGGAGCCCAGAGCGACCGCTAGTAGTCACTGTGATCGGCTATGGGTTGCTATTACAGAGCGCCTCAGTCACTGGTCGGCATTGATGAATATGTTGTGTGAGTCGCTCTAAAACCAGTACAGCACTGTATGGGAGGGAACGGTAGCGACTGCTCAGTGTAACCGACTTCGACGCTCAAAATTGGGTCGCTGTAGCCCAGAGCGCCAGAAGCTGTGTGATTAAAGTCTGTTTTTGAACACATATCCACCAGTAACAAAGCGAAAACACATGGAATGACATTGTTGTAACATTGAGACATTAACACTTTAATGCCAGACTTGTAATGACAATTCTGCATAAAAAAATAAAAAATCTAAAAAGTTTTTAAAATTATTTGATCCAAAAAGAAAAAATTAAATGAAACCCTGTTTAAAGAGAAGAAACGGACCATCCACTGAAATGTATGGTAGAGCGACAGGTAATACCTGGCACTCTGGAAGCTAGAGCACCGGCGCTATACACTGAGCCGTCTATGAATCGTTTGCTTTGTGTCGCTCACCAGAATCGCTTTCATAAATGTGGTATTCCGTTCAGTGCCCGGCGGTCACGTTTGCTGCCGGTCGCTACCTGGTGCTACCTGCCGCTATGGCTTGATGAATAACCCCCCTAGTCGGTAGTGCAAACACCCCAGTGTGAAAGTAGCCTAAGATGACGATGAGAGTCCAACTCTTGTTTCCTGACAGACTAAGGAGTCTTCTATTTCTCAAGACTAATATGGTGCAGCTGTCAGATCAGTTTTGTTTATTTTTAAGATTTCTGATTAATGAAGTCTATTTGTTTAGCATTTTCAATTCAGTTTCGTATACAGTTTGTACAAGACTTAATATAAATAAGATTTTTACCGTACCTTGCATGCTTGCTTAACAATATTATCCAGGAGCTCTATTGTATCTTCCTGAAAATGAAAACCAGAATATCATTTGTGATGTATATAAGTGCTGTGATATGTTTTACATTTTGGCACCAATAAACAACATCCTCTGTTCCCAAACGCTATTATTAAACCTCAGCAGGGAATGTGGAAGGAGACTTAATGTTAATAGATGGGGGTGAAGGAGGAAAGCTGTTGGGGAATAGAAACAAAGTTCCCCTTAGGTTTCTTGTTTACTGCAGGTAATTGCTGGCAAACCTGACTGCTGAGATCAGGTATTTGTGCCATGGTAATGCTTTGGTAATGTAAATAACACCTCAAACTCATCTCAGGTAACCCTATTTTCTATAGGTTACTGTAAGCTAGGGGGAGCTCTGTTTCTTCTGCCTTGAGTGGTATTTAGCTTAAAAATGTCCCTGCTTTTGTCCCTGGCTCATTAGTTTTTACATACAAGTGATGATAAAAATTGGCATGCGCATGACTTGATAGGAAAGACCTGCTCTTTCTGCCACTTGTGTCTCCAAGCCCACATGCTCACCATTCATGAACTCTACCTGAAAAATGAGACAGGAGGTGCAAGAAGCATAAAATAGCACTGACATATTGGCATTTGAAGAAACATCTGATTCGTGCTTTAAGAATGATGTACAGCCAGCCCTTCATACTCACGGCTTTGACATTTCCATTTTGCATTGGAGTGCAAATTACAAAGAAAATAACCTCTTACCTTGCTTAGATCCTGGGCCTCTTTCCCGGGCACAGGCTACAGCTGTACAGACAGGACACAGAGAGCATCCCGTTCTCTATATGTGCCGATGTACAGAGCGGGGAAAGCTGGGGGAATGGCACTGGATGCCCGGTGGCAAGATAAGGTTTTTTTTTTTATCTTTGTAACACCCCCCCCCCCCCCTGCCCTGCGCTAATGGTGCCTCCTGGGTTCTCTGCTTTTTGGGGGGGGCGCTGAGGTTATTCCCAATTTCTCAATATTTGCACATGTGCTGTACACCTAGCCCCCACAAATACAGGTCTGGCTGTACTATTGAATAAAATGGTCAAACATCTAAGGGTGGGGATAGTAAGAATTGGAGGATAATGCATAACTGCTGCTGACGATCAGTAGGTAGGTATTTGGGCAGGTAGGTGGGTCGTCCAGTCAATGGGCAGGTAGGTGGATGAGTTGGTAGGTCCGTAGGTAAGGTAGGTGGGAAGGTAGGTCAGTGGGAAAGTAAGTGGGTGGGTAGGTAGGTGAGTAGGTAAGGTAGGTGAGGAAGGTAGGTCAGTGGGAAAGTAGGTGGGTGGGTAGGTAGGTCAGTAGGTAGGTGGGTAGGTAGTTAGCTGGGTCAGTGGACAGGTAAAAGAGATTGCCACATTTGAGTGATTTAGTTCAAATATGCATGATCATGAAAAGTAAATTGACTGATATTAAAAGAAATACACTCAAATATACTTACTCCTATAATCTTAGGCAAGCAGTCTGGACCGAGGAAGTTTCCAACCTGTCATAAAGAAAGTGCCCAGTTATTAGACGTATTAGGCTTCATTTGGGGTATTAAACCCAGCTCTTCTGTCTTAAAGTGGACCAAAACCCAGGATTTTGACTACCCTGCGTGTTGGTCCTTTCTCCCGATCCGGGGTGTCCCGCTTTGTGAAAACCCCCCAGGACACCAAGCCAAGCTCACCCCTTCTCTGTCCCACAGCACGTCTATGAACAGCGGCTCTGACGGCTGCATTTTCCGCTTCCCTCTAACAGGGAGAGTTCATCCACTGGCCACTCACAAATGGCTGTCGTGGGCACGCCACATGCGTGGCAGGTAGCCGCATAATTCTCAGGCTGTGCATGGCTGTGCCATCGGTAACTGAATGTGACATTCACAGCAAGGGGCCCACCATGACACTGTCGCCCAAAGGGCCCATCAATACCTGGAGCCTGCCCTGAGATGCTTGACTAGGTGCCGCTGGGCCTGCTGTACTTCAACCCCTGCTGACTCCAGAGACCCCAGAGACTAAGACCCCAAGGGAAAAGGTACCGGGCGAGCTTCATGTAATAAAAATTGTTATATAAAAAAATTGAAAAATAAATGATGAGTGTGTGTGAATACATCATGATTTTTGGGGGGTGGGGGTGAATAGATGGTTTTGGGGGATTTGAGTAGATGATGATTTTGCAGTGTGTGAATAGATGATAATTTTTGGGGGGGGCAATAGATGATGATCTTGGGGGGTGTTTGTGTGAATAAATGATGCTTTTTGGAGGGGGTGTCTGTGTGTGTAAATAGATTATGGTTTTGGGGCATGTGTGTAAATAGATGATGATTTTGGGGGGGGTGTGGTCTGTCTGTGTCACCTAAAAAGAGAGATGCCCCTCACTGGCTGCAATGAGGGATGCCCCTAACTGGCTGTAATGAGGGATGCCCCTCACTGGCTGTAATGAGGGATGCCCCTCACTGGGTGCGATGAGGGATGCCCCTCACTGGCTGCAATGAGGGATGTCCCTCACTGGCTGTGATGGGGGATGCCCCTCACTGGCTGTAATGAGGTATGCCTCTCACTGGCTGTAATGAGGGATGCCCCGCACTGGCTGCAATAAGGAATGTCCCTCACTTTCTGTAATGAGGGATGCCTCTCACTGGCTTCAATGAGGGATGCCCCTCTCTGGCTGTAATGAGGGATGCCCCTCACTGGCTGCGATGAGGGATGCCCCTCACTGGCTGCAATGAGGGATGTCCCTCACTGGCTGTAATGGGGGATGCCCCTCACTGGCTGTAATGAGGGATGCCTCTCACTGGCTGTAATGAGGGATGCCCCTCACTGGCTGCAATGAGGGATGTCCCTCACTGGCTGTAATGGGGGATGCCCCTCACTGGCTGTAATGAGGGATGCCTCTCACTGGCTGTAATGAGGGATGCCCCTCACTGGCTGCAATGAGGGATGTCCCTCACTTTCTGTAATGAGGGATGCCTCTCACTGGCTGCAATGAGGGATGTCCCTCACTGGCTGTAATGAGGGATGCCTCTCACTGGCTGCAATGAGGGATGTCCCTAACTGGCTGTAATGAGGGATGTCCCTCACTTTCTGTAATGAGGGATGCCTCTCACTGGCTGCAATGAGGGATGCCTCTCACTGGCTGTAATGAGGATGCCCCTCACTGGCTGCAATGAGGGATGCCTCTCACTGGCTGTAATGAGGGATGCCCCTCACTGGCTGTAATGAGGGATGCCCCTCACTGGCTGCAATGAGGGATGTCCCTCACTTTCTGCAATGAGGGATGTCCCTCACTGGCTGTAATGGGGGATGCCCCTCACTGGCTGTAATGAGGGATGCCTCTCACTGGCTGTAATGAGGGATGCCCCTCACTGGCTGCAATGAGGGATGCCCCTCACTGGCTGTAATGAGGGATGCCTTTCACTGGCTGTAATGAGGGATGCCCCTCACTGGCTGCGATGAGGGATGCCCCTCACTGGCTGCGATGAGGGATGCCCCTCACTGGCTGCAATGAGGGATGTCCCTCACTGGCTGTAATGGGGGATGCTCCTCACTGGCTGTAATGAGGGATGCCTCTCACTGGCTGTAATGAGGGATGCCCCTCACTGGCTGCAATGAGGGATGTCCCTCACTTTCTGTAAAGAGGGATGCCTCTCACTGGCTGCAATGAGGGACGTCCCTCACTGGCTGTAATGAGGGATGCCTCTCACTGGCTGTAATGAGGGATGCCCCTCACTGGCTGCGATGAGGGATGTCCCTAACTGGCTGCAATGAGGGATGTCCCTCACTTTCTGTAATGAGGGATGCCTCTCACTGGCTGCAATGAGGGATTCCTCTCACTGACTGTAATGAGGGATGTCCCTCACTGGCTGCAATGAAGGATGCCTCTCACTGGCTGTAATGAGGGATGCCCCTCACTGGCTGCAATGAGGGATGTCCCTCACTTTCTGTAATGAGGGATGCCTCTCACTGGCTGCAATGAGGGATGTCCCTCACTGGCTGTAATGGGGGATGCCCCTCACTGGCTGTAATGAGGGATGCCTCTCACTGGCTGTAATGAGGGATGCCCCTCACTGGCTGCAATGAGGGATGTCCCTCACTGGCTGTAATGGGGGATGCCCCTCACTGGCTGTAATGAGGGATGCCTCTCACTGGCTGTAATGAGGGATGCCTCTCACTGGCTGCAATGAGGGATGTCCCTAACTGGCTGCAACAAGCGATACCCCTCACTGGCTCTAATGGAGGGAAGACCCTCACTTGTTGTGTTGGAGGGATGCCCCACACTGGCCGGTATGGTGGGATGCTCATCACTGGTTGTAATGAGCGATGCCCCCAACTGGCTGCAATGAGGGGGGCCCTCACTGGCTTAAATGGATGAAATCCACTCACTGGTTGTAATGGAGGGATGCCCCTCACTGGCTGCGATGAGGGATGCCCCTCACTGGCTGCAATGAGGGATGTCCCTCACTGGCTGTAATGGGGCATGCCCCTCACTGGCTGTAATGAGGGATGCCTCTCACTGGCTGTAATGAGGGATGCCCCTCACTGGCTGCGATGAGGGATGTCCCTAACTGGCTGCAATGAGGGATGTCCCTCACTTTCTGTAATGAGGGATGCCTCTCACTGGCTGTAATGAGGGATGCCCTCACTGGCTGCAATGAGGGATGTCCCTCACTGGCTGTAATGGGGGATGCCCCTCACTGGCTGTAATGAGGGATGCCTCTCACTGGCTGTAATGAGGGATGCCCCTCACTGGCTGCAATGAGGGATGTCCCTCACTTTCTGTAATGAGGGATGCCTCTCACTGGCTGCAAAGAGGGATGTCCCTCACTGGTTGTAATGGAGGGATGCCCCTCACTGGCTGTAATGAGGGATGCCTCTCACTGGCTGTAATGAGGGATGCCCCTCACTGGCTGCAATGAGGGATGTCCCTCACTGGCTGTAATGGGGGATGCCCCTCACTGGCTGTAATGAGGGATGCCTCTCACTGGCTGTAATGAGGGATGCCTCTCACTGGCTGCAATGAGGGATGTCCCTCACTGGCTGTAATGGGGGATGCCCCTCACTGGCTGTAATGAGGGATGTCCCTAACTGGCTGTAATGAGGGATGCCTCTCACTGGCTGTAATGAGGGATGCCTCTCACTGGCTGCAATGTTGGATGTCCCTAACTGGCTGCAATGAGGGATGTCCCTCACTTTCTGTAGTTAGGGATGCCTCTCACTGGCTGCAATGAGGGATGTCCCTCACTGGCTGTAATGGGGGATGCCCCTCACTGGCTGTAATGAGGGATGCCTCTCACTGGCTGTAATGAGGGATGCCCCTCACTGGCTGCAATGAGGGATGTCCCTCACTGGCTGTAATGGGGGATGCCCCTCACTGGCTGTAATGAGGGATGCCTCTCACTGGCTGTAATGAGGGATGCCTCTCACTGGCTGCAATGAGGGATGTCCCTAACTGGCTGCAACAAGCGATACCCCTCACTGGCTCTAATGGAGGGAAGACCCTCACTTGTTGTGTTGGAGGGATGCGCCACACTGGCTGGTATGGTGGGATGCTCCTCACTGGTTGTAATGAGCGATGCCCCTAACTGCAGTGAGGGGGGGCTGAAATGAGGGGGGGCCCTCACTGGCTTAAATGGATTAATTCCACTCACTGGTTGTAATGGAGGGATGCCCCTCACTGGCTGCGATGAGGGATGTCCCTTACTGGCTGTAATGGGGGATGCCTCTCACTGGCTGTAATGAGGGATGCCTTTCACTGGCTGTAATGAGGGATGCACCTCACTGGCTGCGATGAGGGATGTCCCTAACTGGCTGCAATGAGGGATGTCCCTCACTTTCTGTAATGAGGGATGCCTCTCACTGGCTGTAATGAGGGATGCCTCTCACTGGCTGCAATGTTGGATGTCCCTAACTGGCTGCAATGAGGGATGTCCCTCACTTTCTGTAGTTAGGGATGTCCCTCACTGGCTGTAATGGGGGATGCCCCTCACTGGCTGTAATGAGGGATGCCCCTCACTGGCTGCGATGAGGGATGCCCCTCACTGGCTGCAATGAGGGATGTCCCTCACTGGCTGTAATGGGGGATGCCCCTCACTGGCTGTAATGAGGGATGCCTCTCACTGGCTGTAATGAGGGATGCCTCTCACTGGCTGCAATGAGGGATGTCCCTAACTGGCTGCAACAAGCGATACCCCTCACTGGCTCTAATGGAGGGAAGACCCTCACTTGTTGTGTTGGAGGGATGCCCCACACTTGCTGGTATGGTGGGATGCTCCTCACTGGTTGTAATGAGCGATGCCGCTAACTGGCTGCAATGAGGGGGGCCCTCACTGGCTTAAATGGATGAATCCCACTCACTGGTTGTAATGGAGGGATGCCCCTCACTGGCTGCGATGAGGGATGCCCCTCACTGGCTGCAATGAGGGATGTCCCTCACTGGCTTTAATGGGGGATGCCCCTCACTGGCTGTAATGAGGGATGCCTCTCACTGGCTGTAATGAGGGATGCCCCTCACTGGCTGCGATGAGGGATGTCCCTAACTGGCTGCAATGAGGGATGTCCCTCACTTTCTGTAATGAGGGATGCCTCTCACTGGCTGCAATGAGGGATGCCTCTCACTGGCTGTAATGAGGGATGCCCCTCACTGGTTGCAATGAGGGATGTCCCTCACTGGCTGTAATGGGGGATGCCCCTCACTGGCTGTAATGAGGGATGCCTCTCACTGGCTGCAATGAGGGATGCCCCTCACTGGCTGCAATGAGTGATGTCCCTCACTGGCTGTGATGGGGGATGCCCCTCACTGGCTGTAATGAGGGATGCCTCTCACTGGCTGTAATGAGGGATGCCTCTCACTGGCTGCAATGACGGATGTCCCTAACTGGCTGCAATGAGGGATGTCCCTCACTTTCTGTAATGAGGGATGCCTCTCACTGGCTGCAATGAGGGATGCCTCTCACTGGCTGTAATGAGGGATGCCCCTCACTGGTTGCAATGAGGGATGTCCCTCACTGGCTGTAATGGGGGATGCCCCTCACTGGCTGTAATGAGGGATGCCTCTCACTGGCTGCAATGAGGGATGCCCCTCACTGGCTGCAATGAGTGATGTCCCTCACTGGCTGTGATGGGGGATGCCCCTCACTGGCTGTAATGAGGGATGCCTCTCACTGGCTGTAATGAGGGATGCCTCTCACTGGCTGCAATGACGGATGTCCCTAACTGGCTGCAACAAGCGATACCCCTCCCTGGCTCTAATGGAGGGAAGACCCTCACTTGTTGTGTTGGAGGGATGCCCCACACTGGCTGGTATGGTGGGATGCTCCTCACTGGTTGTAATGAGCGATGCCCCTAACTGGCTGCAATGAGGGGGGCCCTCACTGGCTTAAATGGATGAATTCCACTCACTGGTTGTAATGAAGGGATGTCCCTCACTGGCTGGAATGGATGAATTCCCCTCTCACTACAGCCAATGTGTTTGCAGAGGCCTTGCCTGTATCATTATTATTTATTTTATTCTTAGGTGATTTTTCCCTTTAGGGGGGTGGCAGGGGTGTGTCCGGGAGCAAGGTTTAAATGTTAAAAAAGTCTTCTCGTGTCCCTCCTTATGGCTTTCAAAAGTTGGGAGGTATGCATGTGTGTATGGGAGGACTGGCAAATTCATCATTGTCTATGTGCGGCAAGGTGGGGAGGATGTCCAAAAAGTGCCCAGGGCAGCTCAAATCCTAAATACAGCCTCGAGTGGGAAAGAGAGTGAGTCTGAGATAATGAAAATGGAAGTGGAGTGAGAATAAAAGAGCGGTCTAGGAATTGGTAAAAAAGAATCAGTTGATAAAAGAAATAAGACAATGACAATGTAAAGAAATAAAAGAGAAAAAGGTATTGTAAAGGATAGAGAGGGATAAAGGATAAAAGGAAAATGGCGTGATAGAAAAGCACATGGACATCAAGCTCTCCTTTTCCACCAGTGGGATTTCTTTTCTGGACTTAGTGGTGACATTTTTGTCTGACTTTACCCAGCTACTGACAATTTTAAAATATAACTGTCTTAGCTCCGGTGGATTGGGAAACAAAATCTTAAAGAGGACCAACAGTCAAAAATGAAATAAATCAGACAAACACAGCAAATAGTGCTCATATGTATCCCTCCCCAGGGAAATATACCGGTAGATTGCTGCACATAAAAAATAATGTACCCTTTTCTAACGCCTACTGGAATAAATTTTAAAAACAAGATGGCCGCTCATGGGCTTGCAGGCCACCTGCAAACAAGAAGTCATGCTGGGCTTGCTGTTACTATGCATGTCAGTTATGTCAGTTGGGAGAGGAAGCTACCGTTCTTTTCCAACTGTGCCAGGCTGTTGGTCCGGTTTAATGTTGGACCATAGAAAAATCACCTTGCTGCAATAGGACAGTTAACTTCTATGGGGGGGGATTTGCTGGTCACACAGAGGCTACGTGGTGATTTTGTTGTTATTTGGCAGTAAAGGGTTTGCAGCTGTACAGCAACGAAGCACAGCTTATGCACTCTTGTATTGGGACACATGAGCTTTTTCTCTTTGTATGTAAGTGGACACATGAGCTTTTTCTCTTTGCATATATGGCCAATTCCCATGTGGATGCTAAAAAATGATTTAATTCAACAAATCCTGCAAATAATCTCTATCCCGTACACAACACCACACCCATTACTCTGAAAACTGGTTTCCTAGGCTGACATATCTGTAAACAGTTTATTACTGCTCTGTTTTATGTTGAATATATAATGTTTAGGGGGATGATCCAGCTAAATCCTGTTAATGTCAGGTCTTGGATGCTTGGATGCAGTCTTTAAACCAACAACATTTATTATGGTAAGTAACATTTTTCATACCACACCACACATTGCATCGGTAACTGGTTTTATACTTGCAGTGGGAACAGTATCCTGCAGATAAAGTAAAACATATAATTTAAGCTTGATTGTAACATCTTACACACATCATCCAGATCATTTTATCCAAAGAAACCAATTCAAAACTGGACATAAATAAACGCCACATAAATTACCTGCATAACCCAAATTACCTCAATGTTTTCTATTCATCATTTTTAACTCACTTCTTTTACTCAACAACCAAGTATTACACATACAAAGGAATTTCTGCTCTGCTTTTAACCCATCCATGCAAACTAGGTAACCAAATTAGTAACCAAATTAGTAAGCACACGGGGAGGCTGATTTATTAATAGCGACATGTAGCGACAGTTGAGCCACTGTAGCAGTATTTTCACAGCGCCCGCTAGTAGTCGCTGTGCTTGGCCATTGTTCGGGTTGTTGACAGCGACTCAGAGGCCGATTCATTAATAGCGCCAGGTAGCGACAGATGAGCGACTGTAGCGTGATTTTTACAGCACCAGCCAGTATTCGCTGTGCTTGGCCGGCGTTTGCTTGATGACAGCGACTCAGTCGGTGTGCGGTAATGTTGAATACGGGCTTAGGGGTCGCTGTTTCACAGGTTCAGCGTTGTATGTGAGCGCCTGACAACGAATGGCCAGAGCGAACGGCTTGCTTCATATTCATTAACAAATCACGCTCCGAATTTGCTGGCGCTGTCCATTCCTTGTTTAAACCCCAGTGCGCTGGCGGCAATGGGTGTTAACTAGTTTTTAACCCCTAAACAACCATATTTTTTTGATTGTAACATTATACATGTTTTTTGAATCATTTTGTAATATGAATACATTAATATCAGACCTGTAAGATCAATTCTGCACAAATTTTTTTTTACTTTAAAAAAAAACCTAACATTGCAGAAGTGGTCTCAGAATTTTTGACATTAAAAAAAAAAATAAAATAATACCAATTAATTATGATTAATTAAAGATTGCTCCATTGAAATGCATTGGACAACGCCAGGGAGTGACAGGTCATACCTGGCGCTGTGAAGGAATTTGCAGCGGCGCTGCTTCCAGGCGGCTTCATGATGAATCCCGCGCTAGCCGTCGCTCTCGCCGGCGCTAGCCTCATTTAGCTTGATAAATGCGTCATTGTGACCGCCGCCGGGCGTACTTGAGTCGGTAGCCGCCGATAGCTGGCGGTACCTGGCGCTCGTCAGACACTACCTGGTGCTAGCCCGTGATAAATAAGGCCCAAGGTTAGGAGTCGCTATTTGACAGGTTCCGTGATGTATGGGTGCACATGATAGCGACTGGTCAGAGTGACCGGCTCCCACCATATTCATCAAAAAATCAGGCTCAAAAAATTCAAGCGCTGTTGAAACCCCAGAGCGCTGGCGGCGATGTGTTAAAAGTAGTTTTTTAACCCCCAAACCACCATATTTTTGGAAACCAAAAAAAAAAAAATTTTTGAATAATTTAGTAATATGAATACATTAATATCAGACCTGTAATATCAATTCTGCACATTTTTTTTTTTATTCCCTTAAAAAAATTATCTAAAATGGCAGAAGTCACAGAATTTTTCACATTAAAAAAAAAAAAAAAACATTAATAACAATTTTATTATTAATATTTAAAGATTGTTCCATTGAAATGCATTGGAGAGCGCCAGGTAGCGAGAGGTCATACCTGTCGCTGTTCAAGGTCGGGCGCTGGCGCTGTGGGCTGAGGCTGGAATAATGATGAATGAGTCGCTATATGGCGCTATCTCAGTCGCTAAGCAGGATCGGCTTGATAAATGTGTGATTGTGGTGGGGAGCCGGCGTTCTCGTGGCGGGGCCCGTCATTACCGGCCACTCACCAGTCGCTACCTGACGCTATTCCTTCATAAATAAGGGCCTAAGTGAACTGAGTGGAAACACAAAGTGGTGGGCCATCCTAGTCACTGCACCCAGGCAGAGCCGGATTAACGTAGGGGCGGATGGAGCTGCCGCTCCAGGCCCCTACGTTAAGACAGGCCGAGCAGGCTGCAAACGCGGCCCGCATAGGCCGCTCCCGTGGTCGCCTGGTCTGCCAGTCAGCGTTCCCTCTAACGTGCGCGGCCGCGCACTCGCGTAGGTAGGTAGGTATTTGGGCAGGTAGGTGGGTGGCAGGTAGGTGGGTCGTCCAGTCAATGGGCAGGTAGGTGGATGAGTTGGTAGGTCCGTAGGTAAGGTAGGTGGGAAGGTAGGTCAGTGGGAAAGTAGATGGGTGGGTAGGTAGGTCAGTAGGTAGGTGGGTAGGTAGTTAGCTGGGTCAGTGGACAGGTAGAAGAGATTGCCACATTTGAGTGATTTAGTTCAAATATACATGATCATGAAAAGTAAATTGACTGATAGTAAAAGAAATACACTCAAATATACTTACTCCTATAATCTTAGGCAAGCAGTCTGGACCGAGGAAGTTTCCAACCTGTCATAAAGAAAGTGCCCAGTTATTAGATGTATTAGGCTTCATTTGGGGTATTAAACCCAGCTCTTCTGTCTTAAAGTGGACCAAAACCCAGGATTTTGACTACCCTGCGTGTTGGTCCTTTCCCCCGATCGGGGGTGTCCCGCTTTGTGAAAACCCCCCAGGACACCAAGCCAAGCTCACCCCTTCTCTGTCCCACAGCACATCTATGAGCAGCGGCTCTGACGGCTGCATTCTCCGCTTCCCTCTAACAGGGAGAGTTCCTCCACTGGCCATTCACAAATGGCTGGCGTGGGCACCCCACATGCGTGGCAGGTAGCCGCATAATTCTCAGGCTGTGCATGGCTGTGCCATCGGTAACTGAATGTGACATGATTCACAGCAAGGGGCCCACCATGACACTGTCGCCCAAAGGGCCCATCAAAACCTGGAGCCGGCCCTGAGATGCTTGACTAGGTGCCGCTGGGCCTGCTGTACTTCAATCCCTGCTGACTCCAGAGACCCCAGAGACTAAGACCCCAAGGGAAAAGGTACCGGGCGAGCTTCATGTAATAAAAATTGTTATATAAAAAAATTGAAAAATAAATGATGAGTGTGTGTGAATACATGATGATTTTTGGGGGGTGGGGGTGAATAGATGGTTTTGGGGGATTTGAGTAGATGATGATTTTGGGGTGTGAATAGATGATAATTGTTTGGGGGGGGCAATAGATGATGATCTTGGGGGGTGTTTGTGTGAATAAATGATGTTTTTTGGAGGGGGTGTCTGTGTGTGTAAATAGATGATGGTTTTGGGGCCGGGTGACTTGCCGAAACCCCCTTACTCCGTTACCTGCATTCTCAAAGCTGTGCTGGGGGGGGGGCGACCACTCTACCAGCCTACATAGCTGGTGCCCGGGCTGGTTTTTCTGGACATGCCACATGTGTTTAATATTTAAGGGTTTAAAATTTAAAATAAAAAAAGCATTGGGTTCCCCTCCATTCTGGAGGTTTAACCCTAAATAATGAAGAAAAGGGCATGGGGTCCCCCCTGTCCAGCAACAGATGCCGAACTACCAGCTTCTGTTGCTCTCTCCACCAGTATAAAAAGCTCCTCCCTGTGGCAAGAAGCAAGATACTGGGAGCCTAGCGTGAGACAGAGTAAGCTGAAGACACCAGCCATGCTGGAGGATGAGGACATCGCCTAGCGCTGGAATGGGGATGGAGGTAAGTCTATTTCTTAATTTTTTATGAGCGAGAATTTGATTTGATTCTTGGAGAATTCCGGCAAGTCGCAGAAATCGATTTTTCAAGATGTTCGCTCATCTCTATTGTTGTTGTTTACAAACTTTAAAAATGCTGCATCTTTCCTGTAAAAATGCCCCATCACAGGTACAAGTCATTTTGTGGGAAAATGTTTGGTTGTGTTAACAATATAACACTAGGGTGCAGTTTACAACCCAAAAGAGTGAAAGTGTTTTATGATATTGATGAATAAATTACAGCTATTTACTGTAACTGGATGGTCAATAAGGTTTAGGCAGATTATTAGGAACGTTCTGATACTATGAAAGACTTTATGATTGAAATAAACATGATGTAGGTTCCCAATACTGAACATCCATGTGTTGGTAGAAATATACCTCTCTGGTATAAACATTTATACCAATACATGGAGGCTACTTTCACACTGTAGGGTTGCTGGGTATTCACAATCTACTTCTGATAACCCCACAATTACTATGAAAACACTGCCCATTGTAACCTATGAACACTTTTAAACAGGCGTTTGAACATTGCAATTGCCCCGCAATTTCCAAACACCCATTTGAAAGGGTCCATAGATTACTGCTATGGCTACCTGCAAACAGCCGGCATGCTTTGATTTTCTGAGGTATTGCTTGCGATTACACTCCACTGAGAAGTGATCGCAAGCGCTAGTGCTTTGGAAATGTTGCAATATCAGTTGAGCTAGTGATTTCATAAGTCGCGTGGAGGCTGATTCATTACTAGCGCCAGGTACTGACAGATGAGCGTCTGTAGCGAGGAGCCCAGAGCGACCGCTAGTAGTCACTGTGATCGGCTATGGGTTGCTATTACAGAGCGCCTCAGTCACTGGTCGGCATTGATGAATATGTTGTGTGAGTCGCTCTAAAACCAGTACAGCACTGTATGGGAGGGAACGGTAGCGACTGCTCAGTGTAACCGACTTCGACGCTCAAAATTGGGTCGCTGTAGCCCAGAGCGCCAGAAGCTGTGTGATTAAAGTCTGTTTTTGAACACATATCCACCAGTAACAAAGCGAAAACACATGGAATGACATTGTTGTAACATTGAGACATTAACACTTTAATGCAAGACTTGTAATGACAATTCTGCATAAAAAAATAAAAAATCTAAAAAGTTTTTAAAATTATTTGATCCAAAAAGAAAAAATTAAATTAAACCCTGTTTAAAGAGAAGAAATGGACCATCCACTGAAATGTATGGTAGAGCGACAGGTAATACCTGGCACTCTGGAAGCTAGAGCACCGGCGCTATACACTGAGCCGTCTATGAATCGTTTGCTTTGTGTCGCTCACCAGAATCGCTTTCATAAATGTGGTATTCCGTTCAGTGCCCGGCGGTCACATTTGCTGCCGGTCGCTACCTGGTGCTACCTGCCGCTATGGCTTGATAAATAACCCCCCTAGTCACCCCAGTGTGAAAGTAGCCTAAGATGACGATGAGAGTCCAACTCTTGTTTCCTGACAGACTAAGGAGTCTTCTATTTCTCAAGACTAATATGGTGCAGCTGTCAGATCAGTTTTGTTTATTTTTAAGATTTCTGATTAATGAAGTCTATTTGTTTAGCATTTTCAATTCAGTTTCGTATACAGTTTGTACAAGACTTAATATAAATAAGATTTTTACCGTACCTTGCATGCTTGCTTAACAATATTATCCAGGAGCTCTATTGTATCTTCCTGAAAATGAAAACCAGAATATCAGTTGTGATGTATATAAGTGCTGTGATATGTTTTACATTTTGGCACCAATAAACAACATCCTCTGTTCCCAAACGCTATTATTAAACCTCAGCAGGGAATGTGGAAGGAGATGGGGGTGAAGGAGGAAAGCTGTTGGGGAATAGAAACAAAGTTCCCCTTAGGTTTCTTGTTTACTGCAGGTAATTGCTGGCAAACCTGACTGCTGAGATCAGGTATTTGTGCCATGGTAATGCGTTGGTAATGTAAATAACACCTCAAACTCATCTCAGGTAACCCTATTTTCTATAGGTTACTGTAAGCTAGGGGGAGCTCTGTTTCTTCTGCCTTGAGTGGTATTTAGCTTAAAAATGTCCCTGCTTTTATCCCTGGCTCATTAGTTTTTACATACAAGTGATGATAAAAATTGGCATGCGCATGACTTGATAGGAAAGACCTGCTCTTTCTGCCACTTGTGTCTCCAAGCCCACATGCTCACCATTCATGAACTCTACCTGAAAAATGAGACAGGAGGTGCAAGAAGCATAAAATAGCACTGACATATTGGCATTTGAAGAAACATCTGATTCGTGCTTTAAGAATGATGTACAGCCAGCCCTTCATACTCACGGCTTTGACATTTCCATTTTGCATTGGAGTGCAAATTACAAAGAAAATAACCTCTTACCTTGCTTAGATCCTGGGCCTCTTTCCCGGGCACAGGCTACAGCTGTACAGACAGGACACAGAGAGCATCCCGTTCTCTATATGTGCCGATGTACAGAGCGGGGAAAGCTGGGGGAATGGCACTGGATGCCCGGTGGCAAGATAAGGTTTTTTTTTTTATCTTTGTAACACCCCCCCCCCCTGCCCTGCGCTAATGGTGCCTCCTGGGCTCTCTGCTTTTTGGGGGGGGCGCTGAGGTTATTCCCAATTTCTCAATATTTGCACATGTGCTGTACACCTAGCCCCCACAAATACAGGTCTGGCTGTACTATTGAATAAAATGGTCAAACATCTAAGGGTGGGGATAGTAAGAATTGGAGGATAATGCATAAATGCTGCTGACGATCAGTAGGTAGGTATTTGGGCAGGTAGGTGGGTCGTCCAGTCAATGGGCAGGTAGGTGGATGAGTTGGTAGGTCCGTAGGTAAGGTAGGTGGGAAGGTAGGTCAGTGGGAAGGTAAGTGGGTGGGTAGGCAGGTGAGTAGGTAAGGTAGGTGGGGAAGGTAGGTCAGTGGGAAAGTAGGTGGGTGGGTAGGTAGGTCAGTAGGTAGGTGGGTAGGTAGTTAGCTGGGTCAGTGGACAGGTAAAAGAGATTGCCACATTTGAGTGATTTAGTTCAAATATGCATGATCATGAAAAGTAAATTGACTGATAGTAAAAGAAATACACTCAAATATACTTACTCCTATAATCTTAGGCAAGCAGTCTGGACCGAGGAAGTTTCCAACCTGTCATAAAGAAAGTGCCCAGTTATTAGACGTATTAGACTTCATTTGGGGTATTAAACCCAGCTCTTCTGTCTTAAAGTGGACCAAAACCCAGGATTTTGACTACCCTGCGTGTTGGTCCTTTCCCCCGATCCGGGGTGTCCCGCTTTGTGAAAACCCCCCAGGACACCAAGCCAAGCTCACCCCTTCTCTGTCCCACAGCACGTCTATGAACAGCGGCTCTGACGGCTGCATTTTCCGCTTCCCTCTAACAGGGAGAGTTCCTCCACTGGCCACTCACAAATGGCTGCCGTGGGCACGCCACATGCGTGGCAGGTAGCCGCATAATTCTCAGGCTGTGCATGGCTGTGCCATCGGTAACTGAATGTGACATGATTCACAGCAAGGGGCCCACCATGACACTGTCGCCCAAAGGGCCCATCAAAACCTGGAGCCTGCCCTGAGATGCTTGACTAGGTGCCGCTGGGCCTGCTGTACTTCAACCCCTGCTGACTCCAGAGACCCCAGAGACTAAGACCCCAAGGGAAAAGATACCGGGCGAGCTTCATGTAATAAAAATTGTTATATAAAAAAATTGAAAAATAAATGATGAGTGTGTGTGAATACATGATGATTTTTGGGGGGTGGGGGTGAATAGATGGTTTTGGGGGATTTGAGTAGATGATGATTTTGCGGTGTGTGAATAGATGATAATTTTTTTGGGGGGCAATAGATGATGATCTTGGGGGGTGTTTGTGTGAATAAATGATGCTTTTTGGAGGGGGTGTCTGTGTGTGTAAATAGATTATGGTTTTGGGGCATGTGTGTAAATAGATGATGATTTTGGGGGGGGGGGGTGTGGTCTGTCTGTGTCACCTATAAAGAGAGATGCCCCTCACTGGCTGCAATGAGGGATGCCCCTAACTGGCTGTAATGAGGGATGCCCCTCACTGGCTGTAATGAGGGATGCCCCTCACTGGGTGCGATGAGGGATGCCCCTCACTGGCTGCAATGAGGGATGTCCCTCACTGGCTGTGATGGGGGATGCCCCTCACTGGCTGTAATGAGGTATGCCTCTCACTGGCTGTAATGAGGGATGCCCCGCACTGGCTGCAATGAGGAATGTCCCTCACTTTCTGTAATGAGGGATGCCTCTCACTGGCTTCAATGAGGGATGCCCCTCTCTGGCTGTAATGAGGGATGCCCCTCACTGGCTGCGATGAGGGATGCCCCTCACTGGCTGCAATGAGGGATGTCCCTCACTGGCTGTAATGGGGGATGCCCCTCACTGGCTGTAATGAGGGATGCCTCTCACTGGCTGTAATGAGGGATGCCCCTCACTGGCTGCAATGAGGGATGTCCCTCACTGGCTGTAATGGGGGATGCCCCTCACTGGCTGTAATGAGGGATGCCTCTCACTGGCTGTAATGAGGGATGCCCCTCACTGGCTGCAATGAGGGATGTCCCTCACTTTCTGTAATGAGGGATGCCTCTCACTGGCTGCAATGAGGGATGTCCCTCACTGGCTGTAATGGGGGATGCCCCTCACTGGCTGTAATGAGGGATGCCTCTCACTGGCTGCAATGAGGGATGCCTCTCACTGGCTGCAATGAGGGATGTCCCTAACTGGCTGTAATGAGGGATGTCCCTCACTTTCTGTAATGAGGGATGCCTCTCACTGGCTGCAATGAGGGATGCCTCTCACTGGCTGTAATGAGGATGCCCCTCACTGGCTGCAATGAGGGATGCCTCTCACTGGCTGTAATGAGGGATGCCCCTCACTGGCTGTAATGAGGGATGCCCCTCACTGGCTGCAATGAGGGATATCCCTCACTTTCTGCAATGAGGGATGTCCCTCACTGGCTGTAATGGGGGATGCCCCTCACTGGCTGTAATGAGGGATGCCTCTCACTGGCTGTAATGAGCGATGCCCCTCACTGGCTGCAATGAGGGATGCCCCTCACTGGCTGTAATGAGGGATGCCTTTCACTGGCTGTAATGAGCGATGCCCCTCACTGGCTGCAATGAGGGATGCCCCTCACTGGCTGTAATGAGGGATGCCTCTCACTGGCTGTAATGAGCGATGCCCCTCACTGGCTGCAATGAGGGATGCCCCTCACTGGCTGTAATGAGGGATGCCTCTCACTGGCTGTAATGAGCGATGCCCCTCACTGGCTGCAATGAGGGATGCCCCTCACTGGCTGTAATGAGGGATGCCTTTCACTGGCTGTAATGAGGGATGCCCCTCACTGGCTGCGATGAGGGATGCCCCTCACTGGCTGCGATGAGGGATGCCCCTCACTGGCTGCAATGAGGGATGTCCCTCACTGGCTGTAATGGGGGATGCCCCTCACTGGCTGTAATGAGGGATGCCTCTCACTGGCTGTAATGAGGGATGCCCCTCACTGGCTGCAATGAGGGATGTCCCTCACTTTCTGTAAAGAGGGATGCCTCTCACTGGCTGCAATGAGGGACGTCCCTCACTGGCTGTAATGAGGGATGCCTCTCACTGGCTGTAATGAGGGATGCCTCTCACTGGCTGCAATGAGGGATGTCCCTAACTGGCTGCAATGAGGGATGTCCCTCACTTTCTGTAATGAGGGATGCCTCTCACTGGCTGCAATGAGGGAGTCCTCTCACTGACTGTAATGAGGGATGTCCCTCACTGGCTGCAATGAAGGATGCCTCTCACTGGCTGTAATGAGGGATGCCCCTCACTGGCTGCAATGAGGGATGTCCCTCACTGGCTGTAATGGGGGATGCCCCTCACTTGCTGTAATGAGGGATGCCTCTCACTGGCTGTAATGAGGGATGCCTCTCACTGGCTGCAATGAGGGATGTCCCTAACTGGCTGCAACAAGCGATACCCCTCACTGGCTCTAATGGAGGGAAGACCCTCACTTGTTGTGTTGGAGGGATGCCCCACACTGGCCGGTATGGTGGGATGCTCATCACTGGTTGTAATGAGCGATGCCCCCAACTGGCTGCAATGAGGGGGGCCCTCACTGGCTTAAATGGATGAAATCCACTCACTGGTTGTAATGGAGGGATGCCCCTCACTGGCTGCGATGAGGGATGCCCCTCACTGGCTGCAATGAGGGATGTCCCTCACTGGCTGTAATGGGGCATGCCCCTCACTGGCTGTAATGAGGGATGCCTCTCACTGGCTGTAATGAGGGATGCCCCTCACTGGCTGCGATGAGGGATGTCCCTAACTGGCTGCAATGAGGGATGTCCCTCACTTTCTGTAATGAGGGATGCCTCTCACTGGCTGTAATGAGGGATGCCCTCACTGGCTGCAATGAGGGATGTCCCTCACTGGCTGTAATGGGGGATGCCCCTCACTGGCTGTAATGAGGGATGCCTCTCACTGGCTGCAATGAGGGATGTCCCTCACTGGCTGTAATGGGGGATGCCCCTCACTGGCTGTAATGAGGGATGTCCCTAACTGGCTGTAATGAGGGATGCCTCTCACTGGCTGTAATGAGGGATGCCTCTCACTGGCTGCAATGCTGGATGTCCCTAACTGGCTGCAATGAGGGATGTCCCTCACTTTCTGTAGTTAGGGATGCCTCTCACTGGCTGCAATGAGGGATGTCCCTCACTGGCTGTAATGGGGGATGCCCCTCACTGGCTGTAATGAGGGATGCCTCTCACTGGCTGTAATGAGGGATGCCCCTCACTGGCTGCAATGAGGGATGTCCCTCACTGGCTGTAATGGGGGATGCCCCTCACTGGCTGTAATGAGGGATGCCTCTCACTGGCTGTAATGAGGGATGCCTCTCACTGGCTGCAATGAGGGATGTCCCTAACTGGCTGCAACAAGCGATACCCCTAACTGGCTCTAATGGAGGGAAGACCCTCACTTGTTGTGTTGGAGGGATGCCCCACACTGGCTGGTATGGTGGGATGCTCCTCACTGGTTGTAATGAGCGATGCCCCTAACTGCAGTGAGGGGGGGCTGAAATGAGGGGGGCCCTCACTGGCTTAAATGGATTAATTCCACTCACTGGTTGTAATGGAGAAATGCCCCTCACTGGCTGCGATGAGGGATGTCCCTTACTGGCTGTAATGGGGGATGCCTCTCACTGGCTGTAATGAGGGATGCCTTTCACTGGCTGTAATGAGGGATGCACCTCACTGGCTGCGATGAGGGATGTCCCTAACTGGCTGCAATGAGGGATGCACCTCACTTTCTGTAATGAGGGATGCCTCTCACTGGCTGTAATGAGGGATGCCCCTCACTGGCTGCAATGAGGGATGTCCCTCACTTTCTGTAATGAGGGATGCCTCTCACTGGCTGCAATGAGGGATGTCCCTCACTGGCTGTAATGGGGGATGCCCCTCACTGGCTGTAATGAGGGATGCCTCTCACTGGCTGTAATGAGGGATGCCCCTCACTGGCAGCAATGAGGGATGTCCCTCACTGGCTGTAATGGGGGATGCCCCTCACTGGCTGTAATGAGGGATGCCTCTCACTGGCTGTAATGAGGGATGCCTCTCACTGGCTGTAATGAGGGATGCCTCTCACTGGCTGCAATGAGGGATGTCCCTAACTGGCTGCAACAAGCGATACCCCTCACTGGCTCTAATAGAGGGAAGACCCTCACTTGTTGTGTTGGAGGGATGCCCCACACTGGCTGGTATGGTGGGATGCTCCTCACTGGTTGTAATGAGCGATGCCCCTAACTGGCTGCAATGAGGGGGGGCCCTCACTGGCTGTAGAGGGATGCCTCTCACTGGCTGTAATGAGGGATGCCCCTCACTGGCTGCAATGAGGGATGTCCCTCACTTTCTGTAATGAGGGATACCTCTCACTGGCTGCAATGAGGGATGTCCCTCACTGGCTGTAATGGGGGATGCCCCTCACTGGCTGTAATGAGGGATGCCTCTCACTGGCTGTAATGAGGGATGCCCCTCACTGGCTGCGATGAGGGATGCCCCTCACTGGCTGCAATGAGGGATGTCCCTCACTGGCTGTACTGGGGGATGCCCCTCACTGGCTGTAATGAGGGATGCCTCTCACTGGCTGTAATGAGGGATGCCTCTCACTGGCTGCAATGAGGGATGTCCCTAACTGGCTGCAACAAGCGATACCCCTCACTGGCTCTAATGGAGGGAAGACCCTCACTTGTTGTGTTGGAGGGATGCCCCACACTGGCTGGTATGGTGGGATGCTCCTCACTGGTTGTAATGAGCGATGCCCCTAACTGGCTGCAATGAGGGGGGCCCTCACTGGCTGTAGAGGGATGCCTCTCACTGGCTGTAATGAGGGATGCCCCTCACTGGCTGCAATGAGGGATGTCCCTCACTGGCTGTAATGGGGCATGCCCCTCACTGGCTGTAATGAGGGATGCCTCTCACTGGCTGTAATGAGGGATGCCCCTCACTGGCTGCGATGAGGGATGTCCCTAACTGGCTGCAATGAGGGATGTCCCTAACTTTCTGTAATGAGGGATGCCTCTCACTGGCTGCAATGAGGGATTCCTCTCACTGACTGTAATGAGGGATGTCCCTCACTGGCTGCAATGAAGGATGCCTCTCACTGGCTGTAATGAGGGATGCCCCTCACTGGCTGCAATGAGGGATGTCCCTCACTTTCTGTAATGAGGGATGCCTCTCACTGGCTGCAATGAGGGATGTCCCTCACTGGCTGTAATGGGGGATGCCCCTCACTGGCTGTAATGAGGGATGCCTCTCACTGGCTGTAATGAGGGATGCCCCTCACTGGCTGCAATGAGGGATGTCCCTCACTGGCTGTAATGGGGGATGCCCCTCACTGGCTGTAATGAGGGATGCCTCTCACTGGCTGTAATGAGGGATGCCTCTCACTGGCTGCAATGAGGGATGTCCCTAACTGGCTGCAACAAGCGATACCCCTCACTGGCTCTAATGGAGGGAAGACCCTCACTTGTTGTGTTGGAGGGATGCCCCACACTGGCCGGTATGGTGGGATGCTCATCACTGGTTGTAATGAGCGATGCCCCCAACTGGCTGCAACGAGGGGGGCCCTCACTGGCTTAAATGGATGAAATCCACTCACTGGTTGTAATGGAGGGATGCCCCTCACTGGCTGCGATGAGGGATGCCCCTCACTGGCTGCAATGAGGGATGTCCCTCACTGGCTGTAATGGGGCATGCCCCTCACTGGCTGTAATGAGGGATGCCTCTCACTGGCTGTAATGAGGGATGCCCCTCACTGGCTGTGATGAGGGATGTCCCTAACTGGCTGCAATGAGGGATGTCCCTCACTTTCTGTAATGAGGGATGCCTCTCACTGGCTGTAATGAGGGATGCCCTCACTGGCTGCAATGAGGGATGTCCCTCACTGGCTGTAATGGGGGATGCCCCTCACTGGCTGTAATGAGGGATGCCTCTCACTGGCTGTAATGAGGGATGCCCCTCACTGGCTGCGATGAGGGATGTCCCTAACTGGCTGCAATGAGGGATGTCCCTCACTTTCTGTAATGAGGGATGCCTCTCACTGGCTGCAATGAGGGATTCCTCTCACTGACTGTAATGAGGGATGTCCCTCACTGGCTGCAATGAAGGATGCCTCTCACTGGCTGTAATGAGGGATGCCCCTCACTGGCTGCAATGAGGGATGTCCCTCACTGGCTGTAATGGGGGATGCCCCTCACTGGCTGTAATGAGGGATGCCTCTCACTGGCTGTAATGAGGGATGCCCCTCACTGGCTGCAATGAGGGATGTCCCTCACTGGCTGTAAGGGGGGATGCCCCTCACTGGCTGTAATGAGGGATGCCTCTCACTGGCTGTAATGAGGGATGCCTCTCACTGGCTGCAATGAGGGATGTCCCTCACTGGCTGTAATGGGGGATGCCCCTCACTGGCTGTAATGAGGGATGTCCCTAACTGGCTGTAATGAGGGATGCCTCTCACTGGCTGTAATGAGGGATGCCTCTCACTGGCTGCAATGTTGGATGTCCCTAACTGGCTGCAATGAGGGATGTCCCTCACTTTCTGTAGTTAGGGATGCCTCTCACTGGCTGCAATGAGGGATGTCCCTCACTGGCTGTAATGGGGGATGCCCCTCACTGGCTGTAATGAGGGATGCCTCTCACTGTCTGTAATGAGGGATGCCCCTCACTGGCTGCAATGAGGGATGTCCCTCACTGGCTGTAATGGGGGATGCCCCTCACTGGCTGTAATGAGGGATGCCTCTCACTGGCTGTAATGAGGGATGCCTCTCACTGGCTGCAATGAGGGATGTCCCTAACTGGCTGCAACAAGCGATACCCCTCACTGGCTCTAATGGAGGGAAGACCCTCACTTGTTGTGTTGGAGGGATGCCCCACACTGGCTGGTATGGTGGGATGCTCCTCACTGGTTGTAATGAGCGATGCCCCTAACTGCAGTGAGGGGGGGCTGAAATGAGGGGGGGCCCTCACTGGCTTAAATGGATTAATTCCACTCACTGGTTGTAATGGAGGGATGCCCCTCACTGGCTGCGATGAGGGATGTCCCTTACTGGCTGTAATGGGGGATGCCTCTCACTGGCTGTAATGAGGGATGCCTTTCACTGGCTGTAATGAGGGATGCACCTCACTGGCTGCGATGAGGGATGTCCCTAACTGGCTGCAATGAGGGATGTCCCTCACTTTCTGTAATGAGGGATGCCTCTCACTGGCTGTAATGAGGGATGCCCCTCACTGGCTGCAATGAGGGATGTCCCTCACTTTCTGTAATGAGGGATGCCTCTCACTGGCTGCAATGAGGGATGTCCCTCACTGGCTGTAATGGGGGATGCCCCTCACTGGCTGTAATGGGGGATGCCCCTCACTGGCTGTAATGAGGGATGCCTCTCACTGGCTGTAATGAGGGATGCCCCTCACTGGCAGCAATGAGGGATGTCCCTCACTGGCTGTAATGGGGGATGCCCCTCACTGGCTGTAATGAGGGATGCCTCTCACTGGCTGTAATGAGGGATGCCTCTCACTGGCTGTAATGAGGGATGCCTCTCACTGGCTGCAATGAGGGATGTCCCTAACTGGCTGCAACAAGCGATACCCCTCACTGGCTCTAATAGAGGGAAGACCCTCACTTGTTGTGTTGGAGGGATGCCCCACACTGGCTGGTATGGTGGGATGCTCCTCACTGGTTGTAATGAGCGATGCCCCTAACTGGCTGCAATGAGGGGGGGCCCTCACTGGCTGTAGAGGGATGCCTCTCACTGGCTGTAATGAGGGATGCCCCTCACTGGCTGCAATGAGGGATGTCCCTCACTTTCTGTAATGAGGGATGCCTCTCACTGGCTGCAATGAGGGATGTCCCTCACTGGCTGTAATGGGGGATGCCCCTCACTGGCTGTAATGAGGGATGCCTCTCACTGGCTGTAATGAGGGATGCCCCTCACTGGCTGCGATGAGGGATGCCCCTCACTGGCTGCAATGAGGGATGTCCCTCACTGGCTGTAATGGGGGATGCCCCTCACTGGCTGTAATGAGGGACGCCTCTCACTGGCTGTAATGAGGGATGCCTCTCACTGGCTGCAATGAGGGCTGTCCCTAACTGGCTGCAACAAGCGATACCCCTCACTGGCTCTAATAGAGGGAAGACCCTCACTTGTTGTGTTGGAGGGATGCCCCACACTGGCTGGTATGGTGGGATGCTCCTCACTGGTTGTAATGAGCGATGCCGCTAACTGGCTGCAATGAGGGGGGGCCCTCACTGGCTTAAATGGATGAATCCCACTCACTGGTTGTAATGGAGGGATGCCCCTCACTGGCTGCGATGAGGGATGCCCCTCACTGGCTGCAATGAGGGATGCCCCTCACTGGCTTTAATGGGGGATGCCCCTCACTGGCTGTAATGAGGGATGCCTCTCACTGGCTGTAATGAGGGATGCCCCTCACTGGCTGCGATGAGGGATGTCCCTAACTGGCTGCAATGAGGGATGTCCCTCACTTTCTGTAATGAGGGATGCCTCTCACTGGCTGCAATGAGGGATGCCTCTCACTGGCTGTAATGAGGGATGCCCCTCACTGGTTGCAATGAGGGATGTCCCTCACTGGCTGTAATGGGGGATGCCCCTCACTGGCTGTAATGAGGGATGCCTCTCACTGGCTGCAATGAGGGATGCCCCTCACTGGCTGCAATGAGTGATGTCCCTCACTGGCTGTGATGGGGGATGCCCCTCACTGGCTGTAATGAGGGATGCCTCTCACTGGCTGTAATGAGGGATGCCTCTCACTGGCTGCAATGACGGATGTCCCTAACTGGCTGCAACAAGCGATACCCCTCACTGGCTCTAATGGAGGGAAGACCCTCACTTGTTGTGTTGGAGGGATGCCCCACACTGGCTGGTATGGTGGGATGCTCCTCACTGGTTGTAATGAGCGATGCCCCTAACTGGCTGCAATGAGGGGGGCCCTCACTGGCTTAAATGGATGAATTCCACTCACTGGTTGTAATGAAGGGATGTCACTCACTGGCTGGAATGGATGAATTCCCCTCTCACTACAGCCAATGTGTTTGCAGAGGCCTTGCCTGTATCATTATTATTTATTTTATTCTTAGGTGATTTTTCCCTTTAGGGGAGTGGCAGGGGTGTGTCCGGGAGCAAGGTTTAAATGTTAAAAAAGTCTTCTCGTGTCCCTCCTTATGGCTTTCAAAAGTTGGGAGGTATGCATGTGTGTATGGGAGGACTGGCAAATTCATCATTGTCTATGTGCGGCAAGGCGGGGAGGATGTCCAAAAAGTGCCCAGGGCAGCTCAAATCCTAAATACAGCCTCGAGTGGGAAAGAGAGTGAGTCTGAGATAATGAAAATGGAAGTGGAGTGAGAATAAAAGAGCGGTCTAGGAATTGGTAAAAAAGAATCAGTTGATAAAAGAAATAAGACAATGACAATGTAAAGAAATAAAAGAGAAAAAGGTATTGTAAAGGATAGAGAGGGATAAAGGATAAAAGGAAAATGGCGTGATAGAAAAGCACATGGACATCAAGCTCTCCTTTTCCACCAGTGGGATTTCTTTTCTGGACTTAGTGGTGACATTTTTGTCTGACTTTACCCAGCTACTGACAATTTTAAAATATAACTGTCTTAGCTCCGGTGGATTGGGAAACAAAATCTTAAAGAGGACCAACAGTCAAAAATGAAATAAATCAGACCAACACAGCAAATAGTGCTCATATGTATCCCTCCCCAGGGAAATATACCGGTAGATTGCTGCACATAAAAAATAATGTACCCTTTTCTAACGCCTACTGGAATAAATTTTAAAAACAAGATGGCCGCTCATGGGCTTGCAGGCCACCTGCAAACAAGAAGTCATGCTGGGCTTGCTGTTACTATGCATGTCAGTTATGTCAGTTGGGAGAGGAAGCTACCGTTCTTTTCCAACTGTGCCAGGCTGTTGGTCCGGTTTAATGTTGGACCATAGAAAAATCACCTTGCTGCAATAGGACAGTTAACTTCTATGGGAGGGGATTTGCTGGTCACACGGAGGCTACATGGTGATTTTGTTGTTATTTGGCAGTAAAGGGTTTGCAGCTGTACAGCAACGAAGCACAGCTTATGCACTCTTGTATTGGGACACATGAGCTTTTTCTCTTTGTATGTAAGTGGACACATGAGCTTTTTCTCTTTGCATATATGGCCAATTCCCATGTGGATGCTAAAAAATGATTTAATTCAACAAATCCTGCAAATAATCTCTATCCCGTACACAACACCACACCCATTACTCTGAAAACTGGTTTCCTAGGCTGACATATCTGTAAACAGTTTATTACTGCTCTGTTTTATGTTGAATATATAATGTTTAGGGGGATGATCCAGCTAAATCCTGTTAATGTCAGGTCTTGGATGCTTGGATGCAGTCTTTAAACCAACAACATTTATTATGGTAAGTAACATTTTTCATACCACACCACACATTGCATCGGTAACTGGTTTTATACTTGCAGTGGGAACAGTATCCTGCAGATAAAGTAAAACATGTAATTTAAGCTTGATTGTAACATCTTACACACATCATCCAGATCATTTTATCCAAAGAAACCAATTCAAAACTGAAACGGGACATAAATAAACGCCACATAAATTACCTGCATAACCCAAATTACCTCAATGTTTTCTATTCATCATTTTTAACTCACTTCTTTTACTCAACAACCAAGTATTACACATACAAAGGAATTTCTGCTCTGCTTTTAACCCATCCATGCAAACTAGGTAACCAAATTAGTAACCAAATTAGTAAGCACACGGGGAGGCTGATTTATTAATAGCGACATGTAGCGACAGTTGAGCCACTGTAGCAGTATTTTCACAGCGCCCGCTAGTAGTCGCTGTGCTTGGCCATTGTTCGGGGTGTTGACAGCGACTCAGAGGCCGATTCATTAATAGCGCCAGGTAGCGACAGATGAGCGACTGTAGCGTGATTTTTACAGCACCAGCCAGTATTCGCTGTGCTTGGCCGGCGTTTGCTTGATGACAGCGACTCAGTCGGTGTGCGGTAATGTTGAATACGGGCTTAGGGGTCGCTGTTTCACAGGTTCAGCGTTGTATGTGAGCGCCTGACAACGAATGGCCAGAGCGAACGGCTTGCTTCATATTCATTAACAAATCACGCTCCGAATTTGCTGGCGCTGTCCATTCCTTGTTTAAACCCCAGTGCGCTGGCGGCGATGGGTGTTAACTAGTTTTTAACCCCTAAACAACCATATTTTTTTGATTGTAACATTATACATGTTTTTTGAATCATTTTGTAATATGAATACATTAATATCAGACCTGTAAGATCAATTCTGCACAAATTTTTTTAAAAATTTTTTTTTACTTAAAAAAAAAACCTAACATTGCAGAAGTGGTCTCAGAATTTTTGACATTAAAAAAAAAAATAAAATAATACCAATTAATTATGATTAATTAAAGATTGCTCCATTGAAATGCATTGGACAACGCCAGGGAGTGACAGGTCATACCTGGCGCTGTGAAGGAATTTGCAGCGGCGCTGCTTCCAGGCGGCTTCATGATGAATCCCGCGCTAGCCGTCGCTCTCGCCGGCGCTAGCCTCATTTAGCTTGATAAATGCGTCATTGTGACCGCCGCCGGGCGTACTTGAGTCGGTAGCCGCCGATAGCTGGCGGTACCTGGCGCTCGTCAGACACTACCTGGTGCTAGCCCGTGATAAATAAGGCCCAAGGTTAGGAGTCGCTATTTGACAGGTTCCGTGATGTATGGGTGCACATGATAGCGACTGGTCAGAGTGACCGGCTCCCACCATATTCATCAAAAAATCAGGCTCAAAAAATTCAAGCGCTGTTGAAACCCCAGAGCGCTGGCGGCGATGTGTTAAAAGTAGTTTTTTAACCCCCAAACCACCATATTTTTGGAAACCAAAAAAAAAAAAATTTTTGAATAATTTAGTAATATGAATACATTAATATCAGACCTGTAATATCAATTCTGCACATTTTTTTTTTATTCCCTTAAAAAAATTATCTAAAATGGCAGAAGTCACAGAATTTTTCACATTAAAAAAAAAAAAAAACATTAATAATTTTATTATTAATATTTAAAGATTGTTCCATTGAAATGCATTGGAGAGCGCCAGGTAGCGAGAGGTCATACCTGTCGCTGTTCAAGGTCGGGCGCTGGCGCTGTGGGCTGAGGCTGGAATAATGATGAATGAGTCGCTATATGGCGCTATCTCAGTCGCTAAGCAGGATCGGCTTGATAAATGTGTGATTGTGGTGGGGAGCCGGCGTTCTCGTGGCGGGGCCCGTCATTACCGGCCACTCACCAGTCGCTACCTGACGCTATTCCTTCATAAATAAGGGCCTAAGTGAACTGAGTGGAAACACAAAGTGGTGGGCCATCCTAGTCACTGCACCCAGGCAGAGCCGGATTAACGTAGGGGCGGATGGAGCTGCCGCTCCAGGCCCCTACGTTAAGACAGGCCGAGCAGGCTGCAAACGCGGCCCGCATAGGCCGCTCCCGTGGCCGCCTGGTCTGCCAGTCAGCGTTCCCTCTAACGTGCGCGGCCGCGCACTCGCGTAGGTAGGTAGGTAGGTATTTGGGCAGGTAGGTGGGTGGCAGGTAGGTGGGTCGTCCAGTCAATGGGCAGGTAGGTGGATGAGTTGGTAGGTCCATAGGTAAGGTAGGTGGGAAGGTAGGTCAGTGGGAAAGTAGATGGGTGGGTAGGTAGGTCAGTAGGTAGGTGGGTAGGTAGTTAGCTGGGTCAGTGGACAGGTAGAAGAGATTGCCACATTTGAGTGATTTAGTTCAAATATACATGATCATGAAAAGTAAATTGACTGATAGTAAAAGAAATACACTCAAATATACTTACTCCTATAATCTTAGGCAAGCAGTCTGGACCGAGGAAGTTTCCAACCTGTCATAAAGAAAGTGCCCAGTTATTAGATGTATTAGGCTTCATTTGGGGTATTAAACCCAGCTCTTCTGTCTTAAAGTGGACCAAAACCCAGGATTTTGACTACCCTGCGTGTTGGTCCTTTCCCCCGATCGGGGGTGTCCCGCTTTGTGAAAACCCCCCAGGACACCAAGCCAAGCTCACCCCTTCTCTGTCCCACAGCACATCTATGAGCAGCGGCTCTGACGGCTGCATTCTCCGCTTCCCTCTAACAGGGAGAGTTCCTCCACTGGCCATTCACAAATGGCTGGCGTGGGCACCCCACATGCGTGGCAGGTAGCCGCATAATTCTCAGGCTGTGCATGGCTGTGCCATCGGTAACTGAATGTGACATGATTCACAGCAAGGGGCCCACCATGACACTGTCGCCCAAAGGGCCCATCAAAACCTGGAGCCGGCCCTGAGATGCTTGACTAGGTGCCGCTGGGCCTGCTGTACTTCAATCCCTGCTGACTCCAGAGACCCCAGAGACTAAGACCCCAAGGGAAAAGGTACCGGGTGAGCTTCATGTAATAAAAATTGTTATATAAAAAAATTGAAAAATAAATGATGAGTGTGTGTGAATACATGATGATTTTTGGGGGGTGGGGGTGAATAGATGGTTTTGGGGGATTTGAGTAGATGATGATTTTGGGGTGTGAATAGATGATAATTGTTTGGGGGGGGCAATAGATGATGATCTTGGGGGGTGTTTGTGTGAATAAATGATGTTTTTTGGAGGGGGTGTCTGTGTGTGTAAATAGATGATGGTTTTGGGGCCGGGTGACTTGCCGAAACCCCCTTACTCCGTTACCTGCATTCTCAAAGCTGTGCTGGGGGGGGGGCGACCACTCTACCAGCCTACATAGCTGGTGCCCGGGCTGGTTTTTCTGGACATGCCACATGTGTTTAATATTTAAGGGTTTAAAATTTAAAATAAAAAAAGCATTGGGTTCCCCTCCATTCTGGAGGTTTAACCCTAAATAATGAAGAAAAGGGCATGGGGTCCCCCCTGTCCAGCAACAGATGCCGAACTACCAGCTTCTGTTGCTCTCTCCACCAGTATAAAAAGCTCCTCCCTGTGGCAAGAAGCAAGATACTGGGAGCCTAGCGTGAGACAGAGTAAGCTGAAGACACCAGCCATGCTGGAGGATGAGGACATCGCCTAGCGCTGGAATGGGGATGGAGGTAAGTCTATTTCTTAATTTTTTATGAGCGAGAATTTGATTTGATTCTTGGAGAATTCCGGCAAGTCGCAGAAATCAATTTTTCAAGATGTTCGCTCATCTCTATTGTTGTTGTTTACAAACTTTAAAAATGCTGCATCTTTCCTGTAAAAATGCCCCATCACAGGTACAAGTCATTTTGTGGGAAAATGTTTGGTTGTGTTAACAATATAACACTAGGGTGCAGTTTACAACCCAAAAGAGTGAAAGTGTTTTATGATATTGATGAATAAATTACAGCTATTTACTGTAACTGGATGGTCAATAAGGTTTAGGCAGATTATTAGGAACGTTCTGATACTATGAAAGACTTTATGATTGAAATAAACATGATGTAGGTTCCCAATACTGAACATCCATGTGTTGGTAGAAATATACCTCTCTGGTATAAACATTTATACCAATACATGGAGGCTACTTTCACACTGTAGGGTTGCTGGGTATTCACAATCTACTTCTGATAACCCCACAATTACTATGAAAACACTGCCCATTGTAACCTATGAACACTTTTAAACAGGCGTTTGAACATTGCAATTGCCCCGCAATTTCCAAACACCCATTTGAAAGGGTCCATAGATTACTGCTATGGCTACCTGCAAACAGCCGGCATGCTTTGATTTTCTGAGGTATTGCTTGCGATTACACTCCACTGAGAAGTGATCGCAAGCGCTAGTGCTTTGGAAATGTTGCAATATCAGTTGAGCTAGTGATTTCATAAGTCGCGTGGAGGCTGATTCATTACTAGCGCCAGGTACTGACAGATGAGCGTCTGTAGCGAGGAGCCCAGAGCGACCGCTAGTAGTCACTGTGATCGGCTATGGGTTGCTATTACAGAGCGCCTCAGTCACTGGTCGGCATTGATGAATATGTTGTGTGAGTCGCTCTAAAACCAGTACAGCACTGTATGGGAGGGAACGGTAGCGACTGCTCAGTGTAACCGACTTCGACGCTCAAAATTGGGTCGCTGTAGCCCAGAGCGCCAGAAGCTGTGTGATTAAAGTCTGTTTTTGAACACATATCCACCAGTAACAAAGCAAAAACACATGGAATGACATTGTTGTAACATTGAGACATTAACACTTTAATGCAAGACTTGTAATGACAATTCTGCATAAAAAAATAAAAAATCTAAAAAGTTTTTAAAATTATTTGATCCAAAAAGAAAAAATTAAATTAAACCCTGTTTAAAGAGAAGAAATGGACCATCCACTGAAATGTATGGTAGAGCGACAGGTAATACCTGGCACTCTGGAAGCTAGAGCACCGGCGCTATACACTGAGCCGTCTATGAATCGTTTGCTTTGTGTCGCTCACCAGAATCGCTTTCATAAATGTGGTATTCCGTTCAGTGCCCGGCGGTCACGTTTGCTGCCGGTCGCTACCTGGTGCTACCTGCCGCTATGGCTTGATAAATAACCCCCCTAGTCACCCCAGTGTGAAAGTAGCCTAAGATGACGATGAGAGTCCAACTCTTGTTTCCTGACAGACTAAGGAGTCTTCTATTTCTCAAGACTAATATGGTGCAGCTGTCAGATCAGTTTTGTTTATTTTTAAGATTTCTGATTAATGAAGTCTATTTGTTTAGCATTTTCAATTCAGTTTCGTATACAGTTTGTACAAGACTTAATATAAATAAGATTTTTACCGTACCTTGCATGCTTGCTTAACAATATTATCCAGGAGCTCTATTGTATCTTCCTGAAAATGAAAACCAGAATATCAGTTGTGATGTATATAAGTGCTGTGATATGTTTTACATTTTGGCACCAATAAACAACATCCTCTGTTCCCAAACGCTATTATTAAACCTCAGCAGGGAATGTGGAAGGAGATGGGGGTGAAGGAGGAAAGCTGTTGGGGAATAGAAACAAAGTTCCCCTTAGGTTTCTTGTTTACTGCAGGTAATTGCTGGCAAACCTGACTGCTGAGATCAGGTATTTGTGCCATGGTAATGCGTTGGTAATGTAAATAACACCTCAAACTCATCTCAGGTAACCCTATTTTCTATAGGTTACTGTAAGCTAGGGGGAGCTCTGTTTCTTCTGCCTTGAGTGGTATTTAGCTTAAAAATGTCCCTGCTTTTATCCCTGGCTCATTAGTTTTTACATACAAGTGATGATAAAAATTGGCATGCGCATGACTTGATAGGAAAGACCTGCTCTTTCTGCCACTTGTGTCTCCAAGCCCACATGCTCACCATTCATGAACTCTACCTGAAAAATGAGACAGGAGGTGCAAGAAGCATAAAATAGCACTGACATATTGGCATTTGAAGAAACATCTGATTCGTGCTTTAAGAATGATGTACAGCCAGCCCTTCATACTCACGGCTTTGACATTTCCATTTTGCATTCGAGTGCAAATTACAAAGAAAATAACCTCTTACCTTGCTTAGATCCTGGGCCTCTTTCCCGGGCACAGGCTACAGCTGTACAGACAGGACACAGAGAGCATCCCGTTCTCTATATGTGCCGATGTACAGAGCGGGGAAAGCTGGGGGAATGGCACTGGATGCCCGGTGGCAAGATAAGGTTTTTTTTTTTATCTTTGTAACACCCCCCCCCCCCCCTGCCCTGCGCTAATGGTGCCTCCTGGGTTCTCTGCTTTTTGGGGGGGGCGCTGAGGTTATTCCCAATTTCTCAATATTTGCACATGTGCTGTACACCTAGCCCCCGCAAATACAGGTCTGGCTGTACTATTGAATAAAATGGTCAAACATCTAAGGGTGGGGATAGTAAGAATTGGAGGATAATGCATAAATGCTGCTGACGATCAGTAGGTAGGTATTTGGGCAGGTAGGTGGGTCGTCCAGTCAATGGGCAGGTAGGTGGATGAGTTGGTAGGTCCGTAGGTAAGGTAGGTGGGAAGGTAGGTCAGTGGGAAGGTAAGTGGGTGGGTAGGCAGGTGAGTAGGTAAGGTAGGTGGGGAAGGTAGGTCAGTGGGAAAGTAGGTGGGTGGGTAGGTAGGTCAGTAGGTAGGTGGGTAGGTAGTTAGCTGGGTCAGTGGACAGGTAAAAGAGATTGCCACATTTGAGTGATTTAGTTCAAATATGCATGATCATGAAAAGTAAATTGACTGATAGTAAAAGAAATACACTCAAATATACTTACTCCTATAATCTTAGGCAAGCAGTCTGGACCGAGGAAGTTTCCAACCTGTCATAAAGAAAGTGCCCAGTTATTAGACGTATTAGACTTCATTTGGGGTATTAAACCCAGCTCTTCTGTCTTAAAGTGGACCAAAACCCAGGATTTTGACTACCCTGCGTGTTGGTCCTTTCCCCCGATCCGGGGTGTCCCGCTTTGTGAAAACCCCCCAGGACACCAAGCCAAGCTCACCCCTTCTCTGTCCCACAGCACGTCTATGAACAGCGGCTCTGACGGCTGCATTTTCCGCTTCCCTCTAACAGGGAGAGTTCCTCCACTGGCCACTCACAAATGGCTGCCGTGGGCACGCCACATGCGTGGCAGGTAGCCGCATAATTCTCAGGCTGTGCATGGCTGTGCCATCGGTAACTGAATGTGACATGATTCACAGCAAGGGGCCCACCATGACACTGTCGCCCAAAGGGCCCATCAAAACCTGGAGCCTGCCCTGAGATGCTTGACTAGGTGCCGCTGGGCCTGCTGTACTTCAACCCCTGCTGACTCCAGAGACCCCAGAGACTAAGACCCCAAGGGAAAAGATACCGGGCGAGCTTCATGTAATAAAAATTGTTATATAAAAAAATTGAAAAATAAATGATGAGTGTGTGTGAATACATGATGATTTTTGGGGGGTGGGGGTGAATAGATGGTTTTGGGGGATTTGAGTAGATGATGATTTTGCGGTGTGTGAATAGATGATAATTTTTTTGGGGGGCAATAGATGATGATCTTGGGGGGTGTTTGTGTGAATAAATGATGCTTTTTGGAGGGGGTGTCTGTGTGTGTAAATAGATTATGGTTTTGGGGCATGTGTGTAAATAGATGATGATTTTGGGGGGGGGTGTGGTCTGTCTGTGTCACCTATAAAGAGAGATGCCCCTCACTGGCTGCAATGAGGGATGCCCCTAACTGGCTGTAATGAGGGATGCCCCTCACTGGCTGTAATGAGGGATGCCCCTCACTGGGTGCGATGAGGGATGCCCCTCACTGGCTGCAATGAGGGATGTCCCTCACTGGCTGTGATGGGGGATGCCCCTCACTGGCTGTAATGAGGGATGCCTCTCACTGGCTGTAATGAGGGATGCCCCGCACTGGCTGCAATGAGGAATGTCCCTCACTTTCTGTAATGAGGGATGCCTCTCACTGGCTTCAATGAGGGATGCCCCTCTCTGGCTGTAATGAGGGATGCCCCTCACTGGCTGCGATGAGGGATGCCCCTCACTGGCTGCAATGAGGGATGTCCCTCACTGGCTGTAATGGGGGATGCCCCTCACTGGCTGTAATGAGGGATGCCTCTCACTGGCTGTAATGAGGGATGCCCCTCACTGGCTGCAATGAGGGATGTCCCTCACTGGCTGTAATGGGGGATGCCCCTCACTGGCTGTAATGAGGGATGCCTCTCACTGGCTGTAATGAGGGATGCCCCTCACTGGCTGCAATGAGGGATGTCCCTCACTTTCTGTAATGAGGGATGCCTCTCACTGGCTGCAATGAGGGATGTCCCTCACTGGCTGTAATGGGGGATGCCCCTCACTGGCTGTAATGAGGGATGCCTCTCACTGGCTGCAATGAGGGATGCCTCTCACTGGCTGCAATGAGGGATGTCCCTAACTGGCTGTAATGAGGGATGTCCCTCACTTTCTGTAATGAGGGATGCCTCTCACTGGCTGCAATGAGGGATGCCTCTCACTGGCTGTAATGAGGATGCCCCTCACTGGCTGCAATGAGGGATGCCTCTCACTGGCTGTAATGAGGGATGCCCCTCACTGGCTGTAATGAGGGATGCCCCTCACTGGCTGCAATGAGGGATATCCCTCACTTTCTGCAATGAGGGATGTCCCTCACTGGCTGTAATGGGGGATGCCCCTCACTGGCTGTAATGAGGGATGCCTCTCACTGGCTGTAATGAGCGATGCCCCTCACTGGCTGCAATGAGGGATGCCCCTCACTGGCTGTAATGAGGGATGCCTTTCACTGGCTGTAATGAGCGATGCCCCTCACTGGCTGCAATGAGGGATGCCCCTCACTGGCTGTAATGAGGGATGCCTCTCACTGGCTGTAATGAGCGATGCCCCTCACTGGCTGCAATGAGGGATGCCCCTCACTGGCTGTAATGAGGGATGCCTCTCACTGGCTGTAATGAGCGATGCCCCTCACTGGCTGCAATGAGGGATGCCCCTCACTGGCTGTAATGAGGGATGCCTTTCACTGGCTGTAATGAGGGATGCCCCTCACTGGCTGCGATGAGGGATGCCCCTCACTGGCTGCGATGAGGGATGCCCCTCACTGGCTGCAATGAGGGATGTCCCTCACTGGCTGTAATGGGGGATGCCCCTCACTGGCTGTAATGAGGGATGCCTCTCACTGGCTGTAATGAGGGATGCCCCTCACTGGCTGCAATGAGGGATGTCCCTCACTTTCTGTAAAGAGGGATGCCTCTCACTGGCTGCAATGAGGGACGTCCCTCACTGGCTGTAATGAGGGATGCCTCTCACTGGCTGTAATGAGGGATGCCTCTCACTGGCTGCAATGAGGGATGTCCCTAACTGGCTGCAATGAGGGATGTCCCTCACTTTCTGTAATGAGGGATGCCTCTCACTGGCTGCAATGAGGGAGTCCTCTCACTGACTGTAATGAGGGATGTCCCTCACTGGCTGCAATGAAGGATGCCTCTCACTGGCTGTAATGAGGGATGCCCCTCACTGGCTGCAATGAGGGATGTCCCTAACTGGCTGCAATGAGGGATGTCCCTCACTTTCTGTAATGAGGGATGCCTCTCACTGGCTGCAATGAGGGAGTCCTCTCACTGACTGTAATGAGGGATGTCCCTCACTGGCTGCAATGAAGGATGCCTCTCACTGGCTGTAATGAGGGATGCCCCTCACTGGCTGTAATGGGGGATGCCCCTCACTTGCTGTAATGAGGGATGCCTCTCACTGGCTGTAATGAGGGATGCCTCTCACTGGCTGCAATGAGGGATGTCCCTAACTGGCTGCAACAAGCGATACCCCTCACTGGCTCTAATGGAGGGAAGACCCTCACTTGTTGTGTTGGAGGGATGCCCCACACTGGCCGGTATGGTGGGATGCTCATCACTGGTTGTAATGAGCGATGCCCCCAACTGGCTGCAATGAGGGGGGCCCTCACTGGCTTAAATGGATGAAATCCACTCACTGGTTGTAATGGAGGGATGCCCCTCACTGGCTGCGATGAGGGATGCCCCTCACTGGCTGCAATGAGGGATGTCCCTCACTGGCTGTAATGGGGCATGCCCCTCACTGGCTGTAATGAGGGATGCCTCTCACTGGCTGTAATGAGGGATGCCCCTCACTGGCTGCGATGAGGGATGTCCCTAACTGGCTGCAATGAGGGATGTCCCTCACTTTCTGTAATGAGGGATGCCTCTCACTGGCTGTAATGAGGGATGCCCTCACTGGCTGCAATGAGGGATGTCCCTCACTGGCTGTAATGGGGGATGCCCCTCACTGGCTGTAATGAGGGATGCCTCTCACTGGCTGTAATGAGGGATGCCTCTCACTGGCTGCAATGAGGGATGTCCCTCACTGGCTGTAATGGGGGATGCCCCTCACTGGCTGTAATGAGGGATGTCCCTAACTGGCTGTAATGAGGGATGCCTCTCACTGGCTGTAATGAGGGATGCCTCTCACTGGCTGCAATGCTGGATGTCCCTAACTGGCTGCAATGAGGGATGTCCCTCACTTTCTGTAGTTAGGGATGCCTCTCACTGGCTGCAATGAGGGATGTCCCTCACTGGCTGTAATGGGGGATGCCCCTCACTGGCTGTAATGAGGGATGCCTCTCACTGGCTGTAATGAGGGATGCCCCTCACTGGCTGCAATGAGGGATGTCCCTCACTGGCTGTAATGGGGGATGCCCCTCACTGGCTGTAATGAGGGATGCCTCTCACTGGCTGTAATGAGGGATGCCTCTCACTGGCTGCAATGAGGGATGTCCCTAACTGGCTGCAACAAGCGATACCCCTAACTGGCTCTAATGGAGGGAAGACCCTCACTTGTTGTGTTGGAGGGATGCCCCACACTGGCTGGTATGGTGGGATGCTCCTCACTGGTTGTAATGAGCGATGCCCCTAACTGCAGTGAGGGGGGGCTGAAATGAGGGGGGCCCTCACTGGCTTAAATGGATTAATTCCACTCACTGGTTGTAATGGAGAAATGCCCCTCACTGGCTGCGATGAGGGATGTCCCTTACTGGCTGTAATGGGGGATGCCTCTCACTGGCTGTAATGAGGGATGCCTTTCACTGGCTGTAATGAGGGATGCACCTCACTGGCTGCGATGAGGGATGTCCCTAACTGGCTGCAATGAGGGATGCACCTCACTTTCTGTAATGAGGGATGCCTCTCACTGGCTGTAATGAGGGATGCCCCTCACTGGCTGCAATGAGGGATGTCCCTCACTTTCTGTAATGAGGGATGCCTCTCACTGGCTGCAATGAGGGATGTCCCTCACTGGCTGTAATGGGGGATGCCCCTCACTGGCTGTAATGAGGGATGCCTCTCACTGGCTGTAATGAGGGATGCCCCTCACTGGCAGCAATGAGGGATGTCCCTCACTGGCTGTAATGGGGGATGCCCCTCACTGGCTGTAATGAGGGATGCCTCTCACTGGCTGTAATGAGGGATGCCTCTCACTGGCTGTAATGAGGGATGCCTCTCACTGGCTGCAATGAGGGATGTCCCTAACTGGCTGCAACAAGCGATACCCCTCACTGGCTCTAATAGAGGGAAGACCCTCACTTGTTGTGTTGGAGGGATGCCCCACACTGGCTGGTATGGTGGGATGCTCCTCACTGGTTGTAATGAGCGATGCCCCTAACTGGCTGCAATGAGGGGGGGCCCTCACTGGCTGTAGAGGGATGCCTCTCACTGGCTGTAATGAGGGATGCCCCTCACTGGCTGCAATGAGGGATGTCCCTCACTTTCTGTAATGAGGGATACCTCTCACTGGCTGCAATGAGGGATGTCCCTCACTGGCTGCAATGGGGGATGCCCCTCACTGGCTGTAATGAGGGATGCCTCTCACTGGCTGTAATGAGGGATGCCCCTCACTGGCTGCGATGAGGGATGCCCCTCACTGGCTGCAATGAGGGATGTCCCTCACTGGCTGTACTGGGGGATGCCCCTCACTGGCTGTAATGAGGGATGCCTCTCACTGGCTGTAATGAGGGATGCCTCTCACTGGCTGCAATGAGGGATGTCCCTAACTGGCTGCAACAAGCGATACCCCTCACTGGCTCTAATGGAGGGAAGACCCTCACTTGTTGTGTTGGAGGGATGCCCCACACTGGCTGGTATGGTGGGATGCTCCTCACTGGTTGTAATGAGCGATGCCCCTAACTGGCTGCAATGAGGGGGGCCCTCACTGGCTGTAGAGGGATGCCTCTCACTGGCTGTAATGAGGGATGCCCCTCACTGGCTGCAATGAGGGATGTCCCTCACTGGCTGTAATGGGGCATGCCCCTCACTGGCTGTAATGAGGGATGCCTCTCACTGGCTGTAATGAGGGATGCCCCTCACTGGCTGCGATGAGGGATGTCCCTAACTGGCTGCAATGAGGGATGTCCCTCACTTTCTGTAATGAGGGATGCCTCTCACTGGCTGCAATGAGGGATTCCTCTCACTGACTGTAATGAGGGATGTCCCTCACTGGCTGCAATGAAGGATGCCTCTCACTGGCTGTAATGAGGGATGCCCCTCACTGGCTGCAATGAGGGATGTCCCTCACTTTCTGTAATGAGGGATGCCTCTCACTGGCTGCAATGAGGGATGTCCCTCACTGGCTGTAATGGGGGATGCCCCTCACTGGCTGTAATGAGGGATGCCTCTCACTGGCTGTAATGAGGGATGCCCCTCACTGGCTGCAATGAGGGATGTCCCTCACTGGCTGTAATGGGGGATGCCCCTCACTGGCTGTAATGAGGGATGCCTCTCACTGGCTGTAATGAGGGATGCCTCTCACTGGCTGCAATGAGGGATGTCCCTAACTGGCTGCAACAAGCGATACCCCTCACTGGCTCTAATGGAGGGAAGACCCTCACTTGTTGTGTTGGAGGGATGCCCCACACTGGCCGGTATGGTGGGATGCTCATCACTGGTTGTAATGAGCGATGCCCCCAACTGGCTGCAACGAGGGGGGCCCTCACTGGCTTAAATGGATGAAATCCACTCACTGGTTGTAATGGAGGGATGCCCCTCACTGGCTGCGATGAGGGATGCCCCTCACTGGCTGCAATGAGGGATGTCCCTCACTGGCTGTAATGGGGCATGCCCCTCACTGGCTGTAATGAGGGATGCCTCTCACTGGCTGTAATGAGGGATGCCCCTCACTGGCTGTGATGAGGGATGTCCCTAACTGGCTGCAATGAGGGATGTCCCTCACTTTCTGTAATGAGGGATGCCTCTCACTGGCTGTAATGAGGGATGCCCTCACTGGCTGCAATGAGGGATGTCCCTCACTGGCTGTAATGGGGGATGCCCCTCACTGGCTGTAATGAGGGATGCCTCTCACTGGCTGTAATGAGGGATGCCCCTCACTGGCTGCGATGAGGGATGTCCCTAACTGGCTGCAATGAGGGATGTCCCTCACTTTCTGTAATGAGGGATGCCTCTCACTGGCTGCAATGAGGGATTCCTCTCACTGACTGTAATGAGGGATGTCCCTCACTGGCTGCAATGAAGGATGCCTCTCACTAGCTGTAATGAGGGATGCCCCTCACTGGCTGCAATGAGGGATGTCCCTCACTGGCTGTAATGGGGGATGCCCCTCACTGGCTGTAATGAGGGATGCCTCTCACTGGCTGTAATGAGGGATGCCCCTCACTGGCTGCAATGAGGGATGTCCCTCACTGGCTGTAATGGGGGATGCCCCTCACTGGCTGTAATGAGGGATGCCTCTCACTGGCTGTAATGAGGGATGCCTCTCACTGGCTGCAATGAGGGATGTCCCTCACTGGCTGTAATGGGGGATGCCCCTCACTGGCTGTAATGAGGGATGTCCCTAACTGGCTGTAATGAGGGATGCCTCTCACTGGCTGTAATGAGGGATGCCTCTCACTGGCTGCAATGTTGGATGTCCCTAACTGGCTGCAATGAGGGATGTCCCTCACTTTCTGTAGTTAGGGATGCCTCTCACTGGCTGCAATGAGGGATGCCCCTCACTGTCTGTAATGAGGGATGCCCCTCACTGGCTGCAATGAGGGATGTCCCTCACTGGCTGTAATGGGGGATGCCCCTCACTGGCTGTAATGAGGGATGCCTCTCACTGGCTGCAATGAGGGATGTCCCTCACTGGCTGTAATGGGGGATGCCCCTCACTGGCTGTAATGAGGGATGCCTCTCACTGGCTGTAATGAGGGATGCCTCTCACTGGCTGCAATGAGGGATGTCCCTAACTGGCTGCAACAAGCGATACCCCTCACTGGCTCTAATGGAGGGAAGACCCTCACTTGTTGTGTTGGAGGGATGCCCCACACTGGCTGGTATGGTGGGATGCTCCTCACTGGTTGTAATGAGCGATGCCCCTAACTGCAGTGAGGGGGGGCTGAAATGAGGGGGGGCCCTCACTGGCTTAAATGGATTAATTCCACTCACTGGTTGTAATGGAGGGATGCCCCTCACTGGCTGCGATGAGGGATGTCCCTTACTGGCTGTAATGGGGGATGCCTCTCACTGGCTGTAATGAGGGATGCCTTTCACTGGCTGTAATGAGGGATGCACCTCACTGGCTGCGATGAGGGATGTCCCTAACTGGCTGCAATGAGGGATGTCCCTCACTTTCTGTAATGAGGGATGCCTCTCACTGGCTGTAATGAGGGATGCCCCTCACTGGCTGCAATGAGGGATGTCCCTCACTTTCTGTAATGAGGGATGCCTCTCACTGGCTGCAATGAGGGATGTCCCTCACTGGCTGTAATGGGGGATGCCCCTCACTGGCTGTAATGGGGGATGCCCCTCACTGGCTGTAATGAGGGATGCCTCTCACTGGCTGTAATGAGGGATGCCCCTCACTGGCAGCAATGAGGGATGCCTCTCACTGGCTGTAATGAGGGATGCCCCTCACTGGCTGTAATGGGGGATGCCCCTCACTGGCTGTAATGAGGGATGCCTCTCACTGGCTGTAATGAGGGATGCCTCTCACTGGCTGCAATGAGGGATGTCCCTAACTGGCTGCAACAAGCGATACCCCTCACTGGCTCTAATGGAGGGAAGACCCTCACTTGTTGTGTTGGAGGGATGCCCCACACTGGCTGGTATGGTGGGATGCTCCTCACTGGTTGTAATGAGCGATGCCCCTAACTGGCTGCAATGAGGGGGGCCCTCACTGGCTGTAGAGGGATGCCTCTCACTGGCTGTAATGAGGGATGCCCCTCACTGGCTGCAATGAGGGATGTCCCTCACTGGCTGTAATGGGGCATGCCCCTCACTGGCTGTAATGAGGGATGCCTCTCACTGGCTGTAATGAGGGATGCCCCTCACTGGCTGCGATGAGGGATGTCCCTAACTGGCTGCAATGAGGGATGTCCCTCACTTTCTGTAATGAGGGATGCCTCTCACTGGCTGCAATGAGGGATTCCTCTCACTGACTGTAATGAGGGATGTCCCTCACTGGCTGCAATGAAGGATGCCTCTCACTGGCTGTAATGAGGGATGCCCCTCACTGGCTGCAATGAGGGATGTCCCTCACTTTCTGTAATGAGGGATGCCTCTCACTGGCTGCAATGAGGGATGTCCCTCACTGGCTGTAATGGGGGATGCCCCTCACTGGCTGTAATGAGGGATGCCTCTCACTGGCTGTAATGAGGGATGCCCCTCACTGGCTGCAATGAGGGATGTCCCTCACTGGCTGTAATGGGGGATGCCCCTCACTGGCTGTAATGAGGGATGCCTCTCACTGGCTGTAATGAGGGATGCCTCTCACTGGCTGCAATGAGGGATGTCCCTAACTGGCTGCAACAAGCGATACCCCTCACTGGCTCTAATGGAGGGAAGACCCTCACTTGTTGTGTTGGAGGGATGCCCCACACTGGCCGGTATGGTGGGATGCTCATCACTGGTTGTAATGAGCGATGCCCCCAACTGGCTGCAACGAGGGGGGCCCTCACTGGCTTAAATGGATGAAATCCACTCACTGGTTGTAATGGAGGGATGCCCCTCACTGGCTGCGATGAGGGATGCCCCTCACTGGCTGCAATGAGGGATGTCCCTCACTGGCTGTAATGGGGCATGCCCCTCACTGGCTGTAATGAGGGATGCCTCTCACTGGCTGTAATGAGGGATGCCCCTCACTGGCTGTGATGAGGGATGTCCCTAACTGGCTGCAATGAGGGATGTCCCTCACTTTCTGTAATGAGGGATGCCTCTCACTGGCTGTAATGAGGGATGCCCTCACTGGCTGCAATGAGGGATGTCCCTCACTGGCTGTAATGGGGGATGCCCCTCACTGGCTGTAATGAGGGATGCCTCTCACTGGCTGTAATGAGGGATGCCCCTCACTGGCTGCGATGAGGGATGTCCCTAACTGGCTGCAATGAGGGATGTCCCTCACTTTCTGTAATGAGGGATGCCTCTCACTGGCTGCAATGAGGGATTCCTCTCACTGACTGTAATGAGGGATGTCCCTCACTGGCTGCAATGAAGGATGCCTCTCACTGGCTGTAATGAGGGATGCCCCTCACTGGCTGCAATGAGGGATGTCCCTCACTGGCTGTAATGGGGGATGCCCCTCACTGGCTGTAATGAGGGATGCCTCTCACTGGCTGTAATGAGGGATGCCCCTCACTGGCTGCAATGAGGGATGTCCCTCACTGGCTGTAATGGGGGATGCCCCTCACTGGCTGTAATGAGGGATGCCTCTCACTGGCTGTAATGAGGGATGCCTCTCACTGGCTGCAATGAGGGATGTCCCTCACTGGCTGTAATGGGGGATGCCCCTCACTGGCTGTAATGAGGGATGTCCCTAACTGGCTGTAATGAGGGATGCCTCTCACTGGCTGTAATGAGGGATGCCTCTCACTGGCTGCAATGTTGGATGTCCCTAACTGGCTGCAATGAGGGATGTCCCTCACTTTCTGTAGTTAGGGATGCCTCTCACTGGCTGCAATGAGGGATGCCCCTCACTGTCTGTAATGAGGGATGCCCCTCACTGGCTGCAATGAGGGATGTCCCTCACTGGCTGTAATGGGGGATGCCCCTCACTGGCTGTAATGAGGGATGCCTCTCACTGGCTGCAATGAGGGATGTCCCTCACTGGCTGTAATGGGGGATGCCCCTCACTGGCTGTAATGAGGGATGCCTCTCACTGGCTGTAATGAGGGATGCCTCTCACTGGCTGCAATGAGGGATGTCCCTAACTGGCTGCAACAAGCGATACCCCTCACTGGCTCTAATGGAGGGAAGACCCTCACTTGTTGTGTTGGAGGGATGCCCCACACTGGCTGGTATGGTGGGATGCTCCTCACTGGTTGTAATGAGCGATGCCCCTAACTGCAGTGAGGGGGGGCTGAAATGAGGGGGGGCCCTCACTGGCTTAAATGGATTAATTCCACTCACTGGTTGTAATGGAGGGATGCCCCTCACTGGCTGCGATGAGGGATGTCCCTTACTGGCTGTAATGGGGGATGCCTCTCACTGGCTGTAATGAGGGATGCCTTTCACTGGCTGTAATGAGGGATGCACCTCACTGGCTGCGATGAGGGATGTCCCTAACTGGCTGCAATGAGGGATGTCCCTCACTTTCTGTAATGAGGGATGCCTCTCACTGGCTGTAATGAGGGATGCCCCTCACTGGCTGCAATGAGGGATGTCCCTCACTTTCTGTAATGAGGGATGCCTCTCACTGGCTGCAATGAGGGATGTCCCTCACTGGCTGTAATGGGGGATGCCCCTCACTGGCTGTAATGGGGGATGCCCCTCACTGGCTGTAATGAGGGATGCCTCTCACTGGCTGTAATGAGGGATGCCCCTCACTGGCAGCAATGAGGGATGTCCCTCACTGGCTGTAATGGGGGATGCCCCTCACTGGCTGTAATGAGGGATGCCTCTCACTGGCTGTAATGAGGGATGCCTCTCACTGGCTGTAATGAGGGATGCCTCTCACTGGCTGCAATGAGGGATGTCCCTAACTGGCTGCAACAAGCGATACCCCTCACTGGCTCTAATAGAGGGAAGACCCTCACTTGTTGTGTTGGAGGGATGCCCCACACTGGCTGGTATGGTGGGATGCTCCTCACTGGTTGTAATGAGCGATGCCCCTAACTGGCTGCAATGAGGGGGGGCCCTCACTGGCTGTAGAGGGATGCCTCTCACTGGCTGTAATGAGGGATGCCCCTCACTGGCTGCAATGAGGGATGTCCCTCACTTTCTGTAATGAGGGATGCCTCTCACTGGCTGCAATGAGGGATGTCCCTCACTGGCTGTAATGGGGGATGCCCCTCACTGGCTGTAATGAGGGATGCCTCTCACTGGCTGTAATGAGGGATGCCCCTCACTGGCTGCGATGAGGGATGCCCCTCACTGGCTGCAATGAGGGATGTCCCTCACTGGCTGTAATGGGGGATGCCCCTCACTGGCTGTAATGAGGGACGCCTCTCACTGGCTGTAATGAGGGATGCCTCTCACTGGCTGCAATGAGGGCTGTCCCTAACTGGCTGCAACAAGCGATACCCCTCACTGGCTCTAATAGAGGGAAGACCCTCACTTGTTGTGTTGGAGGGATGCCCCACACTGGCTGGTATGGTGGGATGCTCCTCACTGGTTGTAATGAGCGATGCCGCTAACTGGCTGCAATGAGAGGGGCCCTCACTGGCTTAAATGGATGAATCCCACTCACTGGTTGTAATGGAGGGATGCCCCTCACTGGCTGCGATGAGGGATGCCCCTCACTGGCTGCAATGAGGGATGTCCCTCACTGGCTTTAATGGGGGATGCCCCTCACTGGCTGTAATGAGGGATGCCTCTCACTGGCTGTAATGAGGGATGCCCCTCACTGGCTGCAATGAGGGATATCCCTCACTTTCTGCAATGAGGGATGTCCCTCACTGGCTGTAATGGGGGATGCCCCTCACTGGCTGTAATGAGGGATGCCTCTCACTGGCTGTAATGAGCGATGCCCCTCACTGGCTGCAATGAGGGATGCCCCTCACTGGCTGTAATGAGGGATGCCTTTCACTGGCTGTAATGAGCGATGCCCCTCACTGGCTGCAATGAGGGATGCCCCTCACTGGCTGTAATGAGGGATGCCTCTCACTGGCTGTAATGAGCGATGCCCCTCACTGGCTGCAATGAGGGATGCCCCTCACTGGCTGTAATGAGGGATGCCTCTCACTGGCTGTAATGAGCGATGCCCCTCACTGGCTGCAATGAGGGATGCCCCTCACTGGCTGTAATGAGGGATGCCTTTCACTGGCTGTAATGAGGGATGCCCCTCACTGGCTGCGATGAGGGATGCCCCTCACTGGCTGCGATGAGGGATGCCCCTCACTGGCTGCAATGAGGGATGTCCCTCACTGGCTGTAATGGGGGATGCCCCTCACTGGCTGTAATGAGGGATGCCTCTCACTGGCTGTAATGAGGGATGCCCCTCACTGGCTGCAATGAGGGATGTCCCTCACTTTCTGTAAAGAGGGATGCCTCTCACTGGCTGCAATGAGGGACGTCCCTCACTGGCTGTAATGAGGGATGCCTCTCACTGGCTGTAATGAGGGATGCCTCTCACTGGCTGCAATGAGGGATGTCCCTAACTGGCTGCAATGAGGGATGTCCCTCACTTTCTGTAATGAGGGATGCCTCTCACTGGCTGCAATGAGGGAGTCCTCTCACTGACTGTAATGAGGGATGTCCCTCACTGGCTGCAATGAAGGATGCCTCTCACTGGCTGTAATGAGGGATGCCCCTCACTGGCTGCAATGAGGGATGTCCCTAACTGGCTGCAATGAGGGATGTCCCTCACTTTCTGTAATGAGGGATGCCTCTCACTGGCTGCAATGAGGGAGTCCTCTCACTGACTGTAATGAGGGATGTCCCTCACTGGCTGCAATGAAGGATGCCTCTCACTGGCTGTAATGAGGGATGCCCCTCACTGGCTGTAATGGGGGATGCCCCTCACTTGCTGTAATGAGGGATGCCTCTCACTGGCTGTAATGAGGGATGCCTCTCACTGGCTGCAATGAGGGATGTCCCTAACTGGCTGCAACAAGCGATACCCCTCACTGGCTCTAATGGAGGGAAGACCCTCACTTGTTGTGTTGGAGGGATGCCCCACACTGGCCGGTATGGTGGGATGCTCATCACTGGTTGTAATGAGCGATGCCCCCAACTGGCTGCAATGAGGGGGGCCCTCACTGGCTTAAATGGATGAAATCCACTCACTGGTTGTAATGGAGGGATGCCCCTCACTGGCTGCGATGAGGGATGCCCCTCACTGGCTGCAATGAGGGATGTCCCTCACTGGCTGTAATGGGGCATGCCCCTCACTGGCTGTAATGAGGGATGCCTCTCACTGGCTGTAATGAGGGATGCCCCTCACTGGCTGCGATGAGGGATGTCCCTAACTGGCTGCAATGAGGGATGTCCCTCACTTTCTGTAATGAGGGATGCCTCTCACTGGCTGTAATGAGGGATGCCCTCACTGGCTGCAATGAGGGATGTCCCTCACTGGCTGTAATGGGGGATGCCCCTCACTGGCTGTAATGAGGGATGCCTCTCACTGGCTGTAATGAGGGATGCCTCTCACTGGCTGCAATGAGGGATGTCCCTCACTGGCTGTAATGGGGGATGCCCCTCACTGGCTGTAATGAGGGATGTCCCTAACTGGCTGTAATGAGGGATGCCTCTCACTGGCTGTAATGAGGGATGCCTCTCACTGGCTGCAATGCTGGATGTCCCTAACTGGCTGCAATGAGGGATGTCCCTCACTTTCTGTAGTTAGGGATGCCTCTCACTGGCTGCAATGAGGGATGTCCCTCACTGGCTGTAATGGGGGATGCCCCTCACTGGCTGTAATGAGGGATGCCTCTCACTGGCTGTAATGAGGGATGCCCCTCACTGGCTGCAATGAGGGATGTCCCTCACTGGCTGTAATGGGGGATGCCCCTCACTGGCTGTAATGAGGGATGCCTCTCACTGGCTGTAATGAGGGATGCCTCTCACTGGCTGCAATGAGGGATGTCCCTAACTGGCTGCAACAAGCGATACCCCTAACTGGCTCTAATGGAGGGAAGACCCTCACTTGTTGTGTTGGAGGGATGCCCCACACTGGCTGGTATGGTGGGATGCTCCTCACTGGTTGTAATGAGCGATGCCCCTAACTGCAGTGAGGGGGGGCTGAAATGAGGGGGGCCCTCACTGGCTTAAATGGATTAATTCCACTCACTGGTTGTAATGGAGAAATGCCCCTCACTGGCTGCGATGAGGGATGTCCCTTACTGGCTGTAATGGGGGATGCCTCTCACTGGCTGTAATGAGGGATGCCTTTCACTGGCTGTAATGAGGGATGCACCTCACTGGCTGCGATGAGGGATGTCCCTAACTGGCTGCAATGAGGGATGCACCTCACTTTCTGTAATGAGGGATGCCTCTCACTGGCTGTAATGAGGGATGCCCCTCACTGGCTGCAATGAGGGATGTCCCTCACTTTCTGTAATGAGGGATGCCTCTCACTGGCTGCAATGAGGGATGTCCCTCACTGGCTGTAATGGGGGATGCCCCTCACTGGCTGTAATGAGGGATGCCTCTCACTGGCTGTAATGAGGGATGCCCCTCACTGGCAGCAATGAGGGATGTCCCTCACTGGCTGTAATGGGGGATGCCCCTCACTGGCTGTAATGAGGGATGCCTCTCACTGGCTGTAATGAGGGATGCCTCTCACTGGCTGTAATGAGGGATGCCTCTCACTGGCTGCAATGAGGGATGTCCCTAACTGGCTGCAACAAGCGATACCCCTCACTGGCTCTAATAGAGGGAAGACCCTCACTTGTTGTGTTGGAGGGATGCCCCACACTGGCTGGTATGGTGGGATGCTCCTCACTGGTTGTAATGAGCGATGCCCCTAACTGGCTGCAATGAGGGGGGGCCCTCACTGGCTGTAGAGGGATGCCTCTCACTGGCTGTAATGAGGGATGCCCCTCACTGGCTGCAATGAGGGATGTCCCTCACTTTCTGTAATGAGGGATACCTCTCACTGGCTGCAATGAGGGATGTCCCTCACTGGCTGCAATGGGGGATGCCCCTCACTGGCTGTAATGAGGGATGCCTCTCACTGGCTGTAATGAGGGATGCCCCTCACTGGCTGCGATGAGGGATGCCCCTCACTGGCTGCAATGAGGGATGTCCCTCACTGGCTGTACTGGGGGATGCCCCTCACTGGCTGTAATGAGGGATGCCTCTCACTGGCTGTAATGAGGGATGCCTCTCACTGGCTGCAATGAGGGATGTCCCTAACTGGCTGCAACAAGCGATACCCCTCACTGGCTCTAATGGAGGGAAGACCCTCACTTGTTGTGTTGGAGGGATGCCCCACACTGGCTGGTATGGTGGGATGCTCCTCACTGGTTGTAATGAGCGATGCCCCTAACTGGCTGCAATGAGGGGGGCCCTCACTGGCTGTAGAGGGATGCCTCTCACTGGCTGTAATGAGGGATGCCCCTCACTGGCTGCAATGAGGGATGTCCCTCACTGGCTGTAATGGGGCATGCCCCTCACTGGCTGTAATGAGGGATGCCTCTCACTGGCTGTAATGAGGGATGCCCCTCACTGGCTGCGATGAGGGATGTCCCTAACTGGCTGCAATGAGGGATGTCCCTCACTTTCTGTAATGAGGGATGCCTCTCACTGGCTGCAATGAGGGATTCCTCTCACTGACTGTAATGAGGGATGTCCCTCACTGGCTGCAATGAAGGATGCCTCTCACTGGCTGTAATGAGGGATGCCCCTCACTGGCTGCAATGAGGGATGTCCCTCACTTTCTGTAATGAGGGATGCCTCTCACTGGCTGCAATGAGGGATGTCCCTCACTGGCTGTAATGGGGGATGCCCCTCACTGGCTGTAATGAGGGATGCCTCTCACTGGCTGTAATGAGGGATGCCCCTCACTGGCTGCAATGAGGGATGTCCCTCACTGGCTGTAATGGGGGATGCCCCTCACTGGCTGTAATGAGGGATGCCTCTCACTGGCTGTAATGAGGGATGCCTCTCACTGGCTGCAATGAGGGATGTCCCTAACTGGCTGCAACAAGCGATACCCCTCACTGGCTCTAATGGAGGGAAGACCCTCACTTGTTGTGTTGGAGGGATGCCCCACACTGGCCGGTATGGTGGGATGCTCATCACTGGTTGTAATGAGCGATGCCCCCAACTGGCTGCAACGAGGGGGGCCCTCACTGGCTTAAATGGATGAAATCCACTCACTGGTTGTAATGGAGGGATGCCCCTCACTGGCTGCGATGAGGGATGCCCCTCACTGGCTGCAATGAGGGATGTCCCTCACTGGCTGTAATGGGGCATGCCCCTCACTGGCTGTAATGAGGGATGCCTCTCACTGGCTGTAATGAGGGATGCCCCTCACTGGCTGTGATGAGGGATGTCCCTAACTGGCTGCAATGAGGGATGTCCCTCACTTTCTGTAATGAGGGATGCCTCTCACTGGCTGTAATGAGGGATGCCCTCACTGGCTGCAATGAGGGATGTCCCTCACTGGCTGTAATGGGGGATGCCCCTCACTGGCTGTAATGAGGGATGCCTCTCACTGGCTGTAATGAGGGATGCCCCTCACTGGCTGCGATGAGGGATGTCCCTAACTGGCTGCAATGAGGGATGTCCCTCACTTTCTGTAATGAGGGATGCCTCTCACTGGCTGCAATGAGGGATTCCTCTCACTGACTGTAATGAGGGATGTCCCTCACTGGCTGCAATGAAGGATGCCTCTCACTGGCTGTAATGAGGGATGCCCCTCACTGGCTGCAATGAGGGATGTCCCTCACTGGCTGTAATGGGGGATGCCCCTCACTGGCTGTAATGAGGGATGCCTCTCACTGGCTGTAATGAGGGATGCCCCTCACTGGCTGCAATGAGGGATGTCCCTCACTGGCTGTAATGGGGGATGCCCCTCACTGGCTGTAATGAGGGATGCCTCTCACTGGCTGTAATGAGGGATGCCTCTCACTGGCTGCAATGAGGGATGTCCCTCACTGGCTGTAATGGGGGATGCCCCTCACTGGCTGTAATGAGGGATGTCCCTAACTGGCTGTAATGAGGGATGCCTCTCACTGGCTGTAATGAGGGATGCCTCTCACTGGCTGCAATGTTGGATGTCCCTAACTGGCTGCAATGAGGGATGTCCCTCACTTTCTGTAGTTAGGGATGCCTCTCACTGGCTGCAATGAGGGATGCCCCTCACTGTCTGTAATGAGGGATGCCCCTCACTGGCTGCAATGAGGGATGTCCCTCACTGGCTGTAATGGGGGATGCCCCTCACTGGCTGTAATGAGGGATGCCTCTCACTGGCTGCAATGAGGGATGTCCCTCACTGGCTGTAATGGGGGATGCCCCTCACTGGCTGTAATGAGGGATGCCTCTCACTGGCTGTAATGAGGGATGCCTCTCACTGGCTGCAATGAGGGATGTCCCTAACTGGCTGCAACAAGCGATACCCCTCACTGGCTCTAATGGAGGGAAGACCCTCACTTGTTGTGTTGGAGGGATGCCCCACACTGGCTGGTATGGTGGGATGCTCCTCACTGGTTGTAATGAGCGATGCCCCTAACTGCAGTGAGGGGGGGCTGAAATGAGGGGGGGCCCTCACTGGCTTAAATGGATTAATTCCACTCACTGGTTGTAATGGAGGGATGCCCCTCACTGGCTGCGATGAGGGATGTCCCTTACTGGCTGTAATGGGGGATGCCTCTCACTGGCTGTAATGAGGGATGCCTTTCACTGGCTGTAATGAGGGATGCACCTCACTGGCTGCGATGAGGGATGTCCCTAACTGGCTGCAATGAGGGATGTCCCTCACTTTCTGTAATGAGGGATGCCTCTCACTGGCTGTAATGAGGGATGCCCCTCACTGGCTGCAATGAGGGATGTCCCTCACTTTCTGTAATGAGGGATGCCTCTCACTGGCTGCAATGAGGGATGTCCCTCACTGGCTGTAATGGGGGATGCCCCTCACTGGCTGTAATGGGGGATGCCCCTCACTGGCTGTAATGAGGGATGCCTCTCACTGGCTGTAATGAGGGATGCCCCTCACTGGCAGCAATGAGGGATGTCCCTCACTGGCTGTAATGGGGGATGCCCCTCACTGGCTGTAATGAGGGATGCCTCTCACTGGCTGTAATGAGGGATGCCTCTCACTGGCTGTAATGAGGGATGCCTCTCACTGGCTGCAATGAGGGATGTCCCTAACTGGCTGCAACAAGCGATACCCCTCACTGGCTCTAATAGAGGGAAGACCCTCACTTGTTGTGTTGGAGGGATGCCCCACACTGGCTGGTATGGTGGGATGCTCCTCACTGGTTGTAATGAGCGATGCCCCTAACTGGCTGCAATGAGGGGGGGCCCTCACTGGCTGTAGAGGGATGCCTCTCACTGGCTGTAATGAGGGATGCCCCTCACTGGCTGCAATGAGGGATGTCCCTCACTTTCTGTAATGAGGGATGCCTCTCACTGGCTGCAATGAGGGATGTCCCTCACTGGCTGTAATGGGGGATGCCCCTCACTGGCTGTAATGAGGGATGCCTCTCACTGGCTGTAATGAGGGATGCCCCTCACTGGCTGCGATGAGGGATGCCCCTCACTGGCTGCAATGAGGGATGTCCCTCACTGGCTGTAATGGGGGATGCCCCTCACTGGCTGTAATGAGGGACGCCTCTCACTGGCTGTAATGAGGGATGCCTCTCACTGGCTGCAATGAGGGCTGTCCCTAACTGGCTGCAACAAGCGATACCCCTCACTGGCTCTAATAGAGGGAAGACCCTCACTTGTTGTGTTGGAGGGATGCCCCACACTGGCTGGTATGGTGGGATGCTCCTCACTGGTTGTAATGAGCGATGCCGCTAACTGGCTGCAATGAGAGGGGCCCTCACTGGCTTAAATGGATGAATCCCACTCACTGGTTGTAATGGAGGGATGCCCCTCACTGGCTGCGATGAGGGATGCCCCTCACTGGCTGCAATGAGGGATGTCCCTCACTGGCTTTAATGGGGGATGCCCCTCACTGGCTGTAATGAGGGATGCCTCTCACTGGCTGTAATGAGGGATGCCCCTCACTGGCTGCGATGAGGGATGTCCCTAACTGGCTGCAATGAGGGATGTCCCTCACTTTCTGTAATGAGGGATGCCTCTCACTGGCTGCAATGAGGGATGCCTCTCACTGGCTGCAATGAGGGATGCCTCTCACTGGCTGTAATGAGGGATGCCCCTCACTGGTTGCAATGAGGGATGTCCCTCACTGGCTGTAATGGGGGATGCCCCTCACTGGCTGTAATGAGGGATGCCTCTCACTGGCTGCAATGAGGGATGCCCCTCACTGGCTGCAATGAGTGATGTCCCTCACTGGCTGTGATGGGGGATGCCCCTCACTGGCTGTAATGAGGGATGCCTCTCACTGGCTGTAATGAGGGATGCCTCTCACTGGCTGCAATGACGGATGTCCCTAACTGGCTGCAACAAGCGATACCCCTCACTGGCTCTAATGGAGGGAAGACCCTCACTTGTTGTGTTGGAGGGATGCCCCACACTGGCTGGTATGGTGGGATGCTCCTCACTGGTTGTAATGAGCGATGCCCCTAACTGGCTGCAATGAGGGGGGCCCTCACTGGCTTAAATGGATGAATTCCACTCACTGGTTGTAATGAAGGGATGTCACTCACTGGCTGGAATGGATGAATTCCCCTCTCACTACAGCCAATGTGTTTGCAGAGGCCTTGCCTGTATCATTATTATTTATTTTATTCTTAGGTGATTTTTCCCTTTAGGGGAGTGGCAGGGGTGTGTCCGGGAGCAAGGTTTAAATGTTAAAAAAGTCTTCTCGTGTCCCTCCTTATGGCTTTCAAAAGTTGGGAGGTATGCATGTGTGTATGGGAGGACTGGCAAATTCATCATTGTCTATGTGCGGCAAGGCGGGGAGGATGTCCAAAAAGTGCCCAGGGCAGCTCAAATCCTAAATACAGCCTCGAGTGGGAAAGAGAGTGAGTCTGAGATAATGAAAATGGAAGTGGAGTGAGAATAAAAGAGCGGTCTAGGAATTGGTAAAAAAGAATCAGTTGATAAAAGAAATAAGACAATGACAATGTAAAGAAATAAAAGAGAAAAAGGTATTGTAAAGGATAGAGAGGGATAAAGGATAAAAGGAAAATGGCGTGATAGAAAAGCACATGGACATCAAGCTCTCCTTTTCCACCAGTGGGATTTCTTTTCTGGACTTAGTGGTGACATTTTTGTCTGACTTTACCCAGCTACTGACAATTTTAAAATATAACTGTCTTAGCTCCGGTGGATTGGGAAACAAAATCTTAAAGAGGACCAACAGTCAAAAATGAAATAAATCAGACCAACACAGCAAATAGTGCTCATATGTATCCCTCCCCAGGGAAATATACCGGTAGATTGCTGCACATAAAAAATAATGTACCCTTTTCTAACGCCTACTGGAATAAATTTTAAAAACAAGATGGCCGCTCATGGGCTTGCAGGCCACCTGCAAACAAGAAGTCATGCTGGGCTTGCTGTTACTATGCATGTCAGTTATGTCAGTTGGGAGAGGAAGCTACCGTTCTTTTCCAACTGTGCCAGGCTGTTGGTCCGGTTTAATGTTGGACCATAGAAAAATCACCTTGCTGCAATAGGACAGTTAACTTCTATGGGAGGGGATTTGCTGGTCACACGGAGGCTACATGGTGATTTTGTTGTTATTTGGCAGTAAAGGGTTTGCAGCTGTACAGCAACGAAGCACAGCTTATGCACTCTTGTATTGGGACACATGAGCTTTTTCTCTTTGTATGTAAGTGGACACATGAGCTTTTTCTCTTTGCATATATGGCCAATTCCCATGTGGATGCTAAAAAATGATTTAATTCAACAAATCCTGCAAATAATCTCTATCCCGTACACAACACCACACCCATTACTCTGAAAACTGGTTTCCTAGGCTGACATATCTGTAAACAGTTTATTACTGCTCTGTTTTATGTTGAATATATAATGTTTAGGGGGATGATCCAGCTAAATCCTGTTAATGTCAGGTCTTGGATGCTTGGATGCAGTCTTTAAACCAACAACATTTATTATGGTAAGTAACATTTTTCATACCACACCACATATTGCATCGGTAACTGGTTTTATACTTGCAGTGGGAACAGTATCCTGCAGATAAAGTAAAACATGTAATTTAAGCTTGATTGTAACATCTTACACACATCATCCAGATCATTTTATCCAAAGAAACCAATTCAAAACTGAAACGGGACATAAATAAACGCCACATAAATTACCTGCATAACCCAAATTACCTCAATGTTTTCTATTCATCATTTTTAACTCACTTCTTTTACTCAACAACCAAGTATTACACATACAAAGGAATTTCTGCTCTGCTTTTAACCCATCCATGCAAACTAGGTAACCAAATTAGTAACCAAATTAGTAAGCACACGGGGAGGCTGATTTATTAATAGCGACATGTAGCGACAGTTGAGCCACTGTAGCAGTACTTTCACAGCGCCCGCTAGTAGTCGCTGTGCTTGGCCATTGTTCGGGTTGTTGACAGCGACTCAGAGGCCGATTCATTAATAGCGCCAGGTAGCGACAGATGAGCGACTGTAGCGTGATTTTTACAGCACCAGCCAGTATTCGCTGTGCTTGGCCGGCGTTTGCTTGATGACAGCGACTCAGTCGGTGTGCGGTAATGTTGAATACGGGCTTAGGGGTCGCTGTTTCACAGGTTCAGCGTTGTATGTGAGCGCCTGACAACGAATGGCCAGAGCGAACGGCTTGCTTCATATTCATTAACAAATCACGCTCCGAATTTGCTGGCGCTGTCCATTCCTTGTTTAAACCCCAGTGCGCTGGCGGCGATGGGTGTTAACTAGTTTTTAACCCCTAAACAACCATATTTTTTTGATTGTAACATTATACATGTTTTTTGAATCATTTTGTAATATGAATACATTAATATCAGACCTGTAAGATCAATTCTGCACAAATTTTTTTTAAAATTTTTTTTTACTTTAAAAAAAAACCTAACATTGCAGAAGTGGTCTCAGAATTTTTGACATTAAAAAAAAAAAATAAAATAATACCAATTAATTATTATTAATTAAAGATTGCTCCATTGAAATGCATTGGACAACGCCAGGGAGTGACAGGTCATACCTGGCGCTGTGAAGGAATTTGCAGCGGCGCTGCTTCCAGGCGGCTTCATGATGAATCCCGCGCTAGCCGTCGCTCTCGCCGGCGCTAGCCTCATTTAGCTTGATAAATGCGTCATTGTGACCGCCGCCGGGCGTACTTGAGTCGGTAGCCGCCGATAGCTGGCGGTACCTGGCGCTCGTCAGACACTACCTGGTGCTAGCCCGTGATAAATAAGGCCCAAGGTTAGGAGTCGCTATTTGACAGGTTCCGTGATGTATGGGTGCGCATGATAGCGACTGGTCAGAGTGACCGGCTCCCACCATATTCATCAAAAAATCAGGCTCAAAAAATTCAAGCGCTGTTGAAACCCCAGAGCGCTGGCGGCGATGTGTTAAAAGTAGTTTTTTAACCCCCAAACCACCATATTTTTGGAAACCAAAAAAAAAAAAAATTTTGAATAATTTAGTAATATGAATACATTAATATCAGACCTGTAATATCAATTCTGCACATTTTTTTTTTATTCCCTTAAAAAAATTATCTAAAATGGCAGAAGTGGTCACGGAATTTTTCACATTTAAAAAAAAAAAAAAAAAAACATTAATAACAATTTTATTATTAATATTTAAAGATTGTTCCATTGAAATGCATTGGAGAGCGCCAGGTAGCGAGAGGTCATACCTGTCGCTGTTCAAGGTCGGGCGCTGGCGCTGTGGGCTGAGGCTGGAATAATGATGAATGAGTCGCTATATGGCGCTATCTCAGTCGCTAAGCAGGATCGGCTTGATAAATGTGTGATTGTGGTGGGGAGCCGGCGTTCTCGTGGCGGGGCCCGTCATTACCGGCCACTCACCAGTCGCTACCTGACGCTATTCCTTCATAAATAAGGGCCTAAGTGAACTGAGTGGAAACACAAAGTGGTGGGCCATCCTAGTCACTGCACCCAGGCAGGGCCGGATTAACGTAGGGGCGGATGGAGCTGCCGCTCCAGGCCCCTACGTTAAGACAGGCCGAGCAGGCTGCAAACGCGGCCCGCATAGGCCGCGCCCGTGGCCGCCTGGTCTGCCAGTCAGCGTTCCCTCTAACGTGCGCGGCCGCGCACTCGCATTTGCCCCTCCGCGCAGCCCCGTCTGCTGCCCGCCTTACGTCAGCCTGGAGCAGAGACAGATGCGGCCGCGGGGCCGGCGGCCAGGAGGAAAGACTGCGTGCGGAGCCAGTGGGCGGGGCCGGCGAGCAGGAGGAAAGACAGGGGCGGGGCCGGCGGCCAGGAGGAAAGCCCGCGTGCGTAGCTGGTGGGCGGGGCCGACGAGCAGGAGGAAAGACGCGGGGCCGACGAGCAGGGGCGGGGCGAGGCCTAATTAGTAGCACCGGGCAGATGGCAGGTGGGCAGCCATGTATGGACCTTGTTGCTGTGTCCCCAGGAGTTGGGGGGTAGTGACTGTGGCTCTGTGACTGGCACCAGGCTGAAGATTTAAGAGCAGGAAGAGAGTCCCCCTCATGGCTGCAGACCCCGGCCCGATGCTCTGGGTGTTCCTTTTCCCCTTGCTGGCAGGCCTAGGAGCGACAGTGGCAGGTAAGTGTGTGAGCTGAGTGTGTCCCCCGAAGACAACCAACTGCCTGATGTCTTCGAACTGCCCCTCAATCCATTCATTCTGTGCCGCCTGTACTGCCCTTCAGTCCTTCTGTACTCCCTGTACTGTCCCTTATTCCCTCAGTGCCCCCTGTACTGCCCCTTAGCCTTTCTGTGTACCCTCTACTGCTCAGTATTTCTGTGCTCCCTGTACTGCCCCTCATTCCCTCGGTGCATCCTGTACTGCCCCTCAGCCTTTCTGTGTACTCTGTACTGCTCCTCAGTCCTTCTGTGCTCCCTGTACTTCCCCTCATCCCCTCGGTGCCCCCTCTACTGCCCCTCAGCCTTTCTGTGTACCCTGTACTGCCCCTCGGTCCTTCTGTGCTCCCTGTACTTCCCCTCTTCCTCTCGGTGCCCCCTCTACTGCCCCTCAGCCTTTCTGTGTACCCTGTACTGCCCCTCGGTCCTTCTGTGCTCCCTGTACTTCCCCTCATTCCCTCGGTGCCCCCTGTACTTCCCCTCAGCCTTTCTGTGTACCCTGTACTGCCCCTCAGTCATTCTGTGCTCCCTGTACTTCCCCCTCATTCCCTTGGTGCCCCCTGTACTGCTCCTCAACCTTTCTGTGTACCCTGTACTGCCCCTCAGTCCTTCTGTGCTCCCTGTACTTCCCGCTCCGGCCATTCACAAACGGCCGGCGCGGGCGTGCGCACGTCTAGAGGAGGCAAGGCAAGGGGTTTTGGGGCTTTTGGGGGGTTTCACCCGCGGGACATCTCGATTGGGGCGATTCGGGATGCCTCATTGTGTGGAGCATCCAGAATTGGGATGCCCAAGGGACAATGATTGAAAATCCTGGTGATCTGCTTTAATTGGTGTCTGGGGCTAACTGGTGTGTATGTTACGAGGTTTATTGGGTGGGGGTTACTGATATATATGTTTGTGGGGAGGGCGTAATGACTGTATATTCAGGAAGGCCAGTTTTCTCCATCCTTGGGGCTGCCTGATTTGGGATGCCCCCTTGTGCAACCCCCCTCGTGTTTCCACAAAACTCTCCTTTAATCTGGCTCCAAGGACAGTGTAAACAATGTGGTTGCATCCCCAGCATCTCCCGCCCTGACACCAAATTGGAATGCCCCCTCGGGTTGTAAGTCAGCCGGCTGGCTTTTAGGGCATTTTCCTCTTTAAAGTGGACCAACGCACAGCTGAAGAATGCAAGCGATGCCACCCACTGTCGATGTGTGTAGCTGGGATTTCAGTAAGGTGGACCAAAACCCACGGAGATAGGCCCGGGAATCTATAAAATTCCAGGGCTGCTTGATTCCCTCCCCCCGGGGCATCCAGAATCGGGATGCCCTGCTATGTGAAACCTCTCAGGTTGGGCAGAAACTCACCTTCTTTCCTGGTCCAATGGCGCATGCGCGAGCAGCGGCCGCATCCCAGCTACAGTTACAGTCTGGGGGCATAGCGCACCCTCTACAACACCTCTTTGACACTCTGGGCCCCCCCAAAAGCGAGTTGGTTCTTTTTTTTTTTTTAGCTAAAGAACAAACTCTATGAAGATATGCACATTTTTCATACACTAACATGTATTCAGCTATCCTGGTTATTTAATGTACATTAGACATGTGACAAATGCACTTTGTCTTAAACAAAATTGCTTTGTGTTGCGTTTTCATTTTATATAATTCGATAAATAGGCCCGTCAAAATCTACAGCACCAGGCCCGGGATGCTCTTAATCCGGCCCTGCACCCAGGGAGCATTTGGGGTTAGGTACCTTGCTCAAGAGCACTTCCTTCATACCAAAGCTGGGAACCAAACCTGCAATAATCCGGTCACAAGATCGAATCCCCAACCACTAGGCCACACAAGCCCAAAATAAAGGCCATACCTAAAAAGAAGTGTGGTGCTGTACAAGGTAACACATTAAAGCATGCACATTTTGAACCTGAAAGGTTTCAATCCCAATTTTCTATTGGTTAACAACCAGTTTTAAATTTGACTTAAAATGTAGAGGAATCTCCAGTGGGGGGGAGGGTGGTGGTAGTGGGCAGGGGCTCCCTGTACAGTTAAAGGGTATTAATTTATATTTTATATTATTATTATTATTATTATTATTATTATTATTATTATTATTAATAATCCAAAGTTCCTGATTTGGTTTGGCTGAGAATCTGACCAGAGGCACATTTATTTAGTGGTAGAGACAATTAGTGGGAGTGCAATAAACTGTGAAAAGTTTTCCCAGAATAGGGCAGAGAGCTTTATTAACAAACAATACAATATATGTATAAATATATATATTAGAAAAAAGAAACTTACTAAAGCAGTTCTTAATACTGCAGCAGTTATTGGACTCATAACTCCTGATAAAGGTTTAGGAAGTTCTTCTTAAAATAACATTGTTAGATGTAGAAGAAATGTGAACATACTTCACTGAGAGCAGAATGTAATGAAAAAAGTAACAATGTACTAAAGTAGATAATAACATATGAATAGGCTCTGTCATGAAACACTAAAGCTGTCCCCAAATTTGATCCTCTGAAACAGCATTGTGCACCTAATAATTATATAAATTTTCTTGAAATAAAGTTGTCCTCGGGAGGGACTGATTGTGCTCCACATTGTGGTGATCCCATAGAAAGATCATTGTGGGGGAGGAGGGGGGTCACAGCTGAGATTGATGTAATTGGATTGAATCCCGCGCCTCCATGTCTTACACACCCCCGCCATCAGTCACAATGGCATTGCCACTTCCTCTCCATTCACTACAAGGCCGGACACGCCCTATCATTCAAAGTGATTGGAGAAGACACCACTATGGGGGTTATTTAAGAAGCGATAACGCCAGATAATGCCACGTAGCATGTGGTGAACGCTGGATGCTGTATGTGAAAACTACATTTAAGAAAGCGAATCTGGTGAGTGCCTCTAACAGCGTCACATACAGGTTGATTCAAAGAAACATGTAACAGCTTGGATTTGGCTCACGATCATCCTATTTTTCACGTCCGCTCGTGCGTTCGTATGAACTTGCGAGTGATTCAATAAGCAAATACGTTTCTATCCTAAAAGATACGTCCGTTCGTATGATATCTCCCGAACTTGCCTCAGTCAGTTGACAATCGTAAAAATCACGTTCATGTGCTCACCTGTTGCGGCGGCAGCCTGTTTTTTTGGCTGCTTCCATCGTCAAGCTCTTCCAATTACTTGCGTTTGCCTCTGGTTTTCATTGGTTTTTGGCCTCTTAGATTCGTGCGTTCGTATGTTTATAAGATCTTGCGCATGCGCACCCTCAAACAGAAACTTACCTAACTTACCTAAACCCCTTAGCGGCTGCATCCAACTTCATTTATCGGTCCCTCAAACTTACCTAAACCCCTTAGCGGCTGCATCCAACTTCATTTATCGGTCCCTCAAACTTACCTAAACCCCTTAGCGGCTGCATCCAACTTCATTTCTCGCTCCCTCAAACTTACCTAAACCCCTTAGCGGCTGCATCCAACTTCATTTCTCGCTCCCTCAAACTTACCTAAACCCCTTAGCGGCTGCATCCAACTTCATTTCTCGCTCCCTCAAACTTACCTAAACCCCTTAGCGGCTGCATCCAACTTCATTTCTCGCTCCCTCAAACTTACCTAAACCCCTTAGCGGCTGCATCCAACTTCATTTCTCGGTCCCTCAAACTTACCTAAACCCCTTAGCGGCTGCATCCAACTTCATTTCTCGGTCCCTCAAACTTACCTAAACCCCTTAGCGGCTGCATCCAACTTCATTTCTCGCTCCCTCAAACTTACCTAAACCCCTTAGCGGCTGCATCCAACTTCATTTCTCGCTCCCTCAAACTTACCTAAACCCCTTAGCGGCTGCATCCAACTTCATTTCTCGGTCCCTCAAACTTACCTAAACCCCTTAGCGGCTGCATCCAACTTCATTTCTCGGTCCCTCAAACTTACCTAAACCCCTTAGCGGCTGCATCCAACTTCATTTCTCGCTCCCTCAAACTTACCTAAACCCCTTAGCGGCTGCATCCAACTTCTTTTCTCGCTCCCTCAAACTTACCTAAACCCCTTAGCGGCTGCATCCAACTTCATTTCTCGGTCCCTCAAACTTACCTAAACCCCTTAGCGGCTGCATCCAACTTCATTTCTCGGTCCCTCAAACTTACCTAAACCCCTTAGCGGCTGCATCCAACTTCATTTCTCGCTCCCTCAAACTTACCTAAACCCCTTAGCGGCTGCATCCAACTTCATTTCTCGGTCCCTCAAACTTACCTAAACCCCTTAGCGGCTGCATCCAACTTCATTTCTCGGTCCCTCAAACTTACCTAAACCCCTTAGCGGCTGCATCCAACTTCATTTCTCGCTCCCTCAAACTTACCTAAACCCCTTAGCGGCTGCATCCAACTTCATTTCTCGCTCCCTCAAACTTACCTAAACCCCTTAGCGGCTGCATCCAACTTCATTTCTCGGTCCCTCAAACTTACCTAAACCCCTTAGCGGCTGCATCCAACTTCATTTCTCGGTCCATAAAACGTTAGAATATCACATAATTTACATGTGTCTATATGTTTCTAAGTGTGTTGTTTCTGGTTTGTGTAATTTTTTGGGTGTGTGCATATTAGAAAAGACACATTTCTGAAGGATTAAAATATAATTTATTTAAAATATTTTCTTTGTTTTTTTGGGAATAATAGTAAAAACTTTTTTTGTTTTTTGGTTTTTTTTTGGAAAACCTTTTTTTTTTTTTTTTAAACGAAAAACACATATAAATATTTCGGTTTTTTTTAACAGTAAAACACCTTATTTTTTTTTTTATTTTGTTTTTGGTAAAAATACAAAAAACATAAAACAAGTGTTAAAATGTGTTAAAATTTTAAAACAACTTTAAGAAAGGAGCCAGGACCAAGGGCACTAATCCTCCTCGTCTTCTTCATCTGTTGGCCCCAACGTCGCCTGTATGGCCAGCAGCTCGGCCACCAACTCCTTCATTCTTTTTTTTTTTCCCGCCAAGGTTTGGGGGATCATCCCTGTAACCAATAGAGAAAGAAACATAAATAGGAGTCCCAGACCGGTTTGTATGCTGGAAATAGATTTAGGGTTAATCAAATACATGTAAATGCATGACATATGTCCTTCTTCAAAGGGATACAGTTAATGCATTTCCCACAGGTAAGTGTTTAAACTCCTTAAACCGGACCTTCAACATTATTTAATGAAAACCAATAACTATTCACCAATGATTCTGCACCACCTCAAAGTTAGTTAGGGTTTTTTGGGGATTACAGCGCCGCCATCTGGACTCTGAAGCATAACACTTAATGAGGAGTGGAGAGTTGGATAAAGTACAGGGGAGTAGGTTACAGTGGTGCGTTGGGAATCCAGAGCATAGCTGGGTTGAGGGAAAGGTCATCACTCACACAATGCATGGCAGCACCTTCCTTTTTTCAATCTGTATCCCATGCTGCCTGTAAATATTGTGCATTCCATATTCCCCAATATTGGTTTGGTTCAGTCTAATAACATGCATTAGATGGGTGAAGGGTGTTTTTCCATGTTTCAAATCTGTAGGTACAGTGTGATGGCTAAGTCTTTGGTTCTTAATACTAGTTAGGGTCCTCTTTAAGCTAACGAAGTGCCCACATGAAAGTGTGAACTACACATTGGCTACGCCTTTAGTTATGTGTGTGTTATTAGCTAAGCAAACATTAATATGAATAATGGCATGGAGACTTACGGAGTTGGTGGCCGACAGATGGCTGGTTGGGGCCAACAGGCTGCCCTTGGTCCTGGCTCTGCTGTGAAGAAGTCCCTGGAGAAACATGTGACATTTGGTTAGTACTTGTATAGAGTCACTATTCCAAACATATCTGGCTCCCAGTCTGGCTGACATCACTCACCTTCGCCAGGATCGACTTCAAGCATCTCTGCTGCCTCCTCCTCCACTATCTCACCCGCTCCTGAAGCTTCTACAAATACATAATAAAGGATAACTTAGTTTTTGGCCTGCCATGTATATCTTTGTGCCTATACATGAAGAGTGACATACCAGAGCCTTCCCCATGCGTGGCCAGGTATGACTCCACGCCCACGCGCCTTGGCCCCTCCTCTGTGGTAAGGTCCAGGGGCTGGTCTGAGGAGGCCACAGAGGAGGGGTAGGTCCGTCGCCCGGGAGATCCACCACCTTCACTCACAGATGCAGAGTCATGCAGCACTGGTCGGCCTGTACGTCTCCGGGTGCGGCGAATTCTGAAATCCATTTCCAACACTACCAAAGAAAAGTCATTATAAATAAAGGCATAACTTAGACATTTTGAACATATACCATGCAATTGCTTTGTACTTACTTGGGAAATGGATCCCAAAAAACCTCCGCACCCGGGGCATGTGCAGACGCTTCAGGTCCGACCAATGCTGCATTATCTGGGTGTGAGTGAAGGTGGTGCTGGTCACACGGTGGATCTCGGCGATGATCTCCCGGGCGATGTCCCTTTTCTCGCACACATTGGGCGCGAAGTCATACCGGCGCTGAAGCATGATCTGAAAAACATAATGGACACAGAGCTTTTACTTTTACACACAGACCCATATGTGTTGCATCACAAGTTGAGAATTTAATGTCATTAACACACACATTTCGAGTGGCCGCCATTTTTGGGGAGTGCCTTAAAGAGGACGTTGACTGTGATTGACAGTCTGGTCTTATGTTATATGTATCACACACCATGTACATACAGATAATAGCCAACATCAAGAATCAGGCCACCTGCATCTATGGCATGTTAGGATGGTTTAAACATCCCAGATGTAGCCTAATGCTTAGGCTTTTGGACCACGTGTGTGGCTTCCCGTTGTGTTTTTATGGCTTAGGAAAACAGTGTTCCTCAAACATCCGCATCAAGGTCCGAGACAGGCCAGGTTTGCCAGCTAGCCCCGCTACTCCACAGGTTAATTAACTGTTGCTAAGCCGGACCAATTGGCCGAATTAGGACATCAGCATAGACAGTTGAAAACGTGGCCAGGCTCGGCCCTTGAGGATGAAGTGTGAGGAGCCAGTGATTAAACATTAAGAGACCCCAAACTAGTTCCAAACGCATTATTTACATTTAGGCCATCATTGACTATTCTATTAAAATGCACAGGCAGCCACTTACCAGCATGAGGATCTCTTCCTGTTGACGGGTGAGGATAGTGGGCGCCATCTTTAGGCTTCTTCCAGGCAGCAGATAAGTGAAACCCCAGCGGTTTCCTGGTTCCGCTCGAACGTACGTTCGTACGAGCGCGTAGTCGTGCGCATAGGCGTCACACGCTGGGCTCATTATTTAAAGGTCCCTGCACCCAAAGCTCATTCTCTTTGAGCATTTGTGTACGATGGCACCAAAAAAGGCGATGAGCAAGCGACCCCAGGCAAGCAAGACCGCGGAGGGCCCCACCACAAGGTCCCAGCAAGCTGGCCGAAAACTGAGAGCCAAGACTCCCACCTCGGCCCCACCAAGGGACCCTGGACCCTCAGGTACCAAAAAAAGGGGCCCCAAGCCCCGTGCCCCTCCTGCAGCCAAAAAGCTGGCAACTGCAGCACCCACCACCTCTGCCCCCAGAACAGGCAGCACCAGTGAGCCCACACCGGCCATGCCTTCAAGTAGGGCAGTTCGGAAACCCATGCCCCGCAGCAGGGCCCGAACCCCATCCAGGGCCCGAAGCACAGCCAGAGGGCGAAGAACCCAATCCAGGGCACGAAGCCCAGACAGGGCCCGAACCCCATCCAGGGCCCGAACCCCATCCAGGCCCCGAAGCCCATCCAGAGGCCGCAGATCCCAAACCAGGGCCAGAAGCCCCTACAGGGCCCGCAGATCCAAAACCAGGGCCAGAAGCCCCTACAGGGCCCGCAGATCCCAAACCAGGGCCAGAAGCCCCGACAGGCCCAGAAGAACCCAATCCAGGGCCAGAAGCCCCTACAGGGCCCGCAGATCCCAAACCAGGGCCAGAAGCCCCTACAGGGCCCGCAGATCCCAATCCAGGGCCAGAAGCCCCGACAGGCCCAGAAGAACCCAATCCAGGGCCAGAAGCCCCGACAGGCCCAGAAGAACCCAATCCAGGGCCAGAAGCCCCGACAGGCCCAGAAGAACCCAATCCAGGGCCAGAAGCCCCGACAGGGCCCGCCGAACACAATCCAGGGCGAGAAGCCCCTACAGGGCCCGCAGATCCCAATCCAGGGCCAGAAGCCCCGACAGGCCCAGACGAACCCAATCCAGGGCCAGAAGCCCCTACAGGCCCAGAAGAACCCAATCCAGGGCCAGAAGCCCCTACAGGGCCAGAAGAACCCAATCCAGGGCCAGAAGCCCCTACAGGGCCCGACGAACCCAATCCAGGGCCAGAAGCCCCCGACCTGGCACCAGCCGGGAACAGAGCCCCCGACCTGGCACCAGCCGGGAACCTAGCCCCCCAAGAGGGCCCCGAATTGCCCCCATGACCACATCTACACCTGGAAGTTCGGTGGCCAGCCACGCAAGAACACCCAGTCCCTTGGCCAGTCCAGTCCAGTCATTGGGAAGCCACCAATCCGGCCATTCCCCTACCCAGCCCCAGGCCATAATGTCACCACATGTGTCTGCACACATGGAGGAGCAGCCAAGCCAACCATCTGGCCGCACATTGCGCCGCGGCCAGTTGAGTGGGAGATTCTCCCATGACCAAAATATGGCATTGGCTAGTGGCCTTACATTATACTATGACGAGCTATATGGGAGCAAATCCAAACACACCACCAAGCAGCGCAAGATGGAATTGTTTGAAACCATCCTCCGACAAGTAAATGCAGCGGGGGAAGAGAGGAAAGATGTGTCCCAAATTCAGAAGAAAATCTCTGATCTGAAGTATGCTGTACGGCAAAAAGAAATTAAAAGGCATAATTACAGGTAACTAAATGTTTACGCTAAATCTAATGTTTTGGATGTACTGTATGCACCTTTTCTGAGTACCAAACGATTTTCTCTTTTCAGCATGAAAACTGGCGGTGGCTTTCCATCTAAATTGGAGTTTACCCCTGCTGAGGAGATTGTGCTTGGACTTCTCCATCCGGTCGCGGTCGGTGGACATGCTGGTCTAAGGGACACAGACTCACCGACCCGTACCCACGGTGAGTACTCTTAAATCTGCATGTTTGCCTGTTTGCTAAATAATCTACAGTTCACTAGTAACAAGCTAACGGGATGCCCCTATGGTTTGCCTTGCTTGGCCTCGCACTACTGTGGCTGTTTGTGTCCTCTTTTTGTCCCTGGGAATCACACATTTAGGCCCACAGCCATTATGGCAAAGTTCAAATGTCCAATTGTATTGTTAAAGTCATGAAGTTTCGCAAGATAAGTGAGATATTTTGAATCAATCACAAAACACACATCATTATGTATGGGTTGCCTTTTGGTTGTGTGAGTTGTGTTTGAGTTAACAATTTAATTAGCCACCCACAAACATATCTGACCTAGAGCAGCGAGACTCAACTGGCGGCCCGGGGTCCCAATGCGGACCTTGGCACCACATTCAAGGACCCCTGCCCAGACAGCCCTGCACTCAGTTACTTCTGTGTTGACGTGCTCAGAGCTGCCCCCTTGATCGGCCATGTAGTGGTTGGTCTCCTGCCCAATGTCATGGCTCCGTGAAACATAGCATTGCAATATGAAGTACTGCCCAGGAAGTGGCATTGCAAGGTACACAGTAACTTATTTAAATTTTCTCTGGCCACAATCGTGTCCCGCTGCCCCTGCTCTGGCCCATCTGCCACAGTCCCCCCATGCCCCCCCCCCACATAAGCCCCATACATTTGTAACAGATTGGCTCCATCCATCCCATCACCATCAATACGTTAACTCCCCCCTTTAGCCATCCAATCCCTGTCCCCTCAGCTCTGGCCCATCCAGCCCAGCAAGGGCAAGCAGCCTTTATTAGTTGGCACTTTGAAATCTCCAGCCCCTCCACCAGTGTATTTATTTTTAACTAGACACCCCCTGCGTCAGCACCATGGCCAGACATTCACCTCTCACCACATACCTTTAAATGGGCGTTTCAAACAATTGTTTGAGTACCCCGGACCTAGCGAATGGTAGGCTAAATCCAAAAATGTGCCTTGAAAGTTGTATGCTGACTGGGTACACTTCATGACTTAGAACTGAGGTCACTTAGCAGTTTTTCAGAGCCATTGCACCTATGTAAACTTGCGTGTGTTTGAACAAAGGTCACCATTGCTCTAGAGTTGAATATTACAAATAGAGCTATATTTGATTACCTATCCTAAAAAAGGTTATGTGTGTGTGTTTACGTGGTTTGTTTTTCTCTTCTTCAGCCCAGCATGATCCCTCAGCAAGGGTAAACTCACCCCCCAGTTTGGTTATGCCTACCAGGTCCGTACAGCATAGGAGCCCAGATCAGAGATTTTCGGTAAGTTAATTTAGTAGCATAAATACTAACAAGTGCTTAAGAATGTGTTAAACTGTTGAAATCTAAAATTTGGACGCAAACTTAGCCTTTTTTTTTTGATATGTCCCTACAGACCCGCACACTCATGGAAGAGATCCAGGACATGGAGGAAGATGATGATGTCTCCGTACAGGGCACGTCGGATGAACTCCCCCTGGGTCCCAATTTGGAACTGCTCCATAATGTTTCTCTGGCCAATCCTCAGCAGCAGAGTGAATCTCCATCCATTGTGCTTGCACATGGGGAGACTGACACTACAGTCCCCAGTGTTCACTCTGCTGCTGAGGATTTGCAAAGCAGGCCGGTTGCTGTTGAGGGTACGACACCACGCGGCAGGGCACGCCCAAGAGCCAGGGTAATTGTGCGGCGGACGCCATTACGCCGCCCCACAATTTCCCAGGGGAGGCAGAGTGCCCTGCTTCAATTATGGACCCAACAAAGGGACTCTTATGACGCCCAGCTCGTTACAGAGCGTGAGCAAAGGCATGCCGACATGGTGAACATCCATACCAGTCTACAGGGCATCCTCGCGGAGTTGCGTACCCTCAACAGCAACGTGGCCAATGCAAGTAATGGCATCCAGTCAGCCATGGCTGAGATGACCAATATGCAGAGAAACATTGTGGAGCAGTTTCAAATTCACAATGCTGCCATGGCCCAGGCTAGGTCCCATTCCCATGGACCTCCACCTGGACCTCCACCTGGGTATTATGGGCAGCCACCCTATTAAGCCATGGGTGTGTGGGACATCTTTTCTCTTAACCCCCACTGTATTTACTTGTCCTTTGAGGTTTCAAACAATCCATTTTGTGTTGCTCTGGCAGGTTGTGTTTTGTATTTGCTCCCATATAGCTCCTTAGAGTAATGCTTAAGGCCACTAGCCAATGCCATAGGTCTATGTGGAGTTTATCTGGCCACTTATGGCTTTACCTATGTATTTGGTTGGTGCTCCTCCTGTTTGCAGACATGTTTGTGTGACATTATGGCCATGCCCAAATATCCCTGGGCACAGGCAATATTAATGACTGGACTAGGCTGGCCTTTGGACTGGGTGTCCTTGTTTGGTTGTGCCACTCACTTCCAGGTGTAGATGTGCTCGATGTTTTTTTTTAATGTTATCCATTTGTTACCACAGATGTATGTGGACTGATTTCTGTTAACCACTATAATTTTTCATTTTCAAAGTAAAACAAAAAATTCACACACAATACTTGTGGCGTTTTTAGTGGGAAGACATTTTTAACAGCTTGGGCTAAACCAGATAATTTTGGTTTGAAGAGGTGTAACAATGCAAAGCTAAAGCTAAGGAAACTACATGAAATACATTAGGCAACAATTAAGGTCTAAATGTTTTACTTAGAGGTAATGCCACATTACGGCAAAACAACATATGTAACAAAAAGGATAACACAGACATACAGAATGGTGAGACAGGGAAAAAAGTTAACTAAAATGCTGGCTGATCAGGTTGGCTCGAACAGATTGGCCAGACTCACTGGGGGGCCCCTCAAAATTCTCGACTTCATCCTCGACGGCTGAAGAGGGCAGGCTGTCCACATAACGTGGGACACGTTCCATGATGGCAAAATTGTGCAAAACAGCACATGCCATTATAATGTCGATCACTTTCTTGGGATCATATTGCAGGGCCCCCCCAGTATGGTCAAGGCAACGAAAACGTGTCTTCAGCAGACCAAAGGCCCTCTCCACAACAGCCCGGGTCTTGCGATGCGCACGGTTATACGCTTCCTGAGAGGCATCCTGGGGCCGCAGCACAGGCGTCATGAGCCAGGGTAGAAGTGGGTACCCGGAATCACCTTAAACAGAGAATTAAATGTAATCAAAATTAAAAAGGCAACACAACCAACACAAAAAATTTCACAGATATCATAATGATGTAAGGTAAAGTGTTCCCAAAAAAAAACACGGCACATTAGGGCCCCCAAAAATTGCACTAAGGTAGAACCTAAATAAAAATGGCCCTTCTATATACCAATTAATTAACAAACATCTGCACGGCCAAGGGTATTTGTATTTTACATATATTTGTAGTTTTCAGACATGTTACAATTAGGATGCTGCTGAGGGCCTATCCACATTTCTCTGGAAACTACAATGTATGCAGTTTAAGTCCACTTTGACATTTAACGACCAATAGTACCAAAGGAGCCAAAGGTCAAAGATCCCTATCCACATTTCACAGGAAACTACAATGTATGCAGTTTAAGTCCACTTTGACATTTAACGACCAATAGTACCAAAGGAGCCAAAGGTCCAAGATCCTTGGGTATAAACTCCAAACCAATATATTTAGGCACAAGGAACTTACAGACATCCTAACTAAAGGGAAAACATTCTGAAGGCCACAGCGAGACAAGGATTTTTTGGGTAAGTTCCTAATATATGAGCCAAGAAAAAGGCAGTTGGACGCTTCTGTAAAGTTTTCCAAAACAAACATATCAACAAATACAAGATTAATGCCACATTTAATAACACACAAATAGGACACACTTACCAAGCAGCCATGCCCCCGAAAATTCACCTGCCTCAAATCTCCGAAACAACCCAGATCGCCGGAGGATATAGGAGTCGTGGGACGATCCGGGGTAGCCGGCAAGGACACTCATAAACCGCATATCCGGACCAACCACGGCCTGGACATTAAGTGAGTGTCCCATTTTACGATTCCTTAAGGAAAAAACATACAAAAAGGGTAATTGATATTTGACCCAAACTAATAAATTAACCACAAAACATGTCTGCACTCTATTGGGAAAGACTAATGAAAAGCCGAGATAAAGCAGCTACACAAATGAGGGATAAACAAATATGCTGCCGCAAAGGAAAACAGGTTACATGACACGTTGGGCAACATAATAACCAATCTCAATACCTATATATATACTCGTCGGCTGCCCTAGGTACGAGTGCCACATGTGTGCAGTCAATTGCACCAATAACGTTGGGCATGTCGGCCACATTATAAAACCCAAGCTTAATGGCGTTTCTGGCTGCCATATCATCTGGAAAAAAAATATATTTTTGAGTTATGGCAGCCATGCCTTCCAAAAATTTAGACAGTGCGCGGCTCAGCGTAGGCTGTGACATCCCCACAGAGAGGGCACCCAGCCTCTGGAACGAGCCGTTCGCCAAAAATTGCAGGCAGCCAAGCATCTTGGTCATACCTGAAATTGCATGCCCCTTCCTTGTGGTGCGGGCTAACCATGGCCGCAGCTCACTATATAATTTATGGAGGGAAGCGCGATTAAGCCTGGTCAGCTCGAACAGCTCAACATCATTCATGCTATCGATGTTCATGCGACGACGCAGGGGCAATCTGCTCTCAGACATCTCGATCAACTCAATGCCAAAAAGCATAAGCCCTTGATGTGCCACAAACTCGCTCCGCTCCATCCTACTCCCGAGGCCAAATAGCTGCCGGCAAACATTTCGTAAAGCAGCTCTTTAATGGGCTTCAAAACAATTAGCAATCACCTCTCTGAATTGGGCGCAAGCCCATGTGAAGGACGTAAAAAATAGGATCGGATGCAAATAATACGATTTGGACGGGAAAAACACACGAACTAACGCAAATTATACGATTCTCGTACGAAATGCGTATGTTCATATACGTCTATGCGCGAACGATCGTGCGAATACGAAATGGCCAAAAAAACAAGAAAAAATGACAAACACCCACCCAAACTTACGATTCTCGATACGAAATCACTTAACTTTTGCTCTTTGAATCGAGGGGATAGTGTCACATGTATTACTAATGGCGGCTCAGCGTATAGCACCGGTGCTCTAGATTCAGGACCGCCATGCAGTACCTGTTGCTCAGTATCTCTCTCCCATACATTTCAGTGGTGTTTCATTTGGTTGTGTTGCCAAAGTAAACTTTAAAATGTTTGTCTTAAATCATTGTGTGGCCTCTCCTGCCCAGCAATCAAACACTTTTAGAGTTTTTTTTTTTTTAATTTTTATGCAGAATTGTATGTGCAGGTTTGGAATTGCAGTATCATTGTCACAGTGTTAAAACAATGTCATTCCATGTGTTTTTGCTCTGGTACTGATGTTTATGTGTTTAGAAACAGACTTTGTTCTAACGTGTTCTCTATGCTAGAGCACCGTCGCTGGTTGTGTGTAGTTTTTTCTTGAATACGGCTTCAGCCCTTAGTGCCGGATGCACTTAACTGGCGCTACCTATCGCTCGCTCCAGCATTGTCCTCGTGTTATATGTAGAGTAACCTTGGGTGCTATGACCTTGGAACACCACCTAGCGTTCGGGGAGTGCTTCTACAGCGCCCACCAGACATCACTGGAAGGGACAGTACAGCGCCACTTGGCCCACTAAGCTAGGTTATAGCGCCCGACACCCGCTTACAGCATCTAGTAGTGGTTGCTCTAAGCGCCGCCATACAGAAGCTCACATGGCAATACGTGGCGCTAGTATTAAATAACCCCCCTAGTCTAATTTGGATTATTACCAGGTGGACTTTTTAATAAGGATTTAATTGTATTGTGTCACGCTGTCTACACACATGTGTGGTGTATAGAATTTTTGTTATCTGCCATTCCCATATTGAGATCATCCGGAATAGCTGCATAAACACCTCTATCTGTTTATTGCTGGAGAGGCGTGGGTATGGTGAGCAGCCTATTGGTTATGAGCAGTAGTTAGAGGCATTAGTTGGCTAAAGAAGCAGAAAAAGCATTTTAAGATCGAACTGACTGAATTTCAGCTTAAAGCTCAACTCAAACCTACAGCTACAGTAATTATAAAGAGCAAATAAAATCCTTTGTTCCACAGGGAGTGAATGATGTTAAGTGTAGAAAGTGTTTCCACCTCACTGGAAAATTGCTCTACTTCTTTTGGCAGATACTGTACTTACTAACGTTTTCTGAACCCCCCGAACATGATATTGCTTTTCTGTTAGATAAATTCTCTCAATGAGGTTCCCACATTGTGATAACTCTTAGTACAGACATCTCCACAGTGCCCCCCCCAGGGTCAGCATACACTCACCTTGCTCTGGGATGTCTTTTCTTACAGTCATTTTGATTTGAGATGCCGCGCAGTGTAGGTCGCCATATACTCACCTCTTTCTGGGGTTGCCATGGAAACACATTGCTGCTTTCCACCTCTGCATGCTTTGTACATCCAGTAGACCTGATTATTTGCCAGTCAGGACACAACTGTTGTAGGAAGCAGAAAACAGCTCCGGCATGGAAAGCAATTTTCTGGGCTCCTGCTGTGGGAATCCAGAACAAGTTGAGTATGTGGCTTCCAGAGGGGGTTATGGGGGCACCCATAGGGAAGGCTTTCACGTTCCAAATTACACATGTGTTAAACTCAAGGCCCTGGGCCGGATGTGCCCTCCGCATTTTTAGGTGGCCCCTGACAGGTGGCAGACAATGGCAGCTGGGTGGTGGCCCCTTCTCGTCAGCCTGGTCACTCCAGCATCATGTCTTTTCACCTGTGTGTGGCTCCACCGAGTGATGTACCGGTACACTGCACTCCACTTTGGAGCACGGTACCGTCTCTAATCCTGTCTCCAGGCCTGGTGCCTATATAAGCAGCTGATGTGCTCCTTTTTACCATTCTGGGGGAGAAGAGAGTAGTGTCTACAACTGTTCTGTGTGTTTGTGTGACCATCTCTTGCCGCACAAGTGGGTGCCCGCCTAATCCAACTAACTTACTGCCACAGCAGAGGATGCCAGGTGGGGTGGGATAAATAATTTTAGTGCTGCCCAGGGCAAAATTATTCAACATCTGTCCTGGGCAAAATAAATCTTGTGTCTGTAACCATACATTTGAATGATCGTGTTTGCATTTCGTTCCATGCTTGTCATTACCCGGCCCTTTGAAGGCAAAGCTAACATGGCCCTTGATGAAAATTAGTTTAACACCCCTGCCTTATAAATTTCCACACACTAGTAAACTGTGTGTACTGTATACCTCACAGTATTTAGAGTAGACCAAAACCCATCTTGGGTTTGACCCTTGCCCCCAGGGTACCCCAATTGGGAATGACCTGCTGTGTGAAACCCCCAGGTTGCCCGATCTGATTTACCCTTTACCGGTCCTACGGAGCATGCGCGGCCTGGCATCCAATCATTGAAGTTGGATCTGCTCCTGACCCTTCGTCTAAGAGCTTGTCTAATCTGAGCACTCTGGCGGCCGCATCTCCTGCTACCCTCTAACAGGAAGTGTGCCCGCGCCGGCCATTCCAAAATGCCTGGAGCACATGCCCTGCTAAAGGTATAGCAGCGCCGCTGGACTGGGAAAAAAGGTGAGTTTCTGGGCAACCTAGGGAGGTTTTACACAGTGGGGCATCCTCAATTCTGGATGCCATGGGGGAGGGAATCTAGCATCCCTGGAATCTTATAGATTCTTACAGATTCCAGGGCCATGTGGGCATTGGTTTTGGTCCACTTTAGCCTTTTTTGATAGAATCAAATGAGGTCCATTGAACAATAAAACAGCATTGAATTTACAATCTATCTTGACAATTTACGATATCATTGACAAGTTTAAACATTGGACAAATCACAAAAATACAATGATTTATAAGTGGGATGAAAAAATATAGACTGGACATATATTTACCACTAGTCCAAGCCCCAACAAAATGTTGTCAAGTTTGCATCCGGCATTTTTCTGTAAAATGTAAAAGAATGCATTAACCCACAGTATAACAGTTTATTGGCCGGGGTCTTGTTTACTCTTCAGCACTGCCTCAGTGTAGCTTCTAATATCTTGTATATGTAAGTTACACGTGTCCATCTATTACCCTATTACTGGTTTAGATTTTCTAACAGTCACATTGTTTTAATATCTGGAAACAAAGAATCCCTCCTTAATATATTCACATCAAACACAGAGCATGCAACAATTAATAAACCGCAATTTTTTCTTAGAATTCCGGCCCTTTAAATGGCCGTTGTGGTTACATCAAAGAAAGTTCATCCACACTGCTCAATGCAGTTAAGTATGGTGTTATATTGTGTCTCCTCCTTGTTTTCAATGTCACCACTTCTTATTGCTGTAATTTCATTAATGCCCACAAGTTCACAGCATCACCAATGTGCCCGTCACCAATGTTAGGGTACTCTTACCAACTGGTAGGTGGTGTAACACATAGGGTTTTAATTCCTCACGGAATTCCTCCACTTTTTATCCTTCAGCTGGTGGATGGCATGCCACATGTAATTTTAATTCCACAAGGTATTCCTCCTCTATGTGTGCTCCTAATGAGGTGGCTGTGGACTATGCCTAGTTGTTTCAATCCTCTGTTGCTTAAACAATGGGAGAAGTAAAGCAGGAAAGGGGAAAAAAATCTAGTGTAATCCCGTTTTTTTATTTTAAAAATATGTATCTTTAAAAATGTGCACTCACATTTAAAATTCTTGTTACAAGCATATCTCACTTTAAGCAAGGCTCTCACCCATCTCCTATCACCACGGCCATTGGTGTAAAGCTGGAAGGTGGGGGGCAATCGCCAAAGGGTAGATACCGCTCGTTGCCGTCAACGCATTTCACTGCCTATGGGCAGCTTTCTCAAGACCTTATCTTATCAAGATCTTATCAAGAAAGCTGCCCATAGGCAGTGAAACGCGTTGACGGCAGCGAGCGGTATCTACCCTTTAACTCAGCAGGATATCCAAAGACCCTTTGGCGTAAGAGTACCCTAACATTGGTGACGGGCACGTTGGTGATGCTGTGAACTTGTGGGCATTAATGAAATTACAGCAATAAGAAGTGGTGACATTGAAAACAAGGAGGAGACACAATATAACATCATACTTAACTGCAGTGAGCAGTGTGGATGAACTTTCTTTGATGTAACCACAACGGCCATTTAAAGGCCCGGAGTTCTAAGAAAAAATTGCGGTTTATTAATTGTTGCATGCTCTGTGTTTGATGTGAATATATTGAGAGTATACTTACCTTGGGATAATAGGTACAACACGTTGAGCAGGAATAAATTTATTTAAGGTAGATTAAATTAGATTGATAAGATTTACCTACAGCGCGGGTTTTCATCCATAACTATTGCAAAGAATCCCTCCTGCTCGCACCTCTTTACAGGCTTCTGGTTCCTTATCTGACTGTAAAAGCTTAGTTTACTTTAATATATCTTAGTACAAAATGTACATTTTACATCAACTTTAGAAAATGTAGACCTGACAGTACAAGGTAGGACAGCAGTCGGCGCTAAATGGTAAATGACATGATTGCTTCTTTTAGCTACAGAACTAAGCTGAAATGCCAGAATAAAGACACTAGAACTGACATCAAATACAATAGAATTAAGGATGTAATTCAAGAAATGTTTCAGTCAATGTATAGAACTGTGCAATGGCCTTGATTCACTAAAAGTTGAAAATAATTCTCAAGGTAGTAAAAACTTCATGATAAAAAAGCATGAGAACTTTTCTTTTAGCGAATCATCAGATAGGAGGAGAATAAGTCAATGGCACTTTTTTTTACTCCTGAGAAAAGTATTGAACTTTTTATTGGTGATTCACTAGAACTGGACCTTCACCCTGAATAAGAGCCAATCTTATATGTTTCCCCCACCCTGTACATACGGCTTGCCCACATTAAAAATCATCCTACCTGCATCTATTGCATTTTCTGAGCCTTTAAACATCCAAGATGGCGGCCCATGAAGGTGCAGGCTGCCTGCAAACAGGAAGTGTCTTCTGACTGTGCCCCTCTGGGATTGCTGACCTTCTCCTGACCCCTAGCTCTGGTCTGTCTGTGCAAAGCACAGCTATAACCCTGCTCCCCTGCACCTTTGACCCCTCTCCTTAGTATGTGATGCTACTGAGCCAAGATGGCGGCGCCCGTAACCTAGAGAGCTGAACAGAGTTGCAGGCCAGTGAGGGAAAGAATAAAAAGTAATTGACTAAAAACTTTAAATATATTAATTTTAGATGCTGGGGAATAGTTTTTTAAGGGTTTGGACTTTTCATTAAATGATGCTGAAGGTCAGCTTTAAAGTGAAGTTCTCAGGCTTTTTTTCTCATGAATTGAATTTTTTACTACCGTGATAATTTTGTTCAACTCTTAGTGAATCAAGGCCAATGTGTTAAGTCTTTCCATTTATACTACTTCTGTCCTGTCTCCTTGTCTCTGCAGGTTTATCACAGCAAAAGTAATTTCCTGACTACCTCCCTCATACCCAAGGTAGAGTAATGGGTGATCACCCACCCAGGGATCACTAAATAGCAGCAATGTCACTGCTGCTTGTGGTGGGGGGGCATCCTGATTGGTGATGCCCCTCGTGGATAGCTGCCCGCAAGCCCATGTCCTGGATGCTGAAACTTTCCTATTGCTTGCTTTTCTCTCCAGAACCTAACCCCACATGACAATTGGCCAACACAATGAGTCCTGCGACTTGCTACAGGTGAATGTGATCCCAGGGGAGGTTAGTGTTTGCACTCCTGGGACACAGGCTTAGAATGGGTTTGTGTGTGTGTGTGTGTGTGTGTGTGTGTGTGTGTGTGTGTGTGTGTGTGGGGGGGGGGGGGTCATCACTGATTAGAATACCCCCCAGTCTTAGGCAGGTGCATTGCTGTGACATTCAGGCTGCGGGATCGCATTAGAGTGGACCTCTTCTCTCACTGGCAGCTTTGTGCCAGGAATCATCTTGGTCCACAGGAGCACTTAACTAACCTATCCCACTCTCTCACACCATTAGGGATACTCACCTCTTCCTATTGTAGCCTAATTGTATTCCTCCAATAGGGGACTTGCTTTATTTCAGTGCACAGTTATGTCCTGTTCATCATAGTTTCATGTATGATTTTGGCTTCCTAAAGATCTTACATTGTAGGGAAATCCCAAATTAGGACGCCCTGGGGATGACTGATAAAAGCGACCAAATGTATTTTTTCTGGAGGTTTGCTTGAATTACATCACACCTCTACTATCTTTATTAGCTACTAATGCTCTGTCTTCACTTTTCATTACCTTTATCCAGGTCTATCAAATTTATAATAGAGGTGTTATTCTATTATTACAATCCAGATAAACTGTTCCCTATGTAGCAGGCAGTGAACCATGTGTGATGACAGTATGTTGTATAGAACTTCTAAATTAAAGACATTTCCAAATATATACTTTTCTTTGGAGGATGAAGTAGACCAAAAACTTGTGAGTGTAAAAGACTGCGGGACATCCCGATTTGGGATGAGTGTGAAATACCTCATGATCGATGCAAATCTTACCTTTCTGGTGATCCAACAGTACATTGCAGGCTGCGCCCCCGCATCCCCAGCATCTAGATACCCTGGCGGCGGGAGCACGCCTCAGATCACAGGTAAACCGGGGATGCGGCCGCTCCCTATACCGGAGCTCTGTTTCCAAACAGAGCTGCATATCATGCATTAATATGCACGGCATACAGTGCTGCTTGGACGAGAGCTCTCCCATGTGGTGTGGGACCAGCAAAAAGGTGAGTTTTAGGAGCGATCTGGGCCATAGATGAATTCATCCACTAGGTTGCCAGGTCTCATTATTAACCCTAATAAAGAATAACACACAAGTATACGGTACAAAAAAAAACATCACTTACTAATATTTCATCTAATTCGTTTACAATCAGATTAAGAATGTCATCCTTTGCCTGGTAAAGCAATGTAATATGTTAACACAAAGTCTAATACAGACTGAAAGAATGTTTCATGATAAATATAAGAGCTTGTAACAATGCCATGCCCGGGATTTTCCATGTGTAAGGAAAAAGTGGTTTGAGTTTAGAGGGGAAAGAGCTGCAATTTTTATTGCCTTTATTCCTATATGAGGATAGAAAATCAATACAAGTAGTTTTACCTGGTATGTTAGTACTTTTTACTTACATGTTAAAGTGAGAAGAACCTCCTTACCTTTTGGCTGGTATTTTATAAATACATAATAAATATTATAAGTATTTAATACATTTTATAAACATTTGTTCACCTCAACACGCTTGACATCTGCAAAACAAGTCTTTTTAAATCCATCTCATGTTATTAATTTCTGAGATGAAGCAGCTTTCCCGTATGGTGCAGCATTTTTTTAGTGAAGTAGAAATATTACCTTATAAAAAGTAGGTAAAATCTCTCTGAGATTATAGTTCTGATTCAGCACCATACAAGAATGCATTCTCACATGGTTTTGGGTGAGGTTTTTGACACTCATGCACACATGTGCGATTCAGCAGGCACCTTTTTTGAGCAAGTTTTTTTTTGTGCGAGAGTTTGTACACAAGTTAGCGCTCAAGCGAGTATTCTCCTTTTGCATTGGTATGACTCAGGGACCACATTTCACTTTAGGGACAGGCTATTAAGATGAGAAATTGGTGTGATTATTGTGCTTTTGGTGTGTTTTTTAACATTAGGAGAAATGGAGCCTTTTGATTAATACCTTTCTGAGATATTGGTGAATCGTAATAATATTTATTTATACAGCACCAGCATATTTCACAGTGCTTTACCAGAAGAAGGTTCATGTACAAACCGAGTAAAGAATTTCATAGCAAAAAAACAACAGGAATGAGGACCCCGCTTGCAAGCTTACAATCTTCCGGCCGGTCTACTGGGTTCAAAGATTGTGCCACTAGCATGTTGCCTAGAATTCTTTGAGCCATGGCCATTGCCCCTTGTTGTGGTCCCGACTAGAGATGAGCGAACTTTTGAAAAATTCGATTCGACTGATTCGCAGAATTTTCCGACAAAAATCGCTTCGACCCGAATTTATTCGCGACGAATCGCTATTAAAAATGGCTATTTCTGAGCCTCCTAGAGCCTCAATAGGGTTGTAAACCATTCTGCCTTGCTGTAACACGCATAGGATGCGTGCTGAGTTAGTTAAATAATACTTTGAATAAATATCACATGCAGATCAGAGGCATCGCTAATAGAATCGCAGAGCGGCACAATTGCAGAGAGTTGAAGTGGCATCACTATGAGGGGCAGGAGCCCAAACATTGCTTTAAAGAGACACTGGAGTTGGCAGCAGCAGGAGCCCAATAATTGGATGAATCACACCCTGGAGTTGGCAGCAGCAGCAGCCCAAACATTACTTTAAAGAGACACTGGGGTTGGCTTCAGGAGCCCAAAAATTGGATGATTCACACCCTGGAGTTGGCAGCAGCAGCAGCAGGAGCCCAAACATTACTTTAAAGAGACACTGGGGTTGGCTTCAGGAGCCCAAAAATTGGATGATTCACACCCTGGAGTTGGCAGGAGTTGGCAGCAACAGCAGCAACAGGAGCCCAAACATTACTTTAAAGAGACACTGGGGTTGGCTTCAGGAGCCCAAACATTGGATGAATCACACCCTGGAGTTAGCAGCAGCAGCAGCAGCCCAAACATTACTTTAAAGAGACACTGGGGTTGTCTTCAGGAGCCCAAAAATTGGATGAATCACACCCTGGAGTTGGCAGCAGCAGCAGCAGGAGCCCAAATATTACTTTAAAGAGACCCTGGGGTTGGCTTCAGGAGCCAAAAAATTGGATGAATCACACCCTGGAGTTGGCAGCAGCAGCAGCAGGAGCCCAAATATTACTTTAAAGAGACCCTGGGGTTGGCTTCAGGAGCCCAAAAATTGGATGAATCACACCCTGGAGTTGGCAGCAGCAGGAGCAGCAGGAGCCCAAACATTACTTTAAAGAGACACTGGGGTTGGCTTCAGGAGCCCAAAAATTGGATGAATCACACCCTGGAGTTGGCAGCAGCAGCAGCAGCAGGAGCCCAAACATTACTTTAAAGAGACACTGGGGTTGGCAGCAGGAGCCCAAAGATTGGATTAATCACACCCTGAAGTTGGCAGCAGCAGCAGGAGCCCAAACATTACTTTAAAGAGACACTGGGGTTGGCTTCAGGAGCCCAAAAATTGGATGATTCACACCCTGGAGTTGGCAGGAGTTGGCAGCAGCAGCAGCAACAGGTGCCCAAACATTACTTTAAAGAGACACTGGGGTTGGCTTCAGGAGCCCAAAAATTGGATGATTCACACCCTGGAGTTGGCAGGAGTTGGCAGCAGCAGCAACAGGAGCCCAAACATTACTTTAAAGAGACACTGGGGTTGGCTTCAGGTGCCCAAAAATTGGATGAATCACACCCTGGAGTTGGCAGCAGCAGCAGCCCAAACATTACTTTAAAGAGACACTGGGGTTGGCTTCAGGAGCCCAAAAATTGGATGATTCACACCCTGGAGTTGGCAGCAGCAGCAGCCCAGATATTACTTTAAAGAGACACTGGGGTTGGCAGCAGGAGCCCAAAGATTGGATGAATCACACCCTGGAGTTGGCAGCAGCAGCAGCAGGAGCCCAAACATTACTTTAAAGAGACACTGGGGTTGGCTTCAGGAGCCCAAAAATTGGATGATTCACACCCTGGAGTTGGCAGGAGTTGGCAGCAGCAGCAGCAACAGGAGCCCAAACATTACTTTAAAGAGACACTGGGGTTGGCTTCAGGAGCCCAAAAATTGGATGATTCACACTCTGGAGTTGGCAGCAGAAGCAGCAGGAGCCCAAATATTACTTTAAAGAGACACTGGGGTTGGCAGCAGGAGCCCAAAGATTGGATGAATCACACCCTGGAGTAGGCAGCAGCAGCAGCAGGAGCCCAAACATTACTTTAAAGAGACACTGGGGTTGGCTTCAGGAGCCCAAAAATTGGATGATTCACACCCTGGAGTTGGCAGGAGTTGGCAGCAACAGCAGCAGCAACAGGAGCCCAAACATTACTTTAAAGAGACACTGGGGTTGGCTTCAGGAGCCCAAAAATTGGATGATTCACACTCTGGAGTTGGCAGCAGAAGCAGCAGGAGCCCAAATATTACTTTAAAGAGACCCTGGGGTTGGCTTCAGGAGCCCAAAAATTGGATGATTCACACCCTGGAGTTGGCAGCAGCAGCAGCCCAAACATTACTTCAAAGAGACACTGGGGTTGGCTTCAGTAGCCCAAAAATTGGATGAATCACACCCTGGAGTTGGCAGCAGCAGAAGCCCAAATATTACTTTAAAGAGACACTGGGGTTGGCTTCAGGAGCCCAAAAATTGGATGAATCACACCCTGGAGTTGGTGTCAGGACTATACCAAACACCCGTCTGTCTTAAGCTGGTATCCCCCAATCTCCGCCGCCACTTCCGCCTATAGACAAGCCCCCGCTTGTAGGAGACGCGGGTAATGCCTCTCCCAGTCGGTTGCCCCCAGGACTTAAAAGGCGCAAAGAATAACAGCTTAAGGTGCAGAATGATGTTTGGCAGGGAATCCCGAATGAGGATGCCGGGGTGCGAAAGTCCGAATTTCAGGCCGAGGTCAAACCAGGAGGTCACAGGCGAGGTATCCAAGGGAGAAAACGAAGGGGTGGTCGAGGCTAGCCGAGGTCAAGTCCAGGAGGTCACAGGCGAGGTACAGGAGGGTCAGGCAAAAGAGTGGTCAGGCAAGGCAGAAGGTCAGGGCAGGCAGCAAGCGAGAATAGTCGAAGTCCAAATCCAAATGTTCACCAAAGACACAGCAACGCACATCCAGAACCCAGAAGCTATAACGGGCACTGGGATACTGGGGCAATGCAGCTTTATAGGGAGAACTGGCCAGTGGGGAAAAGGGGAAACGGAGGGAACAACAATGATTGGTGCGCACAATGCAAACTGGGCTCGGTCCCAGGAGCTGGACGGCCCAGGCCAGACGGCCGACCAGTCCCTGGGCCCGACCCTGGGAACCCGCAGATAATAGGTTACTTTAACACTCGCCCCCGGCGCGCGCGCTGGAGGAAGCGCCGCCGGGAGGCATAAGAAAGACGTGCTCGCGCGTGCGCGCGAGCACGAGGAGAGCCAGACGCGCCTCCGCCCGGAGGAGGCAGCGTCACGCTGCCCGGAAGCCAGGCTGGCTGATGCGGCCGTGCGGAGCGGGCCGCGACGCGGCCATCAGCTGCAAGCAGCGCCGACCGCCCCTGACCCTCACAGGGGCGCCGAGGGGATGGATGACCTGGGGATGGCTGAGCAGAGGGCCGCCGGGGCCCCTTCACCAGCGCGCCGCGGGACCCGGAACGGCGAGCAGGTAAGTGTCTAACATTACCCCCCCCCTGAGGAGGGGCCACTGGACCCTCCAAACTGGGTTTCAATGGATTCTCCTTATGAAATCTCTTCACCAGATTCTGCGCATGAACCTCTCTGGCTGGGACCCAAGACCGTTCTTCCGGACCATACCCCTTCCAGTCAATTAAGTACTGAAGAGAATTCCTAAAAAGACGGGAGTCAAGAACTCGGGCGACTTCGAATTCCAGATGCCCATCGACTAATTCAGGACCGGGGAGCTTATCGGGTTCATGGTTTCTAGCAGATTTAAGAAGAGAAACATGAAAAGACCTGCAAATCTTCATGGACGAAGGGAGGGCCAACTGAAACGTGACCTGATTAATTTTCTTTACTATGGGGAAGGGACCAATAAATTTAGGTCCTAACTTAGCGGAGGGCTGGCGTAGCGCCAAATTCTTGGTTGAAAGCCAAACCCAGTCACCCACCTTATAGCTAGGGTTAGAAGAACGTTTGCGATCAGAAAATTTTTTCTGCTGAAGAGCGGCCTTAGCTAGATGTTGTTGGATTTTATTCCATTCCCCTGGCCATTTGGAAACCCATTCATCCACGGAGGGAACTCTAGAGGGTTGGTCCGGAAGGGCAGAAAACTTCAGGTCCTTGCCATAAACACAATGGAAAGGAGAAACCCCCGTGGAAGAATGTGCAGCGTTGTTAAATGCAAATTCCGCAAATGGTAAGAAGAAGGCCCAATCAGTTTGAGTATCAGCCGTAAAACAGCGCAAATATTGTTCCAGGGACTGGTTCGTTCTCTCGGTTTGTCCATTCGACTGCGGATGGAAAGCCGAGGAAAGGGAGACAGTGAAACCCAATTTGGCACAGAAAGCCCTCCAAAACCGGGAGACAAACTGGACCCCCCTATCCGATACAATATCCATGGGAATACCATGAATCCTAAAAACATGAGTAATGAAGAGTTGAGCAAGTGTTTGAGCTGAGGGGAGTTTCTTTAAAGGGACGAAATGGGCCATCTTGCTAAAGCGGTCCACAATTACCCAAATAACAGTATGTCCCTGAGAAGAGGGAAGGTCAGTAACAAAATCCATGGCCAGATGGGTCCACGGGGAGGCAGGAATGGATAATGGAAGGAGTGGGCCTTCAGGCGAACGCCTCAAGGACTTACTTCGGGCACAGACTTTGCAAGCGGAGACGAATCTTTGAGCGTCCTTCCTGAGAGAAGGCCACCAAACTTGGCGTGATAATAAAGCTATGGTTTTCTTAACCCCTGGATGACCTGTTGTTTTGGTATCATGAAAATGGGACAAAAAGTCAGACCGGTAAGTAGAGGGCACAAACAGGGCTGAAGCGGGTTTCCCAGGAGGAGTTTGGGCCTGGAACTGAGTAAGATCAGGAAGTTGGGGTTGGATGGCGGCCACCACTAGGGAGCGAGGTAAGATGGGAGAAACCACCCTTTCCGGTAAGTCAGGAGGAGAGAAACTCCGAGACAGGGCATCCGCTTTTATATTTTTGGACCCGGGCTTATAGGTTATAGAAAAATTAAACCGAGAAAAGAATAAGGACCAGCGAGCCTGTCTAGGAGTTAATCTCTTGGCGGACTGGATGTATTCTAGATTTTTATGGTCCGTAAAGACCGTAACTGGATACTGAGCCCCCTCCAGCCAGTGTCTCCATTCCTGGAAGGCTAGCTTGATGGCCAATAATTCTCTATTGCCGATATCATAATTTCTTTCGGCCGCTGAGAATTTCTTGGAAAAGAAGGCACATGGATGGAGGCGTGCAGGTGAACCGTAATACTGTGACAAGACTGCCCCGACAGCGACTTCAGAAGCATCCACCTCCACAAGGAAAGGTCGTTGCTCATCAGGGTGGACTAGGACGGGAGCAGCACTAAATACCCTCTTAAGATTCCCGAAGGCCTGGACAGCTTGAACCGGCCAAACCGGGGGGTACCCGCTTTTCTTGGTTAGGTTAGTTAGTGGTGTAACCAGGGCAGAAAAATTCTTAATGAACCTCCTATAGAAATTGGCAAAACCCAAAAACCTTTGCAGGCCCTTCAAATCTCTGGGCTGCTCCCATTCTAAAACGGCCTTCACCTTAGATTGGTCCATAGACAGACCAGATTTGGAGATAATGTAACCGAGAAACGGAACCTCAGATACTTCAAATTGACATTTCTTTAACTTGGCATATAAACTGTTCTCCCTAAGTTTCTGCAAGACCAAACACACGTGTTTACGATGTTCATCAATGGACGAAGAAAAAATTAAAATGTCGTCTAAATAAACAACCATAAAACGGCCAAGATAGTCCCTAAAGATTTCGTTGACAAAACTTTGAAAGACCGCAGGGGCATTACACAGGCCGAAAGGCATTACTAAATACTCATAATGCCCTTCAAGGGTATTGAAAGCCGTCTTCCACTCGTCCCCCTGCCTGATTCTTATGAGGTTATAGGCCCCCCGGAGATCGAGTTTAGAGAAGACCTGCGCCCCAACCACCTGTGTAAAGAGTCCCTCAATAAGCGGTAGGGGATACTTATTTTTTACCGTGATGTTATTTAAGCCCCGGTAATCAATACAGGGGCGAAGTCCCCCATCCTTTTTCTCCACGAAAAAAAACCCCGCCCCTGCTGGGGAAGATGAAGGCCGAATGAACCCCTTTTCTAAGTTCTCGGCGATATATTCCCGCATGGCGAGGGTTTCTGTTCGGGTCAAATTAAATATTCTCCCTCTGGGAGGCATAGTACCGGGAAGCAGTTCAATAGGGCAGTCCCAAGGTCTATGGGGAGGAAGTTTGTCTGCCGCCTTTTCTGAAAAGACATCAGCAAACTCCAAATATGGAGTGGGAACCCCAATCGGTGCTAAGTGCGCAACCCTGAGTGGGAATTCTAGGCAGTTCTGAAAACACTGGTGTCCCCACTTGGTGATTTGCCCCGAAACCCAATCAATTTGGGGATTGTGCTCCTGCAGCCATGGCAAACCCAAAATCAAAGGGGTACCAGGCATACTCAATATCAAGAACCTGATAACCTCAGAATGCCTGGCTCCCACTTTGATTTGCATAGGAGGGGTTTGGAACTGAACTAACCCCCCGGCCACTGGAGTGCCATCAATGGCTGAAACCCGGATAGGAGTCGGCAAGGCCTGTACCACAATTCCTAAAGTCTGCGCTAGTTCAGAGTCTAGGAAATTCCCAGCTGCTCCAGAATCTAGAAGAGCCTTTAGATTCATACATTTAACACCACTTTTAAACTGGACTGGGATGAAAACTGGAGACGATACTTGAGGAGATACCTTACAGCCTAGGAGGGCCCCCTCGAAACCCCCTAGGCTCTGAAGTTTCCCGACGGTTTCTTTGGGCAAAGTCTGACCATGTGGCCGGTTCCTCCACAATATAGACAAAGCCCCTCGGATAAACGTCGCCGCCTCTCGCCTTCAGTGAGCCTTGTGGCACCTAACTGCATGGGCTCTTCTGAAGGTTGAACGACTAGAGCCTCAGACTTTGAAGCAGATTCGAGATGCGATCCTTTTTCTAGGCGCCTCTCCCGAAGTCGACGATCAATGCGGATGGCCAGATGCATCAATTCGTCCAGAGTCTGAGGTTCCGGGTAATTCACCAAGGTGTCCTTGATAGTGTCAGCCAAACCTAGTCGGAATTGGCCGCAGAGGGCAGGATTGTTCCAACGAGAGTCAACCGCCCAGCGCCGGAATTCAGAACAGTAGTCTTCGGCTGGACGGCGTCCCTGGCGGAGGGTACGTAATTTGGCATCAGCTGAGGCCCCTTTGTCGGGATCATCATAGAGGACCTCCATTGCAGCGAAAAAACTATCCACAGATAGGCGGATTGGGTCCTGAGCTGATAAGCTAAAGGCCCAGGACTGAGGATCTCCATGCAGAAGGGAAATAATCAAGCCGACCCTTTGCTCTTGTGACCCTGAGGAAACAGGACGGAGCTGAAAGTACAATTTACAAGAGTCCCGGAAATTGGCAAATTTTGCCCTGTCGCCATAGAACTTTTCAGGAAGTGGGATCTTGGGTTCCACAAACATTGCGGCCGGAGTCCCCTGAGAAGTGGGGACAATGGGAGTAGGACGGTTCTCCTGAGCCGCAACCCGATGAGCCAGGTGCTCCACAGCCGCTGTCAAGGCTTGCACCTGCTCCAGGATTTGGTCCATTCTTCTGGCCCGTTATAATGTCAGGACTATACCAAACACCCGTCTGTCTTAAGCTGGTATCCCCCAATCTCCGCCGCCACTTCCGCCTATAGACAAGCCCCCGCTTGTAGGAGACGCGGGTAATGCCTCTCCCAGTCGGTTGCCCCCAGGACTTAAAAGGCGCAAAGAATAACAGCTTAAGGTGCAGAATGATGTTTGGCAGGGAATCCCGAATGAGGATGCCGGGGTGCGAAAGTCCGAATTTCAGGCCGAGGTCAAACCAGGAGGTCACAGGCGAGGTATCCAAGGGAGAAAACGAAGGCGAGGTACAGGAGGGTCAGGCAAAAGAGTGGTCAGGCAAGGCAGAAGGTCAGGGCAGGCAGCAAGCGAGAATAGTCGAAGTCCAAATCCAAATGTTCACCAAAGACACAGCAACGCACATCCAGAACCCAGAAGCTATAACGGGCACTGGGATACTGGGGCAATGCAGCTTTATAGGGAGAACTGGCCAGTGGGGAAAAGGGGAAACGGAGGGAACAACAATGATTAGTGCGCACAATGCAAACTGGGCTCGGTCCCAGGAGCTGGACGGCCCAGGCCAGACGGCCGACCAGTCCCTGGGCCCGACCCTGTGAACCCGCAGATAATAGGTTACTTTAACACTCGCCCCCGGCGCGCGCGCTGGAGGAAGCGCCGCCGGGAGGCATAAGAAAGACGTGCTCGCGCGTGCGCGCGAGCACGAGGAGAGCCAGACGCGCCTCCGCCCGGAGGAGGCAGCGTCACGCTGCCCGGAAGCCAGGCTGGCTGATGCGGCCGTGCGGAGCGGGCCGCGACGCGGCCATCAGCTGCAAGCAGCGCCGACCGCCCCTGACCCTCACAGGGGCGGCGAGGGGATGGATGACCTGGGGATGGCTGAGCAGAGGGCCGCCGGGGCCCCTTCACCAGCGCGCCGCGGGACCCGGAACGGCGAGCAGGTAAGTGTCTAACAGTTGGCAGCAGCAGCAGGAGCCCAAACATTACTTTAAAGAGACACTGGGGTTGGCAGCAGGAGCCCAAAAATTGGATGAATCACACCCTGGAGTTGGCAGCAGCAGCAGGAGCCCAAACATTACTTTAAAGAGACACTGGGGTTGGCTTCAGGAGCCCAAAGATTGGATGAATCACACCCTGGAGTTGGCAGCAGCAGCAGGAGCCCAAACATTACTTTAAAGAGACACTGGGGTTGGCAGCAGGAGCCCAAAAATTGGATGATTCACACCCTGGAGTTGGCAGCAGCAGGAGCAGCAGGAGCCCAAACATTACTTTAAAGAGACACTGGGGTTGGCTTCAGGAGCCCAAAAATTGGATAATTCACACCCTGGAGTTGGCAGCAGCAGCAGCAGGAGCCCAAATATTACTTTAAAGAGACCCTGGGGTTGGCTTCAGGAGCCCAAAAATTGGATGATTCACACCCTGGAGTTGGCAGGAGTTGGCAGCAGCAGCAGCAACAGGAGCCCAAACATTACTTTAAAGAGACACTGGGGTTGGCTTCAGGAGCCCAAAAATTGGATGAATCACACCCTGGAATTGGCAGCAGCAGGAGCCCAAATATTACTTTAAAGAGACCCTGGGATTGGCTTCAGGAGCACAAAAATTGGATGAATCACACCCTGGAGTTTGCAGCAGCAGCAGCAGGAGCCCAATCATTACTTTAAAGAGACACTGGGGTTGGCTTCAGGAGCCCAAAAATTGGATGATTCACACCCTGGAGTCGGCAGGAGTTGGCAGCAGCAGCAGCAGCAACAGGAGCCCAAACATTACTTTAAAAAGACACTGGGGTTGGTTTCAGGAGCCCAAAAATTGGATGAATCACACCCTGGAGTTGGCAGCAGCAGGAGCCCAAACATTACTTTAAAGAGACACTGGAGTTGGCTTCAGGAGCCCAAAAATTGGATGATTCACACCCTGGAGTTGGCAGCAGCAGGAGCCCAAATATTACTTTAAAGAGACCCTGGGGTTGGCTTCAGGAGCCCAAAAATTGGATGAATCACACCCTGGAGTTGGCAGCAGCAGCAGCAGGAGCCCAAATATTACTTTAAAGAGACCCTGGGGTTGGCTTCAGGAGCCCAAAAATTGGATGAATCACACCCTGGAGTTGGCAGCAGCAGCAGGAGCCCAAACATTACTTTAAAGAGACACTGGGGTTGGCTTCAGTAGCCCAAAAATTGGATGAATCACACCCTGGAGTTGGCAGCAGCAGCAGGAGCCCAAATATTACTTTAAAGAGACCCTGGGGTTGGCTTCAGGAGCCCAAAAATTGGATGAATCACACCCTGGAGTTGGCAGCAGCAGCAGGAGCCCAAACATTACTTTAAAGAGACCCTGGGGTTGGCTTCAGGAGCCCAAAAATTGGATGAATCACACCCTGGAGTTGGCAGCAGCAGGAGCCCAAACATTACTTTAAAGAGACACTGGGGTTGGCTTCAGGAGCCCAAAAATTGGATGAATCACACCCTGGAGTTGGCAGCAGCAGCAGCAGCAGGAGCCCAAACATTACTTTAAAGAGACACTGGGGTTGGCAGCAGGAGCCCAAAGATTGGATGAATCACACCCTGAAGTTGGCAGCAGCAGCAGCAGCAGGAGCCCAAACATTACTTTAAAGAGACACTGGGGTTGGCTTCAGGAGCCCAAAAATTGGATGATTCACACCCTGGAGTTGGCAGGAGTTGGCAGCAGCAGCAGCAGCAACAGGTGCCCAAACATTACTTTAAAGAGACACTGGGGTTGGCTTCAGGAGCCCAAAAATTGGATGATTCACACCCTGGAGTTGGCAGGAGTTGGCAGCAGCAGCAGCAGCAACAGGAGCCCAAACATTACTTTAAAGAGACACTGGGGTTGGCTTCAGGAGCCCAAAAATTGGATGAATCACACCCTGGAGTTGGCAGCAGCAGCAGCAGGAGCCCAAATATTACTTTAAAGAGACCCTGGGGTTGGCTTCAGGAGCCCAAAAATTGGATGATTCACACCCTGGAGTTGGCAGGAGTTGGCAGCAGCAGCAGCAACAGGAGCCCAAACATTACTTTAAAGAGACACTGGGGTTGGCTTCAGGAGCCCAAAAATTGGATGAATCACACCCTGGAATTGGCAGCAGCAGGAGCCCAAATATTACTTTAAAGAGACCCTGGGATTGGCTTCAGGAGCACAAAAATTGGATGATTCACACCCTGGAGTTTGCAGCAGCAGCAGCAGGAGCCCAATCATTACTTTAAAGAGACACTGGGGTTGGCTTCAGGAGCCCAAAAATTGGATGATTCACACCCTGGAGTCGGCAGGAGTTGGCAGCAGCAGCAGCAGCAACAGGAGCCCAAACATTACTTTAAAAAGACACTGGGGTTGGTTTCAGGAGCCCAAAAATTGGATGAATCACACCCTGGAGTTGGCAGCAGCAGGAGCCCAAACATTACTTTAAAGAGACACTGGAGTTGGCTTCAGGAGCCCAAAAATTGGATGATTCACACCCTGGAGTTGGCAGCAGCAGGAGCCCAAATATTACTTTAAAGAGACCCTGGGGTTGGCTTCAGGAGCCCAAAAATTGGATGAATCACACCCTGGAGTTGGCAGCAGCAGCAGGAGCCCAAATATTACTTTAAAGAGACCCTGGGGTTGGCTTCAGGAGCCCAAAAATTGGATGAATCACACCCTGGAGTTGGCAGCAGCAGCAGGAGCCCAAATATTACTTTAAAGAGACCCTGGGGTTGGCTTCAGGAGCCCAAAAATTGGATGAATCACACCCTGGAGTTGGCAGCAGCAGCAGGAGCCCAAACATTACTTTAAAGAGACCCTGGGGTTGGCTTCAGGAGCCCAAAAATTGGATGAATCACACCCTGGAGTTGGCAGCAGCAGGAGCAGCAGGAGCCCAAACATTACTTTAAAGAGACACTGGGGTTGGCTTCAGGAGCCCAAAAATTGGATGAATCACACCCTGGAGTTGGCAGCAGCAGCAGCAGCAGGAGCCCAAACATTACTTTAAGGAGACACTGGGGTTGGCAGCAGGAGCCCAAAGATTGGATGAATCACACCCTGAAGTTGGCAGCAGCAGCAGCAGCAGCAGCAGGAGCCCAAACATTACTTTAAAGAGACACTGGGGTTGGCTTCAGGAGCCCAAAAATTGGATGATTCACACCCTGGAGTTGGCAGGAGTTGGCAGCAGCAGCAGCAGCAACAGGTGCCCAAACATTACTTTAAAGAGACACTGGGGTTGGCTTCAGGAGCCCAAAAATTGGATGATTCACACCCTGGAGTTGGCAGGAGTTGGCAGCAGCAGCAGCAGCAACAGGAGCCCAAACATTACTTTAAAAAGACACTGGGGTTGGCTTCAGGAGCCCAAAAATTGGATGAATCACACCCTGGAGTTGGCAGCAGCAGCAGCCCAAACATTACTTTAAAGAGACACTGGGGTTGGCTTCAGGAGCCCAAAAATTGGATGATTCACACCCTGGAGTTGGCAGCAGCAGCAGCAGGAGCCCAGATATTACTTTAAAGAGACACTGGGGTTGGCAGCAGGAGCCCAAAGATTGGATGAATCACACCCTGGAGTTGGCAGCAGCAGCAGCAGGAGCCCAAACATTACTTTAAAGAGACACTGGGGTTGGCTTCAGGAGCCCAAAAATTGGATGATTCACACCCTGGAGTTGGCAGGAGTTGGCAGCAGCAGCAGCAGCAGCAACAGGAGCCCAAACATTACTTTAAAGAGACACTGGGGTTGGCTTCAGGAGCCCAAAAATTGGATGAATCACACCCTGGAGTTGGCAGCAGCAGCAGGAGCCCAAATATTACTTTAAAGAGACCCTGGGGTTGGCTTCAGGAGCCCAAAAATTGGATGAATCACACCCTGGAGTTGGCAGCAGCAGCAGGAGCCCAAACATTACTTTAAAGAGACCCTGGGGTTGGCTTCAGGAGCCCAAAAATTGGATGAATCACACCCTGGAGTTGGCAGCAGCAGGAGCAGCAGGAGCCCAAACATTACTTTAAAGAGACACTGGGGTTGGCTTCAGGAGCCCAAAAATTGGATAATTCACACCCTGGAGTTGGCAGCAGCAGCAGCAGGAGCCCAAATATTACTTTAAAGAGACCCTGGGGTTGGCTTCAGGAGCCCAAAAATTGGATGATTCACACCCTGGAGTTGGCAGGAGTTGGCAGCAGCAGCAGCAACAGGAGCCCAAACATTACTTTAAAGAGACACTGGGGTTGGCTTCAGGAGCCCAAAAATTGGATGAATCACACCCTGGAATTGGCAGCAGCAGGAGCCCAAATATTACTTTAAAGAGACCCTGGGATTGGCTTCAGGAGCACAAAAATTGGATGAATCACACCCTGGAGTTTGCAGCAGCAGCAGCAGGAGCCCAATCATTACTTTAAAGAGACACTGGGGTTGGCTTCAGGAGCCCAAAAATTGGATGATTCACACCCTGGAGTCGGCAGGAGTTGGCAGCAGCAGCAGCAGCAACAGGAGCCCAAACATTACTTTAAAAAGACACTGGGGTTGGTTTCAGGAGCCCAAAAATTGGATGAATCACACCCTGGAGTTGGCAGCAGCAGGAGCCCAAACATTACTTTAAAGAGACACTGGAGTTGGCTTCAGGAGCCCAAAAATTGGATGATTCACACCCTGGAGTTGGCAGCAGCAGGAGCCCAAATATTACTTTAAAGAGACCCTGGGGTTGGCTTCAGGAGCCCAAAAATTGGATGAATCACACCCTGGAGTTGGCAGCAGCAGCAGCAGGAGCCCAAATATTACTTTAAAGAGACCCTGGGGTTGGCTTCAGGAGCCCAAAAATTGGATGAATCACACCCTGGAGTTGGCAGCAGCAGCAGGAGCCCAAACATTACTTTAAAGAGACACTGGGGTTGGCTTCAGTAGCCCAAAAATTGGATGAATCCCACCCTGGAGTTGGCAGCAGCAGCAGGAGCCCAAATATTACTTTAAAGAGACCCTGGGGTTGGCTTCAGGAGCCCAAAAATTGGATGAATCACACCCTGGAGTTGGCAGCAGCAGCAGGAGCCCAAACATTACTTTAAAGAGACCCTGGGGTTGGCTTCAGGAGCCCAAAAATTGGATGAATCACACCCTGGAGTTGGCAGCAGCAGGAGCAGCAGGAGCCCAAACATTACTTTAAAGAGACACTGGGGTTGGCTTCAGGAGCCCAAAAATTGGATGAATCACACCCTGGAGTTGGCAGCAGCAGCAGCAGCAGGAGCCCAAACATTACTTTAAAGAGACACTGGGGTTGGCTTCAGGAGCCCAAAGATTGGATGAATCACACCCTGAAGTTGGCAGCAGCAGCAGCAGCAGCAGCAGGAGCCCAAACATTACTTTAAAGAGACACTGGGGTTGGCTTCAGGAGCCCAAAAATTGGATGAATCACACCCTGGAGTTGGCAGGAGTTGGCAGCAGCAGCAGCAGCAACAGGAGCCCAAACATTACTTTAAAGAGACACTGGGGTTGGCTTCAGGAGCCCAAAAATTGGATGAATCACACCCTGGAGTTGGCAGCAGCAGCAGCAGGAGCCCAAATATTACTTTAAAGAGACCCTGGGGTTGGCTTCAGGAGCCCAAAAATTGGATGATTCACACCCTGGAGTTGGCAGGAGTTGGCAGCAGCAGCAGCAACAGGAGCCCAAACATTACTTTAAAGAGACACTGGGGTTGGCTTCAGGAGCCCAAAAATTGGATGAATCACACCCTGGAATTGGCAGCAGCAGGAGCCCAAATATTACTTTAAAGAGACACTGGAGTTGGCTTCAGGAGCCCAAAAATTGGATGATTCACACCCTGGAGTTGGCAGCAGCAGGAGCCCAAATATTACTTTAAAGAGACCCTGGGGTTGGCTTCAGGAGCCCAAAAATTGGATGAATCACACCCTGGAGTTGGCAGCAGCAGCAGCAGGAGCCCAAATATTACTTTAAAGAGACCCTGGGGTTGGCTTCAGGAGCCCAAAAATTGGATGAATCACACCCTGGAGTTGGCAGCAGCAGCAGGAGCCCAAACATTACTTTAAAGAGACACTGGGGTTGGCTTCAGTAGCCCAAAAATTGGATGAATCACACCCTGGAGTTGGCAGCAGCAGCAGGAGCCCAAATATTACTTTAAAGAGACCCTGGGGTTGGCTTCAGGAGCCCAAAAATTGGATGAATCACACCCTGGAGTTGGCAGCAGCAGCAGGAGCCCAAACATTACTTTAAAGAGACCCTGGGGTTGGCTTCAGGAGCCCAAAAATTGGATGAATCACACCCTGGAGTTGGCAGCAGCAGGAGCAGCAGGAGCCCAAACATTACTTTAAAGAGACACTGGGGTTGGCTTCAGGAGCCCAAAAATTGGATGAATCACACCCTGGAGTTGGCAGCAGCAGCAGCAGCAGGAGCCCAAACATTACTTTAAGGAGACACTGGGGTTGGCAGCAGGAGCCCAAAGATTGGATGAATCACACCCTGAAGTTGGCAGCAGCAGCAGCAGCAGCAGCAGGAGCCCAAACATTACTTTAAAGAGACACTGGGGTTGGCTTCAGGAGCCCAAAAATTGGATGATTCACACCCTGGAGTTGGCAGGAGTTGGCAGCAGCAGCAACAGGTGCCCAAACATTACTTTAAAGAGACACTGGGGTTGGCTTCAGGAGCCCAAAAATTGGATGATTCACACCCTGGAGTTGGCAGGAGTTGGCAGCAGCAGCAGCAGCGACAGGAGCCCAAACATTACTTTAAAGAGACACTGGGGTTGGCTTCAGGAGCCCAAAAATTGGATGAATCACACCCTGGAGTTGGCAGCAGCAGCAGCCCAAACATTACTTTAAAGAGACACTGGGGTTGGCTTCAGGAGCCCAAAAATTGGATGATTCACACCCTGGAGTTGGCAGCAGCAGCAGCAGGAGCCCAGATATTACTTTAAAGAGACACTGGGGTTGGCAGCAGGAGCCCAAAGATTGGATGAATCACACCCTGGAGTTGGCAGCAGCAGCAGCAGGAGCCCAAACATTACTTTAAAGAGACACTGGGGTTGGCTTCAGGAGCCCAAAAATTGGATGATTCACACCCTGGAGTTGGCAGGAGTTGGCAGCAGCAGCAGCAGCAGCAACAGGAGCCCAAACATTACTTTAAAGAGACACTGGGGTTGGCTTCAGGAGCCCAAAAATTGAATGACTCACACTCTGGAGTTGGCAGCAGAAGCAGCAGGAGCCCAAATATTACTTTAAAGAGACACTGGGGTTGGCAGCAGGAGCCCAAAGATTGGATGAATCACACCCTGGAGTTGGCAGCAGCAGCAGCAGGAGCCCAAACATTACTTTAAAGAGACACTGGGGTTGGCTTCAGGAGCCCAAAAATTGGATGATTCACACCCTGGAGTTGGCAGGAGTTGGCAGCAGCAGCAGCAGCAGCAACAGGAGCCCAAACATTACTTTAAAGAGACACTGGGGTTGGCTTCAGGAGCCCAAAAATTGGATGATTCACACTCTGGAGTTGGCAGCAGAAGCAGCAGGAGCCCAAATATTACTTTAAAGAGACCCTGGGGTTGGCTTCAGGAGCCCAAAAATTGGATGATTCACACCCTGGAGTTGGCAGCAGCAGCAGCACAAACATTACTTCAAAGAGACACTGGGGTTTGCTTCAGTAGCCCAAAAATTGGATGAATCACACCCTGGAGTTGGCAGCAGCAGAAGCCCAAATATTACTTTAAAGAGACACTGGGGTTGGCTTCAAGAGCCCAAAAATTGGATGAATCACACCCTGGAGTTGGCAGCAGCAGGAGCCCAAACATTACTTTAAAGAGACACTGGGGTTGGCAGCAGGAGCCCAAAAATTGGATGAATCACACCCTGGAGTTGGCAGCAGCAGCAGGAGCCCAAACATTACTTTAAAGAGACACTGGGGTTGGCTTCAGGAGCCCAAAGATTGGATGAATCACACCCTGGAGTTGGCAGCAGCAGCAGGAGCCCAAACATTACTTTAAAGAGACACTGGGGTTGGCAGCAGGAGCCCAAAAATTGGATGATTCACACCCTGGAGTTGGCAGCAGCAGGAGCAGCAGGAGCCCAAACATTACTTTAAAGAGACACTGGGGTTGGCTTCAGGAGCCCAAAAATTGGATAATTCACACCCTGGAGTGTGCAGCAGCAGCAGGAGCCCAAATATTACTTTAAAGAGACCCTGGGGTTGGCTTCAGGAGCCCAAAAATTGGATGATTCACACCCTGGAGTTGGCAGGAGTTGGCAGCAGCAACAGGAGCCCAAACATTACTTTAAAGAGACACTGGGGTTGGCTTCAGGAGCCCAAAAATTGGATGAATCACACCCTGGAATTGGCAGCAGCAGGAGCCCAAATATTACTTTAAAGAGACCCTGGGATTGGCTTCAGGAGCACAAAAATTGGATGAATCACACCCTGGAGTTTGCAGCAGCAGCAGCAGGAGCCCAATCATTACTTTAAAGAGACACTGGGGTTGGCTTCAGGAGCCCAAAAATTGGATGATTCACACCCTGGAGTCGGCAGGAGTTGGCAGCAGCAGCAGCAGCAACAGGAGCCCAAACATTACTTTAAAAAGACACTGCGGTTGGTTTCAGGAGCCCAAAAATTGGATGAATCACACCCTGGAGTTGGCAGCAGCAGGAGCCCAAACATTACTTTAAAGAGACACTGGAGTTGGCTTCAGGAGCCCAAAAATTGGATGATTCACACCCTGGAGTTGGCAGCAGCAGGAGCCCAAATATTACTTTAAAGAGACCCTGGGGTTGGCTTCAGGAGCCCAAAAATTGGATGAATCACACCCTGGAGTTGGCAGCAGCAGCAGCAGGAGCCCAAATATTACTTTAAAGAGACCCTGGGGTTGGCTTCAGGAGCCCAAAAATTGGATGAATCACACCCTGGAGTTGGCAGCAGCAGCAGGAGCCCAAACATTACTTTAAAGAGACACTGGGGTTGGCTTCAGTAGCCCAAAAATTGGATGAATCACACCCTGGAGTTGGCAGCAGCAGCAGGAGCCCAAACATTACTTTAAAGAGACACTGGGGTTGGCTTCAGTAGCCCAAAAATTGGATGAATCACACCCTGGAGTTGGCAGCAGCAGCAGGAGCCCAAATATTGCTTTAAAGAGACCCTGGGGTTGGCTTCAGGAGCCCAAAAATTGGATGAATCACACCCTGGAGTTGGCAGCAGCAGCAGCAGCAGGAGCCCAAACATTACTTTAAAGAGACACTGGGGTTGGCTTCAGGAGCCCAAAAATTGGATGAATCACACCCTGGAGTTGGCAGCAGCAGCAGCAGGAGCCAAAACATTACTTTAAAGAGACACTGGAGTTGGCTTCAGGAGCCCAAAAATTGGATGAATCACACCCTGGAGTTGGCAGCAGCAGCAGGAGCCCAAATATTACTTTAAAGAGACCCTGGGGTTGGCTTCAGGAGCCCAAAAATTGGATGAATCACACCCTGGAGTTGGCAGGAGTTGGCAACAGCAGCAGCAGCAACAGGAGCCCAAACATTACTTTAAAGAGACACTGGGGTTGGCTTCAGGAGCCCAAAAATTGGATGATTCACACTCTGGAGTTGGCAGCAGAAGCAGCAGGAGCCCAAATATTACTTTAAGGAGACCCTGGGGTTGGCTTCAGGAGCCCAAAAATTGGATGATTCACACCCTGGAGTTGGCAGCAGCAGCAGCCCAAACATTACTTCAAAGAGACACTGGGGTTTGCTTCAGTAGCCCAAAAATTGGATGAATCACACCCTGGAGTTGGCAGCAGCAGAAGCCCAAATATTACTTTAAAGAGACACTGGGGTTGGCTTCAGGAGCCCAAAAATTGGATGAATCACACCCTGGAGTTGGCAGCAGCAGCAGGAGCCCAAACATTACTTTAAAGAGACACTGGGGTTGGCTTCAGGAGCCCAAAGATTGGATGAATCACACCCTGGAGTTGGCAGCAGCAGCAGGAGCCCAAACATTACTTTAAAGAGACACTGGGGTTGGCAGCAGGAGCCCAAAAATTGGATGATTCACACCCTGGAGTTGGCAGCAGCAGGAGCAGCAGGAGCCCAAACATTACTTTAAAGAGACACTGGGGTTGGCTTCAGGAGCCCAAAAATTGGATGATTCACACCCTGGAGTTGGCAGGAGTTGGCAGCAGCAGCAGCAACAGGAGCCCAAACATTACTTTAAAGAGACACTGGGGTTGGCTTCAGGAGCCCAAAAATTGGATGAATCACACCCTGGAGTTGGCAGCAGCAGCAGGAGCCCAAACATTACTTTAAAGAGACACTGGGGTAGGCTTCAGTAGCACAAAAATTGGATGAATCACACCCTGGAGTTGGCAGCAGCAGCAGGAGCCCAAATATTACTTTAAAGAGACCCTGGGGTTGGCTTCAGGAGCCCAAAAATTGGATGAATCACACCCTGGAGTTGGCAGCAGCAGCAGCAGCAGGAGCCCAAACATTACTTTAAAGAGACACTGGGGTTGGCTTCAGGAGCCCAAAAATTGGATGAATCACAGCCTGGAGTTGGCAGCAGCAGCAGCAGGAGCCAAAACATTACTTTAAAGAGACACTGGAGTTGGCTTCAGGAGCCCAAAAATTGGATGAATCACACCCTGGAGTTGGCAGCAGCAGCAGGAGCCCAAATATTACTTTAAAGAGACCCTGGGGTTGGCTTCAGGAGCCCAAAAATTGGATGAATCACACCCTGGAGTTGGCAGCAGCAGCAGGAGCCCAAACATTACTTTAAAGAGACACTGGGGTTGGCTTCAGGAGCCCAAAAATTGGATGAATCACACCCTGGAGTTGGCAGCAGCAGCAGCAGGAGCCAAAACATTACTTTAAAGAGACACTGGAGTTGGCTTCAGGAGCCCAAAAATTGGATGAATCACACCCTGGAGTTGGCAACAGCAGCAGCCCAAATATTACTTTAAAGAGACACTGGAGTTGGCTTCAGGAGCCCAAAAATTGGATGATTCACACCCTGGAGTTGGCATCAGCAGGAGCCCAAAAATTGGCCTAAAGACATAAATAAGTTTTGCACCATTTGGAAAGTGTAAAACGTGGCACCATGCTGAATCTAGTCGCATGCATCAGGCATTGGTGGGTGGAAATCCTGGCTGATCCATCCCTGATTCATTTTGACAAAGGTGAGTCTCTCCACATTTTTAGTTGACAGACGAGTTCTCCTCGCCGTAACTATGGCCCCAGCCGCACTAAACACCCGCTCAGATGGCACGCTACTTGCCGGGCAGGACAGCTTTTCCAGGGCAAACTCTGCTAGTTGCGGCCACAAATCATGTTTGGCTGCCCAGAAGTCCAGCGGATCCTCAAGGTGTGTTGGCATGGTCATGTCAAAGTATGACATGACCTGCTGGTTCAGGTCCTGCTCCAGGTCTTCCTGCTGCTCATGAGTAGCCTCACTATATGGGTGTAGAAAGCTACTCATTAGCGGCTGAAGACTGAGGCTGCTGCTGATGGAGCTGCTGCTGCTGCTCCTGCCAACCCCCCCAGCGGCCATGGCAGTGGAAGGTGAGCGCAGAGGTCCCCTCGAGTCAGACCTGCGAGAGTATGGACCATGGCGCAGATAGGCATCGGCCAACTGCCTACGTAGAATGTCTTTGTAGTAGTTCAGTTTGTCCTCCCTCTCGGTGGGTTTAAAAAATGCCCCCATTTTGTGCCGGAAGCGAGGGTCCAATAAGGTGGACAGCCAGAAGTCATCCCGCCGACAGATGGAAACAATTCTGGGGTCACTACGCAAGCACGTGAGCATGCTTCCTGCCATTTGCGCAAGTGACTCGGATGGACTACCTGTCTCCATCTCCACTGCATACTGCCACGGTGTGCCCGGGTCCTCTGTCTCGCCTTCCTCAAAAACCTCTAGCTCCTCTGGCTGCTCCTGCTTCTCCTCTCCTGTCCGCTGACTAGATAAACCAGCCATTTCGCCAAGCCTAAACTGTGTTTCGCTGGGCAACTCCTCCTCTTCCTCCTCCTCCTCCAGTTCAGCTCCAATGGGGTTCATGTGGCCGTAAGATGTAAACGCCATGTCTCCAGTGCCCTGACCAGCCATGGTTTCCAACATGTGCTGTAGTACATGAAGCAGTGGAATCACGTCGTTCATCCCGTAATCCTGCCGACTAACAAATAAAGTGGCTTCCTCAAAGGGCCTGAGCAAACGGCAGGTGTCACGTATGAACTGCCACTGGTTGACATTGAAGTTACACAGGGGAGTCCCCCTATCTGCTTAGATCATCAGGAAATCCGTGATGGCTTTTCTCTGTTCATATAATCGGTCCAACATGTGAAGGGTGGAATTCCAACGGGTGGAAACATCACAAATCAGACTATGTTGGGGGATACCATTCTGACGCTGTAGCTCAAGAAGGGTGTGTTTGGCGGTGTATGAGTGGCTGAAGTGCATGCAAAGTTTCCTTGAAGTTGTTAGGATGTCTTGCAGATGGGGGGAACACTTCAGAAACCGCTTGACAACCAGATTGAAGACGTGAGCCATGCAGGGGGCATGGGTCAGGCTTCCTTGGCGCAGCGCAGACAAAATGTTCTTCCCATTGTCGGTAACCATGATTCCCATTTTAAGATTTCTTGGAGTAAGCCATGTTTGGATTTCCTGATGAATACATTTAAGCAGTTCCTCTCCTGTGTGACTCCGTTTGCCAAGACAAACCATGTGAAGCACTGCGTGACACCTCCGTGCCCTGCACACATGGTAGACTGGAGGGGCACTGAGACTTGAGCCTACAGTGGAGGGTGAGGAGATGGCGGAGGATGAGGAGGCCGAGTCGCACGGTGTCACAGGCCCAACGGGCAGGGAGCACGGAGGCCGAAGCGGCGTGACCTGTCCAAGTTGCTGCTGCTGCTGCAAAGGGACCACATTCACCCAGTGGGCCGTAAACAACATGTACTGTCCCTGACCGTAGTTACAGCTCCAGATGTCGGTGCTGCCATGCACTTTGCTACACACCAACAGGCTCAAGGACTGGCCCACCTTCTGTTCAACAAAAGTGTGCAGCGCTGGTACTGCCTTCTTGGCAAAGAAATGACGGCTTGGGACTCTCCACCTCGGCTCGGCACAAGCCATCAGTTGTCTGAAAGGTGCAGATTCCACCACCTGAAAAGGGAGCGACTGCAGCACCAGCAACTTGGACAGGAGCACATTCAGCTTCTGCGCCGTAGGATGAGTGGGCGCATACTGCTGTCTCTTGGACATGGCTTCGCTGATGGATTGCTGGCGGGATGCATGACTTGGAGGAGGAGGAGGAGGAGCAGGAGCGACAGAGGATGGGTATGACGCACAGCTGCCTTCGGCTGAGGTGCTGGAGCCTTGGCTGGCAGAAATTGGGAGCAGCGTGCCACTTGGTGAGGAAGCAGACTGGACCACCCCTTGGGAGCCTTGGTTCTCCCAGGTCGCTTTATGGTGACGCATCATATGTTGACGCAGGGCCGTGGTGCCAACATTTGGACCCTGGCCACGCTTCACCTTTTGCCTACATATCTTGCATGTGGCCATGTTACCCTCCTGCGGATGCTTCAGGAAAAACTGCCACACTGCCGAGTAGCTACTTTTCCCACCCCCTGGCCTCACTGATTCACTGCTGCTGTTGCCAACTCCAGGAACCCCTGCTCCACTACCTCCTGATAAGGTAGACTGCCGCACAGCAGGTGCTCTACCCCGGCCCCGGCCGGCTCCAGCCTTTGGAATTGTGCCCCCATGCTGACTGCTACCACCTTGCTGCCTCAGCTGCTGACTCCGGGGCAACCTTCGCCCCTCTTCTCCTGATGATGACGATGAAGCCCCTTCATCACCCGGCTCCCAAGTGCGATCGGCTTCATCGTCATGATCATTATCACCGAGTTGTGGCTGTACGTCACTGATGTTCGTGGATTCGTCAACAGTGTCTGGCGCAGGAGCTGGAATGCTCGCAGCACCCACGACACTGTCCACATCACTATTTGTCTGCCTAGATAAAGAAGCCACCTCCATTTCTTGGCTGGGCAGTAGCTGCTGACTGTCCTCTATCTGATCGTCCTCCTCACTAAAGAGTGGAGCTGAACCCAAAGCATAGGATACGTCGCTGGGGGAGGGAACGGCGTAGGACAGAGGCAATGGGAGGACAGGGACTGCTCTCGGGGCATGCCAACTCAGGGTTGTGTCAGAGGAACCTACCGACCCTAGACTGGGGGTCTCAGACGTAAGTTGTGATTATGTTGTTGATGAGCGCGTCAACCAATCTACCACGGCAGATGCGTTACTGGTGGAGACCCGACCGCTAGCAGATACTGGCAGATTAGGTCTCTCAGCGTGACTCCTGCTGCTACTGGCCCCCAGTCTGCTGCGAGCTCTGCCTGCGGAATCTTGGCCTCTGCCACTCCTCTTTTCACTTCCAGGCACTTGTCTGCCCGACATAGTCTAACTGGCGTGGTAGTAGGTGATATTTTAAGAACTCCCAGGCAGCGGTGGGTCTATATGAAACAGAATATAATGCACACCAAAAGTGAGCAGTAACACTCAGCCTCCAACAGGCCTGCCTAGTGTAAATAAGAGAGCTGCTTAGTGTAAATAAAGAGGGGTATGCTATGTTACAGAATGGGATGCCCCAACAGCCAGCAGTGCACCTGGCAGCAGTACTACTATGCACAGTAAAAGTGTCTTTATCAGGCCTAATTTCTATTAGAATAAGTGCAAATGGTTATGGTATTAAATAGAGGCTGCTGTAGTCACAGAATGGGATGCCCCAAAAACCAGAGAGCACCTGGCAGCAGTAAGGCTATGCACAGCAAAAGTGTCTTTATCAGGCCTAATTTCTATTAGAATAAGTGCAAATGGTTATGGTATTAAATAGAGGCTGGTGTAGTCACAGAATGGGATGCCCCAAAAACCAGAGAGCACCTGGCAGCAGTAAGGCTATGCACAGCAAAAGTGTCTTTATCAGGCCTAATTTCTATTAGAATAAGTGCAAATGGTTATGGTATTAAATAGAGGCTGGTGTAGTCACAGAATGGGATGCCCCAAAAACCAGAGAGCACCTGGCAGCAGTAAGACTATGCACAGAAAAAGTGTCTTTATCAGGCCTAATTTCTATTAGAATAAGTGCAAATGGTTATGGTATTAAATAGAGGCTGGTGTAGTCACAGAATGGGATGCCCCAAAAACCAGAGAGCATCTGGCAGCAGTAAGGCTATGCACAGCAAAAGTGTCTGTATCAGGCCTAATTTCTATTAGAATAAGTGCAAATGGTTATGGTATTAAATAGAGGCTGGTATAGTCACAGAATGGGATGCCCCAAAAACCAGAGAGCACCTGGCAGCAGTAAGGCTATGCACAGCAAAAGTGTCTTTATCAGGCCTAATTTCTATTAGTATAAGTGCAAATGGTTATGGTATTAAATAGAGGCTGGTGTAGTCACAGAATGGGATGCCCCAAAAACCAGAGAGCACCTGGCAGCAGTAAGGCTATGCACAGCAAAAGTGTCTTTATCAGGCCTAATTTCTATTAGAATAAGTGCAAATGGTTATGGTATTAAATAGAGGCTGGTGTAGTCACAGAATGGGATGCCCCAAAAACCAGAGAGCACCTGGCAGCAGTAAGACTATGCACAGCAAAAGTGTCTTTATCAGGCCTAATTTCTATTAGAATAAGTGCAAATGATTATGGTATTAAATAGAGGCTGGTGTAGTCACAGAATGGGATGCCCTAAAAACCAGAGAGCACCTGGCAGCAGTAAGGCTATGCACAGCAAAAGTGTCTTTATCAGGCCTAATTTCTATTAGAATAAGTGCAAATGGTTATGGTATTAAATAGAGGCTGGTGTAGTCACAGAATGGGATGCCCCAAAAACCAGAGAGCACCTGGCAGCAGTAAGGCTATGCACAGCAAAAGTGTCTTTATCAGGCCTAATTTCTATTAGAATAAGTGCAAATGGTTATGGTATTAAATAGAGGCTGGTGTAGACACAGAATGGGATGCCCCAAAAACCAGAGAGCACCTGGCAGCAGTACTACTATGCACAGCAAAAGTGTCTTTATCAGGCCAAATTTCTATTAGAATAAGTGCAAATGGTTATGGTATTAAATAGAGGCTGGTGTAGTCACAGAATGGGATGCCCCAAAAACCAGAGAGCACCTGGCAGCAGTAAGGCTATGCACAGCAAAAGTGTCTTTATCAGGCCTAATTTCTATTAGAATAAATGCAAATGGTTATGGTATTAAATAGAGGCTGGTGTAGTCACAGAATGGGATGCCCCAAAAACCAGAGAGCACCTGGCAGCAGTAAGACTATGCACAGCAAAAGTGTCTTTATCAGGCCTAATTTCTATTAGAATAAGTGCAAATGGTTATGGTATTAAATAGAGGCTGGTGTAGTCACAGAATGGGATGCCCCAAAAACCAGAGAGCACCTGGCAGCAGTAAGGCTATGCACAGCAAAAGTGTCTTTATCAGGCCTAATTTCTATTAGAATAAGTGCAAATGGTTATGGTATTAAATAGAGGCTGGTGTAGTCACAGAATGGGATGCCCCAAAAACCAGAGAGCACCTGGCAGCAGTAAGGCTATGCACAGCAAAAGTGTCTTTATCAGGCCTAATTTCTATTAGAATAAGTGCAAATGGTTATGGTATTAAATAGAGGCTGGTGTAGACACAGAATGGGATGCCCCAAAAACCAGAGAGCACCTGGCAGCAGTACTACTATGCACAGCAAAAGTGTCTTTATCAGGCCAAATTTCTATTAGAATAAGTGCAAATGGTTATGGTATTAAATAGAGGCTGGTGTAGTCACAGAATGGGATGCCCCAAAAACCAGAGAGCACCTGGCAGCAGTAAGGCTATGCACAGCAAAAGTGTCTTTATCAGGCCTAATTTCTATTAGAATAAGTGCAAATGGTTATGGTATTAAATAGAGGCTGGTGTAGTCACAGAATGGGATGCCCCAAAAACCAGAGAGCACCTGGCAGCAGTAAGACTATGCACAGCAAAAGTGTCTTTATCAGGCCTAATTTCTATTAGAATAAGTGCAAATGGTTATGGTATTAAATAGAGGCTGGTGTAGTCACAGAATGGGATGTCCCAAAAACCAGAGAGCACCTGGCAGCAGTAAGGCTATGCACAGCAAAAGTGTCTTTATCAGGCCTAATTTCTATTAGAATAAGTGCAAATGGTTATGGTATTAAATAGAGGCTGGTGTAGTCACAGAATGGGATGCCCCAAAAACCAGAGAGCACCTGGCAGCAGTAAGGCTATGCACAGCAAAAGTGTCTTTATCAGGCCTAATTTCTATTAGAATAAGTGCAAATGGTTATGGTATTAAATAGAGGCTGGTGTAGACACAGAATGGGATGCCCCAAAAACCAGAGAGCACCTGGCAGCAGTACTACTATGCACAGCAAAAGTGTCTTTATCAGGCCAAATTTCTATTAGAATAAGTGCAAATGGTTATGGTATTAAATAGAGGCTGGTGTAGTCACAGAATGGGATGCCCCAAAAACCAGAGAGCACCTGGCAGCAGTAAGGCTATGCACAGCAAAAGTGTCTTTATCAGGCCTAATTTCTATTAGAATAAGTGCAAATGGTTATGGTATTAAATAGAGGCTGGTGTAGTCACAGAATGGGATGCCTCACAGCAGACTTGAGATCAGTTCAGTATATATGCACAGTTAGTGTATAAGCAGCCTGAAAACGCTAACAAAGCCAGTCAGCCAGCCAGTAACACTCAGGCTGGATGAAAAAAAAAAAAATCTCCCTGTGACTGCTTCCGATTTTTCCTAACTTTCCCTGCTTTTCGCTGACTTTCTGTCTGTCTCCTGCCTGTCTCCTGCCTGTCTCCAGCCTGTCCCTGTCTGTCCCTGTCTGTCTAACTGTCTCTCCCTGCCTACAGCAGTGTCCTGTCTCTCACGAATGCAATAGAGAAATGAGGAAAAGCAAGATGTCCGCCGACTTAAATAGTGCTGTGACGTCACCGGGCTTGCTGGCTGCTGATAGGCTGCATGTGACTGTCCCAGCTTGCACTGGCGCGGGGTTGATGTCTGGACATGTCCCGTCCGCCATCTTAGAATGCCTGTAATGTAAATGAATGGATGTTAAAGGAAAACTTCGAACGATCGAATCGCGGGGAAATTCGGATTCGATCCGAATCGAATTTTTCATGAAATTCGGATCGAATCCGGGTTCGTCCGGATCGATTCACTCATCCCTAGTCCCGACTAATCCCTGACAATTATTCTACCTGTACACAGCCCACTCCATTCATTGCAATGGAGAGGGTGTACCAGGCAGTGCCTTGGTATGCCTCCACCATGGCAATAAAAAGAGGGGCTGTGTACTGGTACAGTGACTGCCATGGGGGGGGTCCATCAGGGCAGAGAAGGTAAATGCTGGCGATTTGTTTTTATGATTGGGTTTATAGACTCTTGTATATTGTTTATTTATTTATAGTAAATAGTGATGTGTTTTAATTGTGTAATAAAAACTATTGAACAAATAGAAATTACTATAATCAACTAGTTAAAAATCCATTTTATAAATGTTATCATGTGATTATTTGATTATTTGACTTATTAAGACAAGAGAAATATAAACCTGATTACAGCTATATTAGAGTCATGTCATAAAATACTGTAGATGTTAGGCAATACATAAAACTATATTTAATTTCTGTTTCTCAGTATGTGGAACAAATATTCTCTGCAATGTTTGGTAGGCAGGAGAAAGGAGGGACAGGCAGCTGAATGTTGGGAGCTGCAGAGGTCAGGCAAGAATGCTTGGTAATGAGAAAGCTCATGCAAGAGTACTTTATTTCTCGCTTAAACAGATCTCGAATGACTACTTTTGCACATGCGAGACTGTCCCGCATGTGTCACCTGGATCATACTAGAAAGAGAGGATCCTCAGTAGAGATGAGCGAACTTTTGAAAAATTCAATTCGACTGATTCGCCGAATTTTCCGACAAAAATCTTTTCGACCCGAATTTATTTGCGACGAATCGCTATTAAAAATGGCTATTTCTGAGCTTCCTAGAGCCTCAATAGGGTTGTAAACCATCCTGCCTTGCTGTAACACGCATAGGATGCGTGCTGGGTTACTGAAATAATACTGTAAATAATTAGGACATGCAGATCAGAGGCATCGCTATTAGAATCGCAGAGCGGCACAATTACAGAGAGTTGAGGTGGCATCACTATGAGGGGCCCCTATATTGCCTGAAAAACACACCCTGGAGCTGGCAGCAGCAGGAGCCCAAATATTGGCTGAAACACATCCTGGAGTTGGCAGCAGGAGCCCAAAAATTGGCTGAATGACACCCTGGAGTTGCAAGCAGCAGCAGCAGCAGCAGGAACCCAAACATAGCTTGAAAGAGACACTGGAGTTGGCAGCAGGAGCCCAAAAATTGGATGAATCACACCCTGGAGTTGCAAGCAGCAGCAGCAGCCCAAACATAGCTTGAAATAAACACTAGAGTTGGCAGCAGGAACCCAAAAATTGGATGAATCACACCCTGCAGTTGCAAGCAGCAGCAGCAGCAGCCCGAACATAGCTTGAAAGAGACACTGGAGTTGGCAGCAGGAGCCCAAAAATTGGATGAATCACACCCTGGAGTTGCAAGCAGCAGCAGCCCAACATTGGCTGAAAGAGACACTGGAGTTGGCTTCAGGAGCGCAAAAATTGGATGAATCACACCCTGGAGTTGCAAGCAGCAGCAGCAGGAGCCCAAACATTGGCTGAAAGAGACACTGGAGTTGGCAGCAGGATCCCAAAAATTGGATGAATCACACCCTGGAGTTGCAAGCAGCAGCAGCAGCAGCCCAAACATAGCTTGAAAGACACACTAGAGTTGGCTTCAGGAGCCCAAATATTGGATGAATCACACCCTGGAGTTGCAAGCAGCAGCAGCAGCAGCCCAAACATAGCTTGAAAGAGACACTGGAGTTGGCAGCAGGAGCCCAAAATTTGGATGAATCACACCCTGGAGTTGCAAGCAGCAGCAGTAGCCCAAACATAGCTTGAAAGACACACTGGAGTTGGCTTCAGGAGCCCAAAAATTGGATGAATCACACCCTGGAGTTGCAAGCAGCAGCAGCAGGAGCCCAACATTGGCTGAAAGAGACACTGGAGTTGGCTTCAGGAGCCCAAAAATTGGATGGATCACATCCTGGAGTTGCAAGCAGCAGCAGCAGGAGCCCAAACATTGGCTGAAAGAGACACTGGAGTTGGCAGCAGGAGCCCAAAAATTGGCTGAATGACACCCTGGAGTTGCAAGCAGCAGCAGCAGGAGCCCAAACATTGCTTAAAAGAGACACTGGAGTTGGCAGCAGCAGCAGCAGGAGCTCAAAATTGCCAGAAAGACACACCCTGGAGTTGGCAGCAGCATTAAGAGAACATATACAGATTTTCGACACAGATATCTTATCCGAAGAATATTAATAAAAAGTAAGAGTAACGTAAAGCAATTTCTCAATAATTACTTGTGGTCTGATGCAGAGGAATGTCTCTAACTGGAGAGCAGCACCTTAAATCTGTTTTGCACGATCCATATTTCTTTAGTGTTGGTCTGGCCCCATGATCAATCTACTCTAATGCATCAGGCATTGGTGGGTGGAAACACCCTTCTTGAGCTTCAGCGTCAGAACGGTATCCCCCAACATAGTCTGATTTGTGATGTTTCCACCCATTGGAATTCCACCCTCCATATGCAGGATCGACTATAGGAACAGAGAAAAGCCATCACGGATGACTTGATGATCCAAACGGATAGGGGGACTCCCCTGTGTAACTTCAATGTAAACCAGTGGCAGCTCATACGTGACACCTGCCGTTTGCTCAGGCCCTTTGAGGAAGCTACTTTATTAGTCAGTCGCCAGGACTATGAGATGAACGATGAGATTCCACTGCTTCATGTACTACAACACATGTTGGAAAAAATGGCTGGTCAGGGCACTGGAGACATGGCGCATACATTTCACAGCCACATGAAGCCTGTGGGGGCTGAAGTGGAGGAGGAGGATGGGGTGGGGCACAGCGAAGCACAGTTTAGGTTTGACAAAATGACCATTTTATCTAGTCATCTGACAGGAGAGGAGGAGCAGGAGCAGCCAGAGGAGCTAGAGGGTTGTAAGGAAGGTGAGACAGAGGACCCAGACACACCGTGGCAGTTTGCAGTGGAGATGGAGACAGGTAGTCCCTCCGAGTCACTTGCACAAATGGCACGATGCATGCTCACGTGCTTGCGTAGTGACCACAGAATTGTCTCCATTTGTCAGCGGGATGACTTCTGGCTCTCCACCTTATTGGACCCTCGCTTCTGGCACAAAATGGGGGCATTTTTTACACCCACTGAGAGGGAGGACAAACTGACCTACTACAGAGACATCCTACGTAGTCAGTTGGGCGATGTCTATCTGCGCCATGGTCCATACTCTCGCAGGTCTGACTCGGGGGGACCTCTGCGCTCACCTTCCACTGTCATGGCTGCTGGGGGGGGGTGGCGGTGGCAGCACCAGCAGCAGCTCCATCAGCAGCAGCCTCAGTCTTCAGTCACTATTGAGTAGCTTTCTACACCCGCATAGTGAGGCTACTCATGAGCAGCAGGAAGACCTGGAGCAGGACCTGAACCAGCAGGTCATGTCATACCTTGACATGACCATGCCAACACACCTTGAGGATCCGCTGGACTTCTGGGAAGCCAAACTTGACTTGTGGTCGCAACTAGCAGAGTTTGCCCTGGAAAAGCTGTCCTGCCCGGCCAGTAGTTGATTTAGATGGCAACTGGGCTGCTCTATATTATGCTGCAAAATGGCAAATTTACCTCACAGTATAAGCTATTGCCCCTCAGATGTACACAGGGGCTGCTCTATATTATGCTGCAAAATGGCAAATTTACCTCACAATATAAGCTATTGCCCCTCAGATTTACACAGAGCCTGCTCTATATAATGCTGCAAAATGGCAAATTTACCTCACAGTATAAGCTATTGCCCCTCAGATGTACACAGGGGCTGCTCTATATTATGCTGCAAAATGGCAAATTTACCTCACAGTATAAGCTATTGCTCCTCAGATGTACACAGGGGCTGCTCTATATTATGCTGCAAAATGGCAAATTTACCTCACAGTATAAGCTATTGCCCCTCAGATGTACACAGGGGCTGCTCTATATTATGCTGCAAAATGGCAAATTTACCTCACAATATAAGCTATTGCCCCTCAGATTTACACAGAGCCTGCTCTATATAATGCTGCAAAATGGCAAATTTACCTCACAATATAAGCTATTGCCCCTCAGATTTACACAGGGCCTGCTGTATATAATGCTGCAAAATGGCAAATTTACCTCACAGTATAAGCTATTGCCCCTCAGATGTACACAGGGGCTGCTCTATATTATGCTGCAAAATGGCAAATTTACCTCACAATATAAGCTATTGCCCCTCAGATTTACACAGGGCCTGCTCTATATAATGCTGCAAAATGGCAAATTTACCTCACTATATAAGCTAATGCCCCTCAGATGTACACAGGGGCTGCTCTATATTATGCTGCAAAATGGCAAATTTACCTCACTATATATGCTAATGCCCCTCAGATTTACACAGGGTCTGCTCTATATTATGCTGCAAAATGAGATTTTCAGACAGGGCCTGCTCTATAAAATGGCAACTTTACCTCACAATATAAGCTATTGCTCCTCAGATTTACACAGGGATTTAGTTTGATACATATAATAGTGCAAAACAGCGAATTTACCTCACAATACTGTATAAACTATTGCTCCTCAGATTTACACAGTGAGCTTCTCTATATAATGGTGCAAAATGGCGAATTTACCTCACTATATAATCTATTACAGCTCTATATAAATAAAAATAAATAAATAAAAAAAGGGCCCGTAGAAGCTTATTTAGTCTAAAAGATAGGGTGACGTGCTGGTTTAGGATGCCCATGTGGGCTGGTGTTTTGACTGCAGGACAAAAACCAATTCAAAATGCAATGCTCAGATTCAGCTGAGGAAGGATCAACAAGCGTATTTAGTATAACAGATAGGCTGCCTAATGCAGGTTTGGGATGCCCTGCGGCCTGGTGTTTTTTTTTGTTAAAGGCAGACCAAAAACCAATTCAAAATGCAATACTTTGATTAAGCTGAGGAAGGATCAACAAGCATATTTAGTATAACAGATAGTCTGCTAAGTGCAGGTTTGGGATACCCTGGGGCCTAGTGTTTTGGCAGCAGGACAAAAACCAATGCAAAATGCAATAGCTTAATAAAGCTGATGCTGAACAACGCTTATTTAGTATAACAGATGGGGTGCAACGTGCAGGTTTGGGATACCCTGCGGCCTGGTGTATTTAAAGCAGACCAAAACCAATTCAAAATGCAATAACTTAATAAAGCTGAGGCTGTAGATGCTTATTCAGTATAAACAGATGCAAGGTGCAGCTTTGGGGTGCCCTGCGGCCTGGTTTATTAAAAGCAGTCAAAAACAAGTGCAAACAGAAGTAGCTTAATAAAGCAGCTGATGCTGATCAACACTTATGTTGTATACCAGATAGGGTGCAAGGTGCAGCTTTGGGGTGCCCTGCGGCCTGGTTTATTGAAAGCAGTCAAAAAAAAGGGCAAACTGAAGTAGCTTAATAAAGCAGCTGATGCTGATCAACGCTTATGTTGTATAACAGATAGGGTTAAAATAGCATGTGCCTTGGGATGCCCGTGTGGCCTGGTATATTTTAAGCTGAACAAAAAGTAACACTAATCCAAGTATGAGAAATGCTTTTGCTTAACAGATAGGGTTAAATAGCATGTGCCTTGGGATGCCCGTGTGGCCTGGAATATTTTAAGCTGAACAAAGAGTAACACTAATCCAAGTATGAGAAATGCTTTTGTTTAACAGATAGGGTTAAAATAGCATGTGCCTTGGGATGCCCGTGTGGCCTGGTATATTTTAAGCTGAACAGAAACTTTTGACACTAATCCAAGTATGAGAAATGCTTTTGCTTAACAGATAGGGTTAAAATAGCATTCAGGCCTAAATAGCAGAAAGGGTGAAATAGCATGTGCATTGCATGCACAGTGTGCAGCTGTATTTAGCAGATAGGGTTAAAATAGCATGTGCCTTGGGATGCCCGTGTGGCCTGGTATATTTTAAGCTGAAAGAAAAAGTAACAATAATCCAAGTATGAGAAATGCTTTTGCTTAACAGATAGGGTTAAAATAGCATTCAGGCCTAAATAGCAGAAAGGGTGAAATAGCATGTGCATTGCATGCACAGTGTGCAGCTGTATTTAACAGATAGGGTTAAAATAGCATGTGCCTTGGGATGCCCGTGTGGCCTGGTATATTTTAAGCTGAAAAAAAAAGTAACAATAATCCAAGTATGAGAAATGCTTTTGCTTAACAGATAGGGTTAAAATAGCATTCAGGCCTAAATAGCAGTAAGGGTGAAATAGCATGTGCATTGCATGCACAGTGTGCAGCTGTATTTAACAGATAGGGTTAAATAGCATGTGCCTTGGGATACCCGTGTGGCCTGGTATATTTTAAGCTGAACAAAAAGTAACACTTATCCAAGTATGAGAAATGCTTTTGTTTAACAGATAGGGTTAAATAGCATGTGCCTTGGGATACCCGTGTGGCCTGGTATATTTTAAGCTGAACAAAAAGTAACACTTATCCAAGTATGAGAAATGCTTTTGTTTAACAGATAGGGTTAAATAGCATGAGCCTTGGGATGCCTGTGTGGCCTGGTATTTTTTAAGCTGAAGAGAAACTTTGGACACTAATCCAAGTTTGAGAAATACTTTTGCCTAACAGATAGGGTTAAATAACATGTGCCTTGGGATGCCCGTGTGGTCGGGTATATTTTAAGCTGAAGAAAAACTTTTGACACTAATCCAAGTATGAGAAATGCTTTTGCTTAACAGATAGGGTTAAAATAGGATTCAGGCCTAAATAGCAGAAAGGGTGAAATAGCATGTGCATTGCATGCATAGTGTGCAGCTGTATTTAACAGATAGGGTTAAAATTGCATTCAGGCCAAAATAGCAGAAAAGGTGTAATTGCATGTGCATTGCATGCACAGTGTGCAGCTGTATTTAACAGATAGGGTTAAAATAGCGTTCAGGCCTAAATAGCAGAAAGGGTTAAATAGCATGTGCATTGCATGCATAGTGTGCAGCTGTATTTAACAGATAGGGTTAAAATTGCATTCAGGCCTAAATAGCAGAAAGGGTTAATTAGCATGTGCATTGCATGCACAGTGTGCAGCTGTATTTAACAGATAGGGTTAAAATAGCGTTCAGGCCTAAATAGCAGAAAGGGTTAAATAGCATGTGCATTGCATGCACAGTGTGCAGCTGTATTTCACAGATAGGGTTTAAATAGCATGTGCCTTGGGATGCCGGTGTGGCCTGGTATATTTTAAGCTGAACAGAAACTTTTGACACTAATCCAAGTATGAAAAATGCTTTTGCTTAACATATAGGGTTAAAAAGCATGTGACTTGGGATGCCCGTGTGGCCTGGTATATTTTACGCTGAACAAAAAGTAACACTAATCCAAGTATGATAAATGCTTTTGTTTAACAGATAGGCTTAAATACCATGTGCATTGCATGCACAGTGTGCAGCTGTATTTAACAGATAGGGTTAAAATAGCGTTCAGGCCTAAATAGCAGAAAGGGTTAAATAGCATGTGCATTGCATGCACAGTGTGCAGCTGTATTTCACAGATAGGGTTAAAATTGCATTTGCCTTGGGATGCCCGTGTGGCCTGGTATATTTTAAGCTGAACAAAAAGTAACACTAATCCAAGTATGAGAAATGCTTTTGTTTAACAGATAGGTTTAAATAGTATGTGCCTTGGGATGCTCGTTTGGCCTGGTATATTTTAAGCTGAACAGAAACTTTTGACACTAATCCAAGTATGAGAAATGCTTTTGCTTAACAGATAGGGTTAAATAGCATGTGCCTTGGGATGCCCGTGTGGCCTGGTATATTTTTAGCTGAACAGAAACTTTTGACACTAATCCAAGTATGAGAAATGCTTTTGCTTAACATATAGGGTTAAATAGCATGTGCCTTGGGATGCCCGTGTGGCCTGGTATATTTTAAGCTGAACAAAAAATAACACTAATCCAAGTATGAGAAATGCTTTTGTTTAACAGATAGGGTTAAATAGCATGTGCATTGCATGCACAGTGTGCAGCTGTATTTAACAGATAGGGTTAAAATAGCATTCAGGCCTAAATAGCAGAAAGGGTTAAATAGCAGGTGCATTGCATGCACAGTGTGCAGCTGTATTTAACAGATAGGGTTAAAATAGCGTTCAGGCCTAAATAGCAGAAAGGGTTAAATAGCATGTGCATTGCCTGCACAGTGTGCAGCTGTATTTAAAAGATAGGGTTAAAATAGCGTTCAGGCCTAAATAGCAGAAAGGGTTAAATAGCATGTGCATTGCATGCACAGTATGCAGCTGTATTTAACAGGCCGTGTGGCCTGGTATATTTTAAGATGAACAAAAAGTAACAATAATCCAAGTATGAGAAATGCTTTTGTTTAACAGAAAGGGTTAAATAGCATGTGCCTTGGGATGCCCGTGTGGCCTGGTATATTTTAAGCTGAACAGAAACTTTTGACACTAATCCAAGTATGAGAAATGCTTTTGCTTAACAGATAGGGTTAAATAGCATGTGCCTTGGGATGCCCGTGTGGCCTGGTATATTTTAAGCTGAACAGAAACTTTTGACACTAATCCAAGTATGAGAAATGCTTTTGTTTAACAGATAGGGTTAAATAGCATGTGCCTTGGGATGCCCGTGTGGCCTGGTATATTTTAAGCTGAACAGAAACTTTTGACACTAATCCAAGTATGAGAAATGCTTTTGCTTAACAGATAGGGTTAAAATAGCATTCAGGCCTAAATAGCAGAAAGGGTGAAATAGCATGCGCATTGCATGCACAGTGTGCAGCTGTATTTAACAGATAGGGTTAAAATAGCATTCAGGTCTAAATAGCAGAAAGGGTGAAATAGCATGTGCATTGCATGCACAGTGTGCAGCTGTATTTAACAGATAGGGTTAAAATAGCATTCAGGCCTAAATAGCAGAAAGGGTTAAATAGCATGTGCATTGCATGCACAGCGTGCAGCTGTATTTCACAGATAGGGTTAAAATAGCATGTGCCTTGGGATGCTCGTGTGGCCTGGTATATTTTAAGCTGAACAAAAAGTAACACTTATCCAAGTATGAGAAATACTTTTGCTTAACAGATAGGGTTAAAATAGCATTCAGGCCTAAATAGCAGTAAGGGTGAAATAGCATGTGCATTGCATGCACAGTGTGCAGCTGTATTTAACAGATAGGGTTAAATAGCATGTGCCTTGGGATACCCGTGTGGCCTGGTATATTTTAAGCTGAACAAAAAGTAACACTTATCCAAGTATGAGAAATGCTTTTGTTTAACAGATAGGGTTAAATAGCATGTGCCTTGGGATACCCGTGTGGCCTGGTATATTTTAAGATGAACAAAAAGTAACACTTATCCAAGTATGAGAAATGCTTTTGTTTAACAGATAGGGTTAAATAACATGTGCCTTGGGATGCCCGTGTGGCCTGGTATTTTTTAAGCTGAAGAGAAACTTTGGACACTAATCCAAGTTTGAGAAATACTTTTGCCTAACAGATAGGGTTAAATAGCATGTGCCTTGGGATGCCCGTGTGGTCTGGTATATTTTAAGCTGAAGAGAAACTTTTGACATTAATCCAAGTATGAGAAATGCTTTTGCTTAACAGATAGGGTTAAAATAGCATTCAGGCCAAAATAGCAGAAAGGGTGAAATAGCATGTGCATTGCATGCACAGTGTGCAGCTGTATTTAACAGATAGGGTTAAAATAGCGTTCAGGCCTAAATAGCAGAAAGGGGTAAATAGCATGTGCATTGCATGCACAGTGTGCAGCTGTATTTCACAGATAGTCTTAAAATAGCATGTGCCTTGGGATGCCCGTGTGGCCTGGTATATTTTAAAGTGGACCAACACCCAGGATTTTGACTATCCTGGGTCTTGGTCCACTTCGGTGGGGCACCCCCGATCGGGGTGCCCCGCTGTGTGAAACCCCCCCGATCACCCTAAAAACTCACCTCTCCCCGCTCCCAGCGCCGACGGACAAAGGATTTGACAGCCGCGGACAAGCGGCTCCTCCGCCGCCGCCTCCCGCGCGTCCCTCTTGACGCGCGCGTGCCCGCCTAGAGGGGCGTGAGGGAGGCGGCGGCGGCCGGCCGCCGTCGAAGCTAAGGTATGGGGGTTTGGGGGTTTTGGTAGGGTTTCACCATCACCTCCCTCCCCGCGGGACATCCGAGATCGGGATGTCCCGCGGGGAGGGAGGTGATGGTCCTCTTTAAGCTGAACAAAAAGTAACAATAATCCAAGCATGAGAAATGCTTTTGCTTAACAGATAGGGTTAAATAGCATGTGCCTTGGAATGCCCCTGTGGCCTGGTATATTTTAAGCTGAACAGAAACTTTTGACACTAATCCAAGTATGAAAAATGCTTTTGCTTAACAGATAGGGTTTAAATAGCATTCAGGCCTAAATAGCAGAAAGGGTGAAATAGCATGTGCATTGCATGCACAGTGTGCAGCTGTATTTAACAGATAGGGTTAAAATAGCGTTCAGGCCTAAATAGCAGAAAGGGTTAAATAGCATGTGCATTGCATGCACAGTGTGCAGCTGTATTTAACAGATAGGGATAAAATAGCGTTCAGGCCTAAATAGCAGAAAAGGTTAAATAGCATGTGCATTGCATGCACAGTGTGCAGCTGTATTTCACAGATAGGGTTAAAATAGCATGTGCCTTGGGATGCCCGTGTGGCCTGGTATATTTTAAGATGAACAAAGAGTAACAATAATCCAAGTATGAGAAATGCTTTTGCTTAACAGATAGGGTTAAATAGCATGTGACTTGGGATGCCCATGGGGCCTGGTATATTTTAAGCTGAACAGAAACTTTTGACACTAATCCAAGTATGAGAAATGCTTTTGCTTAACAGATAGGATTAAATAGCATGTGCCTTGGGATGCCCGTGTGGCCTGGTATATTTTAAGCTGAACAGAAACTTTTGACACTAATCCAAGTATGAAAAATGCTTTTGCTTAACAGATAGGGTTAAATAGCATGTGCCTTGGGATGCCCGTGTGGCCTGGTATATTTTAAGCTGAACAGAAACTTTTGACACTAATCCAAGTATGAGAAATGCTTTTGTTTAACAGATAGGGTTAAATAGCATGTGCCTTGGGATGCCCGTGTTGCCTGGTATATTTTAAACTGAACAGAAACTTTTGACACTAATCCACGTATGAGAAATGCTTTTGCTTAACAGATAGGGTTGAAATAGCATTCAGGCCTAAATAGCAGAAAGGGTGAAATAGCATGTGCATTGCATGCACAGTGTGCAGCTGTATTTAACAGATAGGGTTAAAATAGCGTTCAGGCCTAAATAGCAGAAAAGGTTAAATAGCATGTGCATTGCATGCACAGTGTGCAGCTGTATTTCACAGATAGGGTTAAAATAGCATGTGCCTTGGGATGCCCGTGTGGCCTGGTATATTTTAAGCTGAACAAAAAGTAACAATAATCCAAGTATGAGAAATGCTTTTGCTTAACAGATAGGGTTAAATAGTATGTGCCTTGGGATGCCCGTGTGGCCTGGTATATTTTAAGACGAAGAGGAACTTTTGTCACTAATCCAAGTATGAGAAATGCTTTTGCTTAACAGATAGGGTTAAAATAGCATTCAGGCCTAAATAGCAGAAAGGGTGAAATAGCATGTGCATTGCATGCACAGTGTGCAGCTGTATTTAACAGATAGGGTTAAAATTGCATTCAGGCCAAAATAGCAGAAAGGGTGTAATTGCATGTGCATTGCATGCACAGTGTGCAGCTGTATTTAACAGATAGGGTTAAAATAGCGTTCAGGCCTAAATAGCAGAAAAGGTTAAATAGCATGTGCATTGCATGCACAGTGTGCAGCTGTATTTCACAGATAGGGTTAAAATTGCATGTGCCTTGGGATGCCCGTGTGGCCTGGTATATTTTAAGCTGAACAAAAAGTAACAATAATCCAAGTATGAGAAATGCTTTTGCTTAACAGATAGGGTTAAATAGCATGTGCCTTGGGATGCCTGTGTGGCCTGGTATATTTTAAGACGAAGAGGAACTTTTGTCACTAATCCAAGTATGAGAAATGCTTTTGCTTAACAGATAGGGTTAAAATAGCATTCAGGCCTAAATAGCAGAAAGGGTGAAATAGCATGTGCATTGCATGCACAGTGTGCAGCTGTATTTAACAGATAGGGTTAAAATAGCGTTCAGGCCTAAATAGCAGAAAAGGTTAAATAGCATGTGCATTGCATGCACAGTGTGCAGCTGTATTTCACAGATAGGGTTAAAATTGTATGTGCCTTGGGATGCCCGTGTGGCCTGGTATATTTTAAGCTGAACAAAATTGCATGTGCCTTGGGATGCCCGTGTGGCCTGGTATATTTTAAGCTGAACAAAAAGTAACACTAATCCAAGTATGAGAAATGCTTTTGTTTAACAGATAGGTTTAAATAGCATGTGCCTTGGGATGCCCGTGTGGCTTGGTATATTTTAAGCTGAACAGAAACTTTTGACACTAATCCAAGTATGAGAAATGCTTTTGCTTAACAGATAGGGTTAAATAGCATGTGCCTTGGGATGCCCGTGTGGCCTGGTATATTTTAACCCCCTTGGCGGCGATCCCGAGCGTGACTCGGGGTTAATTTGCGCTGTAAGTGGCGGTAACCCCGAGTCACGCTGGGGATCGATTTGGGAGCAAGAGCGGGCGGCGCAGCCTCCTTACCTTCTCCCTGCGATCCAGCGATGTCTCCGCCGCGATCGCAGGTGAGAGCCGCGGCTGCGGCGTCCGTCTCCGCTTCCGGGTTCCGTCTCTGTGAGCCGCAGAGGCTCATGGGGGCGGAGCCGTGTGTCAGAGACAAATGCAATGGTAACGCTTTCGTTACCATTGCATTTGTCTTTTTCACAACGCCAGGGAGGTTAAGCTGAACAGAAACTTGACACTAACCCTATCTGTTAAGCAAAAGCATTTCTTATACTTGGATTAGTGTCAAGTTTCTGTTCGGCTTAAAATATTCCAGGCCACACGGGCATCCCAAGGCACATGCTATTTAACCCTATCTGTTAAGCAAAAGCATTTCTCATACTTAGATTTGTGTCAAAAGCTTCTGTTCAGCTTAAATTATACTAGGCCACATGGGCATTCCAAGGCACATGCTATTTAAACCTATCTGTTAAACAAAAGCATTTCTCATACTTGGATTAAATAGCATGTGCCTTTGGATGCCCGTGTGGCCTGGTATATTTTAAGATGAACAAAAAGTAACACTAATCCAAGTGAGAAATGCTTTTGTTTAACAGATAGGGTTAAATAGCATGTGCCTTGGGATGCTTGTGTGGCCTGGTATATTTTAAGCTGAACAGAAACGTTTGACACTAATCCAAGTATGAGAAATGCTTTTGCTTAACAGATAGGGTTAAATAGCATGTGCCTTGGGATGCCCGTGTGGCCAGGTATATTTTAAGCTGAACAGAAACTTTTGACACTAATCCAAGTATGAGAAATGCTTTTGCTTAACAGATAGGGTTAAATAGCATGTGCCTTGGGATGCCCGTGTGGCCTGGTATATTTTAAGCTGAACAGAAACTTTTGACACTAATCCAAGTATGAGAAATGCTTTTGTTTAACAGATAGGGTTAAATAGCATGTGCCTTGGGATGCCCGTGTGGCCTGGTATATTTTAAGCTGAACAGAAACTTTTGACACTAATCCAAGTATGAGAAATGCTTTTGCTTAACAGATAGGGTTAAAATAGCATTCAGGCCTAAATAGCAGAAAGGGTGAAATAGCATGCGCATTGCATGCACAGTGTGCAGCTGTATTTAACAGAGAGGGTTAAAATAGCATTCAGGTCTAAATAGCAGAAAGGGTGAAATAGCATGTGCATTGCATGCACAGTGTGCAGCTGTATTTAACAGATAGGGTTAAAATAGCATTCAGGCCTAAATAGCAGAAAGGGTTAAATAGCATGTGCATTGCATGCACAGCGTGCAGCTGTATTTCACAGATAGGGTTAAAATAGCATGTGCCTTGGGATGCTCGTGTGGCCTGGTATATTTTAAGCTGAACAAAAAGTAACAATAATTCAAGTATGAGAAATGCTTTTGCTTAACAGATAGGGTTAAATAGCATTTGCCTTGGAATGCCCCTGTGGCCTGGTATATTTTAAGCTGAACAGAAACTTTTGACACTAATCCAAGTATGAGAAATGCTTTTGCTTAACAGATAGGGTTAAAATAGCATTCAGGCCAAAATAGCAGAAAGGGTGAAATAGCATGTGCATTGCATGCACAGTGTGCAGCTGTATTTAACAGATAGGGTTAAAATAGCATGTGCCTTGGGATGCCCGTGTGGCCTGGTATATTTTAAGCTGAAAAAAAAAGTAACAATAATCCAAGTATGAGAAATGCTTTTGCTTAACAGATAGGGTTAAAATAGCATTCAGGCTTAATAGCAGTAAGGGTGAAATAGCATGTGCATTGCATGCACAGTGTGCAGCTGTATTTAACAGATAGGGTTAAATAGCATGTGCCTTGGGATACCCGTGTGGCCTGGTATATTTTAAGCTGAACAAAAATAACACTTATCCAAGTATGAGAAATGCTTTTGTTTAACAGATAGGGTTAAATAGCATGTGCCTTGGGATACCCGTGTGGCCTGGTATATTTTAAGCTGGACAAAAAGTAACACTTATCCAAGTATGAGAAATGCTTTTGTTTAACAGATAGGGTTAAATAGCATGTGCCTTGGGATGCCTGTGTGGCCTGGTATATTTTAAGATGAACAAAAAGTAATACTAATCCAAGTATGAGAAATGCTTTTGTTTAACAGATAGGGTTAAATAGCATGTGCCTTGGGATGCTCGTGTGGCCTGGTATTTTTTAAGCTGAAGAGAAACTTTGGACACTAATCCAAGTTTGAGAAATACTTTTGCCTAACAGATAGGGTTAAATAGCATGTGCCTTGGGATGCCCGTGTGGTCTGGTATATTTTAAGCTGAAGAGGAACTTTTGACATTAATCCAAGTATGAGAAATGCTTTTGCTTAACAGATAGGGTTAAAATAGCATTCAGGCCTAAATAGCAGAAAGGGTGAAATAGCATGTGCATTGCATGCACAGTGTGCAGCTGTATTTCACAGATAGTCTTAAAATAGCATGTGCCTTGGGATGCCCGTGTGGCCTGGTATATTTTAAAGTGGACCAACACCCAGGATTTTGACTATCCTGGGTCTTGGTCCACTTCGGTGGGGCACCCCCGATCGGGGTGCCCCGCTGTGTGAAACCCCCCCGATCACCCTAAAAACTCACCTCTCCCCGCTCCCAGCGCCGACGGACAAAGGATTTGACAGCCGCGGACAAGCGGCTCCTCCGCCGCCGCCTCCCGCGCGTCCCCCTTGACGCGCGCGTGCCCGCCTAGAGGGGCGTGAGGGAGGCGACGGCGGCCGGCCGCCGTCGAAGCTAAGGTATGGGGGTTTGGGGGTTTTGGGGGGGTTTCACCATCACCTCCCTCCCCGCGAGACATCCGAGATCGGGATGTCCCGCGGGGAGGGAGGTGATGGTCCTCTTTAAGTAACAATAAGTAACAAAAAGTAACAATAATCCAAGCATGAGAAATGCTTTTGCTTAACAGATAGGGTTAAATAGCATGTGCCTTGGAATGCCCCTGTGGCCTGGTATATTTTAAGCTGAACAGAAACTTTTGACACTAATCCAAGTATGAAAAATGCTTTTGCTTAACAGATAGGGTTTAAATAGCATTCAGGCCTAAATAGCAGAAAGGGTGAAATAGCATGTGCATTGCATGCACAGTGTGCAGCTGTATTTAACAGATAGGGTTAAAATAGCGTTCAGGCCTAAATAGCAGAAAGGGTTAAATAGCATGTGCATTGCATGCACAGTGTGCAGCTGTATTTAACAGATAGGGATAAAATAGCGTTCAGGCCTAAATAGCAGAAAAGGTTAAATAGCATGTGCATTGCATGCACAGTGTGCAGCTGTATTTCACAGATAGGGTTAAAATAGCATGTGCCTTGGGATGCCCGTGTGGCCTGGTATATTTTAAGATGAACAAAGAGTAACAATAATCCAAGTATGAGAAATGCTTTTGCTTAACAGATAGGGTTAAATAGCATGTGACTTGGGATGCCAATGGGGCCTGGTATATTTTAAGCTGAACAGAAACTTTTGACACTAATCCAAGTATGAGAAATGCTTTTGCTTAACAGATAGGGTTAAATAGCATGTGCCTTGGGATGCTTGTGTGGCCTGGTATATTTTAAGCTGAACAGAAACGTTTGACACTAATCCAAGTATGAGCAATGCTTTTGCTTAACAGATAGGGTTAAATAGCATGTGCCTTGGGATGCCCGTGTGGCCTGGTATATTTTAAGCTGAACAGAAACTTTTGACACTAATCCAAGTGTGAGAAATGCTTTTGTTTAACAGATAGGGTTAAATATCATGTGCCTTGGGATGCCCGTGTGGCCAGGTATATTTTAAGCTGAACAGAAACTTTTGACACTAATCCAAGTATGAGAAATGCTTTTGTTTAACAGATAGGGTTAAATAGCATGTGCCTTGGGATGCCCGTGTGGCCTGGTATATTTTAAGCTGAACAGAAACTTTTGACACTAATCCAAGTATGAGAAATGCTTTTGTTTAACAGATAGGGTTAAAATAGCATTCAGGCCTAAATAGCAGAAAGGGTGAAATAGCATGCGCATTGCATGCACAGTGTGCAGCTGTATTTAACAGATAGGGTTAAAATAGCATTCAGGCCTAAATAGCAGAAAGGGTGAAATAGCATGCGCATTGCATGCACAGTGTGCAGCTGTATTTAACAGATAGGGTTAAAATAGCATTCAGGTCTAAATAGCAGAAAGGGTGAAATAGCATGTGCATTGCATGCACAGTGTGCAGCTGTATTTAACAGATAGGGTTAAAAAAGCATTCAGGCCTAAATAGCAGAAAGGGTTAAATAGCATGTGCATTGCATGCACAGCGTGCAGCTGTATTTCACAGTTAGGGTTAAAATAGCATGTGCCTTGGGATGCTCGTGTGGCCTGGTATATTTTAAGCTGAACAAAAAGTAACAATAATCCAAGTATGAGAAATGCTTTTGCTTAACAGATAGGGTTAAATAGCATTTGCCTTGGAATGCCCCTGTGGCCTGGTATATTTTAAGCTGAACAGAAACTTTTGACACTAATCCAAGTATGAGAAATGCTTTTGCTTAACAGATAGGGTTAAAATAGCATTCAGGCCAAAATAGCAGAAAGGGTGAAATAGCATGTGCATTGCATGCACAGTGTGCAGCTGTATTTAACAGATAGGGTTAAAATAGCATGTGCCTTGGGATGCCCGTGTGGCCTGGTATATTTTAAGCTGAAAAAAAAAGTAACAATAATTCAAGTATGAGAAATGCTTTTGCTTAACAGATAGGGTTAAAATAGCATTCAGGCCTAAATAGCAGTAAGGGTGAAATAGCATGTGCATTGCATGCACAGTGTGCAGCTGTATTTAACAGATAGGGTTAAATAGCATGTGCCTTGGGATACCCGTGTGGCCTGGTATATTTTAAGCTGAACAAAAAGTAACACTTATCCAAGTATGAGAAATGCTTTTGTTTAACAGATAGGGTTAAATAGCATGTGCCTTGGGATACCCGTGTGGCCTGGTATATTTTAAGCTGAACAAAAAGTAACACTTATCCAAGTATGAGAAATGCTTTTGTTTAACAGATAGGGTTAAATAGCATGTGCCTTGGGATGCCTGTGTGGCCTGGTATATTTTAAGATGAACAAAAAGTAATACTAATCCAAGTATGAGAAATGCTTTTGTTTAACAGATAGGGTTAAATAGCATGTGCCTTGGGATGCCCGTGTGGCCTGGTATTTTTTAAGCTGAAGAGAAACTTTGGACACTAATCCAAGTTTGAGAAATACTTTTGCCTAACAGATAGGGTTAAATACAAGTGCCTTGGGATGCCCGTGTGGTCTGGTATATTTTAAGCTGAAGAGAAACTTTTGACATTAATCCAAGTATGAGAAATGCTTTTGCTTAACAGATAGGGTTAAAATAGCATTCAGGCCTAAATAGCAGAAAGGGTGAAATAGCATGTGCATTGCATGCACAGTGTGCAGCTGTATTTAACAGATAGGGTTAAAATAGCGTTCAGGCCTAAATAGCAGAAAGGGGTAAATAGCATGTGCATTGCATGCACAGTGTGCAGCTGTATTTCACAGATAGTCTTAAAATAGCATGTGCCTTGGGATGCCCGTGTGGCCTGGTATATTTTAAAGTGGACCAACACCCAGGATTTTGACTATCCTGGGTCTTGGTCCACTTCGGTGGGGCACCCCCGATCGGGGTGCCCCGCTGTGTGAAACCCCCCCGATCACCCTAAAAACTCACCTCTCCCCGCTCCCAGCGCCGACGGACAAAGGATTTGACAGCCGCCGACAAGCGACTCCTCCGCCGCCGCCTCCCGCGCGTCCCTCTTGACGCGCGCATGCCCGCCTAGAGGGGCGTGAGGGAGGCGGCGGCGGCCGGCCGCCGTCGTCGAAGCTAAGGTATGGGAGTTTGGGGGTTTTGGGGGGGTTTCACCATCACCTCCCTTCCCGCGGGACATCCGAGATCGGGATGTCCCGCGGGGAGGGAGGTGATGGTCCTCTTTAAGCTGAACAAAAAGTAACAATAATCCAAGCATGAGAAATGCTTTTGCTTAACAGATAGGGTTAAATAGCATGTGCCTTGGAATGCCCCTGTGGCCTGGTATATTTTAAGCTGAACAGAAACTTTTGACACTAATCCAAGTATGAAAAATGCTTTTGCTTAACAGATAGGGTTTAAATAGCATTCAGGCCTAAATAGCAGAAAGGGTGAAATAGCATGTGCATTGCATGCACAGTGTGCAGCTGTATTTAACAGATAGGGTTAAAATAGCGTTCAGGCCTAAATAGCAGAAAGGGTTAAATAGCATGTGCATTGCATGCACAGTGTGCAGCTGTATTTCACAGATAGGGATAAAATAGCGTTCAGGCCTAAATAGCAGAAAAGGTTAAATAGCATGTGCATTGCATGCACAGTGTGCAGCTGTATTTCACAGATAGGGTTAAAATAGCATGTGCCTTGGGATGCCCGTGTGGCCTGGTATATTTTAAGCTGAACAAAAAGTAACAATAATCCAAGTATGAGAAATGCTTTTGCTTAACAGATAGGGTTAAATAGCATGTGACTTGGGATGCCCATGGGGCCTGGTATATTTTAAGCTGAACAGAAACTTTTGACACTAATCCAAGTATGAGAAATGCTTTTGCTTAACAGATAGGGTTAAAATAGCATGTGCCTTGGGATGCCCGTGTGGCCTGGTATATTTTAAGCTGAACAGAAACTTTTGACACTAATCCAAGTATGAAAAATGCTTTTGCTTAACAGATAGGGTTAAATAGCATGTGCCTTGGGATGCCCGTGTGGCCTGGTATATTTTAAGCTGAACAGAAACTTTTGACACTAATCCAAGTATGAGAAATGCTTTTGTTTAACAGATAGGGTTAAATAGCATGTGCCTTGGGATGCCCATGTTGCCTGGTATATTTTAAGCTGAACAGAAACTTTTGACACTAATCCACGTATGAGAAATGCTTTTGCTTAACAGATAGGGTTGAAATAGCATTCAGGCCTAAATAGCAGAAAGGGTGAAATAGCATGTGCATTGCATGCACAGTGTGCAGCTGTATTTAACAGATAGGGTTAAAATAGCGTTCAGGCCTAAATAGCAGAAAAGGTTAAATAGCATGTGCATTGCATGCACAGTGTGCAGCTGTATTTCACAGATAGGGTTAAAATAGCATGTGCCTTGGGATGCCCGTGTGGCCTGGTATATTTTAAGCTGAACAAAAAGTAACAATAATCCAAGTATGAGAAATGCTTTTGCTTAACAGATAGGGTTAAATAGCATGTGCCTTGGGATGCCCGTGTGGCCTGGTATTTTTTAAGCTGAAGAGAAACTTTGGACACTAATCCAAGTTTGAGAAATACTTTTGCCTAACAGATAGGGTTAAATAGCATGTGCCTTGGGATGCCCGTGTGGTCTGGTATATTTTAAGCTGAAGAGAAACTTTTGACATTAATCCAAGTATGAGAAATGCTTTTGCTTAACAGATAGGGTTAAAATAGCGTTCAGGCCTAAATAGCAGAAAGGGTTAATTAGCATGTGCATTGCATGCACAGTGTGCAGCTGTATTTAACAGATAGGGTTAAAATAGCGTTCAGGCCTAAATAGCAGAAAAGGTTAAATAGCATGTGCATTGCATGCACAGTGTGCAGCTGTATTTCACAGATAGGGTTAAAATTGCATGTGCCTTGGGATGCCCGTGTGGCCTGGTATATTTTAAGCTGAACAAAATTGCATGTGCCTTGGGATGCCCGTGTGGCCTGGTATATTTTAAGCTGAACAAAAAGTAACACTAATCCAAGTATGAGAAATGCTTTTGTTTAACAGATAGGTTTAAATAGCATGTGCCTTGGGATGCCCGTGTGGCCTGGTATATTTTAACCCCCTTGGCGGCGATCCCGAGCGTGACTCGGGGTTAATTTGCGCTGTAAGTGGCGGTAACCCCGAGTTACGCTGGGGATCGATTTGGGAGCAAGAGCGGGCGGCGCAGCCTCCTTACCTTCTCCCTGCGATCCAGCGATGTCTCCGCCGCGATCGCAGGTGAGAGCCGCGGCTGCGGCGTCCGTCTCCGCTTCCGGGTTCCGTCTCTGTGAGCCGCAGAGGCTCATGGGGGCGGAGCCGTGTGTCAGAGACAAATGCAATGGTAACGCTTTCGTTACCATTGCATTTGTCTTTTTCACAACGCCAGGGAGGTTAAGCTGAACAGAAACTTGACACTAACCCTATCTGTTAAGCAAAAGCATTTCTCATACTTGGATTAGTGTCAAGTTTCTGTTCGGCTTAAAATATTCCAGGCCACACGGGCATCCCAAGGCACATGCTATTTAACCCTATCTGTTAAGCAAAAGCATTTCTCATACTTGGATTAGTGTCAAAAGCTTCTGTTCAGCTTAAATTATACTAGGCCACATGGGCATTCCAAGGCACATGCTATTTAAACCTATCTGTTAAACAAAAGCATTTCTCATACTTGGATTAAATAGCATGTGCCTTTGGATGCCCGTGTGGCCTGGTATATTTTAAGCTGAACAAAAAGTAACACTAATCCAAGTATGAGAAATGCTTTTGTTTAACAGATAGGGTTAAATAGCATGTGCCTTGGGATGCTTGTGTGGCCTGGTATATTTTAAGCTGAACAGAAACGTTTGACACTAATCCAAGTATGAGAAATGCTTTTGCTTAACAGATAGGGTTAAATAGCATGTGCCTTGGGATGCCCGTGTGGCCTGGTATATTTTAAGCTGAACAGAAACTTTTGACACTAATCCAAGTGTGAGAAATGCTTTTGTTTAACAGATAGGGTTAAATATCATGTGCCTTGGGATGCCCGTGTGGCCAGGTATATTTTAAGCTGAACAGAAACTTTTGACACTAATCCAAGTGTGAGAAATGCTTTTGTTTAACAGATAGGGATAAATAGCATGTGCCTTGGGATGCCCGTGTTGCCTGGTATATTTTAAGCTGAACAGAAACTTTTGACACTAATCCAAGTATGAGAAATGCTTTTGCTTAACAGATAGGGTTGAAATAGCATTCAGTCCTAAATAGCAGAAAGGGTGAAATAGCATGTGCATTGCATGCACAGTGCGCAGCTGTATTTAACAGATAGGGTTAAAATAGCATTCAGGCCTAAATAGCAGAAAAGGTTAAATAGCATGTGCATTGCATGCACAGTGTGCAGCTGTATTTAACAGATAGGGTTAAAATAGCGTTCAGGCCTAAATAGCAGAAAGGGTTAAATAGCATATGCATTGCATGCACAGTGTGCAGCTGTATTTCACAGATAGGGTTAAAATTGCATTTGCCTTGGGATGCCCGTGTGGCCTGGTATATTTTAAGCTGAACAAAAAGTAACACTAATCCAAGTATGAGAAATGCTTTTGTTTAACAGATAGGGTTAAATAGCATGTGCCTTGGGATGCCCGTGTGGCCTGGTATATTTTAAGCTGAACAAAAAATAACACTAATCCAAGTATGAGAAATGCTTTTGTTTAACCGATAGGGTTAAATAGCATGTGCATTGCATGCACAGTGTGCAGCTGTATTTAACAGATAGGGTTAAAATAGCATTCAGGCCTAAATAGCAGAAAGGGTTAAATAGCAGGTGCATTGCATGCACAGTGTGCAGCTGTATTTAACAGATAGGGTTAAAATAGCGTTCAGGCCTAAATAGCAGAAAGGGTTAAATAGCATGTGCATTGCCTGCACAGTGTGCAGCTGTATTTAACAGATAGGGTTAAAATAGCGTTCAGGCCTAAATAGCAGAAAGGGTTAAATAGCATGTGCATTGCATGCACAGTATGCAGCTGTATTTAACAGGCCGTGTGGCCTGGTATATTTTAAGCTGAACAAAAAGTAACAATAATCCAAGTATGAGAAATGCTTTTGCTTAACAGATAGGGTTAAATAGCATTTGCCTTGGAATGCCCCTGTGGCCTGATATATTTTAAGCTGAACAGAAACTTTTGACACTAATCCAAGTATGAGAAATGCTTTTGCTTAACAGATAGGGTTAAAATAGCATTCAGGCCAAAATAGCAGAAAGGGTGAAATAGCATGTGCATTGCATGCACAGTGTGCAGCTGTATTTAACAGATAGGGTTAAAATAGCGTTCAGGCCTAAATAGCAGAAAAGGTAAAATAGCATGTGCATTGCATGCACAGTGTGCAGCTGTATTTCACAGATAGGCTTAAAATAGCATGTGCCTTGGGATGCCCGTGTGGCCTGGTATATTTTAAGATGAACAAAAAGTAACACTAATCCAAGTATGAGAAATGCTTTTGTTTAACAGATAGGGTTAAATAGCATGTGCCTTGGGATGCCCGTGTGGCCTGGTATATTTTAAGCTGAACAGAAACTTTTGACACTAATCCAAGTATGAGAAATGCTTTTGCTTAACAGATATGGTTAAATAGCATGTGCCTTGGGATGCCCGTGTGGCCTGGTATATTTTAAGCTGAACAGAAACTTTTGACACTAATCCAAGTATGAGAAATGCTTTTGTTTAACAGAAAGGGTGAAATAGCATGTGCATTGCATGCACAGTGTGCAGCTGTATTTAACAGATAGGGTTAAAATAGCATGTGCCTTGGGATGCCCGTGGGGCCTGGTATATTTTAAGATGAACAAAAAGTAACAATAATCCAAGTATGAGAAATGTTTTTGTTTAACAGAAAGGGTTAAATAGCATGTGCCTTGGGATGCCCGTGTGGCCTGGTATATTTTAAGCTGAACAGAAACTTTTGACACTAATCCAAGTATGAGAAATGCTTTTGCTTAACAGATAGGGTTAAATAGCATGTGCCTTGGGATGCCCGTGTGGCCTGGTATATTTTAAGCTGAACAGAAACTTTTGACACTAATCCAAGTATGAGAAATGCTTTTGCTTAACAGATAGGGTTAAATAGCATGTGCCTTGGGATGCCCGTGTGGCCTGGTATATTTTAAGCTGAACAGAAACTTTTGACACTAATCCAAGTATGAGAAATGCTTTTGCTTAACAGATAGGGTTAAAATAGCATTCAGGCCTAAATAGCAGAAAAGGTTAAATAGCATGTGCATTGCATGCACAGTGTGCAGCTGTATTTCACAGATAGGGTTAAAATAGCATGTGCCTTGGGATGCCCGTGTGGCCTGGTATATTTTAAGCTGAACAAAAAGTAACAATAATCCAAGTATGAGAAATGCTTTTGGTTAACAGATAGGGTTAAATAGCATGTGCCTTGGGATGCCCGTGTGGCCTGGTATATTTTAAGCTGAACAAAAAGTAACACTAATCCAAGTATGAGAAATGCTTTTGCTTAACAGATAGGGTTAAATAGCATGTGCCTTGGGATGCCCGTGTGGCCTGGTATATTTTAAGCTGAACAGAAACTTTTGACACTAATCCAAGTAGGAGAAATGCTTTTGTTTAACAAAGGGTGAAATAGCATGTGCATTGCATGCACAGTGTGCAGCTGTATTTAACAGATAGGGTTAAAATAGCATGTGCCTTGGGATGCCCGTGTGGCCTGGTATATTTTAAGCTGAACAGAAACTTTTGACACTAATCTAAGTATGAGAAATGCTTTTGCTTAACAGATAGGGTTAAATAGCATGTGCCATGGGATGCCCGTGTGGCCTGGTATATTTTAAGCTGAACAGAAACTTTTGACACTAATCCAAGTATGAGAAATGCTTTTTCTTAACAGATAGGGTTAAATAGCATGTGCCTTGGGATGCCCATGTGGCCTGGTATATTTTAAGCTTAACAGAAACTTTTGACACTAATCCAAGTATGAGAAATGCTTTTGTTTAACAGATAGGGTTAAATGGCATGTGCCTTGGGATGCCCGTGTGGCCTGGTATATTTTAAGCTGACAGAAACTTTTGACACTAATTCAAGTATGAGAAATGCTTTTGCTTAACAGATAGGGTTAAAATAGCATTCAGGCCTAAATAGCAGAAAGGGTTAAATAGCATGTGCACAGTGTGCAGCTGTATTTCACAGATAGGGTTAAAATAGCATGTGCCTTGGGATGCCCGTGTGGCCTGGTATATTTTAAGCTGAACAAAAAGTAACAATAATCCAAGTAAGAGAAATGCTTTTGCTTAACAGATTAAAATAGCATTCAGGCCTAAATAGCAGAAAGGGTGAAATAGCATGTGCATTGCATGCACAGTGTGCAGCTGTATTTCACAGATAGGGTTAAAATAGCATGTGCCTTGGGATGCCCGTGTGTTACTAGAGGCGGCTCAGTGTATAGCACCGCCTCTAGGTTCAGGAGCGCCATGTAGTGTCACATGTATTACTTTAGGTGGCTAGTGTATAGCGCCACCACTCTAGCTTCAAGAGCGCCATGTAGTGTCACATGTATTAGTAGAGGCGGCTCAGTGTATAGCGCCGCCTCTAGGTTCAGGAGCGCCATGTAGTGTCACATGTATTATTAGAGGCGGCTCAGTGTATAGCGCCGCCTCTGGGTTCAGAAGCGCCATGTAGTGTCACATGTATTACTAGAGGTGGCTCAGTGTATAGCGCCGCCTCTAGATTCAAGAGCGCCATGTAGTGTCACATGTATTACTAGAGGCGGCTCAGTGTATAGCGCCGCCTCTAGGTTCAGGAGCGCCATGTAGTGTCACATGTATTACTAGAGGCGGCTCAGTGTATAGCGCCGCCTCTAGATTCAAGAGCGCCATTTAGTGTCACATGTATTACTAGAGGCGGTTCAGTGTATAGCGCCGCCTCTAGGTTCAGAAACGCCATGTAGTGTAACATGTATTACTAGAGGCGGCTCAGTGTATAGCGCCGCCTCTAGGTTCAGAAGCGCCATGTAGTGTCACATGTATTACTAGAGGTGGCTCAGTGTATAGCACCGCCTCTAGGTTCAGAAACGCCATGTAGTACCTTTCGCTAAGTGTCGCTCTGCCATACATTTCAAGGGGTTTCATTTGGTTGTGTTTAAATACCGTGTTGGGCAATTAAAATGTAATTTTTTCTCCAAATCATTGTGTGACCTCTCCTGCCCTGCAAACACTTTTATACATTTTTTTCATATTTTTATGCAGAATTGTATGTTCAGGTCTGGCACTAAAGTGTTATTGTCCCAGTGTTATAACAATGCCATTCCATGTGGTTTCACTTTGTTACTGGTGAATATGTGTTCAAAAACAGACTTCAATCACACTGCGTCTGATGGTCTATGCTACAGCGCCCAGCTTTAGAGCATCAACTCATTGTGTGTAGTTTTTTTTTTAAATATGTCGTGGAAAGCCCAGTGCCGGATGCACAGAGCTGGTGCTACCTATCGCTCGCTACAGCGCTGTCCTCTTGTTAGGTGTCGTGTGGTCTTAGCCGCTTTGACCTTAGCGTTCTCCATAGGCTTGGCAGTGAATCAGGGACAGCGCTTCTAAAGCGCCCACCACACATAAAATTCATCAATGTCGGCCATGATACTACATCGACCGCTACACTAGGTTACAGCACCCGACACCCACTTACAGCGTGTACTAGCAGTCTCTGTATAGCGCCGCTATCTAGACACTCACATGGCGATGCATGGCGCTAGTTATGAACCAGCCTCCACGCTGTTAATGGCCCACTTAAAGGAGCACTATCGCGAAAAAATGGCCCAATAATAAAAATCCATATAAATATGCTGGATGGAGGGAGGAGGGGTCACTTATACACCCAGTATCAAGAAATATCCAGCCAGGCTTGTTTTTTTTATTTTAATGGAAGGAAGAGGGCATCCGGGGTGACAGACTCTGTCACCCCCCATAGACTAAACCTGTAACCCCAGGATTTTATTCCTATCAGTGGAAGAAAACCACAAGCTTGGCGGGAGTTTTATTCAGTTTGGGTGTATAAGTGACCCCTCCCCTCATTAGCTAAAGTGTTTATATGGATTGTTAATATTACACAATTTTGTGATAGTGCTCCTTTAAACACTGAAGGGCCTCCATATTTACTACTACATCATAAAGATGCAAACCCACTAAAGATGGACCCACTCTCAGTCAATTGTATGTGTCTTTGTTTTTATGTTTTCATGCTCTTGTGACATTGCTGTCATTTTTGGGTATTGCAGTGTCATTTGTGTTATCTGTATACCAGTAGTGTGCATCTTTATGATCTAATAAATGCAGTAGTATTTTTAGTTATCCCAGAGTGGCGGCTATTGTTTTGTGAACTATAGGGGGCAGCTCCAGAGCCCCACTAGTCCATACATTCATTTATAGAATATTTCCCCAGTGCCTGCACCTGGGTTTATCTTAGGCTGTGCGTATCCTCCTTAGTAGTGCGGTGGTAACGACAGATAAACGACTGTAGCGAGGTTTTCAGAGCACACGCTAGTAGTCGGCTATTTCAGAGCGCCTCAGGTCGCTGGCTGGCATTGATGAATTTCATGTATGAGTCATTATAACACGGTAGCGACTGGTCAGTGTGACCGACTCACACCAAATTCATCGAAAAAATAGCCTCAAACAGGGCCGGCGCTCAAAATTGGGTTGTTGTATTTTATTAAAGTCTGTTTTTGAACGTGTATCCACCAGTAACAAAGCGAAAACATATGGAATTACATTGTTATTACATTGTAACATGAAAACATTAATGCCAGACCTGTAATGTAAATTCTGCATAAATGTATAAAACATGAAAAATATTTTCCAAAATGTTTTTTTCTATGCCAGGAGAGGTCACAACATTATTTGAGATTAAAAAAATATATATTAATAAAAACTCCCTGTTTAATAAGAAATAAAAGAACGTCCATTGAAATGTATGGGAGAGCAACAGGTAGCGAGAGGTAATACGTGGCGCTCTGCAAGGCTGAACTGTACGCTGAGGCTGGGATAATGATCAATCGGACGCTACATGGCGTTTTCCCAGTCACTCAACAGAATCTGCTTGATAAATATGTAATTGCGTGCCGTGTCCGGTGTTCACCTGCCGCTACTTGTCGCTAGCTGTCATTTACAAGACACTACCCGACGCTATCCCTTCATGAATAAGGCCCTTATTGTCACTTCCCAGAATTTCCTCTTGCACTATATAGCTGGATGGGGGTCATTATTGGAGAGCACCTAATGGGCGAAGTTCTCCACCCATCTGGAGGTAAGTTACCACCTCATCACTTGGCTAATGTTTATAGAAGTTTGGAAAATATCTTCATCTTACAACAATCATTTCTTTTTCTTTATCCCTTACATTACACATATCAGGATTTGAGGCGGGGTTTTCCAAGTGAGATAAATGAGTTTTCTCATAAAGTAGAACGTTTCATATATATATATATATATATATATATATATGGAGAAAAGTGTGTAAAACAACTGCACATCATCTGTAATCCACATCCAACATTCTTAGTGAGGTTTGCCTGAAACCAATCTTCTTTGAATGGCGCTATTGTCTCACTTACCTGGTTTCCCTTTTAGTAGAAATACATCATATAAAGTAAAAATAATAAAAAGAGGCAAAATACATTTACATACACATTAAGGGGTTGATGCTAAGGGGGTTATTCATCAAGGCATAGTGCCAGGCTCGTATCGGCAGGTAACGGCAGGTAGCGAACGGTGACCGCCGGGCGCTGTACGCAATGCCACATGTATCAAAGCCAATCCATTGAGCGACTCCAACAGCTACACGTAGCAAACGATTCATCATTACAGACGGCTTTGCGTATACCGCCGGTGCTCAGGCTTCCAGAGCGCCTAGTATAAACTGTCGCTACCTGTCGTTCTCCCTTACATTTCAATGGATGTTCTTATTCTTCTCTTTAAACAGGGTTTAAATGTATGTTTTTTATTATCAAATATTTGTGTGACCTCTCCTGGCCTAGAAAAAGTCATTTTTGAAAACTTTTCTTTATTGTTTATATTTTAAGGCAGAATGGTCATTACATGTCTGGTATTAAAGTGTTCATGTCACAATGTAATAACAATGAAATTCTATATGTTTTTGCTTTGTTACTAGTGGATACATGTTCAAAAACAGACTTTAATCACACAGCCTCTGGTGCTGTGGGCTACAACGACCTGTTTTTGAGAGCCGGCGCTGTTTGAGGCTGTTTTTTTTATGAATATGGAGTCGGTCGCACTGAGCTGGCGCTATCGTTCGTTCTCATATAGCGCTATACTGGTGTTATAGCGATTCACACAACATATTCATCAAAGCCAACCAGCGACTGAGGCGCTCTGAAATAGCGAACCATGGCCGAGCTTAGCGGCTACTAGTGGGCGCTCTGAAATGCCCGCTACAGACGCTCATCTGTCGCTTCCTGGCGTTAGTAATGATTCAGCCTGTTCATATTTAGTGAAGCCAGTGAGACTTCCAGTGTGCATTGCTGTGTGAATTGTTACCTGGATCCTGATGAGCTTTTTAGCGATAACACATAAAATAGTGCAAAGAAAATGTTTATCCTTCATTTTCCCCAATAAATAATCAGTACATGTGATGGCGCATTTCTACCGTTTAGGTATAATATTTTTCCAGTGATGTGAGGATATATTTTTGTTAAGTTTGGAAATAACAGCACCATATGGGCTATGCTAAATATTTCGCCATTTTCTCTGCATGGTCCATAGGGTTCTATTGTTTCCAAACTTAAAGTGGACCAACACCCAGGATTTTGACTATCCTGGGTTTTGGTCCACTTCAGGGGGGCGCCCCGCTGTGTAAAACCCCCCAGAAACCCCCCAAAACTCACCTCACCACGCTCCCACGTAGCCACGGACAAGCGCGGACAAGACAGCGCTTCTGCCGCCGCCTCCCGCGCGCCCCTTTGACAGTGCGCGCGCCCGTGCCGGCCATTCACAAACGCCTAGAGGGGCGTGCAGCGGCCGCCGCCGATCAGGTCAGTTCTTTGAGGCTTTTGGGGGGGGTCCCTCACCGCGGGACATCCCGATCTTGGGTGTCCCGCGGTGAGGGAGGTGATCGGCCCAGGAATCTTATAGATTCCCGGGCCGATCACCCCTGGGTGTTGGTCCACTTTAATAACAAAGATCCTTCCGGCATTGGAAAGATGATGCGCCTAACCTGTAAAAATGCCCCATCACAGCTTCAGGTAATTTTTGTGGGAAAAAGGTATTTGCCTCTAAACACTATAAAGCTCACCAGGATGCAGGTTGCAATGCATTAGCATCACCTCCTATGACTTGCACCACAAAGCACAGCAAGCGCATGATGTGTGTTAAAACAGATGTATTTTACAACATGTGTATTGATTACTAGTGCCAGGTATCGGCAGATGAACGCCTGTATAGCAGCCCTTAGAGCGACCTCTAGCAGACGCTGTCAGCGGGTGTCGGGCGCTGTAACCTAGCGTAGCAGTCACTGCAGTATCCTGGCCGGCATTGATGAATTTGATGTGTGGTGGGCGCTGTAGAAGCGCTCTCCCTGATTTACTGCAGAGCAAATGGAGAACGCTAGGTGGTGTCCTAAGGTCAAAGCGCCCAAGACTACGCTACATCTAAAAAAGGACACTGATTCAGCGACCGATAGGTAGCGCCAGCTCAGTGCGTCCGACACTCAGCGCTCCACATCATATTTCAGAAAAAACTACACACACACAGCATTGGTGCTCTAAAGTTGGGCGCTATAGCATAGAGCGTCAGACGCACATGGAATGACCTTGTTTTAACACTGTGACAATGACACTTTAGTGCTAAATCTGCACATACAATTCTGCATAAAAATATATTAAAAAAATGTGTAAAAGTTTGCAGCCAGGAGAGGTCACACAATGATTTGAGCAAACAAATTACATTTTAATTGTCCAACACACTATTTAAACACAACCAAATGAAACCCCATTGAAATGTATGGCAGAGCGACACTGAGCGAAAGGTAATACATGGCGCTGTTGAACCTAGAGCGCTGGAGCTGTACGCTGAGCCGCCTCTAGTAATACATGTGACGCTACATGGTGCTGTTAGAGGCTGTCACCAGATTCGCTTTCTTAAATGTGGTTTCACATACAGCGCCCAGCGTTCACCAGACGCTACGTGCCGCCAGGTAGCATTAGCTGGCGCTGGCCTTTCTTAAATAACCCCGAGAATTGGGAATCAAGCACCAACCCAAATTTCCCTCACTACATGTTCCCTGTAAAACTAATAGATAATGCATTAGAACCAATATGGAGCAGATAAGTATTATGGGGGCATAAAGCATCAGCTGGTCAGGTGTTTTTGCATTATATAAGTATTAATTAAGTGTAACACTCTCTAGTTTTAATTTTCCTATGGGAATAATCTGTAATCATACTCAACCTTTACTGCACCGGCCGCCCATTTGTGGTTCTTGTTGCCACCAGGATTAATATTAATGGCAGCAGCAGCAGTCAACTGAATATTCGCACAGACAAAGACACCTACAATTGTAAATATGGAAAACATTTATGGTTATGGCACATATGTCAGAGATTGTTATGATAAACTATATTTTAGAGTCATTATCTAAAGGAGTTACAAAATAAAAACAATGTCAAAAGTAAATTGCAGTAAACCATTTTAGGTATAGGTAGGAAATGTAAATGTAATATTAATAAGATTTACTTTATATTGGTTGTTTTTGGCAAATAAACTTGAATTAAAAAGAAACAACACCAAGGAATTTCACTCTCCTGGGTCTTGTTCACTCTCCTGGGTCTTGTTCCTCTCAGGCAGGGCATCCCAATTTAGGATGCCCCAATGTATAAAGATTGCCCAGAAAACTCACCCCTCCTTATCCCCATGTGGCGTGCTCAGCCAATCAATGTGTGCGGTATAGCTCGGATCCATTTAGCTCTGCTAGGAGCACATCAGCTGTGTGGCTAACAGAACCGAATGGAGCCAAGCGCCATCAGCCGTATTCCTGCTCACCTCCATACAGAAAGACCTGGCACAAGTATCATTTATACATGTCATAAGAAAATATCATAATTAATTCATATTCATATTAATCTCCTCATTAATTTTAAAGTATTAATGCTGGCATGCTGCTAATCAATTTGAAACTCTCTCTGATGGCAATGCAGTTAGATTTTAATAATCCCTCCAACTTTTAAATGAAATGTTTTACTTCTCATTTCCTGTTTTGAGTGTTACAGTGGAGCAATTGCACATGTGAGATACAGCGATTTCCCAGTGTGCTGTAGATTCTGTTTACACATGTGTAAATAACAGCAGCATAACATTAATATAGACCCCTCCAAATGTGTGTAAATACTGTGTAGGGGGCTGTTACTTACACATTTGTAAAGCAAAATCTGTACCTCATTGGGAATATTCTGCATCTCATCTGCAGAAACACTGTATGGGAAACACAATCAGGTGCAGGGATTTCTTTTTTCAGACGTTTTTCACTCTATTGAAAGCTGAATTGGAAAGGATGTTGAGGCTCTCACATCCTAATTGGATTATCTAATAATAAGTCCCCAACCTGAAAGAGACCTTTTCTTTATGAACTGCTGTGTCGGTAACACTAGTAAATGTACAGACCTGCCCAGCAACATACAGCTACATCTTTATAACTAGAAGCACAATGATGAAGCCACTATTTCTGTTACTAACATGCCTCACATACTTAAATAGACTAGTTGTGCTCCAGTTCATAAACAATATTTATATACACATATATATATATATAAGGTGAGGTGCATAATTATAGACAGATATTTTATTTCAAACGCTCTAAAAAGTCAGCCTATGTAAATTAAATAAATAATTTGCATAACCCTCATAGTCAGCAATGGTCTGTGCTTACCCAACAGAAGAAGACAGAAAGACTTCATGTTTATGCCGTGACTCCCAATGAATTGATCATCTGTAATGGATTGTTAGGTGTAAACTCTCCCTCTTTTATACAGTGAATATGCAGTTACATCATATTTCAGTACACGTAGGCATGGCACAGCTCATAGTATTTGGCAGTAAGTGTTCGCAGCAAATAACTGATGATTGGTGTGTCTTAAATGTTACAGGAGGCATATAATTAAACAAAGCTCTTGTTTTAAATACATTGAGCACTATTTTATATTTCTATACTAACAAAACTGACATATCAGTCAAGGAGAAACTTCCTTTCTGCCTTCTGCTATAAAGCAATACCCAAATATATTGCTGACCACCTGCATAAGCAGAACCAAGACAAAAGTTAAAGGTGATTTTTATTTAGAAATAGTTCAATAAATATTATTTATAGCATTTTTTGGTGTGTTAAGGTTAAAAAGCTCACCAAGATACAGGCTGCATTGCACCCCCAAATGTGCACCCACTTTGCATTTTCCGGTACTTTCTTTAGCATGACTCCGAATCGGAGGGTATGCGGTTTATGTACAAGGGAAGTATCTAAATAATACTATGAAATTTCGGGGGGCGTGGCTTGGCGATGTGGAAAAAGCCCTAAAAAAGTGACAGAGGTGCCCTATCCAGATTACTGACCTCATGTCCAAGAAAAGGAGATCCCGAGTGGCGACCGGTGGGAGCAGAAAGGGCCACATCACAGCATTTTTCCAAGGTGGAGAGCGGCGATCTGGAGGAGGAGAAGGCCGCAAGATGGCGGACGGCCCCTCAGGGGGAAAAATGGCGGCAGGAGGACAGCAGGTTGCAGGTTCTCCGCTTCAACCCGTACGGGAGGTCTCGGGAGACGAGGATCGGAGCGGAGGAGCCCCGGTAGTCTGGAACCGGGCCGACAGTGATGGCCAGCGCCGGGGAACAGGCGAGGGAGAGATCTGGCAGCGAGGGAGGACCAGCCCCCCTCCGCAGCACTCACATGCGGTGCGGGAGGAGGATGCAGTGCGGTCGCTGCCTTCCCCCGGCCCCGCTGACAGTGGAGAGCGTTGGCCAGCGGAGAGGGGGCCGGAGGCGGGGACGCCTCATGCGGGGAGCGGTGATGGAGCACCACTTCAATCACAGCCCCAGACATACCCGAGCAGAGTGATGGGGCCTGCACACGGATCCCCCGGCCCTCCTGAGCAGCGAGTGGAGGACGGGACATCGCATCTGGTACATGAAGGGAGCCTGCCAGCAACAGCCATTCAGCAGCAGACAGCTTCGCAAGAGGTGAGCGACCAGCATAGGGGCGGACTGGGCAACAGGGTCACCAGTAGATCTCCCGGTGGGGGCATTGAAGCAACATTAGACTGCAGGAGACCCCAAAAGCACGATCCCAAGTACCCTCCACAGGGGGGATCCCCTATAGCGGTACCGGAGAGCATGAGCCCTGGGAAAAAGGAAACATCTCCCCATACCTGTCGTGGGGCCCCTGGGGGTCGGAGCCCTGAAAATCGTGATAAGCGATCCCCTAACTTGACCGCAAGTCTGTGCTTGTCGAACGATGGATCAAGCAGCGGATCTAGTTCACCAGTGGCACTGCCCGCCTCGCCATGCTGGCCCCAAAACTCCCCCTCGCATAGCTCAGGAATTTATGGCCATTCCGATACAGTATTGATGGACTACAAGGAAAGGGATATGGCTGGCACCAGTGGAACAATATTACTGATAATTGTGGTGCAATGCTCTGTTCATGACCCAATGTAATCAATGACTAAAAGATGGGGGGTGCCCCATTAAAAAGCCCCCCAAAAAGTACTTGACAGAGTCTTATAACTGCACAACACCAAAAAGTGAATACATTTCTATGAATTCTAAAAGATGACTTTTTTTACATCAAGGACAAACTATTAAAAAACATATAAGACATGCTAAAACCTGATCTGCCAGGAGGGGGCGCTGATGAACCTTGCTGCCATGAAGATAATATGTGAATATACAATACAGTGTATCAAAACCCTATTAAAAGTAACTCATTTCTCTAATAAAGTGCTAAGTGCTTATCCCAATAATCAATTAATAGTAAGAAGTAGGTGCAATGAGAATTTCAGTTCTATCATAAAGAAAGAACAAAACACAAATCAACAGAAAAAACAGTGCAAAGAAGCAATTACTTATCAGTCAGAGTGTGGGAACCGGCAGTAAGCGTCCCCCCCTTTTCCACGAGCCCACGCGTTCCGAGACGTGTGTCTCTTTTTCAAGGCAGAGTGCGTGGCAAAAGATGCTGTGGGAGCCATTTATATACACACCTCTCCCCGCTCCACCGCCACGCTGAATGGAAAACCGCCGGTCGGCGGACGCACTCCGGCCGGAAGTGCGTCATGCCCGACCAGGCTAAGTGACGTCACTCGCGCTCCAAGCTGGAGCGCGGAAGTGCGTCTAGACACGTAGACAGGCTGTGCGGGACCGTGCTGTCTCCCACTGCAGTTGGGAGACGCCGGTGACACCGCCGTCTGATGCGCGCTGCGCGGGACTGGTGGACCGGGTCAGGTGAGTACTTCCTGGCAACACCACATGTACACCTTACAAAACATACAAAAAATAACTTCTCATTATCAACATACCTATACTAATCAGATACAAATCACAATTAATAAACAATGGTTATTATATACAACTATTTTACAATAACACTCCACATATTTTTAAAGCATGTCAAATTATGAGATTGTCACTATATAATATAAAGTTCCTACACGTTTTTAGCACAGAAAAAACGTCCCCACTCAGCTCAGTGGAGATTGGGTGGCCCATGCCATCCAATATTTATCATCCTTGTTTACCACTAGCCAAAGGTGGATGTTACAACAGGTTCGGGGGGGGCAAGAGAAAGAGAGGGGAGATAACTATGCATCCCCTCCCTCTCACAGGGAAAGGGGGGGGGAAGGGAGGAAGGGAAGGGAAGGGAGGAAAGGGGGGGGGAAGGGGCCCATTAAAGATGGGGGGATGAGCATACAGTAACCAAGAAAGTGGGAGTCTGATGATGCATGCAGCGATCCAGTCTCCCCGCGATGGGACAGTCGTCACAAAGCAGGGAGGCCGGCACTGCACACACGCCCACACCCCCTCTGTGATGTGTGGGAGGACCCTATGGAGACCTGGGGAATGGGGATGAAATTAGGAGGGAGATGAGGGAAAGCCCATGACGACATTCTCCACATCATCAAAACCTGATGGTCACCACCCCTGACTATTAACATATTGTCCCTCACCCCATTCAATGCACATAGATGCGCATAGATAAGAGGCCCACATTTCATATAGGGGGCCCGAGGGTACAACTCCTCTCCCATTTCTACTCAAAAGGTGTCTTCATATATCCTCCTACAGTCCACGCCATAGCCATCTTCGTCAGCCATCCGGAGAATTCCAAAGGTGATTTGCTTTTATCCTTTCCAGATGAGGTAGAGGATGCAAGGAAACTAGCAAGTTTCTTAGACCGGCCTAACAGTTACTGGGAATAATCTCCTAATGGGACAAATAAACACGTGAACAAGTGCTCAACTAACAACAATTAAATGTTAAGAAAGTACCGCCAACTGTTTTTTAAAAAGAAAAGCACAACACTCTACCCATCACCAAGATTATTAACTGACCCCGTGAAATACACCAAACAATTACGGGTGTGAAAACTACCTCCCATATTCCACGACTCTACTGTGAAAAATTATATATGAATATATGGTCCCAAGCGGGCAAATGCACATAGTGTGTGGTCTAATACAATATTGCCAACCTCACAATATGTGCAGCCCAGAGAATTACCCCAGAAAGGGAGAGAAAGAAATATCCTCATTAAGGCCCCTAGGATGTTGTGCATCTAACTGAAAGATCCATCTAAGCTCACGTTGTTGAAGCCGTTTCTTGATATCCCCTCCCCGAATTCCCAGATGCACCTTTTCTAATCCCACTACTTGCAGGCCTTCCATGTTTCCCCCATGTTGGTCCAACATATGTGCCGCTACTGGTGGCATTGGCCGTCCCTGTTCTCTGTTTCTCTGTGCCAATCTTATAGAGGATAAATGCGCCTGAATCCTGGCCTTGAGTGTGTTCTTAGTTTCCCCTACATAGAACTTAGAGCAGGGACATATAATAAGGTAGATGACCCCCACCGACCTACAGTTAATAAATTGTTTAATGGCAAAACTTCTGCCAGTTCTTGCATTCCTAACTTCTTTACTGGTGGTCATATATGTACAAATAGAACAGTTGCCACATGGGTGACTTCCCTGTGTTCTATTAGCCTGCAACCAGGTGCTAGATCCTGAGAAGTGGCTATTGCATAGTCTATCTCGCAGATTTGGAGCCTTTTGTGCCACTACAAGTGGTCCTCTTCTGATCCATCTAGCTAAGTAAGGGTCGCTCTTCAGTATCTCCCAGTGTTTGTGCAATAAGTTTTGTACCACTCCCCATTGATTGTTATATCGGGAAACAAATCTTACCTCTGGTTCAGACTTATCCCTCTTTTTAGGCACCAAAAGAGAATCTCTCGGGGTCCGTTTTGCCCTTTGCAGGGCCCGCCTTATTACTGATTCTGGATAGCCACGTCTCTTAAAACGGTTAGACAATGCCAAGGACTGTTGCAAAAAATCTTCCTCTGAGGAGCAATTTTGTTTTAACCTTAGAAATTGTCCTACCGGGATGCCTTGTTTTAATTTTTTACCATGAAAGCTGTTATAATGCAGTAGGCTATTGACTGCAGTTGGTTTTCTAAACAATGTCGTCGTCAAATAGCCATTTTCATGTTTCGAGATTGTCAGGTCCAAAAAGTCAACTTTGCACTCTGAAATGTATGACGTAAGAAAAATATTGAGTTGGTTATCATTAAGCAGGTTTACAAACTCAATGCATTGATCTTGCGTGCCCTGCCATAGCAGAAGCACGTCATCGATATATCGGAACCACCCTAAGATGTGGGGCTGGTATTCGGTCAATTCTGTCCCAAAAACCACTTCTCTCTCCCACCACCCTAAAAATAAATTTGCCACCGATGGGGCACGCCGTGCCCCCATTGCCACTCCACAGACCTGTCTATAGAAGGCACCGTCGAATGTGAAGAAGTTGTGTGCCAAAACAAATTGAAGTAAATCAATAATAAATTCCTTTTGTCGAGGGTCCTTCTGATTTTCCATATCCAAGAAATATTTACAGGTCTGGAGCGCAAGGGTGTGGGAGATGTTGGTATATAAGGCCTCTACATCGAGGGTGACTAGTAATGTTTCACTCGGTACATGAGTATGATTAAGTTGGTTCAACAGATGCATTGAATCTCTAACATGGGATTCTAAGGTCAGAACATGTGGCTGAAGATGCCTGCCACAATTGGTCTCCCCGGTGGGCACCGGGGGATTTTATGAATCTTGGGGAGCACATAGAAAGTGGGGATCACCGGATGTTCTACCTCCAAAAAACCAACTGTTTTCTGATTAATAATTCCCCGATGCCATGCCTCTCTCACAAGGGAAGTGTATTCCAATTTGTATCTAGACAAAGGATTGGTAGCCAGTTTTTCATAGTTCGCCGGGTTTAATAGTTGGCGTAGGGCTTCACTGCGGTAAAAGTCCGTGGACATTATCACAATGTTCCCGCCCTTATCGGACTCTTTGATTACAATATCCGTCCGTGTCTGTAAATTGCATATGGCCGCCATTTCATCCTTAGTCAGATTGCCGGAAGGTTGTTGTATTTTTAAGTTTTGAATTTCTTCACTTACAACCTGGAAGAAGGTGTAAATGGCTGGACTTATTGACCAGGGGGGAGTGAATTTGGAGGGTTTATGAAAAACAGAGTCCCCAGCCGGGGAATCCACCTGTTCTTGCAATAACGTTGTAAGGTCATCTAGGGCGATACCCTCCTGCCAATCTATCCCCACACTCGTAGTAAAGTATTTTTAAGTAACAATCTCCTACAGAATAACAATAGATCTTTGATTGCCCCAAACTTATCCAGGGGAATATTAGGCGCAAAGGACACTTATTAGTGAGTGTACATCCTGAGAGATTAATGATCATCAATTCCTGCGTGTTTTCAGTTGGTACAGAGATCAGTGGTTCGGGAGTGACTAGGGGCTCGACTCTTGCCTTGCTCTCTTGGAGGTGCTCTGATGTAGACGGCGGTGTCCCCACCGGGCTCCGTTTTTGCCATGATTTGTGCCTCCTCTTGCCTCCCCTCCTCCTTGGCCTCTTGTGCCAGCCTGTTCTAAAAAATGGCGCAATTGGCCTACCTCAGAGGTTCTACTAGAAATTGATGTACTTAGACTAGCGGTACGGCTCCTGTGGTTAGAATAACCTGGGCGTTGATTGCCTACATGTTTCCATCTATAAACTCTCCCAGAAAGTGCATCTGATCTATCTCTCTGGAGTTTATCTTGTTTTGTGGTCATTACATTATCCTCAAAGGATTCTAATTCCTCATCTATTTGTGCCTGTAATCGTTCTATTTCCTGGCTGGGGGCATTCCGTGGTATTTTCTCATATAGGAGTTTAATATTATCCTTTACCGTGTTTAGAGATAATTTGTCCATTTCAATGAGTTCCTCCATCAAGGGGAGTGAACACTGATTGAGATGTGACTCCCATTTCTGCTTATATCCCTCCGGGATTTCCCATGCCGGGAACATTTGTACTCTCAGGCCTCGGGGGATCAGTCCCTGCTCTTTATAAATACCCAAGCTGTTGATGTTCCACCATAGTTTGGTGTATTTTATTTGTTCTCGTTTTATCTGTTTAAAGGTGTCCCTCAGTAGGGGAGAGGTCTCCACCATCGGGGACCCTGTGCTATCTTTGAGTTTCTGTAATTTATTCAGCCAATTTCTCTCACGTGTTTCTAAAAAGAAGTCATAATCACTGTGCCCAACTCCAACAGAAGTCTAAAATTAGACCCCAAAACAAGGCTTACAAGTACTACAAGGAAAGGGATATGGCTGGCACCAGTGGAACAATATTACTGATAATTGTGGTGCAATGCTCTGTTCATGACCCAATGTAATCAATGACTAAATGATGGGGGGTGCCCCACTAAAAAGCCCCCCAAAAAGTACTTGTAACTGCACAACACCAAAAAGTGAAGTAAATACGTAATTTTATTAATATCTATGAATTCTAAAAGATTAGTTTTTTACATCAAGGACAAACTATTAAAAAACATATAAGACATGCTAAAACCTGATCTGCCAGGAGGGGGCGCTGATGAACCTTGCTGCCATGACGATAATATGTGAATATACAATACAGTGTATCAAAACCCTATTAAAAGTAACTCATTTCTCTAATAAAGTGCTAAGTGCTTATCCCAATAGTACATCAATTAATAGTAAGAAGTAGGTGCAATGAGAATTTCAGTTCTATCATAAAGAAAGAACAAAACACAAATCAATAGAAAAACAGTGCAAAGAAGCAATTACTTATCAGTCAGAGTGTGGGAACCGGCAGTAAGCGCCCCCCCCCCCTTTTCCACGAGCCCACGCGTTCCGAGACGTGTGTCTCTTTTTCAAGGCAGAGTGCGTGGCAGAAGATGCTGTGGGAGCCATTTATATACACACCTCTCTCCGCTCCACCCCACAGACCACCGTCTGTGCTTGTCAAACGATGGATCGAGCAGCGGATCTAGTTCACCAGTGGCACTGCCCGCCTCGCCATGCTGGCCCCAAAACTCCCCCTCGCAAAGCTCAGGAATTTATGGCCATTCCGATACAGTATTGATGGACTTTGACCAACACAGTATTAAAGCTCTTATTTCGTCACTGCCCACTAGAAAAGATTTTGAGACCTTCATAAATAGAATGGAGTCCACCCTTAGGAGGGAAGTAGATGAAGTATCGAACAATGTCCTAAAGGTGGGAACTAGGGTCACAGCGATAGAACAAATTCAGGACTTGGTCCAACAACGGTTGACCACTATAGAAAGAGTGCACAGCACTTTAGAAAGAGCTCAAGCGCAGTCTACACAGCATATAGCTGATATCTTACTTCATCAAGACGACATGGAAAACAGGGGGAGGAGAAACAATATACACATCTGTCGAGTCCATTTTTATAAAATAAAGGAAAAAATTATGAGACTCGCCTGGGCCAAGAAAGACATATCCTACAAAGGGTCACAGCTCATTTTATTGCCCGATCTGGCACGACGTATGCTGCAGATGAGGAGGATCCTGAAACCACTTCTGGAGAGTGCAAAGCAGGCTGGCGCCACCTTTCATCTTGTCTTTTAGCTGCGGGGTCGAAGTTTCAGACTCCTTCACCACTCCCAGCTTCCGGGGGCCTTCGAGTTCCTGGGATCTCCAGCTGTGGAGCTGGAAAACTGGCTCTCCCCTTCCCTGAGCCCCATCCCACCGCAGGGGGGGCGAGAGATGTGACCCTCTGCCCAGAAGAAACAGAGGGGTCAGACCCAGGGCTCCCAATGGTGCTAATGACTGGCGGTGATGCACGTCTCACCTTGTTAGTTTGCTGTTGACTCGGCTGAGTTAAAATTATATTCATGGTTGTTGACCCTTAATAGTTATACATATAAGAGGCCGTGTGGCGATGTCATGCGCTGGCCCGATGTTGTACCTTGGTCCCACTGCTCACCTGGTGGGGTTTGGGGGGGGGGGGACGGGGGGTGTGTGCTGCTGGACTAAGAATTGTTATTGGAACATAAGGATGTGGGCTGTTCTGTCTCGGTCTCTCTCGGTGGTGCGCCTCCTCTGCCTCCGGCCCCTTCTGGGACTCCTGCCCCCGGGCCGTTGGTTGTGCACAGACCACCCTTACAGAGATTCGCTGAGGTCATGTAAAGCAAAGGGTCCTACTGAAGTTCTTAATTTGTTTCACTGTTGCTGTTTAACTTGTTTTCGCTGATGTGCAACTTAATCGCTCGGGCACTTAGTTGTCAAATTACAGGAATCCTAAGAATAAGGGTTGCTAGTGATGGGCTTGTCTCCAGGTCTAGGCTTCTTAGAGGCCTGGGCCTCAGGATAACCTCTCATATTTAGGACAGGGTGCCTCATATTGGCTGCCGCTTTCCATTTTCCCCCACTGTGAATTTGAAAGGAATTTGGGATAGCTTATAGGGAGGGAGCGCTGTAGTGCGCCGTCGTCCTTCTCCCCCTGTTTGATTTCCCTCATCCCTCTCTACTTAAACGCTTACCTGGTTGTGTACAGGGGGTTTAACGCATCAAAACATTTAAAGCCGTGAAGAGTTTAACTTGTTTTCGCTGATGTGCAACTTAATCGCTCGGGCACTTAGTTGTCAAATTACAGGAATCCTAAGAATAAGGGTTGCTAGTGATGGGCTTGTCTCCAGGTCTAGGCTTCTTAGAGGCCTGGGCCTCAGGATAACCTCTCATATTTAGGACGGGGTGCCTCATATTGGCTGCCGCTTTCCATTTTCCCCCACTGTGAATTTGAAAGGAATTTGGGATAGCTTATAGGGAGGGAGCGCTGTAGTGCGCCGTCATCCTTCTCCCCCTGTTTGATTTCCCTCATCCCTCTCTACTTAAACGCTTACCTGGTTGTGTACAGGGGGTTTAACGCATCAAAACATTTAAAGCCGTGAAGAGTTGCGCTTTTCCCCACGTTGAGGGATTTTTTCTCTGTTTTCACTTACTCCCTTTTTACTCTCCCTGTACCCTCTTACCTTTACCCCTCCATTCCCCGACGCTGTTGACTAGAAGATGTCAAATATAATCATTTGCTCTTACAACACGAAGGGTCTGAATGTCCCGGAAAAAAGATCTAAAATCCTCTCTGAGCTCCATAAAAATAGGGTTAAACTAGCTCTATTGCAGGAAACCCACTTTAAAGAAGGGCACATACCGGTAATCCGGGACTGCCACATGGGTACACGCTCCAAACCCAGAAGCTAAGTCAAAAGGGGTGTCCATAGCAATACACAAATCTCTCCCCCACAAATAGTGGACTCTAGAGTTGACCCTAAGGGCAGGTTCATATTCCTGAACTTACTGTTCTCTAAGACATATACCATTGTAAACATTTACAGCCCCAATCAGGACTCAGCACACTACTGTTGTAACCTATTAAAGCAACTAGTTAGCTTCGCAGAAGGGGTGATTATATGTGGGGGGAGACCTTAACCTACCCCTCAATCCGCAAATCGACACTTCCACAGACAGATCAGGGGTCCCAATAGCGGGTCTTCAAAAACTGAAGAAACACTTGCTAGACCTACAATTAGTAGATGTTTGGCGGGCGCTTCACAAGAAGGACAAAGATTTTACCTTTTACTCAATGCAAACAACTCATATAGTCGCATCGACTACCTCTTGCTGAGCCATGTCATGGAACCCAGAAGCGAACATAGGGAGTATTTTATGGTCGGACCATGCCCCAATATTTTTGTCCACAGATCTTCCCGGATTGTGCCCGCGCAGCTGGAACTGGCGCTTGAATGACAATTTACTAAAGGACGAGGTCTGCCTGGCTGCAGTCCGGGATAACATAAAGCATTTCTTAGCAGACCATCGCAATGATGATACACCCCTTCCGGTACAGTGGGAGGCGCTTAAATGCATTGTGAGGGGGATTTACATTCAACATGGAACCAGGCTCAAAAAGGAAAGATCCTTCCTAATAGAGAAAACAATTTGCCAAATAAAAACATTGGAACTTTCACATAAACGATCACCTACTAACGAGATCTGGATTGAATTCGAAAAAGCTAGAGATAACCTGAAAAACCTGTATAGCCAAGCATCCCTGCGGCATAGGGATCGTCTAAAGGGAATGAACATGCCAACAAGCCGGGCAGGTTGTTAGCGAGATCGCCTCACCCTAGGAATTCTGCCACCTACATTCCTAGCATTAAAACACAGGGAAACAATGAAACTTTTAACCCAAATTAGACAGCAAAGACTTTTAGGAACTACTATAATACACTATACAATTTAGCGAAGCCGGCTTCACCCAAAGCTCATCTTTCCCCCTTAGAAGCAGTTAAGGCATACATAGATAGGACCCCTCTTCCCAGAATTCCTCAGGCAGACATAGAATCCCTTGAGGCTCCAATGGGGACTCAGGAAGTGGCAAGGGCGATACAGTACAGTACAATAGAAGGTCCCTGTTGTGGTTTGGGAGAATTGGCGTGTTAAAAATGGACATATTACCCCGATTCATGTACGTTTTTCAAACGGCCCCCGTAGTCCCCCCCCCCAATTGCTTTTTTAGGATTCTTAAAACCAAGTTTCTCAGATTTGTATGGGGAGTGTCCAAACCACGTATTTGCCATGATGCACTGTCTCGCAGTAAAACAAGAGGGGGCGCGGGATTACCGGATCTCAAGCTTTACCACTCATCAGTGGTCCTCATGAGAGCTCTAGACTGGGCTTATCAAAGTGCGAACAAGTTATGGGTCGCTATTGAAAGGGGGTTATCGCCCCTCCCGTTGGTCTCTCTGCCCTGGGTTGGACCTCAACCCAGACGCATTCTTAGATCCCTACCCTTTCTGGCCCAACTCTTGTTTACATTCTGGGAAAGACTGACCACAAAATTTCACTTAGCTCAATGCCCAGGATCTTTGACTCCTATTTTTGGGAATCCGGACTTTGCGCCTGGAGTGGGGGTCTTGTCCTTCCTGGGATGGCAGGCGGCGGCAGATCCGCGTTTACGGCACATCATGGGGGAGTCGGGCTTCCCAGAACTGGAGGAAATTAGAGCACAATTCCCTGGGGTGCATGTGTCCTGGTTCCTTCATAGACAATTGGCTAATTATATATCTATCCATTTTCTGGGTGAGGCGAGGATCTGTCCGCTGACAGATCTTGAGAAGCTTCTCTCTTCCGAGACCCCCCGCCCTCTCCGTACTGTATCAGACACTGGTGTCCAATATACACTCAAACCCCTTGGGGTAAATAGCCAGATGGGAGAGTGAGATAGGGCAGTCCTTTTCGGAGGAAGATCTATCTAAGATGTTCAGCCTGACTCATACGTCGGCCTTAGAGGGGGTGGAGCAGGAGAGGAGTTTTAGGATTATTTCGAGATGGTACAGGTGTCCAGTGGACATCCATAAATATGCACCCCAGACTTCAAGTAAGTGCTGGCGTTGCCTGGCAGAGGAAGGAAATATGACACACATATGGTTGGGGGGCCCGGCTGTTAGATCCCTCTGGGAAAAGGTCTTAGATATACACACTGAGACAACGGGCATGAAAGTAAACAACTCGCCTCAACTAACCCTCCTCTCCCTTGTAGAGGGCTCTATATCTCAGCACATAAAGGGTTTACTTCGGCACTTTCTATCGGCAGCGCGAGCTGTTATACCTAGACACTGGAAGACACGGGGGTCCCCTTCCTTGGCTGAGTGGGTAGTGGAGCTTGAACATATTAGACGAATGGAGGAACTCGTCCTGGGTGATAAAGGCTTGATAGGAAAATACATCACAACCTGGGCCTGTTGGATCGACTTCTGTGACTCGGACCGTTTCCGAGCACTAATACAATGATAAATTGTAGGCGGCAATAGGCAACGGGCTGTACCCTAGTCTGGCTCTGAGCTAAGGCTACTGCAACAAACAAAAGGATCGGTACTTCTGATCCAGCTCAGGGCACTTCCCATCCCCACCTTTCCTTCCCTCCTCTTTCCCCTTTTCTCTTTTTCCTTCTCATGTTTATACATTTGTCACCTTGTTTCTTATATTTTGGTTACTGTCACATTTTGATGCATTATATCTAATATGCTATTGATTTGTGCCATGCTGGTTGACCCCCTTGACTAAGCAGTGGGGTGCGGGGTTGGTGTACAGGGCTCTGTGGGGTTCGGTCTGTTATCAGCTGATGTAGCGTTGATGCAGCGGGCTCCGGTCTGATTCTTGGCTGGCCCTGCTTGATGTTTATTAGCTGGGGGGAGCAGGGGTCCCCTGTTCCCCGACCGGAGTGCCATGAAGCCCTGTCTTGTCTGGGTGGTCATGGAGCTGGGCCGGAGAGGCTTTGGTTCATCGTGGCGCGAAGATGTAGGTACCAGCGGCGTGGCACACAGGCCGGGCACCCCCTAAAGCTGGGAGGACAGGAATACAGATGTCGGGGAACTGTTGTGGCACTGTGTAAGCTGTTGCTGTAATTCTGGACTGCTTGATTGATGTAACGCTGTTCTGTGTACCACATTTTGTATGTATTCTCTTTTGATCACCAATAAAAACAGATTAAACTAAAACTATGAAATTTCTCCATCCAAGGGACCCTGGGGGGAGAAAGGATGAACAGGGGAAGTAAGGGAAAGGGAGAGAGGATGGAGATAAAGGGAGATTCTGTTCTCCAGTGTCCATGATTCGTGGAGGCTGATTCACTACTAACGCCAGGTATTGGCAGATGAGCGCCTGTATAGCGGTGCTTAGAGTGTAGACGCTGTAAGTGGGTAACAGGCATTGTAACAGAGCACCTCAGCCGCTGTAGTAACCTGGTCCGCATTGATGAATGTGATGTATGTTGGATGCTCTAACACCAGTACAGCGCTGCAGCAAGCGACATGTAGCGCCAACTCAGTGCGACCGACTATTGGTGCTCCACACCATAGTTATCAAAAAAGGACACACACACACACAGCGTCAGTGCTCTAAATCTGGTCACTATAGCATAGAGTGCCAGACTCTGTGTGATTAAAGTCTGTTTTTGAACACATATAAACCAAAGCAAAAACACATGGTATGACATTGTTTTAACACTGTGACATTAACACTTTAGTGCCAGACCTGTAATGACAATTCTGCATAAAAAAAAAAAAAAAAAAAAAAAAATATATATATATATATATATATATATATATATATATATATATGTGTGTTTGTTTGCAGCCAGGAGAGGTCATACCTCATAAAGGGATACAAAGTCTTCAGCTTGTGAGGGTTGGAGGAGCAGTGGGTCGGACATACCACAATCACAGATCGGACCCTCTGTATGTGACCCCAAAAACAATTTTTCCCTTTGGATTTATCCTAGATTTTAAGGGTCTGGAAGACAGATGCTGTCCGCCCTGGGTGAGTGCTGGGGGGGCAGGCTTATATTTTATTCGTCTTTAGCCTGGAAGAAAATTATTTGTAGTCACCCTTTTAGTAAATTTTTACTCCAAGTTGCTCCCCCACCTTTCATTATCAGTTGTGGTTTATTTTTCTGGATAAGGAATTTATTGCCCCCGTGCCCAGGAAGTCTTTTAAGAACTCTGTTTATTTTGTTATATGATGTTTGTAGGAATGCTGGGGATGAGGCAGAGGGATAAGCATGACAAAAATTATGACACTGGATGTCACTCTACTATCAAGGGTTAAACCCATAGAAATGTAAAAAAAATGGAGTGGGCTCCCCAGTAAAACCAGCCCCATCACCAGCAATGGGGGCTGGTAGACCTGGAAACGGAGACTGAGCAGCCGTCCCCAGTCCTGAAGGCTATTGGCCCACATAGCCCACACGGACCTGGTATATTGGTCTTACGGACACTTACCAATTCACAAAGGGTTAAATAAAAACACTTGTGATACTCTTCTTCCATCACAGTTAATTTTCAGCTGGAGGTGATTGGTGGATTCTGGGACTGGTGCCCTTTGCCGCTGCACCCAGCTTTTGCCGATCACTCCAGCCTCTCTGCTTATTCACACAGTTAAGAGGGGCCTTTTAAACCATCTGAGTGAGCTGACGTCAACTCACTCTCCGGTATAAAAGAACCCTCCCTATGGTGGTGAGTGAGAAGACAGGAGGCACCCCACAGGGCAGAGAATGGTTGTTCTCTTCCCCACTGAAGACAAAGGCTCCCTGGGGGAAGAAGAAGCCGGGTGCTGGATCCCAGGTGGAGATGAGCTTTTTGGACCAAACGCCAGGCATGCAGAATGTACGTGCTTGCTGCTTGGCGGTACGAGTAGTGAGCATGTAGATTCGAAGTGCTTGGTGGTTAAACGGTTAAAAAATCAACAGTAGGCATCAGAAAACTTTGTAAACTATCTTTTTATTTTAAAACAAAATAAAACTCGGTCTGCAGCCAGTTTAAAAAAGTAATGGTGAGGTTATTCTTTAATAAAAAAAAGTTATTTTACCTAGTTGCACACTAAAACAAAAGGCAGGGTAAACCGTCCATTGGCCTCCACCTGCAGGAACCTTTTTGCTTATTCACTTTATAGCTGTGTTCTTGGGGGCACTATTTAAAAGAAAACATGTTTCTACCTAGTTGCACACCAAATATAAAGGTGAGGTAAGCGGTCCAGTGGCCTGCATGCATACAGTAATCTGCTTAGTCACTCTATACAGGTGTAGGGAAGGGTTCAGTTCAAATGGAACAGAGTCGGCCTGCTGGAGATCATCCCCTCTCTCTCTAGCTGCCTCTGCAAGTTGGAGTTTGCAGCCCCCGACTGGAGATATCAAACACTATATATAAGAGAGACTGCCTGTTTGCAGAGGAGAACAAAGCATATGGCTTGCTGCCAGGAGCTGTGCTGCTGCAACTTGCATATACAGCCTCAAAGTGGAGCCTTTCCCAGACAGCTACGCCATTCACCTGCGTGTCCAGCTGCCGAAGCCACATGGGGGATATTCTGTCACTGTTCCCTAACTGCTTCATTGCCTTCTGCATGTTAACCTGCTGCTGTATATCTCCTCATCGCCTTCAGTGTGTCAAGAGTGAATCGTCTACTCGAGTCAACATCAGGGGCCCTTGCAGCTTGCATCCTGTTTGAGTAATTGCTACATATATTCCCAGGTATCAGGGTCATATTTGGTACTAGGTAAATGTATGCACGTACCTAGGGAGTAGCTATGGTGGGGGTGGGAATAGGGGTGGCGGCCAGCAACAATTTAATAAAAAAAAATAAATTTCATGTGCCAGTAATGAGGCAGCAGCCATCAACCATCAAAAGTGCCAATAGCATTTTTTCACACAGACAAAGCCATCCACACCCACCTCCACAGGCAGCAAAGGACTAAACAAGGCAAGGAAAAGGGGTGGGTCCGGGTGATCAGAGAAAAAATGAATGGAAGCTGAGCACAGCACCCCCTGCCTGCCATTCTCCCTTCCTGCCATCATCCTCCTTAGTTCCTTCCATCTTTTTTTCATTTTCTTCCTTACTTCCTTCATTTTCCCCCATTTCTCTCTTTCTTTTGTTCCTCCCCTTTTCACTATCTTTGTTTTTACCTTGTTACTCCTGAAAATGGAAAAAAAATTGGATTTTTATTTTCTCAGGTTTTGTCCTGTGCCCTGGAGAATCCTGGCAAAGTCCCCCTCTCTTCTTTCTTTCTCTCCTTTTTTCTTTCCTTCTCTTGTTATTTCTTTATTTTTTCTTTCCTTCTCTCTTTATTCCTTTCTGTCTGTCATTCTACATTTATTCCTTTTTTTTCTTTATTCCTTCTTTTCTCATTCTCTCTCTCTTTCTTTCTTTTTCTTTCTCTCTTTCTATCTCTATCCTGCCTCTGTTGGCTTAGAGCGGAACAAAACCTGGAATTTTGACTTTCCCAGGTTTTCTTATGTGCCCCTTATGTGCGGCTCTGATTGGACGAGAGCTTGTGCATGCAGTGAAGGTGATTGAATGTTGGTAACCTGGGGGGTTTCAAAATGTGGGGCATCCCAATTCAAGATGTACTGTGGCAAGGACCTATCACCTGGATAGTCAAAATCCTTATTATTGCTCCACTTTAGAGGAACCAGGTCAGGTCCTGTTGGATGGAGCCAAGTTGAGTTGAGTGGGGGGTGGCAGCAGTATGTTAAATAGACAGTGTAGGGCTGGGAACTTACCTCTCACCTCCTGGCTGCAGTCCTCTAGTATCAGAACAGTCAATTCTAGTAACTGAATAAACCACCTACTGCTCCCACGTAGCAGCAGAGATGTGTGGTGAAGCCCAGCAGAGGCATGCTGATGACGCTAGAGCCAACATTGCTGAAACTAAAGAGTTGCACCCTGCAGGATGCTTCCTCCCCCACCGGTGTGGAGACAGGGCTATGGGGTTACCTCACCAGCGACAATGAAAGGACGAACAGGGCTGCAGACAGAGAGGGCGATCCAAGATTCCCCCTGCATTGCTATGTCTATATAACTATATAAGGCAGTGGTGGGTGCAAAAAAAATACATTCAAACTTTTTAGGGTAGGGGGATGGATAGGAGATTGTAACAGTTACAACAAAATAAACACTTTGAATAGGCAAATTAATAATTTATTGATGCAGATCTGCATGTTAAACCTCAAAGAGGGACAGAGGAGAACAACGAGGGACAGGGGGACATGGACAGAAAGAAAGGAGAGAGGGACAGTTCCTCCAAATTGGGGACAGTTGGGAGGTATGTGCAAAAATAATGCCTAGGGCATCATGAACCCTAAATACAGTCCTGACGGGTATATGTGCGCCACAGCTAGAAGGAAGCCGGAGATGTGGCTGCTGATGAAGATAGCGACATGGGAAGTGAGGCCTGCAGCACAGGCTTGGATCCAGTGATTGGGTGATTTACTAATCACCAGACTAGCACCGATCAGCAGCAAGGGACAAAAAGTGAGTCGCCCATAATAACAGACTTTCCCCAGTCCTATGGCGCATATGCAGGCTCTTGTCCAGTCAGAGACGTTTGACATACATTCTACTTCTCAGCAGATGAGTTTAGAGCAGAGCTCGGAGCAGCCGCATCCCCAGTGCTCTTTAGATTAGGGTGCGCTCCTGTCCCCAGCCTATCTAAATAGCTGGGCATGGGAGGGTACCTCATCCAAGAGATGCCAGGGATGCAGCCGGCATTCTTTACCATATCGTGAGAGCCAGGGCAAAGGTTAGATGAGATAGAGAGGGAATGTGGATAAAAAAAGGAGAAGAGAAAATGTGGAATGGAGAAAAATGGAGGGCATATGAAAAAGAGAGGAAAAGGGCAGAATTTGAAAAAAGGAGAAGGAAATGTGACAAAGAGAGAAAGATGTAGGGAATGTGGTATAGGAAGTGAAAGATGGAGAGAATGTGAAAATGAGACAACAATTAAGGGAATGTGGACAAGCCAGAAAGATAGAGAAAATGTTGAAAAGAGAAAAGGTTGTAGAGAACGTGGAAAAGAAAGAAAGATGTAGGATGTGGAAAAGAGAGAAAGAGTGGATAGAGAAAGATGGAGAAAATGTGGAAAAAAGAGAGATAGATGGAGGGAATTTAGAAAAGAGAAAAGAAAAGCATTAATGTGGTAAAAGGTGTATAGCAAAAAGAGAAAGATGGGGGAAATGATGAAAAGAAGGAGGAGGGTTGATAAAGGAGGGAATGTGAAAATGGGTATGGAGGGAAATAAAGAAAGATTGGGGGAATGTGAAAATAGAAAAGCTCATTTTATGTGGGGGACACTATGGATTTTGCTATGTGGCACTGTGAAATCACACACACATTTTGCTATGGGGCGCTGCTCTTCAGTTTGTATTTTGTTATAGGCAGGCACCGCATTGGCTGAGCCAGGTGAAAGATGCAGGGAAGAGCCACACACAGCCAGCATGGCCTACAGAGAGGCCCTGTCCCTAGCAAGTGGTGGAGAGCCAATCTATCAGGTGACAAGGGGAAGCCCAATCATCCCCATCCAGGTGTGAACAGTGGTCGGGTACTCGGTGTTAGTGCTTCCTCTGCAGCGGCTTGTCTGTGATAAGTGATGAGTCTACGTCATCCCCATTCAGGGAAGAACAGCGAAGGAGGATGCCGCAGTGTTATTGGCTTTATTGTGGCAGGGGTTTAGCTCGAAGAAAGCAGTCTGATCAGGTGGGTGATGTTAGTAGCTCTGACACCTGTGTGTCATTGGTTCTTCAATGCTGGGGGCTTGGCAACAGAGAGGGGAAGCCTGATCAGCCCCTTCCAGGGGACAGCAGCGGCAGGGGACGATGGGGCACTATACCTCCGCTCATCTCAGCTTCACATTCAGATTTCCAACTGCTTCTCTCTTGGCAGTATGCTCTTATGATCGAGAAAGCTGTGTCGGAGGGGCTTTACCACACAGTAATGGGCACAGCTTACCTACTAACTGCTCTACTCAATGGATCCAGGGTTGGGCTCCTGTGGTTATCCTTATGTACAGAGCTAGGCTCTTTCAGTTCTGTTGGTAATGCCTGACACCACTTCTGGTTCTCACAGTTATTGTTGCCAGCTTGAGACTGTTGACATCAGTATCCATAATGTATCAATCCTCAAAGAATGAAGTGAAAACTCGCCTAGAATGTCCATACAAGGCTAAAATGAAAAATTACAAAAAGTAGCAACAAATTTAACGATTTAAAATGATTAAAGGTGAAATAAATTGCCTGGCAGCTTACCTAATGCATTCCAAGTTCCATGCTGTCGCTTTGCTCCAGTCACTGAAGGTAGAAGAATTAATTTCCCTGATCCAGACTAATACAATTCTGAGGCTCATGTCAAATTAACACCCCCTCTGTTAGGAATAGGCTAAAAAGGTGCTCTCTACATAGTAAATCCCAGCTCACTTCAATTGACTTATCTCAAGCATTTTATGGCACATAACAGACTGGTACAAATTATGAGAATTCTTGGGCTGTGTACATTGTGTGTACATTGGTAATTAATTGGCTTCATGATAGGAAACATAGGGTGGTTATCAATAATAAACTCAGATTGGATCACCATTGCTAGCAGAGTACCGCATGGATCAGTACTAGGCTCAATTCCCTTTAATATACTGTATATATTAATACAATTCGGATGGATTAAACAGTAAAATTGAAATTTTTGCAGATGAGCTGTGTTTAGTAATAAACACACATGAGGACTACATGCAGCTACAATCAGAACTAGATACATTTAAATATGATAAATATGCATATAGTACAGAGAAATGCACTGTCATGCACATGGGATGGAACAATTTGCAGTGACGAGGGAGCAGCTGGCAATGCAAACAGAATTATGATGCATCAAGAGTGGCATAGGTGCCCATGACACAAACATAATTTTATCACGCTATAAGCCGCTGGTCTAACCCCAAATGGAATGGTACAGTTTTGGGGAGCAGTGCATAAGAAGGACATATCAGATGTTGAGGGTGTCCAAAAGGGGGCGGCTAAATTAATAAATAGAATGTGGGAATTAGAGTTCCCTAAAATAATGTCAAAATTAGTGTAATTAATTATTATTAACAATAATAAAATGTATTTCATGATCTTTTTATTCCCAGGACTGAGGGCAACTGCTGTCTTTAGAGGATAGACACTATTTACTGGCAAAGGAGGGAATTCTTAAGTATAAGAGCAGTAAGACTATGGAACCCTCTGCCAGAGGAGATAGTAGTAGCTGTGGCTACTAGACCACTAGAAGAAGTGAGCTGGATGGGCTAACGTCCTTTTTACTCTTACATACTATGATCATGTGCTGTTACACAGTTAATATTTCATTATGATGTATGGTATATACATAGTTAATTCCTGTATTGCTGTTCTGTGGACATTTCTATAGTCAGTTATGCTGCCACCTTTGGGCGTTTTGTGTATTGCACTTGTATGTATGTCAGAGGTCAGAGTTTTGTTGTATTCGTACAACTGTACAATAGCAAACAGGAACAAACAATCCAACGTTTCGGGGGTTACAGCGAGCCCCCTTCATCAGGGATAACAGACAACAAGTGGTACATAACAGAGAAACATTATATACAGGTAATTGACCAATGGCAGGCAAAGAAAAGCCCGCCTGACGTCATAATGACGCCACAGCGGTTGCGCTGATAGGGCTGACAAGCAAGGTAATGAAGAATAAAAATAAACAAAACTATAGTTGCTGTTACTCACCAACAGAGTCCCCCCTGAGGAAACCGCCACGCTGCAGCGTTGTAAGCTGGCTGCAGCGGCGGATAACACCGCAGGAGACAAACCGGTTGCATAGCATGGCCTGTCATTAACCTCCAATAGGAGGGAGGCGGAAGTGACATCACAGTCAGGGCAAAGATGCCCTGTTCCTGTGACAGCGGGGGAGACCCGGTGAGCCACTTATAGTAAAGAACATAACATAAATACATATGTAAATAAAGCAGCAGACATAAGACTGGACGCAGACTGTGACACAGCCTATGCATTGTAGATGGATTAACAAATGTGAAGGAATAAAGGGACCTAATTAGCCATGCTTAATGGTCCTGTGCCCAGCTGTATGAAGTTCAGCTGAGGCAGTAGGACCCCCATATGAGAGTGGCCAGCTTGCAAAGAACCAGCTAACAACTCACGAAATGGGGAGGTAGGTGGGGGAGGTTGGGGGGGGTTATGGAAGGTACCCCCCTCCTCCATGCCCCCTGATCTCCCGTAGCAATGGGACTAGACCCACTGGGGCTAAAAGACCAAGTGGGGCTGGTGACCCCCGCTGAGCGGCGGATGGTAGGGACAAGTAAGTCCACAACCAAGGAGGAAAGATAACAATAAAGCAAGAAAGGCTGGCATGCAGAGTGGCCCAGTGGGAAGGGTGGCTAAAGTTAGAAAGCTGTATAGTACTCAGAGACGAGGCCAATAGATAGAAAGAGGAGACGGGGACATTAGGAGTGGGTGGCGGGCCAAGAAGGGGGGGAAAAAAGGAAAAGGAAGGAAAACAGGGGAAGAGGGGAGGGACAAAAGGGGGAAATACAAACAGGAGAGAAGATAAACAGCATAGATAGTGTCAGGAGAAGGGGGAAAGAGTCAGTGCAGAGAGGGGAAAGAGGGGAAGCAGGGGATAGGGGACAGAAAGGGGGGTAGGGAGAAACAGCGCAAGTGACCATGTAGGATAATTATCTCAGTTCCAGGAAGCTATGAAAACCAAATGAGGTATTCAGTCCACGGGGTGCTGCAGTGTCCATCCTATGTATCCAGAACGTTTTTCTCTGAAGGAGGAGACGTTCTCTATCGCCACCTCTGTGAGGTCTGGGAACCCGGTCGATCACCATTTTTCTGAGTTCATGGACCTGATGTTTATGCAGCAAAAAATGTACCGCTACCGGTTTGTCCATATCCATATTTTCACTGCGCTCGACTTTCTCCTTCAGCACCTTAATGTTGCTCCTATGTTTCTGAAAACCGTGTTTAAAGGGACCCACCGTCTTACCGACGTACACTAGGCCACATGAGCATTTCAATATGTATATGCAGAAGTCGGTATTACAATTGAAATAGTCTTGGATCTTGAAGCAGTAACCGGTATGTGGGTGTGTAAAGGATTCCCCTGTAATTAGGGAATTACAAATGTTGCAATTGTAACATCTGTAGCAACCCAGTTTTGTAGATAATAACTGGGTTGTTTTTCTATATTTCTCTGTAGGATCCGCCCTCACTAGTATATCCTTTAGGTTGCGGCTTCTATGATACACCCTGAGGGGGGTTTCTTTAGGCTCGGGGCCAAATTATGATCTGCCGTGAGTATATTGTGATGTCTACGACAGATCCTTTCGATCTTCGGCGAAACTACATTAAAAGTCTGGATAAATGGGATGTTATCGGTCTTAATCTTCTTTTCAGGTTTAGCCCTGAAAATTTCTTTAGCTTTATGTAGGGCCGTCTCAATGACCGATACAGTGCGTAATTTATCATACATCATTTGTAGCTGTTTGGTCCGGACATGTTCGTCCGAGTTAATTCTGAGAACTCTCAGGAACTGAGAGATGGGAATATTGTCAAGTAAATGTTTTGGATGTGAACTCTCATACCGCAGTAAGGTATTTCTGTCGGTCGGTTTAGTAAGCAGGCTGGTAGAGATGGGACCATAAGCTTCCTTTGTGAGTGCCACATCCAGGAAGGTAACATACTCAGTGGAGATCTCAGGGTTAAATTGAATGGAGGGAAAGATCGAATTAATGGTGGTAATGAACTGTAGCAGAGATGTGTGATCCCCTTTCCAAAATAACATGACGCCATCTATGTATCGACCCCATGAAACAACATTATCCTGAAACAATATCGAGGGGTATATTTACTTCTCCTCCAGGAATCCTACAAACAGATTGGCGAAAGATGGCGCAACCGCACTGCCCATGGCCACACCCCTTATTTGCTGGTAGAAGGTGTTTTCAAACTTGAAAAAGTTACCATTGAGTACCAATTCAAGTCCATTCAAAATGTATTCAGTGGGAATCCCCGCTGGGTCCCGTTGTAAGAAAAAACGGATGGCTGTGAGGCCGTCCGCGTTGGGTATATTGGTATACAGGGATGTAATATGCATAGTAACCATGTATGTGATCTCATGTGTGGGGATACTCTGCAATTTCAGAAGAAAATCTCCGTGTCCTTTAGGTAAGAGGGTAGCTGTCTCACGTAAGGTTGGAGTATCGTATCAAGCCACTGTGCCAAAGGTTGTGTTGCGGAGTTGGTGCCCGCTACAATGGGACGGAACTTCACAGGGTTGAACCCTTTATGAATCTTGGGTAGTCCATAGATGACCGGGATAATGGGGTGTTCCATTACTAGGAACTTGGCCGTGTCACTCGATAGCCAGCCATTTGAGAGCCCCATATCAACATATGTCTGGACCTTAGCCTGTACCTGGTGCATGGGATTATTTAGTAATGGTGTTATCCACCGCTGCAGCCAGCCTACAACGCTGCAGCGTGGCGGTTTCCTCAGGGGGGACTCTGTTGGTGAGTAACAGAAACTATAGTTTTGTTTATTTTTATTCTTCATTACCTTGCTTGTCAGCCCTGTCAGCGCAACCGCTGTGACGTCATTATGACGTCAGGCGGGCTTTTCTTTGCCTGCCATTGGCCAATTACCTGTATATAATGTTTCTCTGTTATGTACCACTTGTTGTCTGTTATCCCTGATGAAGGGGGCTCGCTGTAACCCCCGAAACGTTGGATTGTTTGTTCCTGTTTGCTATTGTACAGTTGTACGAATACAACTCTACTCATCTTCTCGCATATACGGAGTGCTGGTTTTCTTTGCTACCTGTGGATTTGCGGTGTCACCGCTAACCTACGGTAGTTCTGAAGCCATAGAAAGTGCTCTATTCAAGAGGCTGCAAACCTTCCCAAAATTAGGAAACAAAGACTATCACAAGCCCCCAGATCTAAGTGACCTCCTCATGGAACTAGAGTTGGCAAAGACAGACCCCCGTCTACCTGGACGAAGCTTCCTGGACACTGCTCATGTGTGAACCCAGTGGTATCTAAATTGCCATACAGCTTGCAAGAGAAATGGGCACAACAGGGATCAAGGTACAAAAGAGACAATAACATATCCTTTTCTCCATTCTCATTCCTTTGCAGGTTTATTAGCAATCAAGCCTGGATGAGAAACGATCCCAGCTTCAGCTTCAGTGAAACCAACTTCCCTGCTGTATCAACAAGGTATGATAACACACCCCCTAAACGTAGAGACTTTAATAGAGCAATATCTGTCAAGAGAACAGACATCTCACCCACCACTAGTACACCTAGCGATAAAGGCAGTGCTGATGATAAAGATAAAGACCCTAATCGTCAGTGTCCAATTCACAAGAAGCCTCATCCCCTTAAGAAATGTGGTGGGCTTAGGGCTAAGACTTTACATGAGCGCAGGGAGATTCTCCAGAAACTTGGAATGCGCTTCAAGCGCTGTGCTTCTTATAGCCATCTCACTAAAGACTGTAAGGCTGTTATCAAATGTACTGAATGTGGTAGCGACAGATATGTTACAGTTATGCATCCTAGTCCACTTCCTGACAACGCACAGCAGCTACCTACCTCCATCCCTACCTCAAATCAGCAAGAGGCCCTTTTCCAGCGAAGGATAATTTTTCTTCTTTATGCACAGATGTCTGTGGAGAGGGTTTGGATCACAAATGCTGTGCCAAGGTATGCCTAGTCAATATATACCCAAAGGACCATCCCGAGAAGGCTGTCAGGATGTATGCCATAATAGATGAACAGAGCAACAGATCCCTGGCAAAGCCCAAATGCTTTGATGTCTTCGGCATAGAGGGTCACGCCACACCGTATACTCTCAGAACCTGTTCTGGTCGTATAGAGAACTTTGGCAGAAGAGTCGACGGGTTCATGGTCTCTCATATCAAGGAGGGGGAGGGCATACTCCTACCAACCTTAGTCGAGTGTGACCAGATACCAGAAGAAAGGGAGGAACTTCCTACTCCGGAAGCTGCATATCACCATCCTCACTTAAGACACCTGGTTGATGAGATTCCTGCAATGGACACGAGTGCTGAGATTTTGGTCCTACTAGGAAGAGACATTCCTAGAGTACATAATGTACGCGAACAATGTGATGGGCCTGACGACGCTCCTCACGCACAAAGACTTGACCTAGGCTGGGTAATAGTGGCGACGTATGTTTGAACAGGACTCGTGTGTCATCGGAGACCCACTCCTTCAAAACGTACGTATTGGGAAACGGATGTGCATCCCACTTCAAACGATGCCCTCACCATTATGAAGTGAAAGAGAAGCCCCTTGACATCCTCCAAGTAGGGCAGGTTACTCTTGACGACAACCTAGGTACTGCAGTGTTTACTACAAGTGATGACGACAAAATTGCTTTGTCAGTTGAAGATAGAGAGTACATCAAAATAATGGACAAAGAATTCTTCCAGGATGAGTCTAACAGCTGGGTTGTGCCACTACTTCTTCGTGCTGCAAGGGCCAAACTTGCAACCAATCGTGAGCAGGCTCTATCCAGATTCAACTCATTGCAATGTACTCTAAAGAACAGGCCCAAAATGAAGGAACATTTCATCGCCTTTATGAAAAGGATCTTTGACAATGATCATGCCGAACCAGTGCCACCACTTCAAGAACAAGATGAGTGCTGGTATCTACCTTTCTTCGGAGTGTACCACTCACACAAGCCTAAACAAATCAGGGTAGTATTAGACTCCAGCGCCAAGTATCAAGGCATATCCCTGAACGATGTTCTTATCACGGAACTTATTTTGCTCTTGCCCTTTGGAGAATGAACCTTCTTGCGTAGACTGCTGGATCCCACCTACTACTTCACGAAAAGAAGTCTCTTGAACCTTTATCGTTATACTTGTAGTCTTACAGTATGGTAGGACTTATGTCTTATGTTTTTTAGGTTTTCAAGATTCCAAGCAAATTGCACTGTTATTCATTTGCATTGTATAACTACCGTTATGGTTTAAATAGTGACATTTTTCAATGCCAGACTGGGAGTGTGCTGTTACACAGTTAATATTTCATTATTATGTATGGTATCTACATTGTTAATTCCTGTATTGCTGTTCTATGGACATTTCTATAGTCAGTTATGCTGCCACCTTTGGAAGTTTTGTGTATTGCACTTGTATGTATGTCAGAGGTCAGAGTTTTGACTCATTTCCCTTTGTCTAAACCACTCCCATCTTCTCCACTGAGCATTTCCTGATTCATTATTCATTGTCTTTCTGCCTTATGAGACACACATGTTAATCTGCATGCTACTCTGATCAAAGCATCATCTTTTGACCGCCGCATGATACTGAAATCCATTCATTTTGCTGTACCCCACTGTTGTGATGGACTGAATAAATCAGCTTTGTGGATGAACACAGTATTGGTGAGTTCAGCTATCTGATAAAGATCGTCTGCAGTGATTTTCTAACTTAAACGGGCCAAGGCACTGAGCTCTTACAAGGGAAAGAATCGCTATTACAACCTTCTGAGTCAGAATAGATCATATGTAGTTGGTTTATCTTCTTCACTTCATAATCTTTGTCACTAACTGAAGCATTTTATGTTGTTGGGAAATGGAGGAGACAAAGTTAGGCCTATATCTCTATATCCTGATTTTGCACTTTATACACCTCATGATATTAAGGTCTTTACAGCTATCTCCAGGTCAGCAACATTTTCCCCCATAATGAAACACGCACAGCACAGGTGCCTCCAGGGCTGAAAATAATGAAAATTATACATATCTATATATGTCCACATTTTTCTGGGGTATGCTGAATGTATTCAAAGGGAGCTAGGAATTCTGAAATTACATTACCCCTCCCCCACTAATGTTACTGAAAAGAGCTTTACTATTGTATAAGGTATAACTATAAAAAAAAATAGTGTACAGTACTTTTCTTAGCAGCACTGGTAATTTTCTCCCATCACCATGATTAGGTTTCCTTAAAATGCACAGTGACCAACGTTAAGATGGTTGTGGTATCTGTTCATCGCTTGTCCCTATTCAAATTTAATAACAACTGTCTCCTCTGGCTCATGTAGGAGTTTAAATTGGGATAGTTACCTACACTCTCAGCCACTCTGTGGGTGTCACCAGGACTAAAATGTGGTAAACAGCACAAGAAATCTCTTTTTTCTATTTGGCACACATGGCTTTCTGTTACACAGCGGTGTTAAACTAATTTTCGCCGAGGGCCACATCACCATTCTGGTCGCCTTCAAGAACATACGTAGAAGCTAGCAAGGACCCCTGCAGCAGATATACAGTAGTACCCTGACATGTGTGTTAGCACTTTTACCAAAAAGTAAATCTCCCCAATGAAGTCACTCTATGAAAACTCTATGAAAAATATTAAAAACAATGCTTTTGCTGTAGTTGGACTTTAAATCTGAGATATTTCCATTTAATTAAAATTATTTCCTTTGACAAGTACAATCCTTTGTTTTTACAGGTAGGAAGCTACTGATATGATAAATATTCCCTTGGAGGTAAAGGTAAATGGAAAAAAAATAATACAATTGAGCAGTGGATCTTTATTTTAAAGCTTAATGGATTACAACTGTCTCTTGTGACTCTATTTTGATACTAACCCTTCCATTGCTAAACTAGATTTGTATTTGTCAGTGAACTGAAATCTTCACTACACAAGAAACAATATACACTGCACTATATACACTATATAAACGGTGTTTTAAAATACCTACCCTCACATATTCACATACATTTGTGTCTGCTTTGTTCTGAGATGTTTTTTACACTTCATATTGGGACATGAAATTGGGAATTGGCCCCCTTTCAGCCATAAAAGCATCAGTGTTATCAGACACTAATGTGAAGTGGTGAAGTCTGCTTCTCAGGTGACATTCACATTCTCCCAAAGGTGTTTGAGATAGATCAACACGTACAGTGTAGTTTATTCTAGTTATATTAGGATAAATATCTTAGCCATGATTAATTATAATATTAATTAATTATTAGTGAAATGTACCTACACTGCTGAATTAGAGAATATGAACTGTAAGTTCATGGCAGATTGCTGTAGCAGCAGAGCTGTTAGGATGTGCTGTTTCTGCATGAGTGACACTTGAGAGAGACTCCGGGTTTGAAAATGATTGACACTGCTTGATCAGTCAGGTTGACAGCTTGGCGATTAATTTGAGCCAGAGAGGCGCAATAAAAATAATCATTTTGAGGAGAATCCTGTGTTTTTGGCTCCATGATATGGCATCCTAGTGACAAGTTGCAGCTTGCAATTCTCAGGAAAGGAAGCCATAATCTATTATTGACAAAAATCTATAACGGGGTAGTTAAACCCTTAAAGGGCCACTCCAGCTTCCAACTGACTCATTTGTGTGCAAACAAGGGGAAAGTAATTCTCCTCTAGCTAATTGAGTAACAAGTAATGAGTAAGGAGTAGATACTGGACATAGGACAGTAGGCCCCACTTGCAGCAGAGTTTTTAAAAATGTGTCAAATGTCTAATATTCTTGTTTGTATAAAACCTGTGTTAGGAAGTGGCACAGCTGTATCACAGGCTGGCAGCGCTGGAGACAATTCCTTTATCTACACAAAGTGTTTCCGTCTGGAATTTGTGACAAAGTGAAAAGAGTACAAATTCCTCTGCTCCTGGCAGCCGGAGAGCTAGTCGCTGGTGACTTGCCAGCCCCCTAAGCCTTGTGAACTGGTATGGCGGTTTCATGGATCCCTTACCAGTTCACAAAGAGAAAAAAAAAAACACACCACACATGACATTTATTACTCACCTCTGATTGTCAGCTGCTCTGTCCCTCGCCGATCCGATGACAGATGTGGTGATCGCTGGCCGGCTGCGGGAGCTGGATGATGCCCGCAGAGTGCAGGGCTAGTCGTGAAGATGAAGGTGCCATCAGAAAGCCGGGGGAAAGTGCATGTGGGGCTCTCTCCAGAAGACTGAAGAGCCCTGGGGGGGATGAAAGAGGAGACCCAACGGGATCGCGCACGGAGGTGAGAAATTGTCTTTTTTTTTCTTGTTACAGGACTTGCTGGCATCGGCTGAAGGAGTGCTGCCCTATTCCGGGCACTCTCCTGCAGCCAGGAGGGTGGTCGGAGGTCCACCGAGTTAAGAGGAGACCCGGCTGGATCGAATGAGGGGTTAGATGAGTTTTTTTTTTTTACTTTTCTTTTATTGTAGCAGAAAGAAAATGTCAGATTTGATACTAGAAAGAAAGAATAAATACTAGTTTTGTTTAAAGAAATATTGAGATATTTGTCAGAATCTTTTTTTTTACAACCCTACTAAGCAGGGCGTATTTTCTTGGGTAACGCTTGTCTGTTGCAAAAATATAACCTGAGACCTCAACCTCCCAACTTTTCCATGAACATGGAGCACTTTCCCAGGAATAATTAGTCCATTTATATTGAAGGAAACAAATAACAAATCTTCCATCCTGCATGAATAAAGGATGGGGTGCACTCACAAAAAGGGAGGAGGGAAAGAAAAAAAAAGGAAAGGTCTAGATACAATTGAGAATCAAGTGAATGAAAGAAAACAATGCAGACAAGAGAAGTAGGAGAAAAAATGAAAAATATTTCTGCATCTACTATAAGAATGAGGCAGGCCAAGTAAATAAGAGAACCTGCACATATTCCAAAGCTGGACTTTATTAATCTGAAGCAATTTCATACAACGAGAGTATGATAACAAAGCAATAATAACATAAAGCAAGAGTTCATGTCAAACCCAGGCAACCCAAGTTATACCCTGAGCATGAGGCTTCCCACCACCAAAAAAATCCAAATATGCCCTTCCCCATGTTCCATAGAGCACCAGGTTGGCCCCCATCTATAGAGTCAAGACTGGGCTGATTAGATAACCTAAATGCCAAGCCAGTTGAACTATTTACATGACATGAACATACATATGCCTCCACCACACTGAACCAGTAGCAATAGCCTTTGTTGCATCCCCCATTATCCCCAGAACCCCAGCCACCAGATGGTCAATTTATGAGGATGGACAGTATTTCAGTGTCTAAAGGGCCCTAATAGTGAAACAAAACCCATATAGATGAGTTGTTTGCTTTTCTACATTTCAAAGCACACTAGCCCATCCTCACCCCTCCCTCCCTCCCTCAGCCTATTCACTAGTATCCAGCCTATTCAATATTTCTCTACATACAGTAGAATGAATCTGTCTCTCAGAAACCCTGACTACAGACTAAGAGAAAAAAGGCAGACAGGCATTTATGGTAGAAACCCCACAGATTGAGAAGGTATTGTACTCAGGATGGCAAAAGGATCTGGGAAACCATGAAAACACAACTAGCTATACATAGGTTGTATGCAGCATCCAGCGAATACTGGACCAAGATTACAGGCGTCCTGTATGGAAAAAAATCTCAATGTCCTCGGAAATACTAAGGTTCATTGCTCAAGCCCCCCCCCCAAGCTGTTTAACTAAAGCTCCAGGTGGAGACAACTTTATGTGGGATTAACCTGTTCATATGTTCATTCATGGTGCGTGCCTTCACCCCAGGGGTTGATGTTGAGGTTGGTCCATATTTGAGAGCCAGTTTCCCCCCAGAAAAGATCCAGCACCTAAAAATGTTAAAAAGCTTGGATCATCAGTGTGGTTTTTAAGATATTTTCCATGTGATTAATAGGTGATTGTTTGGGGTGGTTGATGCCAACTTTGGGTAATGTCTGGTTTGCGTTGAACTGGGACTGCAGTGCTTTTGTGTTGTACTTCTGGCTCTGTAATAACATTTGAATTGCCATGGGTTTGTGGCTATGGATGAGCATGGAGAAGCAGGGGTACAGTTGTACTGCTTTAGTCTTTTCCACAAAAGGGCTCAGAAAAATAAAGTGATTATCAATAATAAATAAAACAGGGTTTTAGGGTTTAGTGCTTGTGACCCACATGGTTAAATGGCTGCTCTTGGGTGTTATCAGCAGAAGGAGGTGATCTTTAGTAGTTTTTGTTCTTTGCATTTTGATCAGGAGAAATATGAAGCATATGTGAACGTCCTACTAAAACATTTTATTATATCTCACAAATACAACATGATGACCAGCTTTTTGTGACACTAGTGGAATAGTTGTCTAATATATTTTATTATGCATGTATGGGAGGCCTACCGGTGAATGACTGTAAATGAATACAGGTTACTGATACTGTGTTAATGGCATAACAGGACTTTCATTTAACTGTCCAAAGTGAGGGTCACCTGAGACAAAAATAAATAAATAAAGAGGTACTGTAGTTTGTTCTTCTGCTGTATCTTGACAAGGGGCAGGAGCACTATGTTGCGGGCCTTCAGATCTCCTGGACTGTGGTGTGTTGACTAGTCAGAGATAAAAAGATTCCCTAGAGTTTCCCATTCCAGACACAATGAAAGGACTAGGATCAGATAATAATAATAGACAGGACTTCATGGAGATAAAGGAACTCTAATGATATGATAGATACAGCAGAGAGCTGGAGTAGGTGTTACACTGAATCTGAATGTAGACGAAGCTGAATTCAGGCAGAAGCCTGTGTGTCACTGCTGGAGGCTTGGAGTCACAGCTGCAGACAAAGTGTCATGGCAAAACAGGGAAGGCTGGCTGAAATCATGACACAGGCTTTATACAGGAGCACAGTCTGGAAACAGTATCGCTCATGGCAAGCCTTCACAAATGTTGCTCTTTTTATGAATGTCACTTTAGAAGCAGGTAATTTAACTAGTGTAATTCAAATAATGGGGATTAAACAGCAACAGACATAGTTTGCAGTAATTGTAATCCAATATCTATGTCACGGGCTGCCGATAAATCCACACACAGCCCAACTGCAGCTTAACCATGTAACTGTCTGCCACATAAAATTTATGTGGCTGCCGCTTCAACCATTAAACGCCAGCCATGTAAATTTTACATGCCTGACTTTCCCCTCTGCTAGTGCCCAAAAAATATAAAAAAGCCACTCACCTGACCCCTTAATCGATCCGGCTGGGGCCGGGCTCCTCCTGCTTTAGGAGAGGGCCTCCAGCCCTTACTCACCTGCTTGCGTGATCACTCCTGCTAGGTCTCCTCTTCACCGGGGGAGGGGGGCTCCAATCCCCCTCTGGGCTCTCTAGTCTTCAGTAGAGCCCAACAGGCCCCTTCCGCTGCTTATGCCATGGCTGCCGGCATCTTCACAACTAGACCCACTTCCCTGGGACTGGGGCAAATTATGTTAACTTGCTGATGTCATCCAGCTCCCGGCCTGATGTTTGTCAGATACGTGCTGGTGAAAGGGGTGGCGGGCCATGAGATCCTCCCCCCCCCCCCCCCCCAGCGATTGCCGCATCTGTCACTGACAGGGACACAGGAGCTGATGATTGGAGGTGAGTAAAGAAAATATATTTTATTTAATAATAAAGTAATTTTTCTTTTTTACATTCAACCCTTTGTGAACTGGAAAGGGATCTGTGAGACCCCTATACCAGTTCACAAGGTTCTGGGTCGGGCAATTCACCTGCGGCTAGTGGGTGAAAAAAACAATATATGAAAAAAAGGCTGAACAAAAAATGAAAAAAAAAAAATTATAACTTTCCCAAGAAATCCCTTCAAAATCACAGTTGAAAATGTGTAGCGCAAAATAGTGAAAAATGGTCTGGCAACAGAGAGTGACAAAAACTCTAGGTAGGCTGGCAGTTAAAGGGTTAAACAAGGCAGTTCCACATTATTAACTTTGCAGTATGACACATTGACAAATAAACTGATCTCAGGCAATATCACAGTTCCCAGTTTATCACAGTGCTCTAGTGGCCCATCCACACTACTTTGAGATGAGCACTAACTCACAACAGATTAGGCATGGAATTACACAGGATAATAAGTGCTAGGGGAAAGCTTCTCCAATTCAGGAACAATAGACTCTCTTTGGGATTATTACCCCACAGGCCACAGCAGCAAATAGTTAAAGATCAGTTCTATGTCAAGGATCAGCACTCCCAACCATCCCTAGGGCTTAAGGGTTTCTAAGCAGAGGCAGCCAAACCTTACTGGAGGTCAGGCACTTCTCCTGGCCTTGTCCACCACATGGTAGAGGGCTCCATCACTGTTAGTTCCACTCCTGTGCTGCCCAGCGGGACACTTGCCTTCTGTAAGCTGACAACCCCCAATCTCCGCCCCTGATTCTGCCTACCCACCCCCGCTCATCGAGCACGTGGCCTGCCTCGCTGGGCACGGTTGCCCCCAGGACTTCAAAGGTGCAAAGGATGTCAACTTATGATGAAGGCTGATGAACCACAAGGGGTGTCCCAAAGCCAATGTCATATACAGGTAGTCAGTCCAAAGGTGCGTCCACTCACAAGAGTAAAGCAGAAGAATGGTCAGAATCTAGTTGAAGGACAAGCTGGGTGATCAGAGGTATGCGGTATCCAAAGGGTCAGACGAAGTTCGAGGTCAGGCAGGCAAAGTTTTGGCTCGGGCAGCAAACTAGGAAGGTCAGACAAAGCCGGGACAATCACAAGAAAAGCACACACCCTGAGCAATACTGGCTATAACGGGCCAAGGGGTCAGGGCTGGATTAATTTATTTTAAAGGATCACTGGCCAATAGGAATACAGGAATAATAGTGTAGTGATTGGTGCAACTGTGATACGAACTGTGATTGGAACTGATCCCTGGGGCTGGACTGCCCTGACCAGTCAGGCTATCCAGCCCCTGAGACCCACAGGTGTGTGTTAACAATAGGCAGAGCAGCATCTGCTGCAAGTTGCTCTGTCAAAGAGTCTCTCCTAAGCAGGTAAGTTCCTTACAGCACCCCCTGGGTTCCTCCTGACAATGTCCTTCTTCAGCCGTAAACCCTTGCATACCAAAGCAGTATATCCTCCTGCGCCCACTACTTGGGCTTTTATACCTTGACCCACCCAGTGAACTACCATGAACTCAACCCACTTTTCCTCTGGTATATAGCGAGACTTCACCCCTTTCTTGTATCTTAGGGCCTAACTCTTCCCTTTTCCTCTGGCTTAAAGTCAAGCTCTACCCATTTGGTCTCTTAGTAATGAAAATCCTACCCCATTATCTCCTAAAAGATAACTCCTCCTACTACCTACCTGTTATAAGTTAACCCCACCTGCTTCTCTCTCCCCCCTGCCCTATCATCTGCCAACCTAATGGATGACAGCAGTGGAGATGGGAGGGAGCTACACACATGTATGAACCCAGGTGCGCAAGGCCAACCTCCTGTATGGAGAACACCACACCATTGGGGCATCCCAATCTTGGAAAAAAACATCCAGCTGGACATCACTAGATCCCACCTGAGGGAACCCTCTCTGCCTTGCTAACTAACCTCTTCCAGTCTATAAACAGACGCAGATCAGGACCTGCCTGGAAGCACCAGGGATGCCTGGGGATGGCCTGGAAGATCCAGAATAGTTGTCCTCCCACCCGCCGCCGGGGTATAGAGCTTCTTCATTTGGGCCCACTTTAATGTTCCTGCACCTACCTGGTAAGTGGAAATGTAAATGTAAAATATTTGGGCATGCCCTTGGGTGTGATACTAAACCCAAAATCCTTTTTCTCACCCATGACAAGCACTTGTGTCCCTCATTCCTTCCTTTACCCAGAAGAGAAGACCCCGGTGGACCCCATTAACCCCCTCCTGTCTGCATCCCACCAATCCTACCCTCCTGTTTTCCCAAATAAATTGGGAACATAGTTTGGCTTTATGTATGTTAAGGAAAAGATTATCATAAATAGGTTTTTGACTAAACCATCAGCTTTCTGCTCCTGTGGCTACTGAAAGGTTTGGCTTTGCTTAAAGTGGGGCATCCAGGGCTGGCCATGTTGAGTTTTGTTACGGTTTAAGGCGAAAGGCTCAGGATGACATCAGGGGGTTTCAATGCATGTGCCAGAGACTAGACCCCTATTAGAATCATTAGAATAAAATCAAAAGTTGTTTTCTTTAGAGCAGCAGGTGACCGAGAAACTTGAAAGATGATTTTCCATGTACTAAACCTTGGTGACGGAGATCATTCTGTTATTCAAAATCTTAATTACAGCTCTGAAGTTAAGCTTAAGTAAAAATTTGCTGGAACCTTCACTTACGTTTTCAATGTCTTTTTGTTTCAAAGGAAATTTGCTGCTTGCAAAAATTCACATATATGCGTAGATTTAATTAAGTCAATGAACACAAGAAGGGATGACACCTAAAGCCCAGTTCCAGCTAATAGAGCATTAAAGTGCTCATAATCCATTTTTCACCTTATCCAAATTTAGAGTGAATTAAAGGAAAAAGAAAATACTGAACTTTGTGCATGTGTATGTGCAAGACGCCAAGCAAAGGGTAATAGACAATGTAATGAGCAGAGGGATGAAAACAACGTTCTGAAAGATGTGGCTGCACTAAAAAAAGCATACCATATTTTTCGCCCTATAAGATGCACTTATTTCCCCCAAAAAGTGGGGAGAAAATATCAGTGCGTCCTATCGGGCGAATGTGGGAAAAAATAAATAACAAGGAAAAAGTTAACTCACCTCTCCATCGCTCCCACTCGCGCTGTCCCAGAATCAGGGGAGGCAGCTGTATCTGTTGCCTTCTCCGCGGCGCCAACACACACAGACACTCATGCATAGGCCGCGCCCACTGTTATACCGAGCCAGGGCGTTCACTCAGTGTACTGGCGCTGCAGAGAGGAAGCTGCGGAGGCAGCTGTATCTGCCGCCTTTTACGCGGCAGCAACACACACATACACTCATGCATAGGCCGCGCCCACCGTTATACCGAGCCAGGCATCCACTGCTGCCTTCTCCGCGGCGCCAACACACACAGACACTCATGCATAGGCCACGCCCACCGCTATACCGAGCCGGGCGTCCACTCAGTGTTCTGGCGCTGCAGAGAGGAAGCGGCGGAGGCAGCTGTATCTGCCGCCTTCTCTGCGGGGCCAACACACACAGACACTAATGCATAGGCCACGCCCACCGCTATACCGAGCCGGGTGTTCACTCAGTGTTCTGGCGCTGCAGAGAGGAAGCGGCGGAGGCTGCTGTATCTGCCGCCTTCTCCGAGCACCTGTACATGCAGATACAGCTGCCTCCATCGCTTCCTCTCTGCGGCGCCAGCACATACAGTGAACAAACGGCCTTATACAGTGGTGGGCGTGGCCGACGCTCAAGCATCAGCCATGCCCACCGCTGTATAATCTGTGTTTTTCTGTCCCACTGAGGGCGTGGAGAAGTGGCAGGGACAGTGCGAGCGGCGCAGGCAGCTGTATCTGCCGATCGCACTGTCCCTGCCACTTCTCCATGGCCTCAGCAGACAGAGACACCCAGACTTTTACAGCTCTAGCGTCGGCCACGTCCACGCTATACCAAGCTGCGTGTCTGTGTGTGAAGACGACGGGGACAGCGGGGAGGATTAAAAGGTGAGTTTACTTTTTTTTTTTTACTTTTGCCTATGAAAAATGGAAGTGGGGGGTGCCACACTACCTATATGGGAATGAGGGGAAATGCCACACTGCCTATATGGGGAATGGGAGGGGGGATGCCACACTCCCTTTATGGGGAATGGGAGGGGGAATGCCACACTGCCTATATGGGGAATGGGAGGGGGGGTGCCACACTGCCTTTATGGGGAATGGGAAGAGGAATGCCACACTGCCTTTATGGGGAATGGAAGGGGGATGCCACACTGCCTATATGGGGAATGGGAGGAGGAATGCCACACTGCCTTTATGGGGAATGGGAGGAGGAATGCCACACTACCTATATGGGAATGAGGGGAAATGCCACACTGCCTATATGGGAATGAGGGGAAATGCCACACTGCCTATATGGGGAATGGGAGGGGGGATGCCACACTGCCTTTATGGGGAATGGGAGGGGGGATACCACACTGCCTATATGGGGAATGGGAGGAGGAATGCCACACTGCCTTTATGGGGAATGGGAGGGAGAAATGCCACACTGCCTTTATGGGGAATGGGAGGGGATAATGCCACACTGCCTATATGGGGAATGGGAGGGGGGAATGCCACACTGCCTATATGGTCGAATGGGAGGAGGAATGACACACTGTCTTTATGGGGAATTGGAGGGGGAATGCCACACTGCCCATGGGGAATGGGAGGGGATAATGCCATACTGCCTATATGGGGATTGGGAGGGGGAAATACCACACTACCTATGGGGATGGGGGGAAAGCCACCTCCTGTAATGGGGTGTTTAAAGTGGACCAAACCCCAGCAGGATCGGCCCGGGAATCTATAAGATTCCCTGGGACGATCAATTCCCTCCCCGCGGGGCATCCAAAATCAGGAAGCCCCGCTGTGTGAAACCCCCCAGGACGGTGCCAGCGCGGGCCGTGGCCGCTTCTCGCACTACTCTCTAGCAGGACGCGTTCCCGCGCCAGCCATCTGTGAATGGCCGGTGCGGGAGCGATCCCTGTTAGAGGGAAGCGCGAGATACGCCGCCAGCGTGCTCTGAGCCGCTGAGCTTAGATGCCGCTAAGACGTGCATACCACAGTGGCTCCGAGCACGCTGATTGGACGAGCGGCCGCGCATGCGCCGTAGGAGTGGGGTGAGGTGAGTTGATCTGGGCGATCTGGGGGGTTTCACGCAGCGGGGCACCCCCGATCGGGGTTACCCTGGGGAAGTGGACCAATACCCAGGATAGAAGGGTCCTAAATTGCAATAAGTTTGCATACATTTCAAAGAAGAACATTGCCTTAAAGACAGGTCTTGTCAACTTTTTATACATTGTAATATAATGAATTTAAATTTATTTGACAGGTACCGAGGTCCAAAGGACAATCAGAGTCAGCAGAAGACCCATTAGGGGTAGCAGTGGAGGTGGCGGTGAGAACCTTACTAAGGACATCGGAGGTGTCAGGTCTTTTATGTGTTGGGAGAATTTTTATTGTTGGAGGACTACATCTGATTATAGCTTCCAGTCCCTCTAGCATAAACTGACCAGTGCCTTGATGCAGAGCCTCCCCGTTCAGCTATCCCGTGCGTTTTCCCATTGGTTTTGGCCTGTGATCAGGTCAGGAAAGGGTGCTACGTTGGTTTTTGTGTGCGTTTATGCGCTCAGGTGTGTGCTCAGCCGCCTTTCCGATTGACGGCTCGCAAGAGGCTGTTTTCCGGGAAAACGGACGGGTCGTTCATTGGTCCGTTTTTTTCAGTGATGCAGAGCCTTGATTTCCGATTGAAATCACCCTAATAAAACGTGGCCGCCGTGCCTTCACTTACGGGCAGTTTGACCACCCGTATTTGAGCTCCGTGTCATCATGCATTCATCAGTGGGAGCGCATCAAAGGCTCCAGCTCCGCTGTCTTGTCCTGATGAGCATGGCAGAAACCAGGCTGCACCGAACGCCTTTGGACATTTATTGCATGAGTGACATTGACCTATTCGAGCTGACCTGCCTTAACCGTGTTTCTCTCCATGCCTTGTATAGCGAGCTGCGGCCATGGTTAGCCCCCACCACAAGCAAGGGGCATGCAATTGCAGGTATGACCAAATTGGTTGGCTGCCTGCAATTTTTGGCGAATGGCTCGTTCCAGAGACTGGGTGCCTTCTCCGTGGGGATGTCCCAGTCTACGCTGAGCCGCAGCCTAACCAAGTTTTTGGATGGCATGGCTACCCTGGCACAAAATTTTATTTTTTTCCCTCAAACAGGTGAAGCCTGGAATGCGGTTAAGCTGGGCTTTTATAACATAGCCGACATGCCCAACGTCATTGGTGCAATTGATTGTACCCATGTCTCATTGGTCCCCCCTGCTGACCAGGAATATCTGTTCCGGTATGTGGTTTGGGTCTGTTTTTTTTTTTTATTTATTGTTTGGTGACCTTTTTTAAGGGTCACACTAATTGCTTTTTTTTGGGCTGTGTGCAGGAACAGGAAGATGGGACATTCCATCAATGTCCAGGCAGTGCCGGGACCTGATCTGCTTTTTTATAGTATATTTGCTGGATTCCCCGGGTCTACGCATGATGCCCATATATTGAGGAACTCCAGCCTATATGATCGATTTCAATCTGGCGATCTGTCTGGTGGATGGCTACTGGGTATGTGTATTAAACTTGTAGTTGTTGTCCACTATGTCTGATTTAGGTTTTGCCATTACAACACTAATCTGTGATTTTTTTTTTGGGGGGGGGTTTTGTTTTTTTTTTTAAATTAAAATTAAATGGTTGAAGTGATTGACCCCTATTGCGTCCTGTTCTTGCACTCTTATGTAAGTACCATCCCACAGACATTTTTAAGGAGTATAAAGGTTGGATGTGCAGGTAGGCTCATTCCAAATTTCATTTCCTCCAACACTACCCCGCTCACCTATTTGTCCATCTTTAATAATGTTGCTATGCACCCCTAAACTTTTTTAGTTTTTATAAACTTATGCTTTTTTTTTGTATTTTTGCAGGTGACTCTGGCTATCCTTTTCTCCCCTGGCTGCTCACCCCCATCCTGCACCCATCTTCCCAGGCAGAGGAGCGCTATAATACAGCCCATAGGAGGACTCGCTCTGTGGTTGAACGAGCATTTGGTTTACTAAAGATGCGTTTCCGCTGTCTGGATAAGACTGAGGGGGCACTCCAATATAAGCCGGGCAAGGTCATCCAAATTGTAATAGCTTGTGGAATGCTCCACGACCTGGCCATTCGTAGCCGTATTAGCAGATATTCTGACCTGCCTGCCGAGCATTTTTTTCTTTCTGAAGAGCACACCCCTCCTTTCTCAGGCAGCCAAAGTGGCACCGCACAAACAATACGTGCGCAACTTGTTGCTAATGTATTTGCATAGAACCCAAGTGTTTTTTTATTTCTACAAATTTTCATTTGTTTTGTTTTTTCGAAAAGCAAACTTACACGTGGGGTCAGATACTGTAACCAAAAACTTTAGTGGTATGTTGGGTAGGATGGTGCAGATGAATGATGGTGTGGGTGAATATTTGCAGCAATGTGTGCCAGGCTTTGATTAATGTGCTGCCACTGTTGGACTATGTCACCCATATGGCTGTTTAGGGCAGACAAATTTCTGTTTAATACCTCTAATTGTGTATTTAGGGTTGTTAGTTGGGTGCACACAGTGTCATTGAATTGCTGTGTGCTAGCTGAAAATGCTATATTTTCCTGCCGCCACGCTTCCTCCATAATTTGCAGTTGCCTTCTTTGGATAATATGGCGCCTGGGATGGGTTCTAGCAGTTGGACGGGTGGTTGGTTCTGGTTCTGAATGAGGTTGTGGATGTGGTGGTTGTGGCTGTGTTGACTGCGTTGCGGCCACTGGCTCAGTAGTTGTTTGTGACATCTGTGGTGTGTCTTCCTCCAAATCTCGGATATGTTCTATTATGGGTGGGCTTACTCTGTTCTGTAAATAAATATAGGTTCATTTTAGTTTTTTTATGGCACACCAATCGATCCTAGTTCAATGTTAAAAGTACACACAAAGGACCATTGACTTACCTCATCCAAATCCTCATTTTGGGTTCGTTGTGTTGAATCCTGGTTTGGCCTTGGCCTCGGGGATAAGCCAGGGGTTGCTTGGCCTTGTGTGTCCTGTTGACTTTGTCCTTTGAATTGAGAATGTAACACCAAGTACAGTGTGTTGTCTAGCAGAACACTGGCTTTTGTCCCTCATTTTAAAAGCTCATGGCAAATTCAAACTCACCTTGGGACCTTACATTCCGGTCTGTGTCGTGTGCCTCTTGCAGGCCCTGGACGCTGGCCGGGTGTATGTTTGTATAGACATGTTCCTCGGCGGGTGTTAGGATTATTTTTGTGGGTAAGCCACCCCCTGTCTGCTGGCTGGGGAAGATTAAATCACACCTAATAAGTGTTACATCCTGTTACCAATGCGACTATAAAAGCATTTAAAATGGGCTTTACCTCTGCTGCCGGCGCATGTCCATTTTTTTTTTTTTGCTGTAATATTTAAGGTCCCCAAATTTCCTTTTGATTTGTTCAATATCTCTCCAGACAGATCCCACACTATTTACTTGCCGGCAAATATTAGTCCAGATCTCCTGCTTTGCCTGCTTTGTGGTGGATTTGGAAGTACGGCCAAATAGGGCATCATAATGCTCACAAACAGCATTGGCAACAGCCATGCTTTGTGCATCGGAAAAACGGGCTGTTAGGGACACACGGCGTAGTTGGCGCCCACATGGGTGTGTGGTGTCCCCTGCATCAGTTGAAATAGATGGTTGGCTATCTGGGGATTCGTGTGTGGTTCTTGTACTTAGGGGGGAGTGTTATGGTGTGTGTGTGCTGCTCTGGGTTAATGTCTGGGTGCCTGTGGAGCTTTCACCTGTTGAGCTGGATGGGGAATCTGAGTTAGTGGAACTTTGAGACCCAGAGGGTTGAGGTGGAGGGGTGGGTGACCTGGGTGGGGTGGAGGGTTTGGCACTACGCTTACCCTTGCTGGTGTGTTTGTTTTTTTGTGTATGCTTGGTGTGTTGCGGGGGAGGATGCTGCAGGGTCTTAATAGATTTGGCACCCTTGTGTGGTCGTGTTGCTTTTGCAGGTTGTGGAGAATGTGTCAAGGGATCCTTGCTCCTGCGTTTCTTGTGATGTGCCTGTGTCTGTGGCGTAACCACCGTTTTAGTCGGGGCATGTTCAGCATGGGTCTTGTGCCTGCTCTTATGTTGTTTTTTAGATGATGCATGTGTGCGGCTACTATGCGCCTCTGGGCTTTTGTGGCTCTTCCTGCTCCCTTTTAGTCTGCCCATATTGATATGGTATCCAACACAGAGCTCAGTGCATTGACCTTTAAATATTTTTACTGTGTGGACGTGTTCAGCTGCCTGTGTGCCTGCGTGCGCGCACGAACGCATGTCACCGCGGGGGAACGTCATAGCCATACCCGGAACGCCTTCAAAAATGTCGCCAGCGATATACACAGCGGAGCAGGACGACCTAATCATGGATGTGAGTAGGCGAGCGTGCGTTTATGTGCGTGCACAAGGCGCTTTAAAAAAATAGCTATGGCAGGCCAAGATTAATGAGGATCAACTGACTTGTTAAAGTAAACTACTAGGCCACCTTACTTTTAAACATGTGCGCAACATCAAACTAGCCTACATGCAGATTGTAGATCTAGGCCCATGTAAGTAGCAATGAGGGGCAGAAAGTGACTTTAGGTAGGGCAGGAGACTTGGACATGTTTTTGTGTGACTAATGGGGTACCATTGTGTTTTTTCCAAACAGATGATGCTGAGGAATCGCTACGATTTCCTGTCGTGCGATTTCGAGAAGAGGACGTTGGCGCTGGCGGTGGTAGACGCGATTGCCCGCATATCGGGGACCACCTATACCTTCACTCAGATCGGCCAACACTGGTCTGACTTAAAGAGGAGGCATATGCCCCGGGTGAGGTGGTACTTTGCCAAACATTTTCCATGTAAGTGTGGCAACTTGACATGCAAGATTCACACTGGCCTTGGCTGGGCCTGTTTTTATGATTGTGTTTATATTTCAGCTCATGAATGGAATATGCGTTGCAGCCCCACCCGGAAAAGAGCCCGCAGCCCAGTGTTGGACGAAGCTGGGGAAGGTATAGGTGGCCCATCGCCAGTGTCAACGCCCACCTCCTCCTCTGCCAGTGAGTATGAGGGCCCCTTAGACCTCAGTATGCGGGGGGGGGGAATCGCACGACAGGGAGTCTAGCCTCACTGAGCAGCAACCTGACTCCGGTAAGACTATCCAAATAACATATGTCTTGATACATGCAAGAAAGACATAGACTAATGTGCACTATTGTTCTATGTAGATTCTGACGTCGCAGGCCCATCCCAAGGGATAGTCGAGGGAGGTGCCGAACCAGAAGAGGTGGCTGGGGAAGGTGAGTGATTTGATGCCTCGAAGCATAACCTAATCTGACATTCAGGAGGCACAAAGAGTAACTAATATACTTGTGTTTTGGATCCAAACAGATTCAGAGCCGGACGTACTGCTGGACCCAGGGAGGAGGCTGCGCCCCAGACGCCCTGTTGCCCAAAAGCAATGTAAGTTTTTGTTATTTTTGGGAAAACTAGTTTAAACTCATGTCCCCCCAAATAACAAAATTCAAATAAAATAAACACTAAAAATGATGATGTTTTTCTTTCACAGATCAAAGAAACGGCAACTCTTTTAAAGGAGCTACCCATTTTAATAAAAATGTTAATGTTGTTATTGGACACATTTTCCCCAAAATTTTAAAAGTAAAAAAAAAAAAGTTTTACAGTAAAAAAACAAAACACTAAAAAAAAGTGTGGTGTGTTTTATTTCCTGCCAATGTACGTTATTACAACATAATCATACTGTTACATGTCCCAAAAGGTAAGTATATGGGACAAGGAATAGAAAGAAGAAGGAGAAGAAAACACAGAATAAGAAAAGAGATTAAGGTAAGCATTATAGACAAGGAAGAAGAAGAAACAGAGATTAAGGTAAGCATTATAGACAAGGAAGAAGAAGAAACAGAGATTAAGGTAAGCATTATAGACAAGGAAGAAGAAGAAACAGAGATTAAGGTAAGTATTATAGACAAGGAAGAAGAAGAAACAGAGATTAAGGTAAGCATTATAGACAAGGAAGAAGAAGAAACAGAGATTAAGGTAAGCATTATAGACAAGGAAGAAGAAGAAACAGAGATTAAGGTAAGCATTATAGACAAGGAAGAAGAAGAAACAGAGATTAAGTTAAACATTATAGACAAGGAAGAAGAAGAAACAGAGATTAAGGTAAGCATTATAGACAAGGAAGAAGAAGAAACAGAGATTAAGGTAAGCATTATAGACAAGGAAGAAGAAGAAACAGAGATTAAGGTAAGCATTATAGACAAGAAAGAAGAAGAAACAGAGATTAAAGTAAGCATTATAGACAATCCAGAAGAAGAAATATGTGAGTATACTTGTCCGAAACATCAAAATAGGGGTGAAAACGGAAACGGATGGCAAGAAGGTACGTTTGGAAACCCATTAAAAAGGACGGAAAAACGGATCGTCCGTGTGAACGGGAACGGAAGCCACGACGAAATAGCATGCCCCCGAGAGGGGGAAAAACCCTTCCCGATTGAAGACACAGAAACGGAGCATTAACCCCCCCCCCGACGGCGGTTCTGCATCACATTTTAACCCCGGGACAAATGTTAGCAAAATGGGCCATAGGAAAAATGGAACTAAATAAGGTCAGATCAGGGGAGGCTTTGCATCAGGCCACAGATGTTCCACTTTCGGCATCTCACTGGATGCCAGTTCTGATGAATTTGAAAAGTATTTTCCGGTACTAGTAACATATGAACATCCAGATACAGGGCTAATTGTAACAGAATTTTTAGACATGGTCTCATGTCCATCTGGTAAAGCACATGACATATTTGAGGTAGTTGATGCCATGTTAAAAAAACATAATGTGTCCTGGAATCAGAGCCGTAGCAGCCATGAGGCGAATGAGGCACTGGCCTTGGGCGCAGCTACAGCTTCATGCAAGGGGCGCAGCCAGGGCCTTATTGATTTAATTTTAAAAAAATCAACTTGCGAGTGATCCCCAGCCCTGACAAGCCCAGCTCCTCATTGGCCAGCCCAGCTCCACCCCATCCCTGCTTGCAGCTGCAGCCTGTCTTCTTCCTATGATAAGAGCAACGTGCTGCAAATGGGGGCGTGGCACTGCATCAGATGTATGTATGAATGGAGGAGCACCAATAATGCTGACCTTGTGGCGTAGCGTGGGGGATGGGCGCTGTGTTGCTAGGGGGCGGGAGTTAGAAGAAGGGCTGTGTGTGTGTGATCACTGGGGCCCGCCCCCCCAGACACATCATCAACCTGCTGCCTGTTTCTCCCAGCCCGTGAGGAGGAAACCTGCAGCACTGCTAAGCTTCGTGTAGGTAGGTGTGTGTGTCTCTTTCTCACTGTCTATCTGTGTGTGTGCGTGTCTGTTTGTCTGTCTCTGTCTGTGACACTGTCTGTGTGTGTGTGTGTGTGTGTGTGTGTGTGTGTGTGTGTCTGCCTGTCTGCCTGTCTGTGACGCTGTCTATCTGTCTGTGTGTGTGTGTGTGTGTCTGTCTGTCTGTCTGTCTGTGACACTATCTGTCTGTGTGTGTGTGTCTCTCTGTCTGTGTGTGTGTGTGTGTGTGTGTGTGTGTGTGTGTGTGTGTGTCTGTCTGTCTGTCTGTGACACTATCTGCCTGTGTGTGTGTGTCCCTCTCTATCTGTCTGTGTGTGTGTGTGTGTGTGTGTCTGTCTGTGACACTGTCTATCTGTCTCTGTGTGTGTCTCTCTCACTATGTGTGTGTGTGTGTGTGTGTGTGTGTGTGTGTGTGTGTGTGTCACTGTTTATCTGTGTGTGTGTGTGTGTGTGTGTGTGTGTGTGTGTGTGTCTCTGTCTGTGTGTGTGTCTGTCTGTCTGTCTGTCTGTGACACTGTTTGTGTGTGTGTGTGTGTCTGTCTGTCTGTCTGTCTGTCTGGCTGCCTGTGACACTGTCTATCTGTGTGTGTGTGTGTGTGTGTGTCTTTCTCTGTAAGACTTTATATATATTTACCATTTAATAAAGCACTGACCAAATCTGGCTATGGTTTGCATGATGGGACCCTGATTAAAGCAGAACAAAATCCAACAGCGTCTGGTAAGAAATCTAAAAGATTCCAGGGCCTGCCGCTGGCTTTTCCCTGATTGGAATGCCCCACTGTGTGGACACCCTCCCAGACGCCCATAAAAACGTACCTTTCCCCACTCCAGTGGCGCATGCATGGCTCTCGTCCAATGAGTGCCGCTTGCTTTGACGTCATTGTTTACAACGGAGAGCATGTGCGTCTTATGGGTGCTCCCACCCCAGCCATGCAGGTGAGTTTTTTGGGCTTCCCCGGGGGTTTCACACAGCAGGGCATCCCACTTTAGGATGCCTCGACGGCATAGAGCAAAGCAATAAAGTCAAATTCACAGGTTTGGTTCTGCTTTAAAGATAAAAAACCTTCCCCCAATCCTCACCGATCTGCTGAACCCCCCGTCATCCCTCCCCCCCCCCGCGGTTTTATTTTTGGCCAGTTTTTACTCACCTTGCCAGGGCATCCATCTTCTGGGTTTTACTGGGCAAATCTCTCAGTTTGGCCAGTAAAACTCACCTCTCCTCGGTCCATTGGTGCATGCGTGGTCTCTTGTCCAATCAGAGCCCATTGCAGTGTTTACATCCTTCAGCAAATGGCTCTAATCGGACGAAACCCGGCGCAAGTGCTGCTGGAGAGGGGGAAGGTGAGTGTTTACAGGCGCCGTGGAATCTTTCAGGCCAACCACTAATGAGTTTTATTCCGCTTTAAAAGCTGGTAAACCTGGGGATGCCCTTATGTGTGAAACCCCAGGTAATGCTCCCATGGCGCATGCCCAGACTTACAGCAAATTAGAATATTTTGCATCACCCTGCAATCTATTCTGAATGAATGAAGTGCCAGGAACCTCCCGCTCAGCGTGCCCACACTGGCCATTTAGCCACGAAGATGCCATCTCTGGCTGCACATGCACTGTGGGATCCGAGGGGGTTTTACAGAGTGGGATATTCTAGATCAAAAGAGGGAAACGGCTGGCCCTGGAATCCTTTAGACTTTAGGGCTGTCCAAATCGGTTTTGATATGCTTTTACAATATGTGTGAAGTGTGTGTAGTGGATGTAGTAGAGTGTTTGGGGGGTAATTGTGTATGTGTGTGTAGGTCAGGGGTTAAAATGGAACAACACCCAGCCTGGCCAGTCCCAGGGGCATCCCTGAATTGCCCTGCTGAGTTAAGCCCCCGGGGGTGCGAGTAATCACTTACCTTTCCTGGTTCTAGCCGTGCATGTGTGGACTCCTGGCCAATCAGGGCTGTTTGCCATGACAATGTAATTCGGCAAATGGCTCTCATTGTTTTCAATCCTCTGCATCCTCAGGCTGTGCACACACTCCCGTCCCATCCATTTAGATAGGCTGGACGCCGCTTGGCATGTAGCCGCTTGCGCTCTCTATTGAAGTCAATGAGAGCCATTTGCTGAAGGACATAGTCACAGCAAATGGCTCGCAGTAGAGAAGAGACATGCATCAGTCATTGGATGCAGGAAAGGTGAGTGAATCCTGGCGTCCTGGGGGGGTTTCACACAGCAGGGCATCCCAGTTTGTGATGCCACCAAGGAATGGAACAAAACCGGGAATGTCAGAAACCAGGGTTTTGTTCCACTTTGACTGTATGTATGGGAGGTTAAAACAGACCAAAACCTGAGTTTTGGCACCCCTTTACTGGGGCATCCTGAAACCTCAAGGAACGCCAAAAATCTCGACTATCTCCCGTGGTGCTTGCACAGGCTTCCAGTAACACAGTATAGATTAAACGAGCCAGTTTTCTTTTCTGCATGAATGGAAGACTTGGAACCACCCACTGGCTGCTCCCTTCCTGCTATGTGGCTGTGCTGGCCATTAAGACAAAGGGATGCCGCTGCATGCCACTACAGGGCTGGATGAAACTGGTTAAGGTCTGGTTTCACATGTGTGGGGTTATTAGTGTGTGTGTGTGCTTTGGGGTGTAAGAGTGGTTGGGCGGTGTAATAAGGATAATGGTGTGTGTTTGTGGAGCTAATGGTGTGAGGGGTTAATGGGGTGTTTGCCCTTGCTGATTCCCCTCTCCCTCATTGAAGGCCCGTTTCTTACCTGATCCTTGCTCTCTTGGCAAAATGGACCTATGATTGGCCACTAGCTGCCACATTGACTCTGGACCCAATGGCCACCGGTCTACAATCTTAGAGCCCTGTTTTATTGGGGTAATACAGATTGGGTTTGCAGGGGTAGTATATGAGCATCAGCACAGTGAGCATATTTTTGGTTTTGGATGTCTGTGATGAATGTTAATGGGTTAAAGTGTATGTCCGGCTTCCTGGACATGATCACCAGGAATTTAATTATCCTGGTGATTGGTACTTGTCCCTGGGGCATTCTGGTTTGGGATAACCTGTAGTGTGAAACCCCCCTAGGATTGCCCACTCAACTAAACCTTTTCACGGTTCCCACTGCACATGTGTGGGCTTTCGTCCAATCTGTGTTATACTGTGTTATACTAATGTCATTGTTTTGAACTGTGCGTCGGAATCGGGAGTGACAGCAGCCACATCCCTAGTTCCCCTATGCACGCTCCCTTGTGCAGCCTATCTGAATGGTAGGGACAAGGAGCATGTTTTGCAGTAGGGATGCCGGGGGTGCGGCATGCAAGCGAGGGACCGACGGAAATGTAAGGGGTTTTCAGGCCACTGCAGGGGCTCAAAATGGGGCATCCTGATTCAGGATGTGCCAGGGGCACTTAGTCAGCTGACCCTGGAGTATTTTAGAGTTCAGAGCCAGCTGGGCTGGTGATTGGTCCACTTTTAAAATAAAAAATGTGACCTAGCCCACGACAGGTGGCCATTCCCCTGCACTTGGTGGCTATAACTGAATCTCTGCTTAACTGGCTAATCACTATGAGATCAGGGCTGCTACTGCACTGACTGGCCGCCTAAGCCAACAGTTGTGTTTGGAGTTCTGATTATTAATTGTGGGATGTGGGTTGATCTTTTTGTATTATGCCTATTAATTGTGGGCTCCATTCTTGCATCAGGAGCCTAAAGCTGCTGAACAACCAGACTACGAAAGTTTTGATTCTCGACTCAACAAAAGGTAAAAATATAATAATAGTTTGGCTACTGACTTTCAAAAAGAGGTCCACTGCTTTATATCTGGATACAGTTTATTCTGCGATTTCTTTGGGCTTGCTTTATTATCTCTTTGGGTAAGACTTTTTTTCTGTGGTATAGATGGCACACACAAGTATTCTTCCTCAGCATTTAACTCATCCATGCATTGGGTGTACACATCCCCGAAGCAGGGGGCTGCCCTAAGTATGGCACTTGGGGAGTATTTGGGGGTTAGGTACCTTGCTTAAGAGCACCAAGATTCATGTCTGCACCCTTACCTCTAGGCCATGACTGCCCCATTCTGTAGTAATACCTCAAGGCAGCTGGAGTTAGTGGTATTTTTCTTAGACAATTAGCTAGTCAACTAAAGATTGCCTCAGGCAGCAGAGAGTATAGGTTCACCCCTGATCATGGATGCTAACAGTGCATTTTTTACGCAGGTGCGGGCAACTGCCAACAACACACACAACAACCACCTCACCAGGCACCGATGAACTATCTCCACTCACTCACTGCTGATCCCTTGTTTCAGTCTTATTGCTGACTTGCTCTCTTGCTGCATCCCGCATGTACTACACAGTTGTAGCCTCCTCTACTACACTCACGCCACCTCTCCCACTTAGTTGGGGGGGCGGGCGCACAAATAGTGCCTAGGGCAGCGTGAACCCTAAATACGGCCCTGAATAGCATTGCTCCCAACAGTTGCAACTGCGTCTAGCTTGGATCTACTGCATTTTATTCATGACTATAATTTAGCTGAATCTTACCCAAATATAGAAATAAGTATAAGGATATTCCTTAGTTTGCCAGTAACCGTAGCATCTTGTGAACAAAGCTTTAGCACGTTGAAACTCATTAAAAACTACCTCAAAGCATCAACTTTGATGTAGTTATTGACAAATTTACTTCATTGAAGGCACGAAAAGTTAAACTTTAAAACCTAATCCACTTTATTGATTTATTTTATTAAGTATTTATGTGCAAAGCTCGGCAAAAGGAGCTTTAGTTAGAGGACAGAGATTGTATGTCATTTTTCATACTTATCCTACATTTTCAGTTACTGTAGTCCACTGATCAGAAAAATATGTAATTTGTAGTAGCACCTCAATGCTCTATGTTCTGGGTGATTATAGACTTTTTCGATGGGTTTAGGTGCTCTGTTTATTTTATTTATAAGTTGTTATGATTCTGATACTTCTTTGTCACATGTTAGGTGCACATGTTAAGTTACATACCTTCTTGAATCTCATGTAGCTGAAAAATTAACAGTTCTATTCTACATTCTTTATGCCTATTTTCCTTAATGTCTCTCAAAATAATCCAGTAAACAATAAACAAAACAAAAAGAAAAGTTATATATATATATTATTATATATAAACATTTTTTTTTTTTTTTTTTTGCGGGGGGGGGGGGGGGGGGGGGTTGGGTGCGATTTTCTGGGCTTGCCTCGGGCGCAAAAGAAGCTAGCTACAGCTCTGCCTGGAATATGTGTGCTACATATTCTGCTGATAATGCAGCCAACAAGCAGGGAAAACACAACAGTGTGGTGTCCAGAATATGCAATTCTCAGAGCTGTGAACCACTTAATCTATCTAATGGCTGAACATGGGGCAAAACCTTTATCCATAAGTGGAGGACCTTATCATTGACATCTACTTCCATTTTCAAAAGAGTGCAAAAAGGGTTTGCCGGAATACATGGCATTTTGCAATACTGGGGTTAGGAAAATAGTGAAGCATGGGAAAACCCGCTGGCTGTCTCTTGAAAAGGTTATTGAAAGGTTTAATTGGGATGCCCTCAAGGCTTATTTGTCCAGCACATTTGATGAAGACAGTGGTTCTCTTGGTGCTAGGGAAAAGCGCATTCTTTCAATGATAACCAATCCAATGACAAAAGTATATCTTCTGTTTCTGCACTCTGTCGTCCTGGTGTTCAATTCTTTTAATGTACTGCTGCAAGGACTGAAGCACCAATGGTTCACCGCTTATACCAATCAATGGAAAACTTGTACAGGGATTTGCTGGTCAGATTTGTCCAACCAGCTATCATTTCTGGTGCTCTAAACATCATGGACATTAATTATTCTGATCCATCTGTTCAACTACCTTAGAATGATATTCTTATTGGGTTTGAAGCTAAAAATTATTTGAGGAGAGAGAACCTGATCCATACTCCCATGTTCCATAAATTGACTAAGGAAATTGTAGATTTTTATTGTAAAGCATTGAACTATATGAAAAAAAGCCATGCCTCTGGGGGACCCAATACTTAACCCTTTAAATGCCAAGCACGTAGTTTCTACGTGGTTGCTTCTCCTACCGTTAAGTGCCAAGCACGTAGAAACTACGTGCCTGGCATTTCCCCCAAACAGTTAAAAAATAGAAAAAAAAAACACTTACCTCTGGTATCCCCGTGAAGCTTGGGGTCCCCTCTTCCTGCGGGGGGCATCTGATCGCCCCCCCGTCGTCCTCCGTCTTCAGGAGGGGGCCTGAAACCAGTCGCCCCCCCCCCCGTTTCCAGCGCTGACATCGGCGCTGTAAAAAAAAAAAAAAAACTGTCATTTACTCACCTCCGCGCCCGAGCCTTCTGTCGGGTCTCCTCTTCACCAGGGGGGGGTCCGATCCCCCCCCTGGGCTGCGCAGTCTTCAGGTGAGGACCCTCTTCCGGGTCCTCACCTCTAGTAATGGCGGCGATGGCCGCCACCTCCTAGCCCCGCCCATTGTGGGAGGAGCGGGATGACGTCATCCCGCTCCTCCTATACCCCCTCCGAGCTCCGGCATCTGTCAGATGCCGGTGGTGATCGGAGCAGGGCGGGTGTCAGGTGAGGAGGCTCCGATCGGAGCCCCCTCGCCTGTCACCCGCCCTGCGCCGATCACTACCGCCATCTGTCACTGACATGACAGCGGCGAGGGACAGCAGCGAGGGTCGCCGGATCGGAGGTGAGTACAGTGTAAAAAAAGAAAAATAAAGATTTTTTTTTCTTGTGTCTGTGTCTTATTTACTTTTAACCCCTTGTGAACTGGTAAGGGGTCCATGACCCCTATACCAGTTCACAAGGCTGGGGGGATGGCAAGCCACCTGCGCTAGCGGGTGGCTTGCCATTAACCCCTGGCACCCCCATTACCTGCCCCCCCAAAGGCCGGGGGGGGGGCAGAAGAGCCCGGGCCCACATAGGCTATGTGGGCTCGTAGGCTGCAGGGTGGGGGGCCACAAAAGCTGGCCCCCCCACTCTGTGCCTACAAGCCCCCATAGCTGGTCCCGGGCTGGTTACTTTGGGTAAGGGGGACCCCACGTCAATTTTTCTTTTGATTTTTAAGGGTTTTTAAAGTGGACCAACACCCACCCGTGATCGGCCCGGGAATCTATAAGATTCCCGGGCCGATCACCTCCCTCCCCGCGGGACATCCGAGATCGGGATGTCCCGTGGGGTGAAACCCCCCCAAACCCCCTAAACTCCTTACCTCCTTACCCCGCCTCCCTCGCGCCCCTCTAGTCGTGCGCGCGCCCGCGCCGGCCGTCTGTGAATGGCCGGCGCGGGCACGCGCGCGTCAACAGGGACGCGCGGGAGGCGGCGGCGGAGGAGCCGCTTGTCCGCGGCTTGTCCGTCGCCGCTGACAGAGGTGAGTTCGGGGGGTTCGGGGGGGTTTCACACAGCGGGGCACCCCGATCGGGGGTGCCCCACCGAAGTGGACCAAGACCCAGGATAGTCAAAATCCTGGGTGTTGGTCCACTTTAACCCTTAAAAATAAAAAAAAAATGGGGTCTCCCTCCCCTGGGAGGGGGGACCCTATGTCATTTTTTTTCTCGATTTAACCCTTTGTAGTGTGGATGGTAGTTGTATTTTTTTTGTGAATGTTATAAAATACTTGTTTCAGTTAGAGGGGTCTCCTGGGCAGGAACAGGGGGCTACCGATAAATATGTGGTACCGTTCTAATCGGTAGAAATGGGGCTTTCACATGCAATATGATTTTCCTTAATAAAATACATTTTTTATTTAAAATAAAGGAGTCAATTTTCTAAAAAAATTTTTTATTTATTTATTTTTTTTTTTACTTAATAATATTGTAAAAAAAAAAAAAAAATTACAAACAAGACATTTCGTGTTAAAGCCTAAACTCTGCTGCAAAAAATATATATATAATTTTCCTGAAAGTTCCAGCAAAAATGGCGCAAAACATGGCGCAAAACATGACGCAAAATGGGGAAAAATGGCCTGTCAACAGAGGGTGACAAAATCTCAAGTAGGCTGGCAATTAAAACGGTTAATAGTACCTATGCATGTTGGGTATTGTTCTGTTCGGGGGACCTTGCGCTTTCAGACTTAGCTTGTTTTTTCTGGTTTGCATATTTATATTTTAGGAAAAGGTGTTTTTTATTCAGCTTTTTTATAAAATTTTTAGGGAAACCCTGCGCAACCAAAGAATTCTTTGAGGTAATAATTCCAGAAAGATGAGCCCACTAGAACAAGCTGGGTACCCTTAGAAAGCTTAACGTGTGTACTTTCAGGGACTATATGGTTTATGGGGGATATTCCAAATGTCAAGGGTTGTTTTGGTTGAAAAATCGCAAGGTGCGCACTTTGTCTGCAGAGCTGAAATTTTCAAGTAAAATTACCGTTACGCACATGCTTTACTTTGGGGTGTTTGGCAACTCTTCCCTTGACAGTAGCTATGCATGTTGGGTATTGTTCTGTTCGGGGGATGTTGCGTTTTCAGATTAAACTTGTTTTTTCTTGTTTGTATATAGTTTTTTTAGGAAAATGTGGCTTTGATTCTGCTTTTTTATCCTTTTTTTAGGGAAACTCTTTGCAACCAAAGAATCCATTGAGGGATTACTTCCAGAAAACTATGGCCACATCAACAAGCCTGGTACGCCTAGAAAGCCTGAGGTGTGTACTTCCAGAGAATATATAGTTTGTTGGGGGTATTTCAAATGTAAAGGGTTGTTTTTCTGGAAAAACTGCAAGGTGCGCATATTGCGTAGCACAGTTGTATTTTATCTGAAAATCCCCTAAAGCGCTGTTTCAGTTTGGGGGAGTCTCCTGGGCAGGAAAGGGTGTCTACCTATACATATGTGGTACCGCTGTAACCGGGAGAAATTGGGATTTCACACGCAATAAGATTTCATTGACAAACTTTTTTTTTTTTTGCACATATTTCACCCAAAAATATTGAGAATACACCTAAAAAATGACAAACAAGACATTTCATGTTAAAGCCCAGACTCTGCTGAAAAAAACAATATATAATTTTCCTGGGAAATCCCTGGAAATCCCTTCAAAAATCGCATTTGAACATGGGGAGCGCAAAATAGTGCAAAATGGTCTGGCAACAGAGTGTGACAAAAACTCCAGGTAGGCTGGCACTTAAAGGGTTAAAAGCATTGCATTTGTGGATCTATATGCACGACTATCATCAAGTATTGAGGATATTCACACTATCATTGACCGTTTTCCAAAGGTCATTGATGACATGGACATGGACAAACTGCTAAACGAGTTTAGAGACTATCAAAGCAGCTAGGGATGAGCGAATCGATCCGGACGAACCCGGATTCGATCCGAATTTCAGGAAAAATTCGATTCGGATCGAATCCGAATTTCCCCGCGATTCGATCACTCGAAGTTTTCCTTTAACATCCATTCATTTACATTTACAGGCATTCTAAGATGGCGGACGGGACATGTCTGGACATCTATCCCGCGCCAGTGCAAGCTGGGGCAGTCACATGCAGCCTATCAGCAGCCAGCAAGCCCGGTGACGTCACACAGCGGTATTTAACGGCGGCCATCTTGCTTTTCCTCATTTCTCTATTGCATTCGTGACAGACAGAACGCTGTGTAGCTGAGGCACTTAGACAGGCAGGGACAGACAGGGACAGGCTGGAGACAGGCAGGAGACAGGCAGGAGACAGGCAGGAGACAGGCAGGAGACAGGCAGGAGACAGACAGGAGACAGACAGAAAGCCAGGGAAAGGTAGGAAAAACGGAGGCTGTGACAGGGAGATTTTTTTTTTTTCATCCAGCCTTTGTTAGCGTTTTCAGGCTGCTTATAGTAACTAACTGTGCATATATACTGAACTGATCTTAAGTCTGCTGTGAGGCATCCCATTCTGTGACTAAAGCAGCCTCTGTTTAAGACCATATAAGCATTTGCTCTTATCATATTTGAAATTAGCCTGATAAAGACACTTTTGCTGGGCAAAGCACTACTGGACCCTGCCAGGTCCATTCCTGCCCAGGGCATCCCATTCTGTGACTAAAGCAGCCTCTGTTTAAGACCATATAAGCATTTGCTCTTATCATATTTGAAATTAGCCTGATAAAGACACTTTTGCTGGGCAAAGCACTACTGGACCCTGCCAGGTCCATTCCTGCCCAGGGCATCCCATTCTGTGACTACAGCAGCCTCTGTTTAAGACCATATAAGCATTTGCTCTTATCATATTTGAAATTAGCCTGATAAAGACACTTTTGCTGGGCAAAGCACTACTGTACCCTGCCAGGTCCATTCCTGCCCAGGGCATCCCATTCTGTGACTAAAGCAGCCTCTGTTTAAGACCATATAAGCATTTGCTCTTATCATATTTGAAATTAGGCCTGATAAAGACACTTTTGCTGGGCAAAGCACTACTGGACCCTGCCAGGTCGATTCCTGCCCAGGGCATCCCATTCTGTGACTAAAGCAGCCTCTGTTTAAGACCATATAAGCATTTGCTCTTATCATATTTGAAATTAGGCCTGATAAAGACACTTTTGCTGGGCAAAGCACTACTATACCCTGCCAGGTCCATTCCTGCCCAGGGCATCCCATTCTGTGACTAAAGCAGCCTCTGTTTAAGACCATATAAGCATTTGCTCTTATCATATTTGAAATTAGCCTGATAAAGACACTTTTGCTGGGCAAAGCACTACTGGACCCTGCCAGGTCCATTCCTGCCCAGGGCATCCCATTCTGTGACTAAAGCAGCCTCTGTTTAAGACCATATAAGCATTTGCTCTTATCATATTTGAAATTAGCCTGATAAAGACACTTTTGCTGGGCAAAGCACTACTGGACCCTGCCAGGTCCATTCCTGCCCAGGGCATCCCATTCTGTGACTACAGCAGCCTCTGTTTAAGACCATATAAGCATTTGCTCTTATCATATTTGAAATTAGCCTGATAAAGACACTTTTGCTGGGCAAAGCACTACTGTACCCTGCCAGGTCCATTCCTGCCCAGGGCATCCCATTCTGTGACTAAAGCAGCCTCTGTTTAAGACCATATAAGCATTTGCTCTTATCATATTTGAAATTAGCCTGATAAAGACACTTTTGCTGGGCAAAGCACTACTGGACCCTGCCAGGTCCATTCCTGCCCAGGGCATCCCATTCTGTGACTAAAGCAGCCTCTGTTTAAGACCATATAAGCATTTGCTCTTATCATATTTGAAATTAGCCTGATAAAGACACTTTTGCTGGGCAAAGCACTACTGTACCCTGCCAGGTCCATTCCTGCCCAGGGCATCCCATTCTGTGACTAAAGCAGCCTCTGTTTAAGACCATATAAGCATTTGCTCTTATCATATTTGAAATTAGCCTGATAAAGACACTTTTGCTGGGCAAAGCACTACTGGACCCTGCCAGGTCCATTCCTGCCCAGGGCATCCCATTCTGTGACTACAGCAGCCTCTGTTTAAGACCATATAAGCATTTGCTCTTATCATATTTGAAATTAGCCTGATAAAGACACTTTTGCTGGGCAAAGCACTACTGTACCCTGCCAGGTCCATTCCTGCCCAGGGCATCCCATTCTGTGACTAAAGCAGCCTCTGTTTAAGACCATATAAGCATTTGCTCTTATCATATTTGAAATTAGGCCTGATAAAGACACTTTTGCTGGGCAAAGCACTACTGGACCCTGCCAGGTCGATTCCTGCCCAGGGCATCCCATTCTGTGACTAAAGCAGCCTCTGTTTAAGACCATATAAGTATTTGCTCTTATCATATTTGAAATTAGGCCTGATAAAGACACTTTTGCTGGGCAAAGCACTACTGTACCCTGCCAGGTCCATTCCTGCCCAGGGCATCCCATTCTGTGACTAAAGCAGCCTCTGTTTAAGACCATATAAGCATTTGCTCTTATCATATTTGAAATTAGCCTGATAAAGACACTTTTGCTGGGCAAAGCACTACTGGACCCTGCCAGGTCCATTCCTGCCCAGGGCATCCCATTCTGTGACTAAAGCAGCCTCTGTTTAAGACCATATAAGCATTTGCTCTTATCATATTTGAAATTAGCCTGATAAAGACACTTTTGCTGGGCAAAGCACTACTGTACCCTGCCAGGTCCATTCCTGCCCAGGGCATCCCATTCTGTGACTAAAGCAGCCTCTGTTTAAGACCATATAAGCATTTGCTCTTATCATATTTGAAATTAGGCCTGATAAAGACATTTTTGCTGGGCAAAGCACTACTGGACCCTGCCAGGTCGATTCCTGCCCAGGGCATCCCATTCTGTGACTAAAGCAGCCTCTGTTTAAGACCATATAAGCATTTGCTCTTATCATATTTGAAATTAGGCCTGATAAAGACACTTTTGCTGGGCAAAGCACTACTGGACCCTGCCAGGTCCATTCCTGCCCAGGGCATCCCATTCTGTGACTACAGCAGCCTCTGTTTAAGACCATATAAGCATTTGCTCTTATCATATTTGAAATTAGCCTGATAAAGACACTTTTGCTGGGCAAAGCACTACTGTACCCTGCCAGGTCCATTCCTGCCCAGGGCATCCCATTCTGTGACTAAAGCAGCCTCTGTTTAAGACCATATAAGCATTTGCTCTTATCATATTTGAAATTAGCCTGATAAAGACACTTTTGCTGGGCAAAGCACTACTGGACCCTGCCAGGTCCATTCCTGCCCAGGGCATCCCATTCTGTGACTAAAGCAGCCTCTGTTTAAGACCATATAAGCATTTGCTCTTATCATATTTGAAATTAGCCTGATAAAGACACTTTTGCTGGGCAAAGCACTACTGGACCCTGCCAGGTCCATTCCTGCCCAGGGCATCCCATTCTGTGACTAAAGCAGCCTCTGTTTAAGACCATATAAGCATTTGCTCTTATCATATTTGAAATTAGCCTGATAAAGACACTTTTGCTGGGCAAAGCACTACTGTACCCTGCCAGGTCCATTCCTGCCCAGGGCATCCCATTCTGTGACTAAAGCAGCCTCTGTTTAAGACCATATAAGCATTTGCTCTTATCATATTTGAAATTAGGCCTGATAAAGACATTTTTGCTGGGCAAAGCACTACTGGACCCTGCCAGGTCGATTCCTGCCCAGGGCATCCCATTCTGTGACTAAAGCAGCCTCTGTTTAAGACCATATAAGCATTTGCTCTTATCATATTTGAAATTAGGCCTGATAAAGACACTTTTGCTGAGCAAAGCACTACTGGACCCTGCCAGGTCCATTCCTGCCCAGGGCATCCCATTCTGTGACTACAGCAGCCTCTGTTTAAGACCATATAAGCATTTGCTCTTATCATATTTGAAATTAGCCTGATAAAGACACTTTTGCTGGGCAAAGCACTACTGTACCCTGCCAGGTCCATTCCTGCCCAGGGCATCCCATTCTGTGACTAAAGCAGCCTCTGTTTAAGACCATATAAGCATTTGCTCTTATCATATTTGAAATTAGCCTGATAAAGACACTTTTGCTGGGCAAAGCACTACTGGACCCTGCCAGGTCCATTCCTGCCCAGGGCATCCCATTCTGTGACTAAAGCAGCCTCTGTTTAAGACCATATAAGCATTTGTTCTTATCATATTTGAAATTAGCCTGATAAAGACACTTTTGCTGGGCAAAGCACTACTGTACCCTGCCAGGTCCATTCCTGCCCAGGGCATCCCATTCTGTGACTAAAGCAGCCTCTGTTTAAGACCATATAAGCATTTGCTCTTATCATATTTGAAATTAGCCTGATAAAGACACTTTTGCTGGGCAAAGCACTACTGGACCCTGCCAGGTCCATTCCTGCCCAGGGCATCCCATTCTGTGACTACAGCAGCCTCTGTTTAAGACCATATAAGCATTTGCTCTTATCATATTTGAAATTAGCCTGATAAAGACACTTTTGCTGGGCAAAGCACTACTGTACCCTGCCAGGTCCATTCCTGCCCAGGGCATCCCATTCTGTGACTAAAGCAGCCTCTGTTTAAGACCATATAAGCATTTGCTCTTATCATATTTGAAATTAGCCTGATAAAGACACTTTTGCTGGGCAAAGCACTACTGGACCCTGCCAGGTCCATTCCTGCCCAGGGCATCCCATTCTGTGACTAAAGCAGCCTCTGTTTAAGACCATATAAGCATTTGCTCTTATCATATTTGAAATTAGCCTGATAAAGACACTTTAGCTGGGCAATGCACTACTGTACCCTGCCAGGTCCATTCCTGCCCAGGGCATCCCATTCTGTGACTAAAGCAGCCTCTGTTTAAGACCATATAAGCATTTGCTCTTATCATATTTGAAATTAGCCTGATAAAGACACTTTTGCTGGGCAAAGCACTACTGGACCCTGCCAGGTCCATTCCTGCCCAGGGCATCCCATTCTGTGACTAAAGCAGCCTCTGTTTAAGACCATATAAGCATTTGCTCTTATCATATTTGAAATTAGCCTGATAAAGACACTTTTGCTGGGCAAAGCACTACTGTACCCTGCCAGGTCCATTCCTGCCCAGGGCATCCCATTCTGTGACTAAAGCAGCCTCTGTTTAAGACCATATAAGCATTTGCTCTTATCATATTTGAAATTAGGCCTGATAAAGACACTTTTGCTGGGCAAAGCACTACTGGACCCTGCCAGGTCGATTCCTGCCCAGGGCATCCCATTCTGTGACTAAAGCAGCCTCTGTTTAAGACCATATAAGTATTTGCTCTTATCATATTTGAAATTAGGCCTGATAAAGACACTTTTGCTGGGCAAAGCACTACTGTACCCTGCCAGGTCCATTCCTGCCCAGGGCATCCCATTCTGTGACTAAAGCAGCCTCTGTTTAAGACCATATAAGCATTTGCTCTTATCATATTTGAAATTAGTCTGATAAAGACACTTTTGCTGGGCAAAGCACTACTGGACCCTGCCAGGTCCATTCCTGCCCAGGGCATCCCATTCTGTGACTAAAGCAGCCTCTGTTTAAGACCATATAAGCATTTGCTCTTATCATATTTGAAATTAGCCTGATAAAGACACTTTTGCTGGGCAAAGCACTACTGTACCCTGCCAGGTCCATTCCTGCCCAGGGCATCCCATTCTGTGACTAAAGCAGCCTCTGTTTAAGACCATATAAGCATTTGCTCTTATCATATTTGAAATTAGGCCTGATAAAGACACTTTTGCTGGGCAAAGCACTACTGGACCCTGCCAGGTCGATTCCTGCCCAGGGCATCCCATTCTGTGACTAAAGCAGCCTCTGTTTAAGACCATATAAGCATTTGCTCTTATCATATTTGAAATTAGGCCTGATAAAGACACTTTTGCTGGGCAAAGCACTACTGTACCCTGCCAGGTCCATTCCTGCCCAGGGCATCCCATTCTGTGACTACAGCAGCCTCTGTTTAAGACCATATAAGCATTTGCTCTTATCATATTTGAAATTAGCCTGATAAAGACACTTTTGCTGGGCAAAGCACTACTGGACCCTGCCAGGTCCATTCCTGCCCAGGGCATCCCATTCTGTGACTACAGCAGCCTCTGTTTAAGACCATATAAGCATTTGCTCTTATCATATTTGAAATTAGCCTGATAAAGACACTTTTGCTGGGCAAAGCACTACTGTACCCTGCCAGGTCCATTCCTGCCCAGGGCATCCCATTCTGTGACTAAAGCAGCCTCTGTTTAAGACCATATAAGCATTTGCTCTTATCATATTTGAAATTAGCCTGATAAAGACACTTTTGCTGGGCAAAGCACTACTGGACCCTGCCAGGTCCATTCCTGCCCAGGGCATCCCATTCTGTGACTAAAGCAGCCTCTGTTTAAGACCATATAAGCATTTGCTCTTATCATATTTGAAATTAGCCTGATAAAGACACTTTTGCTGGGCAAAGCACTACTGTACCCTGCCAGGTCCATTCCTGCCCAGGGCATCCCATTCTGTGACTAAAGCAGCCTCTGTTTAAGACCATATAAGCATTTGCTCTTATCATATTTGAAATTAGCCTGATAAAGACACTTTTGCTGGGCAAAGCACTACTGGACCCTGCCAGGTCCATTCCTGCCCAGGGCATCCCATTCTGTGACTACAGCAGCCTCTGTTTAAGACCATATAAGCATTTGCTCTTATCATATTTGAAATTAGCCTGATAAAGACACTTTTGCTGGGCAAAGCACTACTGTACCCTGCCAGGTCCATTCCTGCCCAGGGCATCCCATTCTGTGACTAAAGCAGCCTCTGTTTAAGACCATATAAGCATTTGCTCTTATCATATTTGAAATTAGGCCTGATAAAGACACTTTTGCTGGGCAAAGCACTACTGGACCCTGCCAGGTCGATTCCTGTTGGGGCATCCCATTCTGTGACTAAAGCAGCCTCTGTTTAAGACCATATAAGCATTTGCTCTTATCATATTTGAAATTAGGCCTGATAAAGACACTTTTGCTGGGCAAAGCACTACTGTACCCTGCCAGGTCCATTCCTGCCCAGGGCATCCCATTCTGTGACTAAAGCAGCCTCTGTTTAAGACCATATAAGCATTTGCTCTTATCATATTTGAAATTAGCCTGATAAAGACACTTTTGCTGGGCAAAGCACTACTGGACCCTGCCAGGTCCATTCCTGCCCAGGGCATCCCATTCTGTGACTAAAGCAGCCTCTGTTTAAGACCATATAAGCATTTGCTCTTATCATATTTGAAATTAGCCTGATAAAGACACTTTTGCTGGGCAAAGCACTACTGTACCCTGCCAGGTCCATTCCTGCCCAGGGCATCCCATTCTGTGACTAAAGCAGCCTCTGTTTAAGACCATATAAGCATTTGCTCTTATCATATTTGAAATTAGCCTGATAAAGACACTTTTGCTGGGCAAAGCACTACTGGACCCTGCCAGGTCCATTCCTGCCCAGGGCATCCCATTCTGTGACTAAAGCAGCCTCTGTTTAAGACCATATAAGCATTTGCTCTTATCATATTTGAAATTAGCCTGATAAAGACACTTTTGCTGGGCAAAGCACTACTGGACCCTGCCAGGTCCATTCCTGCCCAGGGCATCCCATTCTGTGACTACAGCAGCCTCTGTTTAAGACCATATAAGCATTTGCTCTTATCATATTTGAAATTAGCCTGATAAAGACACTTTTGCTGGGCAAAGCACTACTGGACCCTGCCAGGTCCATTCCTGCCCAGGGCATCCCATTCTGTGACTACAGCAGCCTCTGTTTAAGACCATATAAGCATTTGCTCTTATCATATTTGAAATTAGCCTGATAAAGACACTTTTGCTGGGCAAAGCACTACTGGACCCTGCCAGGTCCATTCCTGCCCAGGGCATCCCATTCTGTGACTACAGCAACCTCTGTTTAAGACCATATAAGCATTTGCTCTTATCATATTTGAAATTAGCCTGATAAAGACACTTTTGCTGGGCAAAGCACTACTGTACCCTGCCAGGTCCATTCCTGCCCAGGGCATCCCATTCTGTGACTAAAGCAGCCTCTGTTTAAGACCATATAAGCATTTGCTCTTATCATATTTGAAATTAGCCTGATAAAGACACTTTTGCTGGGCAAAGCACTACTGGACCCTGCCAGGTCCATTCCTGCCCAGGGCATCCCATTCTGTGACTAAAGCAGCCTCTGTTTAAGACCATATAAGCATTTGCTCTTATCATATTTGAAATTAGCCTGATAAAGACACTTTTGCTGGGCAAAGCACTACTGTACCCTGCCAGGTCCATTCCTGCCCAGGGCATCCCATTCTGTGACTAAAGCAGCCTCTGTTTAAGACCATATAAGCATTTGCTCTTATCATATTTGAAATTAGCCTGATAAAGACACTTTTGCTGGGCAAAGCACTACTGGACCCTGCCAGGTCCATTCCTGCCCAGGGCATCCCATTCTGTGACTAAAGCAGCCTCTGTTTAAGACCATATAAGCATTTGCTCTTATCATATTTGAAATTAGCCTGATAAAGACACTTTTGCTGGGCAAAGCACTACTGTACCCTGCCAGGTCCATTCCTGCCCAGGGCATCCCATTCTGTGACTAAAGCAGCCTCTGTTTAAGACCATATAAGCATTTGCTCTTATCATATTTGAAATTAGCCTGATAAAGACACTTTTGCTGGGCAAAGCACTACTGGACCCTGCCAGGTCCATTCCTGCCCAGGGCATCCCATTCTGTGACTAAAGCAGCCTCTGTTTAAGACCATATAAGCATTTGCTCTTATCATATTTGAAATTAGCCTGATAAAGACACTTTTGCTGGGCAAAGCACTACTGGACCCTGCCAGGTCCATTCCTGCCCAGGGCATCCCATTCTGTGACTACAGCAGCCTCTGTTTAAGACCATATAAGCATTTGCTCTTATCATATTTGAAATTAGCCTGATAAAGACACTTTTGCTGGGCAAAGCACTACTGGACCCTGCCAGGTCCATTCCTGCCCAGGGCATCCCATTCTGTGACTACAGCAGCCTCTGTTTAAGACCATATAAGCATTTGCTCTTATCATATTTGAAATTAGCCTGATAAAGACACTTTTGCTGGGCAAAGCACTACTGGACCCTGCCAGGTCCATTCCTGCCCAGGGCATCCCATTCTGTGACTACAGCAACCTCTGTTTAAGACCATATAAGCATTTGCTCTTATCATATTTGAAATTAGCCTGATAAAGACACTTTTGCTGGGCAAAGCACTACTGTACCCTGCCAGGTCCATTCCTGCCCAGGGCATCCCATTCTGTGACTAAAGCAGCCTCTGTTTAAGACCATATAAGCATTTGCTCTTATCATATTTGAAATTAGCCTGATAAAGACACTTTTGCTGGGCAAAGCACTACTGGACCCTGCCAGGTCCATTCCTGCCCAGGGCATCCCATTCTGTGACTAAAGCAGCCTCTGTTTAAGACCATATAAGCATTTGCTCTTATCATATTTGAAATTAGCCTGATAAAGACACTTTTGCTGGGCAAAGCACTACTGGACCCTGCCAGGTCCATTCCTGCCCAGGGCATCCCATTCTGTGACTAAAGCAGCCTCTGTTTAAGACCATATAAGCATTTGCTCTTATCATATTTGAAATTAGCCTGATAAAGACACTTTTGCTGGGCAAAGCACTACTGGACCCTGCCAGGTCCATTCCTGCCCAGGGCATCCCATTCTGTGACTACAGCAGCCTCTGTTTAAGACCATATAAGCATTTGCTCTTATCATATTTGAAATTAGCCTGATAAAGACACTTTTGCTGGGCAAAGCACTACTGGACCCTGCCAGGTCCATTCCTGCCCAGGGCATCCCATTCTGTGACTACAGCAGCCTCTGTTTAAGACCATATAAGCATTTGCTCTTATCATATTTGAAATTAGCCTGATAAAGACACTTTTGCTGGGCAAAGCACTACTGGACCCTGCCAGGTCCATTCCTGCCCAGGGCATCCCATTCTGTGACTACAGCAACCTCTGTTTAAGACCATATAAGCATTTGCTCTTATCATATTTGAAATTAGCCTGATAAAGACACTTTTGCTGGGCAAAGCACTACTGTACCCTGCCAGGTCCATTCCTGCCCAGGGCATCCCATTCTGTGACTAAAGCAGCCTCTGTTTAAGACCATATAAGCATTTGCTCTTATCATATTTGAAATTAGCCTGATAAAGACACTTTTGCTGGGCAAAGCACTACTGGACCCTGCCAGGTCCATTCCTGCCCAGGGCATCCCATTCTGTGACTAAAGCAGCCTCTGTTTAAGACCATATAAGCATTTGCTCTTATCATATTTGAAATTAGCCTGATAAAGACACTTTTGCTGGGCAAAGCACTACTGTACCCTGCCAGGTCCATTCCTGCCCAGGGCATCCCATTCTGTGACTAAAGCAGCCTCTGTTTAAGACCATATAAGCATTTGCTCTTATCATATTTGAAATTAGCCTGATAAAGACACTTTTGCTGGGCAAAGCACTACTGGACCCTGCCAGGTCCATTCCTGCCCAGGGCATCCCATTCTGTGACTAAAGCAGCCTCTGTTTAAGACCATATAAGCATTTGCTCTTATCATATTTGAAATTAGCCTGATAAAGACACTTTTGCTGGGCAAAGCACTACTGTACCCTGCCAGGTCCATTCCTGCCCAGGGCATCCCATTCTGTGACTAAAGCAGCCTCTGTTTAAGACCATATAAGCATTTGCTCTTATCATATTTGAAATTAGCCTGATAAAGACACTTTTGCTGGGCAAAGCACTACTGGACCCTGCCAGGTCCATTCCTGCCCAGGGCATCCCATTCTGTGACTAAAGCAGCCTCTGTTTAAGACCATATAAGCATTTGCTCTTATCATATTTGAAATTAGCCTGATAAAGACACTTTTGCTGGGCAAAGCACTACTGGACCCTGCCAGGTCCATTCCTGCCCAGGGCATCCCATTCTGTGACTACAGCAGCCTCTGTTTAAGACCATATAAGCATTTGCTCTTATCATATTTGAAATTAGCCTGATAAAGACACTTTTGCTGGGCAAAGCACTACTGGACCCTGCCAGGTCCATTCCTGCCCAGGGCATCCCATTCTGTGACTACAGCAGCCTCTGTTTAAGACCATATAAGCATTTGCTCTTATCATATTTGAAATTAGCCTGATAAAGACACTTTTGCTGGGCAAAGCACTACTGGACCCTGCCAGGTCCATTCCTGCCCAGGGCATCCCATTCTGTGACTACAGCAACCTCTGTTTAAGACCATATAAGCATTTGCTCTTATCATATTTGAAATTAGCCTGATAAAGACACTTTTGCTGGGCAAAGCACTACTGTACCCTGCCAGGTCCATTCCTGCCCAGGGCATCCCATTCTGTGACTAAAGCAGCCTCTGTTTAAGACCATATAAGCATTTGCTCTTATCATATTTGAAATTAGCCTGATAAAGACACTTTTGCTGGGCAAAGCACTACTGGACCCTGCCAGGTCCATTCCTGCCCAGGGCATCCCATTCTGTGACTAAAGCAGCCTCTGTTTAAGACCATATAAGCATTTGCTCTTATCATATTTGAAATTAGCCTGATAAAGACACTTTTGCTGGGCAAAGCACTACTGTACCCTGCCAGGTCCATTCCTGCCCAGGGCATCCCATTCTGTGACTAAAGCAGCCTCTGTTTAAGACCATATAAGCATTTGCTCTTATCATATTTGAAATTAGGCCTGATAAAGACACTTTTGCTGGGCAAAGCACTACTGTACCCTGCCAGGTCCATTCCTGCCCAGGGCATCCCATTCTGTGACTAAAGCAGCCTCTGTTTAAGACCATATAAGCATTTGCTCTTATCATATTTGAAATTAGCCTGATAAAGACACTTTTGCTGGGCAAAGCACTACTGGACCCTGCCAGGTCCATTCCTGCCCAGGGCATCCCATTCTGTGACTAAAGCAGCCTCTGTTTAAGACCATATAAGCATTTGCTCTTATCATATTTGAAATTAGCCTGATAAAGACACTTTTGCTGGGCAAAGCACTACTGTACCCTGCCAGGTCCATTCCTGCCCAGGGCATCCCATTCTGTGACTAAAGCAGCCTCTGTTTAAGACCATATAAGCATTTGCTCTTATCATATTTGAAATTAGCCTGATAAAGACACTTTTGCTGGGCAAAGCACTACTGGACCCTGCCAGGTCCATTCCTGCCCAGGGCATCCCATTCTGTGACTACAGCAGCCTCTGTTTAAGACCATATAAGCATTTGCTCTTATCATATTTGAAATTAGCCTGATAAAGACACTTTTGCTGGGCAAAGCACTACTGGACCCTGCCAGGTCCATTCCTGCCCAGGGCATCCCATTCTGTGACTACAGCAGCCTCTGTTTAAGACCATATAAGCATTTGCTCTTATCATATTTGAAATTAGCCTGATAAAGACACTTTTGCTGGGCAAAGCACTACTGGACCCTGCCAGGTCGATTCCTGCCCAGGGCATCCCATTCTGTGACTAAAGCAGCCTCTGTTTAAGACCATATAAGCATTTGCTCTTATCATATTTGAAATTAGGCCTGATAAAGACACTTTTGCTGGGCAAAGCACTACTGGACCCTGCCAGGTCGATTCCTGCCCAGGGCATCCCATTCTGTGACTACAGCAGCCTCTGTTTAAGACCATATAAGCATTTGCTCTTATTATATTTATATTATAAGACACTTTTGCTGGGCATAGGCTTACTGCTGCCTGCCAGGTGCACTTCTGTTGAGGCATCCCATTCTGTAACATAGCATACCCCTCTTTATTTACACTAAGCAGCTCTCTTATTTACACTAAGCAGGCCTGTTGGAGGCTGAGTGTTACTGCTCACTTTTGGTGTGCATTATATTCTGTTTCATATAGACCCACCGCTGCCCGGGGTTTTTTTAAATATCACCTACTACCACGCCAGTTAGACTATGTCGGGCAGACAAGTGCCTGGAAGTGAAAAGAGGAGTGGCAGAGGCCAAGATTCCGCAGGCAGAGCTCGCATCAGACTGGGGGCCAGTAGCAGCAGGAGTCACGCTGAGAGACCTAATCTGCCAATATCTGCTAGCGGTCGGGTCTCCACCAGTGCGCATCTGCCGTGGTAGATTGGCTGACGCGCTCATCAACAACATCATCACAACTTACATCTGAGACCCCCAGTCTAGGGTCGGTAGGTTCCTCTGACACAACCCTGAGTTGGCATGCCCCGAGAGCAGTCCCTGTCCTCCCATTGCCTCTGGCCTACGCCGTTCCCTCCCCCAGCGACGTATCCTATGCTTTGGGTTCAGCTCCACTCTTTAGTGAGGAGGACGATCAGATACAGGAGGACAGTCAGCAGCTACTGCCCAGCCAAGAAATGGAGGTGGCTTCTTTAGCTAGGCAGACAAATAGTGATGTGGACAGTGTCGTGGGTGCTGCGAGCGTTCCAGCTCCTGCGCCAGACACTGTTGACGAATCCACGAACATCAGTGACGTACAGCCACAACTCGGTGATGATGATGATGATGACGATGAAGCCGATCGCACTTGGGAGCCGGGTGATGAAGGGGCTTCATCGTCATCATCAGGAGAAGAGGGGCGCAGGTTGCCCCGGAGTCAGCAGCTGAGGCAGCAAGGTGGTAGCAGTCAGCATGGGGGCACAATTCCAAAGGCTGGAGCCGGCCGGGGCCGGGGCCGGGGTAGAGCACCTGCTGTGCGGCAGTCTACCTTATCGGGAGGTAGTGGAGCAGGGGTTCCTGGAGTTGGCAACAGCAGCAGTGAATCAGTGAGGCCAGGGGGTGGGAAAAGTAGCTACTCGGCAGTGTGGCAGTTTTTCCTGAGGCATCCGCAGGAGGGTAACATGGCCACATGCAAGATATGTAGGCAAAAGGTGAAGCGTGGCCAGGGTCCAAATGTTGGCACCACGGCCCTGCGTCAACATATGATGCGTCACCATAAAACGACCTGGGAGAACCGAGGCTCCCAAGGGGTGGTCCAGTCTGCTTCCTCACCAAGTGAGCTCCCAATTTCTGCCAGCCAAGGCTCCAGCACCTCAGCCGAAGGCAGCTGTGCGTCATACCCATCCTCTGTCGCTCCTGCTCCTCCTCCTCCTCCTCCAAGTCATGCATCCCGCCAGCAATCCATCAGCGAAGCCATGTCCAAGAGACAGCAGTATGCGCCCACTCATCCTACGTCGCAGAAGCTGAATGTGCTCCTGTCCAAGTTGCTGCTGCTGCAGTCGCTCCCTTTTCAGGTGGTGGAATCTGCACCTTTCAGAGAACTGATGGCTTGTGCCGAGCCGAGGTGGAGAGTCCCAAGCCGTCATTTCTTTGCCAAGAAGGCAGTACCAGCGCTGCACACTTTTGTTGAACAGAAGGTGGGCCAGTCCTTGAGCCTGTCGGTGTGTAGCAAAATACATGGCAGCGCCGACATCTGGAGCTGTAACTACGGTCAGGGGCAGTACATGTCGTTTACGGCCCACTGGGTGAATGTGGTCCCTTTGCAGCAGCAACTTGGACAGGTCACGCCGCTTCGGCCTCCGCGCTCTCTGCCCATTGGGCCTGTGACACCGTGCGACTCGGCCTCCTCATCCTCCGCCATCTCCTCACCCTCCACTGTAGGCTCAAGTCTCAGTGCCCCTCCAGTCTACCATGTGTGCAGGGCACGGAGGTGTCACGCAGTGCTTCACATGGTTTGTCTTGGCGAACGGAGTCACACAGGGGAGGAACTGCTTAAATGTATTCATCAGGAAATCCAAACATGGCTTACTCCGAGAAAACTTAAAATGGGAATCATGGTTACCGACAATAGGAAGAACATTTTGTCTGCGCTGCGCCAAGGAAGCCTGACCCATGCCCCCTGCATGGCTCACATCTTCAATCTGGTTGTCAAGCAGTTTCTGAAGTGTTCCCCCCATCTGCAAGACATCCTAACAACTTCAAGGAAACTTTGCATGCACTTCAGCCACTCCTACACCGCCAAACACACCCTTCTTGAGCTACAGCGTCAGAATGGTATCCCCCAACATAGTCTGATTTGCGATGTTTCCACCCGTTGGAATTCCACCCTTCACATGTTGGACCGATTATATGAACAGAGAAAAGCCATCACGGATTTCCTGATGATCCAAGCAGATAGGGGGACTCCCCTGTGTAACTTCAATGTCAACCAGTGGCAGCTCATACGTGACACCTGCCGTTTGCTCAGGCCCTTTGAGGATGCCACTTTATTTGTCAGTCGGCAGGATTACGGGATGAACGACGTGATTCCACTGCTTCATGTACTACAGCACATGTTGGAAACCATGGCTGGTCAGGGCACTGGAGACATGGCGTTTACATCTTACGGCCACATGAACCCCGCTGGAGCTGAACTGGAGGAGGAGGAAGAGGAGGAGGAGGAGTTGCCCAGCGAAACACAGTTTAGGCTTGGCGAAATGGCTGGTTTATCTAGTCAGCGGACAGGAGAGGAGGAGCAGGAGCAGCCAGAGGAGCTAGAGGTTTTTGAGGAAGGCGAGACAGAGGACCCGGGCACACCGTGGCAGTATGCAGTGGAGATGGAGACAGGTAGTCCATCCGAGTCACTTGCGCAAATGGCACGAAGCATGCTCACGTGCTTGCGTAGTGACCCCAGAATTGTTTCCATCTGTCGGCGGGATGACTTCTGGCTGTCCACCTTATTGGACCCTCGCTTCCGGCACAAAATGGGGGCATTTTGTAAACCCACCGAGAGGGAGGACAAACTCAACTACTACAAAGACATTCTACGTAGGCAGTTGGCCGATGCCTATCTGCGCCATGGTCCATACTCTCGCAGGTCTGACTCGAGGGGACCTCTGCGCTCACCTTCCACTGCCATGGCCGCTGGGGGGGTTGGCAGGAGCAGCAGCAGCAGCTCCATCAGCAGCAGCAGCCTCAGTCTTCAGTCGCTAATGAGTAGCTTTCTACACCCGCATAGTGAGGCTACTCATGAGCAGCAGGAAGACCTGGAGCAGGACCTGAACCAGCAGGTCATGTCATACTTTGACATGACCATGCCAACACACCTTGAGGATCCGCTGGACTTCTGGGCAGCCAAACTTGATTTGTGGCCGCAACTAGCAGAGTTTGCCCTGGAAAAGCTGTCCTGCCCGGCAAGTAGCGTGCCATCTGAGCGGGTGTTTAGTGCGGCGGGGGCCATAGTTACGGCGAGGAGAACTCGTCTGTCAACTAAAAATGTGGAGAGACTCACCTTTGTCAAAATGAATCAGGGATGGATCAGCCAGGATTTCCACCCACCAATGCCTGATGCATGCGACTAGATTCAGCATGGTGCCACGTTTTACACTTTCCAAATGGTGCAAAACATATTTATGTCTTTAGGCTATTTTTTGGGCTCCTGCTGCTGCTACTGTCAACTCCTGCCAACTCCAGGGTGTGATTCATCCAATTTTTGGGCTCCTGAAGCCAACTCCAGTGTATATTTGGGCTCCTGCTGCTGCTGCTGCCAACTTCTGCCAACTCCAGGGTGTGATTCATCCAATTTTTGGGCTCCTGAAGCCAACTCCAGTGTATATTTGGGCTCCTGCTGCTGCTACTGTCAACTCCTGCCAACTCCAGGGTGTGATTCATCCAATTTTTGGGCTCCTGAGGCCAACTCCAGTGTATATTTGGGCTCCTGCTGCTGCTGCTGCCAACTTCTGCCAACTCCAGGGTGTGATTCATCCAATTTTTGGGCTCCTGAGGCCAACTCCAGTGTATATTTGGGCTCCTGCTGCTGCTGCTGCCAACTTCTGCCAACTCCAGGGTGTGATTCATCCAATTTTTGGGCTCCTGAAGCCAACTCCAGTGTATATTTGGGCTCCTGCTGCTGCTGCTGTCAACTCCTGCCAACTCCAGGGTGTGATTCATCCAATTTTTGGGCTCCTGAAGCCAACTCCAGTGTATATTTGGGCTCCTGCTGCTGCTGCTGTCAACTCCTGCCAACTCCAGGGTGTGATTCATCCAATTTTTGGGCTCCTGAGGCCAACTCCAGTGTATATTTGGGCTCCTGCTGCTGCTGCTGCCAACTTCTGCCAACTCCAGGGTGTGATTCATCCAATTTTTGGGCTCCTGAGGCCAACTCCAGTGTATATTTGGGCTCCTGCTGCTGCTGCTGCCAACTTCTGCCAACTCCAGGGTGTGATTCATCCAATTTTTGGGCTCCTGAGGCCAACTCCAGTGTATATTTGGGCTCCTGCTGCTGCTGCTGCCAACTTCTGCCAACTCCAGGGTGTGATTCATCCAATTTTTGGGCTCCTGAAGCCAACTCCAGTGTATATTTGGGCTCCTGCTGCTGCTACTGTCAACTCCTGCCAACTCCAGGGTGTGATTCATCCAATTTTTGGGCTCCTGAAGCCAACTCCAGTGTATATTTGGGCTCCTGCTGCTGCTGCTGCCAACTTCTGCCAACTCCAGGGTGTGATTCATCCAATTTTTGGGCTCCTGAAGCCAACTCCAGTGTATATTTGGGCTCCTGCTGCTGCTACTGTCAACTCCTGCCAACTCCAGGGTGTGATTCATCCAATTTTTGGGCTCCTGAAGCCAACTCCAGTGTATATTTGGGCTCCTGCTGCTGCTACTGTCAACTCCTGCCAACTCCAGGGTGTGATTCATCCAATTTTTGGGCTCCTGAAGCCAACTCCAGTGTATATTTGGGCTCCTGCTGCTGCTGCTGCCAACTTCTGCCAACTCCAGGGTGTGATTCATCCAATTTTTGGGCTCCTGAAGCCAACTCCAGTGTATATTTGGGCTCCTGCTGCTGCTACTGTCAACTCCTGCCAACTCCAGGGTGTGATTCATCCAATTTTTGGGCTCCTGAGGCCAACTCCAGTGTATATTTGGGCTCCTGCTGCTGCTGCCAACTTCTGCCAACTCCAGGGTGTGATTCATCCAATTTTTGGGCTCCTGAGGCCAACTCCAGTGTATATTTGGGCTCCTGCTGCTGCTGCTGCCAACTTCTGCCAACTCCAGGGTGTGATTCATCCAATTTTTGGGCTCCTGAGGCCAACTCCAGTGTATATTTGGGCTCCTGCTGCTGCTGCTGCCAACTTCTGCCAACTCCAGGGTGTGATTCATCCAATTTTTGGGCTCCTGAGGCCAACTCCAGTGTATATTTGGGCTCCTGCTGCTGCTGCTGCCAACTCCAGGGTGTGATTCATCCAATTGTTGGGCTCCTGAAGCCAACCCCAGGGTCTCTTTAAAGTAATGTTTGGGCTCCTGCTGCTGCTGCTGCCAACTTCTGCCAACTCCAGGGTGTGATTCATCCAATTTTTGGGCTCCTGAAGCCAACCCCAGGGTCTCTTTGAAGTAATGTTTGGGCTCCTGCTGCTGCTACTGTCAACTCCTGCCAACTCCAGGGTGTGATTCATCCAATTTTTGGGCTCCTGAGGCCAACTCCAGTGTATATTTGGGCTCCTGCTGCTGCTGCTGCCAACTTCTGCCAACTCCAGGGTGTGATTCATCCAATTTTTGGGCTCCTGAAGCCAACTCCAGTGTATATTTGGGCTCCTGCTGCTGCTGCTGTCAACTCCTGCCAACTCCAGGGTGTGATTCATCCAATTTTTGGGCTCCTGAGGCCAACTCCAGTGTATATTTGGGCTCCTGCTGCTGCTACTGTCAACTCCTGCCAACTCCAGGGTGTGATTCATCCAATTTTTGGGCTCCTGAAGCCAACTCCAGTGTATATTTGGGCTCCTGCTGCTGCTACTGTCAACTCCTGCCAACTCCAGGGTGTGATTCATCCAATTTTTGGGCTCCTGAGGCCAACTCCAGTGTATATTTGGGCTCCTGCTGCTGCTGCTGCCAACTTCTGCCAACTCCAGGGTGTGATTCATCCAATTTTTGGGCTCCTGAGGCCAACTCCAGTGTATATTTGGGCTCCTGCTGCTGCTGCTGCCAACTTCTGCCAACTCCAGGGTGTGATTCATCCAATTTTTGGGCTCCTGAGGCCAACTCCAGTGTATATTTGGGCTCCTGCTGCTGCTGCTACTGTCAACTCCTGCCAACTCCAGGGTGTGATTCATCCAATTTTTGGGCTCCTGAAGCCAACTCCAGTGTATATTTGGGCTCCTGCTGCTGCTACTGTCAACTCCTGCCAACTCCAGGGTGTGATTCATCCAATTTTTGGGCTCCTGAAGCCAACTCCAGTGTATATTTGGGCTCCTGCTGCTGCTGCTGCCAACTTCTGCCAACTCCAGGGTGTGATTCATCCAATTTTTGGGCTCCTGAAGCCAACTCCAGTGTATATTTGGGCTCCTGCTGCTGCTACTGTCAACTCCTGCCAACTCCAGGGTGTGATTCATCCAATTTTTGGGCTCCTGAAGCCAACTCCAGTGTATATTTGGGCTCCTGCTGCTGCTGCTGCCAACTTCTGCCAACTCCAGGGTGTGATTCATCCAATTTTTGGGCTCCTGAAGCCAACTCCAGTGTATATTTGGGCTCCTGCTGCTGCTACTGTCAACTCCTGCCAACTCCAGGGTGTGATTCATCCAATTTTTGGGCTCCTGAAGCCAACTCCAGTGTATATTTGGGCTCCTGCTGCTGCTACTGTCAACTCCTGCCAACTCCAGGGTGTGATTCATCCAATTTTTGGGCTCCTGAAGCCAACTCCAGTGTATATTTGGGCTCCTGCTGCTGCCGCTGCCAACTTCTGCCAACTCCAGGGTGTGATTCATCCAATTTTTGGGCTCCTGAAGCCAACTCCAGTGTATATTTGGGCTCCTGCTGCTGCTACTGTCAACTCCTGCCAACTCCAGGGTGTGATTCATCCAATTTTTGGGCTCCTGAGGCCATCTCCAGTGTATATTTGGGCTCCTGCTGCTGCTGCTGCTGCTGCCAACTTCTGCCAACTCCAGGGTGTGATTCATCCAATTTTTGGGCTACTGAAGCCAACTCCAGTGTATATTTGGGCTCCTGCTGCTGCTACTGTCAACTCCTGCCAACTCCAGGGTGTGATTCATCCAATTTTTGGGCTCCTGAGGCCAACTCCAGTGTATATTTGGGCTCCTGCTGCTGCTGCTGCCAACTTCTGCCAACTCCAGGGTGTGATTCATCCAATTTTTGGGCTCCTGAAGCCAACTCCAGTGTATATTTGGGCTCCTGCTGCTGCCAACTTCTGCCAACTCCAGGGTGTGATTCATCCAATTTTTGGGCTCCTGAAGCCAACTCCAGTGTATATTTGGGCTCCTGCTGCTGCTACTGTCAACTCCTGCCAACTCCAGGGTGTGATTCATCCAATTTTTGGGCTCCTGAGGCCAACTCCAGTGTATATTTGGGCTCCTTCTGCCCCTCATAGTGATGCCACTTCAACTCTCTGCAATTGTGCCGCTCTGCGATTCTATTAGCGATGCCTCTGATCTGCATGTGATATTTATTCAAAGTATTATTTAACTAACCCAGCACGCATCCTGTGCGTGTTACAGCAAGGCAGAATGGTTTACAACCCTATTGAGGCTCTAGGAGGCTCAGAAATAGCCGTTTTTAATAGCGATTCGTCGCGAATTTATTCGGGTCGAAACGATTTTTGTCGGAAAATTCGGCGAATCAGTCGAATCGAATTTTTCAAAAGTTCGCTCATCTCTAAAAGCAGCCATGTTCCTGTGGGGGGAGGCATCAGAATTGATGAGTTTTGGCATCAATTGTCACAGATCAAAGACCCTGTGACTGGGCATCAGCAATATGGGGTGCTTTGCAAGCTGGTCAAATTTATTCTTCTTATTCCGCACAGCAATGCCTCATGTGAGAGACTGTTCAGCACTGTACGAAAGATACTTACTGACCAGCGGAGCCTGGTCACACAGCAGCCAGGCCCAAATGTGTATGAGACTGTAACTTCTGTTAGTAATACACTATGTGCTCTTCTGGCAAGCAAAATCAATATTTTTTTAAAAACACCTTGCCATAAGTGGCAACCGTCTGAACAGCTGCTAAAAAAAGTGAAATCCGCTACATCTGTTGCACTATCCAGCAGAAGAGCTGCACAAGAGCAAGCTGGAGCAGGTACAGAAGAAAACATTGCTGGGTCCATAGCTGGAGCAGGTACAGAAGAAAACATTGCTGGGTCCATAGCTGGAGCAGGTACAGAAGAAAACACTGCTGGGTCCATTGCTGGAGCAGGTACAGAAGAAAACATTGCTGGGTCCATAACTGGAGCAGGTACAGAAGAAAACATTGCTGGGTCCATAACTGGAGCAGGTACAGAAGAAAACATTGCTAGGTCCATAGCTGGAGCAGGTACAGAAGAAAACATTGCTGGGCCCGTAGCTGGAGCAGGTACAGAAGAAAACATTGCTAGGTCCATAGCTGGAGCAGGTACAGAAGAAAACATTGCTGGGTCCATAGCGGGAGCAGGTACAGAAGAAAACATTACTGGGTCCATAGCTGGAGCAGGTACAGAAGAAAACATTGCTGGGTCCATAGCTGGAGCAGGTACAGAAGAAAACATTGCTGGGTCCATAGCTGGAGCAGGTACAGAAGAAAACATTGCTGGGTCCATAGCTGGAGCAGGTACAGAAGAAAACACTGCTGGGTCCATTGCTGGAGCAGGTACAGAAGAAAACATTGCTGGGTCCATAGCTGGAGCAGGTACAGAAGAAAACATTGCTGGGTCCATAACTGGAGCAGGTACAGAAGAAAACATTGCTGGGTCCATAACTGGAGCAGGTACAGAAGAAAACATTGCTGGGTCCATAGCTGAAGCAGGTACAGAAGAAAACATTGCTGGGTCCATAGCTGGAGCAGGTACAGAAGAAAACATTGCTGGGTCCATAGCTGGAGCAGGTACAGAAGAAAACATTGCTGGGTCCATAGCTGGAGCAGGTACAGAAAAAAACATTGCTGAGTCCATAACTGGAGCAGGTACAGAAGAAAACATTGCTGGGTCCATAGCTGGAGCAGGTACAGAAGAAAACATTGCTGGGTCCGTAGCTGGAGCAGGTACAGAAGAAAACATTGCTGGGTCCGTAGCTGGAGCAGATACAAAAGAAAACATTTCTGGGTCCGTAGCTGGAGCAGGTACAGAAGAAAACATTGCTGGGTCCATAGCTGGAGCAGGTACAGAAGAAAACATTGCTGGGTCCATAGCTGGGGCAGGTACAGAAAAAAATAATGCTGGGTCCATAGCTGGAGCAGGTACAGAAAAAAACATTGCTGGGTCCATAGCTGGAGCAGGTACAGAAGAAAACATTGCTGGGTCCATAGCTGGAGCAGGTACAGAAGAAAACATTGCTGGGTCCATAGCTGGAGCAGGTACAGAAGAAAACATTGCTGGGTCCATAGCTGGAGCAGGTACAGAAGAAAACATTGCTGGGTCCATAGCTGGAGCAGGTACAGAAGAAAACATTGCTGGGTCCATAGCTGGAGCAGGTACAGAAGAAAACATTGCTGGGTCCGTAGCTGGAGCAGGTACAGAAGAAAACATTGCTGGGTCCGTAGCTGGAGCAGGTACAGAAGAAAACATTGCTGGGTCCATAGCTGGAGCAGGTACAGAAGAAAACACTGCTGGGTCCATTGCTGGAGTAGGTACAGAAGAAAACATTGCTGGGTCCGTAGCTGGAGCAGGTACAGAAGAAAACATTGCTGGGTCCATAGCTGGAGCAGGTACAGAAGAAAACACTGCTGGGTCCATTGCTGGAGTAGGTACAGAAGAAAACATTGCTGGGTCCATTACTGGAGCAGGTACAGAAGAAAACATTGCTGGGTCCATAACTGGAGCAGGTACAGAAGAAAACATTGCTGGGTCCATAGCTGGAGCAGGTACAGAAGAAACATTGCAGGGACCTTAAGTGCACAAGGAAGTAAAGAAAGTGGGCCAGTTGTACACAAGGCACTAGCATCTTTACCTGCAAAGACACTGACACCTTTATTTACTTAGGGAGCCTCTATGACATCAAAGAGCTTACCTGGTTCTGAAACAAATAAAAAGTCCACAAAAGGACACAAAAAGGGCCCCATATTTCCTACTTCTAAAACCCCTTCATCTGTGCCTGTTAGTGCACAAGCTGCTACTGATGCAGATGGTGATGATATTGTTATCCTGGATCAGAACAGGGATGTTTACTGTTACTTTTTTTTTTTTTTTTTATAGACTCGAGTATAGGTCGACCCGAATATAAGCCGAGGCACCTAATTTTACCACAAAAAAATGGAAAAGTTATTGACTCGAGTATAAGCCTAGGGTGGGAAATGCTGCTGGTGCAAGGAGCGACTGGCATCCCCGGCTGCTGCACGCTCACTAGCTCTGCCTATATGAATGGCTGGCACAGCCGGAGGGAGCAGGCAAAGGGATGCGAGTCTGGGCGACAGACTGCACATGGAGTAAAGGAGAAATCAAGCAGCACTGGGGGCTTTACACACAGGGTAAATACCAAATCTGGGTGTTTCACCGCAGAACACATTGAATGTACTGCTTTTGTACTGGACCTCGGCTTGCCCATTTAGTTGCTGCCCTGAACTAGAGTCATGGTTAAACAATATGCTGGTAGGTGTGGGTTGCTCAGGGATTAATAAGCCCCCTCTCCCTCACCCTCCTTCCTCCCCGCACTCCTTGCTGACAGTGTTACCTCTCTCCAAGTAAACGAGCAGCCTCCGCTCCCGCGGTTAATAAGCCCCCTCTCCCTCACCCTCCTTCCTCCCCGCACTCCTTGCTGACAGTGTTACCTCTCTCCAAGTAAACGAGCAGCCTCCGCTCCCGCGGTTAATAAGCCCCCTCTCCCTCACCCTCCTTCCTCCCCGCACTCCTTGCTGACAGTGTTACCTCTCTCCAAGTAAACGAGCAGCCTCCGCTCCCGCGGTTAATAAGCCCCCTCTCCCTCACCCTCCTTCCTCCCCGTACTCCTTGCTGACAGTGTTACCTCTCTCCAAGTAAACGAGCAGCCTCCGCTCCCGCGGTTAATAAGCCCCCTCTCCCTCACCCTCCTTCCTCCCCGCACTCCTTGCTGACAGTGTTACCTCTCTCCAAGTAAACGAGCAGCCTCCGCTCCCGCGGTTAATAAGCCCCCTCTCCCTCACCCTCCTTCCTCCCTGCACTCCTTGCTGACAGTGTTACCTCTCTCCAAGTAAACGAGCAGCCTCCGCTCCCGCCATCCACTGCCTGACAAGCAGCGCAGAGGCGGCTGGGAGAGGGTGACGTCACTCCCAGCAGCGCTGCTCGTGGAGACGGTAGATGGCAGAACCGGAAGCTGCTCGTTTACTTGGAGAGAAGTAAAGATTGTCAGCAAGGAGTGCCGGGAGGAAGGAGGGTGAGGAGGAGGGCTTATTAACCCCTGAGCTACCCATGCCTAGCAGCGTAGCATTGTGACTGTCCTTCTGACTCGAGTATAAGCCGAGGCGGCATTTTTCAGCCCAAAAAGTGGACTGAAAAACTCGGCTTATACTTGAATATATCCGGTATTTAGGAGCTTAAATATTTAAAGGGTTATTCCAGCCAGACTGCCCATTTTTTTAATTTCCCCCAACTTTCCTCCCTCCGCCCCCAGCCGCACGGACATAAGAGAAAGGCACTGAACCCTGTTTTTTTGGTTGTAGAAGTTTGTTGCTAAGGCAACAGTATCAAAATGGTCAATGGTTAAGGGCCTTTCAGGCTAGTTGCTTTTGGTCCCTGTGGGAATGAAGCATAGCAGAAATACTTGCACTGTTTAGATTGTTTAATTGTTATTTATTACAGCCTGTATTACTTGTACTTGAGAAACTCAATAAAACATTGAAAATGTTATCATTAAATGTTATTAGATATGCTGTCAGCCCAGTGCCTATGTAATCTATAACATTCTAGGGCTGGTGGTTTATTAATGGCTGACGCAGGTAAAGTGGAAGGGCCAGCAGCTCAAATTTCTTTACTAACATGCTCTGGCAGAGCAGCTTAGTAAAGATCAATGGCATTTGCGCTGCTGATTGGGAGGAGAGCCCACACATATGCTGTGGGATTGCCAGGTGAAGTAAGAATTATTGTCATGCCAGGGGGGTTTTATACAGAGAGGCATCCCAAATCAGGATACCACACTGGAGAGTGAAATAACTGGGGGTGGCTCCTTTTTAAAAGTGTACAGTCTGTCAATTAAAGTTAAATATATGTTTAGAAATGTCTAGTAAAAACTTTATTCTTTAATTTTTTAAATATTTTTTTTTCTAAGGAAAGACACTCCTCAGGTTTAGATGTGCATTTGTGTCAATGGGTGGGAAATGTGGCGTGGTTGGGGGCGTGGTTGGGGGCGTGGCCGGGGTGGGGTCAGGGTGTGGCAGGGATGGGGTCAGGGTGTGGCAGGGATAGGGTCAGGTGCATGGCACGGGTGGGGATGGGGGCATGGCTTGTCCCTCTTTCATATCTTCAGAAGTTGGGAGGTATGCATGTCACATGCGCAGGCTCTCCTACAATCAGGTTTCCTAGCTGTGCATAGAACTGCTTCACAGCATTCAACATCATCTCCACTCCTTCCACCCTGTGTTCACCCACCTGCAGCCATCTAAGAATACTTTGCATGATTAGTGCTAGAACATGAAATACCATCCGAGGCCTGCACATGCATAGCACCCAACTTATGAAAGCAAGAGTGCACCGTGGCATTTTTTTACCATTAAGCCACACCCCCTAGCCATGCCCATAAAGGGAAACACCACCTAAGAATTACATAATTATAAAAATTCGGGCAAGCTCCTGTGCACACACGCATGCAATAGTGTGATGGTATGAGAGAAGAGAGAAAGACAAAAGAAAGGAAGATAAAGGAGAAAAGGGAGAAAGAAAGAGAGATGGGGCATATGGTGAGGAACACAGAAAAAGAAAGTAAGAGAAAAAAAGGAGAAAGTTAGGAGGAAGGGAGGAAGAGTAAAGAAAGAAAAGGAGAGGAATAAAGAAAGTAAGAAAGAGAGAGAAATGAAAATAAAAAGAAGGAAGAGAGGGAAAACAGTGGTGGAGATAATGAAAAAGAGAGAGAGAGAGAGAAAGAGAGAGAGCTGGGATAAAGAATAGATAGAAAGAATGTATAGTAATAGTAAGTGAAAGAAAATAGAAAGGGAAGAAGAAGGGAAAGGGGGAGCGAGAAAGAAAGAAAAAAAGGAGAGAAGAGACAGGAAGGAGAGAAGGAGTGAGGAAGGAAAGAGGAGAGGAGGAATGGAATAAGAATAGAAACAGTGAGGGAAAGGAAAGAAGGAAAGAAGGAAGTGAAAACTGAAGAAAGGGCAAGAGAGAAGAGCAAGGACAGGGAATAAGAAAGAGAAAGGGGGAGAAAGAACAAACAGAAGAAAGGAGGCTGAACAAACAGAAGAAAGGAGGCAGTAGAAGGAAAAGAAGGAAAGTTGAGAAAGAGATAGAATAAAGTGTGGTGGAGAGAGAGAAAGAGGGAAGAAGGGGGGGAAATTAGAAAGAACACAGTGAGAAATGTGGGGAGGGAGGGAGAAAGAGTAGGAAGGAAGGAAGGAACAAATAAAAGAAGCAAGAGATGACATGGAAAGGAAAGCAGGTAAAAAGAAAAAGAAAGAGGGAGAGAGATGGGGAAGGAAGACAGAAAGAAAAAGGAGGGCAATGATAAAGTGACAGAGGGAAGAAGAGGGAGAGAATGGAAAGGAAACAGAGTATAGAAGTGATTGAGGCAGACCGGACACAACTAAAATATCACCCCCTTCCCCCATGGGACTTGCCTTTTCTCCCCTTTACTGTTGTGTCCAGCCAGTCTGAGACCTCCATGATGCTGATGCCCATGAATGTCCCGGGACACTTGGGGGGTATGCACATGTGCTGTGGGATTGCTGGATCAAGGTGAGTATAGGAAGCACCAGGGAGGTTTCACACATTGGGGCATCCAAAAACAATATGAAGGGCAGAAGAGTGGTTTTGACCTGCTTTAAAGGGAGAGTCTATCATGTCAGACATTTTAAACAAACTAACTAACTAACTAAACCAGAAATACAGTTTCCTGCTCAGGTTTGTTAGGTGCAGCTTCCAACTGAACTCGCTGCGCTGCGTCTGCCTTGGGAGTCCCAATGCATTTAACTATGAGTAACTCAAACGGACACTGAGTTGTAAGTCCACTCACAGCAATCAGCCAAGCGCAACCGGAGCTGACACACAGGCAGACTGAAGTGGGCTGGGTTTATTCATCTTATATACACTTTAGGCTAAGAAGCACACATGTGCAGTATAGTTTTTTTACATCAAGAATTTACATCAGAATACATCCAAAAACACAAGAAGATTGTCTGTCAACAGATACAACCCCTCCCTAATGTCCCCGAGCAATCGGCCGGACGTTTGAGGCAGGAAAAACTTGTTCAAGGCTCTGTATGTTGTAGCTAAATAGCCTGAAGCCAAAGTTCCATTCCCATCAATTCCCCCCTTTGACATCTCCATCTGTATGATCTCAATTAGGGATGAGCGAATCGATCCGGACGAACCCGGATTCGATCCGAATTTCAGGAAAAATTCGATTCGGATCGAATCCGAATTTCCCCGCGATTCGATCGCTCGAAGTTTTCCTTTAACATCCATTCATTTACATTTACAGGCATTCTAAGATGGCGGACGGGACATGTCCAGACATGTAAGCTGGGGCAGTGTATGCTGGGACAGTCACATGCAGCCTATCAGCAGCCAGCAAGCCCGGTGACGTCACAGCGCTATTTAAGGCCGGCCATCTTGCTTTTCCTTCCTCATTTCTCTATTGCATTTGTGAGAGACAGAACGCTGTGTAGCTGAGGGAGAGAGGCAGTTAGACAGGCAGGGACAGACAGGGACAGGCTGGAGACAGGCAGGAGACAGACAGGAGACAGACAGAAAGTCAGCGAAAAACAGGGAAAGGTAGAAAAATCGGAGGCTGTCACAGGGAGTTTTTTTTTTTTTTTTCATCCAGCCTGAGTGTTACTAGCTGGCTGACAGGCTTTGTTAGCGTTTTCAGGCTGCTTATACTAACTAACTGTGCATATATACTGAACCGATCTTAAGTCTGCTGTGAGGCATCCCATTCTGTGACTACACCAGCCTCTGTTTAAGACCATATAACAATTTGCACTTATTATAATTGAAATTAGCCTGATAAAGACACTTTTGCTGGGCATAGTACTTCTGGACCCTGCCAGGTCCACTTCTTTTTTGGGGCATCCCATTCTGTGACTACAGCAGCCTCTGTTTAAGACCATATAACCATTTGCACTTATTATAATTGAAATTAGCCTGATAAAGACACTTTTGCTGGGCATAGTACTTCTGGACCCTGCCAGGTCCACTTCTTTTTTGGGGCATCCCATTCTGTGACTACAGCAGCCTCTGTTTAAGACCATATAACCATTTGCACTTATTATAATTGAAATTAGGCCTGATAAAGACACTTTTGCTGTGCATAGACTTACTGCTGCCTGCCAGGTCCACTTCTTTTTTAGGGCATCCCATTCTGTGACTACAGCAGCCTCTGTTTAAGACCATATAACCATTTGCACTTATTATAATTGAAATTAGCCTGATAAAGACACTTTTGCTGGGCATAGTACTTCTGGACCCTGCCAGGTCCACTTCTTTTTTGGGGCATCCCATTCTGTGACTACAGCAGCCTCTGTTTAAGACCATATAACCATTTGCACTTATTATAATTGAAATTAGCCTGATAAAGACACTTTTGCTGGGCATAGTACTTCTGGACCCTGCCAGGTCCACTTCTTTTTTAGGGCATCCCATTCTGTGACTACAGCAGCCTCTGTTTAAGACCATATAACCATTTGCACTTATTATAATTGAAATTAGGCCTGATAAAGACACTTTTGCTGTGCATAGACTTACTGCTGCCTGCCAGGTCCACTTCTTTTTTAGGGCATCCCATTCTGTGACTACAGCAGCCTCTGTTTAAGACCATATAACCATTTGCACTTATTATAATTGAAATTAGCCTGATAAAGACACTTTTGCTGGGCATAGTACTTCTGGACCCTGCCAGGTCCACTTCTTTTTTGGGACATCCCATTCTGTGACTACAGCAGCCTCTGTTTAAGACCATATAACCATTTGCACTTATTATAATTGAAATTAGGCCTGATAAAGACACTTTTGCTGTGCATAAACTTACTGCTGCCTGCCAGGTCCACTTCTTTTTTAGGGCATCCCATTCTGTGACTACAGCAGCCTCTGTTTAAGACCATATAACCATTTGCACTTATTATAATTGAAATTAGCCTGATAAAGACACTTTTGCTGGGCATAGACTTACTGCTGCCTGCCAGGTCCACTTCTTTTTTGGGGCATCCCATTCTGTGACTACAGCAGCCTCTGTTTAAGACCATATAACCATTTGCACTTATTATAATTGAAATTAGCCTGATAAAGACACTTTTGCTGGGCATAGTACTTCTGGACCCTGCCAGGTCCACTTCTTTTTTGGGGCATCCCATTCTGTGACTACAGCAGCCTCTGTTTAAGACCATATAACCATTTGCACTTATTATAATTGAAATTAGCCTGATAAAGACACTTTTGCTGGGCATAGTACTTCTGGACCCTGCCAGGTCCACTTCTTTTTTGGGGCATCCCATTCTGTGACTACAGCAGCCTCTGTTTAAGACCATATAACCATTTGCACTTATTATAATTGAAATTAGGCCTGATAAAGACACTTTTGCTGTGCATAAACTTACTGCTGCCTGCCAGGTCCACTTCTTTTTTAGGGCATCCCATTCTGTGACTACAGCAGCCTCTGTTTAAGACCATATAACCATTTGCACTTATTATAATTGAAATTAGCCTGATAAAGACACTTTTGCTGGGCATAGACTTACTGCTGCCTGCCAGGTCCACTTCTTTTTTGGGGCATCCCATTCTGTGACTACAGCAGCCTCTGTTTAAGACCATATAACCATTTGCACTTATTATAATTGAAATTAGCCTGATAAAGACACTTTTGCTGGGCATAGTACTTCTGAACCCTGCCAGGTCCACTTCTTTTTTGGGGCATCCCATTCTGTGACTACAGCAGCCTCTGTTTAAGACCATATAACCATTTGCACTTATTATAATTGAAATTAGCCTGATAAAGACACTTTTGCTGGGCATAGTACTTCTGGACCCTGCCAGGTCCACTTCTTTTTTGGGGCATCCCATTCTGTGACTACAGCAGCCTCTGTTTAAGACCATATAACCATTTGCACTTACTATAATTGAAATTAGGCCTGATAAAGACACTTTTGCTGTGCATAGACTTACTGCTGCCTGCCAGGTCCACTTCTTTTTTAGGGCATCCCATTCTGTGACTACAGCAGCCTCTGTTTAAGACCATATAACCATTTGCACTTATTATAATTGAAATTAGCCTGATAAAGACACTTTTGCTGGGCATAGCACTTCTGGACCCTGCCAGGTCCACTTCTTTTTTGGGGCATCCCATTCTGTGACTACAGCAGCCTCTGTTTAAGACCATATAACCATTTGCACTTATTATAATTGAAATTAGCCTGATAAAGACACTTTTGCTAGGCATAGTACTTCTGGACCCTGCCAGGTCCACTTCTTTTTTGGGGCATCCCATTCTGTGACTACAGCAGCCTCTGTTTAAGACCATATAACCATTTGCACTTATTATAATTGAAATTAGGCCTGATAAAGACACTTTTGCTGTGCATAGACTTACTGCTGCCTGCCAGGTCCACTTCTTTTTTAGGGCATCCCATTCTGTGACTACAGCAGCCTCTGTTTAAGACCATATAACCATTTGCACTTATTATAATTGAAATTAGCCTGATAAAGACACTTTTGCTGGGCATAGTACTTCTGAACCCTGCCAGGTCCACTTCTTTTTTGGGGCATCCCATTCTGTGACTACAGCAGCCTCTGTTTAAGACCATATAACCATTTGCACTTATTATAATTGAAATTAGCCTGATAAAGACACTTTTGCTGGGCATAGTACTTCTGGACCCTGCCAGGTCCACTTCTTTTTTGGGGCATCCCATTCTGTGACTACAGCAGCCTCTGTTTAAGACCATATAACCATTTGCACTTATTATAATTGAAATTAGGCCTGATAAAGACACTTTTGCTGTGCATAGACTTACTGCTGCCTGCCAGGTCCACTTCTTTTTTAGGGCATCCCATTCTGTGACTACAGCAGCCTCTGTTTAAGACCATATAACCATTTGCACTTATTATAATTGAAATTAGCCTGATAAAGACACTTTTGCTGGGCATAGTACTTCTGGACCCTGCCAGGTCCACTTCTTTTTTGGGGCATCCCATTCTGTGACTACAGCAGCCTCTGTTTAAGACCATATAACCATTTGCACTTATTATAATTGAAATTAGCCTGATAAAGACACTTTTGCTGGGCATAGTACTTCTGGACCCTGCCAGGTCCACTTCTTTTTTAGGGCATCCCATTCTGTGACTACAGCAGCCTCTGTTTAAGACCATATAACCATTTGCACTTATTATAATTGAAATTAGGCCTGATAAAGACACTTTTGCTGTGCATAGACTTACTGCTGCCTGCCAGGTCCACTTCTTTTTTAGGGCATCCCATTCTGTGACTACAGCAGCCTCTGTTTAAGACCATATAACCATTTGCACTTATTATAATTGAAATTAGCCTGATAAAGACACTTTTGCTGGGCATAGTACTTCTGGACCCTGCCAGGTCCACTTCTTTTTTGGGACATCCCATTCTGTGACTACAGCAGCCTCTGTTTAAGACCATATAACCATTTGCACTTATTATAATTGAAATTAGGCCTGATAAAGACACTTTTGCTGTGCATAAACTTACTGCTGCCTGCCAGGTCCACTTCTTTTTTAGGGCATCCCATTCTGTGACTACAGCAGCCTCTGTTTAAGACCATATAACCATTTGCACTTATTATAATTGAAATTAGCCTGATAAAGACACTTTTGCTGGGCATAGACTTACTGCTGCCTGCCAGGTCCACTTCTTTTTTGGGGCATCCCATTCTGTGACTACAGCAGCCTCTGTTTAAGACCATATAACCATTTGCACTTATTATAATTGAAATTAGCCTGATAAAGACACTTTTGCTGGGCATAGTACTTCTGGACCCTGCCAGGTCCACTTCTTTTTTGGGGCATCCCATTCTGTGACTACAGCAGCCTCTGTTTAAGACCATATAACCATTTGCACTTATTATAATTGAAATTAGCCTGATAAAGACACTTTTGCTGGGCATAGTACTTCTGGACCCTGCCAGGTCCACTTCTTTTTTGGGGCATCCCATTCTGTGACTACAGCAGCCTCTGTTTAACCCTTTAACCGCCAGCCTACCTTGAGATTTTGTCACCCTTTGTTGCCAGACCATTTTGCACTATTTTGCGCTCCCCTTGTTCAACTGTGATTTTTGAGGGGATTTCCAGGGATTTCCCAGGAAAATGATATATTGTTTTTTTCAGCATAGTCTGGGCTTTAACATGAAATGTCTTGTTTGTCATTTGTTAGGTGTATTCTTAATATTTTTGGGTGAAATATGTGCAAAAAAAAAAAAAAAATAATAATTTTTACATATTGTAGTTTTTTTTGGAACAAAAAATGTAAGTTTGTCAATAAAATCTTATTGCGTGTGAAATCCCAATTTCTCCCGGTTACAGCGGTACCACATATGTATAGGTAGACACCTTTTCCTGCCCAGGAGACTCCCCCAAACTGAAACAGCGCTTTAGGAGATTTTCAGATAAAATACAACTATGCTATGCAATATGCGCACCTTGCGGTTTTTCCAGAAAAACAACCCTTTACATTTAAAATACCCCCAACAAACTATATATTCTCTGGAAGTACACACCTCAGGCTTTCTAGGCGTACCAGGCTTGTGGATGTGGCCATAGTTTTCTGGAAGTAATCCCTCAACGTAATCTTTGGTTGCAAAGAGTTTCCCTAAAAAAAGGATAAAAAAGCAGAATCAAAGCCACATTTTCCTAAAAAAACTATATACAAACAAGAAAAATCAAGTTTAATCTGAAAAAGCAACATCTCCCGAACAGAACGATACCCAACATGCATAGGTTCTGTCAAGGGAAGAGTTGCCAAACACCCCAAAGTAAAGCATGTGCGTAACGGTAATTTTACTTGAAAATTTCAGCTCTGCAGACAAAGTGCGCACCTTGCGATTTTTCAACCAAAACAACCCTTTACATTTGGAATATCCCCCATAAACCATATATTCCCTGAAAGTACACACGTTAAGCTTTCTAAGGGTACCCAGCTTGCTGTAGTGGGCTCATCTTTCTGGAATTAATTCCTCAAAGAATTCTTTGGTTGCGCAGGGTTTCCCTAAAAAATTTATAAAAAAGCTGAATAAAAAACACCTTTTCCTAAAATATAAATATGCAAACCAGAAAAAACAAGCTAAGTCTGAAAGCGCAAGGTCCCCCGAACAGAACAATACCCAACATGCATAGGTACTATTAACCCTTTTAATTGCCAGCTTACTTGAGATTTTGTCACCCTCTGTTGACCGGCCATTTTTCCCCATTTTGCGTCATGTTTTGCGACATGTTTTGCGCCATTTTTGCTGGAACTTTCAGAAAAATTATATATTTTTTTTTTTGCAGCAGAGTTTAGACTTTAACATGAAATGTCTTGTTTGTAATTTTTTTTTTTTTTTTTACAATATTATTAAGTGAAAAAAAAAATAAATAAATAAAATTTTTTTTTAGAAAATTGACTCCTTTATTTTAAATAAAAAATGTATTTTATTAAGGAAAATCATATTGCATGTGAAAGCCCCATTTCTACCGATTAGAACGGTACCACATATTTATCGGTAGCCCCCGTTCCTGCCCAGGAGACCCCCCCTAACTGAAACAAGTATTTTATAACATTCACAAAAAAAATACAAAAACCATCCACACTACAAAGGGTTAAATCGGGAAAAAAAATGACATAGGGTCCCCCCTCCCAGGGGAGGGAGACCCCATTTTTTTTTTGATTTTTAAGGGTTAAAAACCCTTAAAAATCAAAAAAAAAATGACGTGGGGTCCCCCTTACCCACAGTAACCAGCCCGGGACCAGCTATGGGGGCTTGTAGGCACAGAGTGGGGGGGCCAGCTTTTGTGGCCCCCCCACCCTGCAGCCTACGAGCCCACATAGCCCATGTGGGCCCGGGCTCTTCTGCCCCCCCCTGGCCTTTGGGGAGGCAGGTAATGGGGGTGCCGGGGGTTAATGGCAAGCCACCCGCTAGCGCAGGTGGCTTGCCATCCCCCCAGCCTTGTGAACTGGTATAGGGGTCATGGACCCCTTACCAGTTCACAAGGGGTTAAAAGTAAAAAATGACACAGACACACAAAAGAGAAAAAATATTTTATTAATTTTTTTTTTTTTTTTTTTACACTGTACTCACCTCCCATCCATCCTGGAGCACTCTGTCCCTCGGCGATCACTGGCTTCTGCTCCCTTGCTAGAAGCCTTTTATAGCTGCTGGATGACAGAACACAAAGGGTTAATCAAAAAAAAAAATGACATAGGGTCCCCCCTCCCAGGGGGGGTGGACCCCATTTTTTTTTTGATTTTTAAGGGTTAAAAACCCTTAAAAATCAAAAAAAAAATTGACGTGGGGTCCCCCTTACCCACAGTAACCAGCCCGGGACCAGCTATGGGGGCTTGTAGGCACAGAGTGGGGGGGCCAGCTTATGTGGCCCCCCCACCCTGCAGCCTACGAGCCCACATAGCCCATGTGGGCCCGGGCTCTTCTGCCCCCCCCTGGCCTTTGGGGAGGCAGGTAATGGGGGTGCCAGGGGTTAATGGCAAGCCACCCGCTAGCGCAGGTGGCTTGCCATCTCCCCAGCCTTGTGAACTGGTATAAGGGGTCACATGGACCCCTTACCAGTTCACAAAGGGTTAAATGGTAAAAAAAAAAAAGCCAAGACGTTTTTTAAAAAAGTTTATTAAAAAAAAAAAAAAAACTTTTACTTTACTCACCTCCGATCTTCATCTTCTGTGTCCCGCGGCGATCTGCTGTCAGTGACAGCTGGGCAGAGAAGGGGGGAGGCAGGCGATCGGAGGATCGCCTACCTCCCTCCTTCCCCGCCCAGCCGTCACCGGCATCTGAGAGATGAACTGCCGGGTGCCCCGATGACACCCGGCGGTGACGTCATCTGGCCCCGCCCCGTGACGTCACCAAGATGGCGGCCGCCATCGGAAGAGGCAAGGGAGGAGGGCTGTTATGCCCCCTCCAGAAGACAGAAGAGCGGGGGGGGGGATCGGAGCCCCCCCCCCGTGAAGAGGAGAGCCTGCGGGAGCCGGCGGGGACAAAGGTAGGTGACTGTTTTTTTTTTTTTTGTTTTTTTTTTTAATGTAAACCGGGCGGCTGCTGAAACGGGGGGGGGGGGCACCCTGTTCCGGGCCCTCCCCTGCAGCCGGAGGGGCCCCGATGGGCGATCGGAGCCCCTCTGGCTGAAGAGGAGACCCGACCGGATCGAACGAGGGGTCAGGTAAGTGTCTTTTATTTTTACTTTTTTTTTTTTACTGGGGAAAGTCAGGCACGTAAATTTTACGTGGCTGGCGTTTAACTGTTGGAGAGGCAGCCACGTAAAATTTACGTGGCTGGCGTTTAAAGGGTTAAGACCATATAACCATTTGCACTTATTATAATTGAAATTAGGCCTGATAAAGACACTTTTGCTGTGCATAAACTTACTGCTGCCTGCCAGGTCCACTTCTTTTTTAGGGCATCCCATTCTGTGACTACAGCAGCCTCTGTTTAAGACCATATAACCATTTGCACTTATTATAATTGAAATTAGCCTGATAAAGACACTTTTGCTGGGCATAGACTTACTGCTGCCTGCCAGGTCCACTTCTTTTTTGGGGCATCCCATTCTGTGACTACAGCAGCCTCTGTTTAAGACCATATAACCATTTGCACTTATTATAATTGAAATTAGCCTGATAAAGACACTTTTGCTGGGCATAGTACTTCTGAACCCTGCCAGGTCCACTTCTTTTTTGGGGCATCCCATTCTGTGACTACAGCAGCCTCTGTTTAAGACCATATAACCATTTGCACTTATTATAATTGAAATTAGCCTGATAAAGACACTTTTGCTGGGCATAGTACTTCTGGACCCTGCCAGGTCCACTTCTTTTTTGGGGCATCCCATTCTGTGACTACAGCAGCCTCTGTTTAAGACCATATAACCATTTGCACTTATTATAATTGAAATTAGGCCTGATAAAGACACTTTTGCTGTGCATAGACTTACTGCTGCCTGCCAGGTCCACTTCTTTTTTAGGGCATCCCATTCTGTGACTACAGCAGCCTCTGTTTAAGACCATATAACCATTTGCACTTATTATAATTGAAATTAGCCTGATAAAGACACTTTTGCTGGGCATAGCACTTCTGGACCCTGCCAGGTCCACTTCTTTTTTGGGGCATCCCATTCTGTGACTACAGCAGCCTCTGTTTAAGACCATATAACCATTTGCACTTATTATAATTGAAATTAGCCTGATAAAGACACTTTTGCTAGGCATAGTACTTCTGGACCCTGCCAGGTCCACTTCTTTTTTGGGGCATCCCATTCTGTGACTACAGCAGCCTCTGTTTAAGACCATATAACCATTTGCACTTATTATAATTGAAATTAGGCCTGATAAAGACACTTTTGCTGTGCATAGACTTACTGCTGCCTGCCAGGTCCACTTCTTTTTTAGGGCATCCCATTCTATGACTACAGCAGCCTCTGTTTAAGACCATATAACCATTTGCACTTATTATAATTGAAATTAGCCTGATAAAGACACTTTTGCTGGGCATAGTACTTCTGGACCCTGCCAGGTCCACTTCTTTTTTGGGGCATCCCATTCTGTGACTACAGCAGCCTCTGTTTAAGACCATATAACCATTTGCACTTATTATAATTGAAATTAGGCCTGATAAAGACACTTTTGCTGGGCATAGTACTTCTGGACCCTGCCAGGTCCACTTCTTTTTTGGGGCATCCCATTCTGTGACTACAGCAGCCTCTGTTTAAGACCATATAACCATTTGCACTTATTATAATTGAAATTAGCCTGATAAAGACACTTTTGCTGTGCATAGACTTACTGCTGCCTGCCAGGTCCACTTCTTTTTTAGGGCATCCCATTCTGTGACTACAGCAGCCTCTGTTTAAGACCATATAACCATTTGCACTTATTATAATTGAAATTAGCCTGATAAAGACACTTTTGCTGGGCATAGTTCTTCTGGACCCTGCCAGGTCCACTTCTTTTTTGGGGCATCCCATTCTGTGACTACAGCAGCCTCTGTTTAAGACCATATAACCATTTGCACTTATTATAATTGAAATTAGCCTGATAAAGACACTTTTGCTGGGCATAGTACTTCTGGACCCTGCCAGGTCCACTTCTTTTTTGGGGCATCCCATTCTGTGACTACAGCAGCCTCTGTTTAAGACCATATAACCATTTGCACTTATTATAATTGAAATTAGTCCTGATAAAGACACTTTTGCTGTGCATAGACTTACTGCTGCCTGCCAGGTCCACTTCTTTTTTAGGGCATCCCATTCTGTGACTACAGCAGCCTCTGTTTAAGACCATATAACCATTTGCACTTATTATAATTGAAATTAGGCCTGATAAAGACACTTTTGCTGTGCATAGACTTACTGCTGCCTGCCAGGTCCACTTCTTTTTTAGGGCATCCCATTCTGTGACTACAGCAGCCTCTGTTTAAGACCATATAACCATTTGCACTTATTATAATTGAAATTAGCCTGATAAAGACACTTTTGCTGGGCAAAGTACTTCTGGACCCTGCCAGGTCCACTTCTTTTTTGGGGCATCCCATTCTGTGACTACAGCAGCCTCTGTTTAAGACCATATAACCATTTGCACTTATTATAATTGAAATTAGCCTGATAAAGACACTTTTGCTGGGCATAGTACTTCTGGACCCTGACAGGTCCACTTCTTTTTTGGGGCATCCCATTCTGTGACTACAGCAGCCTCTGTTTAAGACCATATAACCATTTGCACTTATTATAATTGAAATTAGGCCTGATAAAGACACTTTTGCTGTGCATAGACTTACTGCTGCCTGCCAGGTCCACTTCTTTTTTAGGGCATCCCATTCTGTGACTACAGCAGCCTCTGTTTAAGACCATATAACCATTTGCACTTATTATAATTGAAATTAGCCTGATAAAGACACTTTTGCTGGGCATAGTACTTCTGGACCCTGCCAGGTCCACTTCTTTTTTGGGGCATCCCATTCTGTGACTACAGCAGCCTCTGTTTAAGACCATATAACCATTTGCACTTATTATAATTGAAATTAGCCTGATAAAGACACTTTTGCTGTGCATAGACTTACTGCTGCCTGCCAGGTCCACTTCTTTTTTAGGGCATCCCATTCTGTGACTACAGCAGCCTCTGTTTAAGACCATATAACCATTTGCACTTATTATAATTGAAATTAGCCTGATAAAGACACTTTTGCTGGGCATAGTACTTCTGGACCCTGCCAGGTCCACTTCTTTTTTGGGGCATCCCATTCTGTGACTACAGCAGCCTCTGTTTAAGACCATATAACCATTTGCACTTATTATAATTGAAATTAGCCTGATAAAGACACTTTTGCTGGGCATAGACTTACTGCTGCCTGCCAGGTCCACTTCTTTTTTGGGGCATCCCATTCTGTGACTACAACAGCCTCTGTTTAAGACCATATAACCATTTGCACTTATTATAATTGAAATTAGCCTGATAAAGACACTTTTGCTGGGCATAGTACTTCTGGACCCTGACAGGTCCACTTCTTTTTTGGGGCATCCCATTCTGTGACTACAGCAGCCTCTGTTTAAGACCATATAACCATTTGCACTTATTATAATTGAAATTAGGCCTGATAAAGACACTTTTGCTGTGCATAGACTTACTGCTGCCTGCCAGGTCCACTTCTTTTTTGGGGCATCCCATTCTGTGACTACAGCAGCCTCTGTTTAAGACCATATAACCATTTGCACTTATTATAATTGAAATTAGGCCTGATAAAGACACTTTTGCTGGGCATAGACTTACTGCTGCCTGCCAGGTGCACTAATGTTGGGGCATCCCATTCTGTAACATAGCATACCCCTCTTTATTTACACTAAGCAGCTCTCTTATTTACACTAAGCAGGCCTGTTGGAGGCTGAGTGTTACTGCTCACTTTTGGTGTGCATTATATTCTGTTTCATATAGACCCACCGCTGCCCGGGGGTTCTTTAAATATCACCTACTACCACGCCAGATAGACTATGTCGGGCAGACAAGTGCCTGGAAGTGAAAAGAGGAGTGGCAGAGGCCAAGATTCTGCAGGCAGAGCTCGCATCAGACTGGGGGCCAGTAGCAGCAGGAGTCACACTGAGAGACCTAATCTGCCAGTATCTGCTAGCGGTCGGGTCTCCACCAGTAACGCATCTGCCGTGGTAGATTGGTTGACGCGCTCATCAACAACATCATCACAACTTACGTCTGAGACCCCCAGTCTAGGGTCGGTAGGTTCCTCTGACACAACCCTGAGTTGGCATGCCCCGAGAGCAGTCCCTGTCCTCCCATTGCCTCTGGCCTACGCCGTTCCCTCCCCCAGCGACGTATCCTATGCTTTGGGTTCAGCTCCACTCTTTAGTGAGGAGGACCATCAGATAGAGGACAGTCAGCAGCTACTGCCCAGCCAAGAAATGGAGGTGGCTTCTCTAGCTAGGCAGACAAATAGTGATGTGGACAGTGTCGTGGGTGCTGCGAGCGTTCCAGCTGCTGCGCCAGACACTGTTGACAAATCCACGAACATCAGTGACGTACAGCCACAACTCGGTGATGATGATGATGACGATGAAGCCGATCGCACTTGGGAGCCGGGTGATGAAGGGGCTTCATCGTCATCATCAGGAGAAGAGGGGCGCAGGTTGCCCCGGAGTCAGCAGCTGAGGCAGCAAGGTGGCAGCAGTCAGCATGGGGGCACAATTCCAAAGGCTGGAGCCGGCCGGGGCCGGGGTAGAGCACCTGCTGTGCGGCAGTCTACCTTATCGGGAGGTAGTGGAGCAGGGGTTCCTGGAGTTGGCAACAGCAGCAGTGAATCAGTGAGGCTAGGGGGTGGGAAAAGTAGCTACTCGGCAGTGTGGCAGTTTTTCCCGAGGCATCCGCAGGAGGGTAACATGGCCACATGCAAGATATGTAGGCAAAAGGTGAATCGTGGCCAGGGTCCAAATGTTGGCACCACGGCCCTGCGTCAACATATGATGCGTCACCATAAAACGACCTGGGAGAACCGAGGCTCCCAAGGGGTGGTCCAGTCTGCTTCCTCACCAAGTGAGCTCCCAATTTCTGCCAGCCAAGGCTCCAGCACCTCAGCCGAAGGCAGCTGTGCATCATACCCATCCTCTGTCGCTCCTGCTCCTCCTCCAAGTCATGCATCCCGCCAGCAATCCATCAGCGAAGCCATGTCCAAGAGACAGCAGTATGCGCCCACTCATCCTACGGCGCAGAAGCTGAATGTGCTCCTGTCCAAGTTGCTGGTGCTGCAGTCGCTCCCTTTTCAGGTGGTGGAATCTGCACCTTTCAGAGAACTGATGGCTTGTGCTGAGCCGAGGTGGAGAGTCCCAAGCCGTCATTTCTTTGCCAAGAAGGCAGTACCAGCGCTGCACACTTTTGTTGAACAGAAGGTGGGCCAGTCCTTGAGCCTGTCGGTGTGTAGCAAAATACATGGCAGCGCCGACATCTGGAGCTGTAACTACGGTCAGGGGCAGTACATGTCGTTTACGGCCCACTGGGTGAATGTGGTCCCTTTGCAGCAGCAGCAGCAACTTGGACAGGTCACGCCGCTTCGGCCTCCGCGCTCTCTGCCCATTGGGCCTGTGACACCGTGCGACTCGGCCTCCTCATCCTCCGCCATCTCCTCACCCTCCACTGTAGGCTCAAGTCTCAGTGCCCCTCCAGTCTACCATGTGTGCAGGGCACGGAGGTGTCACGCAGTGCTTCACATGGTTTGTCTTGGCGAACTGAGTCACACAGGGGAGGAACTGCTTAAATGTATTCATCAGGAAATCCAAACATGGCTTACTCCGAGAAAACTTAAAATGGGAATCATGGTTACCGACAATGGGAAGAACATTTTGTCTGCGCTGCGCCAAGGAAGCCTGACCCATGCCCCCTGCATGGCTCACGTCTTCAATCTGGTTGTCAAGCGGTTTCTGAAGTGTTCCCCCCATCTGCAAGACATCCTAACAACTTCAAGGAAACTTTGCATGCACTTCAGCCACTCCTACACCGCCAAACACACCCTTCTTGAGCTACAGCGTCAGAATGGTATCCCCCAACATAGTCTGATTTGCGATGTTTCCACCCGTTGGAATTCCACCCTTCACATGTTGGACCGATAATATGAACAGAGAAAAGCCATCACGGATTTCCTGATGATCAAAGCAGATAGGGGGACTCCCCTGTGTAACTTCACTGTCAACCAGTGGCAGCTTGTACGTGACACCTGCCGTTTGCTCAGGCCCTTTGAGGATGCCACTTTATTTGTCAGTCGGCAGGATTACGGGATGAACGACGTGATTCCACTGCTTCATGTACTACAGCACATGTTGGAAACCATGGCTGGTCAGGGCACTGGAGACATGGCGTTTACATCTTACGGCCACATGAACCCCGTTGGAGCTGAACTGGAGGAGGAGGAGGAAGAGGAGGAGGAGGAGTTGCCCAGCGAAACACAGTTTAGGCTTGGTGAAATGGCTGGTTTATCTAGTCAGCGGACAGGAGAGGAGGAGCAGGAGCAGCCAGAGGAGCTAGAGGTTTTTGAGGAAGGCGAGACAGAGGCCCCCGGGCACACCGTGGCAGTATGCAGTGGAGATGGAGACAGGTAGTCCATCCGAGTCACTTGCGCAAATGGCACGAAGCATGCTCACGTGCTTGCGTAGTGACCCCAGAATTGTTTCCATCTGTCGGCGGGATGACTTCTGGCTGTCCACCTTATTGGACCCTCGCTTCCGGCACAAAATGGGGGCATTTTTTAAACCCACGAGAGGGAGGACAAACTCAACTACTACAAAGACATTCTACGTAGGCAGTTGGCCGATGCCTATCTGCGCCATGGTCCATACTCTCGCAGGTCTGACTCGAGGGGACCTCTGCGCTCACCTTCCACTGCCATGGCCGCTGGGGGGGTTGGCAGGAGCAGCAGCAGCAGCTCCATCAGCAGCAGCAGCCTCAGTCTTCAGTCTTCTGTAGCTTTCTACACCCGCATAGTGAGGCTACTCATGAGCAGCAGGAAGACCTGGAGCAGGACCTCAACCAGCAGGTCATGTCATACTTTGACATGACCATGCCAACACACCTTGAGGATCCGCTGGACTTCTGGGCAGCCAAACTTGATTTGTGGCCGCAACTAGCAGAGTTTGCCCTGGAAAAGCTGTCCTGCCCGGCAAGTAGCGTGCCATCTGAGCGGGTGTTTAGTGCGGCGGGGGCCATAGTTACGGCGAGGAGAACTCGTCTGTCAACTAAAAATGTGGAGAGACTCACCTTTGTCAAAATGAATCAGGGATGGATCAGCCAGGATTTCCACCCACCAATGCCTGATGCATGCGACTAGATTCAGCATGGTGCCACGTTTTACACTTTCCAAATGGTGCAAAACATATTTATGTCTTGAGGCCATTTTTTGGGTTCCTGCTGCTGCTGCTGCTGTCAACTCCTGCCAACTCCAGGGTGTGATTCATCCAATTGTTGGGCTCCTGAAGCCAACCCCAGGGTCTCTTTAAAGTAATATTTGGGCTCCTGCTGCTGCTGCTGCCAACTCCAGGGTGTGAATCATCCAATTTCTGGGCTCCTGAAGCCAACCCCAGGGTCTCTTTAAAGTAATATTTGGGCTCCTGCTGCTGCTGCTGCTGCTGTCAACTCCTGCCAACTCCAGGGTGTGATTCATCCAATTTTTGGGCTCCTGAAGCCAACTCCAGTGTATATTTGGGCTCCTGCTGCTGCTGCTGCCAACTCCAGGGTGTGATTCATCCAATTGTTGGGCTCCTGAAGCCAACCCCTAGTGTCTCTTTAAAGTAATATTTGGGCTCCTGCTGCTGCTGCTGCCAACTCCAGGGTGTGATTCATCCAATTTTTGGGCTCCTGAAGCCAACTCCAGTGTATATTTGGGCTGCTGCTGCTGCTGCCAACTCCAGGGTGTGATTCATCCAATTGTTGGGCTCCTGAAGCCAACCCCAGTGTCTCTTTAAAGTAATATTTGGGCTCCTGCTGCTGCTGCTGCCAACTCCAGGGTGTGAATCATCCAATTTTTGGGCTCCTGAAGCCAACACCAGTGTATATTTGGGCTGCTGCTGCTGCTGCCAACTCCAGGATGTGATTCATCCAATTGTTGGGCTCCTGAAGCCAACCCCAGTGTCTCTTTAAAGTAATATTTGGGCTCCTGCTGCTGCTGCCAACTCCAGGGTGTGAATCATCCAATTTTTGGGCTCCTGAAGCCAACCCCAGTGTCTCTTTAAAGTAATATTTGGGCTCCTGCTGCTGCTGCCAACTCCAGGGTGTGAATCATCCAATTTTTGGGCTCCTGAAGCCAACCCCAGTGTCTCTTTAAAGTAATATTTGGGCACCTGCTGCTGCTGCTGCCAACTCCAGGTTGTGATTCATCCAATTTTTGGGCTCCTGAAGCCAACTCCAGTGTATATTTGGGCTCCTGCTGCTGGCAACTCCAGGGCGTGATTCATCCAATTTTTGGGCTCCTGAAGCCAACTCCAGTGTATATTTGGGCTCCTGCTGCTGCCAACTCCAGGGTATGATTCATCCAATTTTTGGGCTCCTGAAGCCAACCCCAGTGTCTCTTTAAAGTAATGTTTGGGCTCCTGCTGCTGCTGCCAACTCCAGGGTGTGATTCATCCAATTTTTGGGCTCCTGCTGCTGCCAACTCCAGTGTCTCTTTAAAGCAATGTTTGGGCTCCTGCCCCTCATAGTGATGCCACTTCAACTCTCTTGAATTCAATTGTGCCACTCTGCGATTCTATTAGCGATGCCTCTGATCTGCATGTGATATTTCTTCAAAGTATTATTTAACTAACCCAGCACGCATCCTGTGCGTGTTACAGCAAGGCAGAATGGTTTACAACCCTATTGAGGCTCTAGGAGGCTCAGAAATAGCCGTTTTTAATAGCGATTCGTCGCGAATTTATTCGGGTCGAAACGGAAAATTCGGCGAATCAGTCGAATCGAATTTTTCAAAAGTTCGCTCATCTCTAATCTCAATCAAGGTCTGTGTCCTCTTTGGAGGGTGCTAGTGACTTCCTTGATTAGGTACTATCCCAGGCCGACGAGGGTTGCCCAGGGGAGAAACCTCCATCCCCCAATCGCTGGAAGTACATCCCTTCAAGAAGAGTCCCTTGTCAAGTTTCTAAGATGGAGTGTCAATCTATGAAGAGAGAAAGAGAGAAAAAAAACGTTAGGCATGAGCTATCACTGGTTGATAAATTCTCTTTTTCTTAACATTTGATCTGCTTGTGCCTTTATCGATAATGCAGAGAACTACTTTAAAAGCGGCATATATTCCTATGATAAATAAAAATGCGATAAGCAAATACATCCCAATGGATTTGAACCAGTTTCCTAGTGTTCCAAAGAATCCCTCCATACCCTTAAAGGGATTCCATCCATCCTTCCCTATCTCTCTGGCTGTGGCTTGCAGGGTCTGAACCTTACATGGGCTTCCACGTCGTCATAACTGTCACCTATCCAAGTACAGCAGTCTTCTCCTATAAAGTGGCAATATCCCCCTTGACTAGCTAGCAGGTAGTCTAGAATGAGGGTGTTCTGTAACACCACTTTCCTAACTTGCCTCAATTCTAAATTGATGTCCTTAACACCTTCTACTGTGTCATTGAGTATTTTGTCTATCAGCTTGGAGAAGTTGTTAAGTCTTACCATCATTTCCATCTCCCATCCAGTCCATTCGGGGACTAGAGTCCACCACAGGTCAGCCCCAATGAATAGATCTCGTTTAAACTGAAAGTTCACTTGTTCTTGAACTTGGGCTTTTACTGTATCATTCATTATCCTGATCCCAGGAACAACCTTCCCAAAGTAACACATGCCTCTGCTATTTATTGGAATCCAGGCATAAGCTCGTCTTCCACATATTAGATAGACACCTCCTCTCAGCATTACAGAATAATTCTGCCAAGCAGCAGATGCTAACACTGCCATTTTTATTGCGATGTTGAACATAGGGTGTGTGGTGTCGCTATAACTCGGGAGTAAGGTGTCATTGATGGTCATGTTAAATACGGATGCCCCCCGTGACGGTAATGTTAGTATTTGCCACGGAGCTATTGGATTTTCCAATCAATACGGCGCCAGGCTGGGTGATATTAATACAAAACGGGGGAACAAGGGGTGTGGGGACGATTGTCAGGTAAACAACCTCCGCCTTTCGCTGGGCTGACACATTTTTTCCTGTCACTATCTTACTGACGTTGCTAAGGTCTCCTTTCTGTAGTGGCAGTGCAACCCAAGACCTCCCCCTGGTTTTACTATGTGACATGCTGCACACCCAACACTGGCTGGTATTGGCCAACTTAGCTGCTTCTAAATGCATTTGCAGGAAGGTATTTGTAAAACCTTCCTCCCATCCCTGCAACCTACACACATAACTACTAAACACACTCAGAATCAGAAAAAACTTCATTATTCTTCGGGTCTCTTAAGTTTGCAATGACTGGCGTGTATCCAAGTGGTTTTTCCTTCCAATTTCACAGATGTGGCTGTTGTCAGCAAAACTTGGTAAGGCCCTTCGAATCTGGGTTCCAAAGCTTTTCTGGTGTGTTTCTTTACATACACGTAATCTCCTGGCTTCAGGTGGTGGGTTCCTATGGAACTGTCTTGATCTGGAAAAGAATAAAAAACACTTTTGTGTACTTTAGTGAGGTGTTTTTGTAACTGGATCACATAATCGGTTAAACTATCTGCTCTCAAACTCAAAACTTGTGGGTAATACAGCCCAGTGCGTGGAGCATTACCAAACAGAATCTCATAAGGGGAGAGGCCTGTTTTCCCTGTGGGAGTGTACCTTATTGAGAATAAGGCCAGTGGCAGACACTCAGGCCATGGTCTGCTCAATTCCCTCATGGCCTTCTGAATTTTTAATTTTATCATTCCATTCAATCTTTCCACACTCCCTGAGCTTTGAGGATGATAGGGGGTGTGAAAGGCCTGATCTACCCCTAACATAGTCATTACATTTTGCATTATTTCTCCTGTGAAGTGCGAGCCGCGGTCAGATTCCACGGTCTCTGGGACCCCAAATCTAGGTATCAATTCTGTGATCAATTTCTTAGCTGTAGCTTTGGCAGTAGCCTTCGCCACAGGGTAGGCCTCTGGCCAACCTGAAAATAGGTCTACACACCCCAAAACATACTCATAGGTTCCGCTCCTAGGGAGTTGAATGTAATCAATTTGCAACCTCTGGAAGGGGTAGAGGGGCCTTACCTGATGTTTCCTTGGTGTCTTTATAGTTTGTCCTGGATTTTCAGTTAGGCAGACACTACATGCTGCACAATGAGCTCGGGCGGTTGTACTAAAACCGGGAGCTATCCAATGTTGGTTCACTAGCCGAACCATGGAATTTGCACTAAGGTGGGTCGGGAGGTGTACAGAGGTGGCCACTGCGGGATACAACGGGCTAGGCAAGCACAATCGGCCCTCCGACTTCCACAGGCCGTCCTCTTCAAGCTTTGCTCCCTGTTTCTCCCACCTGACCTGCTCTTCCTTATTTTGTCCTTGTAGGTTTCTTAAGGTTTCTAGATCTGGGCCTTTTTCTATCACGGTTCTTACCTGTAGATTCTCTTTCCCTTCCAGAGGGCGGAGAGCTGCTTCCTTAGCTTCTAAATCTGCTCTCTGGTTTCCTTTTGCTTCCTTAGTAGTTTGTCTGGTGTGTGCAGCTACTTTCACTATACCTATTTCTTTTACCTCTTCTGCAGCGTCTAGGATTCTCTTGATTAGCTCAGCTTGTCTCACCGGTGTGCCGGCTGCTGTAAGAAAACCTCTAGCTTTCCAAATGGGGCCAAAATTTGTTAATACCCCTACCCCATATGCAGAGTCTGTGTACAGGTTTCCTGTCCGTCCTTTCATATGTTCGATGGCTGTAGCCAGAGCAGTTAGTTCAGCTTCTTGAGCTGACATATGGGCAGGTAGTGGTCCTGATTTGACTACTTCATACTCTGTTACAACTGAAAAACCGGTATGAAATTTGCCATGTGCATCTGCATATCTACTCCCATCCACAAAGAGTTCTATGTCTGGCTTGGGGATAGGTGTGTCCTTGACTTGAGGTTGGAACAAGGTTTCTTGTTCCATTAATTCTAAACATTCGTGTTCATCTGCTGCAGAAGGAAAAAATTGGAGGTGTATTTGTTCTTTCACCTCCTTATCTTCCTTTGCTGCTTCCTGTGTCTCACTCCCCCCTTCTAAATCTGACTCTATTGGTAATAATGTAGCCAGATTTAGAGATGTACACCTTTTAAACTTTATATTCGGGGGTAGTAACAATGTACACTGTAGTCTTAGTTGTCTAGCCATTGATAAGTGTTTTGGGTTTACTTGGGACAGTATCCCATGTATGTCATGATTGGTTGAAACGGTAACTTTGTTGTCTAACACAATTTCTGCTGCCTTGTCCACTAGCTTAGACACTGCGGTTATAGCCCTCATACAAGAGGGTGCTCCCCTTGATACTGGGTCCAATTTTGCAGAGTAGTAAGCTATTGGTCTTTGTTTGCCATGGTGGTCCTGGAGTAGGACTCCTGTGGCGTGTCCTTGAATTTCAGTAGCCATTAGTGTAAATGGCTTAGTGTAGTCTGGTAGGCCTATGGCTGGAGCTATAGTTAAGGCCTGTTTCAATTTTTTAAAGGCGTCTTTCGCTGTTTCAGTCAAAGCGAAAGGGGTGACTTTTGTACTGTCATACAATGGTTGCATCATTGAGCTGGCATGCTTTATCCATTGTCTACAGTACGAGACTAGACCTAGGAATGCTCTCAGCTGTCTATGTGTTCTAGGGAGTTGCATTTCTCTGATTATTTCCATCCTTTCAGGGGTCAGGTGTTTCGTGCCTTTGCTTATGCAGTGTCCCAAGAAAACTACCTTTTTCCTGACAGTATTGTAGCTTCTTTTTGCTTATTTTACATCCATTCTCTCCTAAGAACCTTATTAAGGACAATGATCCTTCCCTGCAGGTTAGTTCATCGGGGCTGCAGAAAAGGAGGTCGTCCACATATTGTAACAGGGTACATTTGTATGGGGGTTTCCAATTGTTTAGCACCATTTGCAGTGCCTGTGAATAGAGGGTGGGGCTATGGCTCATTTCCTGAGGTAGGCGTGTCCAGGCCAGCTGCTGGGATTTAAATTGGAATGCAAAGAGGTAGTAGCATTCCGGGTCAATGGGTACCAAGAAAAACGCGTTAGATAAATCCACTACTGTATAGTATTCACTATCTGTTGGAATTTCTGACAACAAGGTGTGGGGGTTGGGTACCACTGGTGTTAAAGGGGCCAATATTTGATTTACTGCCCTCAAATCCTGGACCATTCTGTATTGAACAGGTTGTCCGGGCTCTGTAGCCTTCTTTTTAACAGGGTATAAAGGGGTATTTACTCCTGATTTGATAGGGGTCAATATTCCTCCCTTTAAGAGTACCTCTATTTGTTGACCTATCGCTTGCTCTTGTGCAGCACTCAAGGGGCACTGTTTTAGCTGTGGGAGCGTTGCCCCGGGTCTCACTTCTACTTTCACAGGGGCTATTGGTAATAGTCCCACATCCGCATCCCCCTTGGCCCAGAAAGCTTCTGGTATTCCAGATAGGTCCGGGTGGGTGTGTATTGAGCAAATGATGTCATCAAATGGGTAATCCTCATATGCTTGGATTTGCATATAAGGTTCCCTTTCTTCATCCCCTTCCTGCTCTGGTAGAGTTAGAATAATTTTCCCTCCCTCTTTGTACTGTATGTTGGCTGACAATTGTGTCAATATGTCAGCCCCTAACAGGCACATTGGTGCTGAGTCTGATATTAAGAACTTTGTTATAAACATGTGGGGGCCGATTTTTCCTTTAACTGGTTGTGTTTCCTCAAGGGAGGTAAGTACTCCATCAAAACCGGACACTTGTTTAGTTTTCTTTCCTCTCTTTAAACCCTCTGCTACTTGAAGTTTTATCACTGACCTTGTGGCTCCGGTATCAATTAAAAAAGGTACTTTTCGTTTATTGATCTCAATAGCTACTACAGGTTCCCTAGCAGGGGTTTGTATCTTCATCCTATTTAGTCATTCCCTTTCCGGTGGGTCCTCGAGTATTGGCCCGTCATTTCTTCCTCTTTCTCTTCTAACCCCTCCTTTTTCCTCGTCAGCTATTCTCTTCCTACAGTTCCATTTTATGTGTCCTGGTTTCTGACAGTAGTAACAGGTCAGAGGTTTTCTCTTCCCCCATCCCTGTCCTGATCCCTCCCTTCTTTCATAGATCTGGGCTGCTGCTACCCTCTTGGGTTTCTTCTCTCTCTCATCCATTTCTATGCCTTTTGCTTCTGCTAATAGTGTTCCCCTATCATTTTCAGTTCTCCATTGGGGCTTCAAGGATTTTATTCTATCCCTAATTGCGGGCTTTAAGCCTTCTAAGAAGGCTCTAGTAAAAAGCCTTTGAATGGGTTCTTGATTTAAATCCAACCCTTCGTTTTCATAGTGTGATTCTAATGCCATATAGAAGTCTAACACAGATTGGTTGGGCTCTTGTGCCGAAACTGTCTGTGTTCCCCTTTCCCTCTGTTTTTCTTGGCAAAAACCCTCTAATTGCATTAAGAATAACTGGGTTGACGCCAGGGTTTGGACATTGTTTTTTATTTGGCTCCCCATTTTCGGCTAAGTTCTGCGGTCTATGTGGGGTCATTCTAATCTGGAACTGTTGGAATGTTCCAGTTGTCATTTTTAATCTACACAAATCCTCCCCATCTTGCTAGGTGGCTGCTCATAATCCTCCCCCCCCCCTATCTAGGAGGAATGGATTCTTTGTCTTTTTAAGGGGGTTTTCTCTCCCTGCTGGTGGTCTCTCATCGCCACAAAATATACAATGGCCGACCTCAATTACATGCCTTCTCTTACATGTGCAACGCCAAACTTCCTCCACAATTGTATCTCCTTCTATTATAGGGTACAACCTTCTGGTTTCATGTGCTGGTTCTTTCTTTTCTACGTGTTGTTCCCTCACATATGGCGGTGGCATTAGGGTTGTGCTATCTCTCTTCGTTTTAGTATCAGACGGGGAAATAGGGGGAGGGTGTAAGACGGCTGTAGTGTCCCACTTCTTTCTTTCTGGGTTGTAAACCCAGCCTTCTACCATGGCCATTTGTGCTATGCTGAGGGCACATGCCGTTTGGTGATCCCAGTCCTTATCCCTTATTATTCCCTGCTTCCTGTCTCTGATGTTCTGCCATGTTTCAAAGTCTAACTGGTTTTTCCCTCTTAGTCTGAACCTCTTCAGGATTTTGTCTAGATTTTAAACCGTGGCTGATCCGCATCTTTCCTTCATAATTTCTTTTAAACTTTTCCACTTTTCTTCCTTTTCTGCACTATGCTCTTTAGATAAACTCTTTCCCATCCTTCTGTCCCTCTGTCCTAGGTAGCTTATTGGGGCAGATTAGTCTCTGTGCTAAACCTCCCTTGTTGCCTTCCTCCTAGGGGGCCAGAAATGAAAACGGCTGTGCGTTTCTTTGTTGAAGATTGTAGACTATTTTTAAGCAAATTCCCGCTGCAAAAAAAGCAACATCAAGACAATTGCCAACACAGTCAACACCAATTCTTCTTCCTCTAACAATATATGGGACCCTTGGTGTATCCTGTAGCTATAGTGCCTGTCTATTACTCGACACCTTATACCCGCCTCTGTCGCTAGGGCTTAATTTCTCTAAAAGTTTAATCAGAAATCATTCATTTCTTATTCCAGACTCATGTAGTTGTTCTGGACTTATTACTTTCAATCAGTCTCTGGTTTATCTGATATCTTGGGATTTAAGCGTGACTCATGACCCCCTGTGAAGGCACATTCATGAGACAGTTTGACATACCCTCAGGAAATCAGATACCAACCGAGGCTTGACTTATTCAATCACACGGCATCGGACAGTGGACATAGACAAACAGGACGCAAAACACATAATTCCTCAAGGCAGAAGCAATGTCTTTCTATTTGGTTCAGGTCTCACTTCCACATAGACTGGCTTTTAACCCACAACCTCCGAAACCCACAGGACTCTCAGATACTAGCGGGGAGAACAGATATAATATATATAAGAGAATAAAAGCTTCTCTTACCTGATCAGGGTTTGTCGATCTGCTGTTCCCGTATTTCTCTGAGTATGTCGTCCCGTGCTTCCAGAGATGATCTCTTGTGGTTCATGTGAGTCCCTGTTGTTCGGGCGCCACGTAATTGTTAGGTGCAGCTTCCAACTGAACTCGCTGCGCTGCGTCTGCCTTGGGAGTCCCAATGCGTTTAACTATGAGTAACTCAAATGGACACTGAGTTGTAAGTCCACTCACAGCAATCAGCCAAGCGCAACCGGAGCTGACACACAGGCAGACTGTAGTGGGCTGGGTTTATTCATCTTATATACACTTTAGGCTAAGAAGCACACATGTGCAGTATAGTTTTTTTACATCAAGAATTTACATCAGAATACATCCAAAAACACAAGAATGTTGTCTGTCAACAGATACAACCCCTCCCTAATGTCCTCGGCCGGACGTTTGAGGCAGGAAAAACTTGTTCAAGGCTCTGTATGTTGTAGCTAAATAGCCTGAAGCCAAAGTTCAATTCCCATCAGGTTGAAGTCAGGGTGACAAGTCTGTTACTCAAGATCTCCAGTGTTCTGGCAGACAACAAACTGAAGCATTGAGCTCCTGCCATGGGCTGTGGAAAAAAGACAAGATTTTTTTAACCCTCTCTAATCCTGCAGAGTGCAGGGAGGGGGGAAAGGGACAGAGATGTTATCAGGAAATGTAGCTGTTATGCTGACTTTACAGCTGCTTTAATTAAAAATAAGAAATAATTAGGATTAAAGTGGACAATACCCAGGTTTTTCACTTACCCAGGTTTTGGTCTGATTTAATATGTTTTATATGATTCCCTCATGATTGCCAGAATTCTTACCTACTCCATGCTCCCACAGCACATGTGCAGGCTCGCATCCAAGGAGAATAGATTGCATCACCTCTACTCTGAATGGACAGGATGCCTGGGTCCGGTCACTTCCCTTCAGCTATGTGCATCCACACCAGTCATTCTATTTTATGGCTGGTGTAAGCTTGCACAGCTGGTGAAGGGAAGTGGGGGATGGTGCAACCCACACATGTGCCGTGGGATCCCTGGCTCAGTAACTATACCAAGCAAATCGGGGTGATTCACAAAGTGGGGCATCCCAAATCTGGATGGGGCCAACAGTTTAGTTCTGCTTGAAAGGAAGTAGAAAAAACTAATGAATATGCTATTTAACAAGTAAGATACTATTAAAATTATAGATACAGTGTATCTGCAGTAACTTGTAAATTATGTAAAGGTACTGTATATGATGAGGATGGTAGAGGATGGTAAAGGATGGGGGAAAGATGCAGAGGTTGGAAATAGGAGAAAGAGGGGAGTGGGAGGCAGAGACACAGGAGACAGAGTGTTTTATTTTATTATTTATTTATACCTTGCTGGATTTTTACAGTAGAATGCTTCACCATTCCAGAAACCAAAGAGAGGGGCTAGCAACTGCCTACAAATCCCACCAGGCAATAAAGGGTGCAGAGTCTAGCATCTGCTAATGGAAGAGCTGAGGTGGGTGTCCTGCAGCCAGCTTATCTCTTACATATATCATCTTCTGACATCCTTCTGTGACTCAGAACACCCCCCAGCAACAGGGAAAGCTGTCACACATGTAGCCGGCCACCTCTGATAGATAAGGGCGCATTTACTTCACAGAGGTCTGGGAGAGTCCATGATGAGGAACCAGGGCCCAATTATGAGGGAGACACAAGGGACCTCCACCACTTGCCCTGCAAAGGGGGCCACCACCAACCTTTGGGTTATGGTCTGGTCCAGGAGGCTTTTCAGTCTTTGGTCTGACAGGCAATTATTGGTGGCAGTGGCCCCCAGTGCCTGGGAAAGCCTTTTTTTGATTTTGCAAACCTGCAGCCAAAGCCACCACAGGGCAGGATGGAGATTCTAGAACAATAAAACTGCTATTAGCAACGCTGCAGGGATTGGTGGGTGCAGAGCTGGCAATCAGCGGCTGCTCACTGCACATAAGCCACCAAGCACAGCCAGCTCAATGCAGGGGAACTGTTTTCTTCTGGGCGACTACACTACTCCCCACCCCAAAATGGCAAACAGAAGTTCCCCAGCAGCATATAACTGCACAAGGATGGCACAAGGGACTCGCTCTGACATTCCAGTATGTAGGTGGGCAGTATGTAGGCAGACAACCACCAAGTTACTTGTCTGGACTATTATTTAGAAGGAAAAAAATACTGTAACGGGGACCTCCACCAGATTTTGTGCCCAGCGGCCTCCACCACACTTAATCCGGCCTTGTGTGGAAGACAGAGGGTTACATAGGGGATGTTCTCTCAAAAAGACAATATAGACTGTGCAGGCATCCCCAATATATATTGTGCAGCATAAAAAAAAAAAAACGTACTGTATACTCCCCGTCGTTCTTGCCGCTCCCTGCCGCAGGCTCAGAGCAGGCCAATTCCCACCCGGGGGGCGTGGCCTGTGTCTCCTTCCAGCGTCCAATGGCGCAGCTCTGTAGGAGGCGGCAGGGAGCTTCGGCCATGGAAGCGGCAGTCAGCCACAAGTTCACAGCGAGCCGGTTCCAGCTTCTAGGTGGGCATGGCCTGTGACGCCTGTCCAGCTCGCGACTCTTACTGTTGGATTTGCCTCACTGACACAGCTTGGCAACCTGGTGGACCCAGCTCCCAATCCCGCTAGTACTGCAGTATTGGAGTCACTGATGCACCTAGGAAAAGTGGCTGACCCAGCTGTCCCGTCTGCCATTACTAATGTATTATCTGATCCTGCAACAGCCCCACATACCCATCTACCTACATACATCTGACCCCCCAGTGTCCCCTACAAACAGGCAAGTGTGGTACATGTTACAGTATGTGTATGGCTGACAGCATTTTAACTTTGGCACATTGGGGTGGCACACTAATGGTGTTGGTCTCACATCTTGCCAGCTAGGTGACCCTGGTTCATATGCACACGCCAGTCTGAGACCTGTCTGCCCATTTGTCTGCTTGTAAAGCAGCAAACCTGCCTAGGTGAAGCATGGCTTATCATGGCATAGCATAAGTGCTTACCAGCATGATGAAGTTCTGCTCCTCGGGGGTGAAGAGGGTTAGTGCCATGTGCTGGTTCTCTTCCATCTTCAAGCTGCATAACGTAACCCTGCGCTTACGCGCCCCAGAGCTGACGCACCCCAGCGGATTTCTGGAAGTGTGTCCAATATACATGAGCCTGTGTCAGGCCTGTGCTGGCCTGTTAAATAAGCTCTCAATTGTTACCCAATTAACCACCCACTTATATACAAAAGCACACACTTGACCCCTGTACTTTGATGGCAGTGCATAATTTTGGAGTCACTATGCCAAAAGCTACAGTAGACACCATCGCATCACTCATAGCTCAGAAGCCAAGCATGGCTGAGGGGAATACAGCACCTGGCCAGGGCAATGCAGTCCAAGCCCCAGGCACCACTACTTGTCCCTCAGTACTCCCCTCCTGCCAATCACACTACCCACACTGAGCGAGTCACCCGCAGCAGTGTGGCCCAGCAGCAGCAGGAGAGCCACACCCAGGACTCCCGGGCTCCCGCCACACCATGATCCAACCACCAGTCAGGATACCAGAGCCCAGTGCAGACCCACAGCTGAGCCCACAGCAGAGCCCAAGGTGGAGCAGCAGAGCCACAGCCATGGATGCTCATTCCCCTGCCAGCAGCCCGCTCACTACCCCTTCAGGGCCTTGGAGTGGGCACAGTGGCTCGGCATCCCTAGCCCAGGCCAGACCCCAGACAGCAGCATCAGCCCCCAGACCGTGCATAAGCTCACCAGGCAAAATCTTAGTGGTCAAATCATGGATGTCCAGTTGGAGGCCCTTTTGAACTTTGCCAGACTGGCTGGGGCCCAGTTCCACACTACCACAAAAGTGGTGTGTAATAACCTGTGGGAATAGATTGCAATGACACTATTGCATGTTTGGAGACCAAGGATGGGAAGCAGGTCACCAAAAAATGGGATTATCTAAAACCTGCGGTCCGGAGAAAAATCAGTGTGAGACAGGATAAGTGGTGAGGGTCAAGAGGGCTGAAATGCCAATGTAATAGCTTGCAATGGTGTGGTGGGCACAACTCTAAAAACAGCAACGAGGATTTGCTGTTTAGGGGAGCCGAACAACGGCTAGCATAAAGAGAGGCAAGAAGGAGCACCAATAAGCATCTAAACATACTGAAACATATATTCCTGTGCCACAGAAGGCAACAGAGCCACATGCGGCAAACAGTGGTGCCCATGACATTCGGCATATACACCAGGTTGCCATGCTGCCAAGAAAATGGATGCATTTCCCCTGTGGAGAACAACCATGCCATCGAGAAATTTAGTAAGGGCGTGGCTCAGCAAAGGCTGAGACATGCCAACAGACAGTGACCCAAGACTCTGGAAGGAGCCATTTACCAGAAATTGAAGGCAGCCAATCAATTTGGTCAAACCTCCAATTGCATGCCCTTTTCTGGTGGTAAGGGCCAGCCATGGCCGCACCTTTGAGTAAAGCTTCTCGAGAGAGGCAGTTCAGTCTGGTCAATTCGAACACCTGTAGATCGGACATCTGATCGACATCCAGTGGATGGCAGGTACACCTAAGCTCTGGAAGGTACAAGGTAAGCAGCCCACGGCACTGCAGATGCTCCTGGGCTTCCTGTTACTGTGCATTGTCAGTTATGTCTGTTGAATCCAGGCAGCAGCATGGCTGAGATGCTGGGAGAATCTCCATAATGAACGCTACCTTTCTTTTCCAGCTGTGCCAGACTGTTGGTCCAGTTGAACCCCTGCTGGCATATCAGCGTTTTCCCATACCATTCTACTTCAGTACAAAATCATTATTGTCACACCTTGAAAAACTCCTGAGACAAAAAATCAAAGAGGTAGATATAGCAGGACCACTAGGTTGCAGGACTTCTCCTGAACTGTGGCCTGTGGTGTGTTGACTGGATCATATTCCAAACACAATGAAAGGACTAGGGTCAGATAATGATAGACAGGACTTCATGGAGATAAAGTGTAATCCACACCCCTGGGTGGGGGGAAAAGAAACACATGGCTACTGCACACGCTCTTGGTTTATATACCACGGCCCCCCTGATGCAACAGGGCTGAGTAGAAGGAACCACCACAGGCTGAAGTATTCCAAAAACAATTAAAGTCTTTATTTGCAATGCCTTACAGAAGTAGTCCATAAAACATTTTCAGTTACACATTTACAGGGTAACTATGAGAATAGCAAGGCCAAACAAGCATAAATTGTGGGTGCCACCCAACAAGAAACTCTCTATCCTGAAGACTTGCCCCAGGACTCTTAGTTCTGGGTCTTCCCCTGCGGTGGGCCCACAATAGCTATCAGGCTACAGCAGGAAAGAGTCTCTTCAGTTTTCCAGCCAGACGCAGGCCACCCCACTGCACAGTCACTTTCTCTGGAGGCCTGCAGAATCTCTCTTCAGCACAGCAAAGCCCATGGTGCACAGCCAGCACACCTCAGCTAAGCTAGATCATAGTGGAGAAATCTTCTCAGCCTCTTTTAGTGTACATGACACACTGGGGCCTACCTTCTGCAGCACTGGGATCACTCTGCCAGTCAGCTCCTCTCAGGGGAAAGGAAATAATTCTCCTTGCCTTCCCTGCACAGCAACATCATTCTTTGGCTTCAGCACAGCCCCAGAGGCCTTCTTCAGCAGGCCTTGCTTCAGCAGCCCTCCTCACTCTATTTCCTTTCCTTTGTGGCTCTAGCTTCCCGGGCTTCCATAATCTGCCCCTTTTATAGTGGCCCTGTCCCCAAACCTCCAGCAGCCAAATGCTGTGAGATCCCAGCCAGCAGAGGTTGTCTGCTCACATGCAAAATGGTGGTGGTGGCCCAACCAGACACCGATCACCAGCCACAAAAAAAACAAAACAAATACTTACCTTTCCTACCATTGGAACTCTAATGATTGATACAGCAGAGAGCTGGAGTAGGTTAATCTGAATGTAAATGGAGCTGAATTCAAGTAGAAGCCTGTGTGTCACTGCTGCAGTTCGGGAGTCACAGCTGGAGACAAGTGATTGAAAAATGACAGTTCTTTGATGTCATTCCCGGTGTCAGGTGATTCAGAGCCTTGTTTTTTGGCCAAGACATAAGGCTTCTGTGCGTCCGTAACTCTACAAGTTTAGCCTGTGCTTTCACGTGATTCAGGGCTGTGATTAGTGAGTTTTTGAAACTATTAAAGCCGTAGGTTTCTGGTTCAAACTTACACCATCTTTTTGCTAGCTTGAATACTTGAACAGTCTCTTTTTGCTAGTGAAAATACAGCCTACATTCTCTGCACCTACAATGGTGCCCCGTGATGAGTTCTGTGAAGAGTACGAAGGTAAGAGTACGGGATAAAGTTAAGTATGTGCAAGCACATGCAGGCTATATGGGATACACTAGATGCCAGCAGGGAGGAAAAAGGTAAGTATGCGCAAGGACATGCAGACTACCATACACTGGTGGGGGACAGTGTAAGCACATTAAAATAGCTAACTACAATAAAAAAAGGTCTACGCTGGAAAGCCACCGAAGGCACACCAAGAACAATGGGATCCTCGGCAAGTTACATTTAGCTCAGCCAAATCATATGCGTACACAAGCTTACACATGAACAAACTTTTCTCAGGAACGCGGCTGTGAATGATACAAGCGTTCTCAATTTCTGAGAGCAGTACCTTAAAAAATGAGCATTTACCGTCAGGCTCTGAATCAGGTCGAAGGTGTCATGGCTAAGTGGGAACATTGGCTGAATACAGAAGCAGAGCCTGGAAACCATGTATGCCACTTGAAGAGCTGTTGTCTATGTTTTGAGAGTTTTTAAATAAATTGATTAAATTGAACCTTTTGCAAATCATTTTAAAAATGTGCAGGTAAATTGATTTGTATCCTCTATGCATACCCGAATGCTAGATGTAGGCTTTTTGCATGTTAGTAAATGATCATCATTAAGAGTTTGACTAAACAATTAGCCTTCTGCTCATGTCAATGTTGAATGTTTGGCTTAATATTTCACCAGGAAGGCTCAGGATGGCACATTATAATTAATAGAAAAAATCTAAAGTTGTTTTCTACAGAACATCAGGTGACAGAGAAACTTCAAAGATGACTTTCCAAGTACTATACCTTGGTAACAGGGCCATATTTAGGGTTCATAAAGCCCTAGGCACTTTTATTGCTCACCCCCCATTTATCCTGATATGCATACTTACCTAAAAATACCCACCCACCTGCAGTCCTTTTCCTGCATAGAAGCCTAATTATGCTGATTTTGCTGCTGTGGCAGTGCTTGAGAGAGAAAAGTGTCACTCAAGGCCTGGAAGCTCAACTGGGCCAGTTACAAAGTTACCCCCAACCCCATCACCCCCTCACTAAGCAAAACCTAAATTTCCATAACTTACAACAAAGATTCCTCCTGGACGGCTTCCGCCAAAACAGCCGCTTGCTCTGCCAAATTGACCTGCTATCTCAGACCCGAAACCCGAGAGGAGACCTGCCATAGCTAAACAGTCCTGTAACCTTATCACTGTCCAGCCCACCACATCTCCACCACCAATCTGTTCCCTTAACATGACATTAAACACGTCAATACCCAAAGCAAGAGATGCCTACTGATCCAGCTAAGAGCTTTGTTTGTGAAGAGGTGTGTGAATATAAAGTGATCTGAAGCCATTTTTCACCTTTAGAATGAATGAAAGAAATAAGAAAGGACCACACAGCACTGTAACTAAAAAAAAGAATGTATGTGCAAGGCACACAGTAACCACAAGCAAATGGTAACAGACAAAGTAAAGATCAGAAGGATGAAAACAAGGTGTAACTAAATGTGAGCAGGTCCCATCATGGCTCATATAGTAATCTTTTTCTGTAATTTTAACTAAACTGGATACAACTAGACAACTAAAAAATGAAACAGTATAGACAAATGATGCTTTATTTTCTGTAAATGATGCAATAAGAGCACAAATATAAGAATAAATATCTAGAAACAATAATGATGGGCCCCCAAACATTATGTGCTACAATGTGAACGCAACCTTTGCACCCCCTTTAGTTACACCCCTCATGAAAAATGTATAGAAAAAGTGTATTCCCCGCCCCCCATGATCCAGAAGAAGCTGACAGTCTCTACACATATGGGTTGATTCAAAGAAACATGTAACAGCTTGGATTTGGCTCACGATCATCCTATTTTTCACGTCCGCTCGTGCGTTCGTATGAACTTGCGAGTGATTCAATAAGCAAATACGTTTCTATCCTAAAATATACGTCCGTTCGTATGGCAGTTCGGGAATCAGACCTATGTCAGTTTCCATCCTGAATTTTCCGTTTCATTTCTCAGGTTGCAACATTGGTTTTGCCCTTTTTCCTTTTTTGTCTGGACGTAAATCCTTCTGATCTTGCGGCTCCGCACTACAAACTTACCTCATTAAAGTGCATTCTAAATATTTGGTTTTTTAATTTTCTTTATTTCATTCATTTTGTAGTAACCAACCATTAATGAATGCATTTGCATAAGTAAATCTTACTTTGTTTAATTTTTAGTTAACTTGCATTTTTTACTTGTGGATTTAATTTTAATATTTATGCTTCAAATGGTACAACTTTAAATTTTTTGTGTGGTTACCCACACCCTCTACATACAGATTGCTCACAAATTTTAAAAAACACCCAGCAACTTCTGCATGTTATGAGCCTAGAAACAGCCAAAATGGCGGCTCAGGTATTATCGGGCAGCCTGCAAACAGAAAGGGCCTTGTGACTGTGTTGCTCTGGATTCTTTGATTTCTGACCTTTCCATGCCCCCAGCTCTGCTGTGTCTGTGCAAAATACAGCAGTAACCCACATCCTGCACTTTATCCCGCTCTCCTCTCCTCAGTAAGTGTGATGCATCTGACCAAAGATGTGCTTAAATAATTAAACAAAGCAAAGGTAAACAACTACACCAATAAATGCAATCTAAAAATATTATTCTAGTACCTCAATTTTAAAATAAATAACAAAGGACATAAGTTTCTTTAATTAACGCAAATATATTGCAAAATAAAGGTTTACATGCAAAGGACTAATTAAGGTCCACATTAAAATGCTTTTATAAGGCATACATGAATCAGGTATGCATTGCCATACAATTTATGGCCTCGGCCATGCTGATACATGCAGTTCATTGGAGCTCAAGACGCGCAGACTCCTCCACATAGCCAAAAAACCTGTTCACGAACAGCAATCCGGCTGCTAAAAGGTGTCGGCTGTGGCTTTCTTTTAAAACGCGTTTAGAGGTTTCTCTGAATCACACCTAAACACATCCAATTAACCTAAGTTTTACGTTTTGATCCTAAGTTTTAGGATTTGATCCTAAGTTTTACGTTTTGATCCTAAAATTTAGGAACGAACTTCCGCTGATCGTAAGAGCATATACGCATTCGTACGTAGGCTCGTGCGAGTCGGAAATGGCCAAAAAAACTGGAAAAAATGACTAACACCCACCCAAACTTACGATTCTCGATACGAAATCAATTAACTTTTGCTCTTTGAATCGAGGGGATACAGTGTGCACTGCCATTGATGAATCGGCGGCAGCTTACTCAGAACAGGCATGGGCGCAAAGAGAGAGCTGTAAGTGCAGTGTCTTGTGCCGATCCATCAATGGCACCTGCGGCCGGCTGGTCTACACATGGGGAGAGTGACGGCTTCTTCCGAACTGCAGGAGGTAAGACTTTTTTATTTTGTTTTGACAGGCTCAGCAGTGTGGGGGGGGGGGGTCTCCACAATGCATGGTATGAGGGTGGATTATGCATGCTTGCTACTAGAGATTGGGGAGGTCTGACACATTGCATGGTGTATGGGGGATTATGCTGCTTGTTATTGGGAATTGGGGGGATCTGCAACACTGCATGTTATAGGGGGAATCTGCATACTGCTTGTTATTGGGAATTGGGGGATCTACCACATTCCATGTTATAGGGGGGACTTTGCATGCTCCTTACTAGGGATGAGCGAACCGGTTCGGACGAACCGGAATTCGCTCCGAATTTCAGGGAAAATTCGATTCGGCACGAACCCGAATTTTTTTTGGTTCGTGCCGATCGAATTTTCCCTGAAAGAAAAAAAAAATGCCAGCATGGTGGGAGCGGGGAGGCCGGCGCCGCTCTCAGGCGCCCTCTGATGACGCGTCCTCTGATGACAGCTGAGAGCGGTGCCGGAGCGTGGAGGCTGGCGCCGCTCTCAGCTATCATCAGAGGGCGCGTCATCAGAGGGCGCCTGAGAGCAGCACCGGTCTCCACGCTTCGACCATGCAGGTAAGTGTTTGCTTTTTAAAAAAATGCCGGCATGGTGGGAGCGGGCAGGCCGCCCGCTGACAGCGTGGCCGGCCTGCCCGCTCCCACCATGCCGGCATTTTTGCTTAAAATAAAAATTCCGGCATGGTGGGAGCGGGCAGGCCGGCTGCGCTGTCAGCTACCACCATGCCGGCATTTTTTTTTTCAGATGAGCGATTCGTGAAAGTTCGATTCGGCGAACCCGAATTTCTTGGGGAAATTTGGCGAATCGCCCGAATCGAGCTCTCAAGAAGTTTGCTCATCTCTACTCCTTACTAGGGATGAGCGAATCGATCCGGACGAACCCGGATTCGATCCGAATTTCATGAAAAATTCGATTTGGATCGAATCCGAATTTCCCCGTGCTTCGATCGCTCGAAGTTTTTCTTTAACATCCATTCATTTACATTACAGCCATTCTAAGATGCCGGACGGGACATGTCCAGACATCTACCCCGCTCCAGTGCATGCTGGGGCACTCACATGCAGCCTATCAGCAGCCAGCAAGCCCGGTGACGTCACAGCGCTATATAAGGCGGCGGCCATCTTGCTTTTGTTCATTTCTCTATTGCATTCGTGAGAGACAGGACACTGCTGTATTCAGGGAGAGACAGTTAGAGAGACAGTTAGAGAGCCAGGGACAGCCAGGGACAGCCAGTAGACAGACAGGAGACAGGCAGGAAGTCAGCGAGAAGCAGGGAAAGTTAGGAAAAATCAGAGGCAGTGACAGGGAGATTTTTTTTTTTCATCCAGCCTGAGTGTTACTGGCTGGCTGGCTGGCTGGCTTTGTTAGCTGTTTCAGTCTGCTTATACACTTTTGATGTGCATATATACTGAACTGATCTCAAGTCTGCTGTGGGAACATTACCATTTTGTAAGATCTCATTAGCCTCTGTATTTCCTCTAAGCTGCACACTTATTTAAAGTAATTTGGCCTGTTGCAGCCTGCTTAGACACTTTTGCTGTGCATATTGTGGTGGATTAGCTCTGGTAGGCGACCGGGTGTCAGCAGTATAGAGGCGGAGGCAAACAGTTCAAAGTAAAGTCTGTGTTTATTTCACACAAAAAATCCACAAAAGCATATGTCCATACAGGTTACATCACCTTTTCAGGAAACCGCAGCATAAATGATACAGTCCGGCAAACAGCTTTTAGTCCTTGAGCAAAGGTCCTGTTTACAGTCAAATAGGCCTCAGGTCCGCATGAACAGCCTCCACAGGAGATTTCAGCCAGGCTCACAGAGTCTCACTCCCATGTGAGCTCTAGACAAAGGACAGGCCACAGCTGATTCCCCAGGCTATTTAAACAGCCCGCAAAACCCGGACCTGGGTAGTGGGATGGAGTCCCACCCTGCTCTACTCCATCCCAGTAAAGCCGTCCCAGGTTAGCCTTTCGGCTATTCTAAAGCAACAGCAGCAAACTGCCACCAGCAGCTGATGCTGGAAATCAGACTACACGGCTTTACTGCACCAATGCCAGGTACATTGGTGCTACATACCTGCCGTCAATAACGGCCCCTTGCACCTTACCACATACCCCCCCCCCCCCTTTGTTCAACCCTGAGGGGGTGGACACATGCCAAACAATGTGCTCGGGACAGGGCATCCGTGTTACCCAATAATCGTCCCGCTCTGTGCTCTACTGTAAACTTGAAGTTTTGTAACGACAAGAACCATCGGGTGACCCTGGCATTCCTGTCCTTAGCCTGGCACATCCACTTGAGGGGAGAGTGGTCCGTAATCAGCCGGAACCTTCTCCCCAGCAAGTAGTAGCGAAGAGACTCCAGGGCCCATTTAATGGCCAAACACTCCCTCTCCACTATACTATACCGGGTCTCCGCGGGTGTTAATTTGCGACTCATGTAGACAACGGGGTGCTCCTCCCCGTAGACTTCCTGAGACAGTACAGCACCGAGACCTACCTCGGAGTCATCGGTCTGCACTATGAACTCCCTCTTAAAGTCGGGTGTCACCAACACCGGAGACCCACACAGGGCAGACTTCAAAGCGGCGAACGCTTTTTCGGCCTGTTCATTCCACTTCACCATGACAGACTTGCGTCCCTTTAACAGGTCTGTCAATGGTGCCGCTAGGGTGGCAAAATTGGGAATGAACCGCATATAATATCCCACCAACCCCAGAAATGACTTTACTTGGCGGGTGGTGTTAGGACGTGGCCAGTTACGGATGGCTTCTAGTTTGTTGACCTGGGGCTTGACCACTCCTCGCCCAATCACATAGCCCAGGTATTTTGTCTCTTCTAGGCCTAAAGCACATTTTTTCGGGTTTGCCGTCAACCCAGCCTTCCTGAGGGAATCCACTACGGCCTTGACTTTGGGTAGGTGACTTTCCCAATCCGTGCTATGGATAATTATATCGTCCAGATATGCCGAAGCATACCGACGATGTGGCCTGAGGACAATATCCATTAACCTTTGGAACGTAGCGGGAGCGCCGTGTAACCCAAAGGGTAATACCTTGTATTGGAACAGTCCCTCTGGTGTGATAAAAGCTGTTTTCTCCTTGGCAGCCTCAGTCAAGGGCACCTGCCAGTACCCTTTTGTGAGGTCCAAAACCGAAAAGTACCTGGCTTGGCCTAGTTTCTCAATGAGTTCATCTACCCGGGGCATAGGGTAGGCATCAAACTTGGAAACTTCATTAAGTTTGCGGAAATCGTTACAGAACCGCAACGTACCATCAGGCTTGGGAATCAAGACTATGGGGCTGGCCCACTCACTCTTTGATTCTTCAATCACATCTAACCGGAGCATTTGCTGCACTTCCTCCGCGATAGCTTGTCGCCGGGACTCAGGTACCCGGTAAGGCCTCAACCGGATCTTGACCTGAGGTTCCGTGACAACATCATGTTGGATGACCGAAGTGCGCCCAGGGAGTTCTGAAAACACGTCTGTGTTTCTGCTAATAAACTCCCTGGCTTCCTGAGTCTGTTTAGAGGAGAGGTTGTCGCCAGTTTTCACCTCGACTACTGCTTCTCTAATAACAGACCGAGGGATGGGAAGCTCCACCCCCACCATACCTGGTCGGGGACTGTCACCCCCAGGGGTCTCCCTGTCTTTCCATAGTTTCAGCAGGTTTACATGGTACACCTGCTCTGGCTTCCTCCGCCCAGGCTGATGTACCTTGTAAGTCACTTCCCCAACTTTTTCAATGACCTCATAGGGACCCTGCCACCTAGCTAGAAATTTACTGTCCACCGTGGGTACCAGAACCACAACTCTGTCACCGGGGTTAAAGTTCCGTACCCTGGCTTGCCGATTATAAATCCTGCTTTGGGCCCGCTGCGCTGCTTCCATGTGTTCTCTGACAAGCGGCAAGATGGTCTCTATCCGTTCCTGTAGGTGAGTCACGTACTCTACCACACTTTTGTGGGGTGTGGGTTGCTGTTCCCAGGCCTCCTTGGCTATATCCAACAGGCCCCGTGGATGTCGACCGTATAAGAGTTCGAAGAGCGAGAACCCCGTAGAGGCCTGGGGCACCTCTCGCACTGCGAACATCAGATAGGGCAGCAGCAAGTCCCAATTCTTCCCATCCTTGGCGACCACCCTTTTTAACATGGTCTTTAAAGTTTGATTAAACCGTTCTACTAGGCCGTCTGTTTGCGGGTGGTAAACGGATGTCCGCAACTGTTTCACCTGCAGCAGTTTACAGAGCTCTTTCATTACTTTCGACATAAACGGGGTACCTTGATCGGTCAGGACCTCTTTAGGCAGACCTACTCTGGAAAACATTTCCAGAAGCTCCTTAGCAATGAGCTTGGCAGAGGTGTGACGCAGGGGCACTGCCTCAGGGTACCGCGTGGCATAATCCAAGATCACCAGAATATGTTGGTGCCCTCTAGCGGACTTTGGCACTGGACCCACTAGATCCATGGCAATCCGCTCAAAGGGTACCTCAAAAACTGGGAGACGAACTAAGGGACCACGGTAATGAGGCTGAGGGCTGGTCATCTGACATGTTGGGCAGGACTCACAATATCTCTCCACCTCCTTGTACACACTGGGCCAGTAGAATCGTTGTAAAACGCGGTCCAGAGTTTTCTGCTGGCCTAGGTGTCCACCCAGAACATGTTGGTGGGCCAAATCCAACACCAACTTGCGATATGGATTGGGTACCACCAATTGTTCCACCACCTCTTCACGTACCTTGTTTAATCGGTACAACATTTCCTGGTGAACCACAAAGCGAGGAAACTGTAACTCCGCCCCTGGCTGTTGTGGTTCACCTTCCACCTCAAGAACATTCTCCCAGGCCCGAGACAGGGTCGGGTCCTGGTGTTGAGCGGTACCAAAGTTAATTGTGGAGACATGGAGATCTGCCAACTCTGGACCTGTTGCCAACTCTTCCACATCTCCAACCATAACATTTAGTGGGGTTGACTCCCCCTCTTCCATTTTAGGGACGGGCACCTCTTCCACGGTGCCTCCTGATTCCGGTTCCCAGGGCACCGGGGTCTCCCCTGAGTAAGGCCAGTCTATTGGGGACACACCCGCCTCGCGGGTTTCCGGAACTGCCAACTTGGCCCACAGTGACCTGAACCCTGGAAAGTCTCTCCCAATAATCATGTTTCCAGCTGCCGGAGACGGTGGTGAGAGACACTTGTGCTGTGGCATAGTCTCTCAAGTCCCCATGAATGCACAAAACCCCGGTTTTCCGCCCAGTGTACTCATCGGGCAGTACTAAGGCGGGTCTTGCCAGGGTAACCATACTCCCCGAGTCCAAAAGGGCCACAGCCAGGGTGTCTCCCACTTTCACCTGACAGAGGTGACTTTGCCCCACAAGCTCAGGGACACCGGCAGCACACAGCCTCCTGGCATACATGGAAGGGCGGTAACCAAAGTTCACGTCCATGGGCTCCCCCTGGTGGGGACAATTGGCTCTGATATGTCCTGGCTCCTTACATCCCCAACACAACACTTGGGCAGGGACTTTGGGGGGTAGGTCCTGAGGGGGTTTAGGGGACGCCACTCGCCTGAGCTGGGGCGGGGACCTCCGGGGTTTCCCCGAATCCCTCCTTATGGAGCCGCCTTGCACGTTCCTGGTGGCCTCATATCGCTCCACTAGGTCCACCATCCCTAGTGCGTTGTCAGGGGATACCTGGCCAACCCAGTGCTGAAGAGGGTGCGGTAAAGCCCTCCAAAAAATGTCCGCCAGCAAGCGGTCCAACATGGCAGTGGGGCTTAACAACTCCGGCTGCAGCCATTTTTGCAGCAGGTGCAACAGTTTATAATACTGGGGTCGGGCGGGCTCTGCCGACTGGTAGCTCCACTGATGCACCCGCTGAGCCCGACCCACACATTCACCCCCAGTCTGGCCAGTATCTCACCCTTCAAAGTCGGGTAGTCAGCGGCTTGGTCCTCTGGGAGATCAAACAACACCTGCTGGGGTCCAGACGCCAGAAATGGAGCGATGACATCAGCCCACTGGTCATGTGGCAACTTCTCCCTTGCAGCCACCTTTTCAAACACCGCCAGGTAAGTCTCAACGTCATCTGAAGGGGTCATTTTTGTGAGCGCCGAGCGGACAGCTTTCCGGGCATCAGGAATACTTTTGGGCGCACCTGCAGCTTGCAGCGCCATCACATGTTGCAAAAACAGCTGGTTGGTCTCCTGCTGCTGCCTGTTGGTCTCATGCTGCTGCCTGTTGGCCTCCATGAGCGCTTTCACGACCGCCTCCATTTTGTCTGCAGACCCAGGTAGCAGCCTGGCAGGTTTAATATAGGACATGCACAACAAAAAAACTTTTTCGTCGGTTGCTCCTAGCAACGGCCTCACTGCTGTGCCCGCATCCGACACCAAATGTGGTGGATTAGCTCTGGTAGGCAACCGGGTGTCAGCAGTATAGAGGCGGAGGCAAACAGTTCAAAGTAAAGTCTGTGTTTATTTCACACAAAAAATCCACAAAAGCATATGTCCATACAGGTTACATCACCTTTTCAGGAAACCGCAGCATAAATGATACAGTCCGGCAAACAGCTTTTAGTCCTTGAGCAAAGGTCCTGTTTACAGCCAAATAGGCCTCAGGTCCGCATGAACAGCCTCCACAGGAGATTTCAGCCAGGCTCACAGAGTCTCACTCCCATGTGAGCTCTAGACAAAGGACAGGCCACAGCTGATTCCCCAGGCTATTTAAACAGCCCGCAAAACCCGGACCTGGGTAGTGGGATGGAGTCCCACCCTGCTCTACTCCATCCCAGTAAAGCCGTCCCAGGTTAGCCTTTCGGCTATTCTAAAGCAACAGCAGCAAACTGCCACCAGCAGCTGATGCTGGAAATCAGACTACACGGCTTTACTGCACCAATGCCAGGTACATTGGTGCTACATACCTGCCGTCAATAACGGCCCCTTGCACCTTACCACAATATATACTGATCTCAAGTCTGCTGTGGGGGCATCCAATTTTGTAACATCCCATTAGCCTCTGTATTTCCTCTAAGCTGCACACTTATTTAAAGTAATTTGGCATGTTGCAGCCTGCTTAGACACTTTTTCTGTGCATATATACTGATCTCAGGTCTGCTGTGGGGGTATCCCATTCTGTAACATCCCATTAGCCTCTGTATTTCCTCTAAGCTGCACACTTATTTAAAGTAATTTGGCCTGTTGCAGCCTGCTTAGACACTTTTACTTTGCATATATACTGATCTCAGGTCTACTGTGGGGGCATCCAATTTTGTAACATCCCATTAGCCTCTGTATTTCCTCTAAGCTGCACACTTATTTAAAGTAATTTGGCCTGTTGGAGCCTGCTTATCCACTGTTGCTGTGCATATATACGGTTCTAAAGCCTGCTTGGGGGTATCCCACTCTATAACATACCATACCCCTCTTGATCTTCACTAAGCTGCACACTTATTTAAACTAATTTGGCCTGTTGGAGCCTGCTTATCCACTGTTGCTGTGCATATATACTGTTCTAAAGCCTGCTTGGGGGTATCCCACTTTGTAACATACCATACCCCTCTTGATCTTCACTAAGCTGCACACTTTAAAGTAATTTGGCCTGTTGGAGCCTGCTTATCCACTGTTGCTGTGCATATATACTGTTCTAAAGCCTGCTTGGGGGTATCCCACTCTATAACATACCATACCCCTCTTGATCTTCACTAAGCTGCACACTTATTTAAAGTAATTTGGCCTGTTGGAGCCTGCTTAGACACTTTTACTGTGCATATATACTGATCTCAGGTCTGCTGTGGGGGCATCCCATTTTGTAACATCCCATTAGCCTCTGTATTTCCTCTAAGCTGCACACTTATTTAAAGAAATTTGGCCTGTTGGAGCCTGCTTATCCACTGTTGCTGTGCATATATACTGTTCTAAAGCCTGCTTGGGGGTATCCCACTCTATAACATACCATACCCCTCTGGATCTTCACTAAGCTGCACACTTATTTAACCCTTTCGCTGCCAGCCTACCTGCGGCATTTGTGACTCTGTGTTGCCAGACCCTTTTTTGCCATTTTGCACTGAATATGTTCAACTGTAATTTTTGAATGGATTTCCAGGAATTTCCTAGGAAAATTATATATTTTTTTTCAGCAAAGTCTGCGCTATAATATGACATGTCTTGTTTTTAAGTTTGTTAGTGTTTTTTTGTTATTTTTGTGGAAAAGTCGTTAAAAAAAAATAAAAAAACAATTTTTTACATTTTGTAGTGTTTTTTCCTCAGTAAAACATGCACGTTTACCAAAAAATCATAATGTGTGTAAAAGCCCTATTCCTCCCAATTACAACGGTACCACATATGTATTGATAGACACCCTTTCCTGTCCAGGAGACCCCCCAAACTGAAAAGAGTGCTTGAAGGGATTTTCAACAAAAAAACAACTATTCCGCACTCCTTGCAGTTTTTCCACAAAAACACCCCTTTAGATCTGAAATACCCCCACAATACCATATATATATATACTGAAAGTACACACCTTAAGCTTTCTAGGCGTACCAGATTTGATGTTGTGGCCACAGATGTCCAGGTGGAATCCATTGACAAATGCAGGCTTTTCACAGGGTTTCTTGACGACAATAGTAAAAAAACAGAATCAAACCCACATTTTTTTTTAAAAAACACTTTAATCTTAAAAAAACACACCAAATTGGAAACAGCAAGGTCTACCGAATAGAACAATACCCAACATGCATAGCTACCTGTAAGAGTAGGGTTACCAATCACCCCAAAGTTAAGCATACACATTCAGGGCATTTCACTAGAAAATTCCTACTCTGCGGACAACATGCACACCCTACACTTTTCCAACCAAAACAACACTTTTCAATTAAAATACCCCCCACAAACCATATATTCTCTGAAAGTACACCCCTTAGGCATTCTAGGCGTACCAGGCTTGTTGCCGTGGGCGCAGCTTTCGGGGCGCAAACCTTCAAGGAATTACCTGGTTGCACTGGATTTTGCTAAAAAAAAAGTTAAAATGCTAAATCAAACCCACATTTTCCAAAAAAAAAATAGGCCAATCATAAAAATACACACCTAATTGAAACCGACAAGGTCCCCTGAACAGAACAATACCCAACATGCATAGCTACCTGTAAGGGTAGGGTTACCAATCACCCCAAAGTTAAGAATACGCATGAAGGGCATTTCACTTGAAAATTCCTACTCTGCAGACAACATGCACACCCTACGCTTTTTCAACCAAAACAACACTTTTCAATTAAAATACCCCCCACAAACCATATATTCTCTGAAAGTACACCCCTTAGGCATTCTAGACGTACCAGGCTTGTTGCCGTGGGTGCAGCTTTCGGGGCGCAAACCTTCAAGGAATGACCTGGTTGCACTGGATTTTGCTAAAAAAAAAAGTTAAAATCCTAAATCAAACCCACATTTTCCTAATAAAAAATAGGCCAGTCATAAAAATACACACCTAATTGAAACCGACAAGGTCCCCCCGAACAGAACAATACCCAACATGCATAGCTACCTGTAAGGGTAGGGTTACCAATCACCCCAAAGATAAGCATACGCATGAAGGGCATTTCACTTGAAAATTCCTACTCTGCGGACAAAATGCACACCCTACACTTTTTCAACCAAAACAACACTTTTCAATTACAATACCCCCCCAAACCATATATTCTCTGAAAGTACACCCCTTGGGCATTCTAGGCGTACCATGCTTGTTGCCGTGGGTGCAGCTTTCGGGGCGCAAACCTTCAAGGAATGACCTGGTTGCGCTGGATTTTGCTAAAAAAAAAGTAAAAATGCTAAATCAAACCCACATTTTCCAAAAAAAAAAATAAGCAAATCATAAAAATACACACCTAATTGAAACCGACAAGGTCCCCCGAACAGAACAATACCCAACATGCATAGCTACCTGTAAGGGTAGGGTTATCAATCACCCCAAAGTTAAGCATACGCATGAAGGGCATTTCACTTGAAATTTCCTACTCTGTGGACAAAATGCACACCCTACACTTTTTCAACCAAAACAACACTTTTCAATTACAATACCCCCCCAAACCATATATTCTCTGAAAGTACACCCCTTAGGCATTCTAGGCGTACCATGCTTGTTGCCGTGGGTGCAGCTTTCGGGGCGCAAACCTTCAAGGAATGACCTGGTTGCACTGGATTTTGCTAAAAAAAAAGGTTAAAATGCTAAATCAAACCCACATTTTCCAAAAAAAAAATAGGCCAATCATAAAAATACACACCTAATTGAAACCGACAAGGTCCCCCGAACAGAAGAATACCCAACATGCATAGCTACCTGTAATGGTAGGGTTATCAATCACCCCAAAGTTAAGCATACCCATGAAGGGCATTTCACTTGAAAATTCCTACTCTGCGGACAAAATGCACACCCTACACTTTTTCAACCAAAACAACACTTTTCAATTAAAATACCCCCCACAAACCATATATTCTCTGAAAGTACACCCCTTAGGCATTCTAGGCGTACCAGGTTTGTTGCCGTGGGTGCAGCTTTCGGGGCGCAAACCTTCAAGGAATGACCTGGTTGCACTGGATTTTGCTAAAAAAAAAAGTTAAAATGCTAAATCAAACCCATATTTTCCTTAAAAAAAATAGGCCAATCATAAAAATACACACCTAATTGAAACCGACAAGGTCCCCCGAACAGAACAATACCCAACATGCATAGCTACCTGTAAGGGTAGGGTTACCAATCACCCCAAAGTTAAACATACGCATGAAGGGCATTTCACTTGAAAATTCCTACTCTGCGGACAACATGCACACCCTACGCTTTTTCAACCAAAACAACACTTTTCAATTAAATTACCCCCCACAAACCAAATATTCTCTGAAAGTACACCCCTTAGGCATTCTAGACGTACCAGGCTTGTTGCCGTGGGTGCAGCTTTCGGGGCGCAAACCTTCAAGGAATGACCTGGTTGCACTGGATTTTGCTAAAAAAAAAGTTAAAATGCTAAATCAAACCCACATTTTCCTAATAAAAAATAGGCCAGTCATAAAAATACACACCTAATTGAAACCGACAAGGTCCCCTGAACAGAACAATACCCAACATGCATAGCTACCTGTAAGGGTAGGGTTACCAATCACCCCAAAGTTAAGAATACGCATGAAGGGCATTTCACTTGAAAATTCCTACTCTGCAGACAACATGCACACCCTACGCTTTTTCAACCAAAACAACACTTTTCAATTAAAATACCCCCCACAAACCATATATTCTCTGAAAGTACACCCCTTAGGCATTCTAGACGTACCAGGCTTGTTGCCGTGGGTGCAGCTTTCGGGGCGCAAACCTTCAAGGAATGACCTGGTTGCACTGGATTTTGCTAAAAAAAAAGTTAAAATGCTAAATCAAACCCACATTTTCCTAATAAAAAATAGGCCAGTCATAAAAATACACACCTAATTGAAACCGACAAGGTCCCCCTGAACAGAACAATACCCAACATGCATAGCTACCTGTAAGGGTAGGGTTACCAATCACCCCAAAGTTAAGAATACGCATGAAGGGCATTTCACTTGAAAATTCCTACTCTGCAGACAACATGCACACCCTACGCTTTTTCAACCAAAACAACACTTTTCAATTAAAATACCCCCCACAAACCATATATTCTCTGAAAGTACACCCCTTAGGCATTCTAGACGTACCAGGCATGTTGCCGTGGGTGCAGCTTTCGGGGCGCAAACCTTCAAGGAATGACCTGGTTGCACTGGATTTTGCTAAAAAAAAAGTTAAAATGCTAAATCAAACCCACATTTTCCTAATAAAAAATAGGCCAGTCATAAAAATACACACCTAATTGAAACCGACAAGGTCCCCCGAACAGAACAATACCCAACATGCATAGCTACCTGTAAGGGTAGGGTTACCAATCACCCCAAAGTTAAGAATACGCATGAAGGGCATTTCACTTGAAAATTCCTACTCTGCAGACAACATGCACACCCTACGCTTTTTCAACCAAAACAACACTTTTCAATTAAAATACCCCCCACAAACCATATATTCTCTGAAAGTACACCCCTTAGGCATTCTAGGCGTACCAGGCTTGTTGCCGTGGGTGCAGCTTTCGGGGCGCAAACATTCAAGGAATGACCTGGTTGCACTGGATTTTGCTAAAAAAAAAGTTAAAATGCTAAATCAAACCCACATTTTCCTAAAAGAAAAATAGGCCAATCATAAAAATACACACCTAATTGAAACCGACAAGGTCCCCCGAACAGAACAATACCCAACATGCATAGCTACCTGTAAGGGTAGGGTTATCAATCACCCCAAAGTTAAGCATACGCATGAAGGGCATTTCACTTGAAAATTCCTACTCTGCGGACAAAATGCACACCCTACACTTTTTCAACCAAAACAACACTTTTCAATTACAATACCCCCCCAAACCATATATTCTCTGAAAGTACACCCCTTGGGCATTCTAGGCGTACCATGCTTGTTGCCGTGGGTGCAGCTTTCGGGGCGCAAACCTTCAAGGAATGACCTGGTTGCGCTGGATTTTGCTAAAAAAAAAAGTAAAAATGCTAAATCAAACCCACATTTTCCAAAAAAAAAATAAGCAAATCATAAAAATACACACCTAATTGAAACCGACAAGGTCCCCCGAACAGAACAATACCCAACATGCATAGCTACCTGTAAGGGTAGGGTTATCAATCACCCCAAAGTTAAGCATACGCATGAAGGGCATTTCACTTGAAATTTCCTACTCTGCGGACAAAATGCACACCCTACACTTTTTCAACCAAAACAACACTTTTCAATTACAATACCCCCCCAAACCATATATTCTCTGAAAGTACACCCCTTAGGCATTCTAGGCGTACCATGCTTGTTGCCGTGGGTGCAGCTTTCGGGGCGCAAACCTTCAAGGAATGACCTGGTTGCACTGGATTTTGCTAAAAAAAAAGGTTAAAATGCTAAATCAAACCCACATTTTCCAAAAAAAAATAGGCCAATCATAAAAATACACACCTAATTGAAACCGACAAGGTCCCCCGAACAGAAGAATACCCAACATGCATAGCTACCTGTAAGGGTAGGGTTATCAATCACCCCAAAGTTAAGCATACCCATGAAGGGCATTTCACTTGAAAATTCCTACTCTGCGGACAAAATGCACACCCTACACTTTTTCAACCAAAACAACACTTTTCAATTAAAATACCCCCCACAAACCATATATTCTCTGAAAGTACACCCCTTAGGCATTCTAGGCGTACCAGGCTTGTTGCCGTGGGTGCAGCTTTCGGGGCGCAAACCTTCAAGGAATGACCTGGTTGCACTGGATTTTGCTAAAAAAAAAAAGTTAAAATGCTAAATCAAACCCATATTTTCCTTAAAAAAAATAGGCCAATCATAAAAATACACACCTAATTCAAAACGACAAGGTCCCCCGAACAGAACAATACCCAACATGCATAGCTACCTGTAAGGGTAGGGTTACCAATCACCCCAAAGTTAAACATACGCATGAAGGGCATTTCACTTGAAAATTCCTACTCTGCGGACAACTTGCACACCCTACGCTTTTTCAACCAAAACAACACTTTTCAATTAAATTACCCCCCACAAACCATATATTCTCTGAAAGTACACCCCTTAGGCATTCTAGGCGTACCAGGCTTGTTGCCGTGGGCGCAGCTTTCGGGGCGCAAACCTTCAAGGAATTACCTGGTTGCACTGGATTTTGCTAAAAAAAGGTTAAAATGCTAAATAAAACCCACATTTTCCTAAAAAAAAAATAGGCCAATCATAAAAATACACACCTAATTCAAAACGACAAGGTCCCCCGAACAGAACAATACCCAACATGCATAGCTACCTGCAAGGGTACAGTTACCAATCACCCAAAACTAACACATGCGCTATGGAAAAATAACAAAACAATTTCTTACCTGTAAAATGTACATAAAAACACGGAGCAACACAGGTCCTCAATGATGTGACCTCAAGAAACAGTTTTAAAAAGCAAAATGAGAGAGTATCCCACGGTGCATGCACTTCACAGGAACTGGTAGTATCACACGTGCCTGTCACCTCCACACATATGCGCTTACCAAATGGGTAAAGATAAACAGCCTTAGATCGATTAATGCCTCTTAGAAGGTTCCAAATACTTGATGGTTTTTGTATACACCTTAACTTTTCCTCCCGGGCATGGTAAGTTCCGTTCATAAATGAAAAAAGAACATACAAAAACTAGTGCAACCCCGTAGGAACTTTTCTTAAAAAGATATTTAATAGCAGAAATGCACTCACAAATTCCTTGAAGTATAACACGCCAATATGAATGCACTGGTAATGAGGGAGTCCTTTTCTTTCCCTTTTCCTGTGACCGTTCAAATGGACGTCGAAATTTAAAATCAGTGAGGTTTAAAAGAATGGCCGCCGTCTCCTCTTATTACTCTAGGAGTAATAAGAGGAGACGGCGGCCATTCTTTTAAACCTCACTGATTTTAAATTTATTTCATTTATGAACGGAACTTACCATGCCCGGGATGAAAAGTTAAGGTGTATACAAAAACCATCAAGTATTTGGAACCTTCTAAGAGGCATTAATCGATCTAAGGCTGTTTATCTTTACCCATTTGGTAAGCACATATGTGTGGAGGTGACGGGCACGTGTGATACTACCAGTTCCTGTGAAGTGCATGCACCGTGGGATACTCTCTCATTTTGCTTTTTAAAACTGTTTCTTGAGGTCACATCATTGAGGACCTGTGTTGCTCCGTGTTTTTATGTACATTTAGCTTCTGGGACTTTTTTGAATGAAAAGTTTATTGACACGTTGTAGCAGATGTACTAAGAACTGTTCTTACTTCATTAACCTTAAGAAAGCTTAATCTAAGTCCAGAGCGCGGTGTTATTATCCACATATTTTTACTGTTCAATTTCTTATCTGTACTAAGAAGTGCAATTAGGATACTGTAGCTGTGGCATCAGATTATAACATCAGTGCGGTGATCAATGACCAATATCAGGAAACAAGAACCTGAAATGGGTCACATTTTTTAATCATCACTTGCCACAAGTAACCAGCTGCTCCTGCTCCAGCACTTCCCATCGGATTAGCAACAGCTCCAAAGAAACCGGCCGGGGGTGTACACTACTGCGAAGCGATCTGACAGGCTGTTGAGCAGGGGCCGTAATTTATGCAGCCTGTCGTGACCGGGCTCACCACGGGGAATAGCATTGGTATTGTCGTTAAAATGCAGAAACCGCAGTAAAATTTGGTAGCGGTTTCTGGACATTACGGCCGGAAATAATGGAGTTGCCAATATGGTTTGGGTATCCCAGTAGGAGGAAATGCTAAATTTTTTTAGGATACCCATTGCTAGAGTGAGCCCCCAAAATTTCTTTATCTCACTCAAATTTGTGGGATGCCATGCCTGAGCTCGGGCGTGCCTCTGCAGGGGGGTTTTGCGCTAAGACCTGCTCGGCATAGAGATTGGTAAAGAAGACCATATCCATTAGGATGGCTTCTGTGAGAAACAATTTGAAAAAGTCAATGACACCAAAATTTGTGGTGTCTACATTGACCCCGGGGACCGAATCAAAAGGGGGAATTTCGGGGAAATATTATTAGGAGGCCTCCACGCAGACGCTCCTTCACCAGCTGCAGCACTCGATGCCTCATCCTGCACTACACTCGCCTGTAGCGTGGCCTCACTTTGTGCGGCACTATCCCTTCTACGGTGGCTACTACTGGTAGCACTGCGCGGCTGTGTTTCCTCAGTAGAGGATTCACTGTCTGACTCGCTATCTGATGGGAAGTACTCAGACCCTGACTCACTAAAATCTTCCGAGTCAGACGCCATCAGGTAAGCCGCAGCTTCCTGTGCAGTGTACCGCTTACCAGCCATACCCCAATGCAAAAAAAAATCTAAAAAAAATTAAACTAAAGGGTCTTCCCAAACTAAAGGCTAAAACTAAAGGCTAAAACTAAAGGCAAATTACAGAAAATACAATTTCACAGTTAAATAAAACAAAGCAAATAAACAGTCAAAAATAGAAATAAAAGTATATAGCTACAACCCGATGAGAAGTGGTGGAGTCAGGAGCAGCAGGTCACGGGATCCCAGCGCACTTAGACCATCCCTGGAGCAGCAGATCCGGCAGATGAAGGTCTTCCTGGGGCAGTAGAAATAGGGTCCTAGGAGCGGGGTTGGTCCTAAAAGAGTAGAGGAGGCTAGGGTCCCAAAAGGAGGGGGAGGCTAGGGTCCCAAAGCGCGAGGGCTAAGGTTCCAAAAGGAGGGGAGCTAAGGTCCCAAAGCGCAAGGGCTAAGGTTCCTAAAGGAGGGGAGCTAAGGTCCCAAAGCGCAAAGGCTAAGGTTCCTAAAGGAGGGGAGCTAAGGTACCAAAGCGCAAGGGCTAAGGTTCCTAAAGGAGGGGAGCTAAGGTCCCAAAGCGCAAGGGCTAAGGTTCCTAAAGGAGGGGAGCTAAGGTCCCAAAGCGCAAGGGCTAAGGTTCCTAAAGGAGGGGAGCTAAGGTCCCAAAGCGCAAGGGCTAAGGTTCCTAAAGGAGGGGAGCTAAGGTCCCAAAGCACAGGGGCTAAGGTTCCTAAAGGAGGGGAGCTAAGGTACCAAAGCGCAAAGGCTAAGGTCCCAAAAGAGCGAGTGATAAGGTTCAAGCTAAAGAAGTAGCGATCTTCGGCCAAATCTCAGCGACACACCTAAAGCAATAAGTTAAGATTAGGATTAGGTTGTGGGTGAACCCCCCCCCCCCCCGGAATGCATGATAATAACTAGCTGATCCCCCAATCTAACGGCGCATGCACGGGCAACAGCCGCACTATGCTATACCTAGTGCGGTGGTAAGGTAAGTTTTATTGGCAATCGAGGGGATTCACTCTACTAATGACTCCCCTGGAGATGAGTGAACTTCTTAAAAATTCGATTCTGGCGATTCGCTGAATTTCTCCAAGCAGGGAGGCCGGCTGCGCTGTCAGTGGGCTGCGGAAGCCGGCTTCCGCCGCCCGCTGACAGCGCAGCCAGCCTCCCCGCTCCCACCAAGTCCTGAAAAGGAAAAAAAAAAATGCCGGCATGGTGGGAGCGGGAGGCCGGCTGCGCTGTCAGCGGGTGGCGGAAGCCGGCTTCCGGCGCCCGCTGACAGCGCAGCCGCCCTCCCCGCTCCCAGCATGCCGGCATTTTTTTTTTTTTTTTGCAAACACTTACCGGCATGGAGGGAGCGAGGAGGCCAGCGCCGCTGTCATCAGAGGGCGCGTCATCAGAGGAGGCCTCCTCGCGCCGGCCTCCTCGCTCCCTCCATGCCGGTAAGTGTTTGCTAAAAAAAAAAAAATGGCGGCATGGTGGGAGCGGGAGGCCGGCTGCGCTGTCAGCGGGCGCCGGAAGCCGGCTTCCGGCGCCCGCTGACAGCGCAGCCGCCCTCCCCGCTCCCACCATGCCGCCATTTTTTTTTTTTTAGCAAACACTTACCGGCATGGAGGGAGCGAGGAGGCCAGTGCCGCTGTCATCAGAGGCCGTCATCAGAGGAGGCCTCCTCGCGCCGGCCTCCTCGCTCCCTCCATGCCGGTAAGTGTTTGCTAAAAAAAAGAAATGCCGGCATGGTGGGAGCGGGGAGGCCGGCTGCACTGTCAGCCGGCGGCTTCCGCTGCCTGTTGATAGCGCAGCCGGCCTCCCCGCTCCCACCATGCTGGCATTTTTTTTTTTTATTTCAGGGAAAATTCGGTCAGCACGAACCACAAAAAATCCGGGTTCGTGCTGAATCGAATTTTCCCTGAAATTCGGAGCGAATTCCGGTTCGTTAGAACCGATTCGCTCATCCTTAATGGCAATGTCTAGCTACTAATAATAATACATTATCCTCATGCCTGTTAGTAAAATCCCGCTCCTGCAGCCTATAGAAGCAACATTTGCTGCATTGCTTCAAAACGCTCCCTTTGTATGCAGCAACAGAGGAGAATGTGACCAGCACCTCCAGAATCCATGCCGGAAGCACATGCTGCCGTACCAGCCTGACCAATCAGATTGTGTCAGATTCTCACCAGCCTGACCAGACTGTGTCAGATTCTCACCAGCCTGACCAATCAGATTGTGTCAGATTCTCACCAGCCTGACCAATCAGATTGTGTCAGATTCTCACCAGCCTGACCAATCAGATTGTGTCAATCTGACACAATCTGATTGGTCAGGCTGGTGAGAATCTCTGCACCTCTCAGAGAACTGATGAGAATCTGACACAATCTGATTGGTCAGGCTGGTGAGAATCTCTGCACCTTTCAGAGAACTGATGGCTTGTGCCGAGCCGAGGTGGAGAGTCCCAAGCCGTCATTTCTTTGCCAAGAAGGCAGTACCAGCGCTGCACACTTTTGTTGAACAGAAGGTGGGCCAGTCCTTGAGCCTGTCGGTGTGTAGCAAAGTGCATGGCAGCGCCGACGTCTGGAGCTGTAACTACGGTCAGGGACAGTACATGTCGTTTACGGCCCACTGGGTGAATGTGGTCCCTTTGCAGCAGCAGCAACTTGGACAGGTCACGCCGCTTCGGCCTCCGCGCTCCCTGCCCGTTGGGCCTGTGACACTGTGCGACTCGGCCTCCTCATCCTCCGCCATCTCCTCACCCTCCACTGTAGGCTCAAGTCACAGTGCCCCTCCAGTCTACCATGTGTGCAGGGCACGGAGGTGTCACGCAGTGCTTCACATGGTTTGTCTTGGCGAACGGAGTCACACAGGGGAGGAACTGCTTAAATTTATTCATCAGGAAATACAAACATGGCTTACTCCAAGAAAACTTAAAATGGGAATCATCACCGACAATGGGAAGAACATTTTGTCTGCGCTGCGCCAAGGAAGCCTGACCCATGCCCCCTGCATGGCTCACGTCTTCAATCTGGTTGTCAAGCGGTTTCTGAAGTGTTCCCCCCATCTGCAAGACATCCTAACAACTTCAAGGAAACTTTGCATACACTTCAGCCACTTCAGCCACTCATACACTGCCAAACACACCCTTCTTGAGCTACAGCATCAGAACGGTATCCCCCAACATTTGATTTGCGATGTTTCCACCCGTTGGAATTCCACCCTTCACATGTTGGACCGATTATATGTACAGAGAAAATCCATCACGGATTTCCTGATGATCCAAGCGGATAGGGGGACTCCCCTGTGTAACTTCAATGTCAACCAGTGGCAGCTCATACGTGACACCTGCCGTTTGCTCAGGCCCTTTGAGGAAGCCACTTTATTTGTCAGTCGGCAAGATTACGGGATGAACGACGTGATTCCACTGCTTCATGTACTACAGCACTGCGCATGTTGGAAACCATGGCTGGTCAGGGCACTGGAGACATGGCGTCTACATCTTACGGCCACATGAACCCCGTTGGAGCTGAACTGGAGGAGGAGGAGGAAGAGGAGGAGGAGTTGCCCAGCGAAACACAGTTTAGGCTTGGCGAAATGGCTGGTTTATCTAGTCAGCGGACAGGAGAGGAGGAGCAGGAGCAGCCAGAGGAGCTAGAGGGTTTTGAGGAAGGCGAGACAGAGGACCCGGACACACCGTGGCAGTATGCAGTGGAGATGGAGACAGGTAGTCCATCCGAGTCACTTGCGCAAATGGCAGGAAGCATGCTCACGTGCTTGCGTAGTGACCCCAGAATTGTTTCCATTTGTCGGCGGGATGACTTCTGGCTGTCCACCTTATTGGACCCTCGCTTCCGGCACAAAATGGGGGCATTTTTTAAAACCACCGAGAGGGAGGACAAACTGAACTACTACAAAGACATTCTACGTAGGAAGTTGGCCGATGCCTATCTGCGCCATGGTCCATACTCTCGCAGGTCTGACTCGAGGGGACCTCTGCGCTCACTTCCACTGCCATGGCTGCTGGGGGGGTTGGCAGGAACAGCAGCAGCTCCATCAGCAGCAGCCTCAGTCTTCAGTCGCTAATGAGTAGCTTTCTACACCTGCATAGTGAGGCTACTCATGAGCAGCAGGAAGACCTGGAGCAGGACCTAAACGAGCAGGTCATGTCATACCTTGACATGACCATGCCAACACACCTTGAGGATCCGCTGGACTTCTGGGCAGCCAAACTTGATTTGTGGCTGCAACTAGCAGAGTTTGCCCTGGAAAAGCTGTCCTGCCCGGCAAGTAGCGTGCCATCTGAGCGGGTGTTTAGTGCGGCGGGGGCCATAGTTACGGCGAGGAGAACTCGTCTGTCAACTAAAAATGTGGAGAGACTCACCTTTGTCAAAATGAATCAGGGATGGATCAGCCAGGATTTCCACCCACCAATGCCTGATGCATGCGACTAGATTCAGCATGGTGCCACGTTTTACACTTTCCAAATGGTGCAAAACATATTTATGTCTTTAGGCCAATTTTTGGGCTCCTGCTGATGCCAACTTCAGGGTGTGCCTTCCAACCAATTTTTGGCCTCCTGCTGATGCCAACTTCAGGGTGTGCCTTTCAGCCAATGTTTGGCCTCCTGCTGCTGCTGCTTGCAACTCCAGGGTGTGATTCATCCAATTTTTGGGCTCCTGAAGCCAACTCCAGTGTCTCTTTAAAGTAATGATCGGGCTCCTGCTGCTGCTGCTTGCAACTCCAGGTTGTGATTCATCCAATTTTTGGGCTCCTGCTGCCAACTCCAGTGTCTCTTTCAGCCAATTTTTGGCCTCCTGCTGCCAACTCCAGGGTGTTACTCAAGCAATGTTTGGGCTCCTGCTTATGCTGCTGCCAACTCCAGGGTGTGTCAGTCAATTTTTGGGCTCCTGCTGCCAACTCCAGTGTCTCTTTAAAGTAATGTTTAGGCTCCTGCTGCTGCTGCTTGCAACTCCAGGGTGTGATTCATCCAATTTTTGGGCTCCTGCTGCCAACTCCAGTGTCTCTTTAAAGTAATGTTTTGGTCCCTGCTGCTGCTGCTTGCAACTCCAGGGTGTGATTCATCCAATTTTTGGGCTCCTGCTGCCAACTCCAGTGTCTCTTTAAAGTAATGTTTGGGCTGCTGCTGCTGCTTGCAACTCCAGGGTGTGATTCATCCAATTTTTGGGCTCCTGAAGCCAACCCCAGTGTCTCTTTAAAGTAATGTTCGGGCTCCTGCTGCTGCTTGCAACTCCAGGGTGTGATTCATCCAATTTTTGGGCTCCTGCTGCCAACTCCAGTGTCTCTTTAAAGTAATGTTCGGGCTCCTGCTGCTGCTTGCAACTCCAGGGTGTGATTCATCCAATTTTTGGGCTCCTGCTGCCAACTCCAGTGTCTCTCTCAGCCAATTTTTGGCCTGTTGCTGCTGCCAACTCCAGGGTGTCTTTCAAGCAATGTTTGGGCTCCTGCTTATGCTGCTGCCAACTTCAGGGTGCCTTCCAGCCAATTTCTAGGTTCCTGCTGCTGCTGCTGCCAACTCCAGGGTGTGTCAGTCAATTTTTGGGCTCCTGCTGCCAACTCCAGTGTCTCTTTAAAGTAATGTTCGGGCTCCTGTTGCTGCTTGCAACTCCAGGGTGTGATTCATCCAATTTTTGGGCTCCTGCTGCCAACTCCAGTGTCTCTCTCAGCAAATTTTTGGCCTCCTGCTGCTGCTGCCAACTCCAGGGTGTCTTTCAAGCAATGTTTGGGCTCCTGCTTATGCTGCTGCCAACTCCAGGGTGTGCCTTCCAGCTAATGTATGTGCTCCTGCTGCTGCCAACTTCAGGGTGCCTTCCAGCCAATTTCTAGGTTCCTGCTGCCGCCAACTCCAGGGTGTGTCAGTCAATTTTTGGGCTCCTGCTGCCAACTCCAGTGTCTCTTTAAAGTAATGTTTGGGCTCCTGCTGCTGCTGCTTGCAACTCCAGGGTGTGATTCATCCAATTTTTGGGCTCCTGCTTCCAACTCCAGTGTCTCTTTAAAGTAATGTTTAGGCTCTTGCTGCTGCTGCTGCTGCTTGCAACTCCAGGGTGTGATTCATCCAATGTTTGGGCTCCTGCTGCCAACTCCAGTGTCTCTTTAAAGTAATATTTGGGCTCCTGCTGCTGCTGCTTGCAACTCCAGGGTGTGATTCATCCAATTTTTGGGCTCCTGCTGCCAACTCCAGTGTCTCTTTAAAGTAATGTTTGGGCTGCTGCTGCTGCTTGCAACTCCAGGGTGTGATTCATCCAATTTTTGGGCTCCTGAAGCCAACCCCAGTGTCTCTTTAAAGTAATGTTCGGGCTTCTGCTGCTGATTGCAACTCCAGGGTGTGATTCATCCAATTTTTGGGCTCCTGCTGCCAACTCCAGTGTCTCTTTAAAGTAATGTTCGGGCTCCTGCTGCTGCTTGCAACTCCAGGGTGTGATTCATCCAATTTTTGGGCTCCTGCTGCCAACTCCAGAGTCTCTCTCAGCCAATTTTTGGCCTCCTGCTGCTGCTGTTGCCAACTCCAGGGTGTCTTTCAAGCAATGTTTGGGCTCCTGCTTATGCTGCTGCCAACTCCAGGGTGTGCCTTCCAGCTAATGTATGTGCTCCTGCTGCTGCCAACTTCAGGGTGCCTTCCAGCCAATTTCTAGGTTCCTGCTGCTGCTGCTGCTGCCAACTCCAGGGTGTGTCAGACAATTTTTTGGCTCCTGCTGCCAACTCCAGTGTCTCTTTAAAGTAATGTTTGGGCTCCTGCTGCTGCTGCTTGCAACTCCAGGGTGTGATTCATCCAATTTTAGGGCTCCTGCTGCCAACTCCAGTGTCTCTTTAGAGTAATGTTTAGGCTCCTGCTGCTGCTGCTTGCAACTCCAGGGTGTGATTCATCCAATGTTTGGGCTCCTGCTGCCAACTCCAGTGTCTCTTTAAAGTAATGTTTGGGCTCCTGCTGCTTGCAACTCCAGGGTGTGATTCATCCAATTTTTGGGCTCCTGCTGCCAACTCCAGTGTCTCTTTAAAGTAATGTTTGGGCTGCTGCTGCTGCTTGCAACTCCAGGGTGTGATTCATCCAATTTTTGGGCTCCTGAAGCCAACCCCAGTGTCTCTTTAAAGTAATGTTCAGGCTCCTGCTGCTGCTTGCAACTCCAGGGTGTGATTCATCCAATTTTTGGGCTCCTGCTGCCAACTCCAGTGTCTCATTAAAGTAATGTTCGGGCTCCAGCTGCTGCTGCAACTCCAGGGTGTGATTCATCCAATTTTTGGGCTCCTGCTGCCAAGTCCAGTGTCTCTTTCAGCCAATTTTTGGCCTCCTGCTGCTGCTGTTGCCAACTTCAGGGTGTCTTTCAAGCAATGTTTGGGCTCCTGCTTATGCTGCTGCCAACTCCAGGGTGTGCCTTCCAGCTAATGTATGTGCTCCTGCTGCTGCCAACTTCAGGGTGCCTTCCAGCCAATTTCTAGGTTCCTGCTGCTGCTGCTGCCAACTCCAGGGTGTGTCAGTCAATTTTTTGGCTCCTGCTGCCAACTCCAGTGTCTCTTTAAAGTAATGTTTGGGCTCCTGCTGCTGCTGCTTGCAACTCCAGGGTGTGATTCATCCAATTTTTGGGCTTCCTGCTGCCAACTCCAGTGTCTCTTTAAAGCAATGTTTGGGCTCCTGCTGCTGCTGCTTGCAACTACAGGGTGTGATTCATCCAATTTTTGGGCTCCTGCTGCCAACTCCAGTGTCTCTTTAAAGTAATGTTTGGGCTCCTGCTGCTGCTGCTGCTTGCAACTCCAGGGTGTGATTCATCCAATTTTTGGGCTCCTGAAGCCAACCCCAGTGTCTCTTTAAAGTAATGTTCGGGCTCCTGCTGCTGCTTGCAACTCCAGGGTGTGATTCATCCAATTTTTGGGCTCCTGCTGCCAACTCCAGTGTCTCTTTAAAGTAATGTTCGGGCTCCTGCTGCTGCTTGCAACTCCAGGGTGTGCCTTCCAGCTAATGTATGTGCTCCTGCTGCTGCCAACTTCAGGGTGCCTTCCTGCCAATTTCTAGGTTCCTGTTGCTGCTGCTGCCAACTCCAGGGTGTGTCAGTCAATTTTTGGGCTCCTGCTGCCAACTCCAGTGTCTCTTTAAAGTAATGTTTGGGCTCCTGCTGCTGCTGCTTGCAACTCAAGGGTGTGATTCATCCAATTTTTGGGCTCCTGCTGCCAACTCCAGTGTCTCTTTAAAGTAATGTTTGGGTCCCTGCTGCTGCTGCTGCTGCTTGCAACTCCAGGGTGTGATTCATCCAATTTTTGGGCTCCTGCTGCCAACTCCAGTGTCTCTTTAAAGTAATGTTTGGGCTCCTGCTGCTGCTGCTTGCAACTCCAGGGTGTGATTCATCCAATTTTTGGGCTCCTGCTGCCAACTCCAGTGTCTCTTTAAAGTAATGTTTGGGCTGCTGCTGCTGCTTGCAACTCCAGGGTGTGATTCATCCAATTTTTGGGCTCCTGAAGCCAACCCCTGTGTTTCTTTCAAGTAATGTTCAGGCTCCTGCTGCTGCTTGCAACTCCAGGGTGTGATTCATCCAATTTTTGGGCTCCTGCTGCCAACTCCAGTGTCTCTCTCAGCCAATTTTTGGCCTCCTGCTGCTGCTGCTGCTGCTGCCAACTCCAGGGTGTCTTTCAAGCAATGTTTGGGCTCCTGCTTATGCTGCTGCCAACTCCAGGGTGTGCCTTCCAGCTAATGTATGTGCTCCTGCTGCAGCCAACTTCAGGGTGCCTTCCAGCCAATTTCTAGGTTCCTGCTGCTGCTGCTTGCAACTCCAGGGTGTGATTCATCCAATTTTTGGGCTCCTGCTGCCAACTCCAGTGTCTCTTTAAAGTAATGTTTGGGCTCCTGCTGCTGCTGCTGCCAACTCCAGGGTGTGATTCATCCAATCTTTGGGCTCCTGCTGCCAACTCCAGTGTCTCTTTAAAGTAATGTTTGGGTCCCTGCTGCTGCTGCTTGCAACTCCAGGGTGTGATTCATCCAATTTTTGGGCTCCTGCTGCCAACTCCAGTGTCTCTTTAAAGTAATGTTTGGGCTCCTGCTGCTGCTGCTTGCAACTCCAGGGTGTGATTCATCCAATTTTTGGGCTCCTGCTGCCAACTCCAGTGTCTCTTTAAAGTAATGTTTGGGCTGCTGCTGCTGCTTGCAACTCCAGGGTGTGATTCATCCAATTTTTGGGCTCCTGAAGCCAACCCCTGTGTTTCTTTCAAGTAATGTTCAGGCTCCTGCTGCTGCTTGCAACTCCAGGGTGTGATTCATCCAATTTTTGGGCTCCTGCTGCCAACTCCAGTGTCTCTTTAAAGTAATGTTCGGGCTCCTGTTGCTGCTTGCAACTCCAGGGTGTGATTCATCCAATTTTTGGGCTCCTGCTGCCAACTCCAGTGTCTCTCTCAGCCAATTTTTGGCCTCCTGCTGCTGCTGCTGCTGCTGCCAACTCCAGGGTGTCTTTCAAGCAATGTTTGGGCTCCTGCTTATGCTGCTGCCAACTCCAGGGTGTGCCTTCCAGCTAATGTATGTGCTCCTGCTGCAGCCAACTTCAGGGTGCCTTCCAGCCAATTTCTAGGTTCCTGCTGCTGCTGCCAACTCCAGGGTGTGTCAGTCAATTTTTGGGCTCCTGCAGCCAACTCCAGTGTCTCTTTCAAGCTATGTTTGGGCTCCTGCTGCTGCTGCTGCTGCTGCTTGCAACTCCAGGGTGTGATTCATCCAATTTTTGGGCTCCTGCTGCCAACTCCAGTGTCTCTTTCAGCCAATGTTTGGGCTCCTGCTGCTGCTTGCAACTCCAGGGTGTGATTCATCTAATTTTTGGGCTCCTGCTGCCAACTCCAGTGTCTCTTTCAAGCTATGTTTGGGCTCCTGATGCTGCTTGCAACTCCAGGGTGTGATTCATCCAATTTTGGGCTCCTGCTGCCAACTCCAGTGTCTCTTTCAGCCAATGTTTGGGCTGCTGCTGCTGATTGCAACTCCAGGGTGTGATTCATCCAATCTTTGGGCTCCTGCAGCCAACTCCAGTGTCTCTTTCAAGCTATGTCTGGGCTCCTGCTGCTGCCGCTGCTTGAAACTCCAGGGTGTGATTCATCCAATTTTTGGCCTCCTGCAGCTAACTCCAGTGTCTCTTTAAAGCAATGTTTGTGCTCCTGCTGCTGCTTGCAACTCCAGGGTGTGATAGATCAAATTTTTGGCCTCCTGCAGCCAACTCTAGTGTCTCTTTAAAGCAATGTTTGGGCTCCTGCCCCTCATAGTGATGCCACTTCAACTCTCTGCAATTGTGCCGCTCTGCGATTCTATTAGCGATGCCTCTGATCTGCATGTGATATTTATTTACAGTATTATTTAACTAACCCAGCACGCATCCTATGCGTGTTACAGCAAGGCAGAATGGTTTACAACCCTATTGAGACTCTAGGAGGCTCAGAAATAGCCGTTTTTAATAGCGGTTCGTCGCGAATAAATTCGGACCGAAACGAAGTTTGTCGGAAAATTCGTCGAATCAGCCGAGTCAAATTTTTCAAAAGTTCACTCATCTCTACTCCTTACTGTAGGGGATGGGTGGATCTGTCACACTGCATGTTATGGGGGATTCTGCATGCTGCTTCCTACTAAAGATTGGGGAGGTCTGCCACACTGCATGTTATGGGGGGATTTTGCATGTTGCTTGCTATTAGGGAGGTCTGCGACAATGTATGTTATGGGGGGATTCTGCATGTTGCTTCCTACTAAAGATTAGGGAGGTCTGCCACACTGCATGTTATGGGGGGATTTTGCATGTTGCTTGCTATTAGGGAGGTCTGCGACAATGTATGTTATGGGGGGATTCTGCATGTTGCTTCCTACTAAAGATTAGGGAGGTCTGCCACACTGCATGTTATGGGGGGATTCTGCATGTTGCTTGCTATTGGGGAATCTGCCACACTGTATGTTATGGGGGGATTCTGCGTGTTGCTTGCTACTGGAGATTGGAGAGGTCTGTCACACTGCATGTTATGGGGGAATACCGCTGATGGACCGGCACACGTCCGGATGCACTACACGGCCAGAAGTTGGCGGCTTCTTCCAGTTCGCAGGAGGTAAGAATTTGTTTTTGTCTTTACAGCCTTAGTGGTGGTCGGAGATTGGAGGGGGGTCTGCCGATATACCCATTTTATGTGGATGGTTGGGGATGTTCTGCACACTGCATGTTATATGGAGGTGGGGGGGATTCTACTTGCTTTTTGAGGGAGGGGGCATCTGCCACACTGCATGCCACTGTGAAACCCAGTGGAGAAAGCTGACAGCAGAATCAGTCTCATAAGGTTCATGACAGCCATCATGGGTGACACACGCTTCATTGTGACATCTAAGGTGGAGACCGGGAACCATTAGTCATTAGTAGACGTCTGAGGACTGACAGACAATTGATTCTATTGAACCTCAGCCCAGATACATTATCTATTTATATGTACCGTGTTTTATAGTCAATCCTGTTTTATCATCTTACACCGTTTTTCTTGTTGTTTTTGTGTTTTTCTGTTTTTTTTAAATACATTCTGAAAATACAGCAGAGGGTTGCTGATTCTCTGAATCAAAGATCTAAAAAAATCTTACGCTAGTTTTGATGGGGTTGCCTACAGTTTCCTAGGACACTCGATTGCCCCCTGCCTGGAAGTGGTCGTGGGTCGATCAATTCATTCAATCTGATTGTGTGGTGTGGGTTAGGTAGTGGAGAACACACCACTTTTTTCGTGTTCTGGTGGCAGCCTTGTATAGCCACCCGTGTTGCCAGTTAAACGACGTTTAACATCGTGGTGACACACATGAAGTGTGATTGGCCAGTTTGATCAGATGAATGATCAAGAGATTAGATCAATCCGTCCAATCATCACAGAGCTGAGCACACTGATGCTGCAGCTGATGGCTCACTTAAACCAGACCAACAGCCTGGCACAGTTGGAAAAAAAAGCTAGTTACCATTTTGGAGCTTCTACTCCCAAAACATAAATTACAATGCACAGTAACAGGAAGCCCAGCACACTTCCTGTTTGCAGGTGGCCTGCAAATGCCTGAACCACCATCTTGTTTTTAAAATTGACTGCAGCAGGAGTCAGAACAAGGTAAATTAATTTTTATGTGCTGTGATCTAAATTGCCCTCAGGCGGGATGCATATGAGCACTGTTTATTGTGTTGGTCTGGTTTAAGACATTTTGACTGTTGGTCCACTTTAAGCATACACTGGATTTCTATCTATCTGGATTTCTAAATAGAATCCGTAAGCCCATAGTCAAGGTGCTACAAAGAAAGGGTGAGAATACTCCTCCACATTAAACGTGTCTGCACTGAAAAAAAACAACAAATACACTTACCTGTGGCTGGAGCTTAACCAATCACGGAGGTCTAAGTTAACAATAGAGGCCCTGAAAGGAAAATCCCACAGAACCTTCTACGTCATCAAAAGGCAACTTTATCACCTCAAACCACCAGTGATGGTCTTCCTCTCTGTGCCTCTCAAAGTGTCAGGTGAGCTGGTTGAACTTTATTTTTCACCAGTGAGGGTCTGGCTAAAAATCTTTTCTGTTCGATGGCATCAAGGTTTGGGGTTCGGTCACCTACACAGACTAGTCAAAATGGGATTTGATCCCAACAGAGACCTTTCATCTGGCGTTCTGCAAGTACTTACTCCAAATCCAATGCAGCACATCCAATATGGTGTGCCAGACAGAGCTGGGCAGGTTCCAACTATGCTTTCAGGTACAGAGGAGGGTGCTGTCATTTTGGGCGCACATAAATGGCAGCAGCCCCGACTTCCCATAATGCCTCCTTGAGCCATGGGGACCAGAGTGAAACCTGTGACCTCCAACAAAGTGTAAGCCATCTGCCCAGTCAAATCCCCAACATGCCCTGACAAAAGCCCAAATAAAGGAGACAATAAAGATCTGCTAGGGGCAATATAAAAAGCCATGGAGGAGAGAAGTAAGCAACTCCCAGAAGCTCTCCATCTACCAGTCACTGCAGAGAGGCTACAACCTGGTGCAATACCTAGAGAGGCTGAACCCACCCCAAAGACAGGCAGACCCTGAGTGTCTATAAAATGAGCACCCACAGCCTGGAGAGGGAGACGGGGTGGCTCAGGCAAACATACAAGCCACAGAAGAGCCGTCTGTGCCGACACTGTGATCAGGGGGCCCTGGAAAGTAAGACCCACTTCCTGCTACATTGATGCAAATATTCATTCACCAGGACCAGCCAGAGGCGGGCCACCCCACTGCACAGTCACTTTCTCTGGAGGCCTGCAGAATCTTTCTTCAGCACAGCAAAGCCTCTCTCTAGGCAGCCCAGCAACCATCTCCCCCTTCCCCAGGGAGCACAGCCAGCCCACCTCAGCCAAGCTAGATCATAGTGGGGAAATCTCCTCAGCCTCTTTTAGTGCACAGGTTACACTGGGGCCTACCTTCTGCAACACTGGGATCGCTCCCCAGCCTCCACTCTGCTAGCCAGCTTTTCACTGGAGAAAGGAAATTATTCTCCTCACTTTTCCTGACCACCAATTGAGGGTCCCTCCTGGGTTTCAGCACAGCCCAAGGACAATCAGGGGCCTTCTCCAGCAGGCCTTGCTTCAGCAGCCCTCATCACTCAGTTTTTTTGTGGCTCTAGCATCCCAGGCTTCCTGGTTCGGCACATTTTATAGCGGCCCTAATCGCAAGACTCCTGCAACCAACAGGACATCACGTGACAGAAAAACTTCAAAGATTGTTTTCCAAGTACAATACCTTGGTGAGGAACGTTAATAACAAGTATGAAGTAAAGCTTAAAGGAGCAGTATCGCAAATTTTTCTTGGTGACATATTTAAATGGTACTTTGAATGTAGGTACGTGTTGGAGTAAGAATTACAAATGTAGAAAAAAATGATGTGTGTGTTGAGCAGCTGGAGACTAATAGCTCATGTTTATGTCTGCTGAGTGTCAGGACCCGACACTCTGGCCTGTTCCATGATGAGGAGAGGGGTGATGTATCAGCTGTTCAGTGTTGGCAGCCGTCCAGCATAAGATAACAACATTGCAACATTGCCTGGCCAGAACTTATATATCTAAAACAGAGAGAAAAGCTCTAGAAGTCATTTAGCTGATTTTGACAGTTTTCCCTTCATGTTGGCTCTGCTGCAGAATCTTTCAGTTTACCATTTTCTCTTTCATATTCTTATTTTTCATTTTTCCATATGATATTTCTTTCAGCTTTGTGTGTTTTGAGCAAAGCCCAACCCAGGATTTTCACTATCTGGAGTTTTGTTTTGTGCCCCTAGCGGCATCCCGACTTGGGATGCCCTGATATGTGAAATCCTCAAGTTCGCCTGTGAAAACGTACTTTCCCTGTCCCACAGCGCATGTGCGGGCTCTCATCCAATCAGCTCTGTTTGCACGCAGATGGGGAGCCTGAGCAGTAACCTTCCTGGCCGCCCGGCCTGTCTAAATGACTATCTGCGTGAGCGCGCCAGAAAAATGGGGGGATCTGTGGTTATCCAGGGGTCGTTTCACACAGTGGACATCCTGATTTAGAATGCCCAAGGGGGAAGGTCAATGGCCGGGTCTTATAGACTTCAGGGTCGGCCACTCAGGGTTTTGTTCCACTTTAATACCTTTAGATTTTCCTGCACAGTTATTCAAAGAAGAATTTCAGTCGTTTTCAGTCAGTTTAGTTTATTTTGTATAGATTTTACACATTTGAGTCATCTGGTCTCATAACAAAAGCAGCATCTCACACACACACAGCCGTTACCACTGATTACAGTGTCAGCCTCTGAGGTAAAGTGTTGCTAGGAGACCAGTGGGCTAAATGAAGCAGCTCACTAAATACAAGCCAGCAGATCCCCCTATTCAGCAAATGGACTGAGCCATTGTCATTATACAATTTAAATGAAAGGCATATATTTTTTCCTTTTTCTATCGCCAGATTATTTATACACATGTTATAAGCTATTTTGTGGCTATTTAATTATTCATCTTTTTTAATGCAAATTTCGCGGTACTGCTCCTTTAAGTAAATATATGATGGAAGTTTCAACATCTCTTTGCTTCAAAGGACAGTTGCCGCTAGCAATAAATCACTTCTATCTGTAAATTTAATTAAACCAAGGAACATAAGCAGTGCCAGTATAACAATGCTGATAGAGAAGACACCTAAAGCCCACCTCTAGCTAACAGAGTGCTAAAGTGGTTAGAAGCCATTTTTCACCTTATCCACATTTAGAATGAATGAAAAAAATGAAGAAAGGACAGGATGCAAATAAGAAAGGAACGCACAGCAAGTCACATAGTAACCCAAGCAAAGGGTAATAGGCAAAGTAAAGATCAGATGAAAACAACATTCTGAAAGACAGTGGTGTAACTAAATGTGAGCAGGCCCCATCATGGCTCATATAGAAATCATATAGAAATCTTTTACATGTAATCTTAACTAAATTGGATACAATTAGACAACTAAAGAATGAAACATCAGTGACAAATGATGCTTCTTTTTTGTGTACATGATGCAATGAGAGCACAAATATAAGCAAAACATGTGGAGAAACAACAATAATGGGGGAAGGGTTCTGCCACACTGCATGTTAAAGGGGGATTTTGCATGCTGCTTGCTATTGTGAACTTGGGGGATCTGCCACACTGCATGATATGGGGGGATTCTGAATGCTGCTTGCTAATGGGTGTAGGGGATCTGCCACACTGCATGATATAAGGGGATTCTGCATGCTGCTTACTATAGTTATTTGTGGTTGATCGACTACACTGCATATAATAGGGGGATTCTGCATGCTGCTTGCTATTGGGGATTGGGGGGATTTGCCACACTGCATGTTAGAGGGTGATTCTGCAAGCTGCTTACTATTGTGGTTTTGGGGGATCTTCCACACTGCATGGTATAAGGGGGATTCTGCATGCTGCTTGATGTTGGGAATTGGGGGATCTTCCGCACTGCATGTTTTGGGGGCTTGTGCATGCTGCTTTCTATTTGGAATTGTGGGGAACTGCAGCACTGCATGTTATAGGGGGATTCTCAATGCTGTTTGCTATTGGGGATTTGAGGTATCTGCCACACTGCATGTTATAGTGCTAAAGAGAAGGGGTAATAGAGCGCTAAAGTGGTTAGAAGCCATTTTTCTCCTTATTCACATTTAGCGTGAATAAAAAAAATAAGAAAGGACCACACAGCACTGTAACTAATCAAAAAAGAATGTATGTGCAAGTCACATAGTAACCCAAGGAAATGGTAATAGACAAAGTAAAGATCAGAAGGATGAAAACAACATTCTGATAGACAGTGGTGTAAAAATGTTAATGTTAGAAGGCCCCATCATGGATCATATAGTAATCTTTTACCTGTAATTATAACTAAATTGGATACAATTAGACAACTAAAGAATGAAACAGCAGTGACAAATGATGCTTCTTCTTTCTGTACACGAATAAGTGAGTGCACAAATATAATAAGAAAAAGTTTAGAAACAACAATGATGGTGGGGGTCTTTAACACTGCATGTTATAGGGGTTATTGTGCATGCTGCCTGCTATTGGGCATTGGGAGGATCTGCCACACTGCATGTTATAGGGGTTATTGTGCATGCTGCCTGCTATTGGGGATTGAGGTATCTGCCACACTGCATGTTATAGGTGGGAGTCTGCATGCTGCTTGCTACTGAGGATTGGCAGGATCTACCACTCTGCATACTGTTTGCTATTGGGGATTGGGAGGATCTACCACCCTGCATGTTACAGGGGTGGGGATCTGCCACACTGAATGTATGGGGGATTCTGTATGCTGATTGCTATAGGGGATTGGGGTTGATCTACCACACTGCATGTGTATTGGGGATTCTGTATGCTGCTTGCTATTGGGGAAGGGGAGGGGATCTGCCACACTGCATGTTATAGAAGAGATTCTGCATGCTACTAGCTTTTAGGGACTAGGGGAATCTGTCACACTGCATGTTATGGGGGGATTCTGCATGCTGCCTGCTATTGGGGATAGAGGGATCTGCCACACTGCATGTTATAGAGATGATAATACATGATGCCTGCTACTGATGATGAGGGGGAGGGATCTGCCACACTGCATGTTACAGGGGGATTCTGCATGTTGCTTGCTATTGGGGACTGGGGGATTCTGTCACACTGTATGTTATGGGGGAATCTGCATGCTGCATGCTATTGGGGATTGGGGGATCTGCCACATTGTATGTTATGGGGGAATCTACATGCTTCCTGCTATTGGGGTGTCATGAATCAAGGAAGTTTGATGTTCTGATCCAGACAGGATTACAATCGTACTGCCTGCAATCGTTTTACCCACACACACGGGTCTTTGGAAAAGCTGCCACCACTGGCCCTAAATAGCCAGACAACACATACACACACACAGACCTCAAGCTAAGATCTCACCTTATGCAGTTAATAAACCCAATCACACCATAAGGGCCCTGGCCCAATTATACAGCTATAAAGTCACACCCCGATTTACCATTTGTAAGTGATCTCACACCCCCAGACAGGCACTAGTAGCGATAGGCAAGCATACAGGGCACAAGATTTAGCACACATACAATGTCTCTCCTGAAGTTAAGCGGGTTAGCACACAGAAGACCACTTTATAAATCTTTAGGATTTAATTCACCCATAAGGGGCAGTGCATGTAAAACAAAGATGTACAATAAAAATAACAGACATACACAATATGGCAAGATGCTTATAAAATCAAAAGGAAAAATAAACAGAAATCCTATGCCTCTTGTGAAGATAATGTCCTCCTGTGAGGGGTACACAGAAAGTGATAACAGCCTACTTATTGGAAGCAATCCCCTGGCATGTAATGCCATCTGTGCCATCTCTCTCATTTTTAAACTGGTTATTGGGGCGGGCAGCATGCTGGATGCAGCCAGTGAGGTATCAGGGGAGTTCCATTGTTAAAAGTTATGCTTTAATGTCTTTATTCTTTTGAAGAGAGGTGTGCAGCAAATGTCTCATTCACTGATTTGTAGTAAGTAGATGTCAATTACTACATAGGGAGGTGTCACCTGACTCAGCCAGAAGGCCTAGTTAGCACAGGGATCTACAATGGCTTGTTCTTCTGTCCTGTCATATGTAAATGGCTTCCTGTTGGTAACTCCAGACAAATGTACTAGCATGCCTCTAATTGACAAGGTGTGTTTTGGCAACCATAGTTTTGGTCATATTTCTATCTGATCATATATTTAATATATCCTCACATGGGGATTGGGGGATCTTCCACACTGCATGTTATAGGGAGGAATATGCATGCTGCCTGCTACTGAGGATGAAGGGGAGGGATTTGCCACACTGCAGGTTTTAGGGGGGATTCGTATGCTGCTTGCTATAGGGGATTGGGGGATTCTGCATGTTGCTTGCTATTGGGGTTTGGGGGGATCTGCCACACTGCATGTTATAAGGGGGATTATACATGCTGCTTGTTATTGGGGATTGGGGGGATCTGCCACACTGCATGTTACAGGGGGGAATGCTGTTGATGGACTAGCGCGCATCCGGATGCACTACATTTGCAGAGATTGAAGTGTTCCAGTTTGCGGGAGGTAAGAAGTTTTTTTCAATCTTTACAGCCTCAGCAGCGGTCAGGGATTGGAAGGGGTTCTACCGCACTATCCGTTATATGTGGATGGTTGGGGATGTTCTGCACACTGCATGTTAGATGTGTGGGGGGATTCTACACGCTGCTTATTTTTGGGGATGGGGGCTCTGCTTCACTACATGCTATGGGGGTGATTCTGCATGCCACTGTGAATACCAGTGGAGAAAGCTGACAACAGCAGCAGTCTATTAGAGTCCATAAGGCTTGTCACATCCGGTGATGGAGGTTAACAGCAGCAGCAGTCTCCCTGAGTCCCTAAGGTCTGTGACAGCCACACAGCAGCAGCCTCATAGCATCCCTACAGCCTGTGACCAGGGGAGGACTTAATATTTCCGGGGCCCCATGAAAAGTTGTTTTTGGGTGACAAAGACAAATTTTCTTATAGTGAAATACAATAGTAATGCACTTTGCTGGGGGTGTAGCTGTGGCCAGGGCAAGTGCCGTGGGAGTGTCAGCGAACCCATGGGGTTTTACACAGAGATGCCTTGATGATCTTGTCATAGGGAGTTGTCCATCCATTGCATAGGTAATTGCCCATATGGCCATCTAATTTCTACTCCTTGTGGCATCCCAAACTAGGATGTCCCACAGTGTGAAACCCTATTAAATCTCTGCTTCCAGTAACCTAACCCCATTTCAGGTCACGCAGGTCATGGTCTTGCTAAACCTTTTGTTTTGATTTGATTTATACCCAGGCCAGCCATTTGTGACCAGCCCGGGTACTCCCCCAGCTAGAGGTGAGCTGAGATGCAACCCGTTGTCCACTCTTCCACAATTTAGCTCACTAACTGTTATGATGTCTCTTGCATAACTTAAAAGAGCTGATCACGTTCATGCTGCAGCAGGCAGATCAATAAAGTGTCGTTAAACAGCACCCCTTAGTTACTACAGCCTTCACACTGGGTGTCGTTATTTATCTTTTAAAAAAAAAAAAAAACAAGTTTCCACTAATCTGAAATAATTTTTAGGGGAAAACCCGCGCTTACACCTTTTCAATGTGTAGTTTTTATAAAATTAAATGGGATGCTCAACGTGTAGAATCCTATTATCCCTTTAGATTACATAAGCTTGAACCAATAAACACAGAGCATACAGTTTAAGATAATATGAAAAGTCCAAGAGTTATTAAACATCCACTGTTAGCTTCTTAAATTCAGGCATCAGCCAGCTTCCATAAAGATTCGAAGTGGGTGTCCCAAAGCACATGCAATTATACTGGCATCTAGGTGAAGCCTAGAGGTAATCCACTTCAACTTTCCACCACGTGCCCACCACCTGTATTAGTTACTCTTACCAGATGATGTGCAAATAATGTACTCCAAATGAAGCCTTTTTTGTTACTATATAAGTCGCTTTCTTTTCAAGGCATGTAATCCTTATTAGGCAATAAAGCTCTCAATTGTAGTTTTTATAGAGTATGTCTCAAACCGGATGCCATAAAGGAGCTAAAACCAATAGAAACATCTAGTGTAATCCCATTTTAATAGATCTCACTAAAAGATAGAGGCCGATTCAGTAATAGCGCCAGGTAGCGACAGATGAGCGCCTGAAGTATGGCGCTATGAGCGCCGCTAGCGTACGCCGCGGTCGGCTGCGATTCGCTATAGCAGGCCTCCTCAGTCGCTACTTGGCGTTGTTGGGAACAATGCCTACATTGGTGAATATGATGTTTCAGATCAGCTTTGTAGGCGCTGTCATTTTGACACACGCTATTCAACACAGCGCCTGAGCGTTTGTTTGCTGTTGGATTGAAATCAATGCTAGGACCTTCAGTAGTAAACACATTGCAACATGTTTCTTTGGTGATTTTTTTTTTATTTTTTAATTTTTTTTTGGTGCAAGTAAATAAAACAAATAAAGGTGGTTTTTCATCATGGTGCCTAAAAAAGAAGAAAAAGCGTAGTTAGTATTTATAAATAATTTTGGTTTTTAGCATTTATTTACATTTTTAATTTTTGGTTTGGGACAGTTTTTGCCAACTTGCACAACACCCCTAATTGTTATGTTGGTCAACTCCCCCCCCCCCCCCTTATAAAGGCTTGGGTCATCTTACACACCCCTTATAGTGGTTTGGGTCAACTCCCCCCCCCCTTATAGTGGTTTGGGTCATCTTACACACCCTTTATAGTGGTTTGGGTCAACTCCCCCCCCCCCCCCCTTATAGTGGTTTGGGTCAACCCCCCCCCCCCTCTTTTCAAGGCATGTAATCCTTATTAGGCAATAAAGCTCTCAATTGTAGTTTTTATAGAGTATGTCTCAAACCGGATGCCATAAAGGAGCTAAAACCAATAGAAACATCTAGTGTAATCCCATTTTAATAGATCTCACTAAAAGATAGAGGCCGATTCAGTAATAGCGCCAGGTAGCGACAGATGAGCGCCTGAAGTATGGCGCTATGAGCGCCGCTAGCGTACGCCGCGGTCGGCTGCGATTCGCTATAGCAGGCCTCCTCAGTCGCTACTTGGCGTTGTTGGGAACAATGCCTACATTGGTGAATATGATGTTTCAGATCAGCTTTGTAGGCGCTGTCATTTTGACACACGCTATTCAACACAGCGCCTGAGCGTTTGTTTGCTGTTGGATTGAAATCAATGCTAGGACCTTCAGTAGTAAACACATTGCAACATGTTTCTTTGGTGATTTTTTTTTTATTTTTTAATTTTTTTTTGGTGCAAGTAAATAAAACAAATAAAGGTGGTTTTTCATCATGGTGCCTAAAAAAGAAGAAAAAGCGTAGTTAGTATTTATAAATAATTTTGGTTTTTAGCATTTATTTACATTTTTAATTTTTGGTTTGGGACAGTTTTTGCCAACTTGCACAACACCCCTAATTGTTATGTTGGTCAACTCCCCCCCCCCCCCCCCCTTATAAAGGCTTGGGTCATCTTACACACCCCTTATAGTGGTTTGGGTCAACTCCCCCCCCCCTTATAGTGGTTTGGGTCATCTTACACACCCTTTATAGTGGTTTGGGTCAACTCCCCCCCCCCCCCCCTTATAGTGGTTTGGGTCAACCCCCCCCCCCTCTTTTCAAGGCATGTAATCCTTATTAGGCAATAAAGCTCTCAATTGTAGTTTTTATAGAGTATGTCTCAAACCGGATGCCATAAAGGAGCTAAAACCAATAGAAACATCTAGTGTAATCCCATTTTAATAGATCTCACTAAAAGATAGAGGCCGATTCAGTAATAGCGCCAGGTAGCGACAGATGAGCGCCTGAAGTATGGCGCTATGAGCGCCGCTAGCGTACGCCGCGGTCGGCTGCGATTCGCTATAGCAGGCCTCCTCAGTCGCTACTTGGCGTTGTTGGGAACAATGCCTACATTGGTGAATATGATGTTTCAGATCAGCTTTGTAGGCGCTGTCATTTTGACACACGCTATTCAACACAGCGCCTGAGCGTTTGTTTGCTGTTGGATTGAAATCAATGCTAGGACCTTCAGTAGTAAACACATTGCAACATGTTTCTTTGGTGATTTTTTTTTTATTTTTTAATTTTTTTTTGGTGCAAGTAAATAAAACAAATAAAGGTGGTTTTTCATCATGGTGCCTAAAAAAGAAGAAAAAGCGTAGTTAGTATTTATAAATAATTTTGGTTTTTAGCATTTATTTACATTTTTAATTTTTGGTTTGGGACAGTTTTTGCCAACTTGCACAACACCCCTAATTGTTATGTTGGTCAACTCCCCCCCCCCCCCCCCTTATAAAGGCTTGGGTCATCTTACACACCCCTTATAGTGGTTTGGGTCAACTCCCCCCCCCCTTATAGTGGTTTGGGTCATCTTACACACCCTTTATAGTGGTTTGGGTCAACTCCCCCCCCCCCCCCTTATAGTGGTTTGGGTCAACCCCCCCCCCCTTATAGTGGTTTTGGTCATCTTACACACCCCTTATAGTGGTTTGGGTTATCTTACACACCCCTTATAGTGGTTTGGGTCATCTTACACACCCCTTATAGTGGTTTTGGTCAACTCCCCCCCCCTTATAGTGGTTTGGGTCAACTCCCCCCCCCTTATAGTGGTTTCGGTCATCTTACACACCCCTTATAGTGGTTTGGGTCATCTTACACACCCCTTATAGTGGTTTGGGTCAACTTCCCCCCCCCCCCCCCTTATAGTGGTTTGGGTCAACTTCCCCCCCTCCCTTATAGTGGTTTTGGCCATCTTACACACCCCTGATAGTGGTTTGGGTCATCTTACACACCCCTTATAGTGGTTTTGGTCATCCTACACACCCCTTATAGTGGTTTGGGTCAACTCCCCCCCCTTATAGTGGTTTGGGTCAACTCCCCCCCCCCCCCCTTATAGTGGTTTTGGTCATCTTACACACCCCTTATAGTGGTTTGGGTCATCTTACACACCCCTTATAGTGGTTTGGGTCATCTTACACACCCCTTATAGTGGTTTGGGTCAACTCCCCCCCCCCCTTATAGTGGTTTGGGTCAACTTCCCCCCCCCCACCTTATAGTGGTTTTGGTCATCTTACACACCCCTTATAGTGGTTTTGGTCATCTTACACACCCCTTATAGTGGTTTGGGTCAACTCCCCCCCCCCTTATAGTGGTTTGGGTCAACTCCCCCCCCCCCTTATAGTGGTTTTGGTCATCTTACACACCCCTTATAGTGGTTTTGGTCATCTTACACATCCCTTATAGTGGTTTTGGTCATCTTACACACCCCTTATAGTGGTTTTGGTCATCTTACACACCCATTATAGTGGTTTGGGTCAACCCCCCCCCCCCTTATAGTGGTTTGGGTCAACTCCCCCCCCCCCCCTATAGTGGTTTGGGTCATCTTACACACCCCTTATAGTGGTTTGGGTCATTTTACACACCCCTTATAGTGGTTTTGGAAAAATTATGATTGGAGCCAACAAATAGTTCCTCTGTAGTGCAGTACTTGGATTATAGTGAAGGGTAGTTAGCTTACCGCAAAAAAACAAAGTGATCATGCTTTCTCTTAGCTCAAAGCCAGTCTGGGTGTCCTCACTCGTTTCTGCGGGCAAGTTGGGGATTTTGGCCACCAGTGCTGTTTCTTCAGGGGGTTGGATTCTGTGGCATATGCAAAGATTGTGTAGCACACAGCATGCGAGGATAATCTTGGAGACCTTTTGTGGACTGTACAACATCTCTCCTCCTGGGCGCGCTTTCAGCAGTCCAATGGTTCAATCCACAATGCTTCTGGTTTTGCGATGTGCTGCATTGTAGCGTTGTTGGGCAGAGGTCTGTGGGTTTCTGACCGGAGTCATCACCCACGTTCTCTGCCCGTATCCCTTATCTGCTGTGGAAAAAACACAATGAGAGAGACAGCAATTAGTACTAGTACATGTTATTTTTTGCAATTTTTTTAAATTTAGCTTACTAGGCCACATATTTTATGCCAAATACTTTGACATGGTTAGTCATTTACCCAGTAGCCAGCCAGCTGGCATTTTGTTGTTCTCGAACTTCCGGCACAGGACTGACTGCTGGAGCACGTAAGAGTCGTGGCATGAGCCGGGGAAGCCAGATCTCACGGCCCGCAGCTTCATGTCATGGTCACAGACCACCATGACATTCATGGAGTGGAACTGTTTTCTGTTCCGATAATGCAGCTCCTGTGCACGGGGAGGGCGGAAAGGGATATGTGTACCATTCACGCACCCTAGCACATTCGGAATCCCTCCCATGCGATAGAATGCATGTTTTATTTGGGCAACCTCATCCTCAGGAAACTTGATGTAAACAGGGATCAGGTCACAAATAGCCAGTACTACCTATATAAATATGCGGCTCATTGTAGCCTGGCTGATCCCGCTGAGGAGGGCAGAGGTTGCCTGGAAGTTCCCTCGTGCCACAATATTAAGTGTGGCACATAGGCGTACTATGCCTGGAATGGATTGGGTGGGTTTGGTGGATGGCTCGATTTTGGTCTTAATCTGATCATATAGGGACTGTAGTGCTGCACGATTCAGACGGAAGCGGCTTCTGATCTGCTCGTCACTTAAATCCCACACTGAAAGACGGATGCCAAAGGATCGGGGTGCCCTAAGCCTCACAGCACCCTCCTCCCTGGCCTCCTGTTCTTCCAGCATTCTCACACATCCCTGCACCCATAACCCATACATCACCCTCTTATCCATCTCACACTCACTGAACACATATACAAAAGAAGCAAAACCAAAAAAAACCACAAACACACCACACACACAAGCAAGCACACTCCTCACACACTCACTACAATGCAGCTCACCACAAAACCAGAAGTATAGTGGTCTGAACCAACAGACTGCTGAAAGTGTGCTTTCTAAGTTAGGCACAACCAAGAGGGGAGTTGCTGCACAGCCCACAAAAGGCCCCAAAATCAAGCCTCACTTGCTGTATGCTACACAATATTTGCATATGCCAACAAAATCAATCTCCTAAGGAAACAGCACTGATGTCAGAAATCACCCAACAAGCCACAGAGAGTGAGGGCCAAACCCAGCCAGACACTAAAATGAGCTAAGGGAATAAGGGACCAAAAGCACCACACCACAGCCTTTGCCACAGTGTAACAATACCAGAAGGTTGTCAAATCCAGCCATTTATACTTAACTTGGGAAAAGGACAGGTCCGCTTTGCCACCTTTTGCGTTGCTCTGCTATTTCCTGTCTGCAATTAGCTGACCCAGGTGTGCTTGAAACGGATTGCGCATGCGTACGCTAAAACATACTAGCGTACGTGAGCAGATACTTGCGTGCTTTAACGGACATGACTGAACATTCTGTGGTGGACCAATGAAAGGTAAGCTGCTCTTAATTTAAATAGCCGTTTGTAGAGCCACATTTCACAAGTGTTTAATATACCTGAGTACATTGTTGTCTTTGGTTGTGTGTTGTTTGGTTAATGAGCTCTGTAATTAGTTAATTGGCTACCACACATGGTTCACTCAGTGCAGTGGAGCTGTTGCTACAAGCACCTGGCCAGTATGTGTGAAGCAATTAAGTGGACCTGTTTGTGATTGGTTGTTAGAGCACATAAAACCTGCCCAACCCAAAAACAGAGCGATGCCATTCTGTAGTCTGTATGCGTGCTTGTGTGTTGTATAGTGGTGTGTGTGTGCAGCTACAGGATGGAGCCAAATTCTGGACATCTGCTGGCCCAAGCAGGAGTGTGTTGGGTGCTGTGCGCAGACCTCCCTTAAGGAAAAGGGCCCAGGCCGAAGGTGAGCCTGCACCCAAGGCCAGCCGCCCATTTGCCAAGAGGGAGCCAGAATTTAATTTGGCGGATAACAATACTCTTGTGCGTCTTACCCTGGCCAAATGGGAGCTAATATTTGGCTCCCAAAGCCAGTCTATAGGCAAGCAAGAAAGGAGCAAATTGTGGGATGCCATTGGGGAGGAGCTTACTAGCAGTGCTCAATACCCACGTAGTAGCCCATCCTGCAAGAAACGCTTCTACACTTTGAGAAGGGCCCTTATGCAAAAGATGAAGCATGATCTTGAGGTCGACAGTGGGACCATCCAGGGTCCAAAGAGTACCTACAGGCCATATGAGGAGATGCTGAAGGCCAAAATTCCACTCATTCGGCTGCAGGGTGTTGATGCTGGGGGTGACACCACAGGTTGGACTGAAGGTACATATTTTGTGCATATTTTTGACTGGTAATGTTAATGTATGTGATTTGCTTTGTCTCTTTCTGGGCAACTAACAGTAGGACATTATACCTCATAAATGTTTTCCTTTCCTGTCTGTTGCTTTCTGCATAGGTGCACATGGTGATGTCCTGGATTTGGCTGAGGAGGACACCCCAACTCCTGCACTTCAACCAACCTCGAGGCTAACCCAGTCTGCCATTTAAGGTATTTATCACGAATTTATGGGCTGGTTTTTTTTAGGACAAAATGGGTGTGGGAGCACCTCAAACAATAGCTTGTCCCACTTTTGAGGATTACTAATATGGTCCTGGTGACTAATTTCACGCCCACTTTAACCCTCTCAGCAACTAACTAACAAGGCCCTAACATGTGTAGCTATGTGGGAAGCCAGAAATGTGTGGGCATATATCTGCATATACATGTGGAAGCCACACTGGCCTGGATTAGTGAATATTAGTGATTGAGCTGCTCACACACACCTTTATTCATGGTTTATTTTGTGCCGCACATTACCAATGGCTAAATTTTTTCTTTGCTTTTGCCTAGCTGCACCGCCATTGCCACCAGCATCTCCTCCAGAGCCAAGCTACTCTTTGGATGCCGGTAAGTGCATGTGTCAACCTTGCTTTTTCCACTTTAACACAAGTGCATGTCTTTGATTCCTGTTTTTTCTTTGTAGGCCAAGTCACTGCTTCATCTTTGGACACCACTTCCTATGTTGCAGGTCAACAGGACCCTGTTGGTGTGTATTGCCCAAAACACTGTATCCTTTATGCTGTTTATGTTACACTGGTTCTATTTGGTTAGTCTAATTTGGAATTTATTAGTCCAACTTGTGTTTAAACATGTATTTTCAAGGGCAAAGCTCGAGTGAGGGCCTAACTCAGGACATCTGTGAGATGGCAGGTATGTGTAATTTGAGCAATGTGTCTGTTAGTGTTTGGCCCAATTATTGGCTAATCTCCCTCTTACATACATGTGAGCAATCTGAGTTTACAAGATCCCTTTTGGCTATTGTGTAATCTGCCACTTTGTCGAGGTATGGCCTCGATAGTGTCAGCTCTCACTCACCGTGTCCCCGTTCCCGCGTTGTCCCCGGGCGGCTGGCGGCGCGGCTCCCAGCCCGAGGTCCTGGCCGTGCGGCGTCTGCTCGGCCACGCCCCCCCCACTCTCAGCTCCGGGGCTCCAGTCGGCGTGCTCGCGCGCGGCCGCGAGCACGTGTGCCTTATTCCCTCCGGCGGCGCTGTTCTGTGCGCGCCCGCCGGAGGACTAGTTTAAAGGGCCAATGAGCCCTAGTCTTCAGTGGGGTTACGCCCCCCTACTTGTCTGGGCCAATGAGCCCTAGTGTTGTCTTTGGGCCAATGAGCCCAGCTAGGGACAGGTCAGGCCAATCCTGGCCTGGATCTTAAAGTGCACCAATCACTCACACCTTCCATCTCTGTCTGTCCCTATAAAGACAATTCCCTCTCAGTTGTGAATTGCCTGTGATAGCGCCTTGTACCTTGCATTCTCTTGTGAAATACTTGAATTGATCTCCGTTGCCGACCCCTGCCTGAACCGACTATTCTCGATCTGATCTCCGTTGCCGACCCCTGCCTGAACCGACTATTCTCGATCTGATCTCCGTTGCCGACCCCTGCCTGAACCGACTATTCTCGATCTGATCTCCGTTGCCGACCTCTGCCTTGTACCTTGACCTCGAGCTGCCTCTTCCCTCCGTACCGCTGCGATCTCCGACTTCCCCGTGTCAACCTCTGGCCTGTCTCTGGACTTCCGCTACACTCGCTCTTAGCCATTGGTTCTTCAGACCTCTAACCAGTAAGCTCTCATCCTTTGAGCCATTGAAGTCCTGGGGGCAACCGATCCCGGGCAGGCGTATTTTGCGTCCCGGCAAGCGGGGGTTCCTACAGGTGAAGCTGGCTGCAGAGATTGGGGGTTGAGGGCTTACCTAGAGGGCTGGAGTTACCAGAGCGTGACATTATCACAGGCAAAAACATGGATGACCTGGTACAGCAGGTGCAAGCTATGGCCACAGCGATCAACCAACTCGCTCAAAGAGTGGCCACTCAGGAGTCTTGTCAAGTGCCGACTTCCTCTGTACCACCTCATTTCTCCGAACCTAAGATTCCACTGCCTGAGAAATTTTTTGGAGAACGAGCAAAATTTTCCAACTTCAAGAATGCCTGCGAACTATATTTTAAGTTAAGACCTATCTCCTCTGGCACAGAGGTCAAACGAGTAGGCCTTGTCATTTCCTTGCTTCAAGGAGACCCACAGACCTGGGCCTTTAGTTTACCTTCTCATTACATTTCCCTACAATCAGTGACTGCCTTCTTCAATGCTATGGGCATTTTATACGCCGATCCAGATATACAGTCTACCGCAGAGAATAGGCTTCGGTCCTTAAAACAAGGACGGAATTCGGCTGAAGACTACAGTGCTGAATTCCGCCGCTGGGCTATCGAAGCTAGGTGGAACTGTTAGAGTGAAGAGAAATTCCTTAAGTTCTTGGTATTACCCTTGGCATGGAATTATTCTTCTGTTCTTACACTGTTGTTCCATGTTTCGCAACCAGACATCACAAGACAGGAACCAGATAGGTTCCGTTAAGTTATCCTTTATGTACCAAGTTATAAATTATAATTCCTAAAACTTAGACCTTGTTCCCCATATTGTAACCGCACAATATGTCACCCTGTCCTGAGGTTTGACACTCAGCCTGGCCTTCTGACCCTTTTTCCAGTTATACTGCGCATGCTTCAAAGTTGTAACCCTTGCAGTACTGTTCGGATACTAACCAATTATGGATGTATATCTGGCCTTTTAGTTTGATTTTATTGGATAATTGATAGACCGCCTAATGGCTTGTAATTGGTTGTTTTTACCTCTCCTTTTCTTGATTGTATTCACATAACAATATATCTACCTCTGCCACGTGAAAATAAAGATTATCACGCTGCTGCTACAGAACTGTCCTCTGTGGTCTTTGTGTGGTCATCCTGATCAGGATTTGAATAGCAAGCGATTCACACAGGGCTGTGATCCCTGAGACCTTATCATTATTGAATTAAGATAGAAAGTCATACTCTATCAAATGGTGGAGAATGTTCGGAGCTTAAGCATAGACGGAGGTGGCTGGAGTACGGAACCGAGAGGACGGTGCACGCTGACACATATCAAGAAACACTGCCGGCAAGGTAAGCTTTCATTACCTGTGGTTCTTGTGTATGTGTTGCCGGATACCGTCTGTTCTGTGCTGCTGCTGCCCAGCTCTATAGCCAGGTATTGTGAATCACTGCTTATATCTGTGCACATTGTTTAACATTTTGCTCTTTGTTTCATGATATGTTTTGTTTGGCTTGCACTCCGCTTTGAATAACTGTGTTCCACGTGTTGTGTTATATTGCCTGTCACAGACTTCTCCTCGGGAGGCAGACGTGCCCCCACCAAATTCCTGATCTGTTGCGAAATCAGGTAGTTCACGGCAGCCAGAACTAAGACTTGCTTGCTGAGGATGGGAAATTCGAGTACCGTCCAGGAGGAGAACACAGAGGGTCTTCAGGCAATAGATATTGTGGCACATGTTAAAGGGGAGTGGGTTCGTAAAGATGCTAATGTATTGTTTGCTAAAGCAAAAGTTCCTCCAGGAGGATGTTTGGAAACTACTAGATGGAGAGATTTCAGAGATGATCAAAGTAAATGGATTAGTGCAAATGGGTTTTTGGAACATGTTTTAGCATGGATTAATGTAAGTGATCAAATAACAAAGCAAGGTAAATTTCAGAGTGAATTTAATGAAACTAGTTATATTTATGTACTTAAGGAAAAGCATAAGAAAAATGAACCGCCCAGTTATGAGGAGGATGAACATGATCATCATACATCCGAGGCTAGAGTGCGAGCTACACAGTCTAACCTACGGATGTTACGGGCTTCTACCTCACCCCCTTATGCTTACCACGATGACCCACCTCACTATGAGGCTTCCACGGCACGGCCTGTGCCTGCTGCACGGTCTGCCAGACCGACTGTTCATGTTACACAAGAGCTGTTTCCTCCCGTGCCATCAACAGCTGCTCGTGCTAGCCGTGCCTCTGACATACAAGTACCCCCCTCTCCGTACCGTACACGGAAGCCTATACATCCATGGACCTGTCTCTCCTGTAAACATAAGAACCATGGCAGGAGATTTAAATCCTGTGAAAACTGAAGTAAATATTGATCACTTATCGGATAGTGAAAACGAAGTAGACAAACCTAAGATTTTTCCTGTGATTTCTCAGGTCACTACCAGTCCGAAAATTGAAGGTCAAGGTGAACCACCCCAGTCTGTTACCACTTGGTATAAGCCTTGGTCCCCAATAGAACAGTTCAATATTGCTCAGAATAGTCTTCCAGACCCTATAAGAAACCCTGGCGGCTTTGTCCGCGCTTTGAGTTCACTTCGCGTTACACATTCCTCCACTTGGAGTGATCTAGCAGGATTAATAGTAGCGAAGGGTGGTGTAAGCTTGCTAAATACTATTCTGGCCAAAGCTACTGAACAGCAAAAAGGGGAAACCAGCGCTTTAACCAACAGCGCGCTGGCAATAACGTTGTCTGTTATAACTGTCAAAGAAAGGGTCACATTGCCAGAAATTGCCCTAACCCCGCTACGGCAAAACAGGATGTTTCTGAACCAGCTGTGCAACCTGTGTCTGCACACCACACCTCTGGTAAACGAGATTAGGAATCTGGCAGCCCTCCTCCTGTGGAATCCACCGATCTTTTCCCCGTCCAAGTCCCAGCTACAAATGGCCCTCAAGCTATGGTGGATGTAACCCTTAGTAACGGAACATCCTTGCGCTGTCTGGTGGATTCCGGGGCTAGCCGTACGGTGCTCAGAGCTGACGAACTGGATAGTTCTTTAGCTTCGAGCTCTGTTATTACAGGAGTAGGTTTAGAGGGTTCAGACACTACTTTGTTTGAAACTAAACCCTGTGGTCTTCTACTTTCAAATTGTCCTGAAGTATGGGGTAAATTTCTGATCTCAAATACCGTGCCTGTCAACTAGAGATGAGCGAACTTTTGAAAAATTCGATTCGACTGATTCGCCGAATTTTCCGACAAAAATCGTTTCGACCCGAATAAATTCGCGACGAATCGCTATTAAAAACGGCTATTTCTGAGCCTCCTACAGCCTCAATAGGGTTGTAAACCATTCAGCCTTGCTGTAACACGCACAGGATGCGTGCTGGGTTTGTTAAATAATACTTTGAAGAAATATCACATGCAGATCAGAGGCATCGCTAATAGAATCGCAGAGCGGCACAATTGCAGAGAGTTGAAGTGGCATCACTATGAGGGGCAGAAGGAGCCCAAATATACACTGGAGTTGGCCTCAGGAGCCCAAAAATTGGATGAATCACACCCTGGAGTTGGCAGAAGTTGGCAGCAGCAGCAGGAGCCCAAATATACACTGGAGTTGGCTTCAGGAGTAGAGATGAGCGAACTTTTGAAAAATTCGATTCGACTGATTCGCCGAATTTTCCGACAAAAATCGTTTCGACCCGAATAAATTCGCGACGAATCGCTATTAAAAACGGCTATTTCTGAGCCTTCTACAGCCTCAATAGGGTTGTAAACCATTCAGCCTTGCTGTAACACGCACAGGATGCGTGCTGGGTTTGTTAAATAATACTTTGAAGAAATATCACATGCAGATCAGAGGCATCGCTAATAGAATCGCAGAGCGGCACAATTGCAGAGAGTTGAAGTGGCATCACTATGAGGGGCAGAAGGAGCCCAAATATACACTGGAGTTGGCCTCAGGAGCCCAAAAATTGGATGAATCACACCCTGGAGTTGGCAGAAGTTGGCAGCAGCAGCAGGAGCCCAAATATACGCTGGAGTTGGCTTCAGGAGCCCAAAAATTGGATGAATCACACCCTGGAGTTGGCAGAAGTTGGCAGCAGCAGGAGCAGGAGCCCAAATATACACTGGAGTTGGCCTCAGGAGCCCAAAAATTGGATGAATCACACCCTGGAGTTGGCAGAAGTTGGCAGCAGCAGCAGCAGGAGCCCAAATATACACTGGAGTTGGCCTCAGGAGCCCAAAAATTGGATGAATCACACCCTGGAGTTGGCAGAAGTTGGCAGCAGCAGCAGCAGGAGCCCAAATATACACTGGAGTTGGCCTCAGGAGCCCAAAAATTGGATGAATCACACCCTGGAGTTGGCAGGAGTTGACAGTAGTAGCAGCAGGAGCCCAAATATACACTGGAGTTGGCTTCAGGAGCCCAAAAATTGGATGAATCACACCCTGGAGTTGGCAGAAGTTGGCAGCAGCAGCAGCAGGAGCCCAAATATACACTGGAGTTGGCCTCAGGAGCCCAAAAATTGGATGAATCACACCCTGGAGTTGGCAGAAGTTGGCAGTAGTAGCAGCAGGAGCCCAAATATACACTGGAGTTGGCTTCAGGAGCCCAAAAATTGGATGAATCACACCCTGGAGTTGGCAGAAGTTGGCAGCAGCAGCAGCAGCAGGAGCCCAAATATACACTGGAGTTGGCTTCAGGAGCCCAAAAATTGGATGAATCACACCCTGGAGTTGGCAGAAGTTGGCAGCAGCAGGAGCAGGAGCCCAAATATACACTGGAGTTGGCCTCAGGAGCCCAAAAATTGGATGAATCACACCCTGGAGTTGGCAGAAGTTGGCAGCAGCAGCAGCAGGAGCCCAAATATACACTGGAGTTGGCCTCAGGAGCCCAAAAATTGGATGAATCACACCCTGGAGTTGGCAGGAGTTGACAGTAGTAGCAGCAGGAGCCCAAATATACACTGGAGTTGGCTTCAGGAGCCCAAAAATTGGATGAATCACACCCTGGAGTTGGCAGAAGTTGGCAGCAGCAGCAGCAGGAGCCCAAATATACACTGGAGTTGGCCTCAGGAGCCCAAAAATTGGATGAATCACACCCTGGAGTTGGCAGAAGTTGGCAGTAGTAGCAGCAGGAGCCCAAATATACACTGGAGTTGGCTTCAGGAGCCCAAAAATTGGATGAATCACACCCTGGAGTTGGCAGAAGTTGGCAGTAGCAGCAGCAGGAGCCCAAATATACACTGGAGTTGGCCTCAGGAGCCCAAAAATTGGATGAATCACACCCTGGAGTTGGCAGAAGTTGGCAGTAGTAGCAGCAGGAGCCCAAATATACACTGGAGTTGGCTTCAGGAGCCCAAAAATTGGATGAATCACACCCTGGAGTTGGCAGAAGTTGGCAGTAGCAGCAGCAGGAGCCCAAATATACACTGGAGTTGGCTTCAGGAGCCCAAAAATTGGATGAATCACACCCTGGAGTTGGCAGGAGTTGACAGTAGCAGCAGCAGGAGCCCAAATATACACTGGAGTTGGCCTCAGGAGCCCAAAAATTGGATGAATCACACCCTGGAGTTGGCAGGAGTTGACAGTAGCAGCAGCAGGAGCCCAAATATACACTGGAGTTGGCTTCAGGAGCCCAAAAATTGGATGAATCACACCCTGGAGTTGGCAGAAGTTGGCAGCAGCAGCAGCAGCAGCAGGAGCCCAAATATACACTGGAGTTGGCTTCAGGAGCCCAAAAATTGGATGAATCACACCCTGGAGTTGGCAGAAGTTGGCAGCAGCAGCAGCAGCAGGAGCCCAAATATACACTGGAGTTGGCTTCAGGAGCCCAAAAATTGGATGAATCACACCCTGGAGTTGGCAGAAGTTGGCAGTAGCAGCAGCAGGAGCCCAAATATACACTGGAGTTGGCTTCAGGAGCCCAAAAATTGGATGAATCACACCCTGGAGTTGGCAGGAGTTGACAGTAGCAGCAGCAGGAGCCCAAATATACACTGGAGTTGGCTTCAGGAGCCCAAAAATTGGATGAATCACACCCTGGAGTTGGCAGAAGTTGGCAGTAGTAGCAGCAGGAGCCCAAATATACACTGGAGTTGGCTTCAGGAGCCCAAAAATTGGATGAATCACACCCTGGAGTTGGCAGAAGTTGGCAGTAGCAGCAGCAGGAGCCCAAATATACACTGGAGTTGGCTTCAGGAGCCCAAAAATTGGATGAATCACACCCTGGAGTTGGCAGGAGTTGACAGTAGCAGCAGCAGGAGCCCAAATATACACTGGAGTTGGCTTCAGGAGCCCAAAAATTGGATGAATCACACCCTGGAGTTGGCAGAAGTTGGCAGTAGTAGCAGCAGGAGCCCAAATATACACTGGAGTTGGCTTCAGGAGCCCAAAAATTGGATGAATCACACCCTGGAGTTGGCAGGAGTTGACAGTAGCAGCAGCAGGAGCCCAAATATACACTGGAGTTGGCCTCAGGAGCCCAAAAATTGGATGAATCACACCCTGGAGTTGGCAGGAGTTGACAGTAGTAGCAGCAGGAGCCCAAATATACACTGGAGTTGGCTTCAGGAGCCCAAAAATTGGATGAATCACACCCTGGAGTTGGCAGAAGTTGGCAGTAGCAGCAGCAGGAGCCCAAATATACACTGGAGTTGGCTTCAGGAGCCCAAAAATTGGATGAATCACACCCTGGAGTTGGCAGAAGTTGGCAGTAGCAGCAGCAGGAGCCCAAAAAATGGCCTAAACACATAAATATGTTTTGCACCATTTGTAAAGTGTAAAACGTGGCACCATGCTGAATCTAGTCGCATGCATCAGGCATTGGTGGGTGGAAATCCTGGCTGATCCATCCCTGATTCATTTTGACAAAGGTGAGTCTCTCCACATTTTTAGTTGACAGACGAGTTCTCCTCGCCGTAACTATGGCCCCCGCCGCACTAAACACCCGCTCAGATGGCACGCTACTTGCCGGGCAGGACAGCTTTTCCAGGGCAAACTCTGCTAGTTGCGGCCACAAATCAAGTTTGGCTGCCCAGAAGTCCAGCGGATCCTCAAGGTGTGTTGGCATGGTCATGTCAAAGTATGACATGACCTGCTGGTTCAGGTCCTGCTCCAGGTCTTCCTGCTGCTCATGAGTAGCCTCACTATGCGGGTGTAGAAAGCTACTCATTAGCGACTGAAGACTGAGGCTGCTGCTGCTGATGGAGCTTCTGCTGCTGCTGCTGCCAACCCCCCCAGCGGCCATGGCAGTGGAAGGTGAGCGCAGAGGTCCCCTCGAGTCAGACCTGCGAGAGTATGGTCCATGGCGCAGATAGGCATCGGCCAACTGCCTACGTAGAATGTCTTTGTAGTAGTTGAGTTTGTCCTCCCTCTCGGTGGGTTTAAAAAATGCCCCCATTTTGTGCCGGAAGCGAGGGTCCAATAAGGTGGACAGCCAGAAGTCATCCCGCCGACAGATGGAAACAATTCTGGGGTCACTACGCAAGCATGTGAGCATGCTTCGTGCCATTTGCGCAAGTGACTCGGATGGACTACCTGTCTCCATCTCCACTGCATACTGCCACGGTGTGCCCGGGTCCTCTGTCTCTCCTTCCTCAAAAACCTCTAGCTCCTCTGGCTGCTCCTGCTCCTCCTCTCCTGTCCGCTGACTAGATAAACCAGCCATTTCGCCAAGCCTAAACTGTGTTTCGCTGGGCAACTCCTCCTCCTCCTCTTCCTCCTCCTCCTCCTCCAGTTCAGCTCCAACGGGGTTCATGTGGCCGTAAGATGTAAACGCCATGTCTCCAGTGCCCTGACCAGCCATGGTTTCCAACATGTGCTGTAGTACATGAAGCAGTGGAATCACGTCGTTCATCCCGTAATCCTGCCGACTGACAAATAAAGTGGCTTCCTCAAAGGGCCTGAGCAAACGGCAGGTGTCACGTATGAGCTGCCACTGGTTGACATTGAAGTTACACAGGGGAGTCCCCCTATCTGCTTGGATCATCAGGAAATCCGTGATGGCTTTTCTCTGTTCATATAATCGGTCCAACATGTGAAGGGTGGAATTCCAACGGGTGGAAACATCGCAAATCAGACTATGTTGGGGGATACCATTCTGACGCTGTAGCTCAAGAAGGGTGTGTTTGGCGGTGTAGGAGTGGCTGAAGTGCATGCAAAGTTTCCGTGAAGTTGTTAGGATGTCCTGCAGATGGGGGGAACACTTCAGAAACCGCTTGACAACCAGATTGAAGACGTGAGCCATGCAGGGGGCATGGGTCAGGCTTCCTTGGCGCAGCGCAGACAAAATGTTCTTCCCATTGTCGGTAACCATGATTCCCATTTTAAGTTTTCTCGGAGTAAGCCATGTTTGGATTTCCTGATGAATACATTTAAGCAGTTCCTCCCCTGTGTGACTCCGTTCGCCAAGACAAACCATGTGAAGCACTGCGTGACACCTCCGTGCCCTGCACACATGGTAGACTGGAGGGGCACTGAGACTTGAGCCTACAGTGGAGGGTGAGGAGATGGCGGAGGATGAGGAGGCCGAGTCGCACGGTGTCACAGGCCCAATGGGCAGAGAGCGCGGAGGCCGAAGCGGCGTGACCTGTCCAAGTTGCTGCTGCAAAGGGACCACATTCACCCAGTGGGCCGTAAACGACATGTACTGCCCCTGACCGTAGTTACAGCTCCAGATGTCGGCGCTGCCATGTATTTTGCTACACACCGACAGGCTCAAGGACTGGCCCACCTTCTGTTCAACAAAAGTGTGCAGCGCTGGTACTGCCTTCTTGGCAAAGAAATGACGGCTTGGGACTCTCCACCTCGGCTCGGCACAAGCCATCAGTTCTCTGAAAGGTGCAGATTCCACCACCTGAAAAGGGAGCGACTGCAGCACCAGCAACTTGGACAGGAGCACATTCAGCTTCTGCGCCGTAGGATGAGTGGGCGCATACTGCTGTCTCTTGGACATGGCTTCGCTGATGGATTGCTGGCGGGATGCATGACTTGGAGGAGGAGGAGCAGGAGCGACAGAGGATGGGTATGACGCACAGCTGCCTTCGGCTGAGGTGCTGGAGCCTTGGCTGGCAGAAATTGGGAGCTCACTTGGTGAGGAAGCAGACTGGACCACCCCTTGGGAGCCTCGGTTCTCCCAGGTCGTTTTATGGTGACGCATCATATGTTGACGCAGGGCCGTGGTGCCAACATTTGGACCCTGGCCACGCTTCACCTTTTGCCTACATATCTTGCATGTGGCCATGTTACCCTCCTGCGGATGCCTCAGGAAAAACTGCCACACTGCCGAGTAGCTACTTTTCCCACCCCCTGGCCTCACTGATTCACTGCTGCTGTTGCCAACTCCAGGAACCCCTGCTCCACTACCTCCCGATAAGGTAGACACAGCAGGTGCTCTACCCCGGCCCCGGCCCCGGCCGGCTCCAGCCTTTGGAATTGTGCCCCCATGCTGACTGCTACCACCTTGCTGCCTCAGCTGCTGACTCCGGGGCAACCTGCACCCCTCTTCTCCTGATGATGACGATGAAGCCCCTTCATCACCCGGCTCCCAAGTGCGATCGGCTTCATCGTCATCATCATCATCATCATCACCGAGTTGTGGCTGTACGTCACTGATGTTCGTTGATTCGTCAACAGTGTCTGGCGCAGGAGCTGGAACGCTCGCAGCACCCACGACACTGTCCACATCACTATTTGTCTGCCTAGCTAAAGAAGCCACCTCCATTTCTTGGCTGGGCAGTAGCTGCTGACTGTCCTCCTGTATCTGATCGTCCTCCTCACTAAAGAGTGGAGCTGAACCCAAAGCATAGGATACGTCGCTGGGGGAGGGAACGGCGTAGGACAGAGGCAATGGGAGGACAGGGACTGCTCTCGGGGCATGCCAACTCAGGGTTGTGTCAGAGGAACCTACCGACCCTAGACTGGGGGTCTCAGATGTAAGTTGTGATGATGTTGTTGATGAGCGCGTCAGCCAATCTACCACGGCAGATGCGTTACTGGTGGAGACCCGACCGCTAGCAGATACTGGCAGATTAGGTCTCTCAGCGTGACTCCTGCTGCTACTGGCCCCCAGTCTGATGCGAGCTCTGCCTGCGGAATCTTGGCCTCTGCCACTCCTCTTTTCACTTCCAGGCACTTGTCTGCCCGACATAGTCTAACTGGCGTGGTAGTAGGTGATATTTTAAGAACCCCCAGGCAGCAGTGGGTCTATATAAAACAGAATATAATGCACACCAAAAGTGAGCAGTAACACTCAGCCTCCAACAGGCCTGCTTAGTGTAAATAAGAGAGCTGCTTAGTGTAAATAAAGAGGGGTATGCTATGTTACAGAATGGGATGCCTCAACAGAAGTGCACCTGGCAGGCAGCAGTAAGCCTATGCCCAGCAAAAGTGTCTTATAATATAAATATAATAAGAGCAAATGCTTATATGGTCTTAAACAGAGGCTGCTTTAGTCACAGAATGGGATGCCCTGGGCAGGAATGGACCTGGCAGGGTCCAGTAGGGCTTTGGCCAGCAAAAGTGTCTTTATCAGGCTAATTTCAAATATGATAAGAGCAAATGCTTATATGGTCTTAAACAGAGGCTGCTGTAGTCACAGAATGGGATGCCCCGGGCAGGAATCGACCTGGCAGGGTCCAGTAGGGCTTTGGCCAGCAAAAGTGTCTTTATCAGGCCTGATTTCTATGAGAATAAGTGCAAATGTTTATTATGCTATTAAATAGAGGCTGCTTTAGTCACAGAATGGGATGCCAGTGCCACAAAAACCAGAGAGCATGCACAGCAAAAGTGTCTTTATCAGGCCTGATTTCTATGAGAATAAGTGCAAATGTTTATTATGCTATTAAATAGAGGCTGCTTTAGTCACAGAATGGGATGCCAGTGCCACAAAAACCAGAGAGCATGCACAGCAAAAGTGTCTTTATCAGGCCTGATTTCTATGAGAATAAGTGCAAATGTTTATTATGCTATTAAATAGAGGCTGCTTTAGTCACAGAATGGGATGCCAGTGCCACAAAAACCAGAGAGCATGCACAGCAAAAGTGTCTTTATCAGGCCTGATTTCTATGAGAATAAGTGCAAATGTTTATTATGCTATTAAATAGAGGCTGCTTTAGTCACAGAATGGGATGCCAGTGCCACAAAAACCAGAGAGCATGCACAGCAAAAGTGTCTTTATCAGGCCTGATTTCTATGAGAATAAGTGCAAATGTTTATTGTGCTATTAAATAGAGGCTGCTTTAGTCACAGAATGGGATGCCAGTGCCACAAAAACCAGAGAGCATGCACAGCAAAAGTGTCTTTATCAGGCCTGATTTCTATGAGAATAAGTGCAAATGTTTATTATGCTATTAAATAGAGGCTGCTTTAGTCACAGAATGGGATGCCAGTGCCACAAAAACCAGAGAGCATGCACAGCAAAAGTGTCTTTATCAGGCCTGATTTCTATGAGAATAAGTGCAAATGTTTATTGTGCTATTAAATAGAGGCTGCTTTAGTCACAGAATGGGATGCCAGTGCCACAAAAACCAGAGAGCATGCACAGCAAAAGTGTCTTTATCAGGCCTGATTTCTATGAGAATAAGTGCAAATGTTTATTATGCTATTAAATAGAGGCTGCTTTAGTCACAGAATGGGATGCCAGTGCCACAAAAACCAGAGAGCATGCACAGCAAAAGTGTCTTTATCAGGCCTGATTTCTATGAGAATAAGTGCAAATGTTTATTATGCTATTAAATAGAGGCTGCTTTAGTCACAGAATGGGATGCCAGTGCCACAAAAACCAGAGAGCATGCACAGCAAAAGTGTCTTTATCAGGCCTGATTTCTATGAGAATAAGTGCAAATGTTTATTATGCTATTAAATAGAGGCTGCTTTAGTCACAGAATGGGATGCCTCACAGCAGACTTAAGATCAGTTCAGTATATATGCACAGTTAGTTACTATAAGCAGCCTGAAAACGCTAACAAAGGCTGGATGAAAAAAAAAAAATCTCCCTGTCACAGCCTCCGTTTTTCCTACCTTTCCCTGGCTTTCTGTCTGTCTCCTGTCTGTCTCCTGCCTGTCTCCTGCCTGTCTCCAGCCTGTCCCTGTCTGTCCCTGCCTGTCTAAGTGCCTCAGCTACACAGCGTTCTGTCTGTCACGAATGCAATAGAGAAATGAGGAAAAGCAAGATGGCCGCCGTTAAATACCGCTGTGTGACGTCACCGGGCTTGCTGGCTGCTGATAGGCTGCATGTGACTGCCCCAGCTTGCACTGGCGCGGGATACATGTCCAGACATGTCCCGCCCGCCATCTTAGAATGCCTGTAATGTAAATGAATGGATGTTAAAGGAAAACTTCGAGTGATCGAATCGCGGGGAAATTCGGATTCGATCCGAATCGAATTTTTCCTGAAATTCGGATCGAATCCGGGTTCGTCCGGATCGATTCGCTCATCCCTATTCAGGAGCCCAAAAATTGGATGAATCACACCCTGGAGTTGGCAGAAGTTGGCAGCAGCAGGAGCAGGAGCCCAAATATACACTGGAGTTGGCCTCAGGAGCCCAAAAATTGGATGAATCACACCCTGGAGTTGGCAGAAGTTGGCAGCAGCAGCAGCAGGAGCCCAAATATACACTGGAGTTGGCCTCAGGAGCCCAAAAATTGGATGAATCACACCCTGGAGTTGGCAGAAGTTGGCAGCAGCAGCAGCAGGAGCCCAAATATACACTGGAGTTGGCCTCAGGAGCCCAAAAATTGGATGAATCACACCCTGGAGTTGGCAGGAGTTGACAGTAGTAGCAGCAGGAGCCCAAATATACACTGGAGTTGGCTTCAGGAGCCCAAAAATTGGATGAATCACACCCTGGAGTTGGCAGAAGTTGGCAGCAGCAGCAGCAGGAGCCCAAATATACACTGGAGTTGGCCTCAGGAGCCCAAAAATTGGATGAATCACACCCTGGAGTTGGCAGAAGTTGGCAGTAGTAGCAGCAGGAGCCCAAATATACACTGGAGTTGGCTTCAGGAGCCCAAAAATTGGATGAATCACACCCTGGAGTTGGCAGAAGTTGGCAGCAGCAGCAGCAGCAGGAGCCCAAATATACACTGGAGTTGGCTTCAGGAGCCCAAAAATTGGATGAATCACACCCTGGAGTTGGCAGAAGTTGGCAGCAGCAGGAGCAGGAGCCCAAATATACACTGGAGTTGGCCTCAGGAGCCCAAAAATTGGATGAATCACACCCTGGAGTTGGCAGAAGTTGGCAGCAGCAGCAGCAGGAGCCCAAATATACACTGGAGTTGGCCTCAGGAGCCCAAAAATTGGATGAATCACACCCTGGAGTTGGCAGGAGTTGACAGTAGTAGCAGCAGGAGCCCAAATATACACTGGAGTTGGCTTCAGGAGCCCAAAAATTGGATGAATCACACCCTGGAGTTGGCAGAAGTTGGCAGCAGCAGCAGCAGGAGCCCAAATATACACTGGAGTTGGCCTCAGGAGCCCAAAAATTGGATGAATCACACCCTGGAGTTGGCAGAAGTTGGCAGTAGTAGCAGCAGGAGCCCAAATATACACTGGAGTTGGCTTCAGGAGCCCAAAAATTGGATGAATCACACCCTGGAGTTGGCAGAAGTTGGCAGTAGCAGCAGCAGGAGCCCAAATATACACTGGAGTTGGCCTCAGGAGCCCAAAAATTGGATGAATCACACCCTGGAGTTGGCAGAAGTTGGCAGTAGTAGCAGCAGGAGCCCAAATATACACTGGAGTTGGCTTCAGGAGCCCAAAAATTGGATGAATCACACCCTGGAGTTGGCAGAAGTTGGCAGTAGCAGCAGCAGGAGCCCAAATATACACTGGAGTTGGCTTCAGGAGCCCAAAAATTGGATGAATCACACCCTGGAGTTGGCAGGAGTTGACAGTAGCAGCAGCAGGAGCCCAAATATACACTGGAGTTGGCCTCAGGAGCCCAAAAATTGGATGAATCACACCCTGGAGTTGGCAGGAGTTGACAGTAGCAGCAGCAGGAGCCCAAATATACACTGGAGTTGGCTTCAGGAGCCCAAAAATTGGATGAATCACACCCTGGAGTTGGCAGAAGTTGGCAGCAGCAGCAGGAGCCCAAATATACACTGGAGTTGGCTTCAGGAGCCCAAAAATTGGATGAATCACACCCTGGAGTTGGCAGAAGTTGGCAGCAGCAGCAGCAGCAGGAGCCCAAATATACACTGGAGTTGGCTTCAGGAGCCCAAAAATTGGATGAATCACACCCTGGAGTTGGCAGAAGTTGGCAGTAGCAGCAGCAGGAGCCCAAATATACACTGGAGTTGGCTTCAGGAGCCCAAAAATTGGATGAATCACACCCTGGAGTTGGCAGGAGTTGACAGTAGCAGCAGCAGGAGCCCAAATATACACTGGAGTTGGCTTCAGGAGCCCAAAAATTGGATGAATCACACCCTGGAGTTGGCAGAAGTTGGCAGTAGTAGCAGCAGGAGCCCAAATATACACTGGAGTTGGCTTCAGGAGCCCAAAAATTGGATGAATCACACCCTGGAGTTGGCAGAAGTTGGCAGTAGCAGCAGCAGGAGCCCAAATATACACTGGAGTTGGCTTCAGGAGCCCAAAAATTGGATGAATCACACCCTGGAGTTGGCAGGAGTTGACAGTAGCAGCAGCAGGAGCCCAAATATACACTGGAGTTGGCTTCAGGAGCCCAAAAATTGGATGAATCACACCCTGGAGTTGGCAGAAGTTGGCAGTAGTAGCAGCAGGAGCCCAAATATACACTGGAGTTGGCTTCAGGAGCCCAAAAATTGGATGAATCACACCCTGGAGTTGGCAGGAGTTGACAGTAGCAGCAGCAGGAGCCCAAATATACACTGGAGTTGGCCTCAGGAGCCCAAAAATTGGATGAATCACACCCTGGAGTTGGCAGAAGTTGGCAGTAGTAGCAGCAGGAGCCCAAATATACACTGGAGTTGGCTTCAGGAGCCCAAAAATTGGATGAATCACACCCTGGAGTTGGCAGGAGTTGACAGTAGTAGCAGCAGGAGCCCAAATATACACTGGAGTTGGCTTCAGGAGCCCAAAAATTGGATGAATCACACCCTGGAGTTGGCAGAAGTTGGCAGTAGCAGCAGCAGGAGCCCAAATATACACTGGAGTTGGCTTCAGGAGCCCAAAAATTGGATGAATCACACCCTGGAGTTGGCAGAAGTTGGCAGTAGCAGCAGCAGGAGCCCAAAAAATGGCCTAAACACATAAATATGTTTTGCACCATTTGTAAAGTGTAAAACGTGGCACCATGCTGAATCTAGTCGCATACATCAGGCATTGGTGGGTGGAAATCCTGGCTGATCCATCCCTGATTCATTTTGACAAAGGTGAGTCTCTCCACATTTTTAGTTGACAGACGAGTTCTCCTCGCCGTAACTATGGCCCCCGCCGCACTAAACACCCGCTCAGATGGCACGCTACTTGCCGGGCAGGACAGCTTTTCCAGGGCAAACTCTGCTAGTTGCGGCCACAAATCAAGTTTGGCTGCCCAGAAGTCCAGCGGATCCTCAAGGTGTGTTGGCATGGTCATGTCAAAGTATGACATGACCTGCTGGTTCAGGTCCTGCTCCAGGTCTTCCTGCTGCTCATGAGTAGCCTCACTATGCGGGTGTAGAAAGCTACTCATTAGCGACTGAAGACTGAGGCTGCTGCTGCTGATGGAGCTTCTGCTGCTGCTGCTGCCAACCCCCCCAGCGGCCATGGCAGTGGAAGGTGAGCGCAGAGGTCCCCTCGAGTCAGACCTGCGAGAGTATGGTCCATGGCGCAGATAGGCATCGGCCAACTGCCTACGTAGAATGTCTTTGTAGTAGTTGAGTTTGTCCTCCCTCTCGGTGGGTTTAAAAAATGCCCCCATTTTGTGCCGGAAGCGAGGGTCCAATAAGGTGGACAGCCAGAAGTCATCCCGCCGACAGATGGAAACAATTCTGGGGTCACTACGCAAGCATGTGAGCATGCTTCGTGCCATTTGCGCAAGTGACTCGGATGGACTACCTGTCTCCATCTCCACTGCATACTGCCACGGTGTGCCCGGGTCCTCTGTCTCTCCTTCCTCAAAAACCTCTAGCTCCTCTGGCTGCTCCTGCTCCTCCTCTCCTGTCCGCTGACTAGATAAACCAGCCATTTCGCCAAGCCTAAACTGTGTTTCGCTGGGCAACTCCTCCTCCTCCTCTTCCTCCTCCTCCTCCTCCAGTTCAGCTCCAACGGGGTTCATGTGGCCGTAAGATGTAAACGCCATGTCTCCAGTGCCCTGACCAGCCATGGTTTCCAACATGTGCTGTAGTACATGAAGCAGTGGAATCACGTCGTTCATCCCGTAATCCTGCCGACTGACAAATAAAGTGGCTTCCTCAAAGGGCCTGAGCAAACGGCAGGTGTCACGTATGAGCTGCCACTGGTTGACATTGAAGTTACACAGGGGAGTCCCCCTATCTGCTTGGATCATCAGGAAATCCGTGATGGCTTTTCTCTGTTCATATAATCGGTCCAACATGTGAAGGGTGGAATTCCAACGGGTGGAAACATCGCAAATCAGACTATGTTGGGGGATACCATTCTGACGCTGTAGCTCAAGAAGGGTGTGTTTGGCGGTGTAGGAGTGGCTGAAGTGCATGCAAAGTTTCCGTGAAGTTGTTAGGATGTCCTGCAGATGGGGGGAACACTTCAGAAACCGCTTGACAACCAGATTGAAGACGTGAGCCATGCAGGGGGCATGGGTCAGGCTTCCTTGGCGCAGCGCAGACAAAATGTTCTTCCCATTGTCGGTAACCATGATTCCCATTTTAAGTTTTCTCGGAGTAAGCCATGTTTGGATTTCCTGATGAATACATTTAAGCAGTTCCTCCCCTGTGTGACTCCGTTCGCCAAGACAAACCATGTGAAGCACTGCGTGACACCTCCGTGCCCTGCACACATGGTAGACTGGAGGGGCACTGAGACTTGAGCCTACAGTGGAGGGTGAGGAGATGGCGGAGGATGAGGAGGCCGAGTCGCACGGTGTCACAGGCCCAATGGGCAGAGAGCGCGGAGGCCGAAGCGGCGTGACCTGTCCAAGTTGCTGCTGCAAAGGGACCACATTCACCCAGTGGGCCGTAAACGACATGTACTGCCCCTGACCGTAGTTACAGCTCCAGATGTCGGCGCTGCCATGTATTTTGCTACACACCGACAGGCTCAAGGACTGGCCCACCTTCTGTTCAACAAAAGTGTGCAGCGCTGGTACTGCCTTCTTGGCAAAGAAATGACGGCTTGGGACTCTCCACCTCGGCTCGGCACAAGCCATCAGTTCTCTGAAAGGTGCAGATTCCACCACCTGAAAAGGGAGCGACTGCAGCACCAGCAACTTGGACAGGAGCACATTCAGCTTCTGCGCCGTAGGATGAGTGGGCGCATACTGCTGTCTCTTGGACATGGCTTCGCTGATGGATTGCTGGCGGGATGCATGACTTGGAGGAGGAGGAGCAGGAGCGACAGAGGATGGGTATGACGCACAGCTGCCTTCGGCTGAGGTGCTGGAGCCTTGGCTGGCAGAAATTGGGAGCTCACTTGGTGAGGAAGCAGACTGGACCACCCCTTGGGAGCCTCGGTTCTCCCAGGTCGTTTTATGGTGACGCATCATATGTTGACGCAGGGCCGTGGTGCCAACATTTGGACCCTGGCCACGCTTCACCTTTTGCCTACATATCTTGCATGTGGCCATGTTACCCTCCTGCGGATGCCTCAGGAAAAACTGCCACACTGCCGAGTAGCTACTTTTCCCACCCCCTGGCCTCACTGATTCACTGCTGCTGTTGCCAACTCCAGGAACCCCTGCTCCACTACCTCCCGATAAGGTAGACACAGCAGGTGCTCTACCCCGGCCCCGGCCCCGGCCGGCTCCAGCCTTTGGAATTGTGCCCCCATGCTGACTGCTACCACCTTGCTGCCTCAGCTGCTGACTCCGGGGCAACCTGCACCCCTCTTCTCCTGATGATGACGATGAAGCCCCTTCATCACCCGGCTCCCAAGTGCGATCGGCTTCATCGTCATCATCATCATCATCATCACCGAGTTGTGGCTGTACGTCACTGATGTTCGTTGATTCGTCAACAGTGTCTGGCGCAGGAGCTGGAACGCTCGCAGCACCCACGACACTGTCCACATCACTATTTGTCTGCCTAGCTAAAGAAGCCACCTCCATTTCTTGGCTGGGCAGTAGCTGCTGACTGTCCTCCTGTATCTGATCGTCCTCCTCACTAAAGAGTGGAGCTGAACCCAAAGCATAGGATACGTCGCTGGGGGAGGGAACGGCGTAGGACAGAGGCAATGGGAGGACAGGGACTGCTCTCGGGGCATGCCAACTCAGGGTTGTGTCAGAGGAACCTACCGACCCTAGACTGGGGGTCTCAGATGTAAGTTGTGATGATGTTGTTGATGAGCGCGTCAGCCAATCTACCACGGCAGATGCGTTACTGGTGGAGACCCGACCGCTAGCAGATACTGGCAGATTAGGTCTCTCAGCGTGACTCCTGCTGCTACTGGCCCCCAGTCTGATGCGAGCTCTGCCTGCGGAATCTTGGCCTCTGCCACTCCTCTTTTCACTTCCAGGCACTTGTCTGCCCGACATAGTCTAACTGGCGTGGTAGTAGGTGATATTTTAAGAACCCCCAGGCAGCAGTGGGTCTATATAAAACAGAATATAATGCACACCAAAAGTGAGCAGTAACACTCAGCCTCCAACAGGCCTGCTTAGTGTAAATAAGAGAGCTGCTTAGTGTAAATAAAGAGGGGTATGCTATGTTACAGAATGGGATGCCTCAACAGAAGTGCACCTGGCAGGCAGCAGTAAGCCTATGCCCAGCAAAAGTGTCTTATAATATAAATATAATAAGAGCAAATGCTTATATGGTCTTAAACAGAGGCTGCTTTAGTCACAGAATGGGATGCCCTGGGCAGGAATGGACCTGGCAGGGTCCAGTAGGGCTTTGGCCAGCAAAAGTGTCTTTATCAGGCTAATTTCAAATATGATAAGAGCAAATGCTTATATGGTCTTAAACAGAGGCTGCTGTAGTCACAGAATGGGATGCCCCGGGCAGGAATCGACCTGGCAGGGTCCAGTAGGGCTTTGGCCAGCAAAAGTGTCTTTATCAGGCCTGATTTCTATGAGAATAAGTGCAAATGTTTATTATGCTATTAAATAGAGGCTGCTTTAGTCACAGAATGGGATGCCAGTGCCACAAAAACCAGAGAGCATGCACAGCAAAAGTGTCTTTATCAGGCCTGATTTCTATGAGAATAAGTGCAAATGTTTATTATGCTATTAAATAGAGGCTGCTTTAGTCACAGAATGGGATGCCAGTGCCACAAAAACCAGAGAGCATGCACAGCAAAAGTGTCTTTATCAGGCCTGATTTCTATGAGAATAAGTGCAAATGTTTATTATGCTATTAAATAGAGGCTGCTTTAGTCACAGAATGGGATGCCAGTGCCACAAAAACCAGAGAGCATGCACAGCAAAAGTGTCTTTATCAGGCCTGATTTCTATGAGAATAAGTGCAAATGTTTATTATGCTATTAAATAGAGGCTGCTTTAGTCACAGAATGGGATGCCAGTGCCACAAAAACCAGAGAGCATGCACAGCAAAAGTGTCTTTATCAGGCCTGATTTCTATGAGAATAAGTGCAAATGTTTATTGTGCTATTAAATAGAGGCTGCTTTAGTCACAGAATGGGATGCCAGTGCCACAAAAACCAGAGAGCATGCACAGCAAAAGTGTCTTTATCAGGCCTGATTTCTATGAGAATAAGTGCAAATGTTTATTATGCTATTAAATAGAGGCTGCTTTAGTCACAGAATGGGATGCCAGTGCCACAAAAACCAGAGAGCATGCACAGCAAAAGTGTCTTTATCAGGCCTGATTTCTATGAGAATAAGTGCAAATGTTTATTGTGCTATTAAATAGAGGCTGCTTTAGTCACAGAATGGGATGCCAGTGCCACAAAAACCAGAGAGCATGCACAGCAAAAGTGTCTTTATCAGGCCTGATTTCTATGAGAATAAGTGCAAATGTTTATTATGCTATTAAATAGAGGCTGCTTTAGTCACAGAATGGGATGCCAGTGCCACAAAAACCAGAGAGCATGCACAGCAAAAGTGTCTTTATCAGGCCTGATTTCTATGAGAATAAGTGCAAATGTTTATTATGCTATTAAATAGAGGCTGCTTTAGTCACAGAATGGGATGCCAGTGCCACAAAAACCAGAGAGCATGCACAGCAAAAGTGTCTTTATCAGGCCTGATTTCTATGAGAATAAGTGCAAATGTTTATTATGCTATTAAATAGAGGCTGCTTTAGTCACAGAATGGGATGCCTCACAGCAGACTTAAGATCAGTTCAGTATATATGCACAGTTAGTTACTATAAGCAGCCTGAAAACGCTAACAAAGGCTGGATGAAAAAAAAAAAATCTCCCTGTCACAGCCTCCGTTTTTCCTACCTTTCCCTGGCTTTCTGTCTGTCTCCTGTCTGTCTCCTGCCTGTCTCCTGCCTGTCTCCAGCCTGTCCCTGTCTGTCCCTGCCTGTCTAAGTGCCTCAGCTACACAGCGTTCTGTCTGTCACGAATGCAATAGAGAAATGAGGAAAAGCAAGATGGCCGCCGTTAAATACCGCTGTGTGACGTCACCGGGCTTGCTGGCTGCTGATAGGCTGCATGTGACTGCCCCAGCTTGCACTGGCGCGGGATACATGTCCAGACATGTCCCGCCCGCCATCTTAGAATGCCTGTAATGTAAATGAATGGATGTTAAAGGAAAACTTCGAGTGATCGAATCGCGGGGAAATTCGGATTCGATCCGAATCGAATTTTTCCTGAAATTCGGATCGAATCCGGGTTCGTCCGGATCGATTCGCTCATCCCTATTCAGGAGCCCAAAAATTGGATGAATCACACCCTGGAGTTGGCAGAAGTTGGCAGCAGCAGGAGCAGGAGCCCAAATATACACTGGAGTTGGCCTCAGGAGCCCAAAAATTGGATGAATCACACCCTGGAGTTGGCAGAAGTTGGCAGCAGCAGCAGCAGGAGCCCAAATATACACTGGAGTTGGCCTCAGGAGCCCAAAAATTGGATGAATCACACCCTGGAGTTGGCAGAAGTTGGCAGCAGCAGCAGCAGGAGCCCAAATATACACTGGAGTTGGCCTCAGGAGCCCAAAAATTGGATGAATCACACCCTGGAGTTGGCAGGAGTTGACAGTAGTAGCAGCAGGAGCCCAAATATACACTGGAGTTGGCTTCAGGAGCCCAAAAATTGGATGAATCACACCCTGGAGTTGGCAGAAGTTGGCAGCAGCAGCAGCAGGAGCCCAAATATACACTGGAGTTGGCCTCAGGAGCCCAAAAATTGGATGAATCACACCCTGGAGTTGGCAGAAGTTGGCAGTAGTAGCAGCAGGAGCCCAAATATACACTGGAGTTGGCTTCAGGAGCCCAAAAATTGGATGAATCACACCCTGGAGTTGGCAGAAGTTGGCAGCAGCAGCAGCAGCAGGAGCCCAAATATACACTGGAGTTGGCTTCAGGAGCCCAAAAATTGGATGAATCACACCCTGGAGTTGGCAGAAGTTGGCAGCAGCAGGAGCAGGAGCCCAAATATACACTGGAGTTGGCCTCAGGAGCCCAAAAATTGGATGAATCACACCCTGGAGTTGGCAGAAGTTGGCAGCAGCAGCAGCAGGAGCCCAAATATACACTGGAGTTGGCCTCAGGAGCCCAAAAATTGGATGAATCACACCCTGGAGTTGGCAGGAGTTGACAGTAGTAGCAGCAGGAGCCCAAATATACACTGGAGTTGGCTTCAGGAGCCCAAAAATTGGATGAATCACACCCTGGAGTTGGCAGAAGTTGGCAGCAGCAGCAGCAGGAGCCCAAATATACACTGGAGTTGGCCTCAGGAGCCCAAAAATTGGATGAATCACACCCTGGAGTTGGCAGAAGTTGGCAGTAGTAGCAGCAGGAGCCCAAATATACACTGGAGTTGGCTTCAGGAGCCCAAAAATTGGATGAATCACACCCTGGAGTTGGCAGAAGTTGGCAGTAGCAGCAGCAGGAGCCCAAATATACACTGGAGTTGGCCTCAGGAGCCCAAAAATTGGATGAATCACACCCTGGAGTTGGCAGAAGTTGGCAGTAGTAGCAGCAGGAGCCCAAATATACACTGGAGTTGGCTTCAGGAGCCCAAAAATTGGATGAATCACACCCTGGAGTTGGCAGAAGTTGGCAGTAGCAGCAGCAGGAGCCCAAATATACACTGGAGTTGGCTTCAGGAGCCCAAAAATTGGATGAATCACACCCTGGAGTTGGCAGGAGTTGACAGTAGCAGCAGCAGGAGCCCAAATATACACTGGAGTTGGCCTCAGGAGCCCAAAAATTGGATGAATCACACCCTGGAGTTGGCAGGAGTTGACAGTAGCAGCAGCAGGAGCCCAAATATACACTGGAGTTGGCTTCAGGAGCCCAAAAATTGGATGAATCACACCCTGGAGTTGGCAGAAGTTGGCAGCAGCAGCAGGAGCCCAAATATACACTGGAGTTGGCTTCAGGAGCCCAAAAATTGGATGAATCACACCCTGGAGTTGGCAGAAGTTGGCAGCAGCAGCAGCAGCAGGAGCCCAAATATACACTGGAGTTGGCTTCAGGAGCCCAAAAATTGGATGAATCACACCCTGGAGTTGGCAGAAGTTGGCAGTAGCAGCAGCAGGAGCCCAAATATACACTGGAGTTGGCTTCAGGAGCCCAAAAATTGGATGAATCACACCCTGGAGTTGGCAGGAGTTGACAGTAGCAGCAGCAGGAGCCCAAATATACACTGGAGTTGGCTTCAGGAGCCCAAAAATTGGATGAATCACACCCTGGAGTTGGCAGAAGTTGGCAGTAGTAGCAGCAGGAGCCCAAATATACACTGGAGTTGGCTTCAGGAGCCCAAAAATTGGATGAATCACACCCTGGAGTTGGCAGAAGTTGGCAGTAGCAGCAGCAGGAGCCCAAATATACACTGGAGTTGGCTTCAGGAGCCCAAAAATTGGATGAATCACACCCTGGAGTTGGCAGGAGTTGACAGTAGCAGCAGCAGGAGCCCAAATATACACTGGAGTTGGCTTCAGGAGCCCAAAAATTGGATGAATCACACCCTGGAGTTGGCAGAAGTTGGCAGTAGTAGCAGCAGGAGCCCAAATATACACTGGAGTTGGCCTCAGGAGCCCAAAAATTGGATGAATCACACCCTGGAGTTGGCAGGAGTTGACAGTAGCAGCAGCAGGAGCCCAAATATACACTGGAGTTGGCCTCAGGAGCCCAAAAATTGGATGAATCACACCCTGGAGTTGGCAGAAGTTGGCAGTAGTAGCAGCAGGAGCCCAAATATACACTGGAGTTGGCTTCAGGAGCCCAAAAATTGGATGAATCACACCCTGGAGTTGGCAGGAGTTGACAGTAGTAGCAGCAGGAGCCCAAATATACACTGGAGTTGGCTTCAGGAGCCCAAAAATTGGATGAATCACACCCTGGAGTTGGCAGAAGTTGGCAGTAGCAGCAGCAGGAGCCCAAATATACACTGGAGTTGGCTTCAGGAGCCCAAAAATTGGATGAATCACACCCTGGAGTTGGCAGAAGTTGGCAGTAGCAGCAGCAGGAGCCCAAAAAATGGCCTAAACACATAAATATGTTTTGCACCATTTGTAAAGTGTAAAACGTGGCACCATGCTGAATCTAGTCGCATACATCAGGCATTGGTGGGTGGAAATCCTGGCTGATCCATCCCTGATTCATTTTGACAAAGGTGAGTCTCTCCACATTTTTAGTTGACAGACGAGTTCTCCTCGCCGTAACTATGGCCCCCGCCGCACTAAACACCCGCTCAGATGGCACGCTACTTGCCGGGCAGGACAGCTTTTCCAGGGCAAACTCTGCTAGTTGCGGCCACAAATCAAGTTTGGCTGCCCAGAAGTCCAGCGGATCCTCAAGGTGTGTTGGCATGGTCATGTCAAAGTATGACATGACCTGCTGGTTCAGGTCCTGCTCCAGGTCTTCCTGCTGCTCATGAGTAGCCTCACTATGCGGGTGTAGAAAGCTACTCATTAGCGACTGAAGACTGAGGCTGCTGCTGCTGATGGAGCTTCTGCTGCTGCTGCTGCCAACCCCCCCAGCGGCCATGGCAGTGGAAGGTGAGCGCAGAGGTCCCCTCGAGTCAGACCTGCGAGAGTATGGTCCATGGCGCAGATAGGCATCGGCCAACTGCCTACGTAGAATGTCTTTGTAGTAGTTGAGTTTGTCCTCCCTCTCGGTGGGTTTAAAAAATGCCCCCATTTTGTGCCGGAAGCGAGGGTCCAATAAGGTGGACAGCCAGAAGTCATCCCGCCGACAGATGGAAACAATTCTGGGGTCACTACGCAAGCATGTGAGCATGCTTCGTGCCATTTGCGCAAGTGACTCGGATGGACTACCTGTCTCCATCTCCACTGCATACTGCCACGGTGTGCCCGGGTCCTCTGTCTCTCCTTCCTCAAAAACCTCTAGCTCCTCTGGCTGCTCCTGCTCCTCCTCTCCTGTCCGCTGACTAGATAAACCAGCCATTTCGCCAAGCCTAAACTGTGTTTCGCTGGGCAACTCCTCCTCCTCCTCTTCCTCCTCCTCCTCCTCCAGTTCAGCTCCAACGGGGTTCATGTGGCCGTAAGATGTAAACGCCATGTCTCCAGTGCCCTGACCAGCCATGGTTTCCAACATGTGCTGTAGTACATGAAGCAGTGGAATCACGTCGTTCATCCCGTAATCCTGCCGACTGACAAATAAAGTGGCTTCCTCAAAGGGCCTGAGCAAACGGCAGGTGTCACGTATGAGCTGCCACTGGTTGACATTGAAGTTACACAGGGGAGTCCCCCTATCTGCTTGGATCATCAGGAAATCCGTGATGGCTTTTCTCTGTTCATATAATCGGTCCAACATGTGAAGGGTGGAATTCCAACGGGTGGAAACATCGCAAATCAGACTATGTTGGGGGATACCATTCTGACGCTGTAGCTCAAGAAGGGTGTGTTTGGCGGTGTAGGAGTGGCTGAAGTGCATGCAAAGTTTCCGTGAAGTTGTTAGGATGTCCTGCAGATGGGGGGAACACTTCAGAAACCGCTTGACAACCAGATTGAAGACGTGAGCCATGCAGGGGGCATGGGTCAGGCTTCCTTGGCGCAGCGCAGACAAAATGTTCTTCCCATTGTCGGTAACCATGATTCCCATTTTAAGTTTTCTCGGAGTAAGCCATGTTTGGATTTCCTGATGAATACATTTAAGCAGTTCCTCCCCTGTGTGACTCCGTTCGCCAAGACAAACCATGTGAAGCACTGCGTGACACCTCCGTGCCCTGCACACATGGTAGACTGGAGGGGCACTGAGACTTGAGCCTACAGTGGAGGGTGAGGAGATGGCGGAGGATGAGGAGGCCGAGTCGCACGGTGTCACAGGCCCAATGGGCAGAGAGCGCGGAGGCCGAAGCGGCGTGACCTGTCCAAGTTGCTGCTGCAAAGGGACCACATTCACCCAGTGGGCCGTAAACGACATGTACTGCCCCTGACCGTAGTTACAGCTCCAGATGTCGGCGCTGCCATGTATTTTGCTACACACCGACAGGCTCAAGGACTGGCCCACCTTCTGTTCAACAAAAGTGTGCAGCGCTGGTACTGCCTTCTTGGCAAAGAAATGACGGCTTGGGACTCTCCACCTCGGCTCGGCACAAGCCATCAGTTCTCTGAAAGGTGCAGATTCCACCACCTGAAAAGGGAGCGACTGCAGCACCAGCAACTTGGACAGGAGCACATTCAGCTTCTGCGCCGTAGGATGAGTGGGCGCATACTGCTGTCTCTTGGACATGGCTTCGCTGATGGATTGCTGGCGGGATGCATGACTTGGAGGAGGAGGAGCAGGAGCGACAGAGGATGGGTATGACGCACAGCTGCCTTCGGCTGAGGTGCTGGAGCCTTGGCTGGCAGAAATTGGGAGCTCACTTGGTGAGGAAGCAGACTGGACCACCCCTTGGGAGCCTCGGTTCTCCCAGGTCGTTTTATGGTGACGCATCATATGTTGACGCAGGGCCGTGGTGCCAACATTTGGACCCTGGCCACGCTTCACCTTTTGCCTACATATCTTGCATGTGGCCATGTTACCCTCCTGCGGATGCCTCAGGAAAAACTGCCACACTGCCGAGTAGCTACTTTTCCCACCCCCTGGCCTCACTGATTCACTGCTGCTGTTGCCAACTCCAGGAACCCCTGCTCCACTACCTCCCGATAAGGTAGACTGCCGCACAGCAGGTGCTCTACCCCGGCCCCGGCCCCGGCCGGCTCCAGCCTTTGGAATTGTGCCCCCATGCTGACTGCTACCACCTTGCTGCCTCAGCTGCTGACTCCGGGGCAACCTGCACCCCTCTTCTCCTGATGATGACGATGAAGCCCCTTCATCACCCGGCTCCCAAGTGCGATCGGCTTCATCGTCATCATCATCATCATCATCACCGAGTTGTGGCTGTACGTCACTGATGTTCGTGGATTCGTCAACAGTGTCTGGCGCAGGAGCTGGAACGCTCGCAGCACCCACGACACTGTCCACATCACTATTTGTCTGCCTAGCTAAAGAAGCCACCTCCATTTCTTGGCTGGGCAGTAGCTGCTGACTGTCCTCCTGTATCTGATCGTCCTCCTCACTAAAGAGTGTAGCTGAACCCAAAGCATAGGATACGTCGCTGGGGGAGGGAACGGCGTAGGACAGAGGCAATGGGAGGACAGGGACTGCTCTCGGGGCATGCCAACTCAGGGTTGTGTCAGAGGAACCTACCGACCCTAGACTGGGGGTCTCAGATGTAAGTTGTGATGATGTTGTTGATGAGCGCGTCAGCCAATCTACCACGGCAGATGCGTTACTGGTGGAGACCCGACCGCTAGCAGATACTGGCAGATTAGGTCTCTCAGCGTGACTCCTGCTGCTACTGGCCCCCAGTCTGATGCGAGCTCTGCCTGCGGAATCTTGGCCTCTGCCACTCCTCTTTTCACTTCCAGGCACTTGTCTGCCCGACATAGTCTAACTGGCGTGGTAGTAGGTGATATTTTAAGAACCCCCAGGCAGCAGTGGGTCTATATAAAACAGAATATAATGCACACCAAAAGTGAGCAGTAACACTCAGCCTCCAACAGGCCTGCTTAGTGTAAATAAGAGAGCTGCTTAGTGTAAATAAAGAGGGGTATGCTATGTTACAGAATGGGATGCCTCAACAGAAGTGCACCTGGCAGGCAGCAGTAAGCCTATGCCCAGCAAAAGTGTCTTATAATATAAATATAATAAGAGCAAATGCTTATATGGTCTTAAACAGAGGCTGCTTTAGTCACAGAATGGGATGCCCTGGGCAGGAATGGACCTGGCAGGGTCCAGTAGGGCTTTGGCCAGCAAAAGTGTCTTTATCAGGCTAATTTCAAATATGATAAGAGCAAATGCTTATATGGTCTTAAACAGAGGCTGCTGTAGTCACAGAATGGGATGCCCCGGGCAGGAATCGACCTGGCAGGGTCCAGTAGGGCTTTGGCCAGCAAAAGTGTCTTTATCAGGCCTGATTTCTATGAGAATAAGTGCAAATGTTTATTATGCTATTAAATAGAGGCTGCTTTAGTCACAGAATGGGATGCCAGTGCCACAAAAACCAGAGAGCATGCACAGCAAAAGTGTCTTTATCAGGCCTGATTTCTATGAGAATAAGTGCAAATGTTTATTATGCTATTAAATAGAGGCTGCTTTAGTCACAGAATGGGATGCCAGTGCCACAAAAACCAGAGAGCATGCACAGCAAAAGTGTCTTTATCAGGCCTGATTTCTATGAGAATAAGTGCAAATGTTTATTATGCTATTAAATAGAGGCTGCTTTAGTCACAGAATGGGATGCCAGTGCCACAAAAACCAGAGAGCATGCACAGCAAAAGTGTCTTTATCAGGCCTGATTTCTATGAGAATAAGTGCAAATGTTTATTATGCTATTAAATAGAGGCTGCTTTAGTCACAGAATGGGATGCCAGTGCCACAAAAACCAGAGAGCATGCACAGCAAAAGTGTCTTTATCAGGCCTGATTTCTATGAGAATAAGTGCAAATGTTTATTGTGCTATTAAATAGAGGCTGCTTTAGTCACAGAATGGGATGCCAGTGCCACAAAAACCAGAGAGCATGCACAGCAAAAGTGTCTTTATCAGGCCTGATTTCTATGAGAATAAGTGCAAATGTTTATTATGCTATTAAATAGAGGCTGCTTTAGTCACAGAATGGGATGCCAGTGCCACAAAAACCAGAGAGCATGCACAGCAAAAGTGTCTTTATCAGGCCTGATTTCTATGAGAATAAGTGCAAATGTTTATTGTGCTATTAAATAGAGGCTGCTTTAGTCACAGAATGGGATGCCAGTGCCACAAAAACCAGAGAGCATGCACAGCAAAAGTGTCTTTATCAGGCCTGATTTCTATGAGAATAAGTGCAAATGTTTATTATGCTATTAAATAGAGGCTGCTTTAGTCACAGAATGGGATGCCAGTGCCACAAAAACCAGAGAGCATGCACAGCAAAAGTGTCTTTATCAGGCCTGATTTCTATGAGAATAAGTGCAAATGTTTATTATGCTATTAAATAGAGGCTGCTTTAGTCACAGAATGGGATGCCAGTGCCACAAAAACCAGAGAGCATGCACAGCAAAAGTGTCTTTATCAGGCCTGATTTCTATGAGAATAAGTGCAAATGTTTATTATGCTATTAAATAGAGGCTGCTTTAGTCACAGAATGGGATGCCTCACAGCAGACTTAAGATCAGTTCAGTATATATGCACAGTTAGTTACTATAAGCAGCCTGAAAACGCTAACAAAGGCTGGATGAAAAAAAAAAAATCTCCCTGTCACAGCCTCCGTTTTTCCTACCTTTCCCTGGCTTTCTGTCTGTCTCCTGTCTGTCTCCTGCCTGTCTCCTGCCTGTCTCCAGCCTGTCCCTGTCTGTCCCTGCCTATCTAAGTGCCTCAGCTACACAGCGTTCTGTCTGTCACGAATGCAATAGAGAAATGAGGAAAAGCAAGATGGCCGCCGTTAAATACCGCTGTGTGACGTCACCGGGCTTGCTGGCTGCTGATAGGCTGCATGTGACTGCCCCAGCTTGCACTGGCGCGGGATACATGTCCAGACATGTCCCGCCCGCCATCTTAGAATGCCTGTAATGTAAATGAATGGATGTTAAAGGAAAACTTCGAGTGATCGAATCGCGGGGAAATTCGGATTCGATCCGAATCGAATTTTTCCTGAAATTCGGATCGAATCCGGGTTCGTCCGGATCGATTCGCTCATCCCTACTGTCAACCTATTAGGAGCGGATGTTTTGTCTGCATTAGGGCTCACGCTTGATTTTTCACAAGGGGAGGCACTCAATCCACATGACGAAATGTCTGTGTGTAATGTTTTTGCTGTGACTCATTTGCTGCAACGTGACAAGCCAGCTGTTTGTGCCAGTGCTGACAGTGAAATCCCTTTTCATCTGATCAACCCAGCCTTCTGGGCTTGGAATGCTTCAGATGTTGGTAGAATGCCTTTGCCACCTGCTGTAATTAAGGTGCGCCCAGGTACTCAACCCGTCTGTCTCCGACAGTACCCCCTTAGCACTGCACAAATGGAAGGGTTAGACGAACAAATTAAGATGTTTCTCAAAATGGGAGTTTTGAAAGAGGGATCATCTCCCTACTGCACGCCACTGTTCCCGGTGAAGCGCAAAACTCCTAAAGGTGAAAAACAGCGTTACAGACTTGTCCATGATCTCAGAGCTATAAATGCAATTACGGTTTGTGATGCACCCTTGGTGCCCAACCCCCACACCTTACTTTCGGACATACCTCCACAGAGTGAATACTACAGCGTCCTGGATTTATGTAACGCCTTCCATAGTGTTCCTTTAGCTCCTGAAAGTCAGCCCCTGTATGCATTTAGACATGGCCATAAATCATTTCAATGGTGCACGTTACCTCATGGCGCAAGTCAAGCGCCGTCCTTGTTCAATCAAGCTTTGCATTCTGTACTTGAAGGATGGTCTCCCATTCATAAATCTACTCATTTGATTCAATATATTGATGACTTGCTGATTTCGTGTACAAGTAAACAAAATTGCATTGATGACACGGTGTCCCTGTTAAATTTCTCAGCAGAAAATGGTTGCAAAGGGACCGTGGAGAAATTACAGTTTTGCAAGCAAATGGTAGTGTTCTTGGGTCATTGTATTTCTAAAGGAACTAAACATTTATCTGCCAACCGAATCCAGAGTATTGTTGACATGCCAACACCTAAAAGTTTAAAACAACTACGTACCTTTTTGGGCTTGGTAGGCTACTGCAGAGAATGGATCTTGGGGGCGTCCTCCCTCATGGCTCCACTATATGCAGTAATCTCTGAGCACAATAAAGCTGTAAGGAAGCCTTTTGTGCTTTCTGATGAGGAAGAGAAGTGTTTCCTATCACTTAAACAGGCTATTGTGTCTGCTCCGGCACTAGGGCTGCCGGACTATGAAAAAATGTTCTTCCTGTTTACACATGAAACTGACGGACATGCTCAAGGTGTGCTAACACAGCGACACGGACACAAATTCCGTCCGCTTGCCTTTTACTCTGTACAGCTTGACAATGTGATTATGGGTGCACCTACTTGCGTGAGAGCAGTTGCCGCTGCTGCTCTTTTAGTCTCTAAAGCCACTGATATTGTTTTAGATCACCCATTGACTGTGTTTTGTCCACATTCAGTGTCTGAAATCCTACATCAGGCACAAACCAAACACCTGTCAGCAGCACGGCTAACTAAATATGAGGTGGCCCTTCTCTCTCCCTCTCATATTACTCTGAAGCGTTGCCATGTCCTTAACCCCGCTACTCTCCTTCCCCTCAGTTTCAAAGGGGAGGAATGTGAAGAGACAGACACATTTGATAATGTTGAAACTTTGGATCAGGAGGCTCATGATTGTTTTGAATTAATGTCAATAGAAACAAGGGGCCTAGAAAATGTTGTCACAGACCCAATTGACAATGCTGATTTTGACTTTTACATTGATGGTTCCAGATATGCAGTGGATGGAAAATTTTATACTGGATTCGCTGTAGTAACCGTATCTGATGTGATTTTACAGAGATCTTTGCCACCATCATGGTCCGCTCAGGAGGCTGAACTAATTGCTCTGACAGAGGCATGTACGTTGGCAAAAGGTAAAAGGGCAAATGTAAGAACTGATTCACGATATGCATGGGGAATAGCGCAAAATTTCTCCCCAATTTGGCATAACAGAGACTTTACTGGATCCTCGGGTAAACCAGTTAAAAACATGGATTGTGTCATGGAGCTGATTGCAGCTTTACAGCTCCCTCAGAAAGTAGCAGTCATTAAAGTAGCAGCACATACTCATGGGGACAGCCTAGATGCCAAGGGAAACCAGAGGGCTGATGAGGCAGCCAAGGCTGCTGCGCTCATACCCCTGGGGCGGCCGAAGATACTGGCTGCCATACCCGAGGACAAAGGGGCCCCCTGTGGAGTCGATCTCTCTTTGCTTATTCTTTTACAGAAACAGTGTCCAGAAGCAGAAAAAGAGGAATGGAAGAAGAAAGGTGCTGCTATGCGAGACGACGGACTGTGGATAAGTGGTAACAAATATTGTCTGCCTAGATCATTGTACCCCATGATGACACATTTGGTTCATGGTCCCACACATCAATCCAAGGAGAATATGCACAACATAGTCTCTGCGCACTGGTTGGCCCCAGGATTCAATACTGCTGCTGTGAGGTTTGTAGCTGCTTGCCTGGTTTGTTCTTTACACAACCCAGGGAAGACAGTTAAGACCCCAATTCGGAACCTACCCATTCCAACATCTGCAGATTGATTACATTCAGCTGCCCAAGGTGGGACAATATGAATATGTGCTGGTGTGCGTTGATCTCTTTTCAGGGTGGCCTGAAGCGTGGCCTGTTACGAAAGCAACAGCGAAAAATACTGCAAAGAAAATTTTGAATGAAATAGTATGCAGGTTTGGATTATTTCAAAGTCTTCATTCTGATAATGGCCGCCACTTCACAGGTGAAGTAATGAAAGAAACAATGAAAGCCCTAGGGATAAAGCAAGCTTTTCATACCCCTTACCATCCACAAAGTAGTGGAAAAGTAGAAAGACTCAATGGTAAGTTAAAAATTCTGAAAATTAGGGCTGAAACAGGTAAACCATGGACAGACTATTTACCCATTGCCCTCTACTCAGTGAGAACCACCCCCCAACAGAAAAACAAGACTGTCACCCTACGAGGTTCTTTTTGGCAGTGCACCTAAAACAGGTCTATACTTACCCCAGCAGGCCCAGCTGTTACATTCTGACTTGACTGGTTATGCTTTGCAGAAGTGTTTAACTGAAACTCATAAACGTGTGTTTGCCTCAATTCCAGACCCTGATAAGTGTACAGGCGTTCATTCATTGGAGCCGGCTGACTGGGTGGTTATAAAGAAACACACTCGTAAATCTTTGGAAACAAGGTTCGAGGGTCCGTACCAAGTGCAGTTGGTTACCCACACTTCGGTCAAGGTGGATGGTAAAGAAAACTGGGTACACGCCAGCCACTGTAAAAAGGTCCAAGAACCAGCGACGAAAGAAGTCTTCTTTTTCATTGCTCATCATTTACTTTTGGACTGTTGATTTTGTGTATGCAGATATTTCTCAGCAAAATAGTGTTATGAGTATGCATTTGCAGGCCGGTAAGATTTCAAATGTTACAGATTGTTGGGTTTGTAGTGCCAAGTATCTCCAATCTTCTGGAATCCCCTGGGTGGCAATCCCACTGGAACCACATGATTTCCACCAGATTTCCCAAATAGTTACTTCAAAACAAGTTTCTTCATCAGGGAAAGTTGCTGCAAGTTTTCTGATAGTGTTAACTGCACCTGTGTCCCCAGGTTTGTGCATTAACATTTCCCGGCCAGGACATGAGATATTGGGAAATTCAGATTGTACCCATGCTCACACTAACCTCACTGTTACTGGAGGTAATATATATAATGTCGCTATAAACGAAACTTGTATAAAAGATATGCAAGATAGTGGAAATATAATGCTTAATGCTTCTGTGCAGATGATAGTACTGGTCACTGCTGCTTTTCAAAACTTTTCAGTAATGTTGCAAAGCGGTTATTATTTCATTTGTGGTTACAAGGCTTTCGCATGGATCCCCATCCATGGACAAGGAACCTGTTATGTAGGAAGAGTGACACCAGCTATTAAACTGTACAATGGTAGTGTAGAAGCAAAGGTGGAACCTGAGGTTAGGTTGGGGTTTAAAAGAGAAATATTCCCTGTAGAAGACAAGAACAGGTTCAAAAGAGAAATATTCTCTGTGAAAGACAAAATCTGGAGTTTTCTCCCGGGATGGACAGGATGGGGGATGGAAATGATGAATAGGCTGAATAATTTCTCTAGCTTGATAGATAGCATGATTATTCATACAATAGAAGCTGTAGAATTGGAAAATTTAGAACTAAGGCAAGTTAGAAAGATGGTTCTGCAGGAAAAAATGGTTTTAGATTATCTTTTAGCAAGCCAAGGAGGTTATTGTGCTTTTATAGGAGAGGACTGTTGTACCTGGATAGTAGATGCAGAAAATCAAGTCCAGGCACATGTAGACAAGGTTAAGATTTTGCAGAAAAAGGCCAGAGCTATTAGCAAGGACGGTTGAAACCCCTTTATAGGAATGAGTGGGTTCTTTGCCGATGTAGGGAATTGGTTTTATGGAATTCTGAAATCAATAGGTATGTATATACTAATGGCCCTAATTCTTGTAGGTTGTGTTTATTTGGTTAGTAAACTAGCCATATTTGTGACCAAGAAAATAACTAGAGTTGGGACCAGCCCTCGCCCTCTGAATGAAATGTCTAGGGAGTCAGGTGATGGTACTAACAGATTCACCATTTATGCAGCCTTAGAGGGATTGGAGGATCAAGACAATGGTGAATATGTGGTAATATTGGAAGATGAATTACCTAATGTGCCCACTGCTCCCATAGAGCAACAACCACTGCCTGTATACATCCCAATGTTATCCAGAGTGCTTCCTTTGACCCCAGTTGAGGAGGAATGACAGACGGCGTCATTCCTCCTGGCAAGCGGGCGGAATTTGTGTCCGTGTCGCTGTGTTAGCACACCTTGAGCATGTCCGTCAGTTTCATGTGTAAACAGGAAGAACATTTTTTCATAGTCCGGCAGCCCTAGTGCCGGAGCAGACACAATAGCTTGTTTAAGTGATAGGAAACACTTCTCTTCCTCATCAGAAAGCACAAAAGGCTTCCTTACAGCTTTATTGTGCTCAGAGATTACTGCATATAGTGGAGCCATGAGGGAGGACGCCCCCAAGATCCATTCTCTGCAGTAGCCTACCAAGCCCAAAAAGGTACGTAGTTGTTTTAAACTTTTAGGTGTTGGCATGTCAACAATACTCTGGATTCGGTTGGCAGATAAATGTTTAGTTCCTTTAGAAATACAATGACCCAAGAACACTACCATTTGCTTGCAAAACTGTAATTTCTCCACGGTCCCTTTGCAACCATTTTCTGCTAGGAAATTTAACAGGGACACCGTGTCATCAATGCAATTTTGTTTACTTGTACACAAAATCAGCAAGTCATCAACATATTGAATCAAATGAATAGATTTATGAATGAGAGACCATCCTTCAAGTACAGAATGCAAAGCTTCATTGAACAAGGACGGCGCTTGACTTGCGCCATGAGGTAACGTGCACCATTGAAATGATTTATGGGCATGTCTAAATGCATACAGGGGCTGACTTTCAGGAGCTAAAGGAACACTATGGAAGGCGTTACATAAATCCAGGACGCTGTAGTATTCACTCTGTGGAGGTATGTCCGAAAGTAAGGTGTGGGGGTTGGGCACCAAGGGTGCATCACAAACCGTAATTGCATTTATAGCTCTGAGATCATGGACAAGTCTGTAACGCTGTTTTTCACCTTTAGGAGTTTTGCGCTTCACCAGGAACAGTGGCGTGCAGTAGGGAGATGATCCCTCTTTCAAAACTCCCATTTTGAGAAACATCTTAATTTGTTCGTCTAACCCTTTCATTTGTGCAGTGCTAAGGGGGTACTGTCGGAGACAGACGGGTTGAGTACCTGGGCGCACCTTAATTACAGCAGGTGGCACAGGCATTCTACCAGCATCTGAAGCATCCCGAGCCCAGAAGGCTGGGTTGATCAGATGAAAAGGGATTTCACTGTCAGCACTGGCACAAACAGCTGGCTTGTCACGTTGCAGCAAATTAGTCACAGCAAAAACATTACACACAGACATTTCGTCATGTGGATTGAGTAAGCGAGCCTCCCCTTGTGAAAAATCAAGCGTGAGCCCTAATGCAGACAAAACATCCGCTCCTAATAGGTTGACAGGCACGGTATTTGAGATCAGAAATTTACCCCATACTTCAGGACAATTTGAAAGTAGAAGACCACAGGGTTTAGTTTCAAACAAAGTAGTGTCTGAACCCTCTAAACCTACTCCTGTAATAACAGAGCTCGAAGCTAAAGAACTATCCAGTTCGTCAGCTCTGAGCACCGTACGGCTAGCCCCGGAATCCACCAGACAGCGCAAGGATGTTCCGTTACTAAGGGTTACATCCACCATAGCTTGAGGGCCATTTGTAGCTGGGACTTGGACGGGGAAAAGATTGGTGGATTCCACAGGAGGAGGGCTGCCAGATTCCTAATCTCGTTTACCAGAGGTGTGGTGTGCAGACACAGGTTGCACAGCTGGTTCAGAAACATCCTGTTTTGCCGTACCGGGGTTAGGGCAATTTCTGACAATGTGACCCTTTCTTTGACAGTTATAACAGACAACGTTATTGCCAGCGCGCTGTTGGTTAAAGCGCTGGTTTCCCCTGTTCTGGTTAAAACCTCTTTTTGGCTTAACGAAATGAATTCACGGTTTGCCCTCTCGTTTTGAACTATCCAACTCCTCGATTCCTCTGAGCATAGAGAGCAAATCGGCCATCTCTAGAGTGATAGCATCTGGGCATGAGACGAATAGAGGAAATCTGAGTTCAGTTGTCATACCCCGTAGAAAGCAATCTTTCATAAGTTTAACATCTCTCTCATTTTCAGGATGATACCCCTGATCCAGTGCTGCATTTTGTACCCTAGACCACCAGGCAGCAGAGGTCTCCCCCTTATCTTGGGTTAAGGTCGCTAGGCTGGTGTAACTACTTTTAAACATATCCCCTTTCCATGTATCTAGGATAGCTTCTAGGACTTCCCCAGATTCAGCAGTTTTTGAAAGATCAGGGCGTGCGTGTGCTTTTTGTTGTTCAGTAGCTTTGGCCAGAATAGTATTTAGCAAGCTTACACTACCCTTCGCTACTATTAATCCTGCTAGATCACTCCAAGTGGAGGAATGTGTAACGCGAAGTGAACTCAAAGCGCAGACAAAGCCGCCAGGGTTTCTTATAGGGTCTGGAAGACTATTCTGAGCAATATTGAACTGTTCTATTGGGGACCAAGGCTTATACCAAGTGGTAACAGACTGGGGTGGTTCACCTTGACCTTCAATTTTCGGACCGGTAGTGACCTGAGAAATCACAGGAAAAATCTTAGGTTTGTCTACTTCGTCTTCACTATCCGATAAGTGATCAATATTTACTTCAGTGATAGGTTTTCTGCAGTTTTCACAGGATTTAAATCTCCTGCCATGGTTCTTATGTTTACAGGAGAGACAGGTCCACGGATGTATAGGCTTCCGTGTACGGTACGGAGAGGGGGGTACTTGTATGTCAGATGCCACAGAGGCACGGCTAGCACGAGCATCTGTTGATGGCACGGGAGGAAACAGCTCTTGTGTAACATGAACAGTCGGTCTGGCAGACCGTGCAGAAGGCACAGGCCGTGCCGTGGAAGCCTCATTGTGAGGTGGGTCATTGTGGTAAGCATAAGGGGGTGAGGTAGAAGCCCGTAACATCCGTAGGTTAGACTGTGTAGCTCGCACTCTAGCCTCGGATGTATGATGATCATGTTCATCCTCCTCATAACTGGGCGGTTCATTTTTCTTATGCTTTTCCTTAAGTACATAAATATAACTAGTTCCATTAAATTCACTCTGAAATTTACCTTGTATCGTTATTTGATCACTTACATTAATCCATGCTAAAACATGTTCCAAAAACCCATTAGCACTAATCCATTTACTTTGATCATCTCTGAAATCTCTCCATCTAGTAGTTTCCAAACATCCTCCTGGAGGAACTTTTGCTTTAGCAAACAATACATTAGCATCTTTACGAACCCACTCACCTTTAAAGTGGACCAACACCCAGGATTTTGACTATCCTGGGTCTTGGTCCACTTCGGTGGGGCACCCCCGAACCCCCCGAACAACTCACCTCTCCCCGCTCCCAGCGCCGACTGACAAGCCGCGGACAAGCGGCTCCACCGCCGCCGCCTCCCGCGCGTCCCTCTTGACGCGCGCGTGCCAGGCCGGCCATTCCCAGACGGCCGGCGCGGGCGCGCGAACGTCTAGAGGGGCGCGAGGGAGGCAGCGGCGGCCGGCCGCCGCCGAAGATAAGGTGAGGAGTTTGGGGTGTTTGGGGGGGTTTCACCCCGCGGGACATCCCGATCTCGGATGTCCCGCGGGGAGGGAGGTGATCAGCCCGGGAATCTTATAGATTCCCGGGCCGATCACCAGTGGGTGTTGGTCCACTTTAACATGTGCCACAATATCTATTGCCTGAAGATGGTATCCGGCAACGCATACACAAGAACCACAGGTAATGAAAGCTTACCTTGCCGGCAGTGTTTCTTGATATGTGTCAGCGTGCACCGTCCTCTCGGTTCCGTACTCCAGCCACCTCCGTCTATGCTTAAGCTCCGAACATTCTCCACCATTTTCTAGAGTATGACTTTCTATCTTAATTCAATAATGATAAGGTCTCAGGGATCACAGCCCTGTGTGAATCGCTTGCTATTCAAATCCTGATCAGGATGACCACAGAGGACAGTTCTGTAGCAGCAGCGTGATAATCTTTATTTTCACGTGGCAGAGGTAGATATATTGTTATGTGAATACAATCAGGAAAAGGAGAAGTAAAAACAACCAATCACAAGCCATTAGGCGGTCTATCAATTATCCAATAAAATCAAACTAAAAGGCCGGATATACATCCATAATTGGTTAGTATCCGAACAGTACTGCAAGGGTTACAACTTTGAAGCATGCGCAGTATAACTGGAAAAAGGGTCAGAAGGCCAGGCTGAGTGTCAAACCTCAGGACAGGGTGACATATTGTGCGGTTACAATATGGGGAACAAGGTCTAAGTTTTAGGAATTATAATTTATAACTTGGTACATAAAGGAGAACTTAACAGAACCTATCTGGTTCCTGTCTTGTGATGTCTGGTTGCGAAACATGGAACAACAGTGTAAGAACAGAAGAATAATTCCATGCCAAGGGAAATACCAAGAACTTAAGGAATTACTCTTCACTCTAACACTCTTCACTCTAACTCCAGCTTTGTGTAGTCAGTTCAGGGTGGGGCTGTCGGATTGCATCAAGGATGCTTTAGTCAATTTTCCCCCGCCAGCGGACCTAGATCAATTAATGCAGGTCTCCATTAAAATAGACCGACGTCTTAGAGAAAGGGCCAGGGAGAGAGGCAGGGCTCCCACATCCTTCAGACCAGTCCAGAGTCTTAGATCCCCGGTTCCCCGTGATGAAAATACCTCATCATCTTCTCAGGAAGAACCTATGCAATTAGGGAGAACCCGCTTATCCCAAGAGGAGAAGCAGCATAGGCGATCCGAGGGGTTATGCCTGTATTGCGGGAATTCTGGTCATTTTGCAGGGTCCTGTCCCAACAAGGGGAAACCGGCGGAAAACTTCCGCACCCAGACCAGGTAGAGAGTACTGATCTGGGTGACTCAGTTTGTAACTCTCGCCAGAATAACATGCTTGTACCTATTAATTTGTTTTGGGGGTCCTCTAAGCAGACAGTTTCCGCCTTCATAGATAGTGGTGCGGCTGGAAACTTTTTGGACAGGAGCATGATCTCCACTTTAGGGATCCCTTTAGTTCCACTTGAAAGATCCTTACAAGTTCTAGCTATCAATGGGAAGGCAATCCAGGGAGGTCCTATAAATACCAAGACCCTCACCTCTTCGGTTAATTGTTGGCTCTTCCCACTCTGAGAATTTTTTATCTTCGACTGTCCAGAAACTCCGGTGGTTTTGGGATACCCCTGGATACAACTCCACAACCCAGTGTTAGATCAAGTTGATCAAGTGGAGTGATCATTGCAAAAATCACTGCTTTACTACAGGCCTCAGAAGTGTGCAAGTTTTACCTCAGGGATTACCTCAGCCATATGCAGACTGGGTTGATGTATTTTCTGAATGTTCTGCTGATACTCTTCCTCCACATCGGTCTTATGACTGCCCTATTGACTTGCTACCTGGCACGATTCCCCTCGAGGGGAAAAATCTAAAATCTTACTCTGCCCGAAGAGCAAGCAATGAGGGAGTACATTACCGAAAATTTAAGGAAGGGATTTATCCGCCCCTCTACTTCACCTGCTGGGGCCGGATTCTTTTTTGTAGAGAAAAAAGATGGCGGCCTGAGACCATGCATTGATTATCGAGCCTTGAATAAGATCACTGTTAAGAACCGATACCCCTTGCCCCTGATTGGGGATCTGTTCAATCAAGTCACAGGGTCCCGAATTTTTTCCAAGTTGGATTTAAGAGGGGCATACAATCTGATTCGCAGGGGGATGAGTGGAAAACTGCATTTAATGTGAAAGACGGCCATTACGAGTACCTGGTCATGCCTTTTGGTCTTTGTAATGCGCCAGCCGTCTTTCAAGATTTTGTTAATGATATATTCAGAGAGTATCTCGGTAGATTTGTGGTCATCTACTTGGATGATATTCTCTTTTTTTCTAATTCTTTAATGGAGCACAGACGCCATGTTAAGTTGGTACTACAAAAATTAAGAGAGAACAACTTAATTGCTAAACTTTCTAAATGCGTGTTTGAAGTCACCACAGTTCCCTTTCTAGGGTATATTATTACCAACCAGGGTTTGGAGATGGACGCGGGGAAAGTTTCGGCGGTTCAGGATTGGGTTCAACCCAAGACCCTAAAAGAATTGCAGCGTTTTCTATGTTTTGCAAATTTTTATCGGCGTTTCATCAAAGGCTTTTCTCATGTTGTAGCACCTCTTACCAACCTTACCCGCAAGGGGGCCTTTACTGCTAACTGGTCTCCCTCTGTCTGTGAGGCCTTCCTGACCTTAAAACGGGCCTTTACTTCGGCACCTGTGTTAATTCATCCAGATATTCATAAAGCCTTCATTATTGAAGTGGATGCTTCTGAGCTGGGAGTGGGTGCAGTTTTGTCACAATATTCTGGTAACCCTGAGCGTCTTCATCCATGCGCTTATTTTTCACGTAAATTCAGTACCGCGGAACAAAATTATGATGTCGGTAATAGGGAACTATTAGCTATTAAACTGGCATTTGATGAACGGCGACACTGGTTGGAGGGTTCATTACATCCTATAACTGTATATACCGATCACAAAAATCTTGAATACATTGGTTCTGCCAAGAGGCTGAACTCTCGTCAGGCACGTTGGGCATTATTCTTCTTGCGCTTTAATTTTATTATTACTTTCAAGCCGGGTGTAAGGAATACTAAAGCTGATGCTCTATCTCGCATGTTCGGTGAATGTAAGGATCGGGGTGATACTGGTGAACCGATCCTACCCACGGGTTGTGTGGTCGGGGCGTTACTTCCTGATCTCTCTAATATTTTGGCGCCGTTTCAAGATGAATCTCCTAGTGATGTACCCTTAGGTTGCCAGTTTGTGCCGCCGCACTTGCGTTCAGATGTAATTCGCAAATTTCACGATGCTAAAACTGCAGGTCATTTGAGTAATCGTAAGACGTTTATGCTTGCCCGTCGACATGTATGGTGGCCTACCATGAGACGCGATATTACTGCCTTTATCGACGCTTGTGTTATTTGTTAAAGGGGTTCACAAGGCTCCTAGTGGCGGTTTGGTTCCTCTTGAAATTCCTGCCGAACCATGGACTCATATTTCTATGGATTTTATTGTAGATTTGCCTCTCTCACATGGTAATACTGTAATTTGGGTGGTCGTAGATCGTTTCAGTAAGATGGCACATTTCATTCCGTTGACCAAGCTTCCGTCAGCTCCTGAGCTTTCGCGGCTATTTACTTCGCATATTTTTCGTCTTCATGGTATTCCGTCGAATATAGTCTCCGATCGGGGTGTCCAATTTACTTCCCATTTTTGGAGACATTTCTGTTCACGACTAGGAATACAGATCTCCCTTTCCTCTGCTTACCATCCCCAGTGAAATGGGCAGACGGAAAGAACTAATCAAACTTTGGAACAATACTTAAGATGTTATGTCTCTGATGCCCAAGAGCAATGGGCGGAATTTATCGATTTTGCTGAGTTCGCTTACAATAACGCACCTAGTGAGAGTACTAAGGTGTCTCCTTTCTTTTGTAATTTGGGGAAAAATCCTAGAGCTTCTTCCCTTTCAGGGTCCCCTTCCAATTTGCCGGCATTGGAAGAGTGGCTTCAAGAACGGAAGAATATCTGGACCCGCGTTCAGGAGATTCTCAAAATCACGGGCTTGAGATATAAGAGATTTGCTGATCGTCGCAGGTCGCAGGAACCAGTTCTGCAGATGGGTGATCTAGTTTGGGTCTCCACCAAAAATATTGCGCTCCGTCAACCTTCTAGTAAATTAGGTCCCAAGTTCATTGGACCTTATCCTATTATCAGGAAGTTGAATAATGTGTCTTTTAAGGTGCAACTCCCGCCGACTATGAAAATATCCAATTCCTTCCATGTTTCTCTATTAAAACCGGCTAAGAATTCTCCTATTGCTGGTCCCTCGCCAATTCTCGTTGATAATGAGTCAGAATATGAGGTGAATAAGATCTTGGATTCACGTAAAGTGCATAATTCTTTACAGTATTTGATTGACTGGGTTGGTTACGGTCCAGAAGAAAGGTGCTGGGTAGCAGCAAGGGATGTTCATGCCAGGGCCCTGGTAAAGAAGTTTCACCGTGACAATCTGGGGAAACCGGGTGAGGGTCCGGAGGCCCCTCGTGAAGGGGGGGGGTAGTGTCAGCTCTCACTCACCGTGTCCCCGTTCCCGCGTCGTCCCCGGACGGCGCGGCTCCCGGCCCGAGGTCCTGGCCGTGCGGCGTCTGCTCAGGCGGAGGCGGCTCGAGCGGTGCCCAGCTCAGCCACGCCCCCCGCTCTCAGCTCCGGCTCCAGTCGGTGCCTTATTCCCTCCGGCGGCGCTGTTCTGTGCGCGCCCGCTGGAGGACTAGTTTAAAGGGCCAATGAGCCCTAGTCTTCAGTGGGGTTACGCCCCCCTCCTTGTCTGGGCCAATGAGCCCTAGTGTTGTCTTTGGGCCAATGAGCCCAGCTAGGGACAGGTCAGGCCAATCCTGGCCTGGATCTTAAAGTGCACCAATCACTTACACCTTCCCTCTCTGTCTGTCCCTATAAAGGCAATTCCCTCTCAGTTGTGAATTGCCTGTGATAGCGCCTTGTACCTTGCATTCTCTTGTGAAATACTTGAATTGATCTCCGTTGCCGACCCCTGCCTGAACCGACTATTCTCGATCTGATCTCCGTTGCCGACCCCTGCCTGAACCGACTATTCTCGACCTGATCTCCGTTGCCGACCCCTGCCTGAACCGACTATTCTCGATCTGATCTCCGTTGCTGACTTCTGCCTTGTACCTTGACCTCGAGCTGCCTCTTCCCTCCGTACCGCCGCGATATCCGACTTCCCTGTGTCAACCTCTGGCCTGTCTCTGGACTTTCGCTACACTCGCTTTTAGCCATTGGTTCTTCAGACCTCTAACCAGTAAGCTCTCATCCTTTGAGCCATTGAAGTCCTGGGGGCAACCGATCCCGGGCAGGCGTATTTTGCGTCCCGGCAAGCGGGGGCTCCTACAGGTGAAGCTGGCTGCGGAGATTGGGGGTTGAGTGCTTACCTAGAGGGCTGGAGTTACCAGAGCGTGACAGATAGTCTATCCATATTAAATTTGAGTTTTGTCCACTGACCTACTAACATGACTTTCCTGTTTAGCAGATGCCAGCATGCCCCATCTCTCAGATGTGGATTTCCCCCTTTCTGGGAGCCAGACCCCAGAACTACTTCGGGTGGACGACACTGAGGTAACATGGCTTATTTGGGGAACAATAACCACATTGACATGTTCGTGGGTAGTCCAGGAACCACCATGTAACATGTTATTTCTTATGTGTTTTGGCAGCAGGCCATACCTGAAACCCAAGCTGTGCCGTCTGCCCAAGTGCCATGTGGCCAAGCTACAGAGGCTCAAGCAAGGGTAAGTTTGATTGTTACACTTTGGGTAAATGATTGGAAGGGGCATACCTGCATTGTTTCAGCTTCACTACAATCTTTTCTTTTGTTTTTTTAGGCTGAACACACAAGAAGAGGAGGTCTGGCACCGACAAGTGCAGAATTTTATAAGCTAGGGGTCCGGATGCTGGAGGACTACAGTCACCAACAGCCGCGTGATGGAACTAATGAGCGCATTGCGGCGTTGGAAAATCAGGGGCTGGTGGATCAGCAACAAATTGCGGACCTGCAGCGCCAGCTCCATGATGTTCAACATGGGCAACAAGCGGAAACAAACAGGGTACTGGATCGCATTGCACATGCCATGGAGCAATCGCTACAGCGCCAGGACCAAACTTTGTTGTTGATCCATCAGCTGATAGAACAGCAGTCTATTTTTTTTACTGCACTGTTGTCCCCCAACACCACCCCTAGCAATGAATCACAACCTCCCAGGCCACCAAGCCAAGAATTTTGATGTTTTTTTTTTATTTTGGTTAATTTTGGGAGAATAAATGTTAGTACCCCACCTCCAAATCGTGTTTTTTCAAAGACATAGCTAAGAACACAGTCAGGGATGAGTCTCTAGATCTAGAGATGTACATGTAGCCAGAAATGTATGACACACATTGGTGACCATATCTTACTATGGTTTACACATTAAATGGCTACAAAGGTACAACAACATTTACAAACTAATGGGTTGCTAGACACTTAACCCTTTAAATGCCAGCCACGTAAAATTTACGTGGTTGCCTCTCCGCCACTTAAGTGCTAGCCACGTAAATTTTACGTGCCTGGCATTCCCCAATCACACAAAAAAAAGTTTTAAAAAAAGTCACTTACCTGACCCCTTGTTTGGTCCGGCCGGGTCTCCTCTTCAGCCAGCGGGGCTCCGATCGCCGATCGGGGCTTCTCCGGCTGCAGGGGAGGGCCCGGAATAGGGTGCCCCCCCGTTTCAGCAGCCGCCGGGATTGCCTGTTAAAAAAAAAAAATGACAGTTACTCACCTCCACTCCCGCCGACTCCCGCCGCCTCTCCTCTTCATGGGGGGGGGGGCTCCGATTACCCCCCCGGGTCTTCTGTCTTCTGGAGGGGGGCATAACAGCCCTCCCTCCGTCGCATCTTCCGATGGCGGCCGCCATCTTGGATTTTAGCCCTGCCCCTTCGGCAATTACCGTTACGCACATGCTTTACTTTGGGGTGTTTGGCAACTCTTCCCTTGACAGTAGCTATGCATGTTGGGTATTGTTCTGTTCGGGGGATGTTGCGTTTTCAGATTAAACTTGTTTTTTCTTGTTTGTATATAGTTTTTTTAGGAAAATGTGGCTTTGATTCTGCTTTTTTATCCTTTTTTTAGGGAAACTCTTTGCAAGAATCCATTGAGGGATTACTTCCAGAAAACTATGGCCACATCAACAAGCCTGGTACGCCTAGAAAGCCTGAGGTGTGTACTTCCAGAGAATATATAGTTTGTTGGGGGTATTTCAAATGTAAAGGGTTGTTTTTCTGGGAAAACTGCAAGGTGCGCATATTGCGTAGCATAGTTGTATTTTATCTGAAAATCCCCTAAAGCGCTGTTTCAGTTTGGGGGAGTCTCCTGGGCAGGAAAGGGTGTCTACTTATACATATGTGGTACCGCTGTAACCGGGAGAAATTGGGATTTCACACGCAATAAGATTTCATTGACAAACTTACATTCTTTATTACAAAAAAAACTACAATATGTAAAAAAAAATTTTTTTTTTTTTTTTTGCACATATTTCACCCAAAAATATTAAGAATACACCTAACAAATGACAAACAAGACATTTCATGTTAAAGTCCAGACTCTGCTGAAAAAAACAATATATCATTTTCCTGGGAAATCCCTGGAAATCCCTTCAAAAATCACATTTGAACATGGGGAGCGCAAAATAGTGCAAAATGGTCTGGCAACAGAGTGTGACAAAAACTCCAGGTAGGCTGGCACTTAAAGGGTTAAACTATGCTTGACAAGGCACAACACACTGTAATTAGAAAAATACAAAATATTTATTATGCCTCAAGGCGGCCAACAGGGCCAACATTCCGCCGCACAGCAGCAAAAACCATCCCCCCCACCCTAACGACGCCTCTTCTTGGCCAGCAGCATAAGGCAAAGACGCTGGATAGACTGCCACAGTCAGTCTCGGTTTCACAAGCTGTAGATAGTATAAAAAAACCATATTCAAAACATAGAATGTGAGCTCAACATACACAGATGTAGCAATGTAATGTAATTGCCTCAAATTAGCTGACCCACACATTCACATTGTTGGCCACTGTGCCCTTATGTGTTACTATTATATGAGTACTAGTGGCTGCCTTAAATGTGGCTACAACATCCCAAGCACACATTTACTCTGAACTCTTGGGAATAAATTAAGGTCTAAGTCCCAGTGTGTACATTTCTTTGGTTAGTTACAGCCAAACATCAGGGCCTAAGTCCTAACGATTAAACTGCTTGGGCCAAGCATATTAGAGGTCACCACCTTAGCAGGCCAATTTTGTTTTGAACAAACCACAATTTTACACTATGTGGCAAAAACAAGAATGGGAGCCAACATTCAAGCATGCAGACATGCATTTAGGATTGTCGGACAAACACATGTAACCTAGATGTGTGCTTAGAAAAGACATAGGTACATTGTAAATGTCTCCAGAATTTACAATAAGACATAGGGGTCCCAAGTCTTTAGGCATATGAAGTGGGATGTACTCACCATCGCAGCTGTGGCTGGGGCCCATGCTGCTGGCTGTCCCGGGAGCTGGGGTGGGGAGGATGGTGACTGGCTCCGTCTGCGTGGCAACATCTGTCAGGAGAAAGCAAAAGAGAAACCAAAATTTAGTTGGCCAATGACACATAACGATTTGACATCCATCTGTTTAGGGAGTCTGCCAAAACAAATGCTTGCATGGTTACACACATGTTGTCCGACATTAGCATATTTACTGGTCCATGAGTTCATGTTAATTATTTATGTGCCAATAACCTTTACAGTGCAATGCTAAGGCCTAATTTTCAGTTGAGTGTAGAATCTTACTTGTAGAGTGTACAACATGTGTTAGCCGGAACAACTCACAAAAATAACACATTTGCTAGCCCCCATCATGGTGTGGCCTGAAACATAGGGGTGGTTGGCAGTTGGATTGCACTGTAGTGGGGTTTGTGAATGTAAATTAGAAAACCATCTTGTACTATGGACCAGGAAACATGTGTATGTTTAAAGTGGACCAACACCCAGGATTTATACTATCCTGGGTTTTGGTCCACTTTGGCGGGGCACCCCGATCGGAGAGAGAGCCCGTCCGCCGCAGCCTCCCACGCGTCACTCTTACAGGGCGCGCCTGCGCAGGCCATTCACAAACGGACAGCGCGGGCGCGTGCACATCTAGAGGTGCGCGCGGGAGGCTGCGGCGGTGGCCTCCGCCGCCCCCAATGAGGTAAGGAGTTTGTGGGCTTTGGGAGGGGCCCGCGGTGAGGGAGGTGATTGGCCAGGGAAGCTTATAGATTCCCGGGCCAATCACCATTGGGTGTTGGTCCACTTTAAGGAATGTCATAACATATGGAATGTGAGGGATAACAACAAAAACTTACCACGACTATGCCCGTGGAGAAGGCCTTGCGCAAAGCTCCTGGAGGTGCCGGCTTTATGATGCGCTGCAAATTAGAGAGGAATGGCAAGGGCTAAGTACAAATGGCCATATGGAACCTGTCACAGACTAACACTGACTAAATCTGCACTCACCAGGGGATGAGCTGCCACTTGAAGCCCAGGGAGCTAATATCCGCTACGTGCAAGCTAAGTTGCTAATAGTAGATTTATGCATTACAACAAGCTATTGGCCAAGACGCAATTAATTATTAGCTTGATTTAGCTGGGTGTTCAATATCCTGTAATGCATAGGTCAAGTGCTGCAAGTGAATTCAGGAAAAAATGCAGAAATGCACATGTATGAACAGCACAGCGACGCTAGCGCCGGCACATAGCGAATCACAACAGCGACTGCACAAACACTGACCACCACAGATTCAACAAGGACAGGGCTGCAGAATAGCATGGGCGCTGAAAATTTCAATGAGCGAACGTGAGCGCCAACCATGACTGACTAAAAAATAGCTTTACAAGCCATGGGTGTTGTGAAAGCAAGCTAATTTGAGGCTAATGTGTTTTGTGGGAGGAGATGCATTTTATATTTCACTCACAACATTCCAGTAGAAAAATTACATCTTTCACCAAAAAATAACCAAAAACAACACAGATTCATCAGACATATCCTAAACAACATGTGTTTCATTTTTGGCAAAAAACAAAACCACAAAACCCACTAAAAAAAAACACTGCAGAGTGCGCATGCGTGAGGAGACGCGGATGGAGCTTTGAGACGCGCTCCTCAAGAACTCAAGTCTCCCTGGCCCCTCACAAGCCCCAGCGATCGGCGGTTTCGGGCCCCGCCACCTTGGGCAGACCCCAGGACTCCCCCTACCAACTTTCACCCAGTTCTGAGGGGGGTCCCGGAACCGCGCTCCGAGCTGCTGGCTGCATGGGACGGCCGCCGCCATCTTGAATACGGCCGCCCCTCACCTATGCAGCCCATCCGGACGCCTAGCAGAGCCCACAGTTCCCCATAAGCCAGACCGCAGGAGCACCTAGGGGGTTCAGGCACCCCACCAGAAGCAACAGCCACTTTGGGACAGCAGCCGCTGTAAGGTTAGTGGCCCCTGGCTTACCCACTTTGAGCCTTCTCCACGTGAGGCAGCTCACAACCCCCCATACCAGCTATCAGTAGTGCCTTTGGGGACTAGGAATTGAACCAGCGAGGGGTCATCATTCTTAAAGGGGCCACCCCTGCCAGGCTCAACCTGCATCCTCCCCAGCGCTCACCTGTATACCTTGGGGCCAGGCACATTGTATAAGGGGAACCCAGAACCCAGCAGCTCCGCTCGGTGGTCCCATAACATCTTAGGGGCCCGAGCAGTGGGATGACCCTATCCCCTCTGCTGTCAGACAACCAAAGAATCCCCTCCTTAGGCTGGCAAGTCTGTACCCAGCACCTCAAATTTAATTCTGAGCCCACATGCACAGCTCCATTGGAAGCACATTAAAGCGCTGAAGGGGCGACATCTCTTGGACCTCTGCGTGGACACCATGAACCACGGCAAGTAATGCTACTTATTTTATCTTCTAATTCCTGCATGCTCCCTATAATTGCTTACTACACGGACCCTTGCTCTCAGCTCTCAGGCCTTCCTAAAGAAGAAGAGTCCCCTTTCATATTTTGAAGAGTTTGATGTTCTCACTGTCTGCCTTTTAAAAGCGGGCCTTTATTCTCTGATTGGTTCGCCTGCCCTCACAGCTAGCAAAGTATACAGTACGGCACTTCCTGCCGGGGACAGCCTTGCTATGTTGATCCGCTTCACTCTGGCATTTCCCCCGATGACGCTTTAAAACCAAGATGGATGAACCCGCACCTTCCCAAGGCGAGCCTCGAGTTCCCTCCGACCTTCTGCCAGAAGACGAGTCCTGGATGGACGAGTCTCTCCATGGTTCGCCGGCAAAGTCGCAGGTACCACCGTTAGACAGGTACGAGGCCGTGCTTGAAAAAGCACTTGAGCGATGGGCCTTAACCATCACGGCCCAGATCTCGTCCAATCTCTCAGCGGAAATCAAAGAGCTGGGTCAAAGAGTCGACGTTCTAGAACAACAAAACTCGACGCACACCTCTGAACTGTCCTCCCATGGAACCCAGCTAGAGGCCCTGAGAGACGAAAACCTTATTCTTCACCATAAGATTGAGGACATGGAAAACCGGTCTCGAAGAGCCAACATTAGAATCAGAGGTATTCCAGAAACTGTCCTTGATCTACAATCCACGGCCACAGCCATGTTTCAAGATCTCGTCCCATCCATCCCAATCGAGAGATTGGAATTTGATAGGATCCATCGGGCCTTACAGAAGAATAGAGCAGACGGCCTCCCGCGGGACATTCTTGTAAAACTCCATTTTTATCGTACAAAAGAACTGATCATGGCGGCTGCACGGGACCAAGCAGAACTTAAATTTCAGAACTTTGATTACCATCTTTTTGCTGACATCTCCCCACAAACCATCGCCAGGCGGCGAGCTATGAAGCCCTCCCTAGAAATTTTGCAGGCCAAAGGTGTTAGATACAAATGGGGGTTCCCCTTCAAAATATCTTTCTACTACTCTGACCAGAGGTTTGAGGCGTCCACACCGCAAGAGCTGGAGAAAGTCTTGTCCGTAACGGGTTTAAGAGCTCAAGCCGTAGTGCCGCCCTCCCCCGCCGCAAAAAAAGAGAGCACTTTCCTTCTCGCCAGCACCTAAAGATAAACGGGGTCCTAAGAGGAGCACTCCATCTACGAGCAAGTCAGTGACTTCTTTATCTTACAATTCCGGTAAGACGGCCCATGGTGAGGGGTGATTTGTAAGATTCTCTGTGTGTTTTATCAGAGCTCTTGCCTTTCACCTTGTTTCCATGGTGATCGCACGGGATGTTTATTCTGCGGTTCTGTTGTTTGATCTTTAACCGAGGCTTTGTGACATACTGGGTATTATTTCTACCTACACAACTTTCTCCATGAATAATCCCCTTGGTGTATAATCCAAAGGGTTTTTGCTAGGTTTAACTTTGAGATCTGGATTGGTACCCTTGCCCTTACTATCTGGAATGTAACTTAATTGTACCATCTGTCGCTGTTTAAAGTTTGATAATTGTTATGCGGGCCGGAGGCCCAGGTTCTATGTTTTGTGCACTCCAAGCTTCCCAACCCGTTGGTTTCCGCCGAGCTGGGAAGCTCATGATACTGACCCCCTGTAGTGGGTCGTACAACCTACCCGTTTTGACTGAGACCTCTCATTTGAGGTCTTTTCGTTGCATCAGCATTCCCCATTGGGGTTTGGGTCTCCTCAACCCCACTGGGAAATTCTTAATTTCAAACAGGGAGGTACTATTTCCTCCATTAGGTTTTTGTCAATATGTTCTTTTTCTTCTTTCTCTTTCCGCCTATCTTCTTTTCTCTTCTCTTCTCCTCTCCCCGAGTGCCCATCTTCACTAGCTTCAACAGTAGTGGAGTAACGTAAAATGGTAGTTAAATTGTTTTCGCTTAATGTGCAAGGCCTGAATATCCCCCAAAAAAGAGTCAAGGCCTTCCGCCAGATGAGGTCTCTCCATGCCGATATTGTCTGCTTCCAGGAGACTCATTTTACTAAGAAAAATACTCCTAAATTCCTTAGTACAGATTATCCCCTCTTCTTCACGGCATCTGCGGATACTAAACAAAGAGGGGTTCTTATCGCTTTTAAGTGCTCTCTCCCTTTCTCCTCGGAGCAGATAATAAGAGACCCCCAGGGTCGTTTCCTTATAATTGTGGGTGAAGTCCAAGACCAACCAATTACTGTTGCCACATACTATGCCCCGAACCAGAATCAGAATGCTTTTTTTGAGGAATTCCTGAAGACCTTGGACCCCCTAGTAAAGGGGCTCTTAATAGTGGCCGGAGATTCGAACCAAATCCTGCATCCAACTTTAGATCGACAGGCTGTGGATCGAACATCCGCTGCAGGAAGAGATGGCTCCTCAAGAACAGCGTTCCGCTCCCTTTTAAATCATTATCACTTAGTTGAAGCGTGGAGGGAACTGCATCCCTCAAGGAGAGACTATACTCATTATTCTTGCCCGCATAAGGTCTTTACCAGAATTGACCATGTTTTCTTGCAACTCCCCTCTCTGCCACATTTGTCCCATTCTGCTATAGTGCCAATTGTCTGGTCTGACCACGATTTGGTTTCGATTGAATTGTCTTCTTTAACGCAAAGATCCTCACAAAAATCTTGGAAACTCTACGACCCTATGTTATCGGATGAGACCCTCCTTGTACGCATTCGTAAAGTAATTGAAGATTTCTACTTTGAAAACACGGGGTCGGTGAGTTCTGACACCCTGCTTTTGGAGGCCCATAAGGCCGTAATCCGGGGTCATTTTATCCAGGAATCAGCCCGGCGTAAGGCCCTTTACAAAAAGCAGTTAAATACATTACTAGATGCATATCACTTGGCCTCTTCTGACTATAAAACCCACCCTACTAGGCATAATAGGATTGCTCTCAATCAGGCCGGGGACCGGCTTAATATGTGCCTTTCCGGTGAAGCTGAACGCCAAATAAACAGATCTAGGTTTAAGTGGTATCATCTCAGTAATAAGCCAAATACACCTCTGGCCAGAAGGCTCAAGGGAGTCACGCAGAGGGTTAAACCTTTGCGCATTAAGACTCTTGACGGTTCACTTTCAAGTAATCCAGCGAGGGTGGTGGCGACGTTCAGTAAGCACCTCGAGGATCTCTATAAACCTAAAACTGCACTTGATGAGCGCCTGGCTGAAAAATTGATAGGTCACATACAACTACCTCCCCTGCCTGAAGAGGTTAGGGAATCACTGCAGAGACCGGTTCAGCTCTCTGAGGTCCAGGAAGCTATTAACTCCCTAAAAATAGGGAAACAGCCGGGCCCAGATGGTTTCACCGCCCTCTATTATAAAAAATTCTCCCAAATACTCACCCCACGTCTGGTTTGTGTGTTCAACTCCCTTAGGAATGGCGACTTGTGGAGTACAGACGCGCTTACTGCGGCTGTATGTATGATACCTAAATCTGACGCTGACTCTACCCTTTGGTCCAGTCATAGACCTATTTCTCTCATAAACATTGATGTTAAGCTCCTGTCTAAAGTCCTGGCGACTAGACTTAATAAGTTTATAGGGTTCCTAATCTCTAAAGAGCAGGCAGGCTTCATTCCCCAGCGACAAGTGGGGGATAATATTCGTAAGGTTATCAACCTGATCCATCATGCCAGGAAGGAGGGACGTCACACCATGCTATTAACATTAGATATACGTAAAGCATTCGATACCGTAGCATGGGACTACCTCCAGTTTATTCTGAGGAAGTGGGGTATGGGTCCCTCCTTCATTACATGGATTGCCTCATTATACTCCAACCCGGGAGCATTCATCAGATATTCAGGTTATTCCTCTAACCAGTTCTCTTTAGGCAGAGGCACTAGACAGGGTTGCCCACTATCCCCTCTATTGTTTGCACACGCCATTGAGCCCCTCTCCAAGCTAATTCAGGCTAATGTCAACATTAAGGGAATTCCGATAGGAGCGTATGACCACAAGATTTCTCTATTTGCAGACGATATTCTTATGCTAGTAACGGACCCTATCACATCTCTCCCAAACCTCCTCCATACCCTAGAGGACTTCTCTAAAATCGCTGGCCTGCAAATCAATCCATCAAAGTCTCAAGCGCTCAATATTTCTCTCCCTGAGAGTACTTTGACTGCGCTCAAATCTTCTTTTGGCTTCTCTTGGTAAAAGCACCACATTAAATATCTGGGCGTACGATTAACAGCAAATTATGATTCTCTTTACGCCGCTAACTATCCCGCCCTGGCTAAGGATCTACGTACTCTAATATCTACCTGGACTAGATTACACCTGTCATGGCTGGGTAGGATAGCGGCGGCAAAAATGACATGGCTGCCAAAACTGCTTTTCTTCTTCAGGGTACTTCCAATCCCAATCCCGGCTTCCTTTATCAAAGGCCTCCAAGCGTCCTTAAACTCATTTATATGGGGGAAGCAGAGACCTCGGGTCAATCGGGGGACCTTATACAGAACTAAGCAGCAGGGTGGCCTTGGGGTCCCTAACATAGCACATTACTACTCTGCCTGTCAGATAGCCCAAATGTCGGCCTTCCATGCTGGTACGGAAAGACCATTATGGGTTGATATTGAACAGACTAGCTGTTCTCCAGTGGAGATTTGGAATCTGCTATGGTTGCCCCCGCTGATTTATAAAGATATCGACAACCCGGTTCTGAACCACTCCCTCAGGATATGGAAGTCTAATAGACTGAAAGGAAACCTCTTCTCCCCCCAAACCCCCTTGCTCTCTATATTTGGTAACCCCGAATTCCCCCCGGCCTTTCAGGAGCCTGCGGCTTTTACCTTTGAACAAAGTTCAAAGATTTCTTAACACATAGCCTTCCCCGAACTTCAATCACATATGGACATACCGAGCAAAGAATATCTCAGTTTCCTGCAAATTACACATTATATAGGTACTAGATCTGGGTCGCGTTTATTATCTAGACCTTCTTCCCCCTTTTAATCTATCTGTGAGAAACAGCCCCTTGGTAAAGGGACGGTCTCCACGCTGTACAAGCTGATGGGTGAGGCAGACGGGAAATCCCCTCCGGCCTACACCACTAGATGGGCGAGCGACCTTGGTGTGGATCTCTCGGAAGAGGATTGGAAAGCTGTATGGAGGAATTCATTTGCTAAATTTTTGCACACAGGTGCCCAGGAGGTCAACACCAAGGTTTTGCTTCGCTGGTATTTGGATCCAGAAAGAATTCACAGGTTCTGCCCTTCGTACCCCCCAGAATGCTTTAGAAACTGTCGTATGCAAGGAACCTACCTCCATATTTGGTGGGAGTGTAGGCTAGTTAACCAGTTCTGGGCCAAGGTTTTTTATCTTATATTTAAGGCAACAGGCCTGCGCCTGACCCCCTCACCTCAATTAGCCCTTCTTAATCTCAGACCCCCCGAATGCCCCAAACCACATTTTGAGCTCGTGAGACATATTTTAACAGCCGCTAAAATGATTATTGCTCAATCATGGAAGAGTGGGTCCATTTCTAGTGGACGTCTCATATCTTGCATAAATGAGGCGATGCTCTTTGAAAAGATGGCTGCTTCAATGCAAGGCGATCTCACTCCCTTTCTAGCTGTTTGGAGAGGTTGGATTACTCATTTCCAGCATAAAGACTTTGGCTCTCAACTGTTTATATCTTAGTTACAAGCCACGACCCTTTTGGATTGCTTATAGTATGGGCACTCACCCCTTTCCTCTCCTCCTCCTCTTTTCTTTTTCTCTCTATACTCTCTTATTCCCCCCTTTTTGCCTCGCCTTAAATCTCTATGTAGCTGTTGATTACTAATAGTGTAGAATGTTTTCTATAAGAGCTTTTTTGTGCTTTGTTTTGTATGAGTATGCTGTTAATAGGATATTATTCTACCTGTTTCTTAAAATCTCTTGTAATTTGCTTGTGGATGTAACGCTTGCATATCCTTAATAAAAATATTGTTGAAAAAAAAAAGAAAAACATTGCAGTGTCTGCCATAGAAATGTATGGGAGAGCGGCAGATAGCGAAAGGTCTGACCTGGCGCTGTGATGGGATTAGCAGCGGCGCTGTTCGCTGAAGTCCGCTACATGATGAATCCAGCGCTAGCTGACGCTTTCGCCGGCGCTAGCCTCATTTAGCGTGATAAATGCGTGACTGTGTTCGCAGCATGGCGTTCTGGAGTCGGTAGCTGCTGATAGCTGCCGATACCTGGCGCTATTGAGACACTGTCTGACGCTATCACTTGATGAATAAGGCCCATAGTTAAAAATATGCACTCACATTTAATTGATTGTTAACAGCTCGTAATAAGTGTCAGGCGGGGGCCTTCACCCTGCTCCTTTCGCACCTTGGCCGTCCGGCGGACAAGAAGTTACAGCGTTTCCCCGTATAGAGTGACACCAGCGGATACCCTCCCCTCCCCGAGCAGCATCACTGGCCAAGGTGCAGAAGGAGCAGGGTGAAGGCCCCCGCCTGACACTTATTACGAGCTGTTAACAATCAATTAAATGTGAGTGCATATTTTTAACTATCTTTTAGTGAGATCTATTAAAATGGGATTACACTAGATGTTTCTATTGGTTTTATCTCCTTTATGGCATCCGGTTTGAGACATACTCTATAAAAACTACAATTGAGAGCTTTATTGCCTAATAAGGATTACATGCCTTGAAAAGAAAGCGACTTATATAGCAACAAAAAAGGCTTCATTTGGAGTACATTATTTGCACATCATCTGGTAAGAGTAACTAATACAGGTGGTGGGCACGTGGTGGAAAGTTGAAGTGGATTACCTCTAGGCTTCACCGAGATGACAGTATAATTGCATGTGCTTTGAGACACCCACTTCGAATCTTTATGGAAGCTGGCTGATGCCTGAATTTAAGAAGCTAACAGTGGATGTTTAATAACTCTTGGACTTTTCATATTATCTTAAACTGTATGCTCTGTGTTTATTGTTCCACTAATCTGACCCTGCTTCTGGGGGCACCCTGGCAGGTGGGGGCCCCATACAGTTGTGTGGTATGCTTGGTGGGTAAGTACCTCACTGTCTGTGACAGCCACTGGAAGAAGTTAACAGCAACTGTCTCCTTGAGTCCCTAAGTTCTGTGATAGCCAGACAGCAGAAGCATAAGAGCCCATAAGGCCTGTGACAGCCTGTGGAGGGGGTTATCAGCAACAGCAGCAATTTCCCTGAGTCCCTAAGATCTGTGACAGCAGGAGCAGCCTCATAGGGTCCCTAAGTCTTGTGACAGCCAGGTGTTCCAGAGGAAGGGTGAGGATAAAAACCCATTATCCCCTCCACATTAAACGTGTCTACACTGAAGGAAACCTACAGATACACTACCTGTGGCTGGAGCTTAATCAATCAGGGAGTTTTAAGCCAGCAATAGAGGCCCTGAAAGGAAAAGCCTGTAGAACCTATTTTGTTATCATAAAGCAACCCTATCACCTCAAACCAGCAGTAAGGGTCTGGCTGAAAATGTTTTCTGCTCTATTGCAGTAAGGTTTTGCGGTTAAGGTTTGGCCATTACCTACCCAGACTAGTCAAAATGGGATTTGACCCCAACAGAGACCTTTCTGGAGTTCTGCAAGTACCTCCTCCAAATATAGTGCAGCACATCCAATATGGTGTGCCAGACAGAGCTGGGCCCACTATGCTTTCAGGTACAGAAGAGGGTGCTGTCATTTGGGGCGCACATACATGGCAGCAGCCTGACTTTCTATAAAGCCATGGAGGCCGAAGACAAAACTTGTGACCTCCAACAGCCATCTGTCTAGTCAAAACCCCCAACATTCCCTGACAAAAGCCCAAATAAAGGGGGCAATAAAGATCTGCCAGGTGGAGTATATAAAGGAATAGAGGAGAGAAGTAAGCAAATCCCAGAAGCCCTCCATCTACCAGTCACCTCAGCCAAGCTAGATCATAGTGGGGAAAGCTCCTCAGCCTCTTTTAGTGCACAGGATACGCTGGGGCCTACCTTCTGCAGCACTGGGATCACTGCCCAGCCTCCACTCTGCCAGCCAGCTTCTCTCAGGGGAAAGGAAATTATTCTCCCCACTTCCTGCACAGCACCACCAGTTGAGGGTCCCTCCTGGGCTTCAGCACAGCCCCAGAACAATCAGGGGCCTTCTCCAGCAGGCCTTGCTTCAGCAGCCCTCTTCACTCTGTTTTTCTTGTGGCCCTAGTCTCCTGGTTCGGCCCTAATCCCAAAACTCCTGCAACCAAAACCTGCGAGACTTAGCAATTTCCCGCTAGCAGAGGTCACCTGCCCATATTCAAAATGACACCGGCATACCTCCCAACTTCTGAAGATATGAAAGAGGGACAAGCCACGCCCCCGACTACACCCCCTGTCACGCCCCCGACCACACCCCTGCCATGCCCCTACCACGCCACATTTCCCAACCATTGAAACAAATGCACATCTGAACCTGAGGAGCTCCTTTCCTTAGAAAAAAATTATAAAAATAAATAAAAAAATAGTATTTACTAGACATTTCTAAACGTATATTTAACTTTAATTGACAGACTGTACACTTTTAAAAAGGAGCCACCCCCAGTTATTTTACTATCCTGTTGATGGTTCCTCTCCAGTATGGTATCCTGATTTGGGATGTCCCACTGTGTGAAACCCCCCTGGAATGACAATCATTCTTACTTCACCTGGAAATCCTACAGCATATGTGCGGGCTTTCCTCCCAATCAGCAACTCAAATGCCATTGATCTTATTTTAAAGTGGACCAAAACCCAGGATTTTGACTATCCTGGGTTTTGGTTCTTTCCCCCTGGGCACCGCACAGCAGTGCCAAACTTATTGTTAGAGATGTGGTATCTGCAAGTGTGCAGCCATTGCCAGGGAACCTTTATGTATCATAACAGTGGTTAGCAGAGGAGAGCGGCCAGTGGATGGCACTCTGTTCATTAAGAATAGATTGCCAGCCAATATGTACTGCGCTCTCTTCTGAATGGATGATATGCGCTGTGGTAGTGGGGATCAAGGTGGGTAATCAGCTTATTCGGGGGTTTCACAGACAGGGGCATCCAAAATTGGGATACCTCTGTAATGCAGACTAATGCAACCTAGGTAAGTTATATTCCTGTGCGACAAGTTTCTGTCCTAGGCCCCCTACTTTTCTCAGTCTACACCTATGGCCTTGGCAAACTTATAACTTCACTAGGCTTCCAATACCACTTCTATGCGGATGACACTCAAATATATCTCCCTGGCCCAATCTCTCCTCTCTCCTATCTCGCCTCCTCAACTGCCTCTCAGCTATTTCTTCATTTATGTCATCTCGCTACCTCAAGCTAAACATGGACAAGACAGAACTGGTCATTTTCCCACCCTCTAACTCCCCTCTCTAACACGTCTATTTCTGTCAACAACTACACAATAACAGCAATTCCCCAAGCTCGGTGCCAGGGAGTCACTCTGGACTCTGCCCTCTCTTTCAAACCACATATTCACTCCCTGGCCACCTCCTGTCGCCTTCAACTATAAAACATCTCCCGCATCCGTCCTTTCCTTTCACCTGACACCACTAAAATGCTAGTGCATGCCCTGGTCATATCCTGTCTGGATTACTGCAACATCCTTCTTTGTGGCTTACCAACTAACAGACTGGCACCACTCCAATCTATCCTGAACTCTGCTGCTCGCCTCATCCATCTCTCCTGTCGCTCCTCCAGTTCTGTGCCTCTCTGCCAATCCCCACACTGGCTGCCAGTCCCACAGCAAATTCTGTTCAAAACTCTAACTCTCGCATACAAAGCTCTCTCCAACCAGGCCCCGCCCTACATCTCATCTCTAATCAACCTAGACGCAGCCACCACTCTGCTGCTGACCTTCTCCTGCCCTCCACCCTGGTCACCTCATCTCACGCCCGCCTCGAGGACTTCTCACGTGCAACTTCAATCTTCTGGAATGCCCTCCCGCACCAAGTCCGCCACTCCACAACTCTCAAAACCTTCAAAGGCGCCCTTAAAACTCACTTATTCAGACAAGCATATAATCTGGCCTAACCAATCTTCTAAAGGGCATACGCCACAAAGCTCAATACTGACTGTTTGTGATCCTTCCCCTTCGTCTTCACCCCTCTTCCTTTAGACTGTAAGCTCGCAAGGGCAGGGCTCTCTCCCCTATTGTATCTTGTACTCAGAATATCCACTGTCAAATCTGTAAAACTGCATTTGAAATAGTATATGTACCGTATGTTTCTACCCTGTCTGTAATTACTACTTTGTATAGCGCTACGGAAGATGATGGCTCTATATAAATAAACAATAATAATAATTCCTGGGATTTGGTCTGCTATAAGGTCAGAAGTCAGTCAGACCGGGAGGCATGAGCACCTGTTAATAGCCTCTTCTGGCATAAATGTCAAAGGACTTAGCTAACTGTAAAAGGAGAGACTAGGTGGTAGAAAGAGAATAGAAAGCCACCAGACTGCAATCTAAACTTTTGCAGGCAACCTAGATTAAATGGCCTAACTGACTATCCTGGGTATTGGTCCACTTCCCCGGGGCACCCACTGCCTGAAACCCCCCCAAACACCCCGAAAACTCACCTCTCCACGCTCCCACGTGACTGCGCTGTCCAATGCCCGCCGACGGACAAGTGACGTCCGTCGACGGACAAGGGATCGTGCCCGCCGCCGCCTCCCGCGCGTCACTTTTGACGTGTGCGCGCCCGCGCCGGCCATACAGAGACGGCCGGCGCGGGCGCGCGCATGTCTAGAGGAGCGCGAGTGAGGCGGCGGCGGCGGCGGAAGCAGCGGCTGGAGAGGTAAGGTTTTTCGGGGGTTTTGGGGGGGTTACACCCCGCGGGACATCCCGATCTCGGATGTCCCGTGGTGTGTGAGGTGATCGGCCCGGGAATCTTATAGATTCCCGGGCCGATCACCCCTGGGTGTTGGCCCACTTTAACTGCCTCAATGGAACTACTATAAGGAATTTACACTAGGAACTACTACAGTGAATGAGACACAAGGGTTTGTTGTTTGCTCAGCCTGACCTTATGTCCATCGGGTCAGGAAAGAAGGCACAGCCCCTTAGGTAAGGTGCCACATGACTGGCCTGAGCTCCTATGGGGAGCTGGACCAGTTTGACCAGTGTGGGGCTGGGGGGAGGGACGAGGGGGAGGCATTATATAAAGGCTAGCGGTTCCTCCCCCTCTCCCTCTTTGACCCCTCTGCCTCCCGACGCTGGACAAGAGCAGTCCCACCTGCCCACTCCTATTTTGGGTTAATTCTGAGATTTTGTTTTTCTGTTTTAATGGCAAGGTGTGTGTAATGTACTGTGGGAGGTGTTTAAATATATATTTTGATTTAAAAAAAAAAAAAAAAAAAAGATAGTAAATGAAAAATAATAAAAAAAGAAAAAAAAAAAAAAAAAAATATATATATATATATAAATTAAATAACTAAAATGATATATATGTTTATATCTTATTATTTTTTTTTTTTTGAGGAACTATGTTTGGCGAAGTAGTTGTGATTATGCTGTTTTAATTAAAATAAAATAAAAAAAAAAATATATATATATATATATAATGTGGATACACAAATAGAATGTGGCAAGGATTGTATGTATTATTTTAAATGTATGGGGGAGGGTTGTATGTTACTGTTTATGCATAGATATTTACTGGTCAGAATTAATTTTGTCACAGCCGATGGGCGGTCTCACCCCTGTTCGGGTCTGAGTGGGCAGGTTAGAGGAGTCCTGAGGTGTAGAAATGCGGCTGTTTTTTCGAACCGAAAAATGAGCCAGGATGGCCAGCATAGGGGTGAGGATGGCTACATTTTTGGGGTAGCCAGGCTGTTGTCATTTTGCACCCTGGCGGTTAGCCCTGGTGAGCTCCGAGCCTAACAGAGATGGCAGCTGAGCTTAAGAAATTGGCTTCTGATTATTTAGGTGTATATAGGATTTTTCTCCTCGTCAATCACGCAGGCTTAGTTTAGATGATTACCACTCAGACTCGATTGAGGGGCTGGAGATTTGTGTTGTCTTGTATTTATTTGTTCAGCTGTGGCCGATTAATAAATGTATCATTCCAAAGATATATACGTTGTGCGTTTTTTTATTGAAGGGAGTTGGGAAGAAAAGCGGGAGATAACATGGAGCTCTAGTACAGTCAAGGCTGCTGTCTGGCTGGCAGGGGCTGGCTCTCTATATCTCCTCTCTATATCTCCTCCACACGAGCTGTCTGCAGAACTGATCTGCCAGGGGAAATATAAAGGAATGCAGGAGAGAAGTAAGAAACTCCCTGAAGCTCTCCATCTACCAGTCACTGCAGAGAGGCTACAACCTGGTGCCATACCTAGACAGGCTGACCCTCCCTAAAGACAGGCAGACCCTGGGTGTCTTTAAAATGAGCACCCACAGCCTGGAGAGGGAGACAGGGTGGCCCACGAAAACACACAAGCCACAGAAGAGCCTTCTGTGCTGGCACTGTGATCAGGGGGCCCTGGAAAGTAAGGCCTAATTCCTGCTACATTGCAGCAAATATTCATTCACCAGGTCAAGTGGGCCACCCCACTGCACAGTCACTTTCTCTGGAGGCCTGCAGAATCTTTCTTCAGCACAGCAAAGCCTCTCTCTAGGCATATCCGCATGCACTACACTTCTTCCAGTACGCAGGAGGTAAGATTTTTTTTCTTGTCTCAGCCTCAGCAGCGATTTGAAGGGGATCTGCCACACTTCCCATTTTATGTGGATGGTTGGGGATGTTCTGCACACTGCATGTTATATGGAGGTGGGAGGATTCTAGACACTGCTTGTTTTTAGGATGGGGGTGGATGTGTCGCACTGCATGTTATGGGGGTGATTCTGCATGTCACTGTGAAACCCAGTGGAGATAACTGACAGCAGCAACAGTCTAAGAGAGTCCATAAGGCTTGTGACAGCCAGTGGAGGAGGTTAGCAGCAGCAGTCTCCCTGAGTCCTTAAGGTCTGTGACAACCAGGCAACAGCAGAAGCCTCATAGCGTCGCTACAGCCTGTGACCAGGTGAGAACTTGCCCAAATAAAGGTGGCAATAAAGAGATGCCAGGGGCAATATACAGATGAATGGAGGAGAGAAGTAAGTAACTCCCAGAAGCTCTCCATCTACTAGTCACTGCAGAGAGGCTACAACCTGGTGTCATACCTAGAGCAGATGACATTAGCACTCCTGAGAAACTTGCATTGCATTTCTTCCTTTATTAAGGGAGGACTAGGAAGGACCTGAAAGATGAAGCTCGGGGATTCAGAGCGGGAACAGGCTCCTGTCATGTTGCTGATGCCGCAGCCTTCTCTGCTCTCAGCCTTGGGTCACGTTGTCTGCATGCATACCTCCCAAGTGTCCCTGATTTGGAGGGACTGTCCCTATTTGGAGGACGTGTCCCCCTGTCCCTCGTTGTTCTCCTTTGTCTGTCTTTGAGGTGTAACATGCAGATCTGCAGCAATAAATGGTTCATTTGCCCATTCAAAGTGTTTATATTGTTGTAACTGTTACAATGTATTGTAAATAATGGGCCTTTATGGAAAATCAATATTGTTAATAATGGTATATATATATATATATATATATGTATATATATATGTATATATATATATATATTTGAATATACAGCAGGGCATGACATGAAGTGGGAAGGCCTAAGGCACGTTTTCCAAGCTAGATAATATCTGCATTCCAAAACCAGAAAATAGAACAAAAGACATCTGAGAGGGCACTAGATAATATCAACATTCTGTGACCACACCATAAAATATACAAACGGCTTCTGGGAATTTCCGGGATGCACCCTCTTTTGCATAACCGGTGGGTCAAGCCCAAGGGAAGAGAAGACTAGGGTCGTAAAAGATCAAAGGAATACCAGAAGCCTACTTTTAGTATAATTAGGAGATGAGGATGGCATCAGGGAAGGGAGGCAGAAGGAGAGGCAAGACGGGGGAGACGGCTTGGAGCGGACACTGCTTGGAGATGAGAAGCTTGTGAGTGCCGTATCAGGAGGGTAATGTGTCTTTCCCTGTATATATGTATGCCAGTCTCATAACTGTATGCCAGGCTCATGTATTGTGTTTGATTTGAGATTTGATTGCATCATTGTGTTGTTTTGTCAACAATATATCTCTTTATTTACTGCGTGTCTCAGTGTCTCTTGCATTTACCAGAAGCCAAAAGAACCTACAGTCTTATAGTCTTATGCGTGTATCCATTGCGTGATTATTGGCCAGATATTGATAATATTGGTATATGTGTTGCCTATTTTAGTCGAGCCGGGCAGGATATAAATATATACATAATATTATTAATATCTAGTTATAATATTGTCTACAAGTGGTGACCCAGGCAGGAGGTATATAATTGTTTACAAGTGGCGACCCAGGCAGGAGATTTAGAGTTATAAATTAATATCTAGATATTGATATAATATCTAGTTATTAATATTAATATTCAATTGTTTACATTTGGCTAAGAGCCATTCAGGAGATATTAATATTATTATTATATTCTCTTGTTTACATTTGGAGAGCCATTCAGGAGATATTGAATATAATATTTCAGTATATCATATTGATATTGTTTACAGTTTGGCTTGCGCCAGCCAGGAGATACTATTAATAATATTATTATTATTATTATTATTAATAGTGTTTACAGTTTGGCTAAGCCAGGCACGAGGCATCTTGTGTATTTGCAGAGCACTGTGTTGTGGTGAATATTGAGTGTATTGTGGTATATAATACAGTGTGCAATTTAATTTCTAGTGTTCTAGGAACGCTGTTGCTATTGGTAACTATAGCATATAAGTGTTGCAATTGATTTGAAGTGCCTTATTTTTATAGACATGGAGGGTCTTGTAAAAAATATTAACAAGGTAAAGAATGCAGAGGGGATTATTAGAGCAATGCAGGGATCCAGTAACCCATGGGCTGAAGCCCAGGATTATGTGTCTAAATGCATTGCTGCTAAGCAAATCTCCAAATCTGAGGGCAAACGCTTTCTGATTTATGGGGCAGTTTGGATTGCAAAGGAGTTTGTTTTGGTGAAAATACAAAATGAAAGCCTCAAAGAGGAGGTAAACTCCCTGGATAAAGCGCTAGGAGCCATGAGGGCATCTACTGAAAGTTTGGGCGCAATTGTGGAGCAGCTGAGAGCTGAGAGCAGAGAATTGCGCAGAAACAATCAGATGATGTCAGAAAAGCTGATAGTCACAGAAAAATAAGTTGAACTTGTGTCTGTGAATATCAGGAGACAGGATGATGTCTTTCCTAGTGCTGCTGAGGAGGTTTCATGTGGATCTTCACCAAATAAGCATATAGACTCGGGGGTGCAGGGTAATTGTATGAGTGAAAATTACCCAAAGGTAGCCCCAAAGGTTAGTGCAGTCACACAAGCTCAAAAGACAGTCTCAAGGCCCCCATTACAAAAAGCAATGCCTAGAATAATTAACTCTGCTGTACCGTGCAGAGACAATGTAAAGAGAGCTAGAAGTGTGAAGTGTCACTCTTGTGGCCAAGCGGATCACATTTCCAGGCTCTGCCCCTCTGCAAAACCAATGTGTAGTAATAAAGCCCAGAGTTATAGAACCCACAAAAGGCAGACAATGGTTTACTCTGCTAGATTTGGGACAGGGAGCTTTAACCAAAAGAAATTTGCTAGGGAGCATTATAGCCAAAGCAAACCTATAAAGTGTGTCCCAGTAAAATGGTTAAGAGCCAGAAATGAATACCTTATGGCAGAAAATCTGCAGTTGAGGAGTGATATGAGCTCACTGATCCAACAGGTTATGGCCATAAGAGAAGAGGTAAGTATGACGGGTAACAGAAGAATGTCGGATGAGCCAAGGCTTGCACCAAAGGTTATAGAGAGGCACCCAGTTAGGTGTTATTAACTCTGTGTGCTTTGTCTTTCAGGTCCATTGGATAAAATCCCGGCTAAGTCTCTGATTAACTCTTCGATTTTTCCATTAGGTTTTGAGGACCTTAACGTGGGCTTTTTTTTGTGTTGGTTTTTTTCTTATGTGCACACGTTTAGGATAAGCCTCAAAGATTAATTTGATAAAAGCAGTCAGGTTATCAAAAATCTAAATTCATTTTTGTTTTTGTTTTTGTAGTTAAAAGACCTGAACTGCTAAGCTGGCATGGACAGGGTTTCGAATATCCCTGATTTCCATAGAAGTGTAAATTTAGTATTTTTTTGTGATTGCGCTATATTTTACGGATTGCGCATATTTAATAACTAGTGCCAGCCTAGTGTATGTAGGAGTTCTCCCAGGTGTCACTGACAGGCTGTGTGGAATGCTCTGTTGCTGGGGCTGCAGTGTCATTCCAGGCTGATTAGCATTTCTATACAGCCAGGGTCTTTCCAGTGACAATACATTGGGAACCAGTTTTTAAGCTTTTTTTTCCTTTTACAATGAACAATGAAAAGGTTAAAATTCATATTTTAGCCTGTTCATTGGATCAATCATTTTAAATTGTGTGCTTGTAAGCTATTTTTGCTGTTAGGTTATTGGAGTGGGAACCATTATTTTTTTTCCTAAGTAACTTTTTTTTGTAGTTGGTACACAGGCACACAATTTGAAACTATCTGTTTGTTTGTTTTCTTACTCTGAATGGTATGAAGTGGGCGAGCAGCTTTTCTCCCCATTTTCTTCACAAGTTTTAATTTAAATGTTATGAAGTGGGCGCGGTTTAGTGCTTAGGATTGTTCAATATGGTCAACATACTAGGTCTGCATTAGGTGGACCTATTATCTTATGGATGTGTGTTATAATATGTTGTATATTGTTGTAAAATAACCTTTAAACAGTATTTTTTCCATAGATAGCCCAGATATGCCCTTGATTTGAGTTTGCAGAGACGGAGGGGATTATTGATATAGCATAGTGGCAATCTTATTTTTCTTGGGTTGTAGCTTGAATCCTCAAAGCCACATCTACAGAGTCACACTTTCTTTTGTTCAAGGTTTTCTTTCAGACATTTCCACCGTAATACGCCGTTTGTTATGTTGCATTATGTTTATGCTCTGTGACCAAAAATCTATTTCTTGGAGTCTGCTGTGTATCACTGTGTTGGAGAGTATATCACCGATTGCTTCTAATATTGCAGATGTACTGTTGCTGTAACTCCTTATGGTCTGTGGGAACTGTCAAAGTACATGTGCACCCATAACAATATGGGCAGTTCTGATGCTGTGCACCATGAAACCATGGGCAGTTCTAATGATATGCACCCATGACAATATGGGCAGTTCTGATGCTGTGCACCATGAAACTATGGGCAGTTCTGATGATGTGCAGTCATAACCATATGCACTGTCACGCTGTGCACTCAGTATATTATGGACTGTCACCTTGTGCACCCACCTCGCTGATGATAATACAGGCCTTGGACACTCAGTGACAGCTTATAAAGCAGTGTCTGCAATGGAAGTCGACTGATGTGTGTCCAGCAGGAACGGCAGTGAATAAATCCGGATGTCACCAGATTTGGTCACCCAAAATCACATAAGCGGTTATGGATGGTGTAAAAATATGAAATATGTTTGATGATCTGTTGAAGAAGGTGTGGCATTAAAACAGTATGTGGTGGCGGAAGGATGCAGGCTGTAACTTGAAATACTGGGGGTTGTGATAACATTGTGCGGTAATATATCGGGTCCCATCGGTCTCAGCAAATTTGAAGCACTTACATGTTATATATTTGTGAGACCTCGATATATATATATACATATAAATATAATATATATATCTCTGTCTCAAGTGGGCGATATGTAAATAATGGGCCTTTATGGAAAATCAATATTGTTAATAATGGTATATATATATATATATATATATATATATATATATATATGTATATATGTATATATATATATTTGAATATACAGCAGGGCATGACATGAAGTGGGAAGGCCTAAGGCACGTTTTCCAAGCTAGATAATATCTGCATTCCAAAACCAGAAAATAGAACAAAAGACATCTGAGAGGGCACTAGATAATATCAACATTCTGTGACCACACCATAAAATATACAAACGGCTTCTGGGAATTTCCGGGATGCACCCTCTTTTGCATAACCGGTGGGTCAAGCCCAAGGGAAGAGAAGACTAGGGTCGTAAAAGATCAAAGGAATACCAGAAGCCTACTTTTAGTATAATTAGGAGATGAGGATGGCATCAGGGAAGGGAGGCAGAAGGAGAGGCAAGACAGGGGAGACGGCTTGGAGCGGACACTGCTTGGAGATGAGAAGCTTGTGAGTGCCGTATCAGGAGGGTAATGTGTCTTTCCCTGTATATATGTATGCCAGTCTCATAACTGTATGCCAGGCTCATGTATTGTGTTTGATTTGAGATTTGATTGCATCATTGTGTTGTTTTGTCAACAATATATCTCTTTATTTACTGCGTGTCTCAGTGTCTCTTGCATTTACCAGAAGCCAAAAGAACCTACAGTCTTATAGTCTTATGCGTGTATCCATTGCGTGATTATTGGCCAGATATTGATAATATTGGTATATGTGTTGCCTATTTTAGTCGAGCCGGGCAGGATATAAATATATACATAATATTATTAATATCTAGTTATAATATTGTCTACAAGTGGTGACCCAGGCAGGAGGTATATAATTGTTTACAAGTGGCGACCCAGGCAGGAGATTTAGAGTTATAAATTAATATCTAGATATTGATATAATATCTAGTTATTAATATTAATATTCAATTGTTTACATTTGGCTAAGAGCCATTCAGGAGATATTAATATTATTATTATATTCTCTTGTTTACATTTGGAGAGCCATTCAGGAGATATTGAATATAATATTTCAGTATATCATATTGATATTGTTTACAGTTTGGCTTGCGCCAGCCAGGAGATGCTATTAATAATATTATTATTATTATTAGTATTGTTTACAGTATCTCCTATCCATCAATCAATGAGGGGGTGTGGCTTAATTTACATATTGTCCAAATTTCCCATTCTGAAAAGTTGGGAGGTATGTGCATGATGGTGCCTGCACCAAGCTATGTGTTGTTTCTGCCTTTCATCACAGGCTGTCAGGTAAATGCCCAGGTAGATGCACTTTGCTCCTTGCATGTAAGGATGGGGGTTGCCGCACTGAATTCAGCCTGACTGACTGCTGACATGATTGGCGCTCTGTTAAACCTTAAAGTGGACCAATCACCAGGTCCTGGAGTCTAAAAGACTATAACACCAGCTGCTTGACTGTCCCTGGGGCATCCCAATTGGGGATGTCCCACTGTGTGAATCTCCTGCAGTAGCCCAAAATCCTTTACCTTTCTGCAGGTCCCTCGCTGGACTTAGGCCACATCCATTCAGATAGGTTGGGTGCGGGAGTGTGCCTTTAACTGCAGGAAAACCAGGAATGCGGATGCTTCCTATGGCAACGATCAGTTTAGAACAATGGTAATATACCATTCATCACTGCACATGGTATAAAACGATTATTGGATGAGATCCCGCACATGCACTGCGAGAACAGCAGAAAGCTGAGTTGTGTGGGCAATTCACACCGCAGGGCATCCCAAATCAGGATACCCCAGGGACAAGATCCTACCACCAGGATAGTAAAAATCCTGGTTATAGGTCCCCTTTAAACACACACACACACACACACACACTCTATAGATCAATGTGTTTATCTGGCTGGCAATTGTTGTTCTTCAAAATGGGCTCTTTGTTTGTTAAAGCAGACCAAATCCCCCCTGTATGGCTGCATATATTATGCATATCTTATGCTGCACGAACTTCCAGGCAATCAGAATCAATTGGCATGCAATATTGTGCCCCGCAATCTTTTCTGAATGAATGGATTGCCAGGCACCCCTTGGCAGCCGCTCTGTATTTGTTAGTCTGGTTGAAGCTGCATCGTGATCAGGGCTGTATTTAGGGTTCATGCTGCCCTAGGCACTATATGTGCGTCCACCCCCCCCCCCCCACCAAGTGGGAGAGGTGGAGTGAGTGTAACACCCAGTAGAGGAGGCTACAACAGCGGAATACATGTGGGATGCAGCAAGAGAGCAAGTCAGCTAAGGTGATGGTGACTGAAACAAGGTTCAGGAGTGAGTAGAGATAGTTCATTAGTGCTTGTTGTGTGTGTGTTGTTGGCAGATGCCTGCACCTGCGTAAAAAAGCACTGTTAGCATCCATGATCAGGGGTGAACCTATACTCTCTGCTGCCTGGGGCGATCTTTAGTTGACTAGCTAATTGTCTAAGAAAAATACCACTATCCCCAGCTGCCTTAATGGGGCAGTCGTGGCCTAGAGGTAATGGCGCAGACATGTGACCAGAGGGTGGCAGGTTTGATTCCCAGCATCCATGATCAGGGGTGAACCTATACTCTCTGCTGCCTGGGGCGATCTTTAGTTGACTAGCTAATTGTCTAAGAAAAATACCACTATCCCCAGCTGCCTTAATGGGGCAGTCGTGGCCTAGAGGTAATGGCGCAGACATGTGACCAGAGGGTGGCAGGTTTGATTCCCAGTCCTGGGATTTGACTGAAATGCTCTTAAGTAAGGTACCTAACCCCCAAGTGCCATAATTAGGGCAGCCCACTGCTTCGGGATGTGTATACCCAATGCATGGATGGGTTAAATGCAGAGAATACCTGCACATGTGCTATCTATACCACAGAAAAAAGTCTTATCGAAAGATATCACAGAATAAACTGTATCCAGATATAAAGCAGTGGGCCGCTAGCCAAACTATTTTTTTTACCTTTTGTTGAGTCGAGAGTCAAAACTTTCATAGTCTGGTTGTTCGGCAGCTTTAGGCTCCTGCTAACAGAGCCCACAGTTAACAGGCATAGTACAAGAAGATCAACCCAAACCCCACAATTAATAATCAGAACCCCAAACACAACTGGTGGCTTTGCCAATCCAGCTTTCACAATGATTAGCCAGTTAAGCAGAGCTTCAACTATAGCCACCGAGAGCAGGGGACTGGCCACCCGTCGCGGGCCACGTGAGTCACATTTTTTATTTTTAAAGTAGACTCTAAAAGACTCCAGGGTCAGCCGACTAAGTGTGATTTGGGATGCCCCACTGTTAGCCCCCCACAGTGGCCTGCAAACCCCTTACATTTCCGCCAGTCCCTCGCTGCAACTGCCGCTGCATCCCAGGCATCCCTGCTGCAAAACGTGCTCCTGCGCCCTACCATTCAAATAGACTGGGCGAGGGAGCGTGCATTTTCTGCAGGGGAACTAGGGATGCTGCTGCTTTCGCTCCCTAAGCCGACGCACAGTTCAAAACAATGGCATAAGTATACACGGCATAGCACAGAACAGTATTCACAAACCTTTCCTGTATCCAACAGCTCATGCATGTCTCTTCATGCATGACCATACCTCCAGATTTCTCAAAGCTGTAAAGAGGGACACATTTAAGCCACACCTGGCCACACCCCCAACCACGCCCACAGTCACACCCTTAAAGGGAAACAGCACCTAAGAATTAAAAATAAATAAATAAATAATAATACAGTGAGGGGCATCCCTCCAATACAACCAGTAAGGGGCATCCCCCATTGCAGCCAATTAGGGGCATCCCTTGTTACAGCCAGTTAGGGGCATTCCTCATTACAGCCAGTTAGGTGTAACACAGCACACACACACACACACACACACAGCACACACACAGACACAAACACACACACACAGGACACACATACACAGACACACACACATACATAGACACACAGACAGACACACACACACACACACACACACACACACACACACACACACACACACATAGACAGACAGACAGACACACACACACATACAGACACGTAGACACACAGACACACACAGACACAAACACACACACACATAGACACACAGACAGACACAAACACACACACACACATAGACACAGACACACAGACAGACACATAGACACACACACATATACACACAGACAGACATAAACACACAGATAGACACACACACAGACACATAGACACACACACATACAGACACAAATACATAGACATACACATAGACACACAGACAGACACAAACACACACACACACACATAGACACAGACACACACACACACAGACAGACACATATACACACACACATATACACACAGACAGACATAAACACATAGACACACAGATAGACACAGACACATAGACACACACACAGAGACACAAAAACACACACAGAGACACAAAAACACACACATAGACACAAACACACACACATAGACACACACACACACACACACACAGACACATAGACACACACATATACACACAGAAAGACACAAACACATAGACACACACACAGACACAAACACACACATAGACACACAGACAGACACAAACACACACACATAGACACACAGATAGACACAAACACACACACACACACACACATAGACACACAGACAGACACAAACACACACACAGACAGACACAAACACACACACAGATAGACACAAACACAGACACACATAGACACACAGACACAAACACACACACATAGAAACACAGATAGACACAAACACAAACACATAGACACACAGACAGACACAAACACACACACAGACACACAGACAGACACAAACACACACACAGACACACACAGACACACAGACAGAGACAAATACACACACACACACACACACACAGACACAAACACACACACACACACACACACACACACAGACAAACACACACACATAGACATACATACACAGACACAAACACACACTCACCAGTTCTACAATTTCCCCTCCTCTGCGATCTCCCGAGAAACATAGAAAATTGACGGCAGAAGGAGACCATACGGTCCATCTAGTCTGCCCTTATGTATATACTGTATGTTCTCTTTATCTTAGGATAGATGTATTCCAGGCATGTTTAAATTCAGTGACTGTTGGTTTTTCAACTATCTCTGCTGGAAGTTTGTTTCAAGCATCTACTACTCTTTCTGTAAAATAATATTTTCTATCATTGCTCCTGATCTTCCCCCCGACTAGCTTCAGGTTGTGCCCCCTTGTTCTATCACCTTCAGCTTAGCTGCAGTAATTGGCTCCTTCCTGGAGCCACGCCCCCACCCACTGAACCACCAATCAAATTAAAGAAGTGAAAAAAAAAAAACCTGCCTCTCAGACTCCTGGTCTCTCAGACGTCCGCTGCCGCCGGCACAGAGTGTTCGGCTATGCGCTTATACTCGGAGCCAGAAGCAGTGGGCGTCTGAGAGGCCGTGGCAAAGCTCCGGGCGACGGTGCGGAACAACTGCATGCACCGCGGGACGCGGGACCACAGATGAAGAATCGGAAAATCAGGACAGTTGGGGGGGTATGCTGTGACTGTCATTCAGCAAATGGCTCCCATTGACTTCAATGGAGAGTGCAATTGGCTACATGCCCAGGGGGACATACGCTCCTGCCCCAGCCTATCTGAATGGATGGGGTGGGAGTGTGCGCACAGCCTGAGGATGCTGAAGATTGAAAGCAATCAGAGCAAACGGCCCTGGCAAACGGCCCTGATTGGCCAAGAGCCCCAACATGCACCACTGGGACCAGGAAGGATGAGTGATTACTGGCACCCCAGGGGCTTAACCTAGCAGGGCAAGTCAGGGATGTTCCTGAGGCTGGCCAGGCTGGATTTTGCTCCACTTTAACCCTTCACCTACACACACACACACACACACAAACACTTACCCCCAACTCCACACACATTGTAAAAACATATCAGAACCAGTTTTGGACAGCCCTAAAGTCTAAAGAGCTCCAGGGCTGATCCCCTGGGATAGCCACAATACTTAGTGTTCCATTGATCCCACAGTGCATGCGCAGCCAGAGTTGGCATCTCCACAGCGAGCATGCGAGCAGGAGGTTCCTGGCACTTCATTTATTCAGAATAGATTGCAGGGTGATAATTTTTTAAAAATTATTTTGAAAATTATTCTAATTTTCTGTAAGCCTGCACATGCGCCAGGTACGATTTTTGGCATTACCTGGGCTTTCACATACAGGGACATCCCCAATCAGGTTTACCAGCTTTTAAAGTGAATCTAAAAGATTCCCAGGGATCGGCTGCTGGCTTTCCACAAGGCATCCCGATTCCAGATATCCCACCCCCCAGGGCACCCGTAAACACTCACTTTTCCCCTCTCCAGTGCGTAGACTCTCATCCAAACAGAACTGTTTGCCAAAGGATGTAAACACTGCAACAGGCTCTTATTGGATGAGAGACTGTACATGCGCCATTGGACTGAGGAGAGGTGAGTTTTACTGGGCGAACTGGGGGGTTTCATATAGCAGGGCATCCCAATTCAGGATGCCCTGAGGGCACGGAACAAAACCCGGAAAGACACAGTCCCAGGTTTTGTTCCATCTTGGGGGCTCACACAATGGGGCATTCTGGAAAAGGAAGCCCCAAGGTCCCTTGATCAGCCTGCCTGCTGGTTTGTCCACTCTACCCCCCCCACTAAGTTAACCCCCACAACCCTCAAGCGGTAAGTCCTACCATGAGGTCAGCATCCATAGTGGAGTCCACTCGCACATGTGCACAGTAAACAGGCAACATCTGATTGAGCAGCACGCCCCACCAACTCCCGCAATTAACTGGCACACCGCTCCGGTCTTGGAAAGGATACAGACGGTGGCTGCGAGCAGGGGCGGGGTGGGGGTGGAGCACCTGGCAGAACCACGCCCCACCCAACTCCTGCACTTAGCTGGCACGCCACTTCCATCTTAGAAGGGATACAGGCGGCGGCTGCGAGCAGGGGCGGGTGGGGGTGGAGCACCTGGCAGGACCACGCCCCACCAACTCCCGCAATTAGCTGGCACACTGCTCCCATCTTAGAATGGAGACAGACAGTGGCTGCAAGCAGGAGCGGGGTGGGGGTGGAGCACCTGGCAGGACCGCGCCCCTCCCAACTTCTTCACTTAGCTGACACGCCGCTTCCATCTTTGAAGGTAGACAGACGGTGGCTGCGAGCAGGAGCGTGGTGGGGGTGGAGCACCTGGCAGGACCATGCCCCTCCCAACTCCTTCACTTAGCTGGCACGCCAATCCTATCTTAGAAGGGAGACAGGCAGTGGCTGCGAGCAGGGGCGGGTGGGAGTGGAGCACCTGGCAGAACCACTCCCCACCCAGCTCCGGCACTTAGCTGGCACGCCGCTTCCATCTTAGAAGGGAGACAGGCGGCGGCTGTGAGCAGGGGCGGGGTGGGGGTGGAGCACCTGGCAGAACTACGCCCCACCAACTCCCGCAATTAGCTGGCACACCGCTCCCATCTTAGAAGGGAGACTGACGGTGGCTGCAAGCAGGGGCGGGGTGGGGGTGGAGCACCTGGCAGGACCACGTCCCCCACCAACTCCTGCAATTAGCTGGCACACCACTCCCATCTTAGAAGGGAGACAGACAGTGGCTGCGAGCAGGAACAGGGTGGGGGTGGAGCACCTGGCAGGACCACGCCCCTCCCAACTCCTGCACTTAGCTGGAACGCCGCTTCCATCTTAGAAGGGATACAGGCGGCGGCTGTGAGCAGGGGCGGGGTGGGGGTGGAGCACCTGGCAGGACCACGCCCCTCCCAACTCCTGCACTTAGCTGGAACGCCTCTTCCATCTTAGAAGGGATACAGGCAGCGGCTGCGAGCTGGGGCAGGGTGGGGGTGGAGCACCTGGCAGGACCACACCCCTCCCAACTCCTGCACTTAGCTGGAACGCCGCTTCCATCTTAGAAGGTAGACAGGTGGCGGCTGCGAGCAGGGGCGGGGTGGGGGTGGAGCACCTGGCAGGACCATGTCCCTCACAACTCCTTCACTTAGCTGGTACGCCGATCCCATCTTAGAAGGGAGACAGGCGGCGTCTGCGAGCAGGGGCAGGGTGGGGGTAGAGCACCTGGCAGGACCACGCCCCTCCTAACTCCTCCACTTAGTTGGCACACCAATTCCGTCTTAGAAAGGAGACAGGCAGCAGCTGCGAGCAGGGGCGGGGTGGAGGTAGGGCACCTGGCAGGACCACGCCCCACCAACTCCCGCAATTAGCTGGCACACCACTCCTGTCTTGGAAAGGAGACAGACGGTGGCTGTGAACAGGGGCGGGGTGTGGGTGGAGCACCTGGCAGGACCACGCCCCTCCAAACTCCTGCACTTAGCTGGCACGCCGCTTCCATCTTAGAAGGGAGACAGGCAGCGGCTGCGAGCAGGGGCGGGTGGGGTAGAGCATCTGACAGGACCACGCCCCTCCCAACTCCTGCACTTAGCTGGCACGCCGCTTCGGTCTTAGAAGGTAGACAGGCGGCGTCTGCGAGCAGGGGCGAGGTGTGGGTGGGGCTGGGGCAGAGAGGGGACGAGGAGGGCTGCCCGCACAGTTAGGTCCTCTGTCTATTGTGGCGCATAACGGCAATGTCAAAGAGCAGAAACAGGGGGGAGGGGATAAAACAGAAAACTGTCCAGCGCTCGCCTTCCTCCCCGCAGCACCGCCGACCATGAAGCGAACATCTCTAAGTGCAAGTTGATTTCTATTTAGTCAAATTGTTGCTGGCCACCACCCCGTACCCTCCCCTATCTTTAGCTCCACCCTAGGCACGTGCCTACCTTGTGGCAAATACGGCCCTGATCGTGGAAATAGTGTTGATTTTCAGATATAATAGCAGAATGTACTTTATCTCAGGGTGTTGTAGCTCTACAGCTTTAAAGTATGGCCTATACAGGAATCTGCTCCACTACTATCAAATTTCCTATAAAAAACACAGACTTTGATGGACCAACTCTCATTGTGCAGAGCATTTTATTCCTATTAACCCACCTGGAACTGCAGACCTGCCCTCAAAACAATCCGCACACTGCTCAAGTAACTGGAATAGCAGACCCCCCTGACAGACAGCTGTTGCCCGCTGGCCACCGCTTTTCCAGTTTACAGCAAGCTCAGTACAGGTATTATGCTATATGTAAGTTATGTCGAAAATATAAATATAAAAAATATATATGGTTCTATGCATGAGTCTTAAAGTAGAACAAAACCCACTGGGGCTGGCAGACTTCGGATCTTCCCCACAGAGGTAATCAGGCGGCCCTGGAGTCTAATAAGGATGAGTTTTAGTCCGCTTTAAAGTCGTATCTGACTCCAGAAAGGCTCATGTAGAGGCTTCAGTTCATGCCAGCAGGTAAGTCTCTATTGGAATCAATAGGCTGGTCGGATTGTTTTCAGAACAATTCAGAATATTTATGACAATTCGGGGGGGGGGGGGGGGGTGCTAAGGCATAATTACAAGAACAAATACTATTAGGATGGTTTATATATAATTGACGCCAGGTAAGTTGATGATTTAACATATTATTTAGGTAGATCAAAGGTCATAGAGACTTCATGGATTATACATTTGAACCTATATTTTGATTCTGGTGAAAGAGTGACCATACAGCCTCTAATATTTCCACCTGAGGGGTCGGTGAGGATTGGGAGGCATTTCAAATGGATGTTTTGTGGGCTTAGTGAGTGCAGAGTAAGAGTATAAATATTTGTCATTTGCAGACAGAGGGCCTCATTCATGAAGGGATAGCGACAGGTGGTGCCTTGTAAGAGGCAGGGAGCCGCAGGTGAACGCCAGACACGGCACACAATTCTACATTTATGAAGTCGAATCTGGTGAGCGACTGGAACAACGCCATGTAGTGTATTCATAATAATCATTTTCCCAGGCTCGGCGTTCAGCCTTGCAGAGCGCAACGTTTTACCTCTCGCTACCTGCTGCTCTCCCATACATTTCTTTGGACAATCCTTAAATCTCTTTACTGACCCCAATTTTGTTTTTTTAAATAAAAACTGAAATCTTTCTGACATGTATCCTGGCCTAGAAAATTACATTTTTGAAAACTTTTTTTGATTAATAATATTTTTAAGCAGAATTGTCCTTACACGTCTGGTATTAAAGTGTTCATGTTACAATGTAGTAACAATGTAATTCCATATGTTTTCGCTTTGTTACTACTGAATACATGTTCAAAAACATACTTTAATCACACAGCCTCTGGCGTTATGGGCTACAACTACCCGATTTTGAGTGCCGGCACTGTTTGAGGCTGTTTTTTTGATGAATGTGGTGTACTGTATTGCATTGGTGCTACCGTTCGCTCCCACAACTGTGACTCACACAACATATTCATCAATGCCGGCCAGCGAGGTGCTCTGAAACAAAGAACCATGGCGACTACAGCGACTATTAGCGCTCACTCTGAAATCCGCGCTACAGACGCTCATCTGTCACTACCTGGCGTTAGTAATGAATCAGCCTGAATGTAATTTATAACACAAGACCATGAACAAAACTGCTAAATATTGTATTAAAAAATCAATAAGGGATTAATGTTCGGTGAACTGGTAAAGCAAGGGGTACAATCCATTGCAAAAGTGGCGCTTCCCTATAATCTTGTGGATTAAATTGAAAATTCCACATTCCCCTTTTATTTAATACTATGGAAGTTGGAAACAGACAACAGGAGAAAATGAAAGGTTTCTTTACATGTTGTATTTTTTTAGATGGTCAGTTGTAGTGACAAAGGTTCTTTAAGGATTATTTTCACTTTCTTTACCCTGGTAACAAGCATCATTCTGTAGCACCACATTTTCATTAGCAGTTTGACGTCAAGCTCAAGTAAATATTTGCAGGAAACTTTACCTGAGGTGCAGATGGCTCTTTGCTTCAAAGGATAATTGTTGCTTCTAATAAACCAGTTCTACCTGTAAATGCAATCAAACAAAGAAACATACTAATTCCATCAAAATGATCAAGATGGAGAGGACAGCTAAAGCCCAGCTCTAGCTAAAAGAACACTAGATTGGTTCTAATCTGTGTTTCGCTCTATTCAAAGATAGAATGAACATGATGGTTGGCACTGGACCTAAAGACATATTGTAGTGGTTGCTAAGTAGATTTGTTGACTCTGTCTGTAGTTCTGCACTACTACTTAGCAGTGGGTCATCTCAACCCGGACCGCCCCACTGCGTATCGCTGCCATTAAAATAAAATACCGGGTGTTGGGATACTTACCACTTCCAGGCCTTTTCCTGCGGCGGCTGTGGCACAGCCTATCAGAATCGCGGCCAGCGATGATAGGCTTGCCCTCTGGCCGCACTGAAAGGCTGCTCACGTGGGAGTGATGCGGCAATGTCTGTAGTTCTGCTTTAATAGGTGGAGTTGTGAGGAACAGAATATTCCAGAATGTCGTACAAATATTGAATACATGTGAACCATTCGATATAGTGAGCCCATTACCCAGCTATGCCCCCCTATGCTACCCTTATATGGAGTATAGAAAAGAGTAACACACAGGTATTGGAATGTGACCTGGGCCATCTCTAGAGGAACAGTGGGCAGTTCAGGAGCAGGTATCGGAGGATCCACAGGGCAACATGTCTAATGTAGGAAGGTTGGAGGGACGAGAGGGATGTGATCTCTTGACCCCCCCAGCAGTGGCGTTGCTAGGGCTGGTGTCACCCGGGGCGGTAGGAAATGGTGTCACCCCCCCCCCCCCCCAAAGAAAAAAAAATTTTGTATGTTGAAAGAACTCAATGTTAATGCTCTTAAAAAATAACGTTTATTTTAAATGCAACCTTTACTGAATAAATAAAAAAAATTACTTAATTAAATAACAAAAAATTCAACAGGAATAAAATAAATAACACAAAATTAAACAAAAACAAATGCAAGTGCACTTAAAAGAACATGCCAATAAAGTCAAAACTTTGTTTTTCTGGTTTTCAAAGCTGCAAAACTGTTAACTACTTCATCAAAATCAATGGTTTGCACTAATTCGCTTTCAACAGACAACAAAGCAAGGTCAGAAAGCCTAGACTGTCCCATTGTAGATCTCAGATAATTTTTGATAAGTTTCAGCTTTGAAAAGCTCCTCTCGCATGAAGCCACAGATACACAGATTGTAAGAAATAATTTTAGACAAAGTGAAAGGTGTGGGAGAGATTCAATAAAATCCCATTCAGCTATGAAGGTCAAAACTTGTAAAGCTGTCCAATCTGTGACTTTATCTAGGTCCAACTTTGCAGCTGTTAGGTGTCTTCTCAGCCTTGGTATCTCCAGTAACAGCTCACTCTCAGATACCTCATCATAGAAATTGGTCAGTTTCGGAATAGACACCTTTAATTCTTCTTCAGTGGCAGATATGAGACTCTTTGCTTGAATAGCCTCAAACATACCTGCTACTTCCAGGATGGCTCTTAATCTGGTCTGGAGTTCCAAATGAAAGCGATCAATGCACTCAAGCATCGCTCTCTTATTTTCTTCTTGAAGACTTGTCCTTCCAGCATCTCTTGCCGGTTCCCCTGCCATCCTTTTCTTGAACCTGGCTCTTCTCTCTACTGCAATTCCATACTCATCAGCTTTTAAAAGTGCCTGCTGAATTGCAGTGTCGACCAGGTGACTGCGCTCCTCACACAGAAAAAGTCTTAGTGACTCAAGCTTTGTCACCACTTTATCAAGACTTAAGCCCTTAGTCTGTAGGTACTGCTGTGCATCATCAACTTCCCTCAGGACATCAGACCAAAAGTGCAGGTAGCATAGAAAAGTAAAGTCACAGACAGCAGGTAGAAGACCCTGTGCTGCTCCTCTTGTGTCCATATTTTCACATGGTTCACAAAGAGTTTCAAGTGCCGACACAAACATGTCAAATTTGTCTTTTACTGGCTTAACTGCTGCATGATGAGCACTCCAGCGTGTTGTAGAAAGTCTTTTTACTGACACTCCAGTACGCTCAATTAACACATCCCAACGATGAGTGGAAGCGGCAAAAAAAGAAAACATTGCCTGAAGAGTTCCAAAAAAAGTCACACAAGATGCATTTTCAGCAAAAGAGTGCTGACCACACAAGTTAAGGGAATGGTCAACACATCCATTAAAAACAGCCTTTCTGTTTTTTTCCATTAGAATGGATTGTACACCTCCATGGATACCAGCCATAGTAGCAGCATTATCATAACCCTGAGAGCGGCACATCATTATGTCTAGGCCATCACTTTCTAATTTTTTAAGAATGTCAGAACTGAGGTCAGTAGCCTTTTTCCCTTTTAAAGGGAAAAATCCTAAAAATACTTCTTTTACCTCAACTTTCCTAGTGATGTGTACATATCTGATCACTTCAGACATCTGATCAGTATGTGATACATCGGGTGTGCTGTCAAACATGATGCCAAAGTACTTTGCAGACTTTATGTCTGTTACAATCTTCTCCTTCACATGATTTGCCAGGACACTTATAAACTCATTTTGAGTTTGTGGAGAAAGATAGGAGACAGACACGTTCAGTTTACAGGTGTGCCGCTTTAACCTAATTAGGTGTTCTTTGAGTACTGGATCATACTTTGAAAGCAACTCAACCATTTCAAGAAAGTTTCCTTTATTCAATGAAGACCCATCTTCCTTGTGGCCTCGAAATGCCAGATTTTGCTTGGCAAGAAACAATGTGATGTCAAGCAATCTGTGCAAAATGTCCCTCCACTTTTTCTTCTCAGTCTCCATCCTAGAAAGAGTTTGGGCATCAATGGTTTCATGCAGCCTCAGTCCTGCTGCCAAAGTTTTCCATTTTTCCAGGGAGTTTAAGTGCTCTTCCGATGTCTCATGACTATATACCTTTGGGTTCAGTTTCCACCACTTCTGAAACCCAGTGACAAATTTGGATGTTGTACCTGTAATACAGACGGCAAAAAGCCGGCAACAAAAGCAATATAAATTCCTACTGACAGGTGAGTAAACCATCCATGTCCTCAGAATTTTCTCTCCGTTTGGCATGACCTTGTAGAACCACACTTTTGAAAGTTGACGTTCTTCTCCCTTTGGTGTAGCTTTTGCATGAGGCCTTTTTGTGACACTAAAAGGACCATCTTTTTTCTGAACAGAAGTACTTCCTCTTTTCACAATTTCTACCCGAAAATGATCTGGAACAGGTATCTCCCAGAAGGACACATCAGATAAAATTTGCAGATCTTGACTGCACTCATCTCTTTGATAGTATCAGGACTATGGCTTGCATCACTTTCAGCAATCTCTTCAGTTTCAGATTCTGTAATTTCCATTCCTTTCCCTTTTGCTTCTATTTCCGCTCCATGCTCTTCTTCAGAGTCTGCCATTTCCACTTCTTGCTCCTCTGTAGAAAGATTTCTAGAAAACACTTCCGAAGACTCGGCTTGGTCAATTAGCGCAATGTCTTTTGAAGAACCCTGGCCATCATCTGGTCTTTTGACATATTTGAGCATGGATCCAGCAAGGGTTTTAACCGATTCCATTTTTGCTTCTTTTGCTTTCCGTTGCTGGTATCCACTTGGCCTTTTTGACTTATGCACTCCATGTGGCATGGTGGAATGTTCCCTTAGCAATTCAGACTTTGCTTTCTGAGACCCAATCGAAAAAAAGAGGACAAAATGAAAACATATAATTTGTTTCTTAGGCTTCTGATATGTTGCTAACGGTATGGATAGACTGGTTTTCCTAGGGAGTAATTTCTCATTAGTTGGATGTCTCATCTATTTGTATGGCCTGTCTGACGATAGTACACAAACCATATATTACACTATCCCTTGGTTTAAACCACCCACTTTGTGGCATCAGCATACAATTTTTGTTGTGGTAAAAGTAGAATGGTCGTTGTATATGTTTTCTTTTGTATTGGGTGACTTAAAGGGGTACTCCCCTGGAAAACATTTTCTTTTAAATCAACTGGTGCCAAAAAGTTAAACAGTTTTGTAAATGACTTCTGTTAAAAAATTCCAATCCTTCCACTACTTTCCAGTTGCTTTTATAATCCACAGGAAATTCAAAAGGAGAAGAACTTCCTTTCTGCCTGACCACAGTGCTCACAGCTGACACCCCTGTGCAATTTAAGTAACTGCTCAGAATAAGAGGTTTAATATAGGGATTCCTAAATTGCACAGGGGTGTCAACTGTGAGCACTGTGGTCAGGCAGAAAGGAAGTACTTTTCCTTTTGAATTTCCTGTGGATTATAAAAGCATCTGGAAAGTATTGAAAGGATTGTTTTTTTTAATAGAAGTAATTTACAAACTTTCTGGCACCAGTTGATTTAAAAGAAAATGTTTTTCAGGGGAGTACCCCTTTAAATAATAGATAGCGGAGGTGCAGTAGACATCACATATCTAGATTTTAGTAAGGCTTATTAATGTTTTCCAAATAGACTTATCAACAAACTGCAGACATTGATCATGGCCTGGGACCACGGACCCACCAGCAATGTTCCCTCTAAGCCGGAACAGCTGCTGAGCGGAATCGTGAGGGACCTGGGCAATGCTCGATGAAAGGTAGGCAATCGGAAAAAAATAAGATGGTACATATACTAAAAAAAGCAAAGCGCATTAAAGTGGACCAACACCCAGGATAGTAAAAATCTAAAAATATTGGTCCACTTCCTTGGGGCTTCCTGATCAGGTTTGCCCCACTATGTGAAACCCCCCAGATCACCCTAAAAAAAACTCACCTTACCTCGCTCCTACGGCACATGCGCGGGCGCTCATCCAATCAGTGAGCTCAGAGCCACTGAGCTATGGACATCTAAGCTCAGCGGCTCTGAGTACGCTGGCAGCCGCATCTCGCGCTTCCCTCTAACAGGGAGCGCGCCTGCGCCAGTCATTCACAAATGGCCGACGTGGGCACGCGCCCTGCTAGAAGGAAGCGCAGAATGCAGCCGCGGCCCGCGCATGCGCTGTTGGAACGGGGATCAGGTAAGGCATACTGGGCGTCCTGGGGGGTTTCACATAGCGGGGCATCCCGATTTCGGATGCCCCGGAGGGAGGGATCGGATAGACGATTCCCGGAACCATCTGGCCTGGGTGTTGGTCCACTTTAAACACAAATATATAATGATATTTAGTTTTACTTTCAAGAATTGCACTTTATATAGGCAACACGGAAAGTCCAAAACACAGTAGAGGGTCTGTAACATTACTGAGCCTGTTTGTATGTAAGCTTTAAAGGTACATCACCTAGAGGTAAGAAAAACAGATACATCTGTAGTAGGTCTACAAAATAAAAAAATATACAACTCGGTCCAGCCTTAGCCCCAATCTCTGTCCCTCAGTACAGCCAGTAGGGCATCCCTCAGGACAGTCAGTGGGGCATCCCATCCCTAAGGACAGTCCGTGGGGGCATCCATCATAATAAGACAGCACTTTAAGGTGGACACAAAGCCCAGAAAATGGGAAAAAGGGTCATGCCAGGCCTTGTTCTGACACCCCCTGCTATCACTCAGTCTGCATCCCGCACCCCCCATTACTCACTCTGCTCCTGTACCCTGGCATCCCCCCTGCCATGAGTCAGCCTGCCCCACATACCCCAGCATCCCCCCTGTCATCACTCAGCCTGCACCCCCATACCCCAGCATCCCCCGTCATCACTCAGCCCGCACCCCCATACACCAGCATCCCCCCGTCATCAATAAGCCTGCACCCCCATACGCCAGCATCCCCCCTGTCATTACCCAGCCTGCACCCCATACCCCAGCATCCCCCATCATTACTCAGCCTGCCCCCATACCCCAGCATCCCCCCTGTCATTACTCAGCCTGCATCCCATACCCCAGCTTCCCTCCTGTCATCGATCAGCCAGCCTGCACCCCCATACCCCAGCCCCCCTGTCATTACTCAGCCTGCACCCCATACCCCAGCCCCCTGGCTGTCATTACTCAGACTGCACCCCATACCCCAGCCCCCCTGTCATTACTCAGACTGCACCCCATACCCCAGCCCCCCTGTTATTACTCAGACTGCACCCCATACCCCAGCCCCCCTGTCATTACTCAGACTGCACCCCATATACCCCAGCCACCCCTGTCATTACTCAGACTGCACCCCATACCCCATACCCCCTGTCATTACTCCGACTGCACCCGATACCCCAGCCCCAGCATACCCTAGCATCCCCCACACACACCATAGCACCCCCTGTCATCACTTATACCAGCCAAACCCCCACCCCGCGCAGCACAGAACAGCTTTTGACTTACCTTACAGTCAAGTGATGGGGAGGTCACGTGATGCCGCCAGCGAGTCGCGGGTGTTCTTTCCTCTCCAGCAAACGTGCGCCTGCGCCTGTGATTGGCCGGTGCCCGGTGCAGCCACGCACCAGCCAATGAAAAGCTGAGTTTTGAGTTTATGGGGAGGGGCGGGGTTTATCAGGAGCAGGCGCCGAAGGAGAAGCGGCGCCTGCGGTGTGATGCTTTTTTTTTTTTTTTTTCACACCTGCCCCGGAAACGCGCGGACGGCGAGCGCAGCTGCGCGGGGAGGCGGGCACGGGTGCGCGGCCGCGCGGCCGCGCAGCTTAGCGGGAACACTGCCCACCAGGTCCCATGGTAGGCAGGGCCGGATTAAGAGCATCCCGGGCCTGGTGCTGTAGATTTTGACGGGCCTATTTATCGAAGTATACTATTACAATATACCACCTAAAGTGTTCCACCAGTTGGGTATATTATTCAAAACGAGAATCAATAGAGCAAACAGCACATTATAACTTACTCTTTATTATGTAATGGCTAATTTAGTCATACTTTGAGAATTCCCAAGAAGAGAACTTACCACTGACACTCCCAAAAATCATAAAAGCTAAAATGAATCAGCATGCCACTAACTACACCAAACTAAGATGTCCTTACCTGGTACTTGTCATATACGGCTGGGAGAGAAAACATTGACACCACAGCTAAAAATAAAAACAAAAAGCTGTAAGCCATTGCTGATATAACAAGGGAAACATAGCAACGTTCTGAGTTCTCATATTTTATTGGCTACACATTTCACATATGCATCCTTAAGATTGTCACGACCACTGATATTTCTGTCTTGTATGGATCTGGAGTCCGCTGGGCCCCAAAGCAAATTTTGGACCAAGCCCCCCCAGCACATTATACAAAATTATTATTATGGGCCCCACACACACCAGTCTGCTGCCCCTCCAACACACACACACACACACACGTACACACACCTATGACCCTTCCTATGAAACCCTTCCAACACACACACACACACACACACACACACACAAATTTGAACCCCTCTCTGCTCCCCGCACATACACAATCTGTAACCCCTTGTGTGCACAAACACATCTGTCACCCTCCCCCCCCCATTGCACACACACACATATCAGAACTCCCCCAACCATGCACACACACCAATTTGTCAACCACCGATGCACACACACACAAAGCAACATCAACCCCCCCACACCCAAACACACAGGCAAGCGTATATGCACATACAGATACACAAGCACACACACTAAGTCACATCGGGAAAAGATAGATGGGATGGGATAAGACAGAGCTGGGAAAGAGAGATGGGATGGGACAGAGCTGGGAAAAGAGAGATGGGACAGAGCTGGGAAAAGAGAGATGGGATGGGACAGAACTGGGAATAGAGAGATGGGATGGGACAGAACTGGGAATAGAGAGATGGGATGGGACAGAGCTGGGAGAAGAGAGATGGGATGGGACAGAGCTAGGAATAGAGAGATGGGATGGGACAGAGCTGGGAATAGAGAGAGATGAATGGGGCAGAGCTAGAAAAGAGAGAGATGAATGGGACAGGGCTGGGAAAAGAGAGAGATAAATGGGACAGAGCTGGGAAAAGAGAGAGATGAATGGGACAGGGCTGGGAAAAGAGAGAGATGAATGGGACAGGGCTGGGAAAAGAGAGAGATGAATGGGACAGAGCTGGAAATAGAGAGATGAATGGGACAGAGCTGGGAAAAGAGAGAGATGAATGGGACAGAGCTGGGAATAGAGAGAGATGAATGGGACAGAGCTGGGAAAAGAGAGAGATGAATGGGACAGAGCTGGGAATAGAGAGAGATGAATGGGACAGAGCTGGGAAAAGAGAGAGATGAATGGGACAGAGCTGGGAAAAGAGAGAGATGAATGCGACAGGGCTGGGAAAAGAGAGAGATGAATGGGACAGGGCTGGGAAAAGAGAGAGATGAATGGGACAGAGCTGGGAATAGAGAGAGATGAATGGGACAGGGCTGGGAAAAGAGAGAGATGAATGGGACAGGGCTGGGAAAAGAGAGAGATGAATGGGACAGAGCTGGGAATAGAGAGAGATGAATGGGACAGAGCTAGAAAAGAGAGAGATGAATGGGACAGAGCTGGGAAAAGAGAGAGATGAATGGGACAGAGCTGGGAAAGAGAGATGGAGCGGGGAAAGGTGAGTTTTTCCAGGTGTTCACACAGCAGGGGCATCCCGATTCAGGATGCCCCAGGGGAAAGCAGCATTCAATGAGCGCCACTCAGCTGAGCCAGATGGTCCTCTTTAACTCACCCCGCCTGCTGTGTCTTTCCTCCCGCCCGACGCTGCCTGCGGCCTGACAGGTATCGCCGCCCGCGCCGTCGTCCCCCTCCTAATCCCGCGTGACTTCCTTTCCCCCTCCAGGAGGGCCAGCAGCCTTCAAACGCGGCCCGCATAGGCCGCCTGATCTGCCACTGACTGCCACTGAATGTTGCACGCCCAGCGCGCAACAGCCAGCATTAGGGGGAGACGGAAGTCACACGGGATTAGGAGTAATCCCGCGTGACTTCTGTCTCCCCCTAATGCTGGCTGTTGCGCGCTGGGCGTGCAACAGTGACTGGCAGTCAGTGGGAGGCCGCGGCCTATGCGGGCCGCGTTTGCAGGCTGCTGGGCCTGTCTAAACGTAGGAGCCTGCGGTGTCACCCTCTAGGTCTGGTGTCACCCGGGGCGGTCCGCCCCCCCCGCCCCCGGGTCGCTACGCCACTGCCCCCCAGCCCTCCTCCACCGATCCCTGGCAACTGTCATCGGAACTTTGTGGGACAGGATCACGGGGGGACAGGAAAGGTTCAGAGGTGAATAAAGAAAAATAATTCTTATGTGTGGTGTTTATTTGTTACTGTTAACCCCTTGTGAACTGGTAAGGGACCAGTTCACAAGGCTGGGGACTGACAAGTAACCTGCGGCTAGGGGGTGACTTGCCACTAACCCCCGGCTCCCCAATTACCTGCCTCCCCAAAGCCCATGGGGGGCAGAAGAGTCCAGGCCCACGGAGGCTATGTGAGCTTGTAGCTGGCAGAGCGGGGGCCACCAAAGTTGACCCCTGCTCCCTGTTCTACAAGCCCCGTAGCTGGTCCCAAAATGGTTATGCTGGGTAAGAGGGATCTCATTTTTGGGGGGATTTTTAAGGGTTTTAAGGGTGCTCTTTTCAGTTTGGGGGGGGGGGAGGCTACTGATACATAAGTGGTACCGTTGTAATCGGGAGAAATGGGGCTTTCCTTTAAAATAAAGGAGACAATTTTCCAAAAAATAATTTTTTTGTTTTTTTTTTATGCAAAAATATTTAAAAGCCCACAAAAAATATATAATTTTGCTATAAATTCCTGCAAAATCACAGTTAAACATGGGGCAAAATGGTGAAAAAATGGGCAATTAAAAGGGTTAATAATAACTATGCATATTGGGTATTGTTTTGCTTGAGTGACCTTGTGTTTTTAGAATTAGCTTGTTTTTCCCTATTTGCATATTGATATTTTAGGAAAACATGTTTTTTATTCTGCTTTTTTATACATTTTTTAGGGAAACCCTGTGCGACCTAGGAATTCTTCGAAGGTTTACTTCCAAAAAGATGAGCCCACTACAACAAGCTGGGTAGGCTTAGAAAGCTTAACATGTGTACGTTCAGGAAATATGTAGTTTATGGGAGGTATTCTAAATGTAAAGGGTTGTTTTGGTTGAAAAATTGCAAGGTGTGCACTTTGTATGCAGAGCTGAAATTTTCAAGTAAAATTACCATTATGCTCATGCTTTACTTTGGGGTGTTTGGCAACTCTTCCCCCTGACAGTACCTATGCATGTTGGGTATTGTTCTGTTTGGGGGACCTTGCTTTTTCAGATTTAACTTGTCTTATCTTGTTTGCATATAGCTTTTTATTTTAGGAAAATGTGGATTGGATTCCTCTTATTTATTCTTTTTTAAGGAAACTCTGTGCAACCAAAGAATTTGTTGAGTTATTACATCCAGAAAACTGTGCCCACGGCAACAAGCCTGGTACACGAGGTGTGCACTTCCAGAGAATATATAGTTTGTAGGGGGTAATTCAAATGTAAAGGGTTTTTTCTTGAAAAGGTGCGCATAGTTATATTTTATCTGAAATTCTCCTAAAGCGCTGTTTCAGTTTGGGGAAGTCTCCATGGCAGGAAAGGGTGTATAACAATGCATATGTGGTACCGCTGTAACCAGGAGAAATAAGGCTTTAACACGCAATAAGATTTTATTGACAAACCTACATTTTTTATCACTAAAAAAAGCTATAAACTGTAAAAAATAGATTTTTAAAAAAATGTTTGCACATATTTCACCCAAAAGTATTGAGAACATTTGTAGTGTTTTTTTTAAGTACTGAGAATATACAAATAAAAGCCAAACAAGACATTTCATGTTAAAGCTGAAAAACAATATATCTTTTTCCTGGGAAAACCCTGGAAATCCCTTAAAAAATCACAGCTGAACATGTGTAGCACAAAATAGTGAAACAGGGTCTGGCAACAGAGGGTGACAAAACTCTAGGTAGTTTGGCGCTTAAAGGGTTAAAGCATCCCATCTAACATGGAAACTCTCTGTGGGTTTATTGTTTTATATTTTTTGTAATTGAAACATAGAAGTTTGACCACAGAAGGAGACCATACAGTCCATCTAGTCTGCCCTGTATGTATTCTTTATCTTAGGATTGATGTGTGCTTATCCCAGGCATTTTTAAATTCAGGGACTGTTGATTTTTCAACTACCTCTGACTCGGGGCAGCCAGTCTCCCCATTTAAAAAAGTGGGGTACGGGGGGCGTGGCCGGCTGCCGTGGAAGATGGTCGCTTGCTGAGGTAGCTCTGCTTCCCGGGGACATAGAGGCAGCCAAATCACCCACCACAGGCACGCAACGCTCACCAAATTGCTTCAAGCAGCGCTCTCATCACCCACTGCCCTGCTATGGGCAAGTCCGGAGGCAGAAAGAAGGGCCAGGGTCCTGGAAAGTGCGGCGGGACCCCAGTGCGCTCCCAGCAGCAGGCTCGCAGCATGGCGGAGCTGAAGGAGAGGGGCCCGCTCCCCGCACACAGCATGGACAGCTGCGCTCGCCAGACCACAGCATCGGAGGCTCAGAGGAGGTAGGAGAGCCAGCGATCCCCCACAGCAGCACACAGGGGGAACGGCTCCAGACCCCTGCAGGGCCCACCCCACTCCCTTCACAATCGGCCCACAGCTCAGGGGCAGCGCAGCAACAGCCACACATCATGGCGGCAGGGAGGGGGGAGGGGCTCGTCTCCAGCACGCAATATAGCAGGTTGTCCCCAGCAAGGTAGCCTCTGAATGGCTTTGAGGAGGTGGGTGAGCTTGTGACCCCCCACAGTGCGAAGGGAGGATGGCTCCAGACCCCAGCAGAGTTCACCCCCCCACCCCTCACAAACGGCCCCCAGCATAATGGTGCCTGCTCCTCAGTGCTCCCAGCACTCCATATCATCTGTGTCAAGTCCTGCCTTGGGCTGCAATAGTGAGGGGGGTTCCCCCCCCCTCCATCACTATCATCCATTTCACCCCCACCATTCTCCCCCCTGGAAGAAAGGGCCGCACCTGGAAGGGGCCCACCGCTCCATAAGCAGCGGGGGCGCGCAGCCCTTGAGGTCTCCACCTGCCGCGTGGATGGTGGCTCGGGCATGGCGCCGGATGAAGCAGGATGCCCCGGCTCTCCCCCTGTGTCCACAGGTCATTTCCAGTGTCTCCGAGATGGCTCACCCCTGTCACTTTCTAATGGTGACCTACCACTTTCTGGAGGCCAGCTTTCTCCCAAAGGCAGCAATTTCTCCCAGCTATTGATTGAGGATGCAGCTGAAGATGGGCCGCTGTCTGGTCAGGGAGGCCCTGGGTCCGATGTCTCTGACCCGATGGTGCGAGATGCTAACCTACTGGCCAAATTGCAACAAGAGCTGGCGGCGGCCGTGACCCAGCTCTCAGCCAGCTATTCTAAGGAAATCAAAGATCTGGGTGATAGGACCAACACGCTAGAGGAGAAAATGGATGACATCGCGGTGGCCATGGAGAGCAGGGGGTCTGAGTCCGCGGCCCTCAGGGACGACATGGACTGGCTGCAACAAAAACTAGAAGATCTAGAGAACCGATCCCGGAGGGTCAACATTTATATTCGGGGCCTCCCAGAATCGATAGAAGACGTACCAGCTACCGTTACAGCCCTCCTACAGGAACTGATCCCCTCTATGCCTATCGAACGCTTGGAGCTGGATCGCGCTCACAGGGCTCTGGGTCCCAAAAGATCTGATGGTCTCCCCAGGGACATTGTTGATAAGCCGACCTACTATCGTACCAAAGAAATGATCCTGATGGTCGCCAGAGAAAAAGGAGACTTGTGCTTCCAGAACCACCGTTACCACATTTTCCCAGACGTCGCACTCCAAACCCTGCAATGGAGGAGAGCCATGAAGCCCGGCCTAGAGATACTACGGAGCCATAACATCAAATACCGGTGGGGTTTCCCCTTCAGGCTTGCGTTCACGCACGGAGGCCGCCAGTACACAGTCAGCTCCCCAGCAGACCTGCGAGACACGCTGAGAAACCTGGGCCTGGCCCCCACCGACTCCCGGACCCGTACGTCCGAGGTGGCCGCTCAGTAGGCTTCCGGACAGCCGACGCTCCAGCCCCTGTGGGAGAAGGTGCGCCCCCGCAGGAAGAGAGACCGAGCCGCTGGGCGCCTCGTGAGATCCGTCCCGGAGCCGGGATGAGGACTTGGACTCGCCCGAGTGGTAATATGTTTAGCGCTTAGTTTTTGATGTCTGCCCCTCTTGAGGCGAAAGAGGCTGTTCTAGAGTTGTTAACTACCCTTGGTGGACGGGCCCTACTGTGTCGGCCTCCTGGTGGGGGGCCGCTGCTGCGGCAGACCAGATTGGTTACCCGCGGTGGTGGCCCGCCATACGCTCCCGGTTGGCCCATCAGTGGGGCTTGGACTCGGGGCTAGGCTCACATCATCTGCTGCTGCCCTGGGTTCCGCATCGGGTGGCGGCTTTTACCGCAGGCCGTGCGGGTTCACCAATAGTCGTGCCTCACACAAAGCTCTGATCACTTGGTTGTAACTCTTATGCATGCCGCAGGCCAAGCCCGGGATGCATCATTCCGAGCTGGCCTTGGTTGTCCAGTATTGAGTCCTATGTTACTGCTTAATGTTGATCTTTTGCCTGAATAAGTTGTTTAATTAGCAGGTTTGTCCTATGTTCCCGGGGTAAGTCCCCCGAATGACGATTTGTCAAATGGTCCAGTCAGGGCCACGTTTGGCCTTGACTAATGGTCCTACCTCTGCTACTGCAGATTCTGGAAGGATCTTTGGCGGTATCGCTCCGCACATCGACCCAAGGTTTCCTGTTTTTATGTGTTCTATGCTTCCCAATCTTTTTTTCCGCCCTCCCTATCCCCTCTTTCCGCTCCCTCTCCCACCCCCTTCCCTCCCCCATTTGGGTTTCCCGCGCTCCACTAGGCCAGACATTAACGTCCCGCACTATCAGGTCCACCATGGTTGGGTTGAACATTAAGGTGGTTTTGCATAATGTCCAGGGCTTTAACGTTCCGGCTAAGCGTAACAAGGCCTTCCACTACTACAAGTCCTGTAAAGCGGACGTGATTTTTCTGCAAGAAACCAGACTTTCCACCCATTCCAGACCAAGGTACCTTAGTGGCCACTTCCCTTTGGCTTACCACGCTTGTGCGAGAGAGAAGAAAAGAGGGGTCCTGATTGCCTTCCGCAAGAACCTCCCGTTTATCTGCTCTAAGGAGATTTCAGAACCCACCGGCAGATATCTCATACTGCAGGGCTCCCTCTTTGATGTGGAGATCACCCTGGTCACGTATTATGCCCCCAACACCTTCCAGACCCGGTTCTTCAGGCACCTGCTGTCAGTGGTCCAGAATAACACCAGAGGGGTACTGTTAATAGGAGGGGATTCTAACCTAGTAATAAACCCTGGACTGGACAGGCGGCGCACAGGACAGTCTGGGATGGTGCTCCCAGCCCCGGATGCCCAGTCTGTGGCCTTCCGTGACCTCCTTAATCGCCATAGCCTGTGTGATGTCTGGAGGGAAAAGAGCCCCAGAGTCCGTGACTTCACATTTTATTCTAACCCCCATGGTACGTTCAGTAGGATAGACCACATATTTGTCCCTCAGTCGGCGCTACCTGCCGTTGTTGACTCTAAAATTTACTCTACAGCCTGGTCCGACCACAGTCCAATAATGGCGGTCCTGGACCTCCTGGTCACGACTAAGCGCTCTTATAGCTGGCGGCTCAATGATTCTCTTCTGTCAAAAAAACCCACCTGCCTTAAAATCCAAGACGCTCTTCAGGAATTCTTCTCGCTCAACTCTGGCTCGGTCTCTTCCCCGATCTCCCTGTGGGAGGCCCATAAAGCCACCATGAGAGGGAATATTATCTCTATAGCCTCTGCTGAAAAGCGTGAAAGACAAAGGAGATTGAGGGAGCTGACCTTAAGTTTTGAGCGAGCTGAGATCCAGTGGAAGGGGGCCCCAAATGCTAGAAATAAAAGGGTGCTGGACAAACTGCGACTAGAGCTTAATGCTCTCCAGGACGATCAGGCCAAGAAACGTCTCAGGTGGTCGAAACAAAAATTCTATTCGAGAAGCAATAAGCCGGACACAATGTTGGCCCGGAAGCTGAAGGCCACTGACCTTGATAGACGGCAGCCCATAAAACTGAAACTCAGCTCGGGTGTTGTTTCGGCGGACCCCAATAAAGTTGTTTCGACCTTTGGGAACTTTCTTTCGGCCCTTTACTCAGCCCCAGCGGGCACAAATACAGCCGTGTGGGATAAGTTCTTTGACCAGGTTGAATTACCCCACATTTAGCAAAGATATGTGGACAGAATGGAGGCTCCCATTACGCAAAATGAAGTGCTCCTGGCCATTAAGTCTCTGAAGGTCGCCAAGACCCCAGGTCCGGATGGGTTTAGTGGCCTGTACTATAAAAAGTTTGCCCCCATTCTAGCTCCACATCTCTCGAACCTCTTTAACCCTTTAAGTGCCAGCCTACCTGGAGTTTTTGTCACACTCTGTTGCCAGACCATTTTGCACTATTTTGCACTCCCCATGTTCAAATGTGATTTTTTAAGGGATTTCCAGGGATTTCCCAGGAAAATGATATATTGTTTTTTTCAGCAGAGTCTGAGCTTTAACATGAAATGTCTTGTTTGTCATTTTTTAGGTGTATTCTCAATATTTTTTGGCGAAATATGTGCAAAAAAATTTAAAAAAATCAATTTTTTACAATTTGTAGTGTTTTTTTGTAATAAAAAATGTAAGTTTGTCAATAAAATCTTATTGCGTGTGAAACCCCAATTTCTCACAGTTACAGCGGTACCACATATGTATAGGTAGACACCTTTTCCTGCCCAGGAGACTCCCCCAAACTGAAACAGAGCTTTAGGGGATTTTCTGAAAAAATACAACTGTAATATGCGCTATGCGCACCTTGCAGTTTTTCCAGAAAAACAACCCTTTACATTTGAAATACCCCCCAGAAACTATATATTCTCTGGAAGTACACACCTCAGGCTTTCTATTTGTACCAGGCTTGTTGATGTGGCCACAGTTTTCTAGAAGTAATCCCTCAATGTATTCTTTGGTTGCAAAGAGTTTCCCTAAAAAAAGGATAAAAAAGCAGAATCAAAGCCACATTTTCCTAAAAAAACTATATACAAACAAGAAAAAACAAGTATGATCTGAAAAAGCAACATCCCCCGAACAGAACGATACCCAACATGCATGGGTTCTGTCAAGGAAAGAGTTGCCAAACACCCCAAAGTAAAGCATGTGCGTAACGGTAATTTTTCTTGAAAATTTCAGCTCTGCAGACAAAGTGCGCACCTTGCGATTTTTCAACCAAAACAACCCTTTACATTTGGAATATCCCCCATAAACCATATATTCCCTGAAAGTACACATGTTAAGCTTTCTAAGCGTACCCAGCTTGTTGTAGTGGGCTCATCTTTCTGGAATTAATCCCTCAAAGAACTCTTTGGTTGCGCAGAGTTTCCCTAAAAAATGTATAAAAAAGCAGAATAAAAAACACCTTTTCCTAAAATATAAATATACAAACAAGAAAAAACAAGCTAAGTCTGAAAGCGCAAGGTCCCCCGAACAGAACAATACCCAACATGCAGAGGTACTATTAACCCTTTTAATTGCCAGCTTACTTGAGATTTTGTCACCCTCTGTTGACAGGTCATTTTTCCCCATTTTGCGCCATGTTTTGCGCCATGTTTTGCGTCATTTTTGCTGGAATTTTCAGGAAAATTATATATATATTTTTTGCAGCAGAGTTTAGGCTTTAACATGAAAAGTCTTGTTTGTAAATTTTATTTATTATTAATTTTATTTATTATTAAGTAAAAAAAAAATAAATAAATAAAAATTTTTTTTAGAAAATTGCCTCCTTTATTTTACATAAAAAATTTATTTTATTAAAGAAAACCATATTGCATGTGAAAGCCCCATTTCTACCGATTAGAACAGTACCACATATTTATCGGTAGCCCCCTGTTCCTGCCCAGGAGACCCCCCTAACTGAAACAAGTAATTTTTAACATTTACAAATAAAATACAACTACCATCCACACTACAAAGGGTTAAATCGAGAAAAAAAAATGACATAGGGTCCCCCCTCCCGGGAGGGGGGGCCCATTTTTTGGGGGGATTTTTAAGGGTTAAAAATCCTTAAAAATAAAAAAAAATGACATGGGCCCCCCCTTACCCAAAGTAACCAGCCCGGGACCAGCTATGTAGGGCTTGTAGGAACGGGGCGCAGGGGCCAGCTTTTGTGGCCCCTGGCCCTGCAGGCTACAAGCCCGCATAGCCAGTGGGCCCGGGCTCTTCTGCCCCCCCCTGGGCTTTGGGGAGGCAGGTAATGGGGGTGCCGGGGGTTAATGGCAAGTCACCGGCTAGCGCAGGTGACTTGCCACCTCCCCCAGCCTTGTGAACTGGTATAGGGGTCATGGACCCCTTACCAGTTCACAAGGGGTTAAATGTAAAAATAAAACACAGACACACAAAGAGAAAAAATATTTTATTATTATTTTTTTTTTTAATACTTACCTCCCATCCATAGTGGAGCACTCTTTCAGCCTTTTATAGCTGCTGGATGACAGAAAACAAAAGGGTTAATTAAAAAAAAAATGACATAGGGTTCCCCCTCCTAGGGGGGGAGACCCCATTTTTTTTTGGAATTTTAAGGGTTAAAAACCCTTAAAAATCCCCCCAAAAAATGACGTAGGGTCCCCCCTACCCAGCATTACCGACCCGGGCCAGCTATGGGGGCTTGTAGAACAGGGCGCAGGGGCCAGCGTTGGTGGCCCCTGGCCCTGCAGGCTACTAGCCCACATAGCCACCAAGTGGCCCGGGCCCTTCTGCCCCCCCCTGGCCGTTGGGGAGGCAGGTAATGGGGGGCTGGGGGTTAATGGCAAGCCACCCACTAGCTGCAGGTGACTTGCCATACCCAGAGCCTTGTGAACTGGTATAAGGGGTCTCATGGACCCCTTACCAGTTCACAAAGGGTTAAATGAAAAAAAACGCCACACAAAAGTATTTTATTAAAAAAAAAAATAATTTTTTTACTGTACTTACCTCCGATTGTAAGCTCCTTTGTCCCGCGCCGCTCTGCTGACAGATGCCGGTGATCGGCATCAGAGAAGGGGGAGGCAGGAGATCAGAGGATCTCCTGCCACCTCCTTCCCCGTTGCCGATCACCGGCATCTGACAGCTGAGAACGCTGAAGCCGGTGATCGGGGCTGGGATGACGTCATAGACCCGCCCCCAAGGGGGCGGGGCTTAGCGGCAAGATGGCGGCCGCCATCGAAGAGGAGAGAGGAGAGAGCCTTCCGGGCTCTCTCCTGAAGATCGGTAAGTCCTGGGGGGGGGATCGGAGGCCCCCCAGGTGAAGAGGAGGGACAGCGGGAGCCAGCGCACACACAGGTAAGTGAATGTCATTTTTATTTTTTTTACAGTTAGCAGCTGCTGCTGCAGAAGCGGGGGGGGGCGGCCTATTCCGGGGGCTCTCCTGGATCCCCACGGGGGATCGGATGGCACCAAATTAAAGAGGAGACCCGGCCGGATCCAACGAGGGGTCAGGTGAGTAATATTTTTTTTTTGCCCACTAGCAGGGGTAAATGCCAGGCACGTAAATTTTACGTGGCTGGCACTTAAGTGACGGAGAGGCAACCACGTAAATTTTACGTGGCTGGCATTTAAAGGGTTAATGCCTTGTGTGCAGATTCTTCGCTTAACCCTAGTTCGCTGTTGGCAGACATCTGCATGGTTCCCAAGCCAGATAAAGACGGTCTGCTCACTCAGGATTATAGGCCTATATCTTTGATAAACATTGATGTGAAGCTGCTAGCCAAAGTTTTGGCGGCGAGGTTGAACACATTTGTAGCTGATCTTATACACGGAGACCAGGTAGGATTTGTCCCAACCCGTCAGGCCGGAGATAACATCAGGAGGGTTGCACACCTGGTCCACCACGCCCACTCCAGAGGCATACCGACCTTCCTACTCTCCTTAGACATCCAGAAGGCATTCGATTCCCTATCCTGGGACTACCTGCTGTGGGTGCTTGGGAGATGGGGCTTTGGGCAACGGTTCTTGGAATGGGTGGGAGCCCTCTACAAGTCACCTGCAGCCCGAGTACGATACCTGGGCTTTACTTCTGGGACATTCGGTATTGCCAGGGGGACTCGGCAGGGGTGCCCTTTATCTCCGCTCCTCTTCATTCTAGCTATGGAGCCACTGGGCTTAGCGATCCGAAACTCTCCTAGCATCAAAGGTCTGGAGGTAGCGGGCGTCCAACACAAAGCTATGTTTTTCGCAGATGATGCCCTGCTTGCCATAACTCAGCTGGTCACCTCACTCCCGAACCTGTACAAAGTCCTTGGCCAATTTGCCCAAATCTCAGGCTTAACAATCAATAACGAGAAGTCAAGGACATTAAATATATCTCTGCCGTCGGACGTGGTGGACCAGATTAAGGCTAACTTCCCTTTCCGTTGGGCCATGGAGTTGCTCCCATATCCTTCTGTGCATGCGTACGGCTGTGTGGGACAGCCCACTGGCATACCCCAAGGGTTGTGGCATGACTGGCGTGCGGTCGTGGGGGTGCGGATGGCGGGGCTGGTCGCGGACACCGCGGGGCTCCGTGATCCGCACGGTCCTGGACACAGTTGTGACGTAACGTAAACTGCGCTGGTAGTACCGAACGTATGTCCGGTGCCTCCCCATGCTCGTAGTTACTGTGAGAATTGTTAAAACACTGATCTGGTTACCCTGTTGTACTGTAAAATGTATGCTGCTAGCCCATTTCATTTTCTATACACCTCCCCTGTGTGGGATGGCAATACACTGCTGTATGTCTTGCAGATCTGTATCGTTGGAAATTTCAATAAAAATATTGAAACAAAAAAAAGTGGGGTACACAAAGGGTTTGTTTTATTTTTTTGTAATAAAGACAACCCTTGGTGTCATCAAACCACAAAGAGCACTAGGAGCAGATTAGCCAGCTGCTTCACATCAGTGCTTTGCTTCCTGCAGCCTTTTTTCTTGTCACTTACTGGTGCCCAAATCAGCCAATGAAAAACACAAGTTCATTTAAATCAACTGGCGGGAAAATAGAACCTGTGAGGAACCAAAAGAACTTCGTTTGAATATGCTCATCTAAAGATCCTCAAACCCATTACCAGCAACAACCAAATACAAAAAAAAAATACTAAAATATGGTAAAAGGTCACTTATATACCAGGCATCAAAAATTATCCAGCCAGGCTTGTTTTTTACTTTTATTAATGGAAGGAATAGGAAATCGGGTGACAGGTTCTGTCACCCCTAATACACTAAACCGGTCACGCCTGAATTTTGTTCCTACCATGAGAAGAAAACCACAAGCCTGGGGCCACCCCTCCTCTCATTGGCCAATGTATTTATATTTGTTTTTATATACACAATTTTGTGATAGTTCTCCTTTAAATACATTTTAATGTAGCACTACAGTGCATTAAAAACACTACACCCCCCCCCCCCCCGTGTGCAACGTACAGAGCCAATTGTCTCTCCTATACCTGATAATCTCTTAGTGCGGGTGCAAAAGCCCTACTGTTCTGGTACAGTGGTGCCACTGAACCAGTACATCATATATATCTCTATATCTCATATTTCACATTCCCTTTCTTTCAGTCTTCATACCTGTTTGAGGTTGTTCCACAGTATGAAACCCACTGTTTTTCACACTATACACTGTATACTCACCTCAATCCTACTGCGCATATGCAAGCCTCTGATAGCATATGCCAAAGCCATGTGATCTAGGATCAGGATGATTTTATGTGGAAGCCCTAAGGAAATTTCTTAAAGAGGGCCAACTCATTTGTATAAGTTTGGTGCTCTATAACCCATCTCTATCCTTTTCTTGCTTTTCCTCCTGCTTCCACCATCTTCCTTTCTGTATCCACTTACTTCTCATAACCTTCTTAACCGTATTCCCTGCTTGTCAATCATTTTCTGTCTTCTCTCCTTTTTTTACCCTAGTTTTAATCTAGTTTCCTTAACTTTCTGTGTTCTCCACATATATCTCCCTCTACTTCTCCCCCATTTGTCTTTTTTCTACATTCTCTCCTCCTCTTTTACTTTTCTGTTCTCTTTCCTTCTTTTGTTGTTTAATCCCTCTTTCTCCTGCATTTTTTTCCTTTCTGTGTCCATCACTCTCTCCCGCTTGTGGATAGGCTTGGGGTGGGGTAGTGCCAAGAATTTTATTTAGTTTGAAATGCAAGTCCCAGAGAGAGTGTTGGCCCACAGCGACCCTACCTCTCTCCTGCCACTAACCAGTCCCTCATAAAGAAGATACTCACCTATTCCTGTAGGCCTTCCTTTGATCAGAGACTGGAAATGACAGCAACCACTGTGCTGGGTGGCAGCTCCTACACGTCTATATTCTTCTCTTGTGGGAAGGTTATGGTGCGACTGGAGTTAGCAGTAATGGGGTGGAGACTTGCTTATTTGTGTATTTCACTCTGCCAAACTCTGAATCTGGAGGGGTTATAAACTTGTAGTCTGCCTAAAAAAACTGAGGGGCAGATTAGATACACAAATATATAATTCAGGGTAATGTTCAGCCCCCATTTTTTTGCACATTAAGGTTTGGCTCTGCAAACCAATGCAGCAGGAGGCCAGTTGTCTGGCCTCTTAGGCCCTCTTTGTCTTCCCCACGTCGTCAGGACACCCAGGTAAGCTACTATTTAATATGGCAGGGTGGGTGCCTTTCTCTACAATTCACCACAGGAAGCAGGGAGGCTGTGTGTAAATGACATTCTCTATCCTCTAAGCCAGGGGTACTCAAATGGCGGACCACGGTCCGAATCCGGACCGCAGACGCCATTTGTCCGGACCGCTGCCCAGGGCTGGTGTAGTGTCAAGCAGGGCCGGATTAACGTAGGGGCGGATGGAGCTGCCGCTCCAGGCCCCTACGTTAAGACAGGCCCAGCAGCCTGCAAACGCGGCCCGCATAGGCCGCGCCCGCGGCCACCTGGTCTGCCACTGCAGTGTTCCCCCTAAGGTGCGTGGCCGCGCAGCCCCATCTGCCGTCCGCGCACAGGAAGCCCCCCCTGTCCCGCCCCTTTAAGAAATGTCCCGGCTGCTGCTGGCTCCACGGTGGAGCGGTGTGCCCGGGTAATTTGCTGTGCGGCGGCATCAGAAGTTCCGGCCAGCAGAGATGCATTGTGGAGGCAGAGGGAGGCCCAATCACGGCTGGGCCAATGATGGAGGAGTGGGCGGGGCATAATTACGCTGTGGCCGGGTAGCTGGCTTTTGCTGAAGATAGGATGGCTCATGGCTGGAAAGGAAGGAGGACAATAAGGTAAAGGCTCCCGCTGCCCGCAGCGCTGTCACTAGCCCGGCGGGACTTTTATTTAAAGTGGACCATCACCCTCGGGTGATCGGCCCGGGAATCTATAAGATTACCGGGCCGATCACCTCCCTCCCGTGGGGTGAAACCCCCCCAAAACCCCAAACCCCCTTACCTTAGTTTCGGCGGGGGCACGCGCGTCAAGAGGGACGCGCGGGAGGCGGCGGAGGAGGAGCCACGGACAAGCGGCTGTCAAATCGCTTGTCCGTCGGCGCTGGGAGCGGGGAGAGGTGAGTTTTCCGGGTGTTTGGGGGGGTTTCACACAGCGGGGCACCCCGATCGGGGGTGCCCCACCGAAGTGGACCAAGACCCAGGATAGTCAAAATCCTGGGTGTTGGTCCACTTTAATCACGTCAGGCTCAGGCTGTCCGGGAGCTGATTGACCTCTGCCTCCCCCCTCCCCTCCCCTCCCCTGACTGTCAGTTCCACATGACTGCACAGGGGAGGGGGCTTGCAGAGTGAGGCTGTTCTCGCGTCCCCCTCTCCTCCCCCACGCTGCGATCATCAGTGTAATGGACTGGCAGGACACAACAATAAAGGAGAGAAAAGGCAAGTCCCAGTGTCCCACCCGTGATGAATTAGCTGTGGCCAGTCTGCCTCATTCACTTCTATGCTGTGTTTCCTTTCCATTCTCTGTCTTTTTCTCCCTCTCTCACTTCTTTATCACTGTCCTTTTTCTTTCTCCCTTCCTTCCCCATCTCTATCTCTCTCTTTCTCCCTGCTTTCCTTTTTTTGTCCTCTCTTGCTGCTTTTATTTGTCCATTCCTTCCTTCTTTTTCTCTCACATTGGCACGGATCACATTTGGGGTCTTGCCATTGAGTTCTGACCTGTCTAGGCCCAATCTCCAGTAAGTATGGCAGCCCTTCCATGATAAACAGCTGTCCCTGCCATAGTGAAACTGGCATGTCTATGGAGCGGGTGTGCCAGATCTTGGCACCTGCTCCTCCACTGTAATACTTCAACACTCTGGTCACTGGAAACTACTTAAAAAGTGTCTCGCCAATAAACCCCCCCTTATCCCCAGTCAGTCAGTAAGTGTCACTACTAGTCATTTACAAACAGCCAGCATGCTTTGCTGCTCTCACCACTAAAAACAACATTTTAATCATAATTTAAAATAATATTTTGCGGGTGCACACAGCTCAAACGATCTAAAGGCATCAACAACAATATGGTGCTCCAAACATACAAGAAAACCAAGTCAGGGTCCCAGGATGGCCCCAAAATGACCCCTATATATGCGTGTGGCACACTTAGAGAGTCGCCTACCGATTACCATTAACGCCTCTTAATTCTGAGATTTTCTGAGACCACTGTCATTAAGTGTGCAGCACGTGTGTATAGGGGTCATTTTGCAAATATTTGAATCATCATACGGCCACGGCCAAAAATACCCACAACAACACTGCTGGTCACATCTTTCAATCTCTGCCTCCAGAAGCAAACATGAATAAGCAGAGTACAAGCAAATCCCCCAAATCCCCAAAATCAGTCCCCTAGAACACAAATGAATAACCATAGTGCAAGTGCACAACAACAAGAAGGGAGGCACACAATTATCCCATTCTATATACAATTTTATTTAAACAAATAAATGCAAAAACACAATTACCCAGACATGTTAAAAACATTAAAAAACATATAAACACAAAACATACAGGACATAGCAACATAAACTGGATTATAGGCGGTGGGGAAAGACCAAAATCTATTAGCCATTAAGATCCTACCTCAAAGGCTGCATATTTGAACAAATCCATAAAGCCACCTATAACTGTGCAGTGAATAAAATATAGTAAGTAAAGCGAGTAAAAAAAAAGTGAGTAAAAATCTCTTTATAAAGTGCAAGTGCCCAGTGTACCAAAATCCAATAACTCAAATGAATATAGATACCAATGTATATAATCTATCCACGAATCAATCACAAACTTGTATCTCGAAATATGTGCAATAGCAGCAGAGAACAATAGCAGCAAGAATAGTAACAGCAGCAAAGACAAAAATGTCAACAACAATAATAACAGCAATACCAATCCAATTGTATAGTCACAGCACTCTATAACATGGTGTGCAACCAGATGTCATAATTCACAAATGATCACCAGGGTCTCCCAACCGCCTACCACCAGAATGAGCCACGCGTTCCGTGGGTATCACCCACTCCTCAGGCTGACATATTGCTGGCTCACCAGTCCTTTTATATGCACCTCTCTGTGTCTCTCCCTCCGAATGACTGCTGGAAGAAGGCGGCAGCACCTCGTGCTCGCATCTCCTCCCGAGCACCTCCAGTTCAGTGGGGGGTGAATCGCACCCCACAACTCAGTGCGCTGCGCCAGCTGACCTGCACCCTGGTTTACCCAAAAAGAACAATGTCCGTGCCCCAATAGTAACGACCTGCGCACTTCTCTAGGCAGCAACACCAATGCGTGCACTATATACCACAGCATCAAATAAGTATACACTAATCAACTCTATGGTGGTTATTTAGGAATGCCTAGCACCAGGTAGTGCTTCATAGCGGCAGGTAGTGTCTGGTGAACGCTGGGCGCTGTACGCAAAACCACTAACCATTTAAGAAAGCAAATCTGGTGAGCACCTTTAACAGCTCCATGTAGCGTCACATATATTACCATAGGCGGCTCAGTGTATAGAGCCGGCGCTCTAGGTTCAGGAGCGCCATGTAGTACCTTTCGCTCTGTAGCATTATGTCATACATTTCAATGGGCTTTCATTAATTGTGAATAAATCGCGTGTTTGGCATATTCATTTTTTTTTTTGCTCAAATCATTGTGTAACCTCTCCTGGCTGCAAACAAACACTTTTGAAACTTTTTTGACTTAGGCCCTTATTTAACAAAGGATAGCGACAGGTAGCGACTGATGAGCGGCCGGTAATGACGGGCCCCGCCACGAGAGCGCCGGCTCCCCACCACAATCACACATTTATCAAGGCAATCCTGCTTAGCGACTGAGATAGCGCCAGATAGCCACTCATTCATCATTATTCCAGCCTCAGCCCACAGCGCCAGCGTCCGACCTTGAACAGCGACAGGTATGACCTCTCGCTACCTGGCGCTCTCCAATGCATTTCAGTGGAACAATCTTTAAATATTCATAATTAATTGTTATTATTTTTTTTTTTTTTTAATGTGAACATTTCTGTGACCACTTCAGCCATTTTAAATACATTTTTTAAGGTAAAAAAAAAAAATGTACAGAATTGACATTACAGGTCTGATATTAATGTATTCATATTACAAAATTATTTTAAAAACTTGTTTTTTTTTGTTTCCAAAATTATGGCTGTTTGGGGGTTAAAAAAACTACTTTTAACCCATCGCCGCCAGCGCTCTGGGGTTTAAACATGCATTTTACAGCGCGAGAATTTTTTGAGCGTGATTTTTTAATGAATATGGTGGAAGCCGGTCGCTCTGACCAGTCGCTATCATGCGCTCCCATACAGCGCGGAACCTGTCAAATAGCGACTCCTCACCCAATATTCAACATTACGGCAAACCGACTGAGTCGCTATCAACAACCGAACAACGGCCAAGCACAGCGACTACTAGCGGGCGCTGTGAAAATGCCGCTACAGTCGCTCAACTGTCGCTACCTGCCGCTGTTAATGAATCGGCCTCCCTAATTTTTATGCTGAATTGCATTTACAGGGTTAAAACAATGACATCTCTTGTGTTTTCGCTTTGTCACTGGTGTATATATGTTCAAAAACAGACTTTAAACACACAGCGTCACACAGCGATGCTGTGTATTTTTTTCTGAAGTATGGTGTCAAGTGGCGAGTGCTGGACGCACTGAGCTGGGGCTACCTCTCGCTGGCTGCAGCGTTGTACTGTTAGAGCGCCCAAAACACATCATATTCATCAATGCCAGCCAGGTTACTACAGAGACTGCAACGCTAGGTTACGGCGCCCGATGCCTGCTTACAACGTCTGCTAGCGGTCGCTCTAAGCGGCGCTATACAGATGTTCAGCTGGCGATACTTGGTGCTAGTAGTGAATCAGCCTCCAAATTACATACTGCATAAATGAATGAATGAATTTTGTGCAAGGTACAACACCATCTTTAAGTTTATGAACATTCTCCATAATACTACAAATTCATTGCGTATTTAGAAATAAGCTTTTGTATGGCATTGAGTAACAGTTGAGGTATGTACCTGTGGGCAGGGTAATAATCATTTTTTTATTTTTTCTCTTTGAATTTTTCTTTTTGGATTAATCTTTGATTAGGAATTACTTGTGTGATACTCACTACATATTTTGGTTAAGGTTGTGGACAAAGATATAAGCGTAACCACATTTGCCCTGGCTTGGCAAGTGCCAGCTGAATTTAAAGAAAAATGGGAATCTGGCTTGCTACAATGTTCCAACATACTCATGTGTTTGCTAATTGAACACGACCAAGAATTGATCAAAGAGGTTAAGAATGTTGTGATCAAATTGGAGGAACAACTACAAATGTTTGATCAGACCAAGTTGGTTCAACCAGCATTGGTGGCTCTACAAAAAGAAATTGAGTCCTGTAAGGATACTATTGTTTCTAATAAACAGTGTAAATTCAATCGTGATAGGTCCGATTTTGATAACAACCGAGCATACCGATGGAGGCACTAGGTAACAAATGCTCCAATCTAATGGAAAGGAGACAATTCAGGATAAGAATAAGGAAAAAAAGGAAAAAGGAGAGCAGATACACGGTGTAACAAGTAAGTATTTACAATGCCTAAATGCTGTCTAACAGGAATTCTCTCCAGTAAATACAAGTAGATTGGTATCAGTGCAGTTTTTAAAAATGGCCACTGGGTGGCAGTAACTATAATATGCCCAGCAGTACATATAAAGCATAAGACTGCCCAGTGCATATAAACTTGGTAAACCAGTGAGGACTGCTTGTGCTTCTAGTGACAAGAATGCATAGAAAACAATTATTCTTACAACACAATAGAAACAATAAGCCCCCTTGGGGAGCACATTAGTTATATGTAGTAATATGCATAGACAGAGGCAGGCTCCACCCGTGATAAAGGTATTTTCTGAAACATGATGTTTTTCCACACTTTTCTGCTACTCATAATAGGTGATGTTCCTTCACAGGGCAATCTTTGATCATCTCCCTTGCTTCATTATTGGCTCTGTCTATGCATACTACTAATGCTCCACGGAGAGCTTATCTTCTCTGTTGAATATCTTAAACCATGTTTAATAAGCCTTAAGCTAAGCTTAATTGCTTCACAAGATGGCTCATTGTTTCTATTGTGCTGTGCTTTCTTGTGCTTTATATGTTCGGCTGGGCGTGTTATAGTGACTAACACTGCCACCCAGTGGGCTTTTTCAAACACTGCAGTCTAAATTACTCTGATACCAATCTACTTGTAATTACTGGAGCTAGTCCCTGTTGTTAGACGGCATTTAAGTAGTGTAAATACTTACTTGTTACTCACCTGTATTAATAAATGTAAATCTATCATTTTATATAACCTTAATATAGTGTGTATTTTGATAGACTTCTTGTAGTGTATGAGCATATTCACAATTATTTGGTCAGAGTTACTCACCACTGCCATTGAAAGAAGGTCATTATATACAACACCCCATTTACTATAAGAGTGTTTATTTGTTTTACTTACTTACTTGTTATCGGTCTTTGGTGTGTATCATCCACATTATTCACATTATGGTGTGTATGCACCCCTGCTTCTCCGCGAACCAGCTCCAGCCATTCACTTGGGTATGTGCCTAAGCAAGATGGATAGCGGGGATATGGTCGCGGCCCATGAAGGAGCTGTGGGATATTTTGGTAGTATATAAGTATAGCGGGTGATACTGAGGATTTCACACAGCAGGGCATCTCAAATCTTTTAGACTTTAGGCCAGTGTTCCCCAACCCTCTCCTCGGGAGCCACCAACAGGTCAGTTTATACAGGTAAAGTAATTAGTGCAGCAGCAGAGCTATAGAGCTGCTATGTGGAGGGCTACAAAACATGACCTGTTGGTGGCTCTCCGGGAGAGAATTAGGGAACAGTCAGTTGTACCTCTTTATTAGTGTAAATTACAAAAGATCTGAGAAACAAGTGGCGTACAAGGTCCAGTCCTGGGTCCTATTCTTTATTAAATTGTGATGTAAAGTAGGAGAACTATAGATAGGACTGCCATGGACCCAGTATTGAACTGATGACCATCTATTATTGCTGTTCTTACCTCTGCTGGATTTGTGTGGTTCTCTCCTTGGTCCTAACTCCCCCTTGTTTTCCCCAGCTGGGCTTTTGTGCATGTGCCTGGCCCCATATAATTGTGTATTTCTATCCCTGTTTCTGATGGAGAAGATGACAGTGAGTTAGATACCTGGACAGATATGTCTGATGTAGAGGCTGAGAATGACAGTGACTCGTGTGTCCATTCTGTTCCAGTCCACTGTTTCTCATCAAACCATGCCAGTCACCTCAATGTCTCAACCTGCCTGTGAATCTCTCTGTGAGCTAATTACTGCTCTATGAGCCTGATCCCATGCCTTTCTGTATGCCTGATACCAAGTCTTTCTGTAAGCCTGGCCCAAAGTCTGCCTGTGAGCTTGACCTAATGCCTCTCTGTGAGCATGCTCCCAAGCTTGTTTGCAAGCCTGACCCCATGTTTTCTGGGCACCCCCTTCTAAACCTGTTGTCGAGTTTGAACATGTTGTCGAGTTTGAGCCATTTGTCTGGATCCGTCGTCGAGTTTGGATCTGTTACCCAGTTTGAATCTGTTGCTATTGAGTCTGAGCCCAAGTTTGTGTCCAGTTCCAAGTGGAAGTGCTTGCGTTTGGCTTGCCTGAGGTGGAAGTGCCTGTGTTTGGCTTGCCTGAGGTAGAAGTGCCTGTGTTTAGCTTGCCCACGGTGGAAGTGCCTTTGTTCAGCTTACTCAGTGGGAGTGCCATTGCCTGCCTTGCCCAAGCCTCTAATTCCAGTGCCTGCCTTTCCTGAGCCTCTAATTCCAGTACCTGCCTTTCCTGAGCCTCTAATGCCAGTACCTGCCTTTCCTGAGCCTCTAATGCCATTGCCTAGTTTGTCCATACCTCTAATGCCAGTGCCCACATCGCCTAAGTCAGTTGCTGCCTCTGCTTTTAAAACTTCTTGGGTTTGCACATGGGGATTTCTCCAGTTTCCAGCTGGCTCAAACAGACCTCAGAGGGTTTCCTAGAATCACATGAGAGTTTTATTTCTCTTTACCTAGGCTCTAGTCTTCAGAGGTTTTGTAGCATGGGCCTTGGGCCATTTAGTAACTGTATCAGGGCCCATGGCCCTCCATTATCTGTGCCCTATTGTCTGTGCTGTTGTCTTTACCAGTGCCTAAGTTCCTCTATTACCTGTGCTCCATTGTCTGTGCTGTTATCTGTACTGTGGCCTGCGGCCCTTTATTACTTGTTCTATTGTCTACACTAGGGCTAGTAGTAAGTTGTTGTGCCATGTTAGCCATCGATGTAAGCAGAAAATCCAAGGTTAAGGTAATACCATTTATTGTCTAAGTCAATAAGATTGAAAATGCAAGCTCTCGAAGCTGTTCAAGCTTCTTCTTCAGGCATAATACAGATCTGTAACTTAGACACACATTTATACAGAAATTACAAAGGAGTGACTATTGTTTTTACACTGACACACATGAAAAATAGCTAAGTCGTAAAATCGTATGCTGCAAGATAACAATCAGGGAGATTACAACAATTAATGGTGGGCTGATAAGAATGAGATGGGGAGAGAAAGTGTGTGGAATTTTTATTGCTCTCACACCAGGCCAGACAGTCTGTTTAATATCAGACCTTGTGATGAGTCTTGTCTATTCAATCCATGTCATAATGACACATGGAATCCAAGGTTAAGGTAATACCATTTACTACTAAGGTAATACCATACCACTACTACTCATAATGACACATAAAATTATTGTCCATGTTTAGCACACAGTCCATCGTTTTAAAGATTTGGATGCATTTGCACTCCCATTCCAATCTCTCCTTTTGTGAGCGGAAGCCCCCCTTGAGCACAAAATGTTTTGAAAAACTTTTTTTTTTTCCAAAAATATGGTTGTTTGGGGGTTAAAAAACTACTTTTAACCCATCGCCATCAGCGCTCTGGGGTTTAAACAAGCATTTCACAGCGCGAGAATTTTTTGAGCGTGATTTGTTAATGAATATGCTGGGAGCCATTCGCTATGGCCATTCGCTGTCATGCGCTCCCATACAGCACGGAACCTGTCAAACAGCGACTCCTAACCCCGTATTCAACATTACCGCACACCGACTGAGTCGCTGTCAACAGCCGAACAACGGCCAAGCACAGCGAATACTAGCGTGCGCTGTGAAAATACCGCTACTGTCGCACATCTGTCGCTACCTGCCGCTATAAATGAATCGGCCTCCAAGTCGCTTTCTTAGCGCTTGTCCTGTCTGCTTGATGTAAAATGCTGAGGGGCACTGCACACACATGATCAGGTATACTACATTAGGGGGGTTGCATGTGAAATTACCCTGTACTTTGTAATCATGTTGCATACCTGGTGTCTTTATTCTGTCGGTGGTGTAGATGTGTGTGCAGTAGGGATGAGCGAATCGATCCGGACGAACCCGGATTCGATCCGAATTTCATGAAAAATTCGATTCGGATAGACTTACTGCTGCCTGCCAGGTGCACTGCTGTTTTTTTGGGCATCCCATTCTGTGACTACACCAGCCTCTATTTAAGACCATAACCATTTGCACTTATTCTAATTGAAATTAGGCCTGATAAAGACACTTTTGCTGTGCATAGTCTTACTGCTGCCTGCCAGGTGCACTCCTGTTGGGGCATCCCATTATGTGACTACACCAGCCTCTATTTAAGACCATAACCATTTGCACTTATTCTAATTGAAATTAGGCCTTATAAAGACACTTTTGCTGTGCATAGACTTACTGCTGCCTGCCAGGTGCACTGCTGGTTTTTGGGGCATCCCATTCTGTGACTACACCAGCCTCTATTTAAGACCATAACCATTTGCACTTATTCTAATTGAAATTAGGCCTGATAAAGACACTTTTGCTGTGCATAGACTTACTGCTGCCTGCCAGGTGCACTGCTGGTTTTTGGGGCATCCCATTCTGTGACTACACCAGCCTCTATTTAAGACCATAACCATTTGCACTTATTCTAATTGAAATTAGGCCTGATAAAGACACTTTTGCTGTGCATAGTCTTACTGCTGCCTGCCAGGTGCACTCCTGTTGGGGCATCCCATTCTGTGACTACACCAGCCTCTATTTAAGACCATAACCATTTGCACTTATTCTAATTGAAATTAGGCCTGATAAAGACACTTTTGCTGTGCATAGTCTTACTGCTGCCTGCCAGGTGCACTCCTGTTGGGGCATCCCATCCTGTGACTACACCAGCCTCTATTTAAGACCATAACCATTTGCACTTGATCTAATTGAAATTAAGCCTGATAAAGACACTTTTGCTGTGCATAGACTTACTGCTGCCTGCCAGGTGCACTGCTGGTTTTTGGGGCATCCCATTCTGTGACTACACCAGCCTCTATTTAAGACCATGACCATTTGCACTTATTCTAATTGAAATTAGGCCTGATAAAGACACTTTTGCTGTGCATAGTCTTACTGCTGCCTGCCAGGTGCACTCCTGTTGGGGCATCCCATTCTGTGACTACACCAGCCTCTATTTAAGACCATAACCATTTGCACTTATTCTAATTGAAATTAGGCCTGATAAAGACACTTTTGCTGTGCATAGACTTACTGCTGCCTGCCAGGTGCACTGCTGGTTTTTGGGGCATCCCATTCTGTGACTACACCAGCCTCTATTTAAGACCATAACCATTTGCACTTATTCTAATTGAAATTAGGCCTGATAAAGACACTTTTGCTGTGCATAGTCTTACTGCTGCCTGCCAGGTGCACTCCTGTTGGGGCATCCCATCCTGTGACTACACCAGCCTCTATTTAAGACCATAACCATTTGCACTTATTCTAATTGAAATTAGGCATGATAAAGACACTTTTTCTGTGCATAGACTTACTGCTGCCTGCCAGGTGCACTGCTGGTTTTTGGGGCATCCCATTCTGTGACTACACCAGCCTCTATTTAAGACCATAACCATTTGCACTTATTCTAATTGAAATTAGGCCTGATAAAGACACTTTTGCTGTGCATAGACTTACTGCTGCCTGCCAGGTGCACTGCTGGTTTTTGGGGCATCCCATTCTGTGACTACACCAGCCTCTATTTAAGACCATAACCATTTGCACTTATTCTAATTGAAATTAGGCCTGATAAAGACACTTTTGCTGTGCATAGTCTTACTGCTGCCTGCCAGGTGCACTCCTGTTGGGGCATCCCATCCTGTGACTACACCAGCCTCTATTTAAGACCATAACCATTTGCACTTATTCTAATTGAAATTAGGCATGATAAAGACACTTTTTCTGTGCATAGACTTACTGCTGCCTGCCAGGTGCACTGCTGGTTTTTGGGGCATCCCATTCTGTGACTACACCAGCCTCTATTTAAGACCATAACCATTTGCACTTATTCTAATTGAAATTAGGCCTGATAAAGTCACTTTTGCTGTGCATAGACTTACTGCTGCCTGCCAGGTGCACTCCTGTTGGGGCATCCCATTCTGTGACTACACCAGCCTCTATTTAAGACCATAACCATTTGCACTTATTCTAATTAAAATTAGGCCTGATAAAGACACTTTTGCTGTGCATACACTTACTACTGCCTGCCGGGTGCACTGCTGGTTTTGGGGGCATCCCATTCTGTGACTACACCAGCCTCTATTTAAGACCATAACCATTTGCACTTATTCTAATTGAAATTAGGCCTGATAAAGACACTTTTGCTGTGCATAGACTTACTGCTGCCCGCCAGGTGCACTGCTGGTTTTTGGGGCATCCCATTCTGTGACTACACCAGCCTCTATTTAAGACCATAACCATTTGCACTTATTCTAATTGAAATTAGGCCTGATAAAGACACTTTTGCTGTGCATAGACTTACTGCTGCCTGCCAGGTGCACTGCTGGTTTTTGGGGCATCCCATTCTGTGACTACACCAGCCTCTATTTAAGACCATAACCATTTGCACTTATTCTAATTGAAATTAGGCCTGATAAAGACACTTTTGCTGTGCATAGGCTTACTGCTACCTGCCAGGTGCACTCCTGTTGGGGCATCCCATTCTGTGACTACACCAGCCTCTATTTAAGACCATAACCATTTGCACTTATTCTAATTGAAATTAGGCCTGATAAAGACACTTTTGCTGTGCATAGTCTTACTGCTGCCTGCCAGGTGCACTCCTGTTGGGGCATCCCATCCTGTGACTACACCAGCCTCTATTTAAGACCATAACCATTTGCACTTGATCTAATTGAAATTAAGCCTGATAAAGACACTTTTGCTGTGCATAGACTTACTGCTGCCTGCCAGGTGCACTGCTGGTTTTTGGGGCATCCCATTCTGTGACTACACCAGCCTCTATTTAAGACCATGACCATTTGCACTTATTCTAATTGAAATTAGGCCTGATAAAGACACTTTTGCTGTGCATAGTCTTACTGCTGCCTGCCAGGTGCACTCCTGTTGGGGCATCCCATTCTGTGACTACACCAGCCTCTATTTAAGACCATAACCATTTGCACTTATTCTAATTGAAATTAGGCCTGATAAAGACACTTTTGCTGTGCATAGACTTACTGCTGCCTGCCAGGTGCACTGCTGGTTTTGGGGGCATCCCATTCTGTGACTACACCAGCCTCTATTTAAGACCATAACCATTTGCACTTATTCTAATTGAAATTAGGCCTGATAAAGACACTTTTGCTGTGCATAGTCTCACTGCTGCCTGCCAGGTGCACTCCTGTTGGGGCATCCCATTCTGTGACTACACCAGCCTCTATTTAAGACCATAACCATTTGCACTTATTCTAATTGAAATTAGGCCTGATAAAGACACTTTTGCTGTGCATAGACTTACTGCTGCCTGCCAGGTGCACTGCTGGTTTTTGGGGCATCCCATTCTGTGACTACACCAGCCTCTATTTAAGACCATAACCATTTGCACTTATTCTAATTGAAATTAGGCCTGATAAAGACACTTTTGCTGTGCATAGACTTACTGCTGCCTGCCAGGTGCACTCCTGTTGGGGCATCCCATTCTGTGACTACACCAGCCTCTATTTAAGACCATAACCATTTGCACTTATTCTAATTGAAATTAGGCCTGATAAAGACACTTTTGCTGTGCATAGACTTACTGCTGCCCGCCAGGTGCACTGCTGGTTTTTGGTGCATCCCATTCTGTGACTACACCAGCCTCTATTTAAGACCATAACCATTTGCACTTATTCTAATTGAAATTAGGCCTGATAAAGACACTTTTGCTGTGCATAGTCTTACTGCTGCCTGCCAGGTGCACTCCTGTTGGGGCATCCCATTCTGTGACTACACCAGCCTCTATTTAAGACCATAACCATTTGCACTTATTCTAATTGAAATTAGGCCTGATAAAGACACGTTTGCTGTGCATAGACTTACTGCTGCCTGCCAGGTGCACTGCTGGTTTTTGGGGCATCCCATTCTGTGACTACACCAGCCTCTATTTAAGACCATAACCATTTGCACTTATTCTAATTGAAATTAGGCCTGATAAAGACACTTTTGCTGTGCATAGTCTTACTGCTGCCTGCCAGGTGCACTCCTGTTGGGGCATCCCATCCTGTGACTACACCAGCCTCTATTTAAGACCATAACCATTTGCACTTATTCTAATTGAAATTAGGCATGATAAAGAAACTTTTTCTGTGCATAGACTTACTGCTGCCTGCCAGGTGCACTGCTGGTTTTTGGGGCATCCCATTCTGTGACTACACCAGCCTCTATTTAAGACCATAACCATTTGCACTTATTCTAATTGAAATTAGGCCTGATAAAGTCACTTTTGCTGTGCATAGACTTACTGCTGCCTGCCAGGTGCACTCCTGTTGGGGCATCCCATTCTGTGACTACACCAGCCTCTATTTAAGACCATAACCATTTGCACTTATTCTAATTGAAATTAGGCCTGATAAAGACACTTTTGCTGTGCATACACTTACTGCTGCCTGCCAGGTGCATTGCTGGTTTTGGGGGCATCCCATTCTGTGACTACACCAGCCTCTATTTAAGACCATAACCATTTGCACTTATTCTAATTGAAATTAGGCCTGATAAAGACACTTTTGCTGTGCATAGACTTACTGCTGCCCGCCAGGTGCACTGCTGGTTTTTGGGGCATCCCATTCTGTGACTACACCAGCCTCTATTTAAGACCATAACCATTTGCACTTATTCTAATTGAAATTAGGCATGATAAAGACACTTTTTCTGTGCATAGACTTACTGCTGCCTGCCAGGTGCACTGCTGGTTTTTGGGGCATCCCATTCTGTGACTACACCAGCCTCTATTTAAGACCATAACCATTTGCACTTATTCTAATTGAAATTAGGCCTGATAAAGACACTTTTGCTGTGCATAGACTTACTGCTGCCTGCCAGGTGCACTGCTGGTTTTGGGGGCATCCCATTCTGTGACTACACCAGCCTCTATTTAAGACCATAACCATTTGCACTTATTCTAATTGAAATTAGGCCTGATAAAGACACTTTTGCTGTGCATAGTCTTACTGCTGCCTGCCAGGTGCACTCCTGTTGGGGCATCCCATCCTGTGACTACACCAGCCTCTATTTAAGACCATAACCATTTGCACTTATTCTAATTGAAATTAGGCATGATAAAGACACTTTTTCTGTGCATAGACTTACTGCTGCCTGCCAGGTGCACTGCTGGTTTTTGGGGCATCCCATTCTGTGACTACACCAGCCTCTATTTAAGACCATAACCATTTGCACTTATTCTAATTGAAATTAGGCCTGATAAAGTCACTTTTGCTGTGCATAGACTTACTGCTGCCTGCCAGGTGCACTCCTGTTGGGGCATCCCATTCTGTGACTACACCAGCCTCTATTTAAGACCATAACCATTTGCACTTATTCTAATTAAAATTAGGCCTGATAAAGACACTTTTGCTGTGCATACACTTACTACTGCCTGCCGGGTGCACTGCTGGTTTTGGGGGCATCCCATTCTGTGACTACACCAGCCTCTATTTAAGACCATAACCATTTGCACTTATTCTAATTGAAATTAGGCCTGATAAAGACACTTTTGCTGTGCATAGACTTACTGCTGCCCGCCAGGTGCACTGCTGGTTTTTGGGGCATCCCATTCTGTGACTACACCAGCCTCTATTTAAGACCATAACCATTTGCACTTATTCTAATTGAAATTAGGCCTGATAAAGACACTTTTGCTGTGCATAGACTTACTGCTGCCTGCCAGGTGCACTGCTGGTTTTTGGGGCATCCCATTCTGTGACTACACCAGCCTCTATTTAAGACCATAACCATTTGCACTTATTCTAATTGAAATTAGGCCTGATAAAGACACTTTTGCTGTGCATAGACTTACTGCTGCCTGCCAGGTGCACTGCTGGTTTTTGGGGCATCCCATTCTGTGACTACACCAGCCTCTATTTAAGACCATAACCATTTGCACTTATTCTAATTGAAATTAGGCCTGATAAAGACACTTTTGCTGTGCATAGGCTTACTGCTGCCTGCCAGGTGCACTCCTGTTGGGGCATCCCATTCTGTGACTACACCAGCCTCTATTTAAGACCATAACCATTTGCACTTATTCTAATTGAAATTAGGCCTGATAAAGACACTTTTGCTGTGCATAGTCTTACTGCTGCCTGCCAGGTGCACTCCTGTTGGGGCATCCCATCCTGTGACTACACCAGCCTCTATTTAAGACCATAACCATTTGCACTTGATCTAATTGAAATTAAGCCTGATAAAGACACTTTTGCTGTGCATAGACTTACTGCTGCCTGCCAGGTGCACTGCTGGTTTTTGGGGCATCCCATTCTGTGACTACACCAGCCTCTATTTAAGACCATGACCATTTGCACTTATTCTAATTGAAATTAGGCCTGATAAAGACACTTTTGCTGTGCATAGTCTTACTGCTGCCTGCCAGGTGCACTCCTGTTGGGGCATCCCATCCTGTGACTACACCAGCCTCTATTTAAGACCATAACCATTTGCACTTATTCTAATTGAAATTAGGCCTGATAAAGACACTTTTGCTATGCATAGTCTCACTGCTGCCTGCCAGGTGCACTCCTGTTGGGGCATCCCATTCTGTGACTACACCAGCCTCTATTTAAGACCATAACCATTTGCACTTATTCTAATTGAAATTAGGCCTGATAAAGACACTTTTGCTGTGCATAGACTTACTGCTGCCTGCCAGGTGCACTGCTGGTTTTTGGGGCATCCCATTCTGTGACTACACCAGCCTCTATTTAAGACCATAACCATTTGCACTTATTCTAATTGAAATTAGGCCTGATAAAGACACTTTTGCTGTGCATAGACTTACTGCTGCCTGCCAGGTGCACTCCTGTTGGGGCATCCCATTCTGTGACTACACCAGCCTCTATTTAAGACCATAACCATTTGCACTTATTCTAATTGAAATTAGGCCTGATAAAGACACTTTTGCTGTGCATAGACTTACTGCTGCCCGCCAGGTGCACTGCTGGTTTTTGGTGCATCCCATTCTGTGACTACACCAGCCTCTATTTAAGACCATAACCATTTGCACTTATTCTAATTGAAATTAGGCCTGATAAAGACACTTTTGCTGTGCATAGTCTTACTGCTGCCTGCCAGGTGCACTCCTGTTGGGGCATCCCATTCTGTGACTACACCAGCCTCTATTTAAGACCATAACCATTTGCACTTATTCTAATTGAAATTAGGCCTGATAAAGACACATTTGCTGTGCATAGTCTCACTGCTGCCTGCCAGGTGCACTCCTGTTGGGGCATCCCATTCTGTGACTACACCAGCCTCTATTTAAGACCATAACCATTTGCACTTATTCTAATTGAAATTAGGCCTGATAAAGACACTTTTGCTGTGCATAGTCTTACTGCTGCCTGCCAGGTGCACTCCTGTTGGGGCATCCCATTCTGTGACTACACCAGCCTCTATTTAAGACCATAACCATTTGCACTTATTCTAATTGAAATTAGGCCTGATAAAGACACGTTTGCTGTGCATAGACTTACTGCTGCCTGCCAGGTGCACTGCTGGTTTTTGGGGCATCCCATTCTGTGACTACACCAGCCTCTATTTAAGACCATAACCATTTGCACTTATTCTAATTGAAATTAGGCCTGATAAAGACACTTTTGCTGTGCATAGTCTTACTGCTGCCTGCCAGGTGCACTCCTGTTGGGGCATCCCATCCTGTGACTACACCAGCCTCTATTTAAGACCATAACCATTTGCACTTATTCTAATTGAAATTAGGCATGATAAAGAAACTTTTTCTGTGCATAGACTTACTGCTGCCTGCCAGGTGCACTGCTGGTTTTTGGGGCATCCCATTCTGTGACTACACCAGCCTCTATTTAAGACCATAACCATTTGCACTTATTCTAATTGAAATTAGGCCTGATAAAGTCACTTTTGCTGTGCATAGACTTACTGCTGCCTGCCAGGTGCACTCCTGTTGGGGCATCCCATTCTGTGACTACACCAGCCTCTATTTAAGACCATAACCATTTGCACTTATTCTAATTGAAATTAGGCCTGATAAAGACACTTTTGCTGTGCATACACTTACTGCTGCCTGCCAGGTGCATTGCTGGTTTTGGGGGCATCCCATTCTGTGACTACACCAGCCTCTATTTAAGACCATAACCATTTGCACTTATTCTAATTGAAATTAGGCCTGATAAAGACACTTTTGCTGTGCATAGACTTACTGCTGCCCGCCAGGTGCACTGCTGGTTTTTGGGGCATCCCATTCTGTGACTACACCAGCCTCTATTTAAGACCATAACCATTTGCACTTATTCTAATTGAAATTAGGCCTGATAAAGACACTTTTGCTGTGCATAGACTTACTGCTGCCTGCCAGGTGCACTGCTGGTTTTTGGGGCATCCCATTCTGTGACTACACCAGCCTCTATTTAAGACCATAACCATTTGCACTTATTCTAATTGAAATTAGGCCTGATAAAGACACTTTTGCTGTGCATAGTCTTACTGTTGCCTGCCAGGTGCACTCCTGTTGGGGCATCCTATTCTGTGACTACACCCGCCTCTATTTAAAGTGGACCAACACCCTGCCACCTTTTTTTTTTAATGTATACTTAAAAAATATGGAAATTAAACAGAAAGACCCGAATAATAAAGTTAAGAAAAAAAAACTTACCTTTTATGTTCCCTCAGCGCGTCGCTATATTTTTAATATTCTGCCGCCATGTTCATTTTCCTCCTAACAGGAAGAGATCCTTTGACCTCTTCCTGTTAAAATCGCGCGCATGCGCGGTAGATAGGTGAAGCGCCGCTTGCATCGGGAGCGAGCGGCGCTTCACCTGACACTACTGCGCATGCGCGAGTCTCCCCCTGCCAGGGACGGCGAGCTCCAGAAAGGAGACGGCTCGCAGCCGGCTGCTGTCAGCACTGAGACGGAAAGTGGACCGTCACCCATGAGTGATCGGCCCGGGAATCTATAAGATTCCCGGGCCGATCACCCCCCTCACCGCGGGACATCCGAGATCGGGATGTCCCGCGGTGAGGGACCCCCCCAAAACCCCAAAAGAACGCACCTGACAAGCGGCGGCGGCCGCCGCCGCCGCCCGCGCGCTCCTCTAGCCGTGCGCGCGCCCGCGCCGGCCGTTTGTGAATGCCCGGCGCGGGCGCGCACACTGTCAGAGGGGCGCGCGGGAGGCGGCGGCGGACGCGCTGCCTTGTCCGCCGCCTAATCGTGGTGTTGGTCCACTTGAAACAGAGCCCTTTGTCTGCTCCCCTCTAGCTGTGCATGTCAACATTGCCCATTCAGACAGGGCTGATGTGGAAGAGCATGCATCGGCTGGAAGGATGCCAGAATGGCTCATTTCCCAAGCAGTACTACACCTGTCACACATATAATTCTTAGGCTCAAACATTTATAGGTCTACCCTACACAAGTGATACCAAATCTATTCCACGGGATAAAATACATGTTATTAAAATCACACTCTTTTGTGATATAGAAGACAGCTCTCTCTTGTTCACTGGGACTGTATTATACTCATGACAATAGATCACTGCCATGGATGAAAAGTGATGACCTTCATGGGTGCCCACTAAGCTGTCCTGAGACCAGGGCCGTATTTAGGATTCCTGCTGCCCTGGGCACCTTTTGGCCATGTGACCCCCCATGTTAAGTACCATGTAGCTGCTGGATAATATTTATTAGAGCGGACACTAAGAGACAGGGAGGATGTGTATGACAGCAAGACACAGAGAAAGGGAGGAAGAATGAGCATGACAGGTAGAAACTGACATGGAGGATGAGAAGGACAGCCAGACAGAGGCAGGGCCAACAGAAGATGGCAGACAGGGAGGATGGGCATGCCAACCAGACACAGATACATGGAGGATGAGCATTCCAACCAGACACAGATAAATGGAGGATGAGCAGACCAACCAGACACAGATACATGAAGCATGAGCATACCAACCAGGTAGAATCCCCCCATAACATTTTTAGCAGGCAGAATCCCCCCATAACATTTTTAGCAGGCAGAATCCCCCTATAACATTTTTAGCAGGCAGAATCCCCCTATAACATTTTTAGCAGGCAGAATCCCCCCATAACATTTTTAGCAGGCAGAATCCCCCTATAACATTTTTAGCAGGCAGAATCCCCCCATAACATTTTCAGCAGGCAGAATCCCCCCATAACATTTTCAGCAGGCAGAATCCCCCCATAACATTTTCAGCAGGCAGAATCCCCCCATAACATGTCCAGCAGGCAGAATCCCCCTATAACATTTTTAGCAGGCAGAATCCCCCTATAACATTTTCAGCAGGCAGAATCCCCCCATAACATTTTCAGCAGGCAGAATCCCCCCATAACATTTTCAGCAGGCAGAATCCCCCTATAACATTTTTAGCAGGCAGAATCCCCCTATAACATTTTTAGCAGGTAGAATCCCCCCATAACATGTTCAGCAGGCAGAATCCCCCCATAACATTTTTAGCAGGCAGAATCCCCCCATAACATTTTTAGCAGGCAGAATCCCCCTATAACATTTTTAGCAGGCAGAATCCCCCTATAACATTTTTAGCAGGCAGAATCCCCCCATAACATTTTCAGCAGGCAGAATCCCCCTATAACATTTTTAGCAGGCAGAATCCCCCCATAACATTTTCAGCAGGCAGAATCCCCCCATAACATTTTCAGCAGGCAGAATCCCCCCATAACATTTTCAGCAGGCAGAATCCCCCCATAACATTTTCAGCAGGCAGAATCCCCCTATAACATTTTTAGCAGGCAGAATCCCCCTATAACATTTTTAGCAGGTAGAATCCCCCCATAACATGTTCAGCAGGCAGAATCCCCCCATAACATTTTTAGCAGGCAGAATCCCCCCATAACATTTTTAGCAGGCAGAATCCCCCTATAACATTTTTAGCAGGCAGAATCCCCCTATAACATTTTTAGCAGGCAGAATCCCCCCATAACATTTTCAGCAGGCAGAATCCCCCTATAACATTTTTAGCAGGCAGAATCCCCCCATAACATTTTCAGCAGGCAGAATCCCCCCATAACATTTGCAGCAGGCAGAATCCCCCCATAACATTTTTAGCAGGCAGAATCCCCCTATAACATTTTTAGCAGGCAGAATCCCCCTATAACATTTTTAGCAGGCAGAATCCCCCCATAACATTTTCAGCAGGCAGAATCCCCCTATAACATTTTTAGCAGGTAGAATCCCCCATAACATGTTCAGCAGGCAGAATCCCCCCATAACATTTTTAGCAGGCAGAATCCCCCCATAACATGTTCAGCAGGCAGAATCCCCCCATAACATGTTCAGCAGGCAGAATCCCCCCATAACATTTTCAGCAGGCAGAATCCCCCCATAACATGCTCAGCAGGCAGAATCCCCCTATAACATTTTTAGCAGGCAGAATCCCCCCATAACATTTTCAGCAGGCAGAATCCCCCCATAACATTTTCAGCAGGCAGAATCCCCCCATAACATTTTTAGCAGGCAGAATCCCCCCAAAACATGTTCAGCAGGCAGAATCCCCCTATAACATTTTCAGCAGGCAGAATCCCCCCATAACATGCTCAGCAGGCAGAATCCCCCCATAACATTTTTAGCAGGCAGAATCCCCCTATAACATTTTCAGCAGGCAGAATCCCCCCATAACATGTTCAGCAGGCAGAATCCCCCCATAACATTTTCAGCAGGCAGAATCCCCCCATAACATTTTCAGCAGGCAGAATCCCCCTATAACATTTTCAGCAGGCAGAATCCCCCCATAACATTTTCAGCAGGCAGAATCCCCCCATAACATTTTCAGCAGGCAGAATCCCTCCATAACATTTTCAGCAGGCAGAATCCCCCCATAACATTTTCAGCAGGCAGAATCCCCCTATAACATTTTTAGCAGGCAGAATCCCCCTATAACATTTTTAGCAGGCAGAATCCCCCCATAACATTTTCAGCAGGCAGAATCCCCCCATAACATTTTCAGCAGGCAGAATCCCCCTATAACATTTTTAGCAGGCAGAATCCCCCTATAACATTTTTAGCAGGTAGAATCCCCCCATAACATGTTCAGCAGGCAGAATCCCCCCATAACATTTTTAGCAGGCAGAATCCCCCCATAACATTTTTAGCAGGCAGAATCCCCCTATAACATTTTTAGCAGGCAGAATCCCCCTATAACATTTTTAGCAGGCAGAATCCCCCCATAACATTTTCAGCAGGCAGAATCCCCCTATAACATTTTTAGCAGGCAGAATCCCCCCATAACATTTTCAGCAGGCAGAATCCCCCTATAACATTTTTAGCAGGTAGAATCCCCCATAACATGTTCAGCAGGCAGAATCCCCCCATAACATTTTTAGCAGGCAGAATCCCCCCATAACATGTTCAGCAGGCAGAATCCCCCCATAACATGTTCAGCAGGCAGAATCCCCCCATAACATTTTCAGCAGGCAGAATCCCCCCATAACATGCTCAGCAGGCAGAATCCCCTATAACATTTTTAGCAGGCAGAATCCCCCCATAACATTTTCAGCAGGCAGAATCCCCCCATAACATGCTCAGCAGGCAGAATCCCCCTATAACATTTTCAGCAGGCAGAATCCCCCCATAACATGTTCAGCAGGCAGAATCCCCCCATAACATTTTCAGCAGGCAGAATCCCCCCATAACATTTTCAGCAGGCAGAATCCCCCTATAACATTTTCAGCAGGCAGAATCCCCCCATAACATGCTCAGCAGGCAGAATCCCCCCATAACATGTTCAGCAGGCAGAATCCCCCCATAACATTTTCAGCAGGCAGAATCCCCCCATAACATTTTCAGCAGGCAGAATCCCCCTATAACATTTTCAGCAGGCAGAATCCCCCCATAACATGCTCAGCAGGCAGAATCCCCCCATAACATGCTCAGCAGGCAGAATCCCCCCATAACATTTTTAGCAGGTAGAATCCCCCCATAACATTTTCAGCAGGCAGAATCCCCCCATAACATTCTCAGTGGCGCAGTACATTACAGTGAATTAAACAGTAAACACATTTGACCAAGACATTTATGAAAGAAAAGTAAACTTACATGTCCTACGCACCCAGCACGAGATGAGACGAGAGGAGAGCAGACGCTGAATGGAAGGAGGAGGGAGGGGAGTGAGAGGAGGGGAGGCGGAGGCTCAGGTGCCTCCAGCCAATCATGGCTGAGCACATGAGGTCAGCTAGCAGACAGCCCTGGGAGACGTGCACGCTCCCGAGAGCTGAGAGAGGCAACCCCCCCACCCGATGACGCGGAGACATGAGGAACTGCAAGCAAAATCGCGCGACAGCTGAAGAGACCTGCTCCACGGACAAGAAATGCAAATTAACCCAGAAGCGTGATTGACAGGAAGGTAATGAACGGACAAGAGATGCAGGGCGGGACTTCCGGCGAAAAATTATGAAGATTACAGGCGCTGTGAGGGACAGAAGGCTGCAAAAGTCATCAAAAGGTAAGTGTTTTTTTATATTTAAGTGATTAGAATAATGTTGTTTTGGAGGGTGTTGGTCCGCTTTAAGACCATAACCATTTGCACTTATTCTAATTGAAATTAGGCCTGATAAAGACACTTTTGCTGTGCATAGACTTACTACTGCCTGCCAGGTGCACTGCTGGTTTTGGGGGCATCCCATTCTGTGACTACACCAGCCTCTATTTAAGACCATAACCATTTGCACTAATTCTAATTGAAATTAGGCCTGATAAAGACACTTTTGCTGTGCATAGACTTACTGCTGCCTGCCAGGTGCACTGCTGGTTTTTGGGGCATCCCATTCTGTGACTACACCAGCCTCTATTTAAGACCATAACCATTTGCACTTATTCTAATTGAAATTAGGCCTGATAAAGACACTTTTGCTGTGCATAGTCTTACTGCTGCCTGCCAGGTGCACTCCTGTTGGGGCATCCCATTCTGTGACTACACCAGCCTCTATTTAAGACCATAACCATTTGCACTTATTCTAATTGAAATTAGGCCTGATAAAGACACTTTTGCTGTGCATAGTCTTACTGCTGCCTGCCAGGTGCACTCCTGTTGGGGCATCCCATTCTGTGACTACACCAGCCTCTATTTAAGACCATAACCATTTGCACTTATTCTAATTGAAATTAGGCCTGATAAAGACACATTTGCTGTGCATAGTCTCACTGCTGCCTGCCAGGTGCACTCCTGTTGGGGCATCCCATTCTGTGACTACACCAGCCTCTATTTAAGACCATAACCATTTGCACTTATTCTAATTGAAATTAGGCCTGATAAAGACACTTTTGCTGTGCATAGACTTACTGCTGCCCGCCAGGTGCACTGCTGGTTTTTGGTGCATCCCATTCTGTGACTACACCAGCCTCTATTTAAGACCATAACCATTTGCACTTATTCTAATTGAAATTAGGCCTGATAAAGACACTTTTGCTGTGCATAGTCTTACTGCTGCCTGCCAGGTGCACTCCTGTTGGGGCATCCCATTCTGTGACTACACCAGCCTCTATTTAAGACCATAACCATTTGCACTTATTCTAATTGAAATTAGGCCTGATAAAGACACGTTTGCTGTGCATAGACTTACTGCTGCCTGCCAGGTGCACTGCTGGTTTTTGGGGCATCCCATTCTGTGACTACACCAGCCTCTATTTAAGACCATAACCATTTGCACTTATTCTAATTGAAATTAGGCCTGATAAAGACACTTTTGCTGTGCATAGTCTTACTGCTGCCTGCCAGGTGCACTCCTGTTGGGGCATCCCATCCTGTGACTACACCAGCCTCTATTTAAGACCATAACCATTTGCACTTATTCTAATTGAAATTAGGCATGATAAAGAAACTTTTTCTGTGCATAGACTTACTGCTGCCTGCCAGGTGCACTGCTGGTTTTTGGGGCATCCCATTCTGTGACTACACCAGCCTCTATTTAAGACCATAACCATTTGCACTTATTCTAATTGAAATTAGGCCTGATAAAGTCACTTTTGCTGTGCATAGACTTACTGCTGCCTGCCAGGTGCACTCCTGTTGGGGCATCCCATTCTGTGACTACACCAGCCTCTATTTAAGACCATAACCATTTGCACTTATTCTAATTGAAATTAGGCCTGATAAAGACACTTTTGCTGTGCATACACTTACTGCTGCCTGCCAGGTGCATTGCTGGTTTTGGGGGCATCCCATTCTGTGACTACACCAGCCTCTATTTAAGACCATAACCATTTGCACTTATTCTAATTGAAATTAGGCCTGATAAAGACACTTTTGCTGTGCATAGACTTACTGCTGCCCGCCAGGTGCACTGCTGGTTTTTGGGGCATCCCATTCTGTGACTACACCAGCCTCTATTTAAGACCATAACCATTTGCACTTATTCTAATTGAAATTAGGCCTGATAAAGACACTTTTGCTGTGCATAGACTTACTGCTGCCTGCCAGGTGCACTGCTGGTTTTTGGGGCATCCCATTCTGTGACTACACCAGCCTCTATTTAAGACCATAACCATTTGCACTTATTCTAATTGAAATTAGGCCTGATAAATACACTTTTGCTGTGCATAGACTTACTGCTGCCTGCCAGGTGCACTGCTGGTTTTTGGGGCATCCCATTCTGTGACTACACCAGCCTCTATTTAAGACCATAACCATTTGCACTTATTCTAATTGAAATTAGGCCTGATAAAGACACTTTTGCTGTGCATAGTCTTACTGCTGCCTGCCAGGTGCACTCCTGTTGGGGCATCCTATTCTGTGACTACACCCGCCTCTATTTAAAGTGGACCTACACCCTGCCACCTTTTTTTTTTAATGTATACTTAAAAAATATGGAAATTAAACAGAAAGACCCGAATAATAAAGTTAAGAAAAAAAAACTTACCTTTTATGTTCCCTCAGCGCGTCGCTATATTTTTAATATTCTGCCGCCATGTTCATTTTCCTCCTAACAGGAAGAGATCCTTTGACCTCTTCCTGTTAAAATCGCGCGCATGCGCGGTAGATAGGTGAAGCGCCGCTTGCATCGGGAGCGAGCGGCGCTTCACCTGACACTACTGCGCATGCGCGAGTCTCCCCCTGCCAGGGACGGCGAGCTCCAGAAAGGAGACGGCTCGCAGCCGGCTGCTGTCAGCACTGAGACGGAAAGTGGACCGTCACCCATGAGTGATCGGCCCGGGAATCTATAAGATTCCCGGGCCGATCACCCCCCTCACCGCGGGACATCCGAGATCGGGATGTCCCGCGGTGAGGGACCCCCCCAAAACCCCAAAAGAACGCACCTGATAAGCCGCCGCCGCCGCCCGCGCGCTCCTCTAGCCGTGCGCGCGCCCGCGCCGGCCGTTTGTGAATGGCCGGCGCGGGCGCGCACACTGTCAGAGGGGCGCGCGGGAGGCGGCGGCGGACGCGCTGCCTTGTCCGCCGCCTAATCGTGGTGTTGGTCCACTTGAAACAGAGCCCTTTGTCTGCTCCCCTCTAGCTGTGCATGTCAACATTGCCCATTCAGACAGGGCTGATGTGGAAGAGCATGCATCGGCTGGAAGGATGCCAGAATGGCTCATTTCCCAAGCAGTACTACACCTGTCACACATATAATTCTTAGGCTCAAACATTTATAGGTCTACCCTACACAAGTGATACCAAATCTATTCCACGGGATAAAATACATGTTATTAAAATCACACTCTTTTGTGATATAGAAGACAGCTCTCTCTTGTTCACTGGGACTGTATTATACTCATGACAATAGATCACTGCCATGGATGAAAAGTGATGACCTTCATGGGTGCCCACTAAGCTGTCCTGAGACCAGGGCCGTATTTAGGATTCCTGCTGCCCTGGGCACCTTTTGGCCATGTGACCCCCCATGTTAAGTACCATGTAGCTGCTGGATAATATTTATTAGAGCGGACACTAAGAGACAGGGAGGATGTGTATGACAGCAAGACACAGAGAAAGGGAGGAAGAATGAGCATGACAGGTAGAAACTGACATGGAGGATGAGAAGGACAGCCAGACAGAGGCAGGGCCAACAGAAGATGGCAGACAGGGAGGATGGGCATGCCAACCAGACACAGATACATGGAGGATGAGCATTCCAACCAGACACAGATAAATGGAGGATGAGCAGACCAACCAGACACAGATACATGAAGCATGAGCATACCAACCAGGTAGAATCCCCCCATAACATTTTTAGCAGGCAGAATCCCCCCATAACATTTTTAGCAGGCAGAATCCCCCTATAACATTTTCAGCAGGCAGAATCCCCCTATAACATTTTTAGCAGGCAGAATCCCCCTATAACATTTTTAGCAGGCAGAATCCCCCCATAACATTTTTAGCAGGCAGAATCCCCCTATAACATTTTTAGCAGGCAGAATCCCCCCATAACATTTTCAGCAGGCAGAATCCCCCCATAACATTTTCAGCAGGCAGAATCCCCCCATAACATTTTCAGCAGGCAGAATCCCCCCATAACATGTCCAGCAGGCAGAATCCCCCTATAACATTTTTAGCAGGCAGAATCCCCCTATAACATTTTCAGCAGGCAGAATCCCCCCATAACATTTTCAGCAGGCAGAATCCCCCCATAACATTTTCAGCAGGCAGAATCCCCCTATAACATTTTTAGCAGGCAGAATCCCCCTATAACATTTTTAGCAGGTAGAATCCCCCCATAACATGTTCAGCAGGCAGAATCCCCCCATAACATTTTTAGCAGGCAGAATCCCCCCATAACATTTTTAGCAGGCAGAATCCCCCTATAACATTTTTAGCAGGCAGAATCCCCCTATAACATTTTTAGCAGGCAGAATCCCCCCATAACATTTTCAGCAGGCAGAATCCCCCTATAACATTTTTAGCAGGCAGAATCCCCCCATAACATTTTCAGCAGGCAGAATCCCCCCATAACATTTTCAGCAGGCAGAATCCCCCCATAACATTTTCAGCAGGCAGAATCCCCCCATAACATTTTCAGCAGGCAGAATCCCCCTATAACATTTTTAGCAGGCAGAATCCCCCTATAACATTTTTAGCAGGTAGAATCCCCCCATAACATGTTCAGCAGGCAGAATCCCCCCATAACATTTTTAGCAGGCAGAATCCCCCCATAACATTTTTAGCAGGCAGAATCCCCCTATAACATTTTTAGCAGGCAGAATCCCCCTATAACATTTTTAGCAGGCAGAATCCCCCCATAACATTTTCAGCAGGCAGAATCCCCCTATAACATTTTTAGCAGGCAGAATCCCCCCATAACATTTTCAGCAGGCAGAATCCCCCTATAACATTTTTAGCAGGTAGAATCCCCCATAACATGTTCAGCAGGCAGAATCCCCCCATAACATTTTTAGCAGGCAGAATCCCCCCATAACATGTTCAGCAGGCAGAATCCCCCCATAACATGTTCAGCAGGCAGAATCCCCCCATAACATTTTCAGCAGGCAGAATCCCCCCATAACATGCTCAGCAGGCAGAATCCCCTATAACATTTTTAGCAGGCAGAATCCCCCCATAACATTTTCAGCAGGCAGAATCCCCCCATAACATGCTCAGCAGGCAGAATCCCCCTATAACATTTTCAGCAGGCAGAATCCCCCCATAACATGTTCAGCAGGCAGAATCCCCCCATAACATTTTCAGCAGGCAGAATCCCCCCATAACATTTTCAGCAGGCAGAATCCCCCTATAACATTTTCAGCAGGCAGAATCCCCCCATAACATGCTCAGCAGGCAGAATCCCCCCATAACATGTTCAGCAGGCAGAATCCCCCCATAACATTTTCAGCAGGCAGAATCCCCCCATAACATTTTCAGCAGGCAGAATCCCCCTATAACATTTTCAGCAGGCAGAATCCCCCCATAACATGCTCAGCAGGCAGAATCCCCCCATAACATGCTCAGCAGGCAGAATCCCCCTATAACATTTTTAGCAGGTAGAATCCCCCCATAACATTTTCAGCAGGCAGAATCCCCCCATAACATTTTCAGCAGGCAGAATCCCCCTATAACATTTTCAGCAGGCAGAATCCCCCCATAACATTCTCAGTGGCGCAGTACATTACAGTGAATTAAACAGTAAACACATTTGACCAAGACATTTATGAAAGAAAAGTAAACTTACATGTCCTACGCACCCAGCACGAGATGAGACGAGAGGAGAGCAGACGCTGAATGGAAGGAGGAGGGAGGGGAGTGAGAGGAGGGGAGGCGGAGGCTCAGGTGCCTCCAGCCAATCATGGCTGAGCACATGAGGTCAGCTAGCAGACAGCCCTGGGAGACGTGCACGCTCCCGAGAGCTGAGAGAGGCAACCCCCCCACCCGATGACGCGGAGACATGAGGAACTGCAAGCAAAATCGCGCGACAGCTGAAGAGACCTGCTCCACGGACAAGAAATGCAAATTAACCCAGAAGCGTGATTGACAGGAAGGTAATGAACGGACAAGAGATGCAGGGCGGGACTTCCGGCGAAAAATTATGAAGATTACAGGCGCTGTGAGGGACAGAAGGCTGCAAAAGTCATCAAAAGGTAAGTGTTTTTTTTATATTTAAGTGATTAGAATAATGTTGTTTTGGAGGGTGTTGGTCCGCTTTAAGACCATAACCATTTGCACTTATTCTAATTGAAATTAGGCCTGATAAAGACACTTTTGCTGTGCATAGACTTACTACTGCCTGCCAGGTGCACTGCTGGTTTTGGGGGCATCCCATTCTGTGACTACACCAGCCTCTATTTAAGACCATAACCATTTGCACTAATTCTAATTGAAATTAGGCCTGATAAAGACACTTTTGCTGTGCATAGACTTACTGCTGCCTGCCAGGTGCACTGCTGGTTTTTGGGGCATCCCATTCTGTGACTACACCAGCCTCTATTTAAGACCATAACCATTTGCACTTATTCTAATTGAAATTAGGCCTGATAAAGACACTTTTGCTGTGCATAGTCTTACTGCTGCCTGCCAGGTGCACTCCTGTTGGGGCATCCCATTCTGTGACTACACCAGCCTCTATTTAAGACCATAACCATTTGCACTTATTCTAATTGAAATTAGGCCTGATAAAGACACTTTTGCTGTGCATAGACTTACTGCTGCCTGCCAGGTGCACTGCTGGTTTTGGGGGCATCCCATTCTGTGACTACACCAGCCTCTATTTAAGACCATAACCATTTGCACTAATTCTAATTGAAATTAGGCCTGATAAAGACACTTTTGCTGTGCATAGACTTACTGCTGCCTGCCAGGTGCACTGCTGGTTTTTGGGGCATCCCATTCTGTGACTACACCAGCCTCTATTTAAGACCATAACCATTTGCACTTATTCTAATTGAAATTAGGCCTGATAAAGACACTTTTGCTGTGCATAGTCTTACTGCTGCCTGCCAGGTGCACTCCTGTTGGGGCATCCCATTCTGTGACTACACCAGCCTCTATTTAAGACCATAACCATTTGCACTTATTCTAATTGAAATTAGGCCTGATAAAGACACTTTTGCTGTGCATAGACTTACTGCTGCCTGCCAGGTGCACTCCTGTTGGGGCATCCCATTCTGTGACTACACCAGCCTCTATTTAAGACCATAACCATTTGCACTTATTCTAATTGAAATTAGTCCTGATAAAGACACTTTTGCTGTGCATAGTCTTACTGCTGCCTGCCAGGTGCACTCCTGTTGGGGCATCCCATTCTGTGACTACACCAGCCTCTATTTAAGACCATAACCATTTGCACTTATTCTAATTGAAATTAGGCCTGATAAAGACACTTTTGCTGTGCATAGACTTACTGCTGCCTGCCAGGTGCACTGCTGGTTTTTGGGGCATCCCATTCTGTGACAACACCAGTCTCTATTTAAGACCATAACCATTTGCACTTATTCTAATTGAAATTAGGCCTGATAAAGACACTTTTGCTGTGCATAGACTTACTGCTGCCTGCCAGGTGCACTGCTGGTTTTTGGGGCATCCCATCCTGTGACTACACCAGCCTCTATTTAAGACCATAACCATTTGCACTTATTCTAATTGAAATTAGGCCTGATAAAGACACTTTTGCTGTGCATAGACTTACTGCTGCCTGCCAGGTGCACTCCTGTTGGGGCATCCCATTCTGTGACTACACCAGCCTCTATTTAAGACCATAACCATTTGCACTTATTCTAATTGAAATTAGGCCTGATAAAGACACTTTTGCTGTGCATAGACTTACTGCTGCCTGCCAGGTGCACTGCTGGTTTTTGTGGCATCCCATTCTGTGACTACACCAGCCTCTATTTAAGACCATAACCATTTGCACTTATTCTAATACAAATTAGGCCTGATAAAGACACTTTTGCTGTGCATAGTACTACTGGTCCCAGGTGCACTCCTGTTGGGGCATCCCATTCTGTGACTACACCAGCTTCTATTTAAGACCATAACCATTTGCACTTTTTATAATAGAAATTAGGCCTGATAAAGACACTTTTGCTGTGCATAGTAGTACTGCTGCCAGGTGCACTCCTGTTGGGGCATCCCATTCTGTAACATACCATTAGCCTCTGCATTTACTGTAAGCTGCACAGTTATTTAAAGAAATTTGGCCTGTATGAGCCTGCTTACACACTGCTGCTGTGTGCATATATACTGATCTCAAGTCTGCTTGGGCATCCCATTCTGTAACATACCATTAGCCTCTGTATTTACTCTAAGCTGCACAGTTATTTAAAGAAATTTGGCCTGTATGAGCCTGCTTACACACTGCTGCTGTGTGCATATATACTGATCTCAAGTCTGCTTGGGGCATCCCATTCTGTAACATCCCATTAGCCTCTGTATTTACTCTAAGCTGCAAACTTATTTAAAGAAATTTGGCCTGTATGAGCCTGCTTACACACTGCTGCTGTGTGCATATATACTGATCTCAAGTCAGCTTTGGGGCATCCCATTCTGTAACATAACATAACCTACCTCTCTTATTTACACTAAGCAGCTCTCCTTTTTAAACTAAGCAGGCCTCTTATTTACACTAAGCAGCTGTTTTATTTAAACTAAGCAGGCCTCTTGGAGGCTGATTGTCCACTTTTGGGTGTGCATTTATATTCGGTTTCATATACAGTGGGGTATCCCAAGATAACCTACCCCAACCATGTAAACTAAATAGGCCTGTTGCAGCCTGAGTTTCTCTGCTTGCGTATGGCCTGCATTACAATCTGTCTCTTTCAATGACACTGCTGCCTGGGGTATCCCAATTTGTAAGATAAGCTACCCCAACCATGTAAACTAAAGGTTACGTCCTTCCAGAAGGAAAACTTATGCCGAACACTATTTTTGTTAGGGGCATTGACCTTTGGATTGATCGGTATGAAATTAAAGTTTTTTTTTCAAAGTATGGCGCTGTAAAGAAGATCAAAATTATTTCTCATACTTGGATTATTGTTACTTTTTGTTCAGCTTGAAATATACCAGGCCACACGGGCATCCCAAGGCACATGCTATTTTAACCCTATCTGTTATACAACATAAGCGTTGATCAGCATCAGCTGCTTTATTAAGCTACTTCAGTTTGCACTTGTTTTTGACTGCTTTTAATAAAACAGGCCGAAGGGCACCCCAAAGCTGCACCTTGCACCCTATCTGGTATACAACATAAGAGTTGATCAGCATCAGCTCCATTAAGCTACTTCAGTTTGCACTTCCTTTTTGACTGCTTTCATTTAACCAGGCCACAGGGCACCCCAAAGCTGCACGTTGCACCCTATCTGTTTATACTAAATAAGCATCTACAGCCTCAGCTTTATTAAGTTATTGCATTTTGAATTGGTTTTGGTCTGCTTTAAATACACCAGGCCGCAGGGTATCCCAAACCTGCATGTTGCACCCCATCTGTTATACTAAATAAGCATTGATCAGCATCAGCTTTATTAAGCTATTGCATTTTGCATTGGTTTTTGTCCTGCAGTCAAAACAGTAGCCCATATGGGCATCCCAAACCAGCACATGTCACCCTATCTGTTATACTAAATTAGCTTCTACAGGCCCTTTTTTTTATTTATTTATTTTTATTTATATAGAGCTGTAATAGCTTATATAGTGAGGTAAATTTGCCATTTTGCTTCATTATATAGAGCAGCCCCTGTGTAAATCTGAGGGGCAATAGTTTATATTATGAGGTAAATTCATGGTTTTGCACCATTATATGGAGCAGCCCCTGTGTAAATCTGAGGGGCAATAGCTTATATAGTGAGGTAAATTTGCCATTTTGCTTCATTATATAGAGCAGCCCCTGTGTAAATCTGAGGGGCAATAGCTTATATTGTGAGGTAAATTTGCCATTTTGCACCATTATATGGAGCAGGCCCTGTGTAAATCTGAGGGGCAATAGCTTATATAGTGAGGTAAATTTGCCATTTTGCTTCATTATATAGAGCAGCCCCTGTGTAAATCTGAGGGGGCAATAGCTTATATTGTGAGGTAAATTTGCCATTTTGCAGCATAATATAGAGCAGCCCCTGTGTAAATCTGAGGAGCAATAGCTTATATAGTGAGGTAAATTTGCCATTTTGCAGCATTATATAGAGCAGGCCCTGTGTAAATCTGAGGGGCAATAGCTTATATTGTGAGGTAAATTTGCCATTTTGCAGCATAATATAGAGCAGCCCAGTTGCCATCTAAATCAACTACTGGCTGGGCAGGACAGCTTTTTCAGGGCAAACTCTGCTAGTTGCGGCTACAAGTCAAGTTTGACTTCCCAGAAGTCCAGCGGAGCCTCAAGGTGTGTTGGCATGGTCATGTCAAGGTATGACATGACCTGCTGGTTCAGGTCCTGCTCCAGGTCTTCCTGCTGCTCATGAGTAGCTGCTCACTATGCGGGTGTAGAAATCTACTCATTAGCGACTGAAGACTGAGGCTGCTGCTGATGGAGCTGCTGCTGCCACCCCCCCCCCCTGGCAGCCATGGCAGTGGAAGGTGAGCGCAGAGGTCCCCCCGAGTCAGACCTGCGAGAGTATGGACCATGGCGCAGATAGACATCGCCCAACTGACTACGTAGGATGTCTCTGTAGTAGGTCAGTTTGTCCTCCCTCTCAGTGGGTGTAAAAAATGCCCCCATTTTGTGCAGGAAGCGAGAGTCCAATAAGGTGGAGAGCCAGAAGTCATTCCGCTGACAAATGGAGACAATTCTGTGGTCACTACGCAAGCACATGAGCATGCATCGTGCCATTTGTGCAAGTGACTCGGAGGGACTACCTGTCTCCATCTCCACTGCAAACTGCCACGGTGTGTCTGGGTCCTCTGTCTCACCTTCCTCACTACCCTCTAGCTCCTCTGGCTGCTCCTGCTCCTCCTCTCCTGTCAGATGACTAGATAAAATGGTCATTTTGTCAAACCTAAACTGTGCTTCGCTGTGCCCAACCCCATCCTCCTCCTCCACTTCAGCCCCCACAGGCTTCATGTGGCTGTGAAATGTAGGCTCCATGTCTCTAATGCCCTGACCAGCCATGGTTTCCAACATGTGTTGTAGTACATGAAGCAGTGGAATCTCATCGTTCATCTCATAGTCCTGGCGACTGACTAATAAAGTAGCTTCCTCAAAGGGCTTGAGCAAACGGCAGGTGTCACGTATGAGCTGCCACTGGTTTACATTGAAGTTACACAGGGGAGTCCCCCTATCCGTTTGGATCATCAAGAAATCCGTGATGGCTTTTCTCTGTTCCTATAGTCGATCCTGCATATGGAGGGTGGAATTCCAACGGGTGGAAACATTGCAAATCAGACTATGTTGGGGGATACCGTTCTGACGCTGAAGCTCAAGAAGGGTGTGCTTGGCGGAGTAGGAGTGGCTGAAGTGCATGCAAAGTTTCCTTCCCTTTGTTAGGATGTCTTGCAGATGGGGGGAAGACTTCAGAAAACGCTTGACAACTAGATTGAACACGTGTGCCATGGCAGGACGCATGGCTCAGGCTTCCTTGTCGCAGCGCAGACAAGATGTTCTTCCCAGTGTCAGTCACCATGGGTCCCATTTGCAGTTTTCGTGGAGTAAGCCATGATTTAATTTATTGAGTTCTCATTTTTAGCAGTTCCTCCCATGTGTTGCTCTGTTGCTCAAGGCAAAACATGTGAAGAACAGCATGAAACCGCCATGTCCTGCACACATGGTAGGCTGGAAGGGCACTGGGAAAAAAAATAATAAAAAAAAAAATATTTAGAAAAAACAAAATACAAAAAAAAATAAATAAAAATTTGTACAAAAATTCACAAAATATTAAAAAAAGACAATGGAAAAAAATATTTAACCCCCCCCCCAAAAAAAAATATATATATATATGTTTTTAAAAAATATAAAATATGAAAAAAAAAATATCCAAAAAAAAAAAAAATTTTATATGTTACTGTTATCATGTTAGATGTTATTGTTGCTATGTTATATGTTATTATATGTTATTATTATAAATATGTTCAAATAAGATAAATGTTAATTATTAATATGTAATTGACAATTAGCCACTTTTTTCTGTGACACCATTGCTAAGTGCAAGTGCACTGTCACAGGCACAAAGGCCTAGGAGCGTGGAGGCAACAGCAGAGGGACCTGTTCAAGTTGCTGTTGTGGTTGTGCAGGAACCACAATCACCCAGTGGTCCTTAAAGGATATGTATTGTCCCTGACCGTAGTTACAGCTCCAGACGTAGGCACTGCTGTGCACTTTGGTACACACTGACAGGCTAAAGGACTGGCCCACCTTCTGTTCAACAAAATTGTACAGGGCTGGTACTGCCTTCTTCGCAAAGAAATGACAGCATGGGACTCTCCACCTCGGCTCGGCACAAGCCATCAGTTCTCTGAAAGGTCCACCAACTCAAAAGGGAGGGACTGCAGCACCAGCAACTTATACAGGAGCACATTTAGCTTCTGTACGTTGGATGAGTGGGCACATACTGTTGTCTCTTGGACATGGTTTGGCCAATGGATTGCTGGCGGAATGACTGACTCGGATTAAGAGGAGGAGGACCATCTGGAGCGACAGAGGATGGGTATGACACACAGAAGGTGGTGGAGCCTTGGCTGGTTGGAACAGAGAGCGGCGTGCCACTGGGTAATGCAGCAGGCTGGACCACCACTTTGGAGCCAACTCTCCCAGGCCACTTTATGGTGACACTGCAAATGTTGATGCAGGGCTGTGGGTCCAACATTGGGACCCTGGCCACCTCACCTTCTGCCTACACATCTTTCATATAGCCATGTTAACCTCCTGCGGATGCTTGATGAAAAACTGCCACATGGCCTTGTAGCTGATTTTTCCTACCAACAGTCGGCACTAATTCACTGCTGCTGCTGCCTCCTGGGAAGATAGCCTGCCGCGCAAGTGGTCTACCCCGAGCACATTTGCCTCCATACTTTCCCCTTCTGCCACCATGCTGGCCGCTAAATCTGTCACTCTCCATCACTCCAAGCCTTTAAAAGTGCCCTCAAAACTCACTGATGACCTCCTCAGGTTCCTCAACAGTGTCTGCTTAAGAAGCCAAAACGCTTGCAACACCACCTCCCACGCCACTCTCCTCATCACTACTTGCCCGCCTAGTGGAAGAAGTGGCGAGTGTCTCCTGCACTTCTTGGCTGGGCAGTAGCTGCTGATTTTTTATCAGATCGTCCTCACTGAATAGTGGAGCTGAACCCTAAGCGTAAGACATAACCGACAGTTGACTGGGGGTGTCAGATGTCACTTGTGATGCAGTGGATGATCGTGTTAACCAATGGATGATGGCAGATGGGTTGCTGGTCAAGACACGACCGCTAGCTGATCCCGGGAGATCAGTCCTCTCACTGAGACTCCTGCTGCCACTCACTCCTAGTCTGCTGCAACCTCTGCTTGATGAATTTAGGCCTCTGCAACTTCTCTGTGCCCATCCTGCCACTTCTCTGCCTGACATACTTAGTGCGTATATGAGGGGAGGACAAAACGCTACACTACACTTAAAACAGGATTTGTCGAAAAGAGCAGCAGGTGTGTAACTATCTATGGTCTTTAGTAACTAGGCCCTGAAGACTTTAACACAAACAAAATGATGAAACTCTTAGATGTGCGTAAGTGATGATCTGATGAGAGCAATTCAATGTGCTCCAGTATGCTTCAAAAATGTTTTTTTTTTTCAGAGACTGGCCTGCGTGGAAATGAATCGGGCATGGATCAGCCAAGATTTCCACCCACCAATGCCTGATGCATTAGAGTAGATTGATCATGGGGCCAGACCAACACTAAAGAAATATGGATCGTGCAAAACAGATTTAAGGTGCTGCTCTCCAGTTACAGACATTCCTCTGCATCAGACCACAAGTAATTATTGAGAAATTGCTTTACGTTACTCTTCCTTTTTATTAATATTCTTCGGATAAGATATATGTGCCGAAAATCTGTATATGTTCTCTTAATGCTGCTGCCAACTCCAGGGTGTGTCTTTCTGGCAATTTTGGCCTGCTGCTGCTGCTGCTTGCAACTCCAGTGTGTCTTTAGGCCAATTTGTGGGCTCCTGCTGCTGCTTGCAACTCCAGGGTGTGATTCATCCAATTTTTGGCCTCCTGCTGCCAACTCCAGTGTCTCTTTAAAGCAATGTTTGGGCTCCTGCTGCTGCTTGCAACCCCAGGGTGTGATTCATCCAATTTTTGGGCTCCTGAAGCCAACTCCAGTGTCTCTTTCAGCCAATGTTGGGCTCCTGCTGCTGCTGCTTGCAACTCCAGGGTGTGATTCATCCAATTTTTGGGCTCCTGAAGCCAACCCCAGGGTCTCTTTAAAGTAATATTTGGGCTCCTGCTGCTGCTGCCAACTCGAGGGTGTGATTCATCCAATTTTTGGGCTACTGAAGCCAACCCCAGTGTCTCTTTAAAGTAATGTTTGGGCTCCTGCTGCTGCTGCCAACTCCAGGGCGTGAATCATCCAATTTTTGGGCTCCTGAAGCCAACTCCAGTGTCTCTTTAAAGTAATATTTGGGCTCCTGCTGCTGCTGCTGCCAACTCCAGGGTGTGAATCATCCAATTTTTGGGCTCCTGAAGCCAACTCCAGTGTCTCTTTAAAGTAATGTTTGGGCACCTGTTGCTGCTGCTGCCAACTCCTGCCAACTCCAGGGTGTGATTCATCCAATTTTTGGGCTCCTGAAGCCAACCCCAGGGTCTCTTTAAAGTAATATTTGGGCTCCTGCTGCTGCTTGCAACTCCAGGGTGTGATTCATCCAATTTTTGGGCTCCTGAAGCCAACTCCAGTGTCTCTTTCAGCCAATGTTGGGCTCCTGCTGCTGCTGCTTGCAACTCCAGGGTGTGATTCATCCAATTTTTGGGCTCCTGAAGCCAACCCCAGGGTCTCTTTAAAGTAATATTTGGGCTCCTGCTGCTGCTGCTGCCAACTCCAGGGTGTGATTCATCCAATTTTTGGGCTACTGAAGCCAACCCCAGTGTCTCTTTAAAGTAATGTTTGGGCTCCTGCTGCTGCTGCCAACTCCAGGGTGTGATTCATCCAATTTTTGGGCTCCTGAAGCCAACCCCAGGGTCTCTTTAAAGTAATATTTGGGCTCCTGCTGCTGCTGCTGCTGCCAACTCCAGGGTGTGATTCATCCAATTTTTGGGCTACTGAAGCCAACCCCAGTGTCTCTTTAAAGTAATGTTTGGGCTCCTGCTGCTGCTGCCAACTCCAGGGTGTGATTCATCCAATTTTTGGGCTCCTGAAGCCAACCCCAGGGTCTCTTTAAAGTAATATTTGGGCTCCTGCTGCTGCTGCTGCCAACTCCAGGGTGTGATTCATCCAATTTTTGGGCTCCTGAAGCCAACCCCAGGGTCTCTTTAAAGTAATATTTGGGCTCCTGCTGCTGCTGCTGCCAACTCCAGGGTGTGATTCATCCAATTTTTGGGCTACTGAAGCCAACCCCAGTGTCTCTTTAAAGTAATGTTTGGGCTCCTGCTGCTGCTGCCAACTCCAGGGTGTGAATCATCCAATTTTTGGGCTCCTGAAGCCAACTCCAGTGTCTCTTTAAAGTAATGTTTGGGCTCCTGTTGCTGCTGCTGCTGCTGCCAACTCCTGCCAACTCCAGGGTGTGATTCATCCAGTTTTTGGGCTCCTGAAGCCAACCCCAGGGTCTCTTTAAAGTAATATTTGGGCTCCTGCTGCTGCTGCTGCCAACTCCAGGGTGTGATTCATCCAATTTTTGGGCTCCTGAAGCCAACTCCAGTGTCTCTTTAAAGTAATGTTTGGGCTGCTGCTGCCAAATCCAGGGTGTGATTCATCCAATTTTTGGGCTCCTGCTGCTGCCAACTCCAGTGTCTCTTTAAAGCAATGTTTGGGCTCCTGCCCCTCATAGTGATGCCACTTCAACTCTCTGCAATACGACGCCTCTGATCTGCATGTGATATTTATTCAAAGTATTATTTAACTAACCCAGCACGCATCCTATGCGTGTTACAGCAAGGCAGAATGGTTTACAACCCTATTGAGGCTCTAGGAGGCTCAGAAATAGCCATTTTTAATAGCGATTCGTCGCGAATAAATTCGGGTCGAAACGATTTTTGTCGGAAAATTCGGCGAATCAGTCGAATCGAATTTTTCAAAAGTTCGCTCATCTCTAGTGTGCAGGTTTCACACCTTTTCTGCAGGCAAGGCCATGTCCCATTTTGTGCTGAGTCATTTAGGGAGCTCCTCACAATAAGGAAGATTGCGAAGGAGTTCCAACCCCTTTTACACAGGAATGAGAGACTTCCTGAGATTTTCCCAGATCCTCCTCTGTTGGCATACAGACAACCTCCCAACCTCAGAAAACTCATTGTGAGGAGCTCCCTAAATGACCCAGCACAAAATGGGACATGGCCTTGCCTGCAGAAAAGGTGTGAAACCTGCACACACATCTATACCACCGACAGAATAAAGACACCAGGTATGCAACATGATTACAAAGTACAGGGTAATTTCATATGCAAACCCCCTAATGTAGTATACCTGTTCTGTCTTCTTACACGTTCATTCAGTGTGCAATCCAACATTCAGCATAAACCATTCCTGTCTTCCAAATAAGAGGCCTGTTCTTTGCAGTTTTAACAGGTTTATTATGTGATGGCGAAACAGGTTGTAGAAATATATGTGTGTGGTAAAACAGATATGCTGTTACACAGATGGTGGAGTTTTAGAAGAGAAAAATGTGATGGCTGCTCTGATCTGTGTGAGGAGGCTAAAGACAGCCCACTTCTTCTTCCCAGAATGCTTTGCAATCTCCCATAATACTTTTAGATCAGAAACACGTTAAACAACTTAACACCACTAGATGGTGCTATAACCTCACTAATGATATGATGACAGGCAGAAATTGGACCTTCACCCTTGGAAGCCGCATGGATAGCGGCGGGCGCGGGTGTCCCGGTTGCGACCCCCCTTTTTGATGAGTGTTTCTGACATGCTGTTATTCTGATGTGCTAAACCCTGGGCACTGGTAGTATTTGATTGTTATTGTGCTGGCACTTGTATATTGCGGTTTTTGGGTTCCTGTATTTCTTGTTATATCGGTTCTTATATCGAATAGTTATTATGGGGTGGGATTTATAGTTAGTAGGTATCATTATTGCAGAGTTTGGTGATCGTTCAACATGTTTACAGTAGTACACATTTTTCAGCACTTTTTGAGCATAAAAATTTTTTTTGTACATTCATTGGTATAATATTCATTGTTTTAAGGGGTGTTTTTTTGGGATCATTCATGTGGGGTATTCACAATATAGTTGTTTCTTATTGGTGATAATATGTGATAAGGTCTTGCATAATAGGGGGATATGGTTTAGGTCCTCTTTAAGCACTTTTTGAGCATAAAAAAAAAAAAAATGTACATTCATTGGTATAATATTCATTGTTTAAGGGGTGTTTTTTGGATCATTCATGGGGGGTATTCACAATAGAGTTGTTTTTTATTGGTGATAACATGTGATAAGGATTTGTATAATAGGGGGATATGGTTCAAGTCCTCTTTAAGTGCCGGCACAAATACCTATGTATATGTAGAGAGATTTTTTCTCCCTGCACAATACAGACTTGTATTTTAATAGAATTTGATTAGTTTACAGCATTAGAACAGAGACACATACTATGTATATAAATAAGATATCCCATTAGTGGGAGTTTTGAGATATTTTGATGATATGATAGGGGATTAGCATTACTGTTTTTAACCCTTTAAGTGCCAGCCTACCTGGAGTTTTTGTCACACTCTGTTGCCAGACCATTTTGCACTATTTTGCGCTCCCCATGTTCAAATGTGATTTTTGAAGGGATTTCCAGGGATTTCCCAGGAAAATGATATATTGTTTTTTTCAGCAGAGTCTGAGCTTTAACATGAAATGTCTTGTTTGTCATTTGTTAGGTGTATTCTTAATATTTTTGGGTGAAATATGTGCAAAAAAAAAAAAAAAAAACTAAATTTTTACATATTGTAGTTTTTTTTGGAATAAAAAATGTAAGTTTGTCAATAAAATCTTATTGCGTGTGAAATCCCAATTTCTCCCGGTTACAGCGGTACCACATATGTATTGGTAGACACCCTTTCCTGCCCAGGAGACTCCCCCAAACTGAAACAGCGCTTTAGGAGATTTTCAGATAAAATACAACTATGCTATGCAATATGCGCAACTTGCGTTTTTTCCAGAAAAACAACCCTTTACATTTGAAATACCCCCAACAAACTATATATTCTCTGGAAGTACACACCTCAGGCTTTCTAGGCGTACCAAGCTTGTGGATGTGGCCATAGTTTTCTGGAAGTAATCCCTCAACGTAATCTTTGGTTGCAAAGAGTTTCCCTAAAAAAAGGATAAAAAAGCAGAATCAAAGCCACATTTTCCTAAAAAAACTATATACAAACAAGAAAAAACAAGTTTAATCTGAAAACGCAACATCCCCCGAACAGAACAACACCCAACATGCATAGGTTCTGTCAAGGGAAGAGTTGCCAAACACCCCAAAGTAAAGCATGTGCGTAACGGTAATTTTACTTGAAAATTTCAGCTCTGCAGACAAAGTGCGCACCTTGCGATTTTTCAACCAAAACAACCCTTTACATTTGGAATATCCCCCATAAACCATATATTCCCTGAAAGTACACACGTTAAGCTTTTTAAGGGTACCCAGCTTGTTGTAGTGGGCTCATCTTTCTGGAATTAATTCCTCAAAGAATTCTTTGGTTGCGCAGGGTTTCCCTAAAAAATTTATAAAAAAGCTGAATAAAAAACACCTTTTCCTAAAATATAAATATGCAAACCAGAAAAAACAAGCTAAGTCTGAAAGCGCAAGGTCCCCCGAACAGAACAATACCCAACATGCATAGGTACTATTAACCCTTTTAATTGCCAGCCTACTTGAGATTTTGTCACCCTCTGTTGACAGGCCATTTTCCCCATTTTGCGTCATGTTTTGCGACATGTTTTGCGCCATTTTTGCTGTAACTTTCAGAAAAATTATATATATATTTTTTGCAGCAGAGTTTAGACTTTAACATGAAATGTCTTGTTTGTAATTTTTTTTTTTTTTTTTACAATATTATTAAGTGAAAAAAAAAATAAATAAATAAAAAAATTTTTTTAGAAAATTGACTCCTTTATTTTAAATAAAAAATGTATTTTATTAAGGAAAATCATATTGCATGTGAAAGCCCCATTTCTACCGATTAGAACGGTACCACATATTTATCGGTAGCCCCCCGTTCCTGCCCAGGAGACCCCCCTAACTGAAACAAGTATTTTATAACATTCACAAAAAAAATACAAATACCATACACACTACAAAGGGTTAAATCGGGAAAAAAAATGACATAGGGTCCCCCCTCCCAGGGGAGGGAGACCCCATTTTTTTTTTGATTTTTAAGGGTTAAAAACCCTTAAAAATCAAAAAAAAAATTGACGTGGGGTCCCCCTTACCCAAAGTAACCAGCCCGGGACCAGCTATGGGGGCTTGTAGGCACAGAGTGGGGGGGCCAGCTTTTGTGGCCCCCCCACCCTGCAGCCTACGAGCCCACATAGCCCATGTGGGCCCGGGCTCTTCTGCCCCCCCCTGGCCTTTGGGGAGGCAGGTAATGGGGGTGCCGGGGGTTAATGGCAAGCCACCCGCTAGCGCAGGTGGCTTGCCATCTCCCCAGCCTTGTGAACTGGTATAGGGGTCATGGACCCCTTACCAGTTCACAAGGGGTTAAAAGTAAATAATGACACAGACACACATAAAGAAAAAAATATTTTATTAATTTTTTTTTTTTTTTTACACTGTACTCACCTCCCATCCTGGAGCCCTCTGTCCCTCGGCGATCACTGGCTTCTGCTCACTTGCTAGAAGCCTTTTATAGCTGCTGGATGACAGATTACAAAGGGTTAATCAAAAAAAAAAAATGACATAGGGTCCCCCCTCCCAGGGGGGGCGGACCCCATTTTTTTTTGATTTTTAAGGGTTAAAAACCCTTAAAAATCAAAAAAAAAATTGACGTGGGGTCCCCCTTACCCACAGTAACCAGCCCGGGACCAGCTATGGGGGCTTGTAGGCACAGAGTGGGGGGGCCAGCTTATGTGGCCCCCCCACCCTGCAGCCTACGAGCCCACATAGCCCATGTGGGCCCGGGCTCTTCTGCCCCCCCCTGGCCTTTGGGGAGGCAGGTAATGGGGGTGCCAGGGGTTAATGGCAAGCCACCCGCTAGCGCAGGTGGCTTGCCATCTCCCCAGCCTTGTGAACTGGTATAGGGGTCATGGACCCCTTACCAGTTCACAAGGGGTTAATATTAAAAAAAATGACACACACACAGAGAAAAAAAAAATTTTATTTTTCTTTTTTTACACCATACTCACCTCCGATCCGACGTCCCTCGCCGCTGTCCCGCGCCGATCACCTCACTGACAGATGCCGGTGGTGATCGGCGCAGGGCGGGTGACAGGCGAGGGGGCTCCGATCGGAGCCTCCTCACCTGACACCCGCTCTGCTCCGATCACCACCGGCATCTGACAGATGCCGGAGCTCGGAGGGGGTATAGGAGGAGCGGGATGACGTCATCCCGCTCCTCCCACAATGGGCGGAGCTAAGCGGCGGCGGCCATCGCCGCCATTACAAGAGGTGAGGACCCGGAAGAGGGTCCTCACCTGAAGACTGCGCAGCCCAGGGGGGGGATCGGACCCCCCCCTGGTGAAGAGGAGGCCCGGACAGAAGGCTCGGGCGCGGAGGTGAGTAAATGACAGTTTTATTTATTTTTTTTTTTACAGCGGCGAGTCAGCGCTGGAAACGGGGGGGGGGGCGGCTGGTTTCGGGCCCCCCCCTGAAGACGGAGGACGACGGGGGGGCGATCGGATGCCCCCCCAAGGAAGAGGGGACCCCAGGCTTCACAGGGATACCGGAGGTAAGTGATTTTTTTTTTCTATTTTTTAACTGTTTGGGGGAAATGCCAGGCACGTAGTTTCTACGTGCTTGGCACTTAACGGTAGGAGAAGCAACCACGTAGAAACTACGTGCTTGGCATTTAAAGGGTTAAATGTCTTGTGCTTTGTGTATTTGTATGTAAGTGTTTTTATGAAATTTCATGTGTAAATAAAAGTGATATATTTTTGAGGATATAGGTTTGCGAATATTTTTTGGTGCTCCCTAAGGGAGGAAGGTGTGGTTTTTTCCATGTCCACTCCCAAACTAGTGATTGCATTTACTGAGGTATGAGCACATGTTAAATGGAATAAGTAGTGCACCCCATAGCAATTGTTACAGGGCAGAAATTAATTATACTGATTCTCTACCCTGCTGGGCAGAACACTCCCCGTCTGGTGTCAACCGACGCCACTACTAGATTGTTCAGGTGAAAACAACAAAACTAGTTCTGCTACTGGCCTGAGGAAGAACTTGCACTCGCCAAGCTTCCACACTTTGACCTCGGCCTTGCGTACGTTCCTATCCTTGCTTGGGAATGTGTTGGTGATTAGGCCTAATGGCCACTCATTCCGGTGTGACTGGCTGTCTTTTATGAGCACGACATCCCCAGGTCTGATGTTCGGTTTGTTAGTTTGCCACTTCCTTCTTGATTGTAGGGTAGAAATATACTGTTTCCTCCACTTGTCCCAGAAGGCATTAGAAAGACTTTGCACCTGCCTCCATTGTCGTCTGTAGAGGTCTTTATCACTAAATTCTTGTGCTGGTCTTCTGCGTAAGTAACATGGCAGGAGTGAGGATGGTCAAATCTTCAGGGTCGCTGGAAAGGGTAGTCAGCGGTCTTGCATTCATGATAGCTGAAACTTCTGCCAAGAAGGTGGTCAAACTTTCGTGTGTAAGACTTGTACTCTCCACCTGCAAGAAGATAGAATCCAGGATTTTTCTTGCTATGCCTATCATCCTTTCCCAGACACCGCCCATATGAGAAGAATGAGGTGGATTAAATGTCCAGGTGCATCCTTGTTCGTTTAGGTATCTTTCCACATTGGTGGTGTCCAAGTTGGAAGGAATCTGGAGTTCTTTCACTGCCCCAACAAAATTCGTGCCTCTGTCTGAATGAATATGCTTGACGGGCCCTCTGATTGCAATAAAGCGTCGAAGTGCGTTTATGAAACTTGAAGTGTCCATAGATTCAACCACTTCTATATGGACAGCTCTGCTGGTCATACAAGTAAACATGACCGCCCAGCGTTTTGCGGTGGCGTGACTTCCTCTTGTGTGCCGCTGAGCCACTGACCAAGGACCAAATACATCCAGACCTACGTTGATGAAAGGAGGATCTGTACTGAGCCTCTCAGTTGGAAGACTGGCCATCTTCGGGTTCTGGAACATGCCACGAAGTTTGCGACAGGTGACACAGTTGAAGATGAGCTTGCTCACACACCTCTTAGCTCCAACTATCCATAATCCAGCAGCTCGTAGATTCCCTTCAGCAAACAATCGGCCTTGGTGTTTCACTTGGACATGATGGTGCCACATAAGCAGAGTCGTGACATGATGACGTCCTGGAATTATTACAGGATGTTTCTCTCCAAATTCAAGTTTGGCTTCTTGAAGACGACCCCCTCTTCTAAGCAATCCATTTTGATCAATGAAGGGATCAAGCTTCTTCAAAGCGTTGTCCTTGGAGACTGTTTGACCTTTGCTGAGTTGGTCAATTTCTTTAGCATAACATTCATGTTGTATAGTGCGAACTATTATGTCTTTGGACTTTTCCATATTGGAAATGGTAAATGCATGTTTGCAGTGATGCCAACCTTTGCATGGCTTCTCACCCACGGGTAATGATGACTGGTAAGACTGAGCTATATTAACTAGACAGGCTATAGCACGAACAAGCGACATCCAGGTGGAGAACCTGACAAAACGGTGAGATTTGAGTTGGTGGTCGAAGTGGTTGTATTTAGAACAGATACTTCAGGTCGGATTTCTTCATCCACATCTGGGTCGACCAATTCAAACAAGTCAGATTTAATGTTGCAAGACGTTGAACGGTACAGGAATGCAGGACCTTTAACCCTTTAAATGCCAGCCACGTAAAATTTACGTGGTTGCCTCTCCGTCACTTAAGTGCCAGCCACGTAAAATTTACGTGCCTGGCATTTACCCCTGCTAGTGGGCAAAAAAAAAAAAAAAATTCCTCACCTGACCCCTCGTTGGATCCGGCCGGGTCTCCTCTTTAATTTGGTGCCATCCACCCTTGGGGGCGGGGCTATGACGTCATTCTGGTCCGTCGCATCGTCAAGTCCCGCCCCTTTTGGGGGCGGGGCTATGACGTCACCCCAGCCCCGATCACCGATCACCGGCTTCAGCGTTCTCCGCTGTCAGATGCCGGTGATCGGCAACGGGGAAGGAGGTGGCAGGAGATCCTCTGATCTCCTGCCTCCCCCTTCTCTGATGCCGATCACCGGCATCTGTCAGCAGAGCGGCGTGGGACAAAGGAGCTTACAATCGGAGGTAAGTACAGTAAAAATTTTTTTTTTTTTTTTTTTAATAAAATACTTTTGTGTGGCGTTTTTTTTCATTTAACCCTTCGTGAACTGGTAAGGGGTCCATGAGACCCCTTATACCAGTTCACAAGGCTCTGGGTATGGCAAGTCACCTGCAGCTAGTGGGTGGCATGCCATTAACCCCCAGCCCCCCATTACCTGCCTCCCCAACGGCCGGGGGGGGCAGAAGGGCCCGGGCCACTTAGTGGCTATGTGGGCTAGTAGCCTGCAGGGCCAGGGGCCACCAACGCTGGCCCCTGCGCCCTGTTCTACAAGCCCCCATAGCTGGCCCGGGTCGGTAATGCTGGGTAGGGGGGACCCTACGTCATTTTTTGGGGGGATTTTTAAGGGTTTTTAACCCTTAAAATTCCAAAAAAAAATGGGGTCTCCCCCCCTAGGAGGGGGAACCCTATGTCATTTTTTTTTTAATTAACCCTTTTGTTTTCTGTCATCCAGCAGCTATAAAAGGCTGAAAGAGTGTTCCACTATGGATGGGAGGTAAGTATTAAAAAAAATAAATAATAAAATATTTTTTCTCTTTGTGTGTCTGTGTTTTATTTTTACATTTAACCCCTTGTGAACTGGTAAGGGGTCCATGACCCCTATACCAGTTCACAAGGCTGGGGGAGGTGGCAAGTCACCTGCGCTAGCCGGTGACTTGCCATTAACCCCAGGCACCCCCATTACCTGCCTCCCCAAAGCCCAGGGGGGGGCAGAAGAGCCCGGGCCCACTGGCTATGCGGGCTTGTAGCCTGCAGGGCCAGGGGCCACAAAAGCTGGCCCCTGCACCCCGTTCCTACAAGCCCTACATAGCTGGTCCCGGGCTGGTTACTTTGGGTAAGGGGGGGCCCATGTCATTTTTTTTTATTTTTAAGGATTTTTAACCCTTAAAAATCCCCCCAAAAAATGGGCCCCCCCTCCCGGGAGGGGGGACCCTATGTCATTTTTTTTTCTCGATTTAACCCTTTGTAGTGTGGATGGTAGTTGTATTTTATTTGTAAATGTTAAAAATTACTTGTTTCAGTTAGGGGGGTCTCCTGGGCAGGAACAGGGGGCTACCGATAAATATGTGGTACTGTTCTAATCGGTAGAAATGGGGCTTTCACATGCAATATGGTTTTCTTTAATAAAATAAATTTTTTATGTAAAATAAAGGAGGCAATTTTCTAAAAAAAAATTTTATTTTATTTTTTTTTTTACTTAATAATAAATAAAATTAATAATAAATAAAATTTACAAACAAGACATTTCATGTTAAAGCCTAAACTCTGCTGCAAAAAATATATATATAATTTTCCTGAAAATTCCAGCAAAAATGACGCAAAACATGGCGCAAAACATGGCGCAAAATGGGGAAAAATGACCTGTCAACAGAGGGTGACAAAATCTCAAGTAAGCTGGCAATTAAAAGGGTTAATAGTACCTCTGCATGTTGGGTATTGTTCTGTTCGGGGGACCTTGCGCTTTCAGACTTAGCTTGTTTTTTCTTGTTTGCATATTTATATTTTAGTAAAAGGTGTTTTTTATTCTGCTTTTTTATACATTTTTTAGGGAAACTCTGCGCAACCAAAGAGTTCTTTGAGGGATTAATTCCAGAAAGATGAGCCCACTACAACAAGCTGGGTACGCTTAGAAAGCTTAACATGTGTACTTTCAGGGAATATATGGTTTATGGGGGATATTCCAAAGGTAAAGGGTTGTTTTGGTTGAAAAATCGCAAGGTGCGCACTTTGTCTGCAGAGCTGAAATTTTCAAGAAAAATTACCGTTACGCACATGCTTTACTTTGGGGTGTTTGGCAACTCTTTCCTTGACAGAACCCATGCATGTTGGGTATCGTTCTGTTCGGGGGATGTTGCTTTTTCAGATCATACTTGTTTTTTCTTGTTTGTATATAGTTTTTTTAGGAAAATGTGGCTTTGATTCTGCTTTTTTATCCTTTTTTTAGGGAAACTCTTTGCAACCAAAGAATACATTGAGGGATTACTTCTAGAAAACTGTGGCCACATCAACAAGCCTGGTACAAATAGAAAGCCTGAGGTGTGTACTTCCAGAGAATATATAGTTTGTGGGGGGTATTTCAAATGTAAAGGGTTGTTTTTCTGGAAAAACTGCAAGGTGCGCATAGCGCATATCACAGTTGTATTTTTTCAGAAAATCCCCTAAAGCTCTGTTTCAGTTTGGGGGAGTCTCCTGGGCAGGAAAAGGTGTCTACCTATACATATGTGGTACCGCTGTAACTGTGAGAAATTGGGGTTTCACACGCAATAAGATTTTATTGACAAACTTACATTTTTTATTACAAAAAAACACTACAAATTGTAAAAAATTGATTTTTTTACATTTTTTTGCACATATTTCGCCAAAAAATATTGAGAATACACCTAAAAAATGACAAACAAGACATTTCATGTTAAAGCTCAGACTTTGCTGAAAAAAACAATATATCATTTTCCTGGGAAATCCCTGGAAATCCCTTAAAAAATCACATTTGAACATGGGGAGTGCAAAATAGTGCAAAATGGTCTGGCAACAGAGTGTGACAAAAACTCCAGGTAGGCTGGCACTTAAAGGGTTAAACCATGTAGTGTCCTTGAGGTGGCTTGCTGCAACAGATCTAGTTGCGTGGTCTACAGGATTATGATGTGTGGACACATAGTGCCACTGTTTAGGACTAGTGGATCTCCTGATCCTTAGCACCCGATTGCTGACATAGACGTAGAAGCGTCTCATTTCATTGCAAATGTATCCTAGGAGTACCTTGCTGTCCGTGTAGAACTCAACTTCCTCGATTTTCAGATTTAGTCCTGTTGTTATAAGTTCAGCTAACTCCACTGCAAGTACAGCAGCGCAGAGTCCTAGTCTGGGTATTGTGTGCTCGCGGAGTGGCGACAGTTTGGTCTTGCTCATAACGAAACCCACATGGCATTGCTCTTTGACATCTATGGTCTTTAGGTATGCTACGGCTGCAATCGCCTTGACTGAAGCATCACAGAAGATAAATAGTCTTTGCATCTTGACCTCAGTTGATGGCACAGAAGCATACGGTCGTGCCACCTGAAGGCTGGACAAAGCTTCGAGAGGCTTCCTCCATCCTATCCACTGGTCTTTTTTCTCCATGGGAAGCGGATCATCCCAATCAGCCGTTTCTGTGGTGAAGTTTCTTAGCATCATTTTACCTTGGATGGTAACAGGTGCTACGAATCCCAGAGGATCATATAAACTGTTTATGGTAGACAGGACCTCTCGACGTGTGAAGGGCTTTTCTTCCTTGCTGATTTGGAAGGTGAATGTGTCTGCCTTTAAATCCCAGAGCAAACCAAGGCTTATCTGCATGGGAAGGGAGTCTGTACTTAGATCCAAGTCCTTTAGACCACTTGAGTGGTCTTGGGGTGAGAAGACCTCCATTAGCTCCCGACTGTTGAATGCGATTTTGTGCAACCTTAAATTCGATAGAGCAAGCATTTCTTGAGCTCTCTTGAGGAGACTGATGGCTGTCTCGTTTGTAGGTGTAGATTTCAAGCAGTCGTCCACATAGAAATCCTTTTCCACAAAAGACCTGACATACGACCCATACTTTGCTTCACCTTTTCGGGCTGAATGTCTGAGACCGTATATAGCAACTGCAGGGGAAGGACTGTTCCCGAAGATGTGCACTCTCATTTGGTATTCTACAATGTCCTCATTGGGGCCGTTGTTGCGGTACCAGAAGAACCTCAAGTAGTTTCTGTGTTCTTCCTTGACAAGGAAGCAGTGGAACATCTGTTGTATGTCAGCCATGAATGCTACGGAATCTCTGCGAAAGCGTAGAAGCACCTCAAGAAGTCTGTTGTTGAGGTCTAGACCAGACAGCAAGACTTCACTTATCGAGACCCCTTCGCACTTAGCGCTTGAGTCGAATACCACTCTTATCTGTCCTGTTTGTTTAGGATGATACACACCAAATATGGGTAAATACCAACACTCTTCTGAATCTTGGAGCGTGGGTGTCATTTCTGCGTGGTTGTTCTGCAATATTCTTTCCATGAAGGTAAAGAAATGTTCTTTCATCTCTGGGTTCCTCTGAAGTTTGTGTATGAGGGAGATAAATCGATTGTAGACAAGTTCTTTGTTGTTAGGTAACCGTCGTCTCTGAGGTTTAAATGGCAAAGGTGCAATCCAGCTTTTTGACTTGTCTTTTTCTATTTCGTGATCCATGATATCCAAGAACAGCCTGTCCTCTATGGACATTGCGACCTTGTTATCTTCTCTTGTCCTGTGGAAGACTGTGTGCCCTAAGTGACCTTGTTCACCATCGCAGGCGTGATCTTCACAGGAAGGATCTTTGTAAGGACAAAGAATGGGAGCGCTATGTGGCAATTCTTTTATCAGGAAACTACTCTGACCCGGCTGAAATTGGGAAGGACGCCCATTTTCAAGTGTGTTGGTGAGCATAATGTTGACTGAGGTCAGCTTGTGTGCTCCTCCTAGAGAGACATCTCCTATGAGGACCCATCCTAGGTCTAGTCTCTGGGCGTATGGAGCGTTTTGAGAGCCGTTAATCTGTCCTCTAGCCTTGTGAACTTGTAATATGTCTCTTCCAAGGAGTATTGGGGCTTCCGGGTCCAGTTCTGGTATCAGGTGAGCTATACGCCTCAGATGGGGGTGGTATGCTGCTACCTCTGGTGTTGGTATCTCAGACCGGTTGTCAGGAGTGTGGTTGCACTCCAGTATGGTTGGTAAGGACAAGCAGGTCTTACCATCTATGGACTCTACCTTATACCCAGTTGCCTTCCTCCCCGCCGTCTCAACGGTACCTGCACATGTCCGTAAGGAGTAGGGAGAACCAGGCCCTAGGATATTGAAGGTGTCAAAGAAGGCGGCTTTAGCTAAAGACCTATTGCTTTGATCATCTAAGATTGCATACATCTTGAGTGCCTTATCTCGCTGACCGGCTGGATAAATTCTGACAAAGCAGATTTTTGAGCAGGACTTCCCTCCTGCGAGTCCTTTACAGATTTCTGTACACTGAGAGGTGACTACTGCGGTGTCTGTGTCAGTGTCTATCTGCTTTCTGTCATGCTCCTCTGCTTGGGATGATAACTGAGAGGGTGGTCCGGGGTGTAAAGCCGTGTTGTGTCCTGTGCTACCACATTCTGTGCATGTCACACTGACCTTACAGTTCCTGGCGAAGTGCGATGTTGTAGTGCCGCACTTGAAGCAGATGTGGTTCTCTTTGAGGAATTCCTTGCGGTCCTCTAAAGACTTCTCCCTGAAGGCTCTGCATTTCAGTAGAGAGTGTGGTTTCTTGTGCAGGGGGCATTGTTTAGTAAGGTCTTCCGGTTTGTTTCCTTCTTGAGAAGACCTAAATGACCTGTAAGGAGAACCTGTTGAGGCAACGTTAGTCTTATGCACTGCCACTGGTGTTTTATGGGGCTTGACACCAGGGGCAGTGGGACATGACAATGTAAAGTCAAAACTGGGATCATTTCTGATCTTCTGATGCCTGTTGAGCAACAAATTCTACAAACACGCTAAAGGGGGGAAAAGGTACATTATGAACCTGTTTATAACAAGAACCATGTGTGATCCACTTCTCCTGTAGGTTATAAGGGAGTTTTTGAACGATGAGATTAACACCTCTGGCAGTGTTCAGGAATTCTAGCCCTGGGAGATCACCTTCTGCCTGAGCAATCTGTACCTCTGTTAACAAGTCACTGAGTTCCCTGAGCTTTTGGTAACTCCTACCCATTATTTTGGGAAAACTTTCAATTCTCTTATATAAAGCATTTTCTATAGCTTCTATTGACCCATAACATTCATCAAGTCTTTCCCACACCATCTTTAGGCCTTTGCCCGGATAGTTTATGTTAATATCTCTGATTCTTCTGGCGTGTTCAGCAGACTCACTTCCGAGCCATTTTACCAAGAGATCTAACTCCTCACTGCAGGAAAGATCTAAGTCCCTTATAACGTTCTGGAAGGAGGCACGCCATGACCTGTAGTTCTCAGGGCGACTCTGGGAACTTTATAAGTCCTTTGGTAACCAGTTCCCGTTTAGCAAAGAACTTAGCAAAGTCCATGGCAGCCTGGTTAGTGCCAGTGATACCTGGTATGCAGTTGTTATGCTGTGTGTGTGGTGTATCACCATACCTTTTGGGAGTTTCTAGCATAGAGAAGTCTGCATAATACTGTTCAGACGCGAAGGGTGTCCCTTTAAGTCGGAGTGAAGGTTGCAGCTTTCGTTCTGTAAGGTGGCAGTTGTGATCAGGATCACTTTGTTGCATACTGTCTTGCTCGATGTGCTGAGATGCAAGGTAGGGTCTTTGGTGCTCTGTATAAGCTGGCTGATATACAGGATCGTAGTTGTCATCTGTCTTGGGATGCTGGTGAATGAATTCTAAGACGCGATGTGCTGGATCTTGTTGATCTAAGTCTGCTCCGAGTACTTGGCTGTGTTTCTCAGATTCAGATAACTCTGCAGCTTCTAGGAATGCTGCCCTAGCTATTGCGGCTGCTGCTTGTTTCTCTGCTGCAAGTTTTTCCAGTGAAGCTTGCAGGCGCGCTGTCTCTTGCTTTAGCTGCATCTCCTGTTCAGCGAAGGAAGCCTTTACTTTTGCGGCCTGAGCTTCTGCGCGGGCAAGAGCAGCCATTTCTTTTATGGAGGACTTGCTAGAGCGGCTTGCTCGTGACCTTGTCCCGTATGTTGATGCCTTGCTAGTAGACATGGTGTACCTGTTGCTGGCTGCTTGATGTCTCTGTGCAGACACAGTCTAGGTGAGAACAAACTTGGGCGTGTATTGGATCGTGCTGTGCTTGCTGGGGGCTGCACTCTTGCTTCTAGTGACTGTATGGCAGCCGCTGCAATCTTTTGCGCATGACCGCGTGAATGGTGGCGGCTCTGTGTAGTCAGATCCACTATTGCTGGTAATTAGCATCTGTTTTACTGTTCTGTCTTCTTACACGTTCATTCAGTGTGCAATCCAACATTCAACATAAACCATTCCTGTCTTCCAAGAGGCCTGTTGTTTGCAGTTTTAACAGGTTTATTATGTGATGGCGAAACAGGTTGTAGAAATATATGTGTGTGGTAAAACAGATATGCTGTTACACAGATGGTGGAGTTTTAGAAGAGAAAAATGTGATGGCTGCTCTGATCTGTGTGAGGAGGCTAAAGACAGCTCACTTCTTCTTCCCAGAATGCTTTGCAATCTCCCATAATACTTTTAGATCAGAAACACATGTTAAACAACTTAACACCACTAGATGGTGCTATAACCTCACTAATGATATGATGACAGGGCAGAAATTAATTATACTGATCCTCTACCCTGCTGGGCAGAACAATACCTGATCATGTGTGTGCGGTGCCCCTCAGCATTTTACATCGAGCAGACAGGACATGCGCTAAGAAAGCGACTAAATCTGCACAGGTTCACAATCAAAAATAATTAAACCTGTTGCAGCCCATTTCTGCAGACCGGGCCATGGCCTATGTGACCTCAAACTCACAGTGCTCAAGGGGGGCTTCCGCTCACAAAAGGAGAGATTGGAATGGGAGTGCAAATGCATCCAAATCTTTAAATCGATGGACTGTGGGCTAAACAGGGACAATAATTTTATGTATCATTATGACATAGATTGAATAGACAAGACTCATCACAAGGTCTGATATTAAACAGACTGTCTGGCCTGGTGTGAGAGCAATAAAAATTCCACACACTTTCTCTCCCCCTCTCATTCTTATCAGCTCACCATTAATTGTTGTAATCCCCCTGATTCTTATCTTGCAGCATACGATTTTACGACTTAGCTATTTTTCATGTGTGTCAGTGTAAAAACAATTGTCACTCCTATTTAGTTTCTGTATAAATGTGTGTCTAAGTTACAGATCTGTATTATGCCTGAAGAAGAAGCTTAAACAGCTTTGATAGCTTGCATTTTCAATCTTATTGAGTTAGCCAATAAATGATATTACCTTAACCTTGGATTTCCTGCCTACACTAGGGCTCAAACCTTCCAATGTCTACCCTGGGGCTCATAGTCTATGTTATCTGCACTGGGGTCCAGATTCTCCATTGTCTAAACTGGGGTCTGGATTCTCCATTGTCTGCACTTGGGCTCAGATCATCTATTGTTTGCCCTGGGACCCAAACCTACATTGAGCCCAGACCATCTATTGTCTGTCTTACTGTGTACGTCGGTTTCCCCTTCCAGTCTGTGACCACCCAGGGCATGTGTACGATTAATTGGTGAAGACGTGGGTGGGTTATGGGCTCTCTGTTGAGTACTGGACCCCCTATGCATTGGGTGGTCGGCAGCTTGGTTCTATAGGGGTGCAGAGCGATTGCTTTGGCATGTGTCTTCATGTTTCTAGTCAGCTACTCCTCCCTCCAGTCCCCAACCCCTGTTTCAGAAATTCTGAAACTGCCCAAAACACCCAGTGATTTTGCCTGCCTGGACATGACACAATGTTTCTAGGGCCTGATTTATCAAGCACTATCTGTCATACTAGGTCCCATAGGTGAGAATTAGCATAAAAAGCACAGTATAATTTATATTTTTTTTCAGCATGTTGCTAATATTATATTATATGTATTATCAGTATTATATGTTATGTGTATAGCTCTAATGGTGAATCTCCTGCCAAAAAGCATTCCTTGTATGTATCCTGTACTTTCTTGGCGGACAATAAAGTATTCAGTATATTTTAGCACATGTCTGTATGGTAGTACAGGAACACGCACCAGTGTAAAAACATAATAAATTGTATTTTGTACCACTCTAATTTGACACTGATCTGCCAGAGTCTAGCAGATAGTCCTTGATAAGCCAGACCCTAAAAGTATTCCCATGGGTTAAAGGAACCATTTGTCAACTGACAATAAAGATGAGTGGCGAGTGTAGACAGACAGTGGAAGCACTGCATGGTCTGGGCATTAATGGGAACATCTTGCTGGCAGTCCATCTTCTATATGCATTAAAACAGGTTTTTAACAAGTGCTAGAATGTTAAATTGTTGTTTATGTCCATTGTGTGGTCACATCGCTCTGGCACCTACTTCTGTGTATTAAATTGCTTACAGTTGAGCTCCCACCTCCTCCATTTTAGTATCACATGTTGTAGGTCAGCGACCCGACCTCACGGTGTCCAGCTCTACTACTGGACTTGCCTACTGTGTCAGGGGGTCCTATTAGCCTCCATCCAATTTACGGGGAGGCCAATTCATTAATAGCGGCAGGTAGCGACAGTTGAGCGACTGTAGCAGCATTTTCAGAGCGCCCGCTTGTAGTCGCTGTGCTTGGCCGTTGTTCGGTTGTTGATAGCGACTGAGTCGGTGTGCAGTAATGCTGAATATGGGGTGACGAGTCGCTATTTGACAGGTTCCGCGATGTATGGGTGCGCATGATAGCGACTGGTCAGAGCTCCCACCATATTCATCAAAAAATCACGCTCAAAAAATTCTCGCGCTGTGAAATGCATGTTTAAACCCCAGGACGCTGGCGGCGATGTGTTAAAAGTAGGTTTTTAACCCCCAAACCACATTTTTGGAAACCCAAAAAAAAAAATTTTTAAGAATTTAGTAATATGAATACAATAATATCAGACCTGTAAATCAATTCTGCACAATTTTTTTTTTTTTTTTTTTTACCTTAAAAAAATTATCTAACATGGCAGAAGTGGTCACAGAATTTTTCACATTTAAAAAAAAAAAAACATTAATAACAATCAACTATTAATATTTAAAGATTGTTCCATTGAAATGCATTGGAGAGCGCCAGGTAGCGAGAGGTCATACCTGTCGCTGTTCAAGGTCGGACGCTGGCGCTGTGGGCTGAGGCTGGAATAATGATGAATGAGTGGCTATATGGCGCTATCTCAGTCGCTAAGCAGGATTGGCTTGATAAATGTGTGATTGTGGTAGGGAGCCGGCGTTCTCGTGGCGGTGCCCGTCATTACCGGTCGCTCACCAGTCGCTACCTGTCGCTATTCCTTCATAAATAAGGGCCCTAGCTTAACTGTGGACTTGTGGCTGTGCATGAAAGTGAAATATTGATCATCGCGTGTTTGAGGATATATAAAATAAATGGCCAGATAAAAATATGACCAAAACTATGGTTGTTAAAAACAGTGAAAGAGACATTTGCTGCACACCTCTCTTCAAAAGAAAATGGACGCTAAAGCTTAACTTTTAACAATGGAACGCCCCTGAGATCCAATTGACTGCATCCAGAATACTGCCTTCCCCAAAAAAACTGTTTAAAAATGAGAGAGATGGCACAGATGACATGACATGCCAGGGGATTGCTTCCAATAAGTAGGCTGTTATCACTTTCTGTTTACCCCTCACAGTAGGACATTATCTTCACAAGAGGTAAAGGATTTCTGTTTACCATATATACTCGAGTATAAGCCACTTTTTGGGCTGAAAAAAGCCGCCTCGGCTTAAACTCGAGTCAGTGGCCGCTCTCACACACACTGACACTTACTGGCTGTTGCGCGCAGGTTGGTGGGAGGCGTCCATTGTTTCTATTGGACGCCGACCACATGGGGCACGCCCACCAACCGGCGCGCAACAACCAGGAAGTTCCTGCGCGCGTGTGTGAGAGCGGCGGCGGCAGTGGCGGCGGCAGAGGGAACGGAGGTGGCCAGCGCGCGTTTGTGAGAGTGGCGGAGGCAGTGGCGGCGGCAGAGGGAACGGAGGTGGCCAGCGCGCAACAACAGGTAAGTGTGGGGGGGGACCACTGGGTTTTTTTTTATTTTTAATTGTTGTTAACTGTTAATGATGCCAAGTGAGCACACATATGATATCCGGGGCCAACCTGAGGAGAAGAAAAGATGGGAAAAAGAGTAATACTTCCAGAAGTTGGAACAAGAGATGGACAGAATGTGGAAAAGAGAATTTAAAAAGTAGTAAAGTAGTAAAGAGTGAATTTAGAAAAGGGAGAGAGGGGTAATGAGGAAACATGAAGGAAGAGAAGATGACAGAAACCTATGTGTGACGGCTTGGCCCCTAGTTTGAATTGGGCCCCAGCGCAAACCAGCCTGGGGGGGGGGAGGCAGGCACTCTCATTTATAAGCAACACCAGCAGTAATAGTGTGGCAACCTGCATGTCTCAGGTCAGAGTGGCCATTATTAAGACCACCTAGCCGGGCCCCCTTTTCATCCCTTGGACGCCTATACCTGAGTCCCTAATGGCTGCTGTCATCACATCCACAGCCTGCATTTCCCACCCTAGGCTTATACTCGAGTCAATAACTTTTTCCATTTTTTTGTGGTAAAATTAGGGGCCTCGGCTTATATTCGGGTCGACCTATACTCGAGTATACGGTATTTCTCCTTTTGATTTTATAAGCATCTTGCCATATTTTGTATGTCTGTTTTTTTTTTTGTACATCTCGGCCCCTTATGGGTGAATTAAATCGTAAAGATTTATAAAGAGGTCTTCTGTTTGCTAACCCGCTTAACTTCAGGAGAGACATTGTATGTGTGCTAAATCTTGTGCCCTGTATGCTTGCCTATCGCTACTAGTGCTGGTCTGGGGGTAAAACGATTGTAGGCAGTACAATCGAAATCCCGTCTGGATCAGGACATAAAACCTCCTTGATTCGTGACTGTGTGTATATAAGCAAGTCAGAAACTGTCACTCTCTGTGTACAGGCATGAATCATGCACTTACAATCATGAATTGTACAAAGCAGAGAATGTATAATTGCACAGGGATTCACTGGCATGCTTATTAGATATGGACAGGGATCATCTTGCTGTTGATTGAGCCTAATATGTATTACAGTATACATGCTTAACATTGAAGACACCATTAATCCTGACCCAAACTTCTGAGGAACCTCTGCAATGCTTCACTATTGCCTGCAGACACTAATTTTTGTAATCCAGCCATCCCCCCCCCCTCCCCCTCGTGTGTAGACTCATGTGGCATCATTGTTTATTTGGGATTCCTCAGTTTTAGATGAATCATAATTTGGTCAACCTGGAATCATTTAGAGTTCATCATCTGGGATATTTATTATAAATGATGATGCTATATAGAGTTTTGCTGGAAACAAGCCTTCCTTATTCTTCTTTCTTCTCTCCTCCCTTCACCTTTTTTACTGATCCTCTTCTCTCCTCCCTGTCCCCCTAGAATTTAGATAAATATGATTTTAGTGTTGATAATTCTAGTTGATTTTTTGTCAGCTCTATTTCTGTAAATGCATACTCCATAGCTCAGTTGATAGCTCAGTTGCTGCTATTAGAGCCAATTTGCGATTGTTAAATTTGGTATGTTATTATGGAGAAGGCAATCGGATTGTCTCTGGTTGATCTTGAAGTATATTCTAAAATCTTTCCCTAAAATGAGTTGGTTCTTTCCAGGGCCGGATTAAGTCTGGTGGAGGCCCTTGGGTACAAAATCTGGAGGCCCCAGATACAGTATTTCTTTTTCCTTTAAAATAATAATCCAGCCAAGTAACTGATTGGTGGTTGTCTGGCACCCGCCCACTTACTGGAACATCAGATCAAGTTCCTTGTGCCACCCTCATGTGGGTGCATGCTGCTCGGGAACTCCTGCTTTGCCATTCTGGGTGGGGTGTAGTTGCCCAGTTGGTCCAGCAGAAAACAGTTCACTGCATTGAGCTGCCAACGGCTCTGCTTGGTGGCTTATGTGCAGTGAGCAGCTGCCGACTGACAGCTCTGCACCCACCCATCACTGTAATGTTGCTGATGGTGGCTTTGCTGCTATAGACATTCCCTCCTGCCCTGTGGTGACTTTGGCTGCAGGTTTGCAAAAACAAAAAAAAAGGCTTGCCCAGGCGCGGGGGCCCCCACTGCCGCCGATAGCTTTGTATCTGGCCCCGTGGCCTGGCAGGGGGGACCCATTTTTTGGGGAATTTTAAGCGTTAAAAACCGGGACCAGCTATGGGGGCTTGTAGGAACATGGCACGGGGGCCAGCTTCGGTGGCCCCCCCGCCCTGCCGGCTACATGCTCCAAGGGCCGGGCTCTTCTCCCCCCTGGGCTTTGGGGAGGCAGGTAATTGGGGGTGCCGGGGGTTAATGGCAAGTCACCCGCTAGCCGCAGGTGACTTGCTAGCCCCCAGCCTTGTGAACTGGTATAAGGGTCTCATGGTTCCCTTACCAGTTCACAAGGGATTAAGTGTAAAAAAACACACAGAGACAAGCAGAAAAAATATTGTATTTTTTTATTTATTTATTTTTGAATAATTGCCTCCCATCCATCCCTGGACACTGTGTCCCACACTGATCACTCTGGCTTTTGCTCTCCTGCTGCTGCTGGAAGCCTTTTATAGCTGCTGGGTGACAGAGCATAAGGGGTTAATTTAAAAAGAAAACAACATAGGGTCTCCCCTCCTAGGGGGAACCCCATTTTTTTAATTTTAAGGGTTAAAAACCCTTAAAAATCCACCAAAAAATGACATGGGGTCCCCCTTACCCATCATAACCAGCCTAGGACCAGTTATGGGTGCTTGTAGGAACAGGGCACAGGAGCCAGCTTTGGTTAACAGTAAAAATAAGATCAGAGGCATCTCGCCCCCCAACCTTCCTCCTCCGAGCACCAGGGCGACTGAGCTTCTTGGCGACCCAGGAAGTGAGGGTGAGGGTGATTTCTTGCCCTCTCCTCACCACAGAAGAGCCCGGGGGGGGGGGGGATCAGAGGCCCCCGGTGAAGAGGAGGGAGGAATTGCGGCCGCAGGTGAGTAAATGTCATTTTTTTTACAGTTAACTGTGGCAGCGGCCGAAGCTGGGAGGGGCACTATTTTGGGCGCTCTCTTTTAGAGAGAAGAGCCCTGGGGGAAAACAGATGCCCCCCGGGTGAAGATAGGACCCGGCTCAATCCAACGAGGGGTCAGGTGAGTTTTTAACTTTTATACTTTTTTTCTGTAGGGGTTTAAATCAGCTACATGAGACTCACGTAGCTGGCACTAGAAGGGTTAAAGGTTACCAACTTGGGGGCAGACTGGGGATTCACCTTAGGGCCAGATGCAGATGGCATAGACACAGGGGCCTCAGGAACCCTCAGCTGAGTGGGGGGAATGACCACAGATGGGGGGAATGGGAACGTTCCTCCTCAATATAGACATATTACACCCCATCTCCTCAGCTCTACTCCTTTCTATCCCTGTCCTCCCAACTTTGCCCATCTACCCATCTTCCTTCCAGATCTGTCAGTCTATCCATCTTTCTTCCAGCTCTGCCCATCTACCCCCACCAGCTCTACCCAGCAATTCCTGTCCTCTTCATTTTGCCCATCCATCCCTTTTCCTCTCAGCTATCTCTCCATCCATCCATTCCTGTCCTTCCTTCTTCCTCAATACTCTGCCCATTCATGTGGGGCCAAACTAAAAAAACTGCTCCAATAGGGGATTGGAGGGCAAGCAGCCCTTCTTAGTTTTGGCCATGGAATTTATAGACCCTCGATCCATGACTCTACACCACAAAGGGGCCCACTGAGGCCATGCCACCTGAGGGCCCACATAAACCTGAAGCTGCCCTGGCCAGACCTCATCCCGCAAGTAATTTTCAGCTGTAATGCCAATGACAATGCCAATGAATAGCTGATCTGAGCCTTTGTATATGTATTTGCAAATGTATTTGATAGCTTTTATGGAACTGCAAAACTCAACATTTATGTGGGCATCAAACATTTTGCAGAATAGTCGACTGTAAGGCATCACAAAGCGGTTTGTGTGAATCATGTTGACTTTTTTTTGTAAATGAAAGATGTGCCCTTTATTAATTACATCACCCAATCTAATGTTTGGCGAAAGACTCGAGAAATCTCTGGAAGACTTTTTCTGACTTCCCACAAAGCTTGAGGGCAAAATAATTTGTCTTCCTAAAGTCTCGGCTGACCTATCATTATGAACAGCATCTCGTAGGTGAATATAATTCTCCACACAGAGCTCTTTCTGGTGGGCTGTGATGTAACAGATGTGCTCATATTCCATTTTGGCATACATATCCACAATAAACTGGTGAAACAGGTCTCTGTATGCCAACAAAGGATTTGCAATGTCAGAACATCGTGAATCATGAGCATAGACGCATTAAAGTCCATTGCTGAAACAGATTTTGGTATAGTCTATGAGTTCGGGCCTGAGGGATTCCAAAGTAATATCCATCATGTCGATCCCAGAATATCAGTGGATATTTCAGGGCCTCATATAACCTATGAAATTCAGATATCCTCTGAAGCCGATTATCATGTTTTTATAAGATGATATCTCTCTTATGAAAGTTGTCACCAACTATTACAATGGCATCTTCATTAATGGTTGGAAAATTGTATCTGCCCATTAGCAAGCTGAGCAACATTATGTGCTCTATCAGTTTGTTTTCTGGCCTGAGTTTCCTGAGGAGCTCAGCAGCTGGAGCAGCAGCAAGCTGTATTATATTGATTTTCCAACGTGCCTGAGTTTCCTGATGTGTTTCATCAGCCCTAGTAGCAGTATGATGCATCTGATCAGCTTGCTGCCTGGCCTGAGTTTCCTGATGTGTTTCAGCAGCCCTAGTAGCAGTATGATGCATCTGATCAGCTTGCTGCCTGGCCTGAGTTTCCTGAAGCGGTTCATCAGCCCTAGTAGCAGTATGATGCATCTGATCAGTTTGCTGTCTGCCTGAGTTTCCTGATGTGTTTCATCAGCCCTAGTAGCAGTATGATGCATCTGATCAGCTTGCTGCCTGGCCTGAGTTTCCTGATGTGTTTCATCAGCCCTAGTAGCAGTATGATGCATCTGATCAGCTTGCTGCCTGCCTGAGTTTCCTGATGTGTTTCATCAGCCCTAGTAGCAGTATGATGCATCTGATCAGCTTGCTGCCTGGCCTGAGTTTCCTGATGTGTTTCATCAGCCCTAGAAGCAATATGATGCATCTGATCAGCTTGCTGCCTGGCCTGAGTTTCCTGATGTGTTTCATCAGCCCTAGTAGCAGTACGATGCATCTGATCAGCTTGCTGCCTGGCCTGAGTTTCCTGATGTGTTTCATCAGCCCTAGTAGCAGTATGATGCATCTGATCAGCTTGCTGCCTGGCCTGAGTTTCCTGATGTGTTTCATCAGCCCTAGTAGCAGTATGATGCATCTGATCAGCTTGCTGCCTGGCCTGAGTTTCCTGATGTGTTTCATCAGCCCTAGTAGCAGTATGATGCATCTGATCAGCTTGCTGCCTGGCCTGAGTTTCCTGATGTGTTTCATCAGCCCTAGTAGCAGTATGATGCATCTGATCAGCTTGCTGCCTGGCCTGAGTTTCCTGAAGCGTTTCATCAGCCCTAGTAGCAGTATGATGCATCTGATCAGCTTGCTGCCTGGCCTGAGTTTCCTGATGTGTTTCATCAGCCCTAGTAGCAGTATGATGCATCTGATCAGCTTGCTGCCTGGCCTGAGTTTCCTGATGTGTTTCATCAGCCCTAGTAGCAGTATGATGCATCTGATCAGCTTGCTGCCTGGTCTGAGTTTCCTGAAGCTTTTCATCAGCCCTAGTAGCAGTATGATGCATCTGATCAGCTTACTGCCTGGCCTGAGTTTCCTGAAGCGTTTCATCAGCCCTAGTAGCAGTATGATGCATCTGATCAGCTTGCTGCCTGGCCTGAGTTTCCTGAAGCGTTTCATCAGCCCTAGTAGCAGTATGATGCATCTGATCAGCTTGCTGCCTGGCCTGAGTTTCCTGATGTGTTTCATCAGCCCTAGTAGCAGTATGATGCATCTGATCAGCTTACTGCCTGGCCTGAGTTTCCTGAAGCATTTCATCAGCCCTAGTAGCAGTATGATGCATCTGATCAGCTTGCTGCCTGGCCTGAGTTTCCTGATGTGTTTCATCAGCCCTAGTAGCAGTATGATGCATCTGATCAGCTTGCTGCCTGGCCTGAGTTTCCTGATGTGTTTCATCAGCCCTAGTAGCAGTATGATGCATCTGATCAGCTTGCTGCATGGCCTGAGTTTCCTGATGTGTTTCATCAGCCCTAGTAGCAGTATGATGCATCTGATCAGCTTGCTGCCTGGCCTGAGTTTCCTGATGTGTTTCATCAGCCCTAGTAGCAGTATGATGCATCTGATCAGCTTGCTGCCTGGCCTGAGTTTCCTGAAGCGTTTCATCAGCCCTAGTAGCAGTATGATGCATCTGATCAGCTTGCTGCCTGGCCTGAGTTTCCTGATGTGTTTCATCAGCCCTAGTAGCAGTATGATGCATCTGATCAGCTTGCTGCCTGGCCTGAGTTTCCTGATGTGTTTCATCAGCCCTAGAAGCAATATGATGCATCTGATCAGCTTGCTGCCTGGCCTGAGTTTCCTGAAGCGTTTCATCAGCCCTAGTAGCAGTATGATGCATCTGATCAGCTTGCTGCCTGGCCTGAGTTTCCTGATGTGTTTCATCAGCCCTAGTAGCAGTATGATGCATCTGATCAGCTTACTGCCTGGCCTGAGTTTCCTGAAGCGTTTCATCAGCCCTAGTAGCAGTATGATGCATCTGATCAGCTTGCTGCCTGGCCTGAGTTTCCTGATGTGTTTCATCAGCCCTAGTAGCAGTATGATGCATCTGATCAGCTTACTGCCTGGCCTGAGTTTCCTGAAGCGTTTCATCAGCCCTAGTAGCAGTATGATGCATCTGATCAGCTTGCTGCCTGGCCTGAGTTTCCTGATGTGTTTCATCAGCCCTAGTAGCAGTATGATGCATCTGATCAGCTTGCTGCCTGGCCTGAGTTTCCTGATGTGTTTCATCAGCCCTAGTAGCAGTATGATGCATCTGATCAGCTTGCTGCCTGGCCTGAGTTTCCTGATGTGTTTCATCAGCCCTAGTAGCAGTATGATGCATCTGATCAGCTTGCTGCCTGGCCTGAGTTTCCTGAAGCGTTTCATCAGCCCTAGTAGCAGTATGATGCATCTGATCAGCTTGCTGCCTGGCCTGAGTTTCCTGATGTGTTTCATCAGCCCTAGTAGCAGTATGATGCATCTGATCAGCTTGCTGCCTGGCCTGAGTTTCCTGAGGCATTTCAGAAGCTTGAGCAGCAGCATGGCGCATTTGGTCAGCTTACAGTCATGCCTGAGATTGCTGAGGAGTCTCTGCAGCTCATGGTGCAGTTTTCCTCATGGCCATGCACAATCCTGGCAAATTAGCATGTTTTCCTTGGAGGCATTTTGCCAAATTGAAGTTAACATTAGATCCTGAAGATGTAGTGGTGTCTTCAAAGCCAAATGTGAAATCAAAATCTCATAAACAAAGTGGATGTAAGTCAGTAATGATCTTGGTTTAGTGGGTCCAAAAGATGCCACTGAAGTCAGTAGTAATATCAGCTGCAGGTTGCCACCCCTCTCTGTGCTTAATGACTCTAGTATGTGGCCAAAAAGCGGAATAAAGAATGGGAGATGTGTCCACTGAACTATTGTAAAAGAAAAATGAGACAGCCGTCCCTAGCAACCAATCAGATTCTATTTAGTCAATTTTCTTTTGCTTTTCCAGAACCAGTGTTTCATTAGAATCAATTTTTCCAGCCTTCTGGCAAACACCCTCTTTTACAGGCAATTATTTAAATTACTTTAAAATTACTTTATGTTTTCATGCGTATTCAAAGCCTCTGTCCAGGCACACGCTAACTTCCTCCACTTTATCCCCCACTGGGAAAATCTTAAAGCGGACCTTCATTCTGAATAAGAGTCTATCTTTTATGTTTGCCACACCCTGTAGATACAGATTGCTCACATTAAAAATCATCCCACCTGCATCTACTGCATGTTATAAGCCTTTAAACATCCAAGATGGCGTCTAATTAAACATCAGGCAGCCTGCAAACATGAAGTGCCTTCTGACTGTGCTGCTCTGCATTCTGGGATTGCTGACCTTTTCCTGACCTCAGTTCTGCTCTCTCTGAGCAAAGTACAGCTATAACTCGCCCCCCTGTACTTTATCCCACTCTCCTCTCCTCATTAAGTGTGATGCTTCTGAGTCAAGATGGCGGCGCCCATATCCTAAAGTCCTTAACAGCCCAGTGAGGGAAAGAATAATAATAATAAAGTAAGTGACTAAAAACTTAAAAGATATTAATTTTAGATGCTGGGGAATAGTTTTTTAGGGGTTTGGGCTTTTCAATAAATCATGGTGAAGGTCTGGTTTAAATGCGCCATTTTATCTAAACATCTTATGTATTTAAAACAAGGAAAATTTCTTTGCTCCAATTTCTGTGTTGCTGCTGAGCTGGGAAGAGCATATCATGGAGCAGCATTATGAGTCATATGTGAGCTCTGCTGTGGTGGAGACAGCTGTGAGACCATTGTGGCTTGTGGGACATGGCCACTTTTTTTGCATATTCCTGGAGGAATCAATACATTAAATCTAAAATAAAGAACAGAGGCACATGAGATAGGCATCAGGTGACCTGCTTGCTGCCTGCTTATTGCTGTTGAATTGGCTGTTGGGGTTACTGTCCATTTAAGTCTCTTGCTATGGCTTACTGCAATTCCTCCATAGTCTACATCAGGCCAGACTTCTGTGACCAGAGAATGGGTGTACCTGGGTCACAATAGTTCCTGACAGTTCTTTTGCTAAAGGAACTACTGGACAGATTACAATTTTAAAGGCAAATAAGCTTTAACAGCACACCATCCATTGTTAACCAGATTTAGAGACAGATTATAGGTTTGGTTACAAGCTAAATGGGTGGAGTGATGTGGCTCCTTTAAGACTTGTGTATCTTAATTGCCCTGGTCAGGTGCACCTCCCAGGTTAGTTATAAATTGGTCTGAGCGTCTGCCACCCTTCCTTTGATTCCTTTGATTTGGTGCAAGTACATGGGGTTAGGGTCTGAAGCTGTACTGTGTGGCTTTCGACCCTTCCTCCCCATGTGCTGCTCTTGAGGTTATAGAGCAACCTCCATTAAGCTGCTCCCAATGTATCCATTGCATTGTATGTCTTAAAGACGGCTATCATAGATTAGCACTGCACCTACACAGAGGCACTGTGGCGCTTGGTGGTACAGCTTTAGCATACTTCTGCAGATGTGTGTGGACCAAGACCTAACAGGGTGGAGGCTGTGGCTACTTATGTATTCTAATTATCCTGCTCACCTGCACCTCCCAGGTTAGTTATAAATTACTCCTAGCGGCTGCCACCCCTCCTTTGTTTAACTATTTTTTATGGTAATATTATATATATATTACACCCGCGCACACACACACCTGGTATAGTGCCATATATTTTACAGCACATACTTACTAGAACATTTATAACACAAAGAATAGAAAAAATTGATGCTGCATGTTGATTTTTATTGATTAGTTAAAGTGTTTTGATTCTGACAGATTCAAAGATTTTTTTGTGTTTTTTTTTTTTTTTAGTTGTCTGTTGGTAAAGAATATGGTCACATTGCGACTGACATATCAGACACATTGTATTGATTACCAACCTATTCGTATACAGAAAATACAGAGAAATCAGTAGAGTTAATTTAAGTGTATAATTTGAAAGTTGATGCAGGTATTGCTTTTGCTCCTCCTGCTGTTAATGCATCTTTGGCATTCTGTAAAATAAAATATGACAATAAGTATAAATGTGCCTGGAGTAAAATGGTCAGCTGACACAAATAGATTTATCTTATATAGGAAATATATATAAATATAAATATATATATATAAGAAACTTACACTTTGTTGTCCTGTCCATACCATGGAATTCACCTTTGTATTACCCCCTCCTTCCTTCCTGGTGTCACTCCTGCTTACTCATGGTTTTATGCTTCTCCTTGGACTAGGACCCTCCCCCGCCCACCAAGTGCTGCCTATAATAAAATGACTGCCTGGGTGGGAGGCACCTGATAGAATTCCTCTCCTTCCATCCTCTATATCTGCACCTCGACCTGGTGCTTCCCCTCCTGTTCTACTAGTCTTCATTTTAAACTCACTAAACAAATTGTACATAAATCTAAACTGAACAAGGAATCCCATCATGTGGCACCTGAAATGTGATGGCTGACTGGGTGGGAGGAGGGAGTTCCTCTTACTCTTCTGTCTCTATCCTCCTCCCACTGGTGTTTTCCTCCCATCCAGGTACTAAGTATGCATCTGCTGGGTTGTTAATTGTCCCCCCGACCCACTGTTATATTCCTGTACCCTTTGTGCCACAACAAATTCCTAGTATGTATGTAATGTATGTATATGGCAAAATAAATCTGATTATGAATCTGTAAGTTATCTTATTTGCACTTAAGGCTCACAATAACTGAGCCTCTTCTAGTGCGAACACATCACAGTTACAAGCCCCATGATCCTTAATGCAGGGGAGTCACACACAAGAAGATATCTGAGTTTTAAGTTCTCCTTACTCTCAACCTTTTCTGCATGTAGTCAACCATTTATCCAGCCAATCTAAACCTAAATTCAACTTTAATAAAACATTGAACCAAGCATGACTTTACCATGCACCGAAGACCCCATCAATACCATTATCTGATATCTCATATTTCTCACACCCATAACATCTCAATTTATCTCATTGTACCCGAACTCTCACCACTATTGCTATTGCTCTGTAGATCCACATAATCCATAGTCCTATTTCATGTGCATCGCAACCTAATGGACAGCCTTATAAATCTGCATTGCAACCTCATCATAGTGCAAATCATCTCTACTGCTACCTTCCCTGCAGCTTTATTTATCTGTTCTGCAATGTGATCCAGCCCCATACTGCAACCTAACTGGCAAAGCTGTTAATTTGTACTGCAGCCTGACCAACAGAGGCCTAAGAGGCTTGTAAAATGTCTTGGAGGTGGGAGTGAGAAGAGATGATGAGAATGCCCCCTTTGTTTAGTGCCCCCTTTGTTCTCTGTGATCCTAGTACAGTAGACTACAGTACAGGAGATAGTGTAATAAAATGTAAAGAGGCTCTTAGTGAATGTGAAGAGAGATATCTTATTATGTTTTAAGGCCCTCTCCAACAGAACATGCAATTACTTTAAGTGCCCAAAACAATCCCTTTTCATTTAAATGACCTGGAATGATTGGTTTTTATGTCAGTGCTACATGAGACACGTTGCAATAAAAAATGTATCTCATAGCCCCTGTCCAGGTACACACTAATGTTCTCCCCCTTATTCCCCTTGGGAACCGAGTCAAATTAGCCATTTCAAAGGATCTCGAAATCTCCAGAGATATGTATATACATTATGTATTCTAAGCTAAGCTACTTTCTTTGCCTCTTGCTGAGTTATAGCTGAGCTGGGAAGGACATGTCATGGCGCAGCTTTGTGAGTCATGATCATGCTCTGCTGTGGTCAGAGCTGCGGGACCACTATGATTTGCCATATTCACTTACCCTAAAAGCACCAAGGGACAGACCAGCTGTAATACTAGACTAGACTTTTTCTGTGTGGTCTTGGAGTATTAAAATTGAATGGTGGACAAGCTTTGGAGCCCTGCTACAGCTTCCACCTGGCTCTGGAGGAAATAGAGGAGAGGCACATAGGACAGACATCAGGTGAGCTGCTTGTTGCCTTTATTTTTGCCATTGGGTGTACAGTTCCGTAAAAAAAATTCTCATCCTCATTTGAAAAAATCTGCTTCATCACTAAACCTAATGAGCTGCAGTAGAATGTGCAGTAGAATTTTACAATATCAAAAAATGTGGCAGAAAAAAACATTTCACCCTAAATCCTCCATGCAGGGGCATCCTGAATTGACGTACATTTTTTATTTTAGAAGAGAGGCTAATGTGTTATGTATTTGCATTACCCCTATGATACTGTAATTGTGTATCTTCTAAAATCATGTGTTTACACCTTTTAGAAATTAGTTGACTATCGCCTGTGGCACAAGTTCAGGGAAGTTTTATATTTAAAGAGGAGAAAACTATTTTTATTTCACTTTATTGTGTTAATTTTGAGGCTCTCACTGTCTCGACCTCACCAGAAAAGTATGAAATCATTTTGGTAACATAAATTGGTGGCTTTTTTCATGAGATGCTTTAAGGAAGGTTTCCTGAAATGAGGTCAATATGCCATAGCTTGAGTGCATATGAGCATATAAATAATGTGTCACTAATGACTTCTAGGTAATTTCATACGTTTTAGTAAAGAGACCACCATTAAAATGTTGCTGTGGGCTAAAGCGCAATTTTATAAATCTAGTTTTCTCTTGAAGTAGCAGCAAGTAAGTAAATAGTAAAGGTGACTACTAACAACTTTCCCATTCCTTTCTTAAATGATAATAATAATATGACTAATGTGAGAGAAACCTAAGATTCTGAATTATAAATACCACACTAACATCCAGTCCTATGTAGATGGGCCGACTTTGAGCAAAAAAAGTAGAGTTTGTAACTAAAAGATAATAAAAAAAATACAATATTGTTATTACTATCAATGTACAATATACATAATGGGAAACAATACAACTCACAAAAGTAAAACCAATAACTTATTTTGATTTTCATGATCACAGGTCCTTTAAATGAAAATTGAAGTTTAAATGTTTATTCAAATAGTTTAGTAACAGATAATTCACATCACTCACTAAATGAAAGGATCTTCCTTTGGGGTGCAGCCATATGTGGGAACCCCTCCCACAAATCTCAATAAAAATTTAGTAAATACAGCGCACACCCAATCAAGTTTTCACCAATTTATTGTACACAATAAAAACAAATCAAGACCAAATAACCACATCCACCAAAGATACCAATGACAATAAATATAATATTACCCAGAAATCTATTTGTATGTAAACATGTAATAAAACTATCAATTTATATAATGTCTGTAAAGATATTAAGAGAAACTAGCCATGTGCAAAATATGCAATAAATAGCAGCAGAAATGAACAGCTTTAACTCAGGTGATTGAAACAGTAGCTTGATATTGGTAGTCCTCGCAATAGCAGCATAATTTGGGGGAGGGGGGGGGCAGTTTACCTTTAGGCATCCAACACCCATTTTGTCCCAAATGAGTGCTGGGCTGCATTGAAATAGTTGTGAAGGGAATCCAGATTACTGGAGCCTCTCTGCGCATTAACCCCCAAAAACCGCATGTTCACTTACCTTCATCTAGGATCCACCGAGAAATCTGGTTGTAGTTTTCCAGGGGGGTCACAGTGCATGTAAGTGAGAGTAGAGTTCTGGCATAATCACCCATTTAGGGTGTTGCACCACTCTAAATAAAAAAGTCTAGCACCTCATTAACAATGCAACATCAGCATTGGGCAATGCATGCGTCTTTACTTACAGTACATGTGCTATTAAAACTGCTAGAAACATCATTATCAGTATTGTGTGCACTTAATAACAAGTGATGGTGACTAATATTTACTGATGGAACACTGTTCAAATGACCATAATTGAGTTTTTAGGATACTTACTTAAACAACATATAATTTAATGAAATATCACACAAACAATACTTACTGTTGAGCATGCAATGCTTCCTGTAGGGGCATCTATAGGGAGAGTCGTCTAAAAATAGAGGGAAAAGTATGGTTATTGTAAGTATTTGTATCTGTTAAATCACTAAGGCTCTGTTCACACCTATCCATTGCCTTAAGAACAGGTGTTTTATAAGTACGCCAAAGGTACAGTGTACCAAAACATATGCTGTTCTTTTGATGCTTTGGCATTTGTTAAGCGTTTTTTGGACAATAAGTAAATGATACATTCTATGGCAATGCAAGTGCAATGCAAACACAATGCAGGTACACTGCATTATACATGCATTGTGACTCCTATAGACTTGTGCTGTTACTGTGTTGCGCTGTTGCGCTGTGTACGCTGAGAAAGGTCTAGAACAATGTACAGTGTTTTCTCTGCATTGTAACTGCATTGCAGCACAGCAATACTGAGAAGTGCAGATTACTCCCCCAATCTTCCCCCCTCGTAATGATGTAAGCTGTTTAAAGCCGCCCAACACCCTTCCTGGGTTGATACGTGGAGGCGTATTCATTACTAACGCCAGGTATGGGCAGATGAGCGTCTGTATAGTGGCACTTAGAGTGACCACTAGTAGATGCTGTGAACATGTATCAGGCGCTGTAACAGAGCGCCTCAGTCGCTCTAGTAACCTGGCCGGCATTGATGAATGTGAGGTATGGTGGCCGCTCTAACACCAGTACAGCGCTGCAGGGAGCGAGAGGTAGCGCCAGTTCAGTGCGAGCTACTCTCAGCGACTCACATCATACTTAGCAAAAAACTACACACAAACAGTGTCGGCGCTCTAAATCTGGTCGCTATAGCACAGAGCGCTAAACGCTGTGTGCTTAAAGTCTGTTTTTGATATACACCAGTAACAAAGCGAAAACACATGAAATGACATGGAATGGAATATAACATTGTGGCATTAACACTTTAGTACCAGACCTGTAATGACAATTCTGCATAAAAAACAAAAAAATCAAAAAACATTTCAAAAATGACTTTTTCTAGGCCAGGAGAGGTCACACAATTATTTGAGAGAAAAAAAATGTAAAAAAAAACCCCTGTTTAAACAGAAGAAAAGGAATGTCCATTGAAATGTATGGGAGAGGCACAGGTAGCGTCAGGTAATACCTGGTGCTCTGGAAGCTAGAGGGCCGGCGCTATACGCTGAGCCACCTGTAATGATGAATTGGACGCTACATTGCGCTGTTAGAGTCACTCACCAGATTCGCTTTCATAAATGTGGTTTTGCGTATAGCGCCCAGTGTTCACCAGACGCTGCCAACCGCTACAAGGCACTACCTGGCACTATCTCTTGATGAATAACCCCCATAGTTACATTCATTCCTTCCAGCAGCTGGTGATTTAGCGGTGACATGACCGACATACTTTTCTGAGGTAAATATTTCTCAGTTCCATGTGGGCTGCTTATAGCAAACTCCCAAGCGTCAGACAACCTGCCTTATGTGGAGAAACAATATCATAAAGGCACACTGCAGCCATGCTGACCTTTACACCAATGTAGCCAGCGGGGAGGCCGATTCATTGGTAGCGCCAGATGAGCGACTGTAGCGTGATTTTTACAGCGCCAGCCAGTATTCGCTGTGCTTGGCCGGCGTTTGCTTGATGACAGCGACTCAGTCAGTGTGCGGTAATGTTGAATACGGGCTTAGGGGTCGCTGTTTCACAGGTTCAGCGTTGTATGTGAGCGCCTGACAACGAATGGCCAGAGCGAACGGCTTGCTTCATATTCATTAAAAAATCACGCTCCGAATTTGCTGGCGCTGTCCATTCCTTGTTTAAACCCCAGTGCGCTGGCGGCGATGGGTGTTAACTAGTTTTTAACCCCTAAACAACCATATTTTTGGATTGTAACATTATACATGTTTTTTGAATCATTTTGTAATATCAATACATTAATATCAGACCTGTAAGATCAATTCTGCACAAATTTTTTTTTTACATTTTTTTTACTTTAAAAAAAAAACCCAACATTGCAGAAGTGGTCTCAGAATTTTTGACATTAAAAAAAAAAAAAAAAAATTATTACCAATTATTATTTGATTAATTAAACATTGCTCCATTGAAATGCATTGGACAATGCCAGGGAGCGACAGGTCATACCTGGCGCTGTGAAGGAATTTGCAGCAGCGCTGTTCGTTCCAGGCGGCTTCATGATGAATGCCACGCTAGCCGTCGCTCTCGCCGGCGCTAGCCTCATTTAGCTTGATAAATGCGTCATTGTGACCGCCGCCGGGCGTACTTGAGTCGGTAGCCACCGATAGCTGGCGGTACCTGGCGCTCGTCAGACACTACCTGGCGCTAGCCCGTGATAAATAAGGCCATAAGTATTTAACTCCCTCTGACATATTGTGTGGAAACAGATAAAATCTCTTTCTGGCTGGTTGGTGTGATCATAAGAAAGCTGTCAGCTACACTGCAGTGTGTCTGTCTAACACTTGTATGCAGGAGACGGTAGGCATGCCAGTCCGCCAGTCTCCTAGCAACAGCATCAGCAGCCTATGCTTATCTGGCTTTGCTCCACAGGCATGAGCTGTACATTCCAGTAACATTGCTGTCTGTGAAGAGGAGAGATGCTGTGTGTGAGCTGCTGCTTCTCTTCCCTAGGAAACCAAATAAATAAAATAAACTACTGGGAGTACAAAAATGCAAATGGGCAATCATTTATGAACCATAACACATGCAGATTTCTCTGTATCTGATGTTTGCATACATTAGCAGTCTATATAAAAGGTAACTTAAAGGGAAATTCCAGGCAAAAGGCTTAAATTAGGCTGCTTTCTGCTCTCCCCATGCTGGCTGTCAGGGGCTGCATCTTTCATTCAGCCTTCATTCAGTCTGCTTTATATTTATCAGTAACTCCCATTGATTTCCCTCTCACTTCAGAGTCTTGTCGGTAGCAGATAATGACATGTATGTTTCAATGTGAGAGGCCCATCAGGAGTCATTTAATTTCAGGGACCCACAAACAACGAATCAGCAGAAGGAAGAAAGTTCTATAGGGTTTATCAGGGAATGTAAAGTGCTGCTGAATGAAAGATGCAGCCCCTGGAATCTTACACTGAGCAAGCAGAAAGCAGCCTAATTTACAACTGCACCTGGAATGTCCCTCTAATGAAGGTTTGGAAAATACATACCAGATCTACAGACACCTAGTTACAAAACAGAAAGAGAGGAGTAAGTATAAAATAATTTAGCTTTAGATACAGTTTGCATTTGTAAGATGATCCTAACTCAGTATTATGTGCGGAGCTTCTTGTTTTACACATTCTTCACTGTAACTAAACATTTGTATTGTCTGTGCTGGGAATTCTGTCATTTACTGCAACTAAATGACTAGCTTCCAAGCCTTCATCTTTCACATTGTTATGTGTAAACACTTGTATTGTATATGAAGGGCTATTGTTATTATATACATTATATACATATTTGTTTACACAGATCCAGGGGAAGTTAAACAAAACATTTGAATTAAAAATAAAATCTTTCAGTCCAGCAAGCAGAGACCCTCGGTTTCATCCCAATTAGAGATGTCCCACTGTGTTATTGTATAGAGAGAGAGCATTCTGCAAAGCACAACATCCTTGCTTCCCTCTATTTGTACCATTTGTGCTGTGAACCTGATTCTTTTGCCTGTGGTAACACATAAAGGGGACATATATGGATGCTGCTGTGTACAATGCCACAGGTCATACTCATGCTAGAATGAGACACAGGTGGTTATATTACATTAAAGTTCCTGTCCAGACATTAAAAAAAGTCTATACTCACCTTTCTTCCCCTGCAGTTTCTCCGTGCAGCACTGGAGTCTTCATACTTGCCGATCAGGAAGATGCCTTCTTGCAGTGGCAGGAAGACATGGCAGCATGCATTAGACAGGTTTGACCCCCAACACACCTATTTCATTCATTGCAATGGAGGGTGTGTGCCGAGGGTGCTATGCATTGCAAATAATAAAGTAGGCTTGTGGGGGGGACAAAGTCCCATGGATGCCACCATGAGGGGTCACTGCACTGAGAGACAGAATTGCTGGATCCCCGTCCTTGGTAAGTATGAAGATACAGACGCTGGACATGCGCGTGTTTACAGGACAAGCACAGTGCAAATGTTTCTTGTTTTAATCCCATCATAAATCATATGTCTGTTATCTTACAAATAATAAAAGCATGCTTGTTGCTGGAGGGAGAGCCCAGTAGCTTCTGCTTACTTTACAGGGTAAAGTATATATTTTTTTCGTGCCACAAGGATGTGCTCAGGGTTTTCTTTTGTTAGAAATTGTGTGATTTACAGGAAACAAGTTGCTGCTGGCAATGTACACCAGGTCTGTACACCAAGAAGAGAGATGTGAGTCTAGTACACACAGAACACTGCTGCTATGGCCGCTGTTGAGGTGACAGAGCTCACTCATACTTACACATACCCAGCAGCAGTGTTCTGTGTGTATAGGACTCACTCTTCTCTTCTTGGTGTACAGGTGGGGTGTACTTGGCCAATGGCAACCGATTGAAAAACCTGCGTCCATAAAACACACATTCTCTAATGTAAGCAATTTTTACTATCTGCAACCTGTTGCTGTTGGCAACATACACAATGTAACCCTTAAAAGTTAAAAAATTATGTGTGGGGTTCCCATCTCCAGGAGGGGGGGGGGGTGGACCCCACGCCTTTTTAAACATATTAAGGGTTAAAGAAGCAGCATGCGGTCCCATCCCTATCCAAGCAAGACTAGCCCGGGCACCAGCTAGGGAGCTGGTAGACCAGGGCACAGAGAGTGATCGCTACCAGCCCACATAGCCCATATGGTCCACGGACTCTTCTGCACCCCCTGCACTTTGAAGATCCAGGTAATGGGGCAGGGGGTTATGTCAAGTCAGAAGCTTGCTAGAAGGTGATTTGCCAGCCCCTCCTGCACTGTGAACTTCTATAAGGGTCTTACCAGTTCACAAAGGTTTGAATGTAAAAAACACACACACACACACACACACGAAGGAAAAACTATTTTCTTTCCACCCCACTCCATCCCAAATCTCTGTTGTCCCATGCTGTCTGTTGCTGCTTCTGACAGCCAGATTGATTGATGGCGTGGCAGAGGATTGCTGTACCCTGCCCCACGTCTGGCTTTCACCAATCGCTCTTGCTGCTGACTTTCCGCTCCCGCTGCAGGAACTGGCTTTTTATAAGATGCTGGGTGCCCAGTACGGGGCGAAGGACGTGGGTCCTCTGTCCCACTGAGGACAATGTGACCGGCCTGAGGATGAGGACCTGCCACTGGAATGGTGACTGGGAAAAGCATATATTTGTATTGTTTTATGAGCAATCCTGTTCGATTCGTAGGAACCAGAAATTTTGGGGGAAATTCAGAGCTTCGCCCAAATCGAACTTTTAAAAAGTTCGCTCATCTCTAATGCTTACCCTTACTCTGTTGTAGTAGATGGTACTACTTACCAATTCAAAAGAACTGGGTCCTGCTGTCACATACAGAGGGAGCGCGCCGAGACATGTATGCAACTCGGTTACAGTGAATGATTCTGTGTACTCCTTTAACTGAGAGGTCAGCAGGTTTACAGTTCTGGATATGGCTTTGTGCTGAAAGCCATGGACAGCCACCAAGCCTTCACAACGGGTGAATATAGATCTGGACGGGCACCATTGGTTATAGGATAAATGTTGTTTTTTCTTATGTGTGGTCAGGTCATTCAAGAAAACGTACTTTAGGTTTTTACTGCTAGAGGGGGCAATACCAATACTATTACCCAAGCATGTATTTATGTTGGTGTACAGAACACAGAAAACATACAGTATTTTTTATATATGTTGTATGAAAATGAATGTAATTTCCCTAATTTATGTATTTTATACCTGACTGTATATGTGTTGTAACTTCCCTAAAAATAATAAATTATTCAAATAATAAAAACATTCATATACTTACTCCACTGGCGACAGGTATACAGTTAAGCGCCTTTTGCTAAAAGAACATTTAAAAAGTTATATTTTTTAAATAAGAATGTATTAAATAAGCAGCAGTCAGGAGCATCTTAGTACAAATAGATTCTCCTCACTTTTAGTTAATACCTCACTGTTTTCCAACAAACTTTTTTCTCCCTTACTGGAAAATAAATTCTACACCCCAGAGGATAAACCACAATCTTGGTGGGAGTATTATTCAGTTCGGTTGTATAAGCAACCCTCCCTCTTATTAGCTGGCGTGTTTATATGGATTTTTAATATCATACAATTTTGTGAGAGTGAACCTTCAACATCACAATATATGTGGAAATGATTGTGTGTGACAACATGCTGGTTTATGTTTAGCCTCCATTTCACTGGTCCTGTGGCCTGTGTTTGCTTATAAAATGATTGCAATCTCTCCAGTTACCCATGCCATTAAATGGTTATTTATCACATTGAGAATAATCTCTCCATTTCTTGTGGAGAGTTCTCCTCTTGGCTAGTATTTCATAAAATCTGGAGAACTTCTCTACCTCAACACACATAGAAATGCATGAAAGTGAAAGTGACATTTACAATACAGCTTCTGTTGTCTGAAATCTTGTAACCACAAGGATTGCATCACCTCTTTCCCTTAAAGAAGTCCTCCAGACAAAAGAATCAAAGTAAAAGGGTCCTCTAACCCCCCTCTCACAATCAGTGATGTAAGAACTCCATGCAGATGTTGCGGAATAGAAGACAGATTCTACGCTACTGAGCTGCATGGGAGAGACTGCATCTTGCCACAATTTCGCCAGCCCTGATTCCGAAAAACCCAGGGCTATAGTCAAAATGACCCTAAGTCTCTTTAAAGTGGAACAAAACCTAGGGTTTTTACTATCCTGGGTTTTGTTCCATGCCCCGGGGCAAACTTGTTACATGCCCCGCTATGTGAAACCCCTCCAGATCAGCCAGACAACCCCACTTTCCCGGTTCAACCGCACATGCGCAGGCTCTCATCCAATCATATGGGGAGGACCTGCTACTCTGAAGTGGAGGAGTGTGCACTGAGAGAAGTCACGTCATACTTTAAGGAATGGATTATTGACCAAGTTGACAGAGTGCTCTTACAGCTAATTGACTTATTTAATGACATAACGGATTCGTGCTTACTGTCTTTTAAACAGCGCAGCTTGAGAACAGCTGAACACTCCCCCAACACACATTATATCACATACTCATATACACTTAACTATATATATATATATAAAAATATTTTACCACAATGGCCAAAACATCTTTGACTAAAACTGAATCTTGTCCTGGCTGTGTAAGAGTTAATATATGTTATTACAAATTTGGTTATCAAAACTGTGAAATTGCATGATACAATAAAGGTTTAGACTAAGATTAGCAATATCAGGGTCAAATGACAAACTTCTCCAACATTTCAAACAACTTAAACAAATGAAAAGGGTCCTGAGCAGTGCACAGTGGGACAGACTAGCAATTAGCCTAAGTTGCACGTGCACATGAGCAGATGCCTAAATTGTGATTGCATGTGAAAGTGCGTTATTCAAAGGGCAGAAGGGCCCGGCAAGTTACCTTCCGGTAAACAGGTGACTTGCCGAAACCCCCTTGCTCCGTTACCTGCATTCTCAAAGCTGTGCTGGGGGGGGGGGGGGGGGGGGCACTCTACCAGCCTACATAGCTGGTGCCCGGGCTGGTTTTTCTGGACATGCCATATGTGTTTAATATTTAAGGGTTTACAATTTAAAATAAAAAAAGCATTGGGTTCCCCTCCATTCTGGAGGTTTAACCCTAAATAATGAAGAAAAGGGCATGGGGTCCCCCTGTCCAGCAACAGATGGCGAGCTACCAGCTTCTGTTGCTCTCTCCACCAGTATAAAAAGCTCCTCCCTGTGGCAAGAAGCAAGATACTGGGAGCCTAGCGTGAGACAGAGTAAGCTGAAGACACCAGCCATGCTGGAGGATGAGGACATCGCCTAGCGATGGAATGGGGATGGAGGTAAGTCTATTTCTTTATTTTTTATGAGCGAGAATTTGATTTGATTCTTGGAGAATTCCGGCAAGTCGCAGAAATCGATTTTTCAAGATGTTCGCTCATCTCCATTGTTGTTGTTTACAAACTTTAAAAATGATGCATCTTTCCTGTAAAAATGCCCCATCACAGGTACAAGTCATTTTGTGGGAAAATGTTTGGTTGTGTTAACAATATAACACTAGGGTGCAGTTTACAACCCAAAAGAGTGAAAGTGTTTTATGATATTGATGAATAAATTACAGCTATTTACTGTAACAGGATGGTCAATAAGGTTTAGGCAGATTATTAGGAACGTTCTGATACTATGAAAGACTTTATGATTGAAATAAACATGATGTAGGTTCCCAATACTGAACATCCATGTGTTGGTAGAAATATACCTCTCTGGTATAAACATTTAGACCAATACATGGAGGCTACTTTCACACTGTAGGGTTGCTGGGTATTCACAATCTACTTCTGATAACCCCACAATTACTATGAAAACACTGCCCATTGTAACCTATGAACCTTTTAAACAGGCGTTTGAACATTGCAATTGCCCCGCAATTTCCAAACACCCATTTGAAAGGGTCCATAGATTACTGCTATGGCTACCTGCAAACAGCCGGCATGCTTTGATTTTCTGAGGTATTGCTTGCGATTACACTCCACTGACTAGTGATCGCAAGCACTAGTGCTTTGGAAATGTTGCAATATCAGTTGAGCTAGTGATTTCATAAGTCGCGTGGAGGCTGATTCATTACTAGCGCCAGGTACTGACAGATGAGCGTCTGTAGCGAGGAGCCCAGAGCGACCGCTAGTAGTCACTGTGATCGGCTATGGGTCGCTATTACAGAGCGCCTCAGTCACTGGTCGGCATTGATGAATATGTTGTGTGAGTCGCTCTAAAACCAGTACAGCACTGTATGGGAGGGACTGGTCAGTGTGACCGACTTCGACGCTCAAAATTGGGTCGCTGTAGCCCAGAGCGCCAGAAGCTGTGTGATTAAAGTATGTTTTGAACACATATCCACCAGTAACAAAGCGAAAACACATGGAATGACATTGTTGTAACATTGAGACATTAACACTTTAATGCCAGACTTGTAATGACAATTCTGCATAAAAAAATAAAAAATCTAAAAAGTTTTTAAAATTATTTGATCCAAAAAGAAAAAATTAAATTAAACCCTGTTTAAAGAGAAGAAACGGACCATCCACTGAAATGTATGGTAGAGCGACAGGTAATACCTGGCACTCTGGAAGCTAGAGCACCGGCGCTATACACTGAGCCGTCTATGAATCGTTTGCTTTGTGTCGCTCACCAGAATCGCTTTCATAAATGTGGTATTCCGTTCAGCGCCCGGCGGTCACGTTTGCTGCCAGTCGCTACCTGGTGCTACCTGCCGCTATGGCTTGATGAATAACCCCCCTAGTCGGTAGTGCAAACACCCCAGTGTGAAAGTAGCCTAAGATGACGATGAGAGTCCAACTCTTGTTTCCTGACAGACTAAGGAGTCTTCTATTTCTCAAGACTAATATGGTGCAGCTGTCAGATCAGTTTTGTTTATTTTTAAGATTTCTGATTAAAGAAGTCTATTTGTTTAGCATTTTCAATTCAGTTTCGTATACAGTTTGTACAAGACTTAATATAAATAAGATTTTTACCGTACCTTGCATGCTTCCTTAACAATATTATCCAGGAGCTCTATTGTATTTCCCTGAAAATGAAAACCAGAATATCAGTTGTGATGTATATAAGTGCTGTGATATGTTTTACATTTTGGCACCAATAAACAACATCCTCTGTTCCCAAACGCTATTATTAAACCTCAGCAGGGAATGTGGAAGGAGACTTAATGTTAATAGATGGGGGTGAAGGAGGAAAGCTGTTGGGGAATAGAAACAAAGTTCCCCTTAGGTTTCCTACAGTAAAAACTTGTTTACTGCAGATAATTGCTGGCAAACCTGACTGCTGACACACCCCAGAGATCAGGTATTTGTGCCATGGTAATGCTTTGCTGATGTAAATAACACCTCAAACTCATCTCAGGTAACCCTATTTTCTATAGATTACTGTAAGCTAGGGGGAGCTCTGTTTCTTCTGCCTTGAGTGGTATTTAGCTTAAAAATGTCCCTGCTTTTGTCCCTGGCTCATTAGTTTTTACATACAAGTGATGATAAAAATTGGCATGCGCATGACTTGATAGGAAAGACCTGCTCTTTCTGCCACTTGTGTCTCCAAGCCCACATGCTCACCATTCATGAACTCTACCTGAAAAATGAGACAGGAGGTGCAAGAAGCATAAAATAGCACTGACATATTGGCATTTGAAGAAACATCTGATTCGTGCTTTAAGAATGATGTACAGCCAGCCCTCCATACTCACGGCTTTGACATTTCCATTTTGCATTGGAGTGCGGATTACAAAGAAAATAACCTCTTACCTTGCTTAGATCCTGGGCCTCTTTCCCGGGCACAGACTACAGCTGTACAGACATGACACAGAGGGCATCCCGTTCTCTATATGTGCCGATGTACAGAGCGGGGAAAGCTGGGGGAATGGCACTGGATGCCTGGTGGCAAGGTAAGGTTTTTTTTTATCTTTGTAACACCCCCCCCCCCCCCGCCCTGCGCTAATGGTGCCTCCTGGGTTCTCTGCTTTTTGGGGGGGCCGCTGAGGTTATTCACAATTTCTCAATATTTGCACATGTGCTGTACACCTAGCCCCCACAAATACAGGTCTGGCTGAACTATTGAATAAAATGGTCAAACATCTAAGGGTGGGGATAGTCAGAATTGGAGAATAATGCATAAATGCTGCTGCAGGTCAGTAGGTAGGTATTTGGGCAGGTAGGTGGGTCGTCTAGTCAATGGGCAGGTAGGTGAATGAGTTGGTAGGTCCGTAGGTAAGGTAGGTGGGAAGGTAGGTCAGTGGGAAGGTAAGTGGGTGGGTAGGTAGGTCAGTAGGTAAGGTAGGTGGGAAGGTAGGTCAGTGGGAAAGTAGGTGGGCGGGTAGGTAGGTCAGTAGGTAGGTGTGTAGGTAGTTAGCTGGGTCAGTGGCCAGGTACGAGAGATTGCCACATTTTAGTGATTTAGTTCTAATATACATGATCATGAAAAGTAAATTGACTGATATTAAAAGAAATACACTCAAATATACTTACGCTTAAAATTCCAGGCAAGCAGTTTTCATTGACGAAGGGCCCAAGCTGTGATAAAGAAAGTGCCCAGTTATTAGATGTATTAGGCTTCATTTGGGGTATTAAACCCAGCTCTTCTGTCTTAAAGTGGACCAAAACCCAGGATTTTGACTACCCTGGGTTTTGGTCCTTTCCCCCGATCGGGGGTGTCCCGCTTTGTGAAAACCCCTCAGGACACCAAGCCAAGCTCACCCCTTCTCTGTCCCACAGCACATCTATGAGCAGCGGCTCTGACCTGACGGCCGCATCCTCCACTTCCCTCTAACAGGGAGAGTTCCTCCACTGGCCATTCACAAATGGCTGGCGTGGGCACGCCACATGCGTGGCAGGTAGCCGCATAATTCTCAGGCTGTGCATGGCTGTGCCATCGGTAACTGAATGTGACATGATTCACAGCAAGGGGCCCACCATGACACTGTCGCCCAAAGGGCCCATCAAAACCTGGAGCCGGCCCTAAGACGCTTAACTAGGTGCCGCTGGGACTGCTGTACTTCGATCCCTGCTGACTCCAGAGACCCCAGAGACTAAGACCCCAAGGGAAAAGGTACTGGGGGAGCGTCATGTAATAAAAATTGTTATATAATAAAATTGAAAAATAAATGATGATTGGGGTGTGTTATTAGGTAATGATTTTGGTGTGTGTGTGAATACATGATGATTTTTGGGAGGTGGGGGTGAATAGATGGTTTTGGGGGGGTGAGTAGATGATGATTTTGGGGTGTGTGAATAGATGATGATTTTTGGGGGGTGTGAATAGATGATAATTTTGGGGGGGGGGGGGGGTCAATAGATGATGGGGGGGTGTTTGTGTGAATAAATGATGTTTTTTGGAGGGGGTGTCTGTGTGTGTGTGAACAGATGGGGGTGGGTGTATGTGTGTGATCCATCTTCTGATCGCAACAGTTGTAATAGCAGATGCACACACAGGGCGCAGCGCGGTCCCCGCACAGGCAAAACCATGAAAGGCCAGCTGATTTTAAAGTGGTAGTGTCAGGTGTGTGCAGCACAGAGGTATGAGATAGTCCAAGTATTGGTGCCTCAACCTCGGGTGGAGAACACCATAATTTAGCTGTTTCCAGAAGAAAGGGATACCTCTTATCCTAGCTTTTAGGTACACCAGGAAGCCTACTAGGCGTCTCCCATTCCTGGGAAATGAGATTGTTGAAATGTGCCTGTGCGGGGAGCTCCCAGCGCGGTTTAGCAGCATAAAATAATTCTCCCTGCTGCTGCGGAGGAGCAACAGGGGGAGAGATTTCAAGCACTTCAAATAAATGGGCTAGCAGCCTGTCAGTATCAGCTGCATCCCAAGGCTTGGACCCCGTCATGGGATCATCATGGGATCTATTCTGATCCTCAAATTCAGACTCTGAGAATAATTCCCCCTCAGGGGAAAACTCAACAATGTCATCCATCGCTTCTGAAGTCATAGGGCAAACATATGTATTATCAATCAAATGTCGTGTCTTGCCAATGGCTTTGTGCGGCTCAGAACCGCGCATCCGCCTCTCCAGATCGGCCAATCTAGTAGCAAAATCAGATTGAGCATCCCCGCTAGCGTGAGCCACAACCTGAGCTGTATGTAAGTGAGGGGGAGTAGGCAAGGCCTCAGGGGACGCAGCCTCCAGAAGGGGCATCCCAGACAACTGAGCAACAGTCTGCTGGACGCAGGAAAGACAGACCTTGAAGTCACCAGGTACAGGGGAAACAATCAGTACAGAACCGGCCTTGTCCGGTGGCTCACTGGCCAATTGGGAATAATGCAAGAAGCAAACCCGGGATGCCCCCAATGCACCGCAAGGGAAGTGGGAGGATTTAAGGTTTTAAAAAAAAAAAAATTCCCTCAATCAAATGTATAGGCCGGGAGAAACCACTAGTTCTATAGGCCTGAAAGACATAAGAGAGGATCCCATAAGACATATATATAACATAGGAGTATTAAGAAAAGATAGCCCGCGAGGGCACTTACAGACCGCGAAAATGGAGATGGCAGCTATGCAGCACCACCGAGACAAGATGGCGCCCACATACACCTCGAGGGGCGGGCCGCGGAGGAGTGACGCAAAAAGCGTCACTCGCCCCGCCCGCCTCCCTCCGAAGAGCGCGAAACGATGCGTCCACGTGAACCGTAGCGCCTGAGGTAAATGTCGCCGCCATATGCAGAGCGGTGTACAAGAGCGCGGTATCAGATTAAAAGATCACTGCATAATGTGCTCCGCAAAAGCGGGAGCATGATAACAAATGGTGCCACATAACACAATTTTTATATAGAAAAACACACCCTCCCCTTCCCCTAAGGGACTCAGAGGAACAAGGGGAGTCAGCGTCATCCATAAGGGAACCCACTGAGGGATATGGGGGCAGGGCATCCCATAAGGCTCACCATGACCTGAACCGTCTACCCTTTGGTGGGGGAGTTGCGGCAGAGCACAGCTCCTTAGCACCTAAATATGGTGCTGTCTACCTTCACCCGAACACTACAGCCGAGGCTGGGAGGCAGAATAAAAAAGACAGAAGGGGTGGGAATAGCTCCAAAGGGCCGTAGGGCCATAAGACCCAGCTCACCTGCCTGGGATAGAGAGAGACACTTTCTGGTCCTGGCAGTCTGAGACTGCAGAGAAAATCTGGGGTTCTGTGGGAGGTGCCTCGGTATATATGGGCCGGGAGGGGCCACTTTTTCTGCTCTGCAGTCACGTGACATCTGAAGATGGATAACCCATGTGTAAGGATATCTTTCGGAACGGGACGTGATGTATACTAAGAATAAAGAATCAGTTGATACAAGAAATAAGACAATGACAATGTAAAGAAATAAAAGAGAAAAAGGTATTGTAAAGGATAGAGAGGGATAAAGGATAAAAGGAAAATGGCGTGATAGAAAAGCACATGGACATCAAGCTCTCCTTTTCCACCAGTGGGATTTCTTTTCTGGACTTAGTGGTGACATTTTTGTCTGACTTTACCCAGCTACTGACAATTTTAAAATATAACTGTCTTAGCTCTGGTGGATTGGGAAACAAAATCTTAAAGAGGACCAACAGTCAAAAATGAAATAAATCAGACCAACACAGCAAATAGTGCTCATATGCATCCCTACCCAGGGAAATATACCGGTAGATTGTTGCACATAAAAAATAATATACCCTATTCTAACGCCTACTGGGATAAATTTTAAAAACAAGATGGCCGCTCATGGGCTTGCAGGCCACCTGCAAACAGGAAGTCATGCTGGGCTTGCTGTTACTGTGCATGTCAGTTATGTCAGTTGGGAGAGGAAGCTCCAAAATGGTCGCTACCGTTCTTTCCCAACTGTGCCAGGCTGTTGGTCCGGTTAAATGCTGGACCATAGAAAAATCACCTTGCTGCAATAGGACAGCTAACGTCTATGGGAGGGGATTTGCTGGTCACACGGAGGCTACGTGGTGATTTTGTTGTTATTTGGCAGTAAAGGGTTTGCAGCTCTTCAACAACGGAGCACAGCTTATGCACTCTTGTATTGGGACACATGAGCTTTTTCTCTTTGTATGTAAGTGGACACATGAGCTTTTTCTCTTTGCATATATGGCCAATTCCCATGTGGATGCTAAAAAATGATTTAATTCAACAAATCCTGCAAATAATCTCCATCCCGTACACAACACCACACCCATTACTCTGAAAACTGGTTTCCTAGGCTGACATATCGGTAAACAGTTTATTACTGCTCTGTTTTATGTTGAATATATAATGTTTAGGGGGATGATCCAGCTAAATCCTTTAAATGTCAGGTCTTGGATGCTTGGATGCAGTCTATAAACCAACAACATTTATTATGGTAAGTAACATTTTTCATACCACAGGACACAACACACCGGTAACTGATTTTAGACTTGCAGCGGGAACAGTATCCTGCAGATAAAGTAAAAAGTATAATGTAAGCTTGATTGTAACATCTTACACACATCATCCAGATCATTTTATCCAAAGAAACCAATTCAAAACTGAAACGGGACATAAATAAACGCCACATAAATTACCTACATAACCCAAATTACCTCAATGTTTTCTATTCATCATTTTTAACTCACTTCTTTTACTCAACAACCAAGTATTACACATACAAAGGAATTTCTGCTCTGCTTTTAACCCATCCATGCAAACTAGGTAACCAAATTAGGGAGCACACTAAGGCCCTTATTTATGAAGGCATAGCGACAGGTAGCGACTGGTGAGCGGCCGGTAATGACGGGCCCCACCACAACCACACATTTATCAAGCCGATCCTGCTTAGCGACAGATAGCGTCATATAGCGACTCATTCATCATTATTCCAGCCTCAGCCCACAGCGCCAGCGTCCGACCTTGAACAGCGACAGGTATGACCTCTCGCTACCTGGCGCTCTCCAATGCATTTCAATGGAACAATCTTAAAATATTAATAATTAATTGTTATTAATGTTTTTTTTTTTGTTAAATGTGAAAAATTCTGTGACCACTTCTGTCATGTTAGATAATTTTTTTAAGGGAAAAAAAACAAAATTTGTGCAGAATTCATATTACAGGTCTGATATTAATGTATTCATATTAGTAAATTCTTTAAAAAAAATTTTTTTTTTGTTTTCCAAAAATATGGTGGTTTGGGGGTTAAAAAACTACTTTTAACACATCGCCTCCACCGCTCTGGGGTTTAAACATGCATTTCACAGCGCTTGAATTTTTTGAGCCTGATTTTTTGATGAATATGGTGGGAGCCGGTCGCTCTGACCAGTCGCTATCATGCGCACCCATACATCGCGGAACCTGTCAAATAGCGACTCGTCACCTTGTATTCAACATTACTGCACACCGACTGAGTCGCTATCAACAACTGAACAATGGCCAAGCACAGCGACTACTAGCGGGCGCTGTGAAAATACCGCTACAGTCTCTCAACTGTCGCTACCTGCCGCTATTAATGAATCGTCCTCCCCGTGAACTGAGTGTAAAACACAAAGTGGTGGGCCATCCTAGTCACTGCACCCAGGGAGCATTTGGGGTTAGGTACCTTGCTCAAGAGCACTTCCTTCGTACCAAAGCTGGGAACCAAACCTGCAATAATCAGGTCACAAGATCGAATCCCCAACCACTAGGCCACACAAGCCAAAAATAAAAGCCATACATAAAAAGAAGTGTGGTGCTGTACAAGGTAACACATTAAAGTACGCACATTTTGAAAGTGAAAAGGTTTAAATCCCAATTTTCTATTGGTTAACAACCAGTTTAAAATTTGACTTAAAATCTAGAGGAATCTACAGTGGGGGGGGGGGGGGGTAGTGGGGGTAGTGGGCAGGGGCTCCCTGCACAGTTAAAGGGTATTAATTTATATTTTATATTATAATTATTATTATTATTATTCCAAAGTTCCTGATTTGGTTTGGATGAGAATCTGACCAGATGCACATTTATTTAGTGGTAGAGACACTTGTCCTAAGTGTAACACATTTTAGGGGGTGTGCAATAATCTGTGAAAAGCTTTCCCAGAATAGGGCAGAGAGCTTTATTAATAAACAATACAATATATGTATAAATATATATGTTAGAAAAAAGAAACTTACCAAAAGAGTTTTTAATACTATAGTAGATATTCCAGTTAATGTACCTCCAATTCCAAGGTCTAACTAAAATAACATTGTTAGATGTAGAAGAAATGTGAACATACTTCACTGAGAGCAGAATGTAATGAAAAAAGTAACAATGTACTAAAGTAAATAATAACATATGAATAGGCTCTGTCATGAAACACTAAAGCTGTCCCCAAATTTGATCCTCTGAAACAGCATTGTGCACCTAAATCTGTTTTTGCTGTTCTTGCTCAAATGCGGCTCAGCCCCACTATATTTAAAACAGCCACTTTGAAATAATGTAAATTTGCTTGAAATAAAGTTGTCCTCGGGAGGGACTGATTGTCTGATATATCCTGCAAACCTCACAGCTTTACATGGATGCTGAAGTGAGAGAACACTGTGCTCCACATTGTGGTGAGCCCATAGAAAGATCATTGCGGGGGAGGAGGGGGGTCACAGCTGAGATTGATGTAATTGGATTGAATCCCGCGCCTCCATGTCTTACACACCCCGCCATCAGTCACAATGGCATTGCCACTCCCTCTCCATTCACTACAAGGCCGGACACGCCCTATCATTCAAAGTGATTGGAGAAGACACCACTATGGGGGTTATTTAAGAAGCGATAACGCCAGGTAGTGCCACGTAGCATGTGGTGAACGCTGGATGCTGTATGTGAAAACTACATTTAGAAAAGCGAATCTGGTGAGCGCCTCTAACAGCATCACATGGTGTCACATGTATTACTAACAGCGGCTCAGCGTATGTCTCAAAACATTGTGTGGCCTCTCCTGCCCAGCAAACAAACAATTTTAGAGTTTTTTTTTTTATTTTTATGCAGAATTGTATGTGCAGGTCTGGCATTGCAGTATCATTGTCACAGTGTTAAAACAATGTCATTCCATGTGTTTTTGCTCTGGTGCTGGTGTTTTTGTGTTTAGAAACAGACTTTGTTCTCACATGTTCTCTATGCTAGAGCGCCCAGTTTTAGAGCGCTGCCGCTGGTTGTGTGTAGTTTTTTCTTGAATACGTGCCAGATGCACTTAACTGGTGCTACCTATCCCTCGCTCCAGCATTGTCCTGTTGTTATATGTAGAGTAGCCTTGGGCGCTATGACCTTGGAACACCACCTAGCGTTCATGATTGGTTCTGCAGTGAATCAGGGGAGTGCTTCTACAGCGCCCACCAGACATCACTGGAAGGGATAGTGCAGCGTCACTTGTCCGCCCACTAAGCTAGGTTATAGCGCCCGACACCCGCTTACAGCGTCTAGTAGTGGTTGCTCTAAGCGCTGCTATACAGACGCTCACATGGCAATACGTGGCGCTAGTATTAAATAACCCCCCTAGTCTAATTTGGATTATTACCAGGTGGACTTTTTAATAAGGATTTAATTGTATTGTGTCACGCTGTCTACACATGTGTGGTGTATAGAATTTTTGTTATCTGCCATTCCCATATTGAGATCATCCGGAATAGCTGCATAAACACCTCTATCTGTTTATTGCTGGAGAGGCGTGGGTATGGTGAGCAGCCTATTGCGTATGAGCAGTAGTTAGAGGCATTAGTTGGCTAAAGAAGACCTCTAGCAGAAAAAGCATTTTAAGGTGGAACTGACTGAATTTCACTTTTTGGACTGAATTCTAACAAATTACAGCTTAAAGTTAACCCAAGCCTGAACAGCTACAGTAATTATAAAGCGCAAATAAAATCCTTTGTTCCACAGGGAGTGAATGACTTTAAGTGTAGAAAGTGTTTCCACCTCACTGGAAAATTGCTCTACTTCTTTTGGCAGATACTGTACTTACTAACGTTTTCTGAACCCCCCGAGCATGATATTGCTTTTCTGTTAGATAAATTCTCTCAATGAGGTTCCCACATTGTGATAACTCTTAGTACAGACATCTCCACAGTGCCCCCCCAGGGTCAGCATATACTCACCTTGCTCTGGGATGTCTTGTCTTACAGTCATTTTGATTTGAGATGCCGCGCAGTGTAGGTCGCCATATACTCGTCTCTCTCTGGGGTTGCCATGGAAACACATTGCTGCTTTCCACCTCTGCATGCTTTGTACATCCAGTAGACCTGAATATTTGCCAGTCAGGACACAACTGTTGTAGGAAGCAGTAAACAGCTCCGGCATGGAGAGCAATTTTCTGGGATCCTGCTGTGGGATTCCAGAACAAGTTGAGTATGTGGCTTCCAGAGGGGTTTATGGGGGCACCCATAGGGAAGGCTTTCACCTTCCAAATGACACATGTGTCAAACTCAAGGCCCTGGGCCGGATGTGCCCTCCGCATTTTTAGGTGGCCCCTGACAGGTGGCAGACAATGGCAGCTGGGTGGTGGCCCTTCTTGTCGGCCTGGTCACTCCAGCATCATGTCTTTGCACCTGTGTGTGGCTCCACCGAGTGATGTACCGGTACACTGCACTCCACTTTGGAGCACGGTACCATCTCTAATCCTGTCCCCAGGCCTGGTGCCTATATAAGCAGCTGATGTGCTCCTTTTTACCATTCTGGGGGAGAAGAGAGTAGTGTCTACAACTGTTCTGTGTCTTTGTGTGACCATCTCTCGCCACACAAGTGGGTGCCCGCCTAATCCAACTAACTTACTGCCACAGAAGAGGACGCCAGGTGGGGTGGGAAAAAATGACTGTAGTGCTGCCCTGGGCAAAATTATTCAGCATCTGTCTCGGGCAAAATAAACCTTGTGTCTGTAACCATACATTTGAATGGTTGTGTTGCATTTAGTTCTGTGTTTGTTATTACCCGGCCCATTGAGGGCAAAGCTAACGTGGTCCTTGATGAAAATGAGTTTAACACCCCTGCCTTATACATTTCCACAATTTTTACACTAGTAAACTGTGTGTACTGTATACCTCACAGTATTTAGAGTAGACCAAAACCCAGGATCTTGGGTTTGACCCTTGCCCCCAGGGTACCCCAATTGGGGATGCCCTGCTGTGTGAAACCCCCAGGTTGCCCGATCTGTCTCCCCTTTGTCTAATAGCTTGTCTAATCTGAGCACTCTGGTGGCCGCATCTCCTGCTACCCTCTAACAGGAAGTGTGCCCGCACCGGCCATTCCCAAATGCCTGGAGCACATGCCCTGCTAAAGGGATAGCAGCGCCGCTGGACTGGGAAAGAAGGTGAGTTTCTGGGCAACATAGGGAAGTTTCACACAGCAGGGCATCCCCAATTCTGGATGCCACGGGGGGAGGGAATCTAGCATCCCTGGAATCTTATAGATTCTTAGGTTTTGGTCCACTTTGGTCCAGCCTTTTTTGATAGAATCAAATGAGGTCAATTGAACAATAAAACAGCATTGAATTTACAACTATAACAAATTGTGACAAGTTTAAACATTGGACAAATCACAAAAATTCAATGATTTATAAGTGGGATGAAAAAATATGGACTGGACATACATTTACCGGTAGTCCAAGCGCAACCAACACGTTGGCAACTGTGCATCCGGTATTTTTCTGTAAAATGTAAAAGAATGCATTAACCCACAGTTTAACAGTTTATTGGCCGGGGTCTTGTTAACTCTTCAGCACTGCCTCAGTGTAGCTTCTAATATCTTGTATATGTAAGTTACACGTGTCCATCTATTACCCTATTACTGGTTTAGATTTTCTAACAGTCACATTGTTTTAATATCTGGAAACAAAGAATCCCTCCTGCTCGCACCTCTTTACAGGCTTCTGGTTCCCTATCTGACTGTAAAAGCTTAGTTTACTTTAATATATCTTAGTGCAAAATGTACATTTAACATCAACTTTAGAAAATGTAGACCTGACAGTACAAGGTAGGACAGCAGTCCTCACTAAAGGGTAAATGACATGATGCCTCTGCTAGATATATATTAAGCTCTGTTATATGTTTTAATGTATTTCCTTATAGATTTAGAGTGTTTATATATATGTATATTTACTCTTGAATTAACCTATTTGTATATTTGGATGAATATTAGGAAATTAGGGTTCTCTTACATTTAAATATTAGCTTACTGTGTCTAATAGGTGTGCAGCCTTTATATTTTTCCCAGATATCTATTTAAGGAGTGTTTTGATCTTATTCTGAATCTCGATGGTAGAGTCCCTTATGGATATCTGGTGATTGTATGCACAGCCTTAGTCTGAATATTACTGACATAGTCTTTCTCCCTTTTTCTGGCTTTCGCTATATTTTATTGTGTTTATGATGTTTATTTATTGACATCGGAGCCTTTATCCAGCAAATCTATTCTGCCAGTAATGGCCCCCATCATGGAGGCCGACTCTGCCAGTAGTATGACGTACCATAGTGTTATTGTATCAGAACTGGTTACGTCAGTCCTATCGTTTTCCAGTTAATCTATTCTGCCAGTAATGGCTCCCATCATGGAGGCCGACTCTGCCAGTGGTATGACGTACCATAGTGTTATTGTATCAGAACTGGTTACGTCAGTCCTATCGTTTTCCAGTTAATCTATTCTGCCAGTAATGGCTCCCATCATGGAGGCCAACTCTGCCAGTAGTATGACGTACCATAGTGTTATCGTATCAGAACTGGTTACGTCAGTCCTATCGTTTTCCATTGGCGGTATGGTTTGACGCGCACCATGTGTATGACCTTTAATTCCAGTGCGCGCCACCGTCCACATAATGGAAACGAGCTTCCTTCCCCCAATCAAGGTAAATTATTCTGTCTCTCCTACTCACAGATGTCTTAAATTCTGATGTGATTTGATACGATGTGAAGTGATAATTTTGTATATAAGTATATGCTTTGTAGCCTAGTCCTCTGTCATGAGTAAGGGTTAGATCCCGAAACGCGTAGACGTGTGAGGACACCTTTGTTATGCTGCTCTTATCTTTGCTGCTGTGATGGATCTTTTAAACAGTATGGAATAAATATGGACTTTTAATTACTATACTACTACGTGGCTGGCTTTTCCTATGTGCCTTGGATTGTTACCAAGTTTGGAGGTGAGCTCTCTAGCCCTCTCTAGCCCTTGCCCGAGTGTGGGGCTGTCTGCATTTCCTGTAATAGAGCTGGCACCCTTGTGATTTAAAGTAAATGACATGATGGCTTCTTTTAGCTACAGAACTAAGCTGAAATGCCAGAATAAAGACACTAGAACTGTGTGTGATCTGTGTTGCTCTGATAGCAGATACCTTGAACCTTGACATCAAATACAATATAATTAAGGCTGTAATTCAAGGAATGTTTCAGTCAATGTATAGAACTGTGCAATGGCCTTGATTCACTAAAAGTTGAAAAAAATTCTCAAGGTAGTAAAAACTTCATGATAAAAAAGCGTGAGAACTTTTCTTTTAGCGAATCATCAGATAGGAAGAGAATAAGTCAATGGCACTTTTTTTTACTCCTGAGAAAAGTATTGAACCTTTTTTGGGTGATTTACTAGAACTGGACCTTCACCCTGAATAAGAGTCAATCCTATATGTTTCCCCCACCCTGTACATACAGCTTGCCCACATTAAAAATCCTACCTGCATCTATTGCATTTTCTGAGCCTTTAAACATCCAAGATGGCGGCCCATGAAGGTGCAGGCTGCCTGCAAACAGGAAGTGTCTTCTGACTGTGCCCCTCTGGGATTGCTGACCTTCTCCTGACCCCTAGCTCTGCTCTGTCTGTGCAAAGCACAGCTATAACCCTGCTCCCCTGCACCTTTGACCCCTCTCCTTAGTATGTGATGCTACTGAGCCAAGATGGCGGCGCCCGTATCCTAGAGAGCTGAACAGAGTTGCAGGCCAGTGAGGGAAAGAATAAAAAGTAATTGACTAAAAACTTTAAATATATTAATTTTAGATGCTGGGGAATAGTTTTCTAAGGGTTTGGACTTTTCATTAAATGATGCTGAAGGTCAGCTTTAAAGTGAAGTTCTCAGGCTTTTTTCTCATGAATTGAATTTTTTACTACCGTGAGAATTTTGTTCAACTCTTAGTGAATCAAGGCCAATGTGTTAAGTCTTTCCATTTATACTACTTCTGTCCTGTCTCCTTGTCTCTGCAGGTTTATCACAGAAAAATGTAATTTCCTGACTACCTCCCTCATACCCAAGGTAGAGTAATGGGTGATCACCCACCCAGGGATCACTAAATAGCAGCAATGTCACTGCTGCTTGTGGTGGGGGGGCATCCTGATTGGTGATGCCCCTCGTGGATAGCTGCCCGCAAGCCCATGTCCTGGATGCTGAAACTTTCCTATTGCTTGCTTTTCTTTCCAGAACCTAACCCCACATGACAATTGGCCAACACAATGAGTCCTGCAACTTGCTACAGGTGAATGTGATCCCAGGGGAGGTTAGTGTTTGCACTCCTGGGACACAGGCTTAGAATGGGTTTGTGTGTGTGTGTGGGGGGGGGGTCATCACTGATTAGAATACCCCCCAGTCTTAGGCAGGTGCATTGCTGTGACATTCAGGATCACATTAGAGTGGACCTCTTCTCTCCCTGGCAGCTTTGTGCCAGGAATCATCTTGGTCCACAGGAGCACTTAACTAACCTATCCCACTCTCTCACACCATTAGGGATACTCACCTCTTCCTATTGTAGCTAATTTTATTCCTCCAATAGGGGACTTGCTTTATTTCAGTGCACAGTTATGTCTTGCTCCCCATCATACAGAGTTCCATGTATGATTTTGGCTTCCTAAAGATCTTACATTGTAGGGAATTCCAAATTAGGACGCTCTGGGGATGAATGATAAAAGCGACCAAATGTATTTTTTCTGGAGGTTTGCTTGAATTACATCACACCTCTACTATCTTTATTAGCTACTAATGCTCTGTCTTCACTTTTCATTACCTTTATCCAGGTCTATCAAGTGTATAATAGAGGTGTTATTCTATCATTACATTCCAGATAAACTGTTCCCTATGTAGCAGGCAGTGAACCATGTGTGATGACAGTATGTTGTATAGAACTTCTAAATTAAAGACATTTCCAAATATATACTTTTCTTTGGAGGATGAAGTAGACCAAAAACTTGTGTAGCCGGCCCTGGAGTGTAAAAGACTGCGAGACATCCCAATTTGGGATGAGTGTGAAATACCTCATGATCGATGCAAATCTTACCTTTCTGGTGATCCAACAGTACATTGCAGGCTGCGCCCCCGCATCCCCAGCATCTAGATACCCGGGGGCGGGAGCACGCCTCAGATCACAGGTAAACCGGGGATGCGGCCGCTCCCTATACCGGAGCTCTGTTTCCAAACAGAGCTGCATATCATGCATTAATATGCACGGCATACAGTGCTGATTGGACGAGAGCTCTCCCATGTGGTGTGGGACCAGCAAAAAGGTGAGTTTTAGGAGCGATCTGGGCCATAGATGAATTCATACACCAGGTCTCATTATTAACCCTAATAAAGAATAACACACAAGTATTCGGTACAAAAAAACATCACTTACCGTTATTCCATTTATTTCATTTGCAATCTGATCAAGAAGTGTATCCTTTGCCTGGTAAAGCAATGTAATATGTTAACACAAAGTCTAATACAGACTGAAAGAATGTTTCATGATAAATATAAGAGCTTGTAACAATGCCATGCCCGGGATTTTCCATGTGTAAGTAGAAACTGGTTTGAGTTTAGAGGGGAAAGAGCTGCATTTTTTATTGCCTTTATTCCTATATGAGGATAGAAAATCAATACAAGTAGTTTTACCTGGTATGTTAGTACTTTTTACTTACATGTTAAAGTGAGAAGAACCTCCTTACCTTTTGGCTGGTATTTAATAAATACATAATCAATATTTTAAGTATTTAATACATTTTATTAAAGTTTGTTCACCTCAACACGTTTGACATCTGCCAAAAAAATCTTTTTAAATCCATCTCACTTTATTAATTTTTGAGATGAAGAAGCTCTCCATTATGGTACAGCACTTTTTTTAGTGAAGTAGAAATATTACCTTATAAAAAGTAGGCAAAATCTCTCTGAGATTATAGTGCTGATTCAGCACCATACAAGAATGCATTGTCACATGATTTTGGGTGAGGTTTTTGACACTCATGCACACTTGTGCGATTCAGCAGGCACCTTTTTTGAGCAAGTTTTTTTTTTTTGTGCGAGAGTTTGTACACAAGTTAGCGCTCAAGCGAGTATTCTCCTTTTGCATTGGTATGACTCAGGGACCACATTTCACTTTAGGGACAGGCTATTAAGATGAGAAATTGGTGTGATTATTGTGCTTTTGGTGTGTTTTTTAACATTAGGAGAAATGGAGCCTTTTGAATAATACCTTTCTGAGATATTGGTGAATCGTAATAATATTTATTTATACAGCACCAGCATATTTCACAGTGCTTTACCAGAAGAAGGTTCATGTACAAACCGAGTAAAGAATTTCATAGCAAAAAAAAACAACAGGAATGAGGACCCCACTTGCAAGCTTACAAGCTTCCGGCAAGTCTACTGGGTTCCAAGATTGTGCCACTAGCATGTTGCCTAGAATTCTTTGAGCCATGGCCATTGCCCCTTGTTGTGGTCTCGACTAATCCCCAACAGTTATTCTACCTGTACACAGCCCACTCCATTCATTGCAATGGAGAGGGTGTACCAGGCAGTGGCTTGGTATGCCTCCACCATGGCAATAAAAAGAGGGACTGTGTACTGGGACAGTGACTGCCATGGGGGGGTCCATCAGGGCAGAGAAGGTAAATGCTGGCGATTTGCTTCTATGATTGGGTTTATAGACTCTTGTATATTGTTTATTTATTTATAGTAAATAGTGATGTGTTTTAATTATGTAATAAAAACTATTGAACAAATAGAAATTACTATAATCAACTAGTTAAAAATCCCTTTTATAAATGTTATCATGTGATTATTTGATTATTTGACTTATTAAGACAAGAGAAATATAAACCTGATTACAGCTATATTAGAGTCACGTCATAAAATACTGTAGATGTTAGGCAATACATAAAACTATATTTGATTTCTGTTTCTCAGTATGTGGAACAAATATTCTCTGCAGTGTTTGTTAGGCAGGAGAAAGGAGGGACAGGCAGCTGAATGTTGGGAGCTGCAGAGGTCATGCAAGAATGCTTTGTAATGAGAAAGCTCATGCAAGAGTATTGCATTTCTCGCTTAAACAGATCTCGAATGACTACTTTTGCACGTGCGAGACTGTCCCGCATGTGTCACCTGGATCATACTAGAAAGTGAGGATCCTCAGATTTGAGATTATTTTTGCATGGGGGGAGCTTTTTTGTCCTGTGCTGATTCGTGGCACTTGCACTTAACCATACAAACGATGCAATACTATTAACCTACCAGTATGTTTGTGGGTGGTGGGAGAAAAAAGAAACCCACACAAACAAGAGGAGCTTAAAGTGACTCTCAAAAATGTTTGGAGGGCCAATCAACTAGGAAACTATGGATTATTTATAGTTTTGACTTAGATGTTACCTGAAGAACATCCACAGAATTTAAATTATAATAGAAAATAGTAATTTGAACTAAAAACATATATTTACCCCTTGAGTTGCATTACCACACAAGTACAAACCAATAAGCAAAGTCAATCTGCCTGTTCCCTAAAATACAAAGATACTTATATTAATAATACTGCTAATAATAAATCAGAAGACAGACAAAGAAAAACATCAAGAAAGAAAGTCGAAGAAGAAAAATAAGAATCAAGCATCAGTGTTACAAGAACTTTATTTAAATCTATTGAACGATTATCAAGAGGCATTGAAAGAAAACCTTTATGTCCTTTATCTTACGGCGCATGATCCCCCCTATGGCTCAGTGCACACTCATTGCCTAAATCATGTCCAAACTGTCACTGCTGAATCATTCATATTAGGACTGATAATCTAGCCATGCTGATACAGATTACAGATGAAGAAACTGCTTTCAGGTAAAACACAGGTAAACACATCAGAAGCCAGAGGGTTGGCTCTGTATTAGTTTCTTTCTTCCGTTTGGGTTCTAATATTATATTTGTGCAGATAACATTCACCCATACAACCCCCCCCCGGGTTTGTTCACAGCTCCTTAAACTAAGGGGGGTTATGTAAGAAAGGCCAGCGCCAGCTAATGCTACCTAGCGGCTCGTAGCGTCTGGTGAACGCTGGGCGCTGTATGTGAAACCACATATAAGAAAGCGAATCTCTGGTGAGCGCCTCTAACAGCGCCATGTAGTGTCACATGTATTACCAGAGGCGGCTCAGTGTATAGCGCCACCACTCTAGGTTCAAGAGCGCCATGTAGTGTCACATGTATTACTAGAGGCAGCTCAGTGTATAGCGCCGCCTCTAGGTTCAAGAGCGCCATGTAGTGTCACATGTATTACTAGAGGCGGCTCAGTGTATAGCGCCGGCACTCTAGGTTCAAGAGCGCCATGTAGTGTCACATGTATTACTAGAGGCAGCTCAGTGTATAGCGCCGCCTCTAGGTTCAAGAGCGCCATGTAGTGTCACATGTATTACTAGAGGCAGCTCAGTGTATAGCGCCACCTCTAGGTTCAAGAGCGCCATGTAGTGTCACATGTATTACTAGAGGTGGCTCAGTGTATAGCGCCGCCTCTAGGTTCAAGAGCGCCATGTAGTGTCACATGTATTACTAGAGGCAGCTCAGTGTATAGCGCCACCTCTAGGTTCAAGAGCGCCATGTAGTGTCACATGTATTACTAGAGGTGGCTCAGTGTATAGCGCCGCCTCTAGGTTCAGGAGCGCCATGTAGTGTCACATGTATTACTAGAGGCGGCTCAGTGTATAGCGCTGCCTCTAGGTTCAGGAGCGCCATGTAGTGTCACATGTATTACTAGAGGCAGCTCAGTGTATAGCGCCGCCTCTAGGTTCAAGAGCGCCATGTAGTGTCACATGTATTACTAGAGGCGGCTGAGTGTATAGCGCCGCCTCTAGGTTCAGGAGCGCCATGTAGTGTCACATGTATTACTAGAGGTGGCTCAGTGTATAGCGCCGCCTCTAGGTTCAGGAGCGCCATGTAGTGTCACATGTATTACTAGAGGCGGCTCAGTGTATAGCGCCGCCTCTAGGTTCAGGAGCGCCATGTAGTGTCACATGTATTACTAGAGGTGGCTCAGTGTATAGCGCCGCCTCTAGGTTCAAGAGTGCCATGTAGTGTCACATGTATTACTAGAGGCGGCTGACTGTATAGCGCCGCCTCTAGGTTCAAGAGCGCCATGTAGTGTCACATGTATTACCAGAGGCGGCTCAGTGTATAGCGCCACCACTCTAGGTTCAAGAGCGCCATGTAGTGTCACATGTATTACTAGAGGTGGCTCAGTGTATAGCGCCGCCTCTAGGTTCAGGAGCGCCATGTAGTGTCACATGTATTACTAGAGGTGGCTCAGTGTATAGCGCCGCCTCTAGGTTCAAGAGCGCCATGTAGTGTCACATGTATTACTAGAGGCGGCTGAGTGTATAGCGCCGCCTCTAGGTTCAAGAGCGCCATGTAGTGTCACATGTATTACTAGAGGCGGCTCAGTGTATAGCGCCGTCTCTAGGTTCAAGAGCGCCATGTAGTGTCACATGTATTACTAGAGGCGGCTCAGTGTATAGCGCCACCACTCTAGGTTCAAGAGCGCCATGTAGTGTCACATGTATTACTAGAGGTGGCTCAGTGTATAGCGCCACCACTCTAGGTTCAAGAGCGCCATGTAGTGTCACATGTATTACTAGAGGTGGCTCAGTGTATAGCGCCGCCTCTAGGTTCAAGAGCGCCATGTAGTGTCACATGTATTACCAGAGGCGGCTGAGTGTATAGCGCCGCCTCTAGGTTCAGGAGCGCCATGTAGTGTCACATGTATTACTAGAGGCGGCTCAGTGTATAGCACCACCTCTAGGTTCAAGAGCGCCATGTAGTGTCACATGTATTACTAGAGGCGGCTCAGTGTATAGCGCCGCCTCTAGGTTCAAGAGCGCCATGTAGTGTCACATGTATTACTAGAGGCGGCTGAGTGTATAGCGCCGCCTCTAGGTTCAGAAGCGCCATGTAGTGTCACATGTATTACTAGAGGTGGCTCAGTGTATAGCGCCGCCTCTAGGTTCAGGAGCGCCATGTAGTGTCACATGTATTACTAGAGGTGGCTCAGTGTATAGCGCCGCCTCTAGGTTCAGGAGCGCCATGTAGTGTCACATGTATTACTAGAGGCGGCTGAGTGTATAGCGCCGCCTCTAGGTTCAGAAGCGCCATGTAGTGTCACATGTATTACTAGAGGTGGCTCAGTGTATAGCGCCACCTCTAGGTTCAAGAGCGCCATGTAGTGTCACATGTATTACTAGAGGCGGCTGAGTGTATAGCGCCGCCTCTAGGTTCAGGAGCGCCATGTAGTGTCACATGTATTACTAGAGGTGGCTCAGTGTATAGCGCCGCCTCTAGGTTCAGGAGCGCCATGTAGTGTCACATGTATTACTAGAGGCGGCTGAGTGTATAGCGCCGCCTCTAGGTTCAGAAGCGCCATGTAGTGTCACATGTATTACTAGAGGTGGCTCAGTGTATAGCGCCACCTCTAGGTTCAAGAGCGCCATGTAGTGTCACATGTATTACTAGAGGTGGCTCAGTGTATAGCGCCGCCTCTAGGTTCAGGAGCGCCATGTAGTGTCACATGTATTACTAGAGGTGGCTCAGTGTATAGCGCCGCCTCTAGGTTCAAGAGCGCCATGTAGTGTCACATGTATTACTAGAGGCGGCTGAGTGTATAGCGCCGCCTCTAGGTTCAGAAGCGCCATGTAGTGTCACATGTATTACTAGAGGTGGCTCAGTGTATAGCGCCGCCTCTAGGTTCAGGAGCGCCATGTAGTGTCACATGTATTACTAGAGGCGGCTGAGTGTATAGCGCCGCCTCTAGGTTCAGAAGCGCCATGTAGTGTCACATGTATTACTAGAGGTGGCTCAGTGTATAGCGCCGCCTCTAGGTTCAGGAGCGCCATGTAGTGTCACATGTATTACTAGAGGTGGCTCAGTGTATAGCGCCGCCTCTAGGTTCAAGAGCGCCATGTAGTGTCACATGTATTACTAGAGGCGGCTGAGTGTATAGCGCCGCCTCTAGGTTCAGAAGCGCCATGTAGTGTCACATGTATTACTAGAGGTGGCTCAGTGTATAGCGCCGCCTCTAGGTTCAGGAGCGCCATGTAGTGTCACATGTATTACTAGAGGTGGCTCAGTGTATAGCGCCGCCTCTAGGTTCAGGAGCGCCATGTAGTGTCACATGTATTACTAGAGGTGGCTCAGTGTATAGCGCCGCCTCTAGGTTCAAGAGCGCCATGTAGTGTCACATGTATTACTAGAGGCGGCTCAGTGTATAGCGCTGTCTCTAGGTTCAGGAGCGCCATGTAGTGTCACATGTATTACTAGAGGCGGCTGAGTGTATAGCGCCGCCTCTAGGTTCAAGAGCGCCATGTAGTGTCACATGTATTACTAGAGGTGGCTCAGTGTATAGCGCCGCCTCTAGGTTCAGGAGCGCCATGTAGTGTCACATGTATTACTAGAGGCGGCTCAGTGTATTGCGCCACCACTCTAGGTTCAGGAGCGCCATGTAGTGTCACATGTATTACTAGAGGTGGCTCAGTGTATAGCGCCGCCTCTAGGTTCAGAAACGCCATGTAGTACCTTTCGCTAAGTGTCGCTCTGCCATACATTTCATGGGGTTTCATTTGGTTGTGTTTAAATACCGTGTTGGGCAATTAAAATGTATTTTTTTTCTCCAAATCATTGTGTGACCTCTCCTGCCCTGCAAACAAACACTTTTATACATTTTTTTCATATTTTTATGCAGAATTGTATGTTCAGGTCTGGCACAAGTGTTATTGTCCCAGTGATAAAACACTGTCATTCTATGTGTTTCCGCTTTGTTACTGGTGGATATGTGTTCAAAAACAGACTTCAATCACACTGCGTCTGACGGTCTATGCTACAGCGCCCAGCTTTAGAGCATCAACCCTTTGTGTGTAGTTTTTTCTTAAATATGGTGTGGAAAGCCCAGTGCCGGATGCACAGAGCTGGCGCTACCTATCACTTGCTACAGCGCTATCCTCTTGTTAGATGTGGTGTAGTCTTGGCCGCTTTGACCTTAGCGTTCTCTGCAGTGAATCAGGGACAGCGCTTCTAAAGCGCCCACCACACATAAAATTCATCAATGCCGGCCATGATACTACATTGACCGCTACACTAGGTTACAGCACCCCACACCCACTTACAGCGTGTACTAGCGGTCACTCTATAGCGACGCTATACAGTCGCTCACATGGCGATACATGGCGCTAGTTATGAACCAGCCTCCACGCTGTTAATGGCTCACTTAAACACTGAAGTGCCTCCATATTTACTACTCTGTGTGGAGTTCTGAGGGCATGTCGGAGGACTCGCTTACAGGTATAATGATTCTCCCTCTCATAGAACACAATAGAAAGGTGATATTATTTTGTTCTGTTAGATCTGTAGATTTTTTTTAGAAACCTATATTCATTTAAAGGCCTGGTTTATCAAGCATTCTGCCAGACAATGCCATTTCAGTGCAAATTAGAGTAGTGAAAAGGATGATAAATACATGTTTCAGCATGTTGCTGTACTGCTAATGTTTCAGTAAATGAGCTTCTTGTAGTGAAGTGTGAAAAAAAATATTTTATTATGTTTTTTACTACTCTAATTTGCACCGATGTGGCACTGTCTGGCAGTAGTGTTTGATAAATCAGGGCCTTAGTGTCTAACACATTATTTTCAGTATGCAGATATTTTTGTTAGGTCTTAGAAAGAGAACTCATCTTTTTTAGTAAAAATATATATTTGAAATCTTTACATGTTTAACATGGTCTGTTTGGTTTCCTTGTATCTATGTATTTGCACACACCCATATATACATTGAAATGTAACTCCACACATTTAAACATCTATTTTTCTATCTCTGTAGCTGGTGGTGTGATTGAACTTTTGGGGGCATGCTAAAGATTTAGGGGAGCAAGTTCAACTCTGGACGCACATTTAGTGGGAACGCAGTATACATCTCTGTAAGCTTTTTGATTTTAAAACACAAAAAATATTTGTCCTAATTTTTCTTGAAATGTCACCTGCACATGTGATGAGGCATTTGTACAGGTAAGTGGCATCATTATTCCAATGAGTTAAGACTAATTGTTTAAAAGTTTGAAAACAACAGCGCCCTATGGGATTCATAATAAAAATAACAATCTTTGTCATAGCCCATAGGGTGCTGTTGTTTCCAAACCGTGAAAAAAAAATCTTACTTCATTGGAAAAATAATGCTCCTCCCCATAAAAATGGTTTACAGGTGTCTTTCAGGAAAAATTATTTTTACATTTTTCCCCTCAGCGGCACTCAGTGTGTGATTTAGGAAACAAATAAAACAGGCTGCACTGATGCAGCCGCCAACATGCGCCTTATTTAGCGCTAGCGCCCAAAAGGTCGCAGCTCTGGGCGCTGTGGTTGAGGCAGCACCAGTTGAAACCTCAGGCTGATTCATTACTAGCGCCAGGTACAGATGAGCGACCGTAGCGAGATTTTCAGAGCGCCTTCTAGTAGTCGCTGTGATCGGCCATGGTTCGCTATTTCAGAGCGCCTCAAATCGCTGGCCGGCATTGATGAATTTCATGTATGAGTCACTATAACACCAGTACAGCGCTGTGTGGGAACGAATGGTAGCGACTGGTCAGTGTGACCGACTCACACCAAATTCATAAAAAAAACAGCCTCAAACAGCGCCGGCGCTCAAAATCGGGTCGTTGTAGCCCGCAGCGCCAGAGGCTGTTTGATTTAAGTCTGTTTTTGAACACATATCCACCAGTAACAAAGCGAAAACATATTGGAATGACATTGTTATTACATTGTGACATAAACACTTTAATACCAGACATGTAATGACAAGTCTGCATTAAAGTATTAAAAATCAAAAAAGTTTTCAAAAATGAATTTTTCTAGGCCAGGAGAGGTCACATCAATATTTGATAATAATAAAAAAAATGTAAACCCTGTTTAAAGAAAAGAACAAAGAACGTCCATTGAAATGTATGGGAGAGCGACAGGTAATACCTGGCGCTCTGGAAGCCACAGCACTGGCGGTATAGGGAAAGCTTTCTGCAATGATGAATCGGTCGCTACGTGTCGCTGTTAGAGTCGCTCACTGGAATCGCTTTGATAAATGTGGTATTGCGTACAGCGCCCGGCGGTCACCGTTCGCTACCTGTCATTACCTGCCGCTAAGTGTCATTACCTGGCGCTATGGCTTGATGAATAAAGCCCCTAGTGCTGTAGGTCAAGATTCCATAGAGCTCAATTGGCAGAGCTGGATTGAAGTGTTCTATGTTTATAATTAATATTCCACACATTTATTTGTACAGAACTTGCATTTGCACTTGTCAAGAGTGAAAACGCAGGACCTAGATGTCGCCAAATGCCATTTTTTTCATAGAAAATGTTTTCTAGCAAATGTCTAATTTGCAACAATAACAACTAAACCACAGCCTAAATGCACTGTAAAGTTTGTCCTCAGCAGTCATTTCTTGTAACTGTAATGATGGAACCCTGACCAGCATCGGAAAAATACAGCGCCAATCTTTTCAAGGAGGAAAAAATGATAAATATGCTGTGCAGCATTAAAAAAACTAATTCAAAACCAATGTTTTTGCGATTCTCTTGTGTCCACAAAGCTGCCTGGGCCATTTTGGAGGACGGTTGTAGAGGAATGGATTTAAAAGAAGGGGCAAACTTTGGAGCCTTGCTAAAGCATCTACAATGCTCTGCAGGAAATGGAGGAGAGGTACACGGGAGAGCTCTAGGCGAGCTTCTTGCTGCTGTCTTTGGCCCTTATTTAACAAGGGATAGCGCCAGGTAGCGAATGGTGAGCGAACGGTAATGACGCTCACCGCCACGAGAACGCCGGCTCCCCTCCGCAATCACACATTTATCAAGCCGATCCTGCTTAGCGACTGACAGAGCGCCAGATAGCGAAGCATTCATCATTATTCCAGCCTCACCCCACAGCGCCAGCGAGCGACCTTGAACAGCGCCAGGTATGACCTCTCGCTACCTGGCGCTCTCCAGTGCATTTCAATGGAGCAATCTTTAAATATTCATAATTAATTGATATTAATGAATTTTTTTTTTTTTTAAATGTCAAAAATTCTGTGACCACTTCTGCAATGTTAGATATTTTTTTTAAGGTAAACAAAAAATAAATAAATTTGTACAGAATTGATATTACAGGTCTGATATTAATGTATTCATATTACAAAATGTTTATAAAAACTTGTTTATTTTTTTTTCCAAAAATATGGTTGTTTGGGGGTTAAAAAACTACTTTTAACCCATCGCCACCAGCGCTCTGGGGTTTAAACATGCATTTCACAGCGCAAGAATTTTTTGAGCGTGATTTGTTAACGAATATGCTGGGAGCCATTCGCTATGGCCATTCGCTATCATGCGCTCTCCTAACCCCGTATTCAACATTACTGCACACCGACTGAGTCGCTGTCAACAACCGAACAACGGCCAAGCACAGCGACTACTAGGGGGCGCTGTGAAAATACCGCTACTGCCGCTCATCTGTCGCTACCTGGCGCTATTAATAAATCGGCCTCTTATTGTCACTTTCCAGAATTTCCTCTTGCACTATATAGCTGGATGGGGGTCATTATTGGAGAGAACCTAATGGGAGAAGTTCTCCACCCATCTGGAGGTAAGTTACCACCTCATCACTTGGCTAATGTTTATAGAAGTTTGGAAAACATCTTCATCTTACAACAATCATTTCTTTTTCTTTATCCCTTACATTACACATATTAGGATTTGAGGCGGGGTTTTCCAAGTGAGATGAATGAGTTTTCTCATAAAGTAGAACGTTTCATATATATATATACTGATTATATGGAGAAAAGTGTGTAGAACAACTGCACATCATCTGTAATCCACATCCAACATTCTTAGTGAGGTTTGCCTGAAACCAATATTCTTTGAATGGCGCTATTGTCTCACCTACCTGGTTTCCCTTTTAGTAGAAATACATCATATAAAATAAAAATAATAAAAAGAGACTAAATACATTTACATACACATTAAGGGGTTGATGCTAAGGGGGTTATTCATCAAGGCATAGTGCCAGGCTCGTATTGGCAGGTACTGACAGGTAGCGAACGGTGACCGCCGGGCGCTGTACACAATGCCACATTTATCAAAGCCAATCCGTTGAGCGACTCCAACAGCTACACGTAGCAAACGATTCATCATTACAGACGGCTTTGCGTATACCGCCGGCGCTCAGGCTTCCAGAGCGCCTAGTATAAACTGTCGCTACCTGTTGCTCTCCCTTACATTTCAATGGCTGTTCTTATTCTTCTCTTTAAACAGGGTTTAAATGTATTTTTTTTATTATCAAATATTTGTGTGACCTCTCCTGGCCTAGAAAAAGTCATTTTTGAAAACTTTTTTTTATTTTTTATATTTTAATGCAGAATTGTCATTACATGTGGTATTAAAGTGTTCATGTCACAATGTAATAACAATGTAATTCTATATGTTTTCACTTTGTTACTAGTGGATACATGTTCAAAAACAGACTTTAATCACACAGCCTCTGGCGCTGTGGGCTACAACGACATGATTTTGAGCGCCAGCGCTGTTTGAGGCTTTTTTTTGGATGAATATTGTGTGAGTCGGTCGCAGTAAGCTGGTGCTACCGTTCACTCCCATATAGCGCTATACTGGTGTTAAAGCGACTCACACAACATATTCATCAAAGCCAGCGACTGAGGCGCTCTGAAATAGCGAACCATGGCCGAGCTTAGTGGCTCCTAGTGGGCGCTCTGAAATGCCCGCTACAGACGCTCATCTGTCGCTTCCTGGCGTTAGTAATGATTCAGCCTGTACATATTTGGTGAAGCCAGTGAGACTTCCAGTGTGCATTGCTGTGTGAATTGTTACCTGGATCCTGGTGAGCTTTTTAGCGATAACACATAAAATAGTGCAAAGAAAATGTTTATCCTTCATTTTCCCCCAAAAATAATCAGTACATGAGATGGCGCATTTTTACCGTTTAGGTATAATATTTTTCCAGTGATGTGAGGATATATTTTTGTTACGTTTGGAAATAACAGCACCATATGGGCTATGCTAAATATTTCGCCATTTTCTCTGCATGGTCCATAGGGTTCTATTGTTTCCAAACTTAATAAGAAAGATCCTTCCGGCATTGGAAAGATGATGCGCCTAACCTGTAAAAATGCCACATCACAGCTTCAGGTAATTTTTGTGGGAAAAAGGTATTTGCCTCTAAACACTATAAAGCTCACCAGGATGCAGGTTGCAATGCATTAGCATCACCTCCTATGACTTGCACCACAAAGCACAGCAAGCGCATGATGTGTGTTAAAACAGATGTATTTTACAACATGTGTATTGATTACTAGCGCCAGGTATCGGCAGATGAACGCCTGTATAGCAGCCCTTAGAGCGACCTCTAGCAGACGCTGTCAGCGGGTGTCGGGCGCTGTAACCTAGCGTAGCAGTCACTGCAGTATCCTGGCTGGCATTGATGAATTTGATGTGTGGTGGGCGCTGTAGAAGCGCTCTCCCTGATTTACTGCAGAGCAAATGGAGAACGCTAGGTGGTGTCCTAAGGTCAAAGCGCCCAAGACTACGCTACATCTAAAAAAGGACACTGCTGCAGCGACCAATAGGTAGCGCCAGCTTAGTGCGTCCGACACTCAGCGCTCCACATCATATTTCAGAAAAAACTACACACACAGCATTGGTGCTCTAAAGTTGGGCGCTATAGCATAGAGCTCTAGACGCTGTGTGATTAAAGTCTGTTTTTGAACACATATACACCAGTAACAAAGCAAAAACACATGGAATGACCTTGTTTTAACACTGTGACAATAACACTTTAGTGCCAGATCTGCACATACAATTCTGCATAAAAATATATTAAAAAAATGTATAAAAGTGTTTGTTTGCAGCCAGGAGGTCACACAATGATTTGAGCAAACAAATTACATTTTAATTGTCCAACACACTATTTAAACACAACCAAATGAAACCCCATTGAAATGTATGGCAGAGCGACACTGAGCGAAAGGCAATACATGGCGCTGCTGAACCTAGAGCGCCGGAGCTGTACGCTGAGCCGCCTCTAGTAATACATGTGACGCTACATGGCGCTGTTAGAGGCTGTCACCAGATTCGCTTTCTTAAATGTGGTTTCACATACAGCGCCCAGCGTTCACCAGACGCTATGTGCCGCCAGGTAGCATTAGCTGGCGCTGGCCTTTCTTACATAACCCCCAGAATTGGGAATCATGCGCCAACCCAAATTTCCCTCACTACATGTTCCCTGTAAAACTAATAGATAATGCATTAGAACCAATATGGAGCAGATAAGTATTATGTGGGCATAAAGCATCAGCTGGTCAGGTGTTTTTGCATTATATAAGTATTAATTAAGCGTAACACTCTCTAGTTTTAATTTTCCTATGGGAATAATCTGTAATCATACTCAACCTTTATTGCACCGGTCGCGCATTTGGTGTCCCCTTTACCACCAGTAAGAAGACCACCAAGACCAGCTGTCAATTGAATATTCGCACAGACAAAGACACCTACAATTGTAAATATGGAAAACATTTATGGTTATGGCACATATGTCAGAGATAATGATGATAAACTATATTTTAGAAACACATTAACAAAAGGAGTTATAAAATTAAACAATGTCTAAAGTAAGTGGCAGTAAACCATTTTAGGTATAGGTAAGAAATGTTAATGTAATATTAATAAGATTTACTTTATATTGGTTGTTTTTGGTAAATAAACTTGACTTAAAGAGGAACAACACCAAGGAATGTCACTCTCCTGGGTCTTGTTCCTCTCAGACAATTTGAGATGCCCCAATGTATGAAACCCCTCAGATTGCCCAGAACAGTCACCCCTCCTTATTCCCATGTGGCGTGCTCAGCCAATCAATGTGTGCGGTGTCGCTCGGATCCATTTAGCTCTGCTAGGAGCACATCGGCTGTGTGGCTAACAGAACCCAATGGAGCCAAGCGCCATCAGCCGTATTCCTGCTCACCTCCATTCAGAAAGACCTGACACAAGTATCATTTATACATGTCATAAGAAAATTCTCATTATATTAATCTCCTCATTCATTCAAATGCTGCTAATCAATTTGAAACTCTCTCTGATGGCAATGTAGTTAGATTTTAATAATCCCTCCAACTTTTAAATGAAATGTTTTACTTCTCATTTCCTGTTTTGAGTGTTACAGTGGAGCAATTGCACATGTGAGATACAGCGATTTCCCAGTGTGCTGTAGATTCTGTTTACACATGTGTAAATAACAGCAGCATAAGATTAATATAGACCCCTCCAAATGTGTGTAAATACTGTGTAGGGGGCTGTTACTTACACATTTGTAAAGCAAAATCTGTACCTCATTGGGAATATTCTGCATCTCATCTGCAGAAACACTGTATCGGAAACACAATCAGGTGCAGGGATTTCTTTTTCAGACGTTTTTCACTCTATTGAAAGCTGAATTGGAAAGGATGTTGAGGCTCTCACATCCTAATTGGATTATCTAATAATAAGTCCCCAACCTGAAAGAGACCTTTCCTTTATGAACTGCTGTGTCGGTAACACTAGTAAATGCACAGACCTGCCCAGCAACATACAGCTACATCTTTATAACTAGAAGCACAATGATGAAGCCACTATTTCTGTTACTAACATGCCTCACATACTTAAATAGACTAGTTGTGCTCCAGTTCATAAACAATATATACACATATATATAGATAAGGTGAGGTGCATAATTATAGATAAATATTTTATTTCAAAAGCTCTAAAAACTTAGCCTATGTAAATTAAATAAATCATTTGCATAACCCTCATAGTCAGCAACGGTCTAAGTGCTTACCCAACAGAAGAAGACCGAAAGACTTCATGTTTATGCTGCGTCTCGCAATGAATAGTTGAACGAATCGAATGATCGTTTGTAATGGATTGTTAGGTGTAAACTCTCCCTCTTTTATACAGTGAATACGCAGTTACATCATATTTCAGTACACGTAGGCATGGCACAGCTCATAGTATTTGGCAGTAAGTGTTGGCAGCAGTTGAAAAAAAAAAACAATTTCCATCCTCCAATTATTTATTTTTGGACCGGCAGTTAGGAGCAAATAGGAAATTATTATTAAGAGAACAATGCAAATAGCTGATGATTGGTGTGTCTTAAATGTTAAAGGAGACATTGAATTAAAAACAAAGCTCTTGTTTTAAATACATTGAGCACTATTTTATCTTTCTATACTAACAAAACTGACATATCAGTCAAGGAAAAACTTTCTTTCTGCCTTCTGCTATAAAGCAATACCCAAATATATTGCTGACCACCTGCATAAGCAGAACCAAGACAAAAGGTAAAGGTGATTTTTATTTGATGGACAGGGGAGGTAAGGGAAAGGAAGAGAGGATAGAGGTAAAGGGAGATTCTCTTCTTCAGTGTCCATGATTCGTGGGGGCTGATTCACTACTAGCGCCAGGTATCGGCAGGGTATCGGGCACTGTAACAGAGCGCCTCAGTCGCTGTAGTAACTTGGCCTGCATTGATGAATGTGATGTATGTCAGTGCGACCGATTCTCTCTGCTCCGCACCATACTTATCAAAAACGACACACACACAGGTCACTATAGCATAGAGCGCCAGTCGCTCTGTGATTAAAGTCTGTTTTTGAACACATATACACCTGTAACAAAGTGAAAACACATGGAATGATATTGTTTTAACACTATGACAATAACACTTTAGTGCCAGACCTGCAATGACAATTCTGCATAAAAATATAAACAATCAAAAAGTTTCTAAAAGTGTTTGTTTCCAGCCAGGAGAGGTCACACAATGATTTGATTAAAAAAAAAAAAAAAAAAATGGCCAAACACGCTATTTATACACAAGCAAATGAACTTCTATTGAAATGTATGGGAGAGCGACACTGAGCGAAAGGTAATACCTGGCACTCTGGAACCTAGAGCGCCAGCGCTATATGCTGAGCCGCCTGTAATAATACATCGGATGCTACATGGCGCTGTTAGAGTCGCTCACCAGATTGGCTTTCATAAATGTGGTTTCCCGTACAGCGCCCGGTTTCTATTAATCTCCATCACAATGCAGCTGAGGGCTGTCGTATACGGGTAAATCAATAAGCCGACAGGCCATGCTGTGTTTCAACACTGTACATATAATCATCAGGCTGTGCAGAAAATAGCATCTAACAAAGGCCGCCACAGTTTACTTGTCTTAAAGCGGACCTTTAGCATCATTTAATGAAAAGCCCAAACCCTTAAAAATCAATTCCCCAGCATCTAAAATTAATATATTTAAAGATTTTAATCACTTACTTTTTATTCTTTTCTTCACTGGCCTGCAACTCTGTTAAGCACTCTAGCATACGGGCGCCGCCATCTTGGCTCAGTAGCCTCACATCCTGAGGAGAGGAAAGGGGTCATAAGTGCAAGGGAGCAGGGTTATAGCTGTGTTTTGCACAGACAGAGCAGAGCTGGGGGGTCAGGAAAAGGTCAGCAATCCCAGAGCGACTCAGTCAGAAGACACTTCCTGTTTGCAGGCTGCCTGCACCTTCATGGGCCGCCATCTTGGATGTTTAAAGTCTCAGAAAATGCAATAGATGCAGATAGGATGATTTTTAATGTGAGCAATCTGTATGTACAGGGTGTGGGAAGCATATAAGATAGATTCTTATTTAGGGTGAAGGTCCACTTTAAGGAGTACATATGCTGATAGCACAAATTACCAAGCTATGGGGGGGGGGGGGGGCTTCCAACCTTGTTACATTTAATTACAATATATTTTTAGAAAATATACAGTATGTTAAGAAGTTCTGAATACACATTTGCAATGAACAAGTAATAAAATGAAAATACAAAAATAGTGTATTATTTCTGTTATCCTATTTAGAGCATTTTCCCTTCAGTTACTATTTTTGAACAGTAGGTGTCGCTGTAGTTGAGCTAATTCTTACAGCAGAGCAATGCGAGATACAAGGACGGCTAATGAGGGCTGCTTAGCCATTCTGCATATGTATCATGCATATGTTCTCATAGTATCAGAGTGTCTACAGACATATTAATACAAAGATAGGGTCTTTCCTAATGGAAAAAGAAAATCAGCCTTGCTGTTATTTTTATTTATATGCATTTGTATGGAATTACAGGAAATGACGAAGTGGGGCCAGAAATCATCCCAGGATTTTACCAGCCCCTGACATCCCACAATATCCCTCCAATGTACCTGCTGTCTGGATAATGAGTGCACCCAAAGGCTGAGCATAAATCATTGCAGGGACCGATCATATGTAGTGATCAGGGTGGGACTGGAGTATCTGGGACCCACCAGAGGAATCATTATTGGGGCTCACCCAAAACCCACGCAAGTTAGACTCCAGAGCTGGCTGCTTGTCTTACCCCTTACACCAGGGATCACCATGAAACTTACCTTTTTGGTGATGCCATGGTGCATGTCTGAGTCACAGTAGCATCCCAGACATCCTTTCAGTTGATGAACTCCCATGACAGGCCTATGTGAGGCTTGCAAATTATTGGGTGCCTGCTGTCCTGGTAAATGGGTGCTATCAGTCTGCAAATGGAATGTTGTGAGTATAGGCTGCCTGGCTTACTGGGGGGGAGGGGGATTCACATTGCGGCATACCAAATCAGGATGCCCTTATTATGCTGCAGAGATCAGAGGAAGTAAACTACAGCATTTGAGATCACCCCAGAAACACCCACACACCAATTACAACAAGCTGCCCCCACCACCATAACTACACTTTAAATGAACGGTGGTACCCTCCTCAATCACCATCTGACCAAACTCTGCTGGCGAATAATGGAGACAGTCACCACACCCTCTCCTCTCCGCATACAAGCAGGGCACAGGCAATCCACCCTGATTCCGTCCCACACTTACCTCATGGAGAGTCTGATCAGTTCTGCTGTTAAACAATCCGATACAATCAGCTTGCAATCTGCTGGTTCACACACAGTCACCATGCAGCACTCCAAGGGCTTTATTCATCAAGGGATAGCGCCAGGTAGTGCCTTGTAAGCGACAGGTAGCGGCAGGTAGCGCCTTTTACAGCGTCACATATCGACCGATTCATCATCACAGGCGGCTCAGCGGATCCCGGCAGCGTTCTGGCTTTTAGAGCGCCTGGTATTACTTGTCGCTCTCCCATACATTTCAAAGGACGTTACTTTTCTTCTCTATAAACAGGGTTTTAATTTTTTTTGTTTTGTATCAAATCATTGTGTGACCTCTCCTGGCCTATTTAAAGTCATTTTTGAAAACTTTTTTGATTTTTTTATATTTTTATGCAGAATTGTCATTACAGGTCTGGTATCAAAGTGTTAATGTCACAATGTAATAACAATGTAATTCCATATGTTTTCGCTTTGTTACTAGTTGATATGTGTTCAAAAACGGACTTTAATCACACAGCTTCTGGCGCTCTGGGCTACAGCGACCCAATTTTTTGAGGCTGTGTGAGGCTATTTTTTTGATGAATATGGTGTGAGGCGCTCACACTGACCAGTCGCTACCGTTCACTCCCATATAGCTCTGTACTGGTGTTATAGCGACTCAGACATCACATTCATCAATGCCGGCAATGTTAGTACAGCGACTGAGGCGCTCTGTAATAGCGAGTCACAGCCGATCAGAATGATCACTAGCAGTCGCTCTTAGCACCGCTGTACAGATGATCATCTGCCGTTACCTGACACAAGTGATGAATCAGCCTGCCCGTTAATTGTGAGTCATTCAACCTTGTAAAACTATATGATTAGATATGCTTTGCCACTCATACAATGGATTAGTTACAATCGATCTTACAGTCTATGTGGTTAATACACATTTACGAGAGGTCATACAATCTTCAGAAACCAGGGTAGTTTTAGAGCTCCAAGTAAACCAGGTTAGAGGATTTCTAATTGCCAAAAAGGTAGGCCCATGCAAAATGGAAATTTTACAATTTTAATAAAAAGTGGAAAAAACACTGAAAATCCTATACCTCATAAAGGGATACAAAGTCTTCAGCTTCCAAGGGTTGGAGTAGCAGTGGGTCGGACACACCACAATCATGAATCGGACCCTCTGTATGTGACCCCGAAAACAGTTTCTCCCTCTAGATTTATCCTAGATTTTAAGGGTCTGGAAGACAGATGGCGTCCACCCTGGGTGGGTGCTGGAGAACAGGCTGATATTTTATTAGTCTTTACCCTGGGAGCAAATTATTTGTAGTCACCCTTTTAGTAAATTTGTACTCCAAGTTGCTCCCCAACCTTTCCTTATCAGTGGTGGTTTCTGTTTCTGGAGTTTATTGCCCCTGTGCCCAGGAAGTCTTTGAAGAACAGTTTATTATGTTATAGGATGTTTTTAGAAATGCTGGGGATGAGGCAGAGGGGGAAGCATGACATAAATTATGACACTGGATGTCATTCTACTATCAAGGGTTAAACTAATAGAAATGTAAAAAAAATGGAGGGGCTCCCCAGTAAAACCAGCCCCGTCACCAGCAATGGGGGCTGGTAGACCTGGAAACGGAGACTGAGCAGCCGTCCCCAGTCCTGAAGGCTATTGGCCTACATAGCCCACACGGACCTGGTATATTGGTCTTACAGACACTTACCAATTCACAAAGGGTTAAATAAAAAAAAACACACACTTGTGATAAAATCCTCACCTTACTCTTCTTCCATCACAGTTAATCTTCAACTGGAGGTGATTGGCGGATTCTGGGACTGGGGCACAGGATCAGTGCCCTTTGCCCATACACCCAACTTTTGCCGATCACTCCACTCTCTGCTTAGTCACACAGTTGGGAGGGGCCTTTTAAGTCGGCTGAGTGAGCTGATGTCAACTCACTCTCCGGTATAAAAGACCCCTCCCTGCGGTGGTGAGTGAGATGACAGGAGGCACCCCACAGGGCAGAGAATGGTTGTTCTCTTCCCCACTGAAGACAAAGGCTCCCTGGGGGAAGAAGAAGCCGGGTGCTGGATCCCAGGTGGAGATGAGCTTTTTGGGGCAAACGCCAGGCACGCAGAATGTACGTGCTTGCTGCTTGGCGGTCCGAGCATGTAGATTCTGTCACTGGTCACTTCATTGCCTTCTGCATGTTAACCTGCTGCTGTATATCTCCTCATTGTCTTCTGTGTGTCAAGAGTGAATCGTTTCCTCGAGTCAACATCAGGGGCCCTTGCAGCTTGCATCCTGTTTGAGTAATTGCTACATATATTCCCAGGTATCAGGGTCATATTTGCTACTAGGTAAATGTATGCACGTACCTAGGGAGTAGCTATGGTGGGGGTGGGAATAGGGGTGGCGGCCAGCAACAATTTAATAAAAAATAAAATAAAAGAAATTCCATGTGCCAGTAATGACAGCAGCAGCCATCAATCATCAAAAGTGGCAATAGCATTTTTTCACACAGACAAAGCCATCAACACCCACCTCCACAGGCAGCAAAGGACTAAACACGGCAAGGAAAAGGGGTGGGTCCGGGTGATCAGAGAAAAAATGAATGGGAAGCTGAGCACAGCACCCTCTGCCTGCCATTCTCCCTTCCTGCCATCATCCTCTTTAGTTCCTTCCATCTTTTTTTCATTTTCTTCCTTAATTCCTTCATTTTCCCCATTTTTCTCTCTTTCTTTTGTTCCTCCCCTTTTCCCTGTGCCCTGGGGAATCCTGGCAAAGTCCCCCTCTCTTCTTTCTTTCTCTCTTTTTTTCTTTCTTTTTTCCTTCTCTTGTTATTTCTTACTTTTTTCTTTCCTTCTCTATTTGTTCCTTTCTGTCTGTCATTCTATTTTTATTCCTTTTTTTCTTTATTCCCTCTTTTCTCATTCTCTATCTCTCTCTCTTTCTTTTTCTTTCCCTCTTTCTATCTCTATCCTGCCTCTGTTGGCTTAGAGCGGAATAAAACCTGGAATTTTGACTTTCCCAGGTTTTCTTCTGTGCCCCTGTGTGAAACCCCTCAGATCGCCCTGTAAAATTCACCTCCACCTTCACCTTCCATTTTAATAGCGCATGCACTGGCTCCCGTCCAATCAGAGCCATTAGCCAATTTGCACGGGCTCTGATTTGCTATAATGGGGAGTGAGAGTGGTCGCATCTCTAGCGACACACTGTGGGCATTATTTATCAAGGAATAGCGACAGATAGCGACAGATAGCGACAGATAGCGACAGATAGCGACTGAGGAGCCGGCCAGTAAAGCCAGGTACCGCAACTAGAACGCCGGCTCCCCTCCACAATCACACATTTATCAAGCCGATCCTGCTTAGCGACTGAGATAGCGCCACCTAGCAACTCATTCATCATTATCCCAGCCTCATCCCACAGCGCCAGCGAACATCCTTGAACAGCGACAGGTATGACCTCTCGCTACCTGGCGCTCTCCAATGCATTTCAATGGAAGAATGTATTTTAATTAATAATTATTTTTTAATATATATTTTTTTTTATTTAAAACTGTGAACACTTCTTCCTTTGAAAATGTATTTTTTGGGGCTCATCCTGTTGGATGGAGCCAAGTTGAGTTGAGTGGGGGGTGGCAGCAGTATGTTAAATAGACAGTGTAGGGCTGGGAACTTACCTCTCACCTCCTGGCTGCAGCCCTCTAGTATCAGAACATTGAATTCTAGTCACCGGATGAACCACCAGCCAACATTGCTGAAACTAAAGAGTTGCACCCTGCAGAATACCTCCTCCCCCACCGGTGTGTAGACAGGGCTATGGGGTTACCTCACCTGAGATCCAGCGACATGAATGGATGGACAGGGCTGCGGACAGAGGGTGAGCTCTGAGAGGTCCAAGATTCCCCCTGCATTTCTATGTTTATATAAGACAGTGTGGGGGAGTATGCAAAAAATACCTACTTTTTAGGGTAGGAAATAGGGACAATAGTTAAATTAAGCCACATCCCCTCGTTGGGGGATAGATAAGAGATTGTCCCAAAGAGGGACAGAGGAGAACAATGAGGGACAGGGGGACATGGACAGAAAGAAAGGAAACAAAGAAGAACAATGAGGGGCAGGAGGGCTTTGACATAGAAACATAGAAGGTTGACGGCAGGAGACCATACGGTCCATCTAGTCTGCCCTTATGTGTATACTGTATGTACTCTTTATCTTAGGATAGATGTGTGCTTATCCCAGGCATGTTTAAATTCACTGACTGACGATTTTTCAACTACCTCTGCTGGAAGTTTGTTCCAAGCATCTACTACTCTTTCTGTAAAATAATATTTTCTAACATTGCTCCTGATCTTCCCTCTGACTAGCTTCAGGTTGTGCCCCCTTGTTCTATCATTAAGCTTCTTCTTAAAAACATTTCCCTCCTGAACCTTATTCAATCCTTTCACATATTTAAAGGTCTCAATCATGTCCCCTCTCCCTTCTTTCCTCCAGACTGTACAAATTTAGTTCTTTAAGTCTCTCCTGATAAGTTTTAAGTTTAAGTCCTTTCACCATTTTTGTTGCCCTCCTTTGGACACGTTCTATTTGAATAATGTCTTTTTGGAGGTAAGGTCTCTATCAGTAATCAGTACCCCTAAATCTCTTTCCTCCGAGGTCCTGGCTAACACAGCGCTGCCCATACGGTACTCAGAGCAGGGATTCCTTCTACCCAAGTGCATGATTTTACATTTAGAGACATTAAACTCTAGTTTCCACAGTTTTGACCATCTATCCAGTAAAGCTAAATCATTTTCCATGTTGCAGACACCTCCCGGAATATCCACCCCATTACTAACCTTTGTATCATCAGCAAACAGACAAACTTTTCCTACCAAGCCTTCTCCTATGTCACTTACAAATATATTAAAAAGAATGGGGCCCAGGACAGAGCCCTGCGGCACACCACTTGTAACTCGCCTTTGTTCAGATTGCACGCCATTTACAACAACGCTCTGATACCGATCCCTCAGCCAACTGGAAATCCACTGAACTATCCAGGGATTGAGTCCTACCTTCAATAACTTATCTATGAGCTCCTTATGTGGTACAGTGTCAAAGGCTTTGCTAAAATCCATATAGGCGATATCCACAGCACCACCTTCATCTAACACTTTAGTGTCATGGTCAAAGAAATCAATAAGATTGGTCTGACATGATCTGCCCTCAGTAAAGCCGGGCTGTTTTGAGTCCAACAGGTTGTTAATTTTTAGATGGGAAATTATCTGTTTTTTTTAAGAGTGTTTCCATTAATTTGACCACTATAGATGTTAAACTAACTGGCCTGTAATTACTGGCTTCTTCTCTACTCCCCTTTTTATGGATTGGTATGACATTGGCCATTCTCCAATCATCTGGAACCTCACCAGTTGAAAGGGAATGGTAAATCAGTCAGAGGGGCTGCAATCACAAATCTGAGTTCCCATAGAACTCTGGGGTGGATTCCATCTGAACCCATCGCCTTACTTACCTTTAGATGTGCCAGCTCGGATAGGACATCAACCTCCAGAAACTCCGGAGCTGTGCCCTCCCAGCTGGATACTATCTGAAAATACTGAACAAAAGTAGCTATTCAGATGGTCAGCCACAGCCTTATCTCCATCAATATAATTATTTTCTCTATTTCTTATTTTTGAGACTGCCTTGTTTTTTTCTTTCTCTTACCAATATATCAGAAAAAGGTTTTATCTCGCCTCTTCGCAGATTTGGCCATTTCTTCCTCCTTTTGCCCCTTAGCATCCCTTATAATCAGTTTTGACAGAAAGAAAGGAAAGAGAGACAGTTCCTCCAAATCAGGGACAGTTGGGAGGTATGTGCAAAAATAATGCCTAGGGCACCCTAAATACAGCCCTGCCGGGTATATGTGCACCATATACCTGGAGGGAAGCCGGAGATGTGGCCGCTGATGAAGATAGCGACATGGGAAGTGAGGCCTGCAGCACAGGCTTGGATCCAATCATCAGGTGATTTACTGATCACCAAACTAGCACCGGCAGCAAGGGACAAAAAGTGAGTCTCCCATAATAACTCACCTTTCCCCAGTCCTATGGTGCATATGCAGGCCCTTGTCCAGTCAGACAATATTAATTCTCTGCAAACAGATGAGTTTAGACCAGAGCTTGGAGCATCCCCAGTGCTCTTTAGATTAGGGTGCGCTCCTGTCCCCAGCCTGAATAGCTGGGCATGGAAAGGTACCTCATCCAAGAGATGCCAGGGATGCAGACGGCATTCTTTAACTTACCATGAGAGCAAGGGCAAAGGTTAGATGAGATACAGAGGGAATGTGGAAAAAAGAGGGAGAAGAGGAAAATGTGGAATTGAGAATATGAAAAAGAGAGAAAATGGGCAGAATTTGAAAAAAGGAGGAGAGAATGTAACAAAGAGAGGAAGATGTAGGGAATGTGGTATAGGAAGAGAAAGATGGAGAGAATGTGAAGATGAGACAACAATAGAGGGAATGTGGACAAGCCAGAAAGATTGAGAAAATGTTGAAAAGAGAAAAAGTTAGATAGAATGTGGAAAAGAAAAAAAAGATGTAGGGTGTGGAAAAGAGAGAAAGATGAAGAAAATGTGGAAAAAAGAGAGAGATGGAGGGGATGTAGAAAAGAGAAAAGGAAAGAATTTATGTGGTAAAAGGTTTATGGCAAAAAGAGAAAGATGGAGGAAAAGATGGGGTATGGAGGGAAAAAAGAAAGATTGAGGGAATGTGAAAATAGAAAAGTCAGAAGAAACAGAGCAATTGAATAATGTACAATAAACATGAGAAATGCTTCTCAATTTTTTTTTTTTTTGTGTTTTGTGGGGGGCACTGTGGATTTTGCTATGTGGCACTGTGAAATCACACACACATTTTGCTATGGGGCCCTGCTCTTCAGTTTGTATCTATCAGGTGACAAGGGGAAGCCCAATCATCCCCATCCAGGTGTGATCAGTGGTCGGGTACTCGGTGTTAGTGCTTCCTCTGCAGCGGCTTGTCTGTGATAAGTGATGAGTCTACGTCATCCCCATTCAGGGAAGAACAGCGAAGGAGGATGCCGCAGTGTTATTGGCTTTATTGTGGCAGGGGTTTAGCTCGAAGAAAGCAGTCTGATCAGGTGGGTGATGTTAGTAGCTCTGACACCTGTGTGTCATTGGTTCTTCAATGCTGGGGGCTTGGCAACAGAGAGGGGAAGCCTGATCAGCCCCTTCCAGGGGACAGCAGCGGCAGGGGACGATGGGGCACTATACCTCCGCTCATCTCAGCTCCACATTCAGATTTCCAACTGCTCCTCTCTTGGCAGTATGCTCTTATGATTGAGAAAGCTGTGTCGGAGGAGCTTTACCACACAGTAATGGGCACAGCTTACCTACTAACTGCTCTACTCAATGGATCCAGGGTTGGGCTCCTGTGGTTATCCTTATGTACAGAGCTAGGCTCTTTCAGTTCTGTTGGTAATGCCTGACACCACTTCTGGTTCTCACAGTTATTGTTGCCAGCTATTGACATCAGTATCCATAATGCAGAGGAGTAGCTAGGCTTTCTGGCACCCGGGGCAAAGATTCGATATGGCGCCCCATCTGTTCTCTGCCCCCCCCCCCCTTTGGCGCCCCCCTGACCTGCTGCACCCGGGGCAAGTGCCCCCTGCTCCCCTCTAGCTACGCCCCTGCATAATGTATCAATCCTCAAAATATCCAAAAGTATGAAGTGAAAACTCACCTAGAATGTCCATACAAGGCTAAAATAAAAAAAATACAAAAAGTAGCAAAAAATGTAACTATTTAAAATGATTAAAGGTGAAATAAATTGCCTGGCAGCTTATCTAATGCAATCCCAGTTCCATGCTGTCGCTTTGCTCCAGTCACTGAAATGACTGGAGCAAAGCGACAAAGGAATTAATTCTTTCTCAGCCTCCAGTACCTCATTCCTGATCCAGACCACTAATACAATTCTGAGGATCATATCAACATCCCCTCTGTTAGGGATAGGCTAAAAAAGGTGCTCTCTACGTGGTAAATCCCAGCTCACTTCAATTGACATCATTTTATGGCACATAACAAACTGGTACAAATGATGAGAATTCTTGGGCTGTGGGAAAACATGTGTACATGGGTAAGTAATTGGCTTCAGGATAGGAAACATATGGTGGTTACCAATGGTAAACTCAGATTGGATCACCATTGCTAGCAGAGTACCGCATGGATCAGTACTAGGCTCAATTCCCTTTAATATACTGTATATATTAATAACATTCGGATGGATTAGACAGTAACATATCAATTTTTGCAGATGAGCTGTGATAAGTAATAAACACAAACGAGGACAACATGCATCGAGAGTGGCATAGGTGTCCATTATTTTACCACTCTATAAGCCACTGGTCCGACCCCCAAATGGAAATGTGTAAAGTTTTGGGCAGCAGTGCATAAGAAGGATGTTGAGGGTGTTCAAAGGTGGGTCGGCTAAATTAATAATTAGAGTGTGGGAATTAGAGTTCCCTAAAAGAATGTCTAAATTAATTTAATTAATTATTATTAACAATAATAAAATGTATTCCATGATCTTTTTATTCCCAGGACTGGGGGCAACTGCTTTGTTTAAAGGAAAGACACTTTATTTACTGGCATAGGAAGGGATTCTTAAGTGTAAGAGCAGTAAGACTATGGAACCCTCTGCCAGAGGAGATAGTAGTAGCTGTGGCTACTAGACCACTAGAAGAAGTGAGCTGGATAGGCTAACGTCCTTTTTACTCTTACACAGGGTCATATTTGCCACTAGGCACAGGTAAGCATGTGCCTAGGGCAAAGCTACAGCCGGGGCGGTGGCCAGCAACAAATTAATTATAAAAAAAAAACAACTTTTATGCAGCAATGCCCCCTTCTTGGTTGGCAGGGAGGGCAGCAAGCGCTGGGCAGTTTTCTTTGACCCCCCCCTGCTGCCACAAAAGGCAGCAGACACAACTGTGCAGGCAATCCCCGGCCCAACCCAGCCCAGCGCTGCCGCACCCCATCCCGTCCAGGATAGTGCAGTGCTGCCGCACCCCTTCTCGTGCAGCCCCATCCCATCCAGCATAGTGCAGCCCAGCCCCGCCATGCCCCTTCCCATGCAGCTCCTTCCCGTGCAGCCCCATCCCGTGCAGCCCCATCCAGCATAGTGCAGCCCAGCCCCGCCATGCCCCTTCCCATGCAGCCCCTTCCCGTGCAGCCCCATCCCGTGCAGCCCCATCCCGTGCAGCCCCATCCAGCATAGTGCAGCCCAGCCCCGCCATGCCCCTTCCCATGCAGCTCCTTCCCGTGCAGCCCCATCCCGTGCAGCCCCATCCAGCATAGTGCAGCCCAGCCCCGCCATGCCCCTTCCCATGCAGCCCCTTCCCGTGCAGCCCCATCCCGTGCAGCCCCATCCAGCATAGTGCAGCCCAGCCCCGCCATGCCCCTTCCCATGCAGCCCCTTCCCGTGCAGCCCCATCCCGTGCAGCCCCATCCAGCATAGTGCAGCCCAGCCCCGCCCCTTCTCATGCAGCCCCATCCCGTCCAGGATAGTGCAGCGCTGCCGCACCCCTTCTCGTGCAGCCCCATCCCGTGCAGCCCCATCCCATCCAGCATAGTGCAGCCATGCCCCTTCCCATGCAGCTCCTTCCCGTGCAGCCCCATCCCGTGCAGCCCCATCTCGTGCAGCCCCATCCCGTCCAGCATAGTGCAGCCCAGCCCCACCCCACTCCGCTCAGCCTAGAGCAGCCCATAGTGAAAATCCTGGGTTTTGATTCACCTAAAGTTGGGATTGTGTTCCGTACCCTCAGGGCATCCTGAATTGGGATGCCACGCAATGTGAAACTCCCAGTTCACCCAGTAAAACTCACCTCTCCTCGGTCCAATGGTGAATGCACAGTCTCTCGTCAAGTCAGAGCCTTTTGCAGTGTTTACATCCTTTGGTAAACTGCTCTGATTAGACGAGAGCCCGCGCAAGCTCCGCTGAAGAGGGGAAAGGTGAGTGTTTACAGGCGCCTTAGGTGTTTCACACAGTGGGGCATCTATACTCAGGATGCACCGTGGAAAGCCAGCAGTGTGAGTTTTGTTCCACTTTAAAAGCGGGTAAACCTGATTGGAGATGTCCCCGTGTGTAAAACCCCAGGTAATGCCAAAAATCTTACCTCGCTCCCATGGCACATGCCCAGGCTTACAGCAAATTAGAATATTTAGCATCACCCTGCAATCTATTCTGAATGGATTAAATGCCAGGAACCTCCCGCTCTGCATGCCCACTCAGGCCAGTTCACCACGGAGATGCCATCTCTGGCTGCGCATGCACTGTGGGATCAATGGAAAGCAAAGTCTTATGGCTATCCCAGGGGGTTTTACACAGTGGGATATCCTAAATCAGAAGAGGGAAACGGCTGGCCCTGGAGTCCATTAGACTTTAGGGCTGTCCAAATTGGTTTTGATATGCTTTTACAATATGTGTTAAGTGTGTGTAGTGAGGGGTAATGGAGTGTTTGGGGGGTAATTGTGTGTGTGTGTGTGTGTGTGTGTGTGTGTAGGTCAGGGGTTAAAGCGGAACAACACCCAGCCTGGCCAGCCCCAGGGACATCCCTGAATTGCCCTGCTGAGTTAAGCCCCCGGGGGTGCGAGTAATCACTCACCTTTCCTGGTCCCAGTCGTGCATGTGCGGGCTCTTGGCCAATCAGGCCAGTTTTGCCATGACAATGTAATTCAGCAAATGGCTCTCATTGTTTTCAATCTCCTGCATCCTTAGGCTGTGCGCACACTCCCGCCCCATCCATTTATATAGGCTGGGGCAGGAGCGTGTGTCCCCCTGGGCATGTAGCCACTTGCATTCGCCATTGAAGTCAATGAGAGCCATTTGCTGAAGGACATAGGCCCTTATTTATGAAGGAATAGCGACAGGTAGCGACTGGTGAGCGACCGGTAATGACGGGCACCGCCACGAGAACGCCGGCTCCCCACCACAATCACACATTTATCGAGCCGATCCTGCTTAGCGACTGAGATAGCGCCATATAGCGACTCATTCATCATTATTCCAGCCTCAGCCCACAGCGTCCGACATTGAACAGCGACAGGTATGACCTCTCGCTACCTTGTGCTCTCCAATGCATTTCAATGGAACAATCTTTAAATATTAGTAATTCATTGTTATTAATGTTTTTTTTTTTTTTTTAAATGTGAAAAATTCTGTGACCACTTCTGCCATGTTAGATAATTTTTTTAAGGTAAAAAAAAAATTGTGCAGAATTGATATTACAGGTCTGATATTATTGTATTCATATTACTAAATTATTTAAAATTTTTTTTTTTTGGTTTCCAAAAATATGGTGGTTTGGGGGTTAAAAAAACTACTTTTAGCACATCGCCGCCAGCGCTCTGGGGTTTAAACATGCATTTCACAGCGCTTGAATTTTTAGAGCGTGATTTTTTGATGAATATGGTGGGAGCCGGTCACTCTGACCAGTAGCTAACATGCGCACCCATACATCGCGGAACCTGTCAAAAAGCGACTCGTCACCTTGTATTCAACATTACTGCACACCGACTGAGTCGCTATCAACAACCGAACAACTGCCAAGCACAGCGACTACTAGCGGGCGCTGTGAAAATACTGCTACAGTCGCTCATCTGTCGCTACCTGCCGCTATTAATGAATCGGCCTCCCAGTCACAGCAAATGGCTTGCAATGGAGAAAAGACATGCATGAGCCGTTGGACGCAGGACAGGTGAGTAAATCCTGGTGTCCTGGGGGGGGTTACACACGGGGCATTCCAGTTTCGGATGGCACCAAGGAATGGAACAAAACCGTGAATGTCAGATACCAGGGTTTTGTTCCACTTTGTATGTGTGGGAGGTGAAAGCTGACCAACACCTAGGTTTTGGCACCCCTTTACTGGGGCATCCTGAAACCTCAAGGAACGCCAAAAATCTTGACTAGCTCCAGTGGTGCTCGCACAGGCTTCCAGTAATGCAGTATAGATTAAATCACCTTCAAGACTTGGAACCAGCCACTGGCTGCTCCCCTCCTGCTGTGTGCCCGTGCTGGCCATTTTGCCAGAGGGATGCCACTGCAGGGCATGCATGCATTATGGGATCAATGATAAGGTATGTTTCATGGTGATCCCAGGGAGTTTCATTGAATCTGGGTGCCTTGTGGAGAGGGAATTGTCTGGTGCTCGGGTGGTGTGGCTATTAGTGTGTGTGTTTTGGGGTGTAAGAGTGGTGGGGCGGTGTAATGAGGATAATGGTGTGTGTGTTTGTGGGTTAACTGGTTTGTGGGGCTAATAGTGTGAGGGGTTGATGGGGTGTTTGCTCTTGCTGATTCCCCTCTCCCTCATTGAATGCCCAATTCTTACCTGATCCTCGCTCCCTTGGCAAAATGGACCTATGATTGGCCACTAGCTGCCAAGTTGACTCCGGACCCAATGAGCACTGCTCTACAATCTTAGAGCCCTGTTCTATGGGGGGAATGAGAATCAGGTAATAAAGATTGGGTTTGCAGGGGTAGTATATGAGCATCAGCACAGTGAACAAATGTGATCAATACATATTTTTTGATAAGATTGGTTTTGGGTGGCTGTGATGAATGTTGATGGGTTACAGTGTATGTCTGGCTTCCTGGACATGATCACCACTAATTTACTTATCCTGGTGATTGGTACTTGTCCCTGGGGCATTCTGATTTGGGATGCCCTGATGTGTGAAACCCCCCAGGATTGCCCACTCAACTCACCTTTTCACAGTCCCCACAGCACATGTGCGGGCTTTTGTCCAAACTGTGTTCTGCCATGCATACTAATGCCATTGTATTGAACCGTGCAACGGAATCAGAACAAAAGCAGCCGCATCCCTAGTTCGCCTGTGGAATATGCACGCTCCCTCGCCCAGCCATGACCATGCTGACCCCCCCAGCTCATCTGAGTAATTGTGGTAATTCATAGGAAATCTATAGTTTCCTAAGCAGTAGGGGTGTGAATTGGCAAGAATCTGGTGATACGATATTTATCACGATACACGCATGATGATACGATATCTGTTCGAATTCTGTTTCAAAGATGATATATTTTTAATAAAAAATTATTATTTTTGGGAATTTTCAGGGTTAAAAACCTTTAAAAATCCCCCCCAAAAATTGGCGTGAGGTACCCCTTATCCAGAACAACCAGCCCGGGCGCCAGCTAGAGACTTGAAGAACAGGGAACGGGGGCTAGCTTTGGTGGCCCCTGGCCCTGCAGGCTACAATCCAGCATAGCCTAATGGCCCCAGACCCTGTGCTCCCCTGAGCTTTGGGCAGGCAGGTAATGAGGGGGCTCAGTGTTAATGGCAAGTCACCCGCTAGTCGCAGTTGACTTGCCAGCCCCCTAAGCCTTGTGAACTGGTATGGCGGTCTCATGGATCCCTTACCAGCTTACAAAGAGTTAACAGTAAAAAAACACACCACACATAAGAAAAAATGACATTTATTACTCACCTCCGATTGTCAGCTTCTCTGTCCCTCGCAGATCCGATGACAGATGTGGTATAGCCGGGCGTGGGATGATGCCCGCAGGGTGCGGGGCTAGTCGTGTAGATGGTGGTGCCCATCGGAAAGCCGAGGGAAAGGTCATGTGGGGCTCTCTCCAGAAGACTGAAGAACCCGGGGGGGATTAGAGGCCCCCTGGTAAAGTGGAGACCCAACGGGAGTGATTGCGCACGGAGGTAGGTGAGTGTCAAGTGAGTGTTTTTTTACTTTTCTTTTATTGTAGCAGGTAGGAAAGTCAGAATTGATACTAGAAAGAAAGAATCAATACTAGTTTTGTTTAACCCTTTAAATGCCAAGCACGTAGTTTCTACGTGGTTGCTTCTCCTACCGTAGAAACTACGTGCCTGGCAGTTCTCCCTGCTAGTTAAAAAATAGAAAAAAATAAACACTTACCTCTGGTATCAATGTGAAGCTGGGGGTCCTCTCTTCCTGGGGGGGGGGGCATCCGATTCCTCCCCCGGCGTCTTCCGTCTTCAGGAGGGGGCCTGAAACCGACCCCCCCCGTTTCCGCCGCTGACAGTTGTGCTGTAAAACAAGAAAAAAAACAATGACAGTCACTCACCTCCTCATCCGATCCCTCCGTCCAGCTCTTCTCTTCACCAGGGCCGGTCCAATCCCCCCCCCCCCCCGGGCTCCGCGGGCTTCAGGTGAGGACCCTCTTCTGGGTATTGTACTCAGGATGGCAAAAGGATCTCAGGCACTGGGCAACCATGGAAACACAACTAGCTATACATAGGTTGTATGCAGCATTTAGCGAAGACTGGACCAAGATTGCAGGCGTTCTGTGTGGAAAAAGATCTTAAGGTCCTAGGAAATACTAAGGTTCATTGTTTAAGGCCCCCCCAAGCTGTTTAACTGACGCTCCAGGTGGAGACAACTTTGTGTGGGATAAACCTGTTCATCTGTTCATTCAGGGTGGGTGCTTTCACCCCAGGGGTTGATGTTGAGGTTGGATTCCTGTCCCTGGAGCATCCCAATCTGTGATACCCTACTGTGTGAAACCCCCTGGGATCGCTGGCATACCCACTATGCAAGCAATTCCACCCCTGCTTTAGGAGAGGGCCTTCAGTTGCCACTGGCATTTCCTGTAAAAAAAATAAAAAATTACACTTACTCACCTCCTTGCGTGATCACTCCTGCCAGGTCTCCTCTTCACCGGGGGGGGGGGGGGGGGGGGGGGCTCCAATCCTCCTACGGGCTCTTAAGTCTTCAGGAGAGCCCAACAGGCCCCTTTCCCCTGCTTATGCCAAGGCTGCCAGCATCTTCACAACTAGACCCTCCCCTTTGGGGATGGGGCAAATGATGTTAACCTGCTGGTGTCATCCAGCTCCGGGCCTGATGTTTGTCAGATACCGCGATCGCTGGTGAGAGGGTTGTGAGATCCTCTGCCCCCCAGCGATTGCCGCATCTGTCATTGAGAGGGACACAGGAGCTGACAACTGGAGGTGAGTAAAGAAAATAATTATTTTTTATTTAATAATAAAGTAATTTTTCTTTTTTACATTTAACCCTTTGTGAACTGGAAAGGGATCTGTGAGACCCCTATACCAGTTCACAAGGCTCTGGGTCTGGGAAAACAACAACATATGAGAAACAGACTGAACAAAAAATGAACAAAATCACAGTTGAAAATGTGTAGCACAAAATGAAAATGAATGAAAAACGGTCTGGCAACAGAGGGTGACAAAAACTCTAGGTGTAAGGGATCGCCGGACAACCCTCTTTCATAAGCCAAGCAATCCCCAATCTCCACCGCCTCTTGTGCCTATAGACAAGCCCCCGCTTGCTGGAGACACGGGTTATGCCTCTCCAGACTCGGTTGCCCCCAGGTCTTACTGGCACAAAGATTGCAGGCTTATGGTGAAGAAGGATGAACAGCGGGGTATCCCAAATTGGTAGTCCAGCAGGTTAGACAAGACGAGCAGGGGTCAAAGCCGAGCAGGGGTCAAAGCCGGGTGGTCACAGGGCACGGTATCCAAGGGGTTAGACGGAGCAGGGTCGAGACAGGCAGGGGTCAAAAGCCGGGTGGTCACCAGAACGCGGTATCAAGGGGGCAAGGCAAAGACGTGGTCAGACAGGCAGATGGTCGGTGCGGGCAGCGGGCAGGGATGGTCAAAGACAGAGCCGGATCAGTAAACACTAAACGCAATCCAAAAGCACACCCAAGCTACTAAAGGCTATAACTGGCACTGAAGGTCAGGACCGGGACACTTTTAAAAGGGAACTGGCCAATGGGAAAAAGGGGGGAGTGTCTGATTGGTGCCACAGTAGGTGATTGGTGCAACTTAGGATAATGCTCCTAATAGGAGCCGCCCAGGGACTGGACCGCCCTGACCAGCCAGGCTGTCCAGTCCCTGGGTTCATTTACCCAGAGAACCCCCCCCCCCCCCTGGACCTGGATAGGTCCATTTAAACTTGCCCCCGGCAAATGTGCTGCCGGGTGACATAACTAGAACGTGCTCGCGCACGCGCGCAAGCACGAGACTGTCTGCCGGGCGCACCCCCCGGGGAGGAGGGGGAGGACGCGCCGGCAGACGCTGCAGAGCCGCTGCCACCGCCGGGGACACCAGCCGCCGCCGCCGAGCAGGGGGCGGAAGCCGGAGCCCCCGCGAGGGGGGAGCGACGGCAGGCGGCTGTCCTGCGCGGCCGCCGGAAGACGGAGGACGGCCTGGACCGAGCAGAGGCACCAGGTATGTACCTTACACTAGGTAGGCTGGCAGTTAAAGGGTTAAACAAGGCAGTTCCACATTATTAACTTTACAGTATGACACACTGACAAATCAACTCATCTCAGGCAATATCACAGTTCCCAGTTTATCACAGTGCTCTAGTGGCCCATCCACACTACTTTGAGATGAGCACTAACTCACAACAGATTAGGCAGAGAATTACACAGGATAATAACTGCTAGGGGAAAACTTCTCTAATTCAGGAACAACAGACTTTCTTCAATCCACTGGCCACAGCAGCAAATAGTTAAAGATCAGTTCTATGTCAAGGGTCAGCACTCCCAACCATCCCTAGGGCTTAAGGGTTTCCAAGCAGGGGCAGCCACACCTTACTGGAAGCCAGGCACTTCTCCCGGCCTTGTCCACCACATGGTAGAGGGCTCCATCACTGTTAGCTCTACGCCAAGGCACCTGTGATGCCCAGCGGGACACCTGCGTTCTGTAAGCCCCCGCTCGCCAGGACACGCGTCATGCCTCGCCGGACACGGTTGCCCCCAGGACTTAAAAAGCGCAATGGATGTCAGCTTACGATGAAGGCTGATGAACCACAAAGGGTGTAGGCAGAAGAATGGTCAGAATCTAGCTGAGGGTCAAGCCGGGTCATCAACGGTATGCCGTATCCAAAGGGTCAGACGGAGTTCAAGGTTTATGGCAGGCAAAAATTCGGTTCGGGCACCAAACTAGGAAGGTCAGGGTCAATCACAAGTAAAGCACACACTAAGTCACACCCTGAGCAATACTGGCTATAGCAGGCCAAGGTGTCAGGGCTGGACTTTTAAAAGGATGACTGACCAATAGGAATACAGGGATAATAGTGTAGTGATTGGTGCAACTGTGATACAAACTGTGATTGGAACCGATCCCAGGGGCTGGACTCCCCTGACCAGTCAGGCTGTCTAGCCCCTGAGACCCACAGGTGTGTGCTAACAAATAAGCAGAGCAGCATCTGCTGCAAGCCGCTCTGTCAAAGAGTCCCCCCGAGGCAGGTAAGTTCCTTACAAGTTCCCGACAATGTCCTTCTTCAGCCATAAACCCTTGTATACCAAAGCAGTATCTCCTCCTGCACCACGCTTGCTCTTCCCCCCACTTCACTGATTTTCCCACGTCTCCAGCTTTTATAGCTTGACCCACACTTGACATACCATGAACTCCACCGACTGTTCTTCTGGTCTTTAGGGAGACTTCACCCCTTTCTTGTAGCTCAGGGCCTAACTCTTCCCTTTTCCTCTGGCTTAAAATCAAGCTGCACCCATTTGGTCTCTTAGTAATGTGAATCCTACCCCCTTCTCTCCTAAAAGATAACTCCTCCTACTACCTGCCTGTAATAAGTTAACCCCACCTGCTTCTCTCTTTTTAGAAGGTAGCACCTCCCTCCTGCTCTATCATCTGCCGTCCTAATGGATGACAGTAGTGGAGATGGGAGGGAGCTACACGCATGGATGAACCCTGGTGTGCAAGGCCAACCTCCTGTATGGAGAACACCACACCATTGGGGCATCCCAAACTTGGGAGCACTGGGGTATCCCAGCTCCCCGGGCCTGGAAGAAGCCATCCAGCTGGACATCACTCCATCCCGCCTGAGGGAACCCTCTCTACCCTGCTAACTAACCTCTTCCAGTTTATTCGCAGACGCAGATCAGGACCTGCCTGGAAGCGCCAGGGATGCCTGGGGATGGCCTGGAAGACCCAGAATAGTTGTCCTCCCAGGACCAACCGCCGCCAGGGTATAGAGCCTCTTCATTTGGGCCCACGTTAATGTTCCTGCACCTACCTGGTAAGTGGAAATGTAAATGTAGAATATTTGGGGATGCCCTTGGGTGGGATACTAAACCCAGTTTCCTAGGAACTGAATCTTTTTCTCACCCATGCCAGGCACCTGCATCCCTCATCCCTTCCTTTACCCAGAAGAGAAGACCCCGGTGGACCCCATTAACCCCCTCCTGTCTGCATCCTACCAATCCTACGCCCCTGTTTTCCCAAATAAATTGGGAACATAGTTTGGCTTTTTGTATGTTAAGTAAATAATCATCATAAAGAGGTTTTTGACTAAACCATCAGCTTTTTGCTCCCGTGGCTGCTAAAAGGTTTGGCTTTGCTTAAAGTGGGGCATCCAGGGCTGGCCATGTTGAGTTTTGTTACGGTTTATAGGTCACCAGAAAGGCTCTGGATGACATCAGGGGGTTTCAGTGCATGTGCCAGAGGCTAGGCCCCTATCTGAATCATTAGAATAAAATCAAAAGTTGTTTTCTATAGAGCAGCAGGGGACAGGGAAACTTCAAAGATGATTTTCCATGTACTAAACCTTGGTGACGGAGATCATTCTGTTATTCAAAATCTAAATTACAGCTCTGAAGTTAAGCTTAAGTAAATATTAGCTGGAACCTTCAATTATGTTTCCAATGTCTTTTCGCTTCAACTGAAAGTTGCTGCTTGCAAAAAATTACATCTATCCATAGATTTAATGAAACCAAGGGACACAAGTAGAGATGACACCTAAAGCCCAGTTCTAGCTAATAGAGCATTAAACTGCTCATAATCCATTTTTCACCTTATCCACATTTAGAGTGAATTAAAGGAAAGAGAAAATACTGAACTTTGTGCATGTGTATGTGCAAGACGCCAAGCAAAGTGTAATAGGGATGAAAACAACGTTCTGAAAGATGTGGCTGCCCTAAAAAAAGCATATTTACTAAATAAACAAAAGACTTCACAATAACAATGTGTAATTAAAAAACACCTGGGGAAAGCTGCAAGCAAACTGTACATAATTATAGCTGCAAAAGCATATACAATGGTCCTTGGAGACATTTCCCAAAGACCACTTAGAGGCTGATTCATTAATAGCGGCAGGTAGCGACAGATGAGCGTCTGTAGCAGGGATTTTCAGAGCGCCCGCTAGTAGTCGCTTTGCTCAGCCGTGGGTCGCTACTTCATAGCGACTCAGTTGCTGTTCAGTAATGTTGAATACATTGTGAGGAGTCGCTATTTGACCAGTACAGAGCTGTATGGGAGCGCATGTTAGCGACTGCTCATAGCGACCGACTCACACCATATTCAGGAAAAAAACAGCCTCACTAATCTCTGGCGCTGAAAAATGCTTGCTTGAAGCCCAGAGCGCAGGAGGCTGTTTGTTTAAAGTGTGTTTTCCAGCATCTATCAACTAGTAACAAAGCGAAAACATATGGAATTACATTGTAACCACATTGTAACATGAACACTTTAATGGCAGACCTGTAATGTCATTTCTGAAGAAATTTTTTAAAAATCATAAAATGTGGAAAAACAGCTTTTTCAATATCAGAAGAGGTCACAGAATTATTTGTGATTTTTTGGCAAAAAAAGAAAAACAAAAACCCGGTTTAAAGAGAAGAAAAGGTTCGTCCATTGAAATGTATTGGAGAGCGACAGGTAGCGAGAGGTCATACCTGGCGCTGTGCAAGGCTGAACGCTGGCTCTGTTCGCTGAGGCTAAACAGGCGCTGTTCGCTATCCCAGTCACTAAACAGATTCTGCTTGATAAATGTGGAATTGCGTGCAGTGTCCGGCGTTCGCCAGTCGCTATCTGTCGCTACCTCTCATTAACCAGGCGCTACCTGACGCTATCGTTTCTTAAATAAGGGCCTTTGTGTTGTGTCTGTTTGTGTGTCACTAGCCTGTACAAAGGATACTTGAAGGTTTGAAGCAGTTTAAGCTTTATTTGTTTATGACATATCATCTATTATATTTTATAGTAACAGCAGATATTCTTACTAAATTCTATGCTGCTGGGCAGCTATATATAGCAGATATACATTGCATGTATCATTATAAAATTAGTTAGTTTAACATGGCATTCCCCATACCTCATTTTCATAACTATTTAAAAAACCTTATCCATAAAAAATACTGTAAATATCCCTTCTGAAATCCCTTCATATCCCCTGTGATGCAATGTCATGTTGGGAGCAATTAGAAACCATTGAAAATAGTGCTAGAAGGGATTTGGAGCCAAAAGTACATTTAAGTTTTTGCTTTAAAGCCAAAATCGTTTTTTTCGTCGATTTTTTATCCAATTGATTTACTAGAACACTAAGAGACGTTGATACGTATTTTTTATTTAACCTTTCTAAGGATGTGAAACAAACCTTAAAGCGGACCTTCACTCTGAATAAGAGCCTATCTTATATGTTTCCCACACCCTGTACATACAGATTGCTCATATTAAAAATCATCCTACCAGCATCTACTGCATGTTATGAGCCTTTAAACATCCAAGATGGCAGCTCATGGAACATCAGGCAGCCTGCAAACAGGAAGTGTCTTCTGACTGTGCTGCTCTGCATTCTGGGACTGCTGACCTTTTCCTGACCCCCAGCTCTGCTCTGCCTGAGCAAAGCACAGTTATAACCCGCCCCCTGTACTTTATCCCACTCTCCTCTCCCCAGTAAGTGTGATTCTTCTGAGTCAAGATGGCGGCTCCCGTATCCTAAAGTCCTGGTCAGAGTTGCAGCCCAGTGGGGGAAAGAATAATAAGTGACTAAAAACTTAAAATATATTAATTTTAGATGCTGGGGAATCGTTTTTTAGGGGTTTGGGCTTTTCAATAAATCATGGTGAAGGTCCGGTTTAAGACTGGAATTCCACTTCAATCACTGCAACTCCTCTGAACCACAAGTTTCAAGCTTGTGCCATTTTGCAAAATCTTTCTTAATTCGATGATATAGAGGAGCATAGTTCAGTTCAAAGAGAGAGTCTGAGTTTCCCGAGATACAGACATCCAGCTTTTTGATTTGGGATGCCAATCAAACTGAAAATTCTGTTTACAAATTGTGAAGGTTTCTCTACTCAGTGAGAAGTCCAGCACCGAAAATGTCTTTTATTTCTGTATTTGAATCTGCTGTTTAACAACAGGACAAAAATCTAAAAGATTCCAGGGCTGGCCACTGGTTTTTCCCTGGGTCTTCCCAAATGGGGCTCCTGGGTCAGCCATTCAGATAGGCCTGGGCAGGAGTGCACACAAGGCCAAGGATGCAGGGGATGCGGCAGCGCACGCTCTCTATTCATTTCAATCAATGCCCTTTACCAAATGACGTAGTCAAGGCAAAGGGCTCTGATTGGACGCAAGCCTGCACATGCTCTGTTGGAGCGGTGTAATGTAAGTTTTAATGGGTTTCCTGGGGGGGGGGGGGGGGGGGGGGGGATTTACACAACATGTAACAAAACCCCGGAAAGTCAAATTTTCAGGTTTCGTTCCGCTTTAAACAAGTCGAGCAGGATTGGAACTGTAATGTTAGTAATGTTCCATGTCCTATAAATACAGCAAATATCTGGGTGTTCCTTGACCATGAGTAAAATATGTTCCAATGGTTAAAATGAATATTATGGGCAACATAGGGCATCCTTGGCATGTGCCATTAGATACTGTTAAGCTTCTAAGGCCCCATCCCAAGGAGTTTGAGCACTTGTTCTATTCAGCTTCAGCTAAGCCTTCTAAAGACTTTAGTAGCATCAGTGGATAGGAAAATCACTTTGTTTTGTTCATTTAAAATACGGTGTTAATGGCTTCACATCGAAGGAGAAATATTGAGCCTTTGATAGGACTCCTGGGATGTTTAGTATCAATCTTTTCACCAAGGCCTTAGCATATTGTATTGCATCTGCGTTTTTTAGTGCTATGGGCCTATAGCTCAAGTATTGGCTAGGATCCTTCTGTAGGCAACACAATTATTTATGTATCAAATGTAGATTGAGGTAATGAGCCTATAGTGGCTGTTATCTGAAAGGCCTTCAACATATGCAGGGCTGTATTTAGGACTGGGGATGCCATAGGCACCTTAAAGAGGACCAACACCCAGGGGTGATCGGCCCGGAAATCTATAAGATTCCCGGGCCGATCACCTCCCACCCCGCGGGACATCCGAGATCGGGATGTCCCGCGGGGTGAAACCCCCCAGAAACCCCAAAAACACCTTACCTGATCCGCCGCCGCTTCCGCCGCCGCCGCCTCCCGCGCGCCCCTCCAGACGTGCGCGCGCCCGCGCCGGCCCTCTGTGAATGGCCGGCGGGGGCGCGCGCGCGCCGAGAGTGACGCGCGGGAGGCGGCGGCGGCGGAAGCGTCTTGGACGTTCCTGATCCCCGCCTGGACGTTGGCGGGGATTGGCTGCGGCGCTCACGTGGGAGCGCTGAGAGGTGAGTTTTTTGGGGTTTCTGGGGGGTTTCACACAGCGGGGCACCCCCGATCGGGGTGCCCCGCCGAAGTGGACCAAAACCCAGGATAGTCAAAATCCTGGGTGTTGGTCCACTTTAAGGTCAAGTACCCCCTATATAGGCCGTCCCGGGGGGAACCCGATTTGGGTTGCTGAGCTGTGTGAACCCCCCTGGATTGCCATGAAAACTCACCTATCCGGCCATTCCATGGCAATTGCACGGGTTCTCCTTTAATCAGTGGGCAGTGCTACATTCAGCTTCCCTTGACCGCTCTGACATCAGCGTGGCAAAGGAAAGCTAGATGGAGGACCAGCCGCGCCTATCCAGCTGTGTGTACCTGCAAAAGCCATTGAAAAGCCTGGTGCCAGTACATGCATCAGCCGGAGGGAAGCCAGATAGGGAATTGGCCGGCCTTGGAGTCTTTTAATCTAAATCCTGATTTAGAATACTCCGGTGTTAAACCTGCGGGTTCCACCAAAAACACACTTTATTCTACGCTCTTATGTGCTTATCCGCACATGTGTGTAGCTGTCTCCTGTCCCCCATTGAATGGAGTGCCACTAGGAAAAGGTATGTCTCTAATACAAGATTCACCGATGGTGTGAGGGGGTAAGGTTAGTTTAGTGTTCCTGTAGACCAGGGCCCTCCCTAGCAAGGGTGGGTTTAGGTCTGCAGCTACTTTAAACCAGAAGTCATGTCTGACTGGACTGAACAGAGGCAACTGTGACTCTAGATGGGATCATCATGATTGTGTGAGTTGGACCAATCAGTTGCACAGAACAAAAGCCAAGTATTCTTTTGTTATTCTCTTTGCCTGGCTATCACTTTAAAGTGGACCTACACCCAGCATTTCATTTTAGGGTTCACAGGGACACTATACCAACCTAACCTACTGCTCTTACACATCAGTGAGTCCTGCATTAGAGGAGGGTACTTTTTCCAGCAGAGCTCCATCTGATGGGGGACAGAAACTAACCTCACCTAACTCCTAAAACCATCAGTGATCCTTGCATTAGATAGATACTCACGTTTTCCTAGTATAACTCCATCTGATAGAGAGCAGGAAACAGCTACTCTTTGATATCAACAAAGTGCACAGCTTTTTCTGGGCCTGTATGATAAAGCGCTTCATGTGTGCTTTTGGCTCGTTAAGGTTTTTTAACTGTAGAGAAACCCCCAATCGGGATGCAGAGGTGATGCATCATGATGGTTAAAGGTCTGCTTTATATAGTACCGATTGTTTAAAAAGACAGCTGGTCCGTTATACCCCAGAGCAGCATTCACAACACGACTTATGCAATCCAGTTCTGGCTGCCACTGGCGAATATTCAGGTTTGCTGGGTGAGCATATTATACAACCCTCCACCCAGTGAACCAGTGAAGCCAAAGAGACACCCACAAATGTTTATTTAGTTAAAAAGAGTTTGATTGGTGGGGCAGTAAAGGGTTGGAGAGGTTAGGAAGGGTAGGCCAGGATTAATGGTGTCCACTGGAGGGAAACAGGTGCCTGTCAAGAGAAAGTAAAGGGATTTATAGTCACTGGGAACATGATCTAGTGTCCCACCCAGGCAACCCAATCTAAAATGTAGTGTTTTCTCACAAGGTGGGTGTTAAAAGGGAGATGTGAGCCCATACAGGGAAGCTGTATATCCTGCTCATGAGTGGTCCTGGGACGACAATATATCACTTTCCGTCCTGGGGTTCCTTGTGACATCCCCAGACGTCCCTATCTGATGCGGGTCTGTGGCATTCTGCGTCTGTAGCTAGGGAGAGAGGAAAGTTAGTAGGAAAGTACAGTGGCACCCTAGATCAGTAGAAAGATAGCAAAAGACTAGCTTACCCTGGCAGGGGATGTCCATCTTCAGTCTCGGTCTCCATCTCTGCGGGTGCAGTTCTGGGTCTGGTTATTGGTGGCGGATGGTTTCCCCATCTTCCTGCCAAGGGGATGCCTCAGGGAGTTCTCCCACGGCTTGGCAGTACAAGGCTGCAGGAGCCCCAGGGCAGCAAGGGAGGCAGAGCCTGATCTGGCCGAACAGGTTCCTCTATTTCTGGGGGATTGAGAAGTCCCAGTCCCAGGGTTTGGGATGCCCCTGCAGGGTTTGGGATCGGAGGTCAGTCCTGTATGCAGCCCCCTCCCCTCACCTGTGCTCTCTGCCATTAGGTGGTAGGAATGAGGGCAGGGGGAGTCATCTATTAATACGAGGGGTGGAGCCTCCCTCTAAGATAGAGAAAGGGCAGAGCGTCTTAAGAATAAAGGGACAGAGAGTTAGATAAAAGTCCAGGGGTGTGCTTCAGTATAGAACCCTGCTGCAGTGTGAAATCAGGGTTGTGGCACAGAAGAATTTGGGCTGAACAGAAGTGAGCAGGGGTCTACGCCGCTGGGAAGAGTATCCTGGTGGGAAGAGACCCAGGGGGGTCCTGGCATGGATAGATGGACAAGGTGCCCCTTTGGAGGAGTAGATCCGCTATTACTTTGTGGCTGGGAACCAGTACCTAGCCTTCTTTAATGTGTGGCTACCCCCGTCCACAGACCCTAAGCTCCATGAAGGGAGAGTGTCCAGGCTGGGAACAGTGTCACAAGGATTATACCTGGTAAAGTGTCTTGGTTGGTGTGACCGCTGGATTTAGCTATACTGTTGCCCCTGGGAGTGCGAGGCTCTCTGTCACTCTTTGCCCCGCACTACACTGCTTAAAAGGAGAGATAGTGTTGAGATCAATGTGGGGTAGTGGACCGCCCGGAACACGCTGTTAACAGGGAAATGTGAACTGTGACATCTTACTGTGACATTAACTGTGCTGCGCAGACAAAGTAATACATTGCAAAAGCTGCTGTTTTGGAAGAATATGCCTGTGTGTGGATTAATCGGCACCATAAGACACACTACCTGCAACCAGCAAGCCCAAAATTAAAGCAAACATCACTTGGGAACATCCCTATCAGGGGCGCCCTGCATTGTTTAAATTAAAATCAGGCTTGAAAATGGGCTCAAATTATTGCGTGTGAGTCAGAACCAGATAGACATTTGTAGTCTAACCGGCACTGGCTTCACTGGAACATGAGTGAATTAAGAGAAGGTCACCTTACATTGTGGAGATAGGAAAAGAAGTCATAGAGATCCCCTCAATGTACAGGAAACACAACATGGCAGGAAAATGCATAGAGAGACTACAGTTAAGCATTGGTAACAGTCCAATCCAGCAATAGACTAAGCTAGGCTGTGGCCTAGTATTGTATCTCCAACACAAATACTAAACCATTGTGGGTCCTGCAACTGGCTGATCTATGGCAGGATCATCCCAGCACACCAGTGCTGAAGGGTAAGCTCACCTCACCAAATGTCATGAGCAGCCCTGGAGTGCTTTGTGGTTCCCACTGCAGATCAGCTTTGCAGGATCTGAAAGTAGGTAAGCATTTTAGTCTATTTTCAGGCTTGATTTTATTTTAAACCTAGAGGGGATTGACACTATTCAGCATTTCCTTTTCCAATTTCCTTGGTGGCAGAGTGCAGCACTGTACACTCTACTCTCCCAGTTGGTAGAGGTGTAGATGCTTCACAAGTGTGCAGCTACTTAAACCGGACCTTCACCATGAATTATTGAAAAGCCCAAACCCTTATAAAATTATTCCCCAAGAGCTAAAATTAATATATTTTACGTTTTTAGTCACTTACTTACTTATACTTTCCCCCACTGGACTGCAACTCTGTCCAGGACTTTAGGATACGGGCGCCGCCATCTTGACTCAGAAGCAGTCAAGACTCAGAAGGGTGTTAAGAGAATGCTAAGGATAACTGCAGATTAAGGGATGGGTATCAGGGGCAGGCTGGGGATAAGTGTGGATGGAGGGATAGGTGGTTGACAGCGGCAGGCTGGGGATTGGTGTAGATGGAGGGATGGGTGTTAAGGGCATGCTAAGGACAAGTGCAGATGAAGGGATGTGTGTCAGGTACAGGCTGAGGATAAATGTGGAGGGATAGGTGGGTGACAGGGGCAGGGTGGGGATTGGAGCAGATGGAGGGATTGGTGGGTGACAGGGGCAGGCTGGGGATATGTGCATATCAAGGGATGGGTGTCAGGTTCAAGCTGGGGATAAGTGTGGATGGAGGGATAGGTGGGTGACAGGCGCATGCTGTGGATAGGTGCAGATGGAGGGGTGGGTGGGTGACGGGCAGGCTGGGGATGGGTGCAGATGGAGGGATGGGCGGGTGACAGGGGCAGGCTGGGGATATGTGCATATGAAGGGATGGGTGTCAGGTTCAGGCTGGGGATAAGTGTGGATGGAGGGATAGGTGGGTGACAGGCGCATGCTGTGGATAGGTGCAGATGGAGGGATGGGTGGGTGACTGGCAGGCTGGGGATGGGTGCAGGTGGAGGGATGGGTGACAGTGGCAGACTGGATATAAGTGCAAATGGAGGGATGGCATGCAAGCTAAGGATAAGTGCGGATGGAGCGATAGGTTGGTGACAGGGCCAGGCTGTGTATAGGTGCATATGAAGGGGTGGGGGTCAGGGGCAGGCTAAGGATAAGTGCGGATGAAGGGATGGGTTTCAGTGGCAGGCTGGGGATAAATGTGAATGGAGAGATAGGTGTCAGGGGCAGGATGGGTATAGATGCGGATAGAGGGTTGGGTGGGTGTCAGGGGAAGGCTGGGGATAGGTGTGGATGAAGGGATGGGTGTCAGGGGCAGACTGAGGATAAGTGTGGATGGAGGGATAGGTTGGTGACAGGGCCAGGCTGTGTATAGGTGCAGATGAAGGGATGGGTGACTGCGGCAGGCTGGGGATAAGTGTGGATGGAGGGATAGGTTGGTGACAGGGGCAGACTGGGGATAGGTGCAGATAGAGGGGTGGGTGGGTGTCAGGGGCAGGCTGGGGATAAGTGTGGATGGAGGGATGGGTGGGTGACAGGGGCATGCTGTGGATAGGTGCAGATGGAGGGATGGGTGGGTGACAGTGGCAGGCTGGGTATAGGTGTGGATGAAGGGATGGGTGGGTGACGGGCAGGCTGGGGATTGGTGCAGATGGAGGGATGGGTAGGTGACAGTGGCAGGCTGGGTATAGGTGTGGATGAAGGGATGGGTGGGTGACAGTGGCAGGCTGGGTATAGGTGTGGATGAAGGGATGGGTGGGTGACAGTGGCAGGCTGGGTATAGGTGTGGATAAAGGGATGGGTGGGTGAATGGGGCAGGCTGGGGATTGGTGTAGATGAAGGGATGGGTGGGTGACAGTGGCAGGCTGGGTATAGGTGTGGATGAAGGGATGGGTGGGTGACAGTGGCAGGCTGGGTATAGGTGTGGATAAAGGGATGGGTGGGTGACAGGGGCAGGCTGGGGATTGGTGTAGATGGAGGGATGGGTGGGTGACAGGGGCAGGCTGGGGATTGGTGCAGATGGAGGGATGGTGGGTGACAGGGGCGGGCTGGGGATAGATGCAGATGGAGGGATGGTGGGTGACAGGGGCAGGCTGGGGATTGGTGCAGATGGAGGGATGGTGGGTGACAGGGGCGGGCTGGGGATAGATGCAGATGGAGGGATGGGTGGGTGACAGGGGCAGGCTGGGGATTGGTGCAGATGGAGGGATGGTGGGTGACAGGGGCAGGCTGGGGATTGGTGTAGATGGAGGGATGGGTGGGTGACAGTGGCAGGCTGAGTATAGGTGTGGATGAAGGGATGGGTGGGTGACAGGGGCAGGCTGGGGATTGGTGTGGATGAAGGGATGGGTGGGTGACAGGGGCAGGCTGGGGATTGGTGCAGATGGAGGGATGGTGGGTGACAGGGGCAGGCTGGGGATAGATGCAGATGGAGGGATGGTGGGTGACAGGGGCAGGCTGGGGATTGGTGTAGATGGAGGGATGGGTGGGTGACAGGGGCAGGCTGGGGATTGGTGCAGATGGAGGGATGGGTGGGTGACAGTGGCAGGCTGGGTATAGGTGTGGATGAAGGGATGGGTGGGTGACAGTGGCAGGCTGGGTATAGGTGTGGATGAAGGGATGGGTGGGTGACAGTGGCAGGCTGGGGATTGGTGCAGATGGAGGGATGGGTGGGTGACAGTGGCAGGCTGGGTATAGGTGTGGATGAAGGGATGGGTGGGTGACAGTGGCAGGCTGGGTATAGGTGTGGATGAAGGGATGGGTGGGTGACAGTGGCAGGCTGGGGATTGGTGCAGATGGAGGGATGGGTGGGTGACAGTGGCAGGCTGGGTATAGGTGTGGATGAAGGGATGGGTAGGTGACAGTGGCAGGCTGGGGATTGGTGCAGATGGAGGGATGGTGGGTGACAGGGGCAGGCTTGGGATTGGTGTCGATGGAGGGATGGGTGGGTGACTGGGGCAGGGTGGGGATTGGTGCAGATGGAGGGATGGTGGGTGACAGGGGCAGGCTGGGGATTGGTGTAGATGGAGGGATGGGTGGGTGACAGGGGCAGGCTGGGGATTGGTGCAGATGGAGGGATGGGTGGGTGACAGTGGCAGGCTGGGTATAGGTGTGGATGAAGGGATGGGTGGGTGACAGTGGCAGGCTGGGTATAGGTGTGGATGAAGGGATGGGTGGGTGACAGTGGCAGGCTGGGGATTGGTGCAGATGGAGGGATGGGTGGGTGACAGTGGCAGGCTGGGGATTGGTGCAGATGGAGGGATGGGTGGGTGACAGTGGCAGGCTGGGTATAGGTGTGGATGAAGGGATGGGTGGGTGACAGTGGCAGGCTGGGTATAGGTGTGGATAAAGGGATGGGTGGGTGACAGTGGCAGGCTGGGTATAGGTGTGGATAAAGGGATGAGTGGGTGACAGGGGCAGGCTGGGGATTGGTGTGGATGAAGGGATGGGTGGGTGACAGGGGCAGGCTGGGGATTGGTGCAGATGGAGGGATGGTGGGTGACAGGGGCAGGCTGGGGATTGGTGCAGATGGAGGGATGGGTGGGTGACAGTGGCAGGCTGGGTATAGGTGTGGATAAAGGGATGGGTGGGTGACAGGGGCAGGCTGGGGATTGGTGTAGATGGAGGGATGGGTGGGTGACAGGGGCAGGCTGGGGATTGGTGCAGATGGAGGGATGGGTGGGTGACAGGGGCAGGCTGGGGATTGGTGCAGATGGAGGGATGGTGGGTGACAGGGGCAGGCTGGGGATTGGTGCAGATGGAGGGATGGGTGGGTGACAGGGGCAGGCTGGGGATTGGTGCAGATGGAGGGATGGGTGGGTGACAGGGGCAGGCTGGGGATAGATGCAGATGGAGGGATGGTGGGTGACAGGGGCAGGCTGGGGATTGTGGCAGATGGAGGAATGGGTGGGTGACAGTGGCAGGCTGGGTATAGGTGTGGATGAAGGGATGGGTGGGTGACAGTGGCAGGCTGGGTATAGGTGTGGATGAAGGGATGGGTGGGTGACAGTGGCAGGCTGGGTATAGGTGTGGATGAAGGGATGGGTGGGTGACAGTGGCAGGCTGGGTATAGGTGTGGATGAAGGGATGGGTGGGTGACAGTGGCAGGCTGGGTATAGGTGTGGATGAAGGGATGGGTGGGTGACAGTGGCAGGCTGGGGATTGGTGCAGATGGAGGGATGGGTGGGTGACAGGGGCAGGCTGGGTATAGGTGTGGATGAAGGGATGGGTGGGTGACAGGGGCAGGCTGGGGATTGGTGTGGATGAAGGGATGGGTGGGTGACAGGGGCAGGCTGGGGATTGGTGTGGATGAAGGGATGGGTGGGTGACAGGGGCAGGCTGGGGATTGGTGCAGATGGAGGGATGGGTGGGTGACTGGGGCAGGGTGGGGATTGGTGCAGATGGAGGGATGGTGGGTGACAGGGGCAGGCTGGGTATAGGTGTGGATGGAGGGATGGGTGGGTGACAGGGGCAGGCTGGGGATTGGTGTGGATGAAGGGATGGGTGGGTGACAGGGGCAGGCTGGGGATTGGTGTGGATGAAGGGATGGGTGGGTGACAGGGGCAGGCTGGGGATTGGTGTAGATGGAGGGATGGGTGGGTGACAGGGGCAGGCTGGGGATTGGTGCAGATGGAGGGATGGTGGGTGACAGGGGCGGGCTGGGGATAGATGCAGATGGAGGGATGGTGGGTGACAGGGGCAGGCTGGGGATTGGTGCAGATGGAGGGATGGTGGGTGACAGGGGCAGGCTGGGTATAGGTGTGGATGAAGGGATGGGTGGGTGACAGGGGCAGGCTGGGGATTGGTGTGGATGAAGGGATGGGTGGGTGACAGGGGCAGGCTGGGGATTGGTGTGGATGAAGGGATGGGTGGGTGACAGGGGCAGGCTGGGGATTGGTGTAGATGGAGGGATGGGTGGGTGACAGGGGCAGGCTGGGGATTGGTGTGGATGAAGGGATGGGTGGGTGACAGGGGCAGGCTGGGGATTGGTGCAGATGGAGGGATGGTGGGTGACAGGGGCAGGCTGGGGATTGGTGCAGATGGAGGGATGGTGGGTGACAGGGGCAGGCTGGGTATAGGTGTGGATGAAGGGATGGGTGGGTGACAGGGGCAGGCTGGGGATTGGTGCAGATGGAGGGATGGTGGGTGACAGGGGCAGGCTGGGGATTGGTGCAGATGGAGGGATGGTGGGTGACAGGGGCAGGCTGGGGATTGGTGTAGATGGAGGGATGGGTTGGTGACAGGGGCAGGATGGGGATTGGTGCAGATGAAGGGGTGGGTGGGTGACAGGGGCAGGCTGGGGATTGGTGCAGATGGAGGGATGGGTGGGTGACAGTGGCAGGCTGGGTATAGGTGTGGATGAAGGGATGGGTGGGTGACAGTGGCAGGCTGGGGATTGGTGCAGATGGAGGGATGGGTGGGTGACAGTGGCAGGCTGGGTATAGGTGTGGATGAAGGGATGGGTGGGTGACAGTGGCAGGCTGGGTATAGGTGTGGATGAAGGGATGGGTTGGTGACAGTGGCAGGCTGGGGATTGGTGCAGATGGAGGGATGGGTGGGTGACAGTGGCAGGCTGGGTATAGGTGTGGATGAAGGGATGGGTAGGTGACAGTGGCAGGCTGGGGATTGGTGCAGATGGAGGGATGGTGGGTGACAGGGGCAGGCTGGGGATTGGTGTAGATGGAGGGATGGGTGGGTGACAGGGGCAGGCTGGGGATTGGTGCAGATGGAGGGATGGGTGGGTGACAGTGGCAGGCTGGGGATTGGTGCAGATGGAGGGATGGGTGGGTGACAGTGGCAGGCTGGGTATAGGTGTGGATGAAGGGATGGGTGGGTGACAGTGGCAGGCTGGGTATAGGTGTGGATAAAGGGATGGGTGGGTGACAGTGGCAGGCTGGGTATAGGTGTGGATAAAGGGATGGGTGGGTGACAGGGGCAGGCTGGGGATTGGTGTGGATGAAGGGATGGTGGGTGACAGGGGCAGGCTGGGGATTGGTGCAGATGGAGGGATGGTGGGTGACAGGGGCAGGCTGGGGATTGGTGCAGATGGAGGGATGGGTGGGTGACAGTGGCAGGCTGGGTATAGGTGTGGATAAAGGGATGGGTGGGTGACAGGGGCAGGCTGGGGATTGGTGTAGATGGAGGGATGGGTGGGTGACAGGGGCAGGCTGGGGATTGGTGCAGATGGAGGGATGGGTGGGTGACCGGGGCAGGCTGGGGATTGGTGCAGATGGAGGGATGGTGGGTGACAGGGGCAGGGTGGGGATTGGTGCAGATGGAGGGATGGGTGGGTGACAGGGGCAGGCTGGGGATTGGTGCAGATGGAGGGATGGGTGGGTGACAGGGGCAGGCTGGGGATAGATGCAGATGGAGGGATGGTGGGTGACAGGGGCAGGCTGGGGATTGTGGCAGATGGAGAAATGGGTGGGTGACAGTGGCAGGCTGGGTATAGGTGTGGATGAAGGGATGGGTGGGTGACAGTGGCAGGCTGGGTATAGGTGTGGATGAAGGGATGGGTGGGCGACAGTGGCAGGCTGGGTATAGGTGTGGATGAAGGGATGGGTGGGTGACAGTGGCAGGCTGGGTATAGGTGTGGATGAAGGGATGGGTGGGTGACAGTGGCAGGCTGGGGATTGGTGCAGATGGAGGGATGGGTGGGTGACAGTGGCAGGCTGGGTATAGGTGTGGATGAAGGGATGGGTGGGTGACAGTGGCGGGCTGGGTATAGGTGTGGATGAAGGGATGGGTGGGTGACAGGGGCAGGCTGGAGATTGGTGTGGATGAAGGGATGGGTGGGTGACAGGGGCAGGCTGGGGATTGGTGTGGATGAAGGGATGGGTGGGTGACAGGGGCAGGCTGGGGATTGGTGCAGATGGAGGGATGGGTGGGTGACTGGGGCAGGGTGGGGATTGGTGCAGATGGAGGGATGGTGGGTGACAGGGGCAGGCTGGGTATAGGTGTGGATGAAGGGATGGGTGGGTGACAGGGGCAGGCTGGGGATTGGTGTGGATGAAGGGATGGGTGGGTGACAGGGGCAGGCTGGGGATTGGTGTGGATGAAGGGATGGGTGGGTGACAGGGGCAGGGTGGGGATTGGTGCAGATGGAGGGATGGGTGGGTGACTGGGGCAGGGTGGGGATTGGTGCAGATGGAGGGATGGTGGGTGACAGGGGCAGGCTGGGGATTTGTGCAGATGGAGGGATGGGTGGGTGACAGTGGCAGGCTGGGTATAGGTGTGGATGAAGGGATGGGTGGGTGACAGTGGCAGGCTGGGTATAGGTGTGGATAAAGGGATGGGTGGGTGACAGGGGCAGGCTGGGTATAGGTGTGGATAAAGGGATGGGTGGGTGACAGGGGCAGGCTGGGGATTGATGTGGATGAAGGGATGGGTGGGTGACAGGGGCCGGCTGGGGATTGGTGCAGATGGAGAGATGGTGGGTGACAGGGGCAGGCTGGGGATTGGTGCAGATGGAGGGATGGGTGGGTGACAGTGGCAGGCTGGGTATAGGTGTGGATAAAGGGATGGGTGGGTGACAGGGGCAGGCTGGGGATTGTGGCAGATGGAGGGATGGGTAGGTGACAGTGGCAGGCTGGGTATAGGTGTGGATGAAGGGATGGGTGGGTGACCTTGGCAGGCTGGGTATAGGTGTGGATGAAGGGATGGGTGGGTGACAGTGGCAGGCTGGGGATTGGTGCAGATGGAGGGATGGGTGGGTGACAGTGGCAGGCTGGGTATAGGTGTGGATGAAGGGATGGGTGGGTGACAGGGGCAGGCTGGGGATTGGTGTGGATGAAGGGATGGGTGGGTGACAGGGGCAGGCTGGGGATTGGTGCAGATGGAGGGATGGGTGGGTGACAGTGGCAGGCTGGGTATAGGTGTGGATGAAGGGATGGGTGGGTGACAGTGGCAGGCTGGGTATAGGTGTGGATGAAGGGATGGGTAGGTGACAGTGGCAGGCTGGGTATAGGTGTGGATGAAGGGATGCTTGGGTGACAGTGGCAGGCTGGGGATTGGTGCAGATGGAGGGATGGGTGGGTGACAGTGGCAGGCTGGGGATTGGTGCAGATGGAGGGATGGGTGGGTGACAGTGGCAGGCTGGGTATAGGTCTGGATGAAGGGATGGGTGGGTGACAGGGGCAGGCTGGGGATTGGTGTGGATGAAGGGATGGGTGGGTGACAGTGGCAGGCTGGGTATAGGTGTGGATGAAGGGATGGGTGGGTGACAGGGGCAGGCTGGGGATTGGTGTAGATGGAGGGATGGGTGGGTGACAGGGGCAGGCTGGGGATTGGTGCAGATGGAGGGATTGGTGGGTGACAGGGGCAGGCTGGGTATAGGTGTGGATAAAGGGATGGGTGGGTGACAGGGGCAGGCTGGGGATTGGTGTAGATGGAGGGATGGGTGGGTGACAGGTGCAGGCTGGGGATTGGTGCAGATGGAGGGATGGTGGGTGACAGGGGCAGGCTGGGGATTGTGGCAGATGGAGGGATGGGTAGGTGACAGTGGCAGGCTGGGTATAGGTGTGGATGAAGGGATGGGTGGGTGACAGTGGCAGGCTGGGTATAGGTGTGGATGAAGGGATGGGTGGGTGACAGTGGCAGGCTGGGGATTGGTGCAGATGGAGGGATGGGTGGATGACAGTGGCAGGCTGGGTATAGGTGTGGATGAAGGGATGGGTGGGTGACAGGGGCAGGCTGGGGATTGGTGTGGATGAAGGGATGGGTGGGTGACAGGGGCATGCTGGGGATTGGTGTGGATGAAGGGATGGGTGGGTGACAGGGGCAGGCTGGGGATTGGTGCAGATGGAGGGATGGGTGGGTGACAGTGGCAGGCTGGGTATAGGTGTGGATGAAGGGATGGGTGGGTGACAGTGGCAGGCTGGGGATTGGTGCAGATGGAGGGATGGGTGGGTGACAGTGGCAGGCTGGGTATAGGTGTGGATGAAGGGATGGGTGGGTGACAGGGGCAGGCTGGGTATAGGTGTGGATGAAGGGATGGGTGGGTGACAGTGGCAGGCTGGGGATTGGTGCAGATGGAGGGATGGTGGGTGACAGGGGCAGGCTGGGTATAGGTGTGGATGAAGGGATGGGTGGGTGACAGGGGCAGGCTGGGGATTGGTGTGGATGAAGGGATGGGTGGGTGACAGGGGCAGGCTGGGGATTGGTGCAGATGGAGGGATGGGTGGGTGACAGTGGCAGACTGGGGATTGGTGCAGATGGAGGGATGAGTGGGTGACAGGGGAAGGCTGGGGATTGGTGCAGATGGAGGGATGGTGGGTGACAGTGGCAGGCTGGGGATTGGTGCAGATGGAGGGATGAGTGGGTGACAGTGGCAGGCTGGGTATAGGTGTGGATGAAGGGATGGGTGGGTGACAGTGGCAGGCTGGGTATAGGTGTGGATGAAGGGATGGGTGGGTGACAGGGGCAGGCTGGGGATTGGTGCAGATGGAGGGATGAGTGGGTGACAGGGGCAGGCTGGGTATAGGTGTGGATGAAGGGATGGGTGGGTGACAGTGGCAGGCTGGGTATAGGTGTGGATGAAGGGATGGGTGGGTGACAGTGGCAGGCTGGGTATAGGTGTGGATGAAGGGATGGGTGGGTGACAGGGGTAGGCTGGGGATTGGTGCAGATGGAGGGATGGGTGGGTGACAGTGGCAGACTGGGGATTGGTGCAGATGGAGGGATGAGTGGGTGACAGGGGAAGGCTGGGGATTGGTGCAGATGGAGGGATGGTGGGTGACAGTGGCAGGCTGGGGATTGGTGCAGATGGAGGGATGAGTGGGTGACAGTGGCAGGCTGGGTATAGGTGTGGATGAAGGGATGGGTGGGTGACAGTGGCAGGCTGGGTATAGGTGTGGATGAAGGGATGGGTGGGTGACAGTGGCAGGCTGGGTATAGGTGTGGATGAAGGGATGGGTGGGTGACAGGGGCAGGCTGGGGATTGGTGTGGATGAAGGGATGGGTTGGTGACAGGGGCAGGATGGGGATTGGTGCAGATGGAGGGATGGGTGGGTGACAGTGGCAGGCTGGGGATTGGTGCAGATGGAGGGATGGGTGGGTGACAGTGGTAGGCTGGGGATTGGTGCAGATGGAGGGATGGGTGGGTGACAGGGGCAGGCTGGGGATTGGTGCAGATGGAGGGATGGGTGGGTGACAGTGGCAGGCTGGGGATTGGTGCAGATGGAGGGATGGGTGGGTGACAGTGGTAGGCTGGGGATTGGTGCAGATGGAGGGATGGGTGGGTGACTGGGGCAGGGTGGGGATTGGTGCAGATGGAGGGATGGTGGGTGACAGGGGCAGGCTGGGGATTTGTGCAGATGGAGGGATGGGTGGGTGACAGGGGCAGGCTGGGTATAGGTGTGGATGAAGGGATGGGTGGGTGACAGGGGCAGGCTGGGGATTGGTGTGGATGAAGGGATGGGTGGGTGACAGGGGCAGGCTGGGGATTGGTGCAGATGGAGGGATGGGTGGGTGACTGGGGCAGGGTGGGGATTGGTGCAGATGGAGGGATGGTGGGTGACAGGGGCAGGCTGGGGATTGGTGTGGATGAAGGGATGGGTGGGTGACAGTGGCAGGCTGGGGATTGGTGCAGATGGAGGGATGGGTGGGTGACTGGGGCAGGCTGGGGATTGGTGCAGATGGAGGGATGGGTGGGTGACTGGGGCAGGCTGGGGATTGGTGCAGATGGAGGGATGGGTGGGTGACAGTGGCAAGCTGGGTATAGGTGTGGATGAAGGGATGGGTGGGTGACAGTGGCAGGCTGGGTATAGGTGTGGATGAAGGGATGGGTGGGTGACAGTGGCAGGCTGGGTATAGGTGTGGATGAAGGGATGGGTGGGTGACAGTGGCAGGCTGGGTATAGGTGTGGATAAAGGGATGGGTGGGTGACAGGGGCAGGCTGGGGATTGGTGTGGATGAAGGGATGGGTGGGTGACAGGGGCAGGCTGGGGATTGGTGTGGATGAAGGGATGGGTGAGAACGGCAGGCTGGGGATAAGTGTGAATGGAGGGATAAGTGTCAGGGGCAGGCTGGGGATAGATGCTGACAGAGGGTTGGGTGGGTGTCGGGGGCAGGCTGGGGATAAGTGTGAATGGAGGGTTAAGTGTCAGGGACAGGCTGGGGATAGATGCTGACAGAGGGTTGGGTGGGTGTCAGGGGCGGGCTGGGGATAAGTGTGAATGGAGGGTTAAGTGTCAGGGGCAGGCTGGGGATAGATGCTGACAGAGGGTTGGGTGGGTGTCAGGGGCGGGCTGGGGATAAGTGTGAATGGAGGGTTAAGTGTCAGGGGCAGGCTGGGGATAGATGCTGACAGAGGGTTGGGTGGGTGTCAGGGGCAGGCTGGGGATAAGTGTGAATGGAGGGTTAAGTGTCGGGGGCAGGCTGGGGATAAGTGTGAATGGAGGGTTAAGTGTCAGGGGCAGGCTGGGGATAGATGCTGACAGAGGGTTGGGTGGGTGTCGGGGGCAGGCTGGGGATAAGTGTGAATGGAGGGATAAGTGTCAGGGGCAGGCTGGGGATAGATGCTGACAGAGGGTTGGGTGGGTGTCGGGGGCAGGCTGGGGATAAGTGTGAATGGAAAGGATAAGTGTCAGGGGCAGGCTGGGGATAGATGCTGACAGAGGGTTGGGTGGGTGTCAGGGGCGGGCTGGGGATAAGTGTGAATGGAGGGATAAGTGTCAGGGGCAGGCTGGGGATAGATGCTGACAGAGGGTTGGGTGGGTGTCAGGGGCGGGCTGGGGATAAGTGTGAATGGAGGGATAAGTGTCAGGGGCAGGCTGGGGATAGATGCTGACAGAGGGTTGGGTGGGTGTCGGGGGCAGGCTGGGGATAAGTGTGAATGGAGGGATAAGTGTCAGGGGCAGGCTGGGGATAGATGCTGACAGAGGGTTGGGTGGGTGTCAGGGGCGGGCTGGGGATAAGTGTGAATGGAGGGTTAAGTGTCAGGGGCAGGCTGGGGATAAGTGTGAATGGAGGGATAAGTGTCAGGGGCAGGCTGGGGATAAGTGTAGATGGAGAAATGTCTGGGTGAGAGGAGCCGGTTGGGATATGTGCAGCCATACTGCCAAAATATCTGCCACCCATCCCCCCCCCACATTTTAAACCTACACAGGTGTAAAAATACAATATTTTTTGTCTTGTTAATAAAAATTAACAAGACTTTGCCGAAAAGATTTTAAAATAGACCAAAACCCAAGGTTTCAATATCCCGGGTTTTGGTCTGTCCCATAGGGCACCCCAGTTTGGGATGCCCCACTGTGTGAAATCCCTGGGATAGCCTGCTTTTCTTACCTTTCCTCAAGCACATGGCGCATGCGTGGCAGGAGATGGCGTCACTCGCATCCTTCAGCTATGCGTGGGGACACGCCAGCCAATCAGTTATGGTGGGCATGACCACATACACCCAGTAAAAGATGCGAGTAATGCTGCTGCCTTCCACACATGTGCTGTCGGCTTGTTGGCGAGGCTAAAGTTTTTAGACAGTTGGGCATCTCAAATCAGGATGCCCCAGGGATAGGGAATCAGTTCAGGCTTTTTAGGCTTTTGATCCACTTTAAAGCAGAACAAAACCCACCAACAACCGCCCTGGAATCTAAAAGAAACTAGGGCCGGCCACTGGCTTTTCCCCAGGGCATCCCAAATCAGGTTGCCCCACTGTGTGACCCCTCCAGGGCACCACTCATCACTTCTTCTACCTTTTAACAATGGCTGTGCGGGCTCTTATCCAATGAGAGCCATGTGCCAACCTGCCTTAAACCTGTTTGGCACAACACACTGCATATATTTTGTGAACCAAACGTTTTGACTTTCTTTTAGTACAGTATGTTTATAAAATTGCTTAAAAGTATTAAAAACTAGAATAGAAAAACTTTTGGGGGCATTTGGTGGACCCTCGGTGTGTCGGCTCCAAGGCAAAAGCAAGGCATGTCAACATCCGAGTGAACACGTGTACCAGTTCTCCCTGGCCAATGCCCCCCAAATGCTCAATACTTATTGCTGCTTTGTGCCTTTTAGGCAACCACACCTTCCTCTGGGTCTGTAAGGACATGAAAACAGATGTTAGAACAAGGCTTATGTGTGATGTGTGTTCCTGCTCCTGTAGTGGTCAGCTTGTATTTGGATGAGTCCTCCAAGTGTCCAGCCTCGGGTGGCCTCATTGCGGTGTTTTTGCTCTGGTCTGACAAGTCTGTATGGAAACAGGTCCACAAAACACCAGTACTTAGCATATATGTCCTTGGGAGCTTCTTGCTTGACCTGTGTGTTTTTTTTCTGGTCTCCAGTCTGACTGATCTGACTCCCTGCCCACCTGGGGCTCCTCCTCTTCATCTGCAAAAAACTCCCCAACTACTTTTCGCCATGTAAGATGCACCTGCCCATAAGACGCACCTAGGATTTTGAGGAGGAAAATAAGAAAAAAAATATTCTAAGCCAAATGTGCTAAAACACCCCATTACAGGCAATGTGGCATTCCCCCATCCCATTCCCCATGGGCAGTGTAGCGTCCCCCCATCCCATTCCTAATGGGCAGTGTGGCATTCTCCCCTCCCATTCTCATAGGCAAGGTTCGGGATACCCCCATCCCATTCCCATAGGCAGTGTGGGATGCCCCCTTCCATTCCCATAGGTAGTGTTTGGGATGACCCCATCCTATTTCCATAGGCAGAGTGGGATGCCCCCATTCCCATAGGCAGTGTGGGATGCCCCAATCCCATTCCCATAGGCAGTGTGGCATTTCCCCCTCCCATTCCCATAGGCAGTGTGGCATCCCCCCTCCCATTCCCCATATAGGCAGTGTGGCATCCCCCCTCCCATTCCCCATATAGGCAGCGTGGCATTACCCCTCCCATTCCCCATATAGGCAGTGTGGCATCCCCCCTCCCATTCCCCATATAGGCAGTGTGGCATCCCCCCTCCTATTCCCCATATAGGCATTGCAGCATCCCCCCATTCCCACATCGGCAGTGTGGCATCCCCCCATTCCCATACAGGCAGTGTGGCACCCCCTCGCATTCCCATGTAAGTAGTGTGGCATTTCCATCCCCCTCCCATTCCCCATAGGCAAAAGTAAAAAAAGAAAGAAAAAGTAAACTCACCTTTTAATCCTCCCCACTGTCTTCACACATAGACAAACTCGGCTTGGTATAATGGTGGGCGTGGCAGTGCGCACTGTCCCTGCCACTTCTCCACGCGCCAGCAGGACAGAGACACCCGGATTTAAACAGCGGTGGGCGTGGCCACACCCACCGCTATACTAAGGCGGGTGTTTACTCTGTGTGCTGGCATCGCAGAGAGTGTGGTGGAGGCCCCTGGGCACAAAGTCTGGTGGAGACCCTCCACATAGTAATCTTATTAACTTTTTTTTACCTCGGTGGTCCTAATATTTGTGCTTTGCCTGCCATTATCCATCATGGCGCTGGCAAGTAGAGGGAAAGCAGACTTGTTATAGATCATGACACACCTGTCACTGGCCTTCACACCCCAGTATGATTGCAAACTTCTCGCTGTATCATTGCGATAAGCAGCAGCCAATAGGCATGCTGCGGGCAGGGCTACATTTACAGATGAACAAAACCCAGTCATTTCACTATCCTGGGTTTTATCCTCTCCTATCTTTCTTTCCTTATTCCAATTTGGGATGCCCTGCTGTGTGAAACCCGTCGGTTTTGCTGAAATTCTTACCTGGCGATCCCATGTCACATACGCAGACTCTCCTACAATCAGATTTCCTAGCTGTGCATAGAACTGCTTCACAGCATTCAACATCATCTCCACTCCTTCCACCCTGTGTTCACCCACCTGCAGCCATCTAAGAATACTTGGCATGATTAGTGCTAGAACATGAAATACCATCCGAGGCCTGCACATGCATAGCACCCAACTTATGAAAGCAAGAGTGCACCGTGGCATTTTTTTACCATTAAGCCACACCCCCTAGCCATGCCCATAAAGGGAAACACCACCTAAGAATTACATAATTATAAAAATTCGGGCAAGCTCCTGTGCACACACGCATGCAATAGTGTGATGGTATGAGAGAAGAGAGAAAGACAAAAGAAAGGAAGATAAAGGAGAAAGGGGAGAAAGAAAGAGAGAGGGGGCATATGGTGAGGAACAGAGAAAAAGAAAGTAAGAGAAACAAAAGGAGAAAGTTAGGAGGAAGGGAGGAAGAGTAAATATAGAAAAGGAGAGGAAAAAAAGAAAATGAGAAAGAGAGAGAAATGAAAATAAAAAGAAGGAAGAGAGGGAAAACAGTGGGGGACATAATGAAAAAGAGAGAGAGAGAGAGCTGGGATAAAGAATAGATAGAAAGAATGTATAGTAATCGTAAGTGAAAGAAAATAGAAAGGAAGAAGAAGGGAAAGGGGAGCGAGAAAGAAAGAAATAAAAAAAAAAAAGAGAGAGAAGAGACAGGAAATAGAGAAGAAGTGAGGAAGGAAAGAGGAGAGGAGGAATGGAATAAGAAGAGAAACTGGGAGAGAAAGAAAAGAAGGAGAAAAGGAAGTGAAAACTAAAGAGAGAAGAGCAAGGACAGGGAATAAGAAAGAGAAGGGGGAGTGAAAGAACAAAAGGAAGGAAGGAGGCAGTAGAAGGAATAGAAGAAAAGTTGAGAAAGAGATAGAATAAAGTGTGGTGGAGAGAGAGAAGAAGGGAGGAAGTGGGAAAAATTAGAAAGAACACAGTGAGGAATCCGGGGAGGGAGGGAGAAAGAGAAGGAAGGAAGAGACAGATAAAAGAAGCAAGAAATGACATGGAAAGGAAAGCAGGTAAAAAGAAAGAGAAAGAGGGAGAGAGATGGGGAAGGAAGAGAGAAAGAAAAAGGAGGGCAATGATAAAGTGAGAGAGGGAAGAAGAGGGAGACAATAGAAAGGAAACAGAGAATAAAAGTGATTGAGGAAGACCGGACACACCTAAAATATTACCTCCTTCCCCCATGGGACTTTTCTCCCCTTTACTGTTGTGTCCAGCCAGTCTGAGACCTCCATGATGCTGATGTCACAGAGCAGGGGGAGGGGATGCGAGAATATCCTCACTCTGCGAGCCCCCTCCCCTGTGCAGTCTTGTGGAATGTCCCAGGTGTCCCGTGAATGTCCCGGGACACTTGGGGGTTATGCACATGTGCTGTGGGATTGCTGGATCAAGGTGAGTATAGGAAGCACCAGGGAGGTTTCACACATTGGGGCATCCAAAAACAATATGCCCTGAGGGGAGGGCAGAGGATTTTGACCTGCTTTAAAGGGAGAGTCTATCATGTCAGACTTTTTAAACAAACTCTAAACCAGAAATACAGTGTCCTGCTCAGGTTGAAATCAGGGTGACAAGTCTGTTACTCAAGATCTCCAGTGTTCTGGCAGACAACAAACTGAAGCATTGAGCTCCTGCCATGGGCTGTGGAAAAAAGACAAGATTTTTTTAACCCTCTCTAATCCTGCAGAGTGCAGAGAGGGGGGGAAAGGGACAGAGATGGGATCAGGAAATGTAGCTGTTATGCTGACTTTACAGCTGCTTTAATTAAAAATAAGAAATAATTAGGATTAAAGTGGACAATACCCAGGTTTTTCACTTACCCAGGTTTTGGTCTTATTTAATATGTTTTATATGATTCCCCCATGATTGCCAGAATTCTTACCTGCTCCATGCTCCCACAGCACATGTGCAGGCTCGCATCCAAGGAGAATAGATTGCATCACCTCTACTCTGAATGGACAGGATGCCTGGGTCCGGTCACTTCCCTTCAGCTATGTGCATCCACACCAGTCATTCTATTTTATGGCTGGTGTAAGCTTGCACAGCTGGTGAAGGGAAGTGGGGGATGGTGCAACCCACACATGTGCCGTGGGATCCCTGGCTCAGTAACTATACCAAGCAAATCGGGGTGATTCACAAAGTGGGGCATCCCAAATCTGGATGGGGCCAACAGTTTAGTTCTGCTTGAAAGTAGAAAAAACTAATGAATATGCTATTTAACAAGTGAGATACTATTCAAATTATAGATACAGTGTATCTGCAGTAACTTGTAAATTATGTAAAGGTACTGTATATGATGAGGATGGTAGAGGATGGTAAAGGATGGGGGAGGATGGGAAAGATGCAGAGGTTGGAAATAGGAGAAAGAGGGGAGTGGGAGGCAGAGACACAGGAGACAGAGTGATTTCTTTATTATTTATTTATACCTTGCTGGATTTTTACAGTAGAATGCTTCACCATTCCAAAAACCAAAGAGAGGGGCTAGCAACTGCCTACAAATCCCACCAGGCAATAAAGGGTGCAGAGTCTAGCATCTGCTAATGGAAGAGCTGAGGTGGGTGTCCCGCAGCCAGCTTATCTGGGAAAAGCTGTCACACATGTAGCCGGCTACCTCTGATAGATAAGGGCGCATTTACTTCACAGAGCTCTGGGAGAGTCCATGATGAGGAACCAGGGCCCAATTATGAGGGAGACACAAGGGGCCTGCTCCCTGGTGCCTCCACCACTTGCCCTGCAAAGGGGGCCACCACCAACCTCTGGGTTATGGCCTGGTCCAGGAGGCTTTCAGTCTTTGGTCTGACAGGCAACTATTGGTGGCAGTGGCCCCCAGTGCCCGGGAAAGCCTTTTTTTGATCTTGCAAACCTGCAGCCAAAGCCACCACAGGGCAGGATGGAGAGTCTAGAACAATAAAACTGCTATTAGCAACGCTGCAGGGATGGGTGGGTGCAGAGCTGGCAATCAGCGGCTGCTCACTGCACATAAGCCACCAAGCACAGCCAGCTCAATGCAGGGGAACTGTTTTCTTCTGGGCGACTACACTACTCCCCACCCCAAATGGAAAACAGAAGTTCCCCAGCAGCATATAACTGCACAAGGATGGCACAAGGGACTCGCTCTGACATTCCAGTATGTAGGTGGGCAGTAGGTAGGCAGACAACCACCAAGTTACTTGTCTGGACTATTATTTAGAATGAAAAAAATACTGTAACTGAGACCTCCACCAGATTTTGTGCCCAGGGGCCTCCACCAAACTTAATCTGGCCTTGTGTGGAAGGCAGAGGGGTACATAGGGGATGTTCTCTCAAAAAGACAGGTGCCTTTCAAGCCATCACACATCTTCTAGGCAACCTAAAATGCCATATGAAGGAAACCTACCAGTAATACTACAATGCCCAATTCTGCCAGGGCCCTATTAGTAAGAATGCTGCTCCACTGGTGGTGCACCCCCACTAGGGCAAGTGTTGGAGACCCTGGGGCACGCGCCTCTGGGGCTCTCCTTTTAATCCAGCCCTGGGTATATGCACCACTGAGTTGGTGCCTGATGTTACTCCAAACCTCACCTAGGTAACCTGGCAGATCCAGCTCGCCACTCTTACTGTTGGATTTGCTTTGCTGACACAGCTTGGCAACCTGGTGGACCCAGCTCCCAAGCCCGCTAGTACTGCCGTATTGGAGTCACTGATGCACCTAGGCAAAGTGGCTGAGCCAGCTCTCCTGTCTGCCATTACTAATGTATTTCAAGGTCCGGTGGCTTGTTCCTATCTGCTCCTGCAACAGTCCCACATACCCATCTAACTACATCCCCTACAAACAGGCAAGTGTGGTACATGTGACAGTATATGTATGGCTGACAGCATTTTAACTTTGGCACATTGGGGTGGAACACTGATGGTGTTGGTCTCACATCTTGGCCTTCAACAGGCAGCCAGGTGCCTTGGTTCATATGCTGCTCCGCGGGGTTGAAGAGGGTAAGTGCCATGTTGTTGGTTCTCTTCCATCTTCAAGCTGCGTAATGTACCCCTGGCCGACGCGCCCCAGAGCTGACGCACCCCAGCGGGTTTCTGGAAGTGTGTCCAACGTACATGAGCCTGTGCCAGGCCTGTGCTGGCCTGTTAAATAAGCTCTCAATTGTTACCCAATTAACCACCCAGCACACACCTGACCCCTGGACTTTGATGGCATAATTTTGGATTCACTATGCCAAAAGCTACAGTAAACACCATTGCATCCCCCATAGTCCAGAAGCCCCAGCACCTGGCCAGGGCAATGCAGTCCAAACCCCAGGCACCACTACTTGTCCCTCAGTACTCCCCTGCTGCCAATCACACTACCCACACTGAACGGGTCACCCGCAGAAGTGTGGCCCAGCAGCAGCAGGAGAACCACACCCAGGACTCCCGGGGCTCCCACCACACCCACCAGTCGGGACACCAGAGCCCAGTGCAGACCCACAGCAGAGCCCAAGGTGGAGCAGCAGAGCCACAGCCGGGGGTGCTCATTCCTCTGCCAGCAGCCTGCTCACTACCCTTCAGGGCCTTGGAGTGGGCACAGTGGCTCGGCATCCCAAGCCCAGACCAAACCCCAGACAGCAGCATCAGCCAGAATCTTAGTGGTCAATTCATGGATGCCCAGTTGGAGGCCCTTTTGAACGTGATCTCCCAACAACTTTGCCAGACTGACTGGGGCCCAGTTCCACACTACCACAAAAGTGAAGTGTAATAACCTGTGGGAATAGATGGCAATGTCACTATTGCATGGTTGGAGGCCAAGGATGGGAAGCAGGTCATCAAAAAATGGGATTATCTGAAAACTGCGGTCCAGAGAAAAATCAACGTGAGACAGGATATGTGTTGAGGGCCAAGAGAGCTGCTTCTGGGTCACACATTGGACCACTCAGAACCTCGTCCATTTGTGTTTAGTCTTAGGTTGCAAACTGTTGGAAGACTCCACAAAACAATTGAGTTTACCCATGCAGAGGAGCTGATACATGGAATGCTGCACCCTGACACCTATCAGAGGTGTCCTCCCCCGGACGGGGAGGAAGCAAACACAAACAGTTGGCCCAAACATGAGTGGCCCTATGCACGCACCGACAGCAAGTGCTTACCTGGGACACTCACCTGGGCAAACTAGCACCCAGATGGGGTTATCTACAATTGTAATGACAAACTGCCAATGTAATAGCTTGCAATGGTGTGGTGGGCACAACTCTAAAAACAGCAACGAGCATTTGCTGTTTAGGGGAGCAAAACAACGACTAGCATAAAGAGAGGCAAGAAGGAGGACCAATAAGCATCTAAACATACTGAAACATATATTCCTGTGCCACAGAAGGCAAAAGAGCCACATGCGGGCAAACAATGGTGTAAAATAAATCGTTGGTGGCACACTCTTATTGAAGCATTAAATGTCAAGCTTTAATTAGTAAATATCATGGGTGCTGCCTAATAGAATAATTTCTCACATCCCATAGACCAAATATCATTAGAAATTCAGGCGCACGCCATTATGCTAAAAAAATGTTTTTACTTTTTTATTCTGCAATTATGACCCATATTGACTTCATACAGGCAGGGATAACATAGTACATTATCTCAAAACAATATATTTACAAAGGTGCATACACATTTACTGTAGGCAATCTCTTATTTGTTTGCAAACTCTGTCTGTGGTCTCTAGCACGGCAGCTGTCTCATATGATCTAGCACAAGCTAATAAATAGGCAATAGAAACAATTGTATCCACAGTGTGAGTTCACTCACATTTAAGAGAGATTCCAGATTCTGATGCATTGGCCCTTATTTAACAAGGGATAGCGCCAGGTAGCGAATGGTGAGCGAACGGTAATGACGGTCACCGCCACGAGAACGCCGGCTCCCCTCCGCAATCACACATTTATCAAGCCGATCCTGCTTAGCGACTGACAGAGCGCCAGATAGCGAATCATTCATCATTATTCCAGCCTCACCCCACAGCGCCAGTGAGCGACCTTGAACAGCGACAGGTATGACCTCTCGCTACCTGGCGCTCTCCAATGCATTTCAATGGAACAATCTTTAAATATTCATAATTAATTGTTATTAATGTTTTTTTTTTTTTTAAATGTCAAAAATTCTGTGACCACTTCTGCAATGTTAGATATTTTTTTTTTTTTTAAGGTTAAAAAAAAAAAAAAATTGTGCAGAATTGATATTACAGGTCTGATATTAATGTATTCATATTACAAAATGTTTTGAAAAACATGTTTTTTGTTTTTTTTTTCAAAAAATATGGTTGTTTGGGGGTTAAAAAACTACTTTTAACCCATCGACGCCAGCGCTCTGGGGTTTAAACAAGCATTTCACAGCGCGATAATTTTTTGAGCGTGGTTTGTTAATGAATATGCTGGGAGCCGTTCGCTATGGCCATTCGTACAGCGCGGAACCTGTCAAACAGCGACTCCTAACCCCGTATTCAACATTACCGCACACCGACTGAGTCGCTGTCAACAGCCGAACAACGGCCAAGCACAGCGAATACTAGCGTGCACTGTGAAAATAATGCTACTGTCGCTCATCTGTCGCTACCTGGCGCTATTAATGAATCGGCCTCATTGTATCTTTAACATATGTAACAGAGTATTACATCAGCTCCTAGGAGCGCTCCTCGCTACAAACTGCAGTAAATGTTAGCTTGGTCAGCATGACATAAGTGCTGTAGCTTACATACACAGATTCAAACAGTGATTAAATGCCAAGATAAGCTTTAGTATTCATTTATCCATACATAAACGCATAGTAAGTGCGAGGAAATGTACATAGCAGATAAGAAGCATTTTACCCAGAGTTGTATAATATAGCATAGGTGGGGGCAATCCTCCCACGTTCCGGGGATCACGTCCCCTTTCTCAAGGAATGGTGCCCCCAGCCATGGCCGCATCTTTGAGTAAAGCTTCTCGAGAGAGGCGGTTCAGTCTGGTCAGTTCGAACACCTGTTGATCGGACATCCGATCGACATCCAGTGAATGGCAGGTACACCTAAGCTCCGGAAGGTACAAGGTAAGCAGCCCATGGCACTGCAGATGCTCCTGGGCTTCGTGATACTGTGCATTGTCAGTTATGTCAGTTGAATCCAGGCAGCAGCATGGCTGAGATGCTGGGAGAGGAAGTGCCATAATGGACATTACCTTTCTTTTGTGCCAGGCTGTTGGTCCAGTTTAACCCCTGCTGGCATATCAGCGTTTTCCCATACCATTCTACTTCAGTACAAAATCATTATTATCACACCTTGAAAAACTCCTGAGACAAAAAATCAAAGAGGTAGGTAAAGCATGAGCACTAGGTTGCAGGACTTCAGATCTCCTGAACTGTGGCCTGTGGTGTGTTGACTGGATCATATTTCAAACACAATGAAAGGACTAGGGTCAGAAAATGATAGACAGGACTTCATAGAGATAAAGTGTAATCCACACCCCTGGGTGGGGGAAAAGAAAACATGGCTACTGCACACGCTCTTGGTTTATATTCCACAGCCCCCCTGAGGCAAAAGGGCTGAGTAGAAGGAACCACCACACGCTGAATTATTCCAAAAACAAGTAAAGGCTTTATTTGCAATGCTTTACAGAAGTAGTCCATTAAACATTTTCAGTTACACATTTACAGGGTAACTATGAGTATAGCAAGGCCAAACAAGCATAAATTGTGGGTGCCACCCAACAAGAAACGCTCTATCCTGAAGACTTGCCCCAGGACTCTTAGTTCTGGGCCTTCCCCTGCGGTGGGCCCACAATAGCTATCAGGCTACAGCAGGAAAGTCTCTTCAGATTGCCAGCCAGACGCAGGCCAACCCACTGCACAGTCACTTTCTTTGGAGGCCTGCAAAGCTTTCTTTAGAAAAAAATGTGCAGGTAAATTGAATTGTATCTTCTATGTATGCCTGAATGCTAGGTAGGCTTTCTGTATGCTAGTAAATGATCATCATTAAGAGCTTGACTAAACAATTAGCCTTCTGCTCATGTCGAAGGTTTGGCTTTGCTTAATGTGAATATTTCACCAGGAAGGCTCAGGATGGCACACTAGAATTAATAGAAAAAAATCTAAAGTTGTTTTCTACAGAACATCAGGGGACAGAGAAACTTCAAAGATGACTTTCCAAGTACTATACCTTGGTAACTATGCCTTTCTCACCCCCCATTTATCCTGATATGCATACTTACCTAAAAATACTCACCTGCTCCTGCAGTCCTTTTCCTGCATAGAAGCCTAATTATGCAGATTTTGCTGCTGTGGCAGTGATTAGGAGAGAAAAGTGTCACTCAAGGCCTGGAAGCTCAACTGGGCCAGTTACAAAGTTACCCCCAACCCCATCACCCCCTCACTAAGCAAAACCTAAATTTCTGTAACTTACAACAAAGATCACTCCTGGATGGCTTCCGCCAAAATAGCTGCTTGCTCTGCCAAATTGACCTGCTATCTCAGACCCGAAACCCGAGAGGAGACCTGCCATAGCTAAACAGTGCTGTAACCGTATCACTGTCCAGCCCACCACATCTCCACCACCATCTCAATTTGTTCCCTTAACATGACATTAAACACGTAAATACCCAAAGCAAGAGATGCCTACTGATCCAGCTAAGAGCTTTGTTTGTGAAGAGGTGTGTGAATATAAAGTGATCTGAAGCCATTTTTCACCTTTAGAATGAATGAAAGAAATGAATGAAATAAGAAAGGACCACACAGCACTGTAACTAATCGAAAAAGAATGTATGTGCAAGCAACACAGTAACCCCAAGCAAATGGTAACAGACAAAGTATGAAAAGAAGGTGTAACTAAATGTGAGCAGGCCCCATCATGGCTCATATAGTAATCTTTTTTTTCTGTAATTTTAACTAAACTGGATACAACTAGACAACTAAAAAAATGCATAAAACAGCAAAAATGCAAAAACAGCATAGACAAATGATGCTTATTTTTCTGTAAATGATGCAATAAGAGCACAAATATAAGAATAAAGATCTAGAAACAAGAGTGATTGGCCCCTAAACGTTATGAGCTCTAATGTGAACGCAACCTTTGCACCCACTTTAGTTACACCCCCCATGAAAGTTGTGGCTGCACAAAAAAAAGTATAGAAAAAGCTGTCAGTCTCTACACGTACAGTGTGCACTGTCACTGCCATTGATGAATCGGTGCATGGCTGCACTGCTGTGCACAAAGCAGTGGCTTACTCAGGACAGGCATGGGCGCAAAGAGAGAGCTGTAAGTGCAGTGCCTCGTGCCGATCCATCAATGGCACCTGCGGCTGGCTGGTCTACACATGGGGAGAGTAACGGCTTTGTCCGAAACTGCAGGAGATAAGAAGTTTTTTTTGCTTTAAAGTGGGCCAACACCCAGGGGTGATCGGCCCGGGAATCTTATAGATCACCTCACACACCGCGGGACATCCGAGATCGGGATGTCCCGCGGGGTGTAACCCCCCCCAAAACCCCGAAAAACCTTACCTCTCCAGCCGCTGCTTCCGCCGCCGCCGCCTCACTCGCGCTCCTTTAGACATGCGCGCGCCCGCGCCGGCCATCTCTGAATGGCCGGCGCGGGCGCGCACACGTCAAGAGTGACGCGCGGGAGGCGGCGGCGGGCGCGATCCCTTGTCCGTCGACGGGCGTCACTTGTCCGTCGGCGGGCATTGGACAGCGCACTCACGTGGGAGCGTGGAGAGGTGAGTTTTCGGGGTGTTTGGGGGGGTTTCAGGCAGCGGGGCACCCCAAATCGGGGTGCCCCGGGGAAGTGGACCAATACCCAGGATAGTCAAAATCCTGGGTGTTGGTCCACTTTAACAGGCTCAGCAGTGGGAGGGGGGTGGGAGGATTCTTCACACTGCATGTTATCAGGCGGGATTCTGCATGCTGCCTGCTACTGAGGATTGGGGGGGATCTGACACACTGCATGATATATGGGGGTTCTGCATGCTGCCTGCTACTGAGGATTGGGGGGAGGATCTGACACACTGCATGATATATGGGGGTTCTGCATGCTGCCTGCTACTGAGGATTGGGGGGGATCTGCCACACTGCATGATATATGTTCGATTCTGCATGCTGCCTGCTACTGAGGATTGGGGGGGATCTGCCACACTGCATGATGGATGGGGGATTCTGCATGCTGCCTGCTACTGAGGATTGGGGGGGATCTGCCACACTGCATGATATATGTTCGATTCTGCATGCTGCCTGCTACTGAGGATTGGGGGGGATCTGCCACACTGCATGATGGATGGGGGATTCTGCATGCTGCCTGCTACTGAGGATTGGGGGGGATCTGCAACACTGCATGATATATGGGGGTTCTGCATGCTGCCTGCTACTGAGGATTGGGGGGGATCTGCCACACTGCATGATGGATGGGGGTTCTGCATGCTGCCTGCTACTGAGGATTGGGGGGGGGGATCTGCCACACTGCATGATATATGGGGGATTCTGCATGCTGCCTGCTACTGAGGATTGGGGGGGATCTGCCACACTGCATGATATATGTCCGATTCTGCATGCTGCCTGCTACCGAGGATTGGGGGAGATCTGCCACACTGCATGATATATGGGGGTTCTGCATGCTGCCTGCTACTGAGGATTGGGGGAGATCTGCCACACTGCATGATATATGGGGGTTCTGCATGCTGCCTGCTACTGAGGATTGGGGGGGGATCTGACACACTGCATGATATATGGGGGTTCTGCATGCTGCCTGCTACTGAGGATTGGGGGGAGGATCTGCCACACTGCATGATATATGGGGGTTCTGCATGCTGCCTGCTACTGAGGATTGGGGGGGATCTGCCACACTGCATAATATATGGGGGGTTCTGCATGCTGCCTGCTACTGAGGATAGGGGGGGATCTGCCACACTGCATGATATATGTGGGATTCTGCATGCTGCCTGCTATTGAGGATTGGGGGGGGGGGGATCTGCCACACTGCATAATATATGGGGGGTTCTGCATGCTGCCTGCTACTGAGGATAGGGGGGGATCTGCCACACTGCATGATATATGGGGGATCTGCATGCTGCCTGCTACTGAGGATTGGGGGGATCTGCCACACTGCATGATATATGGGGGTTCTGCATGCTGTCTGCTACTGTGGATTGGGGGGGATCTGCCACACTGCATGATATATGGGGGACTCTGCCTGCTGCCTGCTACTGAGGATTGGGGGGGGGGGTCTGCCACACTGCATGATATATGGGGGTTCTGCATGCTGCCTGCTATTGAGGATTGGGGGTGTTCTGCCACACTGCATGATATATGGGGGATTCTGCATGCTGCCTGCTACTATTGGAAGTTGATGGGGTGTTACGCACCGGGTGCGAAGAAGTGGACCCGCAGGGTCTGCAGAACTGTTTTGGCAGATACCGCGTCAGGGGAGCGGAGTCTAAGGAGCCACTGGTTTTCACCAGAGCCCACCGCAAGGCGGGATGGTCTTGTGCGGCAGGTGACTCCCAGGTCGCTACCCCCCAACAGCGGCACAGTTCCACAAACTGCTGAAGTGACGTGCAGCAGAGACAAACAGTGGTCGGAGGAGAAGGTCGAGGTCAGGACTGGCAGCGCGGGTTCAGTAGCGGTGAGACAAGCCGAGGTCGGGACTGGCAGCGCGGGTTCAATAGCGGTGAGACAAGCCGAGGTCGGGACGGGCAGCACAGGTTCGAAGGTCAATAGGAGAGCCGAGGTCATACACGAGGAATCAAGCAATACAGCGATAATCATTCAGGGAACAACACCGAAGATCCGGCACAGGAAGTAAGGCAGGGTTTAATTTATAGGAAGCGCAAAAAAGAGATTGGATGGCAGAGACCAATTAACAGGGCCTTGGCCCTTTAAATCTGGGGAGGTTGACGCGCGCGCCCCCTAGTGGCCGGGGACGTGCGCGCAGGGAAGACGGAACAGACACAGAAGGAGGAAGCCGGCGGCCATGCCGGTCAGAGGAGGAAGCGCGGGGACCAGGTAAGGGGGAACCGCAGCCAGGGGGGCCAGCAGCAGACGCCCGGATGGCGGTGAAGCGGGGAGCGCTGCAGGAAGGGGACGCAGCGCTCGCCCGAGGAGAGGCACGGAGGGGGGCGCTGCGCGGGGAAGACGCAGCGCTCGCCCTAACAGTACCCCCCCCCTTAGGTCTCCCCCTCTTTTTGGGACCGAGGAAGTTTGAAATAAGGCTCCGATCGAGGATATTCTCCTCAGGCTCCCAGGACCTCTCTTCAGGACCGCAATTCTCCCAATCCACTAGAAAGTATCGTCTCCCTCTGGATGTTTTGGAAGCCAGAATCTCTCTCACCGAGAAGGCATCTTCGGTACCCGCGACCGGAAGTGGCTCCAACGTTTTAGAAGAGAATCGATTAGTCGTCAGAGGTTTTAATAATGAAACATGAAAAGAGTTGGGAATACGTAAGGAGGCTGGCAAATGAAGTTTGTAACAGACCGGATTAATTTGTTGCTTGATCCTGTACGGCCCTAAATAGCGAGGGCCCAATTTATAACTGGGTATCTTGAAACGAATGTACTTGGCTGAAAGCCAAACTTTATCTCCAGGAGAGAAAACAGGAGCGATTCTCCTTCTTTTATTAGCGCTGCTCTTCATGCGGGTAGAGGCTAGAACAAGAGAATGTCGTGTTTCACGCCAGATAGAGGAAAAAAACTGTGTTAAGTCATCCACGGCGGGTACTCCCGACTGTGTAGGTAAGGGTAGAGGAGGCAAAGGTTGGCGGCCATAAACAATGAAGAATGGAGATTTCTTTGTGGCTTCAGAATCTTTGAAATTATAAGAGAACTCCGCCCATGGCAAGAGATCGACCCAGTCGTCTTGTCGGGCCGAAACAAAGTGACGTAGATATTGTCCTAGAACCTGATTGACCCTCTCCACTTGGCCGTTGGACTGGGGGTGGTAAGCCGAGGAAAAATCTAATTTCACCTTTAACTGAGTACAGAGAGCCCTCCAGAATTTTGAAACAAACTGAACTCCCCTGTCGGAGACAATATGGGAAGGAAGTCCATGGAGCCGAAAAATATGTTTAAAAAAGTTCTTAGCCAACTGAGGAGCGGATGGGAGTCCTGGAAGCGGAACGAAGTGCGCCATTTTTGAAAAACGATCCACAACAACCCAGATCACTGTATTGCCTTGAGATGGAGGAAGATCCGTGATAAAGTCCATAGCGATGTGAGACCAAGGGATTTCAGGAATAGGAAGAGGATGAAGAAGACCCGCCGGTCTTTGGCGAGGCGTTTTATTACGTGCACAGGTGGTACAAGCTTGCACGAATTCTGCCACATCCTTCTCAATGGAGGGCCACCAATAATATCTGGCAATGATTGCGTTAGACTTTTTGATACCAGCATGCCCGGCAATACGGGAAGCATGACCCCATTTTAATATTTGGAGGCGTCGGCGAACCGGGACAAAGGTTTTCCCAGGCGGAGCCTGCACTAGGGAGGCAGGAGCGGAATGAACCAAATGATCAGGAGATATAATGAACTGAGGAGCAGCGTCCACGTCTGTGACGTCTGAGGAGCGAGATAGAGCATCTGCCCTGATGTTCTTAGAGGCAGGTCGAAAATGAATGCGGAAATTAAACCGCGCGAAGAATAGTGACCAACGAGCTTGGCGAGGATTCAAGCGTTGAGCAGTTTGAAGATACAAAAGGTTCTTATGGTCGGTAAAAATAGATATGGGGTGAAGCGACCCTTCTAGAAGATGTCTCCACTCTTCAAGAGCTAATTTGATAGCCAGGAGTTCACGATCCCCAATAGAATAATTTCGCTCCGCGGAAGAAAAAGTCCTAGAAAAGAACCCACAAGTATGATTTTTCCCTGAAGGAGACCTCTGTGTGAGAACAGCTCCTGCTCCGATGGAAGAAGCGTCAACCTCTAGAGAAAAAGGACGAGAAGGGTCTGGTCTGGTGAGCACCGGGGCCATAGAGAAAGTCTTTTTCAAAGTTAAAAAGGCTGCCTCCGCCTGTGGAGGCCATGACTTGGGGTTGGCTCCCTTTTTGGTGAGAGCCACAATGGGGGCCACGATAGTGGAAAAATGGGGTATGAATTGACGGTAATAGTTGGCGAAGCCCAGAAATCGTTGAATGGAACGCAGACCAACAGGCCGAGGCCAATCTAAAACCGCTCTCAATTTGCTAGGGTCCATTTGTAGTCCTTGGGCTGAAACAGTATAACCCAAAAAGGGCAGAGCGGTTTGGTGAAAGAGACACTTTTCTAATTTGGCATAAAGATGATGCTGCCGAAGGCGGGATAGTACCAGACGAACGTGCCGGTGATGCTCTTCGAGGGAAGAAGAGAAGATGAGGATATCATCTAAATAGACCACGACACAGGAGTACAACAAGTCCCGGAAGATGTCATTGACGAACTCTTGAAATACGGCAGGGGCATTACAAAGCCCGAAGGGCATCACCAAATACTCGAAATGACCGTCACGGGTATTAAAGGCAGTCTTCCATTCGTCTCCCTTGCGGATGCGGATCAGATTGTAGGCTCCTCGGAGATCCAGTTTGGAAAAGATCCTGGAGCCACGAAGACGGTCGAAGAGTTCTGGAATTAAGGGTAAGGGGTATCGGTTCTTTACCGTGATCTTGTTAAGTCCCCGATAGTCGATACAGGGTCGGAGAGAACCGTCTTTTTTCTGTACAAAAAAAAAGCCAGCCCCAGCGGGAGAAGAGGACTTCCGGATGAAGCCCCTCTGCAGATTTTCTTGTATGTAAGTAGCCATTGCTTGAGTTTCGGGGACGGATAGTGGATAGATACGGCCACGAGGAGGAGTGGTCCCAGGCAGGAGGTCGATCGGGCAGTCATAAGGGCGATGAGGCGGAAGAGTCTCAGCTTGCTTCTTACAGAAGACATCAGCGTAAGCCCGGTAAACTTCGGGTAGGCCCGGTAGAGAAGTGGTAGGATGATCGGTTCGAACTGGTAAAGCTTTCAAGCAATTCTTGAAGCAGGTTGTACCCCACGCCTTGATGTCCCCAGTGACCCAGTCTAGGGTAGGATTATGAAGCTGAAGCCAAGGAAGACCCAATAGGATTGGGGAAGTACAATGGGGTAACACAAAGAGTTCCAAGTATTCCTGGTGAAAGAGGCCAATCTTAAGGAGCAAAGGCTTGGTACGGTACTGCACCATACAATTCAGTCTATCTCCATTAACTGAGGCGATGAATAATGGTTTGGCCAAGCGGTTAACTGCTATGTCGTATTTCTTGATCAGGGAGGCCTCTATGAAATTGCCCGCCGAACCAGAATCCAGGAAAACCGGCAAATTAAGCACAGAGGCAGATGAGAGACAAAGCTGTGCAGGTACGGTAAATCTTGGAGAGGAAGCACACACACCCAGAGACGCCTCTCCCACCGAGTCTAGGTGCGCCCGTTTCCCAGTCGAGAAGGACGAATGGGGCAATCTCTTAGAAAATGATCAGGACTGGCGCAATACAGACAGAGATTTTCATTTCTCCTGCGAGACCTCTCCACGGGGGTTAGGCGAGAGCGGCCGACCTGCATGGCTTCCACCTCTGGAGAAGACGGTACAGACAAAGGTTTCTGAAAGGTGGGAGCCAAACGGAACATCCTCCTGTCACGTTGGGAATCTCTCTCCAGGCGAAGTTCCTCACGCCTCTCAGCAAAGCGTATGTCAATGCGAGTGACGAGATGAATGAGTTCAGAAAGGGAGTCAGGTATCTCTCGGGCCGCTAGAACATCTTTGATCTTGCTAGAAAGACCTTTCTTAAAACAAGCGCAGAGGGCCTCATTATTCCATGCTAACTCGGAGGCCAAAGTACGGAATCGAATAGCATATTCACCAACCGAAAGATCGCCTTGCGTTAAATTCAATAGAGCGGACTCGGCAGATGAGGCCCGAGAGGGTTCTTCAAAAACCTGACGGAATTCAGTAACAAAGGCCTGAACGGTGAAGGTGAGAGGATCATTACGGTCCCACAAGGGAGTGGCCCAAGCCAAGGCTTTTCCGGAGAGCAGACTAATGATGAAGGCCACTTTAGAGCGTTCGGTGGGAAATTGATCAAACAATAATTCCAGGTGCATAGAGCACTGGGCTAGAAAGCCTCTGCACAACTTCGCGTCCCCCTCATATTTTGCTGGTAAGGAGAGGCGGATTCTGGATGGGGAAACTGCTGGAGACTGCGGTGGCGGCACCGGTGGCGGTGGAGAAGGCGACAGCTGCTGGGTCAAGAGTTGCTGCATCATAGCGGTAAGCTGATTAATCTGCCGAGACTGCAAAGCCACCAGCGCTGGGAGTTCGGAAGTCTCCGGCAAGGGCACCTCAGCGGGATCCATGGCCGGATCTTACTGTTACGCACCGGGTGCGAAGAAGTGGACCCGCAGGGTCTGCAGAACTGTTTTGGCAGATACCGCGTCAGGGGAGCGGAGTCTAAGGAGCCACTGGTTTTCACCAGAGCCCACCGCAAGGCGGGATGGTCTTGTGCGGCAGGTGACTCCCAGGTCGCTACCCCCCCAACAGCGGCACAGTTCCACAAACTGCTGAAGTGACGTGCAGCAGAGACAAACAGTGGTCGGAGGAGAAGGTCGAGGTCAGGACTGGCAGCGCGGGTTCAGTAGCGGTGAGACAAGCCGAGGTCGGGACTGGCAGCGCGGGTTCAATAGCGGTGAGACAAGCCGAGGTCGGGACGGGCAGCACAGGTTCGAAGGTCAATAGGAGAGCCGAGGTCATACACGAGGAATCAAGCAATACAGCGATAATCATTCAGGGAACAACACCGAAGATCCGGCACAGGAAGTAAGGCAGGGTTTAATTTATAGGAAGCGCAAAAAAGAGATTGGATGGCAGAGACCAATTAACAGGGCCTTGGCCCTTTAAATCTGAGGAGGTTGACGCGCGCGCCCCCTAGTGGCCGGGGACGTGCGCGCAGGGAAGACGGAACAGACACAGAAGGAGGAAGCCGGCGGCCATGCCGGTCAGAGGAGGAAGCGCGGGGACCAGGTAAGGGGGAACCGCAGCCAGGGGGGCCAGCAGCAGACGCCCGGATGGCGGTGAAGCGGGGAGCGCTGCAGGAAGGGGACGCAGCGCTCGCCCGAGGAGAGGCACGGAGGGGGGCGCTGCGCGGGGAAGACGCAGCGCTCGCCCTAACATGGGGGGGTCTGGCAAACTGAGTGTTATATGAGGAATTTTGCATGCTGCTTGCTATTGGGGGGATATGCCACACTGCATGTTATGGGGGGATTCTGCATACTGCTTTTTATTGGGAATCGGGGGTATCTACCACACTGCATGTTATAGGGGGGACTTTGCATGCTCCTTACTGTAGAGGATGGGGGAATCTGTCACACTGCATGTTATGGGGGGATTCTGCATGTTGCTTGCTATTGAGGATTGGGGGGATATGCCACACTGCATGTTATGGGGGGATTCTGCATACTGCTTGTTATCGTGAATCGGGGGGATCTGCCACACTGCATGTTATGGAAGTGAATCTGCATGCCACTGTGAAACCCAGTGGAGAAAGCTGACAGCAGCAGCAGTCTCATAAGGTTAATGACAGCCAGTGAAGGAGGTTAAAGCGGTCCTACACTCTGAATAAGAATCTATCTTATATGTTTCCCACACCCTGTACATACATATTGCTCACATTAAAAAATCATCCTATCTGCATCTACTACATGTTATGATCTGTTAAACATCCAAGATGGCGGCTCATGGAACATCAGGCAGCCTGCAAACAGGAAATGCCTTCTGACTGTGCTGCTCTGTATTCTGGGATTGCTGACCTTTTTCTGACAGTATTAAGTTCAAGAATGTAATTCTATCAAATACAGTAAAAATTTCAATACATTAATTCCTTCGGACAAATATATACAGGAAAACAACATTTAAAAAATCACACACAGCGAACTGCTTGCTCCATATAACTCCAATAGCAATAAAGATGTTTTTAAATCTATATTTTCAAGGTGCATGAAATGCATTAACAGTAATCACATCAAGAGAGACAATAATTGACATAATGACAAGTTGCATTCATTATTTAAAGTGCAAATTAGTGCTATAGCAGCTATTGTAATAAGTCAAATGGATTACTTCATAAGTAGCATATTGCACATATTATATCAAAGACTCAATTGTAATTGTTCTCTAATGTAATGCAACTATATTCCATTATGTAAACACATTGCTTTTAGCCTCAGAGAATAGCTCTTAGTGTATATATTGTAACCAAAAGAAACAGTTCAGATTATCATAATGCACCTGGAGGCTTCATCACCTCTCTCTATATTTGTATCCACTTACATCACTGTGGATTGCAAGACATCGCCAGTTAATACAAATGTATCATTCTCATAATAACAACAACCTCTGACGAAGGGTGTGAGGACCTGAAACGGCCGCAAGGTGTTGTGTCTGTTTGTTTTCTTTGTTGTTATTATGAGAATGATACATTTGTATTAACTGGCGATGTCTTGCAATCCACAGTAATGTAAGTGGATACAAATATAGAGAGAGGTGATGAAGCCTCCAGGTGCATTATGATAATCTGAACTGTTTCTTTTTTGGTTACAATATATACACTAAGGCCCTTATTTAACAAGGGATAGCGCCAGGTAGCGAATGGTGAGCGAACGGTAATGACGGTCACCGCCACGAGAACGCCGGCTCCCCACCGCAATCACACATTTATCAAGGCGATCCTGCTTAGCGACTGACAGAGCGCCAGATAGCGAATCATTCATCATTATTCCAGCCTCACCCCACAGCGCCAGCGGGCGACCTTGAACAGCGACAGGTATGACCTCTCGCATTTCAATGGAGCAATCTTTAAATATTCATAATTAATTGCTATTAATGTATTTATTTATTTTTTTTTTTTTAAATGTCAAAAATTCTGTGACCACTTCTGCAATGTTAGATATTTTTTAAGGTAAAAAAAAAAAAAAAAAAATTGTGCAGAATTGATATTACAGGTCTGATATTAATGTATTCATATTACAAAATGTTTTGAAAAACTTGGGGTTAAAAAACTACTTTTAACCCATTGCCGCCAGCGCTCTGGGGTTTAAACAAGCATTTCACAGCGCGAGAATTTTTTGAGCGTGATTTGTTAATGAATATGCTGGGAGCCGTTCGCTATGGCCATTCGCTGTCATGCGCTCCCATACAGCGCAGAATCTGTCAAACAGCGACTCCTAACCCCGTATTCAACATTACCGCACACCGACTGAGTCGCTGTCAACCACCGAACAACGGCCAAGCACAGCGAATACTAGCCGGCGCTGTGAAAATACTGCTACTGTCGCTCATCTGTCGCTACCTGGCGCTATTAATGAATCGGCCTCCCCGAGTTATTCTCTGAGGCTAAAAGCAATGTGTTTACATAATGGAATATAGTTGCATTACATTAGAGAACAATTACAATTGAGTCTTTGATATAATATGTGCAATATGCTACTTATGAAGTAATCCATTTGACGGGGAGGCCGATTCATTAATAGCGCCAGGTAGCGCCAGATGAGCGACTGTAGCGTGATTTTTTCAGCGCCAGCCAGTATTCGCTGTGCTTGGCCGGCGTTAGCTTGATGACAGCGACTCAGTCGGTGTGCGGTAATGTTGAATACGGGCTGGGGGGTCGCTGTTTCACAGGTTCAGCGTTGTATGTGAGCGCCTGACAACGAATGGCCAGAGCGAACGGCTAGCTTCATATTCATTAAAAAATGACACTCCGAATGTGCTGTCGCTGTCCATTCCTTGTTTAAACCCCAGTGCGCTGGCGGCGATGGGTATTAACTAGTTTTTAACCCCTAAACAACCATATTTTTTGAATGTAACATTATACATGTTTTTATAATCATTTTGTAATATGAATACATTAATCTCAGACCTGTTAGATCAATTCTGCACAAATTTTTTTAAATTTTTTTTTTTAATTAAAAATAAATCCTAACATTGCAGAAGTGGTCTCCGAATTTTTGACATTAAAAATAAAAAAAAAAAAAATGAATACCAATTAATTATGAATAATTATAGATTGCTCCATTGAAATGCATTGGACATCGCCAGGGAGCGACAGCTCATACCTGGCGCTGTGAGGGAATTTGCAGCGGCGCTGTTCGGTCCAGGCGGCATCATGATGAATGCCGCGCTAGCCGTCGCTCTCGCCGGCGCTAGCCTCATTTTGCTTGATAAATGCGTCATTGTGACCGCCGCCGGGCGTACTTGAGTCAGTAGTCGCCGTTAGCTGCCGTTACCTGGCGCTCGTCAGACACTACCTGGCGCTAGCCCGTGATAAATAAGGGCCTTATTACAATAGCTGCTATAGCACTAATTTGCACTTTAAATAATGAATGCAACTTGTCATTATGTCATTTATTGTCTCTCTTGATGTGATTACTGGTAATGCATTTCATGCACCTTGAAAATATAGATTTAAAAACATCTTTATTGCTAATGGAGTTATATGGAGCAAGCAGTTCGCTATGTGTGATTTTTTAAATGTTGTTTTCCTGTATATATTTGTCCGAAGGAATTAATGTATTGAAATGTTTACTGCATTTGATAGAATTAAATTCTTGAACTTAATACTGTATGAGAGTGCGCACTTTATTTCATTAATGTATATTGGATAAGAGGGATATTTTGGACATCCCCATTAAAGTAGCGGCACCATTTATTCAGTGAAATAGAGGGATGTTTTCCTTCTTTCTATGAAGAATATCTATCGTTTTGTGAGTGCTGGACTGATAATAATTTGTTGACCTTTTTCTGACCCCAGCTCTGCTCTGTCTAAGCAAAGCACAGCTATAACCCGCCCCCCTGTACTTTATCCCACTCTCCTCTCCTCAGTAAGTGTGATGCTTCTGAGTCAAGATGGCGGCACCCATATCCTAAAGTCCTGAACAGAGTTGCAGCCCAGTGGGGGAAAGAATATTAAGTAAGTGACTAAAAAACTTAAAATTTATTAACTTTAGATGCTGGGGAATCTTTTTTAAGGGTTTGGCTTTCCAATAAATCATGGTGAAGATCCGGTTTAACAGCAGCAGCAGTCTCACTAAGGTCCTTAAGGTCTGTGAAAGCCAGACAAAAGCCTCATAGCATCCCTACAGCCTGTGACCAGGGGCGGAATTATCATTTTTGGGGCCCCATGAAAAGTTGTGCTTGAGATCTACCTTGGCTGACCTGCCTGCTTGGTGTAAATCCCTCATTCTTGTCCCCCCTCCCAACCACGGTTTCACCTTCATCTCACCCTCTCAGACATACATGCCCTCAAATGTGTCCTCTCCTATATACCCCCCCCCCCCCCCCACCTAGTAATAACTACAGAGTGGTTTCAGTAATAAAACCTCCAGAGTGGTTGGAAAGCAAAATAAACAAATCACATAAACAGATCCCAAAGTTCCTCTCCTGCTTGTGTCTCACTCCTTCCCTTGAAATGTAGTCAGTCTGTATCATAGCAGAAAAGAGAATGGAATATTCTGAGACAGGCTCTGATACCAACACCAGTCCCCTGGTAGGTACAACCTCAGGACAATCAGAGTTTTCCTCGTGGTTCTAGCGTCTTGGGCTTCCTGGCTAGGCTCATTTTGTAGGGCCCCCGAGACCAAAACTCCAGCAACCAAATCCTACGAGACTTCGCAAGTCCCAGCCGGAAGAGGTCATCTGCCCACATCCAATATGGGACCAGTGGCCCGATCGACTGGGCACCGCTCTCCAGCCACGAAAAAACGACCAAACAAATAATTACTTTTCCTACCATTGGAACTTTAATGATTGATAAAGCAGAGTGTCAGACCGAGTTCAGTGTCAGACCGAATCTGAATGTAAAGTAGATGGAGCTGAATTCAGGCAGAAGCCTGTGTGTCGTTGCTGGAGTTGGGGAATCTCAGCTGGAGACAAGGTGTCATGGCTAAGCAGGGAACACTGGCTGAATACAGAAGCACAGCTCAGAAGCCATGTATGACACTGGAAGAGCCGCTGACTATGTGAAGAAAGCTTTGAAATACATTTATTAAATTGAACCTATGCAAATCATTTAAGAATGTGCAGGTAAATTGAATTGCATCTTCTATGCATACCTGAATGCTAGAGGTAGGCTTTTTGCATGTAAATAAATGATCATCAGAAAGAGGTTTTTGACTGAACCATCAGCCTTCTGATCCTGTCGATATTGACCTAATGTGAATATTTCACCAGCAAGGCTCAGGCTGGCATTCGGAGCAGTAGCTAGGCCCACATTGAGATTAATAGAAAAAATGTAAAGTTGTTTTCTACAGAGCATCAGGTGACAGAGAAACTTCAAAGATGATTTTCCACGTACTATACCTTGGTGCGGAAGATCATTCTGTTATTCAAAATGTAATTAAAAGTATGATGTTAAGCTTAAGTAAATATTTGCTGGAGGTTCACTTAAATTTCCAACGTCTCTTTGCTTCAAAGGACAGTTGCTGCTAGGAATAAATCACTTCTACCTGTAGATTTAATTAAACCAAAGAACATAAGCAGTACCAATATAACTATGCTGCTAGAGAAGACACCTAAAGCCCACCTCTAGCTAATAGAACGCTAAAGTGGCTACAAGCCATTTTCACCTTATCCACATTTAGCGTGAATAAAAAAAATAAGGGCACACAGCACTGTAACTAATCAAAAAAGAATGAATGTGCAATTAACATAGTAACCCAAGCAAAGGGTAATGGACAAATAAAAGTTCAGAAGAATAAAAACAACATTCTAAAAGACAGTGGCATAACTAAATGTGAGCAGGCCCCTAAATGTAAGCAGGCCCCACTAAATATGATTGGCCACACTGCATGTTATGGGGGGATTCTGCATGCTGCTTGCTGTTGGGTTATGGGTGAGTCTCTCACACTGTATGTTAGGGGGGACTCTGTATGGTGCTTGCTATTGGGGAAGGAGGCTTCTGCCCACTGCATGTTATAGGGGGAATTCCACATGCTGCTTGCTATTGAGGATTGGCGGGATCTGCCACACTGCATGTTATAGGGGGATTCTGCATGCTGCCTGCTATTGGGAATTGGGTGATCTGCCACACCGCATGTTATAGGGGGACTCTGTATGGTGCCTGCTTTTGGGGATTGGCGGGATCTGCCGCACTGCACGTTATAGGGGGGATTCCACATGCTGCTTGCTATTGGGGAAGGAGGCTTCTGCCCACTGTATGTTATAGGGGGAATTCCACATGCTGCTTGCTATTGAGGATTGGCGGGATCTGCCACACTACATGTTATAGGGGGGATTCTGCATGCTGCTTGCTATTGGGGGGATCTACCATACTGCATGTTATAGGGTTTTTTTGCATGCTGCTTGCTACTGGGGATTGGGGGATCTGCCACACTGCATGTTATAGGGGGATTCTGAATTCTGCTTGCAACTGGGGATGGGTTGGATCTGCCACACTGGGGGGTGGAGGGCGATTCTGCATGATGCTTGCTAATGGGGATTGTGGGGAGGAGGGGGGAATTGCCAATCTGCATGTTGTAGTGGGGATTCTGTATGCTGCCTGCTATTGAGGATTGAAGTGGGGGTCTGCCACAATGCATGATATAGGGGGGATTTTGCATGCTGCTTGCTATTGGGGAAGGCGGCTACCACACTGCATGTTATGGGTGGATTCTGCCTGCTTCTTGCTATTGGGGATCGGGGGAATCTGCCACACTCCATGTTATAGGGCAGGTTTTGCATGCCGCTTGCTATTGTGGATGGAGGAGGCTAGCACACTGCATGTTATAAGGGGGATTCTACATGCTGCTTGCTTTTGGGGATTGGGGGGGATCTTCCACTCTGCATGTTATAGGGGATTCAGAATGCTGCTTCCTATTGGGGATTGGTGGAATCTGACACACTGCATGTAATGGGGGATTCTGCTTTCTATAGGGGATTGGGGGGATCTACCACACTGCATGTTATAGTGAGATTCTACATTCTGCTTGCTTTTGGGTATTGGGGGATCTGCCACACTGCATGTTATGGGGGGATTCCGCATGCTGTTTCCTATTGAGGATGGGGGGATTTGCAACACTGCATTTTATAGGGGGGGGGTTTAATGTTGCTATTGGGGATTTGGGTATCTGCCAAACTACATGTTATCGGGGGATTCTGCATGCTGCTTGCTATTGGTGATGGGTAGTTCTGCCACACTGCATGTTATAGGGAGAATCTGCATACTGCATGCTATTAAGGATTGGCAAGATCTGCCACACTGTAGGTTATAGGGGGGAATTCACATGCTGCTTCCTATTGGCAATGGGGCGATTTGCCACAATGCATGTTATAGGGGAGATTTTGCATGCTGCTTGCCATTGGGGATTGGGGAGGTGTTCCACACTACAGGTTATGGGGAGAATGCTGTTGATGGACCGGCTCAAATCCGGATGCACTACATGTGCATAGATTGAAGTCTTCCAGTTTGCAAGAGGTAAGACATTTTATTCTATCTTTATAGCCTCAGCAGCAGTAAGGGATTGTAAGAGGTTCTGACGCAATACCCGTTTCATGTGGATGGTTGGGGATGTTCTGCACACTGCATGTTATATGGGAGTGGGGGATTCTACATGCTGCTTGTATTTGGGGATGGGGGATCTGCCACACTGAATGTTATGGGGGTGATTCTGCATGCCGCTGTGAAAATCAGTGGAGAAAGCTGACAGCAGAAGTTTTCCGTGTCCCTAAGCTCTGTGATAGCCAGACAGCAGCAGCCTCATAGCATTACTACAGCCTGTGACCAGGGTAGGACTTATTATCTCTTGGGCCACCATGAAAAGTTGTGTTTTGGAGGACTTGTCAAAGACAAATTTTCTAAAAATAGCGAATTACAATAGTAATGCACCTTGCCGGGGGAGTAGCTGTGGCCAGGGCATGTGCTGTGGAAGCATCAGCGAACTCATGGGGTTTTACACAGAGAAGTGCATCCTGGCATAGGGAGTTGTCCGTCCATGGCATAGGAAATTGCCCATATTCGCATGCAATTTTCACTTCCTGTGGCATCCCAAACTAGGGTGTCCCACAGTGTGAAACCCCATGAAATTGCTGCATCCCGTTTCAGTTCATGCAGGTCACGGCCTTGCTATACCATTTGTTTTGATTTGATTTATACCCAGGCCAGCCATTTTTTGACCATCCCCGGTACGCCCCCAGCTAGAGGTGAGCTGAGATGCAACCAGTGGTCCATTCTTCATCATTCAGCTCACTAACTGTTATGATGATATGAGTTTGTAAGGCCTGTGACAGCCTGTGGAGGAGGTTAGCAGCAGCAGTTTCCCCTGAGTCCTTAAGGTCTGTGACAGCCAGACAGCAGCAGCAGCTGCATAGAGTCCCTAAGCCTTGTGACAGCCAGGTGTTCTAGAGGAAGGGTGAGGATAAAAACCCATTATCTCCTCCACATTAAATGTGTCTACACGGAAGAAAACAGATACACTTACCTGTGGCTGGAGCTTAAGCAATCAGGGAGGTTTAAAGTGGACCAACAACCAGGATTTTCACTATCCTGGGTTTTAGTCCACTTCCGCGGGGCACCCTGATCGGGGGTGCCCCGCTGCGTGAAACCCCCCAGAGTGGCAGAATAAACTCACCTCGCCCTGCTCCTACGGCGCATGAGCGGTCCTCGTCCAATCAGCACGCTCAGAGCCACTGTGGTATGCACGTACAAGGGACGGACAACCACAGCGGCTCCAAGCAGCGGCTCCATTCACAAACGGCCGGCGCGGGCACGCGCCCTGCTGGAGAGGAGCGCGAGGTGCAGCCATGGCCTGCGCATGCGCCATTGGAACGGGGGTAAGGTAAGGTGAATGGGGCGTCCTGGGGGGTTTCACACAGCGGGGCATCCCGTTTTTTTCAGCAGAGCCTGGGCTTTAACATGAACTTGTTTGTCATTTTCTAAGTGTATTCTCAATATTTTGGGGTGAAAATTGTGCAAAAAAATTAAAAAAAAAACTATTTTTTACAATTAGTAGTGTTTTTTTGTAATAAAAAATGTAAGTTTGTCAATAAAATCTTATTGCGTGTGAAACCCCATTTTCTCCCGGTTACAGCGGTACCACATATGTATAGGTAGACACCCTTTCCTGCCCAAGAGACTCCCCCAAACTGAAACAGCACTTTAGGAGATTTTCAGAAAAAATACAACTATGCTATGCAATATGCGCACCTTGCAGTTTTTCAAGAAAAACAACCCTTTACATTTGAAATACCCCTAACAAAATATAAATTCCCTAGAAGTATAAACCTCAGACTTTCTAGACGTACCAGGCTTGTTGACATAGGTGCAGTTTTCTGGAAGTAATCCCTCAATGTATTCTTTGGTTACACAGGGTTTCCCTAAAAAATAATAAAAAAGCAGAATCAAAGCCACATTTTCCTAAAAAAAACTATATGCCAACCAGAAAAAAACTGAAAATCTGAAAAAGCAACCTCACCCAAACAGAATGATACCCAACATGCATAGGTTCTGTCAAGGAGAGAGTTGCCAAACACCCCAAAGTAAAGCATGCGCATAACGGTAATTTTACTTCAAAATTTCAGCTCTGCAGACAAAGTGCGCACCTTGTGCTTTTTCTACCAAAACAACCCTTTACATTTGGAATATCCCCAATAAACCATATATTCCCTGAAAGTACACATGTTAAGCTTTCTAAGCATATCCAGCTTGTTGTAGTGGGCTCATCTTTCTGGAAGTAATATCTCAAATAATTCTTAGGTTGCACAGGGTTTCACAAAAAATGGTATAAAAAAAGCAGAATAAAAAACACCTTTTCCTAAAATATCAATATGCAAATAAGAAAAAACAAGCTAAATCTGAAAGCGCAAGGTCCCCGAGCAGAACAATACCCAACATGCATAGGTACATGTAACCTTTTAACTGCCAGCCTATTTGAGATTTTGTCACCCTCTGCTGACAGGATATTTTTCACCATTTTGCGCGATGTATAACTCTGATTTTTGCAGGAATTTCCAAGAAAATGGCATATTTTCTTTTTGTGGCAGAGTTTAGGCTTTAACATGAAATGTCTTGTTTGCATTTTTTCTACTTTTTTTTATATATTTTTAAGTAAATAAGTAAAAAAAAAAATAAAAAAAAATATATTTTTTTTAAATTGTCTCCTATATTTTAACAAAAACATTTATTTTATTAAAGAAAACCATATTGCACGTGAAAGCTCCATTTGTCCCGATTACAATGATACCACATATGTATCGGTAGCCCCCCGTTCCTGTTCAGGTGATCCCCTAAACTTAGAAGAGCACTTTATAACATTTACAAATAAAACACGACTACTATCCACATAGTAAAGGGTTAAATAAAAAAAATTGGTGTGGGGTTAATTTAAAAAAAAAGGGAGGGGGACCCCATTATTTTGGATTTTTAAGGGTTAAAACCCTTAAAAATCCCCCAAAAAATGACGTGAGGTCCCCCCTAACCAGCGTAACCAGCCTGTGACCAGCTATGGGGGCTTGTAGAACAGGGCGCAGGGGCCAGCTTTAGTGGCCCCTGGCCCTGACGGCTACTAGCCGTCATAGCCTAGGGCCACGGCTCTTCTGCCCCCCCCCCCCCCCTGGGCTTTGGGGAGGCAGGTAATTTGGGTGGCCAGGGGTTAATGGCAAGTCACCCGCTAGCTGCAGGTGACTTGCCAGACCCCCGAGCCTTGTGAACTGGTATAGGGTCACATGGACCCCTTACCAGTTCACAAAGGGTTAACAGTAAGAAAAACACACACTTTTTCAAAATAACTTCATTAAAAAAATATATATTTTTTTTTTATTATTTTTTTTTTAATACTTACCTCCCATCCATCCCTGTGTCCCACGCTGATCACTTAGGCTTCTGCTCTCCTGCTGCTGCTGGAAGCCTTTTATACCTACTGGGTTACAGGTAACATAGGGTTAATTAAAAAAAATGACATAGGGTCCCCCCTCCCAGGGAGGGGGACCCCATTTTTGGGGGGGATTTTTAAGGGTTAAAACCTTTAAAAATAAAAAAAAAATGGCGTGAGGTCCCCCCTACCCAGCGTAACCAGCCTGTGACCAGCTATGGGGGCTTGTAGAATAGGGCGCAGGGGCCAGCTTTAGTGGCCCCTGGCCCTGCCGGCTACAAGCCATCATAGCCTAGGGCCACGGCTCTTCTGCCCCCCCGGGCTTTGGGGAGGCAGGTAATTTGGGGGGCCAGGGGTTAATGGCAAGTCACCCGCTAGCCGCAGGTGACTTGCCAGACCCCCGAGCCTTGTGAACTGGTATAAGGGGTCTCATGGACCCCTTACCAGTTCACAAAGGGTTAACAGTATAAAAAAAACACACACACACATTTTTGAAATATTTTTATTAAAAAAAAATGTTTTACCTTTACTCACCTCCGATCTTCATCTCCTGTGTCCCGTGGCGATCATATGCAGGCATCTGAAAGCTGAACTGCCGGGTGCCCCCGATGACACCCTGTGGTGACGTCATTGGCCCCGCCCCCAGAAGAGCCGAGGGTGATCGGAGCCACCCCCCCCCATGAAGAGGGCCGGCGGGCGCGGAGGTGAGTAACTGTCATTTTTCTTTTTTTGCAGGCAATCTCGGCGGCTGCTGAAACGGGGGGGCACCCTACTTTGGGCACTCCCCTGCGGCCGGAGGAGCCCCAATCGGCGATCGGAGCCCCTCTGGCTGAAGAGGAGACCTGGCCGGATCGAAAGAGGGGTCAGGTAAGGGACTTTTTTTTTTACTTTTTTAACTGTTAGTGGGGAAATCAGGCACATAAAATTTACGTGGCTGGCACTTAACTGCAGGAGAGGCAACCACGTAAATTTTACGTGGCTGGCATTTAAAGGGTTAAGCCAACAACAGAGGCCCAAAAGGAAAGGCCTGTAAAACCTTTTACACCATCAAAAATTACTTTATCAAACCACCAGTGAGGGTCTGACTGAAAATCTTTTCTGCTCTATTGCATTAAGGTTTGGCGGTCACCTACCCAGACTAGTCAAGATGGGATTTGACCCCAACAGAAAACTTTCATCTGGAGTTCTGCAAGTACCTCCTCTAAACTTTTTTATTCTAGTGCAGCACATCCATTATTGTGTGTCAGAGCTTGGCGTTTTCCCACTATGCTTCCAGGTACAGAAGAGGGTGCTGTCATTTGGGGCGCACATACAGGGCAGCAGCCCTGACTTCCCATAAAACCATGGGGACTGAAGCAAAACCCATGACCTCCAACACCCATCGGTCCAGTCAAAATCCCCAAGATGCCCTTATAAAAGCCCAAATAGAGAGGGCAATGAAGATCTGCCAGGGGGAATATATAAAGGAATGGAGGAGAGAAGTAAGCAACTCCCAGAAGCTCTCCATCTACCAGACACTGCAGAGAGGCTACAGCCTGGTGCCAGACTTAGAGAGGCTGACCCACCCTAAAGACAGACAGACTCTGAGTGTCTTTAAAATAAGCACCCACAGCCTGGAGAGGGAGACAGTGTGGCCCAGGAAACATACAAGCCACAGAAGAGCCGATTGTGCCAGCACTGTGAGCACAGTAACTTTCTCTCGAGGCCTGCAGAATCTTTCTTCAGCACAGCAAAGCCTCTCTTTAGGCAGCCCAGCAACCAGCTCCCCCTTTCCCAGGAAGAAAAGCCAGCCCACCTTAGTGAAGCTGGATCACAAAGGAGAAATCTCAGCCTCTTTTAGTGCACAGGTTACACTGGGGCCTACCTTCTGCAGCACTGGGATTGCTCCCCAGCCTACACTAAATTATTCTCCTAATATTTCCTGCACAGCGCCAACAGTTGAGGGGCCCTCCTGGACTTCAGCACAGCCCCAGGACAATCAGGGGCCTTCTCCAGCAGCCCTTACTTCAGCAGCCCCCCATCACTCTATTTTTTTTGTGGCCCTAGCTTCCCAGTTCTGGTTCTACCCCGATCCCAAAACTCCTGCAACCAAATTCTGCAAGACCTCGCAATTCCCAGATAGCATAGGTCACCTGCCCACATCCAAAATAACACCAGTGGCCGGGTCGGGCACCGCTAACCAGCCATGAAAAAACAAAAAACAAATACTTACCTTTCCTACCATTGGAACTTTAATGATTGATACTGCAGAGAGCTGGAGTAGGTGTTAGACCGAATGTGAATGTAGACAGAGCTGAATTCAGGCAGAAGCCTGTGTGTCATTGCTGGAGTTGGGGAATCACAGCTGGAGACAAGGTGTCATGGCTAAGCAGGGAACACTGGCTGATTACAGAAGCACTGCCCAGAAGCCATGTATGACACTGGAAGAGCCACTGCCTATGTGAAGAAAGCTTTGAAATAAATTGATTAAATGTAACCTATGCAAATCATTTAAGAATGTGCAGGTAAATTGAATTGCATCTTCTATGCATGCCTGAATGCTAGATGGAGGCTTTTTGCATGTTAGTAAATGATCATCAGAAAGAGGTATTTGACTAAATCATCAGCCTTCTGCTCCTGTTGATATTAACCTAATGTGAATATTTCACCAGCAAGGCTCAGGATGACATTCGGAGCAGAAGCTAGGCCCACATAAGAATTAATAGAAAAAAAGTTGTTTTCTACAGAGCATCAGGTGACAGAGACACTTCAAAGATGATTTTCCACGTACTATACCTTGGTGCGGAAGATCATTCTGTTATTCAAAATTAAATTAAAAGTCTGATGTTAAGCTTATGTAAATATTTGCTGGAGGTTCACTTAAATTTCCAACGTCTCTTTGCTTCAAAGGACAGTTGCCGCTAGCAATAAATCACTTCTACCTGTAAATTTAATTAAACCAAGGAACATAAGCAGTACCAGTATAACAATGCTGCTAGAGAAGACACCTAAAGCCCACCTCTAGCTAATAGAGCGCTAAAGTGGTTAGAAGCCATTTTTCTCCTTATCCACATTTAGTGTGAATAAAAAAAATAAGAATAATAAATAAGGAATGCACAGCACTGTAACTAATCAAAAAAGAAAGTATGTGCCAGTCACATAGTGACCCAAGCAAAGGGTAAAAGACAAAGTAAAGATCAGAAGAATGAAAACAACATTCTGAAAGACAGCGCTGTAAATAAATATGAGCAGACCCCATCATGCATCATATAGTAATCTTTTACCTGTAATTTAACTAAATAGGATACAATTAGACAACTAAAGAATGAAACAGCAGTGACAAATGATGTTTCTTTTTTCTGTACATGATGCAATGAGAGCACAAATATAAGAAAAAAAGGTGAGGAACAAAAATGATGGGGGAGGGGTTCCCCACACTGCACGTTATAGCGGTTATTTGGCATGCTGTCTGCTATTGGGGATTGGGGGATCTGCCACACTGCATGTTAGAGGGGAATTCAACATGCTGTATGCTATCGGGGATAGGGGGGTTCTGTCACACTGCATGTTAAAGGGGGGAATTCTGCATGCCTCTTGCTATTGGGGATCTAGGGAGGGGGTCTACCACACTCCATGGTATAGGGGGGATTCTGCATGCTGCTTGCTATTGTGGACTGGGGGGATCTGCCACACTCCATGTTATAGGGCAGGTTCTGCATGCTGCTTGCTATTGGGGACTGGGGGATCTGCCACACTGCATTGTGTAAGGAAGGTGTTGCATGCTATTGGGGATGGAGGGGGTAGCAAACTGCATGTTATAAGGGAGATTCTACATGTTTCTTGCTTTTGGAGATTGGAGGGATCTGCCACACTGCATGTTATTGGGGGATTCTGTATATTGCTTCCTACTGGGGTTTGGTGGGATCTTACACACTGAATGTTATGGGGGACTTCTGCATTCTGCTTTCTATAGGGGATTGGGGGGATATCTATCACACTGCATGTTATAGTGGGATTCTACATTCTGCTTGCTTTTGGGTGTTGGGGGATCTGCCACACTGCATGTCATGGGGGATTCCGCATTCTGCTTGCTATTAGGGATGGGGGGATTTGCCACACTGCATTTTATAGGGGAGATTTTTAATGCTACTTGCTATTGGGGATTTTGGGATCTGCCACACTGCAAGTTATAGGCAGGATTCTGCATGCTGCTTGCTATTCGGGATTGGCGGGATCTGTCACACTGCAGGTTGTAGGGGGGACTTCACATGCTGTTTCCTATTAGCGATGGGGCGATTTGCCACACTGCATGTTATGGGGTTTCTACATGTTGCTTGTTATTGGGGACTGGGGGGATTTGCCACACTGCATGTTATGGGGTTTCTACATGTTGCTTGTTATTGGGGACTGGGGGGATTTGCCACACTGCATGTTAAAAGGGGGATTCTGCATGCTGTCTGCTACTGAGGATTGGAGGATCTGCCACACCACATGGTATGGGGGGTTTGCATTCTGCTTGCTATTAAGGATTAAGGGGGCTACCACGCAACATGTTATAAGGGGGATTCTGCCTGCTGCTTTCTATTGGGGGATTGGGGGATGTGCAACACTGCATGCTATGGTGGGTTTCTGCATGCTGATTGCTATAGGGTATTGGGAGGATCTACCATACCGCAAGTTATAGGGGGTATTTTCCATGCAGCTTGCTATTGGAGATTGGCAGATCTGCAGCACTGCATGTTATGGGGGATTCTGAATGCTGCTTGCTATTGGGGATTGGGAGGTTCTCACGACAATGCATGTTATAGGGGGATTATGCATGCTGTTGGCTATTGGGGATTGTAGGTATCTGCCACACTGCATGTTATAAGGGGGATTCTGTATGCTGCTTTCAGTTGGGGATTGAGGGGTTCTACGACAATGCATGTTATAGGGGGATTTTGCATGCTGCTTGCTATTGGGGAATGAGGGGGGGGATCTGCCATACTGCATGTTATGGGGGGATTTTGCATGCTGCTTGCTATTGGGGACTGGGGGGGGGGGGGGGTCTACGACAATGCATGTTATAGGGGTATTCTGCATGTTGCCTGCTATCAGGGATTGGGGGGATCTGCCACATTGCATGTTATACGGAGGAATATGCATGCTGCCTGCTACTGAGGATGAGGGGGAGGGATCGGCCACACTGCAGGTTATAGGGGGGATTCCGCATGCTGCTTCCTGTTGGAGATGGGAAGATTCGCCACACTGCATGTTATAGGGGGGATTCTGCATGCTGCTTGCTGTTGTGGATTGGGGAGGTCTGCCACACTGCATGTTATAGGGGGGATTCTGCATGCTGCTCGCTGTTGTGGATTGGGGAGGTCTGCCACACTGCATGTTATAGGGGTGGGGATCTGCCACATTGCATGATATGGGGGGAATGCTGTTGATGGACCGGCGCACACCTGGATGCACTACATGTGCAGAGATTGAAGTCTTACAGTTTGTGGGAGGTAAGAAGTTTTATTTTATCTTTACTGCCTCAGCGGCAATCAGGGATTGAAAGGGTTTTTGCCGCACTACCCGTTTCATGTGGATAGTTGGGGATGTTCTGCACACTGCATGTAATATGAGGGTGGGGAGATTCTATATGTTGCTTGTTTTTGGGGATGGGGGTTCTGCCAAACTGCATGTTATGGGGGTGATTCTGCATGCCACTGTGAAACCCAGTGCAGAAAAATTGACAGCAGCAGTCTCCCTGAGTCCCAAAGCTCTGTGACAGCCAGACAGCAGCGGCCTCATAGCGTCCCTACAGCCTGTGACCAGGGGAGGACTTACTATTTCTGGGGCCCCATGAAAAGTTGTTTTTGGGGGACTCATTAAAGACAATTTTTTTTAAATAGCGAAATACAATAGTAATGCACCTTGCCGGGGTGTAACTGTGGCCAGGGCATGCGATGTGGGAGTGTCAGTGAACCCATGGGGTTTTACATAGAAGTGCATACTGGAGAGTAGTCCATCCATAGCATAGGGAGTTGCCTATATGGCCATCTAATTTCCACTCCCTGTGGCATCTTAAACTAGGATGTACCACAGTGTGAAACCCCATTAAATTGCTGCATCCAGTTGCCTAACTGTTTCAGGTCATTCAGGTCACGGCCTTGCTATACCTTTTGCTAGATGTATACCCAGGCCAGCCATTTGTGGCCAGCCCGGATACACCCCCAGCTAGAGGTGAGCTGAGATGCAACCAGTGGTCCATTCTTCACCATACAGCTCACTAACTGTTATGAAGTCGGGCAGGCCGATTCATTAATAGCGCCAGGTAGCGACAGATGAGCGCCAGTAGCGTGATTTTCACAGCGCTCGCTAGTATTCGCTGTGCTTGGCCGTTGTTCGCTTGTTGACAGCGACTCAGTCGGTGTGCGGTAATGTTGAATACGGGGTTAGGAGTCGCTGTTTCACAGGTTCCGCGCTGTATGGGTGCGCCTGACAGCGAATGGCCAGAGCGAACGGCTCCCAGCATATTCATTACCAAATCACGCTCAAAAAATTCTCGCGCTGTGAAATGCTCGTTTAAACCCCAGAGCGCTGGCGGCGATGGCTTAAAAGTATTTTTTTAACCCCCAAACAACCATATTTTTTTATTAAAAAATTAAACAAGTTTTTCTAAACATTTTGTAATATGAATACATTAATATCAGACCTGTAATATCAATTCTGCACACATTTTTTTTTTATTATTATTACCTTAAAAAAAATATCTAACATTGCCGTAGTGGTCACAGAATTTTTGACAGTTAAAAAAAATAAATAAATAAATAAAATCAATTAATTATGAATATTTAAAGATTGCTCCATTGAAATGCATTGGAGAGCGCCAGGGAGCGGCGCTGTTCGTTGCAGTCGGCTACATGATGAATCCCGCGCTAGCTGACGCTCTCGCCGGCGCTAGCCTCATTTAGCGTGATAAATGCGTGATTGTGTCCGCCGCCTGGCGTTCTGGAGTCGGTAGCCGCCGATAGCTGGCGCTACCTGGCGCTAGTCAGACACTACCTGGCGCTAGCCCTTGATAAATAAGGCCCAAAGTATCTTATATAACTGAATAGAGCTGAGCACATTCAAGCTGTAGCAGATGGTTCAATGGGCAGGCCGATTCACTAATAGCGCCAGGTAGCGTCAGATGAGCGCCAGTAGCTTGATTTTCACAGCGCCCGCTAGTATTCGCTGTGCTTGGCCGTTGTTCGCTTGTTGACAGCGACTCAGTCGGTGTGCAGTAATGTTGAATATGGGGTTAGGAGTCGCTCTTTCACAGGTTCCGCGCTGTATGGGTGCGCCTGACAGCGAATGGCCAGAGCGAACGGCTCCCAGCATATTCATTACCAAATCACGCTCAAAAAATTCTCGCGCTGTGAAATGCTTGTTTAAACCCCAGAGCGCTGGCAGCGATGGCTTAAAAGTAGTTTTTTAACCCCCAAACAACCATATTTTTTGATTAAAAAATTAAACAAGTTTTTCTAAACATTTTGTAATATGAATACATTAATATCAGACCTGTAATATAAATTCTGCACAAATTTTTTTTTTTTTTATTACCTTAAAAAAAATATCTAACATTGCCGTAGTGGTCACAGAATTTTTGACAGTTAAAAAAAAAATTAAAATCAATTAATTATGAATATTTAAAGATTGCTCCATTGAAATGCATTGGAGAGCGCCAGGGAGCGACAGGTCGCGTCTCGCGCTTCCCTCTAGCAGGGCGCGCACCCGCGCCGGCCGTTTGTGAATGCGCTCAGAGCCAGCTGAGCTGGTATGCGCGTCCAGGCGGCCTTGGACGCGCATACCACAGCGGCTCTGAGCGCTGTGATTGGCTGGCGCGGTCATGTGGGAGCGGGGGGAGGTGGGTTTTTTGGGGCTTTCTGGGGGGTTTCAGACAGCGGGGCACCCCCGATCGGGGTGTCCCACCGAAGTGGACCAAAACCCAGGATAGTCAAAATCCTGGGTGTTGGTCCACTTTAGCAGCAGCAACAGTCTCCTTGAGTTCTTAAGATCTGTGCTGTTGCTGGATGGGAAATTGGTTTCAGGCGCGCTTGAGACTGTGTCAGACCGAGGATTATTCAATAAGGGTGAATATGTTCCCTTATTGGTGCTATTCCTCATCTGATTGATCTGATAAGGGGGCAATAACGAGCTGCCAGGGGGAATATAAAGGAATGGAGAAGAGAAGTAAGCAACTCCCAGAAGCTCTCCATCTACCAGTCACTGCAGAGAGGCTACAACCTGGTGCTATACCTAGAGAGGCTGAACCACCCTAAAGACAGGCAGACCCTGAGTGTCTTTAAAATGAGCACCCACATCCTGGAGAGGGAGACGGGGTGGCTCAGGCAAACATACAAGCCACGGAAGAGCCGACTGTGCCGACACTGTGATCAGGGGGCCCTGGAAAGTAAGGCCCTCTTCTTGCTACATTGCAGCACATATTCATTCACCAGGACCAGCCAGAGGTGGGCCACCCCACTGCACAGTCACTTCACACAGTCACAGTCAGCAAAGCCTCTCTCTAGGCAGCCCCGCAACCAGCTCCCCCTTCCCCAGGGAGCCACAGCCAGCCCACCTCAGCCAAGCTAGATCATAGTGGGGAAATCTCCTCAGCCTCTTTTAGTGCACAGGTTACACTGAGGCCTACCTTCTGCAGCACTGGGATCACTGCCCAGCCTCCACTCTGCCAGGCAGCTTCTCTCAGGGGAAAGGAAATTATTCTCACTTTTCCTGCACATTGCTTTTGGGGATTGGCGAGATCTGCCACACTGCATGTTAAAGGGGGAATACTACATGCGGCTTGCTATTCAGGATTGGCAGCATCTGCCACATTTCATTGTATAGGGGGGATTTTGCATCTGCTTGGTATTGGGGACTGTGGGAATCTGCCACACTGCATGTTATAGGGAGGAATGTGCATGATGCTTACTACTGATGATTAGGGGGATCTGCCACACTGCAGGTTATAGGGGGGATTCTGCATGCTGGCTGCTACTGAGGATGAGGGGAGGGATCTGCCACACTGCAGGTTATAAGGGGGATTCTGGATGCTGCTTTCAGTTGGGGATTGAGGGGTTCTACGACAATGCATGTTATAGGGGGATTATGCATGCTGCTGGCTATTGGGGAATGAGGGGGGGGATCTGCCATACTGCATGTTATGGGGGGATTTTGCATGCTGCTTGCTATTGGGGACTGGGGGGGGGGTCTACGACAATGCATGTTATAGGGGTATTCTGCATGTTGCTTGCTATTGGGGGGATCTGCCTTATTGCATGTTATAAGGGGATTCTGCATGCTGCCTGCTATCAGGGATTGAGGGGATCTGCCACACTGCAGGCTATAAGGGGGATTCTGGATGCTGCTTTCAGTTGGGGATTGAGGGGTTCTACGACAATGCATGTTATAGGGGGATTATGCATGCTGCTGGCTATTGGGGACTGGGGGGGATCTGCCATACTGCAGGTTATAAGGGGGATTCTGGATGCTGCTTGCTAATGAGGATTGAGGTGGGGGTCTGTCACACTGCGTGATATAGGGGAGATTTTGCATGTTGCTTGCTATTGGGGATTAGGGAGGTCTGCCACACTGCATGTTATAGTGGGAATTCTGTTGATGGACCGGCGCGCATCCAGATGCACTATAAGTGAATAGATTGAAGGCTCCTTCCGGTTCGCAGTTTTCATTTTGTTTTTACACCCTTAGTGGCGATCAAAGATAGGAAGGGGTTCTGCCGCAATACCCATTTTATGTGGATGGTTGGTGATATTCTGCACACTGCATATTATACGGGAGTGGGGGGATTATACATGCTGCTCACAGCACCTCCAGTTGAGGGTCCCTCCTGGGCTTCAGCACAGCCCCAGGACACTCAGGGGCCTTCTCCAGCAGGCCTTGCTTCAGCAGCTCTTCTCACTCTGCTTTTCCTGTGGCCCTAGTGTCCTGGGCTTCCTGGTTCAGCCCTGATCCCAAAACTCCTACAAACAAATCCTGCAAGACCTCACAACTCCCCGCTAGCAGAGGTCACCAGCCCACATACAAAATGATGAGTGTCCCGGCCAGGGGCACCACTCACCAGCCACGAAAAGACAACAAAACAAATTCTTTCGTACATTGGAACTTTAATGACTGATACTGCAGAGAGCTGGAATAGGTGTGTCATTGCTGGAGTTAGGGGGTCAAAGCTGGATACAAGGCGTCATGGCTAAGCAGGGAACACTGGCTATATAGAGAAGCACAGCCCAGAAACCATGTATGCCACTGGAAGAGCCGCTGCCTATGTGCAGGTAAATTGAATTTTATCTTCTATGCTTTTTCTAGGCTTTTTGCATGTTAGTAAATGATTATCAGAAAGAGGTTTTTGACTAAATCATCAGCCTTCTGATCATGTTGATGTTAGCCTAATGTGAATATTTCACCAGCAAGGCTCAAGATGACATTCGAAGCAGTAGCTAGGCCCACATAAGAATTAATAGAAAAAAACTTCAAAAAGAAAAAAGAAACTTCAAAGATGATTTTCAATGCACTATACCTTGGTGCGGAAGATCATTCTGTTATTCAAAAATTAATTAAAAGTCTGATGTTAAGCTTAAGTAAATATTTGCTGGAGGTTCACTTAAATTTCCAATGTCTCTTTGCTTCAAAGGACAGTTGCGCTAGCAATAAATCACTTCTACCTGTAGATTTAATTAAACCAAAGAACATAAGCAATACCAGTATAACAATGCTGCTAGAGAAGACACCTAAAGCCCACCTCTAGCTAATAGAACTCTAAAGGGGTTAGAAGCCATTTTTCACTTTATCTACCACACTGCATGTTATAGTGGGATTCTACATTCTGCTTGCTTTTGGGTATTGGGGGGATTGGTCATGCTGGATGTTATTGGGGGATTCTGCATGCTTCTTGCTATTGAGGATTGGCAGGATCTTCCACACTGCATGTTATGGGGGGATTCTGCATGCTGCTTGTTATTGGGGACTGGGGGAATCTGTCACACTGTATGTTAGGTGAGATTCTGTATGGTGCCTGCTTTGAGGGATTGGCGGGATCTGCCACACTGCATGTTATGGGGGGATTTTGCATGCTGCTTGCTATTGGGGAAGGAGGCTTCTGCCACACTGCATGTTATGGGGGGATTTTGCATGCTACTTGCTATTGAGGAAGGAGGCTTCTGCCACACTGCATATTATGGGGGGATTTTGCATGCTGCTTGCTATTGGGGACTGGGGGAATCTGTCACACTGTATTTTAGGTGAGATTCTGTATGGTGCCTGCTTTGAGGGATTGGCAGGATCTGCCACACTGCATGTTATGGGGGGATTTTGCGTGCTGCTTGCTATTGGGGAAGGAGGCTTCTGCCACACTGCATGTTATAGGGGGAATTCCACATGCTGCTTACTATTGAGGATTGTCGGGAACTGCCACACTGCATGTTATAAGGGGGATTCAGCATGCTGCTTGCTATTTGAGATCGGGGGATGTGCCACACGAAATGCTAAGGGGGATTCTGTATGCTGCTTAATATAGGGGATTGGGGGGATCTGCCACACTGCATGTTATAGGGAGATTCTGCATGCTGCTGTATATTGGGGATTGGGGGGATCTGCCACACTGCATGTTATAGGGAGATTCTGCATGCTGCTTGATATTTGAGATCGGGGGATGTGCCACATGAAATGCTAAGGGGGATTCTGTATGCTGCTTAATATAGGGGATTGGGGGGATCTGCCACACTGCATGTTATAGGGAGATTCTGCATGCTGCTTAATATAGGGGATTGGGGGGATCTGCCACACTGCATGTTATAGGGAGATTCTGCATGCTGCTGTATATTGGGGATTGGGGGGATCTGACTCACTGCATGTTATAGGGAGATTCTGCATGCTGCTGTATATTGGGGAGATCTGCCACACTGCATGTTATAGGGAGATTCTGCATGCTGCTTGATATTGGGGATTGGGGGGATCTGCCACACTGCATGTTATAGGGAGATTCTGCATGCTGCTTGATATTGGGGATTGGGGGGATCTGCCACACTGCATGTTATAGGGAGATTCTGCATGCTGCTTGATATTGGGGATTGGGGGGATCTGCCACACTGCATGTTATAAAGGGGATTTTGCATGCTGCTTGCTATTGGGGAACGAGGTGCTACCACACTGCAAGTTATGAGGGGGTTCTGCATGCTTCTTTTTATTGGGGACTGGGGGAATCTGCCACACTGCATGTTATAGGGCAGGTTCTGCATGCTGCCTGCTATTGGGAATTGAAGTGGGGGTCGGCCCCTCTGCATGATATAGGTGGGAATTTGCATGCTGCTTACTTGGAGATTAAGGGGGCTATCACATTGCATTTTATAAGGGGGGTTCTGCATACTGCTTGCAATTTGGGATTAGGAGATCTGACACACTGCATATTATAGGGGGAGATTCTGCATGCTACTTGCTATAGGGTATTGGGGGATCTACCACATTGCATGGTTTAGGGGGATTTTGCATTCTGCTTGCAATTGGGTCTGAGGGAATATGCCACATTGCATGTTACATAGTAACGGGGAGGCCGATTTATTAATAGCGCCAGGTAGCGACAGATGAGCGCCAGTAGCGTGATTTTCACAGCGCCGGCTAGTATTCGCTGTGCTTGGCCGTTGTTCGGTTGTTGACAGCGACTCAGTCGGTGTGCGGTAATGTTGAATACGGGGTTAGGAGTCGCTGTTTGACAGGTTCCGCGCTGTATGGGAGCGCATGACAGCGAATGGCCATAGCGAACGGCTCCCAGCATATTCATTAACAAATCACGCTCAAAAAATTCTCACGCTGTAAAATGCTTGTTTAAACCCCAGAGCGCTGGCGGCGATGTGTTAAAAGTAGTTTTTTAACCCCCAAACAACCTTATTTTTGGAAAATAATAATAAACAAGTTTTTATAAACATTTTGTAATATGAATACATTAATATCAGACCTGTAATATCAATTTTGCACAATTTTTTTTTTTTTTTTTACCTTAAAAAAAAGATATAACATTGCAGAAGTGGTCACCGAATTTGTGACATTTAAAAAAAAAAAAAAAAAAAAAAAAACATTAATATCAATTATTTATGAATATTTAAAGATTGCTCCATTGAAATGCACTGGAGAGCGCCAGGTAGCGAGAGGTCATACCTGGCGCTGTGATGGGATTAGCAGCGGCGCTGTTCGCTGAAGTCTGCAACATGATGAATCCCGCGCTAGCCGACGCTCTCGCCGGCGCTAGCCTCATTTAGCGTGATAAATGCGTGATTGTGTTCGCAGCCTGGCGTTCTGGAGTAGGTAGCCGCCGATAGCTGGCGCTACCTGGCGCTAGTGAGACACTACCTGGCGCTATCCCTTGATAAATAAGGCCCATAGTATGTAAGGCTGAATAAAGACTTTAGTCGATCCAGTTCAGCCTGTTTATCTCCTTCCAGTGGTCTAGTAGCCATAGCTGGAAATGTTATTACATGCCAGGAAGGCATCAAGGCCACTTTTGAACGTTTTTACTGTATCCATCATTACTATCTCCTCTGGCAGTGAGTGTTATAGGGGGGATTCTGCATGCTGCCTGCTATTGCTGATTGAGGTGGGAATCTGCCACACTATAAGGAGTATTTGGATCAAAAGCACACCACACAATTCAGATAGATTTGCAAGTAAAACAATTGTATTAAAGTGGACCAACACCCAGGATTTTGACTATCCTGGGTGTTGGTCCACTTAGGTGGGGCACCCCGATCGGGGGTGCCCCGCTGTGTGAAACCCCCCCGATCGCAGCAAAAACTCACCTCTCCCCGCTCCCACGTGACCTCGTCCGGCCAATGACAGCGCTCAGAGCCGCTCTGGTATGCGCGTCCAAAGCCGCTACCAGAGCGCTGTCATTGGCTGCGTCTCTCGCTTCCCTCTAACAGGGAGCGCGCCTGCGCCGGCCATTCACAAAACGGCCGGCGCGGGAGCGCGCCCTGCTAGAGGGAAGCGTGAGACGCGGCCGCGTCTCGCGCATGCGCTGTTGGATCGCCGGTAAGGTAAGGATTGTGGGCCTCCTGGGGGGGTTCCTCCCCGCGGGACACCCCGATTTCGGATGCCCCGCGGGGAGGGATCTGATCGGTCCGGGAATCTTATAGATTCCCGGGCCGATCCCCCCTGGGTGTTGGTCCACTTTAAGGTATCATATGGTACAGTATTCAGATAAACATCTCTGAACATATGCTCAAACAGCAAAGAGATACATATGGAAATTTCCGTATATGCGTGCAACAGGGGGTCATCAGGAGCGTCTGTCCATCTCTATCCAGAAATATACGAGGATAAATGCTAACATATACTTCTTAAATGAGAAATTGTCACGAATGCTAGGTAAAAAAAAAATTACCATGAAAGTCTACGGGGTGGTTTGGAACACGATCCTGATGAGAAATGTATGGAGCAGGGCTGAACCCACAGTCAAGGAAAGATACATATGAAGCATAGAATAAATATAAAGCATAATACAGCACAGTTATATAGAATGAATGGTCTGGTCAGACAGTGTATATGTCGCCCTGCATCATACCAGAGGAATACAGTACATAATTGCAAGCATAGATATTAAAAATCATGACGTGAACCAAGACCATACAGTGCATACATGTAGGAGTAGAAAGTTTTACCAAGTGGTAGTAGTGAATGATCGCAAATAGCGTGCCAACGTTTCAGAGCCAACTGCTCCTTTGTCAAGGCTTTGCGATAGAGCTGATACCTGTCAGGCGCTTCTTATCCTGTCCCCCCTGGCCGGCCAGTGTGGCGTTTCCGGGCGCGCTCGAAGAGCGGTGCCCGTGACGTCACTTCCGGTTCCGAGGTCCCGACTGACGTCACATCCGGGGCCGGCTGGCAGGTGCGAACACTGCCAGCCGCTGGTGGAAGCGGCGCCCGCGCTCGGGGCCACCGTTTCTGGATTGAGCGCATCGCTGGAGTGTAGCCTAGGTAACGTAAATAGATTATAACAGACTAAAAATTGCGGAAAGCGCGGCTGGATGCGATGACGCCTGGGGGTGGAGAGTTTGTTAACAGAAGGGGAGAGGAAGATGCTTGTCAACTGGGGAGCGAATCCTGCGGATATGTTTCTCACACAGCGCCATGGAATGTCTAAAAATAATAAAGATTTTGATTAAAACCGGAGAAATAAAAACAGCGAACATTCTTATACATAAATCCTTTAGATGTCTTATCTAGTTAATCAGTCCGGAAGACCCTAACCCCGGTAAAGTGTGCATAACAGTATTAGTAAGGTTTTGAGAAAGGAATGGCCATGATGGGAGATCCTAATATGAGCACGTGGACATGTATGCTAGAGCAGGGAGTCTCCATGGGAGTATCGTGGGCTACAATACTATAAGGGTAAAGGCAGGTCGAACGTCCCCAGTCTGGGATGCCCCATGGGCGAGGATAAGCATAATGGTGCTATCTTACTGGGATGCAGAGGTGGGAACTATATGATCCATTCTGTAGCAGAAATAGCCAAAGGACAGACATTAAAGGGAAGGACATAAGATCCATGTGGAAATCCCTACCTCGGAGTGGAAGTACTAGCGAGGAGGGGTGAAGGTTACTAGCTGTGATGTCAAAACATCCAGAGCTAGGTATCCTGATGCGGGATGTCCCCCCGGGGGAATGCAGGTCCCGAGGTAAACGAACCAACAGTTAGTTGGTGTCCCCTGTGTGGGATGCCCCCTGTGCTGCAAGGGCAAAAGTGGAATTAGATGATGACCCCTGTTACACGCATATATGGAAATTTCCATATGTATCCCTTTGCTGTTTGAGCATATGTTCAGAGATGTTTATCTGAATACTGTACCATATGATACCTTAATACAATTTTTTACTTGCAAATCTACCTAAACTGTGTGGTGTGCTTTTGATCCAAATACTCCTTATAGTATGCGCCGAGGGGTTGTCAGTGTGGTGAGACACCCCGGATCCAATTAAGCACCCTCCCTTATTATTTTCTTTCTCATCTTCTGGTGTGCCAATTACCTAAACATTTATCTTTCTTGGGAATCTGCCACACTGCATGGTGTAGGGAAGGTTTTGCATGATGCTAGCTTTTGGGGGATGGAGGGGGTAGTACACTGCATGTTATAAGGGGGATTCTACATGCTGCTTGCTTTTGGGGATTGGGGGATCTAACACACTGCATGTTATGGGGGACTTCTGCATTCTGCTTTCTATAGAGGATTGGGGGGATCTACCACACTGCATGTTATAGTGGGATTCTACATTCTGCTTGCTTTTGGGTATTGGGGGGATTGGCACACTGCATATTATGGGGGATTTTGCATGCTGCTTGCTTTTGGGGACTGGAGGATCTGCCACCCTGCATGTTATAAGGGGGATTCTGTATGCTGCTTTCTATTGGTGATTGGTGGGATCTGACACACTGCACGTTATAAGGGGGATTTTGTATGCTGCTTCCTATTGGTGATTGGTGGTATCTAACCCCCCGTTCAACATGCTGCTTGCTATTTGGGATTGCGGGATCTGCCACAGTGAACGATAGGGGGGGATTCTGTATGCTGCTTAATATAGGGGATTGGGGTTGATCTACCACATTGCATGTTACAGGGGGATTCTGAAATCTGTATGCTACTGGGGATGGGTTGGATCTGCCACAGTGCATGTTATAGGGGGATTTTTCATGCTGCCTGCTATCGGGGATTGGGGGAATCTGCCACACTGCATGTTATAGGAAGGAATATGCATTCAGCCTGCTGCTGAGGATGAGGGGAAGGATCTACCACATGGCAGGTTGTAGGGGGATTCCGTATGCTGCTTCCTATTGGGGATGGGGGGATTTGCCACACTGCAGGTTATAGGGAGAATCTGCATACTGCATGCTATTGAGGATTGGGGGGGGGGGGGGGGGATCTGCCACACTGCAAGTTATAGGGCAGATTCTACATGCTGCCTTCTATCTGGGATTGGGTGGATCTGTTACACTGCATGTTATAGGAAGGAATATGCATGCTGCCTGCTATTGAGGATGAGGGGGAGGGATCTACCACACTGTAGGTTATTTGGGGGGATTTTGCATGCTGCTTGCTATTGGGGATGGGGCAATTTGCCACACTGCATGTTATAGGGGGTATTCTGCATGCTGCTTGCTATTGGGGATTTGGGGATCTGCCACACTGCAGGTTATGGGGGAATGCTGTTGATGGACCGTCTCAAATCCGGATGCACTACATGTGCATAGATTGAAGTCTTCCAGTTTTATTCTATCTTTACAGCCTCAGCGGCAGTCAGAGATTGAAAGGGGTTCTGCCGCTCTACCCATTATATGTGGATGGTTGGGGATGTTCTGCACACTGCATGTTATGGGGGTGGTGAGATTATACACGCTGCTTTTTTGGGGGGAATGGGGGGATCTGCCACACTGCATGTTATGGGGGTGATTCTGCATGCCACTGTGAAACCCAGTGTAGAAAGCTGACAGCAGCAGTTTTCTGAGTCGCTAAGGTCTGGGACAGGCAGACAGCGGCAGCAGCCTCATAGCAACCCTACAGCCTGTTACCAGGGGAGGACTTAATATTTCTGGGGCCCCATGAAAAGTTGTGTTTGGGGGACTTATCAAAGACATATCATAATAATATGCAAATAGTAATGCATCTTGCCGGGGGAGTAGCTGTGGCCAGGGCATGCATTGTGGGAGTGTCAGCGAACCCATAGGGTTTTACACAGAGATGCATTTTGGCATAGGGAGCTGTCCGTCCAGGGCATAGGGAATTGCCCATATGGCCATCCAATTTCCTCTTCCTGTGGCATCCCACAGTGTGAAACCCCATGAAATTGCTGCATCCCATTTCAGGTCATGCAGGTCACGGCCTTACTGTACCTTTTGTTAGATGTTTACCCAGGCCATCCATTTGTGACCAGCCCGGTATGCCCCCAGCTAGAGGTGAGCTGAGATGCAACCAGTGGGCCACACTTCACCATTTAGCTCACTAACTGTTATGATGTCTCCTGCATAACTGAATAGAGCTGAGCACATTCAAGCTGCAGCAGACGGCTCAATGTTGTTAAACAGCATCCTCACTTGCCACAGCCTGCCTACTAGGTGTCATTATTTATCTTTTGTTTTTAAAAACACGTTTTCAGTAATCTGGCCCTGCTTCTGGGTGCACCCTGGCAGGTGGGGGCCCCATGCATTTGTGTGGTTTGCATGGTGGTTAAAGCGGACCTTCACTCTGAATAAGAGTCTATCTTATATGTTTCCCCCACACTGTACACACAGATTGCTCACATTAAAAATCATCCTACCTGCATCTACTGCATGTTATGAGCCTTTAAACATCCAAGATGGCGGCTTATGGAAGCCGCCATTTTATCAGGCAGCCTGCAAACAGGAAGTGCCTGCAAACAGGAAGTGACTGTGCTGCTCTGCATTCTGGGGCTGCTGACCTTTCCCTGACCCCAGCTCTGCTCTGTCTGAGCAAAGCACAGCTATAACCTGCCCCCCTGTACCTTATCCCACTCTTCTCTCCTCAGTAAGTGTGATGCTTCTGAGTCAAGATGGCGGCGCCCGTATCCTAAATTCCTGAACAGAGTTGCAGCCCAGTGGGGGAAAGAATAATAAGTTAGTGACTAAAAATGTAAAATATATTAATTTTAGATGCTGGGGAATTGTTTTTTAAGAGTTTGGGCTTTTCATTAAATCATGGTGAAGGTCCGGTTTAAGTACCCCACTGTCTGTGACAACCAGTGGAAGAAGTTAATAGCAGCAACAGTCTCCTTGAGTCCATAAGTTCTGTGATAGCCAGACAGCAGCAGCCTCATAAGAGTCTATAAGGCCTGTGACAGCCTGTGGAGGAGGTTAACAGCAGCAGCAGCAATTTCCCTTAGTTACTTAGAGGCCGATTCATTAATAGCGCCAGGTAGCGACAGATGAGCGACTGTAGCGTGATTTTTACAGCGCCAGCCAGTATTCGCTGTGCTTGGCCGGCGTTTGCTTGATGACAGCGACTCAGTCGGTGTGCGGTAATGTTGAATACGGGCTTAGGGGTCGCTGTTTCATGGGTTCTGCGTTGTATGTGAGCGCCTGACAACGAATGGCCAGAGCGAACGGCTTGCTTCATATTCATTAAAAAATCACGCTCCGAATTGGCTGGCGCTGTCCATTCCTTGTTTAAACCCCAGTGCGCTGGCGGCGATGGGTGTTAACTAGTTTTTAACCCCTAAACAACCATATTTTTTGATTGTAACATTATACATGTTTTTTGAATCATTTTGTAATATGAATACATTAATTTCAGACCTGTAAGATCAATTCTGCACAATTTTTTTTTTACATTTTTTTTACTTTAAAAAAAAAACGAACATTGCAGAAGTGGTCTCAGAATTTTTAACATTAAAACCAAAAAAAAAAATGAATACCAATTAATCCCGATTAATTAAACATTGCTCCATTGAAATGCATTGGACAATGCCAGGGAGCGACAGGTCATACCTGGCGCTGTGAAGGAATTTGCAGCGGCGCTGTTCGTTCCAGGCGGCTTCATGATGAATCCCGCGCTAGCCGTCGCTCTCGCCGGCGCTAGCCTCATTTAGCTTGATAAATGCGTCATTGTGACCGCCGCCGGGCGTACTCGAGTCGGTAGCCGCCGATAGCTGGCGGTACCTGGCGCTCGTCAGACACTACCTGGCGCTAGCCCGTGATAAATAAGGCCCTAAGATCTGTGACAGCCAGACAGCAGGAGCAGCCTCATAGAGTCCCTAAGCCTTCTGACAGCCAGGTGTTCCAGAGGAAGGGTGAGGATAAAAACCCATTATCTCCTCCACATTAAATGTGTCTACACTGAAGAAACCAACAGATACACTTACCTGTGGCTGGAGCTTAACCAATCAGGGAGGTTTAAGCCAACAATAGAGGCCCTGAAAGGAAAAGCTTGTAGAACCTTCTATGACATCAAAATACAACTTTATCACCTCAAACCACAAGTGAGGGTCTGACTAAAAATCTTTTCTGCTCTATTGCATTAAGGATTGGTGGTCACCTACCCAGACTAGTCAAAATGGGATTTGACCCCAACAAAGACCTTTCATTTGGAGTTCTGCAAGTACCTCCTCCAAATCTAGTGCAGCACATCTACTATGGTGTACCAGACAGAGCGGGGTGAGTTCCCACTATGCTTTCTAGTACAAAAGAGGACCACAGCCAGCCCACCTTAGCCAAGCTAGATCATAGTGGGGAAATCTCTTCAGCCTCTTTTAGTGCACAGGATACGCTGGGGCCTACCTTCTGCAGCACTGGGATCGCTCCCCAGTCTCCACTCTGCCAGCCAGCTTCTCTCAGGGGAAATTAAATTATTGTCCCCACTTTTCCTGCACAGCACCACCAGTTGAGGGGCCCTCCTGGGCTTCAGCACAGCCCCAGGACAATCAGGGGCCTTCCCCAGGAGGTCTTGCTTCAGCAGCCAGTTCTGGATCGGCCCCGATCCCAAAACTCCTGCAAACAAATCCTGCAAGACCTCACAATTCACAGCTGGCAGAGGTCACCTGCCCACATTCAAAATGGCACCGGTGACCCGGCTGGGCACCGCTCGCCAGCCATGAAAAAACAACAAAACAAATACTTACCTTTCCTACCATTGGAACTTTAATGATTGATACTGCAGAGAGCTGGAGTAGGTGTTAGACCGAATCTGAATGTAGAAGAAGCTGAATTCAGGCAGAAGCCTGTGTGTCATTGCTGGAGTTGGGGAATCACAGCTGGAGACAAGGTGTCATGGCTAAGCAGGGAACACTGGCTGAATACAGAAGCACAGCCCAGAAGCCATGTATGCCACTGGAAGAGCCGCTGACTATGTGAAGAAAGCTTTGAAATAAATTGATTAAATTTAACCTATGCAAATCATTTAAGAATGTGCAGTTAAATTGAATTGCATCTTCTATGCATGCCTGAATGCTAGAGGTAGGCTTTTTGCATGTTAGTAAATGATCATCAGAAAGAGGTTTTTGACTGAACCATCAGCCTTCTGCTCCTGTCGATATTGACCTAATGTGAATATTTCACCAGCAAGGCTCAGGCTGGCATTCAGAGCAGTAGCTAGGCCCACATTGAGATTAATAGAAAACATCTAAAGTTGTTTTCTACAGAGCATCAGGTGACAGAGAAACTTCAAAGATGATTTTCTATGTACTATACCTTGGTGCGGAAGATCATTCTGTTATTCAAAATTAAATTAAAACTATGATGTTAAGCTTAAGTAAATATTTGCTGGAAGTTCACTTAAATTTCCGTCTCTTTGCTTCAAAGGACAGTTGCCGCTAGCAATAAATCACTTCTACCTGTAGATTTAATTAAACCAAAAAACATAAGCAGTACCAGTATAACAATGCTGCTAGAGAAGACACCTAAAGCCCACCTCTAGCTAATAGAGCGTTAAGTGGTTAGAATCCATTTTTCACTTTATCCACATTTAGAATGAATGAAAAAAATAAGAATGCACAGCACTGTAACAAACTAAAAAAGAATGTATGTGCAAGTCACATAGTGACCCAAGCAAAGGAAAATAGAATGAAGTAAAGATCAGAAGAATGAAAACATTCTGAAAGACAGTGGTGTAAATAAATGTTAGCAGGCCCCATCATGGATCATATAGTAATCTTTTACCTGTTATTATAACTAAATTGGATACAATTATACAACTAAAGAATGAAACAGCAGTGACAAATGACAAATGATGCTTCTTTTTCTGTACATGAATTAGTAAGAGCACAAATATAAGAAGAAAAGGTGGAAAAACAACAATGATGGCGGGGGTCTTCAACACTGCATGTTATAGGGGGGGTTCTGCATGCTGCCTGCTATTGGGGATGGGGGTTCTGCCACACTACATGTTATGGGGGTGAGTCTGCATGTCACTGTGAAAGCCAGTGGAGAAAGCTGACAGCAGCAGCAGTCTAATAGAGTCCATAAGGCTTGTCACAGCCGGTGATGGAGGTTAGCAGCAGCAGCAGTCTCCCTGAGTCCCTAAGGTCTATGACAGTCAGACAGCAGCAGCCTCATAGCATCCCTACAGCCTGTGACCAGGGGAGGACTTACTATTTCTGGGGCCCCATGAAAAGCTGTGTTTGGGGGGACTTATCAAAGACAAATTTCTTATAGCGAAATACAATAGTAATACACCTTGCTGGGGGTGTAGCTGTGGCCAGGGCATGTGCAGCGGGAGTATCAGCGCACCCATGGGGTTTTACGCAGAGATGCATCTTAACATAGGGAGTTGTCCATCCATGTCACAGGGAATTGCAAATATGGCCATCCAATTTCCACTCCCTGTGACATCCCAAACTAGGATGCTCCACAGTGTGAAATCCCAGTAAATCACTGTATCCAGTCGCCTAACCCCGTTTCAGGTCATGCAGGTTAGGGCCTTGCTATACCTTTTTTGGGGATTTTATTTATACCCAAGCCAGCCATTTGTGACCAGCCCGGGTACGCCCCAGCAATATGTGAGCTGAGATGCAGACATTGGGCCACACTTCACCATTCAGCTCACTAACTGTTATGATGTCTCCTGCATAACTGAATAGAGCTGAGCACATTCATGCTGCAGCAGGCAGATCAATAAAGTGTTGTTAAACAGCATCCTCACTTTCCACAGTCTGCCCACTGGGTGTCGTTATTTATCTATTTTTAAAAAAACAAGTTTCCACTAATCTGGCCCTGCTTCTGGGGCACCCTGACAGGTGGGGGCTCCATACATTTGTGTGGTATGCTTGGTGGGTAAGTACCCCACAGTCTGTGACAGCCAGTGGAAGAAGCTTACTACAGCAACAGTCTCCTTGAGGCTGTAAGTTCTGTGATAGCCAGAAAAAAGCAGCAGTCTCATAAGAGTCTGTAAGGCCTGTGACAGCCAGTGGAGGAGGTTAACAGCAGCAGCTGCAGCAACTTCCCTGAGTCTCTAAGGTCTGTGACAGCCAGACAGCAGGAGCAGCCTCATAAGGGTCGATTCAAAGAAACATGTCAAAGCTTTGATTTTGTTGCCGATCATGGTATTATTTCCGAACGATCGAGCACTCGTATGAACTTGCGAGTGATTCTATAACCTAATGATTTTCCTATTGTAAAATGCCCGTCCGTTCGTATGTTATCTCTCGACCTTGGGCCAGTCATTTCCAAACGTAAATTTTTGGTTGAGTGATCTGTTGTTGAGACGGCAGCATGTTATTTTTCCCTTCTTCCATCGTCCACCTCTTCGTATTTCTTGCGTTTCCCGATGGTTTTTCCTGCTTTTTAACCTCTAACACTCGTGCGCTCGTAAATGTGGAAGATCTTGCGCATGCGCAATACAAGCTACACTCAACTAATGTGGCCCATATCGTACACTACCTAGCTCAACCCAACTACTTTGCGACATTCTTACACTTACCTTTATTAACCCTAAAACTGACCCAAACCCCTTGGCGGTTGGAATTTTCTTCATTTCCCGGACCCTAAAACTTACCCAAACCCCTTGGCGGTTGGATTTTTCTTCATTTCACGGACCCTAAAACTTACCCAAACCCCTCGGCGGTTGGCTTTTTCTTCATTTCCCGGACCCTAAAACTTACCCAAACCCCTTGGCGGTTGGATTTTTCTGCATGTCCCGGACCCTAAAACTTACCCAAACCCCTTGGCGGTTGGATTTTTCTTCATTTCCCGCACCCTAAAACTTACCCAAACCCCTTGGCGGTTGTTTTTTTCTTCATTTCCCGGACCCTAAAACTTATCCAAACCCCTTGGCGGTTGGATTTTTCTTCATTTCCCGCACCCTAAAACTTACCCAAACCCCTTGGCGGTTGTTTTTTTTCTTCATTTTCCGGACCCTAAAACTTATCCAAACCCCTTGGCGGTTGGATTTTTCTTCATTTCCCGCACCCTAAAACTTACCCAAACCCCTTGGCGGTTGGCTTTTTCTTCATTTCCCGGACCCTAAAACTTACCCAAACCCCTTGGCGGTTGGATTTTTCTGCATTTCCCGGACCATAAAACTTACCCAAACCCCTTGCCGGTTCCATTCTTCTTATTTGTGTGGTTCATAAATATTACCAAAACCACTTAAAGTACATCTGTATTGATTTATTAAAACATGCCTTTTCGTGTTTAGCAAAATGTAATGTATGTTAGAAATAGAATTGAGTCTTATTAGAATGTTAAAATTTTAATTTTTTGTTTTGTTTTTAAAATTTGTTTGGTCTTAAAAATGTATTAAAACGTTTAAAAACTATTTACAATATGGAGCCAGGACCAAGGGCACTAATCATCTTCTTCAGTTGGCCCCAACGTCGCCTGTATGGCCTGCAGCTCGGCCACCAACTCAAGGATCCTTTTTTTCTTTTCTTCTACTGTTTGCGGTGGGATCCCTGTAACCAATAGAGAATTAAACATAAATAGTACTACCAGACCGGTTTGTAGGCTGCGGATTGATTGTTTGTTAGTCAAATCCAGCGGAATCCATCACATATGTCATTCTTCATAGTAATTAAGGTAAGGAATTTATCACAGGTAACTATTCTAAGAGGCCGATTCATTAATAGCGCCAGGTAGCGACAGATGAGCGACTGTAGCGTGATTTTTTCAGCGCCAGCCAGTATTCGCTGTGCTTGGCCGGCATTAGCTTGATGACAGCGACTCAGTCGGTGTGCGGTAATGTTGAATACGGGCTGGGGGGTCGCTGTTTCACAGGTCCAGCGTTGTATGTGAGCGCCTGACAACGAATGGCCAGAGCGAACGGCTAGCTTCATATTCATCAACAAATCACGCTCCGAATGTGCTGTCGCTGTCCATTCCTTGTTTAAACCCCAGAGCGCTGGCGGCGATGTGTATTAACTAGTTTTTAACCCCTAAACAACCATATTTTTTTAATGTAACATTATACATGTTTTTAGAATCATTTTGTAATATGAATACATTAATCTCAGACCTGTTAGATCAATTCTGCACATATTTTTTAATTTTTTTTTTTTTACTTAAAAATAAATCCTAACATTGCAGAAGTGGTCTCCGATTTTTTGACATTAAAAAAATATAAAAAAAAAATAATACCAATTAATTATGATTCATTATAGATTGCTCCATTGAAATGCATTGGACATCGCCAGGGAGCGACAGCTCATACCTGGCGCTGTGAGGGAATTTGCAGCGGCGCTGTTCGGTCCAGGCGGCTTCATGATGAATGCCGCGCTAGCCGCCGCTTTCGCCGGCGCTAGCCTCATTTTGCTTGATAAATGCGTCATTGTGACCGCCGCCGGGCGTACTTGAGTCGGTAGTCGCCGTTAGCTGCCGCTACCTGGCGCTCGTCAGACACTACCTGGCGCTATCGCTTGATGAATAAGGGCCTAAGTGCTTAACCCAGACCTTCAACATGATTTTATTTTAAGCAACAACTATTTCCCAATGATTTGCCCCCATATCATATTTTTAATAGTTAAATTTTTAGAACATAAATTATTATTCTTTCCACCACTGTGCTGCAACTCTGTTCCTGAATTTGGGATACGTGCGCCGCCATTTGGACTCAGAAGCCTAACACTTACTGAGGAGAGGAGAGTGGGATAAGGTCCAGGGGAGCAGCTTATAGTTGTGCTTTGCTAATACCGACCAGAGCTGGGGTCAGGGAAAGGTCAGCAGTCCCAGAATGCAGGGCAGCACATTCATAAGGCACTTCCTGTTTGCATGATGCCTGTAAAGATGGCGCCTTCCCTAAGCCGCCATCTTTGATTTTTAATGGCTCATAACATGCAGTAGATGCAGGTCGGATTATTGTGTATGTGACAAAGCAATATGTCCAGGTTGTGGGAAACATATAAGCTAGGCTCTTATTCAGAGTGAAGGTCCGCTTTAAGCTAAGGAAGTGCTCACAGGAAAGTGTTAACTACCCATTGGCTACGCCTTTATTTATCTGTGTGTTATTGGCCACTAACACAGAAGTCACAATAATGGCATGCCTACTTACTTGGTTGGTGGCCGACAGATGGCTGGTTGGGGCCAACAGGATGTCCTTGGTCCTGGCTCTGGTGTGAACAAGACCCTGGAGAAACATGGGAAATAGGGTTAGTTTTATGGTCTCAGTCACTATTCCCCAAATATCTGGGTCCCACTCTGGCTGACATCACTCACCTTCACCAGGGTCATCCTCAAGCATCTCTGCTGCCTCCTCTCCCACTACCTCACCCACTCCCGAAGCATCTAGAAATACACAATAAAGGACTAATTATTGTCTGATCTTGCATGTATATATTTGTGCATATACATGAAGAGTGACATACCAGAGGCTTCCGCATGCATGGCAGGGTATGACTCCGTGCCCACGCGGTTCCGCCCCTCCTCTGTTGTAAGGTCCAGGGGCTGGTCTGATGAACCAACAGAGGAGGGGTAGGTCCGTCGCCCTGGAGACCCACCACCTTCACTTCCAGCTGCAGAATCATGCAGCACTAGTCGGCCTGTGCGCCTCCGGGTGCGGCGAATGCGGGAATCCATTTCCACCACTAAGGCAGAAATGTCATTATAAATAAAGGCCTTACTTCTGACTTTTTAACATATACCATGCAATCGCTATGTACTTACTTGGGAAATGGATCCCACAAAACCTCCGCACCCGGCCCATGTGCAGCCGTTTGAGGTCCGACCAATGCTGCATAATCTGCGTGTGGGTGAAGGTGGTGCTGGTGACCCGCTGGATTTCGTTGATGATCTCCAGGGCGATGGCGCGTTTTTCAAAATAATTGGGCACGAAGTCATACCTGCGCGCAAGCATGGTCTGAAAAACATAATTTAAACACAGCATTTAGTTTAACACACCTAGGCATATGTGTTAAAGCAGAATTTGCAAAGTTAATGGCATTAACACACACATTTAGAGTCCAAGTCAAGATTTGCTTTGGCCTTAAAGTGGACCGTCACCCATGGGTGATCGGCCCGGGAATCTATAAGATTCCCGGGCCGATCACCCCCCTCACCGCGGGACATCCGAGATCGGGATGTCCCGCGGTGAGGGACCCCCCCCAAACCCCAAAAGAACTCACCTGATCGGCGGCGGGCCGTTTGTGAATGGCCGGCGCGGGCGCGCGCACTGTCAGAGGGGCGCGCGGGAGGCGGCGGCGGACGCACTGCCTTGTCCGCCGCTTGTCCGTGGGAGCGTGATGAGGTGAGTTTGGGGGGTTTCTGGGGGGTTTTACACAGCGGGGCACCCCTAATCGGGGTGCCCCCCTGAAGTGGACCAAAACCCAGGATAGTCAAAATCCTGGGTGTTGGTCCACTTTAAGAGTTGTTTGGCACATGTGTGGCGTGCCTTTGCTTTAGAATGTATTTGGGAAACATTAAGATCATCCAAACTTGTTCCAAGCGCATCCTTAACATGTAGTCCATCATTTAGTATTTGCTTAAAAGGCAGAGAAAGGCACTTACCAGCATGATGATCTCTTCTTGTTGACGGGTGAAGATAGTGGGCGCCATGTTTATGCTTCTTCAAGGCAGCAGATAAGTCAAACCCCAGCGGTTTCCTGGTTCCGCGCGAACGTACGTCCGTAAGATCGCGTAGGCGAGCGCATAGGCGTCAGACGCTGTGCGCCTTATTTAAAGGTCCCTGCACCCCAACCTAATTTCTCTTTGTCTTTTGCACGAAAATGGCTCCCAAAAAGATCCCTGCTAAACGCTCCAAGGCAAGCCAGGCCGCTGAGGGACCCAAAACCAGGTCGCAACAAGGAGCAAAGAAGGGTCGGCCAAGCAAGGTAATTAGCAGCTCGGCACCACCAAGGGACACTGTACCCGCAAGCTCCAAAAAAAGGGCCACAAAGGCACTTGCCCCTGCGGCCCCCAAAACAACTAAAAGGAGCCGCAGCCCATCCAGGCGCCGAACCCCAGCACGGCCAAGCCCCAGGGCCCGCAGCCCAGCCAGCCGCAGAGCGCCAGCACGGGCAAGCCCAAGAAGCCCCAGCCCATACAGGCGCCGAACCCCTGCACGGGCAAGCACCAGGGCCCGCAGCCCAGCCAGCCGCAGAATGCCAGCACGGGCAAGCCCAAGAAGCCCCAGCCCATACAGGCGCCGAACCCCTGCATGGGAAAGCACCAGGGCCCGCAGCCCAGCCAGCCGCAGAACGCCAGCACGGGCAAGCCCAAGAAGCCCCAGCCCATACAGGCGCCGAACCCCTGCACGGGCAAGCACCAGGGCCCGCAGCCCAGCCAGCCGCAGAATGCCAGCACGGGCAAGCCCAAGAAGCCCCAGCCCATACAGGCGCCGAACCCCTGCATGGGAAAGCACCAGGGCCCGCAGCCCAGCCAGCCGCAGAACGCCAGCACGGGCAAGCCCAAGAAGCACCAGCCCATCCAGGCGCCGAACCCCAGCACGGGCAAGCACCAGGGCCCGCAGCCCAGCCAGCTGCAGAACGCCAGCACGGGCAAGCCCCAGGGCCCGCAGCCCAGCCAGCCGCAGAACGCCAGCACGGGCAAGCCCAAAAGCCCCAGCCCATCCAGGCGCCGAACCCCTGCACGGGTAAGCACCAGGGCCCGCAGCCCAGCCAGCCGCAGAACGCCAGCACGGGCAAGCCCAAGAAGCCCCAACCCATCCAGGCGCCGAACCCCTGCACGGGCAAGCACCAGGGCCCGCAGCCCAGCCAGCCGCAGAATACCAGCACGGGCAAGCCCAAGAAGCCCCAGCCCATACAGGCGCCGAACCCCTGCATGGGAAAGCACCAGGGCCCGCAGCCCAGCCAGCCGCAGAACGCCAGCACGGGCAAGCCCAAGAAGCCCCAGCCCATACAGGCGCCGAACCCCTGCACGGGCAAGCACCAGGGCCCGCAGCCCAGCCAGCCGCAGAATGCCAGCACGGGCAAGCCCAAGAAGCCCCCTCATACAGGCGCCGAACCCCTGCATGGGAAAGCACCAGGGCCCGCAGCCCAGCCAGCCGCAGAACGCCAGCACGGGCAAGCCCAAGAAGCACCAGCCCATCCAGGCGCCGAACCCCAGCACGGGCAAGCACCAGGGCCCGCAGCCCAGCCAGCCGCAGAACGCCAGCACGGGCAAGCCCAAGAAGCCCCAGCCCATCCAGGCGCCGAACCCCTGCACGGGCAAGCACCAGGGCCCGCAGCCCAGCCAGCCGCAGAACGCCAGCACGGGCAAGCCCAAGAAGCCCCAGCCCATCCAGGCGCCGAACCCCTGCACGGGCAAGCACCAGGGCCCGCAGCCCAGCCAGCTGCAGAACGCCAGCACGGGCAAGCCCAAGAAGCACCAGCCCATCCAGGCGCCGAACCCCTGCACGGGCAAGCCCCAGGGCCCGCAGCCCAGCCAGCCGCAGAACGCCAGCACGGGCCAGCACCAGGGCCCGCAGCCCTTCCTGGGACAGAAGTCCACGCCCAGGGCCAAGCAGGGCACTTAGCCCCCCAAGAGGGCCAAGAAAGGCCATCTTGCAACCGCATTTGGTTGCAACATCTACACCTGGAAGTTCTGTGGCCAGCCACGCAAGAACACCCAGCCCCTTGCCCAGTCCAGCCCAGTCATTGGTAAGCCAACAATCTAGGCATTCCCCAACCCACCACGAGTCCATAATGTCCCCACATGTGTCTGCACACATGGAGGAGCCCCAAACCCAAACAGCTGGCCGCACATTGCGTCGCGGACAGTTGTGTGGGCGTTTCTCCCATAGCCAAAATATGGCATTGGCTAGTGGCCTAACATTAGTCTATGATGAGCTATATGGGAGCAAATCCAAATTCACAACCAAGCAGCGAAAAATGGAAATGTTGGAAGAACTCAAACGCCAAGTAAATGCAGCAGGGGAAGAGAAGAAAGATGTGGCCCAAATCCAACGGAAAATCTCGGATCTGAAATATGCTGTACGCCAAAAAGAAATCAAAAGGCATAATTATAGGTAAATAAATGATCAAGTAAAATGTCAGTGTTAGAATGTATGCTAATTTTCAATTTGTAATATCCTACTTTTACTTTACAGCATGAAAACTGGAGGGGGCTATCCCACAAAATTGGAGTTCACACCTGCTGAGGAAATGGTGCTGGGCCTTCTCCATCCATTCGCAGTCGGTGGCCATGCAGCCTTAAGGGACACAGACTCACCGACCCGTAGAGATGGTGAGTAACCTTCATATACATGTTTCCCTTGTGGGTTGCTTAATTAACTTGATAAAGGTAACAGTTGACGCTATGGCCCTCTGCTGTGGCTTGTTTTTGCTAGCGCTAATGTGCATGGTTGTGTCATATTTGTGTACATTTTGGCCAAACAGATTTGGCCCGATACATTATTTTAATTCTTCAAGACCAAAAATTATGCTTGGAAGCACGATTTAAATTAAGCCAAGTCATAAATGTAGACTCAAACACAAAACACACATCAATAGGGATGTGTGGGACATTGGGTGTGTGAGTTGTGTTTGACGCCAAAGATAGAAATAAGAGGCCCAAACAGATCTGAACTAAAGAATGTTAGGGCAACTCGATTTGTGGCCAATGCTAGTTGGATGCTGACTGTGTCCACTTCCTAACTTGGAACTGAGGTCACTTAGCAGTTAAACCAATCCATTGCACAGATCTCCAACTAAGGGGAAAGGCAATAATTTTGCACGTTGCTGTAGAAATAATTAATATTAGCCAATGTATTTGTTTTACTTTGCTAAAGCAAACATTGCTTGCGTGTGTGTTAACCTGGTTTCCCTTGTCTCTTCTTTAGCCCAGCATCAGACCACAGCAAGTGTGGACTCCCCCCCCCCGGTTTGAATATGCCTTTGACTTCTGTACAGCATCGGAGTCCAGATCCGAGTTTTCTGGTAAGTTTCTTGTGTTTATTAACTGAAACAAAGTGAAGAAGCATGTTTTAAAATGTTTTGGATTAAATGAAGAACCCAAACTTATTTGTTGTTCTTTTTCTGCCCCTATAGACCCACACAATCATGGAAGTGATCCAGGACACGGAGGAAGATGGAACCATGCTGGGCCCATCCGAAGACCTCCCCCTGGGTCAGAATCTGCAAATGTCCCAAAATGTATCTCTGTCAATTCCGCAGCAGCAGAGTGAACCCGCATCCATTGAGCATGCAGATGGGGCACAGCATGCTGAGACTGAGGCTACAGTCCCCAGGCTTCCCTCTGCTGTTGAGGAATTGCAAAGTATGCCTGTTGCTGTTGAGGGCCCAAGACCACGAGGCAGGGCCCACCCAAGAGCCAGGGTAATTGTGCGGCGCACTCCCTTGCGCCGCACAATTACCCTGGGGAGGCAGAATGCCCTGGTTGATTTATGGCACCAGGAGAGGAGAGCATTTGAGGAACGACATCAACATCTGCATGAGGAAAGGCATGCCCAGATGGACACCCTCAATGCTACCTTACAGGCCATGCTGAGTGAGCTTAGGACCCACAACAGCAACATGGTCAATGCAACTAATGCAAGCCAGGCATCCATGGGTGAATTGCTCAATATGCAGAGAAACATTTTGGAGCAGTTGCAGATTACCAATGCAACCCTCGCCCAGGGTAGCTCCCAGCCACATGGCCCTCCACCCGGGTTTTTGGGGTATCCACCTTATTAAGGCAACCTCTCCTTGATTGTGTGCCACATCTTTTAGATTTCCCCCCACTGTATTTACTTGGCGTTTGAGTTTTTCCAACATACTATTTGGGTTTGAGCTGCAGGTTGTGTTAAGGATTTGCTCACATATAGCTCATTAGATTTGGGAGTTAGGCCAGTAGCCAATGCCATATTGGAATGGTGAGTGTAGGTGGCCTTTAACATGGGCCACTTATGGCTTTACATTTATTTGGGGTTTTTGGACTCCTCCGGTTTGCAGACATGTTTGGGTGACATTATGGGCAGGCCAAATTAGCCATGGCCACAGGCACTATTAATGACCGGACTGGGATGGGATGGGCATGGGACTGGCTGTCCTTGTTTTGGTGTGCCACAGAGTTCCAGGTGTAGATGTTTTTATTTTTTTATGGATACAAACCCGGTCTTGATTTGTTTATAACCACAATTGAATGGTGACTGTGTAATTTGTTGTTAAACATTTTGTTATGCTTTTTGTGGTCAGACTAAAAGAAATATTTTCAAACATTCCCAAAACTTGTTTTGTTTGATTACAAATAACATTGTACCTCACCTTTGACTAAAACAAACACAGTATACGTTAACATGGTTTACAAGGTGAATTAAAAGCAAAGGAAACATTAGGAACCACAGTAGAACTATTTCAAGGCATACAAATGAACATTTAATGGCACACAATTGACAACAAAGGCAAACAAAAAACAAAAAGGCAACCAACAAATAATGTTATTTAGGAAAAATGCTGCACAATCAAATTGGCACGCACAGATTGTCCAGATTCACTGGTTGTGCCAACATAATTCTCTGCTTCCTCTTCAATGGGTGTAGAGGGCAGAACATCAACATATCGGGGGACACGTTCTTGGAGGGCAAAATTATGCAGAACTGCACACGCCATTATAATGTCAATAACCTTCTTAGTGTCATATTGAAGGGCGCCCCCGGTATGGTCCAAACACCTAAAACGGGTCTTCAAAAGGCCAAAGGCCCTCTCGACCACAGCCCTGGTTTTGTGGTGCGCACGGTTGTAGGCTTCTTGAGCGGCATCCTGGGGCCGCAACACAGGCGTCATGAGCCAAGGTAGAAGAGGGTAACCTGAGTCCCCTTAAGAAGAGAAAGAGAAAAGACAATTAAGCAATGAAAGTCAGAAAACAAAGCTAATTTAATTTAAAACAAAAATCCATTAAAAGCAAAAATAACAGGGCACATTATCAAAATAATTAGGGGAAGAGATGTGGTTAAAAGAAACATAATATGCTTAAAGTCAACAAAGACTGGTAACACATCTGCTAGGTCAAGGGTGCTATTAAATATGGGTATATTTAAGGGCTCCGAAATGTGTCAATTATGATGCTGTATGAGTACGAGCACGAGTATGTCAGTTACAGAATAATATTCCAAATGGAGCCGAAACTGGGATAAACTTTGGCACAATCTGGTAGAGCAGAGATTTGTAAACATGGGAGTTACACACATCGCCAAAAAAGATACAACTACAAAGTCAGGAAACCGCTTGTTTGTTTGGGCAAGAATAATGAAAGATGTTGCAACAGTTGCCAAATGTGGGGTCATATCTCAAGAAAACGTTCAAGAGAAAAAACAAATATTATTAAAGTGGACCGTCAGCCAGTGTTGATGGGCCCGGGAATCTATAATATTCCATGACGATCACCTCCCTCACCGCGGGACATCCGAGATCGGGATGTCCCGCGATGAGGCCCCCCCCCCCCAAAACCCACAAAAAAAACCTCATCTGCGGCGACAGCGGGCGCCGACGCCTCCCGCGTGCACCTCCAGACGTGCGCGCGGCCGCGCCGGCCGTTTGTGAAGGGCCGGCGCGTGCGCGCGCACTGTCAGAGGGGCGCGCGGGAGGCGGCGGCGGACGCGCTGTGTTGTCCGCCGCTGTCACCCGCTTGTGTCAAGGAAAATCGCCGATACAAGCCAGATCGCCTAAGAATATAGGAATCGTGCGAAGAGCCAGGGTAGCCGGCAAGGACACTCAAAAAACGCATGTCAGGCCCAACCACTGCCTGGACATTAAGGGAGTGTCCCATTTTCCGATTCTTAAAGAGAAAACATAAAAAAAAGGGTCAACACATAAGGGCACAACACATTTGGCATCAAAAACTGGCCTGCACACAAATGACAGATCTAAATTGTACGGCCAAACAAACAACAAAAATAAAGAGGAATGAAACACTATTGTCATCAGTAATAGGAGGCAAACTTGAACCGAGGATAAAAACTATAAGGGGATCAATCCGCATAGGGATTAGTATGAGAAGGGAAGATTGCACAGAGGGATATGTAAGCTAATGGAATAAGAAACATATGGATGAATAATCAGAGGGAATATTACACATTGGAATCAATAATAGGATGGTTTATGCTAAACAACTCTTAAACTAAAAAAGCGCCCCAAATATCTACCTGTATATGTACTCGTCGGCTGCACGAGGAACGAGGGCCACATGTGTACAATCAATTGCACCAATTACATTGGGCATGTCGGCAATATTAAAAAACCAAGCTTAATGGCGTTTCTGGCTACCATATCATCAGGGAAATAAATATATTTCTGAGTTATGGCAGCCATGCCTTCCAAAAATTTGGATAGTGCGCGGCTCAGCGTAGGCTGGGAAAACCCCACAGAGAGGGCACCCAGCCTCTGGAACGAGCCGTTCGCCAAAAATTGCAGGCAGCCAAGCATCTTGGTCATACCTGAAATTGCTTGCCCCTTCCTTGTGGTGCGGGCTAACCATGGCCGCAGCTCACTATATAATTTATGGAGGGAAGTGCGATTAAGCCTGGTCAGCTCGAACAGCTCAACATCATTCATGCTATCGATGTTCATGCGACGACGCAGAGGCAATCTGCCCTCAGACATCCGGATCAAATCGATGCCAAAAAGCATTAGAGCTTGATGTTCCTCGAACTCACTCCTCTCCATTCTACTCCCGAGGCCAAAAAGCTGCCGGATAAGATTTCGGGAATCAACCCTTAAATGTGCATAGAAACACTTGGCAATCAGCTCTCTGAATTGATCGCAAGCCCATGTAATTAACGGGAAAATTAGGACTGATCGCAAAAAATACGATTTGGATGGGAAATATACAATAACTAACGGAAATATTACAATTGACGGCCAAAGATCGAAAGAGCATATACGTCTATGCCCGAACGTTCGTGCGAATACGAAATGGCCAAAAAAAAGGGAAAAAATGACTAACACCCACCCAAACTTCCGATTCCCGATCCGAAATTAATTAACTTTTGCATTTAGAATCGACCCTATAGAGTCCCTAAGCCTTGTGACAGCCAGGTGTTCCAGAGTAAGGGTGAGGATAAAAACCCATTATCTCCTCCACATTAAATGTGTCTACACTGAAGAAAACAGATACACTTACCTGTGACTGGAGCTTAAGCAACCAGGGAGGTTTAAGCCAACAATAGAGGCCCTGAAAGGAAAAGCCTGTACAACCTTCTACACCATAAAAAAGCAACTTTATCACCTCAAACCACCACTGGCTGAAAATCTTTTCTGCTCTGTTGCATTAAGGTTTGGCGATTAAGGTTTGGCCATTACCTATCCAGACTAGTCAAAATGGAATTTGACCCCAACAGAGACCTTTCATCTGGAGTTCTGCAAGTACCTCCTCCAAATCTAGTGCAGCACATCCAATATGGTGTGCCAGAAGGAGCTGGATGGGTTCCCACTATGCTTCCAAGTACAGAAGAGGGTGCTGTCATTTGGGGAGCACATACATGGCAGCAGCCCTGACTTCCCATAAAGCCATGGGGACCGAAGACAAACCTGTGACCTCCAACAGCCATCTGTCCAGTCAAAACCCCCAACATGCCCTGACAAAAATCAAATTAAAGGGGGCAATAAAGATCTGCCAAGTGGAATATATAAAGGAATGGAGGAGAGAAGTAAGCAACTCCCAGAAGCTCTCCATCTACCAGTCACCTCAGCCAAGCTAGATCATAGTGGGGAAAACTCCTCAGCCTCTTTTAGTGCACAGGTTACACTGGGGCCTACCTTCTGCAGCACTGGGATCACTGCCCAGCCTCCACTCTGCCAGGCAGCTTCTCTCAGGGGAAAGGAAATTATTCTCCTCACTTCCTGCACAGCACCACCAGTTGAGGGTCCTTCCTGGGCTTCAGCACAGCCCCAGGACAATCAGGGGCCTTCTCCAGTAGGCCTTGCTTCAGCATCCCTCTTCACTCTGTTTTCCTAGAGGCTCTAGAGTCCCAGGCTTTCTGGCTTGGCTCATTTTATAGGGCTCCGATCCCAAAACTCCTGCAACCAAATCCTGCGAGACCTTGCAAGTCCCAGATGCCAGAGGTCACCTGCCCACATTCAAAATGGAACCGGTGGCCTGGCCGGGCACTGCTCGCCAGCCATGAAAAAACATCAAAACAAATACTTACCTTTCCTACCATTGGATTAATACTGCAGATACCTGGAGTAGGTGTTAGAACCAATCTGTATGTAGGCCGAGCTGAATTCAGGCAGAAGCCTGTGTGTCATTGCTGGAGGTGGGGAATCACAGCTGGAGACAAGGTGTCATGGCTAAGCAGGGAACACTGGCTGAATACAGAAGCACAGCTCAGAAGCCATGTATGCCACTGGAAGAGCTGCTGACTATGTGAAGAAAGTTTTGAAAAAACTTGATTAAATTTAAGCTATGCAAATCAATTAAGAATGTGCAGGTAAATTGAATTGCATCTTCTATGCATGCCTGAATGCTAGATGTAGGCTTTATGCATGTTAGTAAATGATCATCAGAAAGAGATTTTTGACTAAACCATCAGCCTTCCGCTCCTGTCGACATTGGCCTAATGTGAATATATCAACGGCAAGGTTTAGAATGGCATTCGGAGCAGTAGCTTGGCCCACAGCAGAATTAATAGAAAAAATGTAAAGTTGTTTTCTACAGAACATCAGGTGACAGAGACTTCAAAGATGATTTTCAATGTACTATACTTTGATGAGGAAGATCATTCTGTTATTTCTACACCTCTAGCTAATAGAACACTAAAGTGGTTAGAAGCCATTTTTCACCTTATTCACCTTTAAAAAAAATAACAAAGGACAGGATGCAAATAAGAAAGGATGCACATCACTGTAACTAATCAAAAAAGAATCCAAGTCACATCGTAACCCAAGCAAAGGGCGATAGACAACGTAAAGATCAGATGAAAACAACATTCTGAAAGACAATGGTTTAAATAAATGTGAGCAGGCCCAATCATGGATCATATAGAAATCTGTTACCTGTACTTTTAACTAAATTGGATACAATTCAACTAAAGAATGAAACATCAGTGACAAATGATGCTTCTTTTATCTGTACATGATGCAATGAGAGCACAAATATAAGAAAAAAAGGTGGAGACGGCTTCTCCACACTGCATGTTATAGAGTTTATTTGGCATGCTACTTGCTATTAGGGATTAAGGGATCTGCCACACTGCATGTTAGAGGGGGGATTCTGCATGATTCTTGCTATTGAGGATCGGGGGAATCTGCCACATGTTATAAGGGGTTTCTGCATGCTGTTGCTATTGATCGTTTGGTGGGATCAGCCACACTGCATGTTATGGGGGTATTCTGCATGCTGCATGCTATTTGGGACCGGGGGCATCTGCCACACTGCATCTTATAAGGGGGATTCTGCTATTGGGGATTGGGGTGGGGGATCTGCCACATTGCATGATATATTTGGGATTCTGCCTGCTGCTTGCTATTGGGGACTGGGGGATCTGCAACACTGCATGCTATGGTGGGTTTCTGCATGCTGATTGCTATAGGGGATTGGGGGGGATCTGCCACACTGCATGATATAAGGGGGTTATACATGCTGCTTGTTATTGGGGACTGGGGGGATCTGCAGCACTTTCATATTAGTATTTTGCATGCTGCTTGCTTTTGGGTATTGAGGGGGGATCTGCCACACTGCATGTTATAGGGGGATTCTGCATGCTGCTTGCTATTGAGAATGTGGAGGTCTGCCACACTGCATGTTATGGAGCTATTCTGCATGCCAGGGATTGGGGGATTTGCCACACTGCGTTTTATAAGGGGGATTATGCATGCTGCTTACTATAGGTATTTGGGGTTGATCTTCCTCACTGCTTGCTATTTGGGATTGGGGTGATCTGCCACACTGCAGGTTATAGGGAGGAATGTGCATGCTGCCTGCTACTGAGGGGGAGGAATCTGCCACACTGCAGGTTATAGGGGGGATTTTGCATGCTGCTTCCTATTATGGATGGCGGGATTTGCCACACTGCATGTTATAGGGCGGATTCTGAATGCTTCTTGCTATTGAGGATTTGGGGGATCTGCCACACTGCATGTTATAAGGGGAATGCTGTTAATGGACCGGCACGCATCCATCTGCACTACACGTGCAGAGATTGAAGTCTTCCAGTTCACAAGAGTTTCTTGTATCTTTATAGCCTCAGCGGCAGTCAGGGATTAGTAGGGGTTCTGCCGCACTACCCATTATATGTGGATGGTTGGGGATGTTCAGCATGTTATATGGGGGTGGGGGGACTTTAGAGGTAGGCATTTTGCATGTTAGTAAATGATCATCAGAAAGAGGTTTTTGACTAAACCATCAGCCTTCTGCTCCTGTCGATATTGGCCTAATGTGAATATTTCACCAGCAAGGCTCAGGATGGAATTCGGAGCAGTAGCTAGGCCCACATAAGAGTTAATAGAAAAAAATTAAAGTTGTTTTCTACAGAACATCAGGTGACAGAGAAACTTCAAAGATGATTTTCCACGTACTATACCTTGGTGAGGAAGATCATTCTGTTATTCAAAATGTAATTAAAAGTCTAATGTTAAGCTAAAGTAAATATTTGCTGGACGTTCACTTAAATTTTCAACGTCTCTTTGCTTCAAAGGACAGTTGCCTCTAGCAATAAATCACTTCTACCTGTAGATTTAATTAAACCAAGGAACATAAGCAATACCAGTATAACAATGCTGCTAGAGAAGACACCTAAAGCCCACCTCTAGCTAATAGAGCGTTAAGTGGTTAGAAGCCATTTTTTTTCTATATCCACATTTAGGGTGAATAAAAAAACAAGAAAGGGCTGCACAGCAGTGTAACTAATCAAAAAAGAATGTAGGTGCAAGTCACATAGTAACTCAAGGAAAGTGTAATAGACAAAGTAAAGAACACAAGGATGAAAACAACATTCTGAAAGACATTGGTGTAAATAAATGTGAGCAGGCCCCATCATGGATCATATAGAAATCTTTTACCTGTAATTTTAACTAAAGAATGAAACAGCAGTGACAAATGATGCTTCTTTTTTCTGTACATCAGTGAGAGCACAAATATAAGAAAAGGTGGAAAAAAAATTGATGGCGGGGGCCTTCAACACTAAATGGTATAGGCGTTATTCTGCATGCTACCTGCTATTGGGGATTGAGGGATCTGCCACAGTGCATGTTATAGGGGGGTTCTGCATGTTGCTTGCTATTGGGGAAGGGGGTTTCTGCCACACTGTATGTTATGGGGGGATTCTCTATGGTGCCTACTTTTGGGGATTGGCGGGATCTGCCACACTGCATGTTATAGGGGGGATTCTGCATGCTGCTTGCTATTGGGGACTGGGGGATTCTGCCACACTGCATGTTATAGGGCAGATTCTGCATGTTGCCTGATATCGGGGATCGGGGGGGAAATCTGCCGCACTGTATGTTATAGGGATGAATATGCATGATGCCTGCTACTGAGGATTACAAGGAGGGATCTGCCACACTGCAGGTTATAGGGGGGATTCTGCATGCTGTTTGCTATTGGGGATTAGGGGGATCTACCACCCTGCATGTTACAGGGGTGGGGATCTGCCACACTGCATGCAATGGGTGGATTCTTTATGCTGCTTGCTATAGGGGATTGGGGTTGATCTACCACACTGCATGTTATAGGGGGATTCTGCATGATACTTGCTTTTAGGGACTGGGGGAATCTGCCACACTGTATGTTATGGGGGGATTCTGCATGCTGCCTGCTATCAGGGATTGGGGGGATCTGCCACACTGCATTTTATAGGAAGAAATATGCATGCTGCCTGCTACTAAGGATGAGGGGTAAGGATCTGCCACACTGCAGGTGATAGGGGGGATTCCGCATGCTGCTTACTATTGGAGATGGAGGGATCTGCCACACTGCAGGTAATAAGGGGGATTCCGCATGCTGCTTACTATTGGGGATTGGGGGATCTGCCACACTGCAGGTAATAAGGGGGATTTTGCATGCTGCTTACTATTGGGGATGCAGGAATTGGCCACACTGCATGTTATAGGGCAGATTCTGCATGCTGCCTGCTATTGGAGATTATGGGGGATCTGACGCACTGCATGTTATGAGGGGGATTCTGCAAGCTGCTTACTATTGGGGATTGGGGGATCTGCCACACTGCAGGTAATAAGGGGGATTTTGCATGCTGCTTACTATTGGGGATGCAGGAATTGGCCACACTGCATGTTATAGGGCAGATTCTGCATGCTGCCTGCTATTGGAGATTATGGGGGATCTGCCGCACTGCATGTTATGAGGGGGATTCTGCATGCTGCCTGCTACTGAGGATGAGGGAGAGGGATCTGCCACACTGCAGGTTATAGGGGGGATTCTGCATGCTGCTAGCTAATGAGGATTGAGGTTGGGGTCTTCCACACTGCATGATATAAGGAAGATTTTGCATGCTGCTTGCTATTTACAGCCTCAGTGGCAGTCGGGGTTCGGAAAGGGTTCTGCCGCAATACCCATTTTATGTGGAGGGTTGGGGATGTTCTGCACACTGCATGTTATACGGTGGGAGGATTATGCTGCTCACTTCCTGCACAGCACCTCCAGTTGAGGGTCCCTCCTGGGCTTCAGCACAGCCCCAGGACAATCAGGGGCCTTCTCCAGCAGGCTTTGCTTCAGCAGCCCTTCTCACTCACTGTTTTTCTTGTGGCCCTAATGTCCTGGGATTCCTGGTTCGGCCCTAAACCCAAAACTCCTACAACCAAATCCTGCGAGACCTCACAATTCCCCACTAGCAGAGGTCACCTGCCCACATCCAAAATGACACCGGTGGCCTGGCTGGGCACCCCTCACCAGCCACGAAAAAACAGCAAAATACTTTTGTGCCATTGGAACTTTAATGATTGATACTGCAGAGAGCTGGAGTAGGTGTTAGACTGAATCTGAATGTAGATGGAGCTGAATTCAGGCAGAAGCCTGTGTGTCATTGCTGGAGTTGGGGAATCACAGCTGGAGACAAGGTGTCATGGCTAAGCAGGGAACACTGGCTGAATACAGAAGCACAGCCCAGAAGCCATGTATGCCATCTGAAGAGCTGCTGCCTATGTGAAGAAAGCTTTGAAAGAAAATTATTAAATGTAACCTATGCAAAATCATTTAAGAATGTGCAGGTAAATTGAATTGCATCTTCTATGCATGCCTGAATGCTAGAGGTAGGCTTTTTGCATGTTAGTAAATGATCATCAGAAAGAGGTTTTTGACTAAACCCTCAGCCTTCTGATCCTGTCAGTATTGGCCTAATGTGACTATTTCACCAGCAAGGCTCAGGATGGCATTCGGAGCAGTAGCTAGGCCCACATTAGAATTAATAGAAAAAAAGTTGTTTTCTACAGAGCATCAGGTGACAGAGACACTTCAAAGACGATTTTCAATGTACTATACCTTGGTGAGGAAGATCATTCTGTTATTCATGATGAAATTAAAAGTCTGATGTTAAGCTTAAGTAAATATTTGCTGGAGGTTCACTTAAATTTCCAATGTCTCTGCTTCAAAGGACAGTTGCCGCTAGCAATAAATCACTTCTACCTGTAAATTAAATTAAGCCAAGGAACGTAAGCAGTGCCAGTATAACAATGCTGCTAGAGATGACACCTAAAGCCCACCTCTAGCTAACAGAGTGCTAGAGTGGTTAGAAGCCATTTTTCACTTTATGCACATTTAGAGTGAATTAAACAAAATAAGAAAGGGCCACAGAGGAATGTAACTAATCTAAAAAAGAATGTATGTGCAAGTCACATAGTAACCCAAGCAAATGGTAATAGACAGTAAAGATCAGAAGAATGAAAGCAACATTCTAAAAGACAGTGGCATAACTAAATGGGAGCAGGCCCCACCATGGATCATATAATAATCTTTTACCTGTAATTTTAACTACATTGGATACAATTAGACAACAATAGAATAAAACAGCAGAGACAAATGATTCCTCTTTCTACTGTACATAATGCAATGAGAGCAGAATATAAGAGAAAAGGGTGGAGAAACAACAATGATGAGGGGCTTCTCCAAACTGCATGTTATGGGGGGGGGGGATTTTGCATGCTGCTTGCTAATGGGGATTTGGGGGGGGGGGGTCTACCACACTGCCACACTACCACACTTATAGTGGGATTCTACATTCTGTTTGCTTTTGGGTATTGGGGGGATCTGTCACAATGCATGTTATGGGGGGATTCTGCATGCTGCTTGCTATTGGGGATTGTCAGGATCTGTCACACTGTATGTTATGTTGGGATTTTGCATGCTGTTTGCTATTGGTGATTGGCAGGATCTGTCACACTGCATGTTATGGTGGGATTCCGCATGCTGCTTGCTATTGGTGATTGGCAGGATCTGTCACACTGCATGTTATGGGGGATTCTGCATGCTGCTTGCTATTGGGGATTGTCAGGATCTGTCACACTGTATGTTATGTTGGGATTTTGCATGCTGTTTGCTTTTGGGTATTGGGGGGATCTGTCACAATGCATGTTATGGGGGGATTCTGCATGCTGTTTGCTATTGGTGATTGGCAGGATCTGTCACAATGCATGTTATGGTGGGATTCTGCATGCTGCTTGCTATTGGGGATTGTCAGGATCTGTCACACTGTATGTTATGTTGGGATTCTGCATGCTGCTTGCTTTTGGGTATTGGGGGGATCTGTCACAATGCATGTTATGGGGGGATTCTGCATGCTGTTTGCTATTGGTGATTGGCAGGATCTGTCACACTGCATGTTATGGTGGGATTCCGCATGCTGCTTGCTATTGGTGATTGGCAGGATCTGTCACACTGCATGTTATGGGGGATTCTGCATGCTGCTTGCTATTGGGGATTGGCAGGATCTGTCACAATGCATGTTATGGGGGGATTCTGCATGCTGCCTGCTATTGGGGATTGGCAGGATCTGTCACAATGCATGTTATGGGGGGATTCTGCATGCTGCCTGCTATTGGGGATTGGCAGGATCTGTCACAATGCATGTTATGGGGGGATTCTGCATGCTGCCTGCTATTGGGGATTGGCAGGATCTGTCACAATGCATGTTACAGGGGGATTCTGAAATCTGATTGCCACTGGGGATGGGTTAGATTTGCCACACTGGGGGGGGGGGGGAGGGTATTCTGCATGATGCTTGCTAATGGGGATTGTGGGGGGGAATCTGCCAAACTGCATGTTATAGTGGGGATTCTGCATGCGGTTTGCTATTGAGGATTGAGGTGGGGGTCTGCCACACTGCATGTTTATGAGGGGGATTTTTCATGCTGCTTGCTATTGGGGATGGGTTGGATCTGCCACACTGTATGTTATGGGGGATTCTGCATGCTGCCTGCTACTGAGGATGAGGGGGAGGGATCTGCCACACGCCAGGTTGTAGGGGAGATTCCACATGCTGCTTCCTATTGAGGATGGGGGGATATTCCACACTGCATGTTATAGGGGGATTCTGTATGCTGCTTGCTATTGGGGATTGGGGAGGTCTGCCACACTTCATGTTATGGGAGGAATGCTGTTGATGGAGAGACGCACATCCGGATGCACTACATGTGCAATGATTGAAGTCTTCCAGTTTCCCGGGAGGTAAGAAGTTTTATTCTATATTTACAGCCTCACCGGCAGTCAGGGATAGGTAAGGGTTCTGCCGCACTACCAGAGCCGTAGCAGCCATGAGGCGAATGAGGCACTGGCCTCGGGCGCAGCTACAGCTCTGATGCAAGGGGGCGCAGCCGCGCAGTCAGGGCCGGATTATGGGGGGACTCCCTGCACCATGGCAGTGTGCCCCCATGGTGTCGGGGCAGCGGCGCGCTGTTCGCCGTCTGAATAGATGCTCCATGGCCGGGGAGCAGGGGGCGGAGGTGAAGAGACTTCCGTGCGGGCAGGACGCGCAGGGGGGGCGGGCGGTGGGCTGGGTGTTAGGAAACTCACATGTCAGAAGATCCTTGCAGGCGAGCTGGAGGAGTTGCTGTCAATCTTCGAGCAGCGGGGCGGGGCAGACGTTCTTATGTGCTGATTTGTGCTGGCAGCAGACCCAGCAAGCTTAGGCCCCCGCCCAGAAAGACGTCTGCCCTGCCTCCTGCTCTCAGATAGGCTGAGATTTCTAAGAGGGAAGTGCTGGGAGTGATCGCATAGGATGGGGCGGGGCTGGGCGTCATAGTGAGGCTGCAGCCTGGCACTAAGCCCAGATCCTCCTTCCTGCTTCTGGACAACAGGTAAGTAATTCCTTGTTCTGTCTGTTATGTTATATTTCCAATCTACACTCCCCTCCCCAGCTGTCAACCCTCACCTAAATACCCCCTCCCTGCTTCCAATCTGCACCCCCACCTAAACCCCCTCCCTAGCCTACAATCCGCACCCCTTTGCCCCCCTCTCTAACTGCTGACCTACACTCCCACTTAAAGTGGACCCAGGATTTTGACCTTTCGATCCTGGGTATTGGTCCTTAGGGCACCCCGATCAGGGATGCCCCGCTACATGAAACCCCCCAAATTGCCCCAAGGAACTCACCTCTTCCCAGTCCTACGGTGCATGCGCAGCCGCTCGTCTAATCAGCGCACTCGCATCTAAGCCAGCATCTAAGCAGAGCGGCTCCGAGCGTGGTGGCGACCACATCCCCCACTTACGTCTAACGAAGTGTGCCAACGCCCATTCACAAATGGCTGGTGTGGACACGTGCCCTGCTAGAGGGATAGTGGGGATGCGGCCTGCGCATGCGCCGTTGGACCGGGAAGTAAGGTAAGTGAACGGGGTGACCTGGGAGGTTTCACTCACCGGGGCATCCCGAAATCGATTGACCAAAACCCACGCCAATTAGGAATCTTACAGATTCCCGGGCCGATCAATTACCTCCCCCCGGGCATGCAAAATTGGGATGCCCCACTGTGAAACCCCCCAGGTTGCCCCATACACTTACCTTTGTTCCTGGCCCAATGGCACATGTGCGAGCCACATCCCCACTATCCCTCTAGTAGGGCACGTGCCCGCAACAGGCATTTGCGAATGGCCGGCACAGGCACACTTAGAGGGAGGCGGAGGATGCGGCCACCAGCACGCTCGGAGCCGCTGGCCTTAGACGAAGGCGCACTAATTGGATGAGCGCCCACACATGTGCTGTAGGACCAGCAAGAGGTGAGTTGGTCTTGGTCTCCTGGGGGGTTTCACACAGCGAGGTGCCCCCAAACGGGGTGGCCCGGGGGAAAGAACCAAAATCCAGGATAGTCAAAATCCTGGGTTTTGATCCACTTTAAAAAATGGAGCACCAAGAGGGAGGTGCAAATGGCACATTAAAGTAGAACAAAACCTTTTTTCTGTGCCCCAGGGGCATCCCGAATACGCCCATACGAACTTGCCTTTCCTGGTCCTATGCTGCATGTGCGTGATCTGGACCAAAGCAGTTTGCTGTACACCCCCAGCAGCACACTCTCACCTCCAGCCTATCTCTATTTTTGGTTGCAGGAGGGTGCGCACATCCCAAAGATGCAGGGATGCGGCTGCCAGATATTTACATCACCAAATGAGCCGCCAAACACTGAACTGGGATGCCCCTGGAGAAGGCCAGCAGCCTTGGAATCTAAAATGCCACCCTTGATTTTGTTCCATTTTAAAGTGAACCATAACCCAGGATTTTGACTATCTGGGGTTTTGGTCCTTGCTCCTGGGGCACCCGATTCAGGATGCCCCGCTGTGTTGCCCGATCTGGCTCTCACTTCCATGGTCCTATGGCACATGCACCTGTCAAATCAGCATGCTCGACTGCGCTGCGCTTGACTGAGGGGACAAGTCTAGCCGAGATCCACCAAGTGCAGGCGAGCACGCCGGAGGGGTAATGCCACACTGCCTATATGGGAAATGGGAGGGGTAATGCCACACTACCTATATGGGGAATGGGAGGGGGGGATGCCACACTACCTATATGGGGAATGGGAGGGGGGATGCCACACTGCCTATATGGGGAATGGGAGGGGTAATGCCACACTACCTATATGGGGAATGGGAGGGGGGGATGCCACATTGCCTATATGGGGAATGGGAGAGGGGAATGCCACACTACCTATATGGGGAATGGGAGGGGGGGATGCCACATTGCCTATATGGAGAATGGGAGAGGGGAATGCCACACTACCTATATGGGGAATAGGAGGGGGGAATACCACACTACCTATATGGGGAATGGGAGGGGGGGGATGCCACACTACCTATATGGGGAATGGGAGAGGGGAATGCCACACTACCTATATGGGGAATGGGAGAGGGGAATGCCACACTACCTATATGGGGAATGGGAGAGGGGAATGCCACACTACCTATATGGGGAATGGGAGGGGGGGATGCCACATTGCCTATATGGGGAATGGGAGAGGGGAATGCCACACTACCTATATGGGGAATGGGAGAGGGGAATGCCACACTACCTATATGGGGAATGGGAGAGGGGAATGCCACACTGCCTATATGGGGAATGGGAGAGGGGAATGCCACACTACCTATATGGGGAATGGGAGGGGGGGATGCCACATTGCCTATATGGAGAATGGGAGGGGGGATGCCATACTACCTATATGGGGAATAGGAGGGGGGATGCCATACTTCCTATATGGGGAATGGGAGAGGGGAATGCCACACTACCTATATGGGGAATGGGAGGGGGGGATGCCACACTGCCTATATGGGGAATAGGAGGGGGGATGCCATACTACCTATATGGGGAATGGGAGGGGGGGGAATGCCACACTGCCTATATGGGGAATAGGAGGGGGGATGCCATACTACCTATATGGGGAATGGGAGGGGGAAATGCCATACTCCCTATATGGGGAATGGGAGGGGGGGAATGCCACACTGCCTATATGGGGAATGGGAGAGGGGAATGCCACACTGCCTATATGGGGAATGGGAGGGGGGGATGCCATACTACCTATATGGGGAATGGGAGGGGGGGATGCCATACTACCTATATGGGGAATGGGAGGGGGGGAATGCCACACTGCCTATATGGGGAATGGGAGAGGGGAATGCCACACTGCCTATATGGGGAATAGGAGGGGGGGATGCCATACTACCGCCATATTCTGAGTGTGCTGGCGGCCACATCTCACGCTTCCCTCTAACAGGGATCGTGCCCGCGCCAGCCATTCACAAATGCCTAATGCGGGCACGCGCCCTGCAAGGCAGAAGTATGAGATGCGGCCCGCGCATGCACCATTGGACTGGGAGCAAGGTAAGGTGAATGGGGCGTCCTGGGGGGTGTCACACAGCGGGGCATCCCGATGTTGGATGCCCCGTGGGGAGGGATTGGATTGGCCTTAGAATCGCCGGCTGGGTGTTGGTCCACTTTAACTGTTATAACCCATCACTTATCTATCCCTCAATAAGGGGGTGTGGCCTAATTTACCAAATGTCCCTCTTTCCCACCCTGAAAAGTTGGTAGGTATGGTATTTAGTAGTGGAGCGGAGACCATTTCCTCACCCACATCCCCTTACACTGCCCTCTCCAATGTCGCAAATGGGATGCCTGGCTGGTGCTGGTAGTTCTGTGCAAAAATAAAAGTATTTTCTTTTATATTGATGTGTATTGTGTGTTTTAAGGGTGTTCGGTATGCCCCGCAGTGTGAAACCCCCAGGTCGCCCTCTACACTTACCTTACATCCTAGTCCAATGGCGCATGTGCAGGCCGCAGCCTCATCCCCGCTAACCCTCTAGCATGGTGCTGGTAGTTCTGTGTACAGATAAAAGTATTTTCTTTTATATTGATGTGTATTGTATGTGTGTTTTTAAAGGTGTTTAGGTGTACTTTCTGGCCTAGGGTTAGGGGGTAACCCTAACCCTAATCGATCGATTCCCTCCCCCCAGGGCAACCGAAATCAGGATGCCCAACTGTGTGAAACTCCCCCCAGGTCACCCAGTATACTCACCTTCTCCCTCCTATCCCTTTAGCAGGGCATGTATCCGAGCCAGGCAATAGTGAATGGCCGGTGCAGGCATGCACCGTGTCAGAGGTTAGCTGGGATGCATCTGCTGATTGGACGGGAGGCAGTGCATGCGCCGTAGGATCGGGGAACCTGGGGGGAGGTTTCACATAGTACACAGAATTGTAATGCCCAGGGGGGACCAAAATCCAGGATAGTGAAAATCCTGGGTTTTTGTCCACTTTAAAGTGTAACAAAACCCACAAGTGGTCAGTCTGGAATCTTAAAGATTCCAGGGCCAGCTGCTAGCTTTTTAGCTGGGGCATCCCGAGTGTGAAACCCCTCAGTTCTTCCACTACAACTCACCTTTCCATGCTCCAACAGCAGAACAGAACAAGCGCGCTGATTGGCTGAGCGTGCTCACTATCACTCGGCTTCGCTGACGGCTAAGTGCGCCGCTGTATGCATTTCCCGCTCATGTCCTAGCTGTCGCATGCCCATACTGCCCATTCAGAAAGGCCAGATGCAGGTGCGCGCACAGGCTAGAGGCGAGCCAGGATGTGTCCACGGCGCAGAGATGCAGCGAGGGCTCCGGGACAAGGTGAGTGAAACTGGGCTTCTGCGGGGTATTACACAGTGGGGCATCCCACTCCCATCATAGTCATTCAGATCTATCGAAGTCTATGAGAGCCGGCAGCCGAATTACATAGTCACAGCAAATGGCCCTCACACATGTGCCGTTGAAATGTGGAATGGTGAGCTGTGCTGCGGGGCATCCCGATTCTTGCACGGAACAAAACCGTATATATATAATATATATATATATCATTGTCTTTTTTTGCAATTTTCTGGGCTCGCCTCGGGCGCAAAAGAAGCTAGCTACAGCTCTGCGCACTACCCATTATATGTGGATGGTTGGGGATGTTCTGCACACTGCATGTTATATAGGCGTGGGGGTGATTCTGCATGCCACTGTGAAAATCAGTGGAGAAAGCTGACAACAGCAGTTTTCTGCGTCCCTAAGGTCTGTGACAGCCAGACAGCAGCAGCCTCATAGCATTACTACAGCCTGTGACCAGGGGAGAATATTCCTGGGGCTCCATGAAAATTTGTGTTTGAGGGGCTTATCAAAGACACATTTTCTTAAGATAGCGAAATACAATCGTAATGCACCTTGCCGGGGGAGTAGCTGTGGCCAGGGCATGCACTGTGGGAGTGTCATCGAACCCATAAGTTTTACAAAGAGATGCATTTTGGTATAGGGAGTTGTCCATCCATGGCATAGGGAATTGCCCATATTCGCATCCAATTTCCACTCCCTGTGGAATCCCAAACTAGGATGTCCCACAGTGTGAAACCCCATTAAATCGTTGCATCCAGTTTCCCCATTTAAGGTCATGCAGGTCACAGCCTTGCTATTGTGGTGATCAGGTTAGGGAAGCTGGGAGGCAGCTGTGGGTCACCGGCTTTTGGAGTGGCAGGCCAAAACCTAGATGTTAAAGTCCGTAGGCCCAGATGGTATGAGGGCGCTGTGTCGTGACACCAGGAGGGTTTGGTGGCACCGGTTACCCTACCAACCGGGGGTCCCAGGAGATCCCTTGCTAGGTGTTGGGTAGCAATAACAGGCGGAGGCCAGGTTAGGATCAACTGAACTTTTACTGGCAGTCTAGATGGTACAGTGACAGTACAGATCAGGAGCGATCATGTGGTGTGGGAGACTAGAGGACTTGCTGAGACTTATAGTGCCATTTAGGCTGAATAGCTTACTTGCAAGATTGAAGATAGGTTCTGTGACCCTGGAGATTAGAGCTGAATTGAAGACAGGCTCTGTGACCTGGAAAATGAAAGATGATGCTGTATATTTATCAGCAGACTTGGTAAGCATTAGTCTGGCCCCTTTCTCCACACTAGCCACATGAGACAAGCCAGCAGCACAAGCACAGACCTTCTTCCTTCAGAGATCACATCTATTCTGACTAGAAAATGGAGGAGAGTGAAGGCTTAGGGTAGATGCTCAGCAGTCCTGATAGGCTCACCACTTGTCACATGACCCTTCCCTAGCAAGTTAGTTACAGCAATATGGAGTTATGAAGTTTATGGAACTGCACAATGTGAATACATTAACTCTTTGAGTGCAAACTACATAAATTCACATAGGAAACATGTTATTACATGAAAACAGGATATAAAAGGTTATTATACAGGAATAGGGTATATATATATATATATATATATATATATATATATATATATATATATATATACTGTATGAACACAGATATATTATACCATATTAGCTATGCAATATAACAGACCCCAAAGTCACAGGGACAGCCGAATGTCGCGGGGACACATATAAAACAGTATTGCAAATGCTGTATTGGGACATTGCACTATAACTTTTGATTTATACCCAGGCCAGCCATTTGTGACCAGCCCGGTACACCCCCAGCTAGATGTGAGCTGAGATGCAACCAGCTGCCCACTCTTCACCATTCAGCTCACTAACTGTTATGATGTCTCCTGCATAACTGAATAGAGCTGAGCACATTCAAGCTTCAGCAGGCAGCTCAATAAAGTCACTCACTTGTCACAGCCTGGGTGTTGTTATTTATCTTTTAAAAAAAAAAAAACAGGTTTCCACTAAACTGGCTCTGCTTCTGGGGCCACCTGGCAGTTGGGGGCCCCATGCATTTGTGAAGCATGGTGGTTAAGTACCCCACTGTCTGTGACAGCCAGTGGAAGAAGTTAACAGCAGCAACATGACTGGACTAGAGATCCATGTTATCTCCCGCTGTTCCCCCGAACTCAATAAAACACTGCACAACGTATATATCTTTGGAAAGATTTAATCGGCCAAAGCTGAACAAATAAATACAAGACAACACAAAATCTCCAAACCCCTTAATCGAGTCTGAGTGGCAACCAACCGAACTAAGCCTGCGAGATTGACGAGGAGGAAATCCTTGGTGCACCTGAATAAGCGGAAGCCACTTTTATCAAGCTCAGCCGCCATCTCCGTTAGGCTCAGAGCTCAACCGGGCTAGCCACCAGGGTGCAAGATGACAACAGCCTGGCTACTCCAAAACTGTAGCCATCCTCGCCACTACGCTGGCCATCCTGGCTTGTTTTCTCGATTGAAAACAGCCGCATTTCTATGCCTCAGTACTCATCTAACCTGCCCACTCAGACCCAAAAGTGAGGAGACCATCACAGCTGGCCAGCATTGACTCCTTAACACTGGACAGCCCGCCACCCTTGACAGTCAACTCACTCCGCTCTCCTCACTCATTGACCAATCCTAACCCCCCCCCATGGAGCTAAGCCCCAAGCAACTGTTCAGCTGAAGCCTCCTGATATACCCCCCAATAACCCTAATACATGCCAAAAACAGACATGCCGCCCCTCCACGTGGGGTAGCCCCTCTGCTGCCCCCCTCATAATAATCCAGATTAAGAGCTCTCGCCCCTTCACCAAGGCCACGTAATGCCCTACCGTGACCCGATAAACCACCCGATAATCTGCCAATTCTATCATGTTAAAAAGCCCTCTCCGATCCTACCCAGTGGGGCCTCTTCCCCAGAGTGTCACGTAATCCACCAATACAGAAATCCAATCCAGTCTGCCCCTTCTATCATCTTAAAGGGGTCCCAGCCCCTACCCCGTGGGCCCAGTACTCAAAATGACTACCCGATGCCCCGTTGATTCCGTCATCCTAATGGCTCTCAGCCCCTTCACAGTGCCACATCATTTCCCCATATAAGTAACTGATAACCCACCGAACACCCCAAGTCCACCCTATTCAGGCCTCTCGGCCACTTCTCTATCAAAATGACTACCCGATGCCCCCCTGATTCCGTCATTCTAATGGCTCTCAGCCCCTTCACAGTGCCACGTCATTTCCCCATATAAGTAACTGATAACCCACCGAACACCCCAAGTCCACCCTATTCAGGCCTCTCTGCCCCTTCCCAATGGGCCCCGTAATCCACCGATATGAATAACCGATAATTCACCAAACATGCCAATAATATCATATCATCCCAGTGGGCCACGTCCTCCACAAATCTGAGTGTCCGGTAATCCTCTGAACACGCCGATTCCTATCGTATCTCCCAATCTTGGCCCCTCCACAGTGGGCACCATAATCCACCAATGTGAATGTGCGAAAAAAAAACAGCCAATTCTATCAATTAAGGGCTCTCGTCTTTACTCGATGGGCCATGTCTTCCACCAATCTGAGTCACCGATAATCCGCTGACCACGCCGAGTCTTATTGCATTTCACGCTCTTGGCCCCACCACCGTGGACCCCCATAATCCACCAATATGAATGTTCGACCAATAATCCGCCGACCACGCCAAGTCTTATCAGATGTCGCACTCTTGGCGCCACTACAGTTGGCCCCCATAATCCGCCAATATGAGTGTCCGACCAATAATCTGCCGACCACGCCGAGTCTTATCGTATGACGCACTCTTGGCCCCTCCACAGTGGACCCCATAATCCACCAACATGAATGTCCGAAACCCAGCTGATTCTATCATATTAGGGTTCTCGTCCCTTCTCAGCAGGCCACGTCCTTCCCCAATCTGAGTAACCAAGAATCCGCCGACCACGACGAGTCTTATCGTATGTCACGCTCTTGGCCCCTCCACAGTGGGCCCCGTAATCCACCAATATCAATGTCTAAAACCCCGGCGATTCTATCCTATTAGGGGTTCTCGCCCCTTCTCAGTGGCCCACATCTCCACCAATCTGAGTAACTGATCATCCCCTGAACACGCAAAGGCTTATCGAGTAATACACTCTCGGCCCCTCCCCAGTAGGCCCCATAATCCAACCCTATGAGTGTCCGAAAAAACCCCGCCGATTATATTATTTTTAAGGGGATCCCAACCCCTCTCCCGCGGGCAGAGCTATCCCCCCAATATGAGTATCCGATAATCTGCCGACTCGATCATGTTACGGGCTCTCAACCCCTTCCCTGCTCGCCCCATAAACCACCAATATGAGTATCCAATAAACTGCTGATATATCATTTAAGGGTGCACGGACCCTTCCACCAATGATCACATAATCCACCAACATGAGTATCCGATACTCCACAGCTTGCTGATAATCTACTGTTGTTAATGTATTAGGGGTCTTGGCCCCTTCACAGTAGCCCCCCGCCCTCCACCGATGAATGTCCGTAGGCCACTAAAGACATCAAGTCCATCACCAGGCGGATTCGATAATCTGCCGGCCCCAACAAGTCTAACATATTGAGGGCTCATGGGCCACTTCACTATAGTCTGACACAGCCACACAATTCTAGCCTTCCTGCCCTTCGAGAACCAATTGTACTGAACCCCGGCAACACTAACCAGCGTTCCCTCCCCAGCATCAGTAACTTCTAAGCTTGATCTGCTTCCCTGTTGCTGCGCTCCCCAGGTCCGTTAATAGGTTCCAACCTCTGGTGATCAAACCCAAGACATCCACCTCCAACCTTTTGCGGGCACGCCGCTCTCTTCCCTGTAGGCCACGCATTCCGACCATTCTGGCCCCCTCCGGCCATCGGGTGACAATACCTAATCCGCTCCTCCCCCCCAAGCCGCTCTCTGCATCCAATTGAGGATACTAACACCGTATGCTCATCACAGAACATCCAACCTCAACTTACAATGAGCACAACTCACTCCCAATCTATACCATGTACCCTGCCTGCTTCCAGCCCTTTCCTTTTAGACCCTCAAAACCCAGAGCAGCTCCCTATTCCCACTCTCAGGGTCCCCTGACCATACCTATACAAATGCACCAACCGACTCTGGCCCCCCTGTCGTTGAATAACCCCAGGTGCAAGCCACCTCCCTGCCATGATGTCCATCTCCAAAATAAGATAACATCTGCCCCTCGAAATCAAAGCCTCCAATTCCAACCTTGGAGCGGCACGCTGCCCCCTTCCCCTTAGATAATCTACCCATGCCCTGTATTGCCTTGCCCTTCTCCGGGCATACAATACCCAGGACCCTTTCCCAGATGCCGATAACCTGCCTGAACGGTGGCCAGTCTCCAAACCTCCACCCCCAACTAAACCTCTGAACCAAGCAAACCCGATAAGCCTCCCCCCTGGTAAATTCACTACCTCATCCAACCCTCTTTCCGTCCTTCCCGCCACACCTGCTCGGTTCTCACAGATTGTGTCTAAACACTAACTACCCAATATCCCTCTCACATGCTCTCCTGGCCCCTCTAGAATAGTCACCCATGTAGCCACCTCTGTAGCTATTCCTACTCCTAGTCCCAAGTCAAATATATAAGCCGAGTCACCCATCCTTGCTCCTCCCACACCCCCCCAACCAGCAGAGGGACTTGCCTTTGCCTCATCCACGCCTGCCGTGCATATCCTAGAGTTACCAGCCTCAAACAACTCCCCCATTCCCCATAACCTTTGCCCCTTCAGCAGCGTACTGTCTGCTTGCCTTCAAGTACCCAGATGCCTTCTGAGCCAGAACTTGTCATTTTACTGCACGCCACTGATCACCCCAATTGTTACCAATCCCAGAGCTAGTGGGGATTATCCAGACCCACGCCCCATCCTCAATCCCTGCAATGCTCTGTACCACCCCAATTCCAAGCCCGCCAAACCTGAAGGTCCTCACGACTCCCTTCGTCCTGCCATGCAGCCTAGTAAGGCAACAACTGCAAGTACCCTGACAGTAAGGAATGTGACTCACCTCACATTGCCCTTTTATGTGCCTAATCCTGACTTCCCATGCTCACCACCTCTCACAACCCCCCTCAGATGGCATTTTAACAAATTGCCAGGCTATTTGGCATTCAAGAGATACTGTCGACTCGCCAAACCTCCAATCCCCCTCCCTATGTCCCATTACACTATCCCTTGAGTGCCAGACCCCTGCCGTTGACTTGGCCCACCATACCCTCTACCACCCTAGTCAAAGCATTCCTCCTACCTGCTTCAAAACTTCCCAGAGCGCAAAGTTCCTACACCAGATAAAACGTACAAACATTAACGACGACCTGCTGGGCATACCTTGAAGGTGCGCGGGTGTCTCGGCCTGCCACCTGGACAATCGTGATCCCGTGTCGCTGGAGCGATGTCCTGATACCACCGATGCCTGGTACCACCACCTTGCTGCCAACTGGTCCCGTCCTGGCGAAGTGGGCCTCTGCCACGAACCCCATGAGGCCCCCCTGGTGGGGGGTGGCGGCCCCCGTCTGGGGCCGAGCAGGTGGTTGATGGGCCCGGACATATGCTTCAAAGCTCCCCCGAACGCATAGTTCCTACACCAAATCAAACGTACAAACATTAACGAAGACCTGCTGGCATACCTTGAAGGTGCGCGGGTGTCTCGGCCCCCCACCTGGATGATCGTGATCCTGTGTCGTTGGAGCGATGGCCTGATACCGCAGACGCCTGGTACTGCCACCTTCCTGCGAATTGGTCCCATCCTGGCCAAGTGGGCCGCTGCCAAGAACACCATGAAGCCCCCCCTGTGGGGGGAGCGGCCCCCGTCTGGGGCTGAGCAGGTGGTTGAGGGGCCCGGACATATGCTGCCTGGCCTAGGTATGTGGAAGTGAGGGGGGGTGCTGGGGACCCCCCCCGCCATGAAAGGGCCGCTGGCTGCCAGTAAGGCGCACAGGGGCCCTCCACCAGGGATAGATGTAATGAGCACCTAGCCTGGATCCCCACACACCTGCTTGGTAGCGGGTGGGGCTCTGACCCCCCTCCCAATGGGCTCTGTGCCAGGTGGGCGGAGTCCCACCAGATGGCAGGAAAGCAGGCAGGGGAGCAGCAGCGTGAGCATCGGCTGGGCTGCCCCCCCCCCCCAGATTGGATTTGAGGTGAGGTGCGGAGTGGGCGCAATGAGAACTAACCTCCCCCACACAGGCCGCATACTGGGGGCCGGCCATGGCTCCCCGCACCTCCCCTCGAGCGTGCCCCTGCGCACGCTGCACAAGCTAGAGTGCCCTCCCCCAACCCTACTGGGAGGTGAGGAGCTTGTGCCCCCAAGACGATGCAGTAACCGGCTCCAGGTGAGGCCCGACGAACGGGGGGGTGAAAGGGTCCCCCCCGCCACACAGGCACCAGGCAGGGGGAGTCGCACAGCCCCCGTAGAGAGGCGAGCGGCCGCGCGAGGCCTGTGTCGGCCCGATGACAGGAGGTGGGGAGGGGAGGAAGGGGCTCACTCCTTGCGCCGCCAGGTGCCACCATGGTGCGGTGGGCGGCCACATGTAGGGCCTTGGATGATAGGGAGGGGAAGGGGGGGCACCTGCACCGTGCCCCCACCGTCAGCAGCCGGCCAAACACCAGGGCCCACCGGGCGGCCGTGAGCCAGGAAGGAAGAAGGGGGGTGGCTCCCCTCACACCAAAAGCACGGCATGGAGAGCGAGGCACCCCCTGCGACACGGGAGGTGGTCGAGGACGAGGCACGAATGGTCCAAGGGACCGACAAGAGGAAAGGGCTCCACCCTGTGAAACGGGGGTGGGGGGTGGGAGTCAACAGGCGGACCAGGAGGCAACCCGAGGAGAGGGGTCAGGGGAGCAGGAGCACCACTTACCCTGGATCCCATGGCCCGCAGGATGACAGGATTCTGGCGCTGGCTGAGCGTCATGTTGACTGCTCTGTCCAGGGCTGGGAGGACGAGGGGTCAAAGAGGAAGAGGGAGGGATCTTCTACCCTTTATATAGGGCCTCCCTCGTCCCTCCCCCCCAACAATCACTGGCTGACTGGTCCAGCTCCCGATAGGAGCTCAGCCATGTGAGCGCCTCTCTTAAAGGGCCGGCACCATCTGTCTCCTTGAGTCCCTCAGTTCTGTGATAGCCAGACAGCAGCAGCAGTCTCATAAGAGTCTTTAAGGCCTGTGGCAGCCTGTGGAGGAGGTTAACAGCAGCAACAACAGCAATTTCCCTGAGTCCCTAAGGTCTGTGACAGCCAGACAGCAGGAACAGCCTCGTAGAGTCCCTACACCTTGTGACAGCCAGGTATTCCAGAGGAAGGATGAGGATAAAAACTCATTATCTCCTCCACTCGTCCAATCAGAGCTGTGGTATGTACAGACAAGCGACGGACAACCACAGCGACTCTGAGCACGCTGAAGGCCACATCTCGCGCTTCCCTGTAACAGGGAGCGCACCCACGCCAGCCATTCACAAACAGCCGGCGCGGGTGCGCGCCCTGCTAGAGAGAAGTGCGAGATGCGGCCGCGGCTCGCGCATGCGCCGTTGGAACGGGGATAAGGTAAGGTTTCTGGGCGTCCTGCTGGGTTTCACACAGCGGGGCATCCCGATTTTGAATGCCCGGTGGGGAGGGATCTGATCGGCCCGGGAATCTTATAGATTCCCGGGCTGATCCCCCCTGGGTGTTGGTCCACTTTAAATGTGTCTACATGGAAGAAAACCAACAGATACACTTACCTGTTGCTGGAGCTTAACCAATCAGGGAGGTTTAAGCCAACAATAGAGGCCCTGAAAGGAAAAGCCTGTAGACTCTTCTACGCCATCAAAAAATGACTTTATCACTTCAAACCACCCTGTACATACAGGTTGCTCACATTAAATATCATCCTACCAGCATCTACTGCATGTTATGAGCCTTTAAACATCCAAGATGGCAGCTCATAGAACGTCAGGCAGCCTGCAAACAGGAAGTGCCTTCTGACTTTGCTGCTCTGCATTCTGGGATTGCTGACCTTTTCCTGACCGCAGGTCTGCTCTGTCTTAGCAACAACTATAACCTGCCCCCTGTACTTTATCCCACTCTCCTCTCCTCAGTAAGTGTGATGCTTCTGAGTCAAGATGGTGGCGCCCGTATCCTAAAGTCCTGAACAGAGTTGCAGCCCAGTGGGGGAAAGAATAAGTAATTGACTAAAAACTTAAAAAAACTATTCCCCAGCATCTAAAGTTAATATATTTTAAGGGTTTGGGCTTTTCATAAAATCATGATGAAGGTCCGGTTTAAGGTTTGGCGGTCACCTACCCAGACTAGTCAAAACAGGATTTGACCCCAACAAAGACCTTTCATCTGGAATTCTGCAAGTACCTCCTCCAAATCTATTGCAGCACATCTAATATGGTGTGTCAGACAGAGCTGGGTGGGTTCCCACTATGCCTCCAGGTACAGAAGAAGGTGCTTTAATTTTGGGCGCACATACATGGCAGCAACCTGACTTCCCATAAAGCCATGGGGTCCGAAGAAAAACCTTTGACCTCCAACAGCCATCTGTCAAAAACCCCAACATGCCCTGACAAAAGCCCAATTAAAGGGGGCAATAAAGATCTGCCAGGGGGAATATATAAATGAATGGAGTAGGGAAGTAAGCAACTCCCTGAAGCTCTCCATCTACCAGTCACTGCAGAGAGGCTACAACCTGGCGCCATACATAGAGAGGCTGACCCTCCCTAAAGACAGGCAGACCCTGAGTGTCTATAAAATGAGCACCCACATCCTGGAGAGGGAGACAGGGTGGCCCAGGCAAACATACAAGCCACGGAAGAGCCGACTGTACCAACACTGTGAGCAGGGGGCTCTGAAAAATAAGGCCCAGCAAATATTCATTCACCAGGACCAGCCAGAGGCGGGCCACCCCACTGCACAGTCACTTTCTCTGGAGGCCTGCAGAATCTTTCATCAGCACAGCAAAGCCTCTCTCTAGGCAGCCCAGCAACCATCTCCCCCTTCCCCAGGGAGCACAGCCAGCCCACCTCAGCCAAGCTAGATCATAGTGGGGAAATCTCCTCAGCCTCTATTAGTGCACAGGTTACACTGGGGCCTACCTTCTGCAGCACTGGGATCGCCCCCAGCCTCCACTATGTCAGCCAGCTTCTCTCTGGGGAAAGGAAATTATTCTCCTCACTTTTCCTGCACAGCACCACCAGTTGAGGGGCTCTACTCGGCATCAGCTTCTCGGTCATCTGCCCACATCCAAAATGGCACTGGTGGCCTGGCACTACTCAACAGCCATTAAAAAGACAACAAAACAAATACTTACCTTACCTACCATTGGAACTTTAATGATTGTTACTACAGAGAGCTGGAGTAGGTGTTAGACCGAATGTGAATGTAGACGGAGCTGAATTCAGGCAGAAGCCTGTGTGTCACTGCTGGAGTTGGGGAATCACAGCTGGAGACAAGGTGTCATGGCTAAGCAGGAAACACTGGCTGAATACAAAAGCACAGCCCAGAACACATGCATGACACTGGAAAAGACGCTGCCTATGTGAAGAAAGTTTTGAAAGAAAATGATTAAATTGAACCTATGCAAATCATTTAAGAATGTGCAGGTAAATTGAATTGCATCTTCTATGCATGCCTGAATGCTAGAGGTAGGCTTTTTGCATGTTAATAAATGATCATCAGAAAGAGGTTTTTGACTGAACCATCAGCCTTCTGCTCCTGTCGATATTGACCTAATGTGAATATTTCACCAGCAAGGCTCAGGCTGGCATTCAGAGCAGTAGCTAGGCCCACATTGAGATTAATAGAAAAAATGTAAAGTTGTTTTCTACAGAGTATCAGGTGACAGAGACACTTCAAAGATGATTTTCTATGTACTATACCATGGTGAGGAAGATCATTCTGTTCTTCAAAATGTAATTAAAAGTATGATGTTAAGCTTAAGTAAATATTTGCTGGAAGTTCAGTTAAATTTTCAACGTCTCTTTGCTTCAAAGGACAGTTGCCGCTAGCAATAAATCACTTCTACCTGTAAATTTAATTAAACCAAGGAACATAAGCAGTACCAGTATAACAATGCTGCTAGAGAAGACACCTAAAGCCCACCTCTAGCTAATAGAGCGTTAAGTGGTTAGAATCCATTTTTCACTTTATCCACATTTAGAATGAATGAAAAAAATAAGAATGCACAGCACTGTAACAAACTAAAAAAGAATGTATGTGCAAGTCACATAGTGACCCAAGCAAAGGATAATAGAATGAAGTAAAGATCAGAAGAATGAAAACATTCTGAAAGACAGTGGTGTAAATAAATATGAGCAGACCCCATCATGGATCATATAGTAATCTTTTACCTGTTATTATAACTAAATTGGATACAATTATACAACTAAAGAATGAAACAGCAGTGACAAATGATGCTTCTTTTTTCTGTACATGAATTAGTAAGAGCACAAATACAAGAAGAAAATGTGGAGAAACAACAATGATGGCGGGGGTCTTCAACACTGCATGTTATAGGCGTTATTCTGCATGCTGCTTGCTATCAGGGATCGGGGGGATCTGCCACACTGCATGTTATAGAGATGAATATGCATAATGCCTGCTACTGAGGATGGGGGGGGGGATCTGCCACACTGCATGTTATAGGGGGGGATTCTGCATACTGCTTGCTATTGGGGACTGGGGGAATCTGTCACACTGCTTGTTATGGGGGGATTATGTATGGTGCCTGCTTTGGGGGATTGGAGAGATCTGCCACACTGCAGGTTATTGGGGGGGGGGGGGGGGGTTCTGCATGCTGTTTGCTATTGGGGTTTGCAGGGATGTGCACACTGCATGTTACAGGGGTGGGGATCTGCCACACTGCATGTTATGGGGGGAATGCTGTTGATGGACCGGCGTGCATCCGGATGCACTACATAGATTACATAGATGCACTGCATAGATTGGAGTCTTCCAGTTTGCGGGAGGTAAGACGTTTTTTTCTATCTTCACAGCCTCAACGGTGGTCAGGGATTGGAAGGAGTTCTGCTGCACTACCCGTTATATGTGGATGGTTGGGAATGTTCTGCACACTGCATGTTATATGGGTGTGGGGGGATTCTACACGCTGCTTGTTTTTGGGGATGGGGGTTCTGCCACACTACATGTTATGGGGGTGAGTCTGCATGTCACTGTGAAAGCCAGTGGAGAAAGCTGACAGCAGCAGCAGTCTAATAGAGTCCATAAGGCTTGTGACAGCCGGTGATGGAGGTTAACAGCAGCAGCAGTCTCCCTGAGTCCCTAAGGTCTATGACAGCCAGACAGCAGCAGCCTCATCACGTCCCTGCAGCCTGTGACCAGGGGAGGACTTACAATTTCTGGGGCCCCATGAAAAGTTGTGTTTGAGGGACTTATCAATGACAAATTTTCTTATAGCGAAATACAATAGCAATGCACCTTGCTGGGGGTGTAGCTGTGGCCAGGGCATGTGCAGTGGGAGTGTCAGCACACCCATGAGGTTTTACAGAGAGGTGCATCTTGGCATAGGGATTTGTCCGTCCATGGCACAGGGAATTGCCCATATGGCCATCCAATTTCTTCTCCATATGGCATCCCAGACTAGGATTCTCCACAGTGTGAAACCCCATTAAATTGCTGCATCCAGTCGCCTAACCACATTTGTTCATACAGGTCACGGCCATGCTATACCTTTTGTTAGATGTATACCCAGGCCAGCCATTAGTGACCAGCACGGGTACGCCCCCAGCTAGAGGTGAGCGGAGATGCAACCTGTGGTCCACTATTCACCATTCAGCCCACTAATCTACTGCAGCACATCCAATATGGTGTGCCAGAAGGATCTGGGCGGGTTCCCACTATGCTTCCAGGTACAGAAGAGGGTGCTGTAATTTGTGGAGCACATACATGGCAGCAGTCCTGACTTCCCATAAAGCCATGGGGACCAAAGCAATACCTGTGACCTCCAACAGCCATCTGTCCAGTCAAAACCCCTAACATGCCCTGACAAAAGCCCAAATAAAAAGGGCAATAAAGATCTGCCAGGTGGAATATATAAAGGAATAGAGGAGAGAAGTAAGCAAATCCCAGAAGCTCTCCATCTACCAGTCACCTCAGTCAAGCTAGAGGAAAGGAAATTATTCTCCTCACTTCCTGCACAGCACCTCCAGTTGAGGGGCCATCCTGGGCTTCAGCACAACCCCAGGACAATCAGGGGGCTTCTCCAGCAGTCCTTGCTTCTGCAGCACTTCTCCCCCTGTTTTTCTTGTGGCCCTAACGTCCCTGGCTTCCTGGTTAGGCCCTGATCCCAAAACTCCTACAACCAAATCCTGCGAGACCTCTCAATTCCCCGCTGACACCGGTGGCCTGGCCGGGCACAGCTCGCCAGCCACAAAAAAACAACAAAACAAATACTTACCTTTCCTACCATTGGCACTTTAATGATTGATGAGAGCTGGAGTTGTTGTTAGACTGAATCTGAATGTAGATGGAGCTGAATTCAGGCAGAAGCCTGTGTGTCATTGCTGGAGTTGGGGAATCACAGCTGGAGACAAGGTGTCATGGCTAAGCAGGGAACACTGGCTGAATACAGAAGCACAGCCCAGAAGCCATGTATGCCACTGGAAGAGCCGCTGACTATGTGAAGAAAGCTTTGAAATAAAGTGATTAAATTGAACCTATGCAAATCATTCAAGAATGCGCAGGGAAATTGAATTGCATCTTCTATGGATGCCTGAATGCTAGAGGTAGGCTTTTTGCATGTTAATAAATGATCATCAGAAAGAGGTTTTTGACTAAACCATCAGCCTTCTGCTCCTGTCGATTTTGGCCTAATGTGAATATTTCAGCAGCAAGGCTCAGGCTGGCATTTGAAGCAGTAGCTAGGCCCACATAAGAATTAATAGGAAAAAAAAATTGTTTTCTACAGAACATCAGGTGACAGAGAAACTTCAAAGATGATTTTCTATGTACTATACCTTGGTGAGGAAGATCATTCTGTTACTCAAAATGTAATTAAAAGTCTGATGTTTAGCTTAAGTAAATATTTGCTGGAAGTTCTCTTAAATTTACAACGTCTCTTTGCTTCAAAGGACAGTTGCCGCTAGCAATAAATCACTTCTACCTGTAGATTTAATTAAACCAAGTATCATAAGCAGTACCAGTATAACAATGCTGCTAGAGAAGACACATAGAGCCCACCTCTAGCTAATAGAGCGCTAAAGTGGTTAGACGCCATTTTCTCTTTATCCACATTTAGCGTGAATAAAAAAAATAAGAAAGGAATGCACAGCACTGTAACTAATAAAAAAAGAATATATGTGTAAGGCATATAGTAACCCAAGGAAAGGGTAGAATGAAAGAATGAAGAATGAAAACAACATTCTGAAAGACAGTGGCATAACTAAATGTGAGGCCCCATCATTGCTTATATAGTAATCTTTTACCTGTAATTTTACCTAAATTGGATACAATTAGACAACAAAAAAATATAACTGCAGTGAGAAATGATACTTCTTTTTTCTGTACATGATGCAATGACAGCACAAATATAAGAGAAAAATGTGGAGAAACAACAATGATGGTGGGCGGGGGGGGGGGGGGGGGGGTGTTCTCCATACTGCATTTTATGGTGGGGTATTCTGCATGCTGCTTGCTGCTGGGGATGGTGGTGGTGGTGGTGGTGGTGGGGGGGGGGGGGGGGTTCACACTGCATTTAATAATGATTATTCTGCATGCTGTCAGCTATTGGGGGGGGGGGGGATTCTGCCACACTGCATGATATAAGGGGGATTTTGCATGCTGCATGCTATTGGCTGATCTGCAACACTGCATGCTATGGTGAGTTTCTGCATGCTGCTTGCTATACGGGATTGGGGGATCTACCACAATGCATGTTATCATGGGTAATCTGCATGCTGCTTGCTATTGGGGATTGAGGGTTCTGTCACACTGCATGTTATAGGGGAGATTCTGCATGCTGCCTGCTATTGTGGATTGAGGTGGGAGTCTGACACATTGCATGATGTAAAGAGGATTTTGCATTCTGCCTACTATTGTGGATTGGAGGGGCGGTCTGCCACACTACATGTTATAAGGGGAATTCTACATTGCTGCTTGCTATTGGGGAATGGGGCTTTCTGCCACTCTGCATGTTTATGGGGGGATTCTGCATGCTGCTTGCTATTGGGGATTGGGGGATCTGCCACACTGCATGTTATAGGGCAGATTCAGCATGCTGCCTGCTGTAGGAGATTATGCTGCATATTATGAGGGGGATTCTGCATGCTGGTTGATGCTGAGGATGAGGGGGAGGGATCTACCACACTGTAGGTTATAGGGAGGCTTCTGCATGCTGCTTGCTAATGAGAATTGAGGTGGGGGTCTGCCACACTGCATGATATAGGGGAGATTTTGCATGCTGCTTGCTATCGGGGATTGGGGAGGCCTTCCACACTGCATGTTATAGTGGGAATGCTGTTCATGGACCGGTGCGCATCCAGATGCACTACAAGTGCATAGATTGAAGGCTTCTTCCAGTTCACAGTTTTTATTTTGTCTTTACAGCCTCAGTGGCGTCAGAGATTGGAAGGGGTTATGCCGCAATACCCGTTTTATGTGGATGGTTGGGGAGGTTCTGCACACTGCATGTTATATGGGGGGGGGGGGATTCTACACGCTGCTTGTATTTGGGGATAAGGGATCTGCCACTTGGAGCCCCATGCATTTGTGTGGTACGCTTGGTGGGTAAGTACCTCACTGTCTGTGACAGCCACAGGAAGAAGTTAACAGCAGCAACAGTCTACTTGAGTCCGTAAGTTCTGTGATAGCCAGACAGCAGCAGCAGTCTCATAAGAGTCCGTAAGGCCTGTGACAGCCTGTGGAGGAGGTTAACAGCAGCAGCAGCAGCAATTTCCCTGAGTCCCTAAGATCTGTGACAGACACACAGCAGGAACAGCCTCATAGAGTCCCTAAGCTTTGTGACAGGCAGGTGGAAGGGTGAGAATAAAACCCTCATAATCTCCTCCACATTAAACGTGTCTACACTGAAGAAAACCAACAGAAACACTTACCTGTGCCTGGAGCTTAACCAATCAGGGAGGCTTAAGCCAACAATAGAGGCCCTTAAAAGAAAAGCCTGTACAACCTTCTACGCCATCAAAAAGTGACTTTATCACCTCAATCCACCAGTGAGGGTCTGGCTGAAAATCTTTTCTGCTCTATGGCATTAAGGGTTGGTGGTCACCTATCCAGACTAGTCAAAATAGAATTAGACCTTGCAAGCACCTCCTCCAAATCCAGTGCAGCACATCTAATATGGTGTGTCAGACAGAGTTGGGCGGGTTCCTACTATGCTTCCAGGTACAGAAGAGGGTGCTGTCATTTGGGGCACACATACATGGCAGCAGCCCTGACTTCCCATAAAGCCACAGGGACCAAAGCAAAACCTGTGACCTCCAACAGCCATCATGCCCTGACAAAAGCCCAAATAAAGAGGGCAATAATACAATTCTGTGATTACTCACTTGTAGAATTGGTATTATATGTATACAGCACGTCCTGCTCCAGAGAGTAATTCCTTACGTTTGGGTTATACATCCACAAGATGGTACTGGACTGCAGAGACAGCAAAAAAGTGGCTCCTCCCGGCAACTTATATTCCAGGGACATCCCACAAAATCCCCAGTATTGACAAGCAGTTAGCAAGAAGCCGGGAGAATAATAAACATAATCAAACAATTTTAATCATGATAACAATCACCATACAGAGGCACTAAGAACAATGAAAACAAGGGTGGGGTGGAGCAGGACGTGCTGTATACGTATAATACCAATTCTACAGGTGAGTAATCACAGAATTGTATTATTCTAAGTATACAGCACGTCCTGCTCCAGAGAGTAATTCCTTACGTTTGGGACATCCAATAGCAGTGTCCGTAAGGTAGGGTGGGATCCCCAAAGGCAACAACATGCAGATTAAACCACTGCCGCCTGCAGAACTTTGCGGCCAAAAGCAGCATCAGCTGAGGCCCTAACATCAACCTTGTAAAACTTAGAGACAGTATGAACAGAAGACCAAGTAGTGGCCTTGCAAACTTGTTCAACAAAAGCCTGGTGCTGAAAAGCCCAAGAGGCACCAATAGCACGAGTGGAATGAGCAGTAAGGCGGAAGGGAGGATCCCTCCCTTTAGCAGAATAGGCCTGAATCACAGCCTGATGGATCCACTTGCTGATGGTAGACTTAGCTGGAGCCAGACCCTTCTTAGGACCAGAAGGGACCACAAAAAGAGCATCAGTCTTCCTGAAGGGCTCAGTAGCCACCAAATAGAACTTCAACCACCAACTCAGAAACATGCCTAACCGAAGTGATAGCCACCAAAAAGACTACCTTAAGTGTAAGAATGGCAGAAGCAGCCTCATGCACAGGCTCAAACGTAGACCCCTGCAAGGCAGATAGGACCAAGTTCAAGTCCCAGACTGGTAACATAGGCTTACGTGGGGGGCACACACATGAGTAACCCCCTGGAAAAAGGTCCTGACCAAATGATGCTGAGCAAAAGATTTCTGAAAGAAAACAGCCAAGGCAGACACATGACCCTTCAGAGTGCTGAGTTGAAGCCCCACATCCAAACCATGTTGGAGGAATTCCAGAATCCTAGGAATAGAAAACACACGACAGGGAAGAGATTTAGCCTCACACCAGTCAATGTAGGTACGCCAGACCCTATAGTAGATAGAAGAAGAGGACTTTTTCCTAGCCGTGATCATGGTGTTAAAAACAGAGGCAGGCAGCCCTTTTTCCATTAAGATGGAGGTTTCAGCAGCCAGGCCGTTAAAGCCAGCGTTTGTAAATTGGGGTAGCGTAGCCGCCCCTGAGTGAGCAGGTCTGGATCCTTGGGCAGGGCGTACTGATCTACCACTAGCTGCACGATGTCTGCGAATCACACCAACAGGGGGCCACCAGGATTGCTGGCACCCCTTCCTGAACTATCTTTCGCAGAACCCTGCTCAACAGGGGAAACGGGGGAAAGACATACAGTAGCTGAAAGCCCTGCCAGGGCATTGTCAGAGCATCCACGGCAAAGGCCAGAGGATCCTGGGACAGAGACACAAAGACTGGAAGCTTGTGATTTTGACGGGACGCAAACCGATCCACATCTGGCTGACCCCAACGGTGACACAGAGAGCGAAACACCCTGTTGCTGAGGGACCATTCCCCCAGGCGAGAAGTCCCCCTGCTCAGAGAGTCTGCCTCCAGATTCTCCACCCCCGGAATGTACACAGCTGAGATGCAGGGAACGTTGTCCTCTGCCCAGGACAGGATCAGAGACACTTCCTTGAGGGCCCCCTTTCTCCGGGGCCCTCCCTGATGTAGGCAACCGCCGTCTGGTTGTCCAAGCGGACCTGAACCGCCCGACCCCAAAGGTGCGGGGTCAAGCGGGCTAGAACCAACATGATCGCCCTCAGTTCCAGAATGTTGATAGGGGCGTGGGCCTTTACCAAAGAGGGAAACAGGGAGGATTTGGAGTGGTTTATCACCCAGCCGAAGGACTCCAGTGTGGTCACCACCCGCTGAGTATCCAGCTCTGCCTGTTGGAAGGACGGAGAAGTGATAAGAATGTCGTCCAAATAGGAAAGAATGCGAATGCCCTGAGCTCTCAGCAGAGCCATAATGCCCGCCAGCACCTTGGTGAATACCCTGGGAGCTGAAGTGAGACCGAAGGGCAATGCCACAAACTGGTAATGCTGATCCTCCAGAGCGAACCTGAGGAATCTCTGATGACCTGGAAAGACTGGAATATGGAGGTAAGCATCCTTGATGTACACAGAGGTCATGAAGTCCCCTGGGTGTAGTGAACTTACAGCTGAGCGCAGAGTCTCCATGCGAAACCTCCAGGGTCTGACAAACTTGTTGAGAAGCTTTAAACCGGACCTTCAGCGTGATTTAATGAAAAGCCCAAACGCTTAAAAAAAGGTTCCCCAGCATCTAAAATTAATATATTTTACGTTTTTAGTCACTATCTTATTATTCTTTCCCCCACTGGGCTGGAACTCTGCTCAGGAATTTAGGTTACGGGCGCCGCCATCTTGACTCTGGGCAATCTGTATGTACAGAGTGCGGGAAACATATAAGATAGGCTCTTATTCAGAGTGAAGGTCCGCTTTAAGTCCAGGATGGGTCTTACAGACCCATCTCTTTTGGGAACGGTGAAAAGGTTGCAATAGTAGCCCTTGCTCATTTCCCCTAAGGGCACTTGGCAGATGACCCCCAGCTCCAGTAGATTCTGCACAGCAAGCAACAGGCCCTGAGCTGACAGGGGGTCTTGAGGCATCCGGGATCTGATAAATCTTGGGGGCGGCCAGGCTGCCAACTCTATCTTGTAACCGGAGGACACTACCTCCTGAATCCACCGGTCTGAGACATGAAGCCTCCAGATGTGAGCAAAGAGCCAAAGTCGTCCCCCCACCCGGATGGGTGAGGGCGCCCCTTCATGCCTGAGGGGGCTTGGGGGAAGACTTAGATTTGGAACCCCAGGAGGGTCCAGGGTGGCCATGACCTCTGCCCCTGCCCCAGAAATCTCCCCGGGCCCCTGCAAATGACGTTCCCCTTCCCATTCTGGACCCCCGGTAGGAGGGAAGAAAGGAACCGCAACCCCGAAAGGGGCGAGACTGTCTCTTGCGCTGCGGTAACCTGCCTCCTTTAGCAAACAGGTCCGGGTGATCCACAAATAGACGCAGCCCTTTAAAGGGGAACCCAGTGAGAGCCTTCTTGGCAGCGTTGTCAGCTGCCCACTGGCGCAGCCAAACCGAGCAGCGTATAGCCACCGCCAAGGCAGAAGCCCTGCCACACATTCTAATGGTATCATCCAAGGCAGAGAGGACATATGCAACAAATTCCTCACAACGCAGAAGGGCACTATACTCTGCACTAGCTGCCTCATCAGGAGCCCCGTCTAAAATACTCCTGAGCAGAGTCCTAATAGCCACAGCTGTAATGGCAGAGGCACAAACCGGGTGCAGCGCAGAGGCAAAGGCATGGGAAGCTAGCTGATCAATGCGCCGGTCCTCACCATCCCTCAGTGTAGTAGAGTCAGGGGAATGCATGACAGAAGTGTTGGACAACTCCAGGATTGGTGTATCCAATTCAGGAGGGGACGACCAACGCTTAACCATTTCAGCAGGAAAAGGGTACCTCTTATCCCCACTCTTAGGCACCCCAGGGAGCCGGCTCGGTCGCTCCCACTCTTTGAGCACAAGATTATTAAAGTGAGTTTGCTCAGGAAACTCCAAACGTGGCTTAGCAGTGTGAAAAAATTCCCCCTGCTGTCGAGGAGCCGTGGCAGGAGTAGAAATGGAAAGTACTTCAAAAATGTGAGCCAAAAGCCTGTCAGTATCATCTAGAGCAAATGGGTCAGAGCCAGAATCAGCATAACCCTTAGGCTGCTCATCAGATGATTCTGAATCAGAGAACAACTCCCCCTCCTCCAGGGAGGTATAGCCGGCTAGGTCAAGGAATTCCTCAGGCTCTATAGGATATAATTAATGCCAGGCGCCAGATGCCGCCTCTTAGCCGAGGCCTTACGCGCCGTAGAGCCAGCAATCAGCTTCTCAATACTAGCCACCCTGGTAGAGAAATCAGGCTGAGACTCCCCACTGGTATGCACCTCACTGGGAGTCAGATGTAAGCGTGGGGGAGTGGGCGAAGCCACACGGGGCGCAGGCCCAGCCACAGGCAACCCAGATTGCAGCGCAAGCACTCGCTGGGCACAGGGTACACAGACCCGCACATTGTCATCACTAGTAGGGGACACGCCACACACAGCCAGGCTTGTCCTGAAGGAACCCCAAGCACATTATCCCGAGAAGCCTCCATATGGTGATTATCGCGGCCACTGGCCAATAGGGATTTACACAATAAAGTCACCCGGGATGCCTCAATAACCCGCTAGGGAAGTGGGAGGTAAAGGCAGAGTAGGCCTCTAATAGCAAATGAATAGAGGGGATAGGCTGGGAGAAACCACAATTAGGTTTGACCCGCCTGCAAGACATAAACAGAAAGCACAAACCACGTCTGGCCAAATCCGCCCCTCCCGACCCCATTGAAGTGGCGGCCCCCTGAAAGGGGGAGGAACTCCCGGCAGCTGGGTATACTCCCCCCCCCCTCGCATTCATCACCCTCAGCCACAGCCCGATATCCCTATGATCCCACCCCAGCTCGTCGTACCTAAGCCAGGCCAAGCCCCCGTACACACGATGGGCCTCCCAAATGGTGTACCAAATAACAAAAAAGCGGTGAGCAGTGTTCCGGGTTCTTTTCCCCAGTAACGCTTGCGAGTATAGCAAACGCCTGCAGCCAATTCCCGAAAGATCTTGGGATCAACCGAAAGCGCCTCCTATCCTCACCCTCCTCCTTCCGGTACTCCTTCTCCTTTTCCCACCCCTCAACCCCAAAACGCTCCAAGGGCAGTAACGTGAATATGTCCATGTACTCCCTTCACCATATTTTTTCCTTCACTTCCTATTTTAAGTGCCCCCCCAGCGGACCCTCAAAACACACGTAGGTGTGCCCCTTGGCTGAATCCGAAATCGGTAGGGACCTATCGCCCCCCCCCTCCAACTCACCCAACCCCGGACCTTCCGAATTTTCCCCCTCCCTGCTATCTACCTGCACTGCCCCTTGCTGCAGCACCCCCCCCCCCGGTGCCACTCGTCGCCACTGGCACCTTTGGCGCCCACACCGCCGCCGGTCCCGGTGGCGCACCCTTGGACCCCCCGCTCGCCGATGACTCCCACCTGGCTAACAACTCCCTTACCCCGGCCATAAAACCTGCCACCCCCGAGCCATCACACCCCGGATGCCCCACCCCCCGCTTGGTCCTCCCGCGCGCTATTCCAAACCCTGAGTTTGCCAACGGATGTCCCGATGCCACCGCTGTTCCTGGTGTCGCCACCACGCTGCCGGAAGATGATGGCGGCCCGCTGATGCCCGCCGCCACCGACCGGCCACTTGCCCAACTGCCGCTGTCTTCTATCCGCCATCCTGGTGCCTCGACCGCCGCGCCGCCCGACACCGGGTCCTGGTCGACCACCGCCTGTGGGGGGAGAGGAGAGCAGCTGGTACTGGCGGGGAAACCGAGTCCCCGGCCGCATGTGCGCGCGTCCGCAGTGCCTGGACCAAAATGCGAATGAGCAGGAGAAGACGCCATGCGCACCAGCTCGCCAGGCTGGGTGGCCGCCAGGTCAAAGGGCCACGCGCTAAGGGACGCAGGGACGCGCCAGGCCGGGGGAGCCATGGGGGGAGGGGGCAACCCGCGGTGCCGGGGGGAAGGGTGGCAGCAGGGGCGCCGATGTTGAAATAAAGGGGACGTGGGGGGGCGAGGATGACGCTCCCGCCAGGGGGCATGTGCTATGGGAGAAGGGGGGGGTTGGCGAGGGAGGGATACATTGCATGTGTGGAAGGGGAGTGTGTGTGGTGTGCTATTGGGGGCCCGCGCCAGCGTCCCAAAGGACGATGGGGGCCCCACTACCAGACCCGGAGGGGAGGGTGTCCCCCCCCAGGTCCGCACTCCGCTCTGGCTGGAGCTGAGCCTTGACCCCCGTGGAGGGCCCCGACAGAACGGCTAGAAGAAGGGTGGGGAGAGGCCCCCTCCGCCGGCTTGTACGTGGGCCCGCATGGTCCTCCCCCCGTGGGGGGGGGGGGGTTGATGACACCGCCGACGGGAGGGAACGGCGGCTTCCATGCAGCCCGAGCACCTATGCTCGTGCCGCACTGTACCGGACTGATGCGGGGGCGGAGCCGGCAGCCCCACCGCGTCAGCTTTTCCCTGCGCAGCGAGGCGGGGGGGGGGAGGTGGTCTCTTGCGGCCCGGGCCCCAACGCTCGGGCTGAGACGTCGGAGGACGCGGAAACGAGGGCGGAGCCGGCAGCCCCGACGCAGAGGCCTCTCCCTACCCAGCGAGGGAGAGGCAGGTGGAAGAGGACTTAATGCGGCCCGAGCCGTGACGCTTGGGCCGCGGAACTGCCAGTGCGACTGGACCAGATGGGGAAGGCTGCTGGGCGGCTCCTGCGTCCGAAGCCTTGAGGTAAGGGCCACGCCGCAGAGGGAGGGGGGAAGGGAGGGGAGTGGGAATAGGGGCAGTGTCTGTCCCCCGCCGATCAGGACGGCGGGGTGGTAAGGGGCTGAGCCGGGCGACAGCCCGGCATGCCCGTCGGGGGTCAGGAGGGAAGTGGCGGCGAGATGGACTGGGAAGGGATTAAACTCCTCACCCAGTCCTCGCCTCGCTGCCCGGCCTCCCTGCACAGCGCAGCCAATAGGGCCTCCATACTTAACTTAATTGGGTGGACGAGAGTCAGTCAGACTGCTCGTTCATCCACGCCGGGGGTCAAAGAGGAAGTAGAAGGGGACGGACGTCCCTTTATACTCCCCCTCCCCCCTGAGGTCACTTCCCCCAGTGACCACTTCCACATGGCTGGTCTGCCTCCGGACAGGAACGCAGGCCAGTCATGTGGGCTGCCCTCCTTAAAGGGACGGCGCTTTCTTTTATGCTGCAGCAGATGGTTCAATAAAGTGTTGTTAAACAGCACCCCTCACTTGCCTCAGCCTGCCCACTGGGTGTTGTTATTTATCTTTTTTTAAACAAAAAGATTCCACTAATATGACCCTGCTCCTGGCAAGTGGAGGCCCCATGCATTTGTGTGGTATGCTTGGTGGTTAAGTTCCCCACTGTGACAGCCAGTGGAAGAAGTTAACAGCCGCAACAGTCTCCTTGAGTACCTAAGTTCTATGATAGCCAGACAGCAGCTACAGTCTCATAAGAGCCCATAAGGCCTGTGACAGCCTGTGTAGGAGATTAGCAGCAGCAGCAGCAGCAGCAATTTCCATTTGTCCCTAAGCCTTGTGACAGCCAGGTGTTCTAGAGGAAGGGTGAGAATAAAACCCCCATTCGCTCATCTATATTAAACGTGTCTACAACCAACAGATACACTTACCTGTGGCCAGAGCTTAACCAATCAGGTTTAAGCCAACAATTGAGCCCCTGAAAGGAAAAGCTTGTAGAACTTTCTACGCCAATAAAAAGCCACTTTATCAACTCAAACCACCAGTGAAGGTCTGGCTGAAAATCTTTTCTGCTCTATTGCATTAAGATTTGGCGGTCACCTACTCAGACTAGTCAGAATGGGATTTGACCCCAACAGAGACCTTTCATCTGGAGTTCTGCAAGTTTCTCCTCCAACTCTAATGCAGCACATCCAATATGGTGTGTCAGACATAGCGTGGGCGACTTCCCACTATGGTTCTAGGTACAGAAGAGGATGCTGTCATTTGGGGCACACATACATGGCAGCAGCCCCGACTTGGGGACCAGAGCAAAACCTGTGACCTCCAACAGCCATCTGTCCAGTCAAAACCCCCAACATGCCCTGACAAAAGCCCAAATAAAGAGGGCAATAAAGATCTGCCAGGGGGAATATATAAAGAAATGGAGGAGAGAAGTAAGCAACTCCCAGAAGCTCTCCATCTACCAGTCACTGCAGAGAGGCTACAACCTGGCGCCATACATAGAGAGGCTGACCCACCCTAAAGACAGGCAGACCCTGAGTGTCTTTAAAATGAGCACCCACATCCTGGAGAGGGAGACGGGGTGGCCCAGGCAAACATACAAGCCACGGAAGAGCCGACTTTGCTGGCACTGTGATCAGGGGCCCTGGAAAGTAAGGCCCACTTCCTACTACATTGCAGTAAATATTCATTCACCAGGACCAGCCAGAGGCGGGCCACCCCACTGCACAGTCACTTTCTCTGGAGGCCTGCAAAATCTTTCTTCAGCACAGCAAAGCCTCTCTCTAGGCAGCCCAGCAACCATCTCCCCCTTTCCCAGGGAACACAGCCTGCCCACCTCAGCCAAGCTAGATCATAGTGGGGAAATCTCCTCAGCCTCTGTTAGTGCACAGGTTATACTGGGGCCTACCTTCTGCAGCACTGGGATCGCCCCCAGCCTCCACTATGTCAGCCAGCTTCTCTCAGGGGAAAGGAAATTATTCTCCTCACTTTTCCTGCACAGCACCACCAGTTGAGGGGCCCTACTCGGCTTCAGCTTCTCGGTCATCTGCCCACATCCAAAATGGCACCGGTCGCCTGGCCGTGCACTACTCGCCAGCTATTAAGAAAAACAACAAAACAAATACTTACCTTACCTACTATTGGAACTTTAATGATTGTTACTACAGAGAGCTGGAGTAGGTGTTAGACCGAATCTGAATGTAGACGGAGCTGAATTCAGGCAGAAGCCTGTGTGTCACAGCTGGAGACAAGGTGTCATGGCTAAGCAGGAAACACTGGCTGATTACAGAAGCACAGCCCAGAAGCCATGTATGCCACTGGAAGAGCCGCTGACTATGTGAAGAAAGTTTTGAAAGAAAGTGATTAAATTTAACCTATGCAAATCATTTAAGAATGTGTAGGTAAATTGAATTGCATCTTCTATGCATGTCTGAATGATAGAGGTAGGCTTTTTGTATGTTAGTAAATGATCATCATAAAGAGGCTTTTGGCTAAACCATCAGCCTTCTGCTCCTGTCGATATTGACCTAATGTGAATATTTCACCAGCAAGGCTCAGGCTGGCATTCGGAGCAGTAGCTAGGCCCACATTGAGATTAATAGAAAAAATCTAAAGTTGTTTTCTACAGAGCATCAGGTGACACTTCAAAGATGATTTTCTATGTACTATACCTTGGTGAGGAAGATCATTCTGTTCTTCAAAATGTAATTAAAAGTATGATGTTAAGCTTAAGTAAATATTTGCTGGAAGTTCAGTTAAATTTCCAACGTCTCTTTCCTTCAAAGGACAGTTGCCGCTAGCAATAAATCACTTCTACCTGTAAATTAAATTAAGCCAAGGAACATAAGCAGTGCCAGTATAACAATGCTGCTAGAGAAGACACCTAAAGCCCACCTCTAGCTAACAGAGCGCTAAAGTGGTTAGAAGCCATTTTTCACCTTATCTACATTTAGAATGAATACAAAAAAAATAAGAAAGGACATGACGCAAATATAAAAGAATGCACAGCACTGAAACTAATCAAAAAAGAATGTACGTGCAAGTCACATAGTGACCCAAGCAAAGGATAATAGAATGAAGTAAAGATCAGAAGAATGAAAACAATATTCTGAAAGACAGTGGTGTAAATAAATGTGAGCAGGCCCCATCATGCATCATATAGTAATCTTTTACCTGTTATTATAACTAAATTGGATACAATTAGACAACTAAAGAATGAAACAGCAGTGACAAATGATGCTTCTTTTTTCTGTCCATGAATCAGTGAGAGCACAAATATAAGTAGAAAAGGTGGAGAAACAACAATGATGGCGGGTGTCTTCAACACTGCATGTTATAGGGGGGATTCTGCATGCTGCCTGCTATTGGGGACTAGGAGAATCTGTCACACTGCATGTTATGGGGGGATTCTGTAAGGTGCCTGCTATTGGGGATTGGGGGGATCTGCCACACTGCATGTTATAAGGGGAATACTGCATGCGGCTTGCTATTGGGGATTGGGGGGATCTGCCACACTGTATGTTATAGGGCAGATTCTGCATGCTGCCTGATATTGGGGATCGGGGGGAATCTGCTGCACTGTATGGTATAGAGAGGAATCTGCATGATGCCTGCTACTGAGGATGAGGTGGAGGGATCTGCCACACTGCAGGTTATAGTGGATTTTCTGCATGCTGTTTGCTATTGAGGATTGGGGGGATCTGCCACCCTGCATGTTATGGGGGGATTCTGCATGCTGTTTGCTTTTAGGGACTGGTGACATCTGTCACACTGTATGTTATGGGGGGATTCTGCATGCTGCCTGCTTTTGGGGATTGGCGGGATATAAAAATCCAATATAGGAACGCACACCATAACAAAATTTTGTTAAATGCAAAAGAAGTTTATAGATGAAAATATTCACAATATATTAGTCTTTTGACCAGAGCTCAGAAATACATGTTATTTACATACAAAACTTAAATAGATTCCAGCAGGTATAGACAAGAGAACAACACTGACATCTAGGGGACAGATTCAAATATAGCTAGTGTGCACATAATGAATGGGGATACGTCCCAGTAACTGAAGTATATACAGCAAATAATATTTCATCCACAGACAATGATTGTGGCTTGTCAACCAGGGAACCCTCATAAACACAATAAACAAAATAATGTAACCTGCCAAGCTTGGCTAATAACAGCAATATAGATTCAAACAGAAGAATGTATACATAAGTACGCAGAAACAGTACAGCTGCTCACTACATAATGTCAGAGTGTGAGTATATCATATTACCAAAGGTATTGTGACCGCTCCTAGTGGACGTTTCGGGGTAGTACAACCCCTTCCTCAGCAGAGCGATCGGCGGGATATACCACACTGCATGTTCTAGGATTCTGCATGCTGCTTGCTATCAGGGATGGGGGGGGGGGGGGGGGGGGTCTGCCACACTGCATGTTATAGAAATGAATATGCATGATGCCTGCTACTGAGGATGGGGGGGGTGGGATCTGCCACACTGCAGGTTATAGAAATGAATATGCATGATGCCTGCTACTGAGGATGGGGGGGGGGATCTGCCACACTGCAGGTTATAGGGGGGATTTTGCATGCTGCTTGCTATTGTGGATTGTGGGGATTTGCCACACTGTATGTTAAAGCGGGGATTCTGCATGCTGCTTGCTATTGGGGACTGGGGAAATCGGTCACACCGTATGTTATGGGGGGATTCTGCATGCTGCCTGCTATTGAAGATTGGGGGATCTGCCACACTGCAGGTTAGAGGGGGGATTCTGCATGCTGCTTGCTATTGGGGACTGGGGGATTCTGTCACAATGCTTGTTATGGGGGGATTCTGTATGGTGCCTGCTTTGGGGGATTGGAGAGATCTGCCACACTGCAGGTTATTGGGGGGGGGGGGGGGGTTCTGCATGCTGTTTGCTATTGGGGTTTGCAGGGATGTGCACACTGCATGTTACAGGGGTGGGGATCTGCCACACTGCATGTTATGGGGGGAATGCTGTTGATGGACCGGCGTGCATCCGGATGCACTACATAGATGCACTGCATAGATTGGAGTCTTCCAGTTTGCGGGAGGTAAGAAGTTTTTTTCTATCTTCACAGCCTCAGCGGTGGTCAGGGATTGGAAGGAGTTCTGCTGCACTACCCGTTATATGTGGATGGTTGGGAATGTTCTGCACACTGCATGTTATATGGGTGTGGGGGGATTCTACACGCTGCTTGTTTTTGGGGATGGGGGTTCTGCCACACTACATGTTGTGGGGGTGATTCTGCATGTCACTGTGAAAGCCAGTGGAGAAAGCTGACAGCAGAAGCAGTCTAATAGAGTCCATAAGGCTTGTGACAGCCGGTGATGGAGGTTAACAGCAGCAGCAGTCTCCCTGAGTCCCTAAGGTCTGTGACAGCCACACAGCAGCAGCCTCATAGCATCCCTACAGCCTGTGACCCGGGGAGGACTTACAATTTCTGGGGCCCCATGAAAAGTTGTGTTTCAGGGACTTATCAATGACAAATTTTCTTATAGTGAAATACAATAGTAATGCACCTTGCTGGGGGTGTAGCTGTGGCCAGGGCATGTGCAGTGGGAGTGTCAGCGCACCCATGAGGTTTTACAGAGAGGTGCATCTTGGCATAGGGAGTTGTCTGTCCATGGCATAGGGAATTGCATATATGGCCATCCAATTTCTTCTCCATATGGCATCCCAGACTAGGATGCTCCACAGTGTGAAACCCCATTAAATCGCTGCATCCAGTCGCCTAACCCATTTGTTCAAACAGGTCACGGCCATGCTATACCTTTTGTTAGATGTATACCCAGGCCAGACATTAGTGACCAGCACGGGTACGCCCCCAGCTAGAGATGAGCTGAGATGCAACCAGTGGTCCATTCTTCACCATTCAGCTCACTAACTGTTATGATGTCTCTTGCATAACTGAATAGAGCTGAGCACGTTCAGGCTGCAGCAGGCGGCTCAATAAAGTGTTGTTAAACAGCACCCTCACTTTCCACAGCCTGCCCACGTTATTTATCTTTAAAAAAAAAAAAAAAACAAGTTTCTACTAATCTGACCCTGCTTCTAGGGGCACCCTGACAGGTGGGGGCCCCATACATTTGTGTGGTATGCTTGGTGGGTAAGTACCCCACAGTCTGTGACAGCCAGTGGAAGAAGTTTACTACAGCAACAGTCTCCTTGAGTCCCTCAGTGAGGTTTAAGCCAACAATAGAGGCCCTGAAAGAAAAAGCCTGTACAACCTTCTACACCATAAAAAAGCAACTTTATCACCTCAAATCACCAGTGAGGGTCTGGCTGAAAATCTTTTCTACTCTATGGCATTAAGGTTTGGCGGTTAAGGTTTGGTCATTACCTACCCAGACTAGTCAGAATGGGATTTGACCCCAACAGAGACCTTTCATCTGGAGTTCTGCAAGTACCTCCTCCAAATCCAGTGCAGCACATCCAATATGGTGTGCCAGAAGGAGCTGGATGGGTTCCCACTATGCTTCCAGGTACAGAAGAAGGTGCTGTCATTTGGGGCAGCAGCCCCGACTTCACATAGAGTCATGGGGACCGAAGCAAAACCTGTGACCTCCAACAGCCATCTGTCCAGTCAAAACCCCCAACATGCCCTGACAAATGTCCAAAATAAAGGGGGCAATAAAGATCTGCCAGGTGGAATATATAAAGGAATGGAGGAGAGAAGTAAGCAACTCCCAGAAGCTCTCCATCTACCAGTCACCTCAGCCAAGCTAGATCATAGTGGAGAAATCTCCTCAGCCTCTATTAGTGCACAGGTTACACTGGGGCCTACCTTCTGCAGCACTGGGATCACTGCCCAGCCTCCACTCTGCCAGCCAGCTTCTCTCAGAGGAAAGGAAATTATTCTCCCCACTTCCTGCACAGCACCACCAGTTGAGGGTCTCTCCTGGGCTTCAGCACAGCCCCAGAACAATCAGGGGCCTTCTCCAGCAGACCTTGCTTCAGCATCACTTCTCACTCTGTTTTTCTTGTGGTCCTAGCGTCCCTGGCTTTCTGGTTCGGCCTTAATCCCAAAACTCCTACAACCAAATCCTGCGAGACCTTGCAATTCCCTGCTAGCAAAGGTCACCTGCCCGCATCCAAAATGACACCGGTGACCCGGCTGGGCACAGCTCGCTTGCCACGAAAAACAACAAAACAAATACTTACCTTTCCTACCATCCCACCACGCTGGCGGCCACATCTCGCGCTTCCCTCTAACAGGGCGCATGCCCTGCTAGAGTGAAGCATGAGATGCGGCTGCGGCCGGCACATGTGCTGTTAGATCAGGATCAAGGTAAGGTTCCTGGGCGTCCTGGGGGGTTTCACACAGCGGGGCATCCCGATTTTGGATGCCCCGCGGGAAGTGATCGAATCGGCCATGGAATCTTATAGATTCCCGGGCCGATCCAAGAGGCTGTCGGTCCACTTTACAAAACTACTGGGCAACATCCCCCAGTGTCATTGAATACATGCTGGGTTTTAGTGCACTTAAAGTGGACAACAACCCAGGATAGGATTTTTTAATAATTGATACTGCAGAGAGCTGGAGTAGGTGTTAGACCGAATGTGAATGTAGACAGAGCTGAATTCAGGCAGAAGCCTGTGTGTCATTGCTGGAGTTGGGGAATCACAGCTGGAGACAAGGAGGCCGATTCATCAATAGCGCCAGGTAGCGACAGATGAGCGACTGTAACGTGATTTTTTCAGCGCCAGCCAGTATTCGCTGTGCTTGGCCGGCATTAGCTTGATGACAGCGACTCAGTCGGTGTGCGGTAATGTTGAATACGGGCTGGGGAGTCGCTGTTTCACAGGTCCAGCGTTGTATGTGAGCGCCTGACAACGAATGGCCAGAGCGAACGGCTAGCTTCATATTCATCAAAAAATCACGCTCCGAATGTGCTGTCGCTGTCCATTCCTTGTTTAAACCCCAGAGCGCTGGCGCCGATCTGTATTAACTAGTTTTTAACCCCTAAACAACCATATTTTTTGAGAAGTGTTCTCCGATTTTTTGACATTAAAAAAAAAAAAAAAAAAAATTAATCCAAATTAATTATGATTAATTATAGATTGCTCCATTGAAATGCATTGGACATCGCCAGGGAGCGACAGCTCATACCTGGCGCTGTGAGGGAATTTGCAGCGGCGCTGTTCGGTCCAGGCGGCTTCATGATGAATGCCGCGCTAGCCGTCGCTCTCGCCGGCGCTAGCCTCATTTTGCTTGATAAATGCGTCATTGTGACCGCCGGGCGTACTTGAGTCGGTAGTCGCCGTTAGCTGCCGCTACCTGGCGCTCGTCAGACACTACCTGGCGCTATCGCTTGATGAATAAGGGCCAAGGTGTCATGGCTAAGCAGGGAACACTGGCTGAATACAGAAGCACAGCCCAGAAGCCATGTATGCCACTGGAAGAGCCACTGCCTATGTGAAGAAAGCTTTGAAATAAAGTGATTAAATTTAAGCTATGAAAATCATTTAAAGTGGACCAACACCCACGGGTGATCGGCCCGGGAATCTATAAGATTCCCGGGCCGATCACCCCCCACCCCGCGGGACATCCGAGATCGGGATGTCCCGCGGGGTGAAACCCCCCCCAAACACCCCAACTCACCTACCTTATCTTCGGCGGCGGCCGGCCGCCGCCGCCTCCCTCGCGCCCCTGTAGGCGTGCGCGCCTCCGCGCCGGCCGTCTGCGAATGGCCGGCGCGGGGGCGCGCGCGTTCAAAGTGACGCGAGGGAGGCGGCGGCGGCGGCCGCCGCTTAGACGTTCCTTGTACGTTGGCGCTGGGAGCGGGGAGAGGTGAGTTATTCGGGGGGTTACGGGGGGTTTCACACAGCGGGGCACCCCGATCGGGGGTGCCCCACCGAAGTGGACCAAGACCCAGGATAGTCAAAATCCTGGGTGTTGGTCCACTTTAAGAATGTGCAGGTAAATTGAATTGTATCTTCTCTGCATGCCTGAATGCTAGAGGTAGGCTTTTTGCATGTTAGTAAATGATCATCAGAAAGAGGTTTTTGACTAAAACATCAGCCTTCTGCTCCTGTCGATATTGACCTAATGTGAATATTTCACCAGCAAGGCTCAAGATGGCATTCGAAGCAGTAGCTAGGCCCACATTAGAATTAATAGAACAAAAAAGTTGTTTTCTACAGAGCATCAGGTGACAGAGAAACTTCAAAGATGATTTTCTATGTACTATACCTTGGTGAGGAAGATCATTCTGTTATTCAAAATTTAATTAAAAGTCTGATGTTAAAGTGGACCAAAACCCTGCCGTTTTTTAATTATTTTTTCTTAAAGTGGACCAACACCCAGTATTTTGACTATCCTGGGTCTTGGTCCACTTCCCCTATGTTAAACCACCATGATCGCTCGTAAAAACTCCCCTCACCCCGCTCCTACGGCACATTCGCGGCCGCTCGGCCAATCAGCTCGCTCGGAGCCATTGTGGTATGCGCGTCCAAGCGACGTACAACCACAGCGGCTCCGAACACGCTGGCGGCCGCATCTCGGGATTCCCTCTAACAGGGCGCGTGCCCTGCTAGAGTGAAGCGGGAGATGTGGCCGCGCCCCGTGGAAGCGCTGTTAGATCGGGATCAAGGTAATGTTCCTGGGCGTCCTGGGGGGTTTCAGACAGTGGGGCATCCCACTGTCTGAAACCCCCCAGGGTGGGGGGTTCGGGTGGGGATCGGATCGGCCCTGGAATCTAATAGATTCCCGGGCCGATCCGGGAGAGTGCTGGTCCCCTGGGCAACATCCCCCATTGTCATTGAATACATGCTGGGTTTTAGTGCACTTAAAGTGGACAACAACCCAGGATAGGATTTTTTAATGGCTGGCGCAGGGAAATCTCCCTGTTAGAGGGAGCCGTAGGATACGACCGTCAAAGTCGCTGCTCTTAGACGCGCCGTGGGACTTAGAGGAGGTGAGCTGGGCTCCCCAGTTGGCCTGTGGATTTTCACGCAGTGGGGTGCCCCAATTGGGGTGCCCCCAAGGAATCGACCAAAGCCCAGGATAGTCAAAATCAACTTTAAAGAGGACCCAAAGCCACGACAATACTCATACGGATTGATTCTGTCACCCTTGGGCATCCAAAATCAGGATGCCCCACTGTGTGAAGCCCACCCAGGTTGCCCGATACACTTACCTTGCTTTCCTGTCCAGGGGCACAATCGCGATCCACTGCCGCATCACCGCTATACCGTTTGCAGGGAACGTGCCTGTGGCAGGCATTGTGAGTTGGCTGGTGTGGGCACGCTCCATGTTAGAGGGAAGCGGAGGATCCGGCCACAAGTGCGCTCGGAGCTGCTGGGGTTAGACAAAGGCTTAGACTTTCTGATTGGATGAGCTGCCGTGTATGCCCCTAGGACCAAAAAGAGGTAGTCACAATTCTGGGTTTTGGTCAACTTTTAAATAAAAAAGGTTAAAAATATACAATTTATCTTCACTAACCTGTTCATATTTAAATCTGTCTCTTGTGGATGGTCGTATAAATACACATTTGTCTGTGCAGTTACGTTGTATTCAGCCAGCACAACATGGTAGAATTCCATAGAGTGTGTGACACATTGTGCATCATCTGGAATTTCTAAGGATACATTGTGCACCTCCTGGCAACAAATGCTTTCCTCTGCCATCGCCATAGACACTTGCCGCACTTGTACTATCCACAGTGTCCAGTTCTCTCCTTTTCCACAGCCTCCTCGGGAATCTCCTCATCTTCACCCCAAACTGGATTGTCAGGGAAGCAGTCATCTGTGGTGGGATCGGGGTAAGTCACTCAAATCTCTTCCATCATCCTCCGCTTCTATAAAAAAAAGTGAGAAAAATAAACAGATTGAAACCATATAACCTTGTTATAAATGACATCTTACTTTTATCTCAGACTTGTGGCATCTTACTCTCTTCTCTGGGCAGCAAAAGAAAAGCAGGAGTAGCCTCTGATCCTCCACTGGCTTCAGATGAGGTTGCTTCTCCCGCCATAATGGATTAAAAGAATAAATGGATTACTGAAAAGGAAAACAAATAGGGAATATGAACAACATTGTATTGGAAACAGGTTTCATAATGGATGCATGGGGGACACATTCTTGATTAGGAACAAACACTGTAATTAGATGATGGCTGGGCGAATTTGAGATGCCTCTTGCATTTACATGTATTACCACAACTGGGATACCCCTTGTAATTGTGCATTTGTGAGTGGGCAGTTTAGAATGCCCCTGGTAGCCGTGCTTTTTGGGCTGAACAGTTTGGGATTCCCCTGGTAGCCATGCATTAGTGGGAGATCAGTTTCGGGTGCCCCTGTTAGCCATGCTTATTTGGCTGAGTAGTTTGGGATGCCCCTGGTAGCCGTGCTTTGATGGCTGATTTATTTGGAATGCCCCTGGTAGCCACAATTTTTTGCCTGAACAGTTTGGGATGCCCCTGGTAGTCGTGCATGGTTGGCTGAAAAAAAGGGGACGCCTCTGGTAGCCGTGGTGGTTGGCTGAGTAATTTGGTGTGCCACTGGTAGCTGTGATTTATTGGCTCAGTAATTTGGGATGCCCCTGGTAGCCATGTGTTAGAGCATGAACAGTTTGGGATGCCCCTGGAAGCCGTGCTTATTTTGCTGAGTAGTTTGGGATGCCCCTGGTAGCCCTGCATTGACTAATGAACAGTTTGGAATGCCCCTGGTAGCCATGCCTTAGTGGGAAAAGAGTTTGGGATGCCCCTGGTAGCCATGCATTGGTGGTTGAAGAATTTGGGATGCTGCTGGAAGCCGTGCATTAGTGGGAGAAAAAGTTGGGATGCCCCTGGTAGCCGTGCCTTGTTTGCTGTGTAGTTTAGGATGCCCCTGGTAGCCTTCCTTTTTTTGTCTGAGTAGTTTGGGATTCCCCTGGTAGCCATGCTTTTTTGGATGAATAATTTTGGGATGCCCCTAGTAGCCATGTGTGGTTGTATGAACAGTTTGGGATGCCCCTGGTAGCCAGAAGAGTTTGGGTTGCCCTGAAATTGCCGTGAATTGGTAGCTGATTAATTTGGGATGCCCCTGGTAGCCATGCTTTGGTGGTTGAATAAATTGGGAAGCCCCTGGTAGCCGTGCATTAGTGGTAGAATAGTTTGGGATGCCCCTGGTAGCCATGCGTGTTTGGCTGAATTATTTGGAATGCCCCTGGTAGCCGTGCGTTGGTGGATGAACAGTTTGGGATGCCCCTGGTAGCTGTGCGTGGTTGGCTGAATAATTTGGAATGCCCCTGATGCTGTGCGTGGTTGGCTTTATAGTTTGGGATGCCCCTGGTAGCTGTGCATTAGTGGGAGATCAGTTGGGGATGCGTTGGAGGTTGATGAATTTGGGATGTCCTTGGTAGCCGAGCCTCAGTGGAAGAACAGCTTGGGATGCCCCTGGTAGCTGTCCTATTTTAGCTGAGTAGTTTGGGTTGCCCCTGGTAGCCATGCATTGGTGGTTGATTTTTTAATGCCCCTGGTAGCCAATTTTTTGGCAGAACAGTTTGGGATGTCCCTGATAGCCGTGCATGGTTAAAGTAATTTGGGATGCCCTGGTAACTGTGCTATAGTGGGAGAAGAGTTTGGGATGTCCCTAGAAGCTGTGCGTTGGTAGTTGAATAATTTGGGATGCCCCTGGTAGCCGCGTTTTGGTGGTTGAATAAATTGGGATGCCCCTGGTAGCTGTGTTTTGGTGGTTAAATAAATTGGGATGCCCCTGGTAGCCGTGCTTGGTTGGCTGAATTATTTGGGATGCCCCTGGCAGCCATGTGTTAGTGGATGAACATTTTGGTATGCCACTGGTAGCCATGCGTTGGCTGAATAATTTGTGATGCCCCTTATACCGTGCATGGTTGGCTGAATAGTTTGGGATGCCCCTGGTAGCCATGCACTAGTGGGAGATCAGTTTGGGATGCCCTGGTAGCCATGCATTGGTGGTTGATGAATTTGGGATGCTCCTGGTAGCTGTGCCTCATTAGATGAACAGTTTGGGATGCCCCTGGTAGCCGAGCATTGGTGGTTGAGTAATTTGGGATGCCCCTGGTAGCCGTATGTGTGGTTGGCTGAAAAATTTGAGATGCCCCTTGTGGCCATGTGTTGGTGGTTGATTAATTTGGGATGCCCCTGGTAGCTGTGCCTTAGTGGGAGAAGAGTTTGGGAGGCCCCTGGTAGCCATGCATTGGTGGTTGATGAATTTGGGATGCCCCTAGTAACAGTGCTTTAGTGGGAGAAGAGTTTGGGATGCCCCTGGTAGCTGTGCCTTAGTGGGAGAAGAGTTTGGGAGGCCCCTGGTAGCCATGCATTGGTGGTTGATGAATTTGGGATGCCCCTAGTAACAGTGCTTTAGTGGGAGAAGAGTATGGGATGCCCTTGGTAGCCGTGCCTTACCGCTAGAACAGATTGGGATCAATGTTTCCTCTAAGCTGGAGCAGCTGCTGTGCGGAGTAGCGAGGGAGCTGGGCAATGCCCGATGAAAGGTGGGCAATTGGAAAAAAGTACGATAAAAACACTGGTACATCTACTATAAAAAGCAAAGCGCATTAAACAAAAAGATATAACATGATATTTAGTTTAGTAGATGCAATAGGACAACTAAAGTCTAAATTATGTCAAGTGAGCACAAATATTATAAATATTGGGGAAAGCAACAATGATGGGGCCCCCTAACTCTCTGAGCCCCAATGGAGTCGCACCCCCTCAGCACGAGGTTGCCTCCTATTGGAATCAATGGGACTGTCAGGGCCTGTCAGGGCCTCATTTGAAAAAGAAACAAGAATAAAAATGCAGATATTAACTGTGCATTAGAAGGTTATGTGCTGTTTTTTTATAGATCAGATTTATTGGAATGCCCTGCACTTTACAACTTAAGAAACAGTACATTTTCAGGCTGTACTCCTTACCTACCTTACTTCCCTGAGATAAAGGTTCAACCTGTGTCCTTAAGCTGGACCAAGAGGATGGTGACAACATTCTGTGTGAGCCCAGAGCTGTATTTAAGGTTCATGCTGCCCTAAGCACTATTAATGCTAGTGCCCCCCCACCCCATCGGCAGTTGGGCAGTTGGGGGCATGGCACTGCAGTTGGCTATACTCAACTGATGGAGGGTGGGTCTCCAGGAGGCATGGCACAAACTGAGGTAGCCAGCATTAGAGAGAAAGATGGAGGGAATGTGGGAAAGAGAGAAAGATGGAGAGAATATGGAAAAGAGAAAAAGATGGAGAGAATGTGGGGAAGAGAGAAAGATGGAGAGAATGTGGGGAAGAGAGAAAAAGATGGAGAGAATATGGAAAAGAGAGAAAGGTGGAGAGAATGTGGGGAAGAGAGAAAAAGATGGAGAGAATATGGAAAAGAGAAAAAGATGGAGGGAGTGTGGAAAAGAGAAAAAGATGGAGGGAATGTGGGAAAGAGAAAAAGATGGAGGGAATGTGGGAAAGAGAGAAAGATGGAGGGAATGTGGGAAAGAGAGAGAAAGATGGAGGGAATGTAGAAAAGAGAAAAAGGTGGAGGGAATGTAGAAAAGAGAGAAAGATGGAGGGAATGTGGGAAAGAGAGAAAGATGGAGGGAATGTGGGAAAGAGAGAAAGATGGAGGGAATGTAGAAAAGAGAAAAAGATGGAGGGAGTGTGGAAAAGAGAAAAAAATGGAGGGAATGTGGGAAAGAGAAAAAGATGGAGGGAATGTGGGAAAGAGAGAATTGTGGAGGGGATGTGGGAAAGAGAGAAAGATGGAGGGAATGTGGGAAAGAGAGAGAAAGATGGAGGGAATGTGGGAAAGAGAGAGAAAGATGGAGGGAATGTAGAAAAGAGAAAAAGGTGAAGGGAATGTAGAAAAGAGAGAAAGATGGAGGGAATGTGGGAAAGAGAGAAAGATGGAGGGAATGTGGGAAAGAGAGAAAGATGGAGGGAATGTAGAAAAGAGAAAAGGGTGGAGGGAATGTAGAAAAGAGAGAAAGATGGAGGGAATGTGGGAAAGAGAGAGAAAGATGGAGGAAATGTAGAAAAGAGAAAAAGGTGGAGGGAATGTGGAAAAGAGAGAAAGATGGAGGGAATGTGGGAAAGAGAGAAAGATGGAGGGAATGTGGGAAAGAGAGAAAGATGGAGGGAATGTAGAAAAGAGAGAAAGATGGAGGGAATGTGGGAAAGAGAGAAAGATGGAGGAAATGTGGGAAAGAGAGAAAGATGGAGGGAATGTAGAAAAGGGAAAAAGGTGGAGGGAATGTAGAAAAGAGAGAAAGATGGAGGGAATGTAGAAAGAGAAAAAGGTGGAGGGAATGTAGAAAAGAGAGAAAGATGGAGGGAATGTGGGAAAGAGAGAAAGATGGAGGGAATGTGGGGAAGAGAGAAAGATGGAGGGAATGTGGGGAAGAGAGAAAGATGGAGGAAATGTGGGAAAGAGAGAAAGATGGAGGAAATGTGGGAAGGAGGGAATGGTGGAGGGAATGTGGGAAAGAGACAGAGAAAGAGGGAAGAGAGAAAGATAGAGAGAATGTTGAAAAGAGAGAAAGAACAAGGGAATGTGAAAAAGTAAGAAACTAGGAAAATGTGGGGGGGGGGTGTGATAAGAGCGGGCTGAGAGGCAAAGAACAGAGATGAAAATGGAAGGGGCATAGGATAAAAAATGACCTGTGTCCTCCAGCATTACATACATACTATGGTGTAACCTGCCCACTGATGAGGCTGCACTTGCTGGTGTTGGGACTGGAGCTGGAAGTGGTGCATTTGAATTAGATGCCCCCCCCCCCCCCCCCAGCCTGCCACACACAGCGCCACATGCTGCATGATGAGCAAGCTGATCCAGGGAAGCTGCCGTCCAGCCAGACACCTTGCAATGGCCGCCACAAGGACGCCTGTCAGCCCCGCCATCACCCGCTGATCAGAGGGCAAGGAGAATGCTGGCTTTCAGTTTGCAGTCTCCCTTCTCCTACTGGCTTGTGTGAGCCCTGTGATTGGCTGCACACACTTACCCAAGAAAGAGGGACAAATGTGGCATTTTTGTTAACATTAAGCCACGCCATAAAGGGAAACACCTCCTAAGAATTACATAATGATAATAAAACTGGCAAGCCCCTGTGCACACATCCATACAATAGTGTGATAGTGTGAGAAGAGGGAGAAAGACAAGGGAAAGGAGAAAATGGAGGAAGAAAGAGAGAGAGGGAAAAAGAAAGTAAAGAAAAAAAAAAGGAGAAAGTTAGGAGGTTGGGAAGAAGAGTAAAGAAAGAAAAGGAGAGAAAAAAAGGAGAGAAATAGAGAGAAGGGAAAATAAAAAGAAGGAAGTGAGTGAAGCAAGGAAGAGAGGGAAAACAGAAGTGGGAGAGGTAAGTGAGTGAAAGAAAAGAGAAAGGGAGGAAGAAGAAAAAAGAAAGAGGGGAGGGAGAGTGGGAGTGAGAAAGAAATAAAAAAGAGAGAGAGTAAAGAGACAGGAAGAAGACAGGATGAAAAGAGGAGAGGAGGAACGGAGTAAGAAAAGAAACAGGGAGGGAAGGGAAGGGAATGAAGTGAGAACTGAAGAAAGGGAGAGAGAGAAGAGCCAGGACAGGGAATAAGAAAGAGGAAGGGGAGTGAAAGAACAAAAGGAAGGAAGAAGGCAGTATGGGAGTGAGGGAGAAAGAGAGAGTGAAAGGTGGAAAGGGAAGAATGTAATGAGGAAAGAAAAGGTAAGGAAACGAGAGGGGGGAAGGGAGGAGTGGGAGAAAAAAGAAAGAAAGAGGAAATGCAGAAAGGAGGGGAGAGAGGGAAGGGAAGGGTGAAAGGAAGGAGTGAGGGAAAGGATGAAGGAAAGAGAACAAAAGATAAAGAGAGAATGAAAGTTGAGAAAGAGGTAGAATACAAAGTGGTGGAGAGAGAGAAAGAGAGGCAGGGAAGAAGGGAGAAAAAAAAGAGAGAACACAATGAGAAAGGTGCGGAGGGAGAAAGATAGAGGAAGAGAAAAAGAAGGAAGGAATGGACAAATAAAAGCAGCAAGAGAGGACAAAAAAAGGAAAGCAGGGAGAAAGAGAGAGATAGAGATGGGGAAGGAAGGGAGAAAGAAAAAGGACAGTGATAAAGAAGTGAGAGAGGGAGAAAAAGACAGAGAATGGAAAGAAAACACAGCATAGAAGTGAATGAGGCAGACTGGCCACAACTAATTCATCACGGGTGGGACTTGCCTTTTCTCTCCTTTATTGTTGTGTCCTACAAGTCTGACACCTCCAATACACTGATGATCGCAGCGTGGGGGAGGAGAGGGGGACGCAAGAACAGCCTCACTCTGCAAGCCCCTTCCCCTGTGCAGTCATGTGGAACTGACAGTCAGGGGAGGGGAGGGGGGAGGCAGAGGTCAATCAGCTCCCGGACAGCCTGACATGGTTAAATAAAAGTCCCCGGCGGCTGGTGACAGCGATGCGGGCAGCGGGAGCCTTTACCTTATCGTCCCCCTTCCTCTCCAGCCATCCTATCTTCAGCACAAAGCCTGGCCACAGCGTAATTATGCCCCGCCCACTCCTCCATCATTGGCCCAGCCGTGATTGGGCCTCCCTCTGCCTCCACAATGCACCTCTGCTGGTCGGAAGTTCTGATGCCGCCGCATGGCCCCGAGCACACCGCTCCACCGCGGAGCCAGCAGGGACACTTCTTAAAGGGGCAGGACAGGGGGGGGTGGGGGCTTCCCGTGCGCGGACGGCAGATGGGGCTGCGTGGCCGCGCGTGCGTGCACCTTAGAGGGAACACTGCCCCTATCCTGTGTTTTGGCCATAGCCCTGAAGGCATACAGATTTGGGATGCTCCCTGGGTGAAAAGTTTGCTCTAAAAACTCACCTTTCCCCAGTCCCACGGTGCCTGCACGAGCTCTCATCCAATCAGCACATATTAATGCACGGCATAAAGTGCTGTTTGTATGAGAGCTCTGGCAAAGGGGAGTGGGAGCAGGCACATCCTGGTTACTCTGTGAATGGTGGAGTGCTCCTGCCCCCAGCCTCAGCTACAGAGAGGCTGGGGATACAGCTGTGGGAGGCTCACACAACCACCAGCCCTGGAGTTTGAAAGACTCCCAAAGGTCATTTAATTGGGCCTCTCTAGAGTCTTTCAAACCCCCCCCCCCCCCCCCGGGCAGACTTACCAGGGATCAACGGTGACAGCCAGGGGCGGACTGGGGTTACAAAATGGCCCTGGACTTTTTTGGCCACTCCGACCCTGCTGTACTGTGCCCGGCCTGGTATAGTAAGTTACATCACGTGCAGGTAGTGCCCCTTCTAGCTGCTGGCCTAGCATTGGGAATCCTAACATACAAAAAAAATTGCTGGGCACCTCCCACTGGCTGCTCCCCTCAGTCTGTGCATGCCCACGGAAGCCATTCAGATAGGCCTGAAGGGGGAGTTTGCAACAGCAAGAGCGATGCCACCCTAGCCAGTGCATGTGCTGTGGGATCACTGAAAAAATGTGGATGCCGTATAAGTGTGCAGCCACCTCCGGCTTCCCTGACAGGCTGAGCTCTGCAAGGTAAAGGTAAATATCTATTAAATCCAAGGCTTACTGGTGTTGGGTTAGAGTAAATATTTTATTCCTGGTACATTCGAACTCTAAGCCCCCCATTCCGCCACCAGTAAGACCAGAATTTTAAGTGGGTCAAAACTCTAACTGAAGTTCTGTTCCACTTGCAATGATTGTGCCTTTTACTTACAGAACTACATCTGACAGAGGACTCCAAAGTGATTGCTCACATGTGCTGCAGGCACACTGGGGTATCAAAAATAAATGATACTTCCTGCAGGTTTTGGTGATGAATGGGCCCTGAATCCAAGGGCCCACCAGGGGCGTTAGATGGGGGGTTTAGTGACAGGAATAGATTGGAAATGGGTGTGGATGGAGGGATGGGTGGGTGACAGGGGTAGGCTGAGGATAAGTGTGGATGGAGGGATCTGTGGGTGATGGGGTAGGCTGAGGATAAGTGTGGATGGAGGGATGGGTGGGTGACACAGGGGTAGGCTGAGGATAAGTGTGGATGGAGGGATGAGTGGGTGACAGGGGAGAGGCTGAGGATAAGTGTGGATGGAGGGATGGGTGGGTGACAGGGGAGAGGCTGAGGATAAGTGTGGATGGAGGGATGGGTGGGTGACAGGGGAGAGGCTGAGGATAAGTGTGGATGGAGGGATGGGTGAGTGACAGGGGAGAGGCTGAGGATAAGTGTGGATGGAGGGATGGGTGGGTGACAGGGGAGAGGCTGAGGATAAGTGTGGATGGAGGGATGAGTGGGTGACAGGGGAGAGGCTGAGGATAAGTGTGGATGGAGGGATGGGTGGGTGACAGGGGAGAGGCTGAGGATAAGTGTGGATGGAGGAATGAGTGGGTGACAGGGGAGAGGCTGAGGATAAGTGTGGATGGAGGAATGAGTGAGTGACAGGGGTAGGCTGCGGATAAGTGTGGATGGAGGAATGAGTGGGTGACAGGGGTAGGCTGCGGATAAGTGTGGATGGAGGGATGAGTGGGTGACAGGGGAGAGGCTGAGGATAAGTGTGGATGGAGGGATGAGTGGGTGACAGGGGAGAGGCTGAGGATAAGTGTGGATGGAGGAATGAGTGGGTGACAGGGGAGAGGCTGAGGATAAGTGTGGATGGAGGGATGAGTGGGTGACAGGGGAGAGGCTGAGGATAAGTGTGGATGGAGGGATGAGTGGGTGACAGGGGAGAGGCTGAGGATAAGTGTGGATGGAGGGATGAGTGGGTGACAGGGGAGAGGCTGAGGATAATTGTGGATGGAGGGATGAGTGGGTGACAGGGGTAGGCTGAGGATAAGTGTGGATGGAGGGATGAGGGGGTGACAGGGGTAGGCTGAGGATAAGTGTGGATGGAGGGATGAGGGGGTGACAGGAGAGAGGCTGAGGATAAGTGTGGATGGAGGGATGAGTGGGTGACAGGGGAGAGGCTGAGGATAAGTGTGGATGGAGGAATGAGTGGGTGACAGGGGAGAGGCTGAGGATAAGTGTGGATGGAGGGATGAGTGGGTGACAGGGGTAGGCTGAGGATAAGTGTGGATGGAGGGATGAGTGGGTGACAGGGGAGAGGCTGATGATAAGTGTGGATGGAGGGATGAGTGGGTGACAGGGGAGAGGCTGAGGATAAGTGTGGATGGAGGGATGAGTGGGTGACAGGGGTAGGCTGAGGATAAGTGTGGATGGAGGAATGAGTGGGTGACAGGAGAGAGGCTGAGGATAAGTGTGGATGGAGGGATGAGTGGGTGACAGGGGTAGGCTGAGGATAAGTGTGGATGGAGGGATGAGTGGGTGACAGGAGAGAGGCTGAGGATAAGTGTGGATGGAGGGATGAGGGGGTGACAGGGACAGGCTGAGGATAAGTGTGGATGGAGGGATGAGTGGGTGACAGGGGTAGGCTGAGGATAAGTGTGGATGGAGGGATGAGGGGGTGACAGGAGAGAGGCTGAGGATAAGTGTGGATGGAGGGATGAGTGGGTGACGGGAAAGGCTGAGGATAAGTGTGGATGGAGGAATGAGTGGGTGACAGGGGAGAGGCTGAGGATAAGTGTGGATGGAGGGATGAGTGGGTGACAGGGGTAGGCTGAGGATAAGTGTGGATGGAGGGATGAGTGAGTGACAGGGGAGAGGCTGAGGATAAGTGTAGATGGAGGGATGGGTGGGTGACAGGGGAGAGGCTGAGGATAAGTGTGGATGGAGGGATGAGTGGGTGACAGGGGAGAGGCTGAGGATAAGTGTGGATGGAGGGATGAGTGGGTGACAGGGGAGAGGCTGAGGATAAGTGTGGATGGAGGGATGAGTGGGTGACAGGGGTAGGCTGAGGATAAGTGTGGATGGAGGGATGAGGGGGTGACAGGAGAGAGGCTGAGGATAAGTGTGGATGGAGGGATGGGTGGGTGACAGGGGAGAGGCTGAGGATAAGTGTGGATGGAGGGATGAGTGGGTGACAGGGGAGAGGCTGAGGATAAGTGTGGATGGAGGGATGAGTGGGTGACAGGGGAGAGGCTGAGGATAAGTGTGGATGGAGGGATGAGTGGGTGACAGGGGTAGGCTGAGGATAAGTGTGGATGGAGGGATGAGGGGGTGACAGGGACAGGCTGAGGATAAGTGTGGATGGAGGGATGAGTGGGTGACAGGGGTAGGCTGAGGATAAGTGTGGATGGAGGGATGAGGGGGTGACAGGAGAGAGGTTGAGGATAAGTGTGGATGGAGGGATGAGTGGGTGACAGGGGAGAGGCTGAGGATAAGTGTGGATGGAGGGATGAGTGGGTGACAGGGGAGAGGCTGAGGATAAGTGTGGATGGAGGGATGAGTGGGTGACAGGGGAGAGGCTGAGGATAAGTGTGGATGGAGGGATGAGTGGGTGACAGGGGTAGGCTGAGGATAAGTGTGGATGGAGGGATGAGGGGGTGACAGGGACAGGCTGAGGATAAGTGTGGATGGAGGGATGAGTGGGTGACAGGGGTAGGCTGAGGATAAGTGTGGATGGAGGGATGAGGGGTTGACAGGGGAGAGGCTGAGGATAAGTGTGGATGGAGGGATGAGTGGGTGACAGGGGAGAGGCTGAGGATAAGTGTGGATGGAGGGATGGGTGAGTGACAGGGGTAGGCTGAGGATAAGTGTGGATGGAGGGATGGGTGGGTGACAGGGGTAGGCTGAGGATAAGTGTGGATGGAGGGATGAGTGGGTGACAGGAGAGAGGCTGAGGATAAGTGTGGATGGAGGGATGAGTGGGTGACAGGGGTAGGCTGAGGATAAGTGTGGATGGAGGGATGAGTGGGTGACAGGAGAGAGGCTGAGGATAAGTGTGGATGGAGGGATGAGGGGGTGACAGGGACAGGCTGAGGATAAGTGTGGATGGAGGGATGAGTGGGTGACAGGGGTAGGCTGAGGATAAGTGTGGATGGAGGGATGAGTGGGTGACACAGGGGTAGGCTGAGGATAAGTGTGGATGGAGGGATGAGTGGGTGACAGGGGAGAGGCTGAGGATAAGTGTGGATGGAGGGATGAGTGGGTGACAGGGGTAGGCTGAGGATAAGTGTGGATGGAGGGATGAGTGGGTGACAGGGGTAGGCTGAGGATAAGTGTGGATGGAGGGATGAGGGGGTGACAGGAGAGAGGCTGAGGATAAGTGTGGATGGAGGGATGAGTGGGTGACAGGGGAGAGGCTGAGGATAAGTGTGGATGGAGGGATGAGTGGGTGACAGGGGTAGGCTGAGGATAAGTGTGGATGGAGGGATGAGTGGGTGACAGGGGAGAGGCTGAGGATAAGTGTGGATGGAGGGATGAGTGGGTGACAGGGGAGAGGCTGAGGATAAGTGTGGATGGAGGGATGAGTGGGTGACAGGGGTAGGCTGAGGATAAGTGTGGATGGAGGGATGAGTGGGTGACAGGGGTAGGCTGAGGATAAGTGTGGATGGAGGGATGAGTGGGTGACAGGGGAGAGGCTGAGGATAAGTGTGGATGGAGGGATGAGTGGGTGACAGGGGAGAGGCTGAGGATAAGTGTGGATGGAGGGATGAGTGGGTGACAGGGGAGAGGCTGAGGATAAGTGTGGATGGAGGGATGAGTGGGTGACACAGGGGTAGGCTGAGGATAAGTGTGGATGGAGGGATGAGTGGGTGACAGGGGAGAGGCTGAGGATAAGTGTGGATGGAGGGATGAGTGGGTGACAGGGGAGAGGCTGAAGATAAGTGTGGATGGAGGGATGGGTGGGTGACAGGGGAGAGGCTGAGGATAAGTGTGGATGGAGGGATGAGTGGGTGACAGGGGCAGGCTGAGGATAAGTGTGGATGGAGGGATGGGTGGGTGACAGGGGTAGGCTGAGGATAAGTGTGGATGGAGGGATGAGTGGGTGACAGGGGTAGGCTGAGGATAAGTGTGGATGGAGGGATGAGTGGGTGACAGGGGAGAGGCTGAGGATAAGTGTGGATGGAGGAATGAGTGGGTGACAGGGGAGAGGCTGAGGATAAGTGTGGATGGAGGGATGAGTGGGTGACAGGGGTAGGCTGAGGATAAGTGTGGATGGAGGGATGGGTGGGTGACACAGGGGTAGGCTGAGGATAAGTGTGGATGGAGGGATGGGTGGGTGACAGGGGTAGGCTGAGGATAAGTGTGGATGGAGGGATGAGTGGGTGACAGGGGTAGGCTGAGGATAAGTGTGGATGGAGGGATGAGTGGGTGACAGGGGAGAGGCTGAGGATAAGTGTGGATGGAGGAATGAGTGGGTGACAGGGGAGAGGCTGAGGATAAGTGTGGATGGAGGGATGAGTGGGTGACAGGGGTAGGCTGAGGATAAGTGTGGATGGAGGGATGAGTGGGTGACAGGGGAGAGGCTGAGGATAAGTGTGGATGGAGGGATGAGTGGGTGACAGGGGTAGGCTGAGGATAAGTGTGGATGGAGGGATGAGTGGGTGACAGGGGTAGGCTGAGGATAAGTGTGGATGGAGGGATGAGTGGGTGACAGGAGAGAGGCTGAGGATAAGTGTGGATGGAGGGATGAGTGGGTGACAGGGGTAGGCTGAGGATAAGTGTGGATGGAGGGATGAGTGGGTGACAGGAGAGAGGCTGAGGATAAGTGTGGATGGAGGGATGAGTGGGTGACAGGGGTAGGCTGAGGATAAGTGTGGATGGAGGGATGAGTGGGTGACAGGAGAGAGGCTGAGGATAAGTGTGGATGGAGGGATGAGGGGGTGACAGGGACAGGCTGAGGATAAGTGTGGATGGAGGGATGAGTGGGTGACAGGGGTAGGCTGAGGATAAGTGTGGATGGAGGGATGAGGGGGTGACAGGAGAGAGGCTGAGGATAAGTGTGGATGGAGGGATGAGTGGGTGACAGGGGTAGGCTGAGGATAAGTGTGGATGGAGGGATGAGGGGGTGACAGGAGAGAGGCTGAGGATAAGTGTGGATGGAGGGATGAGTGGGTGACAGGGGAGAGGCTGAGGATAAGTGTGGATGGAGGGATGAGTGGGTGACAGGGGAGAGGCTGAGGATAAGTGTGGATGGAGGGATGAGTGGGTGACAGGGGAGAGGCTGAGGATAAGTGTGGATGGAGGGATGAGTGGGTGACAGGGGTAGGCTGAGGATAAGTGTGGATGGAGGGATGAGGGGTTGACAGGGGAGAGGCTGAGGATAAGTGTGGATGGAGGGATGAGTGGGTGACAGGAGAGAGGCTGAAGATAAGTGTGGATGGAGGGATGAGTGGGTGACAGGGGTAGGCTGAGGATAAGTGTGGATGGAGGGATGAGTGGTTGACAGGAGAGAGGCTGAGGATAAGTGTGGATGGAGGGATGAGTGGGTGACAGGGACAGGCTGAGGATAAGTGTGGATGGAGGGATGAGTGGGTGACAGGGGTAGGCTGAGGATAAGTGTGGATGGAGGGATGAGGGGGTGACAGGAGAGAGGCTGAGGATAAGTGTGGATGGAGGGATGAGTGGGTGACAGGGGAAAGGCTGAGGATAAGTGTGGATGGAGGAATGAGTGGGTGACAGGGGAGAGGCTGAGGATAAGTGTGGATGGAGGGATGAGTGGGTGACAGGGGTAGGCTGAGGATAAGTGTGGATGGAGGGATGAGTGGGTGACAGGGGAGAGGCTGAGGATAAGTGTGGATGGAGGGATGAGTGGGTGACAGGGGAGAGGCTGAGGATAAGTGTGGATGGAGGGATGAGTGGGTGACAGGGGTAGGCTGAGGATAAGTGTGGATGGAGGGATGAGGGGGTGACAGGAGAGAGGCTGAGGATAAGTGTGGATGGAGGGATGAGTGGGTGACAGGGGTAGGCTGAGGATAAGTGTGGATGGAGGGATGAGTGGGTGACAGGAGAGAGGCTGAGGATAAGTGTGGATGGAGGGATGAGGGGGTGACAGGGACAGGCTGAGGATAAGTGTGGATGGAGGGATGAGTGGGTGACAGGGGTAGGCTGAGGATAAGTGTGGATGGAGGGATGAGGGGGTGACAGGAGAGAGGCTGAGGATAAGTGTGGATGGAGGGATGAGTGGGTGACAGGGGAGAGGCTGAGGATAAGTGTGGATGGAGGGATGAGTGGGTGACAGGGGTAGGCTGAGGATAAGTGTGGATGGAGGGATGAGTGGGTGACAGGAGAGAGGCTGAGGATAAGTGTGGATGGAGGGATGAGTGGGTGACAGGGGTAGGCTGAGGATAAGTGTGGATGGAGGGATGAGTGGGTGACAGGAGAGAGGCTGAGGATAAGTGTGGATGGAGGGATGAGGGGGTGACAGGGACAGGCTGAGGATAAGTGTGGATGGAGGGATGAGTGGGTGACAGGGGTAGGCTGAGGATAAGTGTGGATGGAGGGATGAGTGGGTGACACAGGGGTAGGCTGAGGATAAGTGTGGATGGAGGGATGAGTGGGTGACAGGGGAGAGGTTGAGGATAAGTGTGGATGGAGGGATGAGTGGGTGACAGGGGTAGGCTGAGGATAAGTGTGGATGGAGGGATGAGTGGGTGACAGGGGAGAGGCTGAGGATAAGTGTGGATGGAGGGATGAGTGGGTGACAGGGGAGAGGCTGAGGATAAGTGTGGATGGAGGGATGAGTGGGTGACAGGGGAGAGGCTGAGGATAAGTGTGGATGGAGGGATGAGTGGGTGACAGGGGAGAGGCTGAGGATAAGTGTGGATGGAGGAATGAGTGGGTGACAGGGGAGAGGCTGAGGATAAGTGTGGATGGAGGGATGAGGGGGTGACAGGAGAGAGGCTGAGGATAAGTGTGGATGGAGGGATGAGTGGGTGACAGGGGAGAGGCTGAGGATAAGTGTAGATGGAGGGATGAGTGGGTGACAGGGGTAGGCTGAGGATAAGTGTGGATGGAGGGATGAGTGGGTGACAGGGGAGAGGCTGAGGATAAGTGTGGATGGAGGGATGAGTGGGTGACAGGGGAGAGGCTGAGGATAAGTGTGGATGGAGGGATGAGTGGGTGACAGGGGTAGGCTGAGGATAAGTGTGGATGGAGGGATGAGTGGGTGACAGGGGAGAGGCTGAGGATAAGTGTGGATGGAGGGATGAGTGGGTGACAGGGGTAGGCTGAGGATAAGTGTGGATGGAGGGATGAGTGGGTGACAGGGGAGAGGCTGAGGATAAGTGTGGATGGAGGGATGAGTGGGTGACACAGGGGTAGGCTGAGGATAAGTGTGGATGGAGGGATGAGTGGGTGACAGGGGAGAGGCTGAGGATAAGTGTGGATGGAGGGATGAGTGGGTGACAGGGGAGAGGCTGAGGATAAGTGTGGATGGAGGGATGAGTGGGTGACAGGGGAGAGGCTGAGGATAAGTGTGGATGGAGGGATGGGTGGGTGACAGGGGTAGGCTGAAGATAAGTGTGGATGGAGGGATGGGTGGGTGACAGGGGAGAGGCTGAGGATAAGTGTGGATGGAGGGATGAGTGGGTGACAGGGGTAGGCTGAGGATAAGTGTGGATGGAGGGATGGGTGGGTGACACAGGGGTAGGCTGAGGATAAGTGTGGATGGAGGGATGGGTGGGTGACAGGGGTAGGCTGAGGATAAGTGTGGATGGAGGGATGAGTGGGTGACAGGGGTAGGCTGAGGATAAGTGTGGATGGAGGAATGAGGGGGTGACAGGGGAGAGGCTGAGGATAAGTGTGGATGGAGGGATGAGTGGGTGACAGGGGAGAGGCTGAGGATAAGTGTGGATGGAGGGATGAGTGGGTGACAGGGGAGAGGCTGAGGATAAGTGTGGATGGAGGGATGGGTGGGTGACAGGGGAGAGGCTGAGGATAAGTGTGGATGGAGGGATGAGTGGGTGACAGGGGAGAGGCTGAGGATAAGTGTGGATGGAGGGATGAGTGGGTGACAGGGGAGAGGCTGAGGATAAGTGTGGATGGAGGGATGAGTGGGTGACAGGGGAGAGGCTGAGGATAAGTGTGGATGGAGGGATGGGTGGGTGACAGGGGAGAGGCTGAGGATAAGTGTGGATGGAGGGATGGGTGGGTGACACAGGGGTAGGCTGAGGATAAGTGTGGATGGAGGGATGAGTGGGTGACAGGGGAGAGGCTGAGGATAAGTGTGGATGGAGGGATGAGTGGGTGACAGGGGAGAGGCTGAGGATAAGTGTGGATGGAGGGATGAGTGGGTGACAGGGGAGAGGCTGAGGATAAGTGTGGATGGAGGGATGGGTGGGTGACAGGGGAGAGGCTGAGGATAAGTGTGGATGGAGGGATGAGTGGGTGACAGGGGAGAGGCTGAGGATAAGTGTGGATGGAGGGATGAGTGGGTGACAGGGGAGAGGCTGAGGATAAGTGTGGATGGAGGGATGGGTGGGTGACAGGGGAGAGGCTGAGGATAAGTGTGGATGGAGGGATGGGTGGGTGACACAGGGGTAGGCTGAGGATAAGTGTGGATGGAGGGATGGGTGGGTGACAGAGGAAAGGCTGAGGATAAGTGTGGATGGAGGGATGGGTGGGTGACAGAGGAAAGGCTGAGGATAAGTGTGGATGGAGGGATGGGTGGGTGACAGGGGTAGGCTGAGGATAAGTGTGGATGGAGGGATGGGTGAGTGACAGGGGTAGGCTGAGGATAAGTGTGGATGGAGGGATGAGTGGGTGACAGAGGAAAGGCTGAGGATAAGTGTGGATGGAGGGATGAGTGGGTGACAGGGGAGAGGCTGAGGATAAGTGTGGATGGAGGGATGGGTGGGTGACAGGGGAGAGGCTGAGGATAAGTGTGGATGGAGGGATGAGTGGGTGACAGGGGAGAGGCTGAGGATAAGTGTGGATGGAGGGATGGGTGGGTGACAGGGGAGAGGCTGAGGATAAGTGTGGATGGAGGGATGAGTGGGTGACAGGGGAGAGGCTGAGGATAAGTGTGGATGGAGGGATGGGTGGGTGACAGGGGAGAGGCTGAGGATAAGTGTGGATGGAGGGATGAGTGGGTGACAGGGGAGAGGCTGAGGATAAGTGTGGATGGAGGGATGAGTGGGTGACAGGGGAGAGGCTGAGGATAAGTGTGGATGGAGGGATGGGTGGGTGACAGGGGAGAGGCTGAGGATAAGTGTGGATGGAGGGATGGGTGGGTGACACAGGGGTAGGCTGAGGATAAGTGTGGATGGAGGGATGGGTGGGTGACAGAGGAAAGGCTGAGGATAAGTGTGGATGGAGGGATGGGTGGGTGACAGAGGAAAGGCTGAGGATAAGTGTGGATGGAGGGATGGGTGGGTGACAGGGGTAGGCTGAGGATAAGTGTGGATGGAGGGATGGGTGAGTGACAGGGGTAGGCTGAGGATAAGTGTGGATGGAGGGATGAGTGGGTGACAGAGGAAAGGCTGAGGATAAGTGTGGATGGAGGGATGAGTGGGTGACAGGGGAGAGGCTGAGGATAAGTGTGGATGGAGGGATGAGTGAGTGACAGGGGAGAGGCTGAGGATAAGTGTGGATGGAGGGATGAGGGGGTGACAGGGGTAGGCTGAGGATAAGTGTGGATGGAGGGATGAGGGGGTGACAGGGGAGAGGCTGAGGATAAGTGTGGATGGAGGGATGAGTGGGTGACAGGGGAGAGGCTGAGGATAAGTGTGGATGGAGGGATGGGTGAGTGACAGGGGTAGGCTGAGGATAAGTGTGGATGGAGGGATGGGTGAGTGACAGGGGTAGGCTGAGGATAAGTGTGGATGGAGGGATGAGTGGGTGACAGAGGAAAGGCTGAGGATAAATGTGGATGGAGGGATGAGTGGGTGACAGGGGAGAGGCTGAGGATAAGTGTGGATGGAGGGATGGGTGGGTGACAGGGGAGAGGCTGAGGATAAGTGTGGATGGAGGGATGAGTGAGTGACAGGGGAGAGGCTGAGGATAAGTGTGGATGGAGGGATGAGTGGGTGACAGGGGAGAGGCTGAGGATAAGTGTGGATGGAGGGATGAGTGGGTGACAGGGGAGAGGCTGAGGATAAGTGTGGATGGAGGGATGAGTGGGTGACAGGGGAGAGGCTGAGGATAAGTGTGGATGGAGGGATGAGGGGGTGACAGGGGAGAGGCTGAGGATAAGTGTGGATGGAGGGATGAGGGGGTGACAGGGGTAGGCTGAGGATAAGTGTGGATGGAGGGATGAGTGAATGACAGGACTAGGCTGAGGATAAGTGTGGATGGAGGGATGGGTGGGTGACACAGGGGTAGGCTGAGGATAAGTGTGGATGGAGGGATGAGTGGGTGACAGGGGAGAGGCTGAGGATAAGTGTGGATGGAGGGATGAGTGGGAGACAGAGGAAAGGCTGAGGATAAGTGTGGATGGAGGGATGGGTGGGTGACAGGGGTAGGCTGAGGATAAGTGTGGATGGAGGGATGAGTGGGTGACAGGGGAGAGGCTGAGGATAAGTGTGGATGGAGGGATGAGGGGGTGACAGGGGAGAGGCTGAGGATAAGTGTGGATGGAGGGATGAGTGGGTGACAGGGGAGAGGCTGAGGATAAGTGTGGATGGAGGGATGGGTGGGTGACAGGGGTAGGCTGAGGATAAGTGTGGATGGAGGGATGAGTGGGAGACAGAGGAAAGGCTGAGGATAAGTGTGGATGGAGGAATGAGTGAATGACAGGACTAGGCTGAGGATAAGTGTGGATGGAGGGATGAGTGGGTGACAGGGGAGAGGCTGAGGATAAGTGTGGATGGAGGGATGAGGGGGTGACAGGGGAGAGGCTGAGGATAAGTGTGGATGGAGGGATGAGTGGGTGACAGGGGAGAGGCTGAGGATAAGTGTGGATGGAGGGATGAGTGGGAGACAGAGGAAAGGCTGAGGATAAGTGTGGATGGAGGGATGGGTGGGTGACAGGGGTAGGCTGAGGATAAGTGTGGATGTTGGGATGAGAGGGTGACAGCAGGGGCAGCCTATGAATAAGGTACAGAGGGGAGGAATAACATATTACAGCAAAATGAGGTGAACTTACCTAATGATTTAAGCTGACTGCAGCAGCAATGAGACCGGACTTGTGTCACTGGCAATCGCATGCAGCCTGTGTCTGTCCCGGGTCACTGAGCAGAGGTATCTGACACAGAGGTCATGTGTCAGGCAGACAGACCACCGTGATGATCGGTAACAGAAGCTGCCGGCTTTGAGCTGCTCGCTTCTAGGCTGGGGCCCCTCTTATCACAGTGCAGCGTGCCCGGGTGCCTCAATGATGGGCAGCTGCATGATTTATGTGATGGACAGGGCCCATCACATTAATCAAAAAGAACTTCCCCCCCTCACCTCTGAAGGCAGCCTTAAAGTGGACCAACACCCAGGATTTTGACTATCCTGGGTCTTGGTCCACTTCGGTGGGGCACCCCCGATCGGGGTGCCCCGCTGTGTGGAACCCCCCCGAACCCCCCGAAAAACTCACCTCTCCCCGCTCCCAGCGCCGACGGACAAGCCGCGGACAAGCGGCTCCTCTGCCGCCGCCTCCCGCGCGTCACTCTTGACGCGCGCGTGCCCGCGCCGGCCGTTCACAGCCGGCCGGCGAGGGCGCGCGCACGTCTAGAGGGGCGCGAGGGAGGCAGCGGCTGTCGGCCGCCGCCGAAGATAAGGTAGGGTGTTTGGGGTGTTTGGGGTGTTTGAGGGAGGTGATCGGCCTGGGAATCTTATAGATTCCCGGGCCGATCACCCGTGGGTGTTGGTCCACTTTAAACAGCTTCGCTGGGAACAAGAGAGGAGTCCCGCCCACTCTGGAAGGCGCCCGTCCGCTGCGCTGCACAGCCAATGTAGTAGACCAGCAGGGGGAATGGGGGCAGGGACTACACTCATCGTCGCGCCGCTCCGCTCAGCCAATGCTGCGGCGGCAGCGACACTGAGCCACCGATGTAAAAAAAAAATAGCTGCGCGACGTGCGCGGACGCTGGGCAGAGCTGCGCACCCGGGGAGCTGGCGGTATGCGGCCGCGCTCCCACGCACCTTACAGGGAACACTGCCTGACATCTGGCACTAAGTGGCCTTAGCGTTTCTTAAAGTGATTCCCTCCCCCAGGGGCATCCAAAATCGAGATGCCCCGCTGTGTGAAACCCCCCAGGTCACGCCATACACTTACCTTGTTTCCCGGTCCAACAGCGCATGCACGAGCCGCGACCACATCCCCGCTATCCCTCTAGCATGGGCACGTGCCCGCACCAGGCATTTGTGAACAGCCAGCGCGGGCACGCTCCCTGTTAGAGGGAAACGGGGGATGCGGCCGCCAGCCCGCACAGAGCCTCTGGCATTAGACGAAGACTTAGACAAGGTGGCATCAGCGGCTCCAAGCACGCTGATTGGACGAGCGGCTGTTCCGTAGGACCGGGAAGAAGTGAGTTGGCATCGGCGATCTGGAGGGGGTTTTACACAGCGGGGCACACCCGATCGGGGTGCCCCAGGGGAAAGGACCAAAACCCAGTTTAGTAAAAATCCTGGGTTTTGGGCCACTTTAACCCCTAAATGTTTTTTTAATATTTTGGGATGGTCATTTTTCTGTCTGCTATATTTATGTTGTCATGGCGTTAGGTATTGTTTACATCACTTACATTTATCAAGTTGTGCAGCGGCATGCAATGTGGTGAATAAAACATTGCACATGTTGCTGCACATGATTTATTTTATATAAATGTTTTTGCTAATATGTGTATATTAAATATATATTAATTAAATATAATAAATATAACAATATTATTATATTAAATATAATAATACATTTTACACAATTTCATGTTCCTAGGCCTCCTTATGGTGCACTATGAGCTTTTTTTTGCAGGCACAAGGGATAGAAGGACTCCATGGTGGAAGTCAGAAAACAGACTTTTCTCCTCCTGAAAGCTGCTGTAAAAAATTTGTGTGAAACACTTGAATTTAACTCATGTGTGGAGCCAATCCATTGCACCTGAATCACTAGAATTGTTTTTCGCTTGAGAATTCCACATAAATTATTTTCGCAAATCGAATTATTTTTGAGTGTTTTTTCTCTCACTCAAATTTAATTAGCAAAAATGAAAGTAAAACTTTGTTCAATCGCGCGTAGAATTTTCGCGAGCAAAATCGCACCTTTTTCTCAAAAAAAACATGGGAAAATTTGAATTCGACCTTTAATGAATCAAGCACTTTGGGTGCAAATTCAAATTTCCGCATGTTTTTTTGAGAAAAAGGTGCGATTTTGCTCGCGGAAATTCTACGCGCGATTGAACAATGTTTTACTTTCATTTTTGCTAATTAAATGGCCGCGGCTCGTGCATGCGCCGTTGGACCGGGAAACAAGGTAAGTGTATGGGGCGACCTGGGGGGTTTCACACAGTGGGGCATCCCAATTTTGGATGCCCCTGGGGGAGGGAATCACTTTAAGAAACGCTAAGGCCACTTAGTGCCAGGTGTCAGGTGAATGTCAGGTCCCAGTGCAAAAGATGTATTTATCAAATCAAAAATCCAGAGCACCTGTGATAGTGCCAGGTAGTGTCCCATCTATCATCAGTGCCATTGCTGAGTTCCCTACAGTGTCAGACCAGGCGCTTATCCTGCACTGTGTGGCCGTATCCCATACATTTCAATGGGCTGGGATTGTTATAATTATTTTGGCCACTTTTGTTAATTTTTTTTTTTGGCTGGTGCATGTGCCACCGGATTCCTGGGCTGCTTGGAATTGTTTTTGGAAGTATTTTTTTGTACTTTTGTGTTGCGCTGCAAACTTGTGATTTAGGCCGTGCATGAGCGTGGGAGTGCACCACAGACTGCAGGGAGGCCAAGGATATGCCGAGACCCATAAATCTGGCGTGGTGTTCTGTCCCCACATAAAGGCGATTGAAGGTGTAACTGATGTGACTGTGTGACTCTCCTACCTTCGTATCCAAGCAGTGGAGCAGACCGGACCGGCAGGAGCTCAGGCTGATGGAGTCAGAAGTAGACAGAAGTAGATTTCAACCAGTGAGGGTTTATTCCATCCAAGTACAGCAACAAGCAGTGATATAATACTGTAGAGGCAGTAGTGATATTGATGCTGTCCTGTAAGAGTCTTTCCTGAGGCTACTGCTGGTCAAAAACTGATGCCTTCACAAGCCCAAGAGATGAGGTCTAGTCACACAGCTATGCAGAGTAAAACTAAAATGGCTGCAGCAAGTCACATGGACCTGGGCTGTATAAAACCACACCCAGCATACAAACTAAGCCAGGCATGCAGCATACGATTCTGGCCAGCAGATGGCGACACACTGCATAAGAACAATATGGGGAAAATAACTGATAATGAATAGGACAGTTAAATAAACATGAGGAGAACAGCACACTCCCCGTCTGAAATTGCCTTTGGTGATTTCACTATGACTAATGTCCAAAACAAATATATATAACAACCTGTAAAAAAAAAGACATATTAGAATATGACAGTTAACGTTACAACACACTCCTGTTCATCCTTCAGGGATGTTTTCGATAGGTAGTATCAGAATAAGTTCGTTAATCGTCCTTGTGAAAGTTTTAGGCTGACCCTTCCTGAAAATCTTCAACTCCACCTTCCGGACCCTGCCATCTTTGCTAGGGAACACCTTTGTAACTTGTCCCATAGGCCAGTCAATCCGTCTGGTTTGTTCAGCCTTTTCGTGGTGGTATCGGATTAGCAAGAAAGTGATATGATGTTTGCTAGGAATGAGGAGAGGATTTTGTTCTGCGACTCCTAGTTGGGCTTGATTCAAATTACCACCAACTCTCAGCAAGCCAGAACTGTCCATAACTGGATTTAAATGGGTAAGGGGGCCTTTTATTGGAATCTGCTGTTTGTTGTACGAGCACTTCCATTCTACGTTGAATTCTTCCTGCTGGAGGTGACGTATTATGAGAGACTCACTATGAGAGATGTCTTCAGCAGAGAAGGTTTTATGGCAGACACGCCAACCATGACAATCCTTATCTTTTTGCGTACCGTTATAACACCTTGCAATGTGCACTAACCTTGCGATTGTCTTGAAAAGTCTCATCCAACTGGAGAAACGTTCAAGGCGTTGACAACCGAGGCTGGAGGTTTGTTTTGTTTCAGTGACTAGTGCACTAACTTCAGCACGGATTTCTGGATCATTATCTGGATCCTGGATACTGAAATCTTCCCGTTCACATTCGTCCGTCTGTCTCAGAAGAAACTCCGGGCCTGTAAGCCAAGAAGAGTTAATAAAGGAACCTACAGAAATAGGCCTGGTGGCGTGATCTGCTGGATTAAGTTCGGATGGTACATAGTGCCACTGTTCAGGTTTGGAAGACCTTCTTATTCTCTCTATGCGGTGACTAACATACACAGAAAATCGTTTAGTCCGATTGTAGATGTAACCTAAAACGACTTTACTGTCCGTGTAATACTGGACCATTTCTATGTCGATACCCAATTCTTGTTGTATGAAGTCTGCAATCTCTACCGCTAACACAGACCCACACAGTTCAAGTCTAGGAATAGTATGATCAGGCTTGGGGGCTAACTTAGCCTTACCAAAGACGAATCCAACGTGATTTTGATTGTTGGATTCCATTACCTTCAGATAGGCAACCGCTGCTATGGGTTCTGTAGAGGCGTCTGAGAACACATGGAGCTTTGTGGTTTTGACAAGGCATCTTGCGATGTGGATTTCATCCAAAGCACATAAGCATTGTTTCCAAGCTTCCCATTTGTGCTCCTTATCAGAAGGAAGTGGGGTATCCCAATCCTTGACGGTTTCAGAAAGCTGTCTCAGTAGGGATTTACCTTGTATAGTGATGGGTGCTACAAGTCCCAGCAGATCAAATAGGCTGTTCACCACTGATAAAACACCACGTTTTGTAAATGGTTTGTCTGCACAACTTATTTGAAAGGCAAAGGAGTCGGTTGAGAGATCCCATCGGAGGCCCAAACTTCTTTGTACAGGAGGACTGTCTAGTCCTAGGTTAATATCCTTGAATCCAGGTGCATGATCACCTGACTTGAAGGCTCTCATTACAGCCAGGCTATTTGAAGCAATTTTGCGTAATATTTTATCCATAAAGGGGACAATGTGTTCTCTCATTTCAGGTTTGTTGTTGATGGTACGCCGTAGAGAGTTAAATCTAGACAGAGCTTGTTCCAGATTGTTTGGCAGCCTTGGCCTGGTAGCTTGGAAGGGTAATGGAGAAACCCAGTGATTGGTTTCATCTTTAAAGAACTCACTGTCCATTATCTTGACAAATTCTCTATCCTCTACCGACAAGGCTACCTTGTCATCATTCTTGGTTGTGTGAAAGACTGATCTTCCCAAGTTATTGGTGAAGAGGGGAGAAGTTATGTCAGGTGGCTGTATTAGGTCTGGAGATTTCTCTTTCACCTCATAGTGATGAGGACATGGCTTAATGCAAGTTGTGCGTCCATCTCCACTCACGTATGTCTTCAATGAGTCAATTCCTGGTTGGTCCAGGCATACATTTCCTATGACTACCCATCCCAAGTCCAGCCTCTGGGCATATGGTGCATAGTCGGGACCATTACACTGTTGACGCACCTTGTGTACCCTTAGATTGTCTCTGCCAAGCAGAAGTAGAATCTTGGCGTTGTTGTCTATAGGTGGGATAACACTGGCTAGGTGCCTTAGGTGTGGTTGGTGAAATGCCGCCTCTGGGGTAGGAATCTCATTCCTATGGTTGGGTATTTGGTCGCATTCGATCAGCGTCGGTAGGGGTATTTCTGTATCCCCATTGATAGGAGAAGCGATGAATCCTTGTGCTCTTCTGCCACTAGTCTCTATGCGGCCAGAGCAGGTGTTTAAGGTATAGGGTTGTGATGGTCCTTTGATTCCAAATGCTTCAAAGAATTTAGGTCCTGCTAGGGACCGGTTACTTTGGTCGTCGATGATTGCATACATTTTTACTGCCTTTTCTGGTTGTCCTTCTGGATAGACCTTGATTAGGCATATTCGGGCACAACATTTTTCGCTTTGGCCCTCATCACATACGTCCAAGCATGAACAGGAAATAGCTGTGGTGGTATTAGCTTGATCCTGAGGCTCCCCGCCATGACTTGGAGCGGGACTTGCGGTGACTGCAGCTGGTGAATCTCTGGCAAGTGGGGTTGGGTGCATAGCTGAGGCATGTGTCACGGCCACCTCCTCACCTGTCCTACACTCCCCCGCCGACTCCTCTTCACGGGCTGGGCGTCTGTTGCAGCCGGCGGCGGGTCGGCGTCGCTCCTGCCCGCCCACCGCTCGGCTGTCACGAGCAGCCGCTCGGGCGGCTTCCTGCTCAGCAGCGTCGGGAGCGGTCGCGCCGCTCTCTGTGCGGCGCGCTCCCGGCGCGTGTCCTCGTATACGCGCGCGCGCCTGGCTTCCACTTATGCCCTCCGGCGGCGCTGCGCACAGCGCGCCCGCCGGAGGTGATTAGTATGGGCCAATGAGCCCTTGCTGTTAAAGAGCATATGCCCAATAGTACTGTCCGCCTCCCTAATTCAAACTGGGCAATCAGCCCAGAGATCCCATGTACACCAATCACTACACTCCCCCCTCAGCCAATCCAGTCAGCCCCCATCCTATAAAGGTTTACACCCTGCAGTTAGTCCTTGCCCGTTATAGCGTGCTACTGGGTGCGATTTTGATAGCTCTTCTCCTTGTGATTCCTGCTGTGTTTTTGACCATCCCTGATTGCCGCCTGGACCGACCTTGCTTGCTCTTTGACCACGATTCTGCCTGCTCCTCTGTACCGCGAACTTCTGACCTCCCGTTGTGACCCTTGGCTTGCCCTGACTACTCTTCCGTCTAACCCTTCTGTACCGTGCCTCCTCGGATTGACCACCCGTGTATGACCCCTGTCCATTTATTGCTACTCAGTCTAGTCCCTGGATTCATCTGCCTTCCCCTGCATAAGTCAGCATCCTTTGTGCTAACAAGACCTGGGGGCAACCGTGTCCGGTGAGGCGTGTCTAGCGTCCCGGCAAACGGGGGCTTACTATAGGCGAAGAAAGCAGCGGAGATTGGGGGTTGCTGATTTATTGGAAGGTGGGTGTCTCCGGGACCTGACATTATAACGGGCCACAAGAAAAATACCTTCTAGATGGAAGAACTGATACAACAGGTTCAAGCCATGGCCACCGCCATCAACCAGCTGGCTCAGCGAGTGGCAACTCAGGAGAGTCGTCAGATGCCTGCGCCAGTGGATCCTAGTCCAGCCATCGAGCCCAAGATTCCTCTCCCGGAAAAATTTCTCGGGGATCGGGCGAAGTTTTCTAACTTCAAGAACTCTTGTGAGCTCTACTTCCGCCTTCGACCCCACGCGTCTGGATCAGAAGCGCAACGTGTCGGCCTGGTCATTTCACTTCTCCAGGGCGACCCACAGACCTGGGCGTTTGGTTTAGCTCCGACTGATGAAGCCTTGCAGTCGGTCTCCTCATTTTTCTCGGCTATGGAACTCCTGTATGCTGACCCAGATCGGGCTGCGACAGCGGATTCTAAATTACGGAACCTGAGACAGGCCAAACGTTCTGCTGAGGAGTACAGCGCAGAATTTCGGCGATGGGCTATAGATTCTAAATGGAACGATCCAGCTTTATGTAGCCAATTTAGGATTGGACTCTCTGAGAACATCAAAGACACCCTGGTGAATTATCCTTTGCCTAAAAGCCTGGACGAATACATGCAGCTGGCCATCAGGGTGGATCGACGCCTCCGAGAGAGACGCCAGGAAAGAGGCAAGGACCAACCTTGGGGATCCTCACGCCAAGAGCCAAGCTTTAAGGGGGCAGCCGTTTCCTCTCCTTCCTTGTCGCCTGAGGAACCGATGCAGCTTGGAGTAACCCATCTCTCTCAGGCGGAGAAGGTTCGGCGCAGATCCCAAGGCCTCTGCCTCTATTGTGGTAATCCAGGTCATTTTTCCAAGACCTGCCCAAACAAGGCTCCGGTGGCGGGAAACTTCAACGCCTAGATCCTGCTGAGGGACGTCATCTAGGCGGTCAGGTATCTTTCCCTCCTGATAATCGTGTACTCCTACCCGTTACACTCTCTTGGGGTCCTTCCCGGACTATTGCCTCCGCCTTCGTTGATAGTGGAGCGGCTGGCAATTTTCTGGATAGATCCCTAGCCATCACTCTTGGAATTCCGTTAATTCCTTTAGAAAATCCCCTTCGGGTCCTGGCAGTCAATAATAAGCCCATTGAGGGGGGGTTGGTCTCCTACAAGACTCCTTGGGTAAATTTAGTCGTAGGATCTGCCCACTCGGAAGAAATAGAATTTCTGGTTATTGAAAGTCCCGTATCCCCTATTGTTTTGGGATTTCCCTGGTTAAAGGTCCATAACCCAGTGATAGATTGGAGGTCTGGGGATCTGGTGAAATGGAGTCCTTCTTGTAAAATTCATTGTTTCTCCATATCTCTTAGGTCCACACCTATCGTCCTTGATGGTTTACCTCCAGTCTATGCAGATTGGGCAGATGTATTTTCGGAAAAATCTGCTGATATTCTTCCACCCCATAGGGCCTACGACTGTCCTATTGAGTTACTCCCAGGTACTATGCCCCCTAGAGGGAAACTATATAATCTCACTAGATCTGAAGAGCAGGCTATGAAAGGTTATATTACCGAGAACCTCCAGAAGGGTTTTATCCGTCCTTCCACCTCTCCTGCCGGTGCTGGGTTCTTCTTCGTCGAGAAGAAGGACGTCGGCTTACGCCCCTGTATAGACTACCGAGGGTTAAATAAGATTACTGTAAAGAATAGATATCCACTACCCTTAATCAATGACCTCTTTAATCAGGTCTCTGGGGCCCAGGTCTTCTCCAAGTTAGACCTTCGAGGGGCATATAACCTTATTCGCATACGTCAGGGGGATGAATGGAAGACAGCCTTCAATGTAAAAGATGGGCATTATGAATATTTAGTGATGCCTTTCGGGTTATGTAATGCTCCTGCAGTGTTTCAAGATTTTGTCAATTACATATTTCGTGATTTTTTGGGTCAGTTTCTCGTGGTCTATTTGGATGACATACTGATTTTTTCCCGCTCCCTGGTGGAGCACCGTCAACATGTCAAAGCGGTGTTGCAGAGATTGCGGGAAAATCGTCTGTATGCTAAAATCTCCAAATGTGTTTTTGAAGTGTCTGAAATTCCGTTCCTAGGTTTCATAATCTCCAAGCGGGGGTTGGTGATGGATCCCTCCAAGGTTTCAGCTATTATGGAATGGGAACAACCTAGAACCCTAAAGGCGCTTCAGAGATTTTTAGGATTTGCGAATTTTTACAGGCAATTTATAAAGGGTTTCTCGTCCATAGTAAGTCCTTTAACAGATCTCACTCGTAAGGGCGCTTTTGTTGAGGAGTGGCCTCCCTCAGCTAAAAACGCCTTTCAAGTGTTAAAAGAGACTTTCACCTCCGCTCCCATTTTGATACACCCTGATACCCGGCTTCCATTTCTATTGGAGGTTGACGCCTCGGAACTGGGAGTAGGAGCTGTTCTTTCTCAGTATGCGGGCAATCCTGAGAAACTACATACTTGTGCATTCTTCTCTCGTAAATTTTCACCCGCCGAACGCAATTACGATGTTGGTAATAGGGAACTATTGGGTATTAAACTGGCCTTTGAAGAATGGCGTCACTGGCTTGAAGGTTCCCTACACCCTATCACTGTATATACTGATCACAAGAATCTAGAGTATTTAGAGTCCGCCAAGAGACTCAACTCCCGTCAGGCGCGCTGGGCACTCTTCTTTTCTCGATTTAATTTTATTATCACCTATAAGCCGGGGAAGAAGAATGCCAAAGCAGATGCCCTATCCCGTAATTTCGGGAATTGTAAGGACCAGCGTGGTCCTCCAGAATCGATTTTGCCTTTAGGTTGTGTTGTGGCTACTCTTCTCCCTGACTTGTCTAGCTCGTTAATGCCATTTCAGGTTGATTCCCCTCCTGGTAAACCCTCTGATTGTTTGTTTGTTCCACCTCACTTGCGTCTGGCCGTTTTACAGGAACTACATGATGCCAAGTCTGCCGGTCACTTAGGCGTTCGGAAGACCTTGGCTATCGCCAAACGTCATGTCTGGTGGCCCACCATCCGACGCGATACTTCCGCCTTTGTCGAAGCATGTTCGGTATGTGCTCGGAGTAAAGCCACTCATGGGTCTCCTGCTGGATTATTAGTTCCTTTAGAAATCCCCACTGAACCATGGTCGCACATATCCATGGATTTTATTGTTGATCTTCCTCCATCACAAGGGAATTCTGTAATTTGGGTGGTGGTGGATCGCTTCAGTAAAATGGCACACTTTATTCCATTGATAAAACTTCCGTCGGCACCGGATTTAGTACAGTTATTCATTAAACATGTTTTTCGCCTCCATGGTCTACCGCAGAATATTGTTTCAGATTGAGGAGTTCAGTTTGTATCCCGTTTTTGGAAAGCTTTCTGCAATCGTTTAGGTATTAAAGTGTCGCTCTCTACCGCCTATCACCCTCAGTCTAACGGACAGACTGAACGGGTAAATCAATGTTTAGAGCAATATCTACGCTGTTTCGTGTCCGATCGCCAAGAACAATGGGCGGAATTCATCGAATTTGCAGAATTCGCCTTTAACAATGCGCCGAGTGAATCTACTAGGTTTTCGCCTTTCTTTTGTAATTACGGTAGAAATCCTAAGGCATCATCTTTTTCTGGTCCTTCCTCCAACTTGCCGGCCTTGGAGGAATGGCTACGAGAAAGGACTAAAGTGTGGTCTGAGATACAGACTAACTTAAAGAAAGCCTCTAAAACTTATAAAATCTTTGCGGACCGACATAGGTCACTAGAACCACCATTTCAGGTGGGTGATTGGGTCTGGGTCTCTACTAGAAATATTGCCCTTCGGCAACCCTCGTCTAAGCTAGGGCCTAAATTTATCGGTCCTTTTCCTATTATTGATAAACTAAGCGACGTTACCTTTAAAGTCAAGTTATCTTCATCCATGAGAATTCCGTCGTCCTTTCATGTTTCTTTGTTAAAATCTGCCAAAAATATTCAGGTGTCGTCTCCTCCTCCGATCATAGTGGAAGATGAGCCTGAATATGAAATTAATAGAATACTCGACGCTCGGGTGCTTCAAAACTCTTTACAGTATTTAATAGATTGGAAGGGTTTTGGTCCTGAGGAAAGGTGTTGGGTACCGGCCAAGGATGTCCATGCCAAAACCCTTATTAATAGGTTTCATCGTGAGAATCCGGATAAGCCTGGTAAGGGTCCAGAGGCCCCTCGTGAAGGGGGGGGTAGTGTCACGGCCACCTCCTCACCTGTCCTACGCTCCTCCGCCGACTCCTCTCCACGGGCTGGGCGTCTGTTGCAGCCGGCGGCGGGTCGGCGTCGCTCCTGCCCGCCCACCGCTCGGCTGTCACGAGCAGCCGCTCGGGCGGCTTCCTGCTCAGCAGCGTCGGGAGCGGTCGCGCCGCTCTCTGTGCGGCGCGCTCCCGGCGCGTGTCCTCGTATACGCGCGCGCGCGCCTGGCTTCCACTTATGCCCTCCGGCGGCGCTGCGCACAGCGCGCCCGCCGGAGGTGATTAGTATGGGCCAATGAGCCCTTGCTGTTAAAGAGCATATGCCCAATAGTACTGTCCGCCTCCCTAATTCAAACTGGGCAATCAGCCCAGAGATCCCATGTACACCAATCACTACACTCCCCCCTCAGCCAATCCAGTCAGCCCCCATCCTATAAAGGTTTACACCCTGCAGTTAGTCCTTGCCCGTTATAGCGTGCTACTGGGTGCGATTTTGATAGCTCTTCTCCTTGTGATTCCTGCTGTGTTTTTGACCATCCCTGATTGCCGCCTGGACCGACCTTGCTTGCTCTTTGACCACGATTCTGCCTGCTCCTCTGTACCGCGAACTTCTGACCTCCCGTTGTGACCCTTGGCTTGCCCTGACTACTCTTCCGTCTAACCCTTCTGTACCGTGCCTCCTCGGATTGACCACCCGTGTATGACCCCTGTCCGTTTATTGCTACTCAGTCTAGTCCCTGGATTCATCTGCCTTCCCCTGCATAAGTCAGCATCCTTTGTGCTAACAAGACCTGGGGGCAACCGTGTCCAGTGAGGCGTGTCTAGCGTCCCGGCAAACGGGGGCTTACTATAGGCGAAGAAAGCAGCGGAGATTGGGGGTTGCTGATTTATTGGAAGGTGGGTGTCTCCGGGACCTGACAGCATGTTTTTCGCTCTGACACAACTCGCACCTGATGGCAGATTTACAGTCCTTTGCCATGTGCTCTAATGAAGCGCAGCATCTGAAACATACCCCAAGCTCGGTGAGGACCTTCTTGCGCTCCTGTATGGTTTGGATCTAAACCCTCTGCATTTGTTCAGTGAGTGTGGTTTTTTATGAATGGGGCACTCACGATTAAAACTCTTGTCACCTGATGAAACAGTGTATTGTTTTCCTGTGGGCACTGTAGGTGATGGTAGGTTAGTCTTTATAACACTAACACTGGTCTTAAAGTCTCTTTGTTTATGCAAGGCGTTTTCATACCTTGATGATGATGTCGCTGAGGCTGTAGTGTTGAACTCCAGGAAGTCGAGGCTAGGATCATTCCTCATCTGTGCCTGTTCATCAATGAACCTGCAGAAATGAATAAATGGGGGAAAGGTAACGTCATGCGCTCTTTTGTACCTTGAGACTGATGTTGCCCACTTCTCTTGCAGACTGTATGGTATCTTCACAACAATTGGATTTACTCCATGGTCCGTATCCAGGTAGCACAGCCCAGACAGACGAGGGTCTCTTTTAGCAAGCTTTACTTCCATGAGCAGATCACACAAGTGAAGCTTGTGGACTTCCTTGAGATTGATTTTTGGGATGTTTTGTAGTCTCTTGAACAGGGCCTTCTCTGTTGCGTCTGCACTCCCGAAGGTACGTTCGAGTCTCTGCCAGGCGGCAGCGAGACCTGCTTCTGCTTGTCCCACATAGACAGTTCTGAGGCTCTTGATACGATTTGTAGAGCCTGGGCCCAGCCATTTGATCATGAGGTCAAGCTCCTGCTCTGCATTTAGATTGAGGTTGTCACGGATATCTCCCGGGAGATAACCGTTAATAAGGGGTGACCAATTATTAGAGAACTGAAAGGCAGAGAGACTGGCATAGTGCAGCAACACAATGTGTTTATTGTGAACAAGCAAACAAACACTCAGATTGCTATACATACAGTGGTAGTGAGGAATAACATGCAAACACGAAGTCCAGTCCAATATAGTCCAAGGCAACAGAAATGGACACAAAGGTTCACAAGGGGATACAGGATACAGATGCTCTGCTATACAGAGTTCAGGTTCAAGATCAAAGGGTCCAGGTTCACAGAGTACACGAAGCAATGATCATCAACAACAACAACAATGTTAAGCCCCTGACTACATGTCAGCATCAGCTTATAAAGGGTAGCAGCTAATTAGCCCAGGTGCTGGCTGATCCCAGGAGTTCTGCTGGACAGCACCATCTGGTGGTCAGGCTGCATAAATACACAGGCAATCGGCTAAGGAGGAACTCCGGGCATGACAGTATCCCCCCCCCCGACCAGGCGGGCACCGAACGCCTTTAGATACCTGCTCCGCAGGACAGGGATAAAGACCAAAGCAGGCGAAGACTTGGCGGACATCGAAGTCCCCCCAGGATCAAAGTCCACGAAATGGTGGCACGGGTGATCAAACCCAGCAACCGGGGCGCGTTGAGCAGGGCGATTCAACCTGGCAGGCAGGGCGCGTTGAGCAGGGCGATCCAACCCGGCAGGCAGGGCGCGTTGAGCAGGGCGATCCAACCCGGCAGGCAGGGCGCGTTGAGCAGGGCGATCCAACCCGGCAGGCAGGGCGCGTTGAGCAGGGCGATCCAACCCGGCAGGCAGGGCGCGTTGAGCAGGGCGATCCAACCCGGCAGGCAGGGCGCGTTGAGCAGGGCGATCCAACCCGGCAGGCAGGGCGCGTTGAGCAGGGCGATCCAACCCGGCAGGCAGGGCGCGTTGAGCAGGGCGATCCAACCCGGCAGGCAGGGCGCGTTGAGCAGGGCGATCCAACCCGGCAGGCAGGGCGCGTTGAGCAGGGCGATCCAACCCGGCAGGCAGGGCGCGTTGAGCAGACTGGACCGACAGGTCAGATTGAGCAGACTGGACCGACAGGTCAGATTGAGCAGACTGGACCGACAGGTCAGATTGAGCAGACTGGACCGACAGGTCAGATTGAGCAGACTGGACCGACAGGTCAGATTGAGCAGACTGGACCGACAGGTCAGATTGAGCAGACTGGACCGACAGGTCAGATTGAGCAGACTGGACCGACAGGTCAGAGTGATCAGACTGGACCGACAGGTCAGAGTGATCAGACTGGACCGACAGGTCAGATTGAGCAGACTGGACCGACAGGTCAGATTGAGCAGACTGGACCGACAGGTCAGATTGAGCAGACTGGACCGACAGGTCAGATTGAGCAGACTGGACCGACAGGTCAGATTGAGCAGACTGGACCGACAGGTCAGATTGAGCAGACTGGACCGACAGGTCAGAGTGATCAGACGGGTCAGATTGATCAGACAGGACAGACGGGTCAGGTTGATCAGACAGGACAGACGGGTCAGGTTGATCAGACAAGACAGACGGGTCAGGTTGATCAGACAAGACAGACGGGTCAGGTTGATCAGACAAGACAGGTTGGTCAGATTGATCAGACAAGACAGGTTGGTCAGATTGATCAGACATTTTAGATTTCTGGGCTGCAAATACTGAAGCCAGGTCCAAGCCAGCAAACACTGTCTCAGGAATATTTAAGTAGGAAGTACCTAAAAATTTCAGGAATTCGACTACATTTTCACTGAGATGTTTGCAATGATTTAACCAAGCTTCAGCCCAGAAAAACAGGTCATCCTCCAACAGAAAGTAGGCCACCTGACGACTTAAGGTAGTCTTAGGAGACTGCTGAAAATAAGGCTCCGACAGTAATTTTGCGGCAGCCTGGAGGAACTGGGAATAAGTGGTCAGGGTGAGCTCTTTAAAGCGAGGTGGGGGCACAAATATGTATCTGTCTGTGGGAGAAGTGGGATGGTCAGGGTCCATAGCTACAGATGCCTTTTTGGACATCTTAGGAGGCTGACTAAACACACAACAGACAGACAACCCGCCTGCGCCACCAGGGAGGCAAACTGCCGATTAACCAGAGGCGTAGGGGACCTGGAACTCAAGGAGCCCGTTATCCACCTACTTCTTCAGCAGAGCTTCTGAAGGTGAAGATGCACAGGCCCCAGGTAATCCCGTGGTGGTCGCAGACTTGGGAAGGGGAAACACAGGAGAGACAAATACTAGACAGACAAACTAGACAGAAAAGAACTGGGCCCCAAACTACAAAACAAGGTGGGCCCCAATACAGGCTATGGCAAACTATGGCAAAGGCTAGAAGGCAATGCAGACAAAGTACTAAGGCTGGCACTAGGACCATGCATACACTCAGCACACCAAAGCCAGCTCAGCCTTACAGTTTCTTATGGTCTTAATGGGCTTAACATTCTGTCACGGATATCTCCCGGGAGATAACCGTTAATAAGGGGTGACCAATTATTAGAGAACTGAAAGGCAGAGAGACTGGCATAGTGCAGCAACACAATGTGTTTATTGTGAACAAGCAAACAAACACTCAGATTGCTATACATACAGTGGTAGTGAGGAATAACATGCAAACACGAAGTCCAGTCCAATATAGTCCAAGGCAACAGAAATGGACACAAAGGTTCACAAGGGGATACAGGATACAGATGCTCTGCTATACAGAGTTCAGGTTCAAGATCAAAGGGTCCAGGTTCACAGAGTACACGAAGCAATGATCATCAACAACAACAACAATGTTAAGCCCCTGACTACATGTCAGCATCAGCTTATAAAGGGTAGCAGCTAATTAGCCCAGGTGCTGGCTGATCCCAGGAGTTCTGCTGGACAGCACCATCTGGTGGTCAGGCTGCATAAATACACAGGCAATCGGCTAAGGAGGAACTCCGGGCATGACAGAGGTTGGCAATGGCGGCTTTGAAGGTCGCCTTCCAGGCTCTGTAGCTTTCTGCACAGTCATGGTGGTGTTGATAAGCTCTCTGCTCACCATAAACCTGGCAAACTCAGACATATCCGATTTCTCACTGCTTGTTGCCATGACGACTCGTGGTGCCCATGGGGCGTATGGGTTGCTTGGCGTGAAAGGGTAAGATGCTCCCGGGTAAAATGATGTTGCTGCAGGGTTGAGCTGTGGTTTAGCCTCTGTAGAATCTGATGACTGCTGCTTGAGCTGTGGAGGTCGGCCAGAAAACACCTGATAGTCAACTTGCTGTAATAACTGTCCTTGAGAGGGTGTATCTGGGTGATGGTTGTTGGCTTGCTCGGGTGCTGTGGGTGGTGCTGGAACCGCAGGTGGAACTGACTTAGAGGTTTCAGTGCTTTCAGCTTGGACATTACTGGAAACAGGAGGTGGTGAGAATAACTCTTTCCGCACATAGTCGCTGGTGCGACCGAATGGATCGTCTATTTCCTGTGGTGGCAAGCAGACTGGATCAAGACTTTGGCTCAATGCTTGCTCAAGTAGTCTTACTTTAGCTAATGCAATTTCCTCTTCCATCTCTGCCCTCGCTAGAGCTTCTTTTTCTATGTAGGAACGTCTCAATTTGGATTGCTCTGCACTTATGCGGGCCTCTAGTAATCTGTCGCTCAGGGCGGAGCTTCTTGAGCAAGATGATCTATATGACCTAGAGGAATGTTTAGATGAACTTGATCTGTGTGATCTGGTTTCTTGCAATTGAGTGATACGGAGTTCCACTTTATCTTTAACATCCTGCACCATGGCGTCTCTTTCTCTGTGTTCTGATTCTGCCTTGCTCAGTTCTGATTGGGCTTCATCAACATTATAGTCTCTTAGAAAGATTATATACCTTGTGGTCAGTCCCTTGTATCTTTCATAAGCTGTGTTTAGCCGTTCAATACCAACTTGTAAGCTTGTAGCATCTCCTGAGGAGGATTTAAGTCCTGACATGAGGGAGGAAACACGTTTCCATTGCTCTTCCAGGTTATCATATAGCTCATCTTTCATGGTATGATAGTTTTCAATTATCTTTATGGTTGGTTTAAGAGAGCGTTTTGGTCGGACATCTTGGTCTGCTGGAAGCATGTTTTCTGCTTCCTGCTGTTTATGATGATCAGTATTAGATTGCATTTGCTCTGTTTAATCACTGGGGACCGGGCAAGGTCTTTTTCGGCCATTTTGATATAAGGTGCGCTGTCACTTTAAGAAAAGAAACTTTTGAACTGGGGGTTGAAACTCACAGCACGGCTCTGATAGGGCACCTTGATAGGATTCCTAAGGTGTTTTAAGTGAATTGCGGACTTTTGGGGGTCGGGTTGATAAGGTAAGGTGATATGCAGCAAGTCTCTATTAAGGGTATGGATTGAGGAAACCCTGTATGCCCAAACAGTTCTTTGGTATGTAGACAGAGGTTCATATAGGACGTGCAGTGCTTCCCCTCAGGCTTGTCTGGACATACGCTGTGCTATTGAGATCCCTGAGTGAGGTGCTGGGCTCTGAGGGGATCTCTAGCCGGGTTATTGGACTTTAAGGCAATTTTTGACTGTTCTGTCCCCACATGAAGGCGATTGTGACTGTGTGACTCTCCTACCTTCGTATCCAAGCAGACCGGACCGGCAGGAGCTCAGGCTGATGGAGTCAGAAGTAGTCAGAAGTAGATTTCAACCAGTGAGGGTTTATTCCATCCAAATACAGCAACAAGCAGTGATATAATACTGTAGAGGTAGTAGTGATATTGATGCTGCCCTGTAAGAGTCTTTCCTGAGGCTACTGCTGGTCAAAAACTGATGCCTTCACAAGCCCAAGAGATGAGGTCCAGTCACACAGCTATGCAGAGCAAAACTAAAATGGCTGCAGCAAGTCACATGGACCTGGGCTGTATAAAACCACACCCAGCATACAAACTAAGCCAGGCATGCAGCATACGATTCTGGCCAGCAGATGGCGACAAAAACAACACTGCATAAGAACAATATGGGGAAAATAACTGATAATGAATAGGACAGTTAAATAAACATGAGGAGAACAGCACACGTGGATCCATGGAAAGGTATTTGTCGGGGTTCCTAGGGTGTTTCACACAGTAGAACATTCCTAATAGGGATGCCCCGGGGGTTGTAAGTTGCCTGCGTGTATTTTAAGTGATCTTTTAGACCCCATGGCTGCCCAGGCGAATCTTCCTCTTTAAACTGGACCAGTCGCCACCATGGAAGGCCCTGGAGTCTAAAAGGCTCCCCAGCATTCCTGCTGATGTGTGCGCTCCCACACCCATCCATTCAGACAGTCCAAATGTATAGTAACGTGCACTCCACAGGGAAACCTGCTCCCTATGCCGACGCTGAATCCAAAACAACGGCTTTATGCCCTAAATTAGTATGCACGGCATAAATCACTGATTGGATAAGCTCATGCACTGTGGGAACATCAGAAAGATGACTGGAGTGGGAGATCAGGGGGTTTGTAACAGCAGGACATCAGGATGCCCGTAGGGCAAGGATAGTGAAAATCCTGGTGATTGGTCCACTTTAAAGTGGAACAAAACCCGCAATACCCCATGGGAGAAACCCCCTCAGAATGTCGCTATTCACTCACCTCTTCCTCGTTCCAGTGGCGCATGCCCGGGCTTTCGTCCAATGACAGCTGTCTGCCATGACTATGTCATTCAACAAATGGCTCTCATTGACTTTAATGGGGAGTGCGCGCTGATGCATCCACAGTGGCACCCGCTCCTGTCTCAGCCTATATGATTGGCTAGGGCAGGAGCAAGCACATGCCACAGGGGGGAACGGCAGCATACACTCCCCATTGAAGTCAATGAGAGCCACGGCAGATGCCTCGCATTGGAGGAGAGCCAGCGCATGCGCCATAGGAACGAGGCAGAGGTGAGTGAATAGTGATATTCTGGGGGGTTCACACAGCATGATATCCTAACTCAGGATGCCATGGGAGAAAGCCAGTGTACAGTGGAATATTTGAGATTGTTGTTAAAGTGGACCCAAACCCAGCTGGCTCTGCAGACTAACAAAATAATGCGGCCAAATCCCTATCCATGGGCCATCCCGCTGTGTAAAACCCTTAGGGATCACCTGTATACTCATCTTGCCTGTGATCCCACAGCTCATCCCCAGTTTATGTTCGGGCGGGAGCTCAGACAGACAACCTGGGTGCTGGAGCACACACATCAGTCGGAGGGAAACCGGGGATGCTGTTCATTCCCCGCTCTCTATGCCGTGCTCTGTGGCCAAACAGAATTCTATGCCCTGCATTAAAGTGGACCAGAAGCGGCCATGAAGTCTATGAGACTCCAGGGCCACCTGATTCCCTCTCCTTGGGGCCTCCAATTAATGATTTGTGAATAGCTGGCACAGGCATGCACCCAGTTGGAAGCTAACAGGGATGCAGTTATCGGTGCACTCGCCTTCATCGGGGCCTTAGCCGATGAGACCTCTTGACAACTGAGCAAAGCAGAATGGAGCCAAGTGTACTGACTGCCTGCACACTTGCGCATGTGCCGTTGGGTTGGCAGTCAAGTATGTTTTACAGGCAAACCGGGGGGGGGGGGGGGGGGGGGGTCATCCCAATTTGAGTACCAAAACACAGGATATTTAAAATCCTGGGTTTTGGTGCAAAGTCAATCGATTCCCTCCCCACGGGGCATCCAAAATCGGGATGCCCCACTGTGTGAAACCCTCCAGGTAGCCCATACACTTACCTTCTTTCTCGGTCCAACGACGCATGCGTGATCTGCATTTCCGCTATCCCTCTAGCAGGGGGCGTGCCCGCGCCAGGCATCTGTGAATGACCGATGTGGGCACGCTCCCTGTTAGAGGGTAGCAGGAGATGCGCGTGTCAGTACGCTCAGAGCCGCTTGCCTTAGACGATGTGACGTCAGCGGATCCAAGCTCGCTGATTGGATGAGTGGCTGCGCATGCGCTGTAGGACCGGGAATAAGTGAGTTGGTTTCAGGATCAGAACCGAAGATCCTGGGTTTTGGTGCACTTTAATATGTGTGGTGAGTATACCGGTCATTCCAGGGGGATTCACAGAGCCGCACAAGTGACGTGACACAAAGGGCGCGCTGGGACTCTGGAGCTGGCCCTGGATGCAACAGAAGCCTTGAATATGGTTTGGAAATGTAAGTACATCAGGACTATATGGGGCGACCAAACCAATATCTATGCTAATGATGACACTCACGGCAGCACTCACATTTGTATATTAATGGATCCACAGAGCAAAGTCAAAACTAAGAACTGTTAATCTACAAACCACCCAAATAAATCGGTACAATAACAATAGATGTAAAGCAATGCAAAGCAACACTGCCAAAAGGGCACCTAAACCACCATCACCAAAAAATGATGCACCGAACCAATGCAAAGTGCAAAATTAAACATAATTAAACATTAACAATGACATGTACTAGTCCACATCAATTAGAAAGTCCAGAAACACAAAGCAAAAAAAAAAAAACAGAACAAAGGGCAACAAGGGAGCATACTGCTCTGCTACAAATTAGGAAGCAGTAGAAAAAATTCTCACACACAGCATTTGGATATGGAAAATACGTGTACTTTTTCACTGAGATTTCTAGTTGTAAAGTGATTTTCATCTGCACACGAAAAAAATTCACCCGCAAATTCGCACACATGAATTTAATTCAACTGCCTTTGTGAATCACTCCTAGGTTTGAAAAATTCTCGCATGCGAATTTATTTTCCAAGCGCTAATTTTTTTTTTCTACCTTTAGTGAATCAAGGCCTTTGTCTGTAAAATCCACGGGGATAACTGGATCATTACACGTTGAGCAACACACATTACCATTACAAAAAACACTTTAAAGTGGACCAACACCCAGGATTTTGACTATCCTGGGTTTTGGTCCACTTCGGCGGGGCACCCCGATAGGGGGTGCCCCGCTGTGTGAAACCCCCCAGAAACCCCAAAAAACTCACCTCTCAACGCTCCCACGTGAACGCCGCAGCCAATCCCCGCCAACGTCCAGGCGGGGATCAGGAACGTCCAAGCCGCTTCCGCCGCCGCCGCCTCCTGGAGGGGCGTGCGGGAGGCGGCGGAAGCAGCGGCGGATCAGGTAAGAGGTTTTTGGGGTTTCTGGGGGGTTTCACCCCGCGGGACATCCCGATCTCGGATGTCCCGCGGGGTGGGAGGTGATCGGCCCGGGAATCTTATAGATTTCCGGGCCGATCACCCCTGGGTGTTGGTCCTCTTTAAGCACAATTACTAAAATATCTAGCATGTTTTTTTCTTAAGATATTTATTGGGGGAGAGCCTCTTAATTCTGCCAAGAGCAGGAATAAAAACTAAGGCCCTTATTTAACAAGGGATAGCGCCAGGTAGCGACTGGTGAGCAAACGATAATGACGGTCACCGCCACGAGAACGCCGGCTCCCCTCCGCAATCACACATTTATCAAGCCGATCCTGCTTAGCGACTGACAGAGCGCCAGATAGCGACTCATTCATCATTATTCCAGCCTCAGCCCACAGCGCCAGCGTCCGACCTTGAACAGCGACAGGTATGACCTCTCGCTACCTGGCGCTCTCCAATGCATTTCAATGGAACAATCTTTAAATATTCATAATTAATTGTTAATAATTTTTTTTTTTTTTTTTTTTTTTTAATGTGAAAATTCCTGTGACCACTTCTGCAATGTTAGATATTTTTTTTAAGGTAAGAAAAAAATAAAAAAAAAATTTGTGCAGAATTGATATTACAGGTCTGATATTAATGTATTCATATTCCAAAATGTTTTTATAAACTTGTTTTTTTTGGTTTCCCAAAATATGGTTGTTTGGGGGTTAAAAAACTACTTTTAACCCATCGCCGCCAGCGCTCTGGTGTTTAAACATGCATTTCACAGCGCAAGTATTTTTGGAGCGTGATTTGTTAATGAATATGGTGGGAGCCGGTCGCTATGGCCATTCACTATGATGCGCTCCCATACAGCGCGGAACCTGTCAAATAGCGACTCATCACCTTGTATTCAACATTACTGCACACCGACTGAGTCGCTATCAACAACCGAACAACGGCCAAGCACAGCGACTACTAGCGGGCGCTGTGAAAATACTGCTACAGTCGCTCAACTGTCGCTACCTGGCGCTATTAATAAATCAGCCTCTAAGCTTTCCCAACTGCCACGCTTTTTTCATCTCACAAAAGTTGGCATATTTTTTTTCAATGAAATTGTGTACACCCCTCCCAGACACAATCAACCTGGACACAATGCACAGGGGCTGAGATTCCAGGGCTTAGGGTCCTCTTCCCCATCTGGCGGGTCTTCTTTGCCCCTCGCTGAGAATCACTCTTATGGATGCGGTGGCAGCATCTAAAGCACACATCGCCTGAGAGACACAGAGACACAGGTGCCTCCTCCTTCCATCCTGCCTCACTGCCTGGTTGCTGGTCATTATTCATGGATGGGACCATGATGGAAGGAGCAGGAGCCTGTGTTCCCACATCAGAAGTCCTCTGTGATGCCTGGCGAGGAACACAGAAAGCCCGCCGGACAGAGAGGAAGTTGCCACCCAATAGGGGACCTTAAGAAGAAGCTGCAGAATGCTATGTAAGTCAATTTAGAATAATAAATGGTGATTTATTTTTTTTTCTTTCTTTTTTTACTACTTCTGGTGACCCCTATACCAGTTCACGGGGTAGGGGGGGCTGGCATGTCCCCTCACAGCACCATTGGTTGACATTCCAGTACCCCCACTCGTTTACACCAGGGTGCAGAAGAGCCCATCAGACCGATACTGAAGGGTACTATGGGGGCTGGTAAATCAGCTAGGCCAGGGGCCTATTCCTAGTGCTGAGGCTGGTTGGCTTGGTGGGGGGGCACTTTAATTTTTTTTTATTTTTAATTAAAATAGAATAAACTTGCACGCTTTCATTCATTTGTCTCCCACTGATGCAACATTCTAATGAAAAACTATTATGCCTGCTTGGAAAAAAACTCTCATGTCGCGGATGATTCTTGCATGGCTTTCTCTCAGCTCTTGCAATTGCGATGTTTCCTCTTGGTGAGAATGATTTCACACAGAAGTGGAAAAGAAGTTCTCTCCGAGTGTTCAATCGACCATTTGATGTCCTTCTGCCATTAACCTTCTATGGCCCTTATTTATGAAGGAATAGCGACAGGTAGCGACTGGTGAGCGACCGGTAATGACGGGCCCCGCCACGAGAACGCCGGCTCCCCACCACAATCACACATTTATCAAGCCGATCATGCTTATCGACTGAGATAGCGCCATATAGCGACTCATTCATCATTATTCCAGCCTCAGCCCACAGCGCCAGCGCCGACCTTGAACAGCGACAGGTATGACCTCTCACTACCTGGCGCTCTCCAATGCATTTCAATGGAACAATCTTTAAATATTCATAATTAATTGTTAATAATGTTTTTTTTTTTTTTTTTTAAATGTGAAAAATTCTGTGACCACTTCTGCCATGTTAGATATTTTTTTTAAGGTAAAAAAAAAAAAAATTACAGGTCTGATATTAATGTATTCATATTACAAAATTATTTAAAAAACTTGTTTTTTTTGGTTTCAAAAAATATGGTTGTTTGGGGGTTAAAAAACTACTTTTAACCCATCGCCGCCAGCGCTCTGTTTAAACATGCATTTTACAGCGCGATAATTTTTTGAGCGTGATTTGTTAATGAATATGGTGGGAGCCGGTCGCTCTGACCAGTCGCTATCATGCGCTCCCATACAGCGCGGAACCTGTCAAATAGCGACTCCTCACCCAGTATTCAACATTACTGCACACCGACTGAGTCGCTGTCAACAACCGAACAACGGCCAAGCACAGCGAATACTAGCGGGCGCTGTGAAAATACTGCTACAGTCGCTCATCTGTCGCTACCTGCCGCTATTAATGAATCGGCCTCCCCGTTTCTATGGCCCTTATTTAACAAGGGATAGCGCCAGGTAGCGAACGGTAATGACGCTCACCGCCCCGAGAACGCCGGCTCCCCTCCGCAATCACACATTTATCAAGCCGATCCTGCTTAGCGACTGACAGAGCGCCAGATAGCGAATCATTCATCATTATTCCAGCCTCAGCCCACAGCACCAGCGAGCAACCTTGAACAGCGACAGGTATGACCTCTCGCTACCTGGCGCTCTCCAATGCATTTCAATGGAGCAATCTTTAAATATTCATAATTAATTGCTATTATTTTTTTTATTTTATTTTTTTAAATGTCAAAAATTCTGTGACCACTTCTGCAATGTTAGATATTTTTTTTAGGGTAAAAAAAAATAAAAAATGTGCAGAATTGATATTACAGGTCTGATATTAATGTATTCATATTACAAAATGTTTTGAAAAACAAGTTTTTTTTTTTTTTTCTAAAAATATGGTTGTTTGGGGGTTAAAAAACTACTTTTAACCCATCGCCGCCAGCGCTCTGGGGTTTAAACAAGCATTTCACAGCACGAGAATTTTTTGAGCGTGATTTGTTAATGAATATGCTGGGAGCCGTTCGCTATGGCCATTCGCTGTCATTCGCTCCCATACAGCGCGGAACCTGTTAAACAGCGACTCCTAACCCCGTATTCAACATTACCGCACACCGACTGAGTCGCTGTCAACAGCCGAACAACGGCCAAACACAGCGAATACTAGCGTGCGCTGTGAAAATAACGCTACTGTCGCTACCTGGCGCTACATTTCTTGTACTACATTTTGTTGCCTGGGAATGTGATAGCATTCTGCTGTTTTGTACAGTACTGTACTTATACTAGTTCTCTGGTATTTGCAAAACAGAGATCAGTAGGTGGTGTGGGAATTTATCTCTAGGTGTTTTTAGCGATGCACTGGCCACAATAAATGTATGATATGTTAGATAATAAATTAGGAGTGTATCACTATTTAAATATTTGGGCTGGTTTAAAATATGAGTTAGTGGAGGTCTTCACTAACTGTACCTCCTTAGTCAATGATATGCAACGTGTCACCTAAAATGAACTCCAAACATATCTAGCATTAAGACTAAAGTATATAATGCCAATAAATGTATCAAATGCATTATTCCTTACCCCTGTCTGACTGTAACAAAAAAGTGTAGCTTCGTGTACAAGATTTGGTTATTGTGAACCGTACTTATATTCAATATTTATCAATCACTGAACAATAAGCTACAGTATCTATCATCACGTGAATTTAGGTGAAGGGGTGTTTTTTACAAAGCACTTGTCTCATAGAATCAAGGCCCTTATTTATGAAGGGATAGCGCCAGGTAGTGCCTTGTAAATGGCAGGTAGCGGCAGGTGAACGCCGGACACGGCACGCAATTACACATTTATGAAGGGGATTCTGGTGAGCAACTGGAACAACGCCATGTAGCGTCCGATTCATCATTATCTCAGGCTCAGCGTACAGTGCCGGCGTTCAGCCTTGCAGAGCGCCATGTCTTACCTCTCGCTACCTGGCGCTCTCCCATACATTTCAATGGACGATTCTTAAACCGGACCTTCACCATGATTTATTGAAAAGCCCAAACCCTTAAAAAACTATTCCTCAGCATCCAAAATCAAAATATTGATTAAGTCACTTACTTATTATTCTTTCCCCCACTAGGCTGCAACTCTGTTCAGAACTTTAGGATACGGCGCCGCCATCTTGACTCAGAAGCATCACACTTACTGAGGAGAGGAGAGTGGGATAAAGTACAGGGGGCGAGTTATAGCTGTGCAGAGCTGGGGTCAGGAAAAGGTCAGCAATCCCAGAATGCAGAGCAGCACAGTCAGAAGACACTTCCTGTTTGCAGGCTGCCTGATGTTCCATGAGCCGCCATCTTGGATGTTTAAAGGCTCATAACATGCAGTAGATGAAGGTAGGATAATTTTTAATGTGAGCAATCTGTATGTACAGGGTGTGGGAAATATATAAGATATGTTCTTATTCAGAGTGAAGGACCGCTTTAAATCCCTTTCCTGATCCCATTTTTTTTTTTTAAACTCAAATATTTCTGACATGTGTGCTGGCCTAGAAAATGACATTTTAGAAAACTTTTTTGATTAATAATATTTTTATGCAGAATTGTCATTACATGTCTGGTATTAAAGTGTTCATGTTACAATGTTATAACAATGTAATTCCATATGTTTTCACTTTGTTACTAGTGGATATGTGTTCAAAAACAGACTTTAATCACACAGCCTCTGGCACTGTGGGCTACATCGACCCGAATTTGAGCACCGGAACTGTTTGAGGCTGTTTTTTTAATGAATGTGGTGTGAGTCAGTCGCACTGAGCTGGCGCTACCATTCTCCCCCATACAGCGTAGTATTGTTAATCACATAACGTATTCAACAATGCCGGCCAGCGGCTGAGGCGCTATGAAACAACGAACTATGGCCGAGCACAGCGACTACTAGCGTTTGCTCTGAAATCCTCGCTACAGACGCTCATCTGTCGCTACCTGTCGTTAGTAATGAATCAGCCTGCAAAATCCAATCTGAAAACAACAATTTACCCAAATTTCTGATTTATGTCACGGGCAGGCTGATTCATTACTAGCACCAGGTACCAACAGATGAGCGTCTGTAGCGAGGCATTGAGAGTGACTGCTAGTAGTCGCTGGGCTCGGCCATGGTTCGCTGTTTCAGAGCGTCTCAGTCGCTGGCCGGCATTGATGAATATGTTGTGTGAGTCGCTCTAACAACAGTGCAGCACTGTATGGGAGCGAACGGTAGCGCCAGCTCAGTGCGACCGACTCACACCATATTCAGCCAAAAAAACAGCGCCAGCTGTCAAAATCGGGTCATTGTAGCCCAGAGCGTCAGAGGCTGTGTGATTAAAGTCTGTTTTTGAACATGTATCCACTAGTAACATAGTAACAAAGCAACATATGGAATTACATTGTTATTACATTGTGACATGAACACATTAATACCAGACATGTAAGGACAATTCTGCATAAAAATATTATTAATCAAAAAAGTTTTGCTTTGCGCGCACCTGGCAGCAGACACAATGATCTGACAGATAGAGAGATTGCACTGAATGCTAATTGCTGATATGAATGCTGCGTGATCCCTGGAATAGGTTTCAGCCGGACCTAGGCCCTTATTCATCAAGCGATAGCGCCAGGTAGTGTCTGACGAGCGCCAGGTAGCGGCAGCTAACGGCGACTACCGACTCAAGTACGCCCGGCGGCGGTCACAATGACGCATTTATCAAGCAAAATGAGGCTAGCGCCGGCGAGAGCGACGGCTAGCGCGGCATTCATCATGAAGCCGCCTGGACCGAACAGCGCCGCTGCAAATTCCCTCACAGCGCCAGGTATGAGCTGTCGCTCCCTGGCGATGTCCAATGCATTTCAATGGAGCAATCTATAAGTAATCATAATTAATTGGTAATATTTTTTTTTTTTTTTTTTTTTTTTTTAATGTCAAAAAATCGGAGACCGCTTCTGCAATGTTAGGATTTATTTTTAAGTCAAAAAAAAAAAAAAAAAAAAATATGTGCAGAATTGATCTTACAGGTCTGAGATTAATGTATTCATATAACAAAATGATTCTAAAAACATGTATAATGTTACATTCAAAAAATATGGTTGTTTAGGGGTTAAAAACTAGTTAATACAGATCGCCGCCAGCGCTCTGGGCTTTAAACAAGGAATTCAACATTACCGCACACCGACTGAGTCGCTGTCATCAAGCTAATGCCGGCCAAGCACAGCGAATACTGGCTGGCGCTGAAAAAATCACGCTACAGTCGCTCATCTGTCGCTACCTGGCGCTATTGATGAATCGGCCTCCCCGAGTCTTTTATGCTTTGCTCCCCTTTAGATAAGGATTATTTACTAAACTGTGTCCACCTCACTGGAGAACTAAAACAGTTCTTAGATGTAGACATTTTTTACCCTTCGTTAAAAGAGAAAAAAAAAAAAGGTAGAGTAAGGTTTTTTCATCTAAAAGTAAACCCTCTGCATTCAGGTACATCCTACTCGATACCCTTTGGTACTGTTATTTACTGTGTTGTGATGCCACCTAGTGGAATATGTAAGGACTCTATATACAGTAGATATTTGTATTGTAGTTTAACAGGGTTTGCTATTTGAATATGTTGTAGGGTGCTTTGTATAATGAAAGTTATTAGCAAATTTAGATGAGTCATACATATATCTCCTGTGTATTATATATTTGTATTATTTATCTATTTAACCTTAGTGGGAGGAGTGGCTTTGGGCCTAGAGGTTAGCACATTTGTAATTTATTATAATAAAAGCGATCCTATACCCAGAAAAGAAGTTTATGTCGTCAACTTCTATCCCCAGCCGTTCCAAAACAGTCTCTGTTTCTTTTTATTACTAAAGCCTTTGCCCAATATTCATGAAAACGCTAACAGGATGCAGTGTGATGTTAAAAGTGAAATGACCCTTTAATGAGATTTTATTGGACTTTGTACCACATGTTTTAAGAGTTGTCCGGTCTTCCAGGGTGGTAAAATCAAAAAAAGTGCCAAATAGAGGGATCACAGCTGCTACTGCACTGGAAGGGAGACATGGAGGCCGATTCATTAATAGCGGCATGTAGCGACAGTTGAGCGACTGTAGCAGTATTTTCACAGCGCCCGCTAGTAGTCGCTGTGCTTGGCCATTGTTCGGTTGTTGACAACGACTCAGTCGTTGAATACGGGGTTAGGAGTCGCTATTTGACAGGTTCCACGATGTATGGGAGCGCATGATAGCGACTGGTCAGAGCGACCAGCTCCCACCACATTTATCAAAAAATCACGCTCAAAAATTTGCGCTGTGAAATGCATGTTTAAACCCCAGAGCGCTGGAGGCGATGTGTTAAAAGTAGTTTTTTAACCCCCAAACCACCATATTTTTGGAAACAAAAAAAAAAAATTTTTTTAAGAATTTAGTAATATGAATACAATAATATCAGGCCTGTAATATCAATTCTGCACAATTTTTTTTTTATTTTTTTTACCTTAAAAAAAAAAAATCTAACATTGCAGAAGTGGTCACATAATTTTCACATTTAAAAAAAAAAAAAGCATTAATAAGAATTAATTATGAATATTTAAAGATTGTTCCATTGAAATGCATTGGAGAACGCCAGGTAGCGAGAGGTCATACCTGGCGCTGTTCAAGGTCGGACGCTGGCGCTGTGGGCTGAGGCCGGAATAATGATGAATGAGTGGCTATATGGGGCTATCTCAGTCGCTAAGCAGGATCGGCTTGATAAATGTGCGATTGTGGTGGGGAGCCGTCGTTCTCGTGGCGGGGCCCGTCATTACCGGCCACTCACCAGTCGCTACCTGTCGCTATTCCTTCATAAATAAAGGCCTTTGTCTTTGTTTGTTTTAGGATGGGATGTTAAAGTGGACCAACACCCAGGATTTTCACTATCCTGGGTTTTGGTCCACTTCTGCGGGGCACCCCGCTGTGTGAAACCCCCCAGAACGCCCAAAAAACTCACCTCACCCCGCTCCTACGCGAGCGCTCATCCAATCAGAGCGCTCAGAGCCGCTGTGGTATGGACAGACAAGCGACGGACAACCACAGCGGCTCTAAACGAGCTGGAGGCCGCCTCTCGCGCTTTCTTCTAACAGGGAGCGCTCCCGCACCGGTCATTCACAAACGGCCGGCGCGGGTGCGCGTCCTGCTAGAGGGAAGCACGGGAGGCAGCCGCGGCCCACGCATGCGCCGTTGGAATGGGGATAAGGGAAGGTTTCTGGGCGGTTTCACACAGCGGCATCTCAATTTCGGATGCCCCGCGGGGAGGGGGCTGATCGGGCCGGGAATCTTAAAGATGGCCGATCAGCCATGGGTGTTGGTCCACTTTAAGAATGATGACAGAGGATTGAAAAAACATAAAAAGCAGCCCCAGTACTTAAGCCGTATCTGCCAACAATAAATTGGTTTATACGACTTATTGCTGGCTGGCAGGAGTTCCTATAAATGTTGTCTACACAGTATCCTTCCCCTGTGCACCATCCAGGTTAGATATGAATTGGATAAAGGGACTCTAAACCCAATGGCAATAATTAGCCAGCAAGCAGCTCATCTTAAGCCATGTGTCTTAGCAGGGCTTCAAAGTTTACCTTTTTTTTCAATTTATTCCCCTAAGACCACGCAAAAAGCGATCCTATCGCCACTTGCGGCCTTATTTATCAAGGGCTAGCGCCAGGTAGTGTCTGACGAGCGCCAGGTACCGCCAGCTATCGGCGGCTACCGAATCAAGTACGCCCGGCGGCGGTCACAATGACGCATTTATCACGCTAAATGAGGCTAGCGCCGGCGAGAGCGTCAGCTAGCGCGGGATTCATCATGTAGCCGACTGCAACGAACAGCGCCGCTGCTAATCCCATCACAGCGACAGGTATGACCTGGTGCTCCCTGGCGTGGTCCAATGCATTTCAATGGAGCAATCTTTAAATAATCATAATTAATTGCTATTAATGGTTTTTTTAATTTTTTTAATGTCAAAAAATCTGTGACCACTTCTGCAATGTTAGGAATTTTTTTAAAGTAAAAAAAAAAAAAAAAAAAAAAATATTGTGCAGAATTGATATTACAGGTCTGATATTCATGTATTCATATTACAAAATGTTTAGAAAAACTTGTATAATTTTTACATATAAAAAAAAGGTTGTTTGGGGGTTAAAAACTACTTTACACACATCGCCGCCAGCGCTCTGGGGTTTAAACAAGGAATTCACAGCGCGAGAAATTTTTGAGCGTGATTTGTTAATGAATCTGCAGCAAGCCGTTCGCTCTGGCCATTCGCTGTCAGGCGCACCCATACAACGCGGAACCTGTGAAACAGCGACCCCTAACCCCGTATTCAACATTACCGCACACCGACTGAGTCGCTGTCAACAAGCAAACCCCGGCCAAGCACAGCGAATACTAGCTGGCGCTGTGAAAATCACGCTACTGGCGCTCATCTGTCGCTACCTGGCGCTATTAATGAATCGGCCTCCCCGTCCCTTGATGCTCTCAGTGTAAGCGAGCACAGCAAGCCACAGTGACCCACAGCACAGCATGCTGTGACTCATAAAGCTGCTCCATGATATGTCCTTCCCAACTCAGCCACCACCCAGAAACTTAAGCAAAAAAATCAGCTTTGGTAGGTAAGTTGGGAGGAAGTTAGTGTGTGCTTGGACAGCTCTTTATTTCATTTGTATCTTTAGTAAGTAGTAAAAGGGTGCAAACTGGTGGCACGTAAGGGCCGAAAAGGTTGCTTAACAAGTCACAAAGCCACACGCATGCATCATGGGATCAAGGGGAAGGAGTGGGGGTTATGGTGTTGGTGACAGGCAGTGGGAAGTTGGTGGATAATCAGAGGAGGTTGCCCTGTTTGGCTCTAGGATCCATATAAAAAACCTGTGTTAAAGTGGATCAACATTTGGGATTTTGACTATCCCAGCCTTTGCTCTTTGCCCCTGAGATCGGCAACAAAAACTCACCTTTCCTCAGTCCTACAGCACCATTTGCCATACATATTTATATATTATTATTACCTTTGTGTTAATTATTTATTATATTATTATTTATTGTTTGGCGAATTGCTATGCGCCCGGCAATTGGGAGCGTGAGCGGCTGCCTCCCCAGCAGTGGGTGCGCCCCTGTCCCTGGCCTATCTGAGTGGCTGGGGACTGGAACACATCACAGCCCAAAGATGTAACCTCCAATATTGACATCAGTAAGGGAGCCAGGAAGGTGAGCCTTAGGGTATCACACAGTGGGACATCCCAATTTGGGATGCCCCAGGGGAAGGCCAGAGGATTGAGATTCCAGGGTGACTCATTGGGTTTTGTCCAGCTTTAAAGCTGACCAAAAACCTTTGTGTTCAGCCCAGATCCCTCAGGTTTTAAAGCTTATTAAAAGGCACTTTGGACAGCCCTGGATGTTAGCTTATTTCTTGTCCTAAATTGGAATGCTCCAAAAAAGCAGAACAAAACCCAGGATTTTCAGTCATTTGAGTTTTGGTCCACCTTATTGTGGCACCCCAATTTGGGATGGGGAATTGGTCGACCCTGGGAGGGCCATGTAAAATTACTTTTAGCCTGCTTTAAAACCTGAGGGGTTTACAGTGAATCCTAAAAAGGTACTGCCTGCGAGGGAAAGACCAGCCGGGTGCTGTGCTGCCAAGGACTCCACAGACAGGAAGTCGTGACGTTATGCAAACTCACCTCAGCCTACAGGGGCAGTGCCGGCCAGACAACTCAGCAGTCAGGGTCCTGGGGCCCCTGGGAGGGGGAAGGGTGACCCGCTGTGTATAATACACCAGCAAACGCCAATATCCCCCCCCCCCCCCCACGATGTTTATGTGCTCCCTGACACATTTTAAATAGAGGAGTCCCAAAGGACAACAAAGAAAACTAATAAAATGAAACATTTTACTAGGAAATGATGCAGTGTGATGTTTTCAGGAAGTACAACATGCTTCATGTAAGGTGCAGAATGGAAAGTTGTGGTGGGGAAAGGTGAAGGCAATCACTAGAGGAAAGCCAGAAAAAGACATAAGGAAGAAGGTGAGTCACACTGGGGACACACACTACATGGGATGCCCCAAAAGAAACCAAGAAGAGGAAGGTGAGTCACACTGGGGATACACACTACATGGGATGCCACAAAAGGAACCAAGAATAAGAATATGAGTCACACTGGGGACACACACTACATGGGATGCCCCAAAAGGAACCAAGAAGAAGAAGGTGAGTCACACTGGGAGGACACACTACATGGGATGCCCCAAAAGGAACCAAGAAGAAGAAGGTGAGTCACACTGGGGGGACAAACTACATGGGATGCCCCAAAAGGAACCAAGAGGAAGAAGAAGGTGAGTCACACTGGGGACACACACTACATGGGATGCCCCAAAAGGAACCAAGAGGAAGAAGGTGAGTCACACGGGGCACACACTACATGGGATGCCCCAAAAGGAACCAACAATAAGAAGGTGAGTCACACTGGGGATACACACTACATGAGATGCCCCAAAAGGAACCAAGAAGAAGAAGGTGAGTCACACTGGGGGGACAAACTACATGGGATGCCCCAAAAGGAACTGAGAAGAAGGTGAGTCACATTGGGGAGACACACTACATGGGATGCCACAAAAGGAACCAAGAGGAAGAAGAAGGTGAGTCACACTGGGGACACACACTACATGGGATGCCCCAAAAGGAACCAAGAGGAAGAAGGTGAGTCACACGGGGCACACACTACATGGGATGCCCCAAAAGGAACCAACAATAAGAAGGTGAGTCACACTGGGAACACACACTACATGGGATGCCCCAAAAGGAACCAAGAAGAAGAAGGTGAGTCACACTGGGGACACACACTACATGGGATGCCCCAAAAGGAACCAACAATAAGAAGGTGAGTCACACTGGGAACACACACTACATGGGATACCCCAAAAGGAACCAAGAAGAAGAAGGTGAGTCACACTGGGGACACACACTACATGGAATGCCCCAAAAGGAACCAAGAAGAAGAAGGTGAGTCACACTGGGGGGGGGGGGGGGGGCAAACTACATGGGATGCCCCAAAAGGAACCAAGAAGAAGAAGGTGAGTCACACTGGGGGGGGGGGGGGGGGGCAAACTACATGAGATGCCCCAAAAGGAACCAAGAAGAAGAAGGTGAGTCACACTGGGGACACACACTACATGGGATGCCACAAAAGGAACTGAGAAGAAGAAGGTGAGTCACACTGGGAGGACACACTACATGGGATGCCCCAAAAGGAACCAAGAAGAAGAAGGTGAGTCACACTAGGGAGACATACTACATGGGATGCCACAAAATGGAACAGGAGGAAGAAGGTGAGACACTGCGGATACACACTACATGGGATGCCCCAAAAGGAACCGAGAAGAAGGTGAGTCACACTGGGAACACACACTACATGGGATGCCACAAAAGGAACCGAGAAGAAGATGGTGAGTCACACTGGGACACACACTACATGGGATGCCACAAAAAGAACCGAGAAGAAGAAGGTGAGTCACACTGGGGACACACACTACATGGGATGCCCCAAAAGGAACCAAGAATAAGAATATGAGTCACACTGGGGACACACACTACATGGGATGCCCCAAAAGGAACCAAGAAGAAGAAGGTGAGTCACACTGGGGATACACACTACATGAGATGCCCCAAAAGGAACCAATAAGAAGAAAGTTAGTCACACTGGGGAAACACATTACATGGGATGCCCCATAGGAAACAAGAAGAAGAAGGTGAGTCACACTGGGGACACACACTACATGAGATGCCACAAAAGGAACCCGGAAGAAGAAGGTGAGTCACACTGGGGACACAAACTACATGGGATGCCCCAAAAGGAACCGAGAAGAAGGGGGTGAGTCACACTGGGGACACACACTACATGGAATCAGGAAGAAGAAGGTGAGTCACACTGGGGACACACACTACATGGGATGCCCCAAAGGGAACCAGGAAGAAGAAGGAGAGTCACACTGGGGGGACACACTACATGGGATGCCCCAAAAGGAACCAATAAGAAGAAGGTGAGTCACACTGCGGACACACACTACATGGGATGCCCCAAAAGGAACCGAGAAGAAGAAGGTGAGTCACACTGGGGACACACACTACATGGGATGCCCCAAAAGGAACCAATAAGAAAAAGGTGAGTCACACTGGGGACACACTACATGGGATGCCACAAAAGGAACCAGGAAGAAGAAGGTGAGTCACACTGGTGGATACACACTACATGGGATGCCCCAAAAGGAACCAATGAGAAAAAGGTGAGTCACACTGGGGATACACACTACATGAGATGCCACAAAAAAGAAACAGTAGGAAGAAGGCGAGTCACATTGTGGGGACATGAGATGCCACAAAGGTGGTTTTCAGCTATGAAAAAAAAAACACCCCTGTGCATATGCTGGCATGCAAGTGAGATGGCTACCAGAGCCAAGAACAAAGTACTCCGCAGTAACATACGGCAACAGATACAAATTCGGCTTAAGATGCCAGTTCACTGGCCAAATACATAATTGCTCGGCTAAAACGAGCAATGTACCTGCTAGAGAAAACATTCTTGCAGCTCCAGGCCAGCCAGGAGAGCAATCGGGGCAAGAGCAAGCAATGATATAGCAATGTGAATGCCAGGTTACCAAGCAGGAGGAAGAGAACAAAGAGATGGAGACATGGGGACACAGAAGAGGTTGCTAATGCTACAGAGACTTATTTCCATCCCTTACAAACCCCAGCCATTGTCTGTGGGTGGCAGGACTATCTAGAAGATGCTGTAGTCATGCCTCAGCCCAAAAAGCTCAAGTATTAGAGGTGGGCACATTGCAGCACATGAGTGAATGCCTTTATGTTGCTATGTTTACAAAAGAACCCCCACATAATCCACTTTAAAAAAACAGATCATTACTGTATATCCTCCCTCCTTGATCCACGCTGTAAGGCCAAAACAACAGAACTCGTGCCAGCAGTCATGAGGGTAGGCAGAATGGGCGTACCAGCAGCAGCACCAGTAGCTGTGAACACACAAGTCTATATTCCACTTGGCAAAAATGTTTCTATCTGCAACACCCAGAAAGAGAGCATTTGTACTTTTTGGTCTGGACTATGTAACCTGCAGCTTGGACCCCAGCAGCCTCGTCATCCAGCAGCCCCTTGACTACTGGGTATACAGGCTTCAACAGTAACCATAGCTTGCCTCATCTGTAGCATTCAGTGTAGATGGGAGGGGGGGGGGGGGTATCTCATAGAAAAATACACATCCACCTGTCTACAGAAAATGTGGATCACTTGGTGTGTATAAAAAAGATAAAAGATTCATTCTGCTGGTGACACTGCTGTCACTGCTCTGCATTCCTGGGGAGCCATGCTAGTGCCCTCCCTTCTTCTCCATCACGTTTAAAATCTATAACCCCTTATTTCGGCAGGGTATTTGCAGGGTAATATGACCTGCTTCTACCTGGGAGTTAGGCTTGCACATTTCTGGACTGGGAGAGCCCAGTCCTCAAATATTTTCTATAAAACACTATGTGGGCACTATGATGGCTTCTGTGACCCTCTGCCCCCTGGGTGGACCATAACCTAGGTCCAACGACCATGGAATCTATAAGATTACAGGACCGTTTGATCCCCCCCGGGACATCCAGACTATATGAAACGCCCCAGGTCACTCGGTATACTCACCTTCTATACTGCTCCAATGGCTTATATGCAAGGGTGCAAGGACCATATCCCGGGATAGTCAAAATCCTGTGCTTTGGTCCAACTTAGCGGTAGGCATACACATTGTTGGACTGGGGGAGTTCTGCCAGGGAGCTTTTCACTTCATCAATAATAAATCTATAAACCTCTATGTTGGCATGATGGTTTCTATGGCCTTCCACCTTTGCCTGTGTGGGCACTGGCCACATTTCTGAGGTGGGGGAGCACTGCCGGGGCCCTCTGCACTTTTTTCATCAAACTGAATATATATAAAACCCTATCTGGGCAATGTGCAGGCTGATGTGGTATTTTGCCCCTACCACTCCTAGGGTCCTCCACACTTTCACATCAAATAAAATTTAAAGTTATAAACCCTAGGTGGGAAATATAATGGCTGCTGTGATCTTCTGCTTTTGCCTAGTTGAGGTGACAGGAGAAATGGTGCCTGGTTCCTCCGCACTTTCTTCACTAAATGCAACATCTGTCAAACCCTATTTGGCTGGTGTGCCCTACTGTCTTCTGCCTTTGCCTGGGCATAAGGTGAGCACATTTTTGGACTGAGGGAGACCTGCTAGGGTCCTCCACGCATTCTTCATGAGATGTAAAATCTATCAAACCCTAAGAGGACAATTAAAGCCTACCGGGGCCCTCCACCCTTAACTGGGTGGGGGTGGGCTAATTTTCAGGTTTTTGGAGCCCTGCCAAGGGCCTCCACACTTTCTTCATCAAACTTAAAATTTAGAAAATCTTATGTGGACAATGTGTTGTTTGCTGTGGTCCTCTGCTTTTAACTGGGTGGTAGACATGCACATTGTTGGACTCAGGAAGCCCATCCAGGGCCCTCCACAGTCTCTCTATCAAATGTAAAGCTATAAAAGTTGCATGTGGCTATCTACAGTGATTCTCTGGCTGGACCTAGGCAGGAGGTGAACAAATTATTGTACTGTAATGTTAAAGAGGGTTTTCAAATTGTCCTGGAACACTGTTTTTTTGTTGTCCCTTTGTGTGAGATAACAAATGATCAGTCATTGCATATGTGTGACAATGACATCATTGCCACACACAACAATGGCAATGAATGCAGGAGGCAGAGCTTTACAGCTAAAACAAGGGCCACAATCTGGGATTAGAGTGGAGCAGGAGCACTAAATATTGCCAAAATGTGCTCTTCACGGGGGAGCAATTCAGGAAATGCCAGTTAAAAATGTGGGTTTTGGTCCACTTTAGTCATGAAACCACCTGCTGTGGCCCTCTGGCTGTACTGGTAGGGTGGGCTGTTCATTTTTTCACTAGGTGCATCCTAGCCCTCTACTTTTGTAATCTGTCCTTAGTGTAATATTTGGCTAACTGACATAATACAGTAAACTATCAAAGTTGTTGAAAAGAAGCACACCAAGTACCAAAGTCTCTTTGATTGCAATTGATACGTGTATTCAAAAAGTGAAAAAAGTTTTTCATATATACAATATATACATATTTAACCCGCACATGGAGGGTGTCAGAAATTAGTACAACAGAGGTATACATGCATAGGTTTATAACATTGCTGTTTGAATGCGCCGCAATATATAAATTGGCCACTAGATGGCCCTAGTATTTAGTATATAGTAATTCCAATACAAGCAATGTAAATTCCAACATGCATGACAATGCAAGACAGGCTCCCAATCGCAAACAACAAGAGAGCCAGTATAAACATACCCCTCGATTCAAAGAGCAAAAGTTAATTGATTTCGGATCGAGAATCGTAAGTTTGGGTGGGTGTTTGTCATTTTTTCCTGTTTTTTTGGCCATTTCCGACTCGCACGAGCCTACGTACGAATGCGTATATGCTCTTACGATCATCGCAAGTTCGTTCCGATTTTAGGATCAAGACGTAAAACATAGGATCAAATCCTAAAACTTAGGATGAAAACGTAAAACTTAGGATAATCGGATGTGTTTAGGTGTGATTCAGAGAACAGTTTTCAAACCTCTAAATACGTTTTAAAAGAAAACCACTGCCGACACCTTTTAGCAGTCGTATTGCTGTTCTTGAACAGGTTTTTTGGCTATGTGGAGGAGTCTGCGCGTCTTGAGCTCCAATGAACTGCATGTATCAGCATGGCCGAGGCCATAAATTGTATGGCAATGCATACCTGATTCATGTATGCCTTATAAAAGCATTTTAATGTGGACCTTAATTAGTCCTTTGCATGTAAACCTTTATTTTGCAATACATCCATATCTTTGCGTTAATTAAAGAAACTTATGTCCTTTGTTATTTATTTTTAAATTGATGTACTAGAATAATATTTTTAGTTTGAATTTATTGGTGTAGTTGTTTACCTTTGCTTTGTTTAATTATTTAAGCACATCTTTGGTCAGATGCATCACACTTACTGAGGAGAGGAGAGCGGGATAAAGTGCAGGATGTGGGTTACTGCTGTATTTTGCACAGACACAGCAGAGCTGGGGGCACGGAAAGGTCAGAAATCAAAGAATGCAGAGCAACACAGTCACAAGGCCCTTTCTGTTTGCAGGCTGCCCGATAATACCTGAGCCGCCATCTTGGCTGTTTCTAGACTCATAACATGCAGAAGTTGCTGGGTGTTTTTTTATATTTGAGAGCAATCTGTATGTAGAGGGTGTGGGTAACCACACACAACATTTTAAGTTGTACCATTTGAAGCCAAAATATTAAAATTAAATCCACAAGTAAAAAATGCAAGTTAACTAAAAATTAAACAAAGTAAGATTTACTTATGCAAATGCATTCATTAATGGTTGGTTACTACAAAATGAATGAAATAAAGAAAAATAAGACCAAATATTTAGAATGCACTTTAATGAGGTAAGTTTGTAGTGCGCAGGTGCAAGATCCGAAGGATTTACGTCCAGACAAAAAAGGAAAAAGGGCAAAACCAATGTTGCAACCTGAGAAATGAAACGGAAAATTCAGGATGGAAACTGACATAGGTCTGATTCCCGAACTGCCATACGAACGGACGTACATTTTAGGATAGAAACGTATTAGCTTATAGAATCACTCGCAAGTTCATACGAACGCACGAGCGTACGGGAAAAATAGGATGATCGGCACCAAAATCCAAGCTGTTACATGTTTCTTTGAATCGACCCTTTGAGAGTCAAAAACGATACATTACAGCATGAGCAGGCTTGTATGACCGCTCATAATTGTGTATTAACCCATAGACTGTAAGATCGATTGTACCTAATCCATTGTATGATTGGGAAAGTGTAACTAATCATATAGTGTTACAAAGTTGAATGACCCACAATTAACTTGGAGTGCTGCATGGTCACTGTGTGTGAGCCAGCAGATTGCAAGCTGATTGTATCTGATCGTTCAACAGCAGAACTGATCAGACTCTCCTCGGGATAAGGGTGGGACGGAATCAGTGTGGATTGCCTGTGCCCTGCTTGTATGTGGAGAGGAGAGGGTGTCTCGACTACTCGCTAGCAGAGTTTGATCGGATGGTGATTGAGGAGAGTTCCACCGGCCCGATTTAATCGTTTAAAGTGTAGTTGCGGTGGTGGTGGCAGCATGTTGTAATTGGTGTGTGGGGTGTTTCTGGTGTGATTGCTCTCTGTGCTGGAAGCAACCTACACACACGTCGCAGATCGCTCGATCAACTTTGATAGTTTACTGTATTGTGGATCTGGTTGGGGAATAGATCCTGTTGAATAGCTTTGAGCACCCAGACAGATATGCTCATGTTTAACATGGTGGTGTGCGGGCTTGCATAACTTTTATAGCTAACTGACATAATAAAAGAGCTCATTAAATACTTTCAGAATATCTGGCAGCCTTTTGGTGTCCATTTGTTGCAGTATTTTAGTGCCTTCTAGGGGCTAGAATATATATCAGCTACTCAACTCCCCATAGATTATAATGGGATCCAGAATAGGTTGAACGCAATTTCAGGTTTTAGCTGCTGCTTTTAGATATTTGCAGTTGAACCAAATAGTGGTGAGTTCGGCTGATCAATAGTGTCTACCTCATTAAAGCACAACTTTCATCTTCCTCCTCTTCTGGTGAATGAAGGGGAGTATTTTCATTACACAAACACTATTCTGCCTCTAACCAGTAGAGAATGTAACAAACTCATATCAGTTGAGTAAACAGCCGAGTGTCCATCTTATTGTATGCTACATTGTATGCTACTGTAGCTGATAAGAGTTTGTTACATTCTGCTAGTTAGAGGCAGAAAAGAAAAAGGCCAGAAAAGGAAGAAGATTGATAACTTTAAAGTGGACCAACACCCACCCCTGATCAGCTCCTTACCCGCGGGGCATCCGAAATCGGGATGCCCTGCTGTGTGAAACCCCCTAGAAAGCCCCTAAAAACGTACCTTGCCGCCACCTCCCGCGCGTCCCTCTAGCAGGGCGCGCACCCGCGCCAGCCGTCCGATCGGGGTGCCCCGCGGATGTGGACCAACACCCAGGATAGTGAAAATCCTGGGTGTTGGTCCACTTTAAGGAAAGGACACTGAATATCAGGCTAAGCTATGGTAGACCTATTAGGTCTGCATTTATTTTCATACTAGTATTATGTTATGCTGCCATCCGGTAGCAAGTGGTAAAAGCAATTTATAGACATTTACCTAGGTAGTATTATGTTATTTCACAAATGCCTTTAAACCAGACCTTCAGCATGATTTAATGAAAAGCCCAAACCTTAAAAAACTATTCCCCGGTATCTAAAATTAATATATTTTACGTTTTTAGTCACTAACTTATAATACTTTCCCCCAGTGGGGTGCATCTCTGTTCAGGACTCTAAGATACGGGCGCCGCCATCTTGCCTCAGAAGCATCACACATACTGAGGAGGGGAGAGGGGGCGGGTTATAGCTGTGTTTTGCACAGACATAGACATAGCAGCACTTGGGTCAGGGAAAGGACAGCAATCCCAGAATGCAGAGCAACACAGTCAGAAGCCACTTCCTGTTTGCAGGCTGCCTGATGCTCCATGAGCCGCCATCTTGGATGTTTAAAGGCTCATAGCATGCAGTAGATGCAGGTAGGATGATTTTTGTGAGCAATCTGTATGTACAGGGTGTGGGAAACATAAGATAGGTTTCTATGCAAGGTGAAGGTCTGCTTTAAGTTAATCAGTCACCAGAATGGCAATAGTGGGTGTCAGTGTACGCAGGAGCAGGAAGGCGCCTAGGGAAATCTGCAAATGTATTGGGGGTGGGTCTAATTAGAAGAGAAATATTATCTACGCTTTAAAGGGTATATATACTGTTTCTCAGAGGAATCAGCTTTATTGTTCAGGATAATTTAATTTATTAAAGGGGCGTTCTGGCATCATAATCAGATTTTTCTCACTCTTCAAATGCATTCATTTTCTAAAGGGGACCCATGGCCCTATATAGAGATTATTTACTGGAGTTAAATGGGCATTAATTAGAAATAAAGCTCAATAAATGTAAGCCATGTTGTGTCAATATTCTGTTTGCTTCGAACTGAAATGAATCTGTAAATATTGGTCTACTAACTACTTCGTTAAGTTGTATGGAAGTTTGCAGGAAGCTTCCATGAACAGGTTTAAACAAGGTGATTAGCAGGGGCGGACTGGCCATAGGGAGACCCGGGACAATTTTGGGGCCAGTTGGGCTGCAGCTTTTAACACCCACATTCAATCTCTGCCCCCTTAGACTCTCTATCACTCCCTGTACCCAACCCCACTTTACCCACAAGCCAAGGAACCCCAACCCCCAATGCTATAGCCGCTGGCATCATGGTTGGGGGGGCCTCAGCGCGGATGTCTTGGGCCAGCCAGGGGCCACTGGTGTTTGGCCTCACCACAGTAAAAACACTTATCTCTGAACTGGCAATCTCTCCTGATGGCTAGCAGCATCTACTCATCCAGGGACTTTGGATCAGGAAAATTGCCTTGGGTGGTCAGGCATAGCCTGTACTAACTTAGCCAGGAATGTCCCATTGGCAACCTATTGATAACTGGTGAAAACACTCTAAGTATAATCCATCTGATTTATAACAGATTACACAGTTTGGTCTAAGCAATGGATGACAGAATGGGATCCTCACAATGGGGCATGCCTCGCCCCCTCTTTACGGGAACTATGGCACGTCCCTCTCAATTAATTTCAATGGAGAGGGGCATGCCATAGTTCCTGTGATGAGGGGACAGGGGTGCAGTAGTACTGACAGCTGGCGATCCGGTAAGTGTCTTTACACTGCACCAGCAGTGATGTGTCAGCAGCCTGTGGTAAATATAGAGTTTTTTTTTCTTGCTAAAATATGACGTTAAGATTGTAATAGTAGGTGGGGCAACAGTGATCAGGGCAAGTGTGGATAATGTTTGATTCTGATTTTCTTAAAGTCATTGTCCAGGCACACTCTATTCCCACTGTGTAGGGCTACACATGGCTGTGTTCTAATTTCTATATAGTTATAGTGTAATATATAGAGTAGTATACATAATACATAAATATGTTCTGCTGTGATGGGAGTAGCAGGGCTGAATGATGCAAGAATACTGTGTGTATTGCTGGGCTTGAGTTACAGTGTGGAGACTCTATGGTGGTTATTGGTCTCTTTTCTTTATATCGTAGTCTACCGCAGTCTAAAGCTGCTTGTTCAGGAGGCATGACTAACCTAGCCAAAGTTCTGTTCTGTTCTGTCAACTAACCTGTTTGTGCAAATATAATATTTTACCAAGAAAAGAATAGATCTCATGTAACACTTTAAAGTGGACCAAAACCCAGAATTTTGAATATCCTGGGTTTTGGTCCTTTCCCCGTGAGCACCCCGTTCGGGGGTGCCCCGCTGTGTGCAATCCACAGTTTGACTCAGGCAACTCACCTTATCCCGGTCCCATGGCGCGTCTAAGAGCAGCGGTCCCACGGCGCATCCTTTGCTTCCCTTTAGCCCACGCTAGGCATTTGTGAATGACCAGGGCGGTCACACTCCCTGTTAGAGGGAGGTGGAAGTTGCGGTCGTCAGAGCCGCTGCTCTTAGACGCACTCTGGGACCGAGATAAGGTGAGTTGCTGCAGCTATCTGGGGGGGGGGGGGGGTTCACATTTTTCACTATTTTGTACTATACATGTTTAAACCGGACCAAAACCTGTTTTTACCTTAACAGGTGTTGGTCTGGCTGTGTGGTCATTGTAAGAAGTGAGGGGGGCATCCAGAATGCTCCTGCGATTGGCTGCCGGGCGGTCACGTGCTGGCCACTGGCAGGACCTGCCCATGAGACTGCCCAGCGGCCAATTGGGGTACTCCGTTCTCGCCGCTGACTCGTTAGGAAGGTGAGTAAAACAAGCTATTTATGCGTTTTGCTGCGAGGGGGACTCCGGCATTCTGGATGCCCCCCTCACTTCTTACAACGAGCACACAGCCAAACCAACCCCTGTTAAGGTAAAAACGGGTGTTGGTCCGGTTTAACTGTGATTAATAAAGGCATTGCCAGGGATTTCCTTGTTTGTCATTTTTTAGCGTATTCTCAAAAATTGTGGGTGACATATGTGCAAACAAATATAAATATTCTATTTTATAGTGTTTGTAATAAAAACTAAAAGATTTTCAGTATAATCATATTAGGTTAAATATTAAATGCAAAAAAGAGGCAATCCAAAAGGGGTGGTGAGATCAGTCAGCAATGAAGAAGCATAAACAGAAATCTAGGGAGGAGGAAGAAGCAAGGTCAAAATAGCAGGTCTGGATCAGCAGTGAAGACAGGTAGCAGGTAATCTGTAAAATACACTTTGCAGGGCTTAAGTAGGTGGTCCTGAGGTCATTCCAACGTTCGCACAATTCGCAGGTTGGCGATTGGAAACTCAGAAAAGACACGGAAAAAGTCTATTATAAATCCGCTGTCTGAGGCCTATCCATTGCCCAGTGGTGGACTGGGGCCAAAAATCAGCCCTGAATTACCAACCCCTGGTTAGCCCGAGGCATACATGCTGAGGTCCCCCGACCATGATGCCAGGGCTATAGCATTGGGGGCTACAGTTCCTTGGCTTGTGGGTACAGTGGGGCTGGGTACAGGGGCTGAGAGGGAGACTGAGGGGGCAAGGATTGATGGTGGGTATGAAAAGCAGCAGCTGAACTGGCCCCAAAGCAGTGCAACCCACTGGGCATTGTCCCGGGTCTCCCTATGGCCAGTCCGCCTTCGCCTCTGCCGGGCACTGATCTGCTGTAACTGCCAGCCGGTAATGATTGATGGAACCCGGGTGCAGTTGCAGGGAATCGGTGATCCCTTCCTCCACTGATCACCACCAGCATCTTACAGCTCTGCCGGTGCCAGAAGATGGCATTTATACCAGAAGAGCTTGATGACATCATTCCACTCTATAAATTATAAATGCTTCCTTCTGTGGCGGCTGGCAGCACTGTCTTAAGTGGGAGGGGGGAGCTAATTCGGTTGAGGGTTACATTTATAGTAAAGGAAAACATTAAATGTAACAGATAGGGGTTAGGTTAGCACTAAAGTTCATATTTTAGAGCAATTCAGATTTACAGATAGAGCAAAGTTAATTACTCTGCCGATGAAGCTACATCAGCCAGTATCGCACTTGTAAATGCTGGTTTTCCCAACTGTTAAATTAACATGTAATTTTCCATTTGCACCACCAGATGGCACATGGATCAGTGCACAGTAAGGTATCCAGCACAATCAAATGTAACCTTTAAATAATGTTTTTTTTTTGATCCTTCAAAAGCAATTATGTGGCTGCAATAGAAATGTGTTATATTAGCCAGGGACTGACAAGTGCCTCAGTATAGCCCTGCTTCAGCAGAAGGAGCTCCTCCTGTCCCTCTGAGTCAGGCTCTACTGAAGCTCAGATTAGACCCCGACTTCATCCACTGCTTATCCCATCCCTCAATACAGCTGTGGCTTCCTGCAGTGTCCTGCCACATCAAGTGTGTGGAGGTGACATGGAGGTGCCCAGGGCTGCTGCTGGCGGCATTTCTGCACTGACAGCATATTTCACTAGCAGGCGATGCTGCCACAGGCGAGGCTGTGCCATGGCAGCCCCCACCTCAATAAAGTCCAGTTTCAGCAGAGGGTCGGGACCTGCTCTACAATTGTCACCTTTACTTTAGTGTCTACCTGTTCTGTGTACACTCTGTGTAGCCTAAGCACAATGCTGCTGCTGGAAAAATAAGGCATCCCCTGAAAATAAGCCCTAGCACCACTTTCAGAACAAAAATTACTACACTGTCTTATTTTTGGGGAAACAGGATAGTACTTACTCTCCCCTGGGGCTGGGAGGAAATTGAAAGCTATTTGTGATGAGAAGAACTTACTTTCATCCTGCTGAAAAGTGACCTATTATTTCTATAAGTACTGTATACTAAACAGCTCTATTTCTATTTTAATTTTCAGTTTGAGTACAGTGCACTACATTTATTCAATCTCGTACTGTAGTTGTACTGCAGTTATTTTCCACAAATGAGAACAACATATAAAAGCAGATTGTACCTGTCACAGATTTCTCAGCAGAGAAATCCTATATTATAGAATGACCAGTAATTGAGGCTGCAAGACAGAGGCAGATATGCGGCAAACCGTGTTTATTGGTGATAAATAGTGATAAGTGAACAGAGCACAATCCAACCAGGCTGCTGTACAGATTTACAAGTGGACATATACACATACATGTGCTGAGGTAACTATACATAAATACAGATAATTACTGAGTGCTACAGCTTTTATGCAGAAATATAGGTAAACCCAGAAAACATAAACACGCTCTGGCTGTAAATATACAAAGGTGGAGTCAGGAAACATACTCGCATAAAGATCCAGTGAAAGTCCAAAGGCGGAAACATGGCTGAGACAGGGAATGCAAAACACAGAGGGTGAGGCAGGAGTCCTGGGTTCAGAGTTCAGGCCTGGGTACAGAAAACAATACAACTGGCTGTAAGGTTGAATCAGTTATAACGAGCAGGAAGCCAATAGCGTAGGTGCTGGCTAATCACTAACACCTTTGCAGCAGAGGGCCACCTGCTGGTGGAGCAGCAAACAGCAGGTAGTGGAGAAAGGCAAGGTCTCTGCAAGACAGAAACAGCCCTCCATGTTGTGGGGGAACTCCAGACCTGACAATACCCATGTGGCATGTACAATACACTACTGTAATGTTCAGTTCTCTACAAAAGTGTATTCTACTCTGCTTTTTAAAACAGATGCAACCATACCAGTGCAAATAGGACCCCATGTTTGCAATCTGTTTATGAAAATGTATGGCCTACTGTACTTGACTGTATTAAAATGTATTCTTTTTTTTCTATTCTTGTCTTAGAGGACTAAGATGCAGATCTCTGTGACTTTCAAGTCTGTATTCATCGGGTGAACCACATTTATGAGAATGTGGCCAGATTCTGGCAGATGTTATGGCCTTGGTTGATGCCCCCTTAGCCTCTGACTGACTCAAATAAAGGAAATTCTACACAGTCCTGGATGCCCACAAGAACCACAATCAAGGGTATGTACAGCTGTGGCAATTGCGCACAATGCAATGCAGTGATAAAAAGTGACACATTTAATCATCCACTGATGTATATGGGCAAGACCAAACGGGCACTTTAGAATAGGATCCATGAACACAGGAGCTACATACGAAGAGGTGATATGGACTCCCCAATTGCCCGCCATTACTTAGAAAGGGGCCACCAGGTGTCTCAACTCCGGTTCATGGCCATTGACCACCAACCCTTGGCCCATAGGGGTGGGGATAGGAATAGATTGTTGTTAAGACGCGGATTGGATCTTTAAATTAGAAAAAATAGCTCCAAAAGGCTTAAATGAGGAACTCATTTAATATAGAATGGGCTCAATATATTTCTATATATCTCATCATCACTCTGCACACTGTAATGTTTACATCCTGGGAGTACAGCTATTTTTCCAATAACTGCCCATTATATAATGAAGGGTATACTAGTGTTCCCTATTAAATGGTGCAGCAAGTACTGCAAGTACTGCCCCTTTAAGAGAATGTATATTGGTACTGCCCCTTTAAGAGAATGTATATTGATACTATGACTACTAAGCTCATGATTTACCATTAATGTGAAGGCTTGACTCCTGTTGCTATGGTCCATTAAAAAGACACTACATCCATCACTCAGACTAGTAGGATCGTAATAAAATGTTTTTAGTTTGTTTTTATTCTATTTCACTTGCAGATGTGTTTCATCTAAGAAAATATGCTATCCCCTTGAGAATATTGAAAATTACAATTATCCTCGACTTCAGCTATAACTAAATTGTCTTTTGCATGTACTGCATGAAATGCAGCCATTTTCTTGAAGTCCTGGACGCCGACGCCCTGTGCGCCGAGCTGCGGCGCCTGTACAGGACAGAACGTCACTTCCGCCCACCGTTTGATGCGCGCCGCTCATGACGCACACACACTGGCCAGCCAGGGGGGATACCATTTGGCATATAAGCGTGCTGATAGCAACACACAATTATCGCTACCCTGAGGAAACGGCCTCATTTTGCGATCCTATAATATAGCACTTATGCAATATGTATTGTAATGTCTTTACTCTGCAATTTCATGTTACAACCTATACACTGATGCCATGATCGGGATGTCATGACTGAGGCATCTTATTTTGTTTGTTGAGCCACAATTAGTCTGCAACATGATGGAATTGTGTATCTCTGATTCAGACATTATCTACATTGATGTATACTGGTATTTTCTGTAAATACAGTCTGAGGATTATTGTATGGATACCTTACTATATATTTGTCTAGAAGAAGGTAATATTTTACCAATACAATATAGTCTATCATATATACTGATACTGTTAAGGCTAAACAAATCCCTAATTTCTCTTATCAGTAAGGTATACACAGTCCTGTCAGAACTATACATAAGGATAGAATCCTTATCCTTTTGTTCACTGTTTTCCATGTATTTACTATCAGCATGATGCTTATAACATGTAATGAATTGTGTATATTATTGTAATTTATGCCTATAGAACAAAGGGCCCCATTGTAGCCTTATAGGGAAGATGCAGCATCTTCAAGAGAATAAAGGCTCCCAGATCACTTATGTGGACAGTTGTGGCTGCACAACAGCATCTGAAGCATTTTTTAAAACATGAAAATACTGTGGTCAATATGACAGGATTCCTCCAGGGTGATAGCTGTCAGGGGAGGAAGCTCTTGAAACCTGTACATGCCTTAGAGCAACTTATAGAAGCATACACCAGCTGACTGAGAAATGAGGGCAGATCCCCGCGATGTGAAAACTAGAGATCCCCTAGGCACGGAGAAAGAGACAGTCCAGACAACCATGGGAGATGGCCTTTGAACATAGCTTATTAGAATTAGCTTGATCTTGGTGTTCCACTATTGGGATTAGGTAATAGCTGTTGGCATGCATTGTTCCATCGGCCCCTCTCTTATTCTATCTACTTGCATGTACTACCTCTTAATAACTTGTTTTTTACAACACAGAAAGCCTAACAGGGCCGAAGCATATATTAAAACAGATTACTCATTGGTTTAATCTAGTCCAGGCAGAAATAAGCAGGCCTTATCTAATCTCCAAACAAGATGTCTGCTGGTTTCAAGTTCACAAAGCAGGTCTCTGTGTCCGTCTCCATTCAGAACTTGACTCTGTGTGTTTCCTTTAGCTGCCCAGAGCGAAAATCCCTCTCGCCTCTTACCAGCCAGCTGTTTTCCCAGACTGATCCCTTTGACTTATTTGAAATAGTGAGGATGATCTCAGATTGTCCCAGATAAACTAACCCACGTGATACTAATACACGTGATCACACAGGTGATCTTCTGCTGCCCTAGCTAATTTGTATGCGAGTGCACACATGAAACTAAACTCAGGCCAAAAGCTACCAAGCCAGTCTTCAGAACAAAGGTCTCCCACCATGTTGAATCAACCATGCTGGCTAAACCAAAGGGTCAGCATATATATATATTGTGCAATTTTGATTGTATAAGATTTTTCACAATTTCTAATGGGAACAAAATATATAAAAATATCATAGCTTTATACAAGATATGTGTCCATCCCTCTATCCACTTATTTATCCTTACTTTCTTTCATTGCTTCCCTTTTCCTTTTTTCCTCCCTTTATCTATTATCTATCTATCTATCTTTCTATCTATCTATCTATCTATCTATCTATCTATCCTTTCTTTCCTTTTCTTTCCATCTACATATCTATTAATTTACCTATCTGCCCTCTTTCCTTCATGTATATATCTACCTCTTTGGGGGCATACTGATTTGGGATATCCCAGTGTGCAAAACCCCTGAGATCACCCAGTATATTTACCTCGTCAGCGGTTCCACAGTGCATGTATGGACCATGGCCTCGGTTACCTTCATCTGACGCACGTACCTGTGTCAGTCATTTCTGAATGGCTGGTGCGGGTATGTGGAGAAGTGGCCACTGATCCATGCTGCATGTATCCTAACTATGCTGATCTGACATCAGAGCGGCAATAGTAAAGATAAATGGAGCGCAAGCTGTTGGTTAGCTGGCATTAGAGCTGTGGGATTGCCAGTGAGGTGAGTTTTTACGGTGATTTGTGGGATATTATACAGCAGGACATCCCCAGTTGGGACACCTCAGGCTAGTGAAAATCCTGGGTTCTGTTTCTTTTTAACAGGGAGCTGCTAAATATGACACTGGGCAAGGGACTGTGTCATTGTAGCAATGGTTTTTCGATTGCCCCAAAAAATGTACAAATACATAAACGCTACAAGCACTGTTACTACACAGAAAGCCTAACAGTTTAATCCAAACAAGATGGCTGCTGGTTTTAACTTCACAAAGCAGGTATTTCTATCCCAAATCAAATCTCCTCATCGTTTATTTGTGTCCGTCTCCATTCAGAACTCGACTCTGTGTGTTTCCTTCAGCTGTCCTGAGCGACAATCCCTCTCGCCTCTCATCAGCCAGCTGTTTTCTCAGACTAAACCCTTTGTTTAATTTGAAATAGCAAGGGTGATCTCTGATTGGCCCAGATAAACTAACCCACGTAGTACTTTGATTGACTTAGACTAACACGGGTGATATTCTGCTAGCCTACTTAATTTATATGCGAATACACACATGAAACTAAACTCCGGCCAAAAGCTACCAAGCCAGTCTTCAGAACAAAGGAAGAATGGAGCATTGCCCAGTTCTCCACTCAGGGGCTGCCGAGGCTTGAGACTGGACTCGGGTAGATAGATATTTATGAGATGAGCTTTGCCATTTGAATAAAAAGTTAGCATACAGCTTACCCACCGTGGTATGATGCTCATAGCCACACTAGAGTAGTTAATTTTATAATTGTTGAGGAGACAAAAGTGCTAAAATCTCTTTAGCACAGCCAGAAAATGTCTTGAAAGATAACTGTAGTAAAAAGTCCTCAGTAATTATGAACACATTATATCTTTTTCTGCAATGCCCTGAAATGAGGAGTTGTTGTGCATCGCAATCGCTAAATGCGCCATGGTTAGTATATCTAGGAGTGGGCACAGAGGACAATCCTGACGTTGTGCCATTACTCATTTTCAAAGGGTCTGAAAGAATTCCATGGGCTCTCACCCTTGCCAAGGGCTCATGGTATAAGGCCATGATATTGGAGATTATGGATGGGCCTAGACCAGTTTGCTGGAGGGTTTGAAATGTCAGTAAGGTATAAGTGACCATGGACCTGGGGTGGAGAGCTCAGGCTAGGAGCTTCCCAGTTTTATAGGCAAAATTGTCCTGTTGCTTTTCACAAGATCTGAATGAAGTTTCAGGAGTCTATTTCTGGCAGCTGACAGGTCAATAAATAATTCAGCAATGGGTGACATGGGAGGTCCAAAGATAGACCATCCAGACCATAGAAACAGGACAATGTTTTGGGGTTAAACTGGAGAGCATGGTCACTAAAGAGTATATACTGTATTTTATGCAACTATGGAAACCATGCACTGGTGAGAAGTAGGTGAAGTCCTTCCCCTTCTCATGTTCTAGTCTTCATATAGCTAGCAGCTGTCAAGAAGCTGGTTAAAGAGAAATGTATAGTTCTTACCAAAGTTCGTACTTTGCTAGTCCCCTGAGGTAGTGCTTACCGATTCTAATCTGATCTGCTTTGATTCGGGAGGTAGATGTTTGCTATGGTATAGATTTTGTTACAAATTGACAATTTTAAAAATATATATCTTCCCTTAGCATTCACTGTCTGACTGTCAATCACTGTGAGCAAAGTGGATTTGTGAGTAGCTGAATACTCCTCATGATTTACTAACTGTGTTTAGGCTGTGGTACACAGAGGGGTACCTCTTACATAAAGTTGGCAGTTGACTTTCCTAAAATGGTTTGCTTGAAGGAGGATAGCATTTACTTTTTGTTGTTGCAGATTGCAGAATACTTTGGATTGTTTCTCTTGAAAACTTAAGCCATCAATGTTTAAAGAGGATATTGACAATCTGGTAATTTTGCAAGGGGATAGGGCTCCAGGAAGGGGATGGGATCAGAAGAGGAGGAAAATAAGATAGGTATAAAAGGGGGGGGGGGTGAGTGGAGAGGAATAAACAGGTATTAGAGCTTTAAAATTGCCTTATACATTTAAGGGCTCCAAATATACTTGTGGATTTTAGCAACATTACACCCAAGCAAAACAGATAGGTCGGTTGATTTCTAGAAGGAAAGGAAAACAAGGATATATGTATAGGTAGGTAGATGGATGGTTAAAATGAAAGGGAAAAAAAAAGATTGGTTGATAGTAAGAGAGAAAGAGGGGAACAAAGAAAGATTTGATAGAGGATAGATTGATATTTAGAGATGGAGAGAAAGAAAGAAAGAGAAAGAAAGAAAGAAGAAAGAAAGACTAGAGAATAAAAAGACAGAGAAAGATAGATAGATAGATTGATAGATAGATAGATAACTGAAAAAAGAGAGAGAATGAAATAAGGGATAGAAGCTAGATATTATAGAGAGTTGGACAGGAAGAAAGAATAAAAGATAGATGAATAGATAAGTGGAGAGAAAAAGAAAGGAAGACAGAAAGAAAGAAGATAGATAGGTAGATAGATAGATAGATAGATAGGAGAGTAGGGGGTAAGGGAGTGGAGACAGACTGATAGAAGGAAAGAACGAAAACCAAGATAGAGAAGAGGGTTAATGAAAGGAAGAAGGAAGGAAAGAAAAGAAGAAGAAAGTAAAGACAAGTGAAGGAATCGGGGAAGAAAAGAAGGAAAAAATAATGAAAGAAACAGGGAAAGCAGGAAAGATAGAAAGAAGGATGAAAGATATAGGATAGATAGTGCCTGAGAGGAAGCCAGTGAGCTGAGGCATAGAAGCTGGAAGTGGTGCAGCAGACATGAGTACAGGACTAAAGTTACATGTGTCCTCTCTGCTTAACAGCACCCTGCTCATCCCTATTACAGAGACATACCCAAACTGTTGCGGCAACAGCCACCTTGTGTAGACTGTGCAGTTCCGGGAGGGGGCTTCTGCCAATCACACTGCCAGCCCATGTCCTATTGGCCCCACTGCTAGCCCCACCACTTGGCAACACTCAGCTCAGTCCACACGGCGTCACATGGTCCAGAGCTCTCTGCTTTGCAGCTACCTCAGGGCTGAGTGGGGTTGAAGTAAGAATAAGCAGAATGATAGAAGACATATGATAGGAAAACATTTTCCTGGTTTGAGAGACCTTCCGATGAACAAATTACTCAAGCCTGTCTACTTGGACATGTTATAGTCTTCTACAAACTTTTGATTAGGATATACTATGATTCTAATCTCGACTATTTAATCAAATGGGAGGCTGATCTGGGTCCCACTCGATCTGAAGAAGATTTGCTAAAAATATTTATTTTAACACTCAAGCTCTCTATAGCAAATGTAGTAACTTATCAGCACATGGTACAGGTGCCCTATGGACATTAAACATTTTAACCTCACAGAATTGTGTAACTGCTGGAGACATCTTGCTACACATCTGATAGGAATGCCCTTCAATCAATAAATTCTGGGAAAATATCTTAGAAACCTACACTTAGGTTGAAGGCACACTTGTGAGTCATTACATGGGTCTCCTGCCCAACCACAAGTCCCTACACTGGAGGGCTGCAAGGCAATTCTTGAGCGCTGGGTGGAGAGGGGGGAATTATAGCTGAAATATTGGTCTCAATGGCCTGAAAAAAAAAGAAGTGGGTCAGAGGGTGTCCGACATCAAACAACAGATTGCTGGACACACCTCCTCCCTTGAAGAATGCTGCTCTGATATTGAATCCCTTAAAATGGAGAACCTGCCCGGGATCGGTTGCCACCAGGACTTCAAAGGATGAGAGCTTACTGGTTGGAGTTCTGAAGAACCAATGACTAAGAGCGAGTTAGCCGAGGTCCAGAGACAGGCAACAGGAGATCAGAGATCGCAGCGTTACAGGAGGATGAGGCAGCTCAAGGTCGGGGTACAAAGCAGAGGTCGGCAACGGGGACGGTCAGACGGAGAATGGTCGGTTCAGGCAGGGGTTAGCAATGGAGATCAGAGATTGGTCGGTTCAGGCAGGGGTTGGTAACGGAGATCAGAGAGTGGTCGGTTCAGGCAGAGGTTGGTAACGGAGATCAGAGAGTGGTCGGTTCAGGCAGGGGTCGGCAACGGAGATCAGAGAGTGGTCGGTTCAGGCAGGGGTCGGTAACAGAGATCAGAGAGTGGTCTGTTCAGGCAGGGGTCGGTAACGGAGATCAATCAAGGCAATAACACAAGACAAAGCAATGTACAAGACGCTATCACAGGCACTGAGCAAGTGATGGAGGGAAACCTTTATAGGGACCAGATATGATAGGGAATGAGGGAGCTGGGTGTGTGATTGGTGCTGACTAGGATTCCACAGACAGTTGGAAGATAGGGCGTACAGCCCAGCAACTCCTTTGGGCTCATTGGCCTAGAACTGCAAGGGGCGTTCTTGCCCCTGCTGGGGCTCATTGGCCCTTTAACAGTAAAGGGGGCGTTCCCCTCAGCTGAGCTTCAGGCTCTCTTCCTCCGGTGGCGCTTGCCCCCGGCAAAGAAGGGACGTGCTCACTCACGTGTGCTGATGCCGGGGACGCCGGCAGAAGAGGAGGAGGGGGGCGCGCCGCGGAGGAGCGAGCAGCCGCCCGGCGCGGCTGGCGCCCGAACGAGGTGGCGGCGGGGACACCGCTGGACTGGGGGTCAGGTAAGGGAATCCTGACACTGACATAAGATTCAATGGTTTTCCCAAATCTGCCACACACCTGCAATCCAAAATTTTGGCTCTGTTTCATTCCAAAAGAAATGGTTCAGACACCCTCCCCAGAGATGTAGTTGTAAAACTGCATTACTGCACAAAAGAGAAGCTAATGAGAGAAGCAAAAATGGAGGATTTGTCGTTCCACTCACACCCTTACCAACCCCTCACCAAATATTACTGCTAGAAGGTAAAATCCTCTGGGCCAACAAATATTTTATAGATGGGGCTTCCCCTTTAAACTCTCTCTTGAATGCCAGGGCAGTTCTTACAATGTGAGCAGGGCAGTTCTTAGAATGTGGGCAGGGCAGTTCTTACAATGTGGGTCCCCCGGATATGCAAAATCCACTTTTGAGTCATTGGTCTTTTGTCTGCCTCTCAGGCCCCTACAACACCTCCATAATAAAAAAGGGCATTATCACAAACAATAGTGAAGTACCCCTGCAAATATAATAGTCACAGCCTCTTTAAAGGTTGTACATTTGATCATAATGGATCTAGCAATAGCTGATTGTATTTTACTTCAGATGTGTAATTCTGCATTCTCATAGATGGTCCCCCTGCTGAAAGCGGTGATCACTTCATCACTTTTTGATACGATTCCAGGTCTGCAGTCAACCTATGGTTGTTTTTTTTTGTTTCTTCCTTATGTTTTTCGCTTTTTATGTGTTAACAATGTTTTTTCTATTCCTAGTGTTCCCTCTTTTGAGACTCTTAAAAACTCCAGGTTCAACCAAATGATCTTGTTCAACATGCTCCTAATCCTCCCTAGGTTACGTTTCCCTGTTTGGGACTACTGTGCATTGTGCTTTATTGATATACTGGTTACACCCCATAGTAACATGCCTTTCTAATGTTACACCAGGTAGAATTGATGTCTAACTTTGTTGGGCTCAGTTTATGTTTAGTCTTTGGTCTATGGTGTATTGCGTTAATTATTTTTGAGCAGTGATGAGCTTACTTCCTAAAAGTTTGTTGGGGCGATTCGCTGAATTTCCCCAAGCAATTCAGGTTCATCCAAATCAAACTTTTAATCAAAAAAAAAAAAGCTTACCTCCATTCCCGTTCCAGTCCTCACTCCCAGTATTAATAGTCCCTTCCTGCAGTGGGACCCATGCCAATTTTTGAACATTTTTAAGGGTTTAACACATTGGAGGGGCCAGGGGTTAATGGCAAGTCATCCATCATCCACAAGTGACTTGCCAACCCCCTTGTGAGTTACATTTAAAAAAGACACCAATACATAAGAAAAAAACATTTTGTTATTTTTATTTTCCCCCCATACTTACAATTAATCACCCACAGGGCTCCATAGAGATCCAAAGGGTGTCCAGCGCCGTCGGCTGCTTGCTGTCACTGACCGCCAAACTGATCTGCAGATGCCTGGCAAGCTCCCAACGTCTGTCGTTCTCTCTTTTGCCCTCAGTGACAGCTCGTTCTCTGCCAGAGGGGACTATTTATACTGGGGGTGGTTTGTGATGTCAATATAAAAGCCCCTCCCTGCCGTGGGGTGCTATCCTCCTTGCTTGTTCAAACATGTACACTCCAAGCTCCTCGTCCCCTAGTTGGATGCTCAGTGCAGAGAAGCAGAAGGTTATGTCAAGGAGCACACTTGCCTCTTTTTGTATGTATCCCCTGTTGTGGTGGTCTTTTTTTGGTTACCTTTTTCCCTCTTGTCCTTCCCTACCTCCCCTCCTTGTCATCACTTATGGGATTCTCCTTATTTCTCCTTACTCATATCTTCTTTCATATCTTCTATTTTCTTTCAGTCACCAGCGGATCACATCTTTAATTATTTGTCATGTATGAAAATTGTTTCCTTTAAAGTCCAGGAACTGAATATACCCAAAATACATGCCAACATATTTAGGCAAATGAGGTCTCTTCAAGCTGAACCGGTATGCGTTCAGGAGACACACTTTGTTTGTTTCCACTACATCAACCCAATTTGTTCAGATCATGATCTTGTTGCCATAGTTCCAGAATCCCTTCTTAGCAGAGCCTTCTCTCATTATTTGAAACTGAATGAATCAATTCTTTGTGACCCTGAGATTGTCTCTCATATTCATATTCTCATGATTTCTTGAATATTTTTTTTGTAACAGGGCTGGTCTCCTCCAAAGTGGTCTTATGGGAAACTCATAAAGTGGTTTCCAGAGGGTTATTTAGGGCCTTATTTATCAAGGGATAGCGCCAGGTAGTGTCTGACTAGCGCCAAATAGCGCCAGCTATCGGCGGCTACCGACTCCAGAACGTCCGGCGGCGGCCACAATCACGCATTTATCACGCTAAATGAGGCTAGCGCCGGCGAGAGCGTCAGCTAGCGCGGGATTCATCATGTAGCCGACTGCAACGAACAGCGCCGCTACTAATCCCATCACAGCGCCAGGTATGACCTGTCGCTCCCTGGTGCTCTCCAATGCATTTCAATGGAGCAATCTTTAAATATTCATAATTAATTGATATATATATATATATATATATATATATTTTTTTTTTTTTTTTTTTTAAATGTCAAACATTCTGTGACCACTTCTGCAATGTTATATTTTTTTTTTAAGGAAAAAAAATAAATAAATAAAAATGTGCAGAATTGATATTACAGGTCTGATATTAATGTATTCATATTACAAAATGTTTATAAAAACTTGTTTAATTTTTTAATCAAAAAATATGCTTGTTTGGGGGTTAAAAACTACTTTACACCCATCGCCGCCAGCGCTCTGGGGTTTCAACAAGCATTTCACAGCGCGAGAAATTTTTGAGCGTGATTTGTTAATGAATATGCTGGAAGCCGTTCGCTCTGGCCATTCGCTGTCAGGCGCACCCATACAGCGCGGAACCTGCGAAACAGCGACACCTAACCACGTATTCAACATTAACGCACACCGACTGAGTCGCTCTCAACAAGCGAACAACGGCCAAGCACAGTGAATACTAGCTGGCGCTGTGAAAATCACGCTACTGGCGCTCATCTGTCGCTACCTGGCGCTATTAAGGAATCGGCCTCTTATTCAACTTGCCTCTTGAAAAAAAGGCTTGCAAACAAAAACTGGTTTTGCTATTGGAACAATAAAATGAAGCTGCCACTAAATTTAGGGATAAAGCTATCCCTAATAAAAACTTGAAAAACTTGTAAAAATAAATATCTTTTTTGTTATTTTTTACAGCGGCAATATTTGTTATTTTTAGCTTTATATCTGATGGTCTTAGACAGAGTTATAAATGGAAGCTGTCCAGAGGGGAGGACTGGTGAATGCATGAGGCTCACTGATTCTCTACTCTTTTTTCATTTATGGTCTCACACTATCAGGTGGTCTCTGACCTCGCAAATCCGTCATCCTTACTCGAGTTATCTGAAGATTTGGATAGTTGTTGGATAAAACATGGTCAACAAATTTAAAAAGATGTTAGTCTTTCAAATATGCATCCACTATGTGCTTATGACTTATTGCACTACTGTTTACATTTGGTATTAAGGAGCATTTCTAATAAGTCATTAAACTAAACTTCCCTTTTAAATGGAACTTGGAAAGTATTTAGGTGTTCACATATTGTCCAAATTCTGCTTTGCTATATAACCTTAATTGTCTCCCTCATTATCTACTAGTCATTAGGGAGCCTTTTTTCTGGTTCTACAGAATTAGCATTGAAAAAATAAATGTATTATCTAGAATATTGTATGTGATGTAAGCGATCCCAATCATGCTGCCAGACCGTTTCTTTAAAAGATTGAAACATTTTTTTCTGGTCTGGTCAACAGCCTAGATTACAACTATTCTAGATTTCCTCTTCCCAAATGCTTTGGTGGAGAGGGAATGCCCAACCTAAAGAAATGCCATACAGCGATACACCTCAGTTGCATAATTAATTGATGCAGGCTCAGTGTACATAAGCATGGATAGATACATGGCAAATGAAAACTCCCTACAGATTAGATGGCCTTCTGTGGTTATGGAACTACTGATTAGAAATCACCCTACATTAGTAAGGTTTTCCAAAACATTAAGGGGGTTATTTAAGAAGGGATAGTGCCAGGCAGTGCCTTGTAGCGGCAGGCAGCGTCTGGTGAACGCCGGGCGCTCTATGCAAAACCACATTTATGAAAGCGAATCTGGTGAGCGACTCTAACAGCGCCATGTAGCGTCCGATGTATTTTTACAGGCTGCTCAGCAGAAAGAGCGGCGCTCAAGCCAGATATTTCCTTTCGCTCAGTGTTGCTCTCCCATACACTTCAATGGCCGTTCATCTGCTTGTGTTTAAACAGCGTGTTTGACATTTTTTATTTTTTGCTCAAATCATTGTGTGACCTCTCCTAGCTGCAAACACTTTTAGAAACTTTTTTGACATTTTATATTTTTATGCAGAATTGTCATTACAGGTCTGGCACTAACGTGTTAATGTCAGAGAGTGTTAAAACAATGTCATTCCATGTATTTTAACTTTGTTACTGGTGGATATGTGTTCAAAAACAGACTTTAATCACACAGTGTCTGGCGCTCTATATTATAGCACCAGATTTAGAGCACCAACGCTGTGTGTGTGTCCTTTTTTGATAAGTATGGTGTGGAGCATTCATCAATGCGGGCCAGGTTACAACAGCGACTGAGGTGCTATGTTTCAGCGCGCGATACATGTTTACAGCGTGTACTAGCGGTTGCTCTAAGCGCCGCTATACAGAAGATCATCTGCCAATACCTACCATTAGCAATGAATCAGTCTCCACAGTTTCCTCTGCTATCCCCAATATTACCATTAATCATTAACTCAGCTTTCCCTATGGGGTGTGACAAATAGTATACACACACTTTGATAATTCCAGACAGCTTTAGAGTAATGCATTTTAGAGTGAATGATAATTGGTTGGATATTCAAGAACTCAGAAAATGTTTCAAATAAAATATTTCCCAATGGCAAATATTCCAGCTCAGACATGTTTTGGTCTCATTCAGGCACAATTCACAATGGGATCGCTGCTTGACAAAGTTTGAAAACCCCAAATGTCTTGAAAAGGTATTACTGAGACATGTGTTGTCTTGTCTATAAGACATAAGCCACCATGAGCAGATTTTAGACCATCTTTCTTGGCTAAGTGGGAGAGAGACTCGGTGACCAAATTCTCGACTACACAACAGATAAGAATTCTGATATTTACACACAAGTCTTCTATGGCATCAAAACTAAATTGATTGAAAGATGGTATAGGGTTCCCAGTTTATTGAACAAATGTAATCCTTATAGCTCTAAATTATATTGGAGAAGTTATCAAGAAGTGAGCACACTCATATATATTTTATGATCTTGCCCTCTGTTAAAAAAACCTTTTGCCATTAAATATCTGGTCTCAGGTGTGGCGTTAACCTTTGGACTAAAATCACACTTGCCACATCTCAGATGTACTCCGTTCCTTGGTCACCACCTAAATGTAGTGAGGGCTTGTATACTAGCCTTATGAAGATAGATAGTTCATGCCCACCCAAAAAAAACACTGGTTTACCAGAATAAATGGTATTTTAAGAATGAATATTTACTAGTGGCATTACATGATTGGTTGGTCATAGAAGTGAAGAGAAGCATGGTACCCATGGATACTTCTGCGTAAACTCAACAATTTACATAGCTTCTCTGATCATTAACTGTCAGCTACAGTATATAGATTCAACGTATAGTACATACCGTTTCAAGTAAGATAGCTTCAGTGGCCAAATAAATCCAATCTTGTAACTCTCTCAGGTGCGCTTGTGACTATCTGTATGGGTTTTTTTTTATTTTTCTGGTGATAAGAATTAACATCCCAGAAGTGCTATTCCCATATTTTTTTTGTGACTCCTGGAGAGAGTTTACTCTTTCAGGTGTCACTTTAAACAGTTATATGAACGATAGGTAAGTATAAAATTTTAACTTGCCACCCGGGCCCAGGTGTGTGTGTAACCCTGCCCAAACCCAAATGGAGCCACAAAATGAAGGTGCTCTGACCCTGGATCCTTTTTCTTCTGGTCGTTGATTAGCTGCTGGTGCTGGGTGTTTGGTCTTCTATTGTCCAGCCACAAACCAATTTTTCACTGACTGTCCTCTAGCAAAGCTATAATGTATACTATAGCTTTGTACAGGTGCTGCTAGGCTGTTGCGTTACATAAACAACAATAGTGGACAGTACTTGACATTTCTGATTTCCAGTCCCCCCAAAAAGCTCACCTCTGCTCAGGATTAAGTACCAATGGTCTCCTCTTCCCTCGAGGGGCCTCTACAGGGCAGAGAACACTCTGCAGAAAAAAATGTATAATTTTCCTGAAAATCTCTTACCATTTCTGCAAAATTCACAGTTAAACATATAAAGTGCAAAATGGTAAATGATAAATAGTCTGGCAACAGAGGGTGACAACATCTCTAGGTAGGCTGTCAGTTAAAGGGTTAAATAATATAATTTGGAGTAAAAAGGCCATTTTCCCCAAGATGCTCCAGGATAGTATCCCTTAAGAAACCTTCAAACAGCTTGCCCACCACAGATGTTAAGCTTACCGGTCTGTAGTTCCCAGGTTCCCCCCTAGATCACTTTTTGAATATTGGCACCACATTTGCCAGGCGCCAATACCTCGGAACAGCCCCTGTAGTTATTGAATCCACAAATATTAGAAATAACGGCTTGTCTATTACTGTACATAACTCCCTTAAAACACGAGGATGTATGTCACCTGGTCCCGGTGATTTATCGATTTTTATCTGCTTGAGACGGTGCTGGACTCCTTCCTTGGTTAGACCAGTGACATTTAATGGAGGGTTTCGGGTATTCCCTTGCATTTCACTCGGCATGTCACATTCTTTTGTGAATATAGATGCAAAGAAGTTGTAAGGCAAGTAAATTTGCCTTCTCCTCATTTCCCTCTATAGGTGTCTCCTCCTTGCTTTTCAGGAGGCCCACACCCTCAGGTTTGTACCTTTTACGGTTTATGTAGCTAAAGAATAATTTGGGGTTAGTTTTACTCTCTTTCACGATCAGTCTTTCTGTCTCCAGCTTAGCTGCCCTTATCTGTTGTTTACATTGTTTATTTTCTTCTTTATAATTTTTTAACCGCTGTTCCTTCCTGCTTTAAACGTTTAAATGCCTTTTTTTGTTGTTTATTGGCCCCTTAACCTTTTTGTTTAGCCACATTGGTTTACATGTGTGTCTTACAGTTTTATTCCTGTAAGGTATATATCTATCACAATGAAAATTAAGGATTTCTTTGAAAGTATCCCATTTACTGTCTATACTTTTGTTTTTAAGGGCATTTTCCCAGTCAAAGCAGTTTAGGGCATCTCTAAGCTGATCAAACTTTGCCTTTTTGAAGTTCGTGTTTTTGTGGCTCCTTCATAAGGCAACCTAGTGACTGCGAAGTGGAAATTAATGATATTATGATCACTGTTTCCAAGGTGTCCCCTAACCTGCACCTTTATTACTTTGTCTGGTACATTGGTTAGTATTAGGTCCAATATGGCTCTCCCCCTTGTTGGAGCTTGTACTTGTTGGGAAAGGTAGCCGTCTTTTGTTCTAGACAAAAAACTATTACTTTTATGGGAACCACATGTTTCAGCGTCCCAGTCTATAAGGTTGATGCACAGCCTCTTTTACCTGAAATTTTATATGAAAAAGCCAGTGAATTTGTATTTCTTCCGTTGGGTTTTGGCCATTTGTAAGTTTCTCGTCAGCTTTTTCCATCATATTAGTTTTTTCATTGTGTGTGAAATTCTTTTCCGTTGTGTGTAATTGCTTTGTATTTTTTTCACACTCGTGTGTAAAACTCGGGATGAGTGAGACTTCCACATGATTCAGAGCCCAGATTTAGCATGTGAGAGAGGGCTTTACAACAGGAAATTTCTGACGGCACTTTCGGGTACTATAGGCTTGATTCAGAGAGACAAAATAAGACTTTCGTTTTTGTGCCGATTTCGTATTATTTTCAAAATGTCCCGCTCTCGTATGAGTGTGCGAGCGATTCTGTGCATGCATTGAAAACCTTCTGTAAAGTTTCCGTCCGTTCGTACGGCAGATTACGAATACGAGGATGTAATTTTCCATCGTGACTTTTCTGTTTCATTTTCACATGTTACAACTTAGGCTTTAATTTTTGCCCTTTTCCCATCGTATCCTCCCACGAATCCTTTACGTTTCCCGTTAGATTCTGTTTCCCTTTTTCAATAAATAATCGTCCAGACGGAAATCCTTACGATCTTGCGCCTGCGCACTACAAACTTAACTCATTAAAGTGCTCGCCTACATATTTGCCACCCTCACTTCTACTACAATGTTTAGCTAAATCACTTAGCCCTATCCTCCATCTTCCCTTTTGGACCCTTAAAGCTCACCCAAACCACTTAGCACTATCCTCCATCTTCCCTTTTGGACCCTTAAAGCTCACCCAAACCACTTCGCGGTTCTTCTTCCATTTTAGCCCCCTAAAACTTACCCACATCACTTCTCGGTCATGTGAATATTCATCTTTAAATATTTCTGGGCCCATTAGGCCCATTGTGTTAATGTATTTTGTGTTAATGTATTTTGTAAATGAGACAACACTGAAACATTTTGAAACATTTTTTTTTATTCCATCATAAAATATAAAATCTTAAATTATTTAGAAAATTTCAAATTTTTACAACTATAAAAAACAAAATACATAGCAATGGCAGCCCACAGAACATTATTTTTCATCTGTGGTCCCCAACGAGTCGCGCAGCTCCTGCATCTCGCCCACCAACTGAAGGACCCTGACACTCAGTTGTGCCACTCTGGCACGTGTGGTCCCTGTTAAAAAACGTAAATTAAAATATTGGTATAACCTTGTTGGGGTCATACTGAAGTGCCCCCCTGTATGGTCCAAACACCTAAATCTGGACTTCAAAAGCCAGAGGGCCCTCGCCACCATGCATAGTGCCCGATAAGAGAACTCCTGGCCTGCATTCTGCAGGCAAAGAACAGGCATCAGGAGCAAGGGCAGGAGTGGATATCCAGAATCCCCTGAAAGAATTTAAAAATACTAACATAAAATACACATTCTAAGCTACAATATTGTTTAACATGTCATAAAGGGCTAAAACCAGCCATAGGTTAAGACATAAGTCATCAACTATATTCATTGCCATACAGTGAAAATGGATTGATGGAATGTGAGCTTTTTTTTTTTTTAAGTTTCTTTTTATTTGCAATTCAACAAACAAAAAAAACAGGACAAGTTACATATCTCAATAAGATGCCGTAGGCACCAATCTCAGTTTTAAAGCTTCAAGTAACATTATAGACAAGACAACCATTCACACAGCACTCATACATTCAGAACTCGGACATCGATTGACCGCACATTAAGATAGAGGGACAGGAAAGTACGCCGTAGCCCTCGGGATGCTCCTACTGTTCAAATTTCCCTTCCACCCATTCAGCCTATCCTTAGTTCCATGGGTCACCTCAACCAAACACGGGTCAGCAACTTTACTCAGTCAAGCAACGCCCCCCCTCTCCTTAATTATCTTCAGAAGCGGTGTCCTGACAATGCAGCCAAGGACCCCAAATCTTCTCAAATTTATCTGGCACCCCCCTGGCAGCATAAGTCAGTTTGTACATTATGAGTTTCTGGTTAACTAAAGCCTTCCACGCCTGCACAGATAGTTTGGCCGGGTGTCTCCAATTTAACAAAACACATTTCCTGGCATAAAAAAGCAGCAACCTGAGTAGTGACGCCCCCGCCTCCGACAGTGGTTCAACCACCCCCAGAAGACACAAAGAAATCGAACAAGGGATCCGAGTACCCACCACCCCACCAATCAAATCCAGCACCTCTCTCCAATAGCCTGCCAGAACTGCACAAGACCAGGTTACATGGACCCATGTGCCAGCATCCCTTTCACACCTGGGACATAAGTCACTAGGCAGTAGTCCCATCCTATGCAGACATATCGGTGTGATGTATGCCTGATGGATCCATTTAGTCTGGATAAATCTGTCTCTGGCTTCTATGACCGATGAGTGTAGGTTATCTAAGATTTCCTCCCAGTCATCCCGATCCAAGGTTTGATCTAAAGCTTGCCATTTGCTTTCAATTTTTTCCCTAGGGGACTCCAACTCAGCGATCAGGCACTTGTATAATGTAGAGACTGGCTTTCCCAAGTCCATCCCTCTGACCACACTCTCCACTTGGGACACCGAAAAATTCGGACCTCCCCCTGGAATTGGGTCTGTAGAGCGTGCCTGAGTTGTAGATAGTGGAAGAAGTCCCGATGGGAAATCTGAAATGTCTCCCTAACCTGGTCAAATGACATAAGCACTCCATCCTTGTACACTTGGCCCAACGCCTGGAGGCCCCTTCCCAAAACTGTGGATCCTGTATAGAGACCAACTCAGGGAGCCTGGAGTTATTCCAGAGAGGAGCAAAAGGGGACCAATACTGGGCCCCACCTGGATTCCTATTCAACCCGGCCACCCTTCCCCATATGTTGCACACTGTCTTCATACAAGCAGTTGCCTCCCGAATCCCCCGAACCCCCTTATACACCAGGGAGGACAGTTTCCCAGAGGAGCCCAACACCGCCACCTCCAAATAGCGAATAGCACTGATGGCCGCCCCCCTAGTAACAGCTTTGAAGGCGTCCCATCTTACTTCTATTGATGTTTCCACTGTATTGCATTCCCAGAAGGCCTCAGTACAGGTTAGCAGGCTATTCTTAATTTCAGGGGATTCCAGCCACAAGGGGTTTAGGGTCCAGCCCACCCGGCTCTCCCGGCCCCGCGACAGTCCAGTTGTTATCAACAAAGACGAATGATCCGAGATCCCTCTTGGGAGATAACTACAGGACGCCACCCTGGTCAGAAAATCGGGCGATGAGAACGCAAGGTCGATTCTGGACAGGGACTTGTGGGCAATCGAGTGGCAGGAATATGCTTTATCAGTTGAGTGCTAATGTGAGCAAACTTACCCAGGAGCCATCCACCAGATAATTTTCCTGTCTCAAACTGACGAAATAAGCCGGAGCTCTGCAATATATAAGCATCATGGGACGACCCTGGATGCCCTGCAAGAACACTGAGGAATCGCAGCTGGACCAAACACTGCTTGTATGTTGTGCGATGGCACATCTTGCGGTTCCTGCAACCAAATATAAAATAATTACACAAATCAAAGGTAACCAACTAAAACAATAACTCCTACAACAAATTAAGATTCAAGTTCAACAATCCAAATATAATTCACAAAGGACATAAGTCTAAAAAAATATAGCAATTATATGGATGTGTGGGAAAATAAATGTTTACATGCTAAGGACTAATTTAGGTCAGCATTAAAATGCTTCTATAAGGCATACATGAAATGTATTGATTCAGGTATGCATTGCTATACAATTTATGGCCTCGGCCATGCTGATACATGCAATGCCTTGGTGCTAAAGGCGCGCAGACTCCTCCACATAGCCACAAAACATGTTCAACAATAGCAATCCGAGCCCTCAAAGGTCCCGTAAGTGGATCGGAAATGAAACGGATTTATAGGGTGGTGGTCCGTCGAAAATCAGCCCTCTGAATCAGACGGAAACCCATCCCAATAACGGAAGTTATCTGAACGAACGAAAAATTTCAGATTTGGATTGGAAAATGTTCAGAACTTCCGCAAAACTTCAGATTTCCTTTGAATCATCGAAAGAGCATATACGTATTAGTTCGAACATTCGTGCGAGTAGAAAATGGACTAAAAAAAGCACAAAAAAAACTAACACCCACCCAAACTTTCACAGACAGCTACGGAAGTCCGGACGAATGTGTCTTTGAATCGAGGCTTATTTGTTGGTGAGTTTGTGCTTTCGTGGTGTGTAAGAAAACAGAATGGAGTCCTTAATGCACTGGGAGGCTGTCACCCCCCCAAAATAAACAATTTAAAATATTTTTTAATTAATAATATGTGGAGGCTGATTTATTACTAGCGCCAGATATCGGCGAATGAGCGTCTGTATAGTGGGGCTTAGAGCAACTGCTACTAGACGCTCATGTGTATGTATCGGGTGCTGTAAATGAGAGCCTCTGTAACAAAGCACCAGATTAGCTCTAGTAACCTGGCCCACATTGATGAATGAGGTGTATGTTGGGCATTCCAACACCAGTACAACGTTGCAGAGAGCAAGAGGTAGTCTGTTTTTGAACACATATCCACCAGTAACAAAGCGAAAACACATGGAATGACCTGATTGTAACATTGTGACATTAATACTTTAATGCCAAACCTGTAATGACAATTCTGCATAAAAATATAAAAAGTCAAAAACGTTTCCAAAAATGACTTTTTCTAGGCCAGGAGAGGTCACACAATGATTTGTGAGAAAAAAAATTATTTAAAAACAAAAAACCCTGTTTTAACAGAAGAAAAGAAACAATGTATGGGAGAGCGACAGCTAGTAACAAGTAATACATGGCGCTCTGGAAGCTAGAGCACCGGCGCTATATGCTGAGCCGTCTGTAATAATATATGTGACGCTACATAGCGCTGTTAGAGTCGCTCACCAGATTTGCTTTCTTAAATGTGGTTTCTCATACAGTGCCTAGCGCTCACCTGCCGCTACCTGCCGCTACGAAGTTATTCTTATTAAATAACCCCAATTATATCCATGTGGGCATCTCAAATATTTAACTAGGAAGGAGTAGAGAAGAATGCATGGAAAGCATTAAAGTGGTTAAGGTATGCATTAGGATTATTTTAAAAAATGCATTAAAGTGGTTAGGGTATGCTTTAAGAATAATACAAATGCATTAAAGTGGTTGTTATGCTATAAGAATAATAAAAATGGTTAAGTGGTGGTTAAGTGGTTAAGGTATACTTTATAAAAACATTAAAGTGGTTAAGGTATGCTTTAGGAAAAAGAAGAATGGATGGTAAGCATGGCATGCTAAGTACTTTGGAACAGTAGAGAGTTGGCACAGCAATAAGTAAGTAATGGGCTTGCAGGGCAGGGTATGGATAAAAAATAGGCTTGCATATGTGTAGAATCCACCAAAAAAGCCAGTGTATGTGTATAAATCTCACAAAAACGAAAAGTTCAAGGAATTTAGGGGCACACCACTTGTGACTCGCCTTTGTTCAGATTGCACGCCATTAACATCAACTCTCTGATACCGATCCTTCAGCCAACTGGAAATCCCCTGAACTATCCAGGGATTGAGTCCTACATTCAATAACTTATCTATGAGCTCCTTATGTGGTACAGTGTCAAAGGCCTTTGCTAAAATCCAGATAGGCGATATCCACAGCACCACCTTCATCTTTACTTTAGTGACATTGTCAAAGAAATCAATAAGATTGGTCTGACATGATCTGCCCTCAGTAAAGCCGTGCTGTTTTGGGTCCAACAGGTCATTAATTTTTAGATAGGAAATGATCTGTTTTTTTAAGAGTGTTCCATTAATTTGTCCACTATAGATGTTAAACTAACTGGCCTGTAATTACTGGCTTCTTCTCTACTCCCCTTCTTGTGGATTCCTATGATTTTCTCACACTTATCTGACAGGGTGCAGATAATCTCCCTTCCTGCAGTATGTCTCTCCATGATTCACCTTTATATACAAGCTGTGACTCTAAGCACACCTATCCAAGCATGACCTATTATGAATATGCTAAGCACACAGTGTGCTTACATCACATGTTGCCATACCCACTGTTTCTCATGATTTTTTCTATGAATGTCCAATGCTTTAATACTTTTAAAGATAACTTAGGAAGTACAGGGTCTTTTGACAACAGATTGAAGTTTAGGACATTGCAACATGTAGCCCAAGATAATAGGATAATGGGATATCTTGAGCTACAGCTCCAGGTTTCATCTGGTGCTGCTTCAACCAGAGCACCCGGCTCTGCGCTAGTGTTAAATAAGATGCTAACTGATGGCTACATCAGCGCTGCCATTTTATTATTTCTTAAATTGGACGTTGAGTGCCTCTGAGGCCAATTGGTGCTGTGTGGCGCTGACGCTTCTTAAATAAGGCTCTATAACAAGAATTGGAAGCTGATTAAATTCCTTAATGACCAAAGTGAAAAATACTAATAATGATAACTTGCTAGTAATAAAACAGTTTGTAATGTATGCATTTTGTCTGGTTTCTATTTAATATAAAGCCTCATGAAAGCTGAGAGTTGGACACTGTCAATGTTAGATAGGTTTCAGCTGCTAAACGCAGCTGTCATATTGTATTTAAATTAATCACAGATCTCCGAGTTAATAAAAAATGTTTAACATTTCCAAATTCAATTTGTATTTAAGCAAATGAGTATAGCAACTTCCTTATTGACAAAAGCGGAAACTGACAGCATTCAGTCCATTTGGCATGTACTCTAAGCATACAACATTAGAATACAATAACCAGGAACATTCTTCTTATGGCCAGGTGCATGCATTTTGCAAATGAGTTTATTTTTCCTTAAAGGGTAACACTAGTTTAGTAAAAAAAAAAAAAAGATCAGAATTGCAAGATCTTGCTTTATAAGACTATAACTATATCAATTCTCGCTTGCCCAATTTGCAATTCCAGAATCTTCTGTCTCAGTCATAGCCTACACCTTGCACATTTTCCTAATCAGCATTGGAAAACGTTTTTTGTAGTTAACCAGAAATATTATCTACAGTGCAACAAGTCCAACTGTAATTGTATGTGACCTCACTGCGGTGAGTTTGCTTTACCTGCTGTAGTGACCAAAGAGGTCTGCCTAACAGGAAATAGAGATATTCTTAAATTCTTTATTTTTGACAAGGGTTTTGTACATACAACATTAAAATACAACAACAAAGGAGAAATGTAGGGGGGGTACAAAATGCTGGGTCGGGTCATGGGGAAAAGGGGGGAGGAAGGGGGGGGATAGGGGGTCTACAGTGCTCAGCGAAATACACTCTCCATGAACAGAGTATCCACACATGCAGTTTAATCGTCAGCATTTTATATTAGTCAGTGACTCTAATGACCGGAGTCCCGAGGACAAGACCCGAATAGGTGCTGAATGGATAGCAGTCCCTGTCAAAACAGGTGCGGGACGCACGATGCAGAGGCCCAAAACGTGTGAAGAATCCGACCCAGGGGACGAACCCGGACTCACCACAGCAGTCTAACCAGTCTACCGCTTCGCAGGCTCCAACACCACACTACTCGGAGAGCAACTGCCTGAACTCCCCCGACTCCTGAAACATCAACCAGGGCATCCAAGTGGACCTGTAACTCTCATCCCTATCATTTAAGGCAAGGGTTAGATCCTCCATCTCGCTGATATGTAGCACTTCCCTGACCCAGTCCTTCACAGATGGGGGGTTCTTTTGCTTCCAAAACCTGGGGATCACTAATTTAGCTGCATTTATCAAATTAACCTGTAAGGATCTTTTGTATTTCCCCACAGAATGAGCCGTCAGGTGCAGCAAGGTCCGTGCCGGGTCGCGGGCCTCCAGGGTCGGGTCTCCCACTATCCTTGAAATTAATGCTAGAACTTCTCCTCAGTATTTCTCAATCCTTGGACATGACCACAAGATATGGAACAGTGTACCCCGCTCAGCTCCACACCTCCAACACTGCAGATCTATCTCAGCCGACATTTTATTGAGCCTATCCGGGGTATAATGCCATCGGGTCAGGATTTTGTAGTTTAATTTTTGCACCCTGGTAGCTATTGAGGATTTATGAGCCAATTATGCTATTTTCGCCCTCTGTTCCTCTCCAATCTCCCTCCCCAGGTCTATTTCCCACTCCCTCCAGAAGGACGGGGGGTCAGCACTCCCCTCCATCAGTATGGAGTATAGCCTGGAGGTCAAGTGGTATGCTACCCAAGCAGAGTTTTTCCAGCTCAGTGTGCCCTCTACACTTGTCCCGCCTGTAGCCCTGTCTGGACATAGAGAACTGTATTCGCAATAGGGTCCAAGGGTCCAGACCTGCATTCTGCCATACACTCCTCAAGTCCAGTAAAGGCGTCCACCCCTCTTCCGTCAACAGGCTCTCGCATCTCAATTGGGTAAGCCTACCCCATTCCCTAAGATCTGTTCTGGAGTGCCCCGGGACCAGCAGGGGGTTGTCCAAGATAGGGACTAGGGGAGAAGGCCAGGGAGAGATTCCCGGGTATGACCTATATTTTTGCGTAGTTGTTGCGACGGTCGGGTGCCCGGTTAACTCCGGAGGCAGCCCATCCTTGTTCCACATCACTGCCACCAAAGAAATGGGAGCCGCATCCTGCTCTAATTGAACCCACCGTTTTGAATCCCCGCAGGCCTCCCACTCACAAAATCTCTGGAGATGCGTAGCGGCCCAATACAACTTAACATCCGGTAAGGCCATACCTCCCCTACTTTTGGGTCTACTTAACAGTGACGCCCTGAGTCTAGCCCTCTTCTTGTTCCACACGAACCTCAGGAAGGACCAGTTGAGGTCGGTGAAGAAACTCATGGGGATGTGTACCGGGAGAGTCTGGAATAGATATAGCAGTTTGGGCAATATTGACATCTTAATTATGTTAGCCCGACCCATCCACTAAAATGTGGGGAGATCCCACCTATCTTAGTCCGCCTGGATCCTCCGCAACAGTGAGATATAGTTTAGGGTGAATATGTTGTGCAGTGAGCTTGGCAACCGAGTTCCAGACATTCAAAGCTTCAGACTTGTCAAAGTTGATTTTTAGAAAAGACAGTCTCCCGTATATCTCGAACTCTCGCATGAGAACTGGAATGGTCACAGTGGGGTTGGCTATAAAGAACAGCAGATCATATGCGTAAGCCGCCACCTTGTGGGTGTTCCCTCCAGACTCAAACCCTCGTACATCTACATTATTTCTGATCGTACATAGGAAGGGCTCCAGCGAGAGAGCAAAGAGCAGGGGAGAAAGGGGGCATCCCTGGCGCGTGTCATTACCGATCCAGACCGGGTCAGACAGGTGGCCGTTGACCCCCACTCTAGCCGAAGGTGTGGTGTAGAGAGCTTCAATCATCAACCTCATATTGTCACCCAAGCCTATGTATCTGAGGGACTCTTTCAGGAAAGCCCAATTGACCCTATCGAACGCCTTTTCGGCGTCCGTAGAGAGGAGCATTAGGGGAGTACCGGTGGCCTTAGCTCCATACACAATGTCAATGGCCCTTATCACATTGTCTCTAGCTTCTCAATGCATAACAAATCCGGTCTGATCCAGATGAACTAGTTGGGGGATTATGGGGGATAGTCTGGTAGCTATTATTTCCGCATAGAGTTTCACATCCCCGTTAAGCAGCGAAATGGGTCTGTAACTCGTGCAGTACAATGGGTCCTTCCCCGGTTTAGGGATAACCGCAATGTGGGCCTCTAGCTCCCTGCTTGAGAATGTACCAGGGGAGTCTCTATCTAGGATCGAGTTCCAGGCTCTCACCAGGTACCCCCTTGTAGCGATAACCTTTATCGCCGGAGGGCTTCCCCGCCAGAGACGTCCTTTTCCCAGTGGTGAGAGGTGCTGCAGGAATTCCAGAGTCATCCGTGAGGAAAACAGGAACAGCTCTTACAAGGGCTAGTGAATTGTGATATGGCGTTTCCCCCAATAAGAGACGGAACTCAGTATTGAGGGTGAAGATGACCTTGTTTTATTAGTGCCACCCTGGTCCTTATATGCAAGTCTCCATGCAAGGGGATCTCCCGTGTGGACCTGATGGAGAACTGCATGACAAACGCACAGACCAATGGGAGTAGGCCACACAATCCCTCAACTCTGCCGATAACACAATCAGCAACACAATGGCAGTCTGTAACACAATCAACAACACAATGACAGTCTGTAACACAATCAACAACGCAATGACAGTCTGTAACACAATCAACAACACAATGACATTGTCTGGAACATGCTTAAGAAAATGAAAGTAATGAATTTATGTAAAGTCCAAGGGGCAGAAACAGTGCCTTTAAAATCCTATATGCCCAAGTAGGGTCCCATGGGCCGTATAGAAAAAGGAACAGTGGGCATCCAATGAATGACCCGGTGGGCAATTGAATAGTGGTGAAATCCAAAAGGCAGAGAGTCTGTCACAATGCCCCCTTTTTGTGGAACACCCGGCAGACCCGGATTGACCCTGTTCGGGTTAACGTGGAGCTGTCCGGACTCTTGGGCAGAGTTCTGTTTGTCGGGATAATCCATCTGCATTACCATTTTGTCTACCAGGCCTGTATTGGATTGTAAAATTATATGGCTGCAGGGCCAAGCTCCATCGCAATAGTCATCCATTGTCCCCTGCGACCCGGTTCAGCCATACCAAGGGATTGTGGTCTGTGATCAAGGTGAATTCACGCCCATACAAATATGGAGTACGTTTTTTCAAAGCCCATACCAACGCCAAACATTCTTTTTCCACGGCCGCATAGCTCACTTCCCGAGGTGACAGTTTCCTACTGATATACGCAACAGGGTGCTCCCCTCCATCTTCTCCCACTTGACTTAGAACTGCTCCCAGTCCGAACATGGAGGCATCTGTGTGCACAATGAAACATTTGTTAGCGACTGGGGCAGCCAAGACAGGCGCATTCACTAAGGCAGTCTTTAGCACTTGAAAGGCCTTTTCACAGTCGGGAGACCACAGGACTTGTCTGGGTAGGTTATTTTTCGTCAAGTCAGTCAAGGATCTGGCCACTGCACTATAGTCTGGGACAAACCGCCTGTAGTACCCTGCGGTCCCCAGGAAGGCCAGTACTTGGGTCTTAGTACGCGGTGTGGGCCAGTTAGCAACTGCTTCGATCTTGGCAGGCTCTGGTCTCTGTTTCCCACACCCCACCCGATGTCCCAAATACTGGACTTCTGCCATACCCACATGGCACTTATCTGGTTTCAGTGTCAGGCCGGCGGCCTGAATCGGATCTAACACTGTCCCTACATGCCTTAAGTGTTCTTCCCTAGAGTCACTGTAGATCGCAATATCATCCAGGTATGCACAGGCAAATTCCCGGAGGCCATCAAGAAGTCTATCCACCAAGCGTTGGAACGTGGCTGGGGCCCAAATGGCACGAACTTAAACTGGTACAAGCCAAATGGGGTGACAAAAGCTGACTTGGGGATAGCCTCTTCAGCCAAGGGAATCTGCCAGTACCCCTTGCAGAGGTCGATGGTGGTCAGATAGCGACCCCTGGCTATACGGTCTAGTAGTTCGTCTACTCGGGGCATGGGGTAAGCATCGGTCACTGTTTTATCATTTAACCACCGATAGTCCATGCAGAATCGGGTAGTCCCATCTTTTTTCGGGACTAGGACTACTGGAGATGGCTCAATGACGCCTAACCTCAACATTTCCTGTATCTCCCCTCTCATCCCTTCACGGACCGCTTCGGGTATCCGGTAGGGGGGCTGTCTAAGGGGACTTTACCCAGGGGTTTCTACCTTGTGGGTGGTGAGAAAGGTACAACCTGGTTCTTGTGAAAATGTTTGCCGTTTACTCGCTAGTAAGTGGAGCATCTGTTCCCCTTTCAGTGGGAGTTAGCTGGTCCCCTAACTGGACTTGGTGGATGGGGTCACTCTGGGGTTGTCTATCTAAAAGTAAAAGGTAAATTGTCTTGGTCGTCAGTAGCTGGGGCACATACAGCTGCTACGTCCTCCAGCCTCTCCTGATATTCTTTTAACCACCTTATCCTCTCATCTTTACAGCTAGCGATGACATACGTGGTGTCACATAGCTGCTCTACTACCTTATAGGGACCTAGCCACGCTGCCTGTCTTGATGGGTTTCAAGACTAACACCTTCTGTCCTATCTGGAATGTACGCTGACGGGCACTCCTATCATACCATACTTTCTGTCGTCCCTGGGCCGCCTGGAGGTTCTCCTTTGCCATCTGGGCTAATTGCTCCATGTGGTCCCGAAGCTCTACCATGTATGATACGATGGGAGTCCCTTCCCTCTCGGTCTCTCCCTCCCAGTGCTCACGAATGAGATCTAGGGGGCCTCGTACCCTCCTCCCATATAATAGTTCAAAGGGAGAGAACCCAGTGGATTCCTGTGGCACCTCTCGGTATGCAAATAGGAGGTGAGGTAGGAATCTCTCCCACTCCCTGTAGGTGTCTGTGAACGTCTTCAACATTTGCTTTAGGGTCCCGTTAAAGCACTCACAGAGACCATTGGTCTGGGGGTGATAGGGGGAGCTGAACAAGGGCTTAATATCACAGGCCTCCCATAATTGGCGGGTTAGGTCTGCGGTAAACTGAGTCCCTTGGTCAGATATGATTTCTTTTGGGAAACCTACTCTGGTTAATATCCCGACTAGGGCACTGGCAACAGTATCTGCCTGAATATTTGAGAGGGCTACGGCTTCCGGGTATCGGGTGGCATAGTCCACCACTGTAAGTATGTACTGCTTACCAGACTGGTTGCTTGAGGGGTCCTATTAGGTCAACTGCTATCCGGCTAAATGGCTCCCCAATAACTGGCATAGACAGTAGTTGAGCTTTAGGGTGGTCTCCCCTCTTCCCTACTCTTTGACATATATCACAGGTCCTACAGTAGTGTCGCACATCCTTGGAAACTCCCGGCCAGAAAAAGTGCTGGTTTATTCTGCCTGTTGTGCGAGATACCCCCAGGTGTCCTGCTAGTGGGATATCGTGTCCGATTCCCAGAAGCGGCAGCTGGTATTTTTGGGGCACTACCAGCTGGCGTTTCTGCGATGGGACAGTCCCATGGCTGCGGGTGACCGAAACCCTATATAGCTTACCCTGCTCCCACATGAATTTCTCTCCTTCTAACCCTCTCTCCCCCGTCTTAGTCCTATCCCTGTAATTCAAGAAGTTTGTATTGCTATAATCTCAGCAAAGTACAGCAGTGGAAGTGAGTCAACGTTTCGGGGTGCGCTGGGGCCCCCTTCATCAGGACCCACCGCACGTACAAGAGAAGAGGTGGGTGGGTGGGTCCTGATGAAGGGGGCCCCAGTGCACCCCGAAACGTTGACTCGCTTCCACTGCTGTACTTTGCTGAGATTATAGCAATACAAACTTCTTGATGAACACTTTTGGAGTGCTGGTTCTTCACATTTGGATCGTTACTTGCGGCGCCTCCGCGAACCGTGCACCCACACAATATACATAGGGTAAGAGTGCGGCTGTATTTGGATTTATTTGCTATCCCTGTACTTGGCGAGTGAGGGATCTAGCTTAGTCTCTAACCCAAACTCCTCTGGGTTGTCCCAGGCTACCGTCTCAGTTAGATTGTCAGTGTGTCTTACCTGGGTCTCCCCGACCAGTGGACTGGAGTCGGCAGCTCGGGCTTGAGCCTGGGTTGTAACAGGGTTGATGCTGGCTGGCCCAGGGGTAGCGTAGGCAGAAGTCATTGGTCCTAGATCATTTCCCAATAGTACTTCTGCTGGTAAGTTGTCCATAAGTCCCACATGTACTCTGCCGGATCCAGCGCCCCAGTCAAGATGTACTCGGGCAGTGGGGAGTCGAAACACAGTTCCTCCCGCAACCCTTACTGCAACGGTGTGTCCGGTGCGGTCTTGGTTCTTGACCAAATGAGGTTGGAGCAAGGTAAGTGTGGCTCCGGTGTCGCGTAATCCTTGTGCGGTGCGCCCATTGACTCATACCTCCTGGCGATGGTGCTGTTGGTTGTCTTGGATGGCCGCTTGTATGGGATCAGCTTCATACAGTACCCCCAGATACTCTTCCGAACTGCTCTCAGCTTCCAAACAGTGTGCCGCAGGAGTACGGGAGGTGGAAGGTTGTGTTTGCCTCCACGTGTTCCGGGGAGGCTCTAGGGCGCAATCCCTGCGATAATGCCCCCATTGTTTGCAACAATGGCACTGAAATGTGGAGAGGTTCGGTTGCTGCGCTGGCCTATGTGGCCCAGAGTAACGAGTTGGCGCTGAAGCCACAGGTGCTTGAAATTTGATGGGAGGTGGTGGTTTTGGAGCGGACTGTTCTGTCCGGTGGGCATCGGTGTACTCGTCGGCTAGACGAGCAGCCTCAGGTAGCGTTAGAGGCCTCCGGTCACGTACCCACTCTCTTAGCTCTGGTCGCAGGGCATTGAGAAAATGTTCTAGTAAAAACAACTGTAGTATATCCTCAGCGGTCGTGGCTTGGCATCCAGTGACCCAGTGTGATGCTGTACGATGGAGGCGACATGCCCACTCCACGTAAGAATCCCCTCCCTTCTTTTGGGATTCCCAAAATCGTCGCCTGTAGGCTTCCGGGGTGACATCGTACCGGGCTAACAAAGCCTCCTTTACCAGATGGTAGTGTGGTAAGTCCACACCAGGGATGGCCCGGAAAGCATCGGAAGCTTTCCCAGATAGTTTCCCTGATACTATGGTGACCCATTCCTCCGTGGGTACCCGGTGTAAAGCGCACTGCCGTTCAAAATCGGCCAAAAATCCGTCAATCTCGCCGTCACTTTCCTGGAAGGACTTAAATGCTGCAAATGGAATCTTTCTCCCCCCAGTGAAACTGAGGCTCGGAGACACAGGGGCGCTGAGAGGCTGCTGGGTTGCGAGTCACCGATCTTCTCTTCGCTTACTGGCCTCTGCCTCCGCTGCGGCGAAGACTCGGTCGATCAGTTCCTGTGATGGATTCGGGCCATAGACCGACAATCTGTTCCGAACCGCTTGAACGAGAGCAGCATCTTCATCGGTCTCTATATTGGTTTCGGTCCTCACTGCTGCACGATCCATTTCGATCAGCTCGTCTATCAGTTCCTGACGTGGGTGGTTGCTAGCTGACCTTCCCCGGCTCTCGAGTAGATCCTTCAGGGTCAGCCTTTTCAACGTGTCATACTGACTCTCCATCAGGGTAGCACTCTCTCTGGGTAGAAAGGACTATCCCACCGCTTGCCACCAATTGTAGCGATAACCTTTATCGCCGGAGGGCTTCCCCGCCAGAGACTTCCTTTTCCCAATGGTGAGAGGTGCTGCAGGAATTCCAGAGTCATCCGTGAGGAAAACAGGAACAGCTCTTACAAGGGCTAGTGAATTGCGATATGGTGTTTCCCCCAATAAGAGACGGAACTCAGTATTGAGGGTGAAGATGACCTTGTTTTATTAGTGCCACCCTGGGCCTTATATGCAAGTCTCCATGCAAGGGGACCTCCCCTGTGGACCTGATGGAGAACTGCATGACAAACGCACAGACCAATGGGAGCAGGCCACACAATCCCTCAACTCTGCCGGTAACACAATCAGCAACACAATAGCAGTCTGTAACACAATCAACAACACCATAACACTCTGTAACACAATCAACAACACAATGACATTGTCTGGAACATGCTTAAGAAAATGAAAGTAATGAATTTATGTAAAGTCCAAGGGGCAGAAACATTGCCTTTAAAATCCAATATGCCCAAGTAGGGTCCCATGGGGCGTATAGAAAAAGGAACAGTGGGCATCCAATGAATGACCCGGTGGGCAATTGAATAGTGGTGAAATCCAAAAGGCAGAGAGTCTGTCACACCCCCCAACTGTGGCAAGAGAGCTCTATAATATTTAATCGAGAGCCCGTCCGGGCCAAGCGCTTTTCCCGCCGGCGTGAGTTTCAATGCCTTGTCAAGCTCGTCTAAACTAATCGGGGCCTCCAATAAGTCCGCACTTTCCCTCGGTATCCTTGGCATCCTTGAATCTATTAGATACTGCCTAATTCTCTCCCCTTGTGTCGGGCCAGAGGCGTGACCCCCAGACAAGCCATATAGGCCAGTATAGTATCGTCTGAACACATTAGCTCTCCGAGGTGTGATGCGTCCCCTGGGCTTCGTCCACAATTTTAGCAACAAAATTCTGGGCCTGCTGCTGCTTAAGGGCTCTTGCAAGAAGGGCACTACTTTTATTACCAAATTCATAGTAACGTCTTTTGCATTTCCTTATGACATGTTTCGCTGACGTAGCAGGGCATTGAGGGCCTCTCTGGCCTGCGTTAGCTCACCGAGAACCCTCGCTGCCTCCGACTGCTTATGGGACAACTCCAAGGCACTGACCCTCTCCGTCAGCCTCACCAGCGTAGCCGTACCCTCCTTCTCAACTGAGTGATCAATATTCCCCGGATGACGATTTTATGCGCCTCCCAGAGGGTCTAGGGTGAGACCTCTCCATTATCGTTGTCTCTAAAGTAGGAAGCCACCCCTTCCCTCACGGCCCGCAGTGAAACCGGGTCTTGCAAAAGGGACTCATTCAGTCTCCACGTGAAGGGGGGCGGGGGCCTCGCCAGAAGATCTATATCTAAATAAATGGGGGCGTGATCTGAGAAAGATGTCGGGTAGATACCATCACCTGAGACCAGTCCGAGCAAGCTGTGCGACACATAGAGGTAGTCAAGCCTGGAGTAAGTCCTATGGACCCTTGAATAATAAGTATAGTCCCTATCGGCAGGATTTCTGATACGCCACCAGCTGCAAGTCATGGAGTCTTTTTTTTAGAGATCTCAAGGCCATGTGGGTGACCGCTGATTTACCCGCTGAGGAGTCCACTAGGGACTCTAGGGTCAAGTTAAAGTCTCCTCCCTTAATCAGCTCCCCCTCTGCGTACGTTTCAACTTTGTCTATTACCTGCTTAAGAAAGCGTACTTGTCCCTGGTTGGGGGCATATATTGAGATTAGAGTGTACTTTTTTTGTCCAATGAGGCCCTTGACCATGACTATCCTACCCGATTCATCGGTCCAACTTTCCAGCAGGGAAAAGGGGACGTCTCTCGCGATTAAGATTGCTATCTCTTTCTTTTTGGCATCCACAGCGCAGCTGGTGAAGGGATATTACTTTTTTAAAGTGCGTTTCCTGCAAAAAGACTATTTTAGCTTTATACCTTTTCAATTCCCGCCACAGGATTGTACGCTTTTCTGGGGAGTTCAGACCCCTCACGTTCAGTGATAGCACCTTCAAGGTACCCATCGGGTATGACCAGCCAGGGGGAGAGGAGCGCCCAGGAGTAAGACTACACTATCGGTTGCACAACTAGACTCTCGCAGTCCCCCCAGCAGAGGGAAGGTGAAGGTGGGGGAGGGGCAGGCGCTGATTGGGGGGGCGAAGGGAGGGGGAGTCAAGGGGATGATAAAACTAAGGGGAAGGGGCAACACACACAAAAACCAAACGTTGTTTAACAACAAAGAGATGAAAGAAGACTGGGGCGATAGCCAGTCCACCGGAGGTCAGGAGACACTGACCCCGGAACGGGTGCTATTTAAAAGCAACGAAGGGGTGCTTCCCTGTCCCCACAAAGAATGGGGAGGCAGGGTGACCTCCTTCACTTTCCCATCTGGGGAGACCTAGGTCTAACCCAGAGGGGTGCACCATAATATCAGGGTGGACGCGGAGGACCTGGTGGGTGTGAACAAGGAGAGCGTCACACCGAGCTCACCTGTAAGTTAAATACGTTCACTCTAGGGCATAAGCAAATGGATGAAGGTAGAGGGCGAGGGGGGCCAATATATGGCAATGGGCGCATTTGCAAAATGAGTGGGGGGGGGGGGGGGAGTCAGCGTCACCCCCCCAAGTGGCTCCTCCGGGAGGTCCCAGGTTCGTCGCCTGTCTTGGGGGATGCACAACTGGCGGGGGGCAGCCCGGGAACCTGAGGCAAGCAAAGCATGAATCCCATATAAAACATTTAAGTTCAACATAATACTGCATGAAATATTACTAAAGAGGTTTCCGCAATCAACTGCTGTCGGATATCAGCATATAAAAAATAACTTTGTTTAACACGATGCATTTCAACAATACGAGCCGCTACTCCTCTCTGGTACTCCCTCAGCCGGGAGGGCTGTCAGAGGGGGTCAAGAAGGCTAGGTGAAGAAAGGCCAGGGAGGCAAAGTCCCATACAACCAGGACCCATCCCCCATTTCCTCATATTTTATCTTCTTCGGCCTCTCGCACCCCCTCCTCCTCTGCGAGGGCCATCTCTCGCCCGCCGAGGTAGCTGGCCCCCGTGGATCGACAGGTCCGGGACCGTCCAGTCGGGGATGTCCATCGAGCCTGTCTCAAGGAAGCGGAACAGGTCAGGAAGCTGGCTTGGTGCTTTCAAAGCGAAGAGCTGGAAAGGATGGCCCCAAAGGTAAGTCGCCCCCCGTTCCTGTATGGTCTCCAGAAGGGGCTTCAGGAGTTTCCTCATCTGCAGAGTTCTCCGTGATAGATCCTGGAGAATAATGATCTGCGACCCCTGGAATGCAATTGGCCCCTTGTCCCATGCCCGCCGAGTAATCTCCTCCTTGACTTTAAAGTAATGGACCCTGCATATTACGTCTCGGGGTCTATCTCTCTCCGAAGGTCGAGGTCCGAGCGCCCAATGCACACGGTCCAGTTCGATGTGATTGGAGGCCGGCAAATTGAGTAGCTCGTTGAAGATGGATGTCACCGGGGATGTCAGGTTGCGGGACTCCACCGATTCAGGCAACCCTGCGCAGTCGGAGATTATTTCTGCGGTTGCGGTTCTCGATGTCATCATGCACGAGGACAAGATCAGACAGGTGGCGTCTTCCCTCTCTCTGTTGTTGTTCCAGAGCCGCCACACGGGACTCCAGCGAGCTGTGCAAACTTTCCACTCTGTCCATTCTCTGCGTAACCTCGGTAACAGCCCCCTGCAAGGAGGCCAGCTCCTTCTTGATGGTACCTTCCATTCTGGATACATATCCATCGAAGTCACCGCGTGTCGGAAGGCCACGCAGGGCCTCATTGATGTTAACCTTAACCGCCTCTTCCACAATCCGGGACAGGGTGTCTGGCTGCTGAAGTGATGTACAGGCGGGGGAGAAGACCCCGACGACCGGGCACCAACAAGGGAATCCACGTCTGAACGACCCTCTCCTGGGTCCTGGAGGGACTGAGGGGGGATCTGAGGTATAATAGCGTAATCCCCCTGCATGGGATTTTGTTCCTCCCATCTGCGGGGCGACGGCCCATCCACTGGCCCAGCCAGTGCACTCACCTCACCCCTCAGCGCCATCCCGTCAAGAGGCTGCCAGGATTGGGTGGGGCTGGTCAGCGGTGGTGGGGTAGGTGGCAGGCTGATCGGGCCGGGTGAGAAGCCGGGGGTCCCGGACACAGACCACGGCGGCTCCACCTCTCTCAGCAGCACTGGGCTCATTGCTGCAGGATGCAGGGGTGAGTCCGGACTGGTCGACCCATCCCCCCTCTGCTGCATCATTTCTGCTCCATCCAGCGGCTAGAGGGCACCACCACAACGCCGCTGTGTCATTTCCTGCGGTCCTCTTCCACCCCCCAGACAAAACGCCCCCGGGCTATGGCAGTCAGGTGTCAGGGCCAGAGTGGAGTGGGGGGGTCGGGGTCCAGGGGGGGAGCCACCAACCTCTGAGCCGCCGGGTGTTCCGCCAGTCTGGCCCGCGGCACCGTCCGCCTCCGCATGCACCTGCGCCGTTGCTGTGAGGCGCCTCCCACCGCCCAGGCCTCCGGCAGCACAGCTCACCAAGGCGCCTCCTCTGTGCTGCGCAGAGCGGGACCCTTCCTCATTGGCCGATGCAGCTGCCCGCGAGGTCAGGAGGGCAGACCCGTCTCGCCCGGGGTCCAGAGAGGAGGCCGCCATCTCCCCCCTCCTTGCGTCCGGCGCAGCCATCTTGGATACAGCTCCTCGTGCAGGCTCCGTGCCCTGCGGCTGGAAAAAGGTAGGATGGGGCGCTCTCGCGTATTCCTGGATCTACCCCTCGCCTTCACCCTCCTGGGCATCTGTGTAATTGGGCTCTGCTGGCTCGCCCTAGTGTTTTAAGGGTCGGTGTTCTCGGAGCTCTCCTCCGATGCGACTATAGAGCTCCATGTCAAGCCACGCCCCCGGAAATAGAGATATTCTGATAATGGACCCAAAAGGACTGATAATCTAGCAGTACAGCTATGTCTGGCTATACACCAGATGCAATTGCTACAGAAAATTTGCACACAAAGCATTGGGTTACAGTGGAAGTCCAATTTTAAACTAAGGTCACCCACCCCTGGGCCCCAAGTGACTTGGGCAAGGGGAGCCCATAGAGCCCCACCCACCTCCATATGCATGCCATTCTGTACTGTTGGTAATGCAAAGACAGGAGTGGTAAGCAGGAATAGGGAAGGGACTATATGCCTTCCATAGGGGTATTAGATAATCCCAGGGTACAGGGGATCTCCTGCCCTCATCTTAGCCACAGCACAGGAACAGCTTCCCCCAAGGGGATCTTGCAGCCCCATCCTAAAAATCCTGACCCCCTTCCTATTAGTTCCATGTAGCGCTCTCATTTCCTCGGCCCATTCTTCCCCTCTTCTACTTGCTGTGCTTCACCTCAATGCAGGTGAGTAGTGCTGCATGCCAAGGGTTTCCTGTTACTGTTAGGGTGCACCTCTGCACTGCAGGGGTTAATGGACCTTCAATCCGTTTTTGACAGCCCTCTTTTCTGTTATCCCCTTTACCTCAATGTGTTGGTCCCCACCTCACCTGATGGGTTCTCCCCATAGCCCTCCTCTCCTTCCCAGTCAACACCAGACCTCTCTGCACCCCTCCAGCCTCACTGCCAACCATACACGTAGCCACATGCAAGATGTGTAGGCAGAAGGTGAAGTGTGGCCAGGGTCCCAATGTTGGCACCACAGCCAGCATCAACATATGCAGCATCACCATAAAGCGACCTGGGAGAACTGAGGCTCCAAAGTAGTGGTCCAGCCTGCTGGATCACCAAGTGGCACACGGGTCCCTATCTCAGCCAGTCAAGGCTCCACCACCTCAGCCGAAGCTGTGTGTCATACCCATACTCTGTCGCTCCAGATGTTCCTGCTCCTCCTACTCAGAGTCAGTCATTCCACCAGCAATCCATTCCCGAAGCCATGTCCAAGAGACAACAGTATGCTTCCACTCATCCAACGGCGCAGAAGCTAAATGTGCTCCTGTCCAAGTTGCTGGTGCTGCAGTCCCCCTCTTTTCAAGTGGTGAACTCTGCACCTTTCAGAGAACTGATGACTTGTGCCGAGCTGAGGTGGAGAGTCCCAAGCCGTCATTTCTTTGCGAAGAAGGCAGTACCAGCCCTGCACAAATTTGTTGAGCAGAAGGTGGGCCAGTCCTTGAGCCTGTCGGTGTGTACCAAAGTGCGCAGCAGCACCGATGTGTGGAGCTGTAACTACAGTCAGCAACAATACATTTCCTTTATGGCCCACAGGGTGAATATGGTTCCTGCACAGCCACAACAACAACTTGGACAGGTCACGCCACTTCCGCCTCCACGCTCTTAGACCATTGTGCTTGTGACAGTGTGCATCTCTGCCTCCTCCTCTACCGTCACCTTAGTGCCCACTACATGGACAAGTCTCACGCTGTTCTTCACATGGTTTGCCTTGGCGAATGGGGTCACACAGGGGAGGAACTGCTAAAATTAATGAATCAAGAAATCAAATCATGGCTTACTCCACTCAAACTGCAAATGGGAACCATGGTGACGGACATTGGGACAATGGGACAATGGGAAAAACATCTTGTCTGCGATGCGACAAGGAAGTCTGAGCCATGCGCCCTGTATGGTACACGTGTTCAATATAGTTGTCAAAGTCTTCCCCCCACTATATGGGCACTATATGGTCTCATCATATTGCTGCAAACTCCAGGGTGTGTCATTCAGGCAATATATGGTCTCCTCTTGCTGCTGCCAACTCCAGGGTGTGTCATTCAGCCACTATATGCTGCCGCCACCTCCAGGTTGTGTCATTTAGCCACTATATTCTGCTGCCAACTCCACACTGTGTCATTCAGCCACTGTATGGTCTCCTGCATTTAGCAAGGCTAAATGTTCTACAACCCTACTGAGTTCTCGGTAGGCCAGAAATAGCTATTTTTAATAGCAATTTGCCATAAATCAATTGGGATCGAAACTATTTTTGGGGGGAAATTCGGTGAATCGGCCAAATCAATTTTTTTAAAAATGTGCTCTTAATTAATTGCCACACTTCTGAACCTGTAATCTTCTAGCACACCTAACTTGGACAATGCTTTACCATTCCAACTTGTATTTCTGTTGTACAGAACGGAGGGTTGAGCATCAGAAAACAATCTACACCAATAAAAGACCAAAAAAACATAGTAAGATAGGTGAAAGTGGAGGGCTCTTGAACTCCCTTGAATACCTGAAGGTAGCATCAAAGGAGATGGTGCAGACTTGAGGACCTGGAGAAGGAATTGGATGTAGTAAGTTGGTTCAGTTTAATCACCGTATCCAGTGGCAGGTCTTGATTGTGTCTTCCATCCTCGGCCACCCTCCAGTACAGGAAGTTCTGGTGGGGTAAAAAAACAGCACCAGTCAAATATTCATGTTATTCTGCTCCAGGAAGTCTAAATCATTTAGTGTTTTTTTATTTTATTTTTCCTTAAAATCAAATATGCACTAGCACATTATTTTGCTTCATTATGCTTCACATGGATCATAAAGGATTATTTGACTATAAATACAAATTTCTGTTTTCTGTGTTTACAACCATTGCTGGTACTAAATACATTCATGTAATATACTAAAGCGGACCAAAAGTCAAAAAAAGAACGTTTAGTAAATTGTTCCCCTAAATCCCCCCTATGTCAGAAACTTTTTGAGAGGGCTGAACTCCATGCAGATGTTCTGGAATAAAGGGGTGATTATTTGCTGCAGAACTGCATGGGAGTGGGCATCTTTTAACACATATAAGCATGAGGGGAGAGCTGTGCCAGCAGCAGTCCACACCGAACTTATAAAATGTTACATTTCTTCAGCCGTAGAGCAAAGCAATGAGTCATTACAGCTGATGGCTTTTTACTAGAAATAAAGGAGAGTTGCACTGATATGCAAGGAAGTAATTTTGACTTTGGGATTGGGTTTTTCGCAAGCTGGACTTATGTATGTGCCAAGATGTCCACTCCCATTCAGTTATGCAGAATAGAATTTCCCTGCTATACCATAATATCTGCATGGAGTTAAGCCCTCTCAAAAAGTTTCTGATTGCCAGAGAGGGACCTTAGGAGTGCAATTTACTGAACTTGCTATTTTGGTCCATTTTAAACGATACTGCATTTCATTTGTATTTCTATAAATGATTCTTTAACTATAAAGAGAATAAAAAAACAATTGTAAACTTTAGCCTAAGTAATTACATCCTTCTAAATGAGAACAGCAAATACTGTATATGTGATTTGAATATTGATAGCACTTCTCTGTTCTTTTTAGACAATACTGGAATTCTGACAATAATTTATTCCTTGCCAATCAACAAATAAGGAAGAGGACAAACTCTGCCTTAAGCATCATTCTGTGTGTATATAAGTCAATGTTGCATGTGATACTAATCAAAAAGTTCTTCTGTACTTAATAGTTTCACACACAACTCATCTCATCATGAAGATTGCAGTCTTCTTTCTCATTGTGGGTCTTTTCACCTTTTTCGGTAAGCATTTCTTTATCTTGTCCCAAATATTTTACTACTTAACCTATATATTTAATAATATATTAGTAACAAAAAATATAGTAGTATACTACTGTAATTTCTTCAATTTTTGACATCCTTCTTTATATAGCTATAGCAGTTTACAGAATAGGGTTGATTTGTAATTTTTTTGTGTGAAAATTTCCATTGTCGTCCATTTTCCCCCTCGTCTGATTCAGCAGAGCCATTTTTGTGTGAATTGTTTACATTTCTGCATGATTTTTCGTTTGGTAGCAAACCAAAAAAACTTCAAGAAAGGGGCTCTGAATCAACCCTAATGTAGGTCTTTCAGCGCCTGCTCTCTTGCAGATGGAGGGGCTTAGAAAATAGGGTCTTGCACAGCTGCATAAGCAAAGTTTAGCTGATGTGAAGTTGAATTTAGTTTTAACCCTTGAACTGCCAAGCACGTAACACCTATGTGCTGGCTTTCACATGCTTGACTTCCCCCCCTGCTCACCTGACCCCTCTATAGGTCCGGTCAGGTCTCCTCTTTAATTTGGTGCCATCCGATCCCCCCCTCTCCCTCACTTTCTGGGTCGCAGCTGCTAGCCCCGTCACTGGTCTATGACGTCACCCCCTATGACGATCAGTCGTGCTGGGTGATCGGAGGAGAGAGGTTGGAGGGGGTAGTGATCCCTCACCCCCAGCCTCCCTCCACCGAGCACCCGTGTGTTTATTTTTACATTAAACCATTTGTGAACTGGTAAGAGATCCATGAGATCCCTATACCAGTTCACAAGGCTGGGGGCTGGCAAGTCACCTGCGGCTAGCGGGTGACTTGCCATTAACCCCCGGCTTCCCGATTACCTGCCTCCCCAAAACCTAGGGGGGGCAGAAGGGCCTGACCCTGGGCTATGTGGGCTTGTAGCCGGCAGGGTGGAGGGCCACCAAAGCTGGCCTCTGCGCCCTGTTCTACAAGCCCTGCATAGCTGGCCCTGGGTAGGGGGGACCCCATGTCATTTTTTGGGGAGATTTTTAAGGGTTTTTAACCCTTAAAATTCCACCAAAAATAGGGACCCTATGTTGTTGTTTTTTTAATTAACCCCTTAATTTCTGTCACCCAGCAGCTCTAAAAAGCTTCCAGCAGCAGCAGAAGAGTAGAAGCCAGAGTGATTGGTGAGGAAAGGAGAGGAATGAGAGGAAAGTATTAAAAAAAAAAGAGAATAAAACATTTTCTTCTTGGTGTGTGTTTTTTTTACATTTAACCCATTGTGAACTGGTAAGGAGTCCATGAGACCCCTATACCAGTTCACAAGGCTTAGGTGCTGGCAAGTTACCTGCGGATAGCGGGTGACTTACTATTAACCCCCAGCCCCCCTATTACCTGCCTCCCCAAAGCCCGGGGGAGCAGAAGGGCCCGGGGCAAATTTAGGAGGCGCGAGATTGTAGCCGGCAGCAAAGCTGGTGCTCTACAAGCCCTGCATAGCTGGTCCCTGGCTGGTTATGCTGGGTAGAAGGGATCCCCATGTCATTTTTTGGGGGATTATTAAGGGAAAGGGACCACCATTTTATTTACCCCTTTATAGTGTGAATAGCAGTTATATTTAATTTGTAAATTTTATAAAGCGCTCTTTTCAGTTTGGGGGTCTCCTGGGCAAGAAAGGGGGGGGCTACCGATACATATGTAATATTGCTGTGATCGGGAGAAATGGGGCTTTCTCATGCAATATGGTCTTCTTTAATAAAACAAATGTTTTATTTAAAATAAAGGAGACAATTTCCTAAAAACTATTTTTTATTTTTTTTACGGAAAAATACTTAAAAAACAGTAGAAAAATGACAAACAAGACATTTCATGTTAAAATATAAACTCTGCTGCAATATATATATATAATTTTCCTAGAAATTCCTGCAAAAATCACCGTTAAACATGGCGCAAAATGGTGAAAAATGACCCATCAACAGAGGGTGACAAAACTTCAAATAGGGTTAAAAGTAGCTATGCATGTTGGGTATTGTTCTGTTCGGGGGACCTTGTGCTTTCAAATTTACCTTGTTTGTTCTTATTTGCATATTGATATTTTAGGAAAACATGTTTTTATTCTGCTTCTGCTTTTTTATACATTTTTTTTTAGGGAAACCCTGTGCAACCTAAGAATTCTTCCAGAGATTACTTCCAGAAAGATGAAGCCACTGCAATAAGCTGTGTATGCCTAGAAAGCCTAAAATGTGTACATTCAGGGAATGTATGGTTTGGGGGGGGGATTCCAAATGTAGGGGTTGTTTTGGTAGAAAAATTGCAAGGTGTGCACATGCACATGCTTTATTTTGCGGTGTTTGGCAACTCTTCCCTATGCATGTTGGGTATTGTTCTGTTTTTGGGAAAATGTGGCTTTGATTCTTCTTTTTTATTCTTTTTTAGGAAAAGTCTGTGCAACCAAAGAATTCATTCAGTGATTACATTCCAGAAAACTGCATCCACATCAACAAGCCTGGTACGCCTAGAAAGCTTGAGGTGTGTACTTCCAGAGAATATATAGTTTGTGGGGGTATTTCAAATGTAAAGGGTTGTTTTTCTTAAAAATCCGCAAGGTGCGCATAGCGCATAGCATAATTGTATTTTATCCGAAAATTTCCTAAAGTGCTGTTTCAGTTTTGGGGAGTCTCCTGGGCAGGAAAGGGTGTCTACCTATACATATGTGGTACCGTTGTAACCAGAAGAAATTAGGATTTCACATGCAATAAGATTTTATTGACATACTTACATTTTTTATTACAAAAAAACACTACAAGTTGTAAAAAAATCGATTTTTTTTATTTTTTGCACATATTCTACCCAACAGTATTGAGAATACAATAAAAAAAATGCCAAACCACACAGCTGAATATTGTGTAGCGCAAAATAGTGAAACATGGTCTGGCAACAGAGGGTGACAAAATCTCCAGGTAGGCTGGCACTTAAAGACATAAAAACCACTATGATCAAAATAGAAATATACACTCATTGCGAATTGAACATAAAAATATTTGAATATCTCTCTAATTGAATTCTTTCTTCATATCAGAATTAATATTCTTTTAGATTATTTATAACATTATTATATTAAATCAGTTATCTCATTTTTTCATCTTCATTTTTTTTTCTTCAGAATCAAGCAATGGAGAGGGTTGTCAAATGAAGCCACTAGATGTAAGAAACGATTTACTTGGGACTTGTAACAACCGTTTATTATAGTATTTATTAAAGCCAATGCCCATGTTGCCAGTTGACAAAGCTCAGAGAGCCATACGTTGCAAGGTAAAATCTTGGGATGGGCTATCTCTCCCTCCTGCTGACTTTAACAAACAAGATTCTGAAAAGGCTGCTGAGAGTTACATTGTGTTACATTATTCAAGCCAAACAGCATTCATTTACCTTGTTTGTATTGTAATCAGCTGTGATACTTTATTAAGCAGTCATGAGCCTACTATTGGAATTTAGATAGCTTACAGTGCAATGTGATGTCTGTAACACACTGTGGGATGCAAAGGACTCTAAGGCTGTAAAAATTGTCTCCTCTGTATGTCAAAATGTTCTATTTTTAAAGATTAATCTATGAGGAATATGTGGGTTATTTACATAGTAACATAGTAACACAGTATGTAAGGCTGAATAAAGACTTCAGTCCATCCAGTTCAGCCTGTTTATCTCCTTCCAGTGATCTAATAGCCATAGCTGGAAATGTTATTACATGCCAGGAAGGCATTCAGGCCACTTTTGAACATTTTTACTGTGAGAGACATATAGAGAATTAACTTGGAAAACTCTGCTGTGTTAACCAGGGTCAGTGAATAAACCTGGAAAATCTTCTGCACATGATTTATTTAAGTGAGAGAGTTGAAACTCACCCCCCTTCCTTGGCAACTTACCACATAGATATTCAGGTTCTGGGTTGGGGTCGTAATGATGTGCATCAGACTTACATCTGCTCTCCTAAATTCAAGATCTGGGTTCTGTTTAGGCTAGCATGCTTATATTTCATTGTGAATTCCACTATGTGCTTTAGGCAACTATCTTTTTAAATATGCCCATATCCACCATTACCCATGGACTGTTCCTGAAATGCTATAACCTCAGCACACTACTGTAGTTGACTGGCAGGGAAGCGCTTTGGGGGGCTGGGCTTAGTGCTCATGTGCTGGCCATGAACTAGCCAGGACAAGTAAATTCCTGTGTCAATGTTTGCCCCCCCCCCATTGGCCAGGTTTAAAGGTTTAAATAAATGATACAAATACATACATCAAATTGGGTTTCTAGAGATGTTCATATTGTAACCTTTTTCTCCACAATGTGAGTGAAGGGGCAGAGAGGTGAGACCACCTGACCTCATGGGTACATAGAGTTTTTCTCTCGTGTCATCTAATTTATCTGGAGAATTGAAGTTAAACTGTACAGGTACGTGTGTAGGGTAATACAGTAGGGAGGGTTGTGCAGGAGTAGGCCAGTTCTATTTTAGTCTCTCTGAGGTTTTCTAAACCACAAATTGTATAATGTCTTAACAAATGCAATTACAGTATATTAGCTTTTTTTTATGACATTGGTCATTTCATTTCAGAAATCCAAAATTGTGTATCATGTTCGCTGCATGAAAGAACTTGCAGAAAAGCTTGAGACCCTAAAGGTATAAACTATCATTACTGTAAAATAAAACTGATAAAGTATTTCAATGGTAGTAATCTATTTTTGTTACTATCACCGGAAAGTACATCCCAACTAAGATGAATAGAAGAACAATTTATCAGAAAACTGAGATTTGATAGACTTTCTTAGTATACAATAAAGTGTAAAACAATATCTTCTGCTTCTCCTTTTTTTCGTTCAAACCCCCTGCACTTATGCACCTCTGTTCTAAAGGGGTGGTCCAGCATATTTTTTTTTAGTAAAGTATTTTAATTTAGCAGCTGATGGGGCATTATAGACTGAAGTTTGGCTTTAAATAGACGAGGAATATTGTTTTTCACTTTACGCTGTGCTGAGTGAGAAAAGTTCTCGCTGCCCTTCAAATCTAACAGGCTGATTCATCACTAACGCCAGGTAGTGACAGATGAGCGTCTGTAGCAGGCATTTCAGAGCGCCCGCTAGTAGTCGCTGTGCTCGGCCGTGGGTCGCTATTTCATAGCGACTCAGTCGCTGTTCAGCAATGATGAATACATTGTGAGGAGTCGCTTTTTGACCAGTACAGCGCTGTATGGGAGCGCATGTTAGCGACTGGTCAGTGTGACTGACTCACAACATATTCATTAAAAAAACATCCTCACAAAACTCCAGCATGTATCCACCAGTAACAAAGCGAAAACATATGGAATATGGAAAAAAAAACTCTGCTTAAAGAGAAGAAAAGGATAGTCCATTGAAATGTATTGGAGAGCGACAGGTAGCGAGAGGTAATACCTTGTGTTGTGCAAGGCTGATTGCCGGCGCTGTTCGCTGAGGCTGGGATAATGATGAATCAGACGCTACATGGCGTTATCCCAGTCGCTCAACAGATTCTGCTTGATAAATTGCGTGCCGTGTCCGGCGTTAACCTGTCGCTACCTGTCATTTACAAGGCACTACCTGACACTACCCCTTTATGAATAAGGGCCTAAGCCTCTTTATAAAATCCCTAAAATGTATGTAGAAGGTTAGTCGACAGGGAATAAAAATATATTTCAAGAGGCTCATTTTTAATGTGTCTGAATTGTCTATAGAGAACTCTTATTTCCAATTTAGTAAAATAAAATATCTTATATATACCTCATTAGAAAAAATGCATTAGTTGTAGTAATGTTTCAATCGAAAAAACCCAATAGGGTGCATGAGAGATTTTTCTTCACTTTTTTTGCAAAATTGCTTTAAAATATCACATAGTGCCTTAAAATGAGGACGTTTTCTTGTTTTATTTCAAAATCAGGCATGAGTTAAAATAGGAAGGGTCATGCTAATTATTTACTGAAGTGAGGCTTTCTTGGGTAATGCTTTTTATTCAATACGCACACTTCCCTGTACTTACAATGGGATATGTCCATAGGTTATAAAGTCACAATACTAATGTTGCTGAAAATATTAGACATAGCATAGCTTTTTTCCCCCCCAAAAAAACCCATGAAAATCTCACTAAAGTATTAAATGGTTAATAGGAAACAATTATAAAACCTACCACTATGGAATACTAAAAATATCTAACCTATATTAAGAGTTAACAAAGAAAGAAAACTGGGAAGGGAGTGGCACAACATATAGGGAGTTGTTCAAATGATTTTGGATTTTTCCTTAGTGGACCAACACCCAGGCGGATCCTGCCAGTAAGATTCATTTTATTATGGTAGATAATGCATTTTAGAAGTTACTATATAAAGCCTATGGAGAATCCAAACACATTAAAATTGCGCCCCCAAATTTCTTTAGATTCCCAATAGGCTGCTGCTATTTTGTAATTTCTAAAATAAAATTTACTCTATTACAAAAAAAATTCAATTTCAGCTGTAAAACTGCTCTGCCGTATGTATTAATATAAGTAATTTTATTCTGGAAATACTACTAGTTTTTAGGACTATTTCAAAGAACAATCCAGGGAGCACCACCCTCCTTGGCCTGGATAAAGTTAGCATCCCTGGCTACAGGGAGATGTGTCACTTCCTGTACCAGTCTGTGAAGGGGCTACCTGATTGATCATCTCAATAAAAGGAGGACTCTGAATGTAATGATGTACAACAAAAGGGAATTTGATGGTAAAATTCCATACTCGAGGAATGACACCATAGAGATAAAACTATTTTGTATTTTACTTTATTGTGTACGGAGTGAAAAAAAGCTCTGACTGTCACTTCAATATCAGCCCCTCCAGAAAAAAATAACTAGATATTTTACAGTATAAGACATCCTGACTCCTGATCATAGGACACACCCAGGGTATAAAGGAGAAAAATAAGGAAAAACAATCTGAACCAAATTGTGGGCTAAAATACCCCTCTCCCAATCACCCCATTACAGATAGTGAGATAGTGTGCAGACCCCTTCAATTACCCCATTATAAGCAGTGTCTAGAACCCCCCCAATAAGCGCATTACAGACAGTGTACAGATTCCCCCCCAAGCCCCATTACAGGCAGTGTGTGGCATCCCCCGTTACAGGCAGTGTGCGGCATCTACCCATTACAGGCAGTGTGTGGTTCCCCCATTAAAGGCAGAGTGTGGTTCCCCCAATAAAGGCAGAGTGCAACATCCCCCATTACAGTCAGTGTGCAACATCCTCATCCTCCATTACAGGCAGTGTGCAACATCCCCCATTACAGGCAGTGTGGCCCCCCCCATATTGCATGTGTGAGGAGAAAGCACAATGGAGGACTGGGGGGCAGGAAGCAGTTAAACTTACTCTTGCTCCATTACCTGCTAGTCCTCCAATGCCCCACACTCCCCAAACACATATACATACAGACATGCATAAAAGTTGTACCTTACAGTGCTTCTGCAACGCTGATGGCATTCCCACATTCCTGCTTCTGGTGATTGGCGTGGCCTATTTACGGCTGATGTTCATGAATGGATGTCAGTTGTGCATGGACCACATCCCCTGCCAGAACTATGGCTGCAGAACTATGATCGGCAGTGCGATCAGTGGCATGGGAGCACTGTAATGTATGACGTTTTCTATGTTTCAGTATGTTTGTGTAGGGAGCACAGGGCACTGGATGACCATAGGGAGCAAGTGTAAGTTTAACTCCTTCCTTCCTGATGGTCCTCCATTGCTTCCCCCCCCCCCCCCCCCATACTTTTGAGGAAAAGGGGTCTTATGGAGCGAAACATACAAAAATTTGGATAACACTATAGGCCAGGTCAGTGGAAAGTAGCTTTGTAATGACATCTGTTTTCACTACTACAACATTACTATGTACAGCATTTATTTAAACAACTTTGTGGCACTTTTATTTCCATAGACTTCACCTAAAGATGAGAAAAAGCTAAGAGAACACTGCATCGTGGAGGGAGTTCTTCGTCAACTGGTAAGCTAGATTAAAATACACATAGAAATAAAAACCTTCACCAGAAAAGGTGTTTCCATTTTGCATGGTTTACCAATGTCACGGCTGCTGGTAAATATATTGTGACAAGTGGTGATAAATTGCACAAGTGATAAGTCACTAATTACTTCCTTGTTGATCCCCCTCTTTGGTTTGTTGTCTAGCATGACTGCCTGTTGTCACTGCTACTTCCATTGCCCATTATGGGAGTCAAGATAATTATTTTGTAAAGCAAGTTTTTTGGGTGCACTTTTAAGTGTGAACTGAAAGGTAAGTCTCGGTTCTAATGTTAATAATGTTCTAACTTTCCCCCCAAAAAATCACCTGTACATGCAATAGAACAATTCTACAGATGAGCATTATATTTCTAATGAAGTAAAGAATTTCCTAAATTAACCCTATAGTTTATGCTAAAGAATTTGCAATTTTCCTTTGTATACCCCATAGGATGCTGTTATTCCTATAAATAATTAGCTTGAACTCCCTGGAAAAATGATGTACCTCATCTTTAAAAATGCATTGCGGACACAAGTTATTCTTTAAGGAACAGTTAGAACAAACTTACTTTTATTGCACCTTTTTTAGGTGTAAAACCTTGTGAATTTGACTTTCCCGGGTTTTGTTTAGTTTTCCAGGGGCATCCCAAAATGGAATTCCCCACTGTGTGAAAACCTCCAGGAAGCCATTATTCACTCACCTTTCCTGGGTCCAGCAGCGCATGAGAGCAGTTTGCCGTGACAAAATCATTCGGCAAATGGCTTGCATAGGTTTCAACAGTGAGCGAGTGCTGTGCATGCTCCAGCCCCACCCAATCGGAATGCAATATTGCAATTATTATCTTATATATTAATATTTATCTTGATGCCTGTGCTAAATATTCTGCTATGATTACCTATGTTTTTAAAGTGTAATTTTCTTGAAAAAATATTTTATGAGTATATTGATAAAAGTGGATTCTTTTCTTACAAATTTCGATCTTATATATAAGATTTAATATTATTAAACACTGGAGGGAGACATATACTTTAGCACTATCCTAATACAAACCAAACTAAGAAAAAGCTCAGGTGTGTTAACAAATAAGCAATGAACTTTTTGCAGCACAAAATGGGGACAAAAAAAAAGTAAAAAAGTAGGGGTTATTTTCTGAAAGGACAACTAACATTAAACATTTGTGAAATTTAAATGCTAGTATATGATAGGCTACTGAAAAAATGTGTCTGATATGCTTTATAGAAAAAAAATCTTTACCTCTGTACTTTTATCCTCTGGAAGCTTGAAAAAAGCCAAGTCAACAGAAAAGTATCCCCCTTAAAGTGGACGTTTAGTCATAAGGAGCCCGCCCTGCCACCCTACCCTGGAGCTGAGGCAGGTGGGGGGTTGGAAAGAAAAAAAGAACCTTACCTTCTCCTTGAGCCAGTGCCGCTCCTCTGGTCTCTGTGCAGCCGCTGAGAAAGCACAAAGCTGCTTTCCCAGGCCTGAATGGGAGGGCATGACCATGCATGGAGCCGGAGGATGCGGCTCTGTGCTTTCAAGCAAGATGGCGTTGCCCATAATCCAGAGCGCCGGGAGAGCAGTGCGAGCCCCTGGATGACGTTAGGAGACTTTTTCTTGGCTTCACCTTTTGACTAAACGTCCGCTTTAATGCTAATTAGATCCCCTTCTCTCAATTTACAGTATCCCCCCTTCCTAAAAAAAAAAAAGAAAAGTACACCTAGGCTGGCTGTTTATGTAGAATGCCTTAGCTCATACCTCATGCCAGCTGGGTGCTGGTGGGCAACAGATATATTAGAGGTTTTCAAGGCATTATATATGCAGAATAAAAATGTTATATAGTCTTGTCAATTATTGTGTACAGATTTGTGCATATAACAGCTATCTATTCATTCATATAAGCAAACACAGAATACTGCACATAGAACCAGTGTACATAATGTTTTATCATTTTTTAATATGTGCCACATGATTAACAGAAAGAAAGTGAATGTTCACCATTAAATATTCTAGAATGTGCATAGTTAAACCCAATCATTTGTTTTCCAGACTGCGCTAGGGGTGGATATCGGGTGTAATACAGAGCAGATTTTTAACCTGCTGGTATGTTTTTTTTTTTTTTTTTATAAACTGTAATTTTTAACTGTGAAACTGCACATGTATTATTATCATTTATTTAGGTTATTTAATGCTACCCATCCCACCATCCTATAGTCTGGCATAGGGCACCTTTCATCCTAATGCCGTTCCTGGCCACGCTTTTATCAACATAGGAACAACCTCACTGCTCTCTAAAGGGGGCCAGGTGGGACCTTAACTTTTGACTTCTCTGGATTTCTTTAAAGAGGAACAACACCCAGGATTTTTACCCTCCATTACGTTGTTCCTCTCCAGGTCCAATTTGGGATTGCTTTAAAAATGCATCTTTCTGATGATCTCATGGTGCATGCATGAGCCACCAGCCAATTAGCAGCATGTGCAAAGGTAAATGGAGTACAAGCTGCTGGCCACTTCCAGCTACCATATGCTTGAATTAGCTATTCCTGGTGTGGGTATGAGCCGAGGGTAGCTGGGGATGCCCCAACCCATCATGAGCTTTCCAACACGATGCCAGGCAATCTGGGTGATTTCATACAGGGGAACCCAAACTGGGATGCCCCAAGACTAGGAAATGGGTTGTGGAGCATGAGAGGTGTGGAGGAGGTGACTTTTACATGAAAGTCAGTATATAAGTGGCTACAGGACCTACTTATCTCCTAACAATTTGCAGGCCTGGGTAAGTATGGCACACAGCTCTTCCCCAGCAAGTCGCACTGTAGAAGGGTCAAGATGGTGGGTGGCACACATTCGCAGTGCAGCAGCGCTTGTGCCAATGTTCCCCGTTGCCCCGCTCAGCCTCCTTCTTCATAGCCTGTTAGTTAAGTTGTGGAAGGCAACTTCTTAGCTCCCCAGGCCCACACTCCCTCAACCCGAATGGAGTGATGGCAATTTTCTGCTATTCTATTGTTACAATTTGTCAGTGGCCAGGGAAGTTTCCAAAATAGCACTCGCTGCGAAAACGAAGAAAAATTCTGCCCCCCTCACGCATCCTAAGGTGCTGCTGCCGCCTCATAGTAGTATGTGCCATGCTGTGCATCTACCATAGATACAGGCATGACTGTTTCCAATATGAGGGGGGGGGGGGGGTGAGGGGCCTGTTTTATAGCAATAACAGTGGCCCTGACTCATCTGCAGAAAACAAACAGGATGGCCGTGATAAAGGCGTCCCTATCGGCCAGGGAGATCACCTTGCTTGTCCTACCCTAGAAATAGCCCTGTCAGTGGCAATACAGTACTGTTATCAAACAAAAAGCAGCACTTATATATACTTATATATCATTTAATTTCCTTTTTTAGGGACTGTCAAATAAGGTCCTGGCCCTGCTACAGGTAAGTGATTTACACCAAGCTTCAGCTACCACGTAAATATTATTTGAAATGTGAAACAGAGAGGATGTCTTATTAACAGGGTCACTGAAAAAAAAAAAAGTAACAGAGGATCTAACGCAGGATTTCTCAACCTTTTGACGAGCGGGGGCAACTTAGGGGTTTATTCATCAAGCGATGATGGCACAGGTAGTGCCTCTTAGCAGCAGGTAGCAAACGGTGAACGTCGGGCACTGTACGCAATACCACATTTATCAAAGCAATTTCGGTGAGCGCCATGTAGCGTCCGCTTCATCCTCACAGACGTCTCAGTGTATACCGCCAGCGCTCTGGCTTCCTGGTATTACCTGCCTTTACCTGTCGCTCTCCCATACATTTCAATGGGCGTTACTTTTCTTCTCTTTAAACAGTTTTATTTTATTTTTTTTATTTTTTCATCAAATCATTGTGTGACCTCTCCTGGCTTATTAAAAGTCATTTTTGTAAACTTTTTTGATTTTTTATATTTTTATGCAGAATTGTCATTACAGGTCTGGTATTAAAGTGTTAATGTCACAATGTAATAGTAATGTCATTCAATATGTTTTCGCTTTGTTACTAGTGGATATGTGTTCAAAAACAGAGTGCTGGCGCTGTGTGAGGCTGTTTTTTTGATGAATATGGTTTGAGTCGATCACACTGACCAGTCGCTACCGTTCGCTCCCATATAGCGCTGTACTGGTGTTATAGCGACTCACACATCAAATTCATCAATGCCGGCCAGCAACTGAGGCGCTCGGTAACAGCGAACCATAGCTGATCACAGCGACTACTAGCGGTCGCTCTGAGCGCCTCGCTACAGACGCTCATCTGCCGGTACCTGCCGCTAGTAATGAATCAGCCTCTTAGATTAATTGGAACCTGCTCCCTGGCCACAATGAATGGGTTCAGATTTTTTTCATTTGGAATAGCATAATGAAGATTTTCCCACAAACTCCCCTCGTATGTACTTCCACCACTACCCTCCACCACCATATACATATGTAACAACCCCTACATAACAATACAAATGCTGATTGGCATATCTCTCTAGCCATTCCCTATCAGACCCACATCTTAAAAATATTTCCTATACTCAACCCAAGCAATGCTAATCATACCATTAAATTAGAAAAAATATTACCAAATTATTGTACCAGACATGTAATTGTACAATCAATGTCACTGTGTTCCTATAAGCCACTGCTGTCACCTCTATTGCCAATGTGCTCCTCCTATAACCCTCTCTTTGCAACTCCCCATCCTTACCATACCCCTATTTAACTACACGTATATACAGTATACAAAAAAATGACGCTCTACACATTTAAACATCTATTTTTCTTTTTTTTCTGCTTTTCCCCCTGACTGTGCAAATAAGTAAATATTTATAAGTATTATTAGTATAAGTAATATTTATAAGTAAAGTAAATAAGTAAGTATTTGTTGGCCAGCTTAACAGGCATAGTGTGGCACGGAGTGGCCATTTATTTTAATGCTTTTAACACACACAGATGACTGGAATGGCAGCATACAGGCAATATTTTTGGCTGAAGGATATTGTTAGGATTTTGTCATCTTTAAATCTATGATATCATTGATCTTATTTTATCTATATGTCCGGGACCTTCCCCTTCGGTCCTTCTCCCTTCTCAGCTCCAATCATTATAAAATAAGGACTCACTGTCCTGACAGGATCCCAAAATACTCACCCTGGTCTAATTATTAAAGTAGACCAAATCCATTATTATTATTGTTCTGGGATTTGATCAACATCCCCTGGGCATCCCAATTTGAGCATCCCGCTGGGTTAAACCCCTTGGTTAATCATCATCCCCACGGCAATTGCACAGACTCTCATCCAATCAGCACTCTAGAGCTCTGTTTGCACACAGAGCCTGGCATAAAAAGCAGGGATTAGGTACATAACCAATTTCCCTCTAGCTGATGGGTGCACTCCAGCGCCAGCTTGAATGGCTGGATGCCAGAGCACACATAAGCCCACAGAAACTGGGGATGCACGTGCTGTGGGATTACCAGCAATGTGATTATATCCTGCCAGGACAATAGTGAGTCCCCATTTCATGATGATTGGAGCTGAGGAGGGAGGGTGTTATGTATTTATTATTATTATTAATAGCCTCACTATGCCTGAACTAGACTTTACCAGATGAAGCAGTCGGCCTGTGATGACACACTAAGGGGGTTATTTAAGAAAGTCCAGCACCAGGTAGTGCTTCGTAGCGGCAGGCAGCATCTGGTGAACGCTGAGCGCTGTAAAAAAAACACATTTAAGAAAGCGAATCTGGTGAGCAGCATCACCATCATCATGTAGCGTCATATATAATAATACAGGCGGCTCAGCGTATAGCTCCATCGCTCTAGGCAAAGTTGTACCTGTCGCTCTGTAGCGTTCTCCCATACGTTTCAATGGGGTTTTATTAGTTGTGTATAAATAGCGTATACATTTTTATGCAGAATTGTATTTACAGGTCTGGCACTAAAGTGTTAATGTCAGTGTTAAAACAATGTCATTCCATGTGTTTTCGCTTTGTTACTGGTGGATATGTGTTCATAAACAGACTTTGATCACACAGCTTCTGGCGCTCTATGCTACAGCGCCCAGCTTTAGAGCACCAAACGCTGTGTGTGTGTATAGTTTTTTCTAAAATATGGTGTGGAGCGCTGAGTGCCGGACACACTGAGCTGGCGCTACCTCTCGCTCGCTGCAAGGCTGTACTGTTGTTAGAGCGTCCAATACTCACTTACAGCGTCTATTTTAATTGGAAAAAAAAAACATTTCTGAGCAACTTTAAAAGCCTTTATGTGATTTTGTTTGAAGAACTAGTCTCAGAGGTAGACAGTTTAAAGGAAGACCTACTGCTTATTCTGTATCTAGGTTTTGAAACTGCTAAGAGGACCAGAAGACTAATTCAAGAGTTCAATTTAAGTTGATCAGCCACCTACGCAGTCGAACAAGAAACCTTTGGGCATCCCAATACGGAATGGCCCCCTGTATGAGCCCTCCAGATCGCCTAACATTTACTTACATTTTTCCCCACCTTCCTCACCGGCCGCTGCTGCATTCCCAGCAGCAGTGTTCCCATCTCCCTGCAGATATGGTGGGCTGCCCAATGCAGGGAAACTGGGTCTGAAAATGCAGCTGCTCCCACTCTCTTATGCTAGGCTATGTGTTTAAACAGGGCCGTATGCTGTGCACTAATATGGTGTTGACTGGATGAGAGCCAGTGCTTACAGTTTGGGACCAGAGAAAGGTGAGTTACTTTTGTTCCCTCCCTGGTCCCTCCACCCACCAGTGAGGCAGGCTGGGGGGTGAGGGGTTAAAAAAAATTTGCCTTTGAGGTAACAAGGTATCACAAGTGCTACTGCTGCAAAGTGGCAATGTAATTGTTGTACTGTTAAACCCATGTTGGCGGGACCTGGAAGATTACTGGGCCACCGCCAGCCTGCCCCATGGCAAGCCCTGCTGTGTGAAACCCAGAGACTCACCTTTACAGAGCCGCTCCCACGTGGCTGCAATTTCCAGCACTGCATACCCCGCTTCCCTGTAGCTGTGCGCGCTCCCCATGCCCAGACTTTCTGAATGGCTGGCCTTCGAGATCGGTCAATCAAAAGTGTCGAAAAACACGGTTTTATTTGAAAACCGGGCCACCACCAAGCTCATAGCAGTGCTCGAGGTACTGAATGACGGGGGGGCAGGTAGGTGGGATGGGGGTTCAAAATTAACTTTTGATTCACTTTGAAGACAGCGGTAAAGCAAACAAATATAATACAAATCTATTTATTTGGTTTTTAGGCAGGCAACATTGCTGAACTCCTGGCTATAATAGATTTGCACAGTTTAGTATCCTCTACAGTTCTCGTAGTGGTAAGTTACATATTCTGTTGCTTTACACATCACACTTCTAATTAATATTACTATCCCCAAAGTGCTACACAGCTTCTATATTTAGTTACTTCCTACGCCCTGCAAGTATAACATTTTTGGAATTCTCATTTATTTATCAAGTCTGCCCTTTAAGTTTTTCCAACATGTGTAAAGTATGAAAAAGGTTTTCTGGCATCTTCATAGCTGTGGAATCAGATAAAGCCATTGCTCACAAATTTATTTTAATGGTAGAGGTAGTGGAGGCTCATTGCCCAGGCATGAAAACAAAGAGGATATACTCACCTTTTATGCACCACAGATGATTGCGCTCTGACACTTACTAAGTCCCAAGTCCCATGCCACCTGGACTGATCACCCACTGCTTCCGTAGTATTGGCGTAGGCCCTCCATTATCCATCACAAGGACTATGGCATTACCCACCATTCACTGCAATGGAGGGGGGCATGCCAGGTCTTAACACACAACCTCTATTGCAGTAAATGGAGGGGGCATGCCATAGGCTCTGTGACAGATGGGGGGGGTCCATCATCAATGCTATAGAAGTGGTAGACGATCAGGTCAGGTGGTGCGGGACCTGGATGGGCCAGTTTGGTAACATTTGTAGGGATTAAAAAGTGATTAGAGACAATGCTTTGAGTCTGATTTATCAAGCATCAGTACCCAGGGCATATTTGGTGTCCAGACTGCCCTAGGCACTTTTTCTTTGCTTGCACCCTGCTTATGGGAAGGGTTACTGGCTTTCCAGGTTCCTGACACACAGAAGGCTCCTGACCACAGGGAAATCAGGTCCTGTTAGGAGCTGAGCAAGGCTTCAGCTGCAGATTGCATTTAGCCCCTTGTACTCTTGACCCCCCCCCCCCCATACACACACTGCATTTTCCTGTGGGTCGAGAAGGGGGGGCGCTCAAGAGGGGGCATTAAGATGCCATCAAGGGTTCTTTTTTTTAAACTCTAGCAGTAACTAGATGTATTTTTCATACCAATTTGGAGCACAACTAATAGGCAGGCTAAATGCTTCGTAAAGTTTGTTCCTTTTGTCCCCAGCAGTAATATCCTGTAAGTGTAATAATAAAATGCCGACCAGCCCCGGTTAAATACAGTGCCAATCTTTTCAGCATGCCAAAAATGAATAAATACTGACATCGCTTCGGGGTAGCGCTCACTGGTGCTGTTCTAATCAGCATAATGGTCCAACAAGCACTGACACAAACTGGCCAATACCTAGTGCACCAATCCAAGCTGATTATTTAAAGTGGAAAAAAGAAGATTCCAGGGCTGGCCGCTGGCCTTCCCCCATGACATCCCGAATTGGAATGCTTTGCTGTGTAGACCTCCCCCGATGCGCTGATAATCACTAAACTTTCCCTGGTGCAATGGCACATGCATGGGCTTTTGACCAATCAGAGCTCTCAGACTTTTGTCAAACGGCTCAATACATCAATCTTCATCCTGAGTCTGTGCTCGTGCTCCTCCACAGCCATTCAGATAAGCTAGAACAGGAGCATGTGCACCACTGGGGATGTGGTCGCTCTCGTTCCCTATTGATATCAGTAAGAGCCCTCTGCTGAAGGATGTTAACACTGCAAATGGCACTGATTGAACAAGGGGCCACACATGTGCCATTGGACCGAGGAGATGTGAGTTTTGCTGGGTGAACTGGGGGGGTTTCACGCATTGGAGGCATGGAACTAAACCAGGGATAGCCAAAATCTCGGGTTTTGTTCTTCTTTAACATCGGGCATTAACGGGCAGACCAGAAGCGAACAAAAAAAAACGAAGAGGGCTTTCAGGCACCTTCCAGACACAGGTCCGGATGCTACATGAACCAGTTAGAAACTGTGGATCACTGGCCAGTGACTGGTAGTCACCAGCCACGTGTCCGCAGCTACGTCCATTGCTGTCATCACCGCTGATGCAGCAAGAGAAGCCAGCCTCTTAATTGCCCTTGCTTCCGCCGCCATCACCGCCGCCGCACACTGGGGGAAAAGCCGGATGCTCTGTGTGAGAGGCTGGCCTCCAGGCATGAGGTGAAAGCCTGCATCTGGGAGGATTGTGGGACACATAGTCCCGGGTGTAGCAAGATGGCGGTGCAGAAATGAGAGGCCCGAGAACCAGTGTCCTGGTTAAATAACCATAATCTGTAGGCAGTTCAATATAACATTGGCCAGCTGGATGCTTACATCTTACAAGCTAATATTTTACAATGCAATTTTTGCAGGAAGGAGCTTTCAGTAAAGCTGGATTGCTTCTCAAAGATTTACTGACCAAGGAATGTCAAATTATGGTAAATGTTTTTATATGTAATGTTTTCTAATATTTGTATTTATTATTTGCTGCTGTTTTCATTCAGACGTTTGTCATGCATCTAATATCGTATCATGCTTCTAACATTTTTTTAAATTTGAGAAGTTTTAAAGCACAAACATTTTATATGTAATATATTCAGTACAACAAATTATTATTAGTCCAGCAATCGCAAAAATAAATCTATTTCACATAGAGAGAGGGAAATATCCCTCTATTTAGAACGTTGAATGGTGCTGCAACTTTATCAGGGATGTCCAATTATCCCTCTTATCCAATATATATTTATATATGAGTGCGCACTCATATACCATTTCAGTTGAAAAAATGTAATAATCTCAATGCAATCATATTACAATACATATAATTATTCAGACAAGTACACACAAGAAAAACAACATTCAAGGATCGCTTTTTGGCGAACTGCTTAATTCATCAAATCCAGATAACAGTTAAGACTATTATAAATATTTTAAGGTGCATATAGTGCTTTAGCAGCAAAACTCTATTGAAAGGAACAATGGTTCACACAATGATACATTATATGTATTGATAAAAGTGCATATTAGTATTTTAGTAACAATCAGTTTACAAATAAATCTCTAATCGGCATATTGTATCTTTTATAGTACACTGGTAATGCATAATACACTCATGTTACATTATGTGCGTTCCTTATTCCATAGTAACTCCTTTCATAAACATAGTGCTCAAGTCACATTGTCATCCTGTTTCTAAAGCCAGTAGGACCTCAATCTGTATTTAGATCTATTTACATGGCTATGGATTGCAGCACATCGCTAATTGGTATAACTATAAACTTTACAACACATAACATAGAAAACAGACAGACACAACACCTTACGGCCGTTTCGGGTCCTCACACCCTTCGTCAGAGGTATGACTAATCTTATATCTCATACGCGCGCTTTTTTATAGTCAAAATCCTTCTCCCCCCGGCGCCGCGTGACAGGAAGTGACGCGGACATCCTGCCGCGTCACCGCGTGTCACGTATCTGCTTAGCGGAGGTCCCGGCATGTCTGCCAACCGCCCTGCAGTTGGTATTTTATTTATTCATAAATATATATATTCAGTACAAAAAATATCTACACAGTACTGACATTTTTTTAGGGTAAGAATAAAAAGATATAAATATTTGTATTTACCCCTAGATGTAGATAGTTGGAGTACTGAATAGAATAACCTTATTTACCGAGTGCACAGGGTGCCCAATATTTATATATTCAATAATTATTTTCGACAGTTTACACCATTCCAATACATAACGATACAAGGACTATATAGGTATACACTAGGGTCAGACATGATAACATCGCTGTTACTGATAGCTCAACTAGTAATTATTTCTTAAAAAAGAACATAAGACTAAAAATAAAAAGGGGCCGATTCCCCCCACCCCTCATCGGCCCCTACCTACCTTTTGGATGTTGCCACGGCCTGCAACGGCGAAATCCAGCTTTGTCAGGCCCCGATCACTGCCCCCCCCATGCTGACTTAGCCATCTGTTAGTGACAGCATGACTTTAGCAATGCTCTTCAAAGTCCCGCGACGATCAGTGAAGTCTCGCGGGGTTTCCTGTGGCCCCTCTGCATCCCATTCATGGGCACTGCGCTGGTGCAAGATCGGGGGCCGCACACAGTGCCTTATAAGATGCAAGATGGCGCCGCCCGTCAGAACTTCACCCCGAAACCGAGAGATCTAGAAGATGGATCCCTTGGCAAGGTGAGTATATACGTTCCCAAGGTAAAACCAGAGGGGGAGCAGACTGGTGAGGCTTGGGGGAGGTTTTAACACTCATGGTTCAAAACAGGAAACTGAGCTCAAAAAAGCTCAGTGAGTATCACAAGGAAAGAAAATCAGAAAATGCATCAAAACTCCACTGCTGTTGAGCACCCATGGCATGTCACTGGCAAGTACCATCCAAGAGAGGAATAATAAAGTACTTGCCAGGTGGTATAGATGCCCGGCCGACATCCACGATTTGCAACAGCGCAGTCGGACAATTGTTGGAGATGCCAGAAGGAAGTGGGCATTATGACCCACATCTAGTGGAGCTGCTCAGTTGTTAAAGCTCTTTGAAACCAGATCTTCGCTATCTATGAGGAGGTCTCCGGGACCAGGTTAGACAACACACCACAAGTGGCACTTCTCTCACCTATCCCTGGCCCATTGTCTGAGATTAAAAGAGGAATTTTGAGACATTTCATATCAGCTATGAGAGCCGTTATCCCGAGGCGGTGGAAGTCGCAGGTCTCCCCCACACTAATGGATTGGGTGCAAGATTTAGAAATGATCCGCAGCATGAAAGAGCTAACCCCAAAAAAACAGAGATACTACAAATCAGTTCTTGGTAACCTGGACGAGCTGAATACTATATTGTGATGTTCATCTTTTAGCCCTGTTCCGGCCTGGTGATCAGTTGGGGGGTCACTCAGGAGACCTTGGTCAGTAGCGTTTTATGCCTGCCAGCAATATCACTGCAGGGGATGATTCTACGTGAGTCCAGCTAGGGATAGCACCCTGGTCCCCTTTGGCCCTCCCTCTACCCCCCCATCTTCCTTCCTGCTGTCCCTCTTTTCCAGTTTAAGACCCTACGACCCCACCCCCCCCCACTTCCCCCCTAAACACAGGTCATTCCTCAAGTCAGGTTGATATTACCCCCAACCTTGCTAAGTAGTAGCCAGGCCCACTCAAGGCATATAAAAACATAAACAGGTCAGGAGGTTAAGTGAGCATAAGTTGCCTTATTATTTTTCTTATGTGGTCCCGGCAAAGGTCAATATCCCCCTCAGGGCAATCATCAAACCCACCTCCTAAAGTAGTGTGTACTCATACACAAAGATAAACACAGAGCGTCAATGCTGTAGGAGAGTTGACTCAATATCGATACCTGTATAATGTTTAGGTGTATGCTATACCCCCTTGTATCCATTGAAAATCAATAAAGTTTGATTATAAAAAAAAAGAAATTCCACTGCTGAACTTTTATTTTTATTTGCTTTCTGTCCTTGTGACTACATGGCTTTGTTTCCAACATACTTTTAGGCCACCGCATTTCCTTTTCATAGGCAACATATAACAGCAGCATCTAATGTGACCTCCTCACATCTCACAAGTTTGCTTTTTATGACCTGGCTAATTACCTTGCCCCCATTTTCCCCTGGCTAATTACTTCTAGAAAAAAATGCTTTTTTTGTTTTTGTTTTAATGTCTTTTGATGCACCCTTTTTTATATAAAAGTCTTTGACTCTTCTCTTCTTTGTACAAAATGGTGTCTGATAAAGAGAACTACTGTAGGTATTCTTAATAACTCACTTCAAAATTGACTCTACTACTACTAATAGTTAGTTTTAAAAAAGTATTATATTGTTCCTTTATTTTTCTACTGTGATCTAGGGGTTTCCAACACTATTTTTTATAAAGTATCACTTTCCCTTTGCTAAATATCTCACCTAGGTGGTACGTATGGGCTGTCAACAACACCTAAGTGTTAAATAACACAAAAACAAGTTTTATGAGATGCTCAAAATGCATATACAGTAAATAGTTCCCATTACCTTTCGGAGCTCTACTCATAAAGCGTGTTGGGTAATCTGGGCAGATCAGGTTGGGATACAAATTATTCTGCAACCTGGCAGAGTACCACCTGATAGGATCTCGAGCACTATCAGTGATATTCGTACCACTGGTTAGGAAACCTTCCTCCAGAGTATGACTGAGTAATCTAGAGTGTTATAAATCAAGACTATTAATGCATATCTCTTAATAATGTAGAATAATACTAAAGAACCTATTGTATCACCAGGTCATTTAGAATACAACAGAATAATGTAAAGTATTATTGCATGGTCTATCATATCACTGAGTATTCCTTTTTTAATCAAGTACCACCTTTAATCAGCCATTTAATGTGAATGAATCACAAAAAATAGTCTGTTTTTATATATGTTGCTAAGCAGGCGTGGGTGCAGTATGGATGGCAGCAGATCAGGCTGAGGTCAGTCTGCAGCATTGTCAAGTACCACCTGAAAGGATTTTGAGTCCCACCAGTGATAGTAGCTGTTGGGAAACCCTGTAAAGAGATGCAGAATTAATTTGCCCAGGAGAGATGCAAAATTATTTTGTTCAGGAGAGTTGCAAAATTATTTTGTTCAGGAGAGATGCAGAATTATTTTGTTCAGAAGAGATGCAGAATGAATTTGCCCAGGAGAGATGCAGAATTATTTTGCCTCAGACAGCCCCGCAATAATTTTTCCCACTCTACTAGGCAATATCTTTTATGGGCAGCTAGAGGTGGTGCCACCCAGAAGCCACCCTGTGGCACCTGTCTGGGGGCACCATAAGAGCTGCATACAGCCCTCCATTCCTTCAGGTTGACACATGTGTTCTATAGCAACTAGATAAGTAGATCCAGCACCAGGCTCCATCATAGGTTTTCCAAATCAGGCCACTAAATGTTTGCCCTAATCAGGATACACCTCACATAGAGCCATGTATGCTCCATCAATAACCCCCATTGGTTTTTGGCATACCACATTTCAAGTATTTTTAGAGGACAAGTAAAACCATGACTGCCCCTTAAAATAATCCTATACCCATGTGTTAACCACTTCCTAACTCACGAGGGAATCATGTGAGTGCCAGTAAACAATCTGGATTTCCCAGTGGGCTTGCATATCAGACCTGAATGGTTTCCATTGGTCATGTGATTAACTGCTGTTAACTGCCGTTAATGAATGAGGAAGCAGTGACTTAAGTATAGTTATGCTTTTAAGAGGTCCAACAGTCAAAAATGACTTAAACTGGACCAACAAAACAAACAGTGCTTATATGCATCCCTACCCAGGGCAATTTAGGTTGCTGCATATAAAAATTAATTTACCTTTTTATAACTTATGCTGTGGTAAAATTAAAAAACAAAATGGTGACTCATGCATCTGCAGGCCATCTGTAAACAGGAAGTGGGTTTCTTGTCACTGTGTTTTGTCAGTTATGTCAGTTGAATCCAGGCAGCAGCATGGCTGAGATGCTGGGAGAGGAAGCTCCAAAATGTCCGCTACCTTTCTTTTCCAACTGTGCCAGGCTGTTGGTCTGGTATAACTCAACTGGGCCGAAGATCAGACTGACATATACATTAAACCAGACCAACAGCCTGGCACAATTAGAATAAAAAACTCCCAAAAACTTACTGCATGTATGATACTGAATCATTGTCAGCACTTACATTTGCTCTGCATCCACTCGAAGCTAAAACGCTGCCATGCTAATTTGTTTCCTGGTAGTGCCCTATTTGGAGCTTCCTTTCCCAGTATCCCAGCCATGGTGCTGCCTCAATTCAATCGACTTGACAATGCACAGCGACAGGAAACCCAGTAGCACCTCCTGTTTTCAGGCGGCCTGAAGCTCCAGGAGGCTCCATTTTGTTTGTAAAATTGACCACAGAAGAAGTTAGAAAAAGGTAAATTAATTTTTATGTGCGGCAATCTGAATTGCCCTGGGGAGAGATGCATATGAGCACTGTTTGTTGTAAGGGTGTTGGTCCACTTTAATCTGCTTTTTGAAATGATTGTTCATTTTTATATCATAATAATGCTTTAATTGTTATTTGCTTCATAGAATGTTCCTTTGAAGTTGCTGGATAATTTGCACTTACACAACTTGTTGGCGGAAGTTATTCACCTAGTTTCCGGTTTATTCGGAAGAAATGGCCTATTGAGTGTGCTAGGAAGCGTTGTGTCAAAGCACTAAATACAGGTATACAATAACTACATATATTTTATAATTTCACTTTGTTTACTAAGGTCACACCACATTGAATATTACTAGACAGTCAGCATAAAAGGCACCTTATCGACGTATTTGAAATGATACAAAAGACTTTACAGCATATATTCTAACGGAGTATCCCAAAAGGGGTCTATCCAGTTAAAAGATTTCTAAAGTGACCAGTGAAAAGTGAATTGCTCCCTCATTTCTACTAGTCCCTGTCCTAGCACACAAAAAATACATACACATTTCTCCCTGCCCACAGATCCCATAAAGTCCTGTGGGCTGCAATGCTCTGGTTTGAACCTTGCCGGATCCGGTGCTGACAAACACTTTCCCAACCCCTGACAGCCTCAGTCCACATCCCTGCTGCCAGTCACAAGGGTAGGCAGGCTTTCTCATTGATTGTCAGCCACAGGTGCATTATGTAAGCGCCAAATGGTAATATGCTATCATTGGTGGACCTTAAAGTGCACCAATCACCCCCTGGCCGCTAGCCTTTCCCCGGGCATCTTATACTGGATGCCCTGCTGTGAAACCCTCCAGGGCACCAGTAATTTTACCTGATCCCCCAGGCTTTGCTGTAGCTGTTCACACTCCCCACACCCAGGCATTCAGACAGGCCAGGTGCGCAAGAGCGCATACTTCTCAGCAGAGCCAGGGATGCACATACATCGGAATACCTTCAGGGCAGGGACCAGTCACCAGGATAGTCAAAATCCTGGTGACTAGTCATTTTTTTTATGTTCACTGTATACCAACAGTCTAAAAAAAAGCCCAGAGGACTTACTCGCCTTTCTGTTGCAGGTCCGGATATCCCTGCAGCCACACAGCCGACTTATGGTGGCTGTGCAGCTGCTTCTGCGAGGCGCTTCCAGGTTCAGGGAGCATCGGAATTTGCTGCTCCATTAATTAAAAAGCTAGCTGCGGACTACCGTCTGGTGACACGAGTCACTGGCCAACATCTGCAGCTTCTTACCTCATTGAGAGGTGACTCCCACGCTTTCCTCTCTCTCACCATGCCGCCGCTGCTCCTGGTGTCAGCCAGCCGCACTCAGAGGTGCCGGCTCATCGGGAGGGACAAAAGCTGCACCCGGGAGGATTGTGTGATACATACTCCCAGATGTAGCAACATGGCGGCATAGGAGCAAGAGGTCCTATGCTCTGGGGTGCACAAAGATGGTGGCGTAGGAGCCAGATAACAAGGAGCCGAAAGGAAGCTAAGGTGATAAGTCATTAAAGTGGACCAACACCCAGGATTTTCACTATCCTGGGTGTTGGTCCACTTATGCGGGGCATCCCGATGGGGGGTACCCCCCAGAAAGCCCCAAAAACTCACCTGACCCAGCTCCCACGTGACTTGCTCCACCAATCACCGCCGACGGACAAGCGAGGTCCGTCGACGGACAAGCGAGGTCCGTCGACGGACAAGGTGAGAGCGGCTGCCGCCGCCTCTCGCGCGTCCCTCTTACAGTGAGTGCGCTCGCGCCGGCCATTCACGAACCGCCGGCGCGGGTGCGCGCCCTACTAGAGGGATGCGCGAGAGGCGGCGGCGGCCCACGCATGCGCCGTTGGAACGAGGATCAGGTAGGATTTGCGGGCGTCCTGGGGGGTTTCACACAGCGGGCACCCCCGATCAGGGTGGCCCGCAGGCAGGGAGCTGATCGGCCTGGGAATCTTAAGGTGATAAGTCATTAATAAGCATGTAGCGGTTTGCCTGCTTATTAATGAACTTTTTTTTTTTTTTATTTATAGTAAAAAAAGACATTAGACTGCTGGTCCACTATAAAAGCACAGGCAAATCTTTTCTTTAAAGGAAAAGTCCATTTTTGTGTTTTTGGTGTTCTGCCTTATTGTTTTCCTCTTCTGGAATGTAAAATAATCATGTGTGTCAGGATTGTGCCCCCAGACCCGATTTACATATCAGTATGCTGTTTCCAAGTTTCTTATATCTCTGTGGCTATGCATTGTTAAAGTGGAAGTGGTTTTCCAGGCATTAAGCAGAGCCCTTTAGTATATTGTGAGTTAATTCCTTGTGTGCATGATATCATGGTTTATGAAAAAAGTGCAAAATTGGTCTTTGCACTTATTACCAGATTTTATTGACCATGCACTGCTAACTATCTAATTCACCTCCGGTGTTGATTGATTTAAATCGGGACCGGGTGATTCAAAGTTCGTCCAAACTTGCCAACCCAAATCTTTGGGGTACGCCCAATACTATTAAGATCCCTTTAAATTTAGATATGTCTCATCCATGCAAGAGATGTATCATTTTTCTGTACATGAAAAAATGCATAAAAATCATTTGAAAAGAAAGCCCTTTAGTATAGCTGTTGCCTACAAATCCCAGAATCCCCCACTTACACCCCCCCCCGCCCCCGCTACAGAATCACGTGTATAACGTTATATATTATATATATTATATACATTATATAATAGTATGGTAAATAGTGAACATTCAGATTCATTCATTAATATCATCATAATGCATGTTTCATTTTTATTACTTCTACTAAAACTTTTATTTAATTTTATTTCATTTCAACAGGTGCTGTGCAGCATTTAGTTCCAGCCACTAAGCTGCACAATTATATACTGCTTCAAATGAACATCTGCATTTATATTTCCTTTGAATATGAATAATTCTTCTTTGACCATGAGATTTAATTTTAAATGTCATCTATAACTTTCTGCTTTTCAATAAATTACTAGCTAAGCATCATTTCACGTGTTTTTGGTTATTTTAAGGTTTATTTGTAAGCTGAAGGATATTCTTCTAAATGTAGAAACAGGCAAAATTATAAGCATCATTAATTAAATGATTTGTTAATATAGCTGAGCTAATGATCAAATAGGCCTATTATCTGTGCATTAACAGTTTAAACAAATAAGACTATTATTTATGAAATATGAAAAAGTTGATTTTAGATATTTTTTGTTTTTATTGCTGGGAAAACTTTTTGTATTTATTACCAATATTGCTGATTCCACCCTCATGGGTGGATAAATAGGAAGTCTGTCCCAAACAGGCCCACAGCAGTGATGGCAGACCTTGTTAGATCGGGTACCCAAACCAAAACCAAAGTATTTATCGCAACACAACACAACGCATCAATTTAACCTTTGCAGGGGGTATATGTGCAAGGGGCGGCCACATAAGCTGGGTAAAGATTTTGGTCAGGTAGGGTCCAGGACCCCAGAGACTCCAATGCACTCCCTCCCACCAAACCCTACAATTGAGAGATACTTACCTGTTTTTGGTGAGGTTCTTTGATAGAGGTGCCGGAAACAGTTTCACACACATTCCCAACTAATGAAGGTGTATGTGCTACATATGTGCTGGTGGTCATGTTGGGCATCTGAGATGCTCCATGATGTTTCCATAGCTTGACTATCACCATTCATCCCACCCCACAGGGCTAAACCTTGATGCTTGTTTTAGACAGGCCACATATATTATAAAGCAATCCATATGTGGCCCTGGTGCAAACATTAAATCAATCAACAGAGTTAGCCCCCCTAACCCTTTGCTCTGCCCCCCTCAATCTCAGTGTGCTATTTTTCAAAAATGTATTTAGAAAGCAGTTTTTGCCTAACAAGACCCCAACCAGCCGGGCCCTTTTGCTGATGTAAAGGTGTCAGGCTGGGACTGGATGTCTCCTTTCTGTCTCCCCGCTGGCTGGCCAATGCAGCACGTGTTCCTTGTGGCCCAGTGCTTCCCATCAGCACAACTGAGGATCGGGGGCCTGCCAGAGATCACTACGCCACTGCCATCCGCCCAAAATAGGAAAAAAAGTCCAATGCTGCCAGTGGTTATTTACATGTAGGTAATGCTGGAGGGTGTCTGGCCATCCTCCCACCCATTGTGGGGGCCCAGCCAGTCCTCCTCTGACAGCCGGTGACAGCTGGTGACAGCTGATGGCGTGCATCCCTACAGAGAGGGCTCTGTATGCCGTCTGTGGCACGTGTGATGCACATAGATTTACCCCCTCCCCCCGGTCTATAGGGTTGATTCAGCAGGTTAGAAAAGTCACAGAATGAGAAAACTGCTATTCACTTCATTGTCTGCCTTGGGGCTGATTCAGCATAAGTGAAAATTTACAACCGGTTGCTAAATAAACCCCAAGGTAGACAATGAAAGTGAATGACAGTTTTCTCTCTTAAAAGTGGTGATTTTCTGACTTAGATGTTTCTAATTTTCTATTTTGTTCAAAAGGTCGGGTCTAGTAGGTCTAGTAGGCAAAATATTTGGATGCACCGACAATTACACAAACTACACAAAACTCTAACAATAATTACCACAGAATGTAAGATTGTGTAGTCTAGGTTAATAAGCCTTATCCACCATCAAACAGAAACATCTCGGCAAATTCAAACAAAAAAATACCTATTTTAGATCATCAATGTACATGTGCTGAAAATGTCAGGACCATGTGCAGCACTGGCTGATTAAGAGTTACCAATAAGGTTCTTTAAACATTATTCGGGTAAAATCCATGTTGGTGCCACTAGAATGGCAGATCAAAGATTTTCTTTTGCCCTTATTCATCAAGCGATAGCGCCAGGTAGTGTCTGACGAGCGCCAGGTAGCAGCAGCTAACGGCGACTACCGACTCAAGTACGCCCGCGGCGGTCACAATGACGCATTTATCAAGCAAAATGAGGCTAGCGCCGGCGAGAGCGACGGCTAGCGCGGCATTCATCATGAAGCCGCCTGGACCGAACAGCGCCGCTGCAAATTCCCTCACAGCGCCAGGTATGAGCTGTCGCTCCCTGGCGATGTCCAATGCATTTCAATGGAGCAAGCTATAATTAATCATAATTAATCGGTATTATTTTTTTAAATTTTTTTTTTAATGTCAAAAAATCGGAGAACACTTCTGCAATGTTAGGATTTATTTTTAAGTCAAAAAAAAAAAAAAAAAAAATATGTGCAGAATTGATCTAACAGGTCTGAGATTAATGTATTCATATAACAAAATGATTCTAAAAACATGTATAATGTTACATTCAAAAAATATGGTTGTTTAGGGGTTAAAAACTAGTTAATACAGATCGCCGCCAGCGCTCTGGGGTTTAAACAAGGAATGGACAGCGACAGCACATTCGGAGCGTGATTTTTTGATGAATATGAAGCTAGCCGTTCGCTCTGGCCATTCGTTGTCAGGCGCTCACATACAACGCTGGACCTGTGAAACAGCGACCCCCCAGCCCGTATTCAACATTACCGCACACCGACTGAGTCGCTGTCATCAAGCTAACGCCGGCCAAGCACAGCGAATACTGGCTGGCGCTGAAAAAATCACGCTACAGTCGCTCATCTGTCGCTACCTGGCGCTATTGATGAATCGGCCTCTTAGTGTCTGAGGTGTACAACCCCCCCCCCCCAAAAAAAAAAGTTCTTAAACTTGAAAACATGTTAATCACACAATCACAGGGGAAACTAGTATCATTAAAGGGACATTCCAGGAAAAGCCTCACATTATCCTGATTATTGCTTGCCCCATGCTTACTGTAAAGGGCTTCATCATTCATTCACCAGCACTTTGCATTAAAGGAAAACTCCCTTTCTGTAAGATTTTGGTATTCTGCCTTACTTTCAGCATAATCAGCATAATTTATCTCGCATGCTTTGCCCAGGTCCCTTATATTCCAGTGGATCTATCTTGGTAAAGTAGAAGTGGCTTTCTTTCCTTCATTAAAGATCCTAGTATCCTTATCCCACTACAAATCCCAGAATCCTGCAAATGTAACAGATGTGTTTATCAGCAGCCCAATCTGAAGAGATTGAAATAATGTAGATGGGGTTACATTTGTAATGTGTGCCTCGGACAATCAGATGATTAGCAAGCCAGAGGGAGGAAGCTTCTGAAATGAAGACCAGTTTGTTGCTATGGAGAACGGTTTTCTTTTATAGCATGGAGTTGCAAAAACATAGAAAAGTAAAAAAGGAGTAGATAAACGAGAATTATCCTTTGACCCTATTGAGCTCGCTCCCTTCTGCAGACTCATCTTTCTCAGTCCCGTCACTAAATTTAATTCTGAGTAGATTGTTACACTAAGATATGCCTCCTTGCCAGCAGCTCCCCTCCTCCTTGAACCTGAAGTGAGAGATGGGCGGAGCCTGGCACAGAGACACAAGTTCTATGCAGCTTCTGGCCCCGCCCACTGCAAGGAGGAAGCATGGGGGGAAGGCTCATTGGAAAAGGTAAGGCCTTTTTTTTTCTTGATTGCCTGATTCACTTTTGGAAGGAGATTCAGGCACACACTTACAAACGTAGGGGCCCATGAGGGGCATAAATATAGAGGGTGCACTGGAGCCCAGAAGCAGTGACCTTCTAACTAAATGTGAATGGTAAAGGAGCCACATTGATGGGGCTCCCCTGACTTTCTGGGTCCCAGTGCGGTCGCACCCCATGCATCCCCTCAAGTTACTCTCTGCCCTATCATTGTGACTCCTCCACCTTATTTATCAGATTTGTGATCACTTGGCCTCATTTAGAGAAAGGAAGCTCCATGTGTTTCTGCTGTTTCAGTCTCAAACCGGAAAAAAAAACCCAGGAATTTGACTTTCTTTCGTTTCGTATTCTCAATTCAAAAATGCGAGAAAGCCTGTAATCACTTACCCTTCCCTGAAATAATGGAATAATCGGAACAATCCAATGAGAGCCGCCTGCTTTGACTATATAATTCGGCAACCGGCTCTCATTGACTTCACTGGGGAGTGCGCTGTTTGTCGAATGACATATGCCCTTATTCATCAAGCGATAGCGCCAGGTAGTGTCTGACGAGCGCCAGGTAGCGGCAGCTAACGGCGACTACCGACTCAAGTACGCCCGCGGCGGTCACAATGACGCATTTATCAAGCAAAATGAGGCTAGCGCCGGCGAGAGCGACGGCTAGCGCGGCATTCATCATGAAGCCGCCTGGACCGAACAGCGCCGCTGCAAATTCCCTCACAGCGCCAGGTATGAGCTGTCGCTCCCTGGCGATGTCCAATGCATTTCAATGGAGCAAGCTATAATTAATCATAATTAATTGGTATTATTTTTTTAATTTTTTTTTTTAATGTCAAAAAATCGGAGAACACTTCTGCAATGTTAGGAATTATTTTTAAGTCAAAAAAAAAAAAAAAAAAAAAAAAAGTGCAGAATTGATCTAACAGGTCTGAGATTAATGTATTCATATAACAAAATGATTCTAAAAACATGTATAATGTTACATTAAAAAAATATGGTTGTTTAGGGGTTAAAAACTAGTTAATACAGATCGCCGCCAGCGCTCTGGGGTTTAAACAAGGAATGGACAGCGACAGCACATTCGGAGCGTGATTTTTTGATGAATATGAAGCTAGCCGTTCGCTCTGGCCATTCGTTGTCAGGCGCTCACATACAACGCTGGACCTGTGAAACAGCGACCCCCTAGCCCGTATTCAACATTACCGCACACCGACTGAGTCGCTGTCATCAAGCTAACGCCGGCCAAGCACAGCGAATACTGGCTGGCGCTGAAAAAATCACGCTACAGTCGCTCATCTGTCGCTACCTGGCGCTATTGATGAATCGGCCTCCCCGTCACGGCAGACGACTCTCATTGGATGAGAGCCTGTGCATGTGTTATCGGACTAGGGAAGGGTAAGGGATTAGCAGGGTCCTGTAGAGTTTGACGCAGCAGGGCATCCCAATTTGGAGTGCCCCAGGGGAAAGCCAGTGGCCGACCCTGGAATCTTTTTAGGTGGGTTTTGTTCTACTTTAAAGCGGACCTGATTCCCTCTCCCTGGGGCATCCTGATTTGGGATATCCCACTGTCTGAAACCCCCCAGTCGCCCGGGATTCTTGCCTCGGCCTTGCCAACAAGCTGGCAGTGCATGGGCTGCAGCATCTCTTACATCATTTTCCAGCTGTGCATCGCAACTGAATAGCGCACAGCACAGCTGGAGGATGCGAGTGATGCCACCACCCGCCACGCATGCACCGCGATGAAAGAAAATCGGGCTATCCAGGGGGTTTCACACAGTGAGACATCCCAAACTGGTTTTTGTCTATATTAATCTTTTGGGCCAAATTTTTGATCTTTATTTTTATTTAAGAAAAAAAAAAAATTAATACATTTGTGTAGGATCAAAACGGGTGGGGGGGGGGGGGGGGTGCTCAGACAATGTGGCTGTACCCTGATGAGGGGTGCCCCACTGTGTGAAACTACCCAGATCACCCAATCTGACTTACCCTTCACCGGTCCAACGGTGCCTGTGCATCTTCTTGTCCAATCAGCGTGCTCACATCCGCTCCTGCCCCCTATGTCTAAGCAATCGTCTAAGGGAGGGGACCTGAGCGCACCGGCACCTGGATCCCCTGCTTCCCTCTAACAGGCAGCGCGTATCCCAAGCCCACTGCCCCAAAACAGCCTGTGTTTCTTTTTTTTTTTTTACTAAAAAATTTGCCCGGTATTTATAAAAACACAGAAAGCAACATGATAGTGAAGCTTTATCTTCTTGTCTTGAGCATGCTCTGCTGTGGTCAAAGGCACGTGAAACCACTGTGGCTTGCCATGCTCTGGACCTAGGGACAGATTGGCCTTCAGGGGAATGAAATTAAGAGGGATGGCAGATTTTTGAGCTTTGCTATGGCTCCTAGGACAAGCATAATCCCCAGGTGGCCATTTTAGCCAGTAAATTGAAGAAGGCAAAACAACTAGAAATCTGTAAAAAGATATTTAAAGATAATGTCCAGGCACACATTTAGAAAATATTCTCATTGTGCAGGGTTAGAAAGATAAAAGAATACACTTAGGGCCTTATTTATGAAGGGATAGCGTCAGGTAGTGCCTGTACGGCGGCAGGTAGCGGCAGGTGAACACCGGACACGGCACGCAATTACACATTTATGAAGCCGAATCTGGTGAGCGATTAGAACAACGCCATGTAGCGTCCGATACATCATTATCCCAGCCTCAGCATACAGCGCCAACATTAATCCTTGCAGAGCGCCACCTCTAACCTGTCGTTACCCGAACGCTCTCCCATACATTTCTATGGACGATCCTTAAATCCCTTTCCTGATCCCAATTTTTTTTCCCCCCAAAAAAACACAAACCTTCTGACATGTATTCTGTGCAAGAAAATGACAATTTTGAAAACTTTTTGGATTAATAATATTTTTATGCAGAATTGTCCTTACATGTCTGGTATTAAAGTGTTCATGTTACAATGTTATAACAATGTAATTCCATATGTTTTCGCTTTGTTACTAGTGGATACATGTACAAAAACAGACTTTAATCACACAGCCTCTGGCGCTATGGGCTACAATTACATGATTTTGAGCGCCGGCGATGTTTGTGGCTGTTTTTTTTTATAAATGTGGTGTTAGTCGCACTGAGCTGGCGTTATGGTTCGCGCACATACAGCGTAGTATAGTGACTTACATATCATATTCATCAAAGCTCTCTGAAGCAATGATCCATGACCGAGCACAGCGACTACTAGCGGGCGCTCTGAAATCCGCTCTACAGGTGCTCATCTGTCGCTACCTGGCGTTAGTAATAAATCAGCCTGCCCGACTGGACATCCACTTTAAAGCAGTTAGACCAATTTTGTACTTTTTGAACCAGGTTCGATTTGGTTTTATTTAGTAAAAAATAAAAAAAATACAATTATACAGTATATACCCCCCCCCCCCCCCCCCCCCCATACAAAAAAGAGAAATTAATTGTTTTTCTCAGTTCCAAAAGCTAATTTTGCCTGTGTGGTGTTATTGATCATGTAGAAACAACATGCTAATTTATTCTTTAATCGTTCTTTTTCTTAACAATGGTCTAACGTTTCCAAAAAAGCACAACAATATCATTGTCTAATTAGGTTGGATTTGTTGATGAGTGCTGAGTTTACTGTGCAGATACAAATGTCCCACTATACATTGCAAAAAATATTTTACATGAATATTTAAAACTGATTCAAATAAATGATATACTCTGCAGAAAGGGAAGCATGTAGTGTAAGCCAAGTTACCCAAGTAAGTAATAAATTTACTTCTCATGTTTGTCTCACACATCCTTTAAAAAAAGGACAAACGACAGGATTTTTGCTTCAATTTATTGATTAGTAAATAGGAGAGAAGAGAATAGTCACAAAAGCTTTTAATGATTAAATAATCACTTGTTCAAAGAGAATTTTTTGCCAATGTATATTTCTATTTAATCCAAGACTTGGTGCCTGAAAAACAAAATAATAATGCTGTTACATATTACTTATACCAGCTGCACCAATTTGGTAAATTATGCATGTGCCCTGTTAGCCTAAAAGGTCGAAAGAGTGACAAAATAAGGAGATGATTAGTGTCGGGTGAACCTGTACTGAAATTTGCGACTTCGGGTTCCCAAACCCGAACATGGACTTTAGCCAGAAGTCTGTGTTCGGAGTTCGGCCCAAAGCCAGAAAAGCTCATCAACCAGCTTAACCTAATGTGTGCAGCAGCAAGAAGATGTTGTACAACTACCTGAGCCCCCGTAACCCTATCGGCAGTCGGAATTATGCTGCACTGTGAAATAGGCTATGCGCAGTGCTACAGAAAGATGACCGCCACTTCCAGGAATGAGGACATCGACAGCTGGCACTAGAAGTGCTCCTAGCTGCTGCCAGTGTCCTCACTCATAGGAGCGGCGGTCTGATTCTGCCTCAGGGGGCACCTTGACAGGCAGGCCCTCCCTCCACCCCTGTGAGTGAGAAGTGTGGGGGGGGGGGGTGGGCGGAAGGGCCCTGAGAGGCAGATCATGGAGACCAGGTTGGGGTTCGGATTCGGCTCAAGTTCGGATACCCAAGCCAAAATTTTGTTCGAAGTTCAGCCAAACTTACCAAAACCCAAACCTCTAGGGGTTCATCAGACCACTTATAATAATTCAAATATTATCCACAAATGATTCAATGGTATTGCATTATTATTTCACTCCCTTTGGAGTGGTGACATAAATATTTGAATTGCTGACATGCTTCATAACTTTTTAGATGATGTCGCCAATCAAAAGCTAGACTGGATTTAAAGCACTATCACTATCTCGGATTTAGCTCCCCGGCCCAGGGGCATCCCAATTTGCAATGCCCCGCTAGGTAAAGCATTCTCTTTACAGGAGCACGCCTCAGCCCAAAGACGCTGGTGATTACAGTGGCGTAGGAGACTCTGGCAAATGTGAATTTTGCGTGTGACCCCTGGAAGGGTTTCATACAGTGAGGCATCCGGTCTCCAGGGCTGGACCACCAGGGTTTTATTTAATTAAAAAAAAAAAAACTAGAAGCTAGATCATCTTCCAACACTGACTGATAGGCTGGTGCCCTGCCATCCCACTGAAAGAGTTACTATTAAATTAAATTTGGAGAACTTCTTACTTCTAAAGTAAGTTAGGATTTAAGAATATAATGAGCATTTTATTTTGTGTCAGCATTTCCAATTTTCAATATTTATAGATAAATAGAGTGGATCTCTTATATGAGATGAGTTTCACCTGTTTTTAGATTATTTGTTGTGTGTGTCTCCAGGAATCGCCAGGAAACGCCTGAGGAATCGCCTGAGATCCCATGGCACATGGGCTGGCCAGCTTGTAATCAATTAATTTCTTACTAGCTGATCTGAGATCAGACTGGCACAAGTCGCTGCATCCCTGCTTACCCACTTCAGCCATACAGCAATTAATGCTGTGCCATTGAATTGTCAGCTAATGGGCTTATTTAAGAAATGGTAACGCCAGGTAGCGGCACGTAGCATCAGGTGAACGCTGGGTGTATGTGAAAACCACATTTAAGAAAGCGAATCTGGTGAGCGCCTCTAAACGTATCATGTAGTGTCACATGTATTACTAGCGGCAGCTCAGTGTAAAGCTATGGCGCTCTATGTTCAGCAGCATCATGTAGTACCTGTCGCTCAGTAGCGCTCTCCCATACATTTCAATGGTGTTTCATTTGGTTGAGTTTAATTAGCGTGTTGCTAAAGTAAATTTTTAAATTTTTGACTCAAATCATTGTGTGTCCTCTCCTGCCCTACAAACAAACAATGTTATCGTTTTTTAAAATGTTTGTAGAATTATATGTGCAGGTCTGCCATTGCACTGTCAATGTCACAGTGATAAAACAATGTCATACCATATGTTTTGGCTCTGGTGCCGGTGTGGATGTGTTGAGAAACAGACTTTTAGCACACAGCGCCTGTCGCTCAACGCTAGAGCGCCCAGTTTTAGAGCGCCAATGCTGGTTGTTTACATTTATATCTTAAATATGGGCTTATCTGGTGCTACCTATCGTTTGCTGCAGCATTGTCCTGTTGTATGTAGCGTCACCTTGGGTGCTTTGACCTTGGGACACCACCTAGCATTCTCGATTGGCTTTGCAGTGAATCAGGGAGAGCACTTCTACAGCGCCCCTACAGACATCACATTTAGCACTGCTGGACAGGATACTACAGCATCACTTCTCTGGCCGCTAATCTAGGTCATAGTGCCCGACATCCGCTTGCAGCGTCTACTTGCAGTCGCCCTAAGCGCCGCTACACAGATGCTCACCTGGCAATACGTGGTGCTGAATTAGCCTCCATGTGAGTTTACTCAGCGACCCCCGGGGCTTTACACTGTGAGAGAGCCCCTTGTTCCTAAGTAAATGCAGACTTAAACATTTGCTTTAGTAGATAATAGTTTTTACCTGTACTTATGTAATCCAACAATCTTCATCAAGTGTTTTTACACCCCAAGAGCACCTCCAGCAATACTAGTAATAACATTATTAAGCGCATTGAAAACAAGGCCCAGACTTGTTGGCAGGAGTCCTTCAATTAATCGTAAAATATTTCCCAGTAAAGGGCCAAGAAAGCCATTCTAGGGGTGAAGAAATGTACAGAAAAAAAATCAAATACATAAACTTAGCACATGAAAAAAATACAATTGTATTCTAATCTACACATTGTTATTTGTATGGCGAATATCTGACAAGATAAAGTAAGCGAATGAAGGATGATATTAGCGTTTATGCCTAGTGCTTTGTTGTTATAATTTGAAAGGCAGAGGGAAAGGGTATGCCATTATGGCACATGTTAAAGCCCCTTCCTTATTTTATTTGGGTATATCAAACCTCACCTTTCCTCCTTGAGAAAATGATTTGACCATAAAAATGAGCATAAATATGCTTGAAAGCAGGTAAGGGTATTAATTATACACCCTGTGTGAAAACATAAAAGCCAGACATAATGTTTCTTTTACTGAAAGGAAGAAGGAAAGGGTAAAAGGTTTTTGAATGTACTACCACTTTTGCAAAGAAGGACTTCTTGTCCGAATGTTCAGGGCATCATAAGCCATAGAGGGTCATGTTCGATATTTGGTAAAGCATGGAGCACCAGCAGTGTGCTGCATCTCAGTGAGCTTTTTCATTTTGTTTTGTTTTTGTTGTTTAAATGTGAGGTCATCATTTTTTCAGGTAAGAGTATTATTTTTTATGTTTGGAAATAACGTCCTATGGGCTATGCAGAATAAGTTACTGGTTATTTTGGGGTGGAAGAACTGGAACAAACTTTTTTTATTGCGCGTCTTTGTGTGTTAAAATGAAAAAGCTCACTGAGATGCAGGTTGCAATTCACACTGCAAGGAGCACCGCTGGGGCACCATGCTTTACCAAATAATTAGCATGACCCTCTTAAATCACTTGCTGTCTCTTGCAATCTTTGAAAACTTACAGCGGAGAGGATGGTGGGCTGGCTTTCCCATCTCTCCACAAATACTACCTGGCGGCCCAAATTGCACCACTTACCCTCCTTCATGCCCCAAGCTATAAGCCGATTTGGGTGCTGAATGACATCGCTAACTGTAGCCCGGTTACACCCACTTCGCTTTTATGGACCCCCAAACCCTCCAGACCAAAGACCCTGCCCAACATACTCAATTTCTCTCTGAATATTTGGGACACAATTTAACACCTCTTTGCCTCTCCCCATTTGCCGGCCTCTCCCTTGTTTGGTAGCCCCATGTTTCCTCCTGGCCTGTCCCACCAGATGGGATTTAAATGGTGGAAGCATAAGCAACTTACAATGTTATATGATTTTTGCACCCCTAGTGGGATGAAATCTCAGCAGCAGTTGGCCTTGGGTGAGGACTTTCCGCCTGCGGAAACCTTTAGATTATTACAACTGCAACATTATATCCAAAGTCATCTGAAAAAAATCTACTCCCCCCTATAGAACCACTGAGTTTGAACTCAGATGTATCAGGGACCAGTTTGCGGGCAACCTGATATCAAGTCTCTACGCGTCTCTAATAGCCCCCCCCCCCAAAGTGAAACATACATATATGCTTAGATGGGAGGCGGAGCTGGGGGCGGAGAAGGACTGGGAAGCCTGGAGGGCGATTCTACGGAACACAAGCAAAGTCTCGTATAATGCCCTGATCCAAGAGAACGCCTATAAAGTATTATTTAGGTGGTATTACACCCCTGAGCGCATCAATAGATTCTTCCCCTCCTCCTCACCCCCTCTGTTTCAGGGGCTGCCAGGACACTGGTACGATGCTCCATGTTTGGTGGGAATGCCCGCTTATCCAGGAGATCTGGAACAAAATATATAGGCTTCTGGAGGGTATCTTGGAATCAACACTTACTAAGGACTTCTTTCACTTAAAACTAACACATATACTAAGACCCAATGGAGACTGACCCAGCATGTCCTCTCAGCTGTCAGACTCACTATAGCGAGGAATTGGAAACTCCGCACCCTACCCTGGACGGAGATACAAGACAGAATATCGAACATTATGTGTAATGAAAAAATCACTGCGATACATAAGAACCAATATGATCAGTTTCTTGAAGTATGGAACCCATGGCTGGACCACATAAGGGTACCCAAAGGCCAGACTGACCCCATATTCCCAGTTTAGAGCACTTTTACCTGATCCGCCTGAGCCTCTTAAGTGGATTGACCATTTTTAATCCTCTAGACCCATCTACTTCTTTACACCCTTCCTCTCCCCCACATCCCCACCCCACTACCCTACTGTTTGTCTGTCGTACCCTTAAAAATGTTTGCACAACCTATCACTAACGCCTTAAAGCTCACCAGTAAATTTATTAGATGCCACCATGATAGTATTTCATGAGTATTCAGTTAATCATAAAGTATTTCTTTTTTTCTATATGGACGGTCACATAGTTACTTTCTGTGTCAGAATTAATACCGTTTAGAATAATCTTCTATGCTGAATCCACACAGATGTTTTTTGAATTTTGGCTAATACCACTGGTGAAAACCACGTTTTGGAACACCTGTACGAATATGCAATGTTCATTTTATTCCTATGCTCCTATAACCTTGTCTATGCATATTTTGTATGTGTTTCTATTTTGCAAACCACCAATAAAAACTTTGTAAAAGAAAACTTACAGCAGACTAAAACCCTCTGTGCTACAATATAACACAGCCGGGCACAACCATTGTTACAGTGTAATAGCAGCCAAGCATGGCTGTTTACAGTGTAACACATTAGGGAGCTGGCTGGCTTTTGAGAATGTAACAATAGGACTTCTATCTTGCTTGTTACATTGTACAGTGTGGCAGAAATGTTGGATTTAAGACTCCCAGAACCTGTCTTGGCCCACACAAATTGTATTACTAGCAGTCCTGCAGTTCTGCAAGTCAAGCAGGCATACACACCTCAAAAACCGCTGAGCCTTGTCTTCAGTGGGGTGTAATTTCTAAGTTATAGTGCTAGTTCTCTGGCCATGTACCACCCATCTCTCTTTTTTGGGGGTGGGTTCCCTGTTGCACGTCAATATTATCATGGCATTATAGGACCTTTATGCCTGTGTGATATTTATCTTTAATAACCTTAGGGGTTTATTTATCAAGGGATAGTGGCAGGTAGCGCCTCGTAGCGGCAGGCAGCGTCTGCTAAACGCTGGGTGCTGTACGCAAGGCGATTCTGGTGTATGAAGGCGTTTCTGGTGAGCAACATGAGCAATAGCGCCATGTTGCGTACGATTCATCAGCTTATAGTTCCGTCGCTCTAGCTTCCAAAGCGCCAGGTGTTACCTGTCGCTACCTGTCGCTCTCCTATACATTTCAATGGACGTTCCTTTTCTTCTCTTTAAACAGGGTTTTTTGGTTTTAATTTTTTTTTCTCTCAAATAATTTTGTCACCTCTCCTGGCCTAGAAAGAGTCATTTTTGAAAACTTTTTTTGATTTTTTATATTTTTATGCAGAATTGTCATTACAGGTCTGTCATTAAAGTATTAATGTCACAATGTCACAACAATGTAATTCCATGTGTTTTCGGTTTGTTACTGGTGCATATGTGTTCAAAAACAGACTTTAATCACACAGCGTCTGGCAACCAGATCCAGAGCGCTGACGCTTTGTGTGTGTTTTTTTGTTGAATATGAGTCGCTGAGTCGGTCGCAATGAGCTGACGCTACCTTTCGCTCCCTGCAATGCTGTACTGGTGTTAGAACGCCCAACATACATCTCATTTATATGTTATGAATAGCTGCTTACAGCGTGTACTAGCGCCTCTGTACAGACGCTCATCTGCCCATAGCTGGCGCTAGTAATTGTTTTGTACCATAGTCAGCATTAGCTGAGTGTCTTTTGTGTCAGTATATTACTTACTACTCTGCATTTGTGTATTCACCCTTCTCTCTAGCCCTTGCCTTATCTGAGAAGCTTTATTTAGTGTGTAGGAGACTGTCTCTCTGCCTCTCTATTTACTGCCATTGGCATTGATATGTACGAGTAGGATGTGAGCAAAGGGAGGGTCTTACCCTTGGGATTCATATATATGTTTTCCTTTTTATGAGGTGACTTGCCTTGAGACAAAGGTACAAAGCATAGCTATACAATAGTGGCTAACCTCGCCAACTAGACCTGTTTAAAGACCAGAAAAGATGAGCTACTCGGGAAGGAAGGTAAGTTCATGAGAAATAGTAAGAAAATGCTTTGAAACTTAGCTTACAGACCTTTAACTCTTTAAGCGCCAGGCACGTGATATATGGGACTATGAGGACCCTATACAAGTTCCAATGGCAGGAGCGTCACCTGCCGAAAAGCAGATGACTGGGCAAACCTGACGCCGAATTACTGCGTCAAGATGGGCTTGGAGCCTATAGAGCCAGGGGGTGGCTGCTCATCCTCCGAGTCTTGGGAAACCAGCATACATAGCTGGTGTCTGGACTGGTTTGACGCTTGATATTTATTACAAAATAACTGTGCGGTCCGTATAATAGTTATATTTTATTTGAACATCTCATATGGTACTCTTTTCAGTTTAGGGTGTCTCCTGGACAGGAATGGGTATCTACTGATACGTATGTGGCACTATTGTAATTTAGAAGAATAAGGCCTTTTACAAGCAATTTGGTTTTCTTGAAAAACATTCATTTTCTATTTAAAAAAGCTACATTTAAAAAAATGATTTTATTTATTGAGAAAGCACTGAAAAAATTACTAACAAGATATTTAAGCGCAAGCTCTGCTGAAAAAAACAATATTCTTTCAAACATAGGGGTTTATTCATCAAGGGATAGTGGCAGGTAGCGCCTCGTAGCGGCAGGCAGCGTCTGGTGAACACCGGGCACTGTACGCAATACCACATTTATGAAAGCGATTCTGGTGAGCGACTCTAACAGCGCCATGTAGTGTAGTACGATTCATCATTACAGGTGGCTCAGCTTATAGTTCCGGCGCGCTAGCTTCCAGAGCACCAGGTATTACCTGTCCCTCTCCCATACATTTCAATGGACATTCCGTTTCTTCTGTTTAAACATGTTTTTTTGTTTTTCATTTATTTATTTTTTCTCTCAAATAATTGTGTCACCTCTCTTGGTCTAGAAAGAGTAATTTGTGTAAACTTTTTTGATTTCTTTATAGTTTTATGCAGAATTGTCATATAATGTAATGTAATTCCATGTGTTTTCGCTTTGTTACTGGTGGATATGTGTTCAAAAACAGATTTTAATCACACAGCTATAGCGACCAGATCCAGAGCACCTACGCTCTGTGAGTCTGTTTTGTTGCTGAATATGGTGTGAGTCACTGAGAGTCAGTTGCAATGAGCTGGCGCTACCTTTCACTCCCTGCAATGCCCAACATACATCTCATTAATCAATGGCGGCCAGGTTACTACAGCGGCTGAGGCGCTCTGTTACAGCACCCGATAGCCGATCACAGCGTATACTAGCGGTCGCTCTTAGCGCCTCTGTACAGACGCTCATCTGCCGATACCTGGCGCTAGTAATGAATCAGCCTGCATGTGCAAATGCTGTCACTGAAAGGATTAAAGTCTCTGTCCAGACATTAAAATAAAGGGCTATGCTCACCTGTTTTCCCCGCAGCTTCTCTGCCCAGTGCTGCTGTCTTCATAATAGAGCGAAGCCATTGTTCAGGGCTGGGCAGAAATGGCGTCATTCATCAAATTGGCTTTACACCCCTCTGACACACGTATTCTATATATTGTAATAGAGGGGTCATGCTGTGATGGAGCATGCTGAATCTACCCTGTATTGCAATAAATGAAGTAGCTGGATCCCCACTATTGGTAAGTATGAAGATGCTGGATGGGCACACTGTACCTAAAAGGAAGAGCTGCATGGACAAAATAGGAGTACCAGCTTTTTAATTTTTGGCAAGACAATCCCTTTAATGATTTATTATTTATACTTTGGTATCTTTAATGGTTTATTGTTGATACTGCATCACTTGTTTGTTATTCCTAATCGTTATTTATTTATAGAGTCAACTCCATTAATAAAGAAAATGCACATTAACGTCCAAAATTCACGGTCAAACTAGCAAAGTACTTAAAAAAAAAAAGCCTTAAATTTACTCTGGCCTTAAAGAGGTCAGAGCATGTAATGTAATAAAATGCAATTACCAGAGTAAGGATTGAGCCTTTAAGACTTTTGGAAAAATCATGGCCATCTTCAGATACAATCTTATTCTGTAAACAAGAAAAACAAATAACACAATTATTTATTTAACAGATTCCTACATTATATTTTCTAAAATGATTTTCAGTTTTACCTTTTATTGTTTTATTTTTAGAATTAAAAAAAGAACTTAAAAGAAATTAAAAAAGCAGCACCAATTCCTCATTTATGGTTAAGGTTTGATTCGAAAGCTCACTAGAAAATCCATATTGCTAGCCGGCAGTTACTGTACTGTGATTGCCATCCACTCATGAATGAGGAAGTGGTTAACATTTTGGATATAGGATTGCTTTAAAAAGGAACAGAACACATTAATTTGACTTTCCTGTGTGTTGTCCTTTCTGCGGCAGCATCCCGCTGTGTGTATTCCCACAGGTCGCCCCCTTGTATTCACCTTCCTTTCACTCCCACGCCGCAGACTCTAGAGCGAGCGCGCTGATTGGCTGACCAATTCAGGATGTCCAAAGGACTGGAACTCGGGTCCTCTGATGTTCCTCTTTAAGGTTGTCCAGTAAGAAGACTCGCGGCACAATTGATTAAATAAGCTCTTCTACTTATACAAGCCAGGTGCCACTAAGTATATGGTGGGTAATACCAGATTGGCTGCTCCCAACAGATAACATGCCATGGCCTTATTAAAAAATATCTAATACAGCGGTTCTCAACCTGTGGGTTGGGACCCCGGCAGGGGTCGAACGACCAAAACACAGGGGTCGCCTAAAGCCATCGGAAAATGCATATTTCCGATGGCTTTAGCCGCTGAGAAGTCGCGCTACCGTCTGCAGCAGCGCTATTCAGCTGGAACGCACGCCGTTATGGATGCGCGTTCCAAACTTAATGCCTGCGCGCATGCGCAGACATGATTGCATCATCCGTCCGGGGCCTAAGGGCCGGGGGATGCGGGGGGGAACGCTCCACAGTCCATAGCAGCGCATTTTGTGTGTCCGGCGCTTGCTGATGTCATCAGTGGGCGGACGCAGCAAGCGCCGGAGGACAGACGCCTAGGAGGCGGAGAGGCAAGAGAGCCTGCAAGACAGCCTGCTGGTGTCAAAAAGGTTAATAATGTAAAAAGAGTAAACACACCATACACACAATACTGTGTAAGTGTAAGGTGCTTTGTGTGCAATCATTACACAGTACACAAAGCAGCTTACACTTACACAAAGCACCATACATTTGCACAGTGTCTTATACTATAAGAGACCACTATAAAATGTAGTTCACACTGTGCGGATTTTGTGGAAGAGAGCTCCCAAGAATCTCGAGTTACCACACAATCCGCCGCAGCCACCTATTAATTTCAATAAGAGGCGGAGAAATTACAGTTTCCAACACATTTCTTCCTCTCCAAATTAAGTCAATGGGAGGTTGTGGCGGGTTCCGCTCAAATATAGAGCATGTTGCTTAATTTTTCCACACCAGGCTTTTTCCTAGTGCGGATTATTATTATTTTTTGGTTTGGGGTCACCGCAACATGAGGAACTGTATTGCGGGGTCACGGCATTAGAAAGGTTGAGAACCACTGATCTAATAGAATGTATAGTTAACGTACATTTTCAGGCAAAAAAAGCAAAAAAAGCTATACTCTATATACCCTTTTCTGCTTCACCCAGACTTCACCACCCAACCCACCCCATGGCAGTGGCGCTCTTCCTGTCTCACTCCGACATGGCGACGCCCCCGCCATCAGACACTGTGAGCTGCCACGCCTCCTTCATTTCAGTGAATGGAGGGGGCGTGGCAGCTCACCATGACTGAGCAAGACAGGAAAAGACGGTCGATGAGAGAACAGTGCTGCCATGGTGCCGGTTCAGCAAGGGACCTGGATAAAGCCTTTCAGGTAAACGCTGCCCCCTTTTTATTTTTTGGCTGAAAATGTAGTTTAATAGTTAACAGATGCTGAAATATATGGCTAATGGACTGTTTATGAAATAAAAGGATATATATATATATATATATATATATATATATAAATAGCGTGCTTCCTGTTCAACAGAAGGTCTACCAAAAAACAGTGGTAGGCACTATTACATTAATTCAATTAATCAGTTAATTAATTCATGGGTTTCTGACCATTGTCTGCACTGATCACAGTCAACTATCTGTTATGCTTAGCTGAATTGTGGCCAACATTTCCTGTTGAAGTCAGTCAGGCCCTTCCTGATGGTTATGTACTGCAGCCTACAAATGTCACACTAATCCCAGATTTACATAAAACTTTCAAAATCAGAAAAAAAACTGTAAATGGGCATCAAACAGGAGAAAACCACACATCAGTATAGCACCAATATTTTTATACTAAACGTAATAATGCTTTACATACAACCGATAACAGTTCAAGAACAAGTTTAAGTAGTAAAATAGCAAAGTTACCGCTGCACAAAAAACGGCCTTCACAATGATGTTCACATCTACATTCAATGGCAAATCTGTATTACCATGTTCATCCTGTAGAAAAAATGAAAGTAGTTAATTGTATACATGACTTTTTGAAAAAAGAACAAAACCCAAGATTTTGACTATACTGGGTTGGATTACCCCCACTATGTGCATCCGGGGCAAAAAAGCTTTGGCTGCAGGTTTGCAAAAATAAAAAAAAGGCTTGCCCAGGTGCGGGGGCCCCCCGATGCCACCGATAGCTTTGTTGTTAGCCCTGTGACCCGTCAGACCAAAGACTGAAAAACTTCCAGGACCAGATCATAACCCAAAGATTGGTGGAGGCCCACTTTGCAGGTCAAGTGTTGGAGGCCCTGGGAAGAGAGTCCCTTGAGCTCCCCTCATAATCCAGCTCCGAGTTCACCTGTTACATTGGAAGAGTTGTAGTCTATGTTTTTTACTCAAGGCCATGAAAACCACTCCTACTGTAGCAAAACAGAGTCCTAGGAATATGAGAAACATGGAAACAGCATGCTGATATGTAAATCACAGGTATAAAGGCACAATCCTAACACAAATGTTTATTTTACATTCCAATAGCAATGCTAATACAGTAAATTAAAGAAACCATGTCCTTCTGGCACATCCCTGTCACCTTCTACAGAGAGGTCATAAAAAGGCAGTAGCCATTGCATGCCCCCTCTTGACCAGCATACTCAATATGCTGTAATGCAGGTGGGTGGAGCCTCATGCACCAATTTGTTTTGTTGTGAATTCAAAAAATTCCCAGATGCATGAACCATGGGGACCCATTCTTCTCATTAGATAGGTTTCAGCTCTCTGGCAGTTGTGGAGGATAAGAGTTATCCATAGGTTTATTTTAGCTTTTGCACAGATAATGCTTTTAAATATCCTTTCATGCAAGGTATATAGATAGTAAGCTTAAAACACTAATAACCCTACTCCCCTCACATCGAGGACAAAGGATCCAGTGCAGCTCACAATGCAAGTCACAATGGGACAGGCTCCCTTGCTGATTGATGGGATGAGAGCACGCTGACAATGTTGAGAGCTATTAGCTCAGTGGTACATATCACGGCACCATAGTGAGGGATTGGAGCCCTCCCTGGGAGGCAAGAACAGTGGAGCTTTTTGAGAATGTTTCTGCATCCTCCATACAGTGAAGAAGAAGGTTTGCCTCCAGTACACAAACTGAACTATGGTCACTATGCATCTTCATACCATTATTTTAAAAACACATTTCAGAAAGCAATATATAATATATTAATAAAATATCTTACCTTCAAAACTTGTTTAATTGCTGATTTTGTGACAGGATCACTATCTATGCAAGATATCTGTTAAAAAAAATAATTTTTTGAATGTTCTTTGAAAAAATGTTTTGACAATTCCTGTTTCAATCATTTCCTTTTTCTAGTTTTTGATTGTAGAATCCCATGTAGGAGATGTAGCATTGCCCATTTGTGATCACTTAAATCTAGAATATCTGAGGACCCAAAGAGGGTGACCGACACAAAATATTAGGGGTTGTACTTCTTTAAGCACCTAACCAGGAGGACATTTTAACTGTGTTTTTTCGAGCATTACTGTCCCTTTGAGGAAAAACAAAACCAAAAATGTCCACTTTTGGGTTTTGTTACTCTTTGTGGTGGCATCTTGATTCGAGATGACCCACTCTGTGTATGCCCTGTAGACTCACATTTTCCTCACTCCAACAGCATAGGCCTGGGCCGCTCAGCTAATCAAGTCAAAGTGGCAAATAAAGCTGAGTACAGTGAGTGTCGCTGGCCACAACTCTGCTTACCTCTATCGCTGGATGTCCCTGCAAAGGTCATTCGGAAAAGGCCTGAGTTATAGCTAGAGTTATACTTTGGATGTGTCACCAAGATGCAGCGATTGCTCGGGGAAGAGGTTTGTCAACAGCAATGAGCCTCAGGGTTTCACACAACGGGGCATGGGCATACAAAAGGTAGAGGCAGTTGCTACAAGGGGACCCAGTGCAAGCTGCTTTCCACACCTTGAAAGCTTTAAGCTGTAGTAATGATAGATGTGATAGATGTCCACTAAAATTTAATGTAACTCAGCAGGGTGCATCTATGTTTACAGTTGTAACATCAGCTGTACGCCTGGCTGTTACAAAGTAGTTTTCTACAATGTAACAGTTAACAGTTTTAAGCTGAACACTACTGTACCCAACTGCCCCCCACCGTCTGCAGTATCAGTAAGTACAGTTTATCTGTTTTTTTTTCGGGGGGGGCACTATTAATTTTGCTATGGTGCCCTATGACAGCTATGTACATCCCAGCAGTGGGGCATCTGAATTCATTAGACTCAAGGGGGTGTTGTTCCTTTTTGAGTTACAGCTAGTTCTACTCCCATGCTAAAAGTACAGTACAGATAGGGGGGGGGGGATTGAAACAAAACAAAATAACTTAAAGTGAAAGATTTTTGTAAAATTATATATATATATATATATATATATATATATATATACCGGTATATATATATATATATATATATATATATATATATAGAGAGAGAGAGAGAGAGAGAGAGAGAGAGAGAGAGAGAGAGAGAGAGAGAGAGAGAAAGAATATGCATGTTTTAGTTTATTGTATTTTCATACCAGCACCATACCATGTACAGCAGATCCTTTTCATTTGGTTATAGCAATTGGAAAGTGACATTAATTTTTTTAATTCAGTCCTAAACAATAAGAACTTAAAATTGAGGCCAACTTTACCTCACTCTGCAGGATTTGTGCTTTAAGAAACAATGAAAATGGATGCATTTAATATACCTTATGTTTATTTCTTAAAGTGGAATCTAAAGCTGCCCATCCTTTAAGATTAAGATTAAAATAATTGTATTTTAGGACTGACGTTGCTAATGGCAAGATGCAATAAACAAATAAAATAACAAATTACCACTGTATCAATAACACTATCCATGCTACAACCCTTGAAACCAGTGACAAGTCTCTGAAATTAAGAAAAAATAAATGTTAAAAATAAAACGTGGAACATAAAGACAATTATATTTATTTAATTTTTTATTTAATTTTTAATGTATGCATATTTAACATCCCACTGGATGCAAGTAAAATCAGATAATCCTTGTGAGAAAGGGACTTTCTTTCTTTCTTTCACACTTGTCTGTGAGTAAAGTAGCAATACCTACCTGTGTTACCAGTTATTATGGAACTACGGGTTCAAGTGTGCGCTTATGACTAATAGTTATATAAAACACAATGATTGGCTGTGATTGAACACATCACTTGAAATCACTGTAAGTCTTACCTTAACACTGGCATTATACTTTTAATTACTATCAAAAAGAGGATGTATAGCTGGCACCAGTAAGGTAATAATCTAATCTATAATGGTGGTGCAATGCTCAGTTTCTACCCCAATAGTACCAATTACTACACCATGAGGGGATGCCCCACTATGAAAGTTCCCCCAAACGAAGGTATTTTAAACTGAGTCTTAAAGTTGCACAACACCAGACATTGATAAAGTTGATATAAAGTTTTATTAATGTCTAATCATCTTAAAAAGTTTTTACTTTTTTTTCTCCTATTTACATCAAATACAGACTATTAAAAAACATGTAAGACACATTAAGATTCATACTGCCAAAAGGGGGCGCTAATCCATGTTGCTGCCATGCAACTCTATCATCAAAATTAGTGAACCCAATCACTATGGTGCTTAATACAAAATACAAGTATTTTGTATTAAGCACCATAGTGATTGGGTTCACTAATTTTGATGATAGAGTAAGTTTGATTATTTGCACATATAGCTTTTTAGAATCATATGTATATAGGTTTTTGCATGGCAGCAACATGGATTAGCGCCCCCTTTTGGCAGTATGAATCTTAATGTGTCTTACATGTTTTTTAATAGTCTGTATTTGATGTAAATAGGAAAAAAAAGTAAAAACTTTTTAAGATGATTAGACATTAATAAAACTTTATATCAACTTTATCAATGTCTGGTGTTGTGCAACTTTAAGACTCAGTTTAAAATACCTTCGTTTGGGGGAACTTTCATAGTGGGGCATCCCCTCATGGTGTAATACTTTTAATTACCTCACTAACATTGCTTAGTATTTTCATTAGGTTGGTCACCTACTATGGCTCCCCTGGAGCTGCTGAAGTTTGTGCGGGGGCAAGGATGATTGTCAAAATGATATAAGGGCCAATTAGACGCAGGGCAAAATAATGAGAATAGATACAGTGTTCACATGCAGATTAAAGGGAAAATCCACTTTCTAAGGATATGTTATACTTGTATATGAATATGTATAGATTTTGTGTGTCAAAATGATGCCCTCAAGTCTGTACACCAAGAAAAGAGATGTAAGTCCTGTACACACAGAACACTGCTGCTGGGCAGGTGAATGCATGAATGAGCTTTGTGTTCTGTGTGTACAGAACTCACATCTCTCTTCTTGGTGTACAGATTTGGTGTACGTTGCCAATAGCAACAGATTGCAGGTAGCGATAAAACACACATTTTCTAAGATAAGAAAAAAAATACTAAATAAGCTCAGCACCTTGAGGATACCCTTTTGCCACACAAAAATATACATCTTCAGAAATTCCATCAAACATGGGGTTTCACATAAAGTCCACAAGCAATATGTGCAAGAAAGAATGGGCAATCACATGCGGAAGTCCAATAATAATAATGTGCATTAATAAATACATGCTTTTGCATGCTTGCAATGTGTGACTTACATTTGTTACTTTGATTAGGTAAATTCCAAAGATGGATTCCTCCAATAGATACTTACCCACTTGCTTTTTCTGGACTAACACAACGTACATGAGATTGGTGGGCTTAACATAAATTGAAAAAAGGCATAGGGTCTTATTCATGAAGGGATAGTGTCAGGTAGGTACCTTGTTAATAAAGTGTTGAATCAGCCTGCCCGTCTGTCATGTTGGTCACATCCACAGTAGACAAGACTACACCACACCAAACTACAACACACCACACCAAACAGCGTCAGACATCACTACATTACATAAAACTACATGCAACCACACCAGTCAACACTACACCAAACTACATCAGACCACACGATTCCAGACCAGACCATATTACACTACACCAAACTATACCAGACCACACGATTCCAGACCAGACCATATTACACTACACCAAACTATACCAGTCCACACGATTCCAGACCAGACCATATTACACTACACCAAACTACACCAGACCACACGATTCCAGACCAGACCATATTACACTACACCAAACTACACCAGACCACACGATTCCAGACCAGACCATATTACACTACACCAAACTACACCAGACCACACGATTCCAGACCAGACCATACTACACTACACCAAACTATACCAGTCCACGCCACACTAGACCACACAAGACCACACCACACTACATCGCACAAGACCACACTACATTGCACCAGACTACACTACATCACACCAGACTACACAACATGCCCCTCTGCTATCAGTACACCCTAACAAGAGACTGTGATGCAAGTGGCTCTCTCACTGCAGTTAAATTCTCACAAAAAGTCACATGCTGTCACAGATTTATCTTAAAGGTTATCGGTTCCCCAACAGATTGCCGGTCCACACAGGCACATGAGGGAGAAACAGAGGGCTGCAGAGGCTCTCAAGAGCATGGCTCTCATCTTAATATGAGTGGATACACTCTGTACACTGAGCGGTCACTAAAGTGTGCAGCTTATCCTGTTTGGGGGGTAGCGTGGTAGAGGGCTGCAATGTATTACCAGCAGGGCAGCAACAAACAAACAAATTAGTCGCATCAACCAGGCTGAAAACCACTTACAGTTTACAGAATTAACATGAAAAACATACTTAATTTACTCGAGTCCTGAGAAGAAATGAGCACACTTCCTAGCTTGGATTTTATATCATTTGTCTTAGCTACTCCAATTGAGTACAGGTCCATTAAATATGTTATTCATACAACATCTGTATTTAGAATATATGCATATTTTTCTTTCTTTCTTATCTCTTACCAAAGCAAAGTTAGCGGTTCTAATAAGGCATTTCTTATCACACTGTCCTTGCGTTTTGGCAACCTAGAAATAAAAATATTAGAGAATTTTGAGGGAAGTGGCCACAAGTTACTAGGTCCCCCTCCTCTTATTCTCTATCCTCCACAGAATGGGTGCTCCACACAGCATATTGGCTGTACTATAGTTAGGGGGGGATGGAGTTTGGTACAGTGTTTCCAGAAAAGTGACTGTTGGGTTGCTTTGTCTTTCTCAGAAAAGCATATTGACTGGCGAATCCCAATACAGGCAAACCCATTCTACCCATAAGATCCCTCACAGCCGCCTGGGTCAAGTGACTGCCACAGGTTTGCTAGACAGGATAGCACCTGTCACTTTAAAATTACCTTCCTACATATGCTGAAAAATATGCCCTTATAAAATACAATTCCTTAATTACATGCATATGTTTTTTTTAATGATAATAGATTGTAAATGCAGCATCCCCTGGGGTAGCAGCTGGAGTTTGTGTCAGTAGGCTGACATTTAACCACAAGAGGTTTTATTGAAGCACATACCTTTGACTGTTCAGTCTTATAAAGCAGGAAAACAACTAATGTGGCTATTGTATCTCCATCTTCCTTCTGTAACAGTGATATTAAACAGTGCATTATTTTATATCAGAACATTTCATGTTTTATATAATTTATTATTATTATTATTATTATTATTATTCTAACTAATTCTACTTCTCATCGAACAGCTGACTATTTAGAAGATTGGCAGACCACCAACAAATTTTATGGATCCTAGAGACCTTCTATATTATTTACTACATTGGGAAAGTGCTGTTGCTCCAAAAGATGCCAAACAGTTTACGCAAACAATACACAACATTTTCAAACATCACCAATGGAGATCTTTTCTCCTTCACTTGGGGAGATTTTATATTACTACAAGTGCTTTATAACTTACCTGAAAAGGCATCTCCACCTGCAACATCGGATTGGAACTTCTGTTCACTCGATTGGAAGCCCCTCTCAATCAGTAGCACACCACTGTCCATGCTACTCATCTCCAAACAATAGTACCATGTAGTTGTCTGCCCATTGCCAAGCCCCAGCCTGGACTTTGTCAACCCTTGTCTGTCTGTTGCCGACCCCTAGTCTGGACTCATCTGCCCAACCAAATCTAATCTATGTACCTTCTGCAGATCCCGCTTGCCCAGCCTTGTCTAAACTGACCACTATTTGACAACTCTGTCTGCCCAGCCATACACCATCTATGCCCTTTAGTTACCACTATCATCTGTACTGGCCACTGTCCCAGGTCGATCCCAAATTTAGGGCCGCTCAACGGCTGATGTTGAGCGGCCCTAAATTTGTGTTGCTCTGACCTATCCTCTTCTATCCTATAGCTTCCTTGCTGCACCTAATATGACAAGGTATGTGTCCTTCAACTGCATTAGGTGATCAATCACATTTCTATTGGTAACTAGAACCCATGTGATGTAGATAAACAGGAAGTTCTGGCTAACTATATAATATATCCAAAACATTTTCTTAGGGTGAACTATCAGTGTAATGTATGGTAGCTTCCATGCATGCAGCAATAGATTTCTGAAACTTCTAAAATCAGGTTAAGAACTGTCTAATGCATTATTAAAAGGTGAATGAAATAAAAAAAAATATTGAATTATTGTGATCGCCGATCATATAAACGATTGGTGAAATCAAATATTTGAAAAACAACAGTAGACATCAGGAATATGTTTGATAGTGAAAAGTAAGAGAATTTTCACAAGTACAATACAGAGATCTCAAAGGTTTGGGACTCCACAGCTTTGTAGCCTTAAGAAAACCACTTGTTAGTGAGGCTAACTTCCCAACACAACTTCAATTTGCTAGGAAGCATAAAAATTGGACTTTATGTGGTCTAATGAACCCCGATCGGGGGGGCCCCTAGGGGAAAGAACCAAAATCCAAAAAGCTCTGTGTTTGTGCTGTTTCTTAGAGATTTGTAAAAATAAAATATCAGTTTTTGTGGCAGAATTGTGCACCTTACCTCCAGAACTGTTAAGTGGGTTTCCAGCATAATTTCTGTCTTTGTAACAGCAAACTGCACTGCCACAGTACGTCTACTGTCAAGAGCACCCTGTTCGCTAGTATATACCACACATTTTGACCGGCGAACTTCCACAAAGACACAGCAAAATGCATTTGCCGGTGAAAAATAACTTAGATCACCACCTTACTCCACACTTGCTGCTACTCACGACACACCTGGAAAACAGGTGCGAATGTAGTAAATCACCCCCTTTAATGTGTTATCAATTGAAAAGACAAAATAACTTACACTCATCTTACGCTTGCATGCTTTCAGACCATTATTAGTTGGAGCTGGATTAAAAAGGGCCGAAACTAAAAATAAATATTTTTCAGTGAATGCGACATTTCCAAAAATGATAAAAGAAATACATGTTATAGAGACCAGCATTCAATAATAATTAAATAGCAAAACTAGTAATTTGCCAGCAAAGCTTAATGATGAATATGATTTGAAAACATCAAGATTATGATACCCCTCCACATACTATAAATTTGCATATGTTCCACCACCACCTTTTCCTATATATATATATTTATATACAGTAAGTGTCAGTTTATGGTTTATAAAATTGATGTACAGTTGAAAGCTTAAAGCGACCTACAGTATCCCTTGCAACTTACTTTGTGCCAGGGAAGAGCCTGGCTCCCTAAACTAACCTAACCTAACCTTCATTAGGCTTTTACCTAGCAGAGCTGCATCTGTTGAGAGTTGGTGACAGTTAAAAGCTATACACATTTGCTGGATCCGCAGTTCATGCAATAGGAAACTTTACTGAAGTGTGTAGCTACTTTCTGTCTCCATCAAAAAAGGCTTAAAGGTACACTATTGCGAAAAATAGCCCAATGAAAAATATATTCTATAAATATGCTGGATGTTGGAAGGAGAGGTCATTTATAGACTCAGCACCAAGAAATCACCAGTCAGGCTTGTTTCTTTTATTAAAAAAAAAGGAGAGGAAATCTGGGTGACAGGGTCTGTCACCCCTAACAGACTCATCCCTGGATTTTATTTGTACCATAAGAAAATAAACCACATGCTTGGCGGGAGTTTTATCGAGTTCAGGTATATAAGTGACCCCCTGCTCTTAAAAGGCTATAAAGGCATTTTTTACTCCTGGTCCATTTAAATCTGAACTCTGGTTGGATGTTTACATTTTGGATAAAGTTAAATTCAGCTAAAATTTAGCAAATTTTACATGATCAATACTATGGCAATATTCAGTAAAAAATAATGAGAGTAATTCATCTTTAAATAGTTATTTATTTATAGATACTAGCAGATGTCTCCTTTAGCCAACTCATGTACTGTATTAAAGAAAATGAATATTGCAAATTGAAAAATACAGTGGTAAAACATCTGATTTGGATTATTTCACTTTCACTGTTGGACCCGCCAGCCGATTATCCCAGTGGCAGTGAGCCAAATTTTACAGTGCGCTTAGGTTGCGTTTTAGTTGTCCAAATTATTGGGCGCTGTAACAGAGCGCCTCGGTCGCTCTAGTAACCTGGCCCGCATTGATGAATGTAATGTATGTTGGGCGCTCTAACACCAGTACAGCGCTGCAGGGAGCTCAGCGCGACCGACTCTCAGCGCTCCACACCATACTTATCAAAAAAGGACACACACAGTGTCGCCACTCTAAATCTGGTCGCTATAGCATAGGGCGCCAGATGCTGTGTGATTAAAGTCTGTAACAACAACAGTAACAAAGCGAAAACACATGGAATGAAATTGTTTTAACACTGTGACATTAACACTATAGTGCCAGACCTGTAATGACAATTCTGCATAAAAATTTAAAAAGTCAAAAAAGTTTCTAAAAATGTTTGGTTGCAGCCAGAAGAGGTCACACAATTATTTGAGCAAAAAAAAAAATAACAAAAATTAAAATGGCAAACACGTTGTTTAAACACAAGCAAATGAACGGCCATTGAAATGTATGGGAGAGCGACAGTGAGCGACCTCATGCTCTGGAAGTTAGAGCGCCAGCTCTATACACTGAGCTGTCTGTAATAATACATCGGACGCTACATGGCGCTGTTAGAGGTGCTCACAAGATTTGCTTTCATAAATGTGCTTTTGCCTACAGTGCCCGGTGTTCACCAGACGCTGCCTGGCTCTATCCCTTCTTAAATAACCCCCACAGTGGAAAGTTTCATCTGGTGCTGCTTCAACCAAAGCACCTAGTGCTGCATCATCATGCTTCACCATAGCCTGATGAAGTGGGGGATACACCCACGGAACGCGTGGCTCCTGGTGCTGTAGGCGGTGGGGAGACCCTTTACCTGTGATTGAGTATATTTTGGTTGAATATATTTTTGCGCTGTATTTGATGGTTGATTGATACTAGCATCTATATTGGTGAGGTATTTTGTGGTCATTTTTATATTTCTTATAGGGTATTTAGGTATTGGGTAATTATGTAGGTTTTATTTGTGATTATATATTGTGTTTATGTGTTTTTATATATGGATGCTGATTGATATTTGTGCATGCCAGTGCTCTCCCCATCGCCTACACACTTCCATGTCAGTTTCTCTTATATGTATTGTCTCATTATGTGTTTTTAAGGGATTTTAATTGTGTAGTGGTCATGTGTAGTAATTCATTTAGTGATATGGAATAAAATATATTTTTTTGACAAATTTTGGGAGTGCCTCCCTCTATGATTCTGTGTTCTTGAGGTGAGCTTTATGTAGCTTTGGGAGTGGCACCTTTAATGATTATAGGGTATTGTGCAGATCCCCTTGCCTTTATCTGCATCATCTTGGACACATCAACAGCATTTTCTTCTTTCTTAAATCCCACGCTTAGTGCTGCTGAGTCAAAAAAAATTGGCGCTGTGTGGCACTAACGCTACTTATATAAGGCTCCCTATATATAGTTAATACGGTTGAAATAAGACCAAGGGTTTTGGGGTAGGGGAAATTATTTTTTATTTTATTTTTATTTTTTTTACTGATAACAGCTAATAGTAACTGTTAAAGTTATTGTCTAAAAAGGCATCTAATCCTTTTTTGAAGTTGTCAGCGGTTGATGCTGTAACAAGCTTCTGTGGGAGGCTATTCCACAGATGTATAGTTCATATGGTAAAAAAACGATTGTCGCCTCCGGAGACTGAATTTCTTTTTTTTCCAGTTGAAGGGAGTGCCCCCTTGTCTTTATACTGAAATAGTGTTCTCCCATATTTTTGGTATTGGCCATTTATATATTTATACAAGTTAATCATGTCCCCCCTCAGTCGTCTTCTCTCAAGACTAAACAGGTTTAATTCCCGTAATCTTTCCTCATAACTAAGATCTTTCATTCCCTTTATTAGTTTGGTGGCTCTCCTCTGCACCCTTTCCATAGTCAGAGCGTCCTTTCTATGAATGGGTGCCCAGAACTGGATGGCATATTCCAGGTGAGGGTGCACCAGCGCCTTGTAAAGAGGCAAAATTACATCCCTATCCCGTCATTCCATGCATGATAGTATCTTGGTGGCCTTGAAAGCAGCTGCTTGGCATTGCATGCTGTTATTTAGTCTGTGATCTACCAGTACCCCCAGATCCTTCTCAACAAGTTACTCTCCCAGTTTTACTCCCCCGAAGATATATGTGGCCTTCAGGTTGTTATACCCCAAGTGCATGACTTCATATTTCTCCACATTGAACTTCATTTGCCAAGTGGATGCCCAGACACTCAAAGCGCCCAAGTCAGACTGAAGCTTGTGAACATCTTCAATAGACTGCACTGTGCTACATATCTTTGTGTCATCTGCAAAAATAGAGACAGTGCTTCTAATTCCATCTTCTATGTCGTTTATAAACAAGTTGAATAAAGGTGGGCTTGAAGTACTGAACCCCGGGTTACACCACTTACAACAGGTAACCATTCAGAGTATGTATCATTAACCACAACTCTCTGCACACGATCCTTCAGCCAGTTTTCAATCCACTAACAAACTGTATTTTCTTATCCTGAAGATCTCAATTTCCCCAATAAGCGTCTATGGGAGACAGTGTCAAATGCTTTTGCAAAACCCAGAAAAACTATATCCACAGCCGCCCCTCTGTCCAGGCTTCTACTCACCTCCTCATAGAAGCCAATCAGGTTAGGTTGGCAGCTTCTGTCCTTAGTGTTAGTTGTCACTTATCATATTATGGATAGTTACATATTCGTGTATATAGTTCCTCAATAGCCCCTCAAGCAATTTTCCCACAATGAATGTTAAATGTTAAATTTTCCCAAAATGAATGTTAAACTTACCAGTCTGTAAATGCCTGGAGAAGACCTAGAGCCCTTTTTATAAATGGGCACCTTTTTGCCCTGCGCCAATCTCTTGGCACTATGCCAGTTGTTAGTTCCTCAGTTATATATGGGGGCCTATACATCTTCAGCTAGTATCCCCTCATTAATATATGCTTTGAATTCTTGCTTTACATAGAGATAGGCCCCCTTTCCTTTTTGCTCTGTCTTTCCTAAAAAGAGCAAACCCCTGAAGACTGACAGCCCAGTCATGTGTGGAATCCCAGCCATGTCTCAGTCACACCAACATCAATATTCTCTTCCAGTACCAGAGCCTTAAGTTCCCCTACTTTACTAGCTAGACTTCTGGCATTTGTGAACATACACTAAAAGTTTCCATCTAGTTTGAGCTTTAGTATTAGCTTCTGCAGTAATGCATCCACCTAATTTTTCACTGCTGGTTTGCAACACATGGATCTCCTTATCCATCATAGCAGCCCCCCCTCTTCTAATTCTCCACCCACAATCATATCTTCCACTTTATTTTCTTTATTGCCCTCCCCCCTCATCTCTAGTTAAAATACCCCCTCCACCCCCTCTAGTATCCTTACCCAGCACTGCAGACAGCACTGCAGACCCCCTTCCATTCAGCTGCAAATTATCTGTAGAATACAGTTTGTACCCCAATAAAAAGTCAGCCCAGTGCTCTAGGAACCCAAATCTTCTGCCCTGCACCAGGATTTAAGCCATGTGTTTAACTCTCTAAGCTCCCGCTATTGTTCATGTGTAGCGCATAGCACAGGCAGTATTCCAGAGAATACAACCTTGGAGGTCCTTTCTCTTTAACTCGGTGCGTAATTCCTTAAATGTATTTTTAAGGATCCTTCATCTCCCATTAATTCTGTCATTGGTTCCCACGTGGACCACGACAGCTAGGTCATCCCCAGCCCCTCCCAGTAATTTGTCCACCCTTTCCATCATATGCCGAACCCTGGCACCAGGGAGACAGCAAACTATTTGGTTTGAGGAGGTCTTGGTGACAAATTATTCTATCAGTCCGCCTGGCAATAGAATCCCCTATTACCAGTAACTGTCTAGTCCTACCTACAGTCCCAACCACCCGCTCACTAACTGGGCTGTCCTCCCAGTTGTTAGGGAGAGCAGTATCCACTAGGGCTGAGACTGAAACTCTTGCATCATTACCCAACTTGGCAATTGTGCTAGGGTGCACAGACACAGGTATGGCCTTCCTTTTCTGTGCACTCTTTCTACTCCCCCTATCTACATTTACCCAGCTACCTATCTGCTCCTACTGATCCATTACTCCATTCTCTGTATCTACTCCACTTAATGTCTGCTCAGTGAGCAGGATGCCCTTTCCCATATTGTCAATCCTCTTCAGTGTTGCATTTTGCACCTCTAGATCTTTAAACTGAGCTTCCAAGGTTGCAACATGCTCACATTTATCACAGCGGTATTCACCCTGGAACTGCTGCTCCAATATTGCTAGCCATTATCAGAGTTGCAAAACAGGCAAAGAGATAAAGCAACACAAAGTAACCAGTATCTCCACAGTGTAAAGAAAATATACATGCTTTTTGTGCAGTGCATATGTATTCAGTCTTCCTGAGTCAATACTTTGTAGCACAGCTGCACGTCTTTTGGGATATGTCATTTCTTGCTATTGCTTGATAATTTGTGTTGCTTTATCACAGAAATAAATCAATTAAATTCACTCGTGTGTGGCTGTAACATTTGGAAATGTGAAAAAGTTCAGGGTGTAGAAATAGCTTTTCAAGGCACTGCATATACAGTATATGATATATATTTTAATTAGAACAATGTTCCTCAGATGTTTGGTGGTCTTCCCATATAGCATTTGGTTGCCTTATTTGCTTTTCAGGGATCAGAATTTGCCACCAGAATTTTCTCTTTATTGATTTGAATAGAATTAGAATTTGGGTCCCTGCTGAAATTTCCTAAAGACTCATCAAAAAATTGTACTACAGATATAGTGATATACCGCTGGATATATATTCTATTATTATATATCCCATAATATACTTATGTTATGAACAAGAGCTTACAATTTATATAAATTATTGTTAAATTGTATTTATCTTACCAAAGCAACCGCCAATAGCCAAAATCAGAAAAGCAACAGCAAACTTCATGTTAAAAGTAGTGGTATAAACCTTATTCTTGAGTATGCTGCCTTACATCTAATGTTCTAATGAAAGCCACCACTCAATATATAGCATGGGATGCAGCTCTAGAATATCCTTTTTTCAGTGTTGGGTGTGTAGTATTTGGCACACAATGAAAGGCCTTATTGTCGTCTGTTGTAGGTATTCTTAAGAATTAATCCTTCTTAAGTAATATTTTCCGAAACTCTTACTGACTGGCTTAAATTTAATACAAATGATCAGTAAGTTTATATTTTAACAGTAAGTCCTGCTTCCTTTATTACAACAAATATTTATGTCATCAACCTTAAATGTTACCGTTTACATCATAATTACTTTAGATATGGTCTTTATTACACGGAGTTACAGCCAATTGCCATAGCGGGAGTATTTGGGACATTTTAGAGAACAGAGAAATAGTAAGCTGGTTTTTGTCGCTCACTACATTTGTCTGTTTATTGTAAATTTATCCAGGCCTGTGAATAACAGTTCTGTCATTCTGACACTACTATCCACATTCACTGTTTTCAGACCCATTTTAGATTTCTAGCTGGCTGTGAACAAGGCACTGTTTTGTGTTTTGTAATTTGTGTGAAGCACTGCTGAAATGAGAAAGAAAACAGCCAACAATTCCAAAAAATCGTTGTCTTTCTGATTTGATCACAGCAGTGCTTTAAAGGGACTCTAAGCCCATAGGCAATAATTAGACGGCATGCAGCTCACCTGATGGTTGCCCCATGTGCTCCATTTCCTGCCGTACAGGGTGGAAGCTGTAGCAGGCTTTCAAATATTACCCTTTTTTACATTTTATTCCTCTAGGACCATGCAATTTAGTGGCCCCCACAGCCACTTTGCCCCTTAGTGCTCTCAGTGTGAGCAAGCAAGATATGTCACAGTGGTCCTGCAGCTGTCTCTGACCACAACAGAGCACACTCAAGACACTCAAGCTGCACCATGACATGCCCTTCCCTGAACAGGGAATTAAACCTTTCATACATGCATGTAAAGTAGTGTCTGGCTAAAGTGGAATTAGTCTCAGGTTTTGTTCCTTGCCTCCAGGGCATCCTGATTTGGGATACCCTGCTGTGTGAAACGGGCATGCATGCATTCCCAGATGGACAGATGATCACTCCCAGAAACACACGTGCGCACCTGAAACATGCACACGCATTCCCACATGCGCATGTGAGCGCCCCCAAATGTGCATGCGTGCCAGGGGCGTACATACCATAGGGGCAGCGCAGGCTCATGTCCCCTGTCCTGTGGGTCAAGGCAATGGCACCTCCTCACTCTGTCAGCAACACATGCTGGCCCGTTGTACTGCCAGTACCACCTGTGGCCCCGAACCTCTGTTGGCGGCAAGCTCTGCCTCCCCACCCCATGTCTCTGGCACTTTTTCCTCGCTGATCGGCACGCTGCCCGGCCTGGCTACTCTATCAGCGCTGTGCGCCTCGCACTTCTGGCCAGTGAATGTCCATGGGGGGGGGGGGGGGCGTGGTGTGGCCCTGGATGTGCCTCCCAGCACAGATCACACATAGTTTCCACTACATATTATGGGTGGGAGCCATGCGATTTTCAGGGGGTCAGGAGGCGGCTCTGGTGCCTGCTGGGCTGCTATTGTACACGAGGGAGAGGAGACAGAATGAAAGTGGGAGAGGTTGCTGCTACTGCTCCTGCCGAACATGAACATGGAGCCAAGGATGGATGGGCTAAACTTGGAGGAGGGGCAGGCATAGAAGTATAATGAACAGTGGGCATATAAGTAACAACTTTTGCATGAAAATATTTTGTTAGCAATAGATAAACTTGCAGTGTCCAAGGATGTCTATGATTCAACAGATACAAAAAGTGCACTCCTTTCTGGGTAGTAAAAAGTGAAATTTATTTTCATATCTAGGGTTTGATTCAGCACCTTTTTACTACAAAATATACTCTTTGCACATGTTGCTGAATTGACCCCACGGTGAGGTGATTCAGCAACAGTTGTAAACATTGCACTTTAGGTAAAAAATAAAATAGACGAACTCTTTTTACACCTTGTGCCACACCAACCTTAGGTAGGCAATGAAAGGCAATGGTGCACTTTTTGCACCTGGTGCTTAGTCATGCCTTAAAAGGAATACTGTGTGACAGACTCCCTGCCTTTTGGATTTTAAAGGCATTGTTTCTGCCCTTGGACTTTTGCATAGACTCATTACTTCCATTTTCTTGAGCATGTCCCAGACAAGGTCATTGTGCTGTTGATTACGTTACAGACAATGTCATTGTGTTGCTGATACTATTACAGACTGTCATTGTGTTGTTGATTGTGTTACAGACTGCAATGTCATTGTGTTGCTGATTGTGTTACAGACTGCCATTGTGTTGCTGATTGTGTTACAGGCAGAGTTGAGGGATTGTGTGCCCTGCTCCCATTTGTCTGTGTGTTTGTCATGCAGTTCTCCATCAGATCCATGGGGGAGGTCCCCTTGCATGGAGACTTGCATATAAGGCACAGGGTGGCACTAATAAAGGTAGTTCATCTTCACCCTCAATACTGAGTTCCGTCTCTTATTGGGGGAAACGCTATATCGCAATTCACTAGCCCTTGTAAGGGCTGTTCTTGTTTTCCTCACGGATGACTCTGGGATTCCTGCAGCACCTCTCACCATTGGGAAAAGGACGTCTCTGGCGGGGAAGCCCTCCGGCGATAAAGGTTATCGCTACAATTGGTGGCAAGCGGTGGGACAGTTCTTTCTACCCAGAGAGAGTGCTACCCTGATGGAGAGTCAGTATGACAAGTTGAAAAGGCTGACCCTGAAGGATCTACTCGAGAGCCGGGGAAGGTCAGCTAGCAACCGCCCACGTCAGGAACTGATAGCCAAGCTGATCGAAATGGATGGTGAGCAGTGAGGACCGAAACCAATATAGAGACCGATGACGCTGCTCTCGTTCAAGCGGTTCGGAACAGATTGTCGGTCTATGGCCCGAATCCATCACAGGAACTGATCGACTGAGTCTTCGCCACAGCGGAGGCAGAGGCCAGTAAACGAAGGGAAGATCGGCGACTCTCAACCCAGCAGCCTCTCAGCGCCCCTGTGTCTCCGAGCCTCAGTTACACTGGGGAGAGAAAGATTCCATTTGCAGCATTTAAGTCCTTCCAGGAAAGTGACGACGAGATTGACGGATTTTTGGCCGATTTTGAACGGCAGTGCGCTTTACACCGGGTACCCACGGAGGAATGGGTCACCATATTATCAGGGAAACTATCTGGGAAAGCTTCCAATGCTTTCCGGGCCATCCCTGATGCGGACTTACCACACTACCATCTGGTAAAGGAGGCTTTTTTAGCCTGGTACGCTGTCACCCCGGAAGCCTACAGGCAACGATTTCGGGAATCCCAAAAGAAGGGAGGGGATTCTTACACGGAGTGGGCATGTCGCCTCCATCGTACAGCATCACACTGGGTCACTGGATGCCAAGCCACAACCGCTGAGGAGGTACTACAGTTGTTTTTACTAGAACATTTTCTCAATGCCCTGCAACCAGAGCTAAGAGAGTGGGTATGTGACCGGAGGCCTCTAACGCTACCTGAGGCTGCTCGTCTAGCCGACGAGTACACCAATGCCCGCCGGACAGAACAGTCCGCTCCAAAACCACCACCTTCCATCAAATTTCAAGTACCTGTGGCTTCAGCGCCAACTCGTTACTCTGGGCCACTTAGGCCAGCGCAGCAACCGAACCTCTCCACAGTTCAGTGCCATCGTTGCAAACAATGGGGACATTATCGCAGGGATTGCGCCCTAGAGCCTCCCCGAAACACGTGGAGGCAAAAACAACCTTCCACCTCCCGTACTCCTGCGGCACACTGTTTGGAAGCTGAGAGCAGTTCGGAAGAGTATCTGGGGGTACTGTATGAAGCTGATCCCGTACAAGCGGCCATCCAAGACAACCGACAGCACCATCGCCAGGAGGTACGAGTCAATGGGCGCACCGAACAAGGATTACGCGACACCGGAGCCACACTTACCTTGCTCCAACCTCATTTGGTCAAGAACAAAGACCGCACCGGACACACCGTTGCAGTAAGGGTGGCGGGAGGAGCTGTGTTTCGACTCCCCACCGCCCGAGTACATCTTGACTGGGGCGCTGGATCCGGCAGAGTACATGTGGGACTTATGGACAACTTACCAGCAGAAGTACTATTGGGAAATGATCTAGGACCAATGACTTCTGCCTACGCTACCCCTAGGCCAGCCAGCATCAACCCTGTTAAAACCCGGGCTCAAGCCTGAGCTGCCGACACCAGTCCACTGGTCGGGGAGACTCATGTAAGACACACTGACGATCTAACTGAGATGGTAGCCTGGGACAACCCAGAGGAGTTTGGGTTAGAGACTAAGCTAGATCCCTCACTCACCAAGTACAGGGATAGGGCTGAGACAGGGGAGAGAGGGTTAGAAGGAGAGAGATTCATGTGGGAGCAGGGTAAGCTATATAGGGTGTCGGTCACCCGCAGCCATGGGACTATCCCATCGCAGAAACGCCAGCTGGTAGTACCCCAAAAATACCGTCTGGCGCTTCTGTGAATCGGACACAATATCCCACTAGCAGGACACCTGGGGGTATCTCGCACAACAGGCAGAATAACCCAGCACTTTTTCTGGCCGGGAGTTTCCAAGGATGTGCGAAACTACTGTAGGACCTGTGATATATGTCAAAGAGTAGGGAAGAGGGGAGACCACCCTAAAGCTCAACTACTGTCTATGCCAGTTATTGGGGAGCCATTTAGCCGGATAGCAGTTGACCAAATAGGACCCCTCAAGCGACCGAGTCAGTCTGGTAAGCAGTACATACTTACAGTGGTGGACTATGCCACCCGATACCCGGAAGCCGTAGCCCTCTCAAATATTCAGGCAGATACTGTTGCCAGTGCCCTAGTCCCAAAAGAAATCATATCTGACCAAGGGACGCAGTTTACCGCAGACCTAACCCGCCAGTTATGGGAGGCCTGTGATATTAAGCCCTTGTTCAGCTCCCCGTATCACCCCCAGACCAATGGTCTCTGTGAGAGCTTTAACGGGACCCTAAAGCAAATGTTGAAGACGTTCACAGACACTTGTAAGGGCTGTTCCTGTTTTCCTCACGGATGACTCTGGGATTCCTGCAGCACCTCTCACCATTGGGAAAAGGACGTCTCTGGCGGGGAAGCCCTCCGGTGATAAAGGTTATCGCTACATGTAGATACTATAGGCATACATTATCATTCAACAGGTTACCTCCTAATGGCTGCCCTCTCTTTTCCTGTCAGAACGCAGCTGATCCTGTAAGTAGAGAAAAGGCAGTAACAAATCCCCTGAATTCCTCTACCATAGACCAGCAATCATAGGGCTTGGCCTATAGCCCCCCCCCCCTTCCAGTTTCTCAGCTCAGCAAGAACACACAATTCTAAATTTTCATGTATCATGGTGCACTACCTTTAGCCACTCTCATGCAGTCTTCTAGCTAGAATGGCAAATGACAGCAAAATTGCCAGGCAGCATCACTCACAAGTAGCATGGTTTCCTGAACTGCTGCTCAGCCCTCAGCATCTCTAGTTACTAGGCAATGTAGATGCCGCAAGCATGTCATACAAGCAAGCATCAGTATATATAAACTTATTGAAGTTAGTCTTCTCCACAAACTAGCTGGCTACATTATTAGTATGTGTGTAGTTCTAGCCCTGCCCAACCAAGGTCCAGTTATTCAGTCTTCTGCTCGTCTGACCAGCACTGCATTGATGTTCCAGTCTAGAGTTTCAGGTTAACCTACTACCTATTGCCAATCCCTCAGTACCAGGCTTAGGCAGTTGCTGTCAAGGGGCCCTATTACCCCGGGTGCTCTGATACTAGACACTGAGACATTCCCACCTGGTTTTCTATTCAGAACCATTTATTTACTAAATTCCTCCAAGGCAAATATTTTTAAATATTTCTTTTAGCTTGCTGTATTACATTATAAAAATAAAAACCTCTTCTGAAGCATAAAAATGGAGCATGCATACACTTGCTACTTGGTGCTACAGTACCTTGGAATCTCTTCCACAAAATCATAAAAGGAGGAAAACATTTTGTCTAAATTGATTGCGTCAATAGCAGTGCAATCTGTGTCTAACCTTTTGATATTCTGAATATTTTTTTGTATTAACTTTGGGGTTCATCAAAGGATTGCGCCAGCTAGTGCTTCGTAGTGGCAGACAGCGCCTGGTGAATGCCGGGCGATGTGCGCAATACCACATTTATGAAGGCGATTCTGGTGAGCTGGACCCAGTGAGCTGGCGCTACCTTTCGCTCCCTGCAACGCAGTACTGGTGTTATAATGCCCAACATACATCACATTCATCAATGCCGGGCAGGTTACTACAGCGACTGAGGCGCTCTGTTACAGCGCCCAATAGCCGATCACAGCATATACTAGCGGCCGCTCTTAGCACCTCTGTACAGACGCTCATCTGCCAATACCTGGCGCTAGTAATTAATCAGCCTGCCCGTGTTTTTTCATTTATTAAAAATAAGTGACCTTGACAATGGTTTTTCTTACTCTAGACCAATGTTCTCTTGCCCTCTCATTGAAGGACACCAATAGCCCAGGTTGCAGATTTCTACATAGTGCAGCAGCAGGACTTTAGAGATGGCCCTGTGGAGATCTGTTGGTGGCACTTGAGAGTGTTGGGCAACACTGCACTAGTTAAGGCTCTCCTATAATAAAGGATCTGCAGTGAGGGAAGGAAGGCTCTAATGGTCTTCTCTGCTGTTCTCAACATTTTCTTCAGCATTTTCTCTCGGTTGTAACCATACCAGACAGAGATAGAAAAACACTAGCATTTATGAGCTGTCTTGAGAAAAATAACCTTCAGGTAGTTTTCCAGTGCATGCCAGCTATAGTTTCCCTTTTCCTCTAAATATGCTGCTTTATTCTCATTTTTTTAGGGTGAGCAGATACATATTTAATATGGGTAAAAAAAGACATATGTCTATCAAGTTTAAAAAAAAGCATCTAATCTCTTTTTTAAAGTTGTCAGCTACATAGTTTTTTTGGTAAAAAATGATTGTCGTCTGCGGAGCTTTCAAGATGAGCAGGTTGATTCATCATTAGTGGCAGGTAGTGACAGATGAGCGTCTGTAATGCGGCACTATGACCGACCGCTAGTGGGGGTCCCGATCAGCCGTCAGCCGCTATTACAAGGCTCCTCTGTCACTATATTAACCTGGGCTCTAATGGTAAATATGATGTGTCTCAGTCGCTATCAAGCCACTGTACAATGGCTCACCCAAATCTAATAGTGTCTGGGCGTTTTAATGTTGTTTGAATGCTTACATTTAGAATAATGTTATATTGTCTATGCTCACATAGGCAATATAAGATTATTGTTCCAATTAGTTTGCGTGTGTGTTTTTGTGTGTGTGTAAAATAAAACAAACTCTGACAACAAATGTTAATCAAAATATAATTTTTTAAAATTTATTTCTTTAAAAACAGCCCAACATGGGCATAACTGTAATCCGCATAGCAGCCAAACGCATACCCCCCACCCTAAGGCTTTTTCTTCTTTCACAGCAGCATAAATCTTGTCCTTCGGACATACGGCCACAGTCTGCGGTGCTCAATATTGCAAGCCGTAGGGTGAAAGAAAGGTCATTATTATGTGTACATCACAAAAATCAAAAATCACCTATGAGAGGTTATTAATTTTACTGCTTAAATATTATTGCTCCTGAATTATTGGGTTATTGAACATTAGGCTAGTTTATAGAATTATTTTAGGCCATTATTTTAGTTTGCTTTAATCCTCCCTAGCTTAACTTTATTCCTTACCTTAAAAAATAAAATCAGGGCTACTTCAGCTTTTGACGAGTGTACTTCCTGTTGTGCTTAATTACTTATGTCCATAGTACTAAACAAATGCTTAACCTAATACAATTATAGTTCTACAAGTTACTAGGGAAGGATTTGCTTAATGACCACACACACTCACAGCCTGCATATATAATGTATTTTTAAACTTAACCTAAGCAGAGCCAACAATCTAGCATGCGTGCATGCAATTATAACTGTGGCTTGCAAAAATGTCATCTACGTGTCTCATAAATAACCCCATAATGTCACGAATGTTCATGCCTGGTCATGTATATAGACATATGGTTGAAATGTATGTTTTGTTAAAATTGCATTGTACTCACCATCGCAGCTGTGGCTAGGTACCATGCTGCTGGGGGTTCCTGGAGCAGGGGTGGGGAGTATGATGACGGGGTCCGTCTGTGTGGAAACATCTGTTTTTGAAAAAACACAACAGAAAAAATCATAAGTTTGGAACAATGGATGTTATTATTCCAAAAACACCTGTATTCTTTTATTATAAAATATGGAAAAACAATGTTTGGAAATATTTACACAGGCATTTAGTTAAAGATTCTAACAAGGTTTAACACGTGGTTTGCACACATTAGCATGGTATTTACGGGTTCATGAGTTGAGCTGTTTCTGTGAACTAGTCCACATGGTCCACTCAATACTATTGGGCTGATTATTCATGCATTTTTGCAAGAATGTGCCACAGCCGTACACGGTGGCTTGCACCTCCATCACTATGATGCTTTTTGCACTCAGGGCATAGTCGCTGGCATAGGGCAGGGGTGGGGAGGGATGGGGGCTGAGATTCTGAGGAGGAGCTGGGGAGAGGTCTTGCTGGGTGTCTGGGCCGCATGGTGGATCCTCGTAGGTGGAAAACCAGAAGTACCAAAAACGAAAGTGAAAGCAAAACTTTGGACACTCCTTGCATTAAAAATGCGCTAAAAAATGCCAATGATACCGCTAGGAAATGCAAAGTTAACAATGTGTACGCATACCAATGTTCGGCGCTAGAGCCACACACGCAAAATCCATATTTAACAACTGTGGAGCGCTGCATGCTGCAGCGACTGCTCAGTGCAACTGAATCTCTTCCGTATTCAACACTATTTTACAGCGACTGAACGCAGGCATTCAAGATTGTGTGGATGGAGGAAATAGCACCAGTAGTTGAGTGATTCAAGTGATTTTTAGAACACATGAACAACATTAAGCAAGCGAAATACACTGGAATTACATTGTTGGAGGGGTGTGACATTAACACTTTAATGCTAGACAAGTAAATACATTTTTGGTAAAAAAAAAATAAAAAGCTTCAAAAACATACATACAGTTCAGGAATAATGTCTTAAACATTTGTTGTAAATAAAAAACAAATAGGGATGAGCAATGGGATTTGAGGATCATCCATTGAAATGTATGGGAGAGCGGCAGGTAGCGAGAGGTAAGACGTGGCGCTGTGAAAGTTTGAACGCAGGCGCTGTACGCTGAGCCTGGAATAATGATGAATCTAACGCTACATGGCGTTATCCCAGTCGCTAAACAGGATCGGCTTTATAAATGTGTAATTGCGTGCTGTAGCCGGAGTTCTCTTGCCAATACCTCCTGCTACCTGTCGCTAAATAGCCACTACCTGGCGCTATCCCTTCATGAATAAGCGCCTAAGCATATTTATTTCCCATAATTCACGTTGTTTTTTTTCTCTAGATGGGAGTAAATGCACAGCCACCAGAAATTTACATTGCTGGCATTTAATGGTTGCCGCTGCAACATTTTACTCCTCTCTTTTGGAATGTAAAATAAACATGTGTTAGAATTGCCATGTGATTTATTAATCAGCATGTTGTTTCCAGGTTTCTTATAAACCTGCAGCTCCGTGTAGCTCAAATTGGGGTGGTTTTCCTGGCCTTGAGAAAAGATCTTAGTTTAGCTGTTGTCTACAAATCCCAGAAGCCTTTCAATGTCAAGGCTGAGCCCCCCCCCCCCCAAAAAAAAAGTGGAGTCTGGACAAATCAGGTATCAGTAATGCAAGACATACCTTCCCAGATCAGACCTCTTTGGCTACAAGACTGTGATCCCCTCATCTAATGAGACTGAATTAGAGCAGAAGTTAAACCTGTGAGCTTATTTGTTCCTAGTTGCAAATAAATATAAAAAATAACAGGTAAGCACCTTAAGGATATCATTTAGCACACAATGATGAACAATTTAAAAACTGGTATTGAATGTGAACTTTTTGTTTAAAAATTAAAATGCCTTCCCATCTGATACATAAAGCACTAGTTTTAATTGCTAGCAATAACTTTAAAGAAAACATTTTAAGTATGATAACATGCTCAAAGGATTTTAGAGGAAGAGATTAAAACTACTCAATATTATAAAATGTTACGTTTTAGCCTTACTGCACAAGTGTGAGAAAAGTAAATAGATGACAGCATTTTCCGGATTAAATACTGAACTTTAAGAAAATTGGATTATGTAAAGAGGATTATTATTAAGTTTCAGTAATTTTTGACAATAACTTCCCTTCTGGGTGCAATGATGAAACAAGGAAGCCAAGGTATCTTCTACTGTATAAATTCAGGGGTGGCATTCAGTATAAACGAACACATAACTGAGCATTTAGGTAACGCCACTATTTCAATGTTCATTGAAAGATGAAGGTCACAATTGCTTTGCTGATTGTGGGACTCAGTTATTGCTTTGGTAAGCTTTCTTGTTGCTCATTCATGTTACTTCAAATGTCTCTAAACATGGAATTTTGTATTGTTCCTTGTAAATGTATTGCTACATGTAGTAACAATGTAATACCAATACACATGTAAAGGCAATGTGGTGTGCAGAAACTTTTGGGCAAATCACTAAATGACTGGGAATTTCTAGATGGCAATCAACGTTGATTGTTCCACTCTTGTTTATTTAAGACTTTTCTTATATTTTTTTGCCACAAATGTAATGTTTGAAGGTTGTGTTCTTGATGTCATTTCTAGTATCAGTGAGATTTTTTACAAGCTATATGGTTGTATTGCTGTCAGACATTTGTGGTTCAGGCTAGTGCTTCTGTTAGAAGGGCTTCTTCAGCTACCTCATTATTCCCCGATCACCTACTAATGGGAGTTTTCCTTCCTCCACATCTTTTTGTCCATCTTCATTAAAAGTAACAGGTAGTTAAAAATGTATGCATGAACTATGAATTATGTAAATATTACATCACATTGATGGCAATAATACAAACCAATTATTTTTGTCAAACATTGCAAGTAAATAAGTAGATTGATTAAGAAGAGTTAAAGATGCAAGACAAAAACGGTAACACATTCTAATTAGAGATGAGCGAACTTTTGAAAAATTCGATTCGACTGATTCGCCGAATTTTCCGACAAAAATCGTTTCGACCCGAATAAATTTGCGACGAATCGCTATTAAAAACGGCTATTTCTGAGCCTCCTACAGCCTCAATAGGGTTGTAAACCATTCAGCCTTGCTGTAACACGCACAGGATGCGTGCTGGGTTAGTTAAATAATACTTTTAAGAAATATCACATGCAGATCAGAGGCATCGCTAATAGAATCGCAGAGCGGCACAATTGCAGAGAGTTGAAGTGGCATCACTATGAGGGGCAGAAGGAGCCCAAATATACACTGGAGTTGGCTTCAGGAGCCCAAAAATTGGATGAATCACACCCTGGAGTTGGCAGAAGTTGGCAGCAGCAGCAGCAGGAGCCCAAATATACACTGGAGTTGGCTTCAGGAGCCCAAAAATTGGATGAATCACACCCTGGAGTTGGCAGGAGTTGACAGCAGCAGCAGCAGGAGCCCAAATATACACTGGAGTTGGCTTCAGGAGCCCAAAAATTGGATGAATCACACCCTGGAGTTGGCAGGAGTTGACAGCAGCAGCAGCAGGAGCCCAAATATACACTGGAGTTGGCTTCAGGAGCCCAAAAATTGGATGAATCACACCCTGGAGTTGGCAGGAGTTGACAGCAGCAGCAGCAGGAGCCCAAATATACACTGGAGTTGGCTTCAGGAGCCCAAAAATTGGATGAATCACACCCTGGAGTTGGCAGAAGTTGGCAGCAGCAGCAGCAGGAGCCCAAATATACACTGGAGTTGGCTTCAGGAGCCCAAAAATTGGATGAATCACACCCTGGAGTTGGCAGAAGTTGGCAGCAGCAGCAGCAGGAGCCCAAATATACACTGGAGTTGGCTTCAGGAGCCCAAAAATTGGATGAATCACACCCTGGAGTTGGCAGGAGTTGACAGCAGCAGCAGCAGGAGCCCAAATATACACTGGAGTTGGCTTCAGGAGCCCAAAAATTGGATGAATCACACCCTGGAGTTGGCAGAAGTTGGCAGCAGCAGCAGCAGGAGCCCAAATATACACTGGAGTTGGCTTCAGGAGCCCAAAAATTGGATGAATCACACCCTGGAGTTGGCAGGAGTTGACAGTAGCAGCAGCAGGAGCCCAAATATACACTGGAGTTGGCTTCAGGAGCCCAAAAATTGGATGAATCACACCCTGGAGTTGGCAGAAGTTGGCAGCAGCAGCAGCAGGAGCCCAAATATACACTGGAGTTGGCTTCAGGAGCCCAAAAATTGGATGAATCACACCCTGGAGTTGGCAGGAGTTGACAGCAGCAGCAGCAGGAGCCCAAATATACACTGGAGTTGGCTTCAGGAGCCCAAAAATTGGATGAATCACACCCTGGAGTTGGCAGGAGTTGACAGCAGCAGCAGCAGGAGCCCAAATATACACTGGAGTTGGCTTCAGGAGCCCAAAAATTGGATGAATCACACCCTGGAGTTGGCAGAAGTTGGCAGCAGCAGCAGCAGGAGCCCAAATATACACTGGAGTTGGCTTCAGGAGCCCAAAAATTGGATGAATCACACCCTGGAGTTGGCAGGAGTTGACAGCAGCAGCAGCAGGAGCCCAAATATACACTGGAGTTGGCTTCAGGAGCCCAAAAATTGGATGAATCACACCCTGGAGTTGGCAGAAGTTGGCAGCAGCAGCAGCAGGAGCCCAAATATACACTGGAGTTGGCTTCAGGAGCCCAAAAATTGGATGAATCACACCCTGGAGTTGGCAGGAGTTGGCAGCAGCAGCAGCAGGAGCCCAAATATACACTGGAGTTGGCTTCAGGAGCCCAAAAATTGGATGAATCACACCCTGGAGTTGGCAGAAGTTGGCAGCAGCAGCAGCAGGAGCCCAAATATACACTGGAGTTGGCTTCAGGAGCCCAAAAATTGGATGAATCACACCCTGGAGTTGGCAGAAGTTGGCAGCAGCAGCAGCAGGAGCCCAAATATACACTGGAGTTGGCTTCAGGAGCCCAAAAATTGGATGAATCACACCCTGGAGTTGGCAGGAGTTGACAGCAGCAGCAGCAGGAGCCCAAATATACACTGGAGTTGGCTTCAGGAGCCCAAAAATTGGATGAATCACACCCTGGAGTTGGCAGAAGTTGGCAGCAGCAGCAGCAGGAGCCCAAATATACACTGGAGTTGGCTTCAGGAGCCCAAAAATTGGATGAATCACACCCTGGAGTTGGCAGGAGTTGACAGCAGCAGCAGCAGGAGCCCAAATATACACTGGAGTTGGCTTCAGGAGCCCAAAAATTGGATGAATCACACCCTGGAGTTGGCAGAAGTTGGCAGCAGCAGCAGCAGGAGCCCAAATATACACTGGAGTTGGCTTCAGGAGCCCAAAAATTGGATGAATCACACCCTGGAGTTGGCAGGAGTTGGCAGCAGCAGCAGCAGGAGCCCAAATATACACTGGAGTTGGCTTCAGGAGCCCAAAAATTGGATGAATCACACCCTGGAGTTGGCAGAAGTTGGCAGCAGCAGCAGCAGGAGCCCAAATATACACTGGAGTTGGCTTCAGGAGCCCAAAAATTGGATGAATCACACCCTGGAGTTGGCAGAAGTTGGCAGCAGCAGCAGCAGGAGCCCAAATATACACTGGAGTTGGCTTCAGGAGCCCAAAAATTGGATGAATCACACCCTGGAGTTGGCAGGAGTTGACAGCAGCAGCAGCAGGAGCCCAAATATACACTGGAGTTGGCTTCAGGAGCCCAAAAATTGGATGAATCACACCCTGGAGTTGGCAGAAGTTGGCAGCAGCAGCAGCAGGAGCCCAAATATACACTGGAGTTGGCTTCAGGAGCCCAAAAATTGGATGAATCACACCCTGGAGTTGGCAGAAGTTGGCAGCAGCAGCAGCAGGAGCCCAAATATACACTGGAGTTGGCTTCAGGAGCCCAAAAATTGGATGAATCACACCCTGGAGTTGGCAGGAGTTGACAGCAGCAGCAGCAGGAGCCCAAATATACACTGGAGTTGGCTTCAGGAGCCCAAAAATTGGATGAATCACACCCTGGAGTTGGCAGAAGTTGGCAGCAGCAGCAGCAGGAGCCCAAATATACACTGGAGTTGGCTTCAGGAGCCCAAAAATTGGATGAATCACACCCTGGAGTTGGCAGGAGTTGACAGTAGCAGCAGCAGGAGCCCAAATATACACTGGAGTTGGCTTCAGGAGCCCAAAAATTGGATGAATCACACCCTGGAGTTGGCAGAAGTTGGCAGCAGCAGCAGCAGGAGCCCAAATATACACTGGAGTTGGCTTCAGGAGCCCAAAAATTGGATAAATCACACCCTGGAGTTGGCAGAAGTTGGCAGCAGCAGCAGCAGGAGCCCAAATATACACTGGAGTTGGCTTCAGGAGCCCAAAAATTGGATGAATCACACCCTGGAGTTGGCAGGAGTTGACAGCAGCAGCAGCAGGAGCCCAAATATACACTGGAGTTGGCTTCAGGAGCCCAAAAATTGGATGAATCACACCCTGGAGTTGGCAGGAGTTGACAGCAGCAGCAGCAGGAGCCCAAATATACACTGGAGTTGGCTTCAGGAGCCCAAAAATTGGATGAATCACACCCTGGAGTTGGCAGAAGTTGGCAGCAGCAGCAGCAGGAGCCCAAATATACACTGGAGTTGGCTTCAGGAGCCCAAAAATTGGATGAATCACACCCTGGAGTTGGCAGGAGTTGACAGTAGCAGCAGCAGGAGCCCAAATATACACTGGAGTTGGCTTCAGGAGCCCAAAAATTGGATGAATCACACCCTGGAGTTGGCAGAAGTTGGCAGCAGCAGCAGCAGGAGCCCAAATATACACTGGAGTTGGCTTCAGGAGCCCAAAAATTGGATGAATCACACCCTGGAGTTGGCAGAAGTTGGCAGCAGCAGCAGCAGGAGCCCAAATATACACTGGAGTTGGCTTCAGGAGCCCAAAAATTGGATGAATCACACCCTGGAGTTGGCAGAAGTTGGCAGCAGCAGCAGCAGGAGCCCAAATATACACTGGAGTTGGCTTCAGGAGCCCAAAAATTGGATGAATCACACCCTGGAGTTGGCAGGAGTTGACAGCAGCAGCAGCAGGAGCCCAAATATACACTGGAGTTGGCTTCAGGAGCCCAAAAATTGGATGAATCACACCCTGGAGTTGGCAGAAGTTGGCAGCAGCAGCAGCAGGAGCCCAAATATACACTGGAGTTGGCTTCAGGAGCCCAAAAATTGGATGAATCACACCCTGGAGTTGGCAGGAGTTGACAGTAGCAGCAGCAGGAGCCCAAATATACACTGGAGTTGGCTTCAGGAGCCCAAAAATTGGATGAATCACACCCTGGAGTTGGCAGAAGTTGGCAGCAGCAGCAGCAGGAGCCCAAATATACACTGGAGTTGGCTTCAGGAGCCCAAAAATTGGATGAATCACACCCTGGAGTTGGCAGAAGTTGGCAGCAGCAGCAGCAGGAGCCCAAATATACACTGGAGTTGGCTTCAGGAGCCCAAAAATTGGATGAATCACACCCTGGAGTTGGCAGGAGTTGACAGCAGCAGCAGCAGGAGCCCAAATATACACTGGAGTTGGCTTCAGGAGCCCAAAAATTGGATGAATCACACCCTGGAGTTGGCAGGAGTTGACAGCAGCAGCAGCAGGAGCCCAAATATACACTGGAGTTGGCTTCAGGAGCCCAAAAATTGGATGAATCACACCCTGGAGTTGGCAGAAGTTGGCAGCAGCAGCAGCAGGAGCCCAAATATACACTGGAGTTGGCTTCAGGAGCCCAAAAATTGGATGAATCACACCCTGGAGTTGGCAGGAGTTGACAGCAGCAGCAGCAGGAGCCCAAATATACACTGGAGTTGGCTTCAGGAGCCCAAAAATTGGATGAATCACACCCTGGAGTTGGCAGAAGTTGGCAGCAGCAGCAGCAGGAGCCCAAATATACACTGGAGTTGGCTTCAGGAGCCCAAAAATTGGATGAATCACACCCTGGAGTTGGCAGAAGTTGGCAGCAGCAGCAGCAGGAGCCCAAATATACACTGGAGTTGGCTTCAGGAGCCCAAAAATTGGATGAATCACACCCTGGAGTTGGCAGGAGTTGACAGTAGCAGCAGCAGGAGCCCAAATATACACTGGAGTTGGCTTCAGGAGCCCAAAAATTGGATGAATCACACCCTGGAGTTGGCAGAAGTTGGCAGCAGCAGCAGCAGGAGCCCAAATATACACTGGAGTTGGCTTCAGGAGCCCAAAAATTGGATGAATCACACCCTGGAGTTGGCAGGAGTTGACAGTAGCAGCAGCAGGAGCCCAAATATACACTGGAGTTGGCTTCAGGAGCCCAAAAATTGGATGAATCACACCCTGGAGTTGGCAGAAGTTGGCAGCAGCAGCAGCAGGAGCCCAAATATACACTGGAGTTGGCTTCAGGAGCCCAAAAATTGGATGAATCACACCCTGGAGTTGGCAGAAGTTGGCAGCAGCAGCAGCAGGAGCCCAAATATACACTGGAGTTGGCTTCAGGAGCCCAAAAATTGGATGAATCACACCCTGGAGTTGGCAGGAGTTGACAGTAGCAGCAGCAGGAGCCCAAAAAATGGCCTAAAGACATAAATATGTTTTGCACCATTTGGAAAGTGTAAAACGTGGCACCATGCTGAATCTAGTCGCATGCATCAGGCATTGGTGGGTGGAAATCCTGGCTGATCCATCCCTGATTCATTTTGACAAAGGTGAGTCTCTCCACATTTTTAGTTGACAGACGAGTTCTCCTCGCCGTAACTATGGCCCCCGCCGCACTAAACACCCGCTCAGATGGCACGCTACTTGCCGGGCAGGACAGCTTTTCCAGGGCAAACTCTGCTAGTTGCGGCCACAAATCAAGTTTGGCTGCCCAGAAGTCCAGCGGATCCTCAAGGTGTGTTGGCATGGTCATGTCAAAGTATGACATGACCTGCTGGTTCAGGTCCTGCTCCAGGTCTTCCTGCTGCTCATGAGTAGCCTCACTATGCGGGTGTAGAAAGCTACTCATTAGCGACTGAAGACTGAGGCTGCTGCTGCTGATGGAGCTTCTGCTGCTGCTGCTGCCAACCCCCCCAGCGGCCATGGCAGTGGAAGGTGAGCGCAGAGGTCCCCTCGAGTCAGACCTGCGAGAGTATGGACCATGGCGCAGATAGGCATCGGCCAACTGCCTACGTAGAATGTCTTTGTAGTAGTTGAGTTTGTCCTCCCTCTCGGTGGGTTTAAAAAATGCCCCCATTTTGTGCCGGAAGCGAGGGTCCAATAAGGTGGACAGCCAGAAGTCATCCCGCCGACAGATGGAAACAATTCTGGGGTCACTACGCAAGCACGTGAGCATGCTTCGTGCCATTTGCGCAAGTGACTCGGATGGACTACCTGTCTCCATCTCCACTGCATACTGCCACGGTGTGCCCGGGTCCTCTGTCTCTCCTTCCTCAAAAACCTCTAGCTCCTCTGGCTGCTCCTGCTCCTCCTCTCCTGTCCGCTGACTAGATAAACCAGCCATTTCGCCAAGCCTAAACTGTGTTTCGCTGGGCAACTCCTCCTCCTCCTCTTCCTCCTCCTCCTCCTCCAGTTCAGCTCCAAGGGGGTTCATGTGGCCGTAAGATGTAAACGCCATGTCTCCAGTGCCCTGACCAGCCATGGTTTCCAACATGTGCTGCAGTACATGAAGCAGTGGAATCACGTCGTTCATCCCGTAATCCTGCCGACTGACAAATAAAGTGGCTTCCTCAAAGGGCCTGAGCAAACGGCAGGTGTCACGTATGAGCTGCCACTGGTTGACATTGAAGTTACACAGGGGAGTCCCCCTATCTGCTTGGATCATCAGGAAATCCGTGATGGCTTTTCTCTGTTCATATAATCGGTCCAACATGTGAAGGGTGGAATTCCAACGGGTGGAAACATCGCAAATCAGACTATGTTGGGGGATACCATTCTGACGCTGTAGCTCAAGAAGGGTGTGTTTGGCAGTGTAGGAGTGGCTGAAGTGCATGCAAAGTTTCCGTGAAGTTGTTAGGATGTCCTGCAGATGGGGGGAACACTTCAGAAACCGCTTGACAACCAGATTGAAGACGTGAGCCATGCAGGGGGCATGGGTCAGGCTTCCTTGGCGCAGCGCAGACAAAATGTTCTTCCCATTGTCGGTAACCATGATTCCCATTTTAAGTTTTCTCGGAGTAAGCCATGTTTGGATTTCCTGATGAATACATTTAAGCAGTTCCTCCCCTGTGTGACTCCGTTCGCCAAGACAAACCATGTGAAGCACTGCGTGACACCTCCGTGCCCTGCACACATGGTAGACTGGAGGGGCACTGAGACTTGAGCCTACAGTGGAGGGTGAGGAGATGGCGGAGGATGAGGAGGCCGAGTCGCACGGTGTCACAGGCCCAATGGGCAGAGAGCGCGGAGGCCGAAGCGGCGTGACCTGTCCAAGTTGCTGCTGCAAAGGGACCACATTCACCCAGTGGGCCGTAAACGACATGTACTGCCCCTGACCGTAGTTACAGCTCCAGATGTCGGCGCTGCCATGTATTTTGCTACACACCGACAGGCTCAAGGACTGGCCCACCTTCTGTTCAACAAAAGTGTGCAGCGCTGGTACTGCCTTCTTGGCAAAGAAATGACGGCTTGGGACTCTCCACCTCGGCTCGGCACAAGCCATCAGTTCTCTGAAAGGTGCAGATTCCACCACCTGAAAAGGGAGCGACTGCAGCACCAGCAACTTGGACAGGAGCACATTCAGCTTCTGCGCCGTAGGATGAGTGGGCGCATACTGCTGTCTCTTGGACATGGCTTCGCTGATGGATTGCTGGCGGGATGCATGACTTGGAGGAGGAGGAGGAGGAGCAGGAGCGACAGAGGATGGGTATGACGCACAGCTGCCTTCGGCTGAGGTGCTGGAGCCTTGGCTGGCAGAAATTGGGAGCTCACTTGGTGAGGAAGCAGACTGGACCACCCCTTGGGAGCCTCGGTTCTCCCAGGTCGTTTTATGGTGACGCATCATATGTTGACGCAGGGCCGTGGTGCCAACATTTGGACCCTGGCCACGCTTCACCTTTTGCCTACATATCTTGCATGTGGCCATGTTACCCTCCTGCGGATGCCTCAGGAAAAACTGCCACACTGCCGAGTAGCTACTTTTCCCACCCCCTGGCCTCACTGATTCACTGCTGCTGTTGCCAACTCCAGGAACCCCTGCTCCACTACCTCCCGATAAGGTAGACTGCCGCACAGCAGGTGCTCTACCCCGGCCCCGGCCCCGGCCGGCTCCAGCCTTTGGAATTGTGCCCCCATGCTGACTGCTACCACTTTGCTGCCTCAGCTGCTGACTCCGGGGCAACCTGCACCCCTCTTCTCCTGATGATGACGATGAAGCCCCTTCATCACCCGGCTCCCAAGTGCGATCGGCTTCATCGTCATCATCATCATCATCACCGGGTTGTGGCTGTACGTCACTGATGTTCGTGGATTCGTCAACAGTGTCTGGCGCAGGAGCTGGAACGCTCGCAGCACCCACGACACTGTCCACATCACTATTTGTCTGCCTAGCTAAAGAAGCCACCTCCATTTCTTGGCTGGGCAGTAGCTGCTGACTGTCCTCTATCTGATGGTCCTCCTCACTAAAGAGTGGAGCTGAACCCAAAGCATAGGATACGTCGCTGGGGGAGGGAACGGCGTAGGCCAGAGGCAATGGGAGGACAGGGACTGCTCTCGGGGCATGCCAACTCAGGGTTGTGTCAGAGGAACCTACCGACCCTAGACTGGGGGTCTCAGACGTAAGTTGTGATGATGTTGTTGATTGGTGGAGACCCGACCGCTAGCAGATACTGGCAGATTAGGTCTCTCAGCGTGACTCCTGCTGCTACTGGCCCCCAGTCTGATGCGAGCTCTTCCTGCGGAATCTTGGCCTCTGCCACTCCTCTTTTCACTTCCAGGCACTTGTCTGCCCGACATAGTCTAACTGGCGTGGTAGTAGGTGATATTTAAAAAAACCCCGGGCAGCGGTGGGTCTATATGAAACAGAATATAATGCACACCAAAAGTGAGCAGTAACACTCAGCCTCCAACAGGCCTGCTTAGTGTAAATAAGAGAGCTGCTTAGTGTAAATAAAGAGGGGTATGCTATGTTACAGAATGGGATGCCTCAACAGAAGTGCACCTGGCAGGCAGCAGTAAGCCTATGCCCAGCAAAAGTGTCTTATAATATAAATATAATAAGAGCAAATGCTTATATGGTCTTAAACAGAGGCTGCTTTAGTCACAGAATGGGATGCCCCGGGCAGGAATCGAGCTGCCAGGGTACAGTAGTGCTTTGGCCAGCAAAAGTGTCTTTATCAGGCCTAATTTCAAATATGATTAGAGCAAATGCTTATATGGTCTTAAACAGAGGCTGCTTTAGTCACAGAATGGGATGCCCCGGGCAGGAATCGAGCTGCCAGGGTACAGTAGTGCTTTGGCCAGCAAAAGTGTCTTTATCAGGCCTAATTTCAAATATGATTAGAGCAAATGCTTATATGGTCTTAAACAGAGGCTGCTTTAGTCACAGAATGGGATGCCCCGGGCAGGAATCGAGCTGCCAGGGTACAGTAGTGCTTTGGCCAGCAAAAGTGTCTTTATCAGGCCTAATTTCAAATATGATTAGAGCAAATGCTTATATGGTCTTAAACAGAGGCTGCTTTAGTCACAGAATGGGATGCCCCGGGCAGGAATCGAGCTGCCAGGGTACAGTAGTGCTTTGGCCAGCAAAAGTGTCTTTATCAGGCCTAATTTCAAATATGATTAGAGCAAATGCTTATATGGTCTTAAACAGAGGCTGCTTTAGTCACAGAATGGGATGCCCCGGGCAGGAATCGAGCTGCCAGGGTACAGTAGTGCTTTGGCCAGCAAAAGTGTCTTTATCAGGCCTAATTTCAAATATGATTAGAGCAAATGCTTATATGGTCTTAAACAGAGGCTGCTTTAGTCACAGAATGGGATGCCCCGGGCAGGAATCGAGCTGCCAGGGTACAGTAGTGCTTTGGCCAGCAAAAGTGTCTTTATCAGGCCTAATTTCAAATATGATTAGAGCAAATGCTTATATGGTCTTAAACAGAGGCTGCTTTAGTCACAGAATGGGATGCCCCGGGCAGGAATCGAGCTGCCAGGGTACAGTAGTGCTTTGGCCAGCAAAAGTGTCTTTATCAGGCCTAATTTCAAATATGATTAGAGCAAATGCTTATATGGTCTTAAACAGAGGCTGCTTTAGTCACAGAATGGGATGCCCCGGGCAGGAATCGAGCTGCCAGGGTACAGTAGTGCTTTGGCCAGCAAAAGTGTCTTTATCAGGCCTAATTTCAAATATGATTAGAGCAAATGCTTATATGGTCTTAAACAGAGGCTGCTTTAGTCACAGAATGGGATGCCCCGGGCAGGAATCGAGCTGCCAGGGTACAGTAGTGCTTTGGCCAGCAAAAGTGTCTTTATCAGGCCTAATTTCAAATATGATTAGAGCAAATGCTTATATGGTCTTAAACAGAGGCTGCTTTAGTCACAGAATGGGATGCCCCGGGCAGGAATCGAGCTGCCAGGGTACAGTAGTGCTTTGGCCAGCAAAAGTGTCTTTATCAGGCCTAATTTCAAATATGATTAGAGCAAATGCTTATATGGTCTTAAACAGAGGCTGCTTTAGTCACAGAATGGGATGCCCCGGGCAGGAATCGAGCTGCCAGGGTACAGTAGTGCTTTGGCCAGCAAAAGTGTCTTTATCAGGCCTAATTTCAAATATGATTAGAGCAAATGCTTATATGGTCTTAAACAGAGGCTGCTTTAGTCACAGAATGGGATGCCCCGGGCAGGAATCGAGCTGCCAGGGTACAGTAGTGCTTTGGCCAGCAAAAGTGTCTTTATCAGGCCTAATTTCAAATATGATTAGAGCAAATGCTTATATGGTCTTAAACAGAGGCTGCTTTAGTCACAGAATGGGATGCCCCGGGCAGGAATCGAGCTGCCAGGGTACAGTAGTGCTTTGGCCAGCAAAAGTGTCTTTATCAGGCCTAATTTCAAATATGATAAGAGCAAATGCTTATATGGTCTTAAACAGAGGCTGCTTTAGTCACAGAATGGGATGCCCCGGGCAGGAATCGAGCTGCCAGGGTACAGTAGTGCTTTGGCCAGCAAAAGTGTCTTTATCAGGCCTAATTTCAAATATGATTAGAGCAAATGCTTATATGGTCTTAAACAGAGGCTGCTTTAGTCACAGAATGGGATGCCCCGGGCAGGAATCGAGCTGCCAGGGTACAGTAGTGCTTTGGCCAGCAAAAGTGTCTTTATCAGGCCTAATTTCAAATATGATTAGAGCAAATGCTTATATGGTCTTAAACAGAGGCTGCTTTAGTCACAGAATGGGATGCCCCGGGCAGGAATCGAGCTGCCAGGGTACAGTAGTGCTTTGGCCAGCAAAAGTGTCTTTATCAGGCCTAATTTCAAATATGATTAGAGCAAATGCTTATATGGTCTTAAACAGAGGCTGCTTTAGTCACAGAATGGGATGCCCCGGGCAGGAATCGAGCTGCCAGGGTACAGTAGTGCTTTGGCCAGCAAAAGTGTCTTTATCAGGCCTAATTTCAAATATGATTAGAGCAAATGCTTATATGGTCTTAAACAGAGGCTGCTTTAGTCACAGAATGGGATGCCCCAGGCAGGAATCGAGCTGCCAGGGTACAGTAGTGCTTTGGCCAGCAAAAGTGTCTTTATCAGGCCTAATTTCAAATATGATTAGAGCAAATGCTTATATGGTCTTAAACAGAGGCTGCTTTAGTCACAGAATGGGATGCCCCGGGCAGGAATCGAGCTGCCAGGGTACAGTAGTGCTTTGGCCAGCAAAAGTGTCTTTATCAGGCCTAATTTCAAATATGATTAGAGCAAATGCTTATATGGTCTTAAACAGAGGCTGCTTTAGTCACAGAATGGGATGCCCCGGGCAGGAATCGAGCTGCCAGGGTACAGTAGTGCTTTGGCCAGCAAAAGTGTCTTTATCAGGCCTAATTTCAAATATGATTAGAGCAAATGCTTATATGGTCTTAAACAGAGGCTGCTTTAGTCACAGAATGGGATGCCCCGGGCAGGAATCGAGCTGCCAGGGTACAGTAGTGCTTTGGCCAGCAAAAGTGTCTTTATCAGGCCTAATTTCAAATATGATTAGAGCAAATGCTTATATGGTCTTAAACAGAGGCTGCTTTAGTCACAGAATGGGATGCCCCGGGCAGGAATCGAGCTGCCAGGGTACAGTAGTGCTTTGGCCAGCAAAAGTGTCTTTATCAGGCCTAATTTCAAATATGATTAGAGCAAATGCTTATATGGTCTTAAACAGAGGCTGCTTTAGTCACAGAATGGGATGCCCCGGGCAGGAATCGAGCTGCCAGGGTACAGTAGTGCTTTGGCCAGCAAAAGTGTCTTTATCAGGCCTAATTTCAAATATGATTAGAGCAAATGCTTATATGGTCTTAAACAGAGGCTGCTTTAGTCACAGAATGGGATGCCCCGGGCAGGAATCGAGCTGCCAGGGTACAGTAGTGCTTTGGCCAGCAAAAGTGTCTTTATCAGGCCTAATTTCAAATATGATAAGAGCAAATGCTTATATGGTCTTAAACAGAGGCTGCTTTAGTCACAGAATGGGATGCCCCGGGCAGGAATCGAGCTGCCAGGGTACAGTAGTGCTTTGGCCAGCAAAAGTGTCTTTATCAGGCCTAATTTCAAATATGATTAGAGCAAATGCTTATATGGTCTTAAACAGAGGCTGCTTTAGTCACAGAATGGGATGCCCCGGGCAGGAATCGAGCTGCCAGGGTACAGTAGTGCTTTGGCCAGCAAAAGTGTCTTTATCAGGCCTAATTTCAAATATGATTAGAGCAAATGCTTATATGGTCTTAAACAGAGGCTGCTTTAGTCACAGAATGGGATGCCCCGGGCAGGAATCGAGCTGCCAGGGTACAGTAGTGCTTTGGCCAGCAAAAGTGTCTTTATCAGGCCTAATTTCAAATATGATTAGAGCAAATGCTTATATGGTCTTAAACAGAGGCTGCTTTAGTCACAGAATGGGATGCCCCGGGCAGGAATCGAGCTGCCAGGGTACAGTAGTGCTTTGGCCAGCAAAAGTGTCTTTATCAGGCCTAATTTCAAATATGATTAGAGCAAATGCTTATATGGTCTTAAACAGAGGCTGCTTTAGTCACAGAATGGGATGCCCCGGGCAGGAATCGAGCTGCCAGGGTACAGTAGTGCTTTGGCCAGCAAAAGTGTCTTTATCAGGCCTAATTTCAAATATGATTAGAGCAAATGCTTATATGGTCTTAAACAGAGGCTGCTTTAGTCACAGAATGGGATGCCCCGGGCAGGAATCGAGCTGCCAGGGTACAGTAGTGCTTTGGCCAGCAAAAGTGTCTTTATCAGGCCTAATTTCAAATATGATTAGAGCAAATGCTTATATGGTCTTAAACAGAGGCTGCTTTAGTCACAGAATGGGATGCCCCGGGCAGGAATCGAGCTGCCAGGGTACAGTAGTGCTTTGGCCAGCAAAAGTGTCTTTATCAGGCCTAATTTCAAATATGATTAGAGCAAATGCTTATATGGTCTTAAACAGAGGCTGCTTTAGTCACAGAATGGGATGCCTCACAGCAGACTTAAGATCAGTTCAGTATATATGCACAGTTAGTTACTATAAGCAGCCTGAAAACGCTAACAAAGGCTGGATGAAAAAAAAAAATCTCCCTGTCAGCCAGCTCCGTTTTTCCTACCTTTCCCTGGCTTTCTGTCTGTCTCCTGTCTGTCTCCTGCCTGTCTCCTGCCTGTCTCCAGCCTGTCCCTGTCTGTCCCTGTCTGTCCCTGTCTCCAGCCTGTCTCCAGCCTGTCTAACTGCCTCAGCTACACAGCGTTCTGTCTGTCTGTCACGAATGCAATAGAGAAATGAGGAAAAGCAAGATGGCCGCCGTTAAATACCGCTGTGTGACGTCACCGGGCTTGCTGGCTGCTGATAGGCTGCATGTGACTGCCCCAGCTTGCACTGGCGCGGGATACATGTCCAGACATGTCCCGCCCGCCATCTTAGAATGCCTGTAATGTAAATGAATGGATGTTAAAGGAAAACTTCGAGTGATCGAATCGCGGGGAAATTCGGATTCCATCCGAATCGAATTTTTCCTGAAATTCGGATCGAATCCGGGTTCGTCCGGATCGATTCGCTCATCCCTAATTCTAATCATAAGCTAAAATGATTAATATCTCATCATATTTTAGTTATTACCAGTTATAAATGTGTGTGCTGGTCGCCATTTTCATTTGACCATTGATATTCATGAAAGTTCTTACACAGTTAGTCAAGTTTTAATTCAAGTGTGTTTAGTGTATCCCTTTATTTCAAATAACTTATTCTTACTTTGGAAGCTTCTAGTTATAATGAAGATGGAACACCTGCTTATAATGCGGATGGTCCACTAACTACCAAAGGACTAGAATCATGCCCTGGAATTATTACCGTAAGCTAAAGTTTGATATACCTTATTTATACAATAGGTCAAATATTCTATTCCTTTTTTTTTATTCCTGTTTTTTTCTGAATTCCAAATTTCCCACTATCCTTTAACCCCCATGTCCAACCAAGTCAGATTCTTTAAAACACCTCCATTGACAGTTATTAGACTACCAGTTATTTGATATGACTGTCAACTAAAGTCTTGCTGGGTGATGGCCACTCATTCTCTGCTCACAATGTCAATGACATGTTAGTAGTCACACATCTACTATTTTCAGTAAAGTCATAATCATTATCATATTATCATAAGCATGGGCCCACAAGTAACAAGACATTCTTGGGGCTGACCCTTCAGCTACATTTACTGCAGTGATTCTAAAGAGCCCTATCTCCTAGTGTTCGAAATGGTTTCTACATCTGATTAGGTCAGTTTTTACTTATTGAACGAATCAGGCTTGGGCAAATTATAGATGGCAGCAGGTTTGTATACAGGTTAGTCCCAAGCCTTGTCATGTATGTATTCAGCAGAAACTATGACCCTAAAATGGTCCTGTCACAGTGATACCCTTCATGTGCCGCTGCTGGAGTCGGAACTTTGTTACCAGCGCCTCTGCCCCACAACATTGCTCATAGTGATGATACCCGTCAGGAAAACAGCAGACAGGGTTGAATAATGGGGCCCTTTATCATGGAAAGTGGTGGATTTGCCATTAGGTTTATTTTCCCACATTTATGAAAATACAGAAAAGTTGATGTTTTTGTGATTATGCACAATTATTTGCTCTGACATATAATGTTACCTATGTTAAATGTTTGTAGGAAACATAAATAAGACATTATTTTTGGTTTTCCATTTTTCAGATACATGAAGGAAAAATCGTATACACAATTGTAACTGGTATGGTTTATGAATATGAATCATGGAAGGTATTCTTATAATCAAAACCTTTTCTCTGTACATCATGTTAGCTTATATATATATATATATATATATATATATCTACCATCACTATATATGGCACAAGTCCAGTGCACCTCTAGGGGTGTCGGGTATGCAGTGGGTGGCTTGACACATACCTTTACTTGCAGCTCCAAGTCATAGATTTTGAGACCGAGCAATCTGCATGTTAGATTGGTGGCTTATACATTGCTCACCTCTGCCATCTTCTCAAGTGCTTGTTGCCCCGTTCCAATGGCAGTAGTGATTCTCCATCCTTTTTCCCTAGCATACAACCAAGAAAAGTATTTCAAAAGTGGACTTTGGTCCAATTTAAAGTTTTTACAGGCATCAGAAATGCTCTTGGAGTGCTACATTTTGCTGAGCACTTCCTCCCCAGCCATTGCTGATGTGTACCCCTGCTTCCAATCACTGGGAAGGAAGCAGGTGTCCTCATTGATTGGAAGTAGGAATGTATTATATAATTGTCTATAGGTTTATCAGCGAGCAGGGAGCCATTGAGAGTATGATATCACCATCTGAAGCTGACAACGGAAGAATTAGGGTGAATGAGGCTTTGTCATAGTTTTTTGTTGGTGTAAGGACTGGTGTATTAGTCATAGTGCAGCACACATTTAAAGTGAATATGTGTGTTTAAATTCCGAAGTGTAAAGGTTATAAACAGATCAGACTCCAACATCACAAATCAATGATTGACGTGGATTTTCCACCTTTATTTATTTGTTCTAATGTTATTGTTTCATTCATATAGAAAAATGGCATGAAAGAACCGTGTGTAAAGAAATGTCTTCTAGACAATACCTTCTTCATTGTGGTAAAGGCTAAACTCTTAATTACATTTTAAATATTCTAAACTAACATAAGAGCTTCAGGTCCCTCACTCTCTGGGCAGGGTCTGATCCCCAACAGTCTCCTCTCACATATTAGGGTTGATTCAGAGCCTTCTATGTTCCATCTGGTTTTTGTTCCTAAATGTGAACATTACACATAGCTTTCGTTAGGTATATGTGCGTTCACATGGTTCAGAGCTTCCATCAGGAGCGTTTCATACTGTTTTCATAGCTGCATAAGCCATCGAGAATGCTGTAAGTGCTGCTCTCAAGGCCTATTTCACAGACGCTGCGTTCGTATACATTGAAATGAATCTCTCGTCCCCTAGAGTTTTTATAGCGTTTTTTTCATGTACCTTGCAACAAAAAGTTTCAGTGTCCAACTTGGTCCTACTTGTTCCCAACGAAAAAGACCTGTTTTTACCCTTCATTTAGACCCTAAATTCTGTAATATGTTATATTTTGTTAAATTTGTACACAAATGCTGGCTTTTTTGCCTGCTTGTACCTACTTTTTTTTAGTTTCCTATACCCTGGCCCTGCTAGCCCATTACTTACTTATTGCTGTGCCAAGTCTCTTCTGTTCCAAAGTACTTAGCATGCCATGCTTGCCATGCATTCTTCTTTTCTTCTGCCTAATGCTTACCTTAATCACTTTCCACTTTGCCATGCATTTTTCTTTTCTTCTTCCTAGTTGTATATTTGGGATGCCCACATGGATATAAGGTCAACATTACTCTGAAAGACAACACAACGTTATTGAATCCCTATTCCTGTCATTTTTTTATTCATAATGTTTTTTTATTGTTAATGATTATTTATTTTTAGGAAAATACGTACATATAAAAATAAAACCATATTAAAAAATAGGTAACGTTTTTAAATAAATATTAGCAAATATTTTTGAGGGGGGGGTTTAAAAGAAGGTGGCAGGCTCCCAGTGCCTGTGTTAAAGTGGAGCTGGCACTCCTCCAATACAGCAATTTTCATTCTCATAAGTGAAAATTGCAGGTAAAAATCACAGTCACAAAAGCTGTAACTGGGCAGAAACGCTGGATACTGGGTCACGCTGCCACATCATCGCAGGACTCCATTACATTTGCCAACACACCACAAAAGCACAAATTTACCAGGAAATAGAGCCTGTAAGTGGAGCCGAAAGTATCCCATTTTATTAGTCTCTTGTAGGAGTAATCGGGGCTCTGAATCATGCAAAAGCTATTACACATTAGAGACGCTAATGAAAAGGCTTAGATGCAACTACGAAAATTCTAATACAAAGAGAAAAAACGCACAAAAAACTCAAAAATGGATCTAAACATTACACATACACATGCTTTTCATGTCTAAATTCAAAAAAGCTGTAAATCAACCTTATTGTTTTTTCTCGAAAACCCTTGAATCCTTCATATGCATTGGATCCTTACCCCAAGCAGTCAAATTAATGGAACTGTGCACACATTCCTAGCCTTGTGTTGGTGTAAGCATAGGCGCAGCCCAGATGTGGTCACAGGAGTAGACAAGGGGTTATAGGGTTCACTTTCTGAAGAATATTCAGACACTGTTGGTGACAAAGTGGACTGCTTGGTATCCCTCGCCCCATTCTCCAGGACAGGATACTTGCCAGTCAGTTTGTTTACATGCACTATAGGAAATTATTTTAATGGCAATATTGGATATCATGGGGAGGGAGCATCATGTCCACCCCAATGCATAATCAAGGTGTATATGTAGTGCAAAAACTTCTCTAGAAAGCTCACATTTAATCTCCTGCAGCTCAGTCAGGATCTTCTATAATCATCCACTGAGGACATCTGGGCTCCTGTAATAAGGTGTGCCCCTCCTCCTAGCTTTAAACAGAGGCACATCAAGTCAGTACCTGACACAACCTCGCTGCAGCCAGAGAATGAAGCTATGTAATTTCATTACCTAGAAGTTGGCAAGGGGGCAAGTTCCATCAACAGTTCTTGTCGATCGTGGATAGACAGGTAGAGGAGATTGTGGGAATGAATATTGATATTCAGGTCTGGATCTCTTCATAAGGTAAGTATTAGACAGATAGGTACTGTAGATAAGGCTACTGGAGAGAAAAGAGGGACCAAAGCATTTTTAGGGACATTTATCAATTGTTTATTCAAGTCATATCTAGTTGTGTGATCATGTTTTGTTTTCTTTTTAGAAACTGGTATCTGGTTACAAGAAATGTCACCCAGACATTATTGCTGAAGTAGTGGTAATGTATATAAATATGCATTGTTAACCAGACTGAAACAAACATAACAGAATGTATTATCTTTAAAAGCAGTATTGCTAGTAATAACAATAGTCCTGCTTACTAAAACCAGTAATGTTGCATGTTACAAGGTTTCTAGCTCTGGAATAGTTATGGCAGTATTATCATAACAAGCTGTTTTACTATATCATTTTTCTAAAAAGATGATCTATCATAAAATTATTTTTTAAAAAATACCCAGAATGAATTGTGGGAGACCACGTGGGTATGATTTACAGGAATAGCTCCCACATCACTGTTACCAGATTAATTTATTTTTGATATGACTGATCACGTCTGAAATAAGAAGAAAATGTGATATGCACCAAAAGCATGATCACTTGTCTCTACTTACTATACAGTGTTAAAACAAGCAATATATTTTCACCTGCTAAGGATTATTTTAGTGAATATCTATCTGTTTTAGGAAATACTAAGTAAAATGTCTTTGAAAGGAAGGGGTGGGAAAGGATGGGGTAGTGGCAAACTGGGAAGTGGCGGGGATCAGGAGGAGGAGTATGATGATGTAGTTTTGGAGTTTTGGACAGAACCTGGGAACAGGCAACAAGGAAGGGACATCATCAGAGCAGGAGGGTACTACTGGCACTGGCAGCGACAAAGAGTCGAGCCAAGGTAGGGCCAGATCATCTGCAAAATGGCACAGGGGTAGGTCTACTGGTATGGTCTGCTCAGGAGCAGGTGATGGTGACACTGATGCTGCTTTTGCAGATCTGCAAGCAGGGCACAAAATAGGACTAGGAACTATGGCTCTACATATGCACCTGGAGCGGCATCACAAAGCTGCGTCGGACAATCTAATTGCCCTTCTTATATTTCCAGTAAGCCAATCCTGCTGCTACCCCTCTAAAAATGATCATTTTTTGATTGCTTGCCTACTACTGCCAGCCCTACACAACCACCACAGGTCTCCTATTCCTCTGCCTAGTCTTTCAGTACTGCTGATGCCACTACACCACCAACAGCACCTCCGCTGCCACCCTCTGCTACTACTAGGTGTACACAGCTGCAAATCTACGCCATGATGCACAAAACGGGTACATTTATCAAGGGTATAAAAAAATCCATTGTTTGTTCTTCTTCAACCAAATTGTCAAGCCAATCCTACTGCTACATTTTTTGAGGGCTTGCCCACTACTGCCAGCCCTAAACAACTACCACAATACTACCACCAACAGCATCTCCGCTGCCACACTTCGTTACTACTAGACCTACACATCTCAAGTTTAACCCTGTGAAGTCCAAAATGTGCAATTTTTTCAGCACTTGTAAAAAGCCATTGCTTCTGTTTCAACTAAAATTTAAGGGTGCCAATCCTGCTGCTACCCCCACCAATACAAATGGGACAATTTTCTGAGGGCTTACTCACTACTACCAGGCCTACACAACCACAGCTGAACCCCCCGTGTTGCCCAAAATGGGTAAAATTTTCAACTCTTGTAAAGAGCCACTACTTCTTTTCAATTTGCGGAAACGCAAGTCCTGTTGCTTCTTCCCATTTTTTAATGTGCTTTAAACTATCAAAGACAGATTCAGGCAATTGAATTGCTAATTCGTCCACTAAAACATGTTCGGGACAATGGTGGAGGGGAGCACTTTCTGACTTACAAGACGTTTGATGGCTGTGTGATTACAATTGGAATTACCCTCATTTTAAGCTATGAAGTAAAAGCTAAGTTTTAACCCTTTTCAAGCTGGACATTGTAACTGGAAACGATGTGGGGAGTTTTTTTCAGGAGATCCTGAGGTCCGTGCTATCTAGGTCTGAGGGTGAGCTGGTTATTGTTTGCTTACCTTCTTCCTGGGGGACCTTGGTTTTGGGTGCCCAGCTGTGTGAAACCCCGCAGAATGCCTCTCCTCTCTCCAGCCAATGGCGCAGACACTGCCGCTCATCCAGTCAGCTTCTCAAACCATGCATATTAATGTGTGGCCAGAGAAGGTAAATGGAATCCCTAGCCGTACTTACGAGCGGCATGTGACATCACTTACTCCATTCAGCTGTGCGCGGCCCACACAGCCATTCAGATTCAGTGGACGGGGCTGCGCAAAGCTGAGAGGGAAAACGAGCGATGTCAGCCACGCATGCACCGTGGGCTCGGGGGAAAGGTGAGAATATTGGGCACCCTGGGAGGTTTCACACAGTGCGGCATTTTTGGTCTTGGTCCACCTTAAAGTTTTTACATATTCGTTTACTACAAATTTTCCAAAAATTTGCCATATTGTGGGCAATAAATATAGTGTCTCTTCCCCAATACTCAAGGAATTTAATGTTTTCACTGGTCCAAATTAAGATGCCCTGCTGTATGTATCCTCAGCACTGAGCTCGCTTAGTGTGGCAAAGAAAATCTAAATGGAGCTAGCAAGATTTTAGCTATGGGTCTATCCACACCAGCCATTTAGAAAGGCCTGGTGCAGGTGTGCGCCTTGCTAGAGGTGGCGGGGATGTGGCGGCAGTGCGTATATGCGGCATGGGTGAGTGGATCGGGAGATAGGGGGGTGTTCACACAGTCAAAGGGGTAGAACAACACCCCCAAGAGTTTTATTGACACAAGGGGGTGTTACTCTTCTTTAAGTGCTAAAAATTTGTAGATACTAAAATAGTATGTAGAAGACACAGAGTCTGTGTGTAAATAGATAATTTAGTGAAGGGGTTCAAGTCCTGACATTTATTTAATGCATATTAAAACAAATTTAGAAAGGCATGGTGCGGGTATGCGCCTCACTAGTGGTATGCTGGGAATGTGGCGGCAGTGCAGATATGCGGCATTAGTGAGTGGAGATAGGAGGGTGCTCACACACTGAAAGAGGTAGAACAACACCCTCAAGAGTTTTATAGACACGAGGGGGTGTTACTCCTCTTTAACTGCTAAAAATGTGTAGATACTGTAATAGTATGTAGAAGACACTGAGTCTGTATGTAAATTGATAATTAAGTGAAGGTCTGGCATTTTTTAATATATAATAAAAATTAAAATTTCAATGTATTAAGTTTGCCAGTAAATAATTTGCCTAAAATTATTATTATTGTTTCTTTAAAGAGTGGCATCATCTTCCATGGTGCTACACAATACATAAAGGGTAAAACAAATAAAATACTTATAATAGTGTACATAGGTATTACAAGTAAGATGTGACAACTGCACAAATTCATATCGATACTGAAATACACTAGGAATAAGGACTACTTGAATCTAAAGGATAAGTGGGGCTCATCAGATTTCTTGCCCTCTCTCTATCTCTCTCCCTCTCTCTATCATACAAATAAAAACAATAATACTTAAATAGCAACTCTTTAAACAAAAAAGAGAATATGGGGTTTGAGTCTTTCACTTTGTGATCTATTTACATACCGGCACATTGGAGTTGTTTCAGCATCATGTGAAAAATGTGCACCACTATTTTGGAGAGAAAACAGCCATTCACTTTAACTGTCTTCCTGGGGGTTAATTCAGCACCATATGTAAATATGTTTTCACCTGGTGATGGATCACCCCATAGTTTAGACAATAAATGTGAAAGGCATTTTACCTCCTTTTTTTACCTTGTGCTGAACCCCCCATTGTCTTAATCATTACACTACTTAAATTGGACCAAAACCCAGGGTTTTTACAATTCTGGGTTTTGGTCCTTGCCCCCGCAGCACCCCAATTCGGGATACCCTGCTGTGTGAGACCCCTCAAACCACCCAGTAAAACTCAGCTTTAACCGGTCCTACGGTGCATGCACGTGCCCTCGTCCCATCAGCGCACTCATCTGAGATCGTTAATATCGGCTAAGACTTGAGTCTAGATGAAAGGAGTACAGCAGAGCCGAGCACACCGGCAGCCCCATTTCTGCTATTCTGCAACAATGCCTGGCGTGGACACGTGCCTGGCTTAAGATATAGCTGACAGCGGCCGTGCCTCGCACATGCGCTGCTAGATCAGGGAGAAGGTAAGTTTACAGAAAACTCATGGGGTTTCACACAGTGGGCCATTCCAAATCTGGATGCCCCGGGGGAAGGAAATCAGGTGGCCCTAAAGTCTTATAGACTTCAGGAATGCTTTTGGTCTCTATTCACTCATCTCCATCTGTAAGTCATCAAGGATCATACAGTACTGTAGCCTTTCTGTTAGGTGAACCTCTAGGTTAGTCATCCCAGAGAGAACATTTGGATACACCCATATTGGGCTTGCAAACACCAAATATAACAGGTTTGAAAATACATGAAAGGTCTTAACCCAAAGTTACAATAAAGGTCTAATAGAATAACTGACTTAGGATTGCATTTCCCAACCCTTCTTGAAATTTGCAGACATGCTTTCAAGGCCCAGGCATGTGGGAAAGCCTAATGGCCAGGAGAGTTTGGTAATCTCCTGGTTGGACAGGGACAAAGGTGAGATTATCAAGAGTCTGAAGAGTAAACTTAATGTAAAGCCATAAGGGCTAATTCCGCACCGTGATAATATTTTTTTCTTACAGTTTTGTTGTACAATGGTGCTGAATTACAATAAGGAAAAAAACATTACATTTTTTTTTTCTCATAAACACCTGTGAGAAAAACGCATTCACAGTGCTGAATCAGCCCTATAGTCTTGGTAACAAAGTCAAAGGAGATCAGAAGCCAAGCCAATGTCTTTAATGCAACACATGTTCCATACAGATACAGAAACATATTGCTGATCGAAATGGCTAATACCAAATGTGAAAATAGTGATTGAGTATAAGCAAGGAAAAAGGCTAGAAAAAAGGAAAAAAATTACAAATGCCCCATAGAAGGCCGGATGTAAAGTGGACCAAAAGCAGGGATTTCACTCTCCCGGGTTTTGGTTTTCCCCCAAGGACATCTCGGTTTGGGATGTCCTGCTATGTCACCCCCAGTCGATTGCCTTCCTTACCTGTCCAACAAGCCCATGGCTCAGGCACATCCAGTAACTGAATGGCTGGTATGGCCGGAGAAAGCGAGGGATGCAGGAGGTGCCACATGCTGATCCATCTCTCAAGCAGCTCATTAATATGAACAGCTGGAGAAGAAAAGTGGGCGACTTGTGATGTTTCACGCAGCAGGGCACCCGAAACCTGGATGCCCCAGGAGGACAGACCAAAACCCGGCATAGTAAAATCACAGGTTTTGGTCCACTTTAAGCCAGAGTGAAGATACTAGGAACACTTTAGGGAAGGTGGGGAAAAAGTAAGATTTACAGGAAAGCCAGACACCTAAAGTAGACCAAAGTGTATTTATTTACGTGAATTGCTTAAACAAATATTTTTTCACTTAAATTGCTTTCAGAATATACCGCTGAAATCAAACTGTGTTTTTTTCTCCAGCTGAGGTGTTTAGACATTAGCAATGAAGACAAAGGCATTTTACGAGACTCCTTCAAGGTAAAGTGATTACAATGATTGTCACTATGGGGGTTATTTAAGAAGGGATAGTGGCAGGTAGTGCCTTGTAGCGGCAGGCAGCGTCTGGTGAACGCCGAGCGCTGTACGCAAAACCACATTTAGGAATGCAAATCTGGTGAGCGCCTCTAACAGCGCCATTTAGCATCACATGTATTAATCCAGGCGGCTCAGTGTAACAGCACCATGTAGTACCTCTGTAGTGCTCTCCCATACATTTCAATGGGGCTTCATTAGTTGTGTATAAATCGCGTGTTTAGCAATTTAAATTTTTTTTTTTTTGCTGAAATTATTGTGTGACTTCTCCTGACTGCAAACACTTTTATACATTTTTTGGACTTTTTATATTTTTATGCAGAATTGTATTTACAGGTCCGTCTGTATATGTATTCAAAAACAGACTTTGATCACACTGTATCTGGCGCTCTATCCTACAGCGCTCAACTTTTGAGTGCCAACGCTGTGTGCGCTACCTCTCACTTACTGCAGCGCTATACTGTTGTTACAGCACCCAACACACATCACATTCATCAAAGCCGGCCAGGTTACCAGAGCGACCAAGACGCTCTGTTACAGCGCCCGATACCCGGAACAGCGTCTACTAGCGGCCACTCTAAGCGCTGCTATACAGACGCTCACCTGGCAATATCTGCCGTTGGTAGTGAATCAGCCACCATGTTTCCATTTAACAAACAATAAACGATCTCTATTTGACCAGGTTTTGCATGGAAAAGTTCCAGTGCTTAATGATCCAGGTCCTGTGAAATAAAATATAGGGAAAGTCCACTTTAAATGGAATTGAACTGGAGGGCATTTTTTTTTTTTTTGTGCCATGATGATGTTCACAAGGTGCTGAGCTTATGTAACTTTGTTTAAATGTATTCTTTTGTTAGCAAATGCATGTTTTATGGACTTGCAATCTGTTGCTATTGCCAACTGTCATCCAAATTTGTACACCAAGATTTACAAGAGGAGAGGAGTGAGCCCTGTACACACCAAACACTGCTGCTGGGCATGTGTAAGGTTAAGTGAGCTCCCTCGCCTCCGCAGTGGTCATATCAGCAGCAGTATTTTGTGTGTACAGGGCTCACTGCTCTCTAATTGGTGTACATGTGCAAATAGCAACAGATTGCAGGTAGTGGAAACTGCTTCCATAAAACACACACTTACCAACATAAGAAAAAATATAAAAAAAACTAGATCAGCTCAGCATCTTGATTACAACCTTTTGACACAAAAATATTCACTTTAAACAAGTGGACAAAAACCCTTCTTAGAGCTAAAAAGTGCTCACTAAAGTTCTGAAAGCTCTAAAGTTCTGAGGGTGCACTTAAAGGGGAAGTATAGTAAAATATTATAGGGCTGCCCGAGTGGGCATGGGCACCTGGTAACCCAGACAATGGGGATCCTTCCAACATCAAGATGTGCAGCTGGCAGTTGTACAAATATGTACGGCCGACAGAAAGAGCGACTGTCTGCCCATGGTCATGTGGGGCGTTGCCCCCTGCAGAGGTAACTATTGGGTATCCTCTGGGTTACTGGGGGGCAGTGCACAAAAGGGCAACCAGATCTGCGTCCAGGCAATACTTAAAGTGGAAAAACACCCAGGATTTTGACTATCCTGGGTTTTGGTCTACTTCCCCGGAAACCCCCCAGATCGCTGGCTATAACTCACCTCACCCCGCTCCTAAGGCGCATGCGCAGCTGCTTGTCCAATCAGCGCGCTCGGAGCCGATGACCTATGTGCATCAAAGCGACGTCTTACCTCAGCGGCTCCGAGCACGCAGACGGCCGCATTTCGCACTCCCCTCTAACAGGTAGCTTGCCCGCGGCGGCCATTCACAAATGCTAGCGAGATGCGGCCCGCGCATACACCGTTGGACTGGGATTCAGGTAAGTGCAGCGGGCATCCTGGGGGGTTTCACACAGCGGGACATCCCGCTTTTGGATGCCCCGCGAGGAGGGATTGGATTGGCCTGGGAATCTTATAGATTCTTGACCCGATCCCCATGGGTGTTGGTCCACTTTAAAGGAAATATCCTGACTGACTACCGTCTTATTGCCAACTCTCTATTCTATTGTTGTTAGCAAGGGGATGTAAGTGGGTCAGAGGCTGGGGAGGTAAGTGGGTCGCCTCATGCCTATTGGCACAGCTAATCTGAGGTCTTTTGGAAAAGTCCACATAACCATCCATCTCTGACATTTACTTTGTTTCTTCTGTTCAATCAACAAGAAAGTCTGCTCTCTAATGTCTGAAAATTGGGACATGCACAGAAGCTGGCTGGGGATTTTACTGTAGGTACTGGGCTCAGCATGCTTGGGATTTAGCTATATATATCTGACCATGCAGGGTTTTGCACTTTTTTACCAGGGGATGTCTCGCTGTGTGAGACAGAGCTCAGTCAGAGGGATTGGGGAGCGACTGCATCCCTAGTTTCCCTGTAGTATGAGGTGAACTCCCCCCCCCCTATCGACATGGATGGGTGCCTGGGTTTGCATCAGCTGTGAGATGCTAGAGATTGGCCGCAGTCTGCATGTGCATAATGGGAATCGCCAGAAATCAAGTTAGATTTTCAGGAGTCAGGGGGATTTCACACAGCAACACATTCCAAACCAGCAATCCACCAAGGCCAGCTACAAAGGGTGGCCCAAGTCGAATGTGAGAAAAAACGATGGCGCAGTAACTGAGAATGGTGTCAATTTCAAATATCCGGTATAGTGAAGGACTTGTACTTGTATTCTAAATAATGCAATGTTGTAAGTTCTTAAAATACCTTGATAAACATAATGTATCTTGCAGACAGATAATACTACTCTGGCTCTACAACTGGATGCATCAACAAAAACTCTTTTGAAGGCTATAAGCTGCTCAGTGGTAAGTCCTTATTTAAAATTCCAGTTGTGCTGGAATATGTTTTTACATGCATCAGATATAGTATATATATTTTGTAGTTGGGATAGGGGGGGACATGATTGAGACCATTAAATATGTGAAAGGAGAAAAAACTTAATGATAGAACAAGGGGGCACAACTTGAAGCTAGTCGGAGGGAAGATCAGGAGCAATGTTACAAAATGTTATTTTACAGAAAGTAGTAGTAGATGCTTGAAAAATCAAGTAGTTGACAAATCACCAGTGACTGAATTTAAAAATGCCTGGGATAAGCACACGTCTATCTTAACATAAAGAGTACAACAGAATGCATATAATTCCAGACTAGATGGACCGTATGGTCTCCTTCTGCTGTCAACCTTCTATGTTTCTATGTTTACACTCACTATTACACTATTACGGGGGCAAGAACCAAATCCTGTGATAGGTAAAATCCTGGGTTTTGTTCCACTTTAAACTGGACCAACAGTTTTGCCCAATTGGTAAAAAACTCCCCAAAACTCGCCCCATGTGTCTGTATGATACTGAATCATTGTCAGCACTTACATTTGGTCCTGCATCCACTCAAACCTAAAATGCCACCTCACCGATTTTCTCCTGGCCACAGCCATCTTTTAGCCTGGAAGGCTTTCTTTTCCAACACCTCTGCCAAGCTGCTGCCTGAATTTAACTGACATAACCCACAATGCAAAGCCATCGATCCTTACGCTTTGCATGCTGGCTGCAGCTCCATAGGATGCCATTAAGTGGGGAGAATCAACCACAACAGGAGTTACAAAAAGGGAAATGAATTTTTAAGTGCAGAAGTCTGAATCCGTTAGGCAGGGGTACTTACCTCTCTCTTGCTGTTCCTATAATGCTGTCTGCAGTTTTCCACTGTTCTTTCATTTCTACTTCAACTCTCCTTGTTACATGCTTCCAAATAAACAGGAAATTGCACAAGTGGCAGAGTTGGCTACTCATAGGACAATAGGGTTGATTCATGGTTGGTGCGCCAGTGAGTTCGCACACACAATTTGGAGTTTCCAGTCGTGCCCGGGCTTCTGTCTGATTCATGGTCATCAAAATGAACGCTTTTGTTTTAGTGTAAACTTGCACACTAGTGTTCGCCATTACACGAATTTGCGCCTGAAATTTTTCGCTAGCCTCCTTTTTATGCACCAAACTGTCTCCAGCGCCCGATTTACGGTATGTTTAGAGGACAGAAAAAGCATGTGCAAACATGGCAATCTGAAGAGTGAATTCCCTCCAGCAAATAGGTGGAGAAAATTGCCAATCCCAGTGAGTAACAGGCTTATTTCATTCCAAAAACACATACCGGCAGTGTCCAGCATGTTTTAGAACAATGAAAATGTCAGCCACAAGTTCTTTTTAGGGACTGAATACAAATACATACAAAAAATGATAAAAAGTTTTCAAAAACCACAAAAGTTAAGGTCCAAACAACAAAAATGTGGATATTTGGCCCCAAAGTTTAGCAAAAACAAAAACAATAAAACAGTTATATTAAGATATTATTAAGCATTAATATGCAAATCAAACAGGGAGGCTTAAGGAGAACATCTGGAACAAAACAGTTCGCAAAAAAACATTAAGGCTTAACTGTAATCAGAATATCCCCCCAAAAATGAGGAACACAGGGTCTCCAAAGAATACACTCTGAAATGGCGAATAGATATTTGCAGAAAACACAGAAGCTGGAGACGGGGAGGCCGATTCATTAATAGCGCCAGGTAGCGACAGATGAGCGACTGTAGCGTGATTTTTTCAGCGGCAGCCAGTATTCGCTGTGCTTGGCCGGCATTAGCTTGATGACAGCGACTCAGTCGGTGTGCGGTAATGTTGAATACGGGCTGGGGGGTCGCTGTTTCACAGGTCCAGCGTTGTATGTGAGCGCCTGACAACGAATGGCCAGAGCGAACGGCTAGCTTCATATTCATCAACAAATCACGCTCCGAATGTGCTGTCGCTGTCCATTCCTTGTTTAAACCCCAGAGCGCTGGCGGCGATGTGTATTAACTAGTTTTTAACCCCTAAACAACCATATTTTTGGAATGTAACATTATACATGTTTTTAGAATCATTTTGTAATATGAATACATTAATCTCAGACCTGTTAGATCAATTCTGCACATTTTTTTTTTAATTTTTTTTTTTACTTAAAAATAAATCCTAACATTGCAGAAGTGTTCTCCGATTTTTTGACATTAAAAAAAAAAAAAAAAAAAATAATACCAATTAATTATGAATAATTATAGATTGCTCCATTGAAATGCATTGGACATCGCCAGGGAGCGACAGCTCATACCTGGCGCTGTGAGGGAATTTGCAGCGGCGCTGTTCGGTCCAGGCGGCTTCATGATGAATGCCGCGCTAGCCGTCGCTCTCGCCGGCGCTAGCCTCATTTTGCTTGATAAATGCGTCATTGTGACCGCCGCCGGGCGTACTTGAGTCGGTAGTCGCCGTTAGCTGCCGCTACCTGGCGCTCGTCAGACACTACCTGGCGCTATCGCTTGATGAATAAGGGCCTAAATCGCTATGGAGAAACAGTAAAGGAATGGGGAGAAACATGGGGGACCATCGGGATAAGTTAAACACTTTGCCGGCCAAATGTGCATGGCGCCAGGCCATTTGTGCTGCAAAATAACAGATTTACCTTGTGGAAGGCACAAACTAGCAACAGAAGACCCTATTTGAGCTTCTCCCATGCACTTGCCATTTGGTGTGCTTCGCATGTGCGCCCAGCGTGTGCACACAGCCATGAATCATGGGAATCTGCGCGTTTGTTTGCACTTCACCTGGTTGTATTTGTGCACCGACCATGAATCGACCTCAATGGGCCTGATGCAGAGCCTCCTCTGAACTGCCCTTAAAATCCTCCGATTGTCCGGGGCTCCCGTTTGAATCGTGGCTCAAATGTGATGCAGAGCCTCCGTCGGAATGGCTCCCTAACTGATCCATCAATTTCACTTTACTCGGAAAGCTTTTTTTGCTCTCTCGGGTGCCTTCATTTTGATCGGGGCTCCCGTTCACGTTCACACGGGCGGCCCGTTTTTCCCTGATTTTTCCTGCCTTTTTGAACGTACCTGCTTGGTTTCCGTCGTATTTGACCTTCCATTTTGGTGGTTTTAGCAAGTATACTTACATCTCCATGGCTCTTCAGTTGCCAATCTGGCTACACGCAAGCGCACATCCCTCAAACTCCATTGGAATATACATATGGCAACCACTGCCAATTTGACACATATTTTTTTGGGAACAATAAATTTGGGTTGTTCCTTTTTCCTTGTCATTAATGCATACCTTAATCTCCTTTGTGTTCCTTTTTCCTTGCCATTAATGCATACCTTAATCTCCTTTGTGTTCCTTTTTCCTTGCCATTAGTGCATACCTTAATCTCCTTTGTGTTCCTTTTTCCTTGCCATTAATGCATACCTTAATCTCCTTTGTGTTCCTTTTTCCTTGCCATTAATGCATACCTTAATTCTTTCTGATTGTTTTTGATTTATTGTCCCATATCTAAACCTTTTGTGTCATGTAAATGTGTGATGATGTTGTGAGATTGTACATTTGCAGGAAAGACAACACACCAAATCTTTTTATTTGTTTTTAATTCAAACGTTGTTTTTATTTTTTTTTGGATTTGGATTTTTCATATTTTTTTTTTTTTGCCAAAACTAAAAAACAATTAAAATTTTAATGCAAAATAAAAAACATTAGGCCTCGGGGTCTTGTGCCTGTGGTTTTCTAGTATCTGTGAATGATAAACAACCTTAGTTTAGCATTGTTTTTATGGTTTGGTTGGGCGTGTTTTTTTGGGGGCACTTTTTAAACCGGACCTTCAGCGTGATTTAATGAAAAGCCCAAACTCTTAAAAAACGATTCCGCAGCATCATCTGTTAAAAAAAGATACAAGGACCCACCATTAATCCACAAAATACATTAACAAGTTTCCTGGCCTAACTAAAGTCACTTTATTAACCTTTTGCTGCCTCACATTGCCCTAGTTCTGCTATCTGCATGTAGGCTAGTTTGTAGCGGCGTACATGTGTTAAACTAAGGTGGGCTGGTATGTAACGTGACAAACGGGTTGTTTCAGACTATTCTTGCACTTTGTTTTTTTTTTATTATAAAGAATGTGTGCGCGCACATAAACGCACGCTCGCATACTCACATCCATGATGATGTCGTCCTGCTCCTGTGTAAAGATAGCATAGCTCCTGGTATAGCTCTGACGTTCCCCCGCAGTGACGTGCAGGACATCCCAAATTGGAATGCCCCAGAGAAATGATGCCTGTAACCCAGCCCTGGATTTCTTCACACTCCAAAGGGCTGGGTTACATGGGTTTTGGCCTGCTTTAAAACATCATGACCAAATCAGGTTAGGATGAAATAACCCACCTCCTTTACATTATTATTAAAGTAACACAGGTTCCCTCACATAAAGCAGAACAAAACCCAGAGCGGCCACTGGTCTTCCCCCTGGAAATCCCAGATCGGGATGCCCCACTGTGTGAAACCCTTTTTACTGAGACTTTACTCAGAAATGGCAGACTCCCTCTCTTAAAGCGGAACAAGCCATGATTAGTTTAATGACCTTTGCAGGCGTATATTGTAGTGCTCCACCAGTCTGATCAAGACAACGGAACCTCATCTTCAAGAGACCAAAGGCTCGCTCCACCACAGAGCGAGTCCTCCTGGGGGCAGTATTGTAGGGCTCCACTGCCTGTGAAGATGGGTGCAGGATTGGGGTCAGCAGCCAGGGGAGCAAAGGATAGCCAGAGTCTCCCCCCCCAAAAACAATAAAAAAAATAAAAAAAGGTGTGCATTGCAACAATAGAAAAGAGGGACAAATAGGTGAGCGGGGTAGGGTGGGAGGAAAGGACATTTGTAATGAGACTACATGCACATCCAACCTGTACACTCATTAAAAAAGTCTGGGGAATACTACTTACATAAGAGGGCAAGAACATGACGCAATAGGGTTCGATCACTTAACCCATTTAATTTAAAGTTAAAAAATTAGGCAAAAAATATACTAACCAAAAAATTACCAAATAGTGTGTTAAGGGAAAAAAAAATAAAAGACAGGGTGGGCAACCAATACAAGTTTCATACACATACCCAGTAAGGCAGGTGAGCTCAAATAGGTGCAGCCTGGTTTCTGCCATACTCAGCAGGACAAGACCGCGGAGCTGGTGCCGCTGATGTGCTCCAACAGAGGACTGCATATTATTGCCCGAGTGCAAATACGGCTGCTCGGACTTGCCGTAAGTGAAGGCTCGGCGGCACCGTTTCATTAGGGTGATTTCAATCGGAAAACAAGGCTCTGCATCACTGAAAAAAACGGAACAATGAACGAGGCGTCCGTTTTGCCGGGAAACAGCCTCGTGCGAGCCGACAATCGGAAAGGTGGCTGAGCGCATACCTGAGCGCATAAACGCACACTAAAATCAACGTAGCACCCTTTCCTGACCCGATCAAAGCCCAAAACCAACGGGAAAACGCACAGGAGAAGTGAACGGGGAGGCTCTGCATCAAGCCAAATGTCTCTCTGGTGAATGCTGCCAGATACAGTAGTATCCAAAACCCTGGTCCTGACCTTTGACTTTCGCTTTAAGCTCTACACGATTACATTAACTCACCTTTTGCTGGTCACCATGGCGCATGCAAATGCCACTCACCCAATCGGCACTCGTTCCATTCTGATTTCTTTGTATCTTGTTCATGTAACGTAATTTAAGATTTTTTTGAAAGCTTTCTTGATGTTGCCAAAAAGCATTCTGTGTATTTGCTTTGCATTCTTGTGAAATTAAATATATCCATCTGTATTTCTCTTGCCACTCTGAGCTCAGCTAAGTCTGAATGAAGTGATCCGCATCCACGCTCACCTGTAGCTATAAGCTTACCTGACCATTCAGAAAGGCATGAGTGAACTCCTAGCTAGAGGTATAGCAGGGGCTTGGTCTCAAGATGCGGCAGGGCTCTGGGAAGAGGTGAGGCGCTTGGGTGACCCCTGGAGCTTTGCACAGTGGGGTATCCCAATTTGAGATGCCCAATAAAGAGATATACCACCATCTCAAGAGTCTTATAGACTTGAAAGGGGTGGTTGTTCCTACATAAAACAAATGTACAACAGCAGTAGAAAAGTGGGAACCTTTGTTGTAGCAGGCCTGTCCTAAAGTCGACTGGCTAGAAAAGCTTAAAATGACCAGTAAGGAGGGATACGGTTCTCCAAAGCAGTATAGATGTGACATCACTCTCAGTCAACTGCGTTGGGAGATTAAAATATTGCATTGCATTATCTTTCTATCTTTCTATCATCACACTGCTATGATCAGGATACAACTATAAAGAGTCTCCTCTGTATAAGCAATGAACAAGAAAGCTGACCAATTTTATTCTGTATTACTTTACATTGCCAGTTGGCCCCTTCTCTTACATGTAGGTGTGCTTTAAGTAAAGTAATTGATTGCATTATGTGGTGTGCAACTAACTAGTCTGTTCTTTATTCCAGAATAAGATTGCATTTGGGGATAATCTTAACGTTCCAGTGATAGTTCAAGGAGTACTTTTGAATCTGGTAATAATTTTTAAAAACTATATTGCACAAGGGACTTTATACACACACATCTTACTTATATTATATATTCATATTCTATTATATTCACTATAATAAAAAAAGTGTTATTAAAGGAGCCGTATCGCGAAATTTGCATTAAAAAAGATAAATAATTAAATAGCCACACAATAGGTTCTAACATGTGTAAAAATAATCTGGCGATAGAAAAAAGAAAAAATATATGCCTTTCTTTTAAATTGTATAATGCCAATGGGTCAGTCCATTTGCTGAATAGGGGGATCTGCTGGGTTGTATTTAGTGAGCTGCTTCATTTAGCCCACTGGTCTCCTAGCAACACTTTACATCAGAGGCTGACACTGTAATCAGTGGTAACGGCTGTGTGTGTGAGGTGCTGCTTGTGTTATGAGACCAGGTGACTCAAATGTGTAAAATCTATACAAAATAAACTAAACTGACTGAAAATAACTGAAATTCTTCTTTGAATAACTGTGCAGGAAAATCTAAAGGTATTAAAGTGGAACAAAACCCTGAGTGGCGACCCTGAAGTCTATAAGACCCGGCCATTGACCTTGCCCCTTGGGCATTCTAAATCAGGATGCCCACTGTGTGAAACGACCCCTGGATAACCACAGATCCCCCCATTTTTCTGGCGCGCTCACGCAGATAGTCATTCAGACAGGCCGGGCGGCAGGAAGGTTACTGCTCAGGCTCCCCATCTGCGTGCAAACAGCGCTGATTGGATGAGAGCCCGCGCATGCGCTGTGGGACAGGGAAAGATACGTTTTTACAGGCGAACTTGGGGATTTCACATATCAGGGCATCCCAAGTCAGGATGCCTCTAGGGGCACAAAACAAAACTCCAGATAGTGAAAATCCTGGGTTGGGCTTTGCTCAAAACACACAAAGCTGAAAGAAAGATCATATGGAAAAAAGAGAGAAAATGGTAAACTGAAAGGTTCTGCAGCAGAGCCAACATGAAGGGAAAACTGTCAAAATCAGTTAAATGACTTCAAGAGTCTTTCTCTCTGTTTTAGATATATTAGTTCTGGCCAGGCAATGTTGCAATGTTGTTATCTTATGCTGGACGGCTGCCAGCACTGAACAGCTGAGACTTCTGATACATTGTTTCTCCCCTCTCCTCAGCGTGGAACAGGCCAGAGTGTCGGGACCGACACTCAAAAGACATAAACATGAGCTATTAGTCTCCAGCTGCACAACACACACATCATTTTTTTCTAAATTTGTAATTCTTGCTCCAACACCTACCTACATTCAAAGTACCATTTAAATATAAGTCACCAAGAAAAATTCGCGATACTGCTCCTTTAACCTACAGGTACTGAGGTAATCCCAAAAGCCTTTATACATAGTGGTTCATGGACTAGATTGGTCTCTGCAGAGATGGAGATATGGTGCCATTTGCTCATTTCTGGCCTGAATATATGGCCTGATTTACTGAGCCCTATGCCAGCATCTGCTATTACAGTATCCACTAGTTTCCGCTAGTTTGCCTAATTAGCTTAATTTACCAATACAGCGCACCAGGGGAAACCTGGAGAACTTTGGTGGACACTGGTGAGGTAATTGGCTTTTGTGGCACAGACCATAAAAATGAATGTTGGCTCCAAATTCTTTTTGACAACTTATTTTTTAAACAGTTCTCAAGTCTATATTTTGATATTATTCCCATGTTGTAAGTGGAAAATAGTGGAATAGTTTATGTCAGTTTCCATCTGTTTCTGCTTTGTGCTACCACCTCTGCAAAAAAGGAACTTAATCTGGCCCATAATGTCCAGAGCTTTTCAACGCAGCCCTTGCATTCACTTTTTCGGTAGGAAGCTCCCTGGCTAACACGTGCACCACACATTTGCTTGGGGCTCCTAAATACACAGAAATATAACAAACGTTATGTTTATAAGGATTGTAATGAATTTACATTACTGCATACTTACAGAAGGTCAAAATCTAGTTCCTAGTTTCCTCTTTAACATCTACCACTCCTTTGAATATGGGTTTTACTATGATTTTATATTATGGTGCCCCAGGTGTAAATACTACAGTTACAATTAATGGCTGCAAGCATGAGCCCTAACAATAAGCAGGGAGTAATTTCATGTATTGTAAGTGTAGGGTGGGCTCTCAGATTTAGTTCTCCTGGTAGGCCCAAGATGTCCCAGTTCATCTGGCCATCAGTAGTACAGGCAATTAGTAATTTTGCCCCTTCTCTACATACAACAAGTGTCTCCTTTTTGGGCTCAGTAAAACTAACCAGATCCTGCGTGTGTGACCTGCTGTGTCTTGGTGTGTCTCTAATGTCATGGTGTGTCTGCAGGACTTGATCTCAGGAATGGGTACGTTTCTTAGAATTGGAGTAGGGGGAGGCTGTTATCTGTGGTGTGCCTAGACAATCCATTTAAAGGCCAAAATTATTTTTCTTCCTAGTTTTCTTTTTGACTTTCCATTGGCTGACTTGGAAACCAAATCAGTAATTGCATTCCCTGAAATTTCAATCTAGTGATAAATTTTGCATGCTAAGGAGGTTGGATAGAAAAATGTTTTATTCTGCCATAGTCGAAGTTACCATACCATACCTATGTATCTTACAATGCATAGCTTCCAGCTTTCTGAGACCTGAAACAGGTACACAAAATGTCATCTTAACCCATTTAATACCAGTGTGTTCTACTTCCATCCTTACCAGGTCAATTTTTCAATTTTAGTGAAAAAAAAAAAAATAGATGCTTTTGCACACTTGTATATGTTTTGTACACAGAGCACAACCGATACTAACTATAGATATATTTTTTATGAATATATATATATAAATGAGTTTATTATATATTATACATACCCAAAGTCTGCTTTTACTTCAAAGTGAGTGTATTTTACACCGGTATGGATAGGGTTAAATGCCTTTTTTTATGTTCCATTTATTTAATAGCATTATATGTCACATTTTATATGTCAGAGGCTGGGTCTAAAGGTCAGTGTAAAATGATTACCTTGATGGGTAATGTAACATTTAATTTTATGATGTATCTGGAAAAAAAAAAGCCAATGTTCTCTTCAAAGAACAGAAAATGTTTTCAAAATAGTTATTCGCCCACCTACTGTATGTATTTTCCTATTTAAGTTACCTATTTAAATGTTATATTATAGGGTGGCTTACTTGGCAATCTTGTGGAGCCTGTCACTAGTACCATCAATGAAGTCTTTTCTTTGAAACTTAAGCCAGTCTTTGAAAAGCTTGTTGCAACAGTCAATAAATTACTTAATCCTGTTTTACAGGTAAAACAATTAATACCCATGGTGTTTAATCTATTAGTATTGTTTTTTGCCAAATGTTTCTGCGTATCCATATGGTGCTGTTGTTTCTAAAACTTGAACAAATTATTTTTACCCCATTGGAAAAATTATGTATCTAACTATAAAATACCCTATCACATGTTTTCTATTGCACTTTTTTATTGCAATTCCAAGTTATTTTTTATTGCCAAGTAGGGATGGGCGAACCCCTCAAAGTTTGAGTCCGGCAAGTTCAGCCAAGCTATATATATATGTTCGGATTCGCGGACACAGACAGGGTCCCCATTGAAATCAATCGGGACTTGAACTTTGGGGGTGGCTGTGGTGGTGTGGGGGGGGGGGGGGGTTGAAGGCACTGAGTGTGTACCTGTTGCTACCTCTCATTAACCAGCCACTACCTGACGCTATCCCTTCTAAAATAAGGGCCTTAGTCATACACATGTCTCCATTACAATCAATTTACAATGTTTTATTTTTAGCTTCTCTCTGCATACTTAAAAAAGAGGATTAACAAAATTATCTAGTTACCATTTGAGGGCCATGCTAATTATTTGGTAAAGCCAGTGTTGTTTTTGGTATTGGATGGATTGTATAGGCATGTATCGCAACCTGCATGTCGGTGAGCTGTAAGTCACACTGGCTTCATCAAATAGTTAGCATGACCTTCCATGAGAGCTACTGCAACTTTTGGAGAAAGTCAAGAAAACAACAGCTCACCTGAATACTAAAGCGCAAATTCTGTGGCTGGTACTCAGAAACGGCAGCTTCTTGCCTTAAAGCTTGTAGCACAGCCCAACAATCTGATGCAGGGAGACACTTAGCACTAAAAGTGGACCAAAACCAATGGCTCGATGGTCCTGATATATATAAGATTGGTTCCCTCGCTCTGGGGCATCCAAATCTGGGATGCCTTGCTGTGTAAAACTCACCCAGCAAACTCTCCTTCTCCCCCTGTTCCAACGGTGTATTGCGTGAGCAGCGGCCACTTCCTGCTATCCCGTTAGCAGGGCGTGCACCTGCTTCAGACATTTGTGAATAGCTGGCAAAGGCATGGTCCCTGTTAGAGGGTAGCGGGGGATGCGGTCCATTTCCACAGACAAAGGCTTAGAAGAGAGTCAGGATGAGAGATGAGTGCACTGATTGGATTAGAGGCCACACATGTGCCATAGGACCGGGAAAAGGTGAGTTAGATAGGGGGTGCCTAAACCCAGGATGGTCAAAAATCAATTTGATACAAAGGTTAAAAAACATAATTGCCATTGAGGGCAGGATCATAGCTAGGGGAGGGAAGGGTCATAGCTAGGGGAGGGCAGGGGGGACTCTTGTCCCGGGTGCTGATAATAAAGGGGTGCACACTGAAGTCCAAAAAACATTTTATTTTTATAAAAATGCGCCCTGACTTGCTGGCACATGATTGCACACAGTGGAGCTCTCTGTGGCTGGCAGGCGAGATCAGACAAGATAAGCAGCAGCACCACTCAAATTACAGAGATGCTCCTCCCCTGTTGTGACACATGACAGGGGAAGAAGAAGCTCCAGAGTGAATATGGACATCATGTCTCAGTAATGTGAGTCCCAATGCTGCTTATCTTGCCTAATCTGCCATTTATCACAAACTGCTCGCCCCACGCTTCTCCCACCCCCCCCCCCCCCGCCTTCCAGCCACAGAGAGCTCCACATGTTTTTAAAGGCAGCAGTCATGGGGGATGTAGGTTAAAAGACCTTTATATGTGACTGCCTGGGGGGGCGTGATTTCTACGAGTGTCTACATCACGTCTCAGTAATGTGAGTCCCAATGCTGCTTATCTTGCCTAATCTGCATTTATCACAAACTGCTCACCCCACGCTTCTCCTGCCCTCACCTTTCAGCCAAAGAGTGCTCCACATGTTTTTAAAGGCAGGCGAGGCAAGGACCAAAACCCAGGTTTTGGTACACTTTACTAGATTCCAGGACTGGCTACACTAATCATATTTTGTGCATGAAAATGCGTTATTCTATTTCCCAGGGAATTTATTAATTTGGGGTCTCTCTGGGTATGAATTATTCTTTGGTTTCTCTGGGAATTAATTTTTCTGGGGTTTTTATGGGTATAGATTATTCTGGGGGGATTATTCTGGGTGTTCTCTTGGTATAGATTATTCTGGGGGGATTATTCTGGGTGTTGTCTGGGTATGGATTATTCTGCGGAATCTGTGGGTATGAATTATTCTGGGACTTGTAAAGGCTGATCAAGTAAGTGTCAGAGTGCAAGACTAGGTGCAATCCTCTGTGTGTGTGGGGGGGTCAAGGTTTGGGATGCCCCGCAACATAAAATCCCTGTATACTCACATTGATCCTTGTTCCCAGAGTACATGCTCTGGCTTCTGGTGGTATCCTCACCACTTCATAGATCTGAATATCTGCCATCTTGAGAGAGGGGGCAAAACGGGGTGTTGCGGCTGGGAGGCTTCATGTCATCCCTGTATCCTCTTGGGCCCTTGTGCAGCCCCTCATTGAAAGACGTGGTAAGTATACAGAGCAGTGATGCCCCTGTAGGCCTGTGTATGTGTTATGGGATCAAGAATTGGGATGGGTCTTTGGTGAGACCAGGGGGTTCACACTGCAGTGTGATTTTGCAGTGATATCCATTCCTAGAGATCCTGGGTAATGCATCAGATTATTCAAACATGCCTAAAATATTAAGAAGTTCTTTTTATTACTAATACTTTTTATAATAAAATGAATTAGACCGAAATTCAGGATCAGACTTCCTGGGGTTTTAGTAGCCATAAAAAAAGGGCTACAATTGGTTAAGTAAAAGGGGCAGGTCAGAGAGAAACACAGTCAGGGAGAGCAGCAACTGCAACTAAGGTCAGTACAGAAACTTGACAGCATGAAAACAAAAGGGTATCATTTCATTGTACAAGAAAGAGTCAGTAACCTTAGGTATAAGAGTCTTAAAAATTTGTTGAAAAAATAGCAACAATCCTACCTCAATCATCTACAAAATAGAAAAGAAAAAGTTCACGTCTGACCCAAAGATGAAAAGTGTTTATTAGTAATTTCCTTGACCTTCAGAACTGTACTGTTATTATTTAAAAAAAAACGTTACGAGCTAGGAGTAAACATTTAATTTCTTTTACAGTGTAATTAACGATGAATAAACAGGAAAAATTCGACTCTGAAATGAAATGGAACAGTTTTTAAAAACATAAATGATTTTTTTTCTTTTCTTGCGAATAGTATTAAATTCTCTAAGTATCTATCATTAATTTACTTGTCTGTACTATTTCCAACTTAAAATAAATTAGAAAATGCACCAAAATTCAATACATGTGTATCAGCTTTCTTTTTTACTGAAAAGAAATTACACCTTAAAGTATATACAGAAAATAAAATTGCTACTGTTGATGTAAGCAAGTACAAGTGACTAGAGTTGCTTGAATATGCCTCCGTTTGGATGAGGTTGGACCAAACTTCTCTAAATGTTGGCATCTGGCATCAGCCACATGTTCCCAATATAGAATGGGAGGGCCACCAATGATCTGAAGAACAAGTGACTAGTGTTGATTGAATATGCCTCTGTTTGCATGCAGTTGGACCAAACTTCTCTAAATGTTGGCATCTGGCATCAGCCACATGTTCCCAATATAGAATGGGAGGACCACCAATGATCTAAAGAACAAGTGACTAGTGTTGCTTGAATATGCCTCTGTTTGCATGCAGTTGGACCAAACTTCTCTAAATGTTGGCATCTGGCATCAGCCACATGTTCCCAATATAGAATGGGAGGACCACCAATGATCTGAAGAACAAGTGACTAGTGTTGCTTGAATATGCCTCCATTTGGATGAGGTTGGACCAAACTTCTCTAAATGTTGGCATCTGGCATCAGCCACATGTTCCCAATATAGAATGGGAGGACCACCAATGATCTGAAGAAAAAGTGACTAGTGTTGCTTGAATATGCCTCCATTTGGATGAGGTTGGACCAAACTTCTCTAAATGTTGGCATCTGGCATCAGCCACATGCTCCCAATATAGAATGGGAGGACCACCAATGATCCGAAGAACAAGTGACTAGTGTTGCAAACTGCATGCTCTGTTTGCATGCAGTTGGACCAAACTTCTCTAAATTGGCATCTGGCATCAGCCGAATGTTCCCACATAGAACAGGAGGACCAACAATGATCCGAAAAACAAGTGACTAGTGTTGCTTGAATATGCCTCCATTCGGATGCAGTTGGACCAAGGCTCTCTAAATGTTGGCATTTGGCAACAACCAAATGTTCCCACATAGAATGGGATGACCACCAATGACCTGAAGAACAAGTGACTAGTGTTGCTTAAATATGCCTCCGTTTGGATGTAGTTATGCCTCCGTTTGGATGCAGTTGGACCAAACTTTTCTAAATGTTGGCATCTGGCATCAGCCAAATGTTCCCACATAGAATAGGAGGACCACCAATGATACGAAGAACAAGTGACTAGTGTTGCTTGAATATGACTCCGTTTGCATGCAGTTGGACCAAACCTCTCTAAATGTTGGCACCTGGCATCAGCCAAATGTTCCCATATAGAATCATATCCAGTGGTGTGAGTATCATTGAAAGCACAGGAGGCTATTGGCAAAGTAAGGCAATGGAAGAAGAGGGGTGTCACTGGGACAGAAAAGCTATGTAGGTCACCAGGTGTGTTATTAGCCATGCATATTTCCTCTTTGGGCACATTGGTTTAAAAGGTTTACTAAACGAATTGGAACAGTAAACTATTATGACCAATGCAGAATCAAAGCTTCAGCCTTTTTGAATTGCATCACAAAGATTTTTTTTGGTGTGCATGTGATGGTCCTCCAATGCAAGTTTGTGGCCCTTGGTTGATTAAATTGCTTTCCAGAGGCCCAGAAATATAAAGTGCAATTTTCCTCTAGTCTCGTATAAGACAAACCATACCAAAGCCTGTCATGCCTGAGAGGAGGATTGTGCACAGTATGTGTCTGCACACAAAGATTCCAAGCACAATGCTGTGTCTTCAGACCCTCGTGAGTCATAAGAGGCAGTCCTGTACAATACCAATTATAATGATTTCTGCTGACTCGCGAGTTCTGTGACTTTCACGTAGTGACGAATTGAGGGTGATAACCAGGGGTGAAGGATGCAGGGGGGATGCCCAGGGGCAGAATTAATGATCAGCCATAAATGGCAGGAAAGAGGCTCAGCATCAATTTCACTGTGTGGGCTATACAGGACACACACATACAGACTTCTTCCCCTGCTGCTGGCAGTCTCAATTAGGCAGCCATACAGCTTACGATTGTATGGCTTTGTTTTTATTCAGGTGTGTAGAAGTGACAATTGTGGCTGCTTTGTGGTTCTCCGTATAAATGTGTGTCCAAGTAACAGATCTGTTATATGCCTGAAGAAGAAACTTAAATTGCTTCGAAAGCTTGCATTTTCAATCTATTGAGTCAGCCAATAAATGGTATTACCTTAACATTGGATTTCCTGCTTACATATCTCAGAGAAACTTTTAGCCACTTTATTTAAGGAGAATTCCACAAAAAAGCATTGTCATTATAATGCTTAAAGTGGACCTTCAGCATCATTTCATGAAAAGCCCAAACCCTTAAAAAACTATTCCCCAGCATCTAAAATGTATATATTTTACATTTTTAGTCACTTACCTTTTATTCTTTCCTCCGCTGGGCTGAAACTCTGTACAGAATTCTAGGATATGGGAGCCGCCATCTTGCCTCAGAAGCATCAGACACACTGAGGAGAGGACAGCGATGTAAAGCACAGAGGGGTGGGTTATAGCTGTGCTTTGCACAGACAGAGCAGAGCTGGGGTCAGGGAAAGGACAGGAACCCAGAATGCAGAGCAGCATAGTCAGAAGACACTTTCTGTCTACAGGCTGCCTGATGCTCCATGAGCCGCCATCTTTGGATGTTTAAAGGCTCAGAATACGCACTAGGTGCAGGTAGGATGATCTTTAATGTGTGCAATCTGTATGTACAGGGTGGGGGAAACATATAAGATAGACTCTTATTCAGGGTGAAGGTCAGAGTTCAAAGCATTAGCAGGTTTAGCGTAACATAACATTTTAGATAGTCATGCGAATATTATTTTACTTTACAAAATTTGTGGGTTAAGCTCTGGATTAGAGAATTTTCCGATAAAAATCGTTTCGACCCGAATTTATTCGCGACAAATCGCTATTAAAAACGGCTATTTCTGAGCCTCCTAGAGCCTCAATAGGGTTGTAAACCATTTTGCCTTGCTGTAACACGCATAGGATGCGTGCTGGGTTAGTTAAATAATACTGTAAATAAATATCACATGCAGATCGGAGGCATCGCTAATAGAATTGCAGAGCGGCACAATTGCAGAGAATTGAAGTGGCATCACTATGAGGGGCAGGAGCCCAAACATTGCTTTAAAGAGACACTGGAGTTGGCAGCGGCAGGAGCCCAAAAATTGGATGAATCACACCCTGGAGTTGCAAGCAGCAGCAGCAGCAGCAGCAGGAGCCCAAACATAGCTTGAAAGAGACACTGGAGTTGGCTGCAGGAGCCCAAAGATTGGATGAATCACACCCTGCAGTTGCAAGCAGCAGCAACAGGAGCCCAAATATTACTTTAAAGAGACACTGGATTTGGCAGCAGGAGCCCAAAATTGGATGAATCACACCCTGGAGTTGGCAGCAGCAGCAGCAGGAGCCCAAACATTACTTTAAAGAGACACTGGGGTTGGCTTCAGGAGCCCAAAAATTGGATGAATCACATCCTGGAGTTGGCAGCAGCAGCAGCAGAAGGAGCCCAAACATTACTTTAAAGAGACACTGGAGTTGGCTTCAGGAGCCCAAAAATTGGATGAATCACACCCTGGAGTTGGCAGCAGCAGCAGCAGGAGCCCAAACATTACTTTAAAGAGACACTGGAGTTGGCTTCAGGAGCCCAAAGATTGGATGAATCACACCCTGGAGTTGGCAGCAGCAGCAGCAGCAGCAGGAGCCCAAACATTACTTTAAAGAGACACTGGGGTTGGCTTCAGGAGCCCAAAAATTGGATGAATCACACCCTGGAGTTGGCAGCAGCAGGAGCCCAAACATTACTTTAAAGAGACACTGGAGTTGGCAGCAGGAGCCCAAAGATTGGATGAATCACACCCTGGAGTTGGCAGCAGCAGCAGCAGCAGGAGCCCAAACATTACTTTAAAGAGACACTGGGGTTGGCTTCAGGAGCCCAAAAATTGGATGAATCACACCCTGGAGTTGGCAGCAGCAGCAGCAGGAGCCCAAACATTACTTTAAAGAGACACTGGAGTTGGCTTCAGGAGCCCAAAAATTGGATGATTCACACCCTGAGGTTGGCAGCAGCAGCAGGAGCCCAAACATTACTTTAAAGAGACACTGGGGTTGGCTTCAGGAGCCCAAAAATTGGATGAATCCCACCCTGGAGTTGGCAGCAGCAGCAGGAGCCCAAACATTACTATAAAGAGACACTGGAGTTGGCTTCAGGAGCCCAAAAATTGGATGATTCACACCCTAGAGTTGGAAGCAGCAGCAGCAGCAGGAGCCCAAATATTACTTTAAGGAGACACTGGGGTTGGCTTCAGGAGCACAAAAATTGGATGAATCACACCCTGGAGTTGGCAGCAGCAGCAGCAGGAGCCCAAATATTACTTTAAAGAGACACTGGGGTTGGCTTCAGGAGCCCAAAAATTGGATGAATCACACCCTGGAGTTGGCAGCAGCAGCAGCAGCAGGAGCCCAAACATTACTTTAAAGAGACACTGGGGTTGGCAGCAGGAGCCCAAAGATTGGATGAATCACACCCTGGAGTTGGCAGCAGCAGCAGCAGGAGCCCAAACATTACTTTAAAGAGACACTGGGGTTGGCAGCAGGAGCCCAAAATTGGATGAATCACGCCCTGGAGTTGGCAGCAGCAGCAGCAGGAGCCCAAACATTACTTTAAAGAGACACTGGGGTTGGCTTCAGGAGCCCAAAAATTGGATGAATCGCACCCTGGAGTTGGCAGCAGCAGGAGCCCAAATATTACTTTAAAGAGACACTGGGGTTGGCTTCAGGAGCCCAAAAATTGCATGAATCACACCCTGGAGTTGGCAGCAGCAGCAGCAGGAGCCCAAACATTACTTTAAAGAGACACTGGAGTTGGCAGCAGGAGCCCAAAGATTGGATGAATCACACCTTCGAGTTGGCAGCAGCAGCAGCAGCAGGAGCCCAAACATTACTTTAAAGAGACACTGGGGTTGGCTTCAGGAGCCCAGAAATTGCATGAATCACACCCTGGAGTTGGCAGCAGCAGCAGCAGGAGCCCAAACATTACTTTAAAGAGACACTGGGGTTGGCAGCAGGAGCCCAAAGATTGGATGAATCACACCCTGGAGTTGGCAGCAGCAGCAGCAGGAGCCCAAACATTACGTTAAAGAGACACTGGAGTTGGCAGCAGGAGCCCAAAGATTGGATGAATCACACCCTGGAGTTGGCAGCAGCAGCAGGAGCCCAAATATTACTTTAAAGAGACACTGGGGTTGGCTTCAGGAGCCCAAAAATTGGATGAATCACACCCTGGAGTTGGCAGCAGCAGCAGCAGGAGCCCAAACATTACTTTAAAGAGACACTGGAGTTGGCAGCAGGAGCCCAAAGATTGGATGAATCACACCCTGGAGTTGGCAGCAGCAGCAGCAGGAGCCCAAACATTACTTTAAAGAGGCACTGGGGTTGGCTTCAGGAGCCCAAAAATTGGATGAATCACACCCTGGAGTTGGCAGCAGCAGCAGGAGCCCAAACATTTCTTTAAAGAGACACTGGGGTTGGCTTCAGGAGCCCAAAAATTGGATGAATCACACCCTGGAGTTGGCATCAGCAGGAGCCCAAAAATTGGCCTAAAGACATAAATATGTTTTGCACCATTTGGAAAGTGTAAAACGTGGCACCATGCTGAATCTAGTCGCATGCATCAGGCATTGGGGGATGGAAATCCTGGCTGATCCATCCCTGATTCATTTTGACAAAGGTGAGTCTCTCCACATTTTTAGTTGACAGACGAGTTCTCCTCGCCGTAACTATGGCCCCCGCCGCACTAAACACCCGCTCAGATGGCACGCTACTTGCCGGGCAGGACAGCTTTTCCAGGGCAAACTCTGCTAGTTGCGGCCACAAATCAAGTTTGGCTGCCCAGAAGTCCAGCGGATCCTCAAGGTGTGTTGGCATGGTCATGTCAAAGTATGACATGACCTACTGGTTCAGGTCCTGCTCCAGGTCTTCCTGCTGCTCATGAGTAGCCTCACTATGCGGGTGTAGAAAGCTACTCATTAGCGACTGAAGACTGAGGCTGCTGCTGATGGAGCTGCTGTTGCTGCTCCTCCCCCAGCAGCCATGACAGTGGAAGGTGAGCGCAGAGGTCCCCTCGAGTCAGACCTGCGAGAGTATGGACTATGGCGCAGATAGGCATCGGCCAACTGCCTACGTAGAATGTCTTTGTAGTAGTTCAGTTTGTCCTCCCTCTCGGTGGGTTTAAAAAATGTCCCCATTTTGTGCCGGAAGCGAGGGTCCAATAAGGTGGACAGCCAGAAGTCATCCCGCCGACAGATGGAAACAATTCTGGGGTCACTACGCAAGCACGTGAGCATGCTTCCTGCCATTTGCGCAAGTGACTCGGATGGACTACCTGTCTCCATCTCCACTGCATACTGCCACGGTGTGCCTGGGTCCTCTGTCTCACCTTCCTCAAAAACCTCTAGCTCCTCTGGCTGCTCCTGCTCCTCCTCTCCTGTCCGCTGACTAGAAAAAACAGCCATTTCGCCAAGCCTAAACTGTGTTTCGCTGGGAAACTCCTCCTCTTCCTTCTCCTCCTCCAGTTCAGCTCCAACGGGGTTCATGTGGCCATAAGATGTAAACGCCATGTCTCCAGTGCCCTGTCCAGCCATGGTTTCCAACATGTGCTGTAGTACATGAAGCAGTGGAATCACGTCGTTCATCCCGTAATCCTGCCGACTGACAAATAAAGTGGCTTCCTCAAAGGGCCTGAGCAAACGGCAGGTGTCACGTATGAGCTGCCACTGGTTGACATTGAAGTTACACAGGGGAGTCTCCCTATCTGCTTGGATCATCAGGAAATCCATGATGGCTTTTCTCTGTTCATATAATCGGTCCAACATGTGAAGGGTGGAATTCCAACGGGTGGAAACATCGCAAATCAGACTATGTTGTGGGATACCGTTCTGACGCTGTAGCTCAAGAAGGGTGTGTTTGGCGGTGTATGAGTGGCTGAAGTGCATGCAAAGTTTCCTTGAAGTTGTTAGGATGTCTTGCAGAAGGGGGGAACACTTCAGAAACTGCTTGACAACCAGATTGAAGACGTGAGCCATGCAGGGGGCATGGGTCAGGCTTCCTTGGCGCAGCGCAGACAAAATGTTCTTCCCATTGTCGGTAACCATGATTCCCATTTTAAGTTTTCTTGGAGTAAGCCATGTTTGGATTTCCTGATGAATAAATTTAAGCAGTTCCTCCCCTGTGTGACTCCGTTCGCCAAGACAAACCATGTGAAGCACTGCGTGACACCTCCGTGCCCTGCACACATGGTAGACTGGAGGGGCACTGAGACTTGAGCCTACAGTGGAGGGTGAGGAGATGGCGGAGGATGAGGAGGCCGAGTCGCACAGTGTCACAGGCCCAACGGGCAGGGAACGTGGAGGCCGAAGCGGCGTGACCTGTCCAAGTTGCTGCTGCAAAGGGACCACATTCACCCAGTGGGCCGTAAACGACATGTACTGTCCCTGACCGTAGTTACAGCTCCAGACGTCGGCGCTGCCATGCACTTTGCTACACACCGACAGGCTCAAGGACTGGGCCACCTTCTGTTCAACAAAAGTGTGCAGCGCTGGTACTGCCTTCTTGGCAAAGAAATGACGGCTTGGGACTCTCCACCTCGGCTCGGCACAAGCCATCAGTTCTCTGAAAGGTGCAGAGTCCACCACCTGAAAAGGGAGCGACTGCAGCACCAGCAACTTGGACAGGAGCACATTCAGCTTCTGCGCCGTAGGATGAGTGGGCGCATACTGCTGTCTCTTGGACATGGCTTCGCTGATGGATTGCTGGCGGGATGCATGACTTGGAGGAGGAGGAGGAGGAGGAGCAGGAGCGACAGAGGATGGGTATGACGCACAGCTGCCTTCGGCTGAGGTGCTGGAGCCTTGGCTGGCAGAAATTGGGAGCGGCGTGCCACTCGGTGAGGAAGCAGTCTGGCCCACCTCTCCGGAGCCTAGGTTCTCCCAGGCCGCTTTATGGTGACGCTGCATATGTTGACGCAGTGCCGTGGTGCCAACATTTGGACCCTGGCCACGCTTCACCTTCTGCCTACATATCTTGCATGTGGCCATGTTACCCTCCTGCGGATGCTTCAGGAAAAACTGCCACACTGCCGAGTAGCTACTTTTCCCACCCCCTGGCCTCACTGATTCACTGCTGCTGTTGCCAACTACAGGAACCCCTGCTCCACTACCTCCCGATAAGGTAGACTGCCGCACAGCAGGTGCTCTACCCCGGCCCCGGCCCCGGCCAGCTCCAGCCTTTGGAATTGTGCCCCCATGCTGACTGCTACCACCTTGCTGCCTCAGCTGCTGACTCCGGGGCAACCTGCGCCCCTCTTCTCCTGATGATGATGATGAAGCCCCTTCATCACCCGGCTCCCAAGTGCGATCGGCTTCATCATCATCATCATCATCATCACCGAGTTGTGGCTGTAGCTCCCTGATCTTATCGGTTTCAGTGTCTGGCGCAGGAGCTGGAAAGCTCCCAACACCCGCATCAATCTCCACATCACTATTTCTGTGCGGAGCTAAAGAAGGCACCTCCATTTCATGGCTGGCCAGTAGCTGCTGGCTGTCCTCCAGATGATCGTCCTCCTCACTAAAAAGTGGAGCTGAACCCAAAGCATGGGATACGTCGCTGGGGGAGGGAACGGCGTAGGACAGAGTCAGTGGGAGGACAGGGACTGCTCTCGGGGCATGCCAACTCAGGGTTGTGTCTGAGGAACCGACCGACCCTAGACTGGGGCTCTCAGACGTAAGTCGAGATGATGTGGTTGTTAATGAGCACGTCAACCAATCTACCACGGCAGATGCGTTACTGTTGGAGACCCGACCGCTAGCAGATACTGGCAGATTAGGTCTCTCAGCGTGACTCCTGCTGCTACTGGCCCCCAGTCTGCTGCGACCTCTGCCTGCGGAATCTTGGCCTCTGCCACTCCTCTTTTCACTTCCAGGCACTTGTCTGCCCGACATAGTCTAACTGGCGTGGTAGTAGGTGATATTTTAAGAACCCCCAGGCAGCGGTGGGTCTATATGAAACAGAATATAATGCACACCAAAAGTGAGCAGTAACACTCAGCCTCCAACAGGCCTGCTTAGTGTAAATAAGAGAGCTGCTTAGTGAAAATAAAGAGGGGTATGGTATGTTACAGAATGGGATGCCCCAACAGCAGAGCACCTGAGAGCAGTAGTACTATGCACAGCAAAAGTGTCTTTATCAGGCCAAATTACTTTTAGAATAAGTGCAAAGGGTTATAGTAAATAGAGGCTGGTGTAGTCACAGAATGGGATGCCCCAACAGCAGTGCACCTGGGAGCAGTAGTACTATGCAAAGCAAAAGTGTCTTTATCAGGCCAAATTACTTTTAGAATAAGTGCAAAGGGTTATAGGAAATAGAGGCTGGTGTAGTCACAGAATGGGATGCCCCAACAGCAGTGCACCTGGGAGCAGTAGTACTATGCAAAGCAAAAGTGTCTTTATCAGGCCAAATTACTTTTAGAATAAGTGCAAAGGGTTATAGTAAATAGAGGCTGGTGTAGTCACAGAATGGGATGCCCCAACAGCAGAGCACCTGAGAGCAGTAGTACTATGCACAGCAAAAGTGTCTTTATCAGGTCAAATTACTTTTAGAATAAGTGCAAAGGGTTATAGTAAATTGAGGCTGGTGTAGTCACAGAATGGGATGCCCCAACAGCAGTGCACCTGGGAGCAGTAGTACTATGCAAAGCAAAAGTGTCTTTATCAGGCCAAATTACTTTTAGAATAAGTGCAAAGGGTTATAGGAAATAGAGGCTGGTGTAGTCACAGAATGGGATGCCCCAACAGCAGAGCACCTGGGAGCAGTAGTACTATGCACAGCAAAAGTGTCTTTATCAGGCCAAATTACTTTTAAAATAAGTGCAAAGGGTTATAGTAAATAGAGGCTGGTGTAGTCACAGAATGGGATGCCCCAACAGCAGAGCACCTGAGAGCAGTAGTACTATGCACAGCAAAAGTGTCTTTATCAGGCCAAATTACTTTTAGAATAAGTGCTAAGGGTTATAGTAAATAGAGGCTGGTGTAGTCACAGAATGGGATGCCCCAACAGCAGTGCACCTGGGAGCAGTATTACTATGCAAAGCAAAAGTGTCTTTATCAGGCCAAATTACTTTTAGAATAAGCGCAAAGGGTTATAGGAAATAGAGGCTGGTGTAGTCACAGAATGGGATGCCCCAACAGCAGAGCACCTGGGAGCAGTAGTACTATGCACAGCAAAAGTGTCTTTATCAGGCCAAATTACTTTTAGAATAAGTGCAAAGGGTTATAGTAAATAGAGGCTGGTGTAGTCACAGAATGGGATGCCCCAACAGCAGAGCACCTGAGAGCAGTAGTACTATGCACAGCAAAAGTGTCTTTATCAGGCCAAATTACTTTTAGAATAAGTGCAAAGGGTTAATGGAAATAGAGGCTGGTGTAGTCACAGAATGGGATGCCCCAACAGCAGTGAACCTGGGAGCAGTAGTACTATGCAAAGCAAAAGTGTCTTTATCAGGCCAAATTACTTTTAGAATAAGTGCAAAGGGTTATAGTAAATAGAGGCTGGTGTAGTTACAGAATGGGATGCCCCAACAGCGGAGCACCTGGGAGCAGTAGTACTATGCAAAGCAACAGTGGTTAACCAGGGTGAAACAGTTAACAAAGCCAGTGACCCAGGCAGTAACACTCAGGCTGCATGAAAACAAAAAAAAATCCCTGTCACTGCATCCGTTTTTTTCCTACCTTTCCCTGCTTCTCCCTGACTTCCTGCCTGTCTCCCGCCTGTCTACTGGCTGTCTACTGGCTGTCCCTAACTCTCTACCTATCTCTCCCTGAATACAGTCTGCAGTGTCCTCCTGAGTCCTGGCTCTCACGAATGCAATAGACAAATGCGCAAAAGCAAGATGGCCGCTGCCTTATATAGCGCTGTGACGTCACCGGGCTTGCTGGCTGCTGATAGGCTGCATGTGACTGTCCCAGCATACACTGCCCCAGCTTACATGTCTGGACATGTCACGTAGACCATCCTAGAATGCCTGTCATTGAAATGAATTGATTTTAGAAAAAAACTTCGCTTGATCGAATCGCGGGGAAATTCGGATTCGATCCGAATCGAATTTGTCATGAAATTCGGATCGAATCCGGGTTCGTCCGGATCGATTCGCTCATCCCTACTCTGGATCTTGATTGTGTTACAAATGAAACCATTCAATAGGACAGAGCGTTTGACCATTGAAAGTCCCCTCTCATTATTATTAGGTAGAGAATGTTTAAAAAGACAGTAGAAAGGAAATGCTAGAAAGAAAGGGAGAAAAGGGAAATAGTATTAAGTGAGGGGGGGGGGGGAGCAGGGAGAAGTGTAAGGGAGAGGAGATGATAGCCACCTTGGTCCTTGAACCCTCATATTATTCTCTGAGATATAGAAGAAATTCTGTCTTAAGTGTGAATTGTTGCCATGGGCACCAGATTTCCCAATGTTTAAAAGAAAACCCCCTTTTTGCCATGTTTTTGATGTTCTGCCTTATTGTTTTCCTCTTCTGGAATGTAAAAGAATCATTTTGTGCTAGGATAATGCCCCCAGACCTGTGATTTACTTTTCATTTCTTATATTCGTGTGTGGCTGTGATCCCAAGATGGGAGTTTTTTATGATAAAAACTACTGACTACATATCCCAGAATCCTTCCACTGTAACAGATTAGCAGGTTATCAGCAAGCAGCAGTAATCACCCTTCCCAGCTGGGAAGGCTCCCAGTAAGCCTTTAGCCTCAGGTATACAAGATTGTGATCCTCTCTATCTGAATATGTTGAATTACAGCAGAATGGGTTAAACCTGTTGCCTGTGTCCTAGACCTGTTGCCTGTGCCAATCAGATGAGTAGCAAGCTAGAGTGAGGAAGTGCCTGATTTGTACAACTAAGGCACCGGTTGATGTACATTGTTAAGGTAAACACATTGCTGATTGTTGAAAATGGTTTTCAAACAAATAGAAGGTAAAAAAATGAGTGAACAGTGTAGCCAGTCAGTAGGAAAGCAAGCAGGAGGCTTGGCTGCATAGCTTGAGGCAACTACAGTAGGAAGAGGGAGGTTGTGATGCTGCTGTATGAAGCCCTGGAGAGGCCACAGCTAGAATACTGTGTGCAGATCTGGAGATCTGGAGACCTTACCTGCAAAAAGACATCATTCAAACAGAACGGGTCCAAAGGCGGGCAACAAAAATGGTAGAAGAACTTACATTAAAACGTATCAGGAGAGGGAGAAAAAATGTTTAATATGTGAAATGATTGAATAAGGTTCAGGAGGGAAGTGTTTTTAAGAAAAAAACGTAATCATAGAACAAGGGGGCACAACCTGAAGCTACTCAGGAGCAATGTTAGAAAATATTATTTTAAACAAAGAGTAGTAGATGCCTGGAACAAATGCCTTGATTCATAGACCCATTCGTCTGGACTTCTGTAGCTGTCTGTGTATGTTTTTGTGTGTGTTTGTCATTTTTTTTGTTTTTTTCGTAACATTTTTCATTCGCACGTTTGTTCGAGCTTATGTGTATATGCGTTTTCGATGAACGAAACTAAATCGGATCCTTTGCGTTAGTTCGGATCATTTTCCCATCTAAATCTGATATTTTGCGTTCGTTCAGATAACTTACGTTATTGGTATGGGCTTGCGTCTCATTCAGAGAGCTGATTGCCGAGGTACCACCACCCTATTAAACCGTTTCATTTGCGATCCCCTTACGGGACCATTTTGACCTTGGATACCTTGCTTTCAACATGTTTTGTGCCTTTGTGGATGCTTGGCTGCCTGCAATTTTTGGCGAACGGCTCGTTCCAGAGGCTGGGTGCCCTCTCAGTGGGGATCTCCCAGCCTACTCTGAGCCGCGCGCTATCCACGTTTTTGGAAGGCATGGCTACCATTAGTCAGAAATATATTTATTTTCCTGACGACATGGTAGCCTGGAACGCGCTTAAGCTGGCATTTTATAATAACGCCGACAAGCCCAAGGTCATGGGTGCGATTGATTGCACCCACGTTGCATTGGTCCCTCCTGCAGCCGACGAGTACATCTATAGGTAAGTTCAATTGGTCATTTTGTTATATAGTTTAGAAAAATTGTATTTTAACTATCTTTTAATCCCACCATGTAAATTGTCCCTGTGAAACAGCTTACACTGTAAATCTATTAATCCCTCCTTGTAAATTGTCCCTGTGAATCAGCTTACACTGTATATCTATTAATCCCACCTTGTAAATTGTCCCTGTGAAACAGCTTACACTGTATATCTATTAATCCCTCCTTGTAAATTGTCCCTGTGAAACAGCTTACACTGTATATCTATTAATCCCACCTTGTAAATTGTCCCTGTGAAACAGCTTACACTGTATGTAAGCAAAATGTCCAAGCAGTGGTGGCCCCGGACATGCGGTTCCTTAGCGTCCTCGCCGGATTTCCAGGCTCATCCTATGACGCGTACATATTGCGACGATCTAGATTGTACCGTCGGTTTGAGTCTGGAGAATTCTCACGTGGATGGCTCCTTGGTAAGTTGACGCAAATAACGTAATTCGCTTTTCAATGTATGCCTATGAATATAGTTTATGACCCATGTCTGAACCTATGGCTGTTTTTACCCCTTGATGACATGTTAAACCGGACCTTAACCATGATCTTTAGCAAAGCACAAACCCTTAAAAACTGATTTCCCAACATTTCAAACTAATATATTTATACTTTCTAGTAAATTACTTATTGTTCTTCCCCACACTCGGCTGCAATTCTGTTCTTGACTTTATGATAGGGTCTGTGCCATCTTTGCTCAGATGCATGACACTTACTGAGTAGAGGAGAGCGGGATAAAGTGCAGGGGGCGGGTTAGAGCTGTGCTTGGCTGTGCTTTGGGGTCCTGAAAAGGTAAGACATCTCAGAATGCTGAGCAGCACAGTCCTAAGCCAATTCCTGTTTGCAGGCTGCCTGATTTGCCCTCATCCACCATCTTGCATGTTTAAAGGCTCAGAACATGCAATAGATGGTGTTAGGCTTTTTTTTTTAGCTGGGCAATCTGTATGTACAGGGGGTGGCTACAATTTAAGATAGGCTCTTAGTCAGAGTGAACTACCGCTTGTCACAAAATTTATTTTTTGAATGTGTAACTTATGTAAGTATTTTCTTATTCTTTCAGGGGATTCCGGCTATCCGCTTCTTCCCTGGCTGATGATGCCCGTCCTTCGGCCACAGAATGCGGCCCAGGACGCCTACAATCGGGCGCACCGCAAAACCCGGGCCGTTTTGGAGAGGGCCTTCCATACTGGGGGGGGGGGCACTTCAGTATGACCCCAACAAGGTCATCGATACAATACTGGCCTGGTGTGTCCTCCACAACGTTGCCATAATGCAGGGTGTCCCCCGGTATGTGGATATGCCCCCCTCTCTACCCAGCTAGGACCCAGAATATAACTACCCTGGCACATCTAGTGCCTCTGGCCAAGCTGTTCGGGCCAATTTGAATAACACACATTTTGCCTAATTTGTTTTTCCTGTGTTTGTTTGTTGCATGTAATTATTTATTTTTACTATAATTTGGCTTTGTGAATGCTTTAGTATTGTTTTTTGTATCAAATAGTAATGATTTAATTACTAAAATATTCACACATGATCTGAGCCTCATGCATACTTTTTGGGACATGTTTGTTTAGAAAAAAAAACTAAAAAAAACCCAAACATTAATGCATCATCTTAGGCCCTTATTCATCAAGCGATAGCGCCAGGTAGTGTCTGACGAGCGCCAGGTAGCGGCAGCTAACGGCGACTACCGACTCAAGTACGCCCGGCGGCGGTCACAATGACGCATTTATCAAGCAAAATGAGGCTAGCGCCAGCGAGAGCGACGGCTAGCACGGCATTCATCATGAAGCCGCCTGGACCGAACAGCGCCGCTGCAAATTCCCTCACAGCGCCAGGTATGAGCTGTCGCTCCCTGGCGATGTCCAATGCATTTCAATGGAGCAATCTATAATTATTCATAATTAATTGGTATTTATTTTTTTTTATTTATTTAATGTCAAAAAATCGGAGAACACTTCTGCAATGTTAGGATTTATTTTTAAGTAAAAAAAAAAAAAAATATGTGCAGAATTGATCTAACAGGTCTGAGATTAATGTATTCATATTACAAAATGATTCTAAAAACATGTATAATGTTACATTCAAAAAATATGGTTGTTTAGGGGTTAAAAACTAGTTAATACACATCGCCGCCAGCGCTCTGGGGTTTAAACAAGGAATGGACAGCGACAGCACATTCGGAGCGTGATTTGTTGATGAATATGAAGCTAGCCGTTCGCTCTGGCCATTCGTTGTCAGGCGCTCACATACAATGCTGGACCTGTGAAACAGTGACCCCCCAGCCCGTATTCAACATTACCGCACACCGACTGAGTCGCTGTCATCAAGCTAATGCCGGCCAAGCACAGCGAATACTGGCTGGCGCTGAAAAAAATCACGCTACAGTCGCTCATCTGTCGCTACCTGGCGCTATTGATGAATCGGCCTCTTAGTCAACAACAGCTAAAGTCACATTCAATATTTTTTCTTTAAATATTAAAAATTGGAGTTGAAGGGCACTCGCAGACTTCATGTACATACATAGGACACCATAAATATACATTGGTGCAGAATCATGGCACCCAGCAATCGGCCACATCCAGGAGTTTTTAAGTAATGCACTCAAGGCCGATGTTTCAATAACAAATAAAATAAACAGACATAGGGAGCAACTATTTGCATGTCAACATTTGGCCAGTAATACATAGGGCCACATACACACCCTCTTCTGCTTGGCCACATTTGCCACAGGCACAGGTGGAAAGCAGCCATACCTATGCCACATCCACGGCTGTAAGTCAGTGGCCCACCAAGACAATAACCACCAGTCCAAATGCAAGTCCAGTCCAATCTTTGCCAGGGTTCAAGGTAGTAGTTTGCCAGCCCAGAATGTCCCCCAATCAGGCCTACAAACAGGATGAGCCAGACACAATTTCATTAGGCCCAAGCCTGCAGTGTGGCAGCTTGAGCAGCAGCTTCAGTGAGGCTTTAGCTCAGGCATTGGCTAGTGGGGTATCTCAGCACTCTAATGAGCTATATGGCCAAAATCCAAATCATACAAGCAAAGCCATAAAAAAGGCAATCTTGGTATCGCTCACCAAACAGGTCAATACATTGTGGATGTAGAGGAAAGATGTGGAGTAGATACAGGGCAAATAGCTGTTAAAATGGGTGTTGCCCATAAAACCCTGGTGGGGGGCCTTGGAGATGGCCCATCACCTGGGCATGTGTGGCATTCATAATCTGCCACTGTTCCAACATGAGTCTATTGCTATTTCTAACTTCATCGAGCATGGCTGTGAAATCATTAGTTAAGGTGGCCATGTGGCTGTTGCTCTTCCTAAATTCTGTCAGCATGGTCGTGAATGTATTATTTAATGTATCTAATTGTGCACTAAGCTGCTCTATGGTTCTTTGAGTCACCTGGCGAAATAAACGCCTCTCATGGTGCCACGCTGACTCCAGGATCGGCACGTGCCTCCCCTGGGAAACTGCTCAACGTTGCTGACTACGTCTACCAATTCCCCGGGTTTGAGCGCCTGCAGATGCTGGACCTCTAGGGCGAGCAAGAGTTGCAGATGTGCTCGGCAAATCCTCTGCAGCAGAGCTACCACTGGGGACTGTAGGCTCAGTCTCTGTATGCTGCCCACGATGGGCTGGCAGCATGCGTCCAGCTTCACTCTGCTGCAGAGGATTTGGTGCAGTAGCATGTTGGGACAGTGGCAGATTAGGTTCCAGGGGGGTCAGTTCTGAAGGTCCCATCAAGCTGGCATCCTCCTCCATCCCCTGGATTTCCTCCATCAGTGCGTGGGTCTGTTGGGACAAGTGCAAAAAAAGGTTAAGTTTGGGCCCTAAATATATTTGTTATGCAAATTAGTCATGTTCATTCACATGCATCAGCAGATTCATCAAAGTCCACTTACCGTATATATCTGGTCCTGGCTCCTAGGCAGCATGGAAGTTGATGGCGTGGTCAAACTGGATGAGGCTTCCACACTTGCTGAGGCTTGATGCTGGGCTGTATTTTAAATAAAAAGGCATGTAAACACCCAAAAATCTCTTGATGATCTGGATTACTACATATGCTTCGAAAAAACACGTGGCCAAGCAGGAATGCCAACTCCCACAACGGTCCAAGGTGACCTTCACTATGAATGTCATTATCTGTTATATGTATGACTCACCCTGTACATACACATTGGTCACCTTAAATAATACAAACATGCATGTACTGCATGTAATGAGGCTTCACACATCCCTAAAGGGCCATTAGGGACCCACACTCAGCTTGCAAATAGCATTTTGCTTAAAAGGGCATTCTTCCTATGTAGACCTTTCCCTGACTCCTGATCAAGTATTTGAGACCAAAGCACAGCTAAAACACAAGTGGCCTAAAGACAAAGAAGGAAGTGTTGGATATGATTGAGTAGAATCAAATAACAGGCAGTGCTTTGCTAATATAAAGACTTTAATAGTGACCATAAATACTGTCCAAGGTCGTGTATGGCCTGCCAAATTTGAAAATGAACATTCCGCAGACATTAAACACCCTGCTAAAACTATAACCTCCCCTACAAGCCACTCCCTAGGGCCATGTGTTCATAAATGCCTGTGAGCCTCATTTTACACGTTTACAACATTTCACATACACACTAACATTACTAACCTGCAGGAATGGTAGGGATGTCGGTGTCCCATCGCCCAGAGAGGCCCTCTAATGCCACGGGATGTATTAATGCACCATCTCCTCAGCTCGTGTAAGCCTCTGCCAGTTTGTAAGCTGAAAAATATAGGTTGCCAAATTTAGTAAATTGTGGACAATACAACAAGCAGACAAATGCACAACTCAAATATGTACCTGTAATTGCGTTGTTTATTTTCTTTCTTCCGTGCTGCATACTTCAGGTCAGAAATTTTACACTGCACCTGCTCCACATCTTGTAGCTCCTCCGCTGCTGCATTGACCTGTCTGGTAAGCTCCTCCAAGATTTCATTTTTTCGCATTTTGCTTGTAGATTGGGATTTTCGACCATATAGCTCGTCATAAAGTAGGGTCAGCCCACTTGCCTATGCCAGAGTTTGGGCCTCATCAAACCTGCCACTCAACTGTCCACGCCGCAATGTCCACCCTATTGCTTGCTGTTCGGGCTCATCTCTGGATGTAGGCAATTCGGGGGACATTCTGGGCTGGCTCTGTTGTGTTGAAATGTTGGACAGGTGGCTTGATAAAGAATAGACTGGACTTGGAAATTGACTGGGGGGTCCTTGCCTGGGTGGCCACTGAACTTCCAGGTGTGGATGTGGCATATGGATAGTTGCTTGCCACCTGTGCCGGTGGCAAATGTGGCCGAGGAGTAGAGAGTGTGCTTGAGAGTGTGGTGCTTCTGGCCCTGTGCCTCTTTGTGCCCTTGCCACTTGTGGTTCCATGCCACTGGGAGGTACTTGCACGTGGCTGTGGAGATACTGAGCTGGCTGTGCTTGGCCTTCTGGCCCTGTGGCTCTTGCTCTTTCCATGGGCATGGATGTGTTTCCCACGTGGCTCTGGAGAGGCTGAGCTGGCTGGGCTGGGGCTTCTGTGCCTGTGGTTTTTGCTCTTTCCATGGCCATGAGTGTGTTTCCCACGTGGCTCTGGAGATGCTGAGCTGGCTGGGCTGGGGCTTCTGGGCCTGTGGCTCTTGCTCTTTCCATGGCCATGGTATGTTTCCCACGTGGCTCTGGAGATGCTGAGCTGGCTGGGCTGGGGCTTCTGGGCCTGTGGTTCTTACTGGCCTTGCCAGTGGAGCGTTCTTTCAGAACGGGTGTGCTAGGCCGGGGAGGAGGGGATGGTGTATATTGGGGGCTGGGGCCTCTCACCCTCTTAGTGGCCTTTTTTGCGGGCGTACCTGCCTGCTTGGCTGTGGGCTTATTCTTTGCTGCTCCCTCCTTGGCTTTGCTGGATGGTTTGGGATTAGCGGACTTGGTGGGTAATGTCCCAGTGGCCACTGGGTCTGCACGTTTCCCGCACCTTTGGCGTTGTTATTTGGCACGGAGTGGTCGGCCGTGAAGAAGCCTCCTCAGGCTGCTGTGGTATTTGGCTGCTGGCTCCCTTACCTGGTTTGGCCTTACCGACTTGTTTTTTCGCGTACACGTGCGTACGGCCGTTTGTCCGGCCGTGCAGAACCCGGAAACCGCTGGGGCATTAAACGCAGGAAGCAAAAGTTTGGTTTAAAAGTTTTTTAAACTCCGTGCCAAACAGAAGTTAGTAAGCACATGTGCGAACCAAGTCCCTTTCATCTAGAAGGATAGTTTGAGGCTAGAAATGTGTCTTGGAATGTCATTTAGGCAAATGATCTAATTGTGACAGATATTTGTATGCAGTTTGATCTAACAACTATGTTTATTTTGTGTTTTTTAGACGATGCTTCAGCGCAGGTATGACTACCTGCCCAACTCTTTTGAGAAGAGGACCGTCGCCCTGGAGATCGTTTCCAGGATCCAGCAGGAGACTGACACCACCTTCACACATACGCAGATCATGCAGCATTCGTCGGACCTGAAATGGCTCCACATGCCCCGGGTGCGGCAATTTTTCGGGCTCCATTTCCCAAGTAAGTACATAGCGATTGCATGCTAGATGTAACTAATACAGAAGGTAGGCCTTTATTTATAAATGCTTTTCTTTTCTAGTGCTGGAAATGGAGTACCGAATATGACGCACCCGAAGGCGCACAGGCCGACCAGTGCTGCATGAATCTGCAGCACAAAGTGAAAGTGGTGGATCTCCAGGGCGAAGGCACTACCCCTCCTCTGTAGCAGCCTCCGACCAGCCCCTGGACCTTTCTACAGAGGAGGGGCGTCACGGCGTGGGCAGGGAGTCGTACCCAGCGACAGAGCCGTTAGCCTCTGGTTTGTTACTCTTCATGTAAGCGCACACACATACATGCTATTTAAACAAAAGCTGTTTCCCTTAATCTCTTTTTCTAATTGAATATGTAGCAGGTAAAGGATCTGTGGAAGAGTTGGCAGCAGATCATGCCCAGGAGGCACATGGAGAAGGTGGGTGATGTCACACACACATTCAAATTGTAATTTGCTTACTGTTGACTCAGACATTAGAAGTGACCCTATTTGACATGTCTCTACAGCCTCATCTTCCCTGCAGTGGCAGGTTCCAGAACCCAGGTCGGCCACCAACGAAGTAAGTTGTAATGTCATTTTTTTGAGTATGTGGTAATTGACATGATCACCAAGATACCTAAAGCCATAGTCAATGGCATTAGCATAATGACATATGCCCTCTCCCTTAGATTAATTACTTAGTATAATGGCATATGGCGTCATGAGTTAGCTAGCAACCTAAAAAACATTCCATCCACAGCTGAGAAACATGCATTTGCCAACAAATAATGTTTGTTTCTTTTTTATACAGGGACCACATGTTCCAGAGTGGCAGCAATGAGTGCAAGGGTCCTTGAGTTGGTGGGCGACATGCAGGAGCTGCGCGACTCGTTGGGGACCACAGATGAAGACTAATGTTCTGGGTCCTGCCATTGCTATGTATATAGTTTTTAATTGTTACATTTTAAAAAATGAAAAAATTTAAAAATGTTATATTTGATTACAAACAAAACAAAAAAAGTTTATACTTTTTTATAACCAAAAAGTTGAAAAAAAGCCATAAAAAAATGGCATTTTTGAATAATAAAAAAAACTGTTTCAGTGTAATTTCATTTTCAAAATACATTAACACAAAACGAATGGGCCAAGAAATATTTAGAGATCAAGATTCACATGACCGTGAAGTGATTTGGGTAAGTTTTTGGGGGAGAGAAATGGAAGAAGAATGAGAGCGTGAAGTGCTTTGGGTAAGTTTTAGGGGTGAGAAATGGAAAAAGAATGAGAGCGCAAAGTGATTTTGGTAAGTTTTAGGGTTGAGAAATGGAATAAGAACATAAGCGTGAAGTGATTTGGGTAAGTTTTAGGGGTGAGAAATGGAAGAAGAATAAGAGCGCAAAGTGCTTTGGATAAGTTTTAGGGGTGAGAAATGGAAGAAGAACATGACCTTCGAAGTGATTTGGGTATGTTTTAGGGGTGAGAAATGGAAGAAGAATGAGAGCGTGAAGTGCTTTGAGTAAGTTAGAGGGGTGAGAAATGGAAGAACATGACTGCGAAGTGATTTGGGTAAGTTTTAGGGGAGAGAAATGGAAGAAGAATGAGAGCGTGAAGTGCTTTGGGTAAGTTTTAGGGGTGAGAAATGGAAGAAGAATGAGAGCGCGAAGTGATTTTGGTAAGTTTTAGGGTTGAGAAATGGAATAAGAACATAAGCGCGAAGTGATTTGGGTAAGTTTTAGGGGTGAGAAATGGAAGAAGAATAAGAGCGCAAAGTGCTTTGGATAAGTTTTAGGGGTGAGAAATGGAAGAAGAACATGACCTTCGAAGTGATTTGGGTAATTTTAGGGGTGAGAAATGGAAGAAGAACATAAGCGCGAAGTGATCTGGGTAAGTTTGAGGGGTGAGAAATGGAAGAAGAATGAGAGCGCAAAGTGATTTAGCTAAGCATTGGAGCAGAAGTGAGTGAACCAAATGTGTAGGCGAGCACTTTAATGAGTTAAGTTTGTAGTGCGCAGGTGTAAGATCGTAAGGATTTTCATCTGGACTATTATTTATTGTAAAAGGCAAACAGAATCTAACGGAAACGTTAGGGAGGAGACGATGGAAAAAGGCCAAAAACGAAAGCCGACGTTGTAACATGAGTAAAAAAAAAAGGGAAACCGTAAGCTGGAAAATGACTTTCTTTGGCATACGAACGGACGAAGACTTTACAGAAGGATTGCAATGCATTCATAGAATCGCTCGTACACTCATACAAGAGCGGGAACATTAAAAAAAAATACAGATCGACACAAAAACGAAAGTCTCTCTGAATCAACCCTAAACTTCCAGCAAAGGAAGCTGAACATACAGTATACACATAAGGGCAGACAAGATGTCTATGTTTCTATGAAAAGCAATAGTGGGATAACAGGTAATAAAAACTATAAACAGGGGCAGAAGAGGCAGAGGTGGTGGAAGTACCAGGTTGGACCACTGGTAGGTTAAATCGGTAAATGATTGATTATGGTTCATTGCCTAAGGGTAAAAGACAAGAGCATGAGATGCTGACTTTCCCTCCCCTGCTGGGCCTGGGCCTCTGGGTAGGCAGAGTCTTCCTGAAAACCATCTATTCAGGATACTAGGGGTGAGAGCTGGAGGGTTTAACTAATCAAGGATTTCAAAAGGTGGCCAGTTCAAAAATGTGAAAAGCTCAGTCAGGTCCTCGGCAGACTTTAGCTCAATGGTGAAGGAGACATTGCGGATGAACAGGTGGAAAGATGGCCCCAACGGTATGAGGCACCTCTGTCAAGCAAAAGCTTTAGTGGTATCCTCATTTGCAGAGTTCTCTTGGAAATGTCTGGGTAGACAGTTGGGGGGGGGGGGTATGTTTTTCCCTCCAACCTTTCTTTGAGAAAAATGTGGTTGAATAGCCTGAATGAGGTGTAGAGGTACCCCATGTTTGTTGCCCGGGCCTGATTTCCCATGTTTTCTGGCGAGGCTTGGGAGGTTCGGTGGGGAAAACCAGGTAGAGCCCAAACTGGGATGATCCTCTGTGAAAGCGAGAGAGCCCAGACTGGGAGGGGACACTGTGGGATTGAGCCTGGAATTGCGCTAGAGTTCAGTCTGCAACCCCCATCACGTAATACCTGATAGGACCTCACATACCACCAGTGGTACATGTATGACTAGCAGGGAAGCTTTATTATTATTATTATTAGCTGTATAGTGTCACAGTCAGTCCATCCGACTAGCAAAGACCACAACACCAAATGCATATTATCAACCCTGAGAATTTCTGTTTAATGTGGGATGAACTCTATATAGTGTTGTTTAATAGAGGAAACACTGCCTGTTAACCATTTTTGTGTTTTCTGTTTTGTAAATTCTCAATTTATTTTACACTACATTTTTACACCACTTTTTCTCTCCACAGCTTTGCTTTTACATTTTGTTGCTTTATAAAAAATTGAAAGCACTGAAGTATAAACAGCAACGAAAGTGACAGAACGTGACAAATCTTTATTCTTGAAAACACTTTAGTACTTTACCACTAGATGGCAGTATCATACTATTTCTGCTAGACGTTAATTCAAAGCCGTCCAAAATCCACATTTTTAATTGGCATCCCCCATGAAAAGTACGTTTTGTGAATTTACTCTAATCCCACATAATGTCACCTGTTTTAGCTGTAAAGCTCAGTCTGCTCCATTCATTGCACCTGTTGTGTGTGCCAAGCAGGGCCGGATGAAGTGTGGTGGAGGCCCCTGGGCAAAAAATCTGGTGGAGGCCCCTGATACAGTATTTTTTTTCCTTTAAAATAATAGTCCAGCCAAGTAACTGATTGGTGGTTGTCTGGCACCCGCCTACTTACTGTAACATCAAATTGAGTCCCTTATGCCACCCTCATGTGGGCGTGGGCTGCTCGGGAACTCCTGCTTTGCCATTCTTGGCGGGGGGGGGGAGGTGTAGTCGCCCAGCTGGTCCAGCAGAAAACAGTTTCCTGCATTGAGCTGCCAGTGACTGTGCTTGGTGGCTTATGTGCAGATTGACAGCTCTGCACCCATCACTATAGCATTGCTGATGGCGGCTTTGCTGCTCTAGACTCTACATCCTGCCCTGTGGTGGCTTTGGCTGCAGGCTCCTCAGACCAAAGACTGTCAAGCTTTTGTTTTGGCTGCAGGCTCCTCAGACCAAAGACTGGCAAGCCTCCTGGACCAGACCATAACCCAAAAGGCCCCCTTTGCAGGGCAAGTGGTGGAGGCCCCGGGGCTCGTGCCCCTTGTGCCCCCCTCATAATCCGGCCCTGATGCCAAGAATGTTGCACTTATACAATGATGTATCGCCTGACCTCTCACCTTTTAATATTTCTGTAACTGTTGTAATAGGCTATCCTGGTCTGGTATATGAAGGGAGCGGTTCTTGAAGGTTGTACAGTAGTGTTTAGCTGTGGTCTGATGTCCCTATTCCACCCATCCCTTTTGAGATAAATATGGTTGAATAGCCCCTGTGAGGCTGGTGAGGTGGAGAGGTACCTCATGTATTGTTGCCTGGACCTGATTTGGTTTCCCATGTTTTCTGGCAAGGCTTGACAGGTTCTATGGCAGGAGAAAACCAGGTAGAGCCTAAGCTTTGGTGATCCTCTGTAAAAGCGTGAGAGCCCGGACTGGCAGGAGACACTTTTATTGGTGTGCCTGCATTGTTTGGGGGAGGATGGTGAAGCATATGTGTCTTTGATACGGGACTGACTGTCTTCATCTGACAATGTAAATGCTTCTCTTTGATTCTGTGGCAAATTAGGAGAAGGGAACCTCTGCTGCTCGACATGGGAGTGGGTAGCGCAGCTTGTTTCCCCTGTAAGCGTGTGTGGGGGGGGGGGATATATTGCTGGTCAGAGCTTCAGGTTTATGTGGGCCCTCAGGTGGCATGGTCTCAGTGGGTCCCTTTGCAGTGGAGAGTCGCGGGTCAGAAGTCTATAAATTCCATGGCCAAAACTAAGAAGGGCTGCTTGCCATCCAACCCCCTATTGGAGCTGTTTATTAATTTAGCCTCACATGAATGGGCAGAGTATTAAAGACGAAGGGTGGATAAAACAGGAAGGGCAGGAATGGATGGATGGAGAGATAGCTGAGAGGAAGAGGGATGGATGGGCAAAATGAAGGAAAGGAATGGCTCGGTAGAGCAGGTGGGGGGTAGATGGGCAGAGCTGGAAGAAAGATGGATAGACTGGCAGATCTGGAAGGAAGAGGGGTAGATGGGCAAAGCTGTGAGGGCAGGAATGGAGAGGAGTAGAGCTGAGGGGATGGGGCAGAGCTGATGGGAGAGGTGTGGATGAGACAGGACTGAGGGGACAGGGCTGTGGGGCAGAACTGGGGGGAGTAGATAAATGGGGCAGAACTGAGGCTACATGGATGAATGGGGTTGAGCTGGGGGACATGGATGGATGGGGTACAGCTGAGGGGGCAGGGATGGATGGGGCAGAACTGGGGGGACAGAGATGACTGGGGCTGAGCTGAGGGGACTTGGATGGATGGGGCAGAACTGGGAGGACATGGATGGATGGGGCAGAACTGGGGGGACATGGATGGATGGGGCAGAGCTGAGGGGACAGGGATGGATGGGGCAGAGGGGACATACATGCAATGGGGCAGAACTGGGGGGGCATGGATGGATGGGTCGGGGCTCAGGGGACAGGGATGGGGCAGAGGTGACATACAACCAATGGGGCAGAACTGGGGGGACATGGATGGATGGGGCAGAGCTGAGGGGATAGTGATGGATGGGGCAGAGGTGGCATACAACCAATGGGGCAGAACTGGGGGGACATGGATGGATGGGGCAGGGTTCGGGGATAGGGATGGATGGGGCAGAGGTGACATACAACCAATGGGGCAGAACTGGGGGGACATGGATGGAGGGGTCAGGGTTCGGGGATAGGGATGGATGGGGTAGAGGTGACATACAACCAATGGGGCAGAACTGGGGGGACATGAATGGATGGGTCAGGGTTCGGGGATAGGGATGGATGGGGTAGAGGTCACCTCTGTATACTGAGGTTGTATACAGAGGTCACCTCTGTATACAACCAATGGGGCAGAACTGGGGGGACATGGATGGATGGGGCAGGGTTCGGGGATAGGGATGGATGGGGCAGAGGTGACATACAACCAATGGGGCAGAACTGGGGGGACATGGATGGAGGGGTCAGGGTTCGGGGATAGGGATGGATGGGGTAGAGGTGACATACAACCAATGGGGCAGAACTGGGGGGACATGGATGTATAGGTCAGGGTTCGAGGATAGGTATGGATGGGGTAGAGGTGACATACAACCAATGGAGCAGAACTGGGGGGACATGAATGGATGGGTCAGGGTTCAGGGATAGGGATGGATGGGGTAGAGGTCACCTCTGTATACTGAGGTTGTATACAGAGGTCACCTCTGTATACAACCAATGGGACAGAACTGGGGGGACATGGGTGCATGGGTCAGGGTTCTGGGATAGGGATGGATGGGGTAGAGGTGACATACAACCAATGGGGCAGAACTGGGGGGACATGAATGGATGGGGCAGAGCTAAGGGGACATGAATAAATGGGTCAGGATTCGGGGATAGGCATGGGTGGGGCAGAGGTGACATACAACCAATGGGGCAGAGCTGAGAAGACAGGGATGGACAGAGCAGAGGGACAGAAAAAGGAAGTGTGTGCACTGTGCACCCCTAGAGAGTGGGGGCCCTCAGCAGCTGACAGGGCTTGCTGGGTACTGACGCCAGCCCTGTATGTGCCCATCGCCTGTCACCTCGGCTGTAGCAGTTACATAGCAGTGGCAGCCCTAGGAGTAGCACCAGCAGCGTCGGCAGCCACATCTCGTGAACGCTGGCGAGGGGAGAAGGTGAGGTCATTGGTTGTTGTGAAGGGAGAGCCCCAGCTTGACTGGTCAGAGATGGAGGCTGAGGGCTCGGAGCTCCTGCTACTCTGCGCTCGGTGGCGGGCATTTCACCCTCCTGTGGATGTGGCGCTGCCCTATCTTCCCTTTGCATTAGCAGGCTTGTCCACCATTTCTCCTTCAGAGGGGACTTCAGTAAGCTGGATGGAGGGGAAGCTGGAGCCTAGGATTCATCATTCTGCACTGCCATGTTGCTTTCCTTCTCTTCTGCTCTGGGACTGTGCGCCATCTTGAGGGTCGTCTCCCCTGTGTTCTCCAAATAGGAGCTAATTTTCTTTGTTGAGGATGCACCAAATGCATAGCATCAACCCTGAGAATTTGTGTTTAATGTGTGGTTAAACTCTATATAGTGTTGTTTAATAGGAAACACTGCCTGTTAACCAGCTTTTGTGTTTTCTAAATTCTCAACACTGTTTTATCTTACACTATATTTTTACACATTCTCTCCACAGCTTTGCTTTTACATTTTGTTGCTTTATAAAAAATAGAAAGCACTGATGTATAAACGGCAACCAAACATGACAAATTGTTAGTCTTGAAAACACTTTAGTATTTTACCACTAGATGGCAGTATCATACTATTTCATTCTATATACTAGGAGGACCGAAACCCACATTTTTAACTGGCATCCCCTGAATTGCTACCCCCATGAAGAGTACGTTTTGACAATTTTTGGTGCTCTTGCTTTAGCTTTAAAGCTCCATCTCTTCCATTTATTGCCACTGTTGTGTGTGGCAATGATGCAATGACTGATCAAATCAGCGCTCCAAAAATATCCATGTCTAGTTCTACACCCTAAGAATATCGGCGGGGTCTTTGGCCACATTTATTTCACAATTTCATTGGGTTTTGGTCCGCTTTAAAGCAGAGCTATTGTTTAATTATTGACAATGTTAGAATGATTTTATAAACTGCATGGGGAATTCATTGGTGATGCAGTATTTGTATTGGTATTCACCAAAAATGTCACCGGAAGCATGTACTCTGCATAATCTAAAAAAAAAATAGTACCAAGAGTGCTGGAAGCTAGTGTCTGCTAATATTCTGGCATTGGACTCAGCAGCAGCAAAGCTCATTGGTGGATAGAGTTTCGGGGGCTGCTGCAGCTCTGAATTAAAGAGCATTCCACTTGCCTGTTTCTATCTTCATACATTGAGTGAAGGGGAGGAAGGGGTACCTTTATACCGTATTTTATAAAATGTCCAGTTACATTTAAAGCAGAACAAAACCCAGGAAGGCCAGCCTTGGAATATAAAAGATTTCAGGCCATCTGCTGACCTTCCCCTGACATTTCAAACGACATAGTCACAGGCAAAGGGCTATGATTAAATGAGAGCCTGTGCATGAATCATTGGACTAGAAAGAGGGGAGTTTTACAAGCCGTTCTGGTGGGTTTCCCAATGCAGGATGCCCCTGGGCACAAAACAAAACCCAGGATAGTCAAAATCCTGAGTTTTGTTCCGCTTTAAGCACTTAAAAATAATTATATAATTATTAAAGTTCTAAAATTTAACTAAACAATGTTATGTAATAGGGAGTAGACCAGTGAATGGGGAGTTAAAAAATGTGGGGAATTAATCACAAAATGGAAGTGGTACTTAATTATTATTACATGAAATCTGATTTAAAGAGGACCAACACTCAAGAATGTTGATTCTTGAAAATGGGGAGGGGGGCATCCAACTGATGGATTTCCAGCACCACAAACCAACCAACCAGCCAGTATATAGTACTCTAATACTTCAGCATTCTCTCCTGATGGCTGCCAGATCATGACCACATGTCACATTACTGTACACAGTAGTGCTTGTGTCCAACTGCAGATCATGGAAAATAGGTATTTGTAGATTGGATGGAGAGATGCACCATGTGTAAATCAGCATTTTGATGTTTGGCAAGTCGAAAGTTAAAAAATAAATCAGTAGCTTACCTTTCATTGAGTGGCTAGAGTGCTGCGATTCCTCCTCTGTCTGTCTCCTTAGTGAGGAAATTCTCATTCAGATTTCAGTCACCACCCTGCTGTCCTGGTCCATCAATCAACCTTCAATGGACCAAGAATAGAAACACCCCCACTCCCTGCTCTGACATCCCTATTGGCAGCTCTGAAACCATGCCCTCTTCTGTCCTCTCACACTCAGCACAGTGTGCTTACATCACATTGTTGTTGCCACACCCACTGTTTCTCTTCATTTTTATCTGCATCTCTAATGTTCTAATGCTTTTAAAAATAACATATGGAACTACAGAAAAAGGATTGAAGTTTAGGACAGTACAACGTGTAGCCCAAGACAATGAAACAACAATCGGCTTGCCTTTAGTATAACTGTAAGGCTGACAGTCGAAGTCAGCATACCAGGCTATGTGGGATCAGGCCTGCTAAAGATGGGCCATTCTATTAACATCCAATGTGTTGTGGGGCTGGATCTTTACTTTTTATGTGTTTTGGCCAGCTTCCCTTGCTCGGCCCACGATTCATTTTATTTGAGGAGTTTCGGTTTATACACCCGAGAGTGGCGAGCTGACTAGCGGTTGGTTTGTGGGTATGTCTGTTTATTGCTGGAGTGGATCTGCCTGTTTATTGTTTATGTTACATTTGCAATGTTTTTTTCTTTTGTTTTGTGCCCCCTTTCTGTAATTGCTACAAATTTCTTGTGTTAGCCAATTGCTCTCTCTGCCCCCCATCGTTTTGACTGTGCTCATGCCCCTCTTTGAATGTCCCCTTCTCCCTGTTGCAGTTACAAATGCTTAGCCCGAGGATCCTGCCTTGCCTTCTGCTTGTATGGCCCAACTCTTTTGTTCTACTTACTATTTGGTCTAGGCTGTTTTTATGTTGTGTTGCCTGTTAGTAATTTGATTTTCCATTTTCATTTGTCTTTTAGATGATTCAAGTTATCCGTTGTTGCCCTGGCTCCTCGCACCATTCTTAAGGCCCCAGACACCTGACCAGGAGGCTTATAATGGGGCCCATTGCCGTACATCGGCTAAAGTTTAAAGTGCCTTCGGGCTGTTGAAGGGCAGATTTTGCTGTCTGGACCACACAGGGGGCACCCTTTAATACAAGCCAGAGAAGGTCATTCAAATGATCATGTTGTGCATCAGCCTTCATAACTTTGCCTTGAGTGAGAGGGTGACAGCATATTTGGTGGAGACAACCACAGATTCCTGGACATCTGCATGATGGTAGCCCTTGCCAAGCTAAAATTAGCTTCCCCCTGTGCCAAGCTAAAATTTGCTAACAAGTCTTACCACTGGTAGGCACATGCCACCTTTCAGTGTACATGGTCCCTGACACCCCCTGGTAGATGTTGGGGTGGAGCATCCCCAACACCCACCCCTCAGCATGTGTAAATTGTAGAGTTTTGGGGAGTCCCCCACCAGTTCTCCTGTACAAGCAGCCCTTTGGATGTTCAGCACTTACCCCTCAGTCCGTCTGAGTTTCCAATGAACCACCACTGGGTTCTGGCGTTGCCCCCGCCCCATCCAACTATAACTGTTCCCACAATGCTTTGGGGGTTGAGCGGGATCGGGACCCGGCCACTCAACTTACCCCCTGCTATGCCCAGGGTGAATAGCCAGTGCTGTTGTCTGCTGGGTGGTTTCTTGGTTGAAGTGGGAGTCACTATGCCAACTCCAATACCCAGAACAGGTGGATTCCAGGCTACTGGCCAGGGAAAGAGCAGGACTGGATGTGGCAACCCTACTCAGGCTTTGGCTTCCCCATTGGCTCTGCATGTGGATTTGCAGTGGGGACTACACTTGGGTCTATCCTGGGGTCCACATAGTGCTCTGGTGTCCTGACCATTGGTTGGTCCTTGATGGGCTGTGCAAGGAGACCCGGGAGCCCTGGTTTTCTGACTCCTGCTGCTGATGCCTTAAATTGCTGCAGGTAACTCGCTCAGATTGGCTAGTGTAATTATCAGCAGGGGAGTGCCTGTGGAATGAATGGTGGGTCCTGCGGCTGCGGCACCTGGGCCAGGTGCTGCTGGTTCCTCAGCATGTCTGTGTTCCTGGCTCTGGGGGCTCTGGTGTGGCAAAGTGAGGTCCTAAGTCAGGCGCACACAGATGACACGAAATATGACCAAAGGCACATGGCACCACAGTAATGGCTGAGGCCTGGCCTTCCAACGCTACAGGGCCACAGTACTTTGCTGCCACTCTCACATGGACCACTCTGTTTGTATGCGACTTAAGGTGCCTAAGAGATTTAGGTTTGACATTTCTATGCAATTTGCTACTATTGTGGGATGGGAGAGCTGGCTTCGCCTTGTTGCTGTCAGCATTTAGCCTGTCTGCACTTGCAATCCGTTACTATTGTGGGATGGGAGAGCTGGCTTTGTCTGGTTGCTGGCTGCAGTCAGTGAGTCCTATCCAACAGTAGTAGTGGAGAGTTAGGCGCGCCTTTTGGCCTTAGTGTTTGCTGACTTTCATAAATCAAATGTACAACTTCAAGCCCAACACACGTGAAAAGAGGACATTGGCAGAGGAAGTGGCAGCCCATGTGAGTGGCGAGGGGACGTTGCATTACACCTTCACACAATTAATGCAGCACTGGTCAGACCTCAAATGGCGAAAGTGGCCCTGGGTGCGGAGGCTCTACAGCCAAAACAAAGGTAAGTGTATGTACAACAGAGAACGTAAGCTATCAGGGCAATGAGATACATGTTTTCCAAAATTATATTTTCTTTTGTAGCTGGGGAGTTCAGGCTGCGCATCAAGCCTACACACAGGTTGTGCTGCATGTAAAGTGTAATAACATGTTTGCTATGTGCTGGTGTGTTGTGCTTCTCTGTCCCTACAAAATCAGGTTGAGTACACGCGATGGATCCATCGCAATGCAAGCAATTCAAGACTCAGGTGGGTGTCAAGCCAGTGAAATAGAACAATACCCAAGCATTACACAAACAACATATGCCCATAAATTCTAACTCAGGTTCTTTCCCTCTACAACTGCAGGGCTGCCGGATTTCCTCTTTCTGAGGCATCCTGATTTGGAATGTCCTGCTGTATGAGCCCCCCCAAATCCCGAGACCCGGCACTCCCCCCAGCAGAACTGTACCACCCCAGCACCTGCGACCAACAGTACCGGTATTTTGTGGTATTGCTGCTTAGTCTGGTCAGCCCCAGTCCACATGCATTTTCAGGGGTATATACAAGAGGTTCTCCCCTCTCCAAACTTTAGCCTCCTTAGGTCCAGAGATCTAGCACTTGAAAGTGTACCACCCCTGTACCCTTGAACAAAAATACTGGGAATTTGCAGTTTTGCTGCTTGGTTCATTCCGTCCTGACTCACATGCCTTTGCAGAGGGGTATACCTGAGGTTCTCCCCTTTCTAACCATACCTCCATTGAGCCTGCCTAGGTCTGGAGATCTGGCACATAGAAATGTACCACCCGTCTCCAGTGGGCTGTTAGCCCCCCTAGGTCCAGTTCTGTTGGTAGCCGATGCTGGGGTCTAAAAATCAGTGGAGAGGCTTGTTCTTCAGCTGAAGATGAAGAGGACTGGAGCCAGTGAGGACAAGTGGTGGACAGCGCCAAGGAGTGATGTCATTGAGGTATGTTGGCTGTTGCTGTAAAAAATGGTACCTTGAGTTAATGTTCAAATCCTCACTGGCTGACTGACCTACCCCCTAATTACCTGCCTACTGACTCACTTACCTATATGCCTGACAATAAAAAAACTACATTCCTATATACTTTCCTACTGACTGACAACAAACTACTTACCAGCCAATCTTCCTGTCGACTCTACCTACCTATCTACCCATTCACCTACTTGCCTTCTGACCAAACCAACAAATTTATCCACTTACCCACTCACTCTTCTACCTTTCTACCTGCCTGCTGACCAACTCGTCTACCTGTCCAAAGGCCTCCCTCCCCAGAAGCTGGAGTGGCAACTGGCAGCCCTGTTGCAAAGGTAGAATTTTCAGACCTTGGAGGTGACAGTCACCCACCCAACTACCTGCCTGCACATCGGCCCAACTCCCTACCTGCTCTCCTACCAACTTTGCTACTTGCCCTCCCACCTACCTTCCCACTCACCTCTCTGCCTAACCACCCACTTTCCTACCTACTCACCTACTTATCCAACTATATACCTGCCTACTTACTCACACATGTACCTACCAACCTACAAATTTAGTATAGGTAGGCAGGTGGGTGGGTAGACATGTAGATACATAATCTACATGTCTATCCACCCACCTGCCTACCTATACTAAATTTGTATCTGATAGGAATTACTATATATTCCTATCTAAATTCCCACATACTCCTCTACCTCACTATCCCCTACATGTCCATCTAAGTACCTACCCATCTATCTGCCTACCCACCTACCTGCCTGCTCATCCTGACCTGACTACTTCCACCTACCTACCTATCTTTCTACCTGCCTACCCACCTAAATACCCTTCAAGAAGCAGTTCCAGCAGCACCGCAGTGACGTCAGCAACAGTATTAACAAACACCGGAATGGTGAGTCCCTAAACTATGAGAAACCGGCCGTACACTTTGTGAAAACAACCACCAAACCCATGAACGTAGGGGGATGATGATAGAACATGTTGAGAGACCACGCGGGGTGGCGATCGCCACCTTCAGCTACTTCAGAGAGAGACATACTGGATTCACAAACTTGACACCGTTCAACCTAGGGGCCTCAATACGTCCTTTGGTTTTAATGCCACAACGTTACATTTTGCCATTGTCTCTCTTGTTTTCTACAATTGTCCCTCTTTTTTTTACAATTGCCCCTCTCTTTCTGACATTATCCCTCTTCTGAACCTGGTACCACGGCTCCTTACCTCCTACACACTTTCCCTGTTTTCTTTCAATATTATCCCTCTTCTGAACCCTTTATTATCCATTTTCTGACCACCCTATCTGCCCGCACTCTCATCCTCTGCCTATACCATTCCCTCTATTTCCCTTCCTCTGTTTCCATTGTCCCTCCTTCTGACTATTTCCCTCTTTGCCCCTTTAGAACCATTGACTCCCCCCTCCTCTTTCTCCCACTCCCCATTCCCATCTTCGGCCATCCCCATCCCGATCTGTCCCTCTTCTTAATCTTAATCTCATACCTCCCATGCCCACTTCTGAATTTTTCCCTACTTTCCTCTGTGTCATTGTCCCTCTCTTTTCTCTGACACTATCCATCTTTTGAACCCCATATCTTGCCCCCTTTACCTCCCCTCCTGAAAGCACCCATTCTTTACCCCTCAAGTCGCTGGCCCTACTCTGCTTCCCGACCTGCCCCTCTCTTTACTTTCCACTTTATCTTTCTTCCCTTCCTCCCCCTTGTCTCTCCTCCTTCTTCCTTGGCCTCTTTCTCTTCCCCGGTTCTCTCTGATTCCTCCCCCTTATTTCCTCCCCCCCCCATAATCCCCTTTCTGATATCCCTCCTGGTTTATTGGCCACATGTTTATTCACAATGAAATTTGTATTATGTATTTTGTACTGCTCATCATCTCTACTGTGTCTGGGAAGCTTACGGGCTCACACCTCCCACAGGGAGCTATGCCATACACGTGGCACACCCCAGAAAGCTGTGTTCCCCCAGCTCGGGGTCCACTGCTTCTGAGAGGTCTGCCGCCTGTCGCGTGTGCTTGGACAGCCTCGGCAGCCGTGGTCCAATAGGATCGCGGCTGCCGTCACATCATCAGTTGCCCGGCTGTCACGGCTCCTGTCCCGCTGACAGGCAGGGAAACCGCCACTTGCAGAGTCTGGCGGTGGCGGGGCTCTCTGCGCTTGGAGCCCTGACAGGTACAGGTGAGTATTTAGTGCAGCATTTTCATTGTTTTTGATTATTATACATCATGTATTACTTATACTGTACATAGGACTTTCAAACTGCTTTACTATTTAATGGGCTATCTTAATAGAGCAATGGTTGGCAGTCCCCCCTGATGAAGGGGGATTTGTGACCCCCGAAACGTTGGAAATTTGACTAATGGACTGCATTGCTGTACATATTTGGGCCTCGATTCAATAAAGAAATTCTCATAGTAGTAAAAAATTCAATTCATGAGAAAAAAGCCTGAGAATTTCACTGTTACTGAATCACCAGATAAAAAGACAATAAAAGTCAATGGCAGCTTTTACTACAGTGTAGAAAGGAGTAAACAGTTCTCTACTTTTCTTAGGAGTAAAAAAGTGCCATTGACTTTCATTGTTTTCTTAGCTGGTAATTCAGCAACAGTGACATTCTCAGGCTTTTTTCTCATGAATTGAATCTTTTACTACCATGAGAATTTTTTTTACCTTTATTGAATCAAGGCCATGGACTTAGAATCGGTGGCATGCTTTATTACTATGCCCTGATATACCAAGAGCAATACATTACTTTGAACTTTAAATAGAGTGCTGGTCCTTTCTGTTTCTTTGCACCTAAATACCTATTTACCTACCTACTTTCCAACTGCCTAATATGCCTTATATGCCTGCATGCTCGCCCACCAACCTGCGTACCTTAATCTATCTACAGAACCTAGGAGATACAGGGAGGTTGGTCTTTTTTAGGTGGGTGCGGTCCACACACACACCACACACAGCAGAGATGTACAGCAGTAGATTGGTTATAGAGTGGTTATAAACAGGAGCACAGCTTTTACACTCATGGTAGAAATTGGCTTGTGTTTTGTCTGTTAGTGGCATTGGTTATTGGCGTGTGTTTGTGTTGGTCTAATATTGTGCAGGGTTGGGACCATTAGAGCGATTGGAGCACAGAGCAATCATCTGTTTTCCGGTATTACAGGGGAGGAGCATGGTTTATCCACTGGATGTGTCATGGGGTACATACATGTAAAGACCCGGCATGCCCCTTTTATTGCAGTGAATGGAGTGGGGATGACAGCTTCACTGTGATGAGGGGTGGCCTGTTTATCACAGAGACTGGTTGCAGACAATACAGTTAGGATGGCACAGGGGACTGGCTCTGACCTTCCATTTAGTGTGCAAGCAAAGGCAAGCATTCTTTTTGTTGGAACAGGGTGGCACCCCACTACTGTACATGCCCACAGGGCCGGATTATGAGGGGGGCGCAAGGGGCTAGAGCCCCGGGGCCTCCACCACTTGCCCTGCAAAGGGGGCCTCCACCAACCCTTGAGCTATGGTCTGGTCCAGGAGGCTTTTCAGTCTTTGGTCTGACAGGCAGCAAAGCCCCTGCAAACAACGCTAGAGTGATGTTCCGGTGAGTGGACAGGTGACAACCAACCACCAATCAGTTACTTGGCTGGACTATTATTTCAAATGAAATAAGAAAAAACTGCATCTGTGGCCTCCACCACACTTAATCCGGCCCTGCATGCCCATGTAAGGATGGGGCCGCGCACAGAGCAGGGGATGCCATGTGCATTCTCTTCAAGATGGTGTGCTCATGACCTGAGACAGCTGGAGAAGGGCACTGCATCCCATTTTTTCTTTTGTAACCCCCATCCTGCCTCAGCACCAGGAGAAAGAAGCCATGGTGGCAACTTATGGTAATTGGCTTTAATGGGAAAATAATACTGCATCAGGGGCCTCCACCAAATTTTCTGGCCCTAGGTACTTTCCATGCTTCCTTTTCCAGGTCAATAGCCTCGATTCAAAGACACATTCGTCCGGACTTCCGTAGCTGTCTGTGAAAGTTTTGGTGGGTGTTAGTCTTTTTTTTGCTTTTTTTCGTCCATTTTCTACTCGCACGAACATTCGGGAAAATGTGTATATGCTCTTTCGATGAACGGAAGCAAATCGGAACATTTCCAAACAAAATCGGAAATTTTCCGTTCGTTCAGATAACTTCCGTTGTTGGGATGGTTTCTGTCTGATTCGGAGAGCTGATTTCCGACAGGATCACCACCCTATAAATTCGTTTCATTTCCGATCCACTTACGAGACCTTTGAGGGCTCGGATTGCTATTGTTGAACATGTTTTGCGGCTATGTGGAGGAGTCTGCGCGCCTTTAGCACCAAGGCATTGCATGTATCAGCATGGCCGAGGCCATAAATTGTATAGCAATGCATACCTGAATCAATACATTTCATGTATGCCTTATAGATGCATTTTAATGCTGACCTAAATTAGTCCTTAGCATGTAAACCTTTATTTTCCCACACATCCATATAATTGCTATATTTTTTAAGACTTATGTCCTTTGTGAATTATATTTGGATTGTTGAACTTGAATCTTAATGTGTTGTAGGAGTTATTGTTTTAGTTGGTTACCTTTGCTTAGTGTAATTATTTTATATTTGGCTGCAGAAACTGCAAGATGTGCCACTCGCCCTTGCTCCTGATGCCCGTTCTTTGCCTGCAGAATGCGGGCCAGGGGTTCTCTAATCGGGCACTATGCAAAAAGGGCCTTCTGGCTTTTGAAGTCCAGATTTAGGTGTTTGGACCATACAGGGGGGGGGGGGGCACTGCAGTATGACCCCAACAAGGTTATACCAATATTTTAATTTAAGTTTTTTAACAGGGACCACACGTGCCAGAGTGGCACAACTGAGTGTCAGGGTTCTTCAGTTGGTGGGCGAGATGCAGGAGCTGCGTGACTCGTTGGGGACCACAGATGAAGAATAATGTTCTGTAGCCTGCCATTGCTATGTATTTTGTTTTTTATAGTTGTAAAAATGTAAAATTTTCAAAATTTTGATACATTTTATATTTTATGATGGCATCCCAAAAAAAATGTTACAGTGTCATTTCATTTACAAAATACATTAACACAAAACTAATGGGCCCAGAAATATTTAAAGATGAATGTAATGCTTTAAGGTTCCAAAAGGGAAGATGGAGGATAGTGCTAAGTGGTTTGGGTGAGCTTTAAGGGGCCAAAAGGGAAGATGGAGGACAGTGCTAAGTGATTTAGCTAAACATTGTAGTAGAAGTGAGGGTGGCAAATATGTAGGCGAGCACTTTAATGAGTTAAGTTTGTAGTGCGCAGGCGCAAGATCGTAAGGATTCCGTCTGGACGATTATTTTTTGAAAAATGGAAACATAATCTATCGGGAAACGTAAAGGATTCGTTGGAGGATACGATGGGAAAAGAGCAAAAACTAAAGCCTACGTTGTAACATGTGGAAATGAAACTGAAAAGTCTGGATGGAAAATTACATCCTCGTAATTCGTAATCTGCCGTACGAACGGACGGAAACTTTACAGAAGGTTTTCAATGCATGCATAGAATCATACGAGAGCGGGAACATTTGAAAATAATACATCGGCACTAAAACTGAAGTTTTTTTGTGTCTCTCTGAATCGAGGCTATAGTGATAGACATTTAAATGAGGCTATATATCTTCATTGTGACTGCTGCAGATTCATAGGCATCTGAAATGCGCTGTATACATAGTTACTGATGTGTGATTGTTGCCACCACTGTAGACCCAATGTTCCTGCACCCCCAAAGTAGTATGTATTTTGGTTAAGAATTAGGTTTAAATAAAGTTTACCCTTTTCTGAAATGGGCCCCTTTTTTGGCATTAGAATCCTATTGTCCCATAGTTAAGCTTCTCCAAGCATTACCCATGTGAACAGAACATAACTTATTCAGCCCTTAATATTATTTATGTAAGCTTATTACATTTAAGTAAAATGAAAGTCAAATTTCATAATGTATCGAAGACAAAGATTAACCAATAATGAACTGGTCTTACTGTATGTTTTAGCGATTAAAAGATTATATTAAATGCCAAAAGAAATTAAATGCGTTATAACTTGGACAGCAACCTGTCAGCATCGCTTATATATTTAATAAAAGAAGAAAACAGTATTTTTGTTTCATTTAACACAGGAGGTAACAGATTACCAAGCTGCAGAGGCAGTGAAGCGTCAGACATGTGTTGTAAGTGACCTTAACAGTATATTTGGACTGAAAAAAAGTAGTAAGACAAATCTTTTTTATGCAAACTGAAACAAGGAAGACACTGTGTTAAGCTATCTTCCAGGATGTGTACTCATGTCCTAGTAGCATTTTTTTTTGTTTGCACACCAAATTAAAGCAAATGAAGTCTGAACGTTATACAGAAGAAGCTGACTGATGCCAAAGATTATGAGACATTTCATAACAGTGGCTACCTCTAAGTGGCAGTGCTATCTAGAAATATGCAAAGCACTGGCACAACATAAAATACTGATAAAACGGCAACATTTTATCTGTTAAAGCAGGATTTCAGTTAAAAATCAGAGAACACATCTTGCATCCATTTTTGGAAGAACACAAGCTGGTGGTGGCAGTGTTGTGGTCTGGAGAATGTTTTTGTGGCATTCACTTGGCCCACTAATCCATGTTGAAGGAGCTGTGTAGTAATTCATTCAACACATACATCCATACATACAATAAGCTAAACTAAATCCCGCACTGCTGGAGTAATACAGCTGGTGCTGGCTAAGCGAGCCTTCAGCCCTATGAGGGCAACACTCTATACTGCCCAAGAATATGCGGACTGCCAGAACAGGCCACAGCAGCTATCTATGAAAAACAGTCGCACTACAAAAGTATATTAAAAATAATAACTGTACTTTATTACATCGATTCTACAATGGCATGTATTAAAAGATAAACTCAATAAAAAAACATTAAAAAAGAACATATGCGGGTGAGGAAGTAGACACTTATGGACTATGGGGTAAATTTCATGAATTTATAAGGCAGTCCACACTGTGTGTTGGAGTGATATAAATATCAGTGTCTAAAAAATAGAAAAATAGCTAAGATGGTGCCACTAAGCGATATGTGCAAAGACAGCAAGAATGTGCAAACAATTTCAACAGATATGCAGAAGATGAGGTATCCCCATGATACTGGGAGATGCCCTATTTAGAAAGTGCTTTGTGCATAAGTGCAAGATACTGTGCCTAAAGTGCCTCCAACATACACTGCGAAATGCCAAAAAGACCTAGTAATGAACAGATCTAATAAAATGTGTATCACCAATCTGAGCAGTTCAGGTCCACTTTAGTCACCCTCTACCGACACCGACGCGTTGCGTGGAAACCCACTTCGTCAGGATTACAGGGTCTTTTTGGCATTTCCCAGTGTATGTTGGAGGCACTTTAGTGAACTGGCAGTCCGCATATTCTTGGGCAGTATACATCCATACATACTGATTGTTATCCCTGGAGGGGATGAGATCTTCCAGCAAGACAAAAAGCTTGATTCAACACCGTGTGCAAGTAGGTTGCATTGGTGTGAGGCAAAGCTTGTGCATCTAAAAACTCACCAACCCACACGATTCAGGAAATCTCGCCAGTGTGAGTCCATGTGAGTCTTCTCGCAGTGAGCAAGACCTTTGACTTCTTGCCTAAGATCATGTGCAAAATAAGGGAGAAGTGTCCTTCAGCAGGTGAGTGAGCGCACCATGATTCCCACTTGCTCGCATGTTGGCTGCGCCACACCTAAGCCCTAAGTAAACCAATGCATCAAAGGCTCATTGTGGTGGCTAAGTCAGTCAATGTTCCCCATGGCCCCCAGTTTTCTCCTGCTTATTCACTCTGTAGCATTGATGAGTGAGCATTGTTGCGAATAAAGATTCACAGACAACACAGAAGATGGCGAGTCGCCAACTCCTGTGTTGTCTGCAAATGGCCCTTCTCTGTTGTCAACACAGAAGATGGCGAGTTAGCTAGACATCTCCTGTGTCTCCGAATGGCCATTCTGTAGGCCTGCCCAGGCTCATACACAAATCCTAAATAGAGAAGATTGGGGACAAATATAGGGACCATGGGGAAAATGACTTGCACAATGCACACCGAACAGGACCGCCCCAGCTGAATAGCACATCATTTTATGCTCATGTAGATAATGCACTTCACTTTGACTCTTGGGAACTGACCCTACCCTATTTTTATTGACTTTATTTGCTCTAGTGCGCCTCCACCAAATCTCTCATTTTCTAGCTGCACAAACAACTGACAAACAACTTCGGACCCAAACCACACAAACACTGTCCCTAGAACTGCATTAAGACCACAGTCGCGATTTGTGAGGGTCATGTGCGTGTGAAACAAGATAAACCGAAATTAGTCAAACAACAGGGACAGATTTGCCAGCAATCAGGATTGATTGCTGTGCACATGAATGTATGGGAAGCAAGGCGGATTTACATGTTTTGGGCCTACACCTGGACACTGTCTCAGGCTGTGCACACAACGCTTGGGGAGGCTGCTCACATGGGATGGAGTGGTGCTGGTGAGGTAAGAAGGTAAGAACTAGCTTAAATTTGGCCCAGTACAAGAGGGCCTTTCAGCAGTATCTAGAGTATTTGGTTCTCGCGGCCTTGGTGTGGGGGATTTGCTAGGGGGGCCTTTTTGGCGGACCCTCTATGAGTTGGGCTATGGGACACTGTGAAAGCTATGTACGCACCTGTGTATGATGACAACAGCAGAGACCTAAGCAAATGCACATTTACACATGCTAAATAGGCCAACGTGCACAGTGAATGAGAATGGGCAGGTAGAGGGTCGATACAATGACAACCATATTCAGAAGCAAAACATTAGTGAGAGGGAGCCGGACAATGCTGTGAGGAAGGCACTCAGGGTAGCTCTGTGGCGCAACCTTTCCTGGAAACACCCCATAACAGGCAGTGTGCAGAATCCATACCCAAACCACCCCATATCAGGCAGTGCCCCCCTGGCCCTGCCTGGCCCCACTTATATGTATTACATTGCCCAGGAAACCCCCTGAACCCACCATATCTGCTGCACCCTGGCCGGTGCCATGTTTTGCTCAGTCTTGCGGTGGGCCAGGGGAACTGGAGCAGCCGCTGGACATCTGCCGCTCTGTGCACCAGCCTATGACAGCCTTGCAACGACATAGCGCCGGCATGAGAGTTCTGGCTCTGTTTACAGCCCTTGATGTAACACTGTGTGTAGGGCACAGATCTAGAACTCTTATGCTGATGCTGTGTGCTGCCTGGGCATCATAGGTAGGCCGCCTACTCTCTTGCACTGACCACCTTCCTAGTCCCACATTTTGATGCTGGCTCCAGCATTGCTTCTTGTGGCAGGCTTGGTGAATTGGAGCTGTGATGGGCCACCTGACTCTCAGTGTATCAGCCCCTGGTAGTCAGGGGCTGGTGCCCAGAGCATCAGTAGGTGAACCATGGTTCCCATTCACCTGCCCACTACAAAAAGCATCTGGTAGGCTATCAGTGATATCAGTGTGGGGGAGGAGGTGTATTTAGCCCAGGGCACCTGATGGCCAGTCCACCCCTGTATATAGTGCCTTGAAGAAGTATTAGTAAACTTTATAAACTTTACAGCCACTTTATATTTTATTGAGATTGTATGTGATACAGTAACTCAAAGTAGCAAACATCTGTGGGGTATAAAAACATTTTCACTTAATCAGTAAATGCAGTCCATTATGGGATTGATCCCTTGCCCCAATTGAATATTTCATTTTTATGCGAATGCAAACTCGCATCCACAATAATTCAGCCACTCTTGTTATTGCCTGCCCCCTTCCAAGATGCTTTCGGTCATGCAGAAGGCTGCGAAACAGGTGCACACAAATATTTGCATCGGTCGTGACTTTTCATTTTACGTCCAGATAATGGGCAACTTAACAAAAGAATAGACCTTCTGCAGCCAAGTTTGTGCTAGTTTGCCTCTGTTCTCGCAGTTAAAATTGGAGTGAATTGAAGCATTGACGCAGGTGTCACTGTTTGTCCAGCTTGGTTACCTGCGTCTTCTGTGGCATTTTTTGGCATCAAAATCCTATACTGCGGACATTGGGTAAATCATTGAATGCATGTGTTAAATCCTATTTGCCAAAGTGACCCCACCCTTATTTATGCTCTAGCCTCTGAGAAGAAAAATGGAGCTGCCAGCACAGACCCCAGGGCCCACCAACGTAACCGCTCAACAGATACACCAAAATATAATCAATGAACAAAACTTTATTTAAGTAGCCTGCGCATACATTAAAAACACAGGGAATCATGGGGCTGTGCATCAGACTATACACATAATCTCTGGTACACCAAGTGAATACAATCATAACGTGTATGCCAGCATATAATTGATGAGTACATAAAACATGTTAATACATGCATAGATGTATAGCAATAAATAATTGTTTAATCGATCAAAAATAAATACATAAATGATAATAAACTACTGCTACATTTGTGCATGCCAAAGGAGCGCTCCAAAGGAAAGTGCAGTGAAAAAGTGCTCAAAAAAACCTCAGAATTATAGTGAGTGTGTGAAGGTGACTAAACAAGAGATGATTAATAATAGCAAAGACAAAATAAGAGGGGTCACAGAGAGCGTGACCTGAGGAGTGCCAAGTGCAAAAGGTGTCAGTGCTCGCAATGATGGAAGGCTCCAGGGCAAGCACAAAAGACAATAATGCTGATTGATAAACAGTAATTGTATCTAAGGTGTATCAAGTAAAGATCTACATTACCACATATATCATGGTCCTGCTAAACCACCATGTCCCATATACCGATAGCACTGACGCGTTGCGTGGCGATGGCTATCTGCCACTTCATCAGAGTGTCTGATGAAGTGGCAGATAGCCATCGCCACGCAACGCATCAGTGCTATCGGTATATGGGACATGGTGGTTTAGCAGGACCATGATATATGTGGTAATGTAGATCTTTACTTGATACACCTTAGATACAATTACTGTTTATCAATCAGCATTATTGTCTTTTGTGCTTGCCCTGGAGCCTTCCATCATTGCGAGCACTGACACCTTTTGCACTTGGCACTCCTCAGGTCACGCTCTCTGTGACCCCTCTTATTTTGTCTTTGCTATTATTAATCATCTCTTGTTTAGTCACCTTCACACACTCACTATAATTCTGAGGTTTTTTTGAGCACTTTTTCACTGCACTTTCCTTTGGAGCGCTCCTTTGGCATGCACAAATGTAGCAGTAGTTTATTATCATTTATGTATTTATTTTTGATCGATTAATCAATTATTTATTGCTATACATCTATGCATGTATTAACATGTTTTATGTACTCATCAATTATATGCTGGCATACACGTTATGATTGTATTCACTTGGTGTACCAGAGATTATGTGTATAGTCTGATGCACAGCCCCATGATTCCCTGTGTTTTTAATTGTTTTTAATGTATGCGCAGGCTACTTAAATAAAGTTTTGTTCATTGATTATATTTTGGTGTATCTGTTGAGCGGTTACGTTGGTGGGCCCTGGGGTCTGTGCTGGCAGCTCCATTTTTCTTCTCTTGGTATTGTCCAGTTTACCAGGCTTTTGGACCCACCCGGACCAGCATCCAGACACACCCTTTGTTCACTTATATTTTATTTCTGACCCTTAGTGCTGTGCAGGTATACGCCTCTTTTGCTATGCTCTAGCCTCTCTCGTGTCCACCAGGCCATCCAAGTGCTTGCCAGTGTAATGTTCCCCCTTGGTTTGTCTCTGCCCTGTATTTCCTACTGTACCTGGTTCATCAGAGCCCGGAAAATAGACAATGCCACACACATGTAACCCTCACATACCTGCAGCATGATACTGCCAATGAAGACACCAAAATGTTCTAAGGAATGAAAATGTCATTTTAGATAAAATGGTTTCTTCTTAAAATGCCACTTGGCAAAGGTTGCATAAAAGGGTTTCTTCAAAATTTGGGTTTCCAACATTTCTGACTTTTGTGTATTACTTACTAGGCTGATTCTGTGCTCTGGTTGGGGGGGAACACAAACAGAGTGCAACACACACATGTCAATAGCATTACAGTCTTTGCATAAAATGTTACTCTAGCCTTGCATTTGTCACAACGCACTTACCTTCTGCCTGGTCCCGCGGCGTCCTTGGGCGGTGTAGGCTCAGACGGCTGGTCAGGTTCCCCTCCACCCGGCAGCTGCATCAACACCAGGTGCCGGCTCGGGCAGCATCGGATCAAGCAGGGCCGAACACTTTCCACTTATGCCCCCCAGCGGCGCTGCACACAGTGTGGCCACTAGAGGTTAGTTTAAAGGGCCATTGAGTCCTAAGGTAAGGTTACTCTGGGCAAATCAGCCCACATGTTGTTAACTGGCCAATGAGCCAAAGTCTCCCCGGGCCAGTCATGTCCACCTCAGCCCTATAAAAGTATGTCCATATAATTGCCCGTGATAGCGTTCTGCTGGGTGCTATTGTTCCTGTGATTTATGATTGTTATAACGTTGCCGACCTAGCTTGCCTGACCATTCCGTGACCGCTGCATGAACTAACCCCTGCTTGGACTCCAACTACGTTCCTGCCTCATCCCTTGTACTGAGAACCCTCTGATTTTCCAATTGGACCATTGGCTTGACCTTTAACCCTTTTGTGCTTCTCCCTGGTCATTTTAAAAGCGCTGTGTATTGTAAGGACTGATTATCCGTGTATGACCCAGGCTTGCCCGAGGAACTACGTTCCTGCCTCATCCCTTGTACTGAGAACCCTCTGATTTTCCAATTGGACCATTGGCTTGACCTTTAACCCTTTTGTGCTTCTCCCTGGTCATTTTAAAAGCGCTGTGTATTGTAAGGACTGATTATCCGTGTATGACCCAGGCTTGCCCGATAACGCCCAGTCTTACCTTTGGTTCGTCCGCATTCACCCCTGTAAGTTCACAGTCTTCGGGCTACTGGCCCAGGACAGGCCTGGGGCAACTGTGTCCGGTGAGGCATTTAAAGCATTCTGGCGTAAGGGGGCTTGTCTATAGGTGAAGCTAGGTGCGGAGATTGGGGGTTGCGGAATCACCAAGAAGGTGGGTGTCCCATGGAGCCTTATATATAATTTATTCTTAGTACAGCTACAGCTTTTTTCGTGTAGGCCTCAGAGATTCATTAGAGAGCATTAGTGAACAAACAGCATCATGAAAACCAAGGGACACACTAACACACCAAATAGGTGTGATAAAGGTGTGGGGAAGTTAAACTGACCAGACATTCCACTGTAAGGAAGTTTGTCACAATGCCCCCCCCCCCCCCCCCCCCCCAGTCTAAAAAATCTAGATAAAAAAAAATCCCCAAAGGAGCACTGTTCAATCCATCATCTGGAAAGGAAAAAGGTATGATACAATTGCAGACCAACAAAGATATGGCCATCCATCTAAACTGACTCCCCAGCCAAATGGCCCAGGTTCACCCTGGAGGAGCTGCAAGCAGCTCAGGTGGGATAATCTGTCCACATCATAATTATGAACCTGAGACTGGGGCATAGGTTTGGCTTTCAGTAAGACAACACTCCTGAACATACAGCCGAAGTTATGATGCAATGGTTCAAATCAAAGCATTTTCATGTGAAGACCCAGTCAAAGATCAACCTTAAATGCTATTTTAATCAGACTTATGGGCAAAAATGAGACATAACACAACATACCTGCAGGTATAATTGCTGCTAATGGTGGTCCTGCAAAGTTTTTGCCCTGGAGGGGCATATGTTTGCCAAATTAGTTTTTATTCTTAAAAAAACTGGAAAGGCATGTATCATTTTTGCATTATCTTTACTGGCAAAGGGTGCATGAGAGTGTGTACCAATTCTGCCTCTGCACACCTGATGGTTTACAAATTACCACTTTACAAAGCATACCTGTTAAATTGAAACAATTTAATTTAACATATGTTCTTATATATAATATATATATTTTTTTCAATATGACTCTACAATGTAGATAGTACTAAAAAAGAACACACTTTTTTGGCCACAATATTTGTATTATAGTATTTTCATGATACCAATAAACATGACAAGTGCATTGCAATACAACATAAGCCATTTGTGTATTGCAATATATACAGCATTGTATAAAGTATTGACAAGTATTAGATTACATTGCTTAAGATGAAAAATATGTCTGCCAAGAGGTGCCTGTAGTATATTCCAGATATATTCAACTCATTGATACCATTCTGCATCTCCTGATCAAGGATTACATTGATTGGGAGATAGCCATACCTGTATACACAATGTACAGAGAATGCAGGTTAGATAGAAAGGGAAGTGGAGTAGCAATCTATGTAAAGAATACTCTTCAACAATAATTCAGAACACACATAATGAACTAGAAACTCTCTGGGTCACCATGCAGAATAAAGAGGTAGCTGTGGTCAGAATTGGGGTGATATATAGGCCCCACTAGACAATCTGAGGATCAAGATAACCTGTTAATAGATGAAATCAGTGGAATGGCAGAGAAGGGGGACATTGTAATTACAGGTGACTTCAACATGCCTGATGTGGACTGGAATATCCCAAGTGCATCGACATGCAAGAGCAGGACTATATTAGAGGCCCTTAATGGAGCATCTCTAAAACAACTTGTGACATCACTAACTAGAGTAGATAACATTCTGGATTTAGTTCTGACCAGTGGGGACCTGGTGTCTGTGATCAGGGTTGAAGAAAATCTGGGGTCCAGTGACCATAAGTGCTTATTGTTCCGGATAAAAACATACATTGTGCAATTCCACACAAGAACTAAAGTGCTAGACTTCAAGGAAACTGCGGACTATGTAGGCAGGGATTTATGTGAGTGGAACAGAGAAGCAGAAGTGAGTTCCCAGTGGTCACTATTAAAAATGACCATCTAAAAGGCAACTGAGCAATACGTAAGACTAACTAGCATGAATAAAAGGTAGAAGAAACAGCTATGGTTTACTAGGGAAGTCAGCACTATCGTAAAAGAAATAAATCTGCCTATAAGAAGTATAAAGAAAGTGGAAAGTGTAGCTGATAGAGAGGCATATAAAATTTAGCAGAGGGAAGCAAATGCCTATAAATGCTGTTAAAGGGAAAAAGAAGGAAAAATGACCAAATCTGTGAGGAAGGAAGATAAAACCTTTTTCTGATATATTGGCTTCAGAAAGAATGAAAACAATGCAATCTCAAAAATTAAAAACAGGGAAAATAATACAATTCTATGATTCTCACCTGTTGAATTGTTTTCTGTCTTTATCCACTCCAGGGCATCAGGAAATCAATAAAGAATGGGTTAACTCTCGACCGAAGGATGTGGACTGCAAGACAAAAGGTGCGGTTCCTCCTGTCCTATATATACTTTCGGCTGCACTTCCGTAATAAACGTAATTGAAAAGCAGTAGACACAGACGCCCGGGAGAATAGGGCATCCTAAGAAGCCCTACGTCTTTGTTGGAGACAAAGAAGAGACAAGATAAGCCCCTTTCTACCTCTCTTCATTTATTTTCCATTTTTGTTTTGATGCTAAACAACTATTTGCATATTTACAAGCTCCATTAGGACTAGTTATCCGAGGAATGGATATAGTAACCAAGCAGATAGGGAGGGTCTGCCCTGGAGTGGATAAAGAGAAAAAACAATTCTACTGGTGAGAATCACAGAATTGTATTTTCTCTCATATTCCACTCCAAGCAATCAGGAGATCAGTAACGAATGAGACCTCCAAAACAGTGCCCTTACTTCAGGGTGGGAGCCCAAGTATTAAATCTGATTCCTTTAATGAAGAGTAAGCCATTCCAAAATCAAACATCTAGCTTACTACTGTCTGTAATACCTTCCCACCAATGGTGGCCGCCGAGGCTCTAACATCTTGTAAAATTTGGTAAACGGCCTTGCATACTTGTTCCACCAAAGCCTGGTACTGAAAAGCCCAGGAAGCTCATGTAGAGTGAGCTGATTTCATGTGCAAATGACACATATAATTATATTCTAGCTAATATTATGGAGGGGCCTTGTGGTTTTAGTAGACTGGGATTAATGATGCATCCATTATATCCCCCTATGCCACACAAATTTAAGAGATATACTTCTCATTTATTACCTGTAGACTGTAACCATGATGTTACGTTATTATCTGAAGGGGAAATCATAGCATTAGGTGGTAGTATAGTAGATGTACCAGGATTGTCCATATATACAGCAAGACAGTTAAATAGGTAATTGGTAGCAAAAACAATAAATAGCACCAGTGTAGTCATAGAACGTATATTGCTTGATTTAAAAGGCAATAATACAGAATAGAGCTACTGTTGATTATTTTATGTACAATCATGGCTGTAAAGATTTTGAAGGTATGTGTTGCTTTAATCTTAGCAAGCACTCCGAGGATATTCAAAAGCAGATAGATGATGGTTATATAAAACATATAAAGCAAGATAATCAAGGGTGGTGGAATTGTTTTTTCACATGGTTACCTGATTGCTGACTTTTTCCTGACCCCAGGATTGCTGACTTTTTCCTGACCCCAGCTCTACTTTGTCTGTGCAAAGTACAGCTAAAACCCCACCCCCTGCACTTTTGAGCCCTCTCCTCTCCTCAGTATGTGATGCTATTGAGCCAAGATGGCGGCGCCCTTATCCTAGACTGCTGAACAGAGTTGCCGGCCATTGGGGGAAAGAGTAAAAAGTAAGTGACTAAAAACGTTAGATATATTAATTTTAGATGATGGGGGAATTGTTTTTTAAGAGTTTGGGCTTTTCATTAAATGATGCTGAAGGTCCGCTTTAACATGTATACATTCCTGTGGGGGGTATTCCAAATGTAAAGGGCTGTTTTGGTTGAAGAAAATGCAAGGTGTGCACTTTGTCTGCAGAGCTGAAATTTTCAAGTAAAATTACCATTACCCATTACAGTACCTATGCATGTTTCGTATTGTTGTTTGGGAGACCTTGCTTTTTCAGATGTAACTTGTTTTTTCTAAGTTTTTTAAGGAAAATGTGGCTTTGATTTTTTTTTTTTTAGGGAAACCCTTTGCAACCAAAAAATTAATTGAGGGATTACATTTTAAATATGAAGAGTTGTTTTACTTGATAAACTGCAAGGTGCGCCTAGCAGTTGTATTTTATCTGAAAATCGCTGTTTCAATTTGGGGGAGTCTCCTTGACAGGAAAGGGTGTCTACTAATACATATGTGGTACCATTGTAGCCGGAAGAAATGAGGCTTTTACATACAATATAATTTTATTGAAAAACTATTTTTTTTTTATCTTTATTTAAAACGCTAACAATTGTAAATAATAGTTACATTGGAAATAATACTTTTTTTGCACATATTTCACCCAATAATATTGGGAATACTCTAAAACAAGGCCAATCAAGACATTTCATTTTAAAGCCCAGAATCTGCTGAAAAAAACAATGTATAATTTTCCTGGGAAATCCCTTCAAAAATCACAGTGGAACATGGACGGCGCAAAATATTGAGAGATGGTCTGGCAACAAAGGGTGACAAAATCTCCAGGTAGTCTATCAGGCAAAGGGTTAAAAAAACAAGGGGCGGCTATTTTAAGTGTGCAGGCCCTGTCTCTCTCTAAGTTGGGGTCCATGGTGCCTCTGTTAAATACAGTTTAAAAAAAAAACAAGGGGGGCAGCACTGTTTTAAATCTGCAGGCCCAATCTCTCTCTAAGTTGAGGTCACCAGGGTTTATTTGTTAAATACCAGTTAAAAAAAAAGAAGAGGGCAGCTCTGTTTTAAGTGTGCATGCATGTTCTCTATAAGTGGGGCTCCACGGTGCCTCAGTGTTTAATACAGTTGAAAAAATTAATTGTTTTCACCTGTCAAGGATTTTCACAGTGCCTATTTGGTAAATGCAGTTTTTTAAAAATAACAAGCTATATTTTAGGTACAATCTGTCTGTTTTAGCTGGACTATGCAAGTGTGTCATTTTGGTATGTGCGCTGTGCCAAACATTTTTTCTTTTTAAATACTATGTAAAATGTCTGGCAAAGGAAGGGGTGGGAAAGGCTGGGGTAGAGGAAAATACATCATTGCAATACCTGCTGCCACTAAGTGCCCAGGCCCTGCAAAATTAGCACCAGTCATTTGCCCAGGCCCAGCCATAGTAGTGGCAGCATCCATTTGCCTAGGCCCACCACTGCCAGTAGTAGCAGCAGCAACAATATAATGTGGTAGCAGTAGCAGCAGCAGTAATGTACGTGGTAGTAGTAGCAGCATCAGCAAGCTAAAGTTGTCCAATTCCTCCAGTAGGCATGTTATTTCGGACAATGCATCTATTGTGGACTGGTTAACTTGCTCTCGCTTATCTCAGGAGGAGGAAGACTCTGACGCAATGATTTTGAGCCGAGTTTCAGTGGATTCTTCCTCCACTAAAGCCACAAGTCACAGTAAAAGAAGCCTTTCTCTTTCATCATCTCTCTCTTTACTGCCTCCACCTAGTGGGGTGCCAGAATTTCTCAGCAGCCCGTTGCTTTGGATAGTGATGAGGAGAATTTGGTTGACCACGCCTTGTAGCATGCCTTGGAGTGTGTTGCGGAGGTGATGGAGGTGAAAGCGTTGTCTGAGACACATAGCTGTGGGAGTGGTGATAGACATGGCCATACTGGCAGTTACAAAGGTGATTGTGTTGTGTGGCGGCAAGTAGACCATGATGAAACATCAAAACGGGGAAGTGGTTCAGGGGTCAGGAGAAAGAGTATGATGATGTCGTTTTGGACAGGACCTGGGAACCAGGCAACAAGGAAGAGACATTGTCAGAGCAGGAGGGTACTTCTGGCATTGGCAACGACAAAGAGCCAAGCCAAAGTAGGGCCAGATTATCTCTAAAACAGAACAGGTCTAGGTCTGCTGGTATGGTCTGCTCAAGAGCAGGTGATGGCGAGAGTGATGTTGCTTTTTCAGGCTCCAGAAAAAAAGGCTTCAAGAGGAGGAGCAAAATCGGGTTTTGGTGCTGGACAGTCTAGATCCTGTAGAAAAAAAATTAGCACAGTGCCAGATCCGCAAGCAGATTGTCAGCCAAAGCCAGGGCACAAGTTTAGAACTAGGAACTATGGCTCTACATAGGCACCTAGAGAGGCATCACAAAGGTGTGTGGAGCAATTGAAATGTCCTTCTTCAATTTCCAGGAAGCCAATCTTGTTAAAAGTAGGATCATTATTTGAGTGCTTGTAAGCTACTGCCAGTGCCAGGCCTACACAAGGCCTACAGCGGTCTCCCTTTGGCCTAGTCTTTAAAATCTGGGCCTCTGCTAATGCTACCACAACCAGCACCCCTGCTGCCATCTACTAACACCAGCCCTGTATTGTACTATCAACAGCCCTACCCAATCACTAGACCTTAAGTACTGCTAATGCCAGTACTACCACCAACAGCAACTCTGCTGCCACCATCTGTTACTACTAGGCCTACACAACCACAGTTTAACCCTGTGATGCCCAAAATGGGCACATTTTTCAAAGCTTGTAAAAAGCCATTGTTTCGTCTTCTTTAACTAAATATCCAGATGGTAATCCTGCTGCTATCCCCCTTTACAAATGGGCCAATTTTTTGACGGCTTACCCGTTACCCGCAGGACTACTGAACCACCACAGGTTTCCTCTGCCACAATCTAGTCTTTCTTCAACAGTAGCAGCCTCTTCTAATGCAGCTACTACTTCAACCCACAGTGCCTCCCTTACAAGCCTGCCACCCCCTGCTACTGCCAGGCCAGCTAGAACTACAGTTTAACCCTGTGATGCCCAAAAAAGGAAAATTTTTTAGTACTTGTAAAAAGTCAATGCTTCTTCTTCTGCTAAAATCGAAGGGTGCCAATCACGCTGCTACCCACCATTACAAATGGGATCATTTTTTGAGGGCTTTCTCCCTACTACCAGGCCTACACACCCACAGATCAATCCCCTGTGATGGCAAAAAAGGGTAAATTTTTCAATGCTTGTAAAAGTCATTACTTCTTTTCACTTTCCAGTAATGCCAACCCTGTTGCTTCTCCTCATTTCCTAAACTATCAAAGACAGTCACGGACTATTGAAATGCTAATCAGGTCATGGGTGATTTGTTTTCTAATAAGCTGCGGCCCATTAAAATGCTAATTAGGTCACTATTACTATTATACATGTTTTTATACAGTCTTGGGTGACTTCAGAGTGTTGTAAAGGACTTTAGGGCCAATAGGCATTGTGTTCCATGCATTTTAGTTTGCCTAGAATTCGCTTTGTTATCACTAGCCATACCATAACATGTAGGGTACTGTCTGTGACCTTGGTCTTCAGTAGCTTCATGCTTCTGCAAGGGAGCATACCTTTTACTGCGTGGGAGATCCCAGGAGTCAAGGGACTGGGCAGGCAGGCAGTTGTTGCTGGATCCAGATGATAGATGGCCTACAGGAGAAGAGGCATGCTCAGATGTAACCGATGTAAAGGAGTGGAGAAGGTAGAGTAGTCAAAGTCCAAAACCAAAGGTACAGGTTGACAACAAAAGAAAGTTATCCAGAAAGTGTATCCAAGGGGTCTAGTCTGACAGCTGGCGGGGGGTCAAAGAGGCAGGTAGCAAACAGGTGAAGTCAAAGAAGCATGCAAGGGTCAGTAATGAGTAACTCAAAGAGGAAGGTATTCCAAGGTTACTGTAGAACAAAAATAAGGGTACAACAAGATTGATCAGGTAAATCTTCAAGGGTCCAGGAGGCTCCTAATAAAGAGCCTGGACCATGCTCAGCAGACATGCACAGTGATGAGCAGGAAGTTTATTAACCCTTTAGGTGCTTCAGATTGCGGGAAGCTCCGTTTGAACATGAAGTAAATAAATGACCATGGCCTTGATTTAGTTCCGTTTCCTTAGGATATCCAATGAAAATTTAGGGCAATTTCATACATTAATTCAGAATAAGGTTTGAGCTAAAATAAAGTGTGATTCAAAGAAGAACGAACGTACAGGAGTTGAGAATTGCTAAAAAGAGCAAATATACTAGGTATTAAAACCTAAAATATAACGCTGTGGCAGTATAAGGAAGCAGCAAGTGGAAAACCTACTTAAAGTGATTGAACTATAAAAAAAAAAAAAACAGTACTCATCTTTTGTTCTGTGCAGCTGATCGGTCCTAATTTGGTATTCAGCAACTCACCCGAACTCTGGATCACATCCCGCACCTCCTTGGGCTCATCCCCCACCATCAGTCACATGGATGCAGCCACATCCTCTACATTCACTACAAATGGAGGGGGGGGGGTCCCTGGCATACCCTCTCAATTTCGATGAATGGAGAAGGTGTGGTTCTACTCCTATGACTGATGGCGGGTCGTGAGCCCAAATGCCATCAATCCAGACCCCATGTTCAGGCCCAGGTTGGCACTGGATGCACAAGCTGTAGCATGGCCTGGGATTTAGCAATCATATAAGTTGCTGATATACCGGACTCAGCTGCGTGGGACAAAATGTGAGCACCCTTTTGTTTTTTTATTATGGGTAAATCACTTTGGACCAAAACCCTCATTTTAAACTAGCATCTCCTGAATTTCTCCCCCCAGAGCACCTTTTGGCAATTACGGCTGCTCCTGATTCCTCCACTCTACTCCTGGCTAATGCGATAAAGCCCCGCCTCCTCAATTTATTTCCACTGTTGTAAGTGTCAATGATGTCATCAAAATCAGACCAGTACAATTCACTAGGTGAAAATATCCATTTCTAGCTCTACACCCTAGGAAGGGAGTATTGGCAGGGGCATTGGCCACATTCATTTCACAAGTTCAGTGGGTTTTGCTCTTCATTAATATTTACTTTTTAAAAGCAAAAAAAATGCATGGTAACATTACTGTAGTGAAGGTTTCTTGCTCTGATTTCTTCCCTCTGCTGAATCACCTTTCATTTTAAAATATTTGACTTCATGCCTTATTTTGAAATAAAGCAGGAAACTGTCCCTATATTTATAATATTGGAATTCAACAGCCAAACAAAAAAACTAAAGGGTACTTACCTTTTGCCCCCCACAGCTGATCCTAGTCCAGTGATCAGCAATTCACCTGAAGAACTGGATCCAAGCCTGCGGCAGGCCCCTGCCATGCCATCCAGGGCCAGAACATGGAGTCAGGATTAATGTCGGGTAGGAATAGTGATCTGCCATCTGTCACAGGAGACAACTAAAGATAGAAATAATGATTTCTTTCTGCGACAAGCACAAACTGGAAAAATGAGGCAGTAGTGAAGACACTGGGCCACGGAACAGTTGCTACTTCAGTAATACAAGGGAAAATTAGAGAATCTGGACAACATTTAGCAGACTACAGGGTCGATTCAACACTGTGATTAAAGTCATTTGCTCACGGAGTGAAAACTATTTTCTCCTTAATCCTGATTCTCCAACATTTTTGTGTGTGCATTTTTTTAGTAAATTTGCGAATTTGCGCAAAGCTCGCAAATGCAACTGTACTCAAAAAAGTTTAATTGGGTTTGATTCAAGGAACGTGCCCCCCTAAGCCTACCAACATGGCAAACCAAGCATAGGCGTTGGTAATTCCAGGGCTCAAGGGCCAATCTGCCAACCTCCGGCCATGGTCATTACGAGCCCTTATGCCCTATAGCGAAGGTCCAATGCCCAGCACCACGCACATGCTATGAGCTGCTGGGTTTATACACAGCACCATGCCAATTTGTGGTACAAAAATGTTGGAGAATCAGGATTAAGGAGAAAATTGGTTTTACTCCGTGAGCAAATGACTTTAATCACAGTGTTGAATCGACCCTGTAGTCTGCTAAATGTTGCCCAGATTCTCTAATTTTCCCTTGTATTACTGAAGTAGCAACTGGTGCCAGTAATAGTAATTGAACTGGTTATAGGGGTCAATTGGACCCCTTAACAGTAGGGGTGGGCGAACCTCCCAAAGTTCGAATCAATTGAAATAAATGGGGACCCAAACTTTAAGGGGTGTCTGTGGCAGGGGGTTGCAGAGAGTGCGGTAGAAGGGTGCTGCTTTAACTCACATCCGTCCCATCTGACCAGAGGTAGCAGTGGCAGCAGCAGTGGCAGCACTTCTAGTGTTGTAGCCCCGGCTGGGGCAGCCGCTGACAGGAAGAGGATCGGGCAGAGATGAGTTAAAGCAGCTTCCAATTGCTGCAACCTTAGGTGAAGCTGTTTGATGGACTACTCGGCTTTTCCATGTTCAGGCTGGACTCCAAACTCAAACACGGACCGTGTTTGCCCATCTCCACTTACCAGTTCAAGTAAAGGTAAAGAAAAAAAACATTTTTTTTTCAAATGTTCATTTCTCAATATTTTACAACTCGCATACAGTGATTCAGTAAACTGTCAATGCGAGTTGTAAAATGGTGCATGAAGAGAGAATTTACTGCTTTGAAGCATAGTTTGCACACAATTCTGTCGCATATGTCCCTGAATAATAGGGCAATGAATACATTTCCACATGAGCTATGGATTGTGCATGGTCACTGGGCATTTGCAGACACTGTTGAATCGACCCTTATGTTAATATCAGCGGCAATATTACTGGATTTACTAATCTGATTTCAGATTATATATGGATATATTTAGATACATGTTTATTTAATTTTTGATAATAAAATATACAGTATATCTGCCTGCACTTAGTGATGTTTGCAGCCACTGATAAATTAAAAATACAGAATAGCAGAAGCCTTGCAGGACTTGCATTGAAAAAAAAAATAGAATTCCAGGTATTTGGAATGTTATAGACACTTACAGTAAAGTAATAACAATGAAAAACAAATTGCGCCTTGCAAGTAACTAAACCATGACAAATGCACACAGATTACAGGAAACTTCTAATAATTGATGACAGAGCAATGAGATTATTAAATGTGAAAAAAGGTCAAATAACGCTACTTGATGCCAATCAGTGACCAAAGCAAGTAGGAGTCGCCACCTTTTTCAGTGTATAAAAAGGATATTGTGACAATATTCATTCTATGTATTTGGTTAGGTATTTCTCTAAGAAGCACTGCAGCCAAAACTGTTCACCATGAAGATCACACTGACTTTCCTGCTCCTGGGCTGCTCGCTTGGTAAGATAAATAATACTTGACTTTTATTTAAAACATATGCTTTAATATGTTACATGTTGGATATAATAAAGTTCTTTCCTAAACTGAGTAGGACAAGATAGGGTTATTCCTAAGCATGTCAGTTTCTTGGGGCAATTGAGAAGGGCGACCACAGGCCTTTGTGAATATGGGGAGACATTTATTCCAGCCATCCTGTTTCCCACAGATGGGTTAGGACTGCTGTTAGTGGTGCTGGTCATATACCAGGCCATTTATCCCCCCCATTTAGGTCATGGGGATGGAGCACTGCCTGCTGCTGTGGAATGGGTATGGCACATGCTAGTAGAGAAGTACCCAAGGATGTGCACGTTAAGTCAGGGAGTGCAGTGACTGGCTCAATTTGTGAAAAGTCCAACCTTTCTGAAGCCATCTAGCTAACCCATCTTCTCCCTCTTTCTATTCTCGATTCGAGCAAAATAAAAAAGGCTCACCTGATCCTTTTTGTTCCTGGTGGAGCTTTGAGCTGAGACCGTGAGTGACAAGTCAGACAGCCATTTAAATGCCCAAATCAGGACTGGCAATTTCAATCTTCCAGATGTATCTGCATATACATAAACTTATATTTGGTAAATGCATACAGCCATCGGCTGGCCTCTAAAAGACTTACAATATAACACTAGATACCATCTTGCTTTACAAAAACCGAAAAGCTAGTCATTTTACAACTCACATCTCTGAAAATAACTAGCCATGGTAACAGGACTAGGGTTGCCACCTGGCCAGTTTTTTGTTTTTTTAGCGGCCACTGGCCTGGCGGGGCCAGTATTTGTTATTTTAATGGTAATTTAAATTCTGAGTATACTTCAACATCCTCAGTTACCAGTAAAAAAGCAAATACCATTACTGCCAGTGGCCAGTAAAGAAATAGAAATACAAAACCTATCAGATGCCAAGCTGGTTCTGACAATGGCTGGACAGAATTTGAGCCACTTTAATCCCCTTACTATCTTAGTGGAATAGAAAAATTGGGGGGCAGCTGCAGGCACACAACACAGAGTGTGGGGTCCTGGAACACATGGGGTGGGGGTGCAGTAAGGGTCAGCAGTCTGCTCAACCAAACCTAAAAGCTTCTTATATCAAAAGGGGGTTAATGTCTAAGTGTCACAGGGACAAGGTGAAATATATATATCCCACATATTGCGTACGCCACCCCAAAGGTTCCAATTACACAAATAAATGTGAAATAAAGTTCATATCTTCAAGGACTAAACAAGCTAGCTCATGAGGAGGGGGTTAGGAAAAATAAAAATGTTCTGGAGATTACATTTAACCTCACAAAAAAAAGACACCCGTCTCCTCACACACAGACACTTACTCATGAGATTATGTACCTCATGATATATATATGCAGTGACAGTTGATATATAATGTAGATAATGGTAGTCGGGAAGGTATACTGAAGCCCTAGCAACCAATCTGATTAAAGTCTTATGACATCTCAATTTGGCTATTAGGTATTAAAAGTTAAACGTTTTTTAGTTTAATTCTAATGTGTATTTACATTACAATGTACATAAACAGTGTAAACCTGTCAGGGTATATAGGGCTTCTGGCGATTTCCCTGTTAACAAAAAAACAAGGGTATAGATTGGCCTCCTGGGTACCCATTTAGACAAATCTAATTAACACACTGACACTTTATACCCAGGCAGCAACAAGTACATTTGCAAGTAATAATAACTACAGTTGTAAAGCCTGTAAAGCTTGCTTCTCAGCACACTATATATGTTGTTCTGTGTTTGCCTTTGCAGCCCTCACAAATGCTTTAATTTTTGGAGGAGGTGGAGGAGGAGGAAAAGCAGGAGGGAAAAAAATGCAAGTAAGTGATATTATTTATTCACTAAAATATTTTTTTTCCAAAACCTGAAAATGTGTCAGAAAATTATATCCTAAAATTTTCTGTATTTTACAGGCACAAGAAGCCTTTTCTCTTGGACGTGTTTATGCTTTGGTCATGAAACGATACACAGACTATAAGGTAAAGCATTATGGGCAAAATATGGTGTATGCTACATTTTTTTAAGTAAAAAGTGCCATTTCCTTTTTTTGTATATGGGGTCCTTAGGCACCGGGTTGGAATAGAACACTTCTATTTTTTTCACTTAAAGTGAACTTTTTACAAGTAGGCTGAATCAACCCCTCTTGAATGTGATATTTCAGGTTGCTGGTTAGATTTAGAAGTCCAGGATAGAGCTACTAGGAGCCAGCACCGGGAAGTCCCGCAATTGGCTGCTGGGCGTTCACGTGGGCCATGGTCGCATCCTCGGCACCAGCTATCGGAACGACCTGCCACCAGCCAATCACGGGTCTCCATAGCCGGTGCTGGCTCATAGTGAAGGTGAGGAGGGGGCATTCTGGATGATTTTGACTATCCTTGATTTTGTTCTTTGACTCAGATTGGGATGCCGCACTGTGTGAAACCCCCCAGATTGCCCATACAAACTCACCTTTTTCCAGTCATATAAGGCATGTATGGGCTCTCATCCAATAAAGGCTATCAGGGGCAAAAGCAAGGGCGATACACACACAGCCCAAAGATGCTGGGGATGGGACCCTTTGTTTACACTGGCAAGGAAGCCAGGAAAGAGGTGAGTGTTGCGGCACCCCGAGGGGGGGGGGGGGGTAAACAATGGGGCTTCCCATCTTGGGCCCTGGAGTTGTGTTCCACTTTAAACAAATTTGTTTGTTTCCCCCATAGCCTGCTGTTATTTGTACACTTCTAAAAAAATCTTGCTCAAAAGAAATATACACAATTACGTAAAAATAGCAGAGCTTAATAGTCCACAGAACAGCAGTCCATATTGAAGTTAACACATTTGTCCAGAGCACATCCAAACCATAGAGGAATGTTTTAGGGTGCCAAGGAGATCCCACCACCTGCACTCATGTATGCATATGTATGTTACCAACTATTTTAGGCTCCTTTTCAGAAAGCCAAACTAAGATCAGTATGTAAAATTTGCTTATCTCCACTTCTCTGGTGTTAAAAATCACACACAGCTTATCTTATACAAATCCTGCCAATGGTGTCGATTCAGAGCCTGGAGAGAAAACTTACTTCTTCTTTAGGAGAGAAAACTGCAATTAACTTTAATTGTCTACCAGGTGCACATTTTTACCTGGCTCTGAATCAGCCCCAAGTTAGGCAATGCAAGTGAATGACAATTTTCTCTCCTAAAAAAGAAGTGAGTTTTCTTATTGGGCTCTAAATCAACCCCACTGTGTCCACCCTGCAAGAGACTAGGCTCCAAACCTTTAAACTAGGCATTTTATTATTGAAATAAATGAGGCTTCTACCAATAGTTCAGTAGATCATTTGCATATATTTGACAAAGGCAGCTATAGCCACGGTGGTGTCCTGACCAGTATTTAGCGCTGCTCCATTATGCGCTATGCCCCCTCCAACCTCAAAATGATTCTTGTACCCAGGCCCCACTTCTAACTCGCTGACCCCACCTCCTGATAGAGCTCCTGACGTCAATGCATTTTATCCAGACATATCAATAGAAACATCCTATCCCTCATCTATAAAATAACTGTCCATAGCAGGTGCAAGGTTTTTCAACTATATTGCTCCTGTAAAATCTCATACAGTCTCTCAAAATTCAGCTTTTTCCAGAAGTACTCACAAGTCCCCTTAAACTTGAGAAAGGCCTGTACTAACTTATGTAAATTTAGCCTTCCAGGCATTTGGTTAAGGAATCGTGATACATAATTGAATACTTATAATAGGATCACCTCATATCATGAGAAATTAGATTCTTCAACCAAATGGAAGGTAAGATAAAAGAGTAAAGAGGGTTTCATTTTGACACTCATATTCTCATTTTACATGTTAAATTCCTGGTGAAGAAGAAAGAACTTTAAAAGTGGAGGTTGTTCTGTAGATTCAACACTCCTCTCAGGCACATCAGGTGTTGTTGCCTCTAAACCAATTTCAATATTGAGATAAGATAAGATTGACGGCAATCTTCCATATGTGTAACAATACATCACAACAAGGAGCTCAAAGAGAGGGGTGTTGTCTTGGGTTTCAAATTCACACTGGTGAGAATACCTATAAAAGCTGGTGACCTAAGACAGCTATAAGCAAGCATGCATAAACACACTGAAACACAATATGTTGTAATAATGTATATTTAACATTTCTATTCTTTAAAAGTAATTATATAATATTAATAATATAATACAATAATTCTTAATCCTTTTATTCATTGAAATTTTTAAAGCATAAACATTTTTTTTCAGAACTGCCACAAATGTAATGATGTGGAAAGATTGTGCATGGAGAAAACCATTATTGGAGATTTATTCTTCATGTTGGTACTGTAATTCTTTGAATGTTTTTTTTTTTTTTTTATTGTTAACATATTATCATTCTAACTTAAATACCTATATTGTGCAAAAGATAATAGTATACATTGAATAACATACAAATGTAAAAAATAAAATGTAAGTGTATAAAGGAATATTATTATGATGCATTTTTATTATTTCTAAATTTTAGAGAATGATGGCCGCTGACATGAAGTGCGCACCAAAAGACCTTATAGCCAGTGTGGTAAGATGTTTTTAACACAAGATTCCATATTATCTAAAATATATATATTCATATTACTTTTACAAATATTATTTACAACTAATAATCAGGGCAGTTTCTAGCCAAATAGTAGCCTGCGTCAGATGGAAAATAAATTAGCTCCCTCCTCACCCATCCTATGGTTCTCCTGCTGTCCCATACAGGTATGTGCCGTGCATGTCACTTCTACCTGACACATCTGCAGAAAACAGGAGGGGTGGGATCATTGCCCTGCTCACCCTCCCCTAGTATGCCAAAGGCGCACTGTATCAAATTACGTGCTACGTTCTGATGCACTTGTGTTGCATTTTTGAGACAAATACATTTTTGGCATAAAAGGGTCATGATAAAGTATATGACAGCGCAACCACAATGCAAGTACGTTGAGCTTTACCTGCTTGCACTTGATTTGACAAAGGCTTCTATTGGCCTGCTCTAGAGTTGAGCTGCATTAAACAATCCTTGAAATGATTTCCCAATGCATTGCACAACGTGCATTGAACCCTCCGTTAATTATGCAGAAAAGGTGCACCAGCCGCCTTGCAGTGTGAATTGCAGGCTGAAGTTTGGTGAGATTTTTCATTTTAGCTATAAAAAAGAGCTATAAAATGTTTTTGTTCCAATTTTCCCCAAAATATCACATGTATTTGCGATTCGGCATATTTAAAGATGAGGGACATCATCTTTCCAAAGAGGTAAGGGTATGTATTTTAAAGTTTGCCAATAACAGCACCCTATGGGCTATGCAGAACAATTTGGCCACAGGGTCCTGTTGTTTTCAAATTCCTAAAAAAATACCCATACTTCATTGGAAAAATCACGTATCTTACCTGTGAAAATGCTCCATCTTAGGTACAGGTGATTTTTTGGGGAAAAACTGGAACAAACTTTTTTTATTGCACATTCTTGTGTGTTAAAATGAAAACGCTCACTGAGATGCAGGGTGCACACCACAAGTTACACTGCTGGTGGTTCATGCTTTACCACATAATTAGCCAGGTCCCCGCAGTGCATATTTTTGAACTGGTCGATTAGAAATAATGTGCAGCTTTTTCCCTTGTGTTGTTATACTGGTATGTGTGACTTTTTCATGTGCTGTCTGTACACATTACATTGTTTTATAAATAGACTGTATAAGCTTATTATGAGGGTTGATTCATGGTCATGTTTTAAAGTATTTGCACATACTTTTCATGCACAAAAAAACGGTTTTCCCAAGTTTTTTCCCTCCTGATTCATGAAACACAAAGTAAATTGTGTACCAATTTACTCTTGCGCATACATTTGCGTATACAGTAAGATTTCATTTTTATGCTCAAGAGTAAATTTTGCGTACGATTTAGGGCTTTTTTTGAGGGGTGAAAAGTGTGCACAAAAAGCAGGAAGAAAATGACAACTTCACTAAATTACCTGCTTATTTCATTCATTCATTAAACACATACCGACGTGTGAAATGAAAGTGTCATCTGTAAGTTATTTTCAGAATCTTTAACTATTTTTTACTATTTATTTTAATTTGGAAAAAAAGTTGGAAAAGTTGACAAATATAATATGGTTCTACGCTAAAAATATAGAAAACATCTGGGACCAAACATTGGGAAACACAACCCTTTAGTTCAACAGGAATCAAGATATCACCAAGTAAAACGATACACATAAAAACAAGGAAATCACAGCCACCACAGGGAATACATTACAGAATGGAAAATGTCATATTTGCCTCAAACACAGTAGCTAGAAAGACTGCTAAACAGTAAAGACGGGAGAGCAACATTGGGCCATGGAGACTATTGGGGACCAGTGAATGGATTACCCAGCACAATACACATGGAGTTTGGCCATTTCCACATAAAAAGAGCTGAATTTAATGTGCAATGTGCATGTTTGCGCAAGAATCAGAAACTTGCATTCATGCGGAAGTTACTCCATGCAGATTTACTTGTGCATGGATTTGGGCGCACAGTCATGAATTGAGCCTATAGAATTTACATATTTCAAGTATGCAGCATGCCCTGCTCCAGTAATGAATCATTACGTCTGGGATATAGTCCACAAAAGGGCGCTTTACTGCAGAGATGGCAAAAAAGAGGCCCCTCCCGGTCCTTATATACCCGGGACCTCCGACTAAATTCCCCAGTTCATTCTCTGCAGTGGGCTGCGAAGGTCAATATGATGGCATTTCTCCTCGCAGGTAAGCCGGGCTGCACAGCCCCTGGCCCTGTGTCCTATTCCCACCCGTTCCGCTCTTTACCTGCCTCCCAGCCTTGGCTGCGTGGTCGGGTGACGGTAGGCAGCACCTATTAGAGGTGCTTTTAATGGAGTATGGCTCCACCGCAAATCCCCCACCAAAGGGTAGGCGGCACAGGTTGGTGAGCCTGATATGGAATGCCCCGTCTGCTTTAGCCCTCATCACATGCCCCGAATGTGAATATGGGCTCCTATCCCCCCTTTTCCTGTTGCCCGGTTGGTCGGGGTGGGGGTGTCAGTGTCCGTGTGTGGTATGAGTGATTCATCTGTTTTTGACTGTGACACTGTGCTTTGGAGCGCTGGCACTTTGGCTCAGCGCTCCTTCCTTCTCTCCCCTCCTCTGCCTTTCATTCACATGTCAGTTCGTTTGAACGGCCTGCGCGCGTGCTCGACTACGGCGGCGGGCCGGAGAGGTCACTGGGCGGTGATTTGCTGTCGGGCCGCCGGTTCCTGGCCTGTCACCGCGTTACTGAAGGGGGCGGGGCCTAGCGCCTGCGCGTTCCGATGGTGGCCCACCCCCTCCTGAGCTGATCGGCGCCATCTTGCCCTGGCATTGTTCTAGATCGCAAGCTCTGCGACGTCCGTGAGTGCCCTCTGCGGGCTTGTGCTTTCTTTTACTGTTGTTGTATTTAATTGTATTTACGGTTATACATGCTGACTGTGTGTTTTTATGTTGTGTTTTTCAGACGGGACGACCTAATTAGAGGTTTCTCCCGGTCCTGTGCCCTATGTTATACATAGTTAAATTGGGGGCTTAATTTTTAAATCCTCCCACTAGCGGACATTAAGGGGCATCCCGGGTAGCTGCACAGCGTAATTCCTATTAGTCACTCTGACATAAAATATCACCATATGGAGGCTTCTCAGGATGTTGTGGTCGGGGTCCCATCGGGGCAAGCCCCGTGTGTGTGTTGTGTGCGGGGCATCCCATGTGGGTGATGATGTGCGAGTATGTGCACCCTGCGCCCAGCAGGTGCTTGCGCGGCAATCTGGGCTGCGTGCGTCTGGGTCGGCACCCACTGTGTCGCCCCCCACGCCCCCTCGCTTGATTATGACTCCCAGTGATATCAACACTAGCCTCAACCGGATGTTGCCACCAGGCTGGCCAACATTGAAAGACTGATTGCTAGCTCTGCGGCCTGTAAGGCTCCAGCTAAAAGACGGCATGTGGCGCCTGCTGCGCCGGCCTTTACTATGAAACAAGATGATTTCCTTGATTTGTCTGACTATACCCCTCTCGAGGAAGGGGAATTATTCTCAGATTCTGATTTTTCCGATGATCAGCATTGCCTTGGCGCTGATGCCGGCTCAGAGCATTGGGATACTGATGACACCCATAGACTTTTGACTCAAATTTTTGAGGTACTTTCCATTTCCCCTCCTGCAGTGGCACCTAAGCAGCAGGGGGAATTGTTTGGGACCGCAAAACCACTTTGGAATTCCCAGAACAGTCGCATTTTAATAATCTCGTTCTCAAGGAATGGGAGCGGCCTAGCCGGCTCCCCGGTATCCCTAAGGGGTGGGATAGGAATCCCTTTCCCTCGGAGGTGGTTAAGTGTTGGTCAACTCCCCCAGAAGTGGATGCCCCGATTTTAGGGTTGTCCAACACTTCTGTGGTGCATTCCCCTGATTCCACTACCTTGAAGGATAGTGAGGACCGGCGTATTGACCAACTGGCTTCCCACGCCTTTGCCTGTGTGGGTGCGGCTTTGCGCCCGGTTTGTGCTTCCACTATTGCGGCCGTGGCTATTAGGACCTTGATCAGGGGCCTTCTGGACGGCTCCCATGAGGATCCTTCTAGTGCTGAATTTAGAGCCTTGTCACAATGTGAGATGTTCATCACCTATGTTCTCGCTGCCTTAGATGACACCATTCAGATGTGTAGCAGGAACTCGGCCTTGGTTGTCTCTATCCGCCGTTCGGTCTGGTTGCGCCAGTGGGCAGCTGACAATGCCGCTAAGAAGGCGCTCAAGGGGCTCCCCTTTAAGGGGTTGTGCCTGTTTGGTGATCGTTTGGACCTTTTTGCTAAGGGAGGTAAGTTACCCCAACGCAAAAAGCAGCCGCGACCCTTTCGGGGCTCCGGGTACTTCACTCCCTTCTTTCGTGGGACTAGGTCAAGCAGGGGGGTATCCTTTGCGGGACAAATGGGAGATTTCTGGGGCAAGGACAGAGGCCATGCCTGGTCCGGATCCTCCTGGAGAGCCAAACCCCTATCTGCTGCCAAGCCCGCTCAGCAATGAGGGGGCACCCTCACCCTTCCGGGTGGGGGGACGGCTGCGGCTCTTCGCTCAGGTCTGGGCTCAACAAGTCTCGGACAATTGGATTCTGGAGGTTGTCTCCTCTGGATACAAGCTGGAGTTCGCGGACTGGCCTCCTCCCAGATTCCTCAGGTCCCGAGTTCCTACGGACCCTCGGGCAGCTCGGGGTTTGTGTCTAGCGGTACAAAATCTTTTGGCCATGGGGGTCATTTGTCAGGTCCCTCCGGGAGAGAGAGATAAGTGTTACTATTCCAATCTCTTTACAGTTCCCAAAAAGGATGGCTCCATCAGACCCATCCTGGACCTAAAACTTCTCAACAAGTTCATCAGGACCAGACGTTTTTGCATGGAAACTCTGCGCTCCGCTATCAGCTCCCTGCGCCCGGGGGACTTTATGACCTCAATAGACAACAAGGATGCTTACCTTCATGTGCCGGTCTTCCCAGGGCATCAGCGGTTCCTCAGGTTCGCAGTAGAGGAACAACACTACCAATTTGTGGCACTTCCCTTCGGTCTCACCTCGGCCCCCAGAGTGTTCACCAAGGTGTTGGCGGGTGTGATGGCCCATCTCAGAGCCCGGGGTATTCGCATTCTTCCTTATCTGGACGACCTTCTCATTACGTCCCAATCACTCCAGCAGGCAGAATGTGACACCCGGACGGTGGTGGCGACACTGGAAATGTTCGGATGGGTAATCAATTATCCCAAATCCTCACTCTCCCCGTTGCGGGTGACCCCCTTCCTGGATATGACCCTGGATACCATTCAGGCCAGGATTTTCCTCCCTCAGCAGAAGGTGGACTCTCTTCAAGCTCTGATTCATTTCTTGCTGTCCAGCCCTCATCCATCCATCCAGCAGGGGATGCAATTGGTGGGACAGATGGTGGCCTGCTTCCAGGCAGTTCCATATGCTCAATTTCACATGAGACCCCTTCAGCTCCATCTTCTGTCAGTTTGGGACAAGAGGCCCAGGTCTCTGCATCAGGCCTTTGTTCTATCTCCTCTGGTCCGGCGGTCCCTCTTGTGGTGGCTGGACTAGATCAATCTTCTGGGGGGCAGATAATTTCTGACACCATGTTGGGAGATGGTCACTACGGATTCCAGTCTGTCAGGTTGGGGGGGCTACTGGAGAGCTCTCCAATTCCAGGGGATGTGGGGCCCTCAGGAGGCCCACGCCCCCATCAATGTTCTGTAGCTGAGGGCGGTTCGGTTGGTGCTGGCGCAGCTGAAGTCTCACTTCCAGGGCCTGCCGGTTCAGGTTCGCTCCGACAACCGGACTGCGGTCACTTACATCAATCATCAGGGAGGGACTTGGGGCAAGAGTGCCCTCTGGGAGGTGTCGTTGATCCTGTCTTGGGCCGAGGACAATGTCCCGTGCATCTCTGCGGTTTACATTCCGGGAGCCGAGAATCTGGAAGCGGATTCTCTGAGCAGGGGGGCCTCTCGCCGGGGGGAATGGTCCCTCAACAGTGAGGTCTTCCTATCCCTTTGTCACAGGGGGATGCCGGATGTGGATCTGTTTGCTTCTCGCCACAATCACAAGCTGCCAGCATTTGTCTCACTGTCCCAGGATCCTCTGGCTCTGGCGGTGGATGCCATTTCTCTGTCCTGGCAGGGGTTCAGTCTCCTGTACCTCTTCCCTCCTTTTCTCCTTCTGGGCAAGGTTCTGCACAAGCTGATTCAGGAAAGAGTGCCAGCTGTTCTGGTGGCCCCCAAGTGGCCAAGACAGATGTGGTTCGCAGACGTCCTGCAGCTGGCGGTGGATCAGTACCCTCTGACTCTGGTTCCAGATCTTCTTACTCAAGGACGGCTCTGTTACCCCAATTTACAAATGCTGGCTTTGACGGCCTGGCTGCTGAAACCTCCATCCTGAAGGAGAAAGGTCTGTCTGACTCTGGTCAGGGCTAGGGAGAAATCTTCTTCTACCATCTACTATAGGACCTGGCGTACTTACACTGACTGGTGTGAGGCTAGGGCCTTTCCCTGTCGGGTGTTTTCCATCCCTCGGATACTGGAGTTCCTTCAGCATGGGCTGGTTGTGGGTTTTCAGCTCAGCACTCTGAAGGGGCATGTTTCCGCCTTAGCTGTTTTCTTCCAGAGGTCTTTTGCTCTTCATCCAGGGGGTCACTCATGTGCGCCCTCCCCGCAAACCCATGTTACCGGTTTGGGATTTGAATTTGGTATTGTCTGCCCTTCAGGGTCCTCCTTTTGAGCCTGTGCATGAGGCTGTGCTGTCTATTCTCACTTTGAAAGTTGCCTTCTTGGTGGCTATTTCTGAATTGGCGGCTCTGTCCATTCAGGCCCCCTACTTTGAGAGACACCAGGACAAGGTGGTTTTCCTCTTTAAACCAGACTTCTTGCCTAAGGTTGTCTCTGCCTTTCACCTCAATCAGGACATTGTTCTTCCTTCCTTGGCCTTGCATTCTCTGGATCTTGTCAGGAATTTGAAATACTACCTGGTGGCTACAGCGCCTTTCAGGAAGACGGACGCCTTGTTTGTGGTACCCTCGGGTCCCAAGAAGGGTTTGGCGCCTGTTAAGTCTACTATTAGTAAATGGATTCGTCAGGCCATTTTTAAGGCCTATTCTACTAAAGGGAGGGATCTTCCTTTCCGAGTCACTGCTCATTCCACCCGTGCGGTTGGGGCTTCCTGGGCCTTTCAGCACCAGGCTTCTGTTGAACAAGTTTGTAATGCTGCTACTTGGTCTTCTGTTCATACTTTTTCCAAGTTTTACAAGGTTGATGTTCGGGCCTCAGCGGATGCTGTGTTTGGCCGCAAAGTTCTGCAGGCGGCAGTGGTTTGAACTGCGCATTGTTGCCTTTTGGGATCCCCACCCGTTTGTTGGACACTGCTATTGGATGTCTCAGACGTAATGATTCATTACTGGAGAAGGGCGTGCTGCATACTTGGAATAATACAATTTTGTGAATACTCACCTTGTAGAATTGTTATTATAAGTATACAGCACGCCCTGCTCCATCCCACCCTGAGTACTTATTCTTGGATCCTCTATATGGTGAATGTTTCCTGGTTAATGTTGTTAATCTTGTTATTGGCTTCTCCTGGTTCCCTTACTGCTTTTTTATGCTGGGGAATTTAGTGGGAGGTCCCGGGTATATAAGGACCGGGAGGGGCCTCTTTTTTGCCATCTCTGCAGTAAAGCGCCATGCTGTGGACTATATCCCAGACGTAATGATTCATTACTGGAGCAGGGCATGCTGCATACTTATAATAACAATTCTACAAGGTGAGTATTCACAGAATTGTATTTTTGGACCACTGCATTGTTTATTTTGTTGGCTGTGACTTTACTGGCTTGATTCTGACCTACTTTCTGATGTAACTAGCCAGTACGGTAAGCCCATTGCTTGTTATTAAAAGGACAAGAAATTAATCTAGTACTAAAGATCTATAAAACATGCTGGATAGCAAAATGATTGATATAGAGTGATATATAGTGAAAAGGGTTATGTACATAACCTTTAAGAAAACCATGCTTGTTGTTTTCCTTTACTGTAAGAAAGAAAACCCAGGAATGACATTTAAGTTGTCCCCTGTCCCCCCGAGCCAGCGGGGACAAACAGTAGCAATAACCACTCTGACTTCTTCTTAAAGTGGACCAACACCCACGGGTGATCGGCCCGGGAATCTATAAGATTCCCGGGCCGATCACCCCCCACCCCGCGGGACATCCGAGATCGGGATGTCCCGCGGGGTGAAACCCCCCCAAACACCCCAAACTCCTTACCTTATCTTCGGCGGCGGCCGGCCGCCGCCGCCTCCCTCGCGCTCCTGTAGGCGTGCGCGGGCCCGCGCCGGCCGTCTGCGAATGGCCGGCGAGGGCGCGCGCGCGCCGAAAGTGACGCGAGGGAGGCGGCGGCGGCGGCTGCCGCTTAGACGTTCCTGGACCTGGCTTGTACGTCGGCGCTGGGAGCGGGGAGAGGTGAGTTTTTCGGGGGGTTAGGGGGGGTTTCACACAGCGGGGCACCCCGATCGGGGGTGCCCCACCGAAGTGGACCAAGACCCAGGATAGTCAAAATCCTGGGTGTTGGTCCACTTTAAAGCATTGTTTGAGGTCATTCAGACTAGTCTTCTTTCCAGTAAAAGCAACAATCTTGGCTAGATTTGTATGCAGAGTGTATATGTACCCCTTTTGCCATCTTTCTGTAGAATTCCATAACTAAATCAGTAAATCAGGGATCAGTAAATATGCTTAAATTTTGCACCTAGCCTACAGATGGGGTAGAGGTGAGGGCTTCATTTTAAACCCAACTCAAGTCAAATGTTTTTTGGTTTTAAATGGTGCCGGTGACAACGCTGTATTTCTGGGACAGGTGAGGTGTTTTATTTTTTATTTTTTTATTTGTATTTAACCCATCTTGTCTCAGTGTCATGGGAGAGAGGACGGAACCGGGGGTGGGGGACAGACTGGACCTATACTTTAACTTAATTATCTTTTTTCCCGGGGGCCAAACAGTAACTGAGTTTTCTTCTTCAAAAAAAATCTATGGCGGCAAAAGAAAAATGATTTCATTAAATACGAAATTGCTTACATTACATAATTAGAAAATATACTACATGTGTTTAAATGTATAAACTGTAAGTTTCATAGATATTATGTTATATATAAACATATTTAGTAAACATCTTTTTATTAATATGCAGTAACTGTCAGATTGCTTATTTTCTTTTCAGAGATTTCAGTTTTCTCACGGCGTTATAGTTAATGCAGTAGAGGTAAGAGGCTAAGTTCTTGCCTTGTTTTAAATGCTTTAGTATGCATTATTCTAGTGTAACAAAATATATTACCATGTTTACTGAAAATAAGCAGAGACAACACCAAAAACTTTGGATGTGCTCAAATGGTTAATCGTCTAGAAACCTAAACATGTCCTGAAATAATGGCCTAAAGGTAAGCAGTATTCCCTTTTCAGCAGGTCATTTTACAAAGGAACACTGTATGGGTGAAACAAATTTGTCTTATCCCCTCCCCAGGGCTGCTGTTATATGAGGAAAGGGAAAATAGGAGGAACGCAGGATAATTAAAGGGTGTCTGTACCAATAGAGAAAAAAAAACAGTGGAAAGCCAGGGTAAAGGAGAGATAGCTAGACTGCCCCATAACCCAGCAGCCCCCCTAATAAATTGAAAGTCATTGTAGTGCCAGTGGATCTTTTCACATATTCATGTTCACATATTGAGAATTATAGGATCAACTGCCAACATCAGCCATAAATATGGAGTGAAGCTTTATGGCAGAACAGAGTAGCGCGCCCTTGTCCTGTTAAGTCCAGCAAAGGGTCAATAGGTACTCGAACAGGCAATGACAAAGACTAGCCTTAGGGATAATTTTAGTGCACCAATGAAAGCTGATTGTTAAGAAACAGACGTTTTGACTTTCTTTACCATTCAATGCATGCTTACATAAACATAACAGTCCCAATAGCAGCGGGCATGTTAAGACACTCACAAATACCAACAAAATGATGCTAAATGGCACAGAAAGGGGCACTTTATAAACCGGGCTCTTAATTGCTCAGATGTATTATGAAAGTGATACAAATTTATGTTTTTGCTTTCCAGAAAGATGATGTTACTAGTTTTGCCCATTTTGTGAGAAGCAATAGACAGATGGATAATGTTATACAAACATTCGGCAGTCTACTGGTAAGTCATACGCACCTGACTCTGTAATGTATTTCATGTAATATTGTAGCTATATAAAACCTGTGCCAAAACCAGTGTACAATTAGGATAGTTTCTCAAGCTGCACTCCTGTCGATAGGTAACCACTGCCATAACAAGGATAAGTCTCCCCCTAAGGGTATAGACCTTTGACTTTATTCCTAGTTTGACATTGGAGTTTTCATGTGCTCTGTCATCAGAGAAAATGATAAATCTTTAGTTAGCTGAAATTTTAGCCAGAATAGCCTTAGCTGCTTCTTCTAACTATATCAGAGGCCTTGGTTTTAGGTTTCTTCTTCCCACCAATGATCAAGGTCTTTGTATTTAAATTGACTGTTTTACTATATTGGTGGAGCATATGCTTGGCTTTCGGGCTGCAACCAGTCTATATATATATATATATATATATATATATATATATATATATATATACTATAATTAATATACTCTGACTTTTCATATTCCACATTTGTGCATAAATTAAGAAGGCAGATGTGGATACTTCATTTAAGATAAATATGAAGCTCGGCATCCATAAATTCTGATTTACCCCCCCCCCCCAATCTTTTTAAAATGGCATTGCACATCAACATGCCATCCGTTATAATTTGCTGTCTGAAAGCCCTTTTAAAACAACTATAGTTAAATATATTAAGTCATATATAGTAAATATTGTAGCACACCTACCTGCTCTCATTGGAAGTGATGCATGTCCTGCTCCAGACCTTTTTCCAATTTCACTCGAACTCTAGGTCTATCAGTTTCCATCAGAGATTAAAAAAGTAGTTTTGTTGGGATCGGTTAAACAAAATAGGACTCTAATGAGGCTAAGTGGTGTATTTCACTTGTACAGTATCTTTTTCCAGTCTATGTTACTATTACTTTGCCTAATTGTCCCCCCCCCCCCCCCCCGCCGCCCTGCCATCCTACCTTGGCTCTGAGGCAGGATGGTGGGGTATAAATAAAAAAACTCTTACCTTAGCTAGGCACCCACGCGCTCCTCCTGGTCTCCAGTGGCCGCAGCAATGAAAGCCCCATGCCCTGGCTCTGTCCGTATTCCCACTGCCCATTCACTTGGCTCTGTGTCTGCCACCTAAAATGGCGGCGCCCAGGATCCGGAGTGCACTGATAGTGGTGCAGGTGCCTGTCTAAGGTAAGGTTTTTTTATTTGTAAACCCCCCCGTTGTGCCACAGCACCAGGGTGCCAGGGGGGGGGGGCTTGCAGTTTTCAGTGTAGTTCTGCTTTATTTTGTACAGTCTAGAAGAAAGAAGGGAGAGAAGGGGATATGATTGAGACCTTTAAATATGGTAAATGATGGAATAAGATTCAGGAAGGAAGTGTTTTTAAGAAAAAAACAAGGGGGCACAACCTGAAGCAACTCAGAGGGAAGATCAGGAGAAGCATTACAAAATATTATTTTACAGAAGGAGTAGTAGAAACTTGGAAGAAACTTCCAGCAGTTGAAAAATACAATACAATAAGTGAATTTAACATGCCTGGGATAAGCACACATCTATCCTAAAATAAGGAGTACATACAGTATACACATAAGGGCAGACTAGGTGTACCATATGGTCTTCATGTGCCATCAACCTTCTATGTTTATAGATATAGTTCCCTGTTATTCCCGTCTATACCTAGTTGAGGGATGCTGCTTAGAGTTGTCATCATTTATGAGGCTGCTGATATATTTCTGTTTCTGGTAAGAGTAAAAAAAGAATGAATACTGCTCCAACAACTGGTAATTGGTTTATTTTTTTAACATGTTCTTTAAGCAGGCTCCAGTTCCAAGCGTGAACAATACTGTATATAAGGCAGTTGTTCCCAACTACAGTTTGAGTTAGGAAAAAAAAAAAAAAAAAAAAAAAAAATATATATATATATATATATATATATATATATATATATATATATATATATATATTGTATCTGTCCTATCTTAAGCTTTCCTCAATTTTCCATGTTTTTGTGTGTTTATTTTAGAAAGGACCAATGAAAGATGCAGGAGTGGATTTTGGATCAGTTATTGTTACAGTAAATCAAGCTCTGGTAAGATCTGTTTTAATTTTATCAAGTGAGAAAAACAAGATAAATGAAAGACATAACTATAATTTCCAGTAGCTTGTCTACAATTTTTGACAATAATAGGACTCATCGCCTTTAGACATTGCTTTTTAGGTGATGGAAATGCATGTCCATTACTTGTGTTATTGCACACTTTAGAGATACAGGTGGTTGATGTAGTCCCTGCCCCATATTATCAATTCCAAAAGGGCAGCCTGCATGTACCTGTCTCAAGCAAAGAAGCATCTAAAATCTAACATCTAAAACTGGAAAGTTGGGGTGCAGATCCACTAAAAGCTTACATGATCCAGGTGACATGAACCCTGCAATCTGCTGAAAGTCCAGAGATGTCCAGTAGGGAAAGACTTATTATCAAGTGCACTTTGTTAGCCTTTTGGCAAAAATAAGCAACGTTAGAATATTGTCCCCACTACCAGTTTCTGTGATTCTTCAGTGAGCATACAGTATGTAAATAAAATAAAAATGTCAGTAATGACACTGAGACTAGGGAGACAGGGTAAAAGTTACCAAGACACCCCTAAAGGCTCAGTGTCTATGGTCACATGCTTCCAATTCTCAATGCAAATGTATCCTGCTCTTTAAATGTGATAAAATAACATTATATTATGCAAGAAAAACATTTGTAAGTTATACAATTTATAATTAGTAGTAATTTGAATATAACATTAGTGTGACAATTCTGCTAAGGCTAGACGTGGAGTCTGATTCACTCCTAAAGCCAGGTATCGGCATATGAGCATTTGTATAGCAGCACTTAGAGTGACCGCTAGTAGACGCTGTAAGCAGGTATTGGGCACTGCAACAGAGCGCCTCAGTCGCTGTAGTAACCTAGCCGGCATTGATGAATGCGATGTATGTTGGGCGTTCTAACACCAGTACAGCGCTGCAGCAAGTGAGAGGTAGCGCCAGCTCAGTGCGACGACTCTCATCGCTCCACACCATACTTATCAAAAAAGGACACACACATCGTCAGCGCTATAAATCTGGGGGCTATAGCATAGAGCGCCAGACGCTGTGTGATTAAAGTCTGTTTTTGAACACATATCCACCAGTAACAAAGCAAAAACACTGTGTTTTAACACTGTGACAATTCTTTAGTGCCAGACCTGTAATGACAATTCTGCATAAAAATATAAAAAGTCAAAAAAGTTTCTAAAACTGTTTGTTTGCAGCTAGTAGAGGTGACACAATGATTCGAGCAAAAAAAGCAAAAAAAAAATGTCAAACATGCTGTTTAAACACAAGCAAATGAAAGCCCATTGAAATGTATGGGAGATCGACAGTGAGCGAAAGGTAATACCTGGCGCTCTGGAAGCTAGAGCGCCGGCGCTATACGCTGAGCCGCCTGTAATAATACATTGGACGCTACATGGCGCTGTTAGAGTCGCTCACCAGATTCGCTTTCATAAATGTGGTTTTGCTGCACAGCGCCCGGCGTTCACCAGACGCTGCCTACCGCTACAAGAGTCTGCCTGGCGCTATCCCTTCTTAAATAACCCCCATAGACTTATAGGTCCTTCGCATTCATTAGTGCAGCATGGCCCATATTCTTTTAAAAAGTTGCCACGTTCCTCCACAAATTATTCTTACCAAAAGAATGATATATGAGGGAGAAGCACATCACTGTACTGAAAATAGAAATGACCTCTGAAGTTTCTTTTTCTGCCAAGTGTCATTTGAAGCTCTACTGATACAGTGCATCAAAACCACTCCATTTTGCTTATACTACTGATATGATATATATCTACATCAATTATTTTTTCTTATTTCACAACATGTTTCATTCACTTCATCTGAAGCTAGGCCCTCAAATAATAAAAGGGATTATCCAGGCAAAGACAAGAAAAAAAAGTCTCTACTCAACTTTTGTCCCCCACGCTGCCTTTGTGCTGGTCAGGAGCACCCATATACTGTAGCTCCTCTACCGGCATCTTCATAATTACTAAAGGCGAGGATTCAGCAATTTAGGGCCTGATTTAATAAGTACTTCTGCCGGACAATGCCATTTCAATGCAAATTAGTGCTTTCCAAATTTCTCAACATGTTGCTGAACCACTAATGTTATGTTTCATGCAGTGCAGCAATATGCAGAAATGTAAAAAAAATCTAAATGATATTTTTTTGCTACTCTAATTTGCATCAAGGTGGCACTGTCTGGCCACTGATTGATAAATCAGGCCCAAAGTCTCCCAGCTTCGTCGGCCTTGCATAGTGGCGTCCAAGGGTTTAAATTCCCCACATACCTACACCATTCATTACAATAAAGGGTGCATGGTAAATCCACCATTGCTGGAGCAAGAGAAGTGTTCATTCTCCCTCATCAGCAAGTGTGAAGATGCTGGTGGTGCACTGGGGAACTGAGGGGGACAAAAGGTGAGAATAGACTTTTTTTTAATGTCTTGACAGGGAACAATGTGCCCTGCAGATGAGATCTGTCATCCTCAGGATATCTGTGATCCTCAAATAGTTATTTAACCTGTATGTACTTGTTTATAAGCTTAACACCACCTGAGATTATCTAGTTTTCTACATCCCAGATGGGCAGGCTGATTCATTACTAGCGCCGGCTATCGGCAGATGAGTGTCTGTACAGAGGCGCTAAGAGCGACTGCTAGTATACGCTGTGATTGGCTATCTGGCGCTGTAACAAAGCACCTCAATAGCTGTAGTAACTAGAGATGAGCGAACTTCTTGAAAGTTCGATTCGGGCGATTCGCCGAATTTCCCCAAGAAATTCGGGTTCGCCCGAATCGAACTTCCACGAATCGCTCATCTGAAAAAAAAAATGCCAGCATGGTGGGAGCGGGCAGGCCGGCTACGCTGTCAGCGGGCAGGCGGCGGCCCGCTGACAGGCGTAGCTGGCCTGCCCGCTCCCACCATGCCGGCATTGTTTTAAAAAGCAAACACTTACCTGCATGGTCGGAGCGTGGAGGCCGGTGCCGCTCTCAGGCGCCCTCTGATGACGCGTCCTGTGATGACGCGTCCTCTGATCAGCGTCTGATCAGAGGACGCGTCATCAGAGGACGCATCATCAGAGGGCGCCTGAGAGCGGCACCGGCCTCCACGCTCCGACCATGCAGGTAAGTGTTTGCTTTTTAAAACAATGCCGGCATGGTGAGAGCGGGCAGGCCGGCTGCGCTGTCAGTGGGCTGGCTTCCGGCGCCCGCTGACAGCGTAGCCGGCCTGCCCGCTCCCACCATGCCAGCATTTTTTTTTTTATTTCAGGGAAAATTCGATCGGCACGAACAGAAAAAAATTCGGGTTCGTGCCGAATCGAATTTTCCCTGAAATTTGGAGCGAATTCCGGATTGTCCGAACCGGTTCGCTCATCCCTAGTAGAAACCTGACCGGCATTGATGAATGTGATGTATGTTGGGTGTTCTAACACCAGTGCAGCGTTGCAGGGAGTGAAAGGTAGCGCCAGCTCAGTGCGATCAACTCTTAGCAACTCACACCATATTCAACAAAGAAAAAGACACACAGAGCATAAGCGCTCTAGATCTGGTCGCTATAGCATAGAGCGGCAGACGCTGTGTGATTAAAGTCTGTTTTTGAACACATATCCACCAGTAACAAAGGAAAAACACATGGAATTACATTGTTGTAACACTGTGATGTTAATACTTTAAAGTGGACCAACACCCAGGGGTGATCGGCCCGGAAATCTATAAGAATCCCGGGCCGATCACCTCCCACCCCGCGGGACATCCGAGATCGGGATGTCCCGCGGGGTGAAACCCCCCAAAAACCCCTTACCTGATCCGCCGCCGCTTCCGCCGCCGTGCGCGCTCCCGCCGCCGTGCGCGCTCCCGCCGAGAGTGATGCGCGGGAGGCGGCGGTGGAGGAAGCGGCCTGGACGTTCCTGTCCCCCGCCTGGACGTTGGCGGGGATTGGACGGCGCAGTCACGTGGAAGCGGGAGAGGTAAATTTATTGGGGTTTCTGGGGGGTTTCACACAGCGGGGCACCCCCGATCCGGGTGCCCCGCCGAAGTGGACCAAAACCCAGGATAGTCAAAATCCTGGGTGTTGGTCCACTTTAATGCCAGACCTGTAATGACAATTCTGCATATAAATATAAAAAATCAAAAATGTTTTCAAAAATGACTTTTTCTAGGCCAGGAGAGGTCACACAATCATTTGAGAGAAAAAAAACCCAAAAAAACCTGTTTAAACAGAAGAACAGGAACGTCCATTGAAATGTATGGGAGAGCAACAGGTAGCGACAGGAAGCTAGAGCGCCGGCGCTATATGCTGAGCTGCCTGTAATGATGAATCATACACTACATGGCACTGTTAGAGTAGCTCACCAAAATCGCCTTCATTAATGTGGCATTGTGTACAGCGCCCAACGTTCACCAGATGCTGCCTGCTGCTGCCGAGCCACTACCTGCTGCTATCCCTTGAGGAATAAACCCCAAAATGTTAAATAAGTTTGCTTTCTGATCTCTTCATGCTGGCTGCCAGGGGCTGCAGCTTTCATCAAGCTTTTATTTAGCCTATTTTTTTATTTCTTAATAAATCCTAATGAACTCTATCACTTATGCATGGCCTCCTCGGCATCAGAGGAAGACTCATCCATGCATGCCTATGTCCACTCAGAAGTGAATTCATTTTGGGGACTGAAATCAGTAGAAGGGAGCAAGGGTTTATCAGGGAATGCAAAGAGCTTGTGAATGAAAGATGCAGGCCCTGACAACAGTCCTATTTGATCACTTGCCTAAAATATCCCTTTAAAGTGATTGTCCAGGCTTAAAAAACCACAAAGCTTTACTCGCCTTTTATCTCCCGTAGCTAATCGCTCCCATTCCAGCACTTACCCAATCGCTCGACCATGTCTAAAACATGGCTTCAGTCACAGTGATGTGGTCACACCCTTTCTGGCAAGCCTGCCTGAGGCTTTACAAGCCCCCTCATGAGCAGACATGGTTGTGTTACTGGGACTGAGGGAGGGGGGAGCATTTGATACAGGGACGACTGGATCAAGGGATCACGTGTTTTTCCAAATGCCAGAATAGGAGGATTAGCTATAGAGTATAGCTTTGTTGTTTCTTAAGCCTGGACAATGCTGGTCACATAATAATTTAAAAGTATGGTTTATAAATAATGAAAAGGAATAAAAATCATTTTTCTTTGCAGGGAGGTGGCATTGATGCAGCTCTCAGTCTTGTTAGTGGAATGACTGGAGGTCTTGTCAGTTCTATTGGAGGACTCACTGGTCTAGCTGGAGGACTCAGTGGTCTAACTGGAGGACTCACTGGTCTAGCTGGAGGACTCACTGGTTCAGCTGGAGGACTGATTACAGGAGCCACTGGCGCCATTAAAGGACTAACTAGCGCAGCTACAGGAATTGCTGGTGGACTTGGAGGGATCTCTGGTGCAGCTGGAGGAGTCACTAATGCACTTAGTGGGATCACTGGTGCAGCTGGAGGAGTCACTAATGCACTTAGTGGGATCACTGGTGCAGCTGGAGGACTCGCTAATTCAGCTCAAGGGATGATTAAGGGAGCCACTGACACAGCTACAGGAATTGTTGGTGGACTTGGAGGACTCTCTGGTGCAACTGGAGGAATCACTGGTGGACTTGGAGGACTCTCTGGTGCAACTGGAAGAATCACTGGTGGAATTGGAGGCGTTACTAATCTAGCTGGAAGATTCCCTAGTGGACTTGCAGGAGTTGCTAGTCTACCCGGAGGAATCACTGGTGGACTTGGAGGAGCTACTGGTGCAGCTGGAGGATTCACAGGCACCCTTGGAGGACTGACTGGTGGAACTGGAGGACTGACTGGTGGAACTGGAGGACTGACTGGTGGAGCCAAACTAGTGTTTAGTGCAGCTGGAGGACTTAATGGTCCAACTGGAGGACTTACTGGTACAACTGGAGGAATCGCAGGCACCTATGGAGGACTGGCTGGTGGAACTGGAATCACAGGTACCTTTGGAGGACTTCATAGTGCAGCTGGAGGACTTTATGGTGCAGCCGGAGGACTTCATGGTGCAGCTGGAGGACTTCATGGTGCAGCTGGAGGACTTCATGGTGCAGCTGGAGGACTTCCTGGTGCAGCTGGAGGAATCACTGTAATCTCTGGCATGGCTGGTGGTCATAAAAAAAGCAGTCTTATGGGTTAATCAAGGTATTTCTTTTACTTTTTATGTATGCCTAGAACCCTATAGCATTTTTGTATACATTTTTCAATGTTAAACTTCTTTACCTCACTTGTCTGACATGTCCTAAGGTTTGAAGAGCTTTTGCAGTCTAAAAGATAACCAAGTGCAAAAGAGTAATATTTTAATAAGCTTACAAAACAACCCCTGGGTGAAGAACTAAACTGTATAGAACGTTGCATGGCGGTTTGCACTGCAATTGAAAATGCAGGGACAATGCAGTATTTAATTTGCAGATGTTTAAAATGGACTTTTAAGGGTTTCGACAGGAAATTTACTTTTACTTTAGAATACGATCAGAGATGTGATTTTCACAAGTCAGATCTGTTTTCCACATCCGATTTTAAACACTGCCCACTGATAAAGCCCTTAGTCAAATGTATGGTAACAAATCTCCAACACACTTTAATAGGAAAGTTCACTTTCAATGGAATTTTTGAAAGTGTATATTTTTGTGGGCCAAAATGATGTCCTCATGGTTCTCTTTTTATGTTAGGAACAGTTTTCACTATCTGCAATCTGTTGCCATTAGCAACTTACACTGTAAACCAAGAAGAGAGATGTGAGTTCTGTAAGCACATACAGTGACAGACCGGGGGCCAAAATTCAGCATGTGATATTTCTGCTTCCTGGCCAGCCCACAACATCTTTACTAAGCCTGGAAGGCTGTCTGGTGGTATAGGGGGCATGTGAAGACTAGGGAGACAAGAATTGGATAGGGGAATTAGAAGAAGCAGCCCAGGCGACCCAAAAGCAGTGCAGCCCACCAGGAATTCTCCCAGGTCTCCCTATGGCCAGTCCACCCCTGCACACAGATCACTGCTACTGGGTATGTGTAAGGTTGGGTGAGCTGCCTTATCAGCAGCAGCCATAGCAGCGGTGTTCTGTGTGTACAGAGCTCACTTCTCTCTTCTTGGTGTACAGACTTGGGCCCTTATTCATCAAGCGATAGCGCCAGGTAGTGTCTGACGAGCGCCAGGTAGCGGCAGCTAACGGCGACTACCGACTCAAGTACGCCCGGCGGCGGTCACAATGACGCATTTATCAAGCAAAATGAGGCTAGCGCCGGCGAGAGCGACGGCTAGCGCGGCATTCATCATGAAGCCGCCTGGACCGAACAGCGCCGCTGCAAATTCCCTCACAGCGCCAGGTATGAGCTGTCGCTCCCTGGCGATGTCCAATGCATTTCAATGGAGCAATCTATAATTAATCATAATTAATTGTTTTTTTTTTTTTTTTATATTTTTTTAATGTCAAAAAATCGGAGACCACTTCTGCAATGTTAGGATTTATTTTTAAGTCAAAAAAAAAAAAAAAAAAAAATATGTGCAGAATTGATCTAACAGGTCTGAGATTAATGTATTCATATTACAAAATGATTCTAAAAACATGTATAATGTTACATTCAAAAAATATGGTAGGGGTTAAAAACTAGTTAATACACATCGCCGCCAGCGCTCTGGGGTTTAAACAAGGAATGGACAGCGACAGCACATTCGGAGCGTGATTTGTTGATGAATATGAAGCTAGCCGTTCGCTCTGGCCATTCGTTGTCAGGCGCTCACATACAACGCTGGACCTGTGAAACAGCGACCCCCCAGCCCGTATTCAACATTACCGCACACCGACTGAGTCGCTGTCATCAAGCTAATGCCGGCCAAGCACAGCGAATACTGGCTGGCGCTGAAAAAATCACGCTACAGTCGCTCATCTGTCGCTACCTGGCGCTATTAATGAATCGGCCTCCCCGTGTACATTGCCAGCAGCAACAGATTGTATGTAGTTAAACTGCTTTATTAAAATACACAATCTGACATAGGAAAAAATAAAAAAAATACTAGATAAGCTCAGCACCCTGAGGGTAGCCATTTGGCACAATAAATTCCAGCAAAAGTGGACTTTAATTAATTGCTTATACGATAATGACAAGCTATTGACATTTCAATAAATATATTCTGTATGTACTTTTAATCTAGATGGCTAGATTGGTATAGATAACTATTGTAATCATCTGTACTATTTTTTTCAGGTATTTGCTGATCCAGGACTAGAACATGAAATCTCCTTGATGTGTTTATTCACGCTCCTTAATTATATGATTGGTGACTCACATAAAAGTATAAAGTTATTGATAATAAATCCAAGCGCTACTTTGAAAACTGTGTTTTAAAGTGTATCACTATAATTCTCCAGATATGTTTTTTACATACTAACAGTTATCCTAAATCGCATTCGAAGGGATTGACCAGTTAAACACCAATTGGCAACTCTTGCAGTGTCAGTCCCACGCGGTCTCCTCGCTCTGATTGCTGAAAGGAAGGGAATTTTCCCTTTGCTTTCTCCAGTGTCTCCCCACACCCCTCCCACCACAACCCTGACCACAATTGGAAGCCTCAGGCTTGTTTTATCTGGTAGGCTAGAATGGAGCCCTCCACTCTGTCACTCAAGCCCAGCTTACTCCAATGCAAAGCTTGCAGCACTTGCCACTCCCACAGCACAACATTATTTTATACTGTATTTTTTTGGAGGTGGCATCTCAGTACGTCTTATTGGGCGAATGTAAAAAAAAAAAAGTGGAAAAAAATATACTTACATGAGTCTCGTGCTCGCTGTCACCACTCTGGCTGACACAAACACTCGGCTGTCAGCTCATACCCCGAAAGGCAGTGGCGGCATCGAAAGCCAGAGCGGGGACAGACAGCAGCATGTGCTGAACAAGATGCAGTGGTTGAGCTGGAAGCCAGATTAGTGCCACTTATAACTTATCCACTTATCAATCAGTTTGTTTACAGGAGCACTGTCAATTTATTTCACATGTAAGATATTAAAATGGACAAAACCTGGGTCAGTGTGGAGGGGGACGATTTAAGCATGTACAGAGTGCACAGCATGCAGCAGCTGTACACTTACCTGAGCCGGCAATTTGGTCTGTGGTCTTTTCCTGTCAATTTGGCTATGGCCGGGGCTACAGAAAAATGCCCACCACTCCTGTGAGTGAGGACACTGGCAGCAGCTAGCAGCTCTTCTAGTGCCAGCTGCCAGTATAAGTTATAAGCTGCTTCCTGCTGCTGCACATTAGGTTAAGCTTCTCAGTAGCCCATCAACCACCGGGTTCAGGCCAAACACCAACTCGAACACACACTTCTGGCTGAAGTCCGTGTTTGGGAACCCAAATTGGCAAAGTTCGGTACAAACTGAACTTTGCAGTTCGGGTTTGCCCAACACTAACAGTAAAAAAAAGAGCCATATCAAAGCACCTGAAGATTGTATGTAAATACTAGGTGGCTGTAGGACCCCATTTTGGGGGAAGGCCTAAAATTAAAAAAGCAGCAAACTTTGGGGTCCTGCTACTGCTTCTATCCGGCGAGGCAGGAAATGGAGGAGAGGCACATGGAACAGGCATCAGATGTGCTGTTGACTGGCTAGTTACTGCTGTTGGGTTTAGAGTCCCTTTAAAGTAGCCCTATACCGTAACAATAAAATCTCTTCTCCACAATAATAATCTATTCCCCCCTTGCTGCTCTTCACAGCCAATAAATATGTGCTGTTTATTTATTGGCTACCGCCTTGCTCTTAATGACACGTTCATCACCCAATCACTGCAAAGAAAATGAATATTCTGAACCAAATGTTGTGCTAAAACACCATCCCCCAAAGAACAAAATAATAGGCAAGGTGCAGAATCCCACCAATACAGGCAGAGTGTCATTCTCCCCCACCCATACCCCATGGCCAATAAGGCATTCCCACCACCCCATTCCCAATAGGCAGTGTGGCATTTCCATCTCCCATTCTCATATAGGCAGTGTGGCACTCCCCCAATCCCATTCCCATAATGGCAGTGTGGCAGTCCCCCCATTTCCATATAGGCAGTGTGGCATCCCCCCACCCATTTCCATATAGGCAGTGTGGCATTCCCCCTCATTCCCATATAGGTAGTGTGGCATCCCCCCTCCCATTCCCATATAGGCAGTGTGGCACCCCCTCCTATTCCCATATAGGCAGTGTGGCATCCCCCTCCCATTCCCATATAGGCAGTATGGCACCCCCTCCCATTCCCATATAGGCAGTGTCGCATCCCCTCCTCCCATTCCCATATAGGCAGTGTCGCATCCCCCCTCCCATTCCCATATAGGCAGTGTGGCATTCCCCCTCCCATTCCCATATGGGCAGTGTGGCACTCCCCCCGTCCCATTCCCATATAGGCAGTGTGGCAGTCCCCCCTCCCATTCCCATATAGGCAGTGTGCCATTCCCTCCATTCCATTCCCATATAGGCAGTGTGTTAGTCCCCCCAATTCCCATATATGCAGTGTGGCATCTCCCTCCCATTCCCAAATAGATAGTATGTCACCCCCCTCCCATTCCCCATATAGGCAGTGTGGCATCCCACTCCCATTTCCATATAGGCAGTGTGGCACCCCCTCCCACTCCCATATAGACAGTGTGGCATCCCCCTCCCATTCCTATATAGGAAGTGTGGCATCCCCCCTCCCATTCCCCATATAGGCAGTGTGGCATTCCCCCTCATTCCCATATAGGCAGTGTGGCAATCCCCTGCCTTCCCATAAAGGCAGTGGGGCATTACCCCTCCCATTCCCATATAGGATGTGTGGCATCCCCCTCCCATTCCAATATAGACAGTATGGCATCCCCCCTCCTACTCCCATATAGGCAGTGTGGCCCCCCTCCCATTCCCCTATAGGCAGCGTGGCATCCCCTCCTCCCATTCCCATAGGCAGTGTGGCATTCCCCCTCATTCCCATATAGGCAGTGTGGCAATCCCCTGCCTTCCCATACAGGCAGTGGGGCATTACCCCTCCCATTCCCATATAGGATGTGTGGCATCCCCCTCCCATTCCAATATAGACAGTATGGCATCCCCCCTCCTACTCCCATATAGGCAGTGTGGCCCCCTCCCATTCCCCTATAGGCAGCGTGGCATCCCCCCTCCCATTCCCATATAGGCAGTGTGGCATCCCCTCCTCCCATTCCCATAGGCAGCGTGGCATTCCCCCTCGAGCGTCAGCCACGTCTAGCTGCTGTATAAAGCCGGGTTTTCTTCCCACATTCGCCCAATAAGACGCACTGACATTTCCACCCACTTTTGGGGTAAAATAAGTGCGTCTTATATGATAAAGAAATACGGTAATAAGCAAAAGGCCATATCTAACAAAGTAATAGACAAAGGGACCTAATTTGTTTACCTTCAAAATGCATATAGAAACCACAAGTATCTTTAAGTTAGGAGTGCAAAAGAGAAGGACAAGGATAAAGACGTAAAAGTATGCGGGTATGCGGAGATGCATTATTTTCCAGCAATTCTTGATGATTCCACAAAATAACAGCATGTAGAAGGTATCATCTGGCTTGACAAACTCATGCTGTGAAATAAGTCTCTGACAGTTTGGTTTCTATGGGTAACCATGCTTTCAATAAGGATAGGCGCTCCACTAATACCAGCTCCAGGAACATTTATGCCTATGCCTGCTTCCAGTGCCCATCGCTGCACAACATCTAACCACAGAGCAACATTAACTGATCTCTTCTCCCACCCCCTTCTAGCAACATCGATTAGCCTTACACCATCACCCATAGAGAAAATAAGTTATTGCACCTCTTTGCTCCAAAAAAGCAACAAATTATTATCAAATTATCATACCCTTCCCTCCCTAACCCAACACCCATCAGGTTACATCGGATTATGTACTTTTCTCCCCACATTCCTATCTGGCAACATTAAATATCCCTTTGCATTCTCTCATGTGCAGTTAGTCAACTTCAAACTTTACCTGTGTCTCACCCAAACTTCCATCTGGCAACATCAATTGGTCCTTCACACTCCATGAAGAAACACCAACAATTTTATTCACCCATCTTCTATATGGCAAATTCAAATTATCTCCACCATCCATATGCCTCAACTGAACGACTCTTCCCCTCACTCTTTTTATTCCCAGTCTGGCAGCACCAAATTAGGAGGAAGATTGTAGCTGCTGTGCACAGCCCCAATCCTAAGCTACTGAGAACAACATGATGCACAATCATTTACTGTAGTTTCAGTCTAGAATGCTGGGACTGTTCACAAATATAAAGCTGTCATAGGTCTGCTATTCAGGCATTGCTACTTTATTTTAGATAACTGGTATGCCTGGTTAGATTTACGCATGCAGCACAGCCAGGGGTCGTATTCAGTTTTTTTAAACAAGGTGTTCCCTATACCTAAGATCCATAGGAGGTGCAGTGGCACACATCACACAACATGTAACCCATCCCATCTATCTACTACTATAAGCTTAATTTTTAACATTTCTGCAGGTTTTTATCTATTCATTTGTGTACCCCAAAAAATCACAATGATCTGTACCCCAAGAAATCACAGAATAAAATGCACCCAATAAAATCACTGAATAATTATTCGATGGCATCACTAACCAGACAATCTGCTGAACAGACATTTTAATGGTGAGGTTTCGAGTCAAAATGTTCTTGGTTAGGCCATTGTCACTGGAGTACGTGAATGCTTTAAGCTCTTTGGTCCTGATGTAAGAAAGGACTTCGCATTTAATATTATAGGCAGATCTATCCAGACTCCACAATGAATAATCAGATTGCAATCTTATACTGCCCGCAATCCAGACTCTATAAGTAACAGGCGTAATGAAACAAATACAGATAAATAGAGTGTTGTCAGCAAATCCACCCCCACCACCAACCAAATCCCATAATCAATAGGCAGAATGTTAGCAGGCCTCCCAGCTCTAGCGCACAATTATTAAACAGAAGGGGCTCGTAACTCCCATAGAAAAGGCACCGGGCCTTTAAAGGGTTACTTACTTACCCAACATCAAGGCTAGAACCAGACACTTCCATACTTACTGCTTTTTTTCCCATTAGAGCAAGCTGTCTGGCACGCCACGTGGCTGCTTGAGACCAATCAGGTTAACGTAGGAGGGCATACAAGCATAGTGCACCCCTCCTGCTAGTGCATGCAATAGCCTGTCAGCAGTCTGTGAATGGCATAGGGGTGCTCTGTCTTGGCTTGTGCTGGTGGGAGATGCAACCAGGCATCCCAAAAACAAAGTTTAAGTATCTACTGAATGTGAGGTTCATAGGCACTGCAAATCACCCTTCCAGGCACAACATTTGATGGTTGCTTCAAAGTCAAAAATACCACATTTAAAAAAAATGTTAGCCCCCACTGTCAGCTATTAAGCCATACCTTAACACCCCTTTCCACTTCTGTACCAGAGTATAGATTCTTTCTCTGCAGGGACCTTAACTAACCCTCTTCCACTATTCTTGTGACCCACAGTGTAACTTTTTTGGGTGCCCCATCTATTAGGGGGACACAGACATGGCTGTACACTGGGGTAGGTTTGTTTAGGGTTTGAGGGCATAAAAAAACATTGTGTTTGCTTACCTACCATACAGAGAGATCATCCTGGTGTGCTGCTGAATAAAGCTGATTCTGAGACACAGTGCATTTCCTGTAGCCGAGCACCTGGATTTTAATTATTGTTTTAGAACAAAGAAGTAGGCATATACAGAGAATCAGAGAAATTGCTGATAAACCAAGCAAGAAGCCCCTGTGCACATAAGCCTGATGTTAGAGGGGTGGTTAAACAAAGGTCCAGAGTCTGGGACTACAGGAAATTTAAAGTAAAAAAATGTAAGATCCTGTCGGGGGTACCCTGATTTAGTATGTCCTGCTGATTAATGACCATAGGTGAAAAGGTTACATTCTGTACAAGATCACCTGACAAACCATATTAGTGTCTGGCAGTCAGACTGTGAGAGTGGTGCAGGAGTGTGGACCAGGTGAGATAATAAGTCTGTTTTCAGGCATTCTAGGGGGTCCCTGGTTTTAGTCAATTTCCCAGGGGCATCCTTATTTGGGATAGACCGCTGTGTGAAACCCCCCTAGTTTGCCCTATACGCATCCTGATCTAACTATCCAATAGTGCATGTGTGGATCTCGTGACATTGCTGCAGCATGTGGTGCTTCCTCTGGTCTGCGGGCACCTGCTAAAAGCCATTTTAGTCCAGTCTGCCTGGTGCAGTGCACACACAGACCAGGGGTTAACATTGAAGGCCCATGTATGCACCATGGGATCACCAGATCTAGGTATTGAACTGGGGGGGGGGGGGGGGGTTACATAAGAGAGCATCCTAAATTGGGTTGTCCTGAGGATAGCTGTCTTTTAGACTCTAGAGCTGAGCTATATGTGTTGGTGGCTCTAAACCATTGTTGCACAGCTATTATAATAAGCCTGGGCAGTTTGATAAAGTTCTCCCCTCTGGCTGCTGTGCATTAACAAGCCCAGCCTATGTACATGGCTGGCGAGGATGCGCACAGCCAGAGTGGGAGCAGCCAAGGGGATGACGACTACTACCCATGCTCACAGTCATAAGAATGGTTATAAGCACAGTATGAATCGGACCAGTGTTGCCTTATGCATGTAGGTGCTTTTTGGCTGCAAACCGGTGGGTTTCACATAGGAGGGCATTCAAAAGCAGAATGCCGCTGGACACCCCTCCAGCTGTGCGTGCTTGCACCAGCCATTCAGTTCACATGCGGCCTATGGTAAAACGGCTTATGGTACGGTAAAAAAGTTTCATTTAGCAGGACATCCCAAATCATCTCTGAGGAAGATGATCAGGATTTTGCTTCTCTTTAAATTGGACCAAAACTTCTGGTCCAGATGATTCCCTGTCCCTGTGTGAACCCTCCTTCCCAATTCACTGTAAAACTCACCTTTTTTGACTATCACTGCCAGCTGGCACCAGAGGTGTCCTCACTCATGGGAGCCAGCAGCCATCTTTCTGTAGTACCAGTTGTCAACAATTTAAAATAGAAGTGAGTTTTCTCACCAGGCTCTGAATCGACACCATGCAATTCTCTCTGGCTGGTTACAATTGAGGACTACAAAAAGGGAAGACAATGAGTTGGAACATTAAACATACTGTAATAAGCAATAATAAAGCAATGCATTTACAAGTAAGCACAGCATTATTTCCCACAAAATTAATAATAGATCCAGTTTTTAACTGTTCTAGCAATTATTCAATAATTGTATAGCTCTTGGAAGAAGCTCTTTTTACACCTAGAGGTTCTACAATACTATCCCCTCGATTCAAAGAGCAAAAGTTAATTGATTTCGTATCGAGAATCGTAAGTTTGGGTGGGTGTTTGTCATTTTTTCTTGTTTTTTTGCCCATTTCGTATTCGCACGATCGTTCGCGCATAGACGTATATGAACATACGCATTTCGTACGAGAATCGTATAATTTGCGTTAGTTCGTGTGTTTTTCCCGTCCAAATTGTATTATTTGCGTCCGATCCTATTTTTTACGTCCTTCACATGGGCTTGCGACCAATTCAGAGAGGTGATTGCTAATTGTTTTGAAGCCCATTAAAGAGCTGCTTTACGAAATGTTTGCCGGCAGCTATTTGGCCTCGGGAGTAGGATGGAGCGGAGCGAGTTTGTGGCACATCAAGGGCTTATGCTTTTTGGCATTGAGTTGATCGAGATGTCTGAGAGCAGATTGCCCCTGCGTCGTCGCATGAACATCGATAGCATGAATGATGTTGAGCTGTTCGAGCTGACCAGGCTTAATCGCGCTTCCCTCCATAAATTATATAGTGAGCTGCGGCCATGGTTAGCCCGCACCACAAGGAAGGGGCATGCAATTTCAGGTATGACCAAGATGCTTGGCTGCCTGCAATTTTTGGCGAACGGCTCGTTCCAGAGGCTGGGTGCCCTCTCCGTGGGGATGTCACAGCCTACGCTGAGCCGCGCACTATCTAAATTTTTGGAAGGCATGGCTGCCATAACTCCAAAATATATTTATTTTCCGGATGATATGGCAGCCAGAAACGCCATTAAGCTTGGGTTTTATAATGTGGCCGACATGCCCAACGTTATTGGTGCTATTGACTGCACACATGTGGCACTCGTACCTAGGGCTGCCGACGAGTATATATATAGGTATTGAGATTGGTTATTATGTTGGCCAACGTGTAATGTAACCTGTTTTCCTTTGCGGCAGCATATTTGTTTATCCCTCATTTGTGTAGCTGCTTTATCTAGGCTTTTCATTAGTCTTTCCCAATAGAGTGCAGACATGTTTTTTTTTTTTTTTTTTTTTTTTGTCAAATATCAATTACCCTTTTTGTATGTTTTTGCCTTAAGGAATCGAAAAATGGGACACTCCCTTAATGTCCAGGCCGTGGTTGGTCCGGACATGCGTTTTATGAGTGTCCTTGCCGGCTACCCAGGATCGTCCCACGACTCATATATACTCAGGCGATCTGGGTTGTTTCGGAGATTTGAGGCAGGTGAATTTTCGGGTGCATGGCTGCTTGGTAAGTGTGTCCTATTTGTGTGCTATTAAATGTGGGATTAATCTTGTATTTGTTGATATGTTTGTATTTGAATTCTTTACATAAGCCAGAAACTGCCTTTTTGTTGGGTCATATATTATGAACTTCCAAAAAAAATGCTTGCCTCGCTTTGTCCTTCAGAATGTTTTCCCTTTAGTTAGGATGTCTGTAAGTTCCATGTCCCTAAATATATTGGTTGGGAGTTTATACCCAAGGATCTGTGAGCTTTGGCTCCTTTTGTAGTATTGGTCTTTAAATGTCAAAGTGGACTTAAACTGCATACATTGTAGTTTTCATATAAATGTGGATAGCCCCTCAGCAGCATCCTAATTGTAACATGTCTGAAAACTAAAAATATATTTAAATTCCAACTACCCTTGGCCGTGCAGATGTTTGTTAATTAATTGGTATATTGAAGTGCCATTTTTAATTATGTACTACATTAGTGGCAATATTTATTTTGCTAATGTGCCCTGGGTGTTTTTTTGGGCCCTTTACCTTACATCATTATGATATATGTAAAATTCTTTGTGTTTGTTGTGTTGCCTTTTTAATTTTGATTACATTTAATTGTCTGTTTAAGGTGATTCCGGGTACCCACTTCTACCCTGGCTCATGACGCCTGTGCTGCGGCCCCAGGATGCCTCTCAGGAAGCGTACAACCGTGCGCACCGCAAGACCAGGGCTGTTGTGGAGAGGGCCTTTGGGCTGTTGAAGACACGTTTTCGTTGCTTGGACCATACTGGGGGCGCCCTGCAATATGATCCCAAGAAAGTGATCGACATAATCATGGCATGTGCTGTTTTGCACAATTTTGCGATCCTGGAACGTGTCCCACGTTATGTGGATAGCCTGCCCTCTACAGCCCTAGAGGATGATGTAGAGAATTTTGTTGGGCCACCCAGTGAGTCTGCCCAATCAGTTAGAGCCAACTTGATCTTGCAGCATTTTAGTTAATTTTATTTCGTGTCTCAACATTCTGTGTGTCTGTGTTATCCTTTTTGTTAAATATGTTGTTTTGCCGTAATGTGGCATTACCTCAAAGTAAAACATTTTTACCTTAATTGTAGTTTCCTTAGCTTTAGATTTGCATTGTTACACCTCTTCAAACCAAAATTATCTGGTTTAGCCCAAGCTGTTTAAAATGTGTTCCCACTAAAAACGCCACAAGTATTGTAAGTGAGAATATTTTTTTACTTAGAAAAGTAAAAATTATTGTGCTTAACAGAAAACATTCCACATACATCTGTGGTTACAAATGGATGACATAACAAAAAAAACATCGAGCACATCTACACCTGGAAGTGAGTGGCACAACCAAACAAGGACACCCAGTCCAAAGGCCAGCCTAGTCCAGTCATTAATATTGCCTGTGCCCAGGGATATTTGGGCATGGCCATAATGTCACACAAACATGTCTGCAAACAGGAGGAGCACCAACCAAATACATATTTAAAGCCATAAGTGGCCAGATACACTCCACATAGACCTATGGCATTGGCTAGTGGCCTTAAGCATTACTCTAAGGAGCTATATGGGAGCAAATACAAAACACAACCTGCATGAGCAACACAAAATGGATTGTTTGAAACCTCAAAGGACAAGTAAATACAGTGGGGGTTAAGAGAAAAGATGTCCCACACACCCATGGCTTAATAGGGTGGCTGCCCATAATACCCAGGTGGAGGTCCAGGTGGAGGTCCATGTGAATGGGACCTAGCCTGGGCCATGGCAGCATTGTGAATTTGAAACTGCTCCACAATGTTTCTCTGCATATTGGTCATCTCAGCCATGGCTGACTGGATGCCATTACTTGCAGTGACCACGTTGCTGTTGAGGGTACGCAACTCCGCGAGGATGCCCTGTAAACTGGTATTGATGGTGACCATGTCGGCATGCCTTTCCTCACGCTCTGTAACGAGCTGTGCCTCATAAGAGTCCCTTTCTTGGGTCCATAATTGAAGCAGGGCACTCTGCCTCCCCTGGGAAATTGTGGGGCGGCGTAATGGAGTCCGCCGCACAATTACCCTGGCTCTTGGGCGTGCCCTGCCGCGTGGTGTCGTCCCCTCAACAGCAACAGGCCTGCATTGCAAATCCTCAGCAGCAGAGTGAACACTGGGGACTGTTGTGTCAGTCTCCCCATGTGCATGCACAATGGATGGAGATTCACTCTGCTGCTGAGGATTGGCCAGAGAAACATTATGGAGCAGTTCCAAATTGGGACCCAGGGGGAGGTCATCCGACGTGCCCTGCATGGAGACATCATCATCTTCCTCCATTTCCTGGATCTCTTCCATGAGTGTGCGGGTCTGTAGGGACATATAAAAAAAAAAGTGTAAGTTGGCGTCCAAATTTGGGATTCCCACAGTTTAACACATTCTTAAGCACTTGGTAGTATTTATGGTACTAAATTAACTTACCGGAAATCTTGGATCTGGGCTCCTATGCTGTACGGACCTGGTAGGCATAACCAAACTGGGGGGTGAGTTTACCCTTGCTGAGGGATCATGCTGGGCTGAAGAAGAGAAAAACAAACAACGTAAACACACACATAACCATTTTTTGGATAGGTAATCAAATAAACCTCTATTTGTAATATTAAGCAACTCTAGAGCAATGGGGACATTTGTTAAAAGACACGCAAGTTTAGATAGGTGCAATGGCTCGCGAAAACTGCTAACTGACCTCAGTTCTAAGTCAGGAAGTGTACCCAGTCAGCATACAACTTGCAACGCACATTTTTGGATTTAGCCTACCATTCGCTAGGTCCGGGGTACTCAAACAATTGTTGTAAAGGTCCATTTAAAGGTATGTGGTGAGAGGTGAATGTCTGGCCATGGGGCTGACGCAGGGGGTGTCTAGTTAGAAATAAACACACTGGTGGAGGGGCTTGAGATTTCAAAGTGCAAACTAATAAAGGCTGCTTGCCCTTGCTGGGCTGGATGGGGCAGAGCTGAGGGGACAGGGATTGGATGGCTAAAGGGGGGAGTTAACGAATTGATGGTGATGGGATGGATGGAGCAAATCTGTTACAAATGTATGGGGCTTATGTGGGGGGGGGGGCATGGGGGGACTGTGGCAGATGGGGCAGAGCAGGGGCAGCGGGACACGATTGTGCCAAGAGAAAGATGTACCAAGTTACTGTGTACCTTGCAATGCCACTTCCTGTGCAGTACTTCATATTGCAATGCTATGTTTCAGGGAGCCATGACATTGGGCAGGAGAACAACCACTACATCGCCGATCAAGGGGGCAGCTCTGAGCACGTCAACACAGAAGTAACTGAGTGCAGGGCTGTCTGGGCAGGGGTCCTGGAATCTGGTGCCAAGGTCCGCATTGGGACCCCGGCCCGCCAGTTGAGTCTCGCTGCTCTAGGTCAGATATGTTTGGGGGTGGGTAATTAAATTGTTAACTCAAACACAACTCACACAACAAATAGGCAACCCATCCATAATGATGTGTGTTTTGTGATTGATTCAAAATATATCACTTTTCAGGAGAAACTTCATGACTTTACCAATACAATTGGAAATTTGATCTTTGCCATAATGGATGTGGTCCTAAATGTGTGATTCACAGGGACCAAAAGAGGACACAAACAGGCACAGTAGTGCGAGGCCAAGCAAGGCAAACCATAGGGGCATCCCGTTATCTTGTTACTAGTGAACTTTAGATTATTTAGCAAACAGGCAAACATGCAGATTTAAGAGTACTCACCGTGGGTACGGGTCGGTGAGTCTGTGTCCCTTAGACCAGCATGTCCACCGACCGCGACCGGATGGAGAAGTCCCAGCACAATCTCCTCAGCAGGGGTAAACTCCAATTTTGAAGGAAAGCCACCTCCAGTTTTCAGGCTGAAAAGAGAAAATCGTTTGGTACTCAGAAAAGGTGCATACAGTACATCCTAAACATTATATTTGGAGAAAACATTTATTTACCTGTAATTATGCCTTTTAATTTCTTTTTGCCGTACAGCATACTTCAGATCAGAGATTTTCTTCTGAATTTGGGACACATCTTTCCTCTCTTCCCCCGCTGCATTTACTTGTCGTAGGATGGTTTCAAACAATTCCATCTTGCGCTGCTTTGTGGTGTGTTTTGATTTGCTCCCATAGAGCTCGTCATAGTATAATGTAAGGCCACTAGCCAATGCCATATTTTGGTCATGGGAGAATCTCCCACTCAACTGGCCGCGGCGCAATGTGCGGCCAGATGGTTGGCTTGGCTGCTCCTCCATGTGTGCAGACACATGTGGTGACATTATGGCCTGGGGCTGGGTAGGGGAATGGCCGGATTGTTGGCTTCCCAATGACTGGACTGGACTGGCCAAGGGACTGGGTGTTCTTGCGTGGCTGGCCACCGAACTTCCAGGTGTAGATGTGGTCATGGTTGAAATTCTGGGCCCTCTTGGGGGGCTATGTTCCCGGCTGGTGCCAGGTCGGGGGCTCTGTTCCCGGCTGGTGCCAGGTCGGGGGCTTCTGGCCCTGCTGTGGGCCCTGTAGGGGCTTCTGGCCCTGGATGGGGTTCTTCGGGCCCTGTAGGGGCTTCTGGCCCTGGATGGGGTTCTTCGGGCCCTGGCTGGGCTTCTGGCCCTGGATGGGGTTCTGCGGGCCCTGTAGGGGCTTCTGGCCCTGGATGGGGTTCGGCGGGCCCTGGCTGGGCTTCTGGCCCTGGATGGGGTTCGGCGGGCCCTGGATGGGGTTCGGCGGGCCCTGTAGGGGCTTCTGGCCCTGGATGGGGTTCTTCGGGCCCTGGCTGGGCTTCTGGCCCTGGATGGTGTTCTTCGGGCCCTGGCTGGGCTTCTGGCCCTGGATGGGGTTCGGCGGGCCCTGGCTGGGCTTCTGGCCCTGGATGGGGTTCGGCGGGCCCTGGCTGGGCTTCTGGCCCTGGATGGTGTTCTTCGGGCCCTGTAGGGGCTTCTGGCCCTGGATGGTGTTCTTCGGGCCCTGGCTGGGCTTCTGGCCCTGGATGGGGTTCGGCGGGCCCTGGCTGGGCTTCTGGCCCTGGATGGGGTTCGGCGGGCCCTGGCTGGGCTTCTGGCCCTGGATGGGGTTCGGCGGGCCCTGGCTGGGCTTCTGGCCCTGGATGGGGTTCGGCGGGCCCTGGCTGGGCTTCTGGCCCTGGATGGGGTTCGGGCCCTGGCTGGGCTTCTGGCCCTGGATGGGGTTTGGGCCCTGGCTGGGCTTCTGGCCCTGGATGGGGTTCGGGCCCTGCTGCGGGGCCTGGGTTGCCGAACTGCCCTACTTGAACCCATGGCCGGTGTGGGCTCCCTTGTGCGGCCTCTTCTGGGGGCAGAGGTGGTGGGTGCTGCTGTTGGCTGCTTTTTGGCTGCAGGGGCACGTGGCTTGGGGCCCCTTTTTTGGGTTCCTGAGGGTCCAGTGTCCCTTGGTGGGGCAGAGGTAGTAGTCTTGCCTCTCAGCTTTCTCCTACCTTGCTGGGACCTGGTTGTTGGGCCCTCCGCGGTCTGGCTTTGCTGGGGTCGCTTGGTCATTGGCTTTTTAGGTGCCATCTTCCACAAATGCTCAAAGAGAATGAGCTTTGGGTGCAGGGACCTTTAAATAATGAGCCCAGCGTGTGACGCCTATGCGCACGACTACGCGCTCGTACGAACGTACGTTCGAGCGGAACCAGGAAACCGCTGGGGTTTCACTTATCTGCTGCCTTGAAGAAGCATAAAGATGGCGCCCACTATCTTCACCCGTCAACAGGAAGAGATCCTCATGCTGGTAAGTGGCTGCCTGTGCATTTTAATCTAATAGTCAATGATGGCCTAAATGTAAATGATGCGTTTGGAACTAGTTTGGGGTCTCTTAATGTTTAAGAACTGGCTCCTCACACTTCATCCTCAAGGGCCGAGCCTGGCCACGTTTTCACCTGTCTATGCTGATGTCCTAATTCGGGCAATTGCTCCGGCTTAGCAACAGTTAATTAACCTGTGGAGTAGCGGGGCTAGCTGGCAAACCTGGCCTGTCTCGGACCTTGATGCGGATGTTTGAGGAACACTGTTTTCCTAAGCCATAAAAACACAACGGGAAGCCACACACGTGGTCCAAAAGCCTAAGCATAAGCCGACATCTTGGATGTTTAAACCATCCTAACATGCCATAGATGCAGGTGGCCTGATTCTTGATGTTGGCTATTATCTGTATGTACATGGTGTGTGATACATATAACATAAGACCAGACTCTCATTCACAGTCAACGTCCTCTTTAAGGCACTCCCCAAAAATGGCTGCCACTCTAAATGTGTGTGTTAATGACATGAAATTCTCAACTTGTGATGCAACACATATGGGTCTGTGTGTAAAAGTAAAAGCTCTGTGTCCATTATGTTTTTCAGATCATGCTTCAGCGCCGGTATGACTTCGCGCCCAATGTGTGCGAGAAAAGGGACATCGCCCGGGAGATCATCGCGGAGATACACCGTGTGACTAGCACCACCTTCACTCACACCCAGATAATGCAGCATTGGTCGGACCTGAAACGTCTGCACATGCCCCGGGTGCGGAGGTTTTTTGGAATCCATTTCCCAAGTAAGTACAAAGCAATTGCATGGTATATGTTCCAAATGTATAAGTTATGCCTTTATTTATAATGACTTTTCTTTGGTAGTGTTGGAAATGGATTTCAGAATTCGCAGCACCCGGAGGCGTACAGGCCGACCAGTGCTGCATGAGTCTGCATCTGTGAGTGAAGGTGGTGGATCTCCCGGGCGATGGACCTACCCCTCCTCTGTGGCCTCCTCAGACCAGCCCCTGGACCTTACCACAGAGGAGGGGCCCAACCGCGTGGGCGTGGAGTCATACCTGGCCAGGCATGGGGAAGGCTCTGGTATGTCACTCTTCATGTATAGGCACAAAGATATACATGGCAGGCCAAAAACTAAGTTATCCTTTATTATGTATTTGTAGAAGCTTCTGGTGCGGGTGAAATAGTGGAGGAGGAGGCAGCAGAGATGCTGGAAGTCGATCCTGGCGAAGGTGAGTGATGTCAGCCAGACTGGGAGCCAGATATGTTGGGAATAGTGACTCTATACAAGTACTAACCAAATGTCACATGTTTCTCCAGGGACTTCTTCACAGCATAGCCAGGACCAAGGGCAGCCTGTTGGCCCCAACCAGCCATCTGTCGGCCACCAACTCCGTAAGTCTACATGCCATTATTCATATTAATGTTTGGTTAGCTAATAACACACACATAACTAAAGGCGTAGCCAATGTGTAGTTCACACTTTCATGTGGGCACTTCGTTAGCTTAAAGAGGACCCTAACTTGTATTAAGAACCTAAGAATTAGCCAACACACTGTACCTACAGATTAGAAACATGGAAAAACACCCTTCAGCCATCTAATGCATGTTATTAGACTGAACAAAACCAATATTGCGGAATATGGAATGCGCAATATTTACAGGCAGCATGGGATACAGATTGAAAAAAGGAAGGTGCTGCCATGCATTGTGTGAGTGATGACCTTTCCCTCAACCCAGCTATGCTCTGGATTCCCAACGCACCACTGTAACCTACTCCCCTGTACTTTATCCAACTCTCCACTCCTCATTAAGTGTTATGCTTCAGAGTCCAGATGGCGGCGCTGTAATCAAAAAAAATCCCAAATTTACTTTGATCTGGTGCAGAATCATTTGGGAATAGTTATTGGTTTTCATTAAATAATGTTGAAGGTCCGGTTTAAGGAGTTTAAAGACTTACCTGTGGGAAATGCATTAACTGTATCCCTTGGAAGAATGACATATGTCATGCATTTACATGTATTTGATTAACCCCAAATCTATTTCCAGCATACAAACCGGTCTGGGACTCCTATTTATGTTTATTTCTCTATTGGTTACAGGGATGATCCCCAAAACATTGGCTGCAAAAAAAAAAAGAATGAAGGAGTTGGTGGCCGAGCTGCTGGCCATACAGGCGACGTTGGGGCCAACAGATGAAGAAGAGGAGGAGGATTAGTGCCCTTGGTCCTGGCTACTTTGGTTAAAAGTTTATAAAAGTTTCGAATTGTTTTTAAATTTTAAAAGTTTTGGTTTTATAAAAAAAACTTCCAATTTTATATATGTTTTTAAGGAAAACAAAAAAAAATTTTAATATGTTTGTAAAAAAAATAAAAAAAAATAAAAAAAAAAGGGGTTTTAAACCAAACACCCCAATAAAAAAATTATGTGGAGTGCAAAAATCTCCCAAATCCAAAACAAAAATTTAAATAAATTATATTTTAAGACTTCATAAATGTGTCTTTTCTAATATGCGCAAACACAAACAATTACACATACAAGAAAAAACACGCTTAGAAACATATAGACATATGTACATTATGTGGTTTGGGTAAGTTTTAGGGTCGTCAACATGAAGAAGGATGCAAGCGCCAAGGGGTTTAGGTAAGTTTGAGGGACCGAGAAATGAAGAAGGATGCAAGCGCTAAGGGGTTTAGGTAAGTTTGAGGGACCGAGAAATGAAGAAGGATGCAAGCGCTAAGGGGTTTAGGTAAGTTTGAGGGACCGAGAAATGAAGTTGGATGCAGCCGCTAAGGGGTTTAGGTAAGTTTGAGGGACCGAGAAATGAAGAAGGATGCAAGCGCTAAGGGGTTTAGGTAAGTTTGAGGGACCGAGAAATGAAGTTGGATGCAGCCGCTAAGGGGTTTAGGTAAGTTTGAGGGACCGAGAAATGAAGTTGGATGCAGGCGCTAAGGGGTTTAGGTAAGTTTGAGGGACCGAGAAATGAAGAAGGATGCAAGCGCTAAGGGGTTTAGGTAAGTTTGAGGGACCGAGAAATGAAGTTGGATGCAGCCGCTAAGGGGTTTAGGTAAGTTTGAGGGACCGAGAAATGAAGTTGGATGCAGGCGCTAAGGGGTTTAGGTAAGTTTTAGGGACCGAGAAATGAAGTTGGATGCAGGCGCTAAGGGGTTTAGGTAAGTTTGAGGGACCGAGAAATGAAGAAGGATGCAAGCGCTAAGGGGTTTAGGTAAGTTTGAGGGACCGAGAAATGAAGTTGGATGCAGCCGCTAAGGGGTTTAGGTAAGTTTGAGGGACCGAGAAATGAAGTTGGATGCAGGCGCTAAGGGGTTTAGGTAAGTTTGAGGGACCGAGAAATGAAGAAGGATGCAAGCGCTAAGGGGTTTAGGTAAGTTTGAGGGACCGAGAAATGAAGTTGGATGCAGCCGCTAAGGGGTTTAGGTAAGTTTGAGGGACCGAGAAATGAAGAAGGATGCAAGCGCTAAGGGGTTTAGGTAAGTTTGAGGGACCGAGAAATGAAGTTGGATGCAGCCGCTAAGGGGTTTAGGTAAGTTTGAGTGACCGAGAAATGAAGAAGGATGCAAGCGCTAAGGGGTTTAGGTAAGTTTGAGGGACCGAGAAATGAAGTTGGATGCAGCCGCTAAGGGGTTTAGGTAAGTTTGGGGGACCGAGAAATGAAGTTGGATGCAGGCGCTAAGGGGTTTAGGTAAGTTTGAGGGACCGAGAAATGAAGAAGGATGCAAGCGCTAAGGGGTTTAGGTAAGTTTGAGGGACCGAGAAATGAAGTTGGATGCAGCCGCTAAGGGGTTTAGGTAAGTTTGAGGGACCGAGAAATGAAGTTGGATGCAGGCGCTAAGGGGTTTAGGTAAGTTTGAGGGACCGAGAAATGAAGAAGGATGCAAGCGCTAAGGGGTTTAGGTAAGTTTGAGGGACCGAGAAATGAAGTTGGATGCAGCCGCTAAGGGGTTTAGGTAAGTTTGAGGGACCGAGAAATGAAGAAGGATGCAAGCGCTAAGGGGTTTAGGTAAGTTTGAGGGACCGAGAAATGAAGTTGGATGCAGCCGCTAAGGGGTTTAGGTAAGTTTTAGGGACCGAGAAATGAAGAAGGATGCAAGCGCTAAGGGGTTTAGGTAAGTTTGAGGGACCGAGAAATGAAGTTGGATGCAGCCGCTAAGGGGTTTAGGTAAGTTTGAGGGACCGAGAAATGAAGTTGGATGCAGGCGCTAAGGGGTTTAGGTAAGTTTGAGGGACCGAGAAATGAAGAAGGATGCAAGCCGCTAAGGGGTTTAGGTAAGTTTGAGGGACCGAGAAATGAAGTTGGATGCAGCCGCTAAGGGGTTTAGGTAAGTTTGAGGGACCGAGAAATGAAGAAGGATGCAAGCGCTAAGGGGTTTAGGTAAGTTTGAGGGACCGAGAAATGAAGTTGGATGCAGGCGCTAAGGGGTTTAGGTAAGTTTGAGGGACCGAGAAATGAAGAAGGATGCAAGCGCTAAGGGGTTTAGGTAAGTTTGAGGGACCGAGAAATGAAGTTGGATGCAGCCGCTAAGGGGTTTAGGTAAGTTTGAGGGACCGAGAAATGAAGAAGGATGCAAGCGCTAAGGGGTTTAGGTAAGTTTGAGGGACCGAGAAATGAAGTTGGATGCAGCCGCTAAGGGGTTTAGGTAAGTTTGAGGGACCGAGAAATGAAGAAGGATGCAAGCGCTAAGGGGTTTAGGTAAGTTTGAGGGACCGAGAAATGAAGTTGGATGCAGCCGCTAAGGGGTTTAGGTAAGTTTGAGGGACCGAGAAATGAAGTTGGATGCAGGCGCTAAGGGGTTTAGGTAAGTTTGAGGGACCGAGAAATGAAGAAGGATGCAAGCGCTAAGGGGTTTAGGTAAGTTTGAGGGACCGAGAAATGAAGTTGGATGCAGCCGCTAAGGGGTTTAGGTAAGTTTGAGGGACCGAGAAATGAAGTTGGATGCAGGCGCTAAGGGGTTTAGGTAAGTTTTAGGGACCGAGAAATGAAGTTGGATGCAGGCGCTAAGGGGTTTAGGTAAGTTTCTGGTTGAGGGTGCGCATGCGCAAGATCTTATAAACATACGAACGCACGAATCTAAGAGGCCAAAAACCAATGAAAACCAGAGGCAAACGCAAGTAATTGGAAGAGGTGGACGATGGAAGCAGCAGAAAAAACAGGCTGCCGCCGCAACAGGTGAGCACATGAACGTGATTTTTACGATTGCCAACTGACTGAGGCAAGTTCGGGAGATATCATACGAACGGACGTATATTTTAGGATAGAAACGTATTTGCTTATTGAATCACTCGCAAGTTCATACGAACGCACGAGCGGACGTGAAAAATAGGATGATCGTGACCCAAATCCAAGCTGTTACATGTTTCTTTGAATCAACCCATATATTTTAAGTTGTCAGCCACATTTAGATTCCTAAAAGCCAGGTTCTAGTCCAGGTAACAATTTAGGTTCCTAATGGCCAGTGAGTAGTTTTAGTAGCTGGGGCCCTATATTTACAACTTGAGGGCATAATAGACAATACAGATTATTTGGAAACAAAAATGTACTGATTGGTGTATAAATACCTAAAGTAATGTCTAAACCAGGTGGTATTAAAACACTAAAAACCCACTACAATTGCACACATAAAAATACATATGGATTAGCACACTCTCTAAACATATTAAAACGCATTATAAAAACCTTATCAGTTACAATCCTTAGCGGTAAGTAGTATATGACTGGGAGCTCACCAGAAGATACTTGGATGGTTTTACAGAAACCACTACCAGGCGTTTGGAGTCAGTAAATAAAAGTCTGACTCGGACTCCGATTCCTCAATTTTATCCGGCCCCGACTCCGATTCCAGCTCCCACTCCTAATTCTTAATGAATGGCCAATAATTACTAATATATTTCCTGTAGTATAATCATAACATGGTGCTTTTTCTCACCATTATATAAGAAATAGGGCTACATATATAGAACACAAAGCATATTTATTGGAATACAACAAATAAATGGACAAATGGAACAAATAACCCAAAGCAGTGGTACTTACCTTTTAAAGAGCGTGGGCCCCATAAATGATTTGAAAACTGGCTGCGGGCCACAATAAATAGGTTCAGAATTTTTCAATTTAAATAGCATGACAAATAATTTCTACACCAACCAGGATACCCACTGTCTCCAAAAACTCCAGAGATTTTTTTTTTACTTGTAGGTCCTTCGCCCACACCATCCCATTACCACAATTATATATATTGATAATCACCACATTACCAGTACACATGCTGATTGCCTTACCTTTCCAAATATATGGGTCCCAGATTCTCCTCCCCCATCTGTCCCAGATCGTAACCGTATTCCCAATACTTAAATCATATAAACGTATTATATTTCCCAATGCTAAACATTCAACTAAATAAAGAAAAACTCTTTTCTTGTTATGGTGCAAGATATTTAACCCAGGGGTAGTGTTGCACTAACAATGTCACCTCTGTTTTGCAATGGGCTTCTCCTATATTACTCTCCTTGCAACCTCTCATCCTAACTGAGCCTCTACTTACCTTTGCATGCAAGTTCTATTCACTCACATATTCTCACTTTCTCTACAGCAGGTCAGGGACCATATCAGATGGCTCAGCGGGCCACAGGTTGAGCATATGTGAATTAAAGGGACATGCCAAAAAAAAAAAAGGTTAAATTAGTTGCTTTCTACTTTCCCCATGCTGGCTGTCAGTGGTTACATTTTTCATTCACTAGCATATTCTATTCCCTGATAAACCCTGCTGAACTTACTTCCGCTGACTCCGACCCCAAAATGAATTTTTTCTGTTACACTAAAGTATGCAGGAATAAGTCATTCTCTGCTGCTGAGGAGGTTCAGTAAAAGGGAACTAGGTCTGATAAAGAAATATAAAGCAGGTTAAATAAAAGATGCAGCCCCTTACATTCAGAATGGAGAGAGCAAAAAAATGGCTATTTTAACCCTTTGACTTAATCCCTTTAAAGTTCCTGTCCAAGGAAAAACCTAAAAAGTCAGTATTCACCCTTTTCCCTCACAGCAACTCCACGCAGTGCCACCATCTTCATACTTTCCAATGAGGGAGAACAAGCAATTCCATCCTCCATTGCTGGGCAGACATGGGGGTGTTTATCAATATGGCTTTACATCCCCTAACACTCCTACTCTATTTATTGCAATGGACGGGGACGTGCCGATGCCAGGTGTGCTGAACCCACTTTAGGATGATCCCAGCATTGCAATGAACGGAGTAGGCTTTTGGGGTTGTAATCAAAGTTCCTCGGACGCCTCCTTGAGTGGCCTTCGGCACTGGAAGATGGTTTCCCACCATTGGTAAGTGTGAAGATGCCACCCCTACATGGGGGAGCTGCAGGGGGACACCAAACCCGAATAAAGGATCTGCAGGGGAGGAAAACATTTTTTCTTTTTCTATCTGGGCAATAACATTACATTCCTGTAAGTTTCAGCCATTGTAACTAAGGGCCTTGGGGCAGCATGAAGACACCGAGTATAAGGGACAGGGGAGACTGGAGAACTAATTATCTATCACCACTAGAACACCCGGCTGCTGCGGTTTAGTTCGGATTATTTATTATTTATGTTATAAATAAGGGCCTTAAATTCAAAGAACATACAGTACCGGGAACCCGGCAAGCCCAGTCAGCTGCCGAGGGGCCCACCCATCAGGGGGCCCCACTGACAGCTGCTACAATGTGGTTAAAGAACTGCACACATTCCCTTTCTCTGTCTCTCTGCTCCATCCATCCCTGTCTCCTCAGCTCTGCCCCATTGGTTGCATGTCGCCTCTGCCTCATCCATCCCTATCCCCTGAGCCCTGCTCCATCCATCTCTGTCTCCTCAGCTCTGCCCCATTGGTTGTATGTCACCTCTGTCTCATCCATCCCTATCCCCAAACCCTGACCCATCCATCCCTGTCTCCTCAGCTCTGCCCCATTGGCTGCATGTCACCTCTGCCTCATCCATCCCTATCCCCTGAGCCCTGACCCATCCATCCCTGTCTCCTCAGCTCTGCCCCATTGGTTGTATGTCACCTCTGCCTCATTCATCCCTATCTCCTGAGCCCTGCCCCATCCATGCCTATCCCCTGAGCCCTGACCCATCTATCCTTGTTTTCTTAGCTCTGCCCCATCCATCCATTTCCCCCCATCTCAGCCCCATTCATCCATGTACCCTCAGCTCTGCCAGATCCATCCCTGTCCCCTCCACTCTGCCCCACAACCCTGTCCCCTCAGTTCTTCTCATCCACCCCTCTACCCTCAGCTCTGCCCCATCCCCTCAGTTCTATGCCTTGCCATACCTGCCCTCTTAGCTTTGCCCATCTACCCCTATTCCTTCCTGCTCTGCCAGTCTATCCATCTATCTTCCAGCTCTGCCCATCTACCCCCCACCAGCTCTACCCAGCCATTCCTGTCCTTTTCATTGTGCCCATCCATCCCTCTTCCTCCCAGGTATCTCTCCATTTATCCATTACTGCCCTTCCTATTTTGATCTTCCTCAATATTCTGCTACATCTTCCTCATCACTACATCATGGCTCCAATTACAGTCCCCATTGCTGATCTGGCTGGTCTTATTGGCTACACATTGATTATTGTAAAACATGGAGAAGAAAACACTGCAGAACTATGGACTGTGAACATGAGAAAGAGGTTTCATCATGGTACAACCCAGGGGCATAGCTAGGGGGGAGCAGGGGGGGGGGCATTTGCCCTGGGTGCAGCAGGTCTGGGGGTGCCAAAGCAGGTAAAGGCCACCATTTAACATGCCACCATGCAGATTTAAAACTCTTGTTTAATTTTGTTTTTTTATTAACTTTCTTGTTAAATAATTTATGTTAAAAAAATATATTTTTAAATTTTTATCACTTGTTTGTCTACATGTGCCTGCACATGCACGCACATTTTTACATACTTACCCAAACTGGTTGACCCACCCTTCTCTGCGGCGCCATCCCTTCTTCAGGTTCTGTAGAGGGAAAGAACCTGACTTAGAATGTATGAGCATATGTTGTTTGTGTAATGCTTTGGTATTGTTCTGCTTAACTGCCTTCACACCCACCTGATTCTTGCGCCAGTTCCGTCTTGGGTAGCCCCATTGCCACGTACTCACCCTCTGATGATTCTGTAAAGACAGAGAAGCACAACACATCAGCACTTAGCAAGCATGTATTTTTGGAATTGGCATACAGGAGTGTGTAGGAGCTATGAGCAGAGCCGTAGCAGCCATGAGGCGAACGAGGCACTGGCCTCGGGCGCAGCCAGGGCTGGATTAAAGGAGGGGCGCAAGGGGCTCCAGTGTTCCCTTTAAGGTGCGCGCCTGAGCAGCCGCTGCTGAGAGGAGCTGATCAATTCTACAGGTCGGAAGTCATTATAGTAAATGTACTACAGCTCGCTCCTCCGGCCAGCAGGGGTCGCTGCTGTATTTCCTGCTGCTGCTCCAACTTCTCCTCTGTGGCCAGCATAGGAAGTGCAGGGAATCCAGATCCTTGTGTGTGAATAGCGACCTGCCCCAGCGCTCCTGTGAGACATGGGTGAGACATGGCTGCTCTCTCACAGCACCATCTGCCAGGAGATTCCCTCTAACAGGTGAGCAGTTGGCTGGGTCTTGTTGTTGGTCTGATCGAAACCAGTGCTGGGTTTTTAGAGAAGGGAGAATTGCTGTGGCCACTCTGGCACTGGCAAGACAGATAAGGGCCTTCCTTCTAGCATCCCCCCCCCCCCTCCCAGGGTCACTGGCTGCTGAGCCACATGCAGCAACATGGAGGAGAGGGGTGATGGGCTCTGCATGAAGAAGGTTATGGCAAATGGTTGATTACCTCAGCCAAACTACACTTGTATATACCCCTCTCTAGTCCAGGCTTGGTCTCTGAGAAGGTGGACAGGAAACTGCAGCACACATTTTAGCAGTTAGTAGGTGTGTGTGCTCTGATATCCAGTCCCCCATCTTGGAGACCATTTACTAGATAAGTATAAGTTCAGGACTGTAAGCTGCATTATGGCATGCTTCACCCCCTGGGGTGCCCTAAAAATGTACCTTTCACCTAGTCCCATGGTGCATGTGCAGCACTGTATGCCATGTATAAGGCTTGATATACAGCTCTGTTTGGACAAAGTGTTGGCACAGTGACACTGGAGGTCCTGTGGTCTGTGGCCTATCTGAATGTCTGGGCAGGGGAGCACACCTCTGGTGCAAAACATGAAAGGTAAGTGTTTGCAGGGCAATACCGGGGAGGTTCACACCATGGGGTATTCCGAATGGGGATGCCTGAGGGTTACTTAAACATTTTTACATTTCTGCGTGGTTCCTAGGGCAGAGGGCATCTCTTGCCAGTGCCCCCTGCACATTACCCCCAGTGAAAGCTCAAAATCTTTTCTTTCGCCTCAGTCCCTCATGAAATCGAGAAATGCGATTGGCCCTCATATTCATCTGGTTGCTGATGGCCAGATACCCAAAAGAAGCCAGTGACTGTGGCGGCTAATAACAATGCTCGATTTTGCCAGTGGACCAATAACATGGTTGGTGGTCTTGAATGGAAATATCCACAGACCTCAGGCAAGCTAGCTAGTGTGGGTACAAAGCAACCCATAATCCTTGGCACCGCTCCTGAGCCACCCCCAGAGTTTACCAGCCTATTATTGGAAGGCTGTATATATTGTTAACTGGGCTGTACACAGGCCATGCCAACCCAACAGCTGGAACCAGGAAGCGTAACTCCCGGTTTTACCAACCAAGGGTACAGAAGACTGATAAGCGACACAGGTACAGCAATGAAATAAGTGGGTTGCTCTGTGCCCACTGGCACTAGCTGATCTGAGGTCTGAGGAAATGGTCCCCAAAACCGGACTGTTCCTTTAATAATCAATTTGGGGATCTGATCATTTTTTTGGTTAAATGGAGGCTTTGTGGTGATTTTGGTGATATTTTTCAATGATGGGATCAGTGGCTAATGCTGGGTGTTGTTGCTCTGCAGAAGAAGAGCACAGCTTATTCACTCATATTGGGGGGGGGGGTTGTTTTTTAGTTTCTTTGTAGTGTCGACTTTGATAGTAAAGTGCTATGTATTTATATCTTACTTGCACTATGTATAAACCCCCCACCACCACACTCAGCACCCTGTAAACTGGTCTCTGGTGGATGTATGCCACCCCCCCCCCCAAGTGCCCATTTACATTTAATCCTCCTTATTGCCATATTTCCCCTTTCTCTCCCCCTTCTCCTCATATCCCCCTTTCTCTCCTGTATATCTCAATATCCCCCCATTCTCTGCTTCTTCTCCCCATTCAACCTTTCTCTCCTCTTTCTATTCAAATTCCCTCATCCTTCTCTCCATATCCCCTCTTTCTCTACCCCTTTTTTCCATATTCCCTCTTTGTCTCCTACTTTTTTCCACATTCCCCCTTGCTCTCCTACATATCTCCGTATTCCCTGTTTCTCTCTCCCATCTTCTCATATCCCCCTTTCCATATTCTGTCTTTCTCTCCTTCTCTCCATTTTCTCCCGTGTCTCCTCCTTTTCTCCATGTCCCCCCTTTCTCTCCCCCTTCTCTCACTTTCCCACTTTCTCTCCTCCTCTCAATATTCCCCCCTTCTCTCCTCATTCCCCCTGTATTCACCTTTCTCTCCATATTCCCTCTATATCTCCTCCTCTCCATATTCCCTCTATCTCTACTCCTTCTCTCCATATTCCCTCTCTGTCTTCCTTCTCTCTATGTTTCCTTTCTCTGCCTAGTCTCTCCATATTCCCTTTTCTCTCCTGTATATCTCCATAGCCCCCCTTTCTCTCCTCCTTCTCCCCATATCCGCCTTTCTCTCCTCTGTCTCCTCATATTCCCCCTTTCTTTCCTAAGTTTCTCCATATCCCCCTTTCTCTCCTCTCCTTATCCTCCCTTTCTCTTTTTCTTCTCATCATACCCCCCCTTATTTCCCATCTCTCCATATCCCCCTATTCTAACCTCTTTCTATATTTCCTCTTTCTCTTCTTCATAACTCTTTATTCCCCCCTTTTCTCCCCTCTGGCTCTATATCACCCCATTCTCTCCTTTATGTCACCATAATCTCTTTTTTGTTGTTTTTGTCTTTGGTTGTGAGCTAAGACAGTTGGGGGCATAGGGGGCTTGTGATGGAGGGTGTGATGATGGGGGGCCCCCCATAAAAGATGGGGGCCCCCAAGAAAGAACTGCTCCATACCATGAATGTCCTTAATATGGGCCTGAACACTGGGGTTTCCTTCACTAGTCCTGCACTGTTCCAGGTGGAACCAGTACAACTGTTGGTACCAGCAAAAAAAAAATCCCAGTCAAGCATAGTGGTGAGGAGATGCTTGTATTTCTATAAGTTTTGTGGACAGATTATCTTATGTTAATTTGTTGGTGTCAGTGTATATTTATACATACACAGCCTAATGAAAAAGTGGCCACCTTATTTAAAAAAATAAAAGTATACTCACCTTTGCCCCCTAGCTGATCCAGGGGTGTAGCTGGGGGCGCAGGAGGGGCACATGTCAGGTCAGGGGGGGCCCAAAGTGGGGCCTGAGCACAGATGGGTGGGTGCCATTTTGAATCTTTGCCCCGGGTGCCAGAAAGCCTAGCTGCACCTATGAGCTGATTGCTCATTGTTTGACGTTTTAAAACTCCCCTTGTCTGCTGATCTTGTGCCTGTGCCATCGTCGCTTTCTTGTATGACGCTAGGTGCAGTCTCCATGATGTGGGGCCACCCCACCATCACTCTACAGTAGAGGGACGCGTTGATCGTTGGAGATTGGCCAGCAGCCACCTTAGGTGGGGCATTTCCCAGCTCTCTTGTTACTCCGCACAGCAGCAGCTGAGGCTTAGAGGGAACATTGGCCTCCACCACTTTCTCTTCAGAGGGGGTTATTGTCTGCGTCTGTGATCCGACGGTGGCAGGCCAGCAATGAAGTGATCGGCAGTGGTGGGGGCCGCCGTGCAAGCCTTGGTTTGTTTTATGCAAATCTCACAGGACGGAACAAAAAACACTGCTCTTGTTTCCCCCACCGCGGAGGCCAGCCCAGAGCACAGCAGAAGCCAGCACTTCCGCTTCCAGGCATGGTGGCCGGCCAGCGCGAGGGAGAGGATGACGTAAATGATTACTGTGGAGATAGAGATAGTGACGGGAGGACAATGGAGAGAAAGTGTGATTGATGGCTGGAGTTGGGGAAGAGTAGCATAATTACCCACCCACCTATCTATATACCTGCCACTCACCTACCTACCCAGACCCTGAACCAGCAGCAGTCTGGAGTGGTGTGTAGGTAGAATCAGCAGATTCTGGAGTGGAGGTGGCAGTCACTCACCCACCTTCCTACCTACCTGCCCACTCGCACATCCAGCACAGTATGACAGGCCCAGCAGGCTGAACACAGGGTCGGACTAGGCTAGCCTGCATCAGAACAATAAAAGTTTTTTCTCCCCTGCAGCAGCTCCTGTGGTGAGGGCACGCCGCAACATTTTTTGGTCTCGCTGCTAGCCCTTGCTGTTTTTTGTGGCCTTGTTACCAACAGAGTGCATTAGTGTGCATGCCCAGCTATATTCAATGCAATGGAGGGGGTATGTCAAACTGGTGACTGGCATGCTCTTTTATTGAAGTGGATGGAGTGTGCGTGCCTGCGTCACTGTTACTGTTTGCGAAGGTGGGAGGGGCATTCCTAGAGGCAGCCTGGTGAGAAGGCAGCCTGGTTTTGGAAATGACTGGGACACGTTTCAGTTGTATTTATTATTGTATTATTTATTATTATTTTATTTATTACTTTATTTATTTGTTTTAGATAAGTAAAGCCCTGACTTCATAAATCTTTATCACCCATTGTTGCTTAGTTTTGGTGTGAGGGTACTTTCCGATCGGGGGTGCCCCTCTGTGTGAAACCCCCCAGAAAGGCCCGAAAACTCACCTCACCCTGCTCCCACGTGACCGCTGCAGCCAATCCCCGCCGATGGACAAGCGAGAGGCAACGACGGACAAGCAGAGCGCGTCCGCCACTGCCTCCCGCGCGTCCCTCTTACAGGGAGGGCACCCGCGCTGGCCGTTTGTGCGTCCCTGCTAGAGAGACGCACGGGAGGCGGTGGCGGACGCGCATGCGCCGCTGGAATGGGGAGAAGGTAGGATTGTGGGCTTCCTGGGGGGTTTCACCCCGCGGGACATCCCGATTTCGGATTCCCCGCGGGGAGGGATCAAATCGGCCCGGGTGTTGGTCCGCTTTAATGTCTCTCAAAATAATCCAGTAAACAAGAAACAAAACAAAAAGAAAATATATATATATATATATATATATATATATATATATATATATATAATTTTCTTTTTTCTTTTTTTTTTGCTGGGGGGGGCGCGATTCTCTGGCCTTGCCTCGGGCGCAAAAGAAGCTAGCTACAGCTCTGGCTATGAGCAACTCCAAGACCAACACACCCTCCAAGACCAACACACATTGGCAGGGTTTTTTTATTTTTTTGCCACATCTCTCTGTTTTAACTGGCGCCTGTCACTGCTTTGGGGAACTTGGGGTACAAAGTAATTAGTACGATACAGTGCAGTCCAAAAAAAACAATCAAATCAATTGTCAGAGCAGGAGGGTACTTCTGGCACTGGCAGCGACAAAGAGCCAAATCAAGGTAGGGCCAGATCATCTGCAAAACGGCACAGGGCTGGGTCTGCTGGTATAATCTGCTCGGTTGCAGGTGATGGCGACACCGTTGCTGCTTTTGCAGACCCCAGAAATAAGCCTGCGAGAGGAGAGGAGGAGCAAAATCAGGTGGTGATGGTGGACATTCAAGATCTTATTTACATTATGCTGCTTTGTGGCAATTCTTTCGTACCCTTCCCTGGAGAACAAAACATAGCACAGTGCCAGATCTGCAAGCAGAAATTTAGCCATAGCCAGGGTATAAATCTAGGACTTGGAACCACAGCTCTACATAGGCATGACTGATACTGATTACTGCTGCAAAATGAGTGGACAGTGTAGCCAGGCAGTGGGAAAAGCAAGCAGGATGCTCGGCTGCATAGCTCGGGGCATCACCAGTAGGAAGAGGGAGGTTGTGATGCCACTGTATAGAGCCCTAGTAAGGCCACAGCTAGAATTCTGTGTGCAGTTCTGGAGACCTTACCTGCAAAACAACATCATTCAAATAGAACGTGTCCAAAGGCGGGCAACAAAAATGGTGGAAGGACTTAAACTTAAAACTTTTCAAGAGAGACTTAAAGAACTAAATCTGTACAGTCTGAGGGAAAGAAGGGAAGGGACATGATTGAGACCTTTAAATTTGTGAAAGGATTGAATAAGGTTCGGGAGGCAAGTGTTTTTAAGAAGAAACTTAATGATAGAACAAGGGGGCACAACCTGAAGCTAGTCGGGGGGAAGATCAGGAGCAATGTTAGTCACTGAATTTAAACATGCCTGGGATAAGCATACATGTATCCTAAGATACAGAGTACATGCAGTATACACATAAGGGCAGACTAGATGGACCGTATGGTCTCCTGCCGTCAACCTTCTATGTTTCTATGACTCTACAGAGGCACTCATCACAAAGCTGTGTAGGGCAATTGAAATGCCCTTCAAGTTCCAGGAAGCCAATCCTGCTGCGCCTCCTCTTAAATTTGGATCATTTTTGACTGCTTGTCTGCTACTGCCAGTGCCAGGCCTACACAACAACCAGAGGTCTCCTGTTCTTTGGTTTTTAAGGCTTTTTTAAGGCTTTTAAAAAGGCATTGTTTCTTCTTGTTCAACAAAATTGTCAAGATGCCAATCCCACTGCTACCCCTATTTGCAAATGGGATAATTTTTTGAGGGCTTGCCCACTGAAGCCAGGCCTACACAACCACAGGTCTAACCCCTGTGATGCCTAAAATGGGTAAATTTTACACCAATTGTAAACCGTCATTACTTCTTTTCATTTTCCAGGAACGCAAGCCCTGTAGCTTCGCCCCATTTTTTTTTTTTACGTGCTTAAAACTTTCAAAGACAGACTCTGCCAATTCAAATGCTAATTAGTCCACCAAAACATAAATGTAAATGGATTTGAACATTGGAATATACTTTCGACATTAAGAAAAGTCATCAAAGACCATCCCAAATTCATTTACAGAAAACCTCAGACAATTTCCCAATGCTTATTCACTAGCTTTACCATTCTACCTACGAAAACAACTAAGCAGAAAAATAAACTCTTAAAATGCAGAGACTGCAAAGCATGTAAACTTTGTCTTCGAAATACCTCAACTGTACAAAAATGTGAAACCTTCATCAATCCATTAACAAATAAGGAATACAAAGTTAAGTAGTTTACTGCCTACAAATGTCAATGTGGATTGTTCTATGTTGGTAGGACCAAAAGACAGTTTAAAGTTAGATTGGCAGAACACATACGAAACATTTTAAATGGCCTAAAAACACACAGCGTTTCCGCCCCAACACAACAGAGATGCTAAAGGGTTAAGCTACTGGGTCATTAAAAAGTAGAACGACATGGGAAATGAACATACAAAAAGAACTTCAAGAAGGGAAACCTATTGGATATATGAACTAGATACATTAACACCAAATGGTTTAAACATTTTCCTAAAAAATAATAATAAACAACACTATGAAAAATGTATATACCTATTTTTTCAATAATTGGATTTTACTACATCGGAACCTATTTGAATTTCACACTATTTTTATACTATATACAATTTTATAGCATACTAATTTAATACAATACAATATTGATTAAAAAAAATTAATTTCTAACTCCAGCCGGCAAAGAATGTGAAGTTAACTACTTATAAATTAGTTTAATACCAATTAAGCATATGAATCTTTTGGCAAAGGATATCAGATTCACTATTTATGATTTAGTCTAGTATATCCCTATGTAATGACCCAATTTTTATTATTCTAAAAAATACAATTCCTGTCTCAAAAAAATAAATTGCCATTATTTTCACAGTTTTTTATCTCTTCGAAGCCAACCGTTGTCCCTATTTGGGAGAAGCATCAGGAACCAAGAAGAGGGCACCTGAAGGAGAAAAAAAAGATAATCCGGACGGGTTCCACAGCAGTAGCGTCGCACCGGTATAATCAGCTCCCATCATGCCCCAGTCATGTCCCAGTAGTGAAACGTCACGATAATGAAAATCAGTAACATGTGATAAGGAAGATCAGGCGCAGGCGCATGCACAGACAGCACCCTGAGGACGTCATCCAAAGACAAAACGCGTGTCCAGCTTTCAGCATCGCACAAGTGCAGCTGACCAACTTAACCCTTTAGAACATTTTGTGGACTTTTTTAAACCAGCGATTCTTTGTGCTTTATACATTTAATGAATTCACCTTTACTTTTACCTTGACTTTAAGGCGGTAAATGTCTCTCTGCAATCTTTCCATCTGTTTCCTTATATGTGAGTGACACTTATGGTAAACAGATTTTTCAGGTTAACTAATTGGCTGGAAAACCAATATAAAGAACTACCAGCTTAACCCCACCAAAATTCATTTGTCTGGGTCGCAGTAACTCTATTTTTAGTTTTAGTTTATTTTATTTTGAGTTTTGGCCACTCAATCCATGCAGCGGCTTTATACAAATTCATTTCCAATGCTACCCAAAATTTCCACTCATTTCACAAACTTTTGAAAAGTTTTCTCATCTCTAAAAGGGATACCCTCACCCCAGTCTTCACAGCAAATTGTGGTATAAGAGGGCACATTCATCCCAGTCTTTACAGCTAGTTGTGGTATAAGGGACAAACTCACTCCAGTCATTATAGCTAGTTGTGGTATAAGGGGGCATACTCACCTCACTCTTTACAGCTAGTTGAGGTATAAGGGGGCCTACTAACCCTAATCTCTTCAGCTAGTTGTGGTATAAGGGCATCAACTCACCCCAGTCATTATAGCTAGTTGTGGTATAAGGGGGCCTACTAACCCAAATCTCTTCAGCTAGTTGTGGTATAAGGGCGTAAACTCACCCCAGTCATAGCTAGTTGTCGTTTAAGAGGACACACTCACCCCAATCTTTACAGCTAGTTGTGTTATAAGGGGGCACGCTCAACCAGTATTTACTGCTAGTTAAGGGAGAACCTTCACCTCAGTCTTTTCAGCAAGCTGTCATATAAGGGGGCACACTCACTCCAGGCTTTACAACTAGTTGTGATATAAAGGGACACTCTCACCTCAGCAATTGTTGATATTAGGAGGTTTACTTATCCTTGTCTTTACAGCTAGTTGTGGTATAAGGGGGCACACTCATACCAGACTTTAGGGCTTGTTGTGGTATAAGTGGGCATTCTCACCCCAGTTTTTACAGCAAGGTGTGGCATAAGGAGGCACACTCACATCTTGGCTTTACAGCTACTGCAGTTGTAGTAAAAGGGGGCACTCTCAAAACAGTCGTTACAGCTAGTTGTGGTAAAGGGGTACCTCTCACTCCAGTCTTTACAGCTAGTTTTGGTATAAGGGGGGCACTCTCACTCCAGTCTTTGCAGCAGGTTGTGGTATAAGGGAGCATACTCACCACAGTCTTTACAACTAGTTGTGACATAAGGGGCACACTCACCCCAGTTTTTAGAACAAGTAGTGATATAAGGAGCCACACTCACCCCAGGCTTTACAGCAAGTTGTGGTATAAGGGGCACACTTACACCAGTTATTACAGCTGTAGGTTACCATTGATCTGCTGTGACAAATGGTATCTGTGTATTTGGTTACCAGACATAAGCACCCACTATTCAGCAAAAACATCAGGACCACTTACAATGTTCCCTTAGGGTGCTTTCCAGATTGAGATGGCTCATTTTATTAAACCTTAGGGGGTACAACTGCACCCAGCTCAGAAGGTCAGGAGGCCTCATCATTGTTGCTACTCCATCTTAATATCCTATTTGTGCTCACTTGCTATCATTTGTCCCTGCCATTTCAGTCTTTAGTTGTTGAGCTCCATCCAGCTGAGTTAACAGAATAAATGTTACTGTATGAGCCAATAAGGCACCCCATTTTAATGTTCACACCAGGGCTCTGTCACATTTAGTTACGACACTGATTAAAGTAATCTAGATCCTGCAACAATCATATCAGCAGAGTGATATACTATGCTGCAGCATTCCTGCTCCCTCCACTGTGCACACACTCAACACTCAACCCTGATCCCTCTTGCTGTGCACACGCTCACTCATCCCTGCTCCCTCCACTGCGAACACTCATCCCCACTCTCTCCACTGTCCACACACCCAAAACTTATCCCTGATCCCTCTGCTCTGCACACATTCAACACTCATCCCCGCTCCCTCCACTGTGCACACACTCATCCCCGCTCCCTCCACTGTGCACACACTCATTCCCGCTCTCTCCATTGTGCACACACTCAACACTCATGCTGCTCGCTCCACTGCGCACACACTCATCCCCGCTCCCTCCACTGTGCACACACTCAACACTCATGCTGCTCGCTCCACTGTGCACACACCCATCCCCGCTCCCTCCTCTGTGCACACACTCAACACTCATCCTGCTCGCTCCACTGTGCACACACTCATCCCTGCTCCCTCCACTGTGCACACACTCATCCCCGCTCCCTCCACTGTGCACACACTCATCCCCGCTTCCTCCACTGTGCACACACTCAACACTCATCCCACTCCCTCCACTGTGCACAAACTCAACACTCATCCCGCTCTCTCTACTGTGCACACACTAATTCCACTCCCTCCACTGTGCACACACTCAACACTCATCCCGCTCCCTTCACTGTGCACACAATCAATGCTCATCCCGCTACCTCCACTGTGCACACACTCAACACTCATCCTGCTCCCTCCACTGTGCAAATACTCAACACTCATCCCCGCTCCCTCCACTGTGCACACACTCATCCCCGCTCCCTCCACTGTGCACACACTCAACACTCATCCCACTCCCTCCACTGTGCACAAACTCAACACTCATCCCGCTCTCTCTACTGTGCACACACTAATTCCACTCCCTCCACTGTGCACACACTCAACACTCATCCCGCTCCCTTCACTGTGCACACAATCAATGCTCATCCCGCTACCTCCACTGTGCACACACTCAACACTCATCCTGCTCCCTCCACTGTGCACATACTCAACACTCATCCCTGCTCCCTCCACTGTGCACATACTCAACACTCATCCCGCTCTCTCTACTGTGCACACACTAATCCCGTTCCCTCCACTGTGCGCACACTCGACACTCATCCCTGCTCCCTCTACTGTGCACACACTCAACACTCATCCCATTCCCTCTACTGTGCACACACTCAACACTCATCCCCGCTCCCTCTAATGTGCACACACTCAACACTCATCCCGCTCCCTCCACTGTGCACTTATTCAACACTCAACCACGCTACCCTCCACTGGGCACACATTCAACACTCATCCCAGCTCCCTCCACTGTGCACACACTCATCCCCACTCCCTCCACTGTGCACACATTCAACACTCATCCCGCTCCCTCTACTGTGCACACACTCAACACTTAACCCTGCTCCCTCTACTGTGCACACACTCAACACTCATCCCGCTCCCTCCACTGTGCGCACACTCAACACTCATCCCCGCTCCCTTCACTGTGCGCACACTCAACACTCATCCCGCTCCCTCTACTGTGCACACACTTAACACTCTTCCCGCTCCATCCACTGTGCACACACTCAACACTCATCCCGCTCCCTCCACTGTGCATACACTCAACACTCATCCCGCTCCCTCCACTGTGAACACACTCAACACTCATTCCGCTCCCTCCACCATGCACACACTCAACACTCATCCCGCTCTCTCTACTGTGCACACACTAACCCCGTTCCCTCCACTGTGCACACACTCGACACTCATCCCTGCTCCCTCTACTGTGCACACACTCAACACTCATCCCATTCCCTCTACTGTGCACACACTCAACACTCATCCCGCTCCCTCCACTGTGCACACACTCAACACTCAACCCCGCTCCCTCCACTGTGCACACACTCAACACTCATCCCCGCTCCCTCCACTGTGCACACACTAATCCCACTCCCTCCACTGTGCACACACTCAACACTCATTCCTGCTCCCTCTAATGTGCACACACTCAACACTCATCCCTGCTCCCTCCACTGTGCACTTATTCAACACTCAACCACGCTACCCTCCACTGGGCACACATTCAACACTCATCCCAGCTCCCTCCACTGTGCACACACTCATCCCCGCTCCCTCCACTGTGCACACATTCAACACTCATCCCGCTCCCTCCACTGTGCACACACTCAACACTTAACCCTGCTCCCTCTACTGTGCACACACGCAACACTCGTCCCGCTCCCTCCACTGTGCACACACTCAACACTCATCCCCGCTCCCGACACTGTGCGCACACTCAACACTCATCCCGCTCCCTCTACTGTGCACACACTTAACACTCTTCCCGCTCCATCCACTGTACACACACTCAACACTCATCCCGCTCCCTCCACTGTGCATACACTCAACACTCATCCCGCTTCCTCCACTGTGAGCACACTCAACACTCATCCCGCTCCCTCCACCGTGCACACACTCAACACTCATCCCTGCTCCATCCATTGTGCACACACTCAACACTCATCCCGCTCCCTCCACTGTGCATACACTCAACACTCATCCCGCTCCCTCCACTGTGCACACACTCAACACTCATCCCGCTCCCTCCACTGTGCACACACTCAACACTCATCCCGCTCCCTCCACTGTGCACACACTCAACACTCATCCTGCTCCCTCCACTGTGCACACACTCAACATTCATCCCGCTCCCTCCACCGTGCACACACTCAACACTCATCCCTGCTCCATCCACTGTGCACACACTCAACACTCATCCCGCTCCCTCCACTGTGCATACACTCAACACTCATCCCGCTCCCTCTACTATGCACACACTCAACACTCATCCCGCTCCCTCCACTGTGCACACACTCAACACTCATCCAGCTCCCTCCACTATGCACACACTCAAAACTAATCCCGCTCCCTCCACTGTGCACACACTCAACATTCATCCCGCTTCCTCTACTGGGCACATACTCAACACTAATCCCGCTCCCTCTACTGTGCACACACTCAACACTCATCCCGCTCCCTCTACTGTGCACACACTCAACACTCATCCCTGCTCCCTCTACTGTTCACACACTCAACAGTCATCCCATTACCCCTACTGTGCACACACTAAACACTCATCCCTGCTCCCTCTACTGTGCACACATTCAACACTCATCCCCGCACCCTCCACTGTGCGCACACTCAACACTAATCCCGCTCCCTCCACTGTGCACACACTCAACACTCATCCCGCTTCATCTACTGTGCACACACTGTGGTAAGGTGCAAGGGGCCGTTATTGACGGCAGGTATGTAGCACCAATGTACCTGGCATTGATGCAGTAAAGCCGTGTAGTCTGGTTTCCAGCATCAGCTGCTGGTGGCAGTTTGCTGCTGTTGCTTTAGAATAGCCGAAAGGCTAACCTGGGACGGCTTTACTGGGATGGAGTACAGCAGGGTGGGACTCCATCCCACTACCCAGGTCCGGGTTTTGCGGGCTGTTTAAATAGCCTGGGGAATCAGCTGTGGCCTGTCCTTTGTCTAGAGCTCACATGGGAGTGAGACTCTGTGAGCCTGGATGAAATCTCCTGTGGAGGCTGTTCATGCGGACCTGAGGCCTATTTGACTGTAAACAGGACCTTTGCTCAAGGACTAAAAGCTGTTTGCCTGACTGTATCATTTATGCCGCGGTTTCCTGAAAAGGTGATGTAACCTGTATGGACATATGCTTTTGTGGATTTTTGTGTGAAATAAACACAGACTTTACTTTGAACTGTTTGCCTCCGCCTCTATACTGCTGACACCCGGTCGCCTACCAGAGCTAATCTCCACATTTGGTGTCGGATGCGGGCACAGCAGTGAGGCCGTTGCTAGGAGCAATCGACGAAAAAGTTTTTTGTTGTGCATGTCCTATATTAAACCTGCCAGGCTGCTACCTGGGACTGCAGACAAAATGGAGGTGGTCGTGAAAGCACTCATGGAGGCCAACAGGCAGCAGCATGAGACCAACAGGCAGCAGCAGGAGACCAACCAGCTGTTTTTGCAACATGTGATGGCGCTGCAAGCTGCAGGTGCGCCCAAAAGTATTCCTGATGCCCGGAAAGCTGTCCGCTCGGCGCTCACAAAAATGACCCCTTCAGATGACGTTGAGACTTACCTGGCGGTGTTTGAAAAGGTGGCTGCAAGGGAGAAGTTGCCGCATGACCAGTGGGCTGATGTCATCGCTCCATTTCTGGCGTCTGGACCCCAGCAGGTGTTGTTTGATCTCCCAGAGGACCAAGCCGCTGTCTACCCGACTCTGAAGGGTGAGATACTGGCAAGGCTGGGGGTGAATGTGTGGGTTCGGGCTCAGCGGGTGCATCAGTGGAGCTACCAGTCGGCAGAGCCCGCCCGACCCCAGTATTATAAACTGCTGCACCTGCTGCAAAAATGGCTGCAGCCGGAGTCGTTAAGCCCTACTGCCATGTTGGACCGCTTGCTGGCGGACATTTTTTGGAGGGCTTTACCGCACCCTCTTCAGCACTGGGTTGGCCAGGTATCCCCTGACAACGCACTAGGGATGGTGGACCTAGTGGAGCGATATGAAGCCACCAGGAACTTGCAAGGCGGCTCCATGAGGAGGGATTCGGGGAAACCCCGGAGGTCCCTGCCCCAGCTCAGGTGAGTGGCGTCCCCTAAACCCTCTCAGGACCTACCCCCCAAAGTCCCTGCCCAAGTGTTGTGTTGGGGATGTAAGGAGCCGGGACATATCAGAGCCAATTGTCCCCACCAGGGGGAGCCCATGGACGTGAACTTTGGTTACCGCCCTTCCATGTTTGCCAGGAGGCTGTGTGCTGCCGGTGTCCCTGAGCTTGTGGGGCAAAGTCACCTCTGTCAGGTGAAAGTGGGAGACACCCTGGCTGTGGCCCTTTTGGACTCGGGGAGTATGGTTACCCTGGCAAGACCCGCCTTAGTACTGCCCGATGAGTACACTGGGCGGAAAACCGGGGTTTTGTGCATTCATGGGGACTTGAGAGACTATGCCACAGCACAAGTGTCTCTCACCACCGTCTCCGGCAGCTGGAAACATGAAGTCGCTGTCGCCGCTAAACTCCCGTTTGAACTGATTATTGGGAGAGACTTTCCAGGCTTCAGGTCACTGTGGGCCAAGTTGGCAGTTCCGGAAACCCGCGAGGCGGGTGTGTCCCCAATAGACTGGCCCTACTAAGGGGAGACCCCGGTGCCCTGGGAACCGGAATCAGGAGGCACCGTGGAAGAGGTGCCCGTCCCTAAAATGGAAGAGGGGGAGTCAACCCCACTAAATGTTATGGTTGGAGATGTGGTGGAGTTGGCAACAGGTCCAGAGTTGGCAGATCTCCATGTCTCCACAATTAACTTTGGTACCGCTCAACACCAGGACCCGACCCTGTCTCGGGCCTGGGAGAATGTTCTTGAGGTGGAAGGTGAACCACAACAGCCAGGGGCGGAGTTACAGTTTCCTCGCTTTGTGGTTCACCAGAAAATGTTGTACCGAGTAAACAAGGTACGTGAAGAGGTGGTGGAACAATTGGTGGTACCCAATCCATATCGCAAGTTGGTGTTGGATTTGGCCCACCAACATGTTCTGGGTGGACACCTAGGCCAGCAGAAAACACTGGACCGCGTTTTACAACGATTCTACTGGCCCAGTGTGTACAAGGAGGTGGAGAGATATTGTGAGTCCTGCCCAACATGCCAGATGACCAGCCCTCAGCCTCATTACCGTGGTCCCTTAGTTCCTCTCCCAGTTATTGAGGTACCCTTTGAGCGGATTGCCATGGATCTAGTGGGTCCAGTGCCAAAATCCGCTAGAGGGCACCAACATATTCTGGTGATCTTGGACTATGCCACGCGGTACCCTGAGGCAGTGCCCCTGCGTCACACCTCTGCCAAGCTCATTGCTAAGGAGCTTATGGAAATGTTTTCCAGAGTAGGTCTGCCTAAAGAGGTCCTGACCGATCACGGTACCCCGTTTATGTCGAAAGTAATGAAAGAGCTCTGTAAACTGCTGCAGGTGAAACAGTTGCGGACATCCGTTTACCACCCGCAAACAGACGGCCTAGTAGAACGGTTTAATCAAACTTTAAAGACCATGTTAAAAAGGGTGGTCGCCAAGGATGGGAAGAATTGGGACTTGCTGCTGCCCTATCTGATGTTCGCAGTGCGAGAGGTGCCCCAGGCCTCTACGGGGTTCTCACCCTTCGAACTCTTATACGGTCGACATCCACGGGGCCTGTTGGATATAGCCAAGGAGGCCTGGGAACAGCAACCCACACCCCACAAAAGTGTGGTAGAGTACGTTACTCACCTACAGGAACGGATAGAGACCGTCTTGCCGCTTGTCAGAGAACACATGGAGGCAGCGCAGCAGGCCCAAAGCAGAATTTATAATCGACAAGCCAGGGTACGGAACTTTAACCCAGGTGACAGAGTTGTGGTTCTGGTACCCACGGTGGACAGTAAATTTCTAGCTAGGTGGCAGGGTCCCTATGAGGTCATTGAAAAAGTTGGGGAAGTGACTTACAAGGTACATCAGCCTGGGCGGAGGAAGCCAGAGCAGGTATACCATGTAAACCTGTTGAAACTGTGGAAAGACAGGGAGACCCCTGGGGGTGACAGTCCCCGACCAGGTATGGTGGGGGTGGAGCTTCCCATTCCTCGGTCTGTTATTAGAGAAGCAGTAGTCGAGGTGAAAACTGGCGACAACCTCTCCTCTAAACAGACTCAGGAAGCCAGGGAGTTTATTAGCAGAAACACGGACGTGTTTTCAGAACTCCCTGGGCGCACTTCGGTCATCCAACATGATGTTGTCACGGAACCTCAGGTCAAGGTCCGGTTGAGGCCTTACCGGGTACCTGAGTCCCGGCGACAAGCTATTGCGGAGGAAGTGCAGCAAATGCTCCGGTTAGACGTGATTGAAGAATCAAAGAGTGAGTGGGCCAGCCCCATAGTCTTGATTCCCAAGCCCGATGGTACGTTGAGGTTCTGAAACGATTTCCGCAAACTTAATGAAGTTTCCAAGTTTGATGCCTACCCTATGCCCCGGGTAGATGAACTCATTGAGAAGCTAGGCCAAGCCAGGTACTTTTCGGTTTTGGACCTCACAAAAGGGTACTGGCAGGTGCCCTTGACTGAGGCTGCCAAGGAGAAAACAGCCTTTATTACACCAGAGGGACTGTTCCAATACAAGGTATTACCCTTTGGGTTACACGGCGCTCCCGCTACTTTCCAAAGGTTAATGGATATTGTCCTCAGGCCACATCGTCGGTATGCTTCGGCATATCTAGACGATATAATTATCCATAGCACGGATTGGGAAAGTCACCTACCCAAAGTCCAGGCCGTAGTGGATTCCCTCAGGAAGGCTGGGTTGACGGCAAACCCGAAAAAATGTGCTTTAGGCCTAGAAGAAACAAAATACCTGGGCTATGTGATTGGACGAGGAGTGGTCAAGCCCCAGGTGAACAAACTAGAAGCCATCCGTAACTGGCCCTGGCCTAACACCACCCGCCAGGTAAAGTCATTTCTGGGGTTGGTGGGATATTATATGCGGTTCATTCCCAATTTTGCCACCCTAGCGGCACCATTGACAGACCTGTTAAAGGGACGCAAGTCTGTCATGGTGAAGTGGAATGAACAGGCCGAAAAAGCGTTCTCCGCTTTGAAGTCTGCCCTGTGTGGGTCTCCGGTGTTGGTGACACCCGAATTAAGAGGGAGTTCATAGTGCAGACCGATGCCTCGGAGGTAGGTCTCGGTGCTGTACTGTCTCAGGAAGTCAACGGGGAGGAGCACCCCGTTGTCTACATGAGTCGCAAATTAACACCCGCGGAGACCCGGTATAGTATAGTGGAGAGGGAGTGTTTGGCCATTAAATGGGCCCTGGAGTCTCTTCGCTACTACTTGCTGGGGAGAAGGTTCCGGCTGATTACGGACCACTCTCCCCTCAAGTGGATGTGCCAGGCTAAGGACAGGAATGCCAGGGTCACCCGATGGTTCTTGTCATTACAAAACTTCAAGTTTACAGTAGAGCACAGAGCGGGACGATTATTGGGTAACGCGGATGCCCTGTCCCGAGCCCATTGTTTGGCATGTGTCCACCCCCTCAGGGTTGAACAAAGGGGGGGGGGTATGTGGTAAGGTGCAAGGGGCCGTTATTGACGGCAGGTATGTAGCACCAATGTACCTGGCATTGGTGCAGTAAAGCCATGTAGTCTGATTTCCAGCATCAGCTGCTGGTGGCAGTTTGCTGCTGTTGCTTTAGAATAGCCGAAAGGCTATCCTGGGACGGCTTTACTGGGATGGAGTAGAGCAGGGTGGGACTCCATCCCACTATCCAGGTCCGGGTTTTGCAGGCTGTTTAAATAGCCTGGGGAATCAGCTGTGACCTGTCCTTTGTCTAGAGCTCACATGGGAGTGAGACTCTGTGAGCCTGGCTTAAATCTCCTGTGGAGGCTGTTCATGCGGACCTGAGGCCTATTTGACTGTAAACAGGACCTTTGCTCAAGGACTAAAAGCTGTTTGCCTGACTGTATCATTTATGCTGCGGTTTCCTGAAAAGGTGATGTAACCTGTATGGACATATGCTTTTGTGGATTTTTGTGTGAAATAAACACAGACTTTACTTTCAACTGTTTGCCTCCGCCTCTATACTGCTGACACCCGGTCGCCTACCAGAGCTAATCTCCACAACACCCAACACTTATTCCAATACCTCTATTGTGCACACACTCAACACTCATCCAGCTCCCTCCACTGTGCACACACTCAACACTCATCCCACTCCCTCTACTGTGCACAAACTCAACACTCATCCTGCTCCCTCTGCTCTGCACACACTCAACACTCATCCCTGCTCCTTCCACTGTGCACACACTCAACACTCATCCCTGCTCCCTCCACTGTGCACACACTAAATACTTATCCCGCTCCCTCCACTGTGCACACACTCAACACTCATCCCGCTACCTCCACTGTGCAGAAACTCAATACTCATCCCGCTCCCTCCACTGTGCACAAACTCAACACTCATCCCTGCTCCCTCTTCTGTGCACACATTCAACAATCATCCCCGCCCCCTACACTGTGCACACACTCAACACTCATCCCGCTCCCTCCACTGTGCACACACTCAACACTCATCCCCGCTCCCTCCACTGTGCACACACTCAACACTCATCCCGCTCCCTCCACTGTGCACACACTCAACACTCATCCCGCTCCCTCCACTGTGCACACACTCAACACTCATCCCGCTCCCTCTACTGTGCACACACTCAACACTCATCCCTACTCCCACTACTGTGTGCACACTCAACACTCATCCCATTCCCTCTACTGTGCACACACTCAACACTCATCCCCGCACCCTCCACTGTGCGCACACTCAACACTCATCCCGCTCCCTCCACTGTGCACACACTCAACACTCATCCCGCTCCCTCTACTGTGCACACACTCAATACTTATACCACTCCCTCCACTGTGCACACACTCAACACTCATCCTGCTCCCACCACTGTGCACAAACTCAACACTCATCCCTGATCCCTTTACTGTGCACACATTCAACAATCATCCCTGCCCCCTCCACTGTGTACACACTTAACACTCATCCCGCTCCCTCCACTGTGCGCACACTCAACACTCATCCTTGCTCCCTCCACTGTGCACACACTCAACACTCATCCCGCTCCCTATACTGTGCACAAACTCAACACTCATCTCTGCTCCCTCTACTGTGCACACATTCAACAATAATCCCCGCCCCCTCCACTGTACACACACTCAACAGTCATCCCGCTCCCTCCACTGTGCGCACACTCAACACTCATCCCCGCTCCCTCTACTGTGCACACACTCAATGCTTATACCACTCCCTCCACTGTGCACACACTCAACACTCATCCCGCTCCCACCACTGTGCACAAACTCAACACTCATCCCTGCTCCCTCTACTGTGCACACATTCAACAATCATCCCCGCCCCCTCCACTGTGCACACACTCAACACTTATCCCGCTCCCTCCACTGTGCGCACACTCAACACTCACCCCCGCTCCCTCCACTGTGCACACACTCAACACTCATCCCGCTCCCTCCACTGTGCACAAACTCAACACTCATCTCTGCTCCCTCTACACACTCAACAGTCATCCCACTCCCTCCACTGTGCGCACACTCAACAGTCATCCCACTCCCTCCACTGTGCGCACACTCAACACTCATCCCCACTCCCTCCACTGTGCACACACTCAACACTCATCCCACTCCCTCCACTGTGCACACACTCAGCACTCATCCCGCTCCCTCTTCTGTGCACACATTCAACACTCATCCCTGCTCCCTCTACTGTGTACACACTCAACACTCATCCCCGCACCCTCCACTGTGCGCACACTAAACACTCATCCCGCTCCCTCCACTGTGCACACACTCAACACTCATCCCGCTCCCTCTACTGTGCACACACTCAACACTCATCCCATTCCCTTTACTGTGCACACACACAGCACTCATCCCTGCTCCCTCTATTGTGCACACATTCAACAATCATCTCTGCCCCCTCCACTGTGCACACACGCAACACTCATCCCGCTCCCTCCACTGTGCACACAATCAACACTCATCCCGCTCCCTTCACTGTACACACAATCAATACTCATCCCGCTCCCTCCACTGTGCACACACTCAACATTCGTCCCGCTCCCTCCACTGTGCACACACTCATCCCCGCTCCCTCCACTATGCACACATTCAACACTCATCCCGCTCCCTCCACTGTGCACACACTCAACACTCATTCCCTTTCCTCCACTGTGCACACACTCAACAATCATCCCGCTCCCTCTACTGTGCACACACTCAACACTCTTCCCACTTCCTCTACTGTGCACACACTCAACACTCATCCCATTCCCTCCACTGTGCACACACTCAACACTCAACCCCGCTCCCTCCACTTTGCACACACTAATCCCGCTCCCTCCACTGTGCACACACTCAACACTCATCCCTGCACCCTCCACTGTGCACACATTCAACACTCACCCCGCTCCCTCCACTGTGCACACACTCAACACTCATCCCGCTCCCTCCACTGTGCACACACTCAACACTCATCCCGTTCCCTCCACTGTGCGCACACTCAACACTCATCCCCGCTCCCTCCACTGTGCACACACTCAACACTCATCCAGCTCCCTCCACTGTGCACACTATCAACACTCATCCCGCTCCCTCCACCGTGCACACACTCAACACTCATCCCTGCTCCATCCACTGTGCACACACTCAACACTCATCCTGCTCCCTCCACTGTGCATACACTCAACACTCATCCCGCTCCCTCCACTGTGCACACACTCAACACTCATTCTGCTCCCTCCACTATGCACACACTCAAAACTAATCCCGCTCCCTCCACTGTGCACACACTCAACATTCATCCCGCTCCCTCTAATGGGCACACACTCAAAACCTATCCCACTCCCTCTACTGTGCACACACTCAACACTCATCCTGCTCCCTCCACTGTGCAAACACTCAACACTCATCCCGCTCCCTCCACTGTGCACACACTCAACACTCATCCCGCTCCCTCTACTGTGCACACACTCAACACTCATCCCTGCTCCCTCTACTGTTCACACACTCAACAGTCATCCCATTACCCCTACTGTGCACACACTCAACACACATCCCTGCTCCCTCTACTGTGCACACATTCAACACTCATCCCCGCACCCTCCACTGTGCGCACACTCAACACTCATCCCGCTCCCTCCACTGTGCACACACTCAACACTAATCCCACTTCCTCTACTGTGCACACACTCAACACTCATCACAATACCTCTACTGTGCACACACTCAACACTCATCCAGCTCCCTCCACTGTGTACACACTCAACACTCATCCCACTCCCTCTACTGTGCACAAACTCAACACTCATCCTGCACCCTCTGCTCTGCACACACTCAACACTCATCCCTGCTCCCTCCACTGTGCACACACTCAACACTCATCCCTGCTCCCTCCACTGTGCACACACTTAATACTTATCCCGCTACCTTCACTGTGCACAAACTCAATACTCATCCCGCTCCCTCCACTGTGCACAAACTCAACACTCATCCCCGCACCCTCCACTGTGCGCACACTCAACACTCATTTCGCTCCCTCCACTGTGCACACACTCAACACTCATCCCGTTCCCTCTACTGTGCACACACTCAACACTCATCCCAATACCTCCACTGTGCACACACTCAACACTCATCCCAATACCTCCACTGTGCACACACTCAACACTCATCCCGCTCCCTCCACTGTGCACACACTTAAAATTCATCCCGCTTCCTCCACTGTGCACACACTCAACACTCATCCCACGCCCTCTACTGTGTACACACTCAACACTCATCCGATTCCCTCTACTGTGCACACACTCAACACTCATCTCCGCACCCTCCACTGTGCGCACACTCAACACTCATCTCGCTCCCTCCACTGTGCACACACTCAACACTCATCCCGTTCCCTCTACTGTGCACACACTCAACACTCATCCCGCTCCCTCTACTGTGCACACACTCAATACTTATACCACTCCCTCCACTGTGCACACACTCATCCCGCTCCCACCACTGTGCACAAACTCAACACTCATCCCTGCTCCCTCTACTGTGCACACACTCAACACTAATCCCGCTCCCTCCACTGTGCACACACTAAAGATTCATCCCGCTTCCTCCACTGTGCACACACTCAACACTCATCCCGCGCCCTCTACTGTGTACACACTCAACACTCATCCCATTCCCTCTACTGTGCACACACTCAACACTCATCTCCGCACCCTCCACTGTGCGCACACTCAACACTCATCTCGCTCCCTCCACTGTGCACACACTCAACACTCATCCCCACACCCTCCACTGTGCGCACACTCAACACTCATCTCGCTCCCTCCACTGTGCACACACTCAACACTCATCCCGTTCCCTCTACTGTGCACACACTCAACACTCTTCCCGCTTCCTCTACTGTGCACACACTCAACACTCATCCCATTCCCTCCACTGTGCACACACTCAACACTCAACCCCGCTCCCTCCACTTTGCACACACTAATCCCGCTCGCTCCACTGTGCACACACTCAACACTCATCCCGCGCCCTCTACTGTGTACACACTCAACACTCATCCCATTCCCTCTACTGTGCACACACTCAACACTCATCTCCGCACCCTCCACTGTGCGCACACTCAACACTCATCTCGCTCCCTCCACTGTGCACACACTCAACACTCATCCCCACACCCTCCACTGTGCGCACATTCAACACTCATCTCGCTCCCTCCATTGTGCACACACTCAACACTCATCCCGTTCCCTCTACTGTGCACACACTCAACACTTTTCCCGCTTCCTCTACTGTGCACACACTCAACACTCATCCCATTCCCTCCACTGTGCACACACTCAACACTCAACCCCGCTCCCTCCACTTTGCACACACTAATCCCGCTCCCTCCACTGTGCACACACTCAACACTCATCCCGCGCCCTCTACTGTGTACACACTCAACACTCATCCCATTCCCTCTACTGTGCACACACTCAACACTCATCTCCGCACCCTCCACTGTGCGCACACTCAACACTCATCTCGCTCCCTCCACTGTGCACACACTCAACACTCATCCCCACACCCTCCACTGTGCGCACACTCAACACTCATCTCGCTCCCTCCACTGTGCACACACTCAACACTCATCCCGTTCCCTCTACTGTGCACACACTCAACACTAATCCCGCTCCCTCCACTGTGCACACAATCAACACTCATCCCGCTCCCTCTACTGTACACACAATCGATACTCATCCCGCTCCCCCCACTGTGCACACACTCAACATTCGTCCCGCTCCCTCCACTGTGCACACACTCATCCCCGCTCCCTCCACTATGCACACATTCAACACTCATCCCGCTCCCTCCACTGTGCACACACTCAACACTCATTCCCCTTCCTCCACTGTGCACACACTCAACAATCATCCCGCTCCCTCTACTGTGCACACACTCAACACTCTTCCCGCTTCCTCTACTGTGCACACACTCAACACTCATCCCATTCCCTCCACTGTGCACACACTCAACACTCACCCCCGCTCCCTCCACTTTGCACACACTAATCCCGCTCCCTCCACTGTGCACACACTCAACAGTCATCCCGCTCCCTCCACTGTGCGCACACTCAACACTCATCCCCGCTCCCACCACTGTGCACAAACTCAACACTCATCCCTGCTCCCTCTACTGTGCACACATTCAACAATCATCCCCGCCCCCTCCACTGTGCACACACTCAACACTCATCCCGCTCCCTCCACTGTGCGCACACTCAACACTCATCCCCCGCTCCCTCCACTGTGCACACACTCAACACTCATCCCGCTCCCTCCACTGTGCACAAACTCAACACTCATCTCTGCTCCCTCTACTGTGCACACATTCAACAATAATCCCCGTCCCCTCCACTGTGCACACACTCAACAGTCATCCCACTTCCTCCACTGTGCGCACACTCAACACTCATCCCCACTCCCTCCACTGTGCACACACTCAACACTCATCCCACTCCCTCCACTGTGCACACACTCAACACTCATCCCGCTCCCTCTTCTGTGCACACATTCAACACTCATCCCCTTCCCTCTACTGTGCACACACTCAACACTCATCCCCGCACCCTCCACTGTGCGCACACTAAACACTCATCCCGCTCCCTCCACTGTGCACACACTCAACACTCATCCCGCTCCCTCTACTGTGAACACACTCAACACTCATCCCATTCCCTTTACTGTGCACACACACATCACTCATCCCTGCTCCCTCTATTGTGCACACATTCAACAATCATCCCTGCCCCCTCCACTGTGCACACACTCAACACTCATCCCGCTCCCTCCACTGTGCACACAATCAACACTCATCCCGCTCCCTTCACTGTACACACAATCAATACTCATCCCGCTCCCTCCACTGTGCACACACTCAACATTCGTCCCGCTCCCTCCACTGTGCACACACTCATCCCCGCTCCCTCCACTATGCACACATTCAACACTCATCCCGCTCCCTCCACTGTGCACACACTCAACACTCATTCCCCTTCCTCCACTGTGCACACACTCAACAATCATCCCGCTCCCTCTACTGTGCACACACTCAACACTCTTCGTGCTTCCTCTACTGTGCACACACTCAACACTCATCCCATTCCCTCCACTGTGCACACACTCAACACTCAACCCCGCTCCCTCCACTTTGCACACACTAATCCCGCTCCCTCCACTGTGCACACACTCAACACTCATCCCTGCTCCCTCCACTGTGCACACATTCAACACTCACCCCGCTCCCTCCACTGTGCACACACTCAAAACTCATCCCGCTCCCTCCACTGTGCACACACTCAACACTCATCTCTGCTCCCTCTACTGTGCACACATTCAACAATAATCCCCGTCCCCTCCACTGTGCACACACTCAACAGTCATCCCACTCCCTCCACTGTGCACACACTCAACACTCATCCCACTCCCTCCACTGTGCACACACTCAACACTCATCCCGCTCCCTCTTCTGTGCACACATTCAACACTCATCCCCTTCCCTCTACTGTGCACACACTCAACACTCATCCCCGCACCCTCCACTGTGCGCACACTAAACACTCATCCCGCTCCCTCCACTGTGCACACACTCAACACTCATCCCGCTCCCTCTACTGTGAACACACTCAACACTCATCCCATTCCCTTTACTGTGCACACACACATCACTCATCCCTGCTCCCTCTATTGTGCACACATTCAACAATCATCCCTGCCCCCTCCACTGTGCACACACTCAACACTCATCCCGCTCCCTCCACTGTGCACACAATCAACACTCATCCCGCTCCCTTCACTGTACACACAATCAATACTCATCCCGCTCCCTCCACTGTGCACACACTCAACATTCGTCCCGCTCCCTCCACTGTGCACACACTCATCCCCGCTCCCTCCACTATGCACACATTCAACACTCATCCCGCTCCCTCTACTGTGCACACACTCAACACTCATTCCCCTTCCTCCACTGTGCACACACTCAACAATCATCCCGCTCCCTCTACTGTGCACACACTCAACACTCTTCGTGCTTCCTCTACTGTGCACACACTCAACACTCATCCCATTCCCTCCACTGTGCACACACTCAACACTCAACCCCGCTCCCTCCACTTTGCACACACTAATCCCGCTCCCTCCACTGTGCACACACTCAACACTCATCCCTGCTCCCTCCACTGTGCACACATTCAACACTCACCCCGCTCCCTCCACTGTGCACACACTCAAAACTCATCCCGCTCCCTCCACTGTGCACACACTCAACACTCATCCCGCTCCCTCCACTGTGCGCACACTCAACACTCATCCCCGCTCCCTCCACTGTGCACACACTCAACACTCATCCCGCTCCCTCCACTGTGCACACTATCAACACTCATCCCGCTCCCTCCACCGTGCACAAACTCAACACTCATCCCTGCTCCATCCACTGTGCATACACTCAACACTCATCCCGCTCCCTCCACTGTGCACACATTCAAGTGGACCAACACCGAGAGGTGATCGGCCCGGAAATCTATAAGATTCCCGGGCCGATCACCTCCCACCCCGCGGGACATCCGAGATCGGGATGTCCCGCGGGGTAAAACCCGCCAAAAAAACCCCAAACACCTTACCTGAACTTCGGCGGCGGCCGGCCGCCGCCGCCTCCCTCGCGCCCCTGTAGGCGTGCTCGCGCCCGCGCCGGCCGTCTGCGAATGGCCGGCGGGGGGCGCGCGCGCGCCGAAAGTGACGCGAGGGAGGCGGCGGCGGCAGCCGCTTGGACGTTCCTGATCCCCGCCTGGACGTTGGCGGGGATTGGACCATCCAGTCACGTGGGAGCGGGGAGAGGTGAGTTTTTGGGGCTTTCTGGGGGGTTTCACACAGCGGGGCACCCCCGATCGGGGTGCCCCGCCGAAGTGGACCAAAACCCAGGATAGTCAAAATCCTGGGTGTTGGTCCACTTTCAACACTCATTCTGCTCCCTCCACTATGCACACACTCAAAACTAATCCCGCTCCCTCCACTGTGCACACACTCAACATTCATCCCGCTCCCTCTAATGGGCACACACTCAAAACTTATCCCACTCCCTCTACTGTGCACACACTCAACACTCATCCTGCTCCCTCCACTGTGCAAACACTCAACACTTATCCCGCTCCCTCCACTGTGCACACACTCAACACTCATCCCGCTCCCTCTACTGTGCACACACTCAACACTCATCCCTGCTCCCTCTACTGTTCACACACTCAACAGTCATCCCATTACCCCTACTGTGCACACACTCAACACACATCCCTGCTCCCTCTACTGTGCACACATTCAACACTCATCCCCGCACCCTCCACTGTGCGCACACTCAACACTCATCCCGCTCCCTCCACTGTGCACACACTCAACACTAATCCCACTTCCTCTACTGTGCACACACTCAACACTCATCACAATACCTCTACTGTGCACACACTCAAAACTCAGCCCGCTCCCTCCACTGTGTACACACTCAACACTCATCCCACTCCCTCTACTGTGCACAAACTCAACACTCATCCTGCACCCTCTGCTCTGCACACACTCAACACTCATCCCTGCTCCCTCCACTGTGCACACACTCAACACTCATCCCTGCTCCCTCCACTGTGCACACACTTAATACTTATCCTGCTACCTTCACTGTGCACAAACTCAATACTCATCCCGCTCCCTCCACTGTGCACAAACTCAACACTCATCCCCGCACCCTCCACTGTGCGCACACTCAACACTCATCTCCCTCCCTCCACTGTGCACACACTCAACACTCATCCCGTTCCCTCTACTGTGCACACACTCAACACTCATCCCAATACCTCCACTGTGCACACACTCAACACTCATCCCAATACCTCCACTGTGCACACACTCAACACTCATCCCGCTCCCTCCACTGTGCACACACTTAAGATTCATCCCGCTACCTCCACTGTGCACACACTCAACACTCATCCCGCTCCCTCCACTGTGCGCACACTCAACACTCATCCCCGCTCCCTCCACTGTGCACACACTCGACACTCATCCCGCTCCCTCCACTGTGCACACTATCAACACTCATCCCGCTCCCTCCATCGTGCACACACTCAACACTCATCCCTGCTCCATCCACTGTGCACACACTCAACACTCATCCTACTCCCTCCACTGTGCATACACTCAACACTCATCCCGCTCCCTCCACTGTGCACACACTCAACACTCATTCTGCTCCCTCCACTATGCACACACTCAAAACTAATCCCGCTCCCTCCACTGTGCACACACTCAACATTCATCCCGCTCCCTCTAATGGGCACACACTCAAAACTTATCCCACTCCCTCTACTGTGCACACACTCAACACTCATCCTGCTCCCTCCACTGTGCAAACACTCAACACTCATCCCGCTCCCTCCACTGTGCACACACTCAACAATCATCCCCGCCCCCTCCACTGTGCACACACTCAACACTCATCCAGCTCCCTCCACTGTGCACACACTCAAAACTAATCCCGCTCCCTCCACTGTGCACACACTCAACAATCATCCCACTCCCTCTAATGGGCACACACTCAACACTCATCCCGCTCCCTCTACTGTGCACACACTCAACACTCATCCTGCTCCCTCCACTGTGCAAACACTCAACACACATCCCGCTCCCTTCACTTCGCACACACTCAACACTCATCCCTGCTCCCTCTACTGTTCACACACTCAACAGTTATCCCATCACCCCTACTGTGCACACACTCAACACTCATTCCTGCTCCCTCTACTGTGCACACATTCAACACTCATCCCCGCACCCTCCACTGTGCGCACATTCAACACTCATCCCACTCCCTCCACTGTGCACACACTCAACACTCATCCCGCTTCCTCTACTGTGCACACACTCAACACTCATCCCACTCCCTCTACTGTGCACAAACTCAACACTCATCCTGCACCCTCTGCTCTGCACACACTCAACACTCATCCCTGCTCCCTCCACTGTGCACACACTCAACACTCATCCCTGCTACCTCCACTGTGCACACACTCAATACTTATCCCACTCCCTCCACTGTGCACACACTCAACACTCATCCCGCTACCTCCACTGTGCACAAACTCAACACTCATCCCTGCCCCCTCTTCTGTGCACACATTCAACAATCATCCCCGACCCCTCCACTGTGCACACACTCAACACTCATCCCGCTCCCTCCACTGTGCGCACACTCAACACTCTTCCCCGCTCCCTCCACTGTGCACACACTCAACACTCATCCTGCTCCCTCCACTGTGCACACACTCAACACTCATCCCGCTCCCTCCACTGTGCACACACTCAACACTCATCCCGCTCCCTCTACTGTGCACACACTCAACACTCATCCCTGCTTCCTCTACTGTGTACACACTCAACACTCATCCCATTCCCTCTACTGTGCAAACACTCAACACTCATCCCCGCACCCTCCACTCTGCGCACACTCAACACTCATCCCGCTCCCTCCACTGTGCACACACTCAACACTCATCCCGCTCCCACTACTGTGCACAAACTCAACACTCATCCCTGCTCCCTCTACTGTGCACACATTCAACAATCATCCCCGCCCCCTCCACTGTGCACACACTCAACACTCATCCCGCTCCCTCCACTGTGCACACACTCAACACTCATCCCGCTCCCTCCACTGTGCGCACACTCAACACTCATCTCGCTCCCTCCACTGTGCACATACTCATCACTCATCCCGCTCCCTCTACTGTGCACACATTCAACACTCATCCCAATACCTCCACTGTGCACACACTCAACATTCATCCCGCTCCCTCTACTGTGCACACACTCAACACTCACCCCTGCTCCCTACACTGTGCACACACTCAAAACTCATCCCTGCTCCCTCAACATTTTACACACTCAATACTTATCCAGCTCCCTCCACTGTGCACACAATCAACACTCATCCCAATACCTCCACTGTGCACACACTCAACACTCATCCCGCTCCCTCCACTGTGCACACACTTAACATTCATCCCGCTTCCTCCACTGTGCACACACTCAACACTCATCCCGCGCCCTCCACTGTGCACACACTCAACACTCATCCCTGCTCCCTCTATTGTGCACACATTCAACAATCATCCCTGCCCCCTCCACTGTGCACACACTCAACACTCATCCCGCTCCCTCCACTGTGCACACAATCAACACTCATCCCGCTCCCTCCACTGTACACACAATCAATTCTCATCCCGCTCCCTCCACTGTGCACACACTCAACATTCATCCAGCTCCCTCCACTGTGCACACACTCATCCCCGCTCCCTCAACTATGCACACAATCAACACTCATCCCGCTCCCTCCACTGTGCACACACTCAACATTCATCCAGCTACCTCCACTGTGCACACACTTATCCCCGCTCCCTCAACTATGCACACACTCAACACTCATTCCCCTCCCTCCACTGTGCACACACTCAACACTCATCCCGCTCCCTCTACTGTGCACACACTCAACACTCATCCCTGCTCCCTCTACTGTGCTCACACTCAACACTCACCTCGTTCCCTCTACTGTGCACACACTCAACACTCATCCCATTCCCTTTACTGTGTACACACTCAACACTTATCCCTGCTCCCTCTATTGTGCACACATTCAAAATTTATCCCCGCTCCCTCCACTGTGCACACACTCAACACTCATCCCGCTCCCTCCACTGTGCATACAATCAACACTTATCCCGCTCCCTCCACTGTGCACACACTTAACACTCCCCCACCTCCACTGTGCACACACTCATCCCCGCTCCCTCCACTATGCACACATTCAACACTCATCCCGCTCCCTTCACTGTGCACACACTTAACACTCATCCCACTCCCTCTACTGTGCACACACTCAACACTCATCCCGCGCCCTCCACTGTGCACACACTCAACACTAATCCCGCTCCCTCCACTGTGCACACACTCAACACTCATCCCGCTCCCTTTTCTGTGCACACACTCAACACTCATCCCTGCTCCCTCTACTGAGCAAACACTCAACACTCATTCCGTTCCCTCTACTGTGCACACACTCAACAGTCATCCCACTCCCTCCACTGTGCACACAATCAACACTCATTACGCTCCCATCACTGTACACACAATAAATACTCATCCCGCTCCCTCCACTGTGCACACACTCAATATTCGTCCCGCTCCCTCCATTGTGCACATGCTCATCCCCGCTCCCTCCACTATGCACACATTCAACACTCATCCCGCTCCCTCCACTGTGCACACACTCAACACTCATCCCTGCTCCCTTCACTGTGCACACACTCAACACTCTTCCCGCTCCCTTCACTTTGCACACAATCAATACACATCCCGCTCCCTCCACTGTGTACACATTCAACACTCATCCCGCTCCCTCGACTGTGCACACACTCAACACTCACCCCTGCTCCCTCTACTGTGCATACATTCAACAATCATCCCCACCCCCTCCACTGTGCACACACTCAACACTCATCCTAGCTCCCTCCACTGTGCGCACACTCAACACTCATCCCCGCTCACTCCACTGTGCACACACTCAACATTCATCCTGCTCCCTCTACTGTGCACACACTCAACACTCATCCCTGCTCCATCCACTGTGCACACACTCAACACTCATCCCTGCTCCATCCACTGTGCACACACTCAACACTCATCCCTGCTCCCTCCATTGTGCACACACTCAACACTCATACCACTCCCTCTACTGTGCACACAGTCAACACTCATCCCGCTCCCTCCACTGTGCACACACTCAACACTCATCCCGCTCCCTCCACTGTGCACACACTCAACACTCATCCCGCTCTCTCCACTGTGCTCACACTCAGCACTCATCCCGCTCCCTCCACTGTGCACACACTCAACACTCATCCCGCTCCCTCCACTGTGCACACACCCAACACTCATCCCTGCTCCCTACACTGTGCACACACTCAACACTCATCCCGCTTCCTCCTCTGTGCACACACTCATCCCGCTCCCTCCACTGTGCACACAATCAACACTCATCCCGTTTCCTCTACTGTGCACACACAAACACTCATCCCTACTCCATCAATTGTGCACACATTCAACAATCATCCCGCCCCCTCCACTGTGCACACACACAACACTCATCCCGCTTCCTCCACTATGCACACACTTAACACTCATCCCGTTTCCTCTACTGTGCACACACTCAAAACTCATCCCGCTCCCTCTACTGTGCACACACTCAACACTCATCCCTGCTCCCTCTACTGCGCAAACATTCAAAACTCATCCCGCTCCCTCTACTGTGCACACACTCAACACTCATCCCTGCTCCCTCTACTGCGCACACACTCAACACTCATCCCGCACCCTCCACTGTGCACACACTCAACACTCATCCCTGCTCCCTCTACTGTGCACACACTCAACACTCATCCCGCTCCCTTAACTGTGCACACACTCATCCCCTATCCCTCCACTGTGCACACATTCAACACTCATCCCGCTCCCTCCCCAGTGCACATGCTCAACGCTCAACCCGCTCCCTTCACTGTGCACACTCAACACTCATCCCGCTCCCTCCACTGTGCACACACTCAACACTCATCCCTGCTCCCTCTACTGTGCACACACTCAACACTCATCCCGCTCCCTCTACTGTGCACATACTCAACACTCATCCCTGCTCCCTCTACTGTGCACACACTCAACACTCGTCCCGCTCCCTCCACTGTGCACACACTTAGCACTCATCCCGCTCCCTCCAATGTGTACACACTCAAAACTCATCCCCGCTCCCTCCACTGTGCGCACACTCAGCACTCATCCCCGCTCCCTCCACTGTGCACACACTCAACACTCATCCCGCTCCCTCTCCTGTGCACACACTAAACACTCCCCCTGCTCCCTCTACTGTGCACACCTCAACACTCATCCCGCTCCCTCCACTGTGCACACACTCAACACTCATCCCGCGCCCTCTACTGTGCACACACTTAAAACTCTCCCCGCTCCCTCTTCTGTGCACACACTCAACACTCATCCCACTCCCTCCACTGTGCACACACTCAAGACTCATCCCACTCCCTCCACTGTGCACACACTCAATACTCATCCCGCTCCCTCCACTGTGCACATACTCATCACTCATCCCGATCTTTCCACTTTGCACACACTCAACACTCATCCCTCTCCTTCCACTATGCACACACTCAAAACTAATCCCGCTCCCTCCACTGTGCATACACTCAACACTCATCCCGTTCCCTTTACTGTGCACACACTCAACACTCATCCCTGCTCCCTCTGCTCTGCACACATTCAATCATCCCCGCCCCCTCCACTGTGCACACACTCAACACTCATCCCCGCTCCCTCCACTGTGCACACACTCAACACTCATCCCTGCCCCCTTTATTGTGCACACATTCAACAATCATCACCACCCCCTCCACTGTGCAAAAACTTAACACTCATCCCGCTCCCTCCACTGTGCACACACTCAACACTCATCCCAGCTCCCTCCACTGTGCGCACACTCAACACTCATCCCCGCTCACTCCACTATGCACACACTCAACACTCATTCCGCTCCCTCTACTGTGCACACACTTAACACTCTTCCCGCTCCCTCCACTGTCCACACACTCAACACTCATCCCTGCTCCCTCCACTTTGCACACACTCAACACTCACCCCTGCTCCCTCCACTGTGCACACACTCAACACTCATCCAGCTCCCTCCATTGTGCACACACTCTATACTCATACCATTCCCTCCAATGTGCACACACTCAACACTCATCCCGCTCCCTCCACTGTGCACACACTCAACACTCATCCCGCTCCCTCCACTGTGCACACACTCAACACTCATCCCGCTCTCTCCACTGTGCTCACACTCAACACTCATACCGCTCCCTCTACTGTGCACACACTCAAAACTCATCCCTATACCTCCACTGTGCACACACTCAACACTCATCCCGCTCCCTCCACTGTGCACACACTCAACACTCATCCCGCTTCCTCCACTATGCACACACTCAACATTCATCCCGCTCCCTCCACTGTGCACACACTCAACACTCATCCCGCTCCCTCTCCTGTGCACACACTTAACACTCCCCCTGCTCCCTCTACTGTGCACACACTCAACACTCATCCCGCTCCCTCCACTGTGCACACACTCAACACTCATCCCTCGGCCCTCTACTGTGCACACACTTAAAACTCTCCCCGCTCCCTCTTCTGTGCACACACTCAACACTCATCCCACTCCCTGCACTGTGCACACACTCAACACTCATCCCACTCCCTCCACTGTGCACACACTCAATACTCATCTCACTCCCTCCACTGTGCACATACTCATCACTCATCCCGCTCTTTCCACTTTGCACACACCCAACACTCATCCCTCTCCCTCCTCTATGCACACACTCAAAACTAATCCCGCTCCCTCCACTGTGCATACACTCAACACTCATCCCGTTCCCTTTACTGTGCACACACTCAACACTCATCCCTGCTCCCTCTACTCTGCACACATTCAATCATCCCCGCCCCCTCCACTGTGCACACACTCAACACTCATCCCCGCTCCCTCCACTGTGCACACACTCAACACTCATCCCTGCCCCCTTTATTGTGCACACATTCAACAATCATCACCACCCCCTCCACTGTGCAAACACTTAACACTCATCCCGCTCCCTCCACTGTCCACACACTCAACACTCATCCCAGCTCCCTCCACTGTGCGCACACTCAACACTCATCCCCGCTCACTCCACTGTGCACACACTCAACACTCATTCCGCTCCCTCTACTGTGCACACACTTAACACTCTTCCCGCTCCCTCCACTGTGCACACACTCAACACTCATCCTGCTCCCTCTACTGTGCACACACTCAACACTCATCCCTGCTCCCTCCACTGTGCACACACTCAACACTCATCCAGCTCCCTGCATTGTGCACATACTCAATACTCATACCATTCCCTCCACTGTGCACACAGTCAACACTCATCCCGCTCCCTCCACTGTGCACACACTCAACACTCATCCCGCTCCCTCCACTGTGCACACACTCAACACTCATCCCGCTCTCTCCACTGTGCTCACACTCAACACTCATCCCGCTCCCTCCACTGTGCACACACTCAACACTCATACCGCTCCCTCTACTGTGCACACACTCAACACTCATCCCTGCTCCCTGTACTGTGCTCACACTCAACACTCATCCCAATACCTCCACTGTGCACACACTCAACACTCATCCCGCTCCCTCCACTGTGCACACACTCAACACTCATCCCGCTTCCTCCACTATGCACACACTCAACACTCATCCCGCTCCCTCCACTGTGCACACACTCAACACTCATCCCGCTCCCTCCACTGTGCACACACTCAACACTCATCCCGTTTCCTCTACTGTGCACACACTCAACACTCATCCCTGCTCCCTCAATTGTGCACACATTCAACAATCATCCCGCCCCCTCCACTGTGCACACACTCAACACCCATCCCGTTTCCTCTACTGTGCACACACTCAACACTTATCCCTGCTCCCTCTATTGTGCACACATTCAACAATCATCCCACCCCCTCCACTGTGCACACACTCAACACTCATCCTGCTTCCTCCACTTTGCACACACTCAACACTCATCCTGCTCCCTCCACTGTGCACACACTCAACACTCATCCCTGCTCCCTCCACTGTGCACACACTCAACACTCATCCAGCTCCCTCCATTGTGCACACACTCAACACTCATACCACTCCCTCCACTGTGCACACAGTCAACACTCATCCCGCTCCCTCCACTGTGCACACACTCAACACTCATCCCGCTCTCTCCACTGTGCTCACACTCAACACTCATCCCGCTCCCTCCACTGTGCACACACTCATCACTCATACCGCTCCCTCTACTGTGCACACACTCAACACTCATCCCTGCTCCCTGTACTGTGTTCACACTCAACACTCATCCCGCTCCCTCCACTGTGCACACACTCAACACTCATCCCGCTCCCTCCACTGTGCACACACTCAACACTCATCCCGCTTCCTCCACTATGCACACACTCAACACTCATCCCGCTCCCTCCACTGTGCACACACTCAACACTCATCCCGCTCCCTCCACTGTGCACACACTCAACACTCATCCCGTTTCCTCTACTGTGCACACACTCAACACTCATCCCTGCTCCCTCAATTGTGCACACATTCAACAATCATCCCGCCCCCTCCACTGTGCACACACTCAACACCCATCCCGTTTCCTCTACTGTGCACACACTCAACACTCATCCCTGCTCCCTCTACTATGCACACATTCAAAACTCATCCCGTTCCCTTTACAGTGCACACACTCAACACTCATACCCCTCCCTCCACTGTGCTCACACTCAACACTCATCCCGCTCCCTCTACTGTGCACAGACTCAACACTCATCCCTGCTCCCTCCACTGTGCACACACTCAACACTCATCCCTGCTCCCTCTATTGTGCACACATTCAACAATCATCCCCGCTTCCTCCACTGTGCACACACTCAACACTCATCCCGCTTTCTCCACTGTGCACACACTCAACACTCATCCTTGCTCCCTCTACTGTGCACACACTCAACACTCATCCCGCTCCCTCCACTGTGCACACACTCAACACTCATCCCTGCTCCCTCTACTGTGCACACACTCAACACTCATCCTGCTCCCTCCACTGTGCACACACTCGTCCCCACTCCCTCCACTGTGCACACATTCAACACTCATCCCGTTCCCTCCACAGTGCACACGCTCAACACTCAACCCCGCTCCCTTCACTGTGCACACACTCAACACTCATCCCGCTCCCTCCACTGTGCACACACTCAACACCCATCCCTGCTCCCTCTACTGTGCACACACTCAACACTCATCCCTGCTCCCTCCACTGTGCACACACTCAACACTCATCCCTGCTCCCTTTACTGTGCACACACTCAACACTCATCCCGCTCCCTCCACTGTGCACACACTCAACACTCATACCCCTCCCTCCACTGTGCTCACACTCAACACTCATCCCGCTCCCTCTACTGTGCACAGACTCAACACTCATCCCTGCTCCCTCCATTGTGCACACACTCAACACTCATCCCGCTCCCTCTACTGTGCACAGACTCAACACTCATCCCTGCTCCCTCCAATGTGCACACACTCAACACTCATCCCGCTCCCTCCACTGTGCACACACTCAACACTCATCCCGCTCCCTCCACTGTGCACACACTCAACACTCATCCCGCTTCCTCCATTGTGCACACACTCAACAATCATCCCGCTCCCTCTACTGTGCACAGACTCAACACTCATCCCTGCTCCCTCCACTGTGCACACACTCAACACTCATCCCGCTTCCTCCACTATGCACACACTCAACACTCATCCCGCTCCCTCCACTGTGCACACACTCAACACTCATCCCGCTCCCTCCACTGTGCACACACTCAACACTCATCCCGTTTCCTCTACTGTGCACACACTCAACACTCATCCCTGCTCCCTCAATTGTGCACACATTCAACAATCATCCCGCCCCCTCCACTGTGCACACACTCAACACCCATCCCGTTTCCTCTACTGTGCACACACTCAACACTCATCCCTGCTCCCTCTATTGTGCACACATTCAAAACTCATCCCGTTCCCTTTACAGTGCACACACTCAACACTCATCCCTGCTCCCTCTATTGTGCACACATTCAACACTCATCCCCGCTTCCTCCACTGTTCACACACTCAACACTCATCCCGCTTTCTCCACTGTGCACACACTCAACACTCATCCCTGCTCCCTCTACTGTGCACACACTCAACACTCATCCTGCTCCCTCCACTGTGCACACACTCGTCCCCACTCCCTCCACTGTGCACACATTCAACACTCATCCCGCTCCCTCCACAGTGCACACGCTCAACACTCAACCCCGCTCCCTTCACTGTGCACACACTCAACACTCATCCCGCTCCCTCCACTGTGCACACACTCAACACCCATCCCTGCTCCCTCTACTGTGCACACACTCAACACTCATCCCTGCTCCCTCCACTGTGCACACACTCAACACTCATCCCGCTCCCTCCACTGTGCACACACTCAGCACTCATCCCGCTCCCTCCAATGTGCACACACTCAACACTCATCCCCACTCCCTCCACTGTGCACACACTCAACACTCATCCCTGCTCCCTTCATTGTGCACACACTCAACACTCATCCCGCTCCCTCCACTGTGCACACACTCAACACTCATCCCTGCTCCCTCTACTGTGCACACACGAAACACTCATCCCGTTTCCTCTACTGTGCACACACTCAGCACTCATCCTGCTCCCTCCATTGTGCACACACTCAACACTCATACCACTCCCTCCACTGTGCTCACACTCAACACTCATCCCGCTCCCTCTACTGTGCACAGACTCAACACTCATCCCTGCTCCCTCCACTGTGCACACACTCAACACTCATCCCTGCTCCCTCCATTGTGCACACACTCAACACTCATCCCGCTCCCTCTACTGTGCACAGACTCAACACTCATCCCTGCTCCCTCCACTGTGCACACACTCAACACTCATCCCTGCTCCCTCCATTGTGCACACACTCAACACTCATACCACTCCCTCCACTGTGCTCACACTCAACACTCATCCCGCTCCCTCCACTGTGCACACACTCAACACTCATCCCTGCTCCCTCTACTGTGCACACACGAAACACTCATCCCGTTTCCTCTACTGTGCACACACTCAGCACTCATCCCGCTCCCTCCAATGTGCACACACTCAACGCTCCCCCTGCTTCCTCTACTGTGCACACACTCAACACTCATCCCGCGCCCTCTACTGTGCACACACTTAACACTCTCCCCGCTCCCTCTTCTGTCACACACTCAACACTCATCCCACTCCCTCCACTGTGCACACACTCAACACTCATCCCACTCCCTCCACTGTGCACACACTCAACACTCATCCCTCTCCCTCTACTGTGCACACACGAAACACTCATCCCGTTTCCTCTACTGTGCACACACTCAGCACTCATCCTGCTCCCTCCATTGTGCACACACTCAACACTCATACCACTCCCTCCACTGTGCTCACACTCAACACCCATCCCGTTTCCTCTACTGTGCACACACTCAACACTCATCCCTGCTCCCTCTATTGTGCACACATTCAAAACTCATCCCGTTCCCTTTACAGTGCACACACTCAACACTCATCCCTGCTCCCTCTATTGTGCACACATTCAACACTCATCCCCGCTTCCTCCACTGTTCACACACTCAACACTCATCCCGCTTTCTCCACTGTGCACACACTCAACACTCATTCTTGCTTCCTCCACTGTGCACACACTCAACACTCATCCCTGCTCCCTCTACTGTGCACACACTCAACACTCATCCTGCTCCCTCCACTGTGCACACACTCGTCCCCACTCCCTCCACTGTGCACACATTCAACACTCATCCCGCTCCCTCCACAGTGCACACGCTCAACACTCAACCCCGCTCCCTTCACTGTGCACACACTCAACACTCATCCCGCTCCCTCCACTGTGCACACACTCAACACCCATCCCTGCTCCCTCTACTGTGCACACACTCAACACTCATCCCTGCTCCCTCCACTGTGCACACACTCAACACTCATCCCGCTCCCTCCACTGTGCACACACTCAGCACTCATCCCGCTCCCTCCAATGTGCACACACTCAACACTCATCCCCACTCCCTCCACTGTGCACACACTCAACACTCATCCCTGCTCCCTTCATTGTGCACACACTCAACACTCATCCCGCTCCCTCCACTGTGCACACACTCAACACTCATCCCTGCTCCCTCTACTGTGCACACACGAAACACTCATCCCGTTTCCTCTACTGTGCACACACTCAGCACTCATCCTGCTCCCTCCATTGTGCACACACTCAACACTCATACCACTCCCTCCACTGTGCTCACACTCAACACTCATCCCGCTCCCTCTACTGTGCACAGACTCAACACTCATCCCTGCTCCCTCCACTGTGCACACACTCAACACTCATCCCTGCTCCCTCCATTGTGCACACACTCAACACTCATCCCGCTCCCTCTACTGTGCACAGACTCAACACTCATCCCTGCTCCCTCCACTGTGCACACACTCAACACTCATCCCTGCTCCCTCCATTGTGCACACACTCAACACTCATACCACTCCCTCCACTGTGCTCACACTCAACACTCATCCCGCTCCCTCCACTGTGCACACACTCAACACTCATCCCTGCTCCCTCTACTGTGCACACACGAAACACTCATCCCGTTTCCTCTACTGTGCACACACTCAGCACTCATCCCGCTCCCTCCAATGTGCACACACTCAACGCTTCCCCTGCTTCCTCTACTGTGCACACACTCAACACTCATCCCGCGCCCTCTACTGTGCACACACTTAACACTCTCCCCGCTCCCTCTTCTGTGCACACACTCAACACTCATCCCACTCCCTCCACTGTGCACACACTCAACACTCATCCCACTCCCTCCACTGTGCACACACTCAACACTCATCCCTCTCCCTCTACTGTGCACACACGAAACACTCATCCCGTTTCCTCTACTGTGCACACACTCAGCACTCATCCTGCTCCCTCCATTGTGCACACACTCAACACTCATACCACTCCCTCCACTGTGCTCACACTCAACACTCATCCCGCTCCCTCTACTGTGCACAGACTCAACACTCATCCCTGCTCCCTCCACTTTGCACACACTCAACACTCATCCCTGCTCCCTCTACTGTGCACACACTCAACACTCCCCCTGCTTCCTCTACTGTGCACACACTCCCACTCAGCACTCATCCTGCTCCCTCCAATGTGCACACACTCAACACTCCCCCTGCTTCCTCTACTGTGCACACACTCAACACTCATCCCGCTCCCTCTTCTGTGCACACACTCAACACTCATCCCACTCCCTCCACTGTGCACACACTCAACACTCATCCCACTCCCTCCACTGTGCACACACTCAACACTCATCCCTCTCCCTCCACTATGCACACACTCAAAACTAATCCCGCTCCCTCCACTGTGCATACACTCAACACTCATCCCGTTCCCTTTACTGTGCACACACTCAACACTCATCCCGGCTCCCTCTATTGTGTACACATTGAACAATCATCCCCGCCCCCTCCACTGTGCACACGCTCAACACTCATCCCGCTTCCTCCACTGTGCACACACTCAACACTCATCCCTGCTCCCTCTACTCTGCACACATTCAACAATCATCCCCGCCCCCTCCACTGTGCACACACTCAACACTCATCCCGCTCCCTCCACTGTGCACACACTCAACACTCATCCCTGCTCCCTCTACTGTGCACACACTCAACACTCATCCCGCTCCCTCCACTGTGCACACACTCATCCCCACTCCCTCAACTGTGCACACATTCAACACTCATCCCGCTCCCTCCACTGTGCACATGCTCAACACTCAACCCCGCTCCCTTCACTGTGCACACACTCAACACTCATCCCGCTCCCTCCACTTTGCACACACTCAACACTCATCCCTGCTCGCTCTACTGTGCACACACTCAACACTCATCCCGCTCCCTCCACTGTGCACACACTCAACACTCATCCCTGCTCCCTCTACTGTGCACACACTCAACACTCATCCCGCTCCCTCCACTGTGCACACACTCAGCACTCATCCCGCTCCCTCCAATGTGCACACAGTCAACACTCATCCCCGCTCCCTCCACTGTGCGCACACTCAACACTCATCCCCGCTCCCTCCACTGTGCACACACTCAAAACTCATCCCGCTCCCTCTACTGTGCACACACTTAACACTCCCCCTGCTACCTCTACTGTGCACACACTCAACACTCATCCCGCGCCCTCCACTGTGCAAACACTCAACACTCATTCCCGCTCCCTCCACTGTGCACACACTCAACACTCATCCCTGCCCCCTTTATTGTGCACACATGCAACAATCATCACCAACCCCTCCACTGTGCACACACTCAACACTTATCCCGCTCCCTCCACTGTGCACACACTCAACACTCATCCCAGCTCCCTCCACTGTGCGCACACTCAACACTCATCCCCGCTCACTCCACTGTGCACACACTCAACACTCATCCCGCTCCCTCTACTGTGCACACACTTAACACTCTTCCTGCTCCCTCCACTGTGCACACACTCAACACTCATCCCGCTCCCTCCACTTTGCACACACTCAACACTCATCCCGCTCCCTCTACTGTGCACACACTCAACACTCATCCCTGCTCCCTCCACTGTGCACACACTCAACACTCATCCCTGCTCCCTCCATTGTGCACACACGCAACACTCATACCACTCCCTCCACTGTGCACACAGTCAACACTCATCCCGCTCCCTCCACTGTGCACACACTCAACACTCATTCTGCTCCCTCCACTGTGCACACACTCAACACTCATCCCGCTCTCTCCACTGTGCTCACACTCAACACTCATCCCGCTCCCTCCACTGTGCACATACTCATCACTCATCCCGCTCTTTCCACTTTGCACACACTCAACACTCATCCCCGCCCCCTCCACTGTGCACACACTCAACACTCATCCCCGCTCCCTCCACTGTGCACACACTCAACAATCATCCCTGCCCCCTTTATTGTGCACACATTCAACAATCATCACCACCCCCTCCACTGTGCACACACTCAACACTCATCCCGCTCCCTCCACTGTGCACACACTCAACACTCATCCCAGCTCCCTCCACTGTGCGCACACTCAACACTCATCCCCGCTCACTCCACTGTGCACACACTCAACATTCATCCCGCTCCCTCCACTGTGCACACACTTAACACTCTTCCCGCTCCCTTCACTGTGCACACACTCAACACTCATCCCGCTCCCTCTACTGTGCACACACTTCACACTCCCCCCGCTCCCTCTACTGTGCACACACTCAACACTCATCCCTGCTCCCTCTACTGTGCACACACTCAACACTCATTCCGCTCCCTCTATTGTGCACACATTCAACAATCATCCCCGCTCCATCCATGTTGCACACACTCAACACTCATCCCGCTCCCTCCACTGTGCACACACTCAATACTCATTCCGCTTCCTCTACTGTGCACACACTCAACACTCATCCCCGCTCCCTCCACTGGGCACACACTCAACACTTATCCCGCTCCCTCCACTGTGCACACACTCAACACTCATCCCGCTCCCTCCACTGTGCATACACTCAAACTCATCCCTTTTCCCTCTACTGTGCACACACTCAATACTCATCCCTTCTCCCTCTACTGTGCACACACTCAACACTCATCTCTGCTCCCTCTACTGTGCACACACTCAACACTCGTCCCTGCTACCTCTACTGTGCACACACTCAATACTCATTCCGCTTCCTCTACTGTGCACACACTCAACACTCATCCCTGCTCCCTCTATTGTGCACACATTCAACACTCATCCCCCCTCCCTCCACTGTGCACACACTCAACAGTCATCCTGCTCCCTCTACTGTGCACACACTCAACACTCATCCTTGCTCCCTCTGCTGTGCACACACTCAACACTCATCTCTGCTCCCTCTACTGTGCACACAATCAACAATCATCCCAGCTCCCACCATTGTGCACACACTCAACACTCATCCCTGCTCCCATCGCTGTGCACACACTCAACAGCAGATATTCAGGTCTTCTGTAAGGGGAAAGTGAGCAGAGCAGGGATGTTGTGGCATTGCAAAGCCATCTGCTAATAACTAATATGAGTGCTAAGAGATCAGGGGACTAGGAGAGAATTGGATACTAGAGAGAATAGGACTAGAGAGAATTGGATACCCCCACATAGGGTATTTTTTTTAAATTACTTTTAAGGGATAGAATTTAATGTACATTTTTAGCGTAAAGTAGCAAGTTGTTAATGTGGTCAGGCCATAACATTTTTTTCTCCTGTTTCCTTTACTTGCTAAATTTGCCCTAATCTTTCTAATTGTTTGCTCCATGCAAAGAAACAGATTATATAGTTATTAGAAAATATAAAAAGAAGGACGTGCACATTGCTCGCCTTAATGCCTTAAATTGAAGAAATATTATTTCTTATGGTTCACCAGCAACAATGTCAGAAAAGCATTAGCTTAATGTTGATCATTGTGCAGAGCATGATGTGTTAATCCAAGCTCAACGAGTCATTATGACATTTGAACACAAATCATTTAGGTTGTAGAGACTTCCAGACAAGCGACAGTTTATGTAAGCTTCCGCATTAACATTTTGTTTTTGTGACACTTTCATCATTACAAATAATTTCCCATGTACCCAGTACAGTTTGCACCCACTAATATTTATTTTTCATTGTACTGCTTTTACCAGTGTACTGTGGCCCAGTATCTGTCTGAGGATAGCCTCCAACAGATTAAACATTTGCTTTTGCTGTTTGCCAGACTTAGTTCTTAGAAAAGACTATTTTTAGTGCTGATGGATTGGTAAAACCATGCCACAGGTATACATAAAATGAAATATAAAGATTAAACATTCCTGTCTTTTTGCTCAGAATGAGGTGAGCATCGCTACCCTTTAAACACTTTTAAAACACCCAACCTCAGTAAATACATTACAACCTTTAGAAGGAAGGTGCAGCACATGAAGTAACATATCCACGGTATTAAAGGTCTTCCAACACACTGCTCCTACCAGAGCCACCACTTTCAACCTTTCATAAATGTTTGCACAAATACATAAATGGATACACAGAAGCACTACTGCTACTAAATTCCTCCTGCATTCCCCTCTCATGCACACCAGCCAATAAGGTTCCTGTATGAGCTGTTAAAGTGCCCCATTCAATGCATTCAACACCAGGGCCCCGTCACATGTGGAGGCTGATTTACTACCAGTGCCACGTATCGGCATGTGAGCACCTGTATAGCGGCGCTTAAAGTGACTGCTAGTAGACGCTGTATGCAGGTATTGGGTGCCGTAACCTAGCGTTATGGTGGCTGTAGTAACCTGGCAGGCATTGATGAATAGGATGTGCATTAGGTAGCGCCAGCTCAGTGCAACCGGCACTCGGTTCAAGGGCTAGCGCCAGGTAGTGTCTGACGAGCGCCAGGTACCGCCAGCTAACGGCGGCTACCAACTCAAGTACGCCCGGCGGCGGTCACAATGACGCATTTATCACGCTAAATGAGGCTAGCGCCGGCGAGAGCGTCAGCTAGCACTGGATTCATCATGTAGCCGACTGCAACGAACAGCGCCGCTACTAATCCCATCACAGCGCCAGGTATGACCTGTCGCTCCCTGGCGCTCTCCTATGCATTTCAATGGAGCAATCTTTTAATATTCATAATTAATTGATTTTTTTTTTTTAACTGTCAAAAATTCTGTGACCACTACGGCAATGTTAGATATTTTTTTTAAGGTAAAAAAAAAAAAAAAATTTGTGCAGAATTGATATTACAGGTAGAGATGAGCGAACTTTTGAAAAATTCGATTCGACTGATTCGCCGAATTTTCCGACAAAAATCGTTTCGACCCGAATAAATTCGCGACGAATCGCTATAAAAAACGGCTATTTCTGAGCCTCCTAGAGCCTCAATAGGGTTGTAAACCATTCTGCCTTACTGTAACACGCACAGGATGCGTGCTGGGTTAGTTAAATAATACTTTGAAGAAATATCACATGCAGATCAGAGGCATCGCTAATAGAATCGCAGAGCGGCACAATTGAATTCAAGAGAGTTGAAGTGGCATCACTATGAGGGGCAGGAGCCCAAACATTGCTTTAAAGAGACACTGGAGTTGGCAGCAGCAGGAGCCCAAAAATTGGATGAATCACACCCTGGAGTTGGCAGCAGCAGCAGCAGCAGCAGGAGCCCAAAAATTGGATGAATCACACCCTGGAGTTGGCAGCAGCAGCAGCAGGAGCCCAAATATTACTTTAAAGAGACCCTGGGGTTGGCTTCAGGAGCCCAAAAATTGGATGAATCACACCCTGGAGTTGGCAGCAGCAGCAGCAGGAGCCCAAATATTACTTTAAAGAGACACTGGAGCTGGCTTCAGTAGCCCAAAAATTGGATGAATCACACCCTGGAGTTGGCAGCAGCAGCAGGAGCCCAAATATTACTTTAAAGAGACCCTGGGGTTGGCCTCAGGAGCCCAAAAATTGGATGAATCACACCCTGGAGTTGGCAGCAGCAGGAGCCCAAACATTACTTTAAAGAGACCCTGGGGTTGGCCTCAGGAGCCCAAAAATTGGATGAATCACACCCTGGAGTTGGCAGAAGTTGGCAGTAGCAGCAGCAGGAGCCCAAACATTACTTTAAAGAGACACTGGAGTTGGCTTCAGTAGCCCAAAAATTGGATGAATCACACCCTGGAGTTGGCAGCAGCAGCAGGAGCCCAAATATTACTTTAAAGAGACCCTGGGGTTGGCCTCAGGAGCCCAAAAATTGGATGAATCACACCCTGGAGTTGGCAGCAGCAGGAGCCCAAACATTACTTTAAAGAGACCCTGGGGTTGGCCTCAGGAGCCCAAAAATTGGATGAATCACACCCTGGAGTTGGCAGAAGTTGGCAGTAGCAGCAGCAGGAGCCCAAACATTACTTTAAACAGACCCTGGGGTTGGCCTCAGGAGCCCAAAAATTGGATGAATCACACCCTGGAGTTGGCAGCAGCAGCAGCAGGAGCCCAAATATTACTTTAAAGAGACACTGGGGTTGGCTTCAGGAGCCCAAAAATTGGATGAATCACACCCTGGAGTTGCAAGCAGCAGCAGGAGCCCAAACATTACTTTAAACAGACCCTGGGGTTGGCCTCAGGAGCCCAAAAATTGGATGAATCACACCCTGGAGTTGGCAGCAGCAGCAGCAGGAGCCCAAATATTACTTTAAAGAGACACTGGGGTTGGCTTCAGGAGCCCAAAAATTGGATGAATCACACCCTGGAGTTGCAAGCAGCAGCAGGAGCCCAAACATTACTTTAAACAGACCCTGGGGTTGGCCTCAGGAGCCCAAAAATTGGATGAATCACACCCTGGAGTTGGCAGCAGCAGCAGCAGGAGCCCAAATATTACTTTAAAGAGACACTGGGGTTGGCTTCAGGAGCCCAAAAATTGGATGAATCACACCCTGGAGTTGCAAGCAGCAGCAGGAGCCCAAACATTACTTTAAACAGACCCTGGGGTTGGCCTCAGGAGCCCAAAAATTGGATGAATCACACCCTGGAGTTGGCAGCAGCAGGAGCCCAAGCATTACTTTAAACAGACCCTGGGGTTGGCCTCAGGAGCCCAAAAATTGGATGAATCACACCCTGGAGTTGGCAGCAGCAGCAGCAGGAGCCCAAATATTACTTTAAAGAGACACTGGGGTTGGCTTCAGGAGCCCAAAAATTGGATGAATCACACCCTGGAGTTGCAAGCAGCAGCAGGAGCCCAAACATTACTTTAAACAGACCCTGGGGTTGGCCTCAGGAGCCCAAAAATTGGATGAATCACACCCTGGAGTTGGCAGCAGCAGGAGCCCAAACATTACTTTAAAGAGACCCTGGGGTTGGCCTCAGGAGCCCAAAAATTGGATGAATCACACCCTGGAGTTGGCAGAAGTTGGCAGTAGCAGCAGCAGGAGCCCAAACATTACTTTAAAGAGACACTGGAGTTGGCTTCAGTAGCCCAAAAATTGGATGAATCACACCCTGGAGTTGGCAGCAGCAGCAGGAGCCCAAATATTACTTTAAAGAGACCCTGGGGTTGGCCTCAGGAGCCCAAAAATTGGATGAATCACACCCTGGAGTTGGCAGCAGCAGGAGCCCAAACATTACTTTAAAGAGACCCTGGGGTTGGCCTCAGGAGCCCAAAAATTGGATGAATCACACCCTGGAGTTGGCAGAAGTTGGCAGTAGCAGCAGCAGGAGCCCAAACATTACTTTAAACAGACCCTGGGGTTGGCCTCAGGAGCCCAAAAATTGGATGAATCACACCCTGGAGTTGGCAGCAGCAGCAGCAGGAGCCCAAATATTACTTTAAAGAGACACTGGGGTTGGCTTCAGGAGCCCAAAAATTGGATGAATCACACCCTGGAGTTGCAAGCAGCAGCAGGAGCCCAAACATTACTTTAAACAGACCCTGGGGTTGGCCTCAGGAGCCCAAAAATTGGATGAATCACACCCTGGAGTTGGCAGCAGCAGCAGCAGGAGCCCAAACATTACTTTAAACAGACCCTGGGGTTGGCCTCAGGAGCCCAAAAATTGGATGAATCACACCCTGTGGAGAGTCATGTGGAGAAAAAGTAGCTTAGTTAGTAATATCTACATAAAATTATGAATAAACAAATGCAAAAGTTTGCCAAAGTGAAGTTTTGTTTGAGGGTGTGTTTCCACCTTTTAATTAAATCAGAAACAAGAAGGTATCATTGCCTCTGACTAATTAGCCCTCAAAAATTCTTGGAATTTTTAATCTGGAATCATGTCTGATCCGTCTTATCCGAAGAATATTAATAAAAAGTAAGAGTAACGTAAAGGATTTTTTAGCAATACTTACTTGTGGTCCGATGCGGAGGAATGTCTGTAACTGGAGAGCAGCGCCTTAAATCTGTTTTGCACGATCCATCTTTCTTGGTCTGGCCCCGTCATCAATCTACTGGAATACATCAGGCATTGTTGGGAGGAAAGCTTGGCTGATCCATGCGCCATTCATTTCCACGCAGGGCAGTCTCTGGAAAAAAAAAGTATGTATAAACCAGGGTCTTTTTCATATAAAAACAAATGGTTATTCTTGCTTTTCAACCATATGTTCCACAGCTTTACCAGTCATTGTGTCAGCCAATGAAGCAACTTTGTCTCGAAGTGCTGCCAAAGCAGTCCACTGCATCACAAGTGGCATCTGACACCCCCAGTCAACTGTCTGTCTGTTATGCTTTGGGTTCAGCTCCACTATCCATTGATCTGATATCCAAGATCTGATAATCATAAAATTCAGCAGCTACTGCCCAGCCAAGAAGTGGAGGAGACACTCGCCTCTTCTTCCACTATCCGGCAATTAGTGATGAGGAGAGTGTCGTGGGAGGAGGTGTTGCAAGCCGAGGTAGTGGAAGAGGGTCCCTGGAGTCTGCGGCGGTGGCGGCGGCAGCAGCAGCGAATTATTGCGGACTGTTGGTAGGAAAAATCAGCTACTCAGCGATGTGGCAGTGTTCCATGCAGCATCCTGTGGAGAAAAAGTAGGTTAGTTAGTGTATATACATAAAATTATGAATAGACAAATGCAATAGTATTGCGAAAGTGAAGTTTTGTTTGAGGGTGTGTTTCCACCTTGCAATTAAATCAGAAACAACTAGCTATCATTTGCCTCTGAATAATTAGCCCTCAAAAATTCTTGGAATTTTTAATCTTGATGTCTGAGGGATTTCTCCTCTCAGACAGCGTCACCATAAGTCCAGCCTGCTGCATTACCCAGTGGTGGACCTTTCAGAGAACTGATGGCTTGTGCCGAGCCGAGGTGGAGAGTCACATGGCATGGTTGTTGAACAGAAGGTGGGCCAGTCCTTTAGCCTGTCAGTGTGTACCAAAGTGCACAGTGTTGTCTACGCCTGGAGCTGTAACTATAGACTCATGGTGGACAATATATATCCTTTTAGGCCCCCTTGGTGATTGTGGTTTCACGCTGTTCTTCACATGGTTTTCCTTGACCATCAGAGTCACACATGGGAGGAACTACTAAAAATGAGAACTCAATCCATGAAAGCATTGCTTAATCCACGAAAACTGCAAATTTGGACCCATGGTGACTGACACTTGGAAGAACATCTTGTTTGCGCTGCGACAAGGAAGCCAGAGTCATGCGTCCTGACATGGCACACGTGTTCAGTCTAGTTTTGAAGTCTTGCCCCCATCTGAAAGACATCCGAACAACAGGAAAGAAAGTTAGCATGCACTTCTGGCACTCCTACACCACCAAGCACAACCTTATTGAGCCTCAGCGTCACAACGGTGTACCCCACCATAGTCTGATTTGCGATGTTTCCACCCGTTGGAATTCCACCCTCCATATGCAGGATCCACTATAGCAGTGGTCCCCAACCCTGTCCTCAAGGCCCACCAACAGGCCAGGCTTTGCAGATCTCCACAAAGATGCTCAGGTGGAGTAATTAGTGCAGCTGCAGAGCAATAGAGCTGGCTATTTGGAGATCCAAAAAACATGACATGTTGGTGGGCCTTGAGGACAGGGTTGAGGACCACTGCACTATAGGAACAGAGAAAAGCCATCACGGATTTCTGGATGATCCAAACGGATAGGGGGACACCCCTGTGTAAATTCAATGTAAACCATTGGCAGCTCATACGTGACACCGACCGTTTGCTCAGGCCCTTTGAGGAAGCTACATTATTAGTCAGTTGCCAGGACTATGAGATGAACGATGAGATTCCACTGCTTCATGTACTACAACACATGTTGGAAAGCATGGCTGGTCAGGGCACTGGAGACATGGCACATACATTTCACAGCCACATGAAGCCTGTGGGGGCTGAAGTGGAGGAGGAGGAGGGGGTGGGGCACAGCAAACCACAGTTTAGGTTTCACAAAATGACCATTTTATCTAGTCATCTGACAGGAGAGGAGGAGCAGGAGCAGCCACAGGAGCTAGAGGGTTGTGAGTAAGGCGAGACAGAGGACCCAGACACACCATGGCAGTTTACAGTGGAGATGGAGACAGGTAGTCCCTCCGAGTCACTTGCACAAATGGCACGATGCATGCTCACATGCATGCGTACTAGTGAGCGCAGAATTGTCTCCATTTGTCAGCGGGAAGACTTCTGGCTCTCCAACTTATTGGACCCTCGCTTCCGGCACAAAATGGGGGCATTTTTTACGCCCACTGAGAGGGAGGACAAACTGACCTACTACAGAGACATCCCACGTAGTCAGTTGGGCGATGTCTATCTGCGCCATGGCCCATACTCCCGCAGGTCTGACTCGGGGGGAAGTCTGCGATCACCTTCCACTGCCATGGCTGCTGGGGGGGTGGAAGGAGCAGCAGCAGCAGCTCCATCAGCAGCAGCCTCAGTCTTCAGTCGCTAGTGAGTAGCTTTCTACACCCGCATAGTGAGTCTACTCATGAGCAGCAGGAAGACCTGGAGCTGGACCTCAAACAGCAGGTCATGTCATACCTTGACATGACCATGCCAACACACCTTCAAGATCCACTGGATTTGCTGGGAAGCCAAACTTGACTTGTGCCCGCAACTAGCAGAGTTTGCCCTGGAAAAGCTGTACTGGCCGGACAGTAGTTGATTTAGATGGCAACTGGGCTGCTCTATATAACGAAGCAAAATGTCAAATTTACCTCACTATATAAGCTATTGCCCCTCAGATTTACACAGGGGCTGCTCTATATTATGCTGCAAAATGGCAAATTAACCTCACAATATAAGCTATTGCAGCTCTATATAAATAAAAATAAATAAATAAAAAAAGGGCCTGTAGAAGCTTATTTAGTATAACAGATAGGGTGACATGTGCTGGTTTGGGATGCCCATATGGGCTAGTGTTTTGGCAGCAGTACAAAAACCAATGCAAAATGCAATAGCTTAATAAAGCTGATGCTGATCAACGCTTATTTAGTATAACAGATGGGGTGCAACATGCAGGTTTGGGATGCCCTGCGGCCTGGTGTATTTAAAGCAGACCAAAACCAATTCAAAATGCAATAACTTAATAAAGCTGAGGCTGTAGATGCTTATTTAGTATAAACAGGTAGGGTGCAAGGTGCAGCTTTGGGGTGCCCTGCGGCCTGGTTAAATGAAAGCAGTCAAAAAGGAAGTGCAAACTGAAGTAGCTTAATGAAGCTGATGCTGATCAACGCTTATGTTGTATACCAGATAGGGTGCAAGGTGCAGCTTTGGGGTGCCCTGCGGCCTGGTTTATTAAAATCAGTCAAAAACAAGTGCAAACTGAAGTAGCCTGATCAACGCTTATGTTGTATAACAGATAGGTTTAAAATAGCATGTGCCTTGGGATGCCCGTGTGGCCTGTTATATTTCAAGCTGAACAAAAAGTAACAATAATCCAAGTATGAGACATCATTTTGACCTTCTTCACAGCGCCATACTTTGAAAAAAAAAAATTAATTTCATGCCGATCAATCCAAAGGTCAATGCCCCTAACAAAAATAGTGTTCGGCATAAGTTTTCCTTCTGGAAGGACGTAACCTTTAGTTTACATGGTTGGGGTAGGTTATCTTACAAATTGGGATACCCCAGGCAGCAGTGTCATTGAAAGAGACAGATTGTAATGCAGGCCATACGCAAGCAGAGAAACTCAGGCTGCAACAGGCCTATTTAGTTTACATGGTTGGGGTAGGTTATCTTACAAATTGGGATACCCCACTGTATATGAAACCGAATATAAATGCACACCCAAAAGTGGACACTCAGCCTCCAAGAGGCCTGCTTAGTTTAAATAAGAGAGCTGCTTAGTATGGTAGGTAGGTTATGTTATGTTACAGAATGGGATGCCCCAAGCAGACTTGAGATCAGTATATATGCACACAGCAGCAGTGTGTTAGCAGGCTCATACAGGCCAAATTTCTTTAAATAAATGTGCAGCTTACAGTAAATGCAGAGGCTAATGGTATGTTACAGAATGGGATGCCCCAAGCAGACTTGAGATCAGTATATATGCACACAGCAGCAGTGGTTAGCAGGCTCATACAGGCCAAATTTCTTTAAATAACTGTGCAGCTTACAGTTAATGCAGAGGCTAATGGTATGTTACAGAATGGGATGCCCCAAGCAGACTTGAGATCAGTATATATGCACACAGCAGCAGTGTGTTAGCAGGCTCATTTCTTTAAATAAATGTGCAGCTTACAGTAAATGCAGAGGCTAATGGTATGTTACAGAATGGGATGCCCCAAAGCTGACTTGAGATCAGTATATATGCACACAGCAGCAGTGTGTTAGCAGGCTCATACAGGCCAAATTTCTTTAAATAAATGTGCAGCTTACAGTAAATGCAGAGGCTAATGGTATGTTACAGAATGGGATGTCCCAAAAACCAGAGAGCACCTGGCAGGCAGCAGTAAGACTATGCACAGCAAAAGTGTCTTTATCATGCCTAATTTCAATTAGAATAGGTGCAAATGGTTAGGTTCTTAAATAGAGGCTGGTGTAGTCACAGAATGGGATGCCCTAAAAACCAGCAGTAAGTACACCTGGCAGGGACAAGTAGTGCTATGCCCAGCAAAAGTGTCTTTATCAGGCTAATTTCAAATATGATAAGAGCAAATGCTTATATGGTCTTAAACAGAGGCTGCTGTAGTCACAGAATGGGATGCCCCAACAGGAATCGACCTGGCAGGGTCCAGTAGTGCTTTGCCCAGCAAAAGTGTCTTTATCAGGCTAATTTCAAATATGATAAGAGCAAATGCTTATATGGTCTTAAACAGAGGCTGCTGTAGTCACAGAATGGGATGCCCTGGGCAGGAATGGACCTGGCAGGGTCCAGTAGTGCTTTGCCCAGCAAAAGTGTCTTTATCAGGCTAATTTCAAATATAAGAGCAAATGCTTATATGGTCTTAAACAGAGGCTGCTTTAGTCACAGAATGGGATGCCCTGGGCAGGAATGGACCTGGCAGGGTCCAGTAGTGCTTTGCCCAGCAAAAGTGTCTTTATCAGGCTAATTTCAAATATGATAAGAGCAAATGCTTATATGGTCTTAAACAGAGGCTGCTTTAGTCACAGAATGGGATGCCCTGGGCAGGAATGGACCTGGCAGGGTCCAGTAGTGCTTTGCCCAGCAAAAGTGTCTTTATCAGGCTAATTTCAAATATGATAAGAGCAAATGCTTATATGGTCTTAAACAGAGGCTGCTTTAGTCACAGAATGGGATGCCCTGGGCAGGAATGGACCTGGCAGGGTCCAGTAGTGCTTTGCCCAGCAAAAGTGTCTTTATCAGGCTAATTTCAAATATGATAAGAGCAAATGCTTATATGGTCTTAAACAGAGGCTGCTTTAGTCACAGAATGGGATGCCCTGGGCAGGAATGGACCTGGCAGGGTCCAGTAGTGCTTTGCCCAGCAAAAGTGTCTTTATCAGGCTAATTTCAAATATGATAAGAGCAAATGCTTATATGGTCTTAAACAGAGGCTGCTTTAGTCACAGAATGGGATGCCCCCCAAAAAAGATGCAGTAGTACTATGCCCAGCAAAAGTGTCTTTATCAGGCTAATTTCAAATATGATAAGAGCAAATGCTTATATGGTCTTAAACAGAGGCTGCTTTAGTCACAGAATGGGATGCCCTGGGCAGGAATGGACCTGGCAGGGTCCAGTAGTGCTTTGCCCAGCAAAAGTGTCTTTATCAGGCTAATTTCAAATATGATAAGAGCAAATGCTTATATGGTCTTAAACAGAGGCTGCTGTAGTCACAGAATGGGATGCCCTGGGCAGGAATGGACCTGGCAGGGTCCAGTAGTGCTTTGCCCAGCAAAAGTGTCTTTATCAGGCTAATTTCAAATATGATAAGAGCAAATGCTTATATGGCCTTAAACAGAGGCTGCTGTAGCCACAGAATGGGATGCCCTGGGCAGGAATGGACCTGGCAGGGTCCAGTAGTGCTTTGCCCAGCAAAAGTGTCTTTATCAGGCTAATTTCAAATATAAGAGCAAATGCTTATATGGTCTTAAACAGAGGCTGCTTTAGTCACAGAATGGGATGCCCTGGGCAGGAATGGACCTGGCAGGGTCCAGTAGTGCTTTGCCCAGCAAAAGTGTCTTTATCAGGCTAATTTCAAATATAAGAGCAAATGCTTATATGGTCTTAAACAGAGGCTGCTTTAGTCACAGAATGGGATGCCCTGGGCAGGAATGGACCTGGCAGGGTCCAGTAGTGCTTTGCCCAGCAAAAGTGTCTTTATCAGGCCTAATTTCAAATATGATAAGAGCAAATGCTTATATGGTCTTAAACAGAGGCTGCTTTAGTCACAGAATGGGATGCCCTGGGCAGGAATGGACCTGGCAGGGTCCAGTAGTGCTTTGCCCAGCAAAAGTGTCTTTATCAGGCTAATTTCAAATATGATAAGAGCAAATGCTTATATGGTCTTAAACAGAGGCTGCTTTAGTCACAGAATGGGATGCCCTGGGCAGGAATGGACCTGGCAGGGTCCAGTAGTGCTTTGCCCAGCAAAAGTGTCTTTATCAGGCTAATTTCAAATATAAGAGCAAATGCTTATATGGTCTTAAACAGAGGCTGCTTTAGTCACAGAATGGGATGCCCTGGGCAGGAATGGACCTGGCAGGGTCCAGTAGTGCTTTGCCCAGCAAAAGTGTCTTTATCAGGCTAATTTCAAATATGATAAGAGCAAATGCTTATATGGTCTTAAACAGAGGCTGCTTTAGTCACAGAATGGGATGCCCTGGGCAGGAATGGACCTGGCAGGGTCCAGTAGTGCTTTGCCCAGCAAAAGTGTCTTTATCAGGCTAATTTCAAATATGATAAGAGCAAATGCTTATATGGTCTTAAACAGAGGCTGCTGTAGTCACAGAATGGGATGCCCTGGGCAGGAATGGACCTGGCAGGGTCCAGTAGTGCTTTGCCCAGCAAAAGTGTCTTTATCAGGCTAATTTCAAATATGATAAGAGCAAATGCTTATATGGTCTTAAACAGAGGCTGCTTTAGTCACAGAATGGGATGCCCTGGGCAGGAATGGACCTGGCAGGGTCCAGTAGTGCTTTGCCCAGCAAAAGTGTCTTTATCAGGCTAATTTCAAATATGATAAGAGCAAATGCTTATATGGTCTTAAACAGAGGCTGCTTTAGTCACAGAATGGGATGCCCTGGGCAGGAATGGACCTGGCAGGGTCCAGTAGTGCTTTGCCCAGCAAAAGTGTCTTTATCAGGCTAATTTCAAATATGATAAGAGCAAATGCTTATATGGTCTTAAACAGAGGCTGCTGTAGTCACAGAATGGGATGCCCCAACAGGAATCGACCTGGCAGGGTCCAGTAGTGCTTTGCCCAGCAAAAGTGTCTTTATCAGGCTAATTTCAAATATGATAAGAGCAAATGCTTATATGGTCTTAAACAGAGGCTTCTGTAGTCACAGAATGGGATGCCCTGGGCAGGAATGGACCTGGCAGGGTCCAGTAGTGCTTTGCCCAGCAAAAGTGTCTTTATCAGGCTAATTTCAAATATAAGAGCAAATGCTTATATGGTCTTAAACAGAGGCTGCTTTAGTCACAGAATGGGATGCCCTGGGCAGGAATGGACCTGGCAGGGTCCAGTAGTGCTTTGCCCAGCAAAAGTGTCTTTATCAGGCTAATTTCAAATATGATAAGAGCAAATGCTTATATGGTCTTAAACAGAGGCTGCTTTAGTCACAGAATGGGATGCCCTGGGCAGGAATGGACCTGGCAGGGTCCAGTAGTGCTTTGCCCAGCAAAAGTGTCTTTATCAGGCTAATTTCAAATATGATAAGAGCAAATGCTTATATGGTCTTAAACAGAGGCTGCTTTAGTCACAGAATGGGATGCCCTGGGCAGGAATGGACCTGGCAGGGTCCAGTAGTGCTTTGCCCAGCAAAAGTGTCTTTATCAGGCTAATTTCAAATATGATAAGAGCAAATGCTTATATGGTCTTAAACAGAGGCTGCTTTAGTCACAGAATGGGATGCCCTGGGCAGGAATGGACCTGGCAGGGTCCAGTAGTGCTTTGCCCAGCAAAAGTGTCTTTATCAGGCTAATTTCAAATATGATAAGAGCAAATGCTTATATGGTCTTAAACAGAGGCTGCTTTAGTCACAGAATGGGATGCCCTGGGCAGGAATGGACCTGGCAGGGTCCAGTAGTGCTTTGCCCAGCAAAAGTGTCTTTATCAGGCTAATTTCAAATATGATAAGAGCAAATGCTTATATGGTCTTAAACAGAGGCTGCTGTAGTCACAGAATGGGATGCCCTGGGCAGGAATGGACCTGGCAGGGTCCAGTAGTGCTTTGCCCAGCAAAAGTGTCTTTATCAGGCTAATTTCAAATATGATAAGAGCAAATGCTTATATGGTCTTAAACAGAGGCTGCTTTAGTCACAGAATGGGATGCCTCACAGCAGACTTAAGATCAGTTCAGTATATATGCACAGTTAGTTACTATAAGCAGCCTGAAAACGCTAACAAAGCCTGTCAGCCAGCTAGTAACACTCAGGCTGGATGAAAAAAAAAAAAAATCTCCTTGTGACAGCCTCCGTTTTTCCTACCTTTCCCTGGCTTTCTGTCTGTCTCCTGTCTGTCTCCTGCCTGTCTCCTGCCTGTCTCCAGCCTGTCCCTGTCTGTCCCTGCCTGTCTAACTGCCTCAGCTACACAGCGTTCTGTCTGTCACCAATGCAATAGAGAAATGAGGAAAAGCAAGATGGCCGCCGTTAAATACCGCTGTGTGACGTCACCGGGCTTGCTGGCTGCTGATAGGCTGCATGTGACTGCCCCAGCTTGCACTGGCGCGGGATACATGTCCAGACATGTCCCGTCCGCCATCTTAGAATGCCTGTAAATGTAAATGAATGGAAGTTAAAGGAAAACTTCGAGTGATCGAATCGCGGGGAAATTCGGATTCGATCCGAATAGAATTTTTCCTGAAATTCGGATCGAATCCGGGTTCGTCCGGATCGATTCGCTCATCCCTAATTACAGGTCTGGTATTAATGTATTCATATTACAAAATGTCTAGAAAAACTTGTATAATTTTTAAATTTAAAAAAAAGATTGTTTGGGGGTTAAAAACTACTTTACACACATCGCCGCCAGCGCTCTGGGGTTTAAACAAGGAATTCACAGCGCGAGAAATATTTGAGCGTGATTTGTTAATGAATCTGCAGCAAGCCGTTCGCTCTGGCCATTCTCTGTCAGGCGCACTCATACAACACAGAACCTGTGAAACATCGACCCCTAACCCCGTATTCAACATTACCGCACACCGACTGAGTCGCTGTCAACAAGCAAACCCCGGCCAAGCACAGCGAATACTAGCTGGCGCTGTGAAAGTCACGCTACTGGCGCTCATCTGTCGCTACCTGTCGCTATTAATGAATCGGCCTCTTAAAAAAAACTACACACACACACACTTCATGTGCTGCGCCTTCCTTTTAAAGACTGTCATGTATTTACTGAGGTTGGGTGTTTTAAAGGTATTTTAAAAAGCTGGTCACTGTAGCATAGAGCGCCAGACGCTGTGTGATCGAGGTCTCTTTTTGAACACATATCCACCAGTAACAAAGAGAAAACACATGGAATGACATTGTTTTAACACTGTGACAATATACAAAAAGGCCTGCACAACCACTATTCGTAAGCAAATTAGATAATGGGTGCCACTCCCAAGGCTATAAGAGCCATACATGAACAATTAGAGGGAGGCACACCAACCAAAATACAGAAGCAAGTACTGGCAGGCCGATTCATTACTAGCGGCAGGTAGCGGCAGATGAGCATCTGTAGTGAGGATTTCAGAGCGCCCGCTAGTAGTCACTGTGCTCGGCCGTGGGTCGCTAGTTCAGAGCGCCTCAGTCGCTGTGCAGCATTGTTGAATACGTTGTGGGGTGTCGCTATATGACCAGTACAGCGCTGTATAGGAGCGAATGGTAGCGACTGGTCAGTGCGACCGACTCACACCGTATTCATAAAAAAAACAGCCTCACACACCGCCAGTGCTCAAAAAGGCTTCGCTGTAGCCCAGAGCGCCAGGAGGCGTGTGATTAAAGGTTGTTTTTTAACATGTATCCACCAGTAACAAAGCGAAAACATATGGAATTAAATTGTAATAACATTGTAACATGAACACATTAATGCCAGACCTGTAATGTCAATTCTGCATAAATATATAAAATTAGAAAAAATGTGAATAAATGGCTTTTTCAAGGCCAGGAGAGATCCCAACATTATTTGAGATAAAAAAAAAAATAATAATAAAAACACCCTGTTTAAAGAGAAATAAAAGGTCCATTGAAATGTATGGGAGAGCGACAGGTAGCGAGAGGTAAGACGTGGCGCTCTGCAAGGCTGAATGCCGGCACTGTATGCTGAGGCTGGGATAATGATGAACTGGAAGCTACATGGCGTTATCCCAGTCGCTCAACAGAATCCGCTTGATAAATGTGTAATTGCGTGCCGTGTCCGGTGTTCATCTGTCGCTACCTGTCATTTACAAAGCACTACCTGACGCTATTCCTTCATGAATAAGGCCCTAAATGTTATTTGATAGAGATATACACATTACATCAGACAAAACATGTAAAAAAATCTTTAAAAACATATAAGACAAATGACATACCAGACAGACAAACACACAAGATGAGTAGGTAGTGGAGAGAAGGCTTAATAATTATTCTATAAATAATCCACTAAAAGACGCAATATAATTACATATTACAAATGAATCCACATATGAAGAGTAGTACAAAAGTGTGCAAAAATTGTGCAAAAGTGCAGAAATCATGCGCAAAAGTTGCCTATATAAATATGTATAACAGCAGAGACAAATACTATCCAATCCCTAAACAATAGCAGAAGTGACCAATACTATCCAATCACTAAACAATTATCCACATAATCTCACAATATCAAAATATATAGTTTACCTACAAAAAGGGAGATCACTCCTGTAAAGAAACCAATATTAAACACTAAATGCCATCAACACAATTCCAGGAGAAAATGCAATGAGCCAATACAATTCTAATTACTAAAATACAAATTCAAGCACGTCTCCCCACCACTTGCCAGCATCCAAAGCAGCCACGCGTTCCATGGGCAACTCCCACTTCCTCAGGCTATTTTAGTAATTAGAATTAGAATACGTTTGGGAAACCATGCCTTAAATATATTTGCAAGGGTCTTTGCGTAGTTCTTAGCATCAGTGTTTAGTAATGCAATCGGACGATAACTCATGGACTGGGATCTTTGCCGCTTTGGGGAAGACAATGAGATCTACAGCGACAGTAGGCTCTAGTTGCAGACCTGAAAGCTCCACTGGCCCAAAGGCCTTAATCATATGTGGAATCCAAGTTTCCCAGTAGAGTTTATAATATGCTGTGGGTTATCCACCATCCCTGGAGCAGAATTTGGTTTTAGTTGTGAAATAGCCATTTCCTGAGCAACCTCAGTAGAGATTTTTGCCATGTTTGACTTGTGTAGGAGCCCTTTCATATTAGTTTTGTTGTCTCGCTCGGTTACATCTACCCATAAATCCTCATAAAATAGAGCAAATTGACGGACAATATCGGATGGATTTTTATGGACCCTACCTTATGAGTCAATGATCTGTTTTATTTGGGCCTCCTTGGGTTTTTCACAAAAGGATTTAGTTAATAATGTGCTACTTTTATTGCTCTGCATTAAATACAACTGTCATGAATGACTTGCCTTCTACCCGTGCCCGTGGTGTCCCTAGGCAATGGGTTCGGGTTCCTCCTGCCCAGCAGCCACTTCTGCCTCGGGTGCCACCCCCAGCGGCGCGTGTGTCGCCGAGTAAGTCCTCCCCCCTTGCCCATTGTCACTCAGCTTGTGCTTGCTGGCCTATACAAACAGCTCATGTCCTCCGGTGGTGCAATACTCAGAATGGCCACCGGAGGCTGTTTAAAAGAATGAAGTCTAGAAGGTGCAGCTCTGAGCAGTTTGCCTGGGAAGCTCAGCTGGAGCAATCAGCCCAGAGCTCACCAATCAGACCACAGGGCCAGTGCTCCAATCTGCCGCCAGATCCTCAGTGCACCAATCCCAGCCACTGTCTCCCTGTCCAATCCTGCCGGTTTTCCCACTATAAAGGGATTTTCACTGCAGTGTGTCATTGCCTGTGATAGCGCCTTGTACCTTGCTTTGACTCGTGTTATTCATTGATCTGATCACCGTTGCCGACCCCTGCCTGAACCGACTATTCTGAACCCCGTTGCCGACCTCTGCTTGAACCGACCAATCTCGATCTGATCTCTGTTGCTGACCTCTGCCTTGTACCTAGACCTCGAGCTGTCTCACCCCTCTGTACCGCTGCGAACTCTGACTCCCCGTGTCAACCTCTGGCCTGTCTCTGGACTTCCGCTACACTCGCTCTTAGCCATTGGTTCTTCTGACCTCTATACCTGTAAGCTCTCACCCTTTGAGCCATTGAAGTCCTGGGGGCAACCGATCCCGGGCAGGCGTATTCTGCGTCCCGGCAAGCGGGGGCTCCTACAGGTGAAGCTGGCTGCGGAGATTGGGGGTTGAGGGCTTACCTAGAGGGCTGGAGTTACCAGAGCGTGACAACAACCAATAAAACCAATAAATCATTTTGGGCTTCTTGAAGCTTCTCTATGTTGTTTTCTCTTTGTGAGCATGCTCCAGTAACTGCACCTTCTGGGTGCCTTCTTCAATTTTGGCCTGATGGATCTATCATAGCTACACTAAGCGCAACAAACCCTCCTCGCATGGTATATTTCTTTGCCTCCCAGACAGCCATTGAGTCTACTTCCTCCATGAAGTTCTTGTCAAAATATAATTTAGGCCGTGTGGCAATCAGCCCCATATTGAGTCTCCATTGCCATTCCTTAGGAGTTTTACACAGCGTAATAATTGAATTAAACACTGGGACATGATCCAAATATACTGGCAGGCTGATTCATCACTAACGCCAGGTAGCGACAGATGAGCGTCTGTAGCAGGCATTTCAGAGCGCCCGCTAGTAGTCGCTGTGCTCAGCCATGGGTCGCTTGTTCATAGCAACTCAGTCGCTGTGCAGCAATGATGAATACATTGTGGGGAGTCGCTATATGACCAGTACAGCGCTGTATGGGAGCGCATGTTAGCGACTGGTCAGTACGACCGCCTCACAACATATTTATCAAAAAAACAGCCTCAAACACCACCGGCGCTCAAAAATGCTTCGCTGAAGCACAGAGAGCCGGAGGCTGTGTGATTAAAGGCTGTTTTTGAACATGTATCCACCAGTAACAAAGCGAAAACATATGGAATTACATTGTTATAACATTGTAACACATTAATGCCAGACCTGTAATATCAATTCTGCATAAATATATCAAATATAAAAAAAATATGAAAAAATGGCTTTTTCAAGGCCAGGAGAGATCCCAAGATTGTTTGAGAATAAAAAAAAAATAATAAAACAAAAACCCTGTTTAAAAGAGAAATGAAAGAACGTCCATTGAAATGTATGGGAAAGCGTCAGGTAGCGAGAGGTAATATGTGGCTCTCTGCAAGGCTAAACGCTGGCGCTGTTCGCTGAGGCTGGGATAATGATGAATCGGACGCTACATGGCGTTATCCCAGTCGCTCAACAGAATCTGCTTGATAAATGTGTAATTGCGTGCCATGTCCGGCGTTCACCTGTCGCTACCTGTCATTTACAAGGCACTACCTGACGCTATCCCTTTATGAATAAGGCCCTATGTTACCAATTTCTACTTTGCGTTGTAAATCACCGTGAGACAAAAAGATTTAATTTAATCTTGTATTTTTCCCATATAGTCTCAAGTCAAGAGGATTAACCCCTTCTACTTTAATTCAACCTCTTCAGATAGGAGGAAAACTGTTGTGTGTCCAGTAGCTAAAGGGTTACTGGCAACATTCTCAACTGGAGAACTGTGCTCGGCCGTGGGTCGCTAGTTTTTAGCGACTCGGTCGCTGTGCAGCAATGATGAATGCATTGTGAGGAGTCGCTATTTGACCAGTACAGCGCTGTATGGGAACGCATGTTAGCGACTGTTCAGTGCGACCGACTCACAACATATTCAGCAAAAAAACAGCCTCACAAATCTCTGGCACTGAAAAATGCTTCTCTGAAGCCCAGAGCGCAGGAGGCTGTGTGTTTTAAGTCTGGTTTTCTGCATGTATCCACCAGTAACAAAGCGAAAACATCTTGAATTACATTGTAATAATATTGTAACATGAACACACAAATGCCAGACCTGTAATGTCATTTCTGCAGAAATATATAAAACATGACATTTTTAAAAAAAAACTGCATTTACAAAGCCAGAAGAGGTCATAACATTATTTGTGTTTAATAAAAAAAAAACAAAAAAAAAAAACAAAACCCAGTTTTAAGAGAAGAAAAGGTTCATCCATTGAAATGTATGGGAGAGCGACAGGTAGCGAGAGGTCATACCTGGTTCTGTGCAAGGCTGAATGTCGGCGCTGTTCGCTGAGGCTGGGATAATGATGAATCAGACGCTACATGGCGTTATCCCAGTCGCTCAACAGAATCTGCTTGATAAATGTGTAATTGCGTGCCGTGTCCGGCGTTCACCTGTCGCTACCTCTCATTAACAAGGCACTACCTGACGCTATCCCTTCATAAATAACCCCCTAAGAGTTTTACTATAGGGAATGAAAGTCACTCCTGCTTTACCAAGACAGAGTCAGAAGAATATAAGAAACAAGGAAACTGCTTTTTGATATGTAAATCACAGGCATGGGGGGCACAATCCTAACACACATATTCATTTTACACTCCAAAAGAGAAAAGGCAGAACACAAGTTCCTTTAAAAGGACAGTCCAGGTATTAAGGAGCCTTTCCTCATTTTCCTGTTTCTGCTGTAGATGCTGTAGCAGGACTTTTGTTTGCCCCCCCTTTTCCATTCCATTCTTCCATGAGCACACTCCAAATGTGGTCACACAGCTGCCCACATTTACACCATATATTCTGTTCTAATGAAACCAAATTGCAGTTCCCCAGATTGAGTTACACACTGACCTGGCAGTGGAACACTAAACACTAAATACTGTAGAGCTGAAAGCAGGGAGAGGATAGGCCACCCACCACCCTGACAAAGCTCCAGTGGGCGGAGCGAAACGTGCGTGCCCATGTCCCCTCGCCACATGCTGAGACTCTTTATAGTTTTGACATGCGGTGCCATCTGCTCAGGAGGAATAGAAGCTGGCGTTAAGAAGCAGTCCTGAGCTAAGTATATTAGCAAATGCACTGGCACTTTGATGGGCCCTAACTCGTGTTTGGATGTGATCTGCCCTGATGGTGTCAAGCCTTACACATGTATTTTTACAATGACTTTGGCCTCTCATTAATTGCTGCACTTTAAAGCATGCTGTCTCTATGAACATTGAGAATCGTGAGGCTGTGGAGAGATACGACAACTGTTTACGGCATTGAACTTCTGGCCAATCATCTCAGTGTGAATGAGTGTGGATGAGTGTGGACAGATGTGTGGTTGCTTGGGTGTATAGGGGGTACTGTTTTATGCATTATGGAATCTATGTACAGTCTATGGCCCTTATTTAACAAGGGATAGCGCCAGGTAGCGAATGGTGAGCGAACGGTAATGGCGGTCACCGCCACGAGAACGCCGGCTCCCCTCCGCAATCACACATTTATCAAGCCGATCCTGCTTAGCGACTGACAGAGCGCCAGATAGCGAATCATTCATCATTATTCCAGCCTCACCCCACAGCGCCAGCGAGCGACCTTGAACAGCGACAGGTATGACCTCTCGCTACCTGGCGCTCTCCAATGCATTTCAATGGAGCAATATTTAAATATTAATAATTAATTGTTATTAATTTTTTTTTTTTTTTTAAATGTCAAAAAATCTGTGACCACTTCTGCAATGTTAGATATTTTTTTTAAGGTTAAAAAAAAAAAAAAAATTGTGCAGAATTGATATTACAGGTCTGATATGAATGTATTCATATTACAATATGTTTTGAAAAACTTGTTTTTTTTTTATCAAAAAATATGGTTGTTTGGGGGTTAAAAAAAAACTTTTAACCCATCGCCGCCAGCGCTCTGGGGTTTAAACAAGCATTTCACTGCGCGAGAATTTTTGGAGCGTGATTTGTTAATGAATATGGTGGGAGCCGTTCGCTATGGCCAGTCTCTATCATGCGCTCCCATACAGCGCGGAACCTGTCAAATAGCGACTCCTCACCCAATATTCAACATTACGGCAAACCGACTGAGTCGCTATCAACTACAGAACAACGGCCAAGCACAGCGACTACTAGCGGGCGCTCTGAAAATGCCGCTACTGTCGCTCATCTGTCGCTACCTGGCGCTATTAATGAATCGGCCTCTATGTTTGTTAGGGTTCAGGTGCAATATTTTTCAATAACATTTAGTGATTCTTGTCATGTACAGTATGAATGTGCCTATGTCATTAGTGCCTGGCACCACACGTAACCCCAGTAAAACATACCTGATCCCTGATCAACATGGTATGAACGGGCTGCAGATGCACTACACTATATAACCTTAGCCAGGCATAAGCCCACGCCTGGCATCTGTGAGTAGCCAGTGCAGGCACCCCCCCCCCCCGCTAGAGACTACCCGGGATGCGGCTGTCAGCGTGCTCGGCTCCATTCGGCTGTATTTGGTTCCATTTGGTCCTAAGGGCCTTATTCATGAAGGGATAGCGCCAGGTAGTGCCTTGTAAGCGGCAGGTAGCGGCAGGTGAACGCCGGAGACCGCACGCAATTACACATTTATGAAGCAAAATCTGGTGAGCGACTAGAACAATGCCATGTAGTGTCCGATTCATCATTATCCCAGGCTCAGCACCACCGGCGTTCAGCCTTGCAGAGCGCCACGACTTACCTCTCGCTACCTTTCGCTCTCCCATACATATCTATGGATGATCCTTAAATCCCTTTCCTGATCCCAATTTTTTATTTATTTATTTTTTTAACTAAGATCTTTCAGACATGTATCTTGGCCTAGAAAATGACATATTTTAAAACTTTTTGGATAAATAATATTTTTATGCAGAATTGTCCTACATGTCTGGTATTAAAGTGTTCATGTTACAATGTTATAACAATGTAATTCCATATGTTTTCGCTTTGTTACTAGTGGATACATGTTCAAAAACACACTTTAATCACACAGCTTCTGGCGCTGTGGGCTACAGCGACCCGATTTTGAGCGCCGAAACTGTTTGAGGCTGTTTTTTGATGAATGTGGTGTGAGTCAGTCGCACTGAGCTGGCGCTACTTTTCGCTCCCATACAGCGTAGTACTGCGAATTACATATCATATTCATCAATGCCGGCCAGCGACTGAAGCGCTCTGAAACAACAAACCATGGCCGAGCACAGCAACTATTAGTGCTCGCTCTGAAATCCGCTCTACAGACGCTCATCTGTCGCTACCTGGCGTTTGTAATGAATCAGCCTGTTAGTCAATTCCTAGCTGAAATTGGCGGATGGAACGGAGTATGATGATTAGCTGCTCGGCTGCGTGTTTCACTTTTTTTGGTCCACTTTAAAGAAATTTGCTTACCATGTTGCTGTGTATGTAACCAAATGTTTAGCTTTTGGAATGTTTGAATGAAAGGGACTTGTACAGAAAAAAGTTACAAAATCCTGTCTCTAAGATTTGTGTAAAGTATTAGTGTTTCATAAGCTTTAAAGTGGACCAACACCCTGAGGTGATCGGCCCGGGAATCTATAAGATTCCCGGGCCGATCACCTCACACACCGCGGGACATCCGAGATCGGGATGTCCCGCGGGGTGAACCCCCCCTGAACACCCCAAATCCACCTACCTGGCCGTCTCTGAATGGCCGGCGCGGGCGCGCACACGTCAAGAGTGACGCGCGGGAGGCGCCGACGGGCAAGCTGCTTGTATGTTGCTGTCAATCAGCTTGTCCGTCGGCGCCGATTGGACGGCGCGGCCACGTGGGAGCAGGGAGAGGTGAGTTTTGGGGGCTTTCTGGGGGGTTTCACACAGCGGGGCACCCCCGATCGGGGTGCCCCGGGGAAGTGGACCAATACCCAGGATAGTCAAAATCCTGGGTGTTGGTCCACTTTAATAAGTAAACAAAGTGTAAAACCAGTTAACAATCCTTTGTTAAGAAAATATCAAACATGACAACTGCAAACAGCTTACAGGAAACATCTAGTAATTAATGACAGAGATATCAGCAAACAGCAATGCCTCACTCAAAAATAGAAGAGTAAAATGCTACTTTATTCCAAGCCATGATTAAAAAATATACGAGGGACACAACTGTGTATAAAATCAGTGTAAAGACAATCAGTGTATAAAAGGATTTCGTGAAAATCTATGAACCTAAATTGTTGGTTAGGGATTTCTCTAGGAAAAGTTACAATTAAAAGTGTCAACCATGAAGATCACGCTGACTTTCCTGTTCCTGGGCTGCTGCCTCGGTAAGATACAGTAATGAGCTGCTGATCTATTCTCAGATTTATTACATGTGGGAACAAAATGCATAGTGTTTAATTATCTATCCAACATATTACTAATGTGTATCTCTTATAAAATACTCTCTAGCTCTAAAATGATTTTAATCAATTTTGATCTGAATTTGTAATCATGGCAGCGCTCCTGGGGCAGGGACACTTTTTTTCTTGTCCCTTCTATGTCCTTACCACTAAGGCCCTTATTTAACAAGGGATAGCGACAGGTAGCGACTGGTGAGCGGCCGGTAATGACGGGCACCGCCACGAGAACGCCGGCTCCCCACCACAAACACATTTATCAAGCCGATCCTGCTTAGCGACTGAGATAGCGCCATATAGCGACTCATTCATCATTATTCCAGCCTCAGCCCACAGCGCCAGCGTCCAACCTTGAACAGCGACAGGTATGACCTCTCGCTACCTGGCGCTCTCCAATGCATTTCAATGGAACAATCTTTAAATATTAATAATTAATTGATATTAATTTTTTTTTATTTTTTTTTTTTAAATGTGAAAAATTCTGTGACCACTTCTGCCATTTTAAATAATTTTTTTAAGGTAAAAAAAAAAAAAAAGTACAGAATTGATATTACAGGTCTGATATTAATGTATTCATATTACAAAATTATTTAAAAAAATTGTTTTTTTTGGTTTCCAAAAATATGGTTGTTTGGGGGTTAGAAAACTACTTTTAACCCATCGCCGCCAGCGCTCTGGGGTTTAAACATGCATTTAACAGCGCGAGAATTTTTTGAGCGTGATTTGTTAATGAATATGGTGGGAGCCGGTCGCTCTGACCAGTCGCTATCATGCGCTCCCATACAGCGCGGAACCTGTCAAATAGCGACTCCTCACCCAATATTCAACATTACTGCACACCGACTGAGTCGTTGTCAACAACCGAACAACGGCCAAGCACAGCGACTACTAGCGGGCGCTGTGAAAATACTGCTACGGTCGCTCAACTGTCGCTACATGCCGCTATTAATGAATCGGCCTCCCCGAAAGATTCCTGAGTCTCCAATTGCTATTTGAACAAAATAAGGAATTATAATGAATCACTTTACAGACCAGTGTTAATATAATCATTTTTTGAAGGATGGCTACTTCCCCATGAATATTATTAAAACAGCCCTAAAACTTACCAACACTACATTTATTATTTTAGTTACTACTATATATAGCTTAGCAACTACTTATTAGGGCAGGTCCTCACTCTGTGGTGACCTGTCCTAGTTAAACAAGCGACCCTCCTCTGGAAAAAAGTAAATTTTTTTTTTATTATCAGACTCAATAAAATAATTATGTTTTAAAGAACTCCGGTGAGGTGTGGTGGGAAAGCTGGGTCTAGGGAATATAGGGGATTGGGCCTAATCCCCAACAATCAAATTGAATCTATATATAGCTTAGGCAGCTTTAAAGGGTCAGCTTGATAAAAGTTTAGGAACCACTAATGGTCAACATCCTATACTTTGAAAACCATTCACAGCATATTCAGAAGAAGCAAGAAATGGTAAATTATTGTATATTTAAACTATAGTTGTATGTCTTTGAGAAAAAGAAGACTGCCAAAGAAAAATAGTAAGTTATTAACAATATACCCTATTTAATATATATGATAGTAAAGGGCCACTAACTTTATAAGAGACAAAATTGCCTCATGTCTGTGGTTAATTTAGGTAAATCGTATTATTAATAGGAATATGGAGACTTTACGGCACACAGCTTATCCAGCAACCCTATGGTCATAGAGAGACCTGGTGATGTGAAAAGGTGGAGAGCACCCACCTGGATTTCAAGACCAGATGAGTAACTGAGGGCCTTATTCATGAAGTGATAGAGCAAGGTAGTGCCTGTACAGCGGCAAGTAGCGGCAGGTGAATGCCAGAGATGGCACGCAATTACACAATTACATATAACCGAATCTGGTGAGCGACTGGAGCAACGCCATGTAGCGTTCGTCTCATCATTATCCCAGCCTCAGCGTACAGCGCCGGCGCTCATCTTTGCAGAGCGCCATGTCTAACCTGGTGCTCTCCCATACATTTCTATGGATGATCCTTAAATACCTTTCCTGATCCCAATTTTTTTTCCCTAAAAAAAACTAAACTTCTGACATGTATTCTGGGAAAGAAAATGACATTTTTAAAACCTTTTTGGATTAATAATATTTTTATGCAGAATTGTCCTTACATGTCTGGTATTAAAGTGTTACAATGTTATAACAATGTAATTCCATGAGGCCGATTCATTAATAGCGCCAGGTAGCGACAGATGAGCGACAGTAGCGTTATTTTGACAGCGCCCGCTAGTATTCGCTGTGCTTGGCCATTGTTCGGCTGTTGACAGCAACTCAGTCGGTGTGCGGTAATGTTGAATACAGGGTTAGGAGTCGCTGTTTGACAGGTTCTGCGCTGTATGGGAGCGCATGACAGCGAATGGCCATAGCGAACGGCTCCCAGCATATTCATTAACAAATCACACTCAAAAAATTCTCGCGCTGTGAAATGCTGGTTTAAACCCCAGAGCGCTGGCAGCGATGGGTTAAAAGTAGTTTTTTAACCCCCAACCATATTTTTTGAAAAAATTAATATCAGACCTGTAATATCAATTCTGCACAATTTTTTTTTTTTTTTTTTTTTTTAACCTTAAAAAAAAAATCTAACATTGCAGAAGTGGTCACAGAATTTTTGACATTTAAAAAAAAACAAAAAAAAAAAAAACATTAATATCAATTAATTATTAATATTTAAAGATTGTTCCATTGAAATGGATTGGAGAGCGCCAGGTAGCGAGAGGTCATACCTGTCGCTGTTCAAGGTCGCTTGCTGGCGCTGTGGGGTGAGGCTGGAATAATGATGAATGATTCGCTATCTCAGTCGCTAAGCAGGATCGGCTTGATAAATGTGTGATTGCGGAGGGGAGCCGGCGTACTCGTGGCGGTGACCGTCATTACCGTTCGCTCACCATTCGCTACCTGGCGCTATCCCTTGTTAAATAAGGGCCCATATGTTTTTGCTTTGTTACTAGTGGATACATGTTCGAAAACAGCCTTTAATCACACAGCCTCTGGCGCTATGGGCAGCTATTACATGATTTAGAGCGCCGGCGATGTTTGTGGCTGTTTTTTTTAATGAATTTGGTGTCAGTCGCACTGAGCTGGCGTTACGGTTCGCTCACATGCAGCGTAGTACAGCGACTCACATCATATTCATCAATGCCGGACAGCAACTGAGGCGCTCTGAAACAAAGAACTATGGCGAGCACAGCGACTACTAGCTGGCACTCTGAAATTCGCTCTACAGATGCTCATCTGTCGCTACCTGGAAGTAATGCCTGCCCATCTCCCATTAGGAACATTAAACTGCTTGGTCTAATCAATGAATAATGATTTTAAATGCAGCTCCAGCCACCATTTTTAGATTTAAATTTATGATAAAGTAAGGAAAGGGGAAAATTACTTCTATATTTAGGTATAGGTTTCTAATTGTTATATTTGTTTTTGTAGCATTCACAAATGCATTTGTCACTGGAGGCACAAAAATGGCTGTAAGAGATATTTTTTATGTACATTTTTCCAGTAATACATTAAAAAGTATCAGTCACCCGAAATTTTTTTTCATTACATTTTCATTTACAGAAATCTGAAGCCTTTTCCCATGGACGTCTTTACATTGATCATGAAAAGATATTGTGACTTGCAGGTAAAATTTAGTGTTATATACAAATGATTGTTTTGTGTCTAGAAATAATTGCTGAATAGCAGTATATTGCTTTTTAAGACAAGTGACCCCCAGAACGCCAACTTCTTGGCTTGGTTGTATTCATGTCCCTAACTGGGGAATGGGAATTTTCTTTCCACTAAGGCCCTTATTTATGAAGGGATAGCGTCAGGTAGTGGCTGGTTAATGAGAGGTAGCGACTGTGAACACCGGACACGGCACGCAATTACACATTATCAAGCAGAATCTGTTGAGCGACTGGGATAACACCATGTAGCGTCTGATTCATCATTTTCCCAGCCTCAGCGAACAGCGCCGGCGTTCAGCCTTGCACAGCGCCAGGTATGACTTCTCGCTACCTGTCGCTCTCCCATACATTTCAATGGACGATCCTTTTCTTCTCTTTAAACGGGGTTTTTGTCTAATTTTATTTTTTCCAAAAATCACAAATAATTCTGTGATCTATTCTGGCATTGAAATAGCAGTTTTTTACATTTTTTTCATTTTTTATATATTTCTTCAGAAATGACATTACAGGTCTGGCATTAAAGTGTTCATGTTACAATGTTGTTACAATGTAATTCCATATGTTTTCGCTTTGTTACTAGTGGATAGATGCTGGAAAACACACTTTAAACACACAGCCTCCTGTGTGTGAGGCTGTTTTTTTGCTGAATATGGTGTGAGTCGTTTGCTATGAGCAGTCGCTAACATGCGTTCCCATACAGCGCTGTACTGGTCAAATAGCAACTCCTCACGATGTATTCAACATTACTGAACAGAGACTGAGTCGCTATAAACTAGCGACTCACGGCCGAGCACAGTGACTACTAGTGGGCGCTCTGAAAATGCCTGCTAAAGACGCTCATCTGTCGCTACCTGGCGTTAGTGATGAATCAGCCTGCCCATTGCTAATTAGTATCTAGTATTTTAGTTAGCAATCTAGTGTCACAGTAACCAGGCGTTTATAATCAATGTGATCTTCAGGACCAATGCCACTATTCGGAATGCCATTTTACAGCCTACTGGCTACCTACCACATCCAAAAACCCAGGACAATTGCCAGTCCATTAGATATGCCCCTATGTTGTGACCAAAAAGTGTGTTATCACTAGAGGTGGCAAATAGAGATATTCATCAACATCTTCTCCATTAGTCTCTGTTGTGACGTCTAGTCTCTCACTTTTGGCCAAATGTATTTCACTGAACTTGTGAAATACATTTGGCCAAAGCCCCTGCCAGTACTTCTTTCTTAGGGTGTAGAACTAGAAATGGATATTTTCGCTATTCAAATTGTTGTGGATTTTTTTTACTATCCCTTGGTGTGAGATGGTGATCGTCATTGCATAGGTGTGCCAATGACATAATTGCCACACACAACAGTGGCAATGGATGGAGGAGGTGGAGCTTTACAGCTAAAACAGATGACATTATCTGGGATTAGAGAGAAGCAGGAGCAGTAAAAATTGGCAAAAGGTGCTCTTCATAGGGGAAGCAATTCAGGAGATGCTAATTAAAAATGTGGGTTTTGGTCTGCTTTAAATCCCTCCTCCTAAAGAAAGGAAGAGGCACAAGTAGCAGCAGTTGGGGGATATCAGGGGGGCAGATGATCTAAGAAGAGTACCTACAGTGTAACTAAGGACGGCTTTTACATTTTTATTGAATGGTTGGTGTAGGTTTTTAACCAAACCTTGCCAGCCTGTCCAGATTTAGCCCCATTCAAGGTAGTATTTAGGATGTTGCCTATGCATTCATGTGTTTGACTCACCTTCATTCCAATACATTTTGCCAAGTTCCTTTTTTCTCCCAACCAACTGTTCAAAATTAAGATGAGCAAATAATCAATATTAATAGGTTTCACCCAAGCACCCTAAAGATCTGTTACAGCATGACCATAAAGGCTATGCACGCTATTCAACTGACCACTGGGTGTAAATTTTCTGGCTCTGACTCTTCCCCAAGGTAGACAATTCAAGTCAATGACATTTTCCTCTCTTAAAAAAGGAATGAGAATTCTCTCTTGGCACTGAATCAACCTCAAAGTGGCGAAACACAACTTAAAATCCAACTTGGACAATGGCTTTTGAACTGAATATACATGGAAAAGTAACAATAAATAATTATAATAGTAAGTTATAATGTTTTCATTGAGGCCTGTGAAACGTGCAGTGATTTGGAAAGATTGTGTTTGGAAAAAGCTATTGTAAAAGATATGTTCTTCTTGTTGGTAAGTCATTATAGGTAAAACTACAGTGTTTTACCCAAAATATTTGTCTCATTGAACTTAGTTATGTTACCAGGCATATACCATGAAACTAATTATATAATAAACATATAAATAAATATATATAAATACACATTAGAAAAAATTGGGTTGTGTACCACTTCTTTCTTTTAGAAAGTGATGTCCGCTGACTTGAAATGCACACCAAGGGACTTTATAAGCAGTGTGGTAAGATGTTTATTATTAATTATTTGTATACTTAGTGGAATCACCTTTAAGATGATTGGAGAATGGTCCAAATCTGAGCATGGATGGAGGAGGCGGAGCTTTACAGCTAAAACAGATGACATTATCTGGGATTAGAGAGAAGCAGGAGCAGTAAAAATAGGCAAAAGGTGCTCTTCATAGGGGAAGCAATTCAGGGGATGTTAGTTAAAAATGTGGGTTTTGGTCCGCTTTAAATCCCTCCTCCTAAAGAAAGGAAGAGGCACAAGTAGCAGCAGTTGGGGAATATCAAGGGGGGCAGATGATGAGAAGAAGAAGAGTACCTACAGTGTAACTAAGGATGGCTTTTACATTTTTAATTATGAATAGCTTTTGGAGAAAGCTGTTGTACAAGATATGTTCTTCTTGTTGGTAAGTCATTATAGGTAAAACTACAGTGTTTTACCCAAAATATTTGTCTCATTGAACTTCAGCCCTTATTTATGAAGGAATAGCGACAGGTAGCGACTAGTGAGCAACCGGTAATGGCGGGCACCGCCACGAGAACGCCGGCTCCCCACCACAATCACACATTTATCAAGCCGATCCTGCTTAGCGACTGAGATAGCCACTCATTCATCATTATTCCAGCCTCAGCCCACAGCGCCAGCGTCCGACCTTGAACAGTGACAGATATGACCTCTCGCTACCTGGCGCTCTCCAATGCATTTCAATGGAACAATCTTTAAATATTCATAATTAATTGTTATTAATGTTTTTTGTTTTTTTTTTTTAATGTGAAAAATTCTGTGACCACTTCTCCCAAGGTAAAAAAAAAAAAATTGTGCAGAATTGATATTACAGGTCTGATATTATTGTATTCATATTACTAAATTCTTTTAACTTTTTATTTTTTTTTTGGTCTCCAAAAATATGGTGGTTTGGGGGTTAAAAAACTACTTTTAACACATCGCCGCCAGCGCTCTGGGGTTTAAACACGCATTTCACAGCGCGAGAATTTTTGAGCGTGATTTTTTGATGAATATGGTGCGAGCTGGTCGCTCTGACCAGTCGCTATCATGCGCACCCATACATCGCGGAACCTGTCAAATAGCGACTCATCACCCCGTATTCAACATTACTGCACACCGACTCAGTCGCTATCAACAACCGAAAATACTGCTACAGTCGCTCAACTGTCGCTACCTGCCGCTATTAATGAATCAGCCTCCCCGTTATGTTACCAGACATATACCATGAATCTAATTATTGTAAATACACATTAAAAAAAAAAATGGGGTTGTCTACCACTTCTCTTCTTTCTTTTAGAAAGTGATGTCCTCTGACCTTAAAAGCACACCAAGGCACCTTATAAGCAGTGAGGTAAGAAGTTTATCATTAATCATTTGTATACGGGGAGGCCGATTCATTAATAGCGCCAGGTAGCGACAGATGAGCGACTGTAGCGTGATTTTCACAGCGCCAGCTAGTATTCACTGTGCTTGGCCGGGGTTTGCTTGTTGACAGCGACTCAGTCGGTGTGCGGTAATGTTGAATACAGGGTTAGGGGTCGATGTTTCACAGGTTCAGCGTTGTATGGGAGCGCCTGACAGCGAATGGCCAGAGCGAACGGCTTGCTGCAGATTCATTAACAAATCACGCTCAGAAATTTCTCGCGCTGTGAATTCCTTGTTTAAACCCCAGAGCGCTGGCGGCGATGTGTGTAAAAGTAGTTTTTAACCCCCAAACAACTTTTTTTTAATGTAAAAATTATACAAGTTTTTTTAAACATTTTGTAATATGAATACATATTAATATTAGATTAATATCAGACCTGTAATATCAATTATGCACAATTTTTATTTTTTTACTTAAAAAAAAAATCCTAACATTGCAGAAGTGGTCACAGAATTTTTGACAAAAAAAAAAAAAAAATAGCAATTAATTAGGATTATTTAAAGATTGCTCCATTGAAATGCATTGGACAACGCCAGGGAGCGCCAGGTCATACCTGTCGCTGTGATGGGATTATCAGCGGCGCTGTTCGTTGCAGTCGGCTACATGATGAATCCCGCGCTAGCTGACGCTCTCGCCGGCGCTAGCCTCATTTAGCGTGATAAATGCGTCATTGTGACCGCCGCCGGGCGTACTTGAGTCGGTAGCCGCCGTTAGCTGGCGGTACCTGGCGCTCGTCAGACACTACCTGGCGCTAGCCCTTGATAAATAAACCCCTTAGTGGAATCACCTTTAAGATGATTGGGGAATGGTTCAAATCTGAGCAAATTACAGATTTATATTTGGCTAAGTTCTTTTACTATATATTTATACACAGAGGCCCCCTGCACAACTGGCAGATTTTGTTGCCAGTATGGACATTAATTAACCAATTCATATCCAGAACCATATATGTAGGTTAAAAGTTATATATATATATACCGACTGACTACTTGTTAGTCTATAATTGTACTAGTTGGTCTTATTTTTTTTTCGTCTCCCCTGCCAATACCCCATCCCTTCACTAACCCAAGTAAAGCCTTACCCTCTGAACACTCTCCCCTCCCCCCGTATCCTATCCCCCCACCTACCCTCTAGTGGGGCTGGGGCCAGAAGCAAGTGGTGAAGCAGATAATCGGGCCAGTCGTTGAAGGTGGTTTCTCTGAATGCTAGGGGCCTCAACACCCTGGGGAAGAGGACAATTCTCTGGCAGGAACTGAAAAGGCACAGAGTGAAGGACATTTTTGTGCAGGAGATGCACTTTAAAAGGGCCGCAGCTCCCAGGTTAAGCAGTAGGCTCTTCCCACACGTGTTCACCAGATGCGCGGCAGAGGACAAGAAGTAAGGGGTCGCAATTATGATTGCAAGACATGTTCCTTTCACCTTGCGGGAATCTTGAGGAGATGAGCCTGGGAGAATCATAATGGCCAAGGGACTGATCAGCCAAAAAATTTATACCTTGGCCTCCGTATATGCCCCCAACCAGGGACAGATACAGTTCCTCAAACGTGCGTTAGACAGGATTGAGAAATTTGCGGAAGGAGAAATAATCCTGGGAGGGGATTTTAACTTGGCCATTGAACCGCTTCTGGATTCATTAGCAGGTAGATCTGTGGTCTCGCAATTGGCCTTGAGATCACTTAGGAAGAAGTTACATGGCTTGCAGTTGGGGGACGTGTGGCGTGTGGGGAACCCTGCGGTTAGGGATTACACCTTTTATTCGAAAGTGCATGGGACCTATTCCAGGATTGACTACCTCTTGGTTTCGTACAGCTTACTAGGCCTAGTTGCGGGGGAGGGGATATACCTGACCTCCGTTTCTGATCACGCCCCTATCTGCTTGGATCTTGACCTCCTAGACAGATCCCTGCCCCCATCAATGTGGAGATTGAATGAGTCTCTCCTGCAGGATGAGGTAGTAACCCAGGCAATTAGGGAGGGTATAGAAACCTATTTCAGGGACAACGACAATGGGGAGGTCTCCCCATTAACACTGTGGGAGGCCCATAAAAGAGTAATTAGGAGACTATTGATTAGTCATGCATCGAGATTGAAAAGTTAGAGATTGTCCCAGCTGGCGGAGCTTACAGAGAGGGTCAAACAACTGAAGCTGTCCCATAAGCAATCGGAGGTGGCGAAAGCACTTGGAGAACTGACTCAGGCCAGAGAAGCTCTCAATACCTTACTTAGGCAAGAAGCGAAGCATGTAATTAAGAAATGTAAGCAAATATACTATGAATATTGGAACAAAAGTAGTGTGTTGCTTGCAAGGGCCCCCAAGCAGCAACACGCCCAAAACTATGTAGCGGAGATCCTGGATGGGTCACAACAGAAGCAAGATACCTCAGAAAAAATAGCAGAGGCATTTAGGTCTTATTATGCTGGCCTGTACAACCTGGCTGGTTGCCCTTCGGCGGGGACAAACCTGGGGAAAATAAGTACTTAGAGTGCTTAAGTGGTTCAGGTATGCCGACGATCCTGAAGGAGATCGCGGCAACACTAGAGGACCTGATTAGTGCAGAGGAACTAGCTAAAGCCATCAAACACTCGCCATCGGGAAAGGCACCAGGGGCAGACGGATATAAGGTTAAATATTACAAAACCTTTATTTCGCTGCTGGGCCCCCGTTTGGTTAGAGTCTGGAACACGATCACAGACACAGAGGTCACCGGCTCATTTTCGAACAGGGAGCTGGAGGCCCGTACAACGGTCTTGCACAAGCTAGGCAAGTACCCGTTGTCCTGCAAGAGTTACCAACCACAGACCTGAAGTGATGCCAAGCGCCGTTAGTAGCCCAGGTAGTCTGAGTCTGAGGCTCTCAATGTGTCGCTAACTGCGGAGACTGTTAGAAATATCCAACGGTCATTTTCTTTAAAATGGGCAAAAACCTCGATCACCTACCTCAGCACCCAGTTGCCGAGCCAGCTGTCGAGCATTTTGACCCTGGCTCAGAGGATAAAAGTGGATATGGAGCGGTGGGATCTCCCTACCTTTTCTTGGATGGGTAGGGTAAATATCATTAAAATGACAATACTACCCAAATTGTTGTTCCTGTTCCAGGCTCTCCCGATCCGGATCCCATTGCTGTTTTTTAAAGATCTAAACAGGGCTCTGATGGGGTTCATCTGGAAAGAAAAAGGGGCAAGGCATAAATTTCAAACATTTTGCAGGTCCAAAAATATGGGAGGTATGGCCCTGCCGGATGTTAAGCTGTACTGGGCAGCCACGCATTTGCAAAGAGTGTGTGAGTGGCAAAATTGTCAGGGGGAAAAAGATGGGTTCAACTGGAGCTCGCCGTAGCCCCAATCCGGCTGGACTCAGTCGCGTGGAACAGAGAGGCTCCCATCCCAGAGGTCTTCTGGAACTATAGAGAGAGCCCGGGAATTTCCCCCTGGCCATCCCCAGTGATTCCAATAGTGGACAACCCTCTCCTGCACTCAAGCCACTTTAGAGCAGATCTCCGAGAATGGGGCAGGTTACATCAGCTTAGAAGTGGGGACCTGATAACTAGAAGGGGGTAAGACAGGGTTGGGAAACACTAGTCTAGAGCCCCTACTCTTGGATTTTTTTTTAATGGACTATACTGTAAATCTCCAGTCACTCTGCTTATATATGCATGTACCACCTGCCTTGGTGTGATGTGGTGTGCATGAGAAAGGTCTGGGCACTGTATTCAATTAAAATTTAGACCTGGGCCACTAAATACATGAGCCACATTAAATACATTGAATTAAATTGTCATTTAATTCATTTAATAACTGAATTAAAGTGCCTATTTATTGTGAAATCAGTACAACTATATACTGTATGCTTCTGAATTCCAGACCGATGATGCAGATGGTTTTACCATGTTCGTGAGAAACAGCAAACAGATGGATCATATTATGCATGCATTCTACACCCTGTTGGTATGTCATACGCAGTTTCCTCTATGATGTATTTATTGAAATCGCAGGATTAACTTGCGCCAATGTGTTATACTAGGCATATTAAATTATTATATTATGATATTAGCAGTAGTGACAGTGTGCTTAGTGTGTTACTATATTTTAAGTAAATGCAAATTGATCCATCCTAGCTAAAGCCTTTGACCAATTTAAATTAAATGTTGTATTATTTTTTTAAGATAGAACCAATGCAAGATGCTGGAGTAGACATGGTAGGAATTGTTGGTGCAGTAAATAAGGCTCTGGTAAGAATTCCTGGCACAAACCCATATGAACTATTAATTAAAAAGCCACACCAGCAATTGCCTGAATATTTTATATCAGTGAAAAAGACATGCAGAATTATCTACTGAGCCAAAGATCATAGGGGCTGGTAAGGTGCCAAAGCCGGCTGCTTGGCATTTTGACCCTGGTCTTACTATGGCTGGTGCACCAGTTTTGTAATCTGGAGGGGCCATTATTTTATTTTCATTTTAATTGAAACAGTAAAAATAAGTTAACTCCCACAGTCCTAGATGAATAAATATAGGCAAATGCAATAGTTGTTTTATTTACTTCAGCAAATCTCACAGGTCATCCAGCTTCCTTTTGAAATAATATTGAATTCTCACATCCAGTGGGATGGCTAGCAAATCATGTAAAGCAAAGAAAAACAGCAAGCCCAGTTGCCTTTATCTATTACTAAATACATTTCATATCACGTTATAGCCCAAACTCTCCTGAAGAAAACATTATATAATTTTCTTGATAATCCTTGCAAATTTCTTTAACCCATATAGTGCAAAATGCTTCAAGACATTATTCAGGCAATACATGTCAGTTAGTGAAGTTGGCCGTTTTCTCCCGCCTTTTGCTGGAGGAAAATGCGACATTAAATAAACACATTTGCACACTCTTTTTAGCCTTCAAAACAAACCATGAATCACAAAGCAAATATACTCTTGGGAGTAAGTTTGCGCATGAAATCTTATACCTTGCGCAAATTTATGCGCAAAAATAGTTGCACAAAAAAAGTGTCCCATGAATCGGGAGGAAGGGGAAAAACGTTTTTACTCCTGAAAAGTGAGCACAAGTACATTGGTGCACGACCATGATTCACCCTTCTTGTGTCCCAAGAAGACGGTCGCTCCTAGTCCGAGGCTCCAGCCCCATTACCCATGTGGCGGCATGTAGCCTTTAATAGGTGCTGGTTGCCATTTCTTTATTACAGTCACAGGATATCACTGCTGTGAACGAAAGGAACCAACTTTAGGTGTGTTTTGGCTGTGTTTTAGTTGCTGTGTTATAACTTACAAAGCTTGAAAAAAGTTTTCACAATGCAAATACTGTGCAAACAAATGGGTTTAACATTATTTATAAGCTAAAAACACTTCAATTCAATCATTCTCATTTGGGGTCTATGGGTTTTTAACCTACAGAGCCACTACAAACTGCCACGGCTTATACAGGAGTGGCGTTCACCGCATACAGCCGTCTAGCCAACAATATTGGCGAAATGTGGCTTTGACTGGCGCTGGCTAGAGATGAGCGAACTTTTGAAAAGTTCGATTCGGCCGATTCGCCGAATTTCACAAAGAAATTCGGGTTCGGCCGAATCGAACTTTTACGAAGTTCCCCATCAAAAATGGCGGCATGGTGGGAGTGGGCCGGCCGGCTTTACCGGCCCGCCGGCCGGCTTGCCGGCCCGCTGACACCATGCCGGCATTTTTTTTTAATTTCAGGAAAAATTCGATCGGCACGAACCACAAAATATTCGGGTTCGTGCCGAATCGAATATTTCCTGAAATTCGGAGCGAATTCCGGTTTGTCCGAACCGGTTCGCTCATCTCTAGCGCTGGCATTTGATTAATAAAGCTCATCATTCTTTCATTTGACAAGTATGTTTGTCAGAGTTTTTAGTGACAGAAGTTCAGGAGTAATCTAGATAATGTGCTTCTGCTGATATGCTTGTTGCTTTGCTATGTTTTAGGAAAATGTCATAAAGTGGGATATCAATACTTCCCTCTCTAGGTAACAGAAAGGCAATGTTGCACAATTCACAGATAACATCATGCTAGAAACATGGCATGAAAAATGTTACAATTGGGGACATAACCAAAACTAGTTTAAATATTTTGCGCTTTTTTATAAGTTGAATAGTTCCTTGGAGTCAATAATCTTCAATAATTACTCATTTATAGTCATTAATTTTAGCTTAAAGGAGGATGCTGGATGGCGAGAGGAGGGGGCCACACCCGGAATCAAGAAATATCCAGCCAGACTTTTTTTCTTTCTATTAAAGGAAGGGAGAGGAAATCAGGGGGCAGGTTTGGTCATTCCTAATACACTCAAACCTGTCACCCTGGTTTTATTTACTAGTAGGAGAAGAAAGTCACAATCTTGGATGGAGTTTTATTCAGTTCAGGTGTATAAGTGACCCCCCTCTCATTAGCCAGTGTGTTTTTATGTATTTTTAATGTTACACAATTTTGTGATACACCTCCTTTAATTAAAGTTGATGATTTGCTTTTTGCTGATTTGTGAAATTTAATTCAGGATGGTGGGCTTAAAACAGCAGCCTTTGTTCTTGGTGGTGTCAGTGGATTAGCTAGTGGTGTTGTTGGAGGACTGGGTAATACACTCGGAGGACTCACTGGTACACTTGGAGGGCTCACTGGAGGACTCATTGGTGCACTTGGCACAAGTGGTTAAACTCAGGTATTTCCATATTTTTAGTACTTAATAGTATTCAAGTACAAATAAAACTGGTTCTTTGAAGAATATCTCAAACTTTGGGGTTCAAATTTTAATGTTGGGCAAATGTGACTTTACGAGTTTGAGTTCCCAAAATGTTGGCTACACTCGGAAGTAGCCCATTAACCAGCTTAAACTAATGCAGGGTGTGCAGCAGCAGGAAGCAGCTGTACAACTTACGTCACCCACACAATCTGGTCAGCATTTTTTCCTCAAAATAGCCTTGCCCTGGACTTCAAAAAGATAGCTGCCCCCATGAGTCAGGACACTGGCAATAGCTAGCAACACTTCTAGGAAAAAATGCTGACCAGATCATGGGGCTCAGGTAAATGTATAGCCACTTCCTGTTGCTGTACACTCTGAATTAGCTTCAAGAGGACCCCTCACTCACTGTCACCACCCGCTTGCCACTATTTATTTAAAATTACATATGAGGGATGAGGGTGGGCAGGTGGGTGAGGAATAGTGGGGTGGAGGGGGTGGAAGGGGGGATGGAGGGGGGCATGCCTTTCAAGGTCGCCCCTCCTGGAATTTTGGACCATTTTGGGTTTCAAAGTTTGGGTTGCCATTAAATTCAATGGGGTTTGGTCAAAGTTATAGGGGTCTGCCCAACGCTACTAAAAAACCCCTATACCGTATGTCAATATTGTTCACAACTATTAACTGTTTTATATCATCCATATTTCTTTCAGGTTTTTAACTGTTCCAAGGCTACAAAGTGTAATCATATATATCTTTTAAGCGTTTCTTCACTACATTTTGAGAAATTCCTATAAATTATGTGATTGGTTTATTACATGCCTAAATGTAATGACTTCAATAAAAGTAAATACAAGTGCCACCATTAAAACTTGTGTTAAGTGCAGCAATATACTTCTAGTTTTTGTTATTATGTGTTAAGATTTCCCGATCCCTCCGCTGTGCACACATTCAAAAGCAGACATTCAGGTCTTTTGAAAAGGGAAAGTGTGCAGAGAAGAGATGTTGTGGCATCGTAAATTACTAATATGAGTGCTAAGGGATACGTTTTATTAATAATATGAGTGCTAAAGGATAAGATTTAAGTTTTATACAGAAGGGTTTCCCAAAATAAAAAGGTAATTGGATACCCCCGCATAGGGTATTTTTTACTAATTACTAATAAGAGAAATTAACTTATAAGATAATTTAACGTAAATTTTTAAATTTTTAAATTGTCAATGTGGTCAGGCTATAACATTTTTTCTCCTGTTTCCTTTACTTGCTAAATTTGCCCTAGTCTTTCGAATTGTTTGCTCTATGCAAAGAAACACCTTAATGCCTTAAATTGAATAAATACTATTTCTTATGGTTCACCAGCAACAATGTCAGAAAAGCATTAGCTTAATGTTCATTGTGCAGGGCATGATGTGTTAATCCAAGCTCAGCGAGTCATTATGACATTTGAAAACGAATCACTTGCAGGTTGTAGAGACTTCCAGACAAGCGACAGTTTATGTAAGCTTCCGCATTAACATTTTGTTTTAGTGACACTTTCATCATTACAAATAATTTCCCATGTACCCAGTACAGTTTGCACCCACTAATGCTTATTTTTCGTTGTACTGCTTTGCCAGTGTACTGTGGCCCAGTATCTGTCTGAGGATAGCCTCCAACAGATTAAACATTTGCTTTTGCTGTTTGCCAGTCTTAGTTCTTAGAAAAGACAATTTTTAGTGCTGATGGATTGGTAAAACCATGCCACAGGTATACATAAAATGAAATATAAAGATTAAACATTCTTGAACTTTTGCGCAGAATGAGGCGAGTATCACTACCATTTAAAACACCCAACCTCAGCAGATGAACATATCCACGGTATTAAAGGTCATCCAACACACTGCTTCTACCAGAGCCACCACTTTCAAACTTTCATAAATGTTTGCACAAATACATAAATGGATACATAGAAGCTCTACTGCTACTAAATTCCTCCTGCATTCCCCTCTCATGCACACCAGCCAGTAAGGTTCCTGTATGAGCTGTTAAAGCGCCCCATTCAATGTTCGCACCAGGGCCCCGCCACATTATTACACACGCTAAACACTCATTTATGTGGATTTTTAGCATTGCGCCATTTTGCAAGATAGTGCTCCTTTAAAATAAGACCTTCAGTCTAATTTGCTTCCTTAAATGTCATCCACGAGTTCTCCCCCATAAGATAGGTTGTTCATTTCTTGTCTAGCCCGAGAGAAAAGTCCAGGTTATTCAACAAGGTCAGGGCGCCTGGGATCACTATGGTGCAACTCTCCTTACCCATTACCCTTAAATAGTCAATCGTTCCACTTAATATTGGAAGTTTCTCATTCCCTAAAATTGCATTCTCAATCTTTCTCTTTTCCTTTAATCTGAACTCTGAATCATATTAGCTTACTTTCAACCCTCCTTGCCCTTTATCCATGCACAGTTTTTCAAAACTTATTCTGGGGGTTTTATATCCCCAAATATATTGAGAAATCATTCCATTAACATTTTATTTAGGAAGGACTTAACAGAGTCTGAATCAAATACAGTATCGTGGTCATTGGTCTTGTACAAAATCAGGAAGTCATGAATTTGTTCCACTTTAAAATATTGGCCTTTATCTGGGCACAGGGGACATGATTCAGGTCAAAAAGTTGTGCAGGGTCCCTAGATATCTGAATCCCTAGTTATTTAATGTGCTTGGACTGCCAGTCAAATGTAAAATGTTGTTTACATGAATTTAACGTTGCCCCACTTGCTGATGTGTTTAGAGCTGCCAACTTCTTGTAATTAATTTCTAAATTTGAAATTACCTTAAATTTTCTAAAGGTGTCAAGGAGATTTGGAATTGAGATGATTGGATGTGTGATATAAAAAAATATCTGCAAATAAAAATATCACACTAACTGGAGGTGCACCGCTAATCTAATATCAAATAAGGATGTGCTGCACTGTACAATGAAAATGTCATACACAGTGGAATAGAATAGAGAGGGCTGATCACCCTCTTCACCCTAACACAGGAGCACCAATAATCATACAAACAATCTAGAAAGTATGCCTCATTTTATTGAAATGACACAAACCACATACAATACATAAAAACAACAAGTGAATAAAAAAGCACTGCTTGTCCCCAAATGCTTCCAGTGTTGGCAACAATCCACAAAGCACAGAATACCTGGGAAACTCCTTTAGTGTCTTATCACAGGACCAATAATAAAAGGAAATATTTTGTGCCGGCACAAAAAATCTTATATAGAATATTACTATATACCTATAGCCAGAACCTGGCCAAAGCCCAACACAATATTAAAGTGACAGTGCATAAACTCTGTGGCTAATACCACAAGCAAATCTAACAATCAATCTGTTATTAAAGTTACAGTGCAAAAGGAGAAATTATGTTATAATTAATCCACACAATCCTTCCAAAAACATAAAGTGCATAAGACTAACCAAATTTTATGGATATAAAGTGCATAGAGATGAATAAATATGTATATATCAATGATTAGGTAATAATAGACACTGTGAACAACTGGTCAACTGCCTGTAAGTGTGAAAGACAACAACAATGACAAGATCAAATATACAATCAAAAAATAAATAAAAATAAGACCCAAAAACCTGGCAAATGCAAAATATTTAACTTTCTCTTGCCCAATTTTCACAGCTTGTAGGTCCGGATGTTAATAGATATATCGAAGAAATGGTTCCAGTGACAATAAATTGCAGTGGGGAGAGAGGACATTAGTTAGAGTAAAACATTCTGAGTGCACACCAGAGGCCATGATCCTTGCTGATGGTTTAGAGTATAAGGCTTTTATCCTGCCCAGGCCAAAATGGATCAGTACATGTCTAATCCAAGTCCAACCCGATCAAATGCTTTGGATGCATTTTTTGATTAAAAAAACACTTCCATCTTATTTCTCAAGATCCAGTGTTGACTACCTAAAATGATTATGGTGTTATCTCTGAACTCGCAACCAGGGACAAACCCCACATGGGCTTTGAAATCAAGTTTGGGAAACCACGCCTTAAATCTATTTATGTAGTTCTTAGCATTGGTGATTAGTAATGCAATTGGACGATAATTTGAACACAGACTGGGATCTTTGCCACTTTGGGGAAGACAATTAGACAGTGACAGTAGACTCTAGTTGCAGACCCAAAAGCACCACAAGGCCCTGATCATATGTGGAATCAAAATTTCCCAGTAGAGTTTAGAATATGCTGTGGGATATCCACCCAGCCCTGGAGCAGAATTTGGTTTTAGTTGTGAAATAGCCAATTTAAGCTCTCCCTTACTAAGCGGCCTCTCCATTTCCTGAGCAACCTCAGTAGTGATTTTTGGCACGGTTGAATTGTGTAGGAGCCCTTTCATGATAGTTTTGTTGTCTCGCTCGTTTATATCTACCTTCAAATTATATAAATCCCCATAAAATAGAGCAAATTGACGGACAATATCGGATGGATTTTTATGGACCCTACCTTATGAGTCAATGATCTGTTTTATTTGGGCCTCCTTGGGTTTTTCACGTAAGGATTTAATTACTAATGTGCTACTTTTATTGCTCTGCATTAAATACATTTGATTTTTAAACACTTGCACATGACCCACCTTGTAATTCAGCAATACCAACAAATCATTTTGGGCTTCTTGGAGCTTCTCTAATTGGTTTTCTCTTTGTGAGCATGCTCCAGTAACTGCATCTTCTGGGTGCCTTCTTCAATTTTGGCCTGATGGATCTATCATAGCTACACTAAGCGCAACAAACCCTCCTCGCATGGTATATTTCTTTGCCTCCCATTGATTCTTCTTCCTCCATGGAGTTCTCATCAAAATATAATTTAGGCTGTGTTGCAATCAGCGCCATATTGAGCCTCCATCCCTATTCGGTGCAAGGCACACATTTAACCGTGTATCTTCTATATGAGGCAGCAAGGGTGCACCCTGACACTATGGGACTCAATCTCAGGAATGGTGAGTATTAAACTGCTAGACCTTTGCTAATCAGCTGCTAGGCAAAAGAAGTACAGTAAGGATTTTTCTGCTTTTTATTGATGCCCAGACAGGGTCTTCAAAGTGGACCAAAACCCATCTTTAGTGGCCCTGAAATTTATAAGACCTTAGGGTCACCTGATTCCACCCTGATTCGGGATGCCCCACTATGTGAAACCCCTGAGTCCCCAGTAAAACCTACACTATATAACCTTAGCCAGGTATTTGTGAGTGGCCAGTGCGGGCACACCCCGTGCTAGAGACTAGCGGAAATGCAGCTGTCAGCGTGTTCGTCTCCATTTGGCTGTATTTGGTTCCATTTGGTCCTTAGTCGATTCTTAGCTGAAATTGGTGAAAAGAACGGAGTATGTCGATTAGCTTCTTGGCTGCACGTGTGCCGTAGTAACAGGGAAAAAATTTTATGGGTGACCTGGAGGGTTTCACATTGCTTTTGGTCCACTTTAAAGAAAACTTGCTTGCCATGTTACTGTGTATGTAACCAACGTTTAGCTTTTGGAATGTTTAAATGAAAGGGACTTATACAGAAAAAAATGACAAAATCCTGTCTCTATGATTTGTGTAAAGTATTAGTGTTTCATGAGCTTTATTAAGTAAACAAAGTGTAAAACAAATTAACAATCCTTTGTTAAAAAAAGAAAAGATCAAACATGACAACTGCAAACAGCTTACAGGAAACATCTAGTAATTGATGACAGAGATATCAGCAAGGCCTCACTCAAAAATGTAAGAGAAAATGCAAAGGTCAAATAATGTTACTTTATGCCAAGCCATGTAGGAGGGACACAACTATCAGTGTATAAAAGGATTTCGTGAAAATCTATGGACCTAGATTATTGGTTAGGGATTTCTCAAAGAAAAGTTACAATCAAAAGTCTCAACGATGAAGATCACGCTGACTTTCCTGTTCCTGGGCTGCTGCCTTGGTAAGATACAGTAACGAGCTGCTGATCTATTCTCAGATTTATTACATGTGGGAACAAAATGTATAGTGTTTAATTATCTAACTCCAACATATTACTAATGTGAATCTCTTATAAAATACTCTCTAGCTCTAAACTGATTTTAATCAATTTTGATCTGATTTTGTAATCATGGCAGCGCTCTTTATTGTACTGTACCTGGGGCAGGGACACTTTTTTTCTTGTCCCTTCTAAGTCTTTACCACTAAGAAAGATTCCTGAGTCTCCAATTGCCTTTTGAACAAGATAATGAATTTTAATGAATCACTTTACAGACCAGTGTTAATATAATAATTTTTTGAATGACGGCTATTTCCCCATTATTGTTAAAAACATATCTAGAATACAGCTAGAATACACTACATTTAATTAAAAATACTACATTTATTATTTTAGTTACTACTATATATAGCTTAGTCAGCTTTAAAGGGTAAACTTGATTAAAGTTCAGAGCCACTAATGGTCAACAGCCTATACTGTAAAAACTATTCACAGCATATTCAGAAGAAGCAAGAAATGTTAAAATTATTGTATATTTAAACTATAGTTGTATGTTTTTGAGAAAAAGAAGACTGCCGAAGAAAAATGGTAAGTTATTAACAATATACCCTATTTAATATATATGATAGTAAAGGGCCACTAACTTTATAAGAGACAAAATTGCCTCATGTCTGTGGTTAATTTAGGTAAATCGTATTATTAATAGGAGTATAGAGACTTCACCGCACACAGCTTTTCCAGCAACCCTATGGTCATAGAGAGACCTGGTGATGTGAAAAGGTGGAGAGCACCCACCTGGAATTCAAGACCTGATGAGTAACTGAATCTCCCGTTAGGAACATTAAACTGCTTGGTCTAGTCAGTGAATAATGATTTTAAAAATGCAGCTCCGGCCATAATTTTTAGTTTTGGATAAAGTGAGGAAAGAGGAAAACTACTTTTATATTTAGGTATAGGTGCAATGGCCAGCTTTATATGGCAACATTAAATTCCAGTGACCCCACCGATAGAGAGGCTAGACCTTAACAATAGATTCACAAATAGCAGTAAGAACAATCATGTGGTTCTAACCCTGTGCAGCTTTTTTTGTATCATCTACAATACACAATTAACCAGTTTCTAATTTTTATACTTGTTTTTGTAGCATTCACAAATGCATTTGGCGCTCGAGGCACAAAAATGGGTGTAAGAGATATTTATTTTTTTATGTACATTTGTCCAGTAATACATTATAAAGTATCCGTCACCCAAAATCTCTTTTTCATTACATTTTCATTTACAGAAATCTGAAGCCTTTTCCCATGGACGTGTCTATACAGTGATCATGAGAAGATATTCTGACTTGCAGGTAAAATTTAGTGTTATATACAAATGATTGTTTTGTGTCTAGAAATAATTGCTGAGTAGCAGTTTACTGCTTTTAAAGACAAGTGAATCAATGAAGACCGGAACTCCATTCAATTTGGTCAAGGCTGTATTTTAAAGCCAAACAGTTTCTGTGTGATAAGCAGGCAATCCAAAACATCTATGCTATGCAATCACGTCATACAATATATGTGAGGCAAACAGATGCATTCCAAATATTCCAACGTTTTGGGGTATGATGCCCCCTTCATCAGGGAGGACCACTCCTTTTTTAGGAGAGAAAACGGACACTGACTTTCATTGACCATTGAGTGTAAATTTTCAATTAAATGTTTTTATTGAAGGAAGCGAGAGTTACAGTGCAAAAAATTACAGTGCTTGGCAACGCAGTGCCACTGGTGTATACATGTAACAATGCGTACATAAACATATATCTAAACATGGAGCTAAACATGAGCGGGGTCGCTTGATAACGACAATGCGCGGTCGAGAGACCCGACGATAGAGGTGCTGGGCCAGAGTAGGCCCCTCACCTTCAAGACCCTGGGCCGCGGCCCCGTTCAGTGGCATACTTTATCTGCTGCAACCCGCGCCTCCATTTTTCCTTTCAAAAAGTATAACAACAAAGCGAAACCGAACCATTCTGGAGTAAATAACGGGGAGGAGGAGGGGAAGGGGGGTTAAACGAGACAGACACAATCAAGGAAGAGACGGGAGGGAAAGGACTGTGTAGGTACAAGGAGAGAAGGGGAGGGGCGGAGAGGCCACCCCACCAGAAACCCACCCACGCCATGCTACGTGTATAGGGGGAAGTCCGTCGAGAAGGTGAAGCGATCCCACTCCTGCCAAATCCGTCTGTGCTTTTCATGAGTCCCCTTAAGTGAAGCAGTGAGTTCTTCCATCCTACAAATCTCCTGGACAGTGGCCAGCCACTGCGCTGTGGTGGGGGGGTCTGTGGACTTCCATTTGGCTGGTATACACGATCTGGCAGCACTCAGCAGTGGGGCAAGGAGGGATTTACGCCTCAGTCCCATAGAGGCTGGGGCCAGGTTAAGCAGGTAACACGCGGGATCCTCTCCCAGGTCAACCCCCGTCAATTTCCTGACGACCTCCCTCACCCCCCTCCAGAAGCCGGCCAACCCCTCGCACTCCCAAAAAACATGCAGCATAGTACCTCTACTTCGCATGCACCTCCAGCAGAGGGGGGAGGAGGAAGGGAACATAGCCGCCAGGCGTGCCGGGACACGATACCAGCGGGAAAGTATTTTGAAAGTGGTCTCCTGATACTTGCAGGAGATGGAGCTCTTATGCGCCAACTGAATCATGGCACTCCTCTGCTCATCCGTAAAGGTTCTGTTCAGTTCCCTCTCCCAGCCCCCCACGTAGGGCGGAACAAAGTCGTCTGGAGGTTCCATCAGTAACGAGTACGAGTATGACAAGGCTCCCCGAAAGTGACCGACCCCTAAGCAGGTCTGCTCAAATTGTGTTGGGCACCTAGTCGCGTCAGCCGCAGACCCGACCGACCGCTGATAATGCAGAAGCTGTAGGGTCTGTAACTGCGTGATGGGTCTGAGTGCGAGGTCCTCAACCAGAGCCTCCGGTCTCCTCCATTCGCCCCCTGCCTGCATATGAAGCCTTCTGAAGCAGTTCTGCTGAATCCAAGCTTTAAAGGGGCCCCCGGCTATCTCCACCGGGAAGTCGGGGTGGCCCAGGACCGGTGTCAGGGGGGACTGCCCGGGGGAGAGGCCCGGCCTTGAAAAGAATCTATCCACCACTCTCCTGGACGGGCCAATTGTAGGGTGCTTGTTTAGCTGCGGGAGTCTATTCAGCGGGACCCATGGTACACCCGAGAGGGGGCAGGGGGAAGCAGCTTGTTCCAACTGGACCCACTGCTTCAGGGCGGAGTGACGGCACCAGTCAATAACTCGGCTCAGGTGGGCCGCTGCGTGATAGCACCTCCAATCCGGCAAGCCCAACCCCCCCCTAGCTTTGGAGACCGTCAAGAGGGAAGCCGCCATGCGATGGGCCCGACCAGCCCAGACATACCTGGCGCACATCCTCGTGAGTTGTTTAAAGAAGGCAGAAGGGACATCTATCGGGAGGGCCTGGAACAAATATAGTACCCTGGGGAGGATGTTCATTTTGACGACGCTCACCCTTCCAAACCAAGAAAATACTCCCCTGTTCCATTTCCGGAGGTCTTCCTCCAGCCTTTTTAACAGTGGGGGGAAATTCAATGCGAACGTTTCTTGAAGTTTGGAAGGGATCCGCGTGCCCAGATACGTAACAGCCTCCCGCTCCCAGTTAAAGTGAAAATTTTTCATAATGTGGCTCAGTCTCTCTGCGGGGATATTAATGTTCAAAGCGGAAGATTTTTGAAAGTTGATTTTATAATTGGCGACCTCCTGGAAGCTCCTAAGCTCTGCAAGCAAGTTCGGCAAGGTGACCTCCGGCTTTGTAAGAAAGAACATCAGGTCGTCAGCGTACGCCGCCACTTTGTGCTCGGTCCCACCTATCCTCACGCCCGCAACGTCAACATTTCGTCTGATCAGCCGAAGGAAAGGCTCCAGCGTAAGAATGAAAATGAGCGGGGACAGTGGGCAGCCCTGCCGCGTTCCATTGAATAGCTGGAAAGCCTGAGAGGGCAGGCCGTTCACCACCACGGACGCCGAGGGGCGGGTGTATGAGGCCAGGACCCGGCGAAGCATCTTGTCGCCCAGCCCGATGTGCCTCAGGGTCTCCTCTAGGAAGGCCCAGCTCACCCGATCAAAGGCCTTTTCGGCATCCGTGGAGAGGAGCAGCGCAGCCCCCCCCATCCGCTGCGCGTGGTGAATCACCCCCATAACTCTTGTTGTGTTGTCTCTTCCCTCGCGATTCGGAACAAAGCCCACCTGATCCCAATGTACGAGGTCCGGGAGGATAGGAGCTATTCTGTCCGCCAGGATTTTGTTATAAATCTTGAGGTCGCAGTTTAACAGGGATATGGGCCTATAACTGCCGCACTGTGCTGGGTCCTTACCTGGTTTAGGGATGACTGCGATGCTAGCTCGGAGGGTATCGCGCGGGGGGAGGGTTCCATCGCTCAAGGAGCTGAAGGACGAAATAAAGTGGGGGCCCAGAATGCCCGCCAGGTCCTTATAATACTCCAAGCTAAAACCATCTGGGCCAGGGGCCCTTCCGGGCTTCATTCCTTTGATGGCCCTCGTAAATTCCCCCGCGTCAATCTCCTCCTCCAGAGCCTCCGCCACGCGCCGTTCGATGCGGGGGAGGCCCGATTTCCGGATATATGCCCTAATTTTTTGTAAGTGAGCCTGGGACTTATTTTGCGGGAGGTTGTACAGATCGGCGTAGAAGTCCCTAAAGGTCTTAGCAATGTCTCCTGCGTTGTGGTGTCTGGTACCGCCCGAGTCAAGTATGCTAGGGATATAGTTTCTAGCCCGTTGCCCCCGCAGAGCTCTAGCTAAGGCTTTACCGCTTTTGTTGCTGTATTCGTAGAAAAACCTACGGCATCTAGCTATCTGGCCCCTAACCTTCACGAAACTCGCATCCCGGAGGGCCTCTCGGAGTTCAGCTAGTCTTGCACCCTCAGCGGGGTCCAGAGATTGTTTGTGCCGGGTTTCCAGGCTCCGAATCTCCTGCAACAAGCGGGCAGTCTGTTTCTCTCTTTCCTTTTTAAGGTACGCACCCCTTCTAATCAGCAGGCCGCGAATCACGCACTTGTGGGCCTCCCATTGTGATAGGCGAGGAACATCGGGGGTGTCGTTTACCGAGAAAAATTCGGTGATTGCCGAGCAAATTTCCGCCCTGAAGTCAGGGTCCTGGAGGAGGGAGCTATTAAGCCTCCAGTGTCCCGATGGGGGGGGGGAGTCCGGGATCGACAAAGTGATAGAAATGGGAGCGTGATCGGAGATTGAAATTGAGCCTATGGAGGGGCGCGATATAAGATGCACGAAACGGTGGGGGACCAGGAACCAGTCAATACGCGAGTAAATGTTGTGAGGGGGGGAGAAGTAGGTGTAATCCCTTGCTCTAGGGTTCACGATCCGCCATACGTCTAGGAGTTGATGCTCAAACAGGAGGGCTTTAATTCTCCTCAGAGCTGAGTAGGGAACACTGGAGGTCCCCCTCGAGGTGTCGAGTTGGGGGTCTAGAATACAGTTGAAATCGCCTCCCAGGAGGAGAATGCCGGTAGCAAACTCCGCCAACCTCTCCAAGGAAGACCTCAGGAACTTGGCTTGGTTCGAGCTTGGACCATAACAGGTCGCCAGCGTCACCTTCTGAGTATAAAGAGTGCCCCGCACAAAGAGGTATCTACCTTCATTGTCATGGATCACCTCCTCCATTGTCCAGGGGAGGTGACCCGCCAGGACGATGGCTACCCCCCTTGACTTGGAATCGGGGGATAAGCCATGGTACTGGTGGCGGAAGTGGCGACTGGATAGATTATGCACTCTCCCCTCCTTAAGGTGGGTCTCCTGGAGGAAGGCGATCCCCGCCCCCAACCGCCGCAGCTCGCTCAATACGGCGGACCGCTTAACGGGGGAGTTCAGGCCCCTCACATTTAAGGACGTACATTGGACTTTGGCCATTTTAAGCCAATTGATGTCACCCCTGAGTCAACGGGCAACGACACCAGGGGGAGGGTAGGCCCCAGGCCCACAAGAGGGACAAGTGGGGAGGGGAGGAAAGACGGGGAGGGGATGCAGAGGGAGGGGGGGGGTAAATACACCAGGAACACAAAAATCGACAGGCACACTAGACAAAGGGAGTCACACTGAGAAGGGGCAAACACCCAACTAGGGCGTAAAGGGTGAAGTGTACGTAACAAAGAAAAAGGGGAAGGGGGGGAAATCAGGGAGAATCTAAGAGTGGGAAGAATACCTTCTTTCCCAGAATCGAACCCTAGGCACCCCAGGCAACCAAAACGTCGCCCAAGGGAGCCCAGGGGTTCAGGCCTATGGTGGGGGCGAAACGGATCTGAGAGGCAGAGGGAGGGTCCCCCGGCCGTCCCTGTTGCTGACCTACTGGGGGAGCCCCCGCCGACCGTACTGTCGGCGGGGGTCTCCGTCGCAGGGAAGTACCCACAAAAAAACTTTTTAAACGATAGTTAAGTATACAGTCAATAGTTAAGTACGTCTAACCCCGGCGGCCAGTAGTCGGGGGCCCGGCGGCAGAAATACGCGCCGCCCGGGCAGCCGACCAGCTAAGCGCAGCCGATCACAAAGTGGGCAACCAAAGCCGCATGGGCGCCCAAGCGCCGCTTAAGCAAGCATGGCGGAGACTCGTGGCTCGTCTGGTCCGCCCCCGCATAAGGGACCACGCCAAATCCGGCGACCGTGTCCAGCTCTGCAGACTGACCACTGAGGGGGAAGAGGATGCTGCACCCGAGGGCGCCAGCCCCGGTCCCTCACTCCGCCAATCGCCAGAGTACACGGGGGGACAGTCCAGCGGGCCCGAGCCAGCCAGAGCAAGTAAACACATTCAAAAGACAAACGTTGAAAAGTTCACAGATCTAAATAAGAGACAGGTTGTGATAATCAAGGCATCGTTGCATGTAAGGATATCAGCAGTATCGGCAAGGCACGTCTAATCTTCATTGGCCCCACGCCGGGGGTCTCCGGATGGGCCCACGACAGGCCTGCCGCGAGCCGCCCCCCCACCCCTTGGCCGCCGAATCCTCCGCGGCTGGCCCTCTGGGGGCCGCAAGGGACCCACAGGAAGCGAGATGTCTCTCCAGTCCGGGACCTCTATCGGGGGGGAGTCCAGAAAGGCGAACAAGCCCGACAGGTCCGCGTGGGTTTTCACGGTGAAGGAGCGTTGGTTCTTGCGGACTACAAGATGAAAGGGGTAGCCCCAGCGGTAGGAGCCCCCACAGTCCCGTATCCTGGAGAGCAATGGCTTCAGGACTCGCCTCATCATGAGTGATCTACGTGACACGTCCGGAAACAGCTGCAGAGGGGCCCCATCGAAGCATATTCGGCCCTGCTCCCAAGCCTTTGCCAGGATGTCCTCTTTCACAGCATAATAGTGGAGGCGGCATATGACATCGCGTGGGCGGGATGGATCTGCAGGTCTGGGACCAAGGGCCCGGTGTACGCGGTCTATCACTATCTCGGTATCCGGCGGGCGGCGAAGTATGTCGTTAAAAATGCCGATTATGGTAGGACGAAGCTGGTCTGGGCCCGTCGCCTCGGGGAGACCTCTAACACGAATGTTGTTGCGTCGGCTCCTATTTTCTAGGTCATCTAGGTGCAGAACCGTCGCCTGCGCAACTGCCTTCTGATGGGCCAGATCTCTCTCCATCGCCTCCAGCCTCTGGGCGGTCGCAGCCCGAAATTGCTCCAGGGAGTCGACTCTGGTATCAAGATTGCCCACCGCCTGCTGCAGATCCGAGATATCCTTTTTAAAGGCGCCCTCCACCCTCAGGATGAAGGATTCTAGGTCATCTCTGGTAGGTAACATTTTTAGCTCTGACTTCAGGGCCGCAAGGACTGGATCCAGTGAGGGGTGAGGCGGCGCCTGGGGCACGTAGGCAACGCAAGGGGTATCTCTCTGGGGTTGGTGCGCTGCTCTCACCCCAGCGGGGTCGCATCGAGAGGAGTCCCGGGGGCATCCCGAGACCCCAGGCACTGGGGACCGGCCAGGACCCGCGGCGATGGGAGCGCCCGCCCCACCAGATGGATTTGGTGACACTATTCCCCCCCTTCTCGCCGACGGCCGGTCACATGGCCAGGCAGGCCCCGGTGAAGCATTACTCTGCCGCTGGGTTGGGGTAGGGGGCATCCCACGCCAAGCCTCGTCCGCCTGTCCCTTAGCTGAGGAGCGCGGGGGGGAGAGTGCAACTGTCCCATGTCTGTGGGCTTGAGGAGGGATCAGGTCATCCCGAGGGAGAGGTTCTTCTGTGGGTCGGGTGGGGTCCGGGCCGGGACTGAACCCAGGGTCCGTCGGCTCTTGCCAATATGGCGGGGAGGGGGTGGCCACCGAAGACCGGCAGGGGGATCCCGCCATGGCCCCAGTCCCACCCATGTGTGTCCCGCAGCGAGGGGAAGAAAGGCCCATGTCAGGGCTGGGGCAGCTCATCTGAGACATACCTGGGCTCGCCAGTGACATCTCTCCTGCCTCAGACCAGGTCCGTCTCTCCAGCATGTTCTCACGGGGGGGGGGGCATCTCACCTCTCCCCTCACCCCCGCACGTGCTGTCCCAGATGTGGCGTCTTCTGCAGAGCGTCCCTGCCAGCCTCCACGCCCGTATCTCTCCAGGCTGTCACCGCTGACGGAGGGGAGGCTTTCCCCCGTCCTCCGTTCCAGCCGCACGCTGGTCCCTGCCGACACTCTCGCAGCTGCCGCCGCAGCGCTCCCTGCAGCTCCGTCTTCTCTCGTCCCCGACGGGACAAGCGAGGGGGGACAGCTCAGAGCCCTGGCGTCCCGGGCCACAGCGGGGGTCCCCGGTGGTGAGAGGGACCCCGCGGCCCCGCGATCCCGGCCGCTCCGACGGTCGGGGGAGACAACAGCAGCCCCAGCCGGGGCCGGCGCCATTTTGGATGGGGCGCTCTCACGGCCCGCCACGTTGCTCCGGTCCAGGTAAGAGCTGATTTTGCGGCTCCGGGTGTTTGAGGGTGTTTTGGCACCCCTCCGCTTCTTAACCATGTCGTGTTAGGTATTATGCAGGTGGGAAATCCCAAAATTTATATGCTTTTCCAGGACGGCCAGCGGGAGCCCAAGCTGAGCACGTCCTCACTCTCCCATAGCCGGCCACGCCCCCGCCGTAAATTTTCACCTGTCTCTGACAATTAAAGTCAATAACAGTTTTCTCACCTGGCTCTGAATTCCTTAAAAAAAAGGAATGAGAATTCTCACTTGGCTCTGAATCAGACCCAAATTGGCAAAACACAATTTAGGGGGGTAGCACCAGGTAGTGCCACGTAATGTCAGGTAGCATCGGGTGAACGCTGGGAGCTGTATGTGAAAACCACATTTAGGAAAGCAAATCTGGTGAGCGCCTCTAACGCTAGGTTCTGCAGCGCCATGTATTACCGCTCAGTAGCGCTCTGCCATATATTTCAATGGGGTGTCATTTGGTTGTGTATAAATAGCGTGTTGGGCAATTAAAATGTATATTTTTTTTGCACAAATCATTGTGTGACCTTTACTTGCCTGCAAACAAACACTTTTATATATATATAAATATTTTTTATATTTTTATGCAGAATTGTATGTGCAGGTCAGGCACTAAAGTGTCATTGTCACAGTGTTAAAACAATGTTATTCCATGTGTTTTCGCTTTGTTACTGGTGGATATATGTTCAAAAACAGACTTTAATCACACAGCGTCTGACGCTCTATGCTACAGCGCCCAGCTTTAGAGCGCTGACGCTGGGCGCGTGTAGTTCTTTCTTAAATATGGAGTGGAGCACCGAATGCCGGATGCACTGAGCTGGCGCTACCTATCGCTTGCTGCAGCATTGTCCTATTGTTAGATGTAGAATAGCCTTGGGCGCTATGACCTTGGGATACCACCTAGCGTACTATCCAGTCCAGCATTTATCAATGCTGGACAGGATAGTACAGCGCCATATGTCCACCTGCTAGCTTATAGCGCCTGACATCTGCTTACAGCGTCTACTAGCGGTCGCTCTAAGTGGCGCCATACAGACGCTCACATGGTGATATGTAGCGCTAGCATTAAATCAGCCTCTTAAACTCCAACTTGGACAATGGCTCTTGAATCAAGCATACATGCAAAAGTAACAATAAATAATTATAATAACAATAACTTATAATGTTTTCCTTTAGGCCTGTCATACATGCAGTAATTTTGAAAGATTGTGTTTGGAGAAAGCTATTGTACAAGATATGTTCTTCATGTTGGTAAGTCATTAAAGGTAAAACTACAGTGTTTTACCCAAAATATTTGTCTCATTGAACTTAGTTATTGTAAATACACATTAGAAAAAAATGGGGTTGTCTACCTCTTCTATTTTTTCTTTAAGAAAATGATGTCCGCTGACTTGAAATGCACACCAAGGGACCTTATAAGCAGTGCGGTAAGATGTTTATTATTAATTATTTGTATACTTATTAGTGGAATCACCTTTAAGATGATTGGGGAATGGTCCAAATCTGGGCAAATTACAAATTTATTCTGGGCTGGGGTATTTTACTATATATTTATACACAAAGATCCCCTGCCCAGTTGGTAGATTTTCCGCCCTTATGGACATTAATTAACCAATTCATATCCAGAACCATATATGTAGGTTAAAAAATAGATTTATATATTATTAAAAGATTATCTGTCAATCCCCACGTTATAATCAGCACATGTCACAGCAGCTAAGTATAGAACATTTTTCACTTTCAGATGTTGAATTCTGGTGTTTACAGATTATTTATTTGTAGATCCCTACGCATGACATAAACTCTACTTCTTCAGGGAGGTACAAGTGTGAGATGTTTAATATCTTCAGAAAATAAATAAAGAACCTATGTTCTAATAATATAGGAGCTTTTGTATGAAATTGTATGAACTCAAACATGGACTTCTGGCTGAAATCCATCTTCGAGTTTGGAAACCCGAACTCGCAAGGCTCGGTACAAACCCAAACATCGCACTTCGGGTTTGTCCATCTCTATTTATGGTTTTTGTATACATAAAAAACAACAATAATAACATAAATAACCCTGCCTCTCTGTCTAAAAACTGGAAAGAAATAGTTTAAATAGAGACTGGCTGTTAACATTATGATCAAAGATATTTTTTGTGATTCCACCCCCACTGTAGGTTTTTCATGAATGACAGTGGGTAATAAGTTTTGTACTAATATACAATAACTGAAATTATGCTATGCTTCTTTCCTTCAGAATTTTAAATTTTCGGCCAAGATTTTTATTGATTCAGTAGAGGTAAGGTGTTATATATTAAGGTAAATGCTAATTATTTTTAGTATTTCTAGTATTTTAAAAATAGTAGAGGCTAATGGTGTTGCTGTAATTTATGACATTGGAGCACCGAAAGCTAAAAGAATCCATTAAATGTATGTGGATGTGTGGAACAAATGTAACACTTTTAGGTTAAGTTTTGTGAACACAGATCTACAGTGCTGTTGATGTTGGGTCTAAGTGTCTAAACACACTGTTAGCAGAACTTACATCATCTGCCCAGCATTGCAGAAACAAGTACTGACATGCCTGCAGTGCCTGCACCTCATATGCCTTATGATGGCGTTATACTGCTTGTCTAGGTCAGCAAAGTTAGGGTTGTCCCGATTGGCTTACTCTTAGTTGAGTCCAGGGCTGGCATTAGGGGAGGGTCATTTCAACAATAGCCCAGGGTCCCCTGCCTTCAGCACAATATATCAGTCCTGGAGATTCACTCAGAGTTGCTTTTGATGTAGAACCTGTGCTGCCCTGTCAGTAGTGAAGAAGCAGAAGGAAATTCCAGAGCTTTGCAGAGCCCCATCAATCTATTAGGCATCAGTTAAGTGCCAGGGTCTTATATGGGTTTGGAGCTAAAAACAGAAATACTATTATGCTGCTTCCTGGTTGGAGTAAATAATCAGATGCTGCTGAGTGGTGGGTGGGAGGCGGTGTGAATAAGGGATTGCCACTAGGGAGTGACTGTTTTATTAGTACAATATTTCAAAACTTGGTGCCTCGCTTTCTCTAGGGCCACATTTTTTTTTATAAAACTAGCTTTGGTTGTGTGGTCAGTTAAAACACTGCTGTTCAGCCCTTGCCCTCCAACCTCTGATTAATTAGTGGTCATATAAAACTTGCCTAGCCCCAGTGCAACCTGCCTGTTAAGATTTGTTAACCTGCTTTCCTGATGACACCTAAGCCTGACCATTGGAATACTGCAAAACCTCTGACTTTTAGCCATACCCTGGACAATTCGGTCCTTGCTTACCCCTTCTGTTAAATTGCTAGTAGGACTGACCCATTACTATTCCTGAGCATCAGCTCTACCTGTTTTATTCTGAATACACAACAGCTTTTTGGCCTCAGGTGCTCCATTAAAGACAATTATCAGTAAGAATAAAGGATTTACTCCCCTTTATTCCCACATATACCATTGCTCCTAGTATGGAGCTGCAGCTCTTACCTGAAGGCTGTATCCAGGTCCCTCGCCACCCATCTGATCATGCATCTCTACCTTTCTCTCCAACAGGAAAGGGGTGTATGAAGACCTAACATGTCCCTTTCCATTGCAATGAATGGAGGGGGCGTGCCAGTGCAAAGTGACGATGGCGGGGGGCACCTCCCTATTGGAGAGACAGGAAGCGATGTGCTATTAGGGAGGGACCTGGATCCAGCTTTCAGGTAAAAGCTCTGTATTAGGCGCAATGGTCTGCGTGGGAGAAAGGTGAATATAGTGTTTTTTTTTTTTACTTTTTAATAAAAGGATAATTGTTTCTGTGGGGCAAAAAACTTTTCAGATGGCATATGGTGCCCCCAAGGCTGAGCTGGTCGCCCATCTACAGGTGAACATGGCAGTGTTACATTGAGGGTTGGCATCTGGAAAAAGACGTAAAAAAGCCGGGCATTACAGAATTAAATCCTGTAAATCTGGGTGGAGAGCCACAAACCATGACCATATTGTCGGCCTAGAGACAGGGTTGGGGCTATACTGTAAATCTCCAGTCACTTTGCTTATATATGCACGTACCACCTACCTTGGTGTAATGTTGTGTGCATGCAAAAGGTCTGGGCACTGTATTAAATTAAAGATTTGTATTAAATTAAAGACTCTAAATTTAGACATGTGCCACAAAATACATGAGACACATTAAATACTTTGAATTAAATTGTCACTTAAGTGGCTATTTATTGTGAAACCAGTACAACTATATACTGTATGCTTCTCAATTCCAGACCGATGATGCTGATGGTTTTACCGTGTTCGTGAGAAACAACAGACTGATGGATCATATTATGCAGACATTCTGCTCCCTGTTGGTAGGCCATACGCAGTTTCCTCTATGATGCATTTCTTGAAATCGCTGGATTAACCTGCGCCAATGTGTTATACTAGGCATATTAAATTATTAAATTAAATTATTAGCAGTACTGACAGTGTGCTTAGTGTGTTACTATCTTTTACAGTAAATGCAAATTGATCCATTCTAGCTAAAGCTTTTGACCATTTTAAATTTACTGTTGTATTTTTTTTTAGAAAGAACCAATGAAAGATGCTGGAGTAGACTTTGGAGAAATTGTTGGTACAGTAAATCAGGCTACGGTAAGAATTGTCAGCACATTCTCATATTTTCTTTTAACTAAAAAGCCAGATCAGCAATTACCAGCATGTTTTTATATCAGTGAAAAAGACATGAAGAATTTACTATGTTTTTTAGTCATTTTTTTTTTTTTTTTTAAGTACAGCAAACCCCCAGGAAGAGCACCAAAACTGGGCAAAAGACCATAGGGTCTGGTAAGGTGCCAAGGCCAGCTGCTTGGCCTTTTGACCCTGGTCTTACTATGGCTGGTGCACCAGTCTGATAATCTGGAGGGAGGGGCCATAATTTTATTTTCATTTTATTTGAAACAGTAAAAATAAGTTAACTCCCACAGGGCCAGAGGAATAAATATAGGCAAATGCAATAGTGGTTTTGTTTACTTCAGTGAATCTCACAAGTTATCCAGCTGCCTTTCAAAATAAACAATGTTGAATTCTCACATTCATTGGGATGGCTAGCAAAACATGTGAAGCAAAGAAAATCAGCAAGCCCAGTTGCCTTGATCTATTACTATATACATATCATTTCACATTAAAGCCCAGACTCTTCTTTAAAAAAACATTATATCATTTTCCTGATAATACTTGGAAATTTCTTTAAAAATCACAGTTAACCCTATATATATATTGCAAAATGCTTAAAGACGGTATTCAGGCAAAAAACACTATACTTACCTTAGGGTCGATTCATGCCTATGCACCAAAAACAGCAAAACCACGTGCAAGCAGCTTGTTATTTGGCACCTGATTCATGGCACAAATTGGCATGTGTAAAGTGCGATGGCAAGCTTCTGATTAATGCAAATTTCGCATTAAATTTAGCTTTTTCTATGTAGAAATGGCCAAGCTCTGTGCACATTGTGCAGGCTGAGGCATTCACTGGCCCCCATGTTTCTTCTCCATTTACTGTTTAGCAGTGGCAAATTTCTCTCTACAGCTTCTTGGTTTGTGGTGAATCTCTAACTTCCCATCTGTAGTGGATTCCCAGTGGCGCCTGTGTTCTCCTTAATTTTATGTGTAGAGTTTTATTGGGTGATCTTGATTCCAGATTCTTGATTCTTGATGACCTATAGTGTTGTGTTTCTCAATGTTTTGTCCCAGATGCTATAGATTTTATAAACAGGGTTGATTTATCACCTGGAGTTAAAAAAATGCACAGCTAAATATGGTAAATATGTAACTTTTTTAACTTGTATTATTTTTAAAATTTTTCATAAAACTTGTGGTTGACACTTTCCATCATAAAAAAAAACATGCCAGCATGTGTTCTGGGATTAAAATAAGCATGTCAGTTAGTGAAATCGGCAGTTTTCTCCAGATTTTTGCTGGAGGAAAATGCTGCATGAAATACATTTGCGCACACATTTTAGCCCTCAAAAAAAAAACATGGATCACAAGCAAATATACTCTTGGGATTAAATTTGTGCATAAAATCTTACTCCATGCTCAAAAATCAGCGCACAAAAAATGTGTCCCATGAATCGGAAGGAAAGGGAAAAACGTGAGTAAACGGTATTTACTCATGAAAAGTGAGTGAAAATACATTGGCTCATGACCATGATTCAACCTTCTTGTGTCCCGTGCAGATGTTCACTCCTAGTCTGAGGTTCCAGCTCCATGCCCCATGCTGCGGCAGGAGCTAGTTGACATTTCTTTATTAGTTACAGGATATCATTACTGTAAACAAAAGTAACCAACTTCAGGTGTGTTTTGTCTGTGTTTTAGTTGTGCTACAACTTTAACAATGCTTAAAAAAAAAGGCTTGAAAACAGTTTTAACAAAAATTAAAAAGTCCTGTACAGAAACTAGGGGCCTGCAATTGCAATGTGTTAAAACCCATGCCACATTAAAGTGCCCCTTTTTGTGGGGTCCCTGCTCCTATTTATGAGAGACAATGAGTCACTATGAGTTTGCAATCAAATCTTTCAGAGCTCACTTGGGAAGCTGCCATTAGCTCTGAAAGATTTGCGTGCATTCATGTCCCAACTTTGGGTTTAACGCATGCAACTGCAGTTGTATGCAAACGAAGGCCCCTAGTTTCTGTACATGATTCATATGCCTGTTTGCTGGATATTATACAGTGATCATAGGGTATGAAAGATTCTGTATAAATAATAGTAATGGAGCAACTCTCTCCCCCTTTACTCGGATATCAATACTTGCCTCTCTAGGTAACAGAAAGGCAAATATTGTACAATTCACAAACAACAATATGCTAGAAACATGAACATGACATGAAATATTTAACAATTGAGGACATAGTCTTCAATAATTACTCATTTATAGTCATTAATTTTAGCTTAAAAATCAGGATGGCCTGCTGTGTGAAACCCCCCAGGTCACCCCATTCACTTACCTTGCTTCCTGGTCCAAAGGACGCATGCATGAGCCGTGGCCACATCCCCGCTATCTCTTTAGCAGGGCGTACCTGCGCCAGGTATTTGTGAATGGCTGGCGCCGGCACGGCCCCTATTAGAGGTAAGTGGGGGATGCGGCTGCCAGCACGCTTGGAGCCGCTAGCCTTAGGCACTGTCTTAGATGGCTCTGAGCGAGCTGATTGGACGAGCAGCCGCACATGTGCCGTAGGACCGAGAAGAGGAGAGCAAGTTCGGGCGATATGGGGGGGGGGGGGGTTCACGCAGCGGGGCACCTGATCAGGGGAATGGACCACGGTCCACTTTAAAGGAGGATGCTGGATGGCGAGAAGAGGGGGCCACACACGGGATCAAGAAATATCCAGCCAACCTTTTTTCCTTTCTATTAATGGAAGGAAGAGGAAATCAGGGGGCAGGTTTGGTCATTCCTAATACACTCAAACCTGTGACCCCTGGTTTTATTTACTAGCAGTAGAAGAAAATCTAAATCTTGGAGGGAGTTTTATTCAGTTCAGGTGTAGAAGTGGCCCCCATCTCATTAGCCAGTGTGTTTATAAGTTGATGATTTGCTGTAAATAATTTGTAAAATGTAATTTTTAGGGTGGTGTCCTTGAATCAGCACTCAGTGTTGTTGGTGGTGTCCTTGGAACAGTTAGTAAAGTTGTTGAAGGACTCACTAATGCAGTCGGAGGATTAACTGGTTCAGTCGGGCTCGGAGGAATCACTGACACAATTGGAGGACTCACTGGGCTCCTTGGAGGAAGCGGAGGACTCACTGGAGGGCTCACTGGAGGGCTCACTGGTACACTAGGAGGGCTCACTGGAGGGCTCCTTGGAGGAGGCGGAGGAGCCGCTGGAGGACTCGGAGGAATCACTGGAGGGCTCCTTGGAGGAAGCGGAGGACTCGGAGGAGCCACTGGAGGGCTCACTGGTGGACTCGGAGGGCTCACTGGTTTACTTGGCCGTTAAATTCAGGTATTTCCATATTTTTTTTACCTTAAACTCTTAAAAGAGTTAAAGTACAAATGAAATCAGTTCTTTAAAGAAGATATCAAACTTTTGGATTCAAATGTTAGATGATAATGTATTACACATCTTAATTAAAAACTAGTTTTGGGCGAAACCGAAAACGAAGTTCAAGTTCCCAATAGGTTGGCTGAATCTGAAAGTAGACCATTAACCAGCTTGAACTAATGCAGGGTGTGCAGCATCAGGAAGCAGCTGTACAACTTGGGTCTCAGATAACATGGGTCTCAGATAACTGTACAGCCACTTCCTATTGCTGTACACTCTGCATTAGCTTCAAGGGGGCCCCTCACTCACTGCTACTAACCGCCTGCTGTTAGTTATTTAAAATTACATATGAGGCATGAAAGTGGGCAGGTGGCTGAGGAGTGGGGGGGTGGAAGGGGGGATGGAGGGGGCCACGCCTTTCAAGGGTCTCAAGTTAAGGTTGCTATTGAATTCAATGGGGACCAGGTTCGGGTCAAGTTTGGTCAAAGTTCAGCCGAGTTCAGCAAATAATAACCAGCTCACCCTCAGACTTAGAAAGCCCGGACCTCAGGATCTCCTTAAAAAACTCCCCAAATCGTTTCCAGTTGCAATGTCCAGCTTGGAAAGGGTTAAAAACCCCTGGTGACAGCCTGAAACGCATTACCTGGTCCCGATGGTGGAGGGGAGCACTTTCTAACTTACAAAACGTTTGATGGCTGTGTGATTACAATTTGAATTACCCTCATTTTAAGCTATGAAGTAAAAGCTAAGTTTTAACCCTTTCCAAGCTGGACATAACAACTGGAAACAAAGTTCAGCTGAACCTGAACTTATAGGGGTTCGCCCAACACTACTAATAACCCCTAAACTGTATGTCAATATTTTTCACAACTATTAACTGTTTTATATCATCCATATTTTTTCAGGTTTTTAACTGTTCCATGGCTACAAAGTGAAATACTATATCTTTCATGCGTTTCTTCACTACATTTTGAGAAATTCCTATAAATTATGTGACTGGTTTATTACATTGCCTAACTGTAATGACTTCAATAAAAATAAATACAAGTGTCATCCTTAAAACTCAATTTAAGTGCAGCAATATACTTCTTGTTTTTGTATTATGTGTTAGGATTTGCACACAATCACATTCATTTAATTATTTATATCAGAATAAGGCATGGGAGGAGGGGCAGTCATTGCCTAATAGTAAGGAAGCGATCTTATGACCAAAGGGTTGCAGGTTCAATTCCTGACTGAGACATGATTGAAGTACTCTCGACCAAGGCACTTAAACCGGACCTTCCCCATGACTTATCGAAAAGCCCAAACCCTTAAAAAACTCTTCCCCAGCATCTAAAATTAATATATTTTAAGTTTTTAGCCATTTACTTATTATTCTTTCCCCCACTGGGCTGCAACTCTGTTAAGGACTTTAGGATACGGGTGCTGCCATCTTGACTCAGAAGCATCACACTTACTGAGGAGAGAAGAGTGGGATAAAGTACAGGGGAGCGGGTTATAGCTGTACTTTGCTCAGACAGAGCAGAGCTGGGGTCAGGAAAAGGTCAGCAGTCCCAGAATACAGAGCAGCACAGTCAGAAGGCACTTCCTGTTTGCAGGCTGCCTGATGTTCCATGAGCCGCCATCTTGGATGTTTAATGGCACATGCAGTAGATGCGGGTAGGATGATTTTTAATATGAGCAATCTGTATGTGCAGGGTGTGGGAAACATATAAGATAGACTCTTATTCAGAGTGAAGGACTGCTTTAACTTCCAACATCTACTCAGTTGCCATTAGGGTAGCCCACCTCTGGGTACAGTATGTATACACTCACTGCATGGATAGGTTAACACCTAAAATATTCACTCTGTGAAGGTATTAAAGTGATTCAGCAGCCATGAAAAAAGGAAGCACAATAGAGGACGTTTTTAGGGATCAGACAATTAAAAAGAAACAACCTGGCCCTGATGGGACTCTCAGGTTTATATTATAAAGAATACTTCTCCTTTGTGGGCCCTTTTCTTACAGCAGCCTTCACTGCTTTATTGAAGGGGGAAAATTTGGGTACAACAACTGTGACCATCATACCCAAGACAGGTTCTTATTTACCGTTGTGGTCCAATCATAGACCCATCTCCCTTTTATACTTAAATGTAAAAATCCTAGCTAAAATTCTAGCCTCCTGTCTTAATTCTTACATTGGATCACTTGTGGGTAGAAAATAAGTTAAGTTTTATTCTATTCAGGCTGGCGGGTAATTATGTTTGGAGAATGACCCAATTAATCCACATCGGCAAAGCGAAAGCACCAAAGACCATGTTATTAGTGCTCTATGTAAGAAGAGCTTTTGACACAGTGTTGTGGGACTTACTACACTTCTTTTTGTGACGCTGGGGCATCTGCGACTCCATTATTAGATGGGTTGATTCTCGCTATGCAGCACCAGCCACCTTCATGAAATATTAAAGTTATACTAAAGGCTAGCCCGATTGTTGCCCCATTGTCTCGGGCTACACATTGCATTGATCTAAACTTCAACCCCTTGTTAAAAAGACCCTATAGTTCTTAGAGCATTGGAGCAAAGTATTAGAGCATTGGAGATTCAATGAAAAAATGAGGAAAAACAGTGAGTGTGGCAACAGCGATATGATGTAAGCACGCTGTGATGAGTGTTAGAGGAAAGAGGTGGGCAGGGTTTCAGAGCTGAAGAGTGGCAGCGAATCAGGACATCTGGGCAGGGAGTGGGGGGTTCTTTTCTTGGTCCACTGAATGTTGATTGATGGACCAGGTCAGTGGGGTGGGGACTGAAAGCTGAATAAAGAATTTCTTCACTAAGGAGACAGACAGGAAGAAGCAGAGCACTGCAGCCACTCAATGAAGGGTAAGCTAATTATTTTTTTTTTTACTTTTGATTTGCCAAACACTTTAAGGTCATTAGTCAGATAACTTTCCAATCTTCAGATGCACCAAGTAAGTGGTTCCCTGTCCCCATTACTCTTTGCTCTGGCAATTGAACCTCTTTCTAAGTGAATTACTGAAAGCCCAGATATGAGGGCTATGGAGATAGTGGACAAAATCCCCAAAATAGGCCTTTTTGCAGTCGATAATATTTTGCTCCTAACGAACCTCACATTGTATCTCCCTATCCTACTTAGGGGACTTCGAACAACTAGTGGGCCTGCTGGTCAACCCCTCTAAATCATATGCAATAAACATAAAATGTGGAAATCAAATTATATTCCATATCTAAGAATTCAGATAAGGGGTGACTTCAATAAACCTTATGCAGCTAATTGCCCCGTTATAATACCTATTGTAAGATCTCTGGGATCTTTTGGCCCAAATCAGAGGGAAGACACTTTACACAGGGGATTGCATCAAAAGGTTTATTGCCTCACAAACTCAAATAATTAGCAGCTTTTTTCAGCATACACAAACTATTCCAAGCGGGCCTCTCCAATACAGTCTGTATCTCTGGCCATACAGGCACACTTACTCGGAATCAGCAGTGTACATATAATGGAGGCAGGGAAGGCAGCTGTTACTAGGCCCGCGGGATAAGAGGGCCCACCGACGGGCGCAAACTGCATTTCCCCCTCCATTGCAGTATTTTATCAGCCCCGCGTGCCGCTGCTTTTCTGGAGCTCTGACGACTCCGCTTTGCTGGTACCTCTATGTTGTTTCCTCCCCCAGTAAGTCTGGGTGCAATCCACGCAGTCTGCTGTGAGGAGCATCCCACTCCTTCCTCTCCTTCATGCAAGATGTGTTTGGCCCTTTGAGAGAGAACAAAGAGACACACGTGGTGACAAGGTAATGGTAGCTGGCTGAGATTTCCCCTGGGGGGAGAGGCAGAAAGACTCTTAAGAATAGTTGATTGACTGCCTGCGTGGTATCCTGATGTGGGATTCCCCACTGTGTGAAAACCTGGCATCCACAGTAACCCTTGCCGGACTATTCTCTTTTCACACAATAGGTTATCCCAAATCAGGATGCTCTGGCACAGGGGCACTAACCAAAATCCTGGGTAGTAAAAATCCTGGGCTGTGGCCCATTTTAAATTCAAACAAAACCCGGTAATTTGACTTTCCCAGGTTTAGTTTTGTTCCCCTTTGTGTGAAGCCAATTTGGGATGCCCCAGGGGCCCGAAACAAAACCTCCCAGAATGCCATTTTTCACTCACCTCTTCCTCGATCCAGTGACAAATGCGCAGGTTCTCATCCAGTGAGAGCCATCTGCCATGATAAAGGAATTTGGCAAACAGCTCTTATAGAATAGAATGGGGAGCAGGCACTGCAACATGTCTGGCAGTGTGCATGCTTTCATCTGAATGGCTCGGGAAGGAGCGTGCAGCTCCGACATAGACCGAGGGGAGCAGCTAGCGTCCTTTGGGCCATTCCCCTGTGGCTGTGTGTTTATCCCCACCAGCCTATAAAAAAAGGGGGGGAGCATGGGGCAGCCGGAAGTGACTCCAGGGCCATTCAACCCTGCTGTATGAAACCCCCCAGATTACCAAGCTCAACTCACTTCTTCCCGCTGGCATCATGGCATCACTCTGAGTGCACTGGCAGCCACATCCCCCACTTCCCTCTAACAGGGAGCGTGCCCTGCTAGAGGGATAGCGGGGATGCGGCCACGGCTCGCACATGCGCCGTTGGACCAGGAAGCAAGGTAAGTGAATGGAGCAACCTGGGGGGTTTCACACAATGGGACATCCTGATTTTGGATGCCCCGGGGGAGGGAATCGATCGCCCCAAGAATCTTATAGATTCCTGGGCCGATTGCGCTGGGTTTTGGTCCACTTTAATCCAATCAGGGTGTATCTGTAGTAATAAGTAAATTATATAGAAAAGCCACTACTTTTTCCATACAGTTAAACCTTTATTTCTGGTAACCAATGCATGTGATGACCCTTCACTGTTAATTACGATCAGAGCTCGTTTAACCATTGACCATAAATCATTAGCAACCATTAATTAACAATGAAATTAGCTCCCTTGTTGGTTGGTCTGCCTGGGCACTGGCTATTAAAACCCACCATTCTTTCTAGCATAGATAAAGAACCTGTCCAGGCACAGGTTAAATTTCTCCAGTTGGAACATTGTAAAAATGAGCAGTTTCAAAGCATCTCTGATTAAATTTATTTTTAGTTAAGCTGCTGTGTTTGCCTTCGTTTTTGGGTGTGCTTGAGCTGGGAAGGGCGTGTGATGGCACAGCTTTATAAGTCATGTGTGCGCTCTGCTATGGTTGGAGTGCTGTGGGACCACTGGAGCTTACCTTGCTCAGGAGTAAAGGGTAAGTATCTTGCCAGCAGTGTGAGTGTGTGTAATTGGCGGGGGGGGGGGGGGGGGTCCATTTAGTGCATTTATTTACACATACCTTTGCAATTATAAGCAAACTGTCATACTTGGCTGAGGATGGGATATCCTGATAGGTTAGCTTACTTTTCTTCATTAGTCATGGCATAATTTTTTCAGTGTGTGAAATAAATTTCCGGTAACACTTATGGTATTGCTGTTGTGACTGATGCTTGCCAGTGATTATGCAGTGTTATATTTTTCAGCACTCTGCATGGCTGCCACTTGTTATCTCAAGTGTTGCACTTAAAATGTATAGGCTATACTTAAATTATTATTACCATACAGGAGAATTTGTTGTTTTACCATACAAATGTAATGGCTGAGGGTGCTTAGAAACTAAAAAAAAAAGGCAAGGGAAAGCCAAAAATCTGCAAAACTCCCAAAAATCAGCAATTTCTTAAGTGCGCCTTCTTCTGGTGAAAGTTCTTCAGCTATTACAAAAACACAAGATGTTCAAGCTAGGCCAGAAAGCCTTTCCTTTTCAGAGAGTTCAGTGCAGGAAATGGCACAGTGTAATGATGCAGCAAGTATAGTTGAGTAAATGGCCAGTGTCAGTGAAGCTAGCATGGAAAATGTATGTGAATAGTCAGATACCGCTGCGTTAATTAGTAGAGAATTAGATGCAGTATCTAAAAGCAGTATGTGCAGAACTTGTGTGTCTACGCGTTTCAGTCGCTCAGGTCCTTAATCATAGCATAAAGGTCTGCATTCATACATCACTATTAAATACCCAAAGCCCCACCCTGGTCTTGCCCTCCCCCAGTTATATCATTGGTCACCAAAATCCAATAGACAATTTGGACACATAAATAAATCACTTACCCCCTCCCTAGGTTTATATATCTTCTTCGCCCTCCCCCCTAGCACGCGGGAGAATGTGAAAAGGCAAACTGCGCGCATACCGTTAAAAAGAAAGTAGCAGGAATGACAAAAAAGGTGTACTTAATCCGCCGCGCATATCCCTCATTCTAAATGCGGGCGGAAATCCCGTTAAAGAGACATCCCGGAGATAAGGGCGGAAGTGACGTCCCTAACTTAGGGAAACTAAAAGTACAAATTCTGTACAAGGGGGAACAATTGTATCCCATTAGTGGCATACTTAAAACTGAGGGAGATAGAGACCAGAGCATGCTTCTTATAATTCAAAAGTTGATAAACGACAGACCATGCAGACTTGTAACAATAACAGACTGTTGACTGGTTCACTTACTGTGCTTGGCGATCGCAGGAAATTGTGATTTTCCCTGCTTGGGCCTGAGGGATCAAAGACAGGAAAGGATTATCAACTAAAATACGTCATGAAAGTTCACGGTGTCATCTAGAGGCTTGTGTTGTTTATGACCAATGGCGAAGGCAAAGATCAGTTGATCAGGAAACTGAAAAGCAGTTAAATAAGTAACAATTTCTGAAGGCAAGTTTTAAAAAGAATAGTGAATGTTACCTTAAAGGAGCACTATCGCGAAATTTAAATATTAAAAATACATAAAAACATTTTGGCTAATGAGAGAAGGGGTCACTTATGCACCCAAACTGAATAAAACTCCTGCCAAGCTCTCCTGGTAGGAACAAAATCCAGGGGTGACAAGTTTAGTCTATCATGGGTGACAGAGTCTGTCACCCCGGATATACTTTTCCTTCCATTACAAGAAAGAAAAACAAGCCTGGCTGAATATTTCTTTATGTTGGGTGTATAAGTGACCCATCTCCCCCTAGCATCCAGCACATTTATATGGATTTTTATCATTGGGCCATTTTTTCACGATAGTGCTCCTTTAACTATGGCTATGTCTAACATGGCATTCCATGGCATAGAGAAAAAAATTGGTAAAGTTAACAGTGGGAATTTCTTGACAATCATTGATTTACTAGCAGTCTATGACCCCCTGCTTAAGGAATTGTTAGAATTGCCACCGGGAACAGCTAAGTATCTTAGTCTCAAGATTCAAAACAAGCTAATAGATATTCCATCTACAAAGTTACTATCAGATATTGTATCTGACATTAAAGAAGGTCACTTTTATTCACCAATTATGGATACGACCCAGGATATATCAAAAACTGATCAGATGTGCCAAGTGGTCAGATATGTGTCAGGTGAAAGAGATGCAAATATAAGAGCCACAAGAGATGGCATTGTCAAAGATCATAATTTAATCGAAAAAAGAATAATCAATGATGCAATCGGTCTTAAAAAACTGAATCATTTCACTGTGTAATACTTTTTGTTTGAAGGACAACCAGAAAAACAAACAATGCCCTGCCCATTATTCTGAAAGCAGAAAACTAACTCTAAATAAGAGTCTACCTTATATATGGTTCCCCCACCCTGTACATACAGATTGCTCACATTAAAAATCATCCTACCTGCACCTAATGCCTTTTCCGAGCCTTTAAACATCCAAGATGGTGGCTCATGGACTCTCAGGCTGTTTGCAGACAGCAAGTGTCTTCTGACTATGCTGCTCTGCATTCTGGGATTGCTGTCCTTTTCCTGAGCTATAACTCTTCCCCTTGCACTTGCCCCCCTCCTCCTCTCCTCAGATGAGATACTACTGAGGCAAGATGGTGGCGCCTGTATCCTGGAGAGTGAGCAGGTTATCTGAATCAAGTGAACACCACGGACCGCATCCACGCTCACCTCTAACTGTGGGCGTGCCTGCGTCCACCATGCAGAAAGGCGTGGCGCAGTAATGCGCCTCGGATAAAGCTGAGCTGGGGATCTGGCCATGCCACTGAGATGCGGCGATGGAAGAGGCTGGCCCTGGAATCTTTTAGCATTTTCACAGATCATTTATAGCTTGATTGCTTAATTGCAATAGTCTTTTAAAATGTGGACCTAAACCCAGGGTTATGACCACCACGAGTTTTAGTCCACTTTCCTGGACCATCCCAATTTGGAATTTGAAGCTGAAAACAAAACCCAAACTGGCTGGCCTCTGGCTTTCCCCTGGGGCATCCTAAATTGGGGAACAAGACATTCTGGCAAAACAAATTTACACTTTCAGGTGCCACTAGGACATCCCAAATCTTGATATCCAACTGTGTATGTCTCGTGCAATACCCTAATAGGTTGTATGTGCTTCCCCCTCCAGTATTGGTCTTATATCCTAATAGATTTAAGCTTTTCTCCTATATTCTCCCTTATACCCTAATAGATTGTAACTTTTTTATTGAGTAAAATCAATCATATACAATACATCAATATATACAGTATATACAAAGTTACAATAAACAGATAAATACAATAACTAAACAATCCTGGCCCCCCCCCCCATTCCCTCCTGTCCCTCTCCTGCACCCAGATTTCCCCACGTCATGCAGGATGTCATGCACCACCACCGGGACAGGGAGGACTTTCTTCCTAATGCAGAGCTGGCACCGCACATTCCACATGAAATAGTGGATCACTAGACTAACTAGATATAAAGTGTCCAAACAAAAGTCCCATCTGTTCTTGAATGCCCCGTACACCCACTCAGCATACAGTCACAGAGGACAGGCTAGCAGCAGCAGCAGCGAGTGCAAGCTAACAGCAGTGGTGATAGGGGGCAGGCCGGCAGAAGACATAGTAGACACAGGGGACAGACTAGAAGGAGACACAGAGGGCAGGCTGGCCACAGACACACCAGAGTATGCAGGAACATTTGAAGCCTTCCCAGCCAGACCCCAGATCCAACCCTGCGGGTGAAACACCCATGGTCTGGTGTTCACCAAGTTCACCCCAAACCCAGTATAGGTGCCAAGACAGCAGTTGAGGCTGACATTCCCTTATTCTTTGCAAGACAAGGAGCACCAAAATCCCCACTACCACCTGCTATCAGTGCCCTCGGCAGGATGGCTGGCTAAGGAAGCATCATACTGAGCTACCATCAGTTCATCACCTGGTGGTTGCTCTCTGGCAGGTCTACTCCTCTGCACGCCAAGGCTGCACACACCTGGTGAACTGCTCCAGACTTAGATATTATGTTCATCAGTTCCGGGGTGAACATGTAGCTGGTGAGTCATCCATTGGTGTCTCCATCACAACGTCAGGCTCCTCCTCCTCCAGGGCTTGGCCTGAGTGCTGCATGGTCTTAAAGCACTGCTCATTCTTGTATTTCTCTTGAAATGCACCACAGCTTTCCTTGACTTAACCAATCTCTGCTGTTGCGTCACCTGCACCTCCAAATCTGCCAATTCCAACTTGGAAGAGCAGCGATTTGACCCTTTCATCCTGACTACATCCACATGGTTCTTCTTTAAAGCCATCTTTAAATTTTAAAGTTTCTCTTTCTCCTTAGCCACAGCAATAAGATTATTGTACACACGCTTTCAAAAAGCTGATAAATTCTCACTGGATTGGGGCACAGTGGTGAAAATAGTGCAGCTGGTAGATGGAGTCCCGGAATCCAGTGGTTTAATATTCCTGCCAAGGTACTGGCTCCACTGGAATCATCCATCCTGCCTGGGAAAGCACTCCGAGGAAGGCTCCAGGCTTCACAGGTCTTGCGTCACAGGTCTCAGGTAGTCAGCTGTGGGTAATCAGGTTCAGCTCTCCAGGAGCAGGTGATCACACCCATCTGATTACCCTAATAGATTGTAAGCTCTTCTACTTCTATATCCTCCCTATACCCTAATAGATTGTAAGCTTTTTTCGATCCCCCCCCCCCCCCAGGCTCTTCCGGCTTCAGGAGAAGGCCCAACAGGTCCCCTCTGCTTCCTCCATGGGTGCTGCCATTTTCACCACTAGTCCCGCTCACCCAGCCTTAAAACTCCCCAAAAAATTGGGTCCCCCCCCCCCCTCGGAGGGGGGACCCTATGTCATTTTTTTTAAATTAACCTTGTGTTACCTGTCATTCAGCAGAAGTCAAAGTGAACCATGTGGGGACACAGTGTTCTGGAATAGATTGATGGGAGGCAAGTATTAAAAAAAAGAAAAGAAAATATTTTTTATGTTTTTCACATTTAACCCTTTGTGAACTGATAAGTGATCTATGAAACCCCTATACCAATTCACAAGGCTTATGGCAAGTCACCTGCAGCTAGTGGTTGACTTGCCATTAACCCCCAAACACCCCATTACTTGCCTCTCCAAAGCCCAAGGGGAGCCAGAAGGGCACAGGGGCCAATTAGCCTGTGTAGGCTTGTAGCCTGCAGGGTGGGGGAGCCACATAGGCTGGCCTCTGCGCCTTGATTTACAAGCCCCCATAGCTGGTCTCTGGGCTGATTATGCTGGGTATGGGGAACCTCACACCAGAACAATAAATAATTTTCCTGAGAAAATCCCTGGATATCCCTTCAAAAATCACAGTTGAACATGTGTAGTGCAAAACAGTGAAAAATGGTCTGACAACAGAGAGTGACAAAATCTCTAGGTAGGCTGGCAGGATCAAAACCCAGCAGGATCGGCCCGGGAATCTATAAGATTCCCCGGGCCGATCCATTCCCTACCCGCGGGGCATCCAAAATTAGTGCCACCATCAGGGGTTTTACCAACTAAAGTTTTCACCACTTTTAACATCACCAGCATTGTCAGAAATGCACAACTAATCGCATCAGATAATATGGGCTCAATGTTACATTCATAATGCAGTTCCTCTTTACACTTTGATATACACAGAGCTGTATCATCACATACTATTTTACCTTGTGCTGGCTTTACTTTCAGAACTTCAGCACTGCACATGGAGTTCATTTTAGACAGAGTCTCTAAATCACACACTGGCTGGAGAACATAGAACAGGAACACCCATGGCTTTTAGGTTAGAAACCTCTGCCGATTTACACACAAAATCATCTAGCTTTTTCACCTCCCCAGGTACATGTTTACAGCAGTGTCCCCACCATGTATCCACACTTGCTGCCCCTGGTGGCAGGCCACACAATTTGGCAGAGCTGTAGCTAGCTTCTTTTGCGCCCGGGGCAAGCCCAGAAACGCGCCCCCCCCCACCAAAAAAAAAAAAAGAAAATGATATATATATATATATATATATATATATATATATATATCTTTTCTTTTTCTTTTGTTTCTTGTTTACTGGATTATTTTGAGAGACATTAAGGAAAATAGGCATAAAGAATGTAGGATAGAACTGTTTAATTTTTCAGCTATATGAGATTCAAGAATATATTTTTGTGGAAGATGTGGATATTGCTAATTCTAGGAGACTTAATTGTTGCCTGTAATTTAAATTATGAACACAATGCAGGACCAGGAAAAATAACATTGATAGAGTGAGTATGGCCAAATATGTCCCCTTATGTCACCTTTGCATTGTAGGTGACATAAGGGGCCATATTTGGCAGTAAAATGTGCTTGGTGGGCAGCACAAGTTGTCAACAGTGAAAGTAGACAGTGTTACTGCAGAAAACAAAATGCTATTGTTCTGCATATTGCATATTATTGGTCTATTTTTAGGGCTCGATCCCACAAATGTTACGTCAACCATGCATGTGTGTGCGCGCACTTGGGATGTCACAATGAAGTTATCAATATCGTAACAGTGACACATTTACTATTACAATAACTAAGAGTACTGCAGTTCCTATCATGATGAGTGGATAAGCTGTGCTCTCCTGCAGTAAAGCAGTGACATTTTGACTGTGGAATCAATACATATTTCACTCCAACAATTACAATATTTATCAAATCAAATCCTAATTTTCCATCCACTGATATCTATGTCATGATCTATTGGCATTTATCTCCAACAGAGGGGGGAAAGTCAGTGCCTCTTATCGGGCAAATGTAAAAAGAAAAAAACATTAAACTCTCATATATATCGCTACCACGCTGCTGGCCGGGCCACCATAGCCACAGGAGGCCAGAAGATGCAGGAATGGCAGGCGGACGGGCAAGGTACCTGATCCCTGCTGTCTGCACTGTCCCCACCGCCGCCGCACTCAGAGCAAACATCCGACTCTGTGCAGCTGGTGGCCGTCACTTGACACAGGCCACGCCCACCTGTTGCACCTGTTGCTCGCGCCGGAGAAGAAGCAGCGATGGGGACATCGGGCAGGGATCCCTGCCCGCCCACCTGTGGCTCCTACATCTTCTGACCTCCTGTGGCCTGGCCAGCAACGTGGGAGAGATGTATATGTGAGTGTACATATTTTTCTTTTGCCTATCGGAGAGGGGGAATGCCACACTGCCTATGGAAAATGCGAATGCCACATTGCCTATGGGAAATAGGAATGCCACACTGCCTATGGGAAATGGGAATGCCACATTGCCTATGGGAAATAGGAATGCCACACTGCCTATATGGGGAATGGGAGGGAGCATGACACACTGCCTATGGGAATAGGAGGGAGCATGACACACTGTCTATGGGAATAGGAGGGAGCATGACACACTGTCTATGGGAATGGGAGGGAGCATGACACACTGCCTATGGGAATGGGAGGGATCATGACACACTGCCTATGGGAATGGGAGGGATCATGACACACTGCCTATGGGGAATGGGAGGGAGCATGACACACTGCCTATGGGAATGGGAGGGAGCATGACGCACTGTCTATGGGAATGGGAGGGAGCATGACAAACTGCCTATGGGAATGGGAGGGAGCATAACACATTGCCTATGGGAATGGGAGGGAGCATGACACACTGTCTATGGGAATGGGAGGGATCATGACACACTGCCTATGGGAATGGGAGGGATCATGACACACTGCCTATGGGAATGGGAGGGAGCATGACACACTGCCTATGGGAATGGGAGGGATCATGACACACTGCCTATGGGAATGGGAGGGAGCATGACACACTGCCTATGGGAATGGGAGGGAGCATGACACACTGCCTATGGGAATGGGAGGGAGCATGACACACTGTCTATGGGAATGGGAGGGAGCATGACACACTGCCTATGGGGAATGGGAGGGAGCATGACACACTGCCTATGGGAATGGGAGGGAGCATGACACACTGCCTATGGGAATGGGAGGGAGCATGACACACTGTCTATGGGAATGGGAGGGAGCATGATACACTGCCTATGGGAATGGGAGGGAGCATGACAAACTGCCTATGGGAATGGGAGGGAGCATGACACACTGTCTATGGGAATGGGAGGGAGCATGATGCACTGTCTATGGGAATGGGAGGGAGCATGACACACTGTCTATGGGAATGGGAGGGAGCATGATGCACTGTCTATGGGAATGGGAGGGAGCATGATACACTGCCTATGGGAATGGGAGGGAGCATGACAAACTGCCTATGGGAATGGGAGGGAGCATGACACACTGTCTATGGGAATGGGAGGGAGCATGATGCACTGCCTATGGGAATGGGAGGGAGCATGATACACTGCCTATGGGAATGGGAGGGAGCATGACACACTGTCTATGGGAATGGGAGGGAGCATGATACACTGCCTATGGGAATGGGAGGGAGCATGACACACTGTCTATGGGAATGGGAGGGGTGCCACACTATGTTATCCACTGTTGCACTGGGCACCAATGATCCAAAGCAGCGGTAATCAAGTACTTTTAGCTGAGGTCCATTTACCGTGGTCTGTGCCAAGTTGAAGGTCCAGGGGGAGGGTGTAGTTGAAATCTCTGAATAAGTTGAGAGCTCGGAATAAGAGAGATTGATGGGAGCAGTGCTGGGAAAAAGAGGAGTGGATGTGGGAAAAGCTGGGAATGAGGAATAAATGGGGGAAGAACTGGGAATAAGAGGGATGAATATGGGCAGTGCTGGGAATAAAAATGATGAATAGGGGCAGTGCTGGGAATAAGAGAGATGAATGGGGGCAGAGCTGGGAATAAGAGGGATGAATGGGGCAGATCTGTGAATAAGAGGGATGAATAGGGGCAGATCTGTGAATAAGAGGGATGAATGGGGGAAGATCTGTGAATAAGAGGGATGAATGGGGGCAGAGCTGGGAATAAGAGGGGTGAATGGGGGCAGAGCTGGAAATAAGAGGGATGAATGGGGGCAGAGCTGGGAATAAGAGGGATAAATGGGGGCAGAGCTGGGAATTAGAGGGATAAATGGGGGCAGAGCTGGGAATAAGAGGGATGAATGGGGGCAGAGCTGGGAATAAGAGGGATGCATGGGGCAGAGCTGGGAATAAGAGGGATGCATGGGGCAGAGCTGGGTATAAGATGGATGGATGGGGGCAGATCTGGGAATAAGAGGGATGGATGGGGGCAGAGCTGGGAATAAAAGGGATGAATGGGGGCAGATCTGTGAATAAGAGGGATGAATGGGGCAGAGCTGGGAATAAGAGGGATGAATGGGGCAGATCTGGGAATAAGTGGGATGGATAGGGCAGATCTGTGAATAAGAGGGATGAATGTGGCAGAGCTGGGAATAAGAGGGATGAATGGGGGCAGATCTGGGAACAAGAGGGATGGATGGGGCAGAGCTGGGAGTAAGAAAAATGGATGGGGTAAGAGCTGGGAGGAGATGGATGGATAGTGGCCGAGCTGAGAGAATGGGGGATGGAAGTGGCAGAGCTAGAAATAACAGGGAATGGGTAGGGGCAGGACTTGGTGGCATCAGACAGGGACAGCTATTCCTCTTCGGCGGAACATCACGATTTGGATGCCCTGTCATGTAAAACCTCTGGAATTGTCGGTAATTTTTACCTGACCGTCAGTCCCACAGCACATGCACTGACTCTGGGCCATTCAGTGTGGATGTATCTTTATTCATGTTTTAGCAAACGCAGCCAGCAGACATAAATGAAGATACAGCTGTACTAAGTGGTGGGGGGCCTGTGCATGTGCCATGGGACTGCTAGTAAATTGTGCAGAATCTGTGGGTTTCATACGACAGGGTAATCGATTGCCCAGCGAGGAGGAACAGCCAGCCCTGAAAATAAAGATGCTGCAGTGCAGGCTGAGACTTCTGGTCCCCCGGCTCTGAGAGATCAGGGTGCAGAGCAAGAGACAGAAAGTCAGAGAGAGAACAGGGACAAAAAAAAAAGAGTGCATGGAAAAAAGAAAGTGTAAATAGAGACAGAAATAGAGGGAAAGACAGAGAGTGCAACCAGATGGAGAAAAAAGACAGAACCAGAATCAGTGAGAGGAGAGAGAAACGGGGAGAGGAGAGAGACAAGAGGAAAGTCCAGGGAGTTAGACAGACTGAGAGACACAGAGTGACTGCACAAGTGACTGCAGAAAGACAGGCAGGAAAAGAGACAGCAAGAGGAAGGTCCAGGGAATTAGACAGATAGAGAGAGACACAGAGAGTGACAGCAGAAAGAAAGGCAGGAAAAGAGACAGCAAGATGACAACGAGACAGACAAAAGTTACCTGAGAACTCGCAGGGTGTCACACAGCAGAGAGCTGCATCCTTGCTGGCACACAAAGGGTGTCAGCAGTCACTCCGGCGATCTCCTCACAGGTCGGGGTCATGGAGAGGGCGGCAGGAGAGCTCCGTGTGACAGTGGGGAAAGGACGGAGGGGGGTGGGGGAGACCTGCACACTGAGGGGAAGACAGGAAGCACATACAGCACCTGACACGGATTCTGACTGACACACGTGCTGCTCTCTGTAAACTGTGTGACGGAGGACAGGAAGTGTCTCTCCCCCCACACCTCCCTGGCGCCCCCCTTCGCCTGTCACTGCTTATAGAAGGCTGAACAGAGCATCGGGCGGCTCGGCAGGGGCGGGGGGGGGGGGGGGGGTTGCGATTGTGTACTGACCATCTCCACTGACCACCGATGATGTAAAAAAAAAAAAATATTAACACCACTGCAGCTACTGCGGTTAGCCCACCCCTAGTCTTAAGCCCCGCTCTAGGTGTGCCTTACAGCAAATACGGCCCTGCTTGCGCCCCTCCTTAAATCCAGCCCTGGCTGCGCCCGAGGCCAGTGCCTCATTCGCCTCATGGCTGCTACGGCTCTGCAGTTTGGCCTGGCACAGCTATGCATGTTTTGGGTATCTGTCCCTTTGAATAACAATACATATGCCCACTCCCACAGGCTTCATTTATAAAACAGCTCTGTTCAGATACTTTCACTGCCCCTGATTCAGGAACTTCCAGGTCACCTGGACTGGCCATAGGCATATGCATACACCTGTGTGGGAATCAGTCAGTGGTGCAACATTTGAAACTGGCCTAGGAATTAACTCTACCCCAACTTCACCTGTGGTGGCTCCTAGCAACGTGCCATAGCATACCTCCATTAAATGTAAGATTTCTGGGATCTTTTGGCCACAGGGAAGACACTTTATACAGGGGATTACTTCAAATGGTTAATTTTATCACAAACTCAAATAATCAGCAGCTTTCTCCAGCATACACAAAATATTCCAAGCGGGTCTCTCTCTCTAGCCATACAGGCTTACTCACTTGGAATGCAGGTGCTGTTCCATCCAGGAACACTGCCTTCTGGCCTCTGCTCTTTGGAGCTCCTTGCTTCATCTGTGTGGGTGCTTCTGCCTAGGCACCTCCTAGCGCCAGGTTGTGGCACTTGGACTACTGCCATAGGCTCTCCAAGAGCAACCTACAGCTCTCCGATCATGGTTGGGTAGGCTGGCTGCTATTAAGATGACTTGGATGCCAAAACTTAATGATGAATGGCAAATAATTTGGCCCAATAGCTTTCAATCATATTCTTGTGTTGCAACAATGGAGTTCAATCCTAAGGTCCTATTAAGATGGTATCTTGCACCGGAGAGCATTTGCCAGGCTCAAACTATCTCTCACAGTTTTTAAGAGGATGTCCCGACATAGGATCTCACATACATAGTTGGTGGTGGTGTGTAGTAGCTGCTCACTTTTGGTTTAGAACGTTTAAATTAGTTAACGATCTGCTAGGCACATCCTGATGGCCTATCCCAGAGGTTGCTTTGCTGAATCTCAGGCCTTCCCATTGCTTACAAAAACAGTTTACTCTAGCTCAGCATATATTGAACACAGCCTGGAAAAATAACATATTCCTTTCTCTGAAATGTATTATGCGTTAATACCACCATGCTATTCGTTGATACAATGGAGAAGTTTGAGATAGTCTGGGATCCATGGGAGCACTCCCTGACCACTCCCTGTGTTTTCCCTGAAACAAGTGCTCCTAGGCCCTTACAGTGTGAAAATTGTTAATGATGGATCCCTTTCGCCTCAGGTGGCTTTTTCTGATTCTCCCTTTGCCCCCCTTCTTACACCTGTAACATTACTGTTTTCATGGTACTATATTTTGTTCGATCATTCTATTATGTACTTACAGCTTTTGTCTCTGCATTTATGTAAATCATTTACAATGATGATCTGGGCTTGCAGCTTGCCATCAGTCACAGATGCGCTGTCATGCCCTTTCCATTCATTGAAAAGTAGTGTGCTGAGGCCTGACACACCCCCTCTATTGTAGTGAATGGAGAGGGCATGGCCACACCTCTGCGACTTTTGGCAGGGGGCGTGAGCTAGCACAGAAGCACCAGTGAACGAAGTTCAGACCCGTGGCGACACATGAAGTGAGGGCTGTGGCGCAGACTCATATCCATTGATCAGGTGATTTGACGTTCCCCGGATTAGCACCAATCAGCAGCTGGGGACAAAAGGTAAGTGTGACAGACGCTCTGTCTTTTGGATGTCATCACTATTCAGTTGCCCACCGGGTCATTCACTGGCCTTTTCTTAATTAGGTCATTATATTTTGATACTGTTACAGGCAATGTCATTGTATTTTGACTGCCATTGTGTATTGTTGATTACGTCACAGTCAATGGCATTGTCCTGATTGATTGTATTACGGCCTGCTATTGTTCTACTGATTGCGTCACCGGCAGAGTTGAGGGATTGTTTGCCCTGCTGCTATTGGTCGGTGTGTGTGTCATGCAATAGAGACTTGTGTATATAAGGCCCAGTGTGGCACTAATAAAGTACACTTCATCTTCACCCTCAATACTGAAGTTCTGTCTCTTATTGGGGGGAAACGCTATATTACAGTTCACTAGCCCTTGTAAGGGCTGCTCCTGTTTCCTCACGGACGACTCTGGAATTCCAGCAGCACCTCTTACGATTGGGAAAAGGACGTCTCGGGCGGTGAAGCCCTCCGGTGATAAGGGTTATCGCTACAGTAAGTACCCTTTTGTTTTGTTTTTTTTGACTGTTGAATCACTTTAATACCACGCTAGTTAAAATGTACAATTATGCTCTACCTTTATTTACTGAATCATGCCATTATTTATTAAATTTTTTAATAAAGCATGAAACAGTCCTTATTTTCACAGTATATTTGAAAGCAAGTTTACTTTTACTGAATCAAGGCCATTTTTTAGGTATGTGTTAAATTATTTAAAGGGCATATATAGACTGATCTTCATCAGAACTCAGCACCATCCAGCCATCGTGTCCGAAAAGCCCTTAAAACCTGTGGCTATCCAGACTGGGCCTTTGTTAAAACTGTGAAAACCAGAGGAAAGAAAAGTGAAGCTGTCAAGCCAAAAAAGATGCACTTAGTTGGGCTTTTGTAACGGGTGAGTGTCTGGCCAATGGCACATGCTCTGAGGAGCGAGGGGGGTTCTTGGACCTAGGGGAGGCGACTCAGGTTGGTGTGGTATGTGTGGGGTGGAGGAGCACTTACTAATTCAGTCGTCGCTGGTCTGCATTGATGACACTCCTTGATGCAAAGAACAGAGAGTCTTTATTTGAGGGCTTCCATCATCAAACAGCATAATCCAGTACAGGCAATATCCATTGGTTTCAGCAAACAGTCTTTACAGCTTCCAGTTACAATCACGGGCTCCTTCCCTCACTGTTGCTCAGCTCCTCCACTTCATTAACACTTCCCCTCTTCACACCTAAGCAGTACTTAATGGAACACTCTAGAAGGGTTGGGTTCTTCCTTATATAACCTCTGAATTGTTGCAACTATGTTGCTAAGCCCAGCCAATGGCAGGGCAGGTAATGTTGCCAATGCCACCTGGCTGAGTCTCTATTTATCTATTTTAAGGGGTACACTAGACTAATTAATCTAATTAAGTTTATTCCTCAGGCAACACTGCCATCATGTGGATTCATGATGCAATGACACCTAAGTTCTGTATTTAACTATTATTATTATTATTAAGTTCCTATCACTATCAGGTCCTATCCCACTGACAGGGCTCTAATGTTTCCTAAGTGTAGTGTTGACCATGGTATTCACCCGTCACACTTTTGAAATGGCTTACTGTGCAACCATTCTATTTTGCAATATTTTATGAATCCCCCATCTCAAAATCACCAAACCTAATACAGAGCAATTCTTAAGGCTACTGCCCAGACAGTTTAATATTACAAATTTTATTTACCTGCCAGCACCAGGTTCAACCCCTCCTATTGCTGTGGGTTTAGATGCTCAAGGTGCAGCACTTTCAGTTCTGAAGCTGAGAGCGGGTTCCCATGTGGCCCATGGCATCCATATGAGTGGCCATTGCTGCTAGCACATATCACCAATGGATTCACATGATAGCTCATGTGCTCCTGCTGCCAATCAAGTAGTGGGCTTGCATCTACGTGACTGGCAGCATGGATGCACATTGAAGCTGGCATGTGAGTGCGAAGCTAGCAGCACTGAAACTAGAACACTGCTGGTAAGTAAATGAGCTTTGTTATTTTTAATTGCCTGGACAGGGGGTATGGGATAGTGTATAGTAGAATTTCTTGACAGCTTAATTTCTCCTCATTTTTAAAGAGAGTCTAATCCCAACAGAAATAATTGGCCAGCAAGCAGCTAACGTGATTCCTGTCTCATGTGCCTCTGCTCCATTACCTGCAGCACAGGATAGATGCCGTAGCAGGGCTCCAAAGTTTGCCCTTTTTGTTGTATATTTCTCCAGGACCATGCAAAAAGTGGTCCTACAGCCAATCAGTCTCTTTGTGCTCTTGGTGTGAGCAAGCCACAGTGGTCCCACAGCTGTCTTTGAACACAGTAGTGATATGCCCCTCCCAGCTCAGCCACAACCCAGAAAATAAAGCAAATAAGTTTCACCTAGGATACATATAGTAATTACTAAAAAATTGAGATTTTCAGTGCATTGAAATGTTTTTTTTTTTACTATTACCAATTAAGATTAGGGTGGAACATTAACTTTAACTGTTTTGGACAAATCCAGAGAACTCTGTAAGCTTTTGGGTTTGGAGGGAGAAAGGAGTTACCAAGATAACAGGATGTACATTGCCATGCTTGCCTTTATAATCTTTTTGAGCTCCTATCAGTGAAAGCCTTTAGATATTTACCAGTACTGTACATTACTATATAACAGTATTTCAGTAAGCAAAGGTAAAGATAACCCATATTGACTTACAGGCATAATATCTGATAAGCGTTCTTTTAAATGACTATGGCCTCGATTCACTAACAGTTGAAAAAAACTCTCATGGTAGTTAAAAATTTAATTCATGAGAAAAAGCCTGAGAATTTCACTGTTAGTGAATCACCAGATAGAAAAACAATGAAAGTCAATGGTACTATAGGTGGTTTACTATAGGTAAAAAGGGGTAAAAAGTTCAATACTTTCTCCAGGAGTAAAAAAGTGCCATTGGCTTTCATTGTCCTCCTATCTGGTGATTCACTAACAGTGAAATTCTCAGGCTTTTTTCTCATGAATTCAATTTTTTACTACCATGAGAGTTTTTTTCAACCCTTTCTGAATCAAGGCTTATATGCCTGAATTCCTGAAAGTTTAGGAGCATTGATTGAGAATTCACTCCCTACAGGCAGTAACAAGGCACATATTACCATTTAATCTTGTAAATGTATATATCTAGATTTGGAAGGCCCTCCAGACCATTCCCTAGAGGTCCCTGGGGACTGACACTCGCACACCACACTGATTATTAAATTTAACAGTAAATCTTTATTGAGCAAAAGCACATTAAAAACATCTTAAAAACAAAACCATTTCATGGTGCAATACCGTCCAAAAATCACAAGGGGGAGCCAGATGGCCAGATCTTGTACTACAATACTAAATTCCAATACCCATATATTATCAATCTAATAAAGTGCTAAAGTGCCTGTTTCCATAAAACAACCTAATAACATCAGTATAAGCCAGCAGGACCCAGCCCAAAGACAGGCCCAGCAGGAGACATCAGTGCAAGAAGTGACATGTAAAAAAATATACACAATATACAACAATACATAACCTTACTGTGTACTGGCCAGACCTGGGACCCCCCTCGGCAAGCCCACGCGTTCCGAGCCTCTAGGGCTCTTTCTCAAGGCTCAGAGGTGAGTCTGGACTGCCCCCCACTCACCTTAAATACTCCATCATCCCTCCATCCGCCCGCCACCGCCCTGCATGCCAATATCCGGCCTCAGAACGCTCCGGCCGGAAGCGCTCAGTGCCGGACCGGAAGTGTACTTGCGCTCCACCATGGAGCGCAAACCTCCGGAAAAAAGTGTCAGGCTGTGTTTGTATAATCTCCCCATTGCGCACAACCCCGCCACTCCATAAGAGCGGCGCCAGGCGCGCGCACGGGGGGTACGGATGCTCACAGTGTAAGGGTGGCGGACTGGATCGAGGGAGAGGTGAGTACTTCCTGTGAGATTTTTGCAAAAAAGAAAAACATATTAATAAAACCATTTGATGTTTAATAGTAGGTACATGCTCTTAATACAACTATGCAAACCTGAGTCTATATACATTATAATGCATTCATTCTGGATCTCTGATTCTATGGCTAATAGAAATATCCCTAAAGCCCACCACAGGCGAAGCCAAAGTTTATTCCCCAACATGTATACTAAAGCCCCTCCTGGGGGGCTAAATGGACCTCCACGGAGTGTATATAACCCAAGGCTTGGCACCCCATCCCCAAAACTGGCCATAACATGCGGCATCCTCAAAAGGGATGCCCCAATATGTATGGATTTTACTCATTTATCAGTGCCTAGGGATATAAATAGACTAGGGACTAAGCGCCGGGTTGTTGGTAACAATATAGATGGCATCCTGAACAGGGATACCCCAGTATAAGTGGTATCTTTCTTCAATGACAAAGAATGTATATACTATGGGGAGTTTTCACCCAATCACTGGTATAGCCATACCACGGACGGTATCCTAGAGAGGGATGCCCCCATGTAAGTGGCGTCTTTCTAAGTGACAAGAATCATACATGTACTTGGGAATTGACACCCGGTGACCGGTAATGACAATAACACAAATGGTACCCTGAGAAAGAGGGGTGCCCTAGTGCGAGTGGCATATATCCATCCCTCACAGTCTCCTCCCCCCCCACCCCCCCCCCCCCCCCATATTCACCCATATTGACCAATCTAAGCCACTCTTAACCCGTGGGCCCTATATACCCTCCCCCATCTTATCGAATGCTCAGAACTAGGTCAACCGCTCCACCCTGCTGTCAAAAAATGACGGGTAAGTCTGGGATCAATGTAGGGGGTATTCATAATTCTTCCTCCTTTTTGTTGTTCTTTGTTTCTCTTCCTTTTTATCTTCTTAACTCTTCTTTTCTCTCATTATTCATATCATCCCCCTACATACTTCTCCAACATCTGTATAATCTTCCTGATCACAGCACCCATCTTTCCAGTTAAACATGGAGTTATCAGGTCATCATGTTCCAGGATCACAACAAAAAGCGGGACACGATGCATCATCCTAAAAAGGACTGGCAAATCTGCAAATGATCATATTATTATTAACACCCAATTTTTTATCTTATGCTACTGTGAAAAAGAGTGCCCAAACTTACCATACGCATATCCTATGTGCATAAACCCTGTGAACTAGTGAAAAACAAGTGAAAAAACAAAAACGTGATAAAAATACACAACCACATGTGATACAACCCATATAAACACAAATGCATGTGCCCCGTGAATCATGTGCTCTGAAAAACCAAATATCCCCCAACACTGTGCACCACCAAAAAATACACACAAATAAACACTACCCTAACATACTCACCCTTGAAACTTAACCCAAAAAAGGTGTAAAAGCCACATCCTCATTAAGGCCCCATGGCGATTGTGTGTCCAATGCGAACATCCACCTGAGCTCCTTCTGTTGTAGTAATTTCTTAATGTCACCCCCTCTGGGCCCCAAACTTACCTTCTCAAGTGCCGTCACCCTCAAACTCTCCATGCTACCCTGATGTCTCTCAAGAAAATGGGCGGCCACTGGGGGTATAATTCTGCCCATGTCACGATTGCGTCTCGCCAATCGTATAGACGATAGATGCCCTTGAATCCGGGCTTTCAGGGTATTCTTAGTCTCCCCTACATAGCCCTTAGGGCAACCACAGGTAATGAGATACACAACCCCCACGGTGCGACAGTTGATAAATTGTCTAATGGCGTAATACTTACCGGTCTTACTATTCCTCACCTCCTTACTGGTGTTAATGAGGGAACAAATGGAACATGCACCACAGGGATAACAGCCCTTTACTGTATTGTTGACCCGTTCTGCGGCAGGGCCCGAATAATGGCTCCTACAAATTCTATCTCGTAGGCTGGGCGCCCGTTGGGCTACCATCAAAGGGCCCCTCCTTACCCATCTGGCTAGTGTGGGGTCGCTCCTCAGGATCCCCCAGTGTCTCTGAAGGAGGCCCCTCAATTGTGCCCAATTCGTATTGTATTGCGATATGAATCTTACCTCCTCCCCATTGTTGGTGGTATTTCTCGGCACCAATAGTGCATCTCTCGGGGTGTCGATGGCTCTCTTAACTGCCCGTCGTACAACCGGTTTCGGGTAACCACGTCTGTAAAATCTCTCCTTAAGCACCGTGGACTGTTTAGTGAATTCCCCTAGTGTCGAGCAGTTTCGTTTTAACCGCAAAAACTGCCCTATGGGGATAGCATCCCTGGTTTTCTTCTCATGAAAACTCGTATAATGCAGTAGGCTGTTGACTGCCGTAGGTTTTCTGTACAGGGTGGTTTCCAGGGTACCTCCCTCCTTCAAACAAATGGTCAGATCCAGAAATTCAACACAACTCTGTGAGACCTGAGATGTCAAAAATATGTTATACTGGTTGGCATTCAAGGAGTTTAGAAATTCAATACAGGTATCTTCCGGGCCACACCACAGTAGTAGGATGTCATCAATGAACCTGTACCAGCCCAAAATGTAAGGCTGGTACAGGTTCATCTCGGTCCCAAACACCGTTTCCCTCTCCCACCAACCCAAAAACAGATTGGCGACAGAGGGGGCGCACCGTGCGCCCATGGCTACCCCCCTTGTCTGTCTATAGTACTCCCCGTCAAACGTGAAGAAGTTGTGTTTCAAGACAAATTCTAACGACTTCAGGATGAACTCCTGTTTTTCTTGATCCGCCATCGTCTCCATTCCCAAAAAATACCTTGCGGTAACCAGTGCCAAGTCATGTGTAATGTTTGTATAAAGGGCCTCCACGTCTAGCGTGACTAATAACGTGCCGGTGGGTAATGTCAAAGAGTTGAGGCGGTTGAGTAGATCCATAGAATCCCTTATGTATGATCCGAGTGCTAATACGTGGGGCTGCAGACATCTATCAATAAAGGTACACGCTTTTTCGGTGAGGCCTCCCATCCCTGCCACAATGGGACGACCCGGTGGACACTTGGGATTCTTATGGACCTTAGGGAGTATGTAAAATGTTGGCACAACAGGATGTTGTACCAACAAATAGTCCTGTAGGTCCTTGCTGATCACCCCAACACTCCACGCCATTCCTACTAGCATCTCAAACTCAGCTTTGTACTCACCTAGGGGGTTACGTGTCAGTCTCTCATAATTGGTGTCATTACTCAGCTGTCTTAAAACTTCCGTACTATAGTACTGTGTAGACATCACTACCACGTTCCCCCCCTTGTCCGCCTCCTTCACCACTATATCCCTTCGACGTTGTAGATTTTGTAAGGCTGTTCTTTCTGCCCTGGAAAGGTTCCCCCTCCCAAATAGAATTGGCATGTCTTGAATTTCCTTACTTACCACTTTGAAAAACGTAAAAATGGCAGGACTCAAATTCCACGGTGGCGTATATCTGGAGGGTTTCCGCAATGGCCGTGCTTCCCTACTAGCATCCCCTTGTTGTTCCTGTAGTAGGGAATTCAGATCATCTAATGCCATGCCTTCTTGCCAGGTAAGCTGTGCGTCAACAACAGTATTGCCCTCAAACTGTTTTTTGAGTAAGAGTTTTCTACAGTATAGAAATAAATCTTTGATGGCACCGAATTTATCAATGGTATGTGCAGGGGCGAATGTTAGTCCCCTGCTCAGAACCGACCTCTCCTCCACCGTCAATGGTTGACCCGAGATATTCAAAACCGATACTTCCATATCATTGGTACTGGGTCTATCAACCATGGAGGGAGGCAGCACCCCAGGCATTACCGGGGACTCTGTTCCCGTCTGGCCCTCTTGTATGGGCCTTGATGTAACCTGCGTTGGCTGTGCCCATAAGGGTCCCTTGTGTAGCCCATGTCTCCTTTTGCCACCTCGCCTCCCCCTGGGCCTCCTGCGCCAGGTTGCCCTGGAAAAAGGCGCATGCTGCCCAGGTCAGAGGTCCTGCTGGATAATGATGTACTTCTATTCCGTTGGCTGTTGTTATAAGACCTACCTCTATCGTTCCCGGTATGTCGCCATCTGTACATGCGATTAGTGTGTTTATCCAGTCTATCTCTCTGTAATTTCCCTTCCTTCTGTGTCATGATCACCTTCTCAAACCTTTCCAATTCTTCATTAAGCTGGGACTCACAAATCTCAATATCAGCTGCAGGTACATCCCTGGGAATTTTCTCATATAGACCCTTAAGATTTTCCTTAACCTTATCCAGATTTGTTTTATCCATATCAATCAGCTCATCTATCAAGCCCATCGAACATCGATGCAGATGTGCCTCCCATCTAGGTCTACATTCTAGTGGTAACTCCCATGTTGGAAAAATTTGTACTCTGAGTCCCCTCGGTATCAACCCCTGTTCCTTATAGATGCCCAAACTGTTTATGTTCCACCATAACCTGGTATAGCGTAATTGTTCCTTCCTAATATCCCTAAAAATTTCTCTAAGTACAGGGGAATTTTCTGATCGACATGGACCCTCATTGGCCCTTAATCTCTGTAACTTATCAGCCCACGCCCGTTCCCTATTCTCAAAATTTCTAGCCATGATAGATTCTCTAATGGCAGCCACACCACCAAAGGATCACCCAGTATAACCGCTGGGTGGTTCCGGAGGACATATATGAACTATAGGATTGCGGGTGGCGCCAATCTATACTGGTGATCCGTATTGTGCAAGGGGGTGCGCTGCCCAACAGGGACCCTACTGCAAGAGCAAACTGTATATATCTAGATTTGGAAGGCCCTCCAGACCATTCCCTAGAGGTCCCTGGGGACTGACACTCGCACACCACACTGATTATTAAATTTAACAGTAAATCTTTATTGAGCAAAAGCACATTAAAAACATCTTAAAAACAAAACCATTTCATGGTGCAATACCGTCCAAAAATCACAAGGGGGAGCCAGATGGCCAGATCTTGTACTACAATACTAAATTCCAATACCCATATATTATCAATCTAATAAAGTGCTAAAGTGCCTGTTTCCATAAAACAACCTAATAACATCAGTATAAGCCAGCAGGACCCAGCCCAAAGACAGGCCCAGCAGGAGACATCAGTGCAAGAAGTGACATGTAAAAAAATATACACAATATACAACAATACATAACCTTACTGTGTACTGGCCAGACCTGCAAAAATCTCACAGGAAGTACTCACCTCTCCCTCGATCCAGTCCGCCACCCTTACACTGTGAGCATCCGTACCCCCCGTGCGCGCGCCTGGCGCCGCTCTTATGGAGTGGCGGGGTTGTGCGCAATGGGGAGATTATACAAACACAGCCTGACACTTTTTTCCGGAGGTTTGCGCTCCATGGTGGAGCGCAAGTACACTTCCGGTCCGGCACTGAGCGCTTCCGGCCGGAGCGTTCTGAGGCCGGATATTGGCATGCAGGGCGGTGGCGGGCGGATGGAGGGATGATGGAGTATTTAAGGTGAGTGGGGGGCAGTCCAGACTCACCTCTGAGCCTTGAGAAAGAGCCCTAGAGGCTCGGAACGCGTGGGCTTGCCGAGGGGGGTCCCAGGTCTGGCCAGTACACAGTAAGGTTATGTATTGTTGTATATTGTGTATATTTTTTTACATGTCACTTCTTGCACTGATGTCTCCTGCTGGGCCTGTCTTTGGGCTGGGTCCTGCTGGCTTATACTGATGTTATTAGGTTGTTTTATGGAAACAGGCACTTTAGCACTTTATTAGATTGATAATATATGGGTATTGGAATTTAGTATTGTAGTACAAGATCTGGCCATCTGGCTCCCCCTTGTGATTTTTGGACGGTATTGCACCATGAAATGGTTTTGTTTTTAAGATGTTTTTAATGTGCTTTTGCTCAATAAAGATTTACTGTTAAATTTAATAATCAGTGTGGTGTGCGAGTGTCAGTCCCCAGGGACCTCTAGGGAATGGTCTGGAGGGCCTTCCAAATCTAGATATATACAGTTTGCTCTTGCAGTAGGGTCCCTGTTGGGCAGCGCACCCCCTTGCACAATACGGATCACCAGTATAGATTGGCGCCACCCGCAATCCTATAATCTTGTAAATGAGTCATAGACTCTCCCTCATTGAGGCAGGTGCCAGAGGCATCACAGATGTTTTTGGGGGTGCTACCACATAACTGGAGACTGGGACTTGACTTTATAGGGAAACTATGTTCTTATACACAAACTACTGTAGTTAAAAGGGCCAAAAATGTATATCTATCATTGCTGCTCAACCGACAGTTAGATGTGCTCATACAGCAATTACCGTATATACTCGAGTATAGGTCGACCCGAATATAAGCCGAGGCACCTAATTTTACCACAAAGAAATGGAAAAAGTTATTGACTCGAGTATAAGCCTAGGGTGGGAAATGCAGCAGCTACCCCACTAACAACCAAATATGTTAAAGCCTGAGAATAAGCCCCACATATTTCCCTGTAAACACAGACCCTCCCTGTTCAAAAAAAATGGCCAAGTAAGGAAAGGGACTGCAGAATAGTTTTTTTTGTCCTGCCCTGCAGAGGGGCCCCGGTGTCCCTCCCAGCAGCAGTAACGGCCGGCCACCATTTTGAGAGGCTGAAGAGAAGATGAAGGGAAGGGAGGGAAGGGAGGGGGCTGTATTATTATAAACACTTGACGTTTCCTGGGCCCAGAAATTCCTGGTGTCGTTCCTCCTCGATCTATCTGTATCTTACTCTCTGACTACACACAAGTGATCCCCATATACCGTAACTAATAATATGACTATGGAAAATAATTAGCTGCTCAGTGTTGATTTATGAGGCTTAATAAAGAGGGCGGATGCTTTCTGCAGTTTCGTGCGCATAGAGAGGAGGGCGAGCACTTACCAGAGGGCGCGTCCGAGACAGGATGGCTGTCTCCGTGGCCACAGGCCGTCACTCCGAGCCGCTACTCAGCGCCGGCCTCTCTCCCGCCTGTCCCTTCCTCTGGGCGGCCGCTCCCGCCTCCGCCGCGCTGTCACTGTGTGAACGTGGCCAGGGGAGCCGCAGCAGGCGGCGCCGCCCGGCTCCCCCAGACCGAAGACCTGCGGGAGACGCTCTCCCCTCCTCCTGCAGCGGCCACGGCACCGCTCCCCGGCCGGCTGCCGCCCGCTGTCTCGCCCCCCCCCTCTCCTCCAGGGGACTCTCTTCTGAGAAGCCGCCTCGCTCTCCTCCGCCTGCGGCCGGCCCGCTTCGGATCTTCCCCCTCTCCTCACCTCTGTCGCTGGAATGATTGCGGGGGCCCTCTGCCTCTCCTCTGACTTAGGGGCGGATGGAGCTGCCGCTCCAGGCCAGCTCCCCCAGCGGGCCAGCGGTATGACTCGAGTATAAGCCGAAGTGGCTTTTTTCAGCCCAAAAAGTGGGCTGAAAAACTCGGCTTATACTCGAGTATATTTGGTACATACAAATGAAAAAGGTGAAAGAGGTATCCAAATGTAGAACCAAGGCATTGAAGGTCTTCTGTAGCCAAAAATAATCAGCTATACTTGTCCCTAGCCTTTACCCTAGCAATGATGGCTGCTAAAATGCTGTATGTCTCTAGATGCCAGGTTCCTGTCTAACAGAAGAGGGTTACAAAAAGAAACCCTCAACCTCACCCTGGATCCAGCTATTTTTTTGGCGGGGAATTTGCTAATGCACGCATGAGTCCCAGCTGCGATCTGAGAATTTCTCGGTTGTGCGTACGCGATCGTAATTGCTTGGCATACACATACGTTATAAGCTGAGCACATACGACTTTGGCTGGCGAACTCATCTCAGAGGAAGAGCTTGTACCTGTTTCACCTGTCTGTTGCTGCGGAGTCCATCCATCACTCTGCTGCTGAGGATTTGCCAAGCATGCCTGTTGCTGTTGAGGGGACGACACAACGCGGCAGGGCACGCCCAAGAGCTAGGGTAATTGTGCGGCGGACTCCATTACGCCGCCGCACAATTCCCCAGGGGAGGCACAGTGCCCTGCTTGATTTATGGAACCAAGAGAGGGACTCTTTTGAGGCACAGCTCGTAACTGAGCGGGAGGAAAGGCATGCCGATATGGTCAACCTAACTACCACCTTACAGGGCATCCTCGCGGAGTTTCGCACCCTCAACAGCAACATGGTCAATGCAAGTAATGGCATCCAGTCAGCCATGGCTGAGATGACCAATATGCAGAGAAACATTATGGAGCAGTTGCAAATTCACAATGCAACCATGGCCCAGGTTAGGTCCCATCCCCACGGACCTCCACCTGGGTTTTATGGGCAGCCACCCTATTAATCCATGAATGTGTGGGACATCTTTTCTCTCCCCCTCCACTGTATTTACTTGTCCTTTGAGGTTTCAAACAATCCATTTTGTGTTTCACATGCAGGTTGTGTTTTGTATTTGCTCCCATAGAGCTCCTTAGAGTAATGATTAAGGCCACTAGCCAATGCCATAGGTCTATGTGCTGTCTAGTTGGCAACTATCATGTGCCAATTATGGCTTTTGACATTTGTTTGGTTTGTGCTCCTCCTGTTTGCAGACATGTTTGTGTGACATTATGGCCATGCCCTAATATCCCTTGCCACAGGCAATATTAATGACTGGACTAGGCTGGCCTTTGGACTGGGTGTCCTTGTTTGGTTGTGCCACTCTCTTCCAGGTGTAGATGTGGTAGATTTAATGTTAATACCTTATTTGTTTTTGAGCCACAGTTGTATGTGGATTTTTATTTGTTATGCACCACCAATCAAAGTGCAAAAAGTAAAAAAAATTCAAACTTACAATACTTGTTGCGTTTTGAGTTGAAACACATTTAACATCACCTTGGGCTAAAGCAGATACATTTTTGGTTAAGAGGTGTAAAAATGCAAAGATCAATCTAAGTAAACACCAGGAAAAACATTAGGCAACAATTAAGGGAAATTGTGTATTTATTTAAGGCAATGCCACATTACGGCCAAACAAATATTTGAAAATAAAGGCAAATACACACACACAGAATGGGAAACAAAAAAAAGGCTTTAACTAAAATGCTGCAAGATCAAATTTGCTCGCACTGATTGGCCAGACTCACTGGGTGGGCCCACATAATTGTCACCATCATCTTCTCGGGCTGTAGAGGGCAGAACATCAACATAACGGGGGACGCGTTCTTGAATGGCAAAATTATGCAGAACAGCACATGCCATTATGATGTCTATCACTTTGTTAGGAGCATATTGCAGGGCGCCCCCGGTATGGTCCAAACAACGAAAACGTGTCTTCAACAGTCCAAATGCCCTCTCAACAACAGCCCTGGTATTGCGGTGCGCACGATTATAGGCTTCCTGAGAGGCATCCTGGGGCCGCAGCACAGGCGTCATGAGCCAGGGGAGAAGTGGGTAACCGGAATCACATTAACAAGACAATTAAATAACAAAAATTAACACATTGCAAGACAACAAACACAAACAATTTGCCATATATCAAAATGAGGTAAGCTAAAGGGCCAAAAAAGACACCCAGGGTACATTAGAAAAAACACTATTGGGCCAAATGTAGTACATAACTAAAAATGCAGCTTAAATAAAGCCAAAAATGAAAAAACATCTGCACGGACAAGGCTGTTTAGAAATATGTTTTTGATTCTGGCTTCGCAAATGTTACAATTAGGATGCTGCTGAAGGGCCCACACCATTTCGATAAAGAATGCACTGTATGCAGTTTAAGTCCTCTTTGGCGTTGCAAGACCAATACTACAAAAGGGCAAAAAAATAGCAGATACTTCGGGACAATCTGCTACCCAATATATTTTGGGACATGGAAGTTACAGACATCCTAACCAAAGTTATCAAAAAAACAGAAGCACAAAGGGAGCAAAGCGTTTGGTTGAAAACCAAAATACAATCCACAAAAGCCCCCCCAAAAAAATGCTGGTTCGTTTTTCTGACAAGAATTATAAAGCTAAAATAGCCAAACAATACAGATTCCTGGGAAATATCGGTAACCAAAAATAGGACACACTTACCAAGCAGCCATGCACCCGAAAATTCCCCAGACTCAAATCTCCTAAACAAACCAGATCGTCTCAGGATATAGGAGTCGCGCGACGATCCAGGGTAGCCGGCAAGGACACTCAGGAAACGCATGTCCGGCCCCACCACGGCCTGGACATTAAGGGAGTGTCCCATTTTTCGATTCCTTAAGGCAAAAACAAAAAAAAAGGGTAAGTGATAAGGGCAAAAAACATTTAGAAAAAAAAACATGTCTGCACACAAATTCAAACAACAAATGAGAAGCCTAAATAAAGCATGTACACAAAAGTACCAACAAAAATATGCTGCCGCCAAGGAAAATAGGTTACATTACACGTTGGGCCCCATAATAACCCAAACCCAAAATATATACCTATATATATATTCGTCGGATGCCCTAGGTACGAGTGCCACATGTGTGCAGTCAACAGCACCAATGACGTTGGGCATGTCGGCCACATTATAAAAACCAAGCTTAATGGCGTTTCTGGCTGCCATATCATCCGGGAAAAAAATATATTTTGGAGTTATGGCAGCCATGCCTTCCAAAAATTTAGAGAGTGCGCGGCTCAGCGTAGGCTGGGACATCCCCAAGGAGAGGGCACCCAGTTTCTGGAACGAGCCGTTCGCCAAAAATTGCAGGCAGCCAAGCATCTTGGTCATACCTGAAATTGCATGCCCCTTCCTTGTGGTGCGGGCTAACCATGGCCGCAGCTCACTATATAATTTATGGAGGGAAGCGCGATTAAGCCTGGTCAGCTCAAACAGCTCAACATCATTCATGCTATCTATGTTCATGCGACGACGCAGGGGCAATCTGCTCTCAGACATCCGGATCAAATCGATGCCAAAAAGCATAAGCCCTTGATGTGCCACAAACTCGCTCCTCTCCATCCTACTCCCGAGGCCAAATAGCTGCCGGCAAACATTTCGGGAAGCAGCTCTTTAATGGCCTTCAAAACAATTAGCAATCACCTCTCTGAATTGGTCGCAAGCCCATGTGAAGCACGCAAAAAATAGGATCGGACCTAAAAAATACGATTTGGACGGGAAAAACACACGAACTAACGCAAAATATACGATTGACGTCCGGAAAGCGTATGTTCATATACGTCTATGCGCGAACGTTCGTGCGAATACGAAATGGCAAAAAAAAAAGGAAAAAATGACAAACACCCACCCAAACTTACGATTCTCGATCCGAAATCAATTAACTTTTGCTCTTTGAATCGAGGGGATACTGTACAGGTGTTTGGAGATACATCTTGACTCCAATGAATGATGTTTCTGGAAAACATGTGTTGCAGTCAATAAAGTAATTAATTAGCTAATTTACAACCCACATAGACATTATGAAGTAATGGGATCCATGGCTCTTAACAACATTGGAAATAATGTCCCAAAAACGGCTATTTGAATTTTGAACAGCGTACCTTTGATTGGACAAAAGATGTCTGTGCAACCAGATCCGCTAAAGTACGCTATTATGCAAGCGCTAGGTGTTTCTGCCACACCTGTGGTAAGCTAATTACAGACCGGAAAATGCTAAGAAACACAAGAGGCGGCTAAGCGGACCAGTCCTTTGGATAAGTTAAGTATAAATTCAGAATACTTTAAGCATTCTTTTCATGATACACTGTGGCAAAGGCTGTGGTGTTTGTTGGTACTTTGCCCTAGCTGGCACAAACTGGCTTGCTGTGTTTATTGATTACTGCCTGTGGCTTTGTTGAGGTTTTCTGGCATCAGTGCTGTTTCTTTGGGAGATTTGTTTTGGTGGCATCTGCAAATATTGTGTAGCATACTGCAAGTGTGGATTGTTTTGGGGACCTTTTGTGGGTTGTGCAGCAACTCCCCTCTTGGTTGTGCCAAACTTTGAAAGCATACTTTCAGCAGCCTGATGGTTCTAACCACTATACATCTGGTTTTGTGGTGAGCTGCATTTGTGTGATTGTTTGAGAATTGTGATTGTGTATGTGGAGTGGTTGTGTGTGTGTTGATATTGTTTTTTGTTTTTTGTGCAGTGCCTGGGCTATGGCCAGTGAATGTGAGATGGATGAGAGGGTGATGTTTGGGTTATGGATGTATTGTTTTGGCAGCATACAGGAAAGTCAGGAGTCAAGGGAGGAGGGTGCTGTGAGGCTTAGGGCACCCCGATCCTTTGGCATCCGCCTCTCTGTATGGGATTTAAGTGACGAGCAGATCAGAAGTCGTTTTCGTCTGAATTGTGCAGCACTACAGTCCCTATATGATCAGATTTAGACCAAAATCGATCCATTCACCAGACACACCCATTCCATCCCTGGCATAGTTTGCCTATGTGCCATGCTAAATATTGTGGCATGGGGGAATTTCCAGGCAACCTCTGCCCTCCTCAGCGGGATCAGCAAGGCTAAAATGAGCCACATATTTTACCAGGTAGTCCTGGCTATTTGCGACCTTATCCCTGTTTATATCAAATTTCCTGAGGATGAGGAGGAGGTTGGCAATATAAAAGTGCTTTCTACCGCATGGGAGGGATCCCTAATGTGCTAGGGTGCGTGGATGGTACACATATCCCTTTCCGCCCTCCCCGTGCACAGGAGCTGCATTATAGAAATCGTAAACAGTTCCATTCAATGAACGTCATGGTAGTGTGTGACCATGACATGAAGCTGCGGGCCGTGAGATCTGGCTTCCCCGGCTCATGCCATGATTCTTACATGCTCCAGCAATCAGTCCTGTGCCGGAAGTTTGAGAACAATGAAATGCCACCTGGCTGGCTACTGGGTAGTTAATAATCCTTGACATAATTACAAGTTTGATATGTGGCCTAGTAAATTGCCAAACTAGATAACAGAAGCTTTAATTTATACATTATGTTCATGGTACTTGACTAATTGCTCTCTCTCAATTTGATTATTCAACAGCCGACAAGGGATATGGGCAGAAAACGTGGCAAATGACTCCAGTCAGAACCCCACAGACCACTGCCCAAGTACGATACAATGCAGCACATCGCAAAACCAGATGCATTGTGGAAAGAACAATCGGCCTGCTGAAAGCACGCTTTCTCTGTTTGGCACGCCCAGGAGGAGAGATGTTGTACAGTCCACAAAAGGTCTCCAAAATCATCCTCGCATGCTGTGTCCTACACAATATTTGCATATGTCACCGAATCGAACCCCCCGAGGAAACAGCACTGGTGCCAGAAGTCCCCAACATGGCCGCAGACAGTCACGAGGACACCCAGACTGGGTTTGAGCGACGGGAAAGCATAATTACCTCTTTTTTTTCGGTAAGCTAGGTCACCTTAACTATACTACAACTACTGTACTACAGGGCCCTTCAAAACATTACTTGACAAATATGTGGTTGGTCTCTAATTATTACCCAGAAAAATGTGTAGCTTAAAGTAATTTACAAACAAAATATGGGGGTGGAAGTTGATATGGATAAAGCAAAAGTAGCTTGCTTTCAATCTCTAAAGTTTAAAGGTGTTTGTTATGTAATTAAATTCAACCACAACAAACAAAGGGGATTTAGTAAAATATATTTTGAAGCAACAACAACATTAACTAACTACACTTTTTTTCTCATTTTAGGCACCATGAACATGGCCAAACCTGTTTTTTTTTATTTTATATTAAATCAAATATCTGCTTAAATAAATCCCCCCCAAAAAAAGGTTTCCATAGGGTCGATTCAAAGAAACATGTAACAGCTTTGATTTGAGTGCCGATCATCCTATTTTTCACGTCCGCTCGTGCGTTCGTATGAACTTGCGAGTGATTCTATAAGCAAATATGTTTCTATCCTAAAATGTACGCCCGTTCGTATGGCAGTTCGGGAATCAGACCTATGTCAGTTTCCATCCTGAATTTTCCGTTTCATTTCTCAGGTTGCAACATTGGTTTTGCCCTTTTTCCTTTTTTGTCTGGACGTAAATCCTTCTGATCTTGCGGCTGCGCACTACAAACTTACCTCATTAAAGTGCATTCTAAATATTTGGTCTTATTTTTCTTTATTTCATTCATTTTGTAGTAACCAACCATTAATGAATGCATTTGCATAAGTAAATCTTACTTTGTTTAATTTTTAGTTAACTTGCATTTTTTACTTGTGGATGTAATTTTAATATTTTGGCTTCAAATGGTACAACTTTAAATTTTGTGTGTGGTTACCCACACCCTCTCCATACAGATTGCTCTCAAATATAAAAAAACACCCAGCAACTTCTGCATGTTATGAGTCTAGAAACAGCCAAGATGGCGGCTCAGGTATTATCGGGCAGCCTGCAAACAGAAAGGGCCTTGTGACTGTGTTGCTCTGCATTCTTTGATTTCTGACCTTTCCGTGCCCCCAGCTCTGCTGTGTCTGTGCAAAATACAGCAGTAACCCACATCCTGCACTTTATCCCGCTCTCCTCTCCTCAGTAAGTGTGATGCATCTGACCAAAGATGTGCTTAAATAATTAAACAAAGCAAAGGTAAACAACTACACCAATAAATGCAATCTAAAAATATTATTCTAGTACATCAATTTAAAAATAAATACCAAAGGACATGTTTCTTTAATTAACGCAAATATATTGCAAAATAAAGGTTTACATGCAAAGGACTAATTAAGGTCCACATTAAAATGCTTTTATAAGGCATACATGAATCAGGTATGCATTGCCATACAATTTATGGCCTCGGCCATGCTGATACATGCAGTTCATTGGAGCTCAAGACGTGCAGACTCCTCCACATAGCCAAAAAACCTGTTCAAGAACAGCAATCCGACTGCTAAAAGGTGTCGGCAGTGGCTTTCTTTTAAAACGTATTTAGAGGTTTGAAAACTGTTCTCTGAATCACACCTAAACACATCCAATTATCCTAAGTTTTACGTTTTGATCCTAAGTTTTAGGATTTGATCCTAAGTTTTACGTTTTGATCCTAAAATTTACGAACGAACTTACGATGATCGTAAGAGCATATACGCATTCGAACGTAGGCTCGTGCGAGTCGGAAATGGCCAAAAAAACAGGAAAAAATGACTAACACCCACCCAAACTTACGATTCTCGATCCGAAATCAATTAACTTTTGCTCTTTGAATCGAGGGGCATGTGTTATTTGCATAATGTTAGATCACATTTCCTAATTTTACACATTTGATTTCTATACAACAGCAAAGAAACGCTCAGGCGCTGTATTGAATACGGTGTAACAACTCAGCGCCTCTAAAGCACATCTGAAACATCATATTTAACATTGGCAGCGTCATTCCCAATAACGGCAGGTAGCGACTGAGGAGCCCTGGAATAGCGACTGACAGCTGATCGTGGCGGCCACTAGCGGTCGCTAATAGCGCCGCAATACAGACGCTTATCTGTCGCTACCTGGCGTTAGTGATGAATCAGCCTGCCAGTCTTGTCCCCCCTCAGTCGTCTAATCTCAAGACTAAATAGATTTAATTTTCATAATATTTCCTTATATTTTCCAACCCTGAGTTGGCATGGCCCGGGAGCAGTCCCTGTCCTCCCATTGCCTCTGTCCTACGCCGTTCCCTCCCCCAGCGACGTATCCTATGCTTTGCGGTTCGGCTCCACTCTTTAGTGAGGACGATCAGATAGAGGACAGTCAGCAGCTACTGCCCAGCCAAGAAATGGAGGTGGCTTCTTTCGCTAGGCAGACAAATAGTGATGTGGAGAGTGGCGTGGGAGGTGGTGTGGCGAGCGTTCCAGCTCCTGCACCAGACACTGTTGAGGAAACCGAGAACATCAGTGATGTGCAGACACAACTCGATGATGATGATGATGAAGCCGATCGCACTTGGGAGCCGGGTGCAGAAAGGGCTTCATCATCATCATCAGGAGAAGAGGGGTGCAGGTTGCCCCGGAGTCATCAGCTGAGGCAGAAAGGTGTTAGCAGCATAGTTGGCAGTCAGCATGGGGGAAGAATTGTAAAGTCTGGAGCCAAACGGGGTCGGGCCGGGGTAGATCACTTGCAGCGCGGCAGGCTACCTTCTCGGGAGGTAGTGGAGCATGGGCTCCTGGAATTGGCGGCAGTAGCAGTGAATCAGTGCGGGCTGTTGGTGGGAAAATTTGCTACTCGGCAGTGTAGCAGTTTTTCATCAAGCATCCGCAGGAGGGTAACATGGCCACATGCAAGATGTGTAGGCAGAAGGTGAAGTGTGGCCAGGGCACAAATGTTGGCACCACGGCCCTGCGTCAACATATGCTGCGTCACCATAAAGCGGCCTGGGAGAACCGAGGCTCCGAAGAGGTGGTCCAGGCTGCTTCCTCACCAAGTGGCACGCCGCTCCAAATTTTTGCCAGCCAAGGCTCCAGCACCTCAGCCGAAGGCAGATGCCTCTGTCGCTCCAGATGCTCCTCCTCCTCCTCCAAGTCATGCATCCCGCCAGCAATCCATCAGCGAAGCCATGTCCAAGAGACAGCAGTATGTCCCACTCATCCTGCGGCGCAGAAGCTGAATGTGCTTCTGTCCAAGTTGCTGGTGCTGCAGTCGCTCCCTTTTCAGGTGGTGGACTCTGCACCTTTCAGAGAACTGATGGCTTGTGCCGAGCCGAGGTGGAGAGTCCCAAGCTGTCATTTCTTTGCCAAGAAGGCAGTACCAGCGCTGCACAATTTTGTTGAACAGAAGGTGGGCCAGTCCTTGAGCCAGTCAGTGTGTACCAAAGTGCATGGCAGCGCCGACGTCTGGAGCTGTAACTACGGTCAGAGACAGTAGATGTCGTTTACGGCCCACTGGGTGAATGTGGTCCCTTTGCAGCAGCAGCAACTTGGACAGGTCACGACGCTTCGGCCTCCGCGCTCCCTGGGCGTTGGGCCTGTGACACCGTGCGACTCGGCCTCCTCATTCTCCGCCATCTCCTCACCCTCCACTGTAGGGTCAAGTCTCAGTGCCCCTCCAGTCTACCATGTGTGCAGGGCACCGAGGTACCACGCTGTGCTTCACATGGTTTGTCTTGGCGAACGGAGTCACACAGGGGAGGAACTGCTAAAATGTATTCATCAAGAAATCCAAACATGGCTTACTCCAAGAAAACTGAAAATGGGAACCATGGTTACCGACAATGGGAAGAACATTTTGTCTGGGCTGCGACAAGGAAGGCTGACCCATGCGCCCTGCATGGCTCACGTCTTCAATCTGGTTGTGAAGCGGTTTCTGAAGTCTTCCCCCCATCTGCAAGACATCCTAACAACGGCAAGGAAACTTTGCATGCACTTCAGCCACTCCTACACCACCAAGCACACCCTTCTTGAGCTACAGCGTCAGAACGGTAGCCCCCAACATAGTCTGATTTGCAATGTTTCCACCCGTTGGAATTCCACCCTCCATATGTTGGACCGACTATACGAACAGAGAAAAGCCATCACGGATTTCTTGATGATCCAAGCGGATAGGGGGACTCCAATGTCAACCAGTGGGAACTCATACGTGACACCTGCCGTTTGCTCAGGCACTTTGAGGAAGCCACTTTATTTGTAAGTCGCCAGGATTACGGGATGAACGGCGTGATTCCACTGTTTCATGTACTACAACACATGTTGAAAACCATGGCTGGTCAGGGCACGGGAGACATGGCGTCTACATCTTACGGCCACATGAACCCCGTTGGAGCTGAACTGGAGGAGGAGGAGGGGCACAGTGAAGCACAGTTTAGGCTTGGTGAAATGGCTGGTTTATCTAGTCAGCTGACAGGAGAGGAGGAGCAGGAGCAGCCAGAGGAGCTAGAGGGTTGTGAGGAAGGCGAGACAGAGGACCCAGACACACCGTGGCAGTATGCAGTGGAGATGGAGACAGGTAGTCCCTCCGAGTCACTTGCACAAATGGCACGAAGCATGCTCACGTGCTTGCGTAGTGACCACAGAATTGTTTCCATTTTTCTGCGGGATGACTACTGGCTCTTCACCTTATTGGACCCTCACTTCCGGCACAAAATGGGGGCATTTTTTAAACCCGCCGAGAGGGAGGACAAACTGAACTACTACAAAGACATTCTACGTAGTCAGTTGGCTGATGCCTATCTGCGCCATGGTCCATACTCTCGCAGGTCTGACTCGGGGGGACCTCTGCGCTCACCTTCCACTGCCATGGCTGCTGAGGGGGGTGGCAGGAGCAGCAGCAGCAGCTCCATCAGCAGCAGCCTCAGTCTTCAGTCGCTAATGAGTAGCTTTCTTCACCCACATAGTGAGGCTACTCATGAGCAGCAGGAAGACCTGGAGCAGGACCTGAACCAGCAGGTCGTGTCATACCTTGACATGACCATGCCAACACACCTTGAGGGTCCGCTGGACTTCTGGGCAGCCAAACTTGACTTGTGGCTGCAACTAGCAGAGTTTGCCCTGGAAAAGCTGTCCTGCCCGGCAAGTAGCGTGCCATCTGAGCGGGTGTTTAGTGCGGCGGGGGCCATAGTACCGCCGAGGAGTACTCGCCTGTCAACTAAAAATGTGGAGAGACTCTGCAATGTCCCAGTACAGCATTTGCAATACTGTTCTATATGTGTCCCCTCGACCTTCGGCTGTCCCTGTGACTTTGGGGTCTGTTATATTGCATAGCTAATATGGTATAATATATGTGTGCTCATACAGTATATATATATATACCCTGTTCCTGTATAAAAACCTTTTATATCCTGTTTTCATGTAATGACATGTTTCCTATGTGAATTTATGTAGTTTGCATTCAAAGTGTTTTCACATTGTGCAGTTTCACAAACTTAATAACTCCCTAATGCTGTAACTAACTTGCTAGGGAAGGGTCACGTGACAAGTGGTGAGCCTATCAGGACTGCTGAGCCTCTAAGCCTGGCTCTCTCCTCCATTTTCTAGGGAGAATAGCTGTGACTTCTGAAGGAAGCAGATCTGTGTTTGTGCTGCTGGCTGTTCTCAGGTGGCTAGTGTGGAAAAAGAATCCAAAACAGCACCTGAACAAAGAAGTAATGCTTTTCAGGTCTGCTGATAAATCTACTGTATCATCTCTCATATTCCAGGTCACAGAGCCTGTCCTGAATTCAGCTCTAATCTCCAAGGCTGCAGAATCTTCAATCTTGCAAGTAAGCTATTCAGCCTAAAAGGCACTATAAGTCTCAGCAAGTCCTCTAGTCTCCCACACCACAGGATCGCTCCTGATCTGCACTGTCACTGTACCATCTAGACTGCCAGTAAAAGTTCCATTGATCCTAATCTGGCCTCTGCCTGTTATTGCTACCCAGCACCTAGCAAGGGATCTTCTGGGACCCCCGGTTGGTAGGGTAACCGGTGCCACCAAACCCTCCTGGCGTCACGACACAGGGCCCTCATACCATCTGGGCCTACAGACTTTACTACCTGTCCGGAACCTAGGCTTCGGCCTGCCACCCCAAAAGCCGGTGACCCACAGCTGCCTCCCAGCTTCCCTAACCTGGTCACCACATAGCTTTATTTGGCGTCACGAACAGGATACAAAGTGTGTGCCTGTATGCCCACAAGTCACCGTGTATTATCAAGTCCTTCCCCAGCTATCGGACTAAGTTGATATTTGCACAGGAAAAAAATTTACAATTCGCTGTACTGGACTTTTCTATACAATTGCGGGGAAGGTGAAGTAAGGGTCACCAGTGCGATCACTAAAACTATTAAAGAGTACCTGAAGGGGTTAATTCCTGGTGCAGATTTTCCGCACGTGCGAGCGGTCACAGCTCCGCCCAGCCAGACGCCAGCGGTAACGCCTCTTCCCCTTCTGTGCCAGCCAGAACTAAAGATCCGCCCTGTGTTGCACAGGGGAAGATATTCAACCCTGGACCAAACAGGAAGTTCCTGGGCACCGCCATCTGTGAAATTCCCCCGGCTCTCCGAGACTTCACCGGGTCGACAGCGCTCTCAAGGACAGCGCTCTCAAGGACAACGCTCTCAAGAACAGCGCTCTCAAGGACAACGCTTTCAAGGACAACGCTCTCAAGGACAGCGTTCTCAAGGACAACGTACCCAATAGACGATGCACTCAACTTCTTAAAGGGCCAGCGCACCCTGATTTTCCTGCCAATAGCGCATTGCCATTCAGCCGCAACATGTCTGATCCAAATTCACCAGAGTCTGCTGATGAGGGGGCCCCTCCAGTTACGGCAGCTGGACCATCTTCTCCAAGGGGAGATCAGAGGAGATTGCCATCATCACCACCGATGCCACGCAATCCTATAGGAGCCCCCGCTGTCTCCGCCGTCTTCATAGGGAACCCCGTTCTGCCCACTTATAATGGAGACCCCTTTACGCTGCGAGACTTCAAGGAGAGGATCCAGGGTCTCTTTCTCTTTTATTCTTTTTCCCCTGATCAACAGGTGCAGTTGCTGGTGGGACAACTTCAGGGATCAGCCTTAGATGAGGTCCGTACCTGGCCCTCCACTGAGAAGGCGACGGTGGAGCAGATCTTTGAGGGACAGGTGTTTGAAGCTTACTCTCCTTCTGAGGTACGTCTCCGGCTCTATGAAAGACGCCAGAAGCCAGGTGAGAGCCTGAGGGCTTACGCTGTTGCATTACAGAGTGCTCTGGAAGCAGTACAAAAATTAGATGGGATCTCTCCCGAACAGGGCAACAAAGTCCTGATGGACCGGTTCATAGATGGGGCCCATAACAAATGGGATAAGGCTCAATTACGTATGTTAGCCGCCCAGAATCCAAACCTGCCCTTCTCGGCCTTTAAGAGACTTGCTGTTCAGGTCATAGAACCCAACACTGACTCAGCAGATATTTGTAAACCCTCTCCAGAAACCGTCAGTGCCATCGCTACACCTGCCATACCACAGGTGCAGCCTAATAATCCGCCCCCTGTTTCTATACCCAGTTTGTCTGAGTTCCAAAGTGTCAAGCAAGACATAGAACAGCTGACCCGAGCCCTAAGGGAACTTACTACCCAATCTGCCCAAGTTTGCCACCAAGCTCCTGTGGGACAAAATCCCATAGCGGCTTCCGCTCCACATTCTGCTAATACCGGTCAGGGCCCTAACGCTAAACCTCCTGGGACTCAAAGGCCCTATTGTACTTATTGTAGTAAACCAGGACACTGGAAAATGTCATGCTGGGCTTTAAACGGGTATCCCCTGACGTCGAGGGCCGGCCCTCAGGAAAGTCATTCTCAGGCCCGTCTGGAGAACAGTCCACATCAGGACACTCATTATATGTCGCCTCATGTCCCTATGTAAGAGTAATTGTAGAGGGTGTTCAGCTGGAGGCCCTAGTTGACACAGGCTCTCAGGTGTCCACCATCTCCAAAGACCTCTTTTACCAGTATTGGAGTACAGAATGTTTGTGTGAACCTAACAATGTTAATTTCAGTGTGATGGCCGGTAACGGGAAACCAGTCCCCAGACATGGATACTGGGAGCCCACCATGCAGGTTGGGGAATGTGTATTAAGGGGACAAGGGATAATAGTCACAGAAGTTTCAGATAAGGGTTCTGCTGCTTTTATTCTGGGAATGAATATTATGCGACATTGCTTCCCAGAGATTGTTGAGGCATTGCACACTTCTCTCCCTTATCTCTCCCCGTCAGACCAGAGGGTTGCGCAACATCACTTAAAGGTGCTACAAGCTGAACAGAGGTTGGTTAACCGACGAGGAGAAGTTTGTAAAGTGAGAGTCCAGGACATCCGATCTGTGACCATCCCCCCTAACTCGGAGATCTTCTTATGGTGCAGGGCCCGGCCAGGAGTGAGAAACCAAGATTATTCTGCACTGCTGGAACCTATACAAATGGAGAATTACCCGCTAATCCGAGCTGCTAGGAAGCTAGTCACGGTAATAAATGGAAAGGTACCCGTCCGGCTGGTGAATCTATCAGGAGTGCCCACGGTACTGCCAAAGTATACGCCTGTAGCCCAGCTATCCTTGCTCATGCCAGAAGACCTGTTGTCAGAGCGTGACGTGGCTTGCCAGAACGTGGCCTACCTAACTTCTGATGCCACCGATAAACCATCACCACCCTGGTGGACACAGCTCCAAATAGGTGGAGAAGATACCCCAAAGGATCAAATCGAAGGGGTAATGCAAGTGGCTAAGGACCATCAAGCTGCCTTCAGTAAGCACCCCACTGACTTCAGCCGAACCACTATGATACAGCATCGGATAGAGACTGGAACTCATCCCCCTATCAAAGAGAGGCATCGGCCTGTGGCTCCGGGCATGTATCAGACAGTGAAGAAACTATTGGGCGACATGAAGGATGCAGATGTCATTCATAAGAGTCAAAGCCCGTGGGCCGCCCCTGTGGTTCTCGTTAAGAAAAAAGACGGCACCATCCGATTCTGTGTGGATTACAGAAGATTGAACAATGTCACCCACAAGGACGCGTATCCACTCCCTCGAATAGAGGAATCACTCACGGCTTTAGGATCCGCAGCCTATTTCTCCACTCTGGATCTTACCAGTGGGTACTGGCAAGTATCAGTGGCTCCAGAAGATAGAGAGAAGACTGCCTTTGTGACTCCGATGGGACTATTCGAGTTCAAGAGCATGCCCTTTGGCCTCTGTAATGCACCGGCCACCTTCCAGCGCCTGATGGAACTCTGTTTGGGTCATCTTAATTTCCAAAGTGTCCTTCTCTACCTAGATGATGTTATTGTCTACTCCCAATCCTATCAGGAACATTTGACCCACCTCTCTGAAGTATTCCAGGTACTTATCCAACACGGCCTCAAGATCAAACCGTCAAAGTGTCACCTTTTGAAGCCTCAAGTGCATTATCTGGAACATGTCATCGGTGCAGAGGGCATTCAACCTGATCTAGCAAAAGTGGAGATAGTGAAGAATTGGCCCGCTCTGCGCACAGTCAACGATGTCCGGAGCTTCCTAGGATTCTCTGGGTACTACCGGCGGTTCGTACCACATTTCGCCCAAATTGCTGAACCTCTCACATCCCTTCTCCGAGGGACAGCTAAAGAGAACTACAATGGAAGGCTGACCATGGATTGGGGTGAAGAACAAGAAGTGGCCTTCCAGGCCCTGAAACGCCTTCTAACAGGGCCTCCCATACTAGCTTATCCGGATTATTCCCAACCTTTCCGCCTGTACACAGATGCCAGTTTTGAGGGACTTGGTGCCATCCTGTCGCAGGTCCAAGAAGGAAAAGAGCGTGTTATCGCCTACGCTAGCCGAAACCTGCGAGGAGCGGAGAGGAATGATGCCAATTATAGCTCTTTTAAGTTGGAGCTCCTGGCACTTGTCTGGGCTGTGACTGAGAAGTTCAAAGATTACCTGGCTGCTACGCCCTTCGTTGTCTATACGGATAACAACCCGTTGGCTCACTTGAATACAGCAAAGTTGGGTGCTCTGGAACAGCGCTGGGCCTCCAGATTGGCGAACTATGACTTCTCTATCAAGTATCGCAGTGGAAAGTCTAATGTGAATGACTTTACTACCTGTCCGGAACCTAGGCTTCGGCCTGCCACCCCAAAAGCGGGTGACCCACAGCTGCCTCCCAGCTTCCCTAACCTGGTCACCACAACTCAACTTTGTGAAAATGAATCAGGGATGGATCAGCCAGGATTTCCACCCACCAATGGCTGATGCATGCGAGTAGATTCAGCATGGTGCCACGTTTTACACTTTCCAAATGGTGCAAAACATATTTATGTCTTTTGGCCAATTTTTGGGCTCCTGCTGATGCCAACTTCAGGGTATGCCTTTCAGACAATTTTTGGGTTCCTGCTGATGCCAACTTCAGGGTGTGCCTTTCAGACAAATTTTGGGTTCCTACTGATGCCAAGTTCAGGGTATGCCTTTCAGACAAATGTTTGGGTTCCTGCTGATGCCAACTTCAGGGTGTGCCTTTCAGACAATTTTTGGGTTCCTGCTGATGCCAAGTTCAGGGTATGCCTTTCAGACAATTTTTGGGTTCCTGCTGATGCCAACTTCAGGGTGTGCCTTTCAGACAATTTTTGGGTTCCTGCTGATGCCAACTTCAGGGTGTGCCTTTCAGACAATTTTTGTGTTCCTGCTGATGCCAACTTTAGGGTATGCCTTTCAGACATTTTTTGTGTTCTTGCTGCTGCCAACTTTAGGGTATGCCTTTCAGACATTTTTTGTGTTCTTGCTGCTGCCAACTCCAGGGTGTGTCTATCAGTCAATGTTTGGGTACCTGCTGCCAACTCCAGTGTCTCTTTCAGCCAATGTTTGGGCTCCTGCTGCTGCCAACTCTTTAGGCCAATTTTTGGGCTCCAGCTGCCAACTCCAGTGTCTCTTTCAAGCAATGTTTGGGCTCCTGCTGCTGCTGCTGCTGCCAACTCCAGGATGTGTCTTTAGGCCAATTTTTGGGCTCCTGCTGCCAACTCCAGTGTCTCTTTCAGCCAGTGTTTGGGCTCCTGCTGCTGCCAACTCCAGGGTGTGTCTTTAGGCCAATTTTTGGGCTGCTGTTGCCAACTCCAGTGTCTCTTTCAAGCAATGTTTGGGATCCTGCTGCTGCTGCCAACTCTAGGGTGTGTCTTTAGGCCAATTTTTGGGCTCCTGCTGCCAACTCCAGTGTCTCTTTCAAGCAATGTTTTGGCTCATGCTGCTGCTGCTGCTGCCAACTCCAGTGTGTCTTTAGGCCAATTTTTGGGCTCCTGCTGCCAACTCCAGTGTCTCTTTCAGCCAATGTTTGGGCTCCTGCTGCTGCTGCTGCCAACTCCAGGGTGTGTCTTTAGGCCAATTTTTAGGCTGCTGCTGCCAACTCCAGTGTCTCTTTCAAGCAATGTTTGGGCTCCTGCTGCTGCCAACTCCATGGTGTGTCTTTAAGCCAATTTTTGGGCTCCTGCTGCCAACTCCAGTGTCTCTTTCAGCCAATGTTTGGGCTCCTGCTGCTGCCAACTCCAGGGTGTGTCTTTAGGCCAATTTTTGGGCTGCTGCTGCCAACTCCAGTGTCTCGTTCAAGCAATGTTTGGGCTCCTGCTGCTGCCAACTCCAGGGTGTGTCTTTAGGCCAATTTTTGGGCTGCTGCTCCCAACTCCAGTGTCTCTTCCAAGCAATGTTTGGGCTCCTGCTGCTGCTGCCAACTCCAGGGCGTGTCTTTGGGCCAATTTTTGGGCTGCTGCTGCCAATTCCAGTGTCTCTTTCAAGCAATGTTTGGGCTCCTGCTGCTGCCAACTCCAGGGTGTGTCTATAGGCCAATTTTGGGGCTCCTGCTGCCAACTCCAATGTCTCTTTCAAGCAATGTTTGGAATTCTGCTGCTGCTGCCAACTCAAGGGTGTGTCTTTCAGGCAATGTATGGGCTCCCAATGCTGCTGCCAACTCCTGGGTGTGTTTTTCAGGCAATATATGAGCTCCCTATGCTGCTGCCAACTCCTGGGTGTGTCTTTTAGGCAATAAAGGGGCTCCTAATGCTGCTGCCAACTCCAATGTGTTTTTCAGGCAATATATGGGCTCCTAATGCTGCTGCCAACTCCTGGGTGCGTTTTTCAGGCAACATATGAGCTCCCTATGCTGCTACCAAGTCCAGAGTGTGTCTTTCAGGCAATATATGAGCTCCCTATGGTGCTGCCAACTCTTGGGTGTGTTTTTCAGGCAATATATGGGCTCCCTATGCTGCTGCCAACTCCTGGGCATGTTTTCCAGGCAATATATGGGCTCCTAATGCTGCTACCAACTCACGGGTGTGTCTTTCAGGCAATATATGAGCTCCCTGTGCTGTTGCTGCTGCTGCTGCTGTTAAGTCCAGAATGTGTCTTTCAGGCAATATATGAGCTCCCTATGCTGCTGCCAACTCCTGGGTGTTTTTTTCAGGCAATATGTGTGCTCCCTATGCTGCTGCCAAGTCCAGAATGTGTCTTTCAGGCAATATTTTGGCTCCCTATACTGCTGCCAAATTCAGGGTGTATTTTTTAGGCAATATATGGGCTCCCTATGATGCTGCCAACTCCACTGTGTGTCTTTCAGGCAATATATGGGCTCATCATGCTGATGCCACCTCAAGGCTTTGTAATTGTGCCGCTCTGCATCAGCGAATCTAATAGTGACGCCTCTGATCTGCATGTCATACTTCTTTACAATAGTATTTCACTAACCCAGCATGCATCCTATGCATGTTACAGCCAAGCAAAACATTCTGCAACCCTATGGAAGCTCTCGGATGCCCAGAAATAGCCGTTTTAATAGCGATTCGTAGCGAATAAATTCGGACCGAAACTATTTTTCCCGGAAAATTCTGTGAATCAGCCGAATCGAATTTTTCAAAAGTTCGCTCATCTCTGGCTATAGCCTCAAAAAAGCTGCTAACAGACGCACATCATAAACTAGGCCCTACATTTTCCCTTTTCGCTTTGACTTCCCTGACCGCATTGAGAAGCATGAGTTAAAGCTGTAATTTTACTGTACAGCCTGATAGGTTAATGGAATTGCAAAATAAAAAATGTAAAGGGTAATTGCACTTTTGATGGCATTTTTAAAAATGTCCATTATTGTTTGCCAATATGATGTAATAAAGCTTATCTGTTAATTTGTTTGTTTTCTATTTGTTTGTAACTCGGTGTTATAAAAGAAAACAGTTTTCCCTAGCAAAAATGTGTTTTCCTTAGTGATGTACATCAACGTGATGTGTTAAAAGTACAGATCAGGCATTTCCTGACTCTAGCTTGCTAATCATTTGCCATCTGACAGAGACAAGAGTGTTAACCCCTTCTGCTTTAATTCAACATCTTTAGATGTAAGGAAAACTGTCTTGTGTTCCAGGAGCTAAAGGGTTACTGGCAGCATTCTCAGCTGTAGAGATTATTGCTGCTGTGTGATTTAGCCAAAGCTTTTAATGAGCACACGTGTTACAGTGGAAGGATTGTGGGAGTTGTAGTTATAAAGGATAATAACAGCCTTATTTCCCCTAGCGTTATTTAGCCCCTTTTGACCATCTTCAGAGAGATGCTCTCGTCGCACGAGCCGCAACGACAACCGCAGGCAGCAGTCACTGTGCAGTCCAGCACCAAAGTCTATTCGCGGGGAGCTGCTCATGACTTCAGATATAAATAGAGCTAGCAACAGGTAGTGCCGGGGGATCACACAGAAAACTAAAGTGTATTAAATAAAAAAACCCACAGTGCCCACACTGGTGCTATTAAACAAGAAATTGGGAGCAGACAGCGTCAGATGACATTGTTTAAAAGCCATTTAAAAAGGATGGCAACACTGTGACAATGTGCAAACACAAGGAATGGCATTGGGGACACATGAATGATATGACACATTATTTGCAGGGTGAAAAACGCAAGTTTACAGTGCATACCCAAAGTGCAGAAAATGAATGTAAAAACAAATCCAAACAGCCCGGGGATCCCATGGCAAGTGCACAACCCAAAAAACAAGAAAAAACCCAAAGTGACAAAATATGGCAAAAGCTTCAATCCCTATAGAATTCATGGTGTGATGTTGCACTGTAAGGAACACAGCACTGGCGCTCTAATAATCTCTGGCGCTGTTGATACATGGGGAGCTATATGGCGCTATCAAAGGCGATATGAATTTTTTTACGTTTGCCGGCAGCCAGTCCTGATGGGGAAATGGCGCTAGCGCTTCATACTTTAGGCCCTAAGAGTTTTACTGTAGGGCAAGAAAGCCAGTATCCCAGGAATATAGAAAACTTAGAAAAAGCATGCTGGTAAGTAAATCACAGGTCTGGGGGCACAATCCTAACACAGGTTTTTATTTTACATTCCAGAAGAGGAAAACAATGAGGCAGAACACTGAAAACCTGACAAAAAAGGGAGTTTTCCTTTAACAGGGCTTTTGGAAGCATTCAGCATAATCTGCAGTTGTGCCTTATATCCAGAAGGGGTCACCACCATCTACTTCACAGACACAGGCCTTGATTCACTAACAGGCTGATTCATCACTAACGCCAGGTAGCGTCAGATGAGCGTCTGTAGCAGGCATTTCAGAGCGCCCGCTAGTAGTCGCTGTGCTCGGCCGTGGGTCGCAAGTTCATAGCGACTCAGTCGCTGTGCAGCAATGATGAATACATTGTGGGGAGTCACTATATGAGCAGTACAGCGCTGTATGGGAGCGCATGTTAGCGACTGGTCAGTGCGACCGACTCACAACATATTAAAAAAAAAACAGCCTCACACACCGCCGGTGTTCAAAAATGCTTCGCTGTAGCCCAGAGCGCCGGAGGCTGTGTGATTGAAGGTTGTTTATTAGCATGTGTCCACCAGTAACAAAGCGAAAACATATGGAATTACATTGTTATAACATTGTGACATGAACATATTAATGCCAGACCGGTAATGTCAATTCTGCATAAATATATTAAACATGAAAAATATTTGCAATAATTGCTTTTTCTATGACAGAAGAGGTCACAACATTATTTGAGATTTTAAAACAAAAAACAAAAAAACACCTGTTAAAAAAGAAATAAAAGAACGTCCATTGAAATGTATGGGAGAGTGACAGGTACCGAGAGGTCATACCTGGCGCTGTGCAAGGCTGAACGCCGGCGCCATACGCTGAGGCTGGGATAATGATGAATTGGACGCTACATGACGTTATCCCAGTTGCTCAACAGATTCTGCTTCATAAATGTGTAATTGCGTTCCGTGTCCGGTGTTCACCTGTCGCTACCTGTCATTTACAAAGGCACTACCTGACCCTATCCCTTCATGAATAAGGGCCTCAGAATAGAAAAAAATATTTCATGGTAGTAAAAAATTCAATTCATGAGAAAAAAGCCTGAGAATGTCACTGTTAGTGAATCACCAGATAGGAAGACAGTGAAAGTCAATGGCGCTTTTTTACTCCTGAGAAAAGTATTGAACGTTTTACCCCCTTTTACCTGTAGTAAAAAAAGTGTCATTGTCTCCCTATCTGGTGATTCACTAACAGTGACATTCTCAGGCGTTTTTCTCATGAATTGAATTTTTTACTACCATGAATTTTTTTTTCAACCCTTAGTGAATCAAGGCCACAGTCTGAGGAGGATTGCTATAGAAGCACAATGAAGTGTGCTAGATGTGCTTGTTGCAATCACTCCAGCAATGTGAGTTACAGCTGTCTGTTTTAACTCGTCAGCTCTCGCTGACATTGGAAAGTACTTAAAGTGGACCAAACTCCATGGTGATCGGCCCGAGAATCCAGGGCCGGATTAGGTGTGGTGGAGGCCCTGGGCACAAAATCTGGTGGAGGCCCCAAATACAGTATATTTTTCCTTTTAAAATAATAGTCCCACAAAGTAACTGATTGGTGGTTGTCTCGCACCGGCCCACTTACTGGAACGTCAGGTCAAGTCCCTTGTGCGGGTGCATGCTGCTTTGGAACTCCTGCTATGCCATTCTGGATGGGGGGTAGTGTAGTCACCCAGCTGGTCCAGCAGAAAACTTAAGCAGAAGGCTTATGTACAGTGATCGGCCATCGATTGACTACTTTGCACTCAACCACACTGTAGCGTTGCTGATGGCGGCTTTGCTGCTCTAGACTAGACTCCTCCCCTCTGGTGGCTTTGGCTGCCCAAATGCGGGTGGCCCACACTGCCGTTGATAGCTTTGTTGCTTGCCCTGCAGCCTGTCAAACCAAAGATTGAAAAGCCTCCTGGACTAGACCATAACCCAAAGGTTGGTGGAGGCCCCCTTTGCAGGGCAAGTGGTGGAGGCCCCGGGACTAGAGCCCCTTGCGCCCCTCACATAATCCGGCCCTGCGAGAATCTATAAGATTCCCAGGCCATTCAAAACCAGTACGCCCTGCTGTGTGAAACCCCCCAGGTCGCCTATACACTTACCTTGTTTCCCGGTCCAACGGTGTATGCGTGAGCCGCGGCTGCATCCCCACTATCCCTCTAGCAGGGCTCGTGCCTGCACCAAGCATTTGTGAATGGGTAGCGGGGGATATGGCCCTCAGCGCTCTCGGAGCCGCTCAACATAGACGAAGGCTTAGACAACGTGATGTCAGCGAATCCAAGCAGGCTGATTGGTCGAGCGCCCATGCATGTGCCGTAGGGACGGAAAGAGGTGATCAAGTTTCGGACAATCTGGGGGGTTTCACACAGCAGGGCACCCCCGAACGGGGTTCTCCTGGGTCAGGAACCATCTTGGGTTTTGGTCCATTTTAAGTGGTCTTCTCAAGGTTTTTTTAGCTGGTGGTAATAGTAAATTGTTATAGTGTTAGCAGCTGATGAAAGCAGACCTAAAGAAAACCTACACCCAGAAAGGAAGTTTGTGTTGTCACCTTCTATCCCTAGCCCAGCCTGTATGATGCTGAATGGCAGCCATATGCTAAATAATTCAGTTATAAGCTAAACTGTCACATATTGGCATTCAGGTTGCGCTTTCTGATTTATTCCAGCTATTTTAACATATAAGACTGAACCCCAATGCTGATCTGTATGTGCTGTAACTGAATGAATCATCGCTGGAAAGCACCAGAGGAGGGCTGCTCAGCCAGGAAGCAATATTCCAGCTGCAACAGGTTTGTGCTGTTATCAATATTAGGCCAAGGCTTTAGTAAAAAGATAGAAACACAGGCTATTTTGGGGCACTGAACTGGGAATAGAAGGTGACAACATAAAGTTTCTGTCTGGGTATAGGATCGCTTTAAAGTAATAAAACTCATTAAACTACATATACAAGCTTTCAAAAGCATCTAGGTTGCTACTGACCAAAGTTATAACTCCAGAGATGGTAGTGATCCCATTGGGTCCATGAGGTTAGGGGGCCATTGTTTCTGCTCGACATTATATTTCCAGATTTGTGTTCACAAACAAAAAGGAAGCATATTGTGACCAACTGATTGAAACACAGGAAAAGGAAAAAAGGCAATGGGCCATATCTGGGCCCCATTAATGCCTGTACATTTAGGTGCCACTTGGAAGAGTTTGAGCTCAGAATGAGGGTAATAGAGCAAAATCAGGAGGAGGGTAAATGTAAGGGAACGGTAAGGATTAGAGGTACTGCCCTAGGCCAGGAGGGACCATCCCAGGCTGCCACACTTCAAGGAGCCAAGTCAAGGCTAAGGCCCTTATTCATCAAGTGATAGCGCCAGGTAGTGTCTCACTAGCGCCAGGTATCGCCAGCTAACGGCGGCTACTGACTACAGAACGCCAGGCTGCGAACACAATCACGCATTTATCACGCTAAATGAGGCTAGCGCCGGCGAAAGCGTCAGCTAGCGCGGGATTCATCATGTAGCCGACTGCAACGAACAGCGCCGCTACTAATCCCATCACAGCGCCAGGTATGACCTCTCGCTACCTGGCGCTCTCCAATGCATTTCAATGGAGCAATCTTTAAATATTCATAAATAATTTTTTTTTAAATGTCCAAAATTCAGTGACCACTTCTGTAATGTTATATATTTTTTTAAAGGTAAAAAAAAAAAAAAAATTGTGCAGAATTGATATTACAGGTCTGAAATTAATGTATTCATATTACAAAATGTTTATAAAAACTTGTTTTTTTTTTCCTAAAAATATGGTTGTTTGGGGGTTTAAAAACTACTTTTAACCCATCGCCGCCAGCGCTCTGGGGTTTAAACATGCATTTTACAGCGCGAGAAATTTTTGAGCGTGATTTGTTAATGAATATGCTGGGAGCCGTTCGCTATGGCCATTCGCTGTCATGCGCTCCCATACAGCGCGGAACCTGTCAAACAGCGACTCCTAACCCCGTATTCAACATTACCGCACACCGACTGAGTCGCTGTCAACAACCGAACAACGGCCAAGCACAGCGAATACTAGCGGGCGCTGTGAAAATAACGCTACTGCCGCTCATCTGTCGCTACCTGGCGCTATTAATAAATCGGCCTCTAAGTGTAGTAAGCATACGTTTAAGATTACAGATGGGCAGGCTGATTCATTACTAATGCCAGATAGCGACAGATGAGCGTCTGTAGCGTGGATTTCATAGCGACTGCTAGTAGCTCGTTTGCTGTGCTCGGCCATGGTTCTTTATTTCAGAGCGCATCAGCCGCTGGCCGGCATTGATGAATATGATGTGTGAGTCTCAGTACTACACTGTATGGGAGCGAACGGTAACGCCAGCTCAGTGCGACTGACTAACACCACATTCATCAAAAAAATAGCCTCAAACATAGCCGGTGCTCGAAATCATGTAGTACTACATGGCCCTCCTGAGCCTAGAGCATCGGCGCTATACGCTGAGCCACCTGTAATAATCGTACATCGGACACTCCATGGTGCTGTTACAGTCGCTCACCAGATTTGCTTTCATAAATGTGGTTTCTCATACAGTGCCCAGCATTAACCAGACGCTACCTGCCGCAATGAGGCACTACCTGGCGCTATCCCTTCATGAATTACCCCCTTAGTATAAATGCACAAATAGCACAATGTTCCTTTTTAATTAAATCAGTTAAATTGGACTGAAGCCATTTATGAAAATCCTTTGGACATACAACATGCCTGAACTCCCTGCATGTAAGTCACCCATGATAAATGCAAATACATGGCAGGAAATAGACATTTATTAAACAATGAAAGAGGTCTTTAAGACACAAATCCAATGTATAATTCTTTAAACAAATATTAAGACTTTTTAGGTTCAGTATATGCCAAATAGTCACAAATGGCAGGAGGAGCCATGAAAATGTCGTATCATTGTCAAATATAAAATCAAATGTCAACAATATTGCTCTTCAGATTGGTTGGGTTTTCTTTTCGAAACCATTAACCAGTAATCTCAGTCATGAAGATTGCAATAACTTTCCTCCTTCTAGGTTTTTGCCTTGGTAAGACTCATCATTCTTAGAACAAATTTAATGTAACTTATAACTTGTAATAACTTAGAACTTAGATCTCTTTTCTGGTATATGCAATAGAGAACCATTGGTGCATAGGTAAGTACATAAAAGTTTGCCAAAGGCATATACAAAAGTAGTTTTAATTGTATAGTAAACTTTGGCTTTCTTTTCTCATCTGAAACATTGTTAGCACCTCAAATAATTATTAAGGTTAATAATCAGAATTAATTATTTCTGCTTAATAACATGCACATTTACTTAAATTACATTAGACCTGTTGTTTTTTGATTTTCCTTTTTGTTTTGTGCTGCACGAGGGTCCCCATAAACATTGGCTTTATTTCTTCCTCTAAATAGTGGTATTGGTTTTAGCAGAAATAGTAATGAAAAAATAAGTAGAAGAAAGCAGAGCCATTAAATAAAAAAAAAAGTCTTAATAAATTACATTTGCAAAACAAAATATTGAGTTCAACAAATCAAATTCTACAACTGGTTCAGCATCGAAGAATCCCTTGTCCTTGCTGACTTCGGGCATTTTACTGTGGCTGACTGTATTACCTAAAAAAAAGGTGTGTATATATATATATACTAGAGGGTGACTTCGAAGGGTGTATTGTTCCACTAACACTGTGGTGAAGAGGAGGAAATATTTTATTTCAGTATTTCTATACCTATTTATCATTTTTATTACATTAATTTGACAAGGACTTTTACCATCTTTTTAATTTCATACCATCAATAGCAAAAAGCAGAATAACATTTAAAATATTTTAACAGATTGCTAGTATTGTTGTTAACATGTTCTTTTCATGTGATCAACCAACTGTATATGTTTGGTTTTAGTTACCGCAAATGCAAATTTGGGAAAAAGAAAAATATTGGTAAGGAACATTTGTACTCAATATTTCAATGGATGTAGAAATGTAGCATTTATAAGTGAGAGAGATAAGAAAGAATCAGATCTGATATATTGTAGATTGTCAGAGCTGACTCACGTGAACTGTCCCTGCCCTACTGCTGGAAATGCTGAAGAATCCACATAGTACTTGGTAAAGTGACATGCATTGCTTCAGTATTTGGGGGGGGGGGGGGGGGGTGGATGCTAATTTATTATTGAAGCAAGTTTAAAGTTCAGTCAAAACCAAAAAAAAATGCATGTCCCACCTCACCAAGCCGCCGGTGCCATAGTGCACCTGCTCATGTCCATTCAACACCCATGGATCATCCCACGCCATTCATCATAGGCTATATGGCATGCCGAAGTCCAAAAGTTCCTGTGACTATATGGTGCAGGCCAGTCCATCAGTTCGATGGACGCAAGCTACTGACGATGGCGCACGGGGATGCGTTGGACTGAATCAGGTGCTCCAGTAAGTGTATCAGCACCAGGTTTTCAGCGGTCGCCTGCGAGGGGTGTGCAGTAATGTTGAATATTGGGTGAGGAGTCGCTATTTGACAGGTTCCGCGCTGTATGGGAGCGCATGATAGCGACTGGCCATAGCGACCGGCTCCCACCATATTCATTAACAAATCACGCTCAAAAAATTCTCGCGCTGTAAAATGCATGTTTAAACCCCAGAGCGCTGACGGCGATGGGTTAAAAGTAGTTTTTTAACCCCCAAACAACCATATTTTTGGAAACCAAAAAAAACAAGTTTTTTAAATAATTTTGTAATATGAATACATTAATATCAGACCTGTAATATCAATTCTGCACCAATTTTTTTTTTTTCCTTAAAAAAATATCTAACATGGCAGAAGTGGTCACAGAATGTTTCACATTTAAAAAAAAAACAAAAAACATTAATAACAATTAATTATGAATATTTAAAGATTGTTCCATTGAAATGCATTGGAGAGCGCCAGGTAGCGAGAGGTCATACCTGTCGCTGTTCAAGGTCGGATGCTGGCGCTGTGGGCTGAGGCTGGAATAATGATGAATGAGTGGCTATCTGGCGCTATCTCAGTCGCTAAGCAGGATCGGCTTGATAAATGTGTGATTGTGGTGGGGAGCCGGCGATCTCGTGGCGGTGCCCGTCATTACCGGTCGCTCACCAGTCGCTACCTGTCGCTATTCCTTCATAAATAAGGGCCTAAGTAATTAGCGTTACTGCCCCCCCCAAAAAAAAAAACGAGCTAAACAGGTAAAAGCACCAATGAGGCTAACAGGCTGATTCATTATTAGCACCAGGTAGCGACAGATGAGCATCTGTAGCAGGCATTTTAGAGCGCCCGCTAGTAGTCGCTGTGCTTGGCCGTGGCATTGAGGAATACATTGTGGGGAGTCGCTATATGACCAGTACAGCGCTGTATGGGAGCGAATGTTAGCGACTGGTCAGTGTGACCGACTCACAACATATTCATAAAAAAAACAGCCTCACACACGCCGGAGGCTGTGTGATTAAAGGTTGTTTTTGCACACATATCCACCAGTAACAAAGCGAAAACATATGGAATTACATTGTAATAACTTTGTAACATGAACACATTAATGCCAGATCTGTAATGTCAATTCTGCATAAATATATTAAAAAAGTGTGAAAAAATGGCTTTTCTGAATCCAGGAGAGATCACAACATTAATTGAGATTATTTTTTTTAAATAAAAAATAAAAAACCCCTGTTTAAAGAGAAGTAAAAGAAAGTCCATTGAAATGTATGGGACAGTGACAGGTAGCGAGAGGTAATACGTGGCGCTCTGCAAGGCGCCTGACGCTACTTGACGCAGGCATTTCAGAGCGCCCGCTAGTAGTCGCTGTGCTCGGCCGTGGTTCGCTAGTTCAGAGCGTCTCGGTCACTGTTCAGCATTGATTAATATCTTGTGGAGAGTCGCTATATGAGCAGTACAGCGCTGTATGGGAGCAAATGGTAGCGACTGGTCAGTGCGACCGACTCCACCATATTTATCAAAAAACAGCCGAAGGCTTTGTGATTAAAGGCTGTTTTTGAACATGTATCCAACAGTAACAAAGCGAAAACATATGGAATTACATTGTTATAACATTGTGACTGGAACACATTAATGCCAGTTGAAAAAAATGGCTTTTTTAAGGCCAGGAGAGGTCACAACATTATTTGAGAATAAAATAAAATTAATAAAAATAAAAAACCCCTGTTTAAAGAGAAGTCAAAGAACGTCCATTGAAATGTATGGTAGAGCGCCAGGTAGCTAGAGGTAATACCTGTCGCTCTGCAAGGCTGAACGCTGGCGCTGTACACTGAGGCTGGGATAATGATGAATCGGACGCTACATGGCGTTGTTCCAGTCGCTCACCAGAATCCGCTTGATAAATGTGTAATTGCGTGCCGTGTCCGGCGTTCACCTGCCGCTACCTGTCATTTACAAGTCACTACCTGACGCTAGAGCTTCATGAATAAGGCCCTTATTTTATTTTATTGTTTTGTAGGAAACAGAAGCATTTTCCTATGGCCGCCTGCTAACAATAGTTCTGCAACGATGGACCTCACTGCAGGTAAAAGCAAAGAGATGCGACATTTTTGTTTTTACATGGGGAATATTGGCACTGTGGTGGTCGTGTTGGTGCTGATTAGTTGGGTTGCAGATCAGGTAATGATATAAAGAGATCTGATTGCCACTCAGACCATGAATTTTATACCGGGAAAGTTAAGCTACCAGAAGACATGAAGCTGCAGATATGGGTTGTTACACAGATGCATTGCACTTGCAGTAACTTGATCACCACCTGTAAGTTTAAGGCAGAATAAAACCTAGTATCTTGACTATCCCGGGTTTTGTTCCATGCCCCGGAGGCAACCAGATTTGAGATGCTGGTCCAACGATACAATATGCAGACTTTCAACCAATCACAGCCATTTGTCCTGCCTATTTCATTCTGCAAACTGCTCTGCTCTTTTGAAATTGGAAATGCAAGATGGCACATCTCTGCATCTTTGGGCTGTGTGCGCACTCCCACCCCGGCCATTGAGATGGCTGGGACAGGAGCAGGCATGCTGGGGACGCTTGTGATCCCTATCCCTAGAAGGGCAGAGTTGTTTGCTGAATAGCATGGGCATGGCTCTGACTGTCGGACCGTAAGGTAAGCTTTTACAGGTGAACTGAGGGGTTTCACACAGCAGGGCAACCCGATTTGGGATGCTCCAGGGGGATGCCCACTGGCCAGCCCTGGAAAAACGAAATTTATTAGAAAGAGTTTTTGCCAGTACATAGTGACATAGTGACACCAACATAACATTGACCAACAAACATTAACAAAGTGAATCTATATTTTTTTGCCATAGAACTGCACCCAATGCACTGAGCATGAACGGTTCTGCCTTGAAAAAGCCGTCATGGATGACATTTGCTTCATTCTGGTAAATTATTTTAACTTCAGATTTTTCATTATGTTTGTTTTACATTACAATATTCTGAAAAGCTTGAATAGATAAGCAATCTGAATAAAGAAACGATGTCCCCATGGTACCCCAAGGACCCCTTTCCACTGCCTTCTGGGCAATGAAGATACTGATTAAGCCCAACAGGACCAACAGCCTGGCAGAGTTGGAAAAGAGGTAGCAGTCATTTTGGAGCTTCCTCTCCCAGCATCCCAGCCATGATGCTGCCTGGATTCATAACTGACTATGCATAGCAACAGGATGCTCAGCAGCACTTCCTGTTTGCAGGTGGCCTGAAAATACATAAGCCTCCATTTTGTTTTTAAAATTCACCACAGCAGGGGTTAATAAATTGCTCAGGGAGGGATGCATATCAGCACTGTTTGTTGTGTTGGTCTGGTTTCAATCATTTTTGGCTGTTGGTCCTTTTCAAATTAGTTGAACAACAGTTGGGGAACATTATATATCCTGCATCATGCTTGTAAACGGGGAGGCCGATTCATTAATAGCGCCAGGTAGCGACAGATGAGCGACTGTAGCGGTATTTTCACAGCGCCCGCTAGTATTCGCTGTGCTTGCCCGTTGTTCGGTTGTTGACAGCGACTCAGTCGGTGTGCGGTAATGTTGAATACGGGGTTAGGAGTCGCTGTTTGACAGGTTCCGCGCTGTATGGGAGCGCATGACAGCAAATGGCCATAGCGAACGGCTCCCAGCATATTCATTAACAAATCACGCTAAAAAAATTCTCGCACTGTGAAATGCTTGTTTAAACCCCAGAGCGCTGGCGGTGATGGGATGGGTGATGGGTAGTTTTTTAACCCCCAAACAACCATATTTTTGGAAACAAAAAAAAACAAGTTTTTCAAAACATTTTGTAATATGAATACATTAATATCAGACCTGTAATATCAATTCTGCACACATTTTTTTTTTTTTTTTACCTTAAAAAAAATATCTAACATTGCAGAAGTGGTCACAGAATTTTTGACATTTAAAAAAAAAAAAAAAAAAAAAAAAAAACATTAATATCAATTAATTATGAATATTTAAAGATTGCTCCATTGAAATGCATTGGAGAGCGCCAGGTAGCGAGAGGTCATACCTGGCGCTGTTCAAGGTCGCTCGCTGGCGCTGTGGGGTGAGGCTGGAATAATGATGAATGATTCGCTATCTGGCGCTCTGTCAGTCGCTAAGCAGGATCGGCTTGATAAATGTGTGATTGCGGTGGGGAGCCGGCGTTCTCGTGGCTCACCATTCGCTACCTGGCGCTATCCCTTGTTAAATAAGGGCCAAAGTATATTTCCAATGGTTATAACAATGCTTAAAATCATGACAGGTCTCATAATTTCCATTACAGACCACATTGCTGTGGCTTTAGCCCCTCTCCTCTTCTTATTTTAACACAACAGGAAAATTGTACAGTTTATTAAAGTACATTAGCCAACAAATCTGACTTTCTGAAACTAGTACATATACAATACATAAACTTACAAATGTATTGTTATTATTAGCTTAGATTTTTGAAGGTACATCTGGCACTGCATGAGCAGAACCCTAAGACTGGCAGGCTGATTCATCATTAGCGGCAGGTAGCGACAGATGAGCGTCTGTAGCAGGCATTTTCAGAGCGCCCGCTAGTAGTCACAGTGCTCGGCTGTGAGTCGCTAGTTTATAGCGACTCAGTCGCTGTTCAGTAATGTTGAATACATTGTGAGGAGTCACTATTTGACCAGTACAGCGCTGTATGGGAGCGCATGGTAGCGACTTCTTATAGCGACCGACTCACACCATATTCAGGAAAAAAACAGCCTCACAAATCCCTGGCGCTGAAAAATGCTTGTTTGAAGCCCACAGCACTGGAGGCGGTGTGTTTAAAGTCTGTTTTCAAGCATCTTTCCACCAGTAATAAAGCGAAAACATATCCATTGAAATGTATTGGAGAGCGACAGGTAGCGAGAGGTCATACCTGGCGCTGTGCAAGGCTGAACTCTGGCGCTGTTCGCTGAGGCTGTGAAAATGATGAATCAGACGCTACATGGCGCTATCCCAGTCGCTAAACAGATTCTGCTTGATAAATGTGGAATTGCGTGCCGTGTCCGACGTTCACCAGTCGCTATCTGTCGCTACCTCACATTAACCAGGCGCTACCTGACGCTATCCTTTCATAAATAAGGGCCTGGGTCTCTTCTGAGCACAAGTTATTTTTTTCAAAACTGAAGGTGAAAGGGAAAATTAACTTCTGATGGGTTTTTACTAAAAGATTGGCCTTGATTCCATAAGAGTTGAAAAAAATGCTCACAGTAGTAAAAAATTCAATTCATGAGAATGTCACTGTTACTGAATCACTAGATAAAAAGACAATGAAAGTCAATGGCAGCTTTTACTACAGTGTAGAAAGGAGTAAACAGTTCTCTACTTTTCTTAGGAGTAAAAAAGTGCCTTTGACTTTCATTGTTTTCTTAGCTGGTGATTCAGCAACAGTGACATTCTCAGGCTTTTTTCTCATGAATTGAATTTTTTAGAACCATGAGAATTTTTTTCAACTCTTATTGAATCGAGACCAATGTTTTTGTGTGTCAGAAGCATGTTCTCAAGGTGCTGAGCTTTTCTGGCATGTTCTTATAATTTTTTCTTATGTTAGAAAATGTGTGTTTTATAGAAGATGTTTCACTACCTGCAATCTGTTGCCATTAGCAACTGTACACGGGCAGGCTGATTCATTACTAACGCCAGGTAGCGACAGATAAGCGTTTGTAGCGAGGATTTCAGAGCGACCGCTAGTAGTCGCTGTGCTCGGCTGTGTTTCGTTGTTTCATATCGCCTTAGTCGCTGGCCGGCATTGATGAATATGTTATGTGATTCACAGTACCCCGCTGTATGGGAGCGAATGGTAGCACCAGCTCAGTGCGACTGACTCACACCACATTCATAAAAAAACATCCTCAAACAGTTCCGGCGCTCAAAATCGGGTCGCTGTAGCCCACAGCGCCAGAAACTGTGTGATTAAAGTCTGTTAAAGCGACGAATCGCTATTAAAAACTGCTATTTCTGAGCTTCCTAGAGCCTGGTAAACCATTCTGCTTTGCTGTAACACGCATAGGATGCGTGCTGGGTTAGTGAAATAATACTGTAAATAATTAGGACATGCAGATCAGAGGCATCGCTATTAGAATCGCAGAGCGGCACAATTGCAGAGAGTTGAGGTGGCATCACTATGAGGGACCCCTATATTGCCTGAAAAACACACCCTGGAGCTGGCAGCAGCAGGAGCCCAAATATTGGCTGAAAGACATCCTGGAGTTGGCAGCAGGAGCAGCAGGAGCCCAAAAATTGGCTGAATGACACCCTGGAGTTGCAAGCAGCAGCAGCAGGAGCCCAAACACAGCTTGAAAGAGACACTGGAGTTGGCAGCAGGAGCCCAAAAATTGGATGAATCACACCCTGGAGTTGCAAGCAGCAGCAGCCCAAACATAGCTTGAAAGACACACTGGAGTTGGCTTCAGGAGCCCAAAAATTGGATGAATCACACCCTGGAGTTGCAAGCAGCAGCAGCAGCCCAAACATAGCTTGAAAGATTCACTGGAGTTGGCAGCAGGAGCCCAAAAATTGGCTGAATGACACCCTGGAGTTGCAAACAGCAGCAGGAGCCCAAACATTGGCTGAAAGAGACACTGGAGTTGGCAGCAGGAGCCCAAAAATTGGCTGAATGACACCCTGGAGTTGCAAGCAGCAGCAGCAGGAGCCCAAACATTGGCTGAAAGAGACACTGGAGTTGGCAGCAGGAGCCCAACAATTGGATGAATCACACCCTGGAGTTGCAAGCAGCAGCAGGAGCCCAAAAATTGGATGAATCACACCCTGGAGTTGCAAGCAGCAGCAGCAGCAGCCCAAGCATTGCTTTAAAGAGACACTGGAGTTGGCAGCAGCAGGAGCCCAAAAATTGACTGACACACCCTGGAGTTGGCAGCAGCAGCAGCAGCAGGAACCTAGAAATTGGCTGGAAGGCACACCCTGGTGTTGGCAGCAGCATAAGCAGGAGCCCAAACATTGCTTGAAAGACACCCTGGAGTTGGCAGCAGCAGCAGCAGGAGGCCAAAAAATGGCTAAAGGCACACCCTGAAGTTGGCATCAGCAGGAGGCCAAAAATTGGCCTAAAGACATAAATATGTTTTGCACCATTTGGAAAGTGTAAAACGTGACACCATTCTGAATCTAGTCGCATGCATCAGCCATTGGTGGGTGGAAATCCTGGCTGATCCATCCCTGATTCATTTTCACAAAGGTGAGTCTCTCCACATTTTTAGTTGACAGACGAGTTCTCCTCGCCGTAACTATAGCCCCCGCCGCACTAAACACCCGCTCAGATGGCACGCTACTTGCCGGGCAGGACAGATTTTCCAGGGCAAACTCTGCTAGTTGCGGCCACAAGCCAAGTTTGGCTGCCCAGAAGTCGCAGCGGATCCTCAAGGTGTGTTGGCATGGTCATGTCAAGGTATGACATGACCTGCTGGTTGAGGTCCTGCTCCAGGTCTTCCTGCTGCTCATGAGTAGCCTCACTATGCGGGTGTAGAAAGCTACTCATTAGCGACTGAAGACTGAGGCTGCTGCTGAAGGAGCTGCTGCTGCTGCTCCTGCCAACCCCCCCAGCAGCCATGGCAGTGGAAGGTGAGCGCAGAGGTCCCCCCGAGTCAGACCTGCGAGAGTATGGACCATGGCGCAGATAGGTATTGGCCAACTGACTACGTAGAATGTCGTTGTAGTAGTTCAGTTTGTCCTCCCTCTCGGCGGGTTTAAAAAATGCCCCCATTTTGTGCCGGAAGCGAGGGTCCAATAAGGTGGACAGCCAGAAGTCATCTCGGCAACAAATGGAAACAATTCTGGGGTCACTACGCAAGCACGTGAGCATGCTTCCTGCCATTTGTGCAAGTGACTCGGAGGGACTATCTGTCTCCATCTCCACTGCATACTGCCACGGTGTGTCCGGGTCCTCAGTCTCACCTTCCTCAAAACCCTCTAGCTCCTCTGGCTGCTCCTGCTCCTCCTCTCCTGTCAGCTGACTAGATAAACCAGCCATTTCGCCAAGCCTAAACTGTGCTTCACTGGGCCACTCCTCCTCCTCTTCCTCCTCCTCCTCCTCCAGTTCAGCTCCAACAGGGTTCATGTGGCTGTAAGATGTAGACGCCATGTCTCCAGTGCCCTGACCAGCCATGGTTTCCAACATGTGCTGTAGTACACGAAGCAGTGGAATCACGTCGTTCATCCCGTAATCTTGCCGACTGACAAATAAAGTGGCTTCCTCAAAGGGCCTGAGAAAACGGCAGGTGTCACGTATGAGCTGCCACTGGTTGACATTGAAGTTACACACGGGAGTCCCCCTATCCGCTTGGATCATCAGGAAATCCGTGATGGCTTTTCTCTGTTCATATAATCGGTCCAACATGTGAAGGGTGGAATTCCAACGGTGGAAACATCGCAAATCAGACTATGTTGGGGGATACCATTCTGACGATGTAGCTGAAGAAGGATGTGTTTGGCGGTGTATGAGTGGCTGAAGTGCATGCAAAGTTTCCTTGAAGTTGTTAGGATGTCTTGCAGATGGGGGGAACACTTTACAAACCGCTTGACAACCAGATTGAAGACGTGAGCCATGCAGGGGGCATGGGTCAGCCTTCCTTGGCGCAGCGCAGACAAAATGTTCTTCCCATTGTCGGTAACCCTGATTCCCATTTTAAGTTTTCTTGGAGTAAGCCATGTTTGGATTTCCTGATGAATACATTTAAGCAGTTCCTCCCCTGTGTGACTCCGTTCGCCAAGACAAACCATGTGAAGCACTGCGTGACACCTCCGTGCCCTGCACACATGGTAGACTGGAGGGGCACTGAGACTAGAGCCTACAGTGGAGGGTGAGGAGATGGCGGAGGATGAGGAGGCCGAGTCGCACAGTGTCACAGGCCCAACGGGCAGGGAGCGCGGAGGCCGAAGCGGCGTGACCTGTCCAAGTTGCTGCTGCTGCTGCAAAGGGACCACATTCACCCAGTGGGCCGTAAACGACATGTACTGTCCCTGACCGTAGTTACAGCTCCAGACGTTGACGCTGCCATGCACTTTGGTACACACCGACAGGCTCAAGGACTGGCCCACCTTCTGTTCAACAAAAGTGTGCAGCGCTGGTACTGCCTTCTTGGCAAAGAAATGAGGGCTTGGGACTCTCCACCTCGGCTCGGCACAAACCATCAGTTCTCTGAAAGGTGCAGAGTCCACCACCTGAAAAGGGAGCGGCTGCAGCACCAGCAACTTGGACAGGAGCACATTCAGCTTCTGCGCCGTAGGATGAGTGGGCGCATACTGCTGTCTCTTGGACATGGCTTCGCTGATGGATTGCTGGCGGGATGCATGACTTGGAGGAGGAGGAGGAGCAGGAGCGACAGAGGATGGGTATGATGCACAGCTGCCTTCGGCTGAGGTGCTGGAGCCTTGGTTGGCAGAAATTGGAAGCGGTGTGCCACTTGGTGAGGAAGCAGGCTGGAACACCCCTTGGGAGCCTTGGTTCTCCCAGGTCGCTTTATGGTGACGCATCATATGTTGACGCGGGGACGTGGTGCCAACATTTGGGCCCTGGCCACGCTTCACCTTCTGCCTACATATCTTGCATGTTACCCTCCTGCGGATGCTTCAGGAAAAACTGCCACACTGCCGAGTAGCTACTTTTCCCACCAACAGGCCTCACTGAATCAATGCTACTGTCGCCAACTCCAGGAACCCCTGCTCCACTACCTCCCGATAAGGTAGCCTGCCGCGCAGCAGGTGCTCTACCTCGGCCCCGGCCCCGTTTGGCTCCAGGCTTTACAATTGTGCCCCCATGCTGACTGCCAACCATGTTGCTAACACCTTGCTGCCTCAGCTGCTGACTCCGGGGCAACCTGCGCCCCTCTTCTCCTGATGATGACGATGAAGTGCGATCGGCTTCATCATCATCATCATCACTGAGTTGTGGCTGTACGTCACTGATGTTCTCGGTTTCCTCAACAGTGTCTGGCGCCGGAGCTGGAAAGCTCGCAACAGCCACGACATTGTCCACATCACTATTTGTCTGCCGAGCTAAAGAAGCCACCTCCATTTCTTGGCTGGGCAGTAGCTGCTGACTGTCCTCTATCTGATCGTCCTCCTCACTAAAGAGTGGAGCTGAACCCAAAGCATAGGATACGTCGCTGGGGGAGGGAATGGCGTAGGGTAGAGGCAATGGGAGGACAGGGACTGCTCTCGGGGCATGCCAACTCAGGGTTGTGTAAAGAAACCTACCGACCCTAGACTGGGGGTCTCAGACGTAACTTGTGATGATGTTGATGAGCGCGTTAACCAATCTACCATGGCAGATGCGTTACTGGTGGAGACACGACCGCTAGCAGATACTGGCAGAGCAGGTCTCTCACCGTGACTCCTGCTGCCACTCGCCCCTAGTCTGCAGAGACCTCTGCCTGCTGAATGTTGGCCTCTGCCACTCCTCTTTGAACATCCTGGCACTTGTCTGCCTGACATTTTTATGTATTTGCTTATTTAGTATAAACAGATAGGATGCAAGGTGCAGCTTTGGGGTGCCCTGCAGCCTTGTTTATTGAAAGCAGTCAAAAACAAGTGCAAACTGAAGTAGCTTAATAAAGCAGCTGATGCTGATCAACGCTTATGTTGTATAACAGATAGGGTGCAAGGTGCAGCTTTGGGGTGCCCTGCGGCCTGGTTTATTGAAAGCAGTCAAAAAGAAAGTGCAAACTGAAGTAGCTTAATAAAGCAGCTGATGCTGATCAACGCTTATGTTGTATAACAGATAGGGTGCAAGGTGCAGCTTTGGGGTGCCCTGCGGCCTGGTGTATTGAAAGCAGTCAAAAGCAAGTGCAAACTGAAGTAGCTTAATAAAGCTGATGCTGATCAACGCTTATGTTGTATAACAGATAGGGTGCAAGGTGCCGCTTTGGGGTGCCCTGCGGACTGGTTTATTGAAAGCAGTCGAAAACAAGTGCAAACTGAAGTAGCTTAATAAAGCTGATGCTGATCAACGCTTATGTTGTATAACAGATAGGGTGCAAGGTGCAGCTTTGGGGTGCCCTGCGGCCTGGTTTATTGAAAGCAGTCAAAAACAAATGCAAACTGAAATAGCTTAATGAAGCTGATGCTGAACAACGCTTATTTAGTATAAACAGATAGGGTGCAAGGTGCAGCTTTGGGGTGCCCAGCGGCCTGGTTAATTGAAAGCAGTCAAAAAGGAAGTGCAAACTGAAGTAGCTTAATAAAGCAGCTGATGCTGATCAACGCTTATGTTGTATAACAGATAGGGTGCAAGGTGCAGCTTTGGGGTGCCCTGTGACCTGGTTTATTGCAAGCAGTCAAAAAGGAAGTGCAAACTGAAGTAGCTTAATAAAGCATCTGATGCTGATCAACGCTTATGTTGTATAACAGATAGGGTGCAAGGTGCAGCTTTGGGGTGCCCTGCGGCCTGGTTTATTGAAAGCAGTCAAAAACAAGTGCAAACTGAAGTAGCTTAATAAAGCAGCTGATGCTGATCAACGCTTATGTTGTATAACAGATAGGGTGCAAGGTGCAGCTTTGGGGTGCCCTGCGGCCTGGTTTATTGAAAGCAGTCAAAAACAAGTGCAAACTGAAGTAGCTTAATAAAGCTGATGCTGAACAACGCTTATGTTGTATAACAGATAGGGTGCAAGGTGCAGCTTTGGGGTGCCCTGCGGCCTGGTTTATTGAAAGCAGTCAAAAACAAGTGCAAACTGAAGTAGCTTAAGCAGCTGATGCTGATCAACGCTTATGTTGTATAACAGATAGGGTGCAAGGTGCAGCTTTGGGGTGCCCTGCGGCCTGGTTTATTGAAAGCAGCCAAAAACAAGTGCAAACTGAAGTAGCTTAATAAAGCTGATGCTGATCAACGCTTATGTTGTATAACAGATAGGGTGCAAGGTGCAGCTTTGGGGTGCCCAGCGGCCGGGTTTATTGAAAGCAGTCAAAAAGGAAGTGCAAACTGAAGTAGCTTAATAAAGCTGATGCTGATCAATGCTTATGTTGTATAACAGATAGGGTGCAAGGTGCAGCTTTGGGGTGCCCTGCGGCCTGGTTTATTGAAAGCAGTCAAAAACAAGTGCAAACTGAAGTAGCTTAATGAAGCTAATGCTTAACAATGCTTATGTTGTATAACAGATAGGGTGCAAGGTGCAGCTTTGGGGTGCCCTGCGGCCTGGTTTATTGAAAGCAGTCAAAAACAAGTGCAAACTGAAGTAGCTTAAGCAGCTGATGCTGATCAACGCTTATGTTGTATGGCAGATAGGGTGCAAGGTGCAGCTTTGGGGTGCCCTGCAGCCTGGTTTATTGAAAGTAGTCAAAAACAAGTGCAAACTGAAGTAGCTTAGTAAAGCTGATGCTGAACAACGCTTATGTTAAATAACAGGGTGCAAGGTGCAGCTTTGGGGTGCCCTGTGGTCTGGTTTATTGAAAGCAGTCAAAAGCAAGAGCAAACTGAAGTAGCTTAATAAAGCAGCTGATGCTGATCAACATTTATGTTGTATAACAGATAGGGCGCAAGGTGCAGCTTTGGGGTGCCCTGCGGCCTGGTTTATTGAAAGCAGTCAAAAACAAGTGCAAACTGAAGTAGCTTAATAAAGCTGATGCTGATCAACGCTTATGTTGTATAACAGATAGGGTGAAAGGTGCAGCTTTGGGGTGCCCTGCGGCCTGGTTTATTGAAAGCAGTCAAAAAGGAAGTGCAAACTGAAGTAGCTTAATGAAGCTGATGCTGAACAACGCTTATGTTGTATAACAGATAGGGTGCAAGGTGCAGCTTTGGGGTGCCCTGCGGCCTGGTTTATTGAAAGCAGTCGAAAACAAGTGCAAACTGAAGGAGCTTAATAAAGCTGATGCTGATCAACGCTTATGTTGTATAACAGATAGGGTGCAAGGTGCAGCTTTGTGGTGCCCTGCGGCCTGGTTTATTGAAAGCAGTCAAAAACAAATGCAAACTGAAGTAGCTTAATGAAGCTGATGCTGAACAACGCTTATTTAGTATAAACAGATAGGGTGCAAGGTGCAGCTTTGGGGTGCTCTGCGGCCTGGTTTATTGAAAGCAGTCAAAAACAAGTGCAAACTGAAGTAGCTTAATAAAGCAGCTGATGCTGATCAACGCTTATGTTGTATAACAGATAGGGTGCAAGGTGCAGCTTTGGGGTGCCCTGTGACCTGGTTTATTGCAAGCAGTCAAAAAGGAAGTGCAAACTGAAGTAGCTTAATAAAGCAGCTGATGCTGATCAACGCTTATGTTGTATAACAGATAGGGTGCAAGGTGCAGCTTTGGGGTGCCCTGCGGCCTGGTTTATTGAAAGCAGTGAAAAACAAGTGAAAACTGAAGTAGCTTAATGAAGCTGATGCTGAACAACGCTTATTTAGAATAAACAGATAGGGTGCAAGGTGCAGCTTTGGGGTGCCCTGCGGCCTGGTTTATTGAAAGCAGTCAAAAAGGAAGTGCAAACTGAAGTAGCTTAATAAAGCAGTTGATGCTGATCAACGCTTATGTTGTATAACAGATAGGGTGCAAGGTGCAGCTTTGGGGTGCCCTGCGGCCTGGTTTATTGAAAGCAGTCAAAAACAAGTGAAAACTGAAGTAGCTTAATGATACTGATGCTGAACAACGCTTATGTTGTATAACAGATAGGGTGCAAGGTGCAGCTTTGGGGTGCCCTGCGGCCTGGTTTATTGAAAGCAGTCAAAAAGGAAGTGCAAACTGAAGTAGCTTAATGAAGCTGATGCTGAACAATGCTTATGTTGTATAACAGATAGGGTGCAAGGTGCAGCTTTGGGGTGCCCTGCTGCCTGGTTTACTGAAAGCAGTCAAAAAGGAAGTGCAAACTGAAGTAGCTTAATAAAGCAGCTGCTGCTGATCAACGCTTATGTTGTGTAACAGATAGGGTGCAAGGTGCAGCTTTGGGGTGCCCTGTGACCTGGTTTATTGCAAGCAGTCAAAAAGGAAGTGCAAACTGAAGTAGCTTAATGAAGCTGATGCTGAACAACGCTTATGTTGTATAACAGAGAGGGTGCAAGGTGCAGCTTTGGGGTGCCCTGCGGCCTGGTTTATTGAAAGCAGTCAAAAACAAGTGCAAACTGAAGTAGCTTAATAAAGCTGATGCTGATCAACGCTTATGTTGTATGACAGATAGGGTGCAAGGTGCAGCTTTGGGGTGCCCTGCGGCCTGGTTTATTAAAAGCAGTCAAAAAGGAAGTGCAAACTGAAGTAGCTTAATAAAGCAGCTGATGCTGATCAACGCTTATGTTGTATAACAGATAGGGTGCAAGGTGCAGCTTTGGGGTGCCCTGCGGCCTGGTTTATTGAAAGCAGTGAAAAACAAGTGAAAACTGAAGTAGCTTAATGAAGCTGATGCTGAACAACGCTTATTTAGAATAAACAGATAGGGTGCAAGGTGCAGCTTTGGGGTGCCCTGCGGCCTGGTTTATTGAAAGCAGTCAAAAAGGAAGTGCAAACTGAAGTAGCTTAATAAAGCAGTTGATGCTGATCAACGCTTATGTTGTATAACAGATAGGGTGCAAGGTGCAGCTTTGGGGTGCCCTGCGGCCTGGTTTATTGAAAGCAGTCAAAAACAAGTGAAAACTGAAGTAGCTTAATGATACTGATGCTGAACAACGCTTATGTTGTATAACAGATAGGGTGCAAGGTGCAGCTTTGGGGTGCCCTGCGGCCTGGTTTATTGAAAGCAGTCAAAAAGGAAGTGCAAACTGAAGTAGCTTAATGAAGCTGATGCTGAACAACGCTTATGTTGTATAACAGATAGGGTGCAAGGTGCAGCTTTGGGGTGCCCTGCGGCCTGGTTTATTGAAAGCAGTCGAAAACAAGTGCAAACTGAAGTAGCTTAATAAAGCAGCTGATGCTGATCAACGCTTATGTTGTATAACAGATAGGGTGCAAGGTGCAGCTTTGGGGTGCCCTGCTGCCTGGTTTACTGAAAGCAGTCAAAAAGGAAGTGCAAACTGAAGTAGCTTAATAAAGCAGCTGCTGCTGATCAACGCTTATGTTGTGTAACAGATAGGGTGCAAGGTGCAGCTTTGGGGTGCCCTGTGACCTGGTTTATTGCAAGCAGTCAAAAAGGAAGTGCAAACTGAAGTAGCTTAATGAAGCTGATGCTGAACAACGCTTATGTTGTATAACAGAGAGGGTGCAAGGTGCAGCTTTGGGGTGCCCTGCGGCCTGGTTTATTGAAAGCAGTCAAAAACAAGTGCAAACTGAAGTAGCTTAATAAAGCTGATGCTGATCAACGCTTATGTTGTATGACAGATAGGGTGCAAGGTGCAGCTTTGGGGTGCCCTGCGGCCTGGTTTATTAAAAGCAGTCAAAAAGGAAGTGCAAACTGAAGTAGCTTAATGAAGCTGATGCTGAACAACGCTTATGTTGTATAACAGATAGGGTGCAAGGTGCAGCTTTGGGGTGCCCTGCTGCCTGGTTTACTGAAAGCAGTCAAAAAGGAAGTGCAAACTGAAGTAGCTTAATAAAGCAGCTGCTGCTGATCAACGCTTATGTTGTATAACAGATAGGGTGCAAGGTGCAGCTTTGGGGTGCCCTGCGGCCTGGTTTATTGAAAGCAGTCAAAAAACAAGTGCAAACTGAAGTAGCTTAATAAAGCAGCTGATGCTGATCAACGCTTATGTTGTATAACAGATAGGGTGCAAGGTGCAGCTTTGGGGTGCCCTGCTGCCTGGTTTATTAAAAGCAGTCAAAAACAAGTGCAAACTGAAGTAGCTTAATAAAGCTGATGCTGAACAACGCTTATGTTGTATAACAGATAGGGTGCAAGGTGCAGCTTTGGGGTGCCCAGCGGCCTGGTTAATTGAAAGCAGTCAAAAAGGAAGTGCAAACTGAAGTAGCTTAATAAAGCAGCTGATGCTGATCAACGCTTATGTTGTATAACAGATAGGGTGCAAGGTGCAGCTTTGGGGTGCCATGCGGCCTGGTTTATTGAAAGTAGTCAAAAACAAGTGCAAACTGAAGTAGCTTAATAAAGCTGATTCTGATCAACGCTTATGTTGTATAACAGATAGGGTGCAATGTGCAGCTTTGGGGTGCCCTGCGGCCTGGTTTATTGAAAGCAGTCAAAAAGGAAGTGCAAACTGAAGTAGCTTAATAAAGCAGCTGATGCTGATCAACGCTTATGTTGTATCACAGATAGGGTGCAAGGTGCAGCTTTGGGGTGCCCTGTGGCCTGGTTTATTGAAAGCAGTCAAAAAGGAAGTGCAAACTGAAGTAGCTTAATAAAGCAGCTGATGCTGATCAACGCTTATGTTGTATAACAGATAGGTTGCAAGGTGCAGCTTTGGGGTGCCCTGCGGCCTGGTTTATTGAAAGTAGTCAAAAACAAGTGCAAACTGAAGTAGCTTAATAAAGCAGCTGATGCTGATCAACGCTTATGTTGTATAACAGATAGGGTTAACATAGCATGTGCCTTGGGATGCCCATGTGGCCTTGTGTATTTTAAGATGAACTGAAAATATTAACGCTAATCCAATTATGAGAAATGCTTTTGTTTAACAGATAGGGTTAAATAGCATGTGCCTTGGGATGCCCATGTGGCCTGGTGTATTTTAAGCTGAACAGAAAATATTGACACTAATCCAATTATGAGAAATGCTTTTGTTTAACAGATAGGGTTAAAATAGCATGTGCCTTGGGATGCCCATGTGGCCTGGTGTATTTTAAGCTGAACTGAAAATATTAACACTAATCCAATTATGAGAAATGCTTTTGTTTAAGAGATAGGGTTAAATAGCATGTGCCTTGGGATGCCCATGTGGCCTGCTGTATTTTAAGCTGAACAGAAAATATTAACACATCCAATTATGAGAAATGCTTTTGTTTAACAGATAGGGTTAAAATAGCGTTCAGGGCTACATAGCAGAAAGGGTTAAATAGCATGTGCATGGCATGCACAGTGTGCAGCTGTATTTAAACCAAACCAAATATATTACCAGTAACCCAGTTATTATGAAATATGAATCATAGCACCAAGCACCCTGTCACTGGGACTTGTATGCTGCTGGATTGTTCCGGTTTTAAATCTATCTTTCCCTAGCTCTGTCTACCACTCTAAATCTCCCTATCTTTACCTATCTGTAACCAGGGGCGGACTGGCCATAGGGCATACCGGGCAATATCCCGGTAGGCCGGCGCCCACGAAGGCCGCGACCCTGAGTACAACATATGCTGGAGGGTGAGGGACGGCCGCTGTGGCCGGCCTGTCCGTCCATGCTGTACCTGTCGCTGCCTCCACCGTTCTCATACAAACACACACATTCATGCTTACTGGCACTTCCTGGCTGTTGCGCGCTGGTCGTCAATAGACGGCGTCCACTGTTTTCATTGGGCACCGGCCATATGGGGCACGCCCTCCGGCGGGCAACAGCCAGGAAGTGCCGGTAAGCATGAATGTGTGTGTGTGTGTGTTTGTGTGTATGAGAACGGTGGAGGCAGCGGCAGGAACAGCAGGGACAGGCAGACCGGCCCTCTGACCATCTGGGACCAACGGTAAGTGCATGGGTGTGTGAGTGGCGAGCGGGCGGGCGGGAGGAGGGAGTGGAGGATGCCACTCACTGGCTAGCTAGATCCCACAGGGACCTATATACCTGTCTTTGTTAATAGTAAGTGTAAGTATATCTCTTTTCTTATAATTGGAAATGGAAGCTTGAAATCTCTCTCTATATATAATTAAAGTATGTCTTTATTATTTACAATCATTGTATTTGCTATGTTTGCAGTAATTCTGTATGTGGACATACAAGGCTCTGGCCAGTCTAACAGCAATAAGACATTTAAGGTCCACTTTATTTGTACCAAAAAAAAAACGGTATATGGATGTTACACTGTAAAATATATTTAGATTTTTTCTCCTATGTTGTGTTAGAATATTATTACTATCATGAAACGGAAATCAAAATGTGGCTTTAATGTTAATAATTCCTAGCTAACAAAAAAAAAATCCCACATATTGATTAGAGGCAGTCTGGTTCTGGTGGGTGTGTGAGAGGCGGGGCAGGGGGAGGAGGGAGTGGGGGATGCCACTCACTGGCTGTGCTGAGGCATGCCCCCATGACTGTATTGAGGGATTTCCCCACTGGCAGTAATGGGGGATGCCCCACTGGCAGTAATGGGGGATGCCCCCACTGGCTGTACTGAGGGATGCCCCCACTAGCAGTAATGGGGGATGCCCCCTACTGGCTGTACTGAGGGATACCCCCAATGGCATTGATGGACGATGCCCCCATGACTGTATTGAGGGATTTCCCCACTGGCAGTAATGGGGGATGCCCCCACTGGCTGTACTGAGGGATGCTACCACTGCCTTTAATGAGGGATGCCCCTCAATAAGTGTAATGTAGGGATGCCAGTCATTGGCTATTAACAGGGATCCCCCTCATTGTCCTTAATGGAAGATGCCACAATGCACCTGTGTGGGATGGCCCTCACTCACTGTAATGAGGGATGCTACTTACCAGATGTAATGAGGGATACCGATCACTGCCTGTAAGGGGGGATTCTGCACACTGTCTGTAATGGGGGGATTTAAGCATACCATTTGGTTCAGAATATTTTCTTTCTTATTTTTATTTTTAAACGCTGGTTGCGTGTTATGGAACAAAACGAGACATTAAGATACTATACCGGGCCAGGAACAGTGCAGCAGGGACGGTGTGCCCCAGAAAGTCCCGGGCCGTTTTTTTAGCCCCAGTCCGCCCCTGTCTGTAACTGTCTCTAGCTATCACTAACTCTCACCTAACTATGACTGTCTGTCCCTCCCTGCAGCTAGCTCCGTTTTCTCTGCAATGCAAGTCTGAACTGCGCAAAAGGAAAATGGCCGCCGCTTTATATAGCACGGTGACGTCACCGGCCTTCCTGGCTGCTGATAGGCTGCATGTGACTGTCCCACCGTCACTTGCCCCTGGGGATATGTCTGAACATGTCCGTCCACCATCTTAGAATGCCTGTCATTGAGTTTTAAGGAAAACTTCGATCGATCAAATCACCGGGAAATTCGTATTCGTTCAGAATCAAATTTTTCATGAAATTCGGAACGAATCCGGGTTCGTCCGGATCGATTCGCTCATCCCTAGTTATAACATTGTAACATGAACACTTTAATACCAGACATGCAAGGACAATTCTTCATAAAAATATTATTAATCAAAAAAGTTTTCAGAAATGTAATTTGCTTGCCCAGGATACATGTCAGAAAATTTTGAGATTAAAAAAAAAAAAATTGGGATCAGGAAAGGGATTTAAGGATTGTCTATTGAAATGTATGGGAGAGCGGCAGGTAGTGACAGGTTAGACATGCGCTCTGCAAGGCTGAACACCGGCGCTGTACGCTGGGCCTGGGATAATGATGAATCGGACGCTACATGGGGTTGTTCCAGCCGCTCACCAGAATCGCCTTCATAAATATGTAATTGCGTGTCGTGTCCGGAGTTCACCTGATGCTACCTGTGCTTCGTAGCCGCAGGCAGCATCAGGGAAATGCCGGGCGCTGTACGCAAAACCACATTTATGAAAGCGAAGCTGGTGAGCGCCTCTAACAGCGCCATGTAGCCTCCGATGTATTATTACAGGTGGCTCAGCATATAGCGCAGGCGCTCTAGGTTCCAGTGCGCCATGTAGTACCTGTCGCTCTGTAGCTCTCTCCCATACATTTCAATGAGCTTTCATTAGTTGAGTATAAATAGCGTGTTTGACTATTTTTTTTTTTTTTTTTATCAAATCATTGTGTGACCTTTTCTGGTTGCAAACAAACACTTTTAGAAACTTTTTAGACTTTTAATATTTTTATGCAGAATTGCATTTACAGGTCTGGCACTAAAGTGTTAATGTCACAGTGTTTAAACAATGTCATTCCATGTGTTTTCGCATTGTTACTGGTGTATATGTGTTCTAAAACAGACAGCGTCTGGCGCTCTATGCTACAGCGCCCAGCTTTAGATCACCGACTCTGTGTGTGTCTAGTATTTTCTGTGGAGTGCCGGATGTACTGAGCTTGTGCTAGCTCTCGCTCGCTGCAGCATACATCACATTCATCGATGCTGGCCAGGTTACTACAGAGACCGAGATGCTCTGTTACAGCGTCCGATACATGCTTACAGCTTCTACTAGTGGTCGCTCATCTAGCAATACCTGCCATTAGTAGTGAATCAGCCTCCATGATCTACAAGAAGAGAGAGGTGAGCCCTGTAAGCAGATTATGGGTGCTGCTGGGTATGTGTAAGGATTAGAGATGAGCGAACTTTTGAAAAGTTCGATTCGGCCGATTCGCCGAATTTCACAAAGAAATTAGGGTTCGGCCGAATCGAACTTTTACGAAGTTCCCCATCAAAAATGCCGGCATGGTGGGAGCGGACCTCCACGCCTCCACACTCCGGAACTGCAGGTAAGTGTTTGCTTTTGTTTTTAAATGCCGGCATGGTGGGAGCGGGCCGGCAAAGCCGGCCTGCCCGCTCCCACCATGCCGGCATTTAAAAAAAAAAAAAAAAGAAAAAAAAAAGCATTTTTGCCGGCATGGTGGGAGTGGGCCGGCTCCGCTGTCAGCGGAACCGGCTGGCCCGCTCCCACCATGCCGGCATTTAAAAAAAAAGCAAACACTTACCTGCAGGTCCGGAGCGTGGAGGCCGGCGCCGCTCTCAGCTGTCATCTGAGGGCGCGCTCATCTGAGGGCCCGCTCCCACCATGCCGGCATTTTTTTTTTTTTAATTTCAGGAAAAATTCGATCAGCACGAACCACAAAATATTCGGGTTCGTGCAGAATCGAATATTTCCTGAAATTCGGAGCGAATTCCGGTTCGTCCGAAGTAAGGATGAGTGAGCTCCCACACATCAGCAGCATCCTGTGTGTAGCTTTGTTGTACATACTTGGCTTACGGTTGCCAACAGCACCAGATTGCAAGTAGTGAAAACTTCTTCCATAAAATACACGTTTGCTAACATAAAAGAAAAAAAAAACCTATACCAGCATCTTTAGGACCTCCAGTAATGTACACTTTCAAAAATGTCATTGAAAGTGGACATTCCCTTTAATTTGTCACCATCAGGTCTCAGGGTGACAAGCTGTTTTTAAATCATTTAGTTGGTTTTCCTTGATACTTTATGTTGGGGACATGGATTTCAGTTGAATGGGCAGAATGCTTCTTAAATACAGTATTTTTTATGTGTAGCAATCTAAATTGCCCTGGATAGGGATACATATGAGGACTGTTTCTTGTGTTGGTCTGATATACAGGCTGATTCATTACTATCACCAGTACAGAACGATATGGGAGCGAACTGTAGGGACTTTTCAGTGTGAGCCACTCAAACCATATTCAGCAAAAAAACAGCCTCACACAAATCGGGTCGCTGTAGCTCAGAGCGCCAGACGCTGTGTGATTAAAGTCCGTTTTTGTACACATATCCACCAGTAACAAAACAAAAACATATGGAATAACATAGTTATTACATTGTGACATTAACACTTTAATACCAGACCTGTAATGACAAATTTGCATAAAAATATAAAAAAATCAAAAAAGTTTTCAAAAATGACTTTTAAAAGGCCAGGAGAGATGTCACATAATGATCTGATAAAAATAAAAAAAAATAAAATAATAAAAAAAAATAAAAAGTAAACCCTGTTTAAAGAGAAGAAAAATAACGTTCATTGAAATGTATGGGAGAGCGTCAGGTAGCGACAGGTAATACCAGGCGCTCTGGAAGCCAGAGTGCCGGCGGTATACTCTGAGCCATCTGTGATGATGAATCGGGCGCTACATTGCGCTGTTAGAGTCGCTCACCGGAATCGCTTTGATAAATGTGGTATTGCGCACAGTGCCCAGTGTTCACCAGACGCTGCCTGCCACTTACAAGACACTACCTGCCGCTATCCCTTGATGAATAAACCCCTTAATTAATTTTTGACTGTTGGTCTGCTTTAAATGTACTGTACTGTTTGTGCAATTTATTCAGAGGACCAGATTTGAAGGTTCTTTATGCCCTGTGATGGCTGGATCTATAGGAAGATGAAAGCCGACATTAGCAGTCTAAAGTAATTGGTGCATCACATGTATTATGGGCAAACTTAATGGCTGGTTTAAATAATCGGGTTGCTGTATTAAAAATGTAACAAGAGAAGAACTCTGAACATGTCCGTCCACCATCTTAGAATGCCTGTCATTGAGTTTTAAGGAAAACTTCGATCGATCAAATCACCGGGAAATTCGTATTCGTTCAGAATCAAATTTTTCATGAAATTCGGAACGAATCCGGGTTCGTCCGGATCGATTCGCTCATCCCTAGTTATAACATTGTAACATGAACACTTTAATACCAGACATGCAAGGACAATTCTTCATAAAAATATTATTAATCAAAAAAGTTTTCAGAAATGTAATTTGCTTGCCCAGGATACATGTCAGAAAATTTTGAGATTAAAAAAAAAAAAATTGGGATCAGGAAAGGGATTTAAGGATTGTCTATTGAAATGTATGGGAGAGCGGCAGGTAGTGACAGGTTAGACATGCGCTCTGCAAGGCTGAACACCGGCGCTGTACGCTGGGCCTGGGATAATGATGAATCGGACGCTACATGGGGTTGTTCCAGCCGCTCACCAGAATCGCCTTCATAAATATGTAATTGCGTGTCGTGTCCGGAGTTCACCTGATGCTACCTGTGCTTCGTAGCCGCAGGCAGCATCAGGGAAATGCCGGGCGCTGTACGCAAAACCACATTTATGAAAGCGAAGCTGGTGAGCGCCTCTAACAGCGCCATGTAGCCTCCGATGTATTATTACAGGTGGCTCAGCATATAGCGCAGGCGCTCTAGGTTCCAGTGCGCCATGTAGTACCTGTCGCTCTGTAGCTCTCTCCCATACATTTCAATGAGCTTTCATTAGTTGAGTATAAATAGCGTGTTTGACTATTTTTTTTTTTTTTTTTTTTTTATCAAATCATTGTGTGACCTTTTCTGGTTGCAAACAAACACTTTTAGAAACTTTTTAGACTTTTAATATTTTTATGCAGAATTGCATTTACAGGTCTGGCACTAAAGTGTTAATGTCACAGTGTTTAAACAATGTCATTCCATGTGTTTTCGCATTGTTACTGGTGTATATGTGTTCTAAAACAGACAGCGTCTGGCGCTCTATGCTACAGCGCCCAGCTTTAGATCACTGACTCTGTGAGGCCGATTCATCAATAGCGCCAGGTAGCGCCAGATGAGCGACTGTAGCGTGATTTTTTCAGCGCCAGCCAGTATTCGCTGTGCTTGGCCGGCGTTAGCTTGATGACAGCGACTCAGTCGGTGTGCGGTAATGTTGAATACTGGCTGGGGGGTCGCTGTTTCACAGGTCCAGCGTTGTATGTGAGCGCCTGACAACGAATGGCCAGAGCGAACGGCTAGCTTCATATTCATCAAAAAATCACGCTCCGAATGTGCTGTCGCTGTCCATTCCTTGTTTAAACCCCAGAGCGCTGGCGGCGATCTGTATTAACTAGTTTTTAACCCCTAAACAACCATATTTTTTTAATGTAACATTATACATGTTTTTCGAATCATTTTGTTATATGAATACATTAATCTCAGACCTGTTAGATCAATTCTGCACTTTTTTTTTTTTTTTTTTTTTTTGACTTAAAAATAATTCCTAACATTGCAGAAGTGTTCTCCGATTTTTTGACATTAAAAAAAAAAATTAAAAAATTAATACCAATTAATTATGATTAATTATAGCTTGCTCCATTGAAATGCATTGGACATCGCCAGGGAGCGACAGCTCATACCTGGCGCTGTGAGGGAATTTGCAGCGGCGCTGTTCGGTCCAGGCAGCTTCATGATGAATGCCGCGCTAGCCGTCGCTCTCGCCGGCGCTAGCCTCATTTTGCTTGATAAATGCGTCATTGTGACCGCCGCGGGCGTACTTGAGTCGGTAGTCGCCGTTAGCTGCCGCTACCTGGCGCTCGTCAGACACTACCTGGCGCTATCGCTTGATGAATAAGGGCATAAGTGTGTCTAGTATTTTCTGTGGAGTGCCGGATGTACTGAGCTTGTGCTAGCTCTCGCTCGCTGCAGCATACATCACATTCATCGATGCTGGCCAGGTTACTACAGAGACCGAGATGCTCTGTTACAGCGTCCGATACATGCTTACAGCTTCTACTAGTGGTCGCTCATCTAGCAATACCTGCCATTAGTAGTGAATCAGCCTCCATGATCTACAAGAAGAGAGAGGTGAGCCCTGTAAGCAGATTATGGGTGCTGCTGGGTATGTGTAAGGATTAGAGATGAGCGAACTTTTGAAAAGTTCGATTCGGCCGATTCGCCGAATTTCACAAAGAAATTAGGGTTCGGCCGAATCGAACTTTTACGAAGTTCCCCATCAAAAATGCCGGCATGGTGGGAGCGGACCTCCACGCCTCCACGCTCCGGAACTGCAGGTAAGTGTTTGCTTTTGTTTTTAAATGCCGGCATGGTGGGAGCGGGCCGGCAAAGCCGGCCTGCCCGCTCCCACCATGCCGGCATTTAAAAAAAAAAAAAAAAGAAAAAAAAAAGCATTTTTGCCGGCATGGTGGGAGTGGGCCGGCTCCGCTGTCAGCGGAACCGGCTGGCCCGCTCCCACCATGCCGGCATTTAAAAAAAAAGCAAACACTTACCTGCAGGTCCGGAGCGTGGAGGCCGGCGCCGCTCTCAGCTGTCATCTGAGGGCGCGCTCATCTGAGGGCCCGCTCCCACCATGCCGCCATTTTTTTTTTTTTAATTTCAGGAAAAATTCGATCAGCACGAACCACAAAATATTCGGGTTCGTGCAGAATCGAATATTTCCTGAAATTCGGAGCGAATTCCGGTTCGTCCGAAGTAAGGATGAGTGAGCTCCCACACATCAGCAGCATCCTGTGTGTAGCTTTGTTGTACATACTTGGCTTACGGTTGCCAACAGCACCAGATTGCAAGTAGTGAAAACTTCTTCCATAAAATACACGTTTGCTAACATAAAAGAAAAAAAAAACCTATACCAGCATCTTTAGGACCTCCAGTAATGTACACTTTCAAAAATGTCATTGAAAGTGGACATTCCCTTTAATTTGTCACCATCAGGTCTCAGGGTGACAAGCTGTTTTTAAATCATTTAGTTGGTTTTCCTTGATACTTTATGTTGGGGACATGGATTTCAGTTGAATGGGCAGAATGCTTCTTAAATACAGTATTTTTTATGTGTAGCAATCTAAATTGCCCTGGATAGGGATACATATGAGGACTGTTTCTTGTGTTGGTCTGATATACAGGCTGATTCATTACTATCACCAGTACAGAACGATATGGGAGCGAACTGTAGGGACTTTTCAGTGTGAGCCACTCAAACCATATTCAGCAAAAAAACAGCCTCACACAAATCGGGTCGCTGTAGCTCAGAGCGCCAGACGCTGTGTGATTAAAGTCCGTTTTTGTACACATATCCACCAGTAACAAAACAAAAACATATGGAATAACATAGTTATTACATTGTGACATTAACACTTTAATACCAGACCTGTAATGACAAATTTGCATAAAAATATAAAAAAATCAAAAAAGTTTTCAAAAATGACTTTTAAAAGGCCAGGAGAGATGTCACATAATGATCTGATAAAAATAAAAAAAAATAAAATAATAAAAAAAAATAAAAAGTAAACCCTGTTTAAAGAGAAGAAAAATAACGTTCATTGAAATGTATGGGAGAGCGTCAGGTAGCGACAGGTAATACCAGGCGCTCTGGAAGCCAGAGTGCCGGCGGTATACTCTGAGCCATCTGTGATGATGAATCGGGCGCTACATTGCGCTGTTAGAGTCGCTCACCGGAATCGCTTTGATAAATGTGGTATTGCGCACAGTGCCCAGTGTTCACCAGACGCTGCCTGCCACTTACAAGACACTACCTGCCGCTATCCCTTGATGAATAAACCCCTTAATTAATTTTTGACTGTTGGTCTGCTTTAAATGTACTGTACTGTTTGTGCAATTTATTCAGAGGACCAGATTTGAAGGTTCTTTATGCCCTGTGATGGCTGGATCTATAGGAAGATGAAAGCCGACATTAGCAGTCTAAAGTAATTGGTGCATCACATGTATTATGGGCAAACTTAATGGCTGGTTTAAATAATCGGGTTGCTGTATTAAAAATGTAACAAGAGAAGAACTGGCACAAAGCTGAAGCTGTTGTCCATAGCAACCAACTAGATTTTACGATTTTGTTTTTTTTTTCCAGGAAATCTAAACAAGGAATCTAACTGGTTACCATGGTAACAGCTAAGTGTTCTCCTGTTATTTTTACTACAGTGTTAGCATGGAGTATATCAATGACACCAGCACATGCAGCATTTGTTAATGACAAAGGTCAGTACCAAATCTTATATTAAATAAAGTATTCATTCTTGTAAACTTCTAGTCAAGTGAGGAGGGCTTGCAGAGGCAGCATCTTGGTTTAAAGTAGACCAAAATTAAAAAAAAAAAACAAGTTCAGCAAATTGCACCCCTAAAGCCACACTCTGGAAATCAGTGGCATAAACTATTTGAGAGGGCTTAAAGCAAAACTTCAGTGAAAACGGACCCCCAGCCCTGCCACCCTTCCCTGGCAGGATGGGGGGATGCAAATAAAATAAAACACATACCTTAGCCAGGCGCCCGTGCCGTCCTCCCAGTCTCCTGTGGCTACCACTGGTAAAGAAGCAAAGCGGCATCCCCTGGCTCTGAACGCACTCCTACCACCCATTCCCTACAATGGGCAGGCAGCAGTGCGCATGGAGCCATGGATGTGGCTCTACGCCTTCCTCCTAAGATGGCGTCACCCAGGATCCAGAGTGTGGCGAGATTGCTGCAGGCGCCCAGCTAAGGTATGGGGTTTTTATATTTGTAGCCCCCATATCCTACCTCAGGAACTAAAGTTTTGCTTTAACTCCATGCAGATGAAATTGATGGAATAGCAGGCAGATTCTATGCTGCATAACTGCATGGGAGAGTCCAGCATCTGAATAACCCAATCCCACAGTCACAATTGCCTCACATATCAGTGTAATCCTCCTTTATTTCAGCCATCAGCTGTGATGACTTATTGCTCTGCTGAAAGAATTGTAACATTTTAGAAGATACATATGTTTACACTGACTGAGTGGTGTGTGGGAAATCCAGATTCTGCAATGAACTGTGAAGCATTGTTGCAGCTTTCGCCTCACACACAATCCCTCTAGCAACTGATTATCCAGTTTGTGCGTGTTTATATAACACAATACACAAGCTGCCCATGTTTTTGAGGCATTTATCTCTCTGTTTGGTATGGGCTGCTGCTGCCACAGCTCTCCCCTCATGCTTATGTGTGTGACAAAATTGCCGCTGCCATGCAGTTCTGCAGCAAAGAATCGGTTGTGATCTGAGAACATCTGCATGGAGCCAAGCCCTCTCAAATAGTTTTTGCCAGAGAGGGCTTTAGGGGAGCAATTTACTAAACTTTTTTTTTTTACTTTTGGTCAGCTTTAAATTGTCAATATTAGCTTAGGTGTGAAGTCTACAATAGGTTAAAGACCACATTTTTATATTTCTGGGACTGTGCCTATAAAACTGTTATGCACAATGTTTACCCTGCTTTTGAAAAACCAAGTCCCACAGTCTAGTCACCTTTTTCTGGGACATACACCCCTCTCAGTTTAATCTAGGCTATAAGCACAAAAACTCTAAGCTTTGCTGCTGCCTTCACACTGACAGCTCAGTTGGGAACTTCCTTTTGATCAATGCAGCCAGAAAGATTGTTTCTCCATCTAAGATTCTGAGTGGAAACAGTACTAGCAGCACTGGAAATGTGTAAGTACTGTAAATAGAGCCGTGTAACAAGACGATCATTCCCATGCAATCAGACTTTCAGGCAAAGACAATTGTTAGATCATTGTGTTAGGCTAGGTTTGACACTGTCCTAAACTGTTTTACGTTTTTACATTGAAGACTAAATGGCCAAGATATCAAGGTTACTTCATGATTTCTCTTCTGAAGCATGTCCCTTGGAGCTGTGATGCTGCATAATAATCAGAATAATGGGTGGGGTGGCATTTGCTAGGAGAAGGCTGGGTGGGGTGGAGGGAGGCATGGGTCAGCTGGACTTTAATGGCTGCTCTGAAAGTGCCAATTAAATAATCAATATAGAAGGGGGCATGCTCTGAACTAGCTCCACAAGCTAGTATTGGTGGCCCACATTGGCAGAGTGGTGCTGGAGGGGCAGATGAGAAAGTATATTTCCTCATTCAGCGCACCGAGCGGAGAGAAGGCACAGCTCCGGAAGAACGCTTTGCAAGGTTAGCTGCTGTTTTTTTTTAACCTTTTGCCTGAAAAATAAAATCCCTTTAAACCCTCTCAACAAAAAAAGATGGATGGGAACAGAATCAGTGACTAAAAACAAAGTGATGTTCATCTTCACAGATGATATCTTAATATATGCTGTCTGTATATAGAGAAAGCCTTTAAAAATATTATTACTGATTTAATGCCATTTTTGACCATCAAGCTGTAAACAACTGCTGTACTAGTTTTTAATATCTGCATCTAAACAAACAATTCATCAACACAATAATATGTGTATTTTGATCCTAAATGAGGATAATTGTTTATTGAACACATATTTAACTTACTTTGTATCTGTCAATAAAAAAGCAAAATATTGCTGTCAGTTCAAGAGGGTTGGGTGCGTGCGTTTCTTTACTTATGTTTATTTCTTTTGTATTTTAGAATATGCTGTCTGGAGATTTGCATGTAACAAAACTTGAAATTGCAGCTCAACTGGTAAGATAATAAATAATACATTTTTACATGAACCACTGAATTTTTGTAGTTGAAAGAAAAAAAGTTAAATGGGGTACCAATAATTTAACTTCACTGTATAATATTTTCCTTAATCAATCTGTAGATGGCGTAGAAACATTTCATTACAGTTTAAAATGTGCATCTTTCAATACATTTACAAATATATAAGTCCAAGCTTTTTGCAATTCCCTCAGTTTGAGTTGAATAGCAGACCAATCCATGGAGCAGGTACCAGGTCCTGCTATGTTTTTCTGTAGATTCTTCACACACCGGTAGGAGGGAGCATCCTCTAACTCCTCTAGCGTTATGCACACTTTGCCTGGTGTCATTGACACTGTGATTGGCATGGGGCTATGGGTAGAGGTCATTCTGAATACATCTATAACAGGGGTACTCAAGCACTTCTTGTAAAGGTACATTTAAAGGCATCTGGTGAGAGGAGAAGGTCCGAGGGCTGTTGTGGGGTTAGAAATCAGCACACTGGGAAGGGGCTATAGATCCCCCAGGCAAAACTTAATAAGGGCATGGATGGGGAAGAACTGAGGGGACAGGGATGAATGGGGAAAAACTGAGGGGACAGAGATGGATGGGACAGATCTGGAGGGGACAGAGAGGGATGGGACAGATCTGGAGGGGACAGGGACGGATGGGACAAATCTGGAGGGGACAGGGGCGGATGGGACAAATCTGGACGGGACAGGAACAGATGGGGCATAGCTGAGGGGACAGGAATGGATGGGAATAGGATGGGGCAAAGCTGGGGGGACAGGAATGGATGGGACTGAGCTGGGGGGACAAGATGGTAGGACAGGGACTGGGGGAAAGGGCTGATCTAGGGCAGGGGGAAAGGATTGGATGGAGCAAAGAGACTGAGAAACTAAGTTTGTGTGTACCTTTTAATGACACTTCCTACCCGTGCAGTACTTCATATTGCAATGCTAGGTGCCAGGGAGTCATGACACTGGCAGGGAGACTAAGCACTACATCGTTGATCAAGGGGGAAGCTCTGAGCACAGCCCATAGAAGCAACTGAGTGCAGGGCTGTCAGGGAAGGAGTCCAGAAATCTGGTGCCAAGGTCTGCATTCGGACCCCGGTCCGCCAGTTGAGTATAGCTGATCTATACTGTGTATTACAGACTCCCAGTCATCAGCTGATGGACATTGTCAAACAGGTTGTATTCCTTATTAGAGATACTATAATGCTAGGAGAGCATTCAGTGCTGCAGGTAGTCCTGTATGGCTCTAGTCAGCAGGTCGACAGCAGAAGTTACTGCTATTGTCATTGTCACTTAGGAAGCTATGAAATAAAGTGTTCTCTGGTGCCTTACTAGGACTGATTTTCTACAGAAAGGAGACATAGGAGGACATAGGAGGACGTCTTACTAGCAGGAGGTCCTCTTTTAATGTAGGTGTACAGCAATTTCATGATCGGAGACTGTGTGTGTGTGGGGGGGGGGCATAGGTCACTTAGTCACTTTTTATGATACAGCTCCCTCTGCACAGTGGGCATTACATCCAATGCCCATTGAGCTAATTAAAAAAAAAGTATGCAGTACTCAAAAGGGAGTGGGGGCTCAGTATACAGTATATATATATATATATATATATATATATATATATATATATATATATATGTATATATATACATTTGACAATCAACTGGCTTGTGGGTGATGCTGACTCCAGGAAAGTAAGCATTTTGCATTGTGACTGGCTGTTTAATAGGGAGTCTGGCCAGTATGGGAAGTTGGAATAGTCCTGCTGGCCACTCCTCATAATCCAATACTCAAGGCCAGAAGACTTTAAAGAGACAGATAAGCCTAAGCTGAGGGCTGCTGGATGGGCTAAGGTGCATGTGGCCTGTAGCTAAGCTGTGAAGAAGTGCTGCAGCCAAGTCTCACTGTGGCGTATGAGCACTGGTGTGACCTGCAGAAGGGAAGGTGCTAGGGATGTATGCAGCCATGGAATTCTGTTTAACGACAGCCACAGGGAACTTTCTGTGTCCTGATGGGCTAGGTTTTGTTGAAGAAAGAAAGTATATCACTTGAGTTAATTACCCCCTTTGCTCTAAAAGATCACAGGTGATATATATATATATATATATATATATATATATATATATACATATATATATATATATTTTTTTTGATGATTATCTCTGGTAGAGAGCAGGATGTTTGCAGTATAGAGACTCAGAGGCGAAAAGTTAAACTTAAAGTCCGTGTTTATTCACACCAAAATCCATAAAAGCATATGCCATTTTGGGTTACATCACCTTTTCAGGAAAATGCAGCATAAGTCCATCGGACAGGCAAACAGGGTTTTTAGTCCTTGGGCAAAGTTGCTGCTTTGCAACCGAATCCACCTTGGGTCCGCATGAAACAGCCTGCATAGGAGTTTTCAGCCAGGCTCACAGTCACACTCCCCAAGTGAGCTCCAGTCACAGACAGTGCACAGCTGACTCCCCAGGCTATTTATGCGGCCTGTAAAACCCAGACCTGGGTAGTGGGATGGAGTCCCACCCTGCTCTACTCCATCCCAGTAAAACCGTCCCGGGTTAGCCTTTCAGCTATACTAGCTTCAGCACCAGACTGCCATTAGCAGCTGATGCTGGGAAACAAAACACATGGTTTTACTGCACCAAGGCCAGGTACCTTGGTGCCACATACCTTCCGTCAATGACGGCCCCTTGCACCTTACCACAATATATATATATATAAATTTTATCTTTAAGAAAAAGGTCCATATGCTTTTCAGGTATTTGATCTTATTTTATGTGGTTTGTGTTCTTTAGATCAGTGGTTCCTAACATCCCCTGAGTGTTTGCCTCGGAACACTGTCATGTACACCTCAGGCTACGTGTACCGCAGGTTGAGAAATGGTGCTTTAGATCAGTAAAAGGGACTGTCTAGGCAAATTAAACAGAAAAACCCATACTTACCATTTTCCCCTGCAGCTGTTGTTCCTTGTTTGTCCTACTCAATACATTTTACTGGGTACTGAGTCCTGCAGTGTGCAAGCCCGTCCTTCATTTACCGATGGCATAGGGGACAAACAGCTGTTCCCTGTGACAGTCACAGAGTCTGGCCGCAGGCATAATGCATTCATTCCATTGGTGGGAATAAGTCCGGCCTTAGCACGTCACCTCAATTGCAGTCGCTGGTAGATGGCTGTGAACTCAGCAGAACTTAATCTTGGGACCTGTTACATTTTATGCAGCCAAAGTAGGATGGAACAGGAGACAAAAGATAAGTATACCTTTATTTTTCTAAACAGACTTTCTAAAACTTAATACGGGCCTGTACTTTAACTTAAACAAGTCATGCATTACATACATGTGCACATTAATTTTTCAAACATACTGTATACGTGATTGATCAATGTAACCTTAGGAAAGACCATACTAATAAATTGTTCTTATTCCAGGATGTTGATATTCCAGTTGAGTTTATCAAATGTGCTATGGAGGTAATTTTCTATATGTTTTAATTTCAATGGTAATAATGAAAATATATTATTGTTCTATATTCACTGGTCGTGACCTATTCCTATCTAAAAAGAGAAAATGTTCTAAAGAAAAAACATTGGTTTTGAGTTTATAACAATGAAGATCAAATTGTTAGATACAGAGGGCTAGAAGGCTTTACCTTTGACATCCAACATTAAGAGCATTATTTATAAAATCAAATTTTGGAGACAGATGGATCCCTAGTGCCGGAATTGCAGTAGATTTAATACTGCACACATACAGTGCCTGCACGGGCGCTGTAGAAAGGGGAAAACAGGCATACAGTGCCCGTTACCATCCCTGTTTTTTGGGAGGCTGCATATTTTCACTGCGGAAACACCGGAAATTTCATTGAGGACACTTGAATGTCATGGCATGGCCAAATTGCGAGTTTGCAGTGCAGCCCAAATTTAAAAAATGCTTACAAATACAAATTCAAACAGCCCATGGATCCCATGGCACATGCACCAGTCCCAATTCTTTTTTAAAAAGTAGCCTAAAAAATTATAAGCAACCCAGCCCATTGAAATCTTTGGAATATGGCCACACAGTGCATATTGAGCACCTAGTCTTATGTGGCACTATAGGGAGCACAGTGCCGGCACTCATATACTCGCCGGCAATGATAATAGATGGGACACTGGATGTTGACCTTCATACATACACCTTTTGCTCTCAGACCTGATATTCACCTGACGTTCATCTAGTACTACCTGGCACTAGTGCTTCTTAAATAAACTTTGTTAGCATTAGCCATCCTGTTTCCCAATTCATTTGTTCACCTTGTTTAAATGAATGTCGCTTAAGCTTAGAGGGTAATGCTTAGAGGGGGGGACCCCACACATTTTTTTGATAATTCTTGAAACATATTCGGGGCAGGGTTACATTTAAAAAACATTTACTGCCTAAAATAATATATATGTTGGGTGCCCCCCCTCTAAGTACCAAAGCGGCAAACCAAGCATAAGGCCTTGTAATTCAGGGCTCAAGGGCTGACCAGCCAGCCCCTGGCCCTGATTGCTACAAGCCTATAGCACAGATCTGGTGCCTGGGTGGGTCATGTAGTATGAACTGGTATAGGGGTCTATGATAAAGTGTTAAAATAAAAACACAGACACATCTTTGCCGAAAATCATTTTATTGATCTTAATTAACTGATGCTTACCTACTCCTGGCGGGCTCCCGTGCATGCTCATAATTTAAATATATATTTATTTAGAAAGAAGTGTTCCCCTTCTATCATTCTGACTGCTAGCCGAGGACTCCATGATGAGTACCTTTTATACTGAGAGACGGGGCATCTTGAGAATCTCCCCGGCGTCATTTATGACATCATAAAAGGGAAGGGGTTGCACAGGAAAAATCCCCTCTAGGCCCTGCCCCTTCTGTGACATCAGCTATGACAGAGTAGAGATTCCATAGAGACCATGCCCACAATTATAAAAGCCCAAACCTCAGTCACTCACTGTGTAACGAAAATGAAGAAAGAGATTTCGTCCAAATGGAGGCATGGCCCTCAGCTTCTGACAGACATCACCACCACCTTTAGGCACTGGAGGGGGCACTGAAGAGCCCTAAAGAAAAAAGCAGAGCCAGCAAGGGACACAAAAGACCCACCGGGTCTGAAGAAGACAGCGTCCGACAGGGGTCAGAAGAAGGAAGACAGAGGCAGGTGAGTAAGTTAAATACACAACAATAAAGATATTTTGGTGGTGTGTTTATTTAAGTGAACCCTACTCTAATGAATGCCGGTTAAATACAGTTACAAACTGTATTTTCTAATCTTGAAAACCTCAATTTTCTCAATAAACGTCTATGGAGGAAAGAGTCAAATGCTTTTGAAAAATCCAGAAAAACTATATCCACAGCTGCCCCTCTGTCCAGGCTTCTTCTCACCTCCTCATAGAAGCCAATCAGTCTGGCTTCTTCTGTATTTATGAATGAATCAAATAGCGCCAATCTTTGAGTCGCGGCACTGTGTTCCCTATAGTGCCTCATCCCACCATGCGTACACCATGCACTCTGTGTCAATCTCCCATAGAGTTCTATGGGGCTTCCTTATTTTGTCTTTTTTTACACTTTACAGTAAATTTTTTTAAGGTTTTGCATGTGCCACAGGATCCCTGGCTGGTTTAAGCTAGTATTTTCAATCAGGTTCTGCACTTAGGCTTTGCACTGAAAAAAGGTGTGTAATGACAGTCATGTGTCCCCAATGGCAGTCCCTGTATTTGCACATTAGGCTCGATTCAGAGAGACACAAAAAAACTTCAGTTTTCGTGCCGATCTGTTTTTTTTGTGAAATGTTTCCGTTCTCGTATGAGCGTACGAGCGATTCTATGCATGCATTGAAAACCTTCTGTAAAGTTTCCGTCCGTTCGTACGACAGATTACGAATTACGCGGATGTCATTTTCCATCCAGACTTTTCCGTTTCATTTCCACATGTTACAACGTAGGCTTTAGTTTTTGCCCTTTTCCCATCGTATCCTCCAACGAATGCTTTACGTTTCCCGTTCGATTCTGTTTCCCTTTTTCAATAAATAATCGTCCAGACGGAATCCTTACGATCTTGCGCCTGCGCACTACAAACTTAACTCATTAAAGTGCTCGCCTACATATTTGCCACCCTCACTTCTACTACAATGTTTAGCTAAATCACTTAGCACTATCCTCCATCTTCCCTTTTGGACCCTTAAAGCACACCCAAACCACTTAGCACTATCCACCATCTTCCCTTTTGGAACCTTAAAGCTCACCCAAATCACTTCTCGGTCATGTGAATATTCATCTTTAAATATTTCTGGGCCCATTAGTTTTGTGTTAATGTATTTTGTAAATGAAATGACACTGTTACATTTTTTGGGGGATTCCATCATAAAATAAAAAATTTATAAAAATTTTAAAAAGTTAAAATTTTTACAACTATAAAAAACAAAATACATAGCAATGGCAGGCCACAGAACATTATTCTTCATCTGTGGTCCCCAACGAGTTGCGCAGCTCCTGCATCTCACCCACCAACTGAAGGACCCTGACGTGTGGTCCCTGTTAAAAAACGTAAATTAAAATTTTGGTATAACCTTGTTGGGCTCATACTGCAGTGCCCCCCCCCCCCCCCGTATGGTCCAAACACCTAAATCTGGACTTCAAAAGCCAGAGGGCCCTTGCCACCACGGGTCGGGTTTTCCATAGTGCCCGATTAGAGAACCCCTGGGCCGCATTCTGCAGGCAAAAAATGGGCATCAGGAGCAAGGGCGGGTGGCACATCTTGCAGTTCCTGCAACCAAATATAAAATAATTACACAAAGCAAAGGTAACCAACTAAAACAATAACTCCTACAACAAATTAAAATTCAAGTTCAACAATCCAAATATAATTCACAAAGGACATAAGTCTAAAAAAATATAGCAATTATATGGATGTGTGGAAAAATAAATGTTTACATGCTAAGGACTAATTTAGGTCAGCATTAAAATGCATCTATAAGGCATACATGAAATGTATTAATTCAGGTATGCATTGCTATACAATTTATGGCCTCGGCCATGCTGATACATGCAGTGCCTTGGTGCTAAAGGCGCGCAGACTCCTCCACATAGCCACAAAACATGTTCAACAATAGCAATCCGAGCCCTAAAAGGTCCCGTGAGTGGATCGAAAATGAAACGGATTTATAGGGTGGTGATCCGTCGGAAATCAGCTCTCTGAGTCAGACGGAAACCCATCCCAATAACGGAAATGTTCCGATTTGCTTCAGTTCATCGAAAGCGCATTCTCGAACGTTCGTACGAATGAAAAATGAATGAAAAAAAGCAAAAAAATGACAAATACCCACCAAAACTTTCACAGGCAGCTACAGAAGCCTGGACGAATGTGTCTCTGAATCAACCCTATTGTCAATGGGTTACCAGCCTTTTTAAAAGGCCTTTTTCAAAATATTCCATTCACCGTATGCCCCCATTTCCATCTTTATTAGCACCAGTGCGGGCTGTGATTTATTTTCATAAATACCCTGTTTTTTGGCAGAGATCTCCAGGCGCTACCCGGCGCTAGCCCATGTTCCGCCCAGTTATAGACGCTGTGTGTTTAACACACAGAAAAGATTAACTCCAAAAGCACACAGCTAAATAATTTCTAAATTAAAGTCTTCTTTAAAGTGTATCCAGTAAAGCTTTAAATCCAACCAGTGACTGTACGATCAAACACCATACATATGCTCTTACCAAAGAAATGGTATTTAAATGCGTTGAATCAATGGTTTCCCACTCTTTTAGGAATTGTCAACTTATCTCCACCCTTAATACTCAATTATAGGTGGTGGATGGACTCCATAATATAATCATGCAAAGAGAAAAAGACAAAGAGACAAAATCCATAGTTCAAAATGCTAAAATCCAAAAGGCTTTTTATTTCTGAGCCAATAAAACACTCACATTTAAAACTTTAAAATTGCGCATCAATCAAATAGGCCAAATGGGCAACTCACGCTGCTCAATCCCCAAGACCTCGCAGGGGGAGAGGGTATCCAAGACCGCCGGCTCCAACGCGTTTCGTCGCCCTCCGTGACTTTAGCTAGGTGAGCCGGCGCAGCACTGATTCCTGTTTAAGTATCCAATCTAGGGGGCTGGGCGGGTGCGTCATCCCACCGCTCGTCCAATCATAGTGAAACGCATCATCGTGCTCACTATCCTATCAGAGCGGAGCGCTTATCCTCCAATCTAAGCGCTTGTAACATCTCCTTACAAACATAACAGCTCTGTTCATTGAATCCACACAGAGCGGAGCATTTATCCTACGATGTAGGCGCTTAGTAAAAAGCCTTCAAACTATGACAGCTCCAATCACTAAAAGAGCTGTAGGTACGGGAGGGAAAATGAAGTCCTTCCAGCACTAGGGAAATAGCCAATATAATGAAGGCAAAGTTCGCCCCAATATTACCAATTATATATAAAAATGATAAAAATTAAAAACAATATGGTATGAAAATAAAAACTAGCCATCTTCTCAAAGTTAAAACCATACCCCCATAGAGAACTTGATGTATACAGTCAGAGGGGAAAACAGATCCCTCGGGGATTCAGCAAGGTGAGTTAGCCTTACAAACTCCAAAATGCTAATCCATGCATTATGAGAGACAAATTAAGGAAAACCTAAACGCAAGTATAGGCTAGGACGAATCCAAGAAACAGTTAAGTCTCAGTTGACTCTCCTTCTTGGATACTTCCCGAGTCAAATTCAATCCACGCCAATGACTATCTACTTTGTCCAGGGCCATAAATGAAATGAATGATGGGGTCACAGTTATGTGCGATCTTAAAATGCACTGAAAGGCTATGGGACTCAAGACCTTTTCTTATATTATAAATATGCTATAATATGCTTTGGTAAGAGCATATGTGTGGTGGTGGGATCGCACAAAGTTTGATCGTACAGTCACTGGTTGGATTTCAAGCTCTACTGGATACACTTTAAAGAGGACTTTAATTAAGAAATTTAGCTCTGTGCTTTTGGAGTTGGTTTATTGTGGACTTATTGGTGGGATCTAAGTTTTGCACGTGGAGCTGTATAATTAGGAATTTTTGTTTGTAAGACATTATTGATTTAAAAAGACAAGCGCGGTATTTTCACTTATAATTTTATTGTACACAGAAAAGATTGGTGGTGTATTTAACAGGCACTGTTTGGCATTTTTACTTAGCAGTCACAGGATATCACCGCTGTGAACTAAACTTTATAGTGCATTAATGAGGATCAACGATCAAAGATGACCTAAAACAGACCAACACAACAAACAGTGCTCATTTGCTTCCCTCCCCAGGGCCATTAAGATTGCTGCACATAAAAAAATCATTTACCTTTTTCTAACTCCTGCTGTAGTATTATTTAGAAACAAAATGGTGGCTCATGCATTTTCAGGCCACCTGCAAGTGCTGCTGGGCTGCCTGTTACTGTGCATTGCCAGTTATATCAGTTGAATCCAAGCGGCAGCATGCCTGGGATGTTGGGAGAGGAAGCTCCAAAATGGCCCCTACCTTTCTTTTTCAACTGTGCCAGGCTGTTGGTCTGGTTTAAGCATGTTTTTAGTGAATTGTGCTTAAAACAACAAATTGGAATAAATAACAGGCAAAAATCTACATATGGCGACATCTAAGTCCTTTGTTTACATTGTAGTGAAGCAAAATTGTTGTTAGCTCTACCTGAAAATGTACCAATTCCAACGGGAATCAAGCACAAAGCCGGCACCGGCTGCGAGCACTCACCTGGTAGCGAATGCAGTGTAATAAGATGAAACCAGCCAGCATGTGCCACGATAAAAATTCCAATTTTATTCCAATGTGTTTAAAAAGTCCATCCAAACCAAATCAAGGCGATTTAAAAAGCATTCTGAATGTAAGTCCTGGTGTCAATGCGTTTCGGACAGTCAGTCCTTACTCATGACATTTGTTTACATTCATGACAAACCACTTAAGCAAATTCTGTAAAGATACTGTACATTTGTTTGACATTATTAAAAGTAAAAACACTTTAGTACAGTTCTGCCATTGTGGTCTATGGATGTTCAAGCTTCAGCGCCACTATATAAGATTGCTGGTGACCACAGTGAAATCACCGCATTTAAAAATTGGTCGCCATCCTGTGGACACATTGGGGCTAACTGGTTTTTCACTTTTTAAATTAAGTTATATCTTATTATCCTTTGCTCTTTCACAATCAACTTCTTTATTTCAGCGTGGAGAAATTGAACAGCTCACTTTTATGGTGGTGCGCAAGGGATTAATGTTGAAATTTATCCATGCTTTGTATGGCCTATTGGTAAGTCTGCTCATGTGTTCTTGCTAAATATGTATTTCCCCTTTGTAAATAATCACTACTGTAAGTAGTCTACAGGTTTTAGAGACCATACCTTTGGCTTTTTGCTACATCCTATTGAAGTAGAATTGCAGCCTTGATTTAATAAAAAGGCAAACTGCCACCCATTCCAGTGGCTTGGTGTTTAGAAAAAATAAACTCACCTGCTCTGTGTGCCGTGTTCCCCTACCCAAAATGTCTCAACGACAGTAGTTTTGAAAACTACTGCACTGATGCCGGTTTCCTACTTCAGGTTGGCTGGGGACAGGATCACGCATGCAGCAGGGGATGTGCGTATACTGAGCACGTTTGACAAGCGAATAATATGCACGGCAAACTGCTGTGACCGGATAAGAGCCCACGCATGCGCCTTTGGACCAGGAAGAGGTGAGTTTAAAAGGGCGATCTGGGGGGTTTCACACAGCATGGCAACCCGGGGGCACAGAACAAAACCCAGGAAAATCAAAATGCCAGGATTTGTTTCAGCTTTAAGAAAAATGTATTGCTTGTGTAGTTCATGTTTTAGATGATTAGCTGTGTTTCCAAAGTGCAACAAAATAGACAGAGGCTACCTTGAATTAGTATGCATTGGGGCTCACATCAATGGCCACAGGCACTATGTTTATGGTCAGTTTTGGCATGTTTGATTTGCCATGCGAGTAGATGATCGTGTCTTATGTGCAGTCACCTACAGTAAATCCTACTGTGAGAACCTGGGGATTGGCTGATTCCCAGCTGGTGGCTTACGCTATTTATTACCCAGGCCGCAGTTTGAACAGCCACCAGCAGGCGTCAGCAGAGCCCCTATCTGTTCCATCTGTCCCTCAGCTGCTGCACCTATTGGGGCTATTTAATTGGGAACAGCCCTTGACCTGGTGAAGCAGGATTTTGTTTGTTTTGTGTGTAAACATCTTGGACTCGTGAATCATTGTCTCTGTCGGAATCTGGTGGCAAGCAGGCCTCTCCCTGGTTTCCCTTAGGCAGCTTGGCCACTTCATGCTCCTAGTCCTCAATGCAGCAGGCCTCTTATCGGCACCTGGAGGCTGCCGGCCCCTGTCGGCCCCACCAGCACCTTGGGATTCCCTCTGTGTTTCCCTGTATGTTTATGCTTATGTTAGTTTTGTTTCTTTTGCCCTGTATAGTTTCTATCCTGATGAACATTCACATTGCAGTCTCAGGAAGAGCAGCATCCACCTTTCTGTTGCCTAAAACTAATACTATCCTCTCGTTACTGAGACACTGTCCTTAAACACAAGCCTGATTGTTGTCCCATTGTCTTGGGCTACTCATGTAGCACTGTCCTAATCGTCAATCCGTTTTCAAAAAGACCCTTTTGTTCCTAAGTTATTTGTAAAAGTATTAAAGCATTTGAATTAAAAATTGGAGAAACATTGGGTGTGGCAATAGCGATGTGATGTAAGTACACTGTGTGCTTTATATATATCATAGTAAAAAAAACAAATGTATTGTTGTGCCTCTAGTTATTACTGCCAGCACATTATGTGACCAGAAAAAGGGGGTGAGAAATGCTGCAGGCTGCCATCACATAGTGTGACCAGATAGGAAAGAGGAGGGTGGGGTTTCATAGCTGCAGAGAGAGGCAGCAAATCAGGACATCTGGGGTGGGAGTGGGGGGTGTTTCTGTTCTCGACCCACTGAAAGTTGATTGAAGGACCAGGTCAGAGGGGTGGAAACCGAAAGCTGAATGAGGTAGTGATTTCCTCACTAAGTACACAGAAATAGTTGAAAAGAGAAAGCCGGAGGGACTCAATATTAGGTAAGCTACTGATATTAATGTTTTAACTTTTGATTTGCCAATCACTTTAATTGTGTAGGAAGTCATTTTTCCATGGCCATAATCGCTGCTGCAAATAGTAAATGAAACATGAGGGATCTTTGGGTGCCCTGACCATGGCACAGCTGGCAAACCCCAAAGGCCAGCCCTGATACAAGGCGAAATAAAACGGAAACTGATGCTAATATTGATATCTGATATTTTGCAGATTATTCAGTTACAACAATCAAATGTGGATCTGTGGGCCATCGTAGTTACAGTGAATAACATTCTAGTAAGAAAAACGTATTTTAAGTACTATTATTAAAATAATAGCATTTAATATAATTACTAATATTGATACTTTGACATATTACTTAATATTAATACTTTGATATATTATGATATATTTATACATTACCTAATTGTATACTCTACTCTATGTTGAGGAAAATCTAGACGATTTAGCAGTGTATGCCCTGTAGGATGTGCTTCCCGCTAACCTTTACGTAGTATTTGTGAGGAAATATAACCGTCTGGCTGGTATGTTGTACTGTCATTAAATATTGAAAGGCTATTTTTACTGAAATTGCAGGCCAGGTCTATGCCTTAGCATTGTGTAAAAATGTATTTTGGAGGCTTACCAGTGTTAGGCCTAGGGATCCAGATATGGGCCCGGATTTAATAAGAGTTGAAAAAATAATCTCATTCTCTCAAAAATTCACTTCCTGAAGAAAAAGCCTGGGAATGTCATCTTTGCTGAATCTCCAGATAAATAGATAATAGCGTTGATTCAGAGCCCCTTTCTCACCTTTTTTTGCGTGAAAATTTCCATTCTCGTTCATTTTTTTCCCCTCGTCTGAATCTGCAAAGCCTTTTTTCTGCCAGAACTTTAGTGTGAAATGTTTTCATTTTTGCATGATTTTTCGTTTGGTAGCAAGACCTCCATAAAAATGTTGAGAAAGGGGCTCTGAATCAACCCTATTCTCTATTGAGACAGTTAAGAAGAAATGGCCTCCTCTGAACTCATTTGCCTGAACAAAATACTGTAGATACCCAATTCTTCAATTCAAGCAGTGGGTGCAGGGGCATAGCTAGGCGGGCATGTGCCCTGGGTGCAGCAGGTAAGGGGGGCCTGGGCACAGGGGGGGGGGATGACATTTGGAATCTTGGCCCGGGTGCCTAGCTACTCCTCTGAGTGGGTGTATTTTGTAGTAAGGTAGTTAATAATATGGTTGAAGCACACTATAGGAAAATAAATAAATAAAATTGTGGATATAGGGTTAGAGAGCAGGGGGTTCTATAGTTCCCTAATGCGCCCACTCACTGAGCATCATAAACTACATGAATACAACCATCGGTAGGTAATCAGTAATTGGTATAGCAGGCATGAAAGTTCAAGAAGGTCCATAGATTCCTTCCATAGGCATGGTCACAAAGCAAAACACCTTGTAATAAATGAGAAATAGCTATAGAGACAACAGTTCTTAAAGGAGCAGTATCGCAAATTTTTCTTGTTGACTTATATTTAAATGGTACTTTGAATGTAGGTAAGTGTTGGAGTAAGAATTACAAATGTAGAAAAAAATGATGTCTGTGTTGTGCAGCTGGAGACTAATAGCTCATGTTTATGTCTGCTGAGTGTCGGAGCCGGACACTCTGGCCTGTTCCATGCTGAGGAGAGGGGGAAACAATGTAACAAAGTATCAGCTGTTCAGTGCTGGCAGCCGTCCAGCATAAGATAACAACATTGCCTGGCCAGAACTCATATAGCTGATATTAAATGTCTGTTTGAACCAGAGAATCATTGGTTCGAATCTCAGACTCACCAGTTTTTTTTTTTGTGAGGGTTATTTTATTTCAGAATTGGATTTTTATGTTTACATCCAGTTTACCATTTTCTCTCTCTTTTCTCAACACATTTTTCCATTTGATCTTTCTTTGAGCTTTGTGTGTTTTCAGCAAAGCCCAACCCAGGATTTTCACTATCTGGAGTTTTGTTTTGTGCCCCTAGGGGCATCCCGACTTGGGATGCCCTGATATGTGAAATCCCCAAGTTCGCCTGTGAAAACGTACCTTTCCCTGTCCCACAGCGCATGCGCGGGCTCTCATCCAATCAGCTCTGTTTGCACGCAGATGGGGAGCCTGAGCAGTAACCTTTCTGGCCGCCCAGCCTGTTTAAATGACTATCTGCGTGAGCGCGCCAGAAAAATGTGTGGTTATCCAGGGGTCGTTTCACACAGTGGGCATCCTGATTTAGGATGCCCAAGGGGGGAAGGTCAATGGCCGGGTCTTGTGGACTTCAGGGTCGACCACTCAGTGTTTTGTTCCACTTTAATACCTTTAGATTTTCCTGCACAGTTAGAAGAATTTCAGTCATTTTCAGTCAGTTTAGTTTATTTTTTATAGATTTTACACATTTGAGTCACCTGGTCTCATAACAAAAGCAGCACCTCACACACACACAGCCGTTACCACCGATTACAGTGTCAGCCTCTGAGGTAAAGTGTTGCTAGGAGACCAGTGGGCTAAATGAAGCAGCTCACTAAATACAACCCAGCAGATCCCCCTGTTCAGCAAATGGACTGAGCCATTGTCATTATACAATTTAAAAGTAAGGCATATATATTTTTCCTTTTTCTATCGCCACATTATTTATACACATATTAGAAGCTATTGTGTGGCTATTTAATTATTTATCTTTTTTAATGCAAATTTCGCGATACTGCTCCTTTAAGGTAAATGAGTATACAAAACTTACAGGCTGGGACACAGTGGATAACACCAAAGAGCACTCAATGTTTCGGCAGGTATGCCTTTATCAAGAGAAGCAGCCAATTATATTCCTGATATTTCCCCATGAACACCACAATATAGATGCTGAAACCAGTCAAATTGCGCCATCTAGAGGTCATTTATGTAAATAGCTCATTTTTTCCTACCGATGTTTGTATTCATGTATTTTGCAGTAAGAAAAAACTTGAAAAGGGTTTCTTTTGCAGTTAAAAGGACCAACACCCACATGGCACGCGTGTTGGTCCCCGACACTAAATGACAGTCGGAGGGGCATCCAGCCCCCCCACACCCTCATAACACGCCCAGAACTCCTGTAATCCTTAACTTATCCTCGATCCACAGACGGGAATCCAGTGCAGCTATTGGCCGCCTGCCGCTCATGTGGGCAGGACATTTTGGTGTCCGGAACATCACTGCCCATGTAAGCGCCGGGCGGCCAATCTCGTCCAGATTCCCATCTGTGGACCAAGGATGAGGTAAGTATTATGGACATTCTGGAGGGTTATGTGAGGGGGGGCAGTGTTTTGGATGCCCCCCCAGACTGTCATTCAGCGCCGGGACCAACACCCATGCCGTGTGTTATATTATTTTTTATAAAAAGTTTTATAAAAGCAGCTCTCAACGTCTAATATTAAAATTATGCATTGCACCCTGCATAACAATATTTGGCCATTCTTTTAATTTACTAAGTAAGGAAACAGTTCAGTGGTCACAGGTTTTTGTACTATTGACTGCTCAACTGTAAAGTCCTGTCTCTAGAGCTAGCCTGTGCTGGATTAATGGAATTAGGGACATGTATCTGATGTGTATATTTGCTTTTATCCATCATACACTGCTTTGGGCTGATATTAGTGATGACTGATTATTGCTAGGATTTCCCCAGGCTAACTTAAAGAGGACCTTCACCCTGAAGAAGAGTCTATCTTATATGTTTCCCACACCCTCTACATACAGATTGATCACATTAAAAATCATCCTACCTGCATCTACTGCATGTTATGAGCCTTTAAACATCCAAGATGGTGGCTCATGGAGCATCAGGCAGCCTACAAACAGGAATTGTCTTCTGACTGTGCCGCTCTGCATTCTGGGATTGCTGTCCTTTCTCTGACCCCAGCTCTGCTCTGTCTGTGCAAAGCACAGCTATAACCCTACGCCCTGCACTTTATCCCCCTCTCCTCTCCTCAGTAATGTGATGCTTCTGAGTGAAGATGGCGGTGCCCGTATCCTAGAGTCCTGAACAGAGTTAAAGCCCAGTGGGGGAAAGAATAATAAATAAGTGACTAAAAACTTAAAATATATTAAGTTTAGATGCTGGAAAATAGTTTTTTAAGGGTTTGGGCTTTTTGTTAAATCACGCTGAAGGTCCGGTTTAAGGCACGAGCAGTTAGAGATAAGTAGTTCTCCCCTGTAAAATAGAAATGATACATTTAAATTATGTCATCATTTTCTGTAAATTCAATCTAGCATGTCAATGTGGATTTTTTAATATTGGAAAACTTCACATTAAAAGCCCTTTAAGCTTAAAATAGGATTTAGATATGCCAGAAAAAAAGCACAAAATGTGTATCAAGATTAAAGTGATCTCAGAAAGAATGTTTATGTCATTACCTTCTGTCCAAAGCCTAGTACCCTACTAAAGCCTTTGCTCATTATACATAAAAACTGGATGCCGTGTGCTGGTCGGACATTTTGCTCCTTGGCCGTGCAGCGATGATACATTCAGTTACACACATCTCAGCCTTTTAATAACTGCATTAAATCTGAAAGCATTACTCAGCTGCCGTTATGTGGTAGTTTCCCTTTGAATGAACTGATTGAATTAGAATTGGCATGCCATTCAACAACATACTGCCTTCTGGTTAGTGTTTTTATGAATATTGTGCAAAGGCACAAACACCGGGGCACTGGGCGGGGCACTGGACTGGGGATAGAAGATGACGACATAAACCTACTATCTGGGTGTAGGTACACTTTAATAGACATAAATAAATGTGTTCAATTTTACTTCCTTAAAAATTAGCGTTAACATTGTGTATTACCTTAAAACTGATCATTGAAAAAAACAGAACATTTTAAGATTCTGAATTATGCAAATGTAACTTTTAAATAGTTTTTCATGACACATGTCTTTTTTTGCAGGGTGGAATGCTTGGATTTGCAATTGAGGCTATGCAAAGAGGGTTCATTTATGGAGTTAATACTGAGATTGGTGGACTAACCCAGGTTATTAGTCTTGGTGGTCCAAAACCTGGAAATACAGCTGGAAGTGTTGCTGGTAGTGGATTCACCTATCCTGTTGGCAAAGTTGTTGGAGGTTTTTCCAAAATTGAAGGTGGCTTTGTTGATGGTATTGACAATGCAGTAGGAAGCATGGGTCAGGTTGGTGGTGGCGTTGTGGGCAGTATCAAAAATGCTGCTGGTAGCATTCTCTATGGTATAAGAGATGCAGCTGGTGAATCATTTAAAAATGTTGCTAATATTGCAGACAATGTAAAAGGTGGATTTGGTGGCTTTGGACATCTCAGTGGGAAGACCAGTGGACAACTAGGTGGCAATTTTGGTGGCACTTCTGGGGTGGGTTTTGGTGATGCTGCCAGTTATGTTGGCAACATTGTGAAAAGTTATGAACATGCTGCAGGTGGTCATGCTAGTGGTACATTTAAAACAGTTGATGGGGTTTTAGGTGGCATTTCTACTAAACATGCTGGTGGGGGTTCTGGCAGTGCATCCAATTTTGCTCTAGGGGAAATTGGTGGTGGGGCAAATGCTTTTGACAAAATAACTGGTAATATTGGTCCAGTTGTTGGTGGCATTGCGCATCCTTCCCTTGGAATTTTGCATGGTTTAACTAAAGTATCTGGAGGTGTAAGAAATAGTGGTGAAGGTAATAAAGGTGTTACTCATGTTACTGATAGTGCATTGTTTGGGATTAATGGTCTTAAGCACCATAGTGGTGAACCAAGTAGTTATGTTGGAGAGGTTGCAAAAGCAGCTGGTGGTTTTTTAAATGGTTTTGGAACAGTTGCTGGACATCTTGCTAGTGCACAGGAAGGCTTTGATATTGCTAAATCTTCTAGTAATGTCATTGGTCCTAAAGGTGGTTTTGCGGGGCAGGTAATTGGCCGAGTTCCAGAGGGCTCAGACAATTTTGCTGATAATGTTGGAAGACTTACACATAAAGCAGGTGGTCTTACAGGTGGTGATTCTAATACAGCTGGTAAGGTTGTTGGCCTTCAACACTATAGTGGTCAGCTACATGAAAATGCTGGTGGTGCTGCAAAAACTGCTGGTGGTTTTCTAAGTGGTGCTTCCAATCTTGTTGGCAATGTTGCTGGAGGTCAGGCTAATGCTAAGTATGATATTTTTACTAATAAAGTTAAAAATATGGGTAATGTTGCAGGCATTGCTACTAAAGTTGTTGGTGGAGGTGTTCCTGGTGTCACCAATGTAGCCAATGGTATCACTAGTTTTGCCGGTAATTTAGAAAGTGATATTGGAGGTCTTTCTGGTGGATATCTTAATGGTCTAATTAGTAGGTCTAATGGTCTAACTCGTAATATTGGCAGTTTAGATGGTCATGATGAAAGTTTTGTTGGTGGATATCTTAACGGCCTATTAAGTAAGACTGACGGTGTCACTCATGTTACTGGTAATTCAGATGATCATGTTGGAAGTCCTATTGGTGGATATCTTAGTGGTTTATTGAGTAGGACTAATGGTGTTACTCAAATTTCTGATGATTTAAATGGAAATATTGAAAGTCATGGTGGTGGATATCTTAGTGGCCTAATAACTAGGGCTGGTGGAGTAACTCACACTGCTGATAATTTAGGTGGTAATGTTGGAAGTCTTCATGGTGGCTCTCTTAGTGGCCTACTAAGTAACCATGTTCATGGTTTTACTAATTCAGCAGGAGGGGTTCTGAGTGATACTAATGCTGGTAGTGCAGCTGAGAATCTAAAAAGTGGTCTTACAGGTGGTATTGGACACCTTAGTGGAAAAGTTAGTGGTTTTGCTGGCAGTGTTGCTAATAAAATTGGATCAGTTATTGAGGGTGCTGCTAACTATGCTGATAGTGTTGGAAAACATTTGCAAACTGAGGGTGGTCTTATGGGTGAGGGTGCGGCTGGTGGGCCTTTTGGAGGTGCTGCCAAAGGCACTGCAAGCTCCAAAGGTAGCAGAGTTGGGGGAGTCAATATCTATGGCAAGGTATTAGATGACATGGGCCATATTGCTGGTACTGCCACTGGCAATGTTGTAGGTAGTATGGGTCACATTTTTAGTGGCATTAGAAATCCTGGTGGTGGTGTTCATAGTATTACCAATATACCTGGCAGTGTAGACAAAGCTCTTGGAACAGGAAAGAACGTTGCCCATATTTCTGGTCATATGGATGCCGGTGTTGACAGTCTTGTTGGTGATATTGGACACTTTGGTGGTCATAGTCATGGTGTCACTAATGTAGCTGAAGGGATGATTGGTGGTACTGTCAATAATTTTAAAAATACTGTTGGTGGTCTTGCTGGAGGTGTACCTGTTGGGGTTTTGGTTGGGAGCAATGTTGTTGCCAGTGCTACAAGAGGCATTGTAGGTGGTGATACTGTGGGCAATGTAGTGGGTGGTCATGGTATTGGTGATGTGGCAAATGCTGCTAATAATGAAATTGGTAGTAAGGGTCAAGGTATTTCAAAGTTTATTGGAACTATAATGGGTGGTAATGTTTTTGGTGATATTACAAATCCTAGTGGTGATTCTGGCCATTTAGATGGTGGTGTTGGTAATCATGTTAGTGGTATTAGACACATTAGTGGACAGTTAGTTGGCAATGTAGATGGTGTTGCTGGTGCAGCTGGAAAAGTTCTTAATGGTGCTACTAACCAAGCTGGAAATTTTGGCAGAGGTTTTACGCAGGCTTCAGATGGTGCTGCTAATAGTTTTGCTAATGCAGCTAAAGGGGTTCTTGGCAGCGCAGCCAATTTTTCTAACAAAGTCGCTGGAGGCTTTGCTAATACTGTAAGTAGCATTGCTGATACTTCTGTCAAAATAGCTGGGAATACTGGAAATAATGTTAGCACTATAGTAGCCAATAAAGCTGGGGGTATTAAAAGTCTTAGTGAAATCTTTACCAGCCATGATCTCAGTGTTACTAATGCAGCTGGAAGAGTTAAAGGTAGCACTTCTAATCATGGCAGTAATATTGGTGGAGGTAAAACCAGTGGTGTGGTCAATGATGGTCACAAAGTTCTCGATCATATAACACACATGACTGGTAATTTAGATGGTGGCCTTGGTAGTCTTGCAGGTGGTTCCGAACAAATTAGTGGCCAACATTATGGCCTTGTTGGTGGTGTCACTAATGCAGCTGGAGGGAGTCTGGGTGGTGTTGGCAACCATAAAGGAGGTTTAACCAATGGAGGCACTGCTAGTGGCAGTACAAATGGGGGTAATGGCCATGTTGCTATACATGTTACAAATGCTGCGGGTGCTACCAATCAAGCCAATGGTGTAGGCACTGCAAGCAAAACTTCTGATAGTTTTACTCATACTGCTGGTAATATGGCTGGGAGTAGCAGTGGATTTATTGGTGGTCACCTTAGTGGCGCTGGAACCATGAGTCATCAAGTGAGTGGGGGTACTAACCAAGCCAATGGTGTGGCCACTGCTGGAAAAACTCTGAACAGTTTTACTCATATTGCTGGTAATATGGCTGATGGTAATGGTGCATTTATTGGTGGTATTGGACAACTTAGCGGTAGTGGAACCATGAGCCATCAAGTAGGTGGTGTTACTAATAAAGCGAGGGGTGGCAAAACATTCAACAGTTTTACTCATACTTCTGGCAATACAGCTGCTGGTAACAGTGGATTTACTGGTGCTGTTGGACATCTTAGTGGTACTGGAACCATGATTCATCAAGTGAGTGGTGCTCCTAACCAAGCCAATGGTGAAGCCACTGCTGGCAATTCTCTGAAAAGTTTTACTCTTACTGACGGTAGTGTGACTGGTGGTAGCAGTGGGTTTACTGGTGGTGTTGGACACCTTAGTGGTACTGGAACCATGATCCAGCAAGTGAGTGGTGCTCGTAATCAAGCCAATGGTGTAGCCACTGTTGGCAAAACTCCTAACAGTTTTACTCACATTGCTGGTAATATGGCTGGCGGTAGTGGCGGATTTACAGGTAGTATTGGACACCTTAGTGGAACTAGAACAATGAGCCATCAAGTGAGCGGTAGTCTCTCTGGATCAACAGGACATGCTGCAGATGGCAAAGGAGGCTTTACTTACTACACAGGTAATACTTTAGCTCCAAGTTTGCCAAGGTGTTTTATAGATTAATGCCTAACATATAACACTGCTCTGCTTTTGGGAAAACAGTTAAAAATAACTGTTAATTAGAGATAGGCGAACCACCCAAAGTTCAGGTTCGGCAACTTTGGGGGTTGGCTGTGGTCGGGGGGGGGGGGCAGAGTGTGCAGCAGAAGCACTGCTGTCAATTACCTGAGCACCGGTATCCTTCTGTCAGAGGCGGCGGGGAAGCATCAGCGTTCTATACTGGCCCCAGTCGGGCAACAAAAAGATGTCCACCAGCTCCCATAAGTGAGGAAACTTCTAGAGCCAGCACTAGGAGTGCCCTCACTTATGAGGGCCGGCGGCCATATTTTTTAAGCCCCTTCTGGGGCAAGTTTTGAATGCCGCTCCACCGCAGATGGAAGAAGAGGAAAGTTACAGCAGAGCTTCTGCTGCTGCAGCCTTAAGTGAAGCTGGGTTATGGGTTGTCCATCCACCAGCTTTTCTGTGTTCTGGCCGGATGCGGAACTCGAACACAAACTTTTGGCTGAAGTTCGTGTTTAGGTTCAGGAACAAACGAACAAAAATAACGAACAAAAATGGGCCGCACTAGACTATCTGCCCAAGGGTAACTAAATCAAGTAGTAAAAGTAAGTTGTGGTGTGCACACTAGTCTAAGCACAATATATATCAAGACAAAAAACACACAGGGAGAGGACCACACCTCCCACAAAGTGTTATAGAAAAAGTGGCACAACCCCACTATATATATATGTAATAAAAAATCTCAGTTTATTGCATAATGAGCTATAAGTTAAAACCACATACAGACAATTACATTACATACACAAAACAACACCAGAGGGCGCCAGAGGTCTTAGATATAATACATACAGTCAAACTTTGCCCTGAGGAAGTAGTGTGGTCACACTACGATACGCGTTGGCGAAGGTTTGTGGGGGTGCCCCTGGTCGGTCTGTATACACGTTCACTGTTTCTCTCTCTTTGGTTCACTCAGGTGCGCTGCCTTGCACCTGGCTGGGACTATATTGCTTTATGGTAGATGTATTAGTAGTTTGCTGGATTATACCTGTTTGGTATATTGTTTGCACTTTACACTTATTTTGCACATTTGCACATATCTGATTGGTTGGATAGAGAGATTAATTATAATGTATTCAGTTTTTATGTCTTTTGGAATGAATTCACTTACTATGTATTATATCTAAGACCTCTGGCGCCCTCTGGTGTTGTTTTGTGTATGTAATGTAATTGTCTGTATGTGGTTTTAGCTTATAGCTCATTATGCAATAAACTGAGATTTTTTATTACATATATAGTGGGGTGGTGCCACTTTTTCTATAACACTTTGTGGGAGGTGTGGTCCTCTCCCTGTGTGTTTTTTGTCTTTAGGTTCAGGAACCCGAACTCGCAATGTTCGGTACGAGTCCGAACTTTGCGATTTGGGTTTACCCATATGTACTGATAATGATATGGCCCACATGCCTCCAATAGAATGTACCGCCCTGGATGCTTGGAGCTTCCTATTGGAAGAAGGTGCATCGTCTTGACATTGTAAACTTCCCACATAACCCCAACAATCAAAGAAAATTTACATTAATTCACAGCAATAGAACGGGGCTGTGTGAAGACCTAACACGGCAGTTTCCATTGTAGTGAATGAAGGGGCATGATGACAATTTAGTGAATGGTGATGGGGGTTCTCCTTGTTGGAAAACCAGGAAGAGACATACAATAGGGCAGCGAGGGACATGCACATGGATGCAGCAGATAAGAGCTGCAGCCCCAGATTAGGAGCAATGGTCTGCATGGGACACAAGGTAAGTATATATTTTTTACTGTAAATTGTCTTTAACTGTTTGCTGCAAAGTTTAGCAAGCAAGAGGAGGCAGTACCAACCTCACCGCGGTCCTACGGTGCATGCTCAGCCGCTTGTCCAATCAGCGCGCTCGGAGCCGCTGAGCTATGCACGGCTTAGCAGCGTCTTAGCCAAGCGGCTCCGAGCGCGCTGGCGGACACATCTCACGCTTCCCTCTAACAGGGAGCGCACCCACGCCGGCCATTCACAAATGGGAATGTGCCCTGCTAAAGAGAAGCGAGAGATGTGGCCGCAGCCCATGCATGCGCCGTTGGACTGGGATTCAGGTAAGTGTAGCGGGCATCCTGGGGGGTTTCACACACCCGATTTTGGATGCCCCGCGGGGGGAGTGATGGGTCTTTAGGGATTGTTAAAAGTAACTCCAGCTTGTTTTATGGGGGAAAAGTAGGATTGATATCTCTAAATTGTGCATAAGCAGGACTACCCGCAGGGAAAGGTATACAGGGATCCAGTGTTAGGCCTGAAGAGCTCAGCCAGGCAGTCCTGATGGCAATCCTGTCCTAAGACCTGCTGGATGCCACACTATCACTACCACAATTAAAGCTGTATGGTGTCTGCTCCCCCTTTAAATCCTTATGTAATGGTTGGGCCACTAGTTTGAAATGGGCCCCAGATATACAGCATACCTCCCAACTTTACAGGGTGGGAAAGAGGGACAAGTGTTAAATTAAGCCACATTGATGGATAGGAGGTAACAGTTACAACAATATAAACACTTTGAATAGGCAAATTAATAATTTATTGATGTAGAGCTACATATTAAACCTCAGTGGAGGACAGAGAAGAACAATGAGGCACAGGGAGACATGGATTCAAAAGAGGGACACTCCCTCCAAATCAGAGACAGTTAGTAATAATAGAGAACTGAGGATTATGGGAGGTGGGGAGATTCTCTCTATGTCTATTACGGCCCTTTGTTTGAACTGAATCCTGGAGCAAGCTTGGCTGCCTTGGACCTAATTTAGGGCCCAGTCATTATTTACAGGTTAGGAGGGGGGTCGGGGAGAGCCAGAGATTGTGATTGTATGGGGCCCAAAAATCCCTGGAATGCAGAAGCCTGTGCTCTTTTCATATAAATGATGTCTAAAATCTAGGTATTTTTCCCTGCTATCAGGCTACCTCCTTATTCTGCAGGAGAGGGCACATCTACTGCTGATGTGTGCTATCAGCTATGGATGCTTGAATGCAAAGTTGAAAAAACAATATGTTGTGGACAGCACTAGTGAAATATAGAAAAAAATAATATATAACTATGTTGTGCTCACTTGGCTAGGTATATAGGTATATATAATGCAAAAGCAAGAACACGAGAAAGATAGGGTCCCCGCACACCCTAAATTCCCCCAAGCCTCACAAATGAGTGGCACTAACCACTGGATATATACAGATAAATAGTTTTTATTTGATATCTACATAGCCTCAAAAAGACAATACAACACAATGGACTGTTAAAACATACATTTACACTATAGACACCGGGGGCACCAGTGTTCCATCTTGGAATATGTACTATAATAGATCATATATACAACACAGCTGAACAAATGTGACAAGACTCATAAAAAAATGGCAATACAAAAACCTTATAATAAATTTGATTATATTCAAATGTGCAAAATGTGCCATAAACTACGCTATATATAAACACACAATAAAGTGCCTGTGCAAAAAATACCTATTTTTCAAGACTATAAGCACCAGCCGGGATGAATGGAAAAAACATGTAACAAACAGTCAATGGTAGTACGAACCAACTGGACCTCCCCCCGCCAGCATGCCCGCCAACGCGTGTCGTAACGTGCACCTGTTACTTCCTCAGGGCGAAGATGAAGGCACACGCACATGCAGAGCTGAACGGCTCGGACTCAGGACTGTGGGACTATGTCCGTCACCCCACTCTTTAACCTTGTATGCCATAACATTTTGTGCATTCATTTTTACTTTCAGCAATCATGCTGCATAATAGGTTAAAGACAAGGTTTGCAAAACAATACAGAGCAAATAAATAATATATTTCTCTATATTGTCTTTCAGGTGCTCCACAGTTTAACTCCTTCAGGACAAGAAAATAACCTGATTGTAACCATTATGATGATCTTTTTGGCCCCCCTCTTTGTATATGACTGTTTCCTTATTATTAAAATATGTGTTAAAACGCAGCTTGGCATAAGTTATTTAAATGTTAGTAACACAATTCATTGCATTTTGACAAAGATGTTTGTCAAATGTGCTTTAGCTGTGAAGTCTGTTATTATATTTAATATTCTAGATTAGTGACCACACTGTTTTTGGGTTTTGTATTGTATTGGGGGTTCATTTCCTGACCACCTCACCTGCAATCAGAAGTCTATCCAAAAACCAGTCGGACAAAGGGACATAACTTTAGGGATGTGGCCGCATGGAGGAGGCCGCATGGAGGACCAGAAGATCGGGGGGCCCCATCATTGTTGCTTCTCCAACTGTTTTATCATATTTGTGCACAATTCGCATCTGTTAGATAACAGAAGCAGCATTTGGGCATTCGTCTTGTCTGTTTTAGTCATTAGTCGTCTAGCTGCATCCATTGCAAATCTGGTCAAACCATCCAACCCTCTTAACTCCAGTTGTGTTAGGAGAGGTGTTTCAAACAACTAGAAAATGACAGAACTTCTCCAATTAAAGGGCTTCTCAAGCCATTAAGGCCCCCCACAGCACTGAAGCAGGATGAGGGGAGAAAACTAAAATCTAATACTTACCTGGTACTGAGATCCAGTGTGTTTTTCATGCACACCTGAAGCCAGCATTACAAAGAGGTATCCACTATTTTGTGCATTCGCCTGATAGCCTATTTACTTAAATGGTGGGCAGAAGCATGTATAGAGCATGGAATGACACTCTGTTTAGCTTCCTAGCAGGCTCTGCCAGGGATGATAATGGAAAGCCGAAGCCGAGACCAGGTGAGTTTTTTTATTGACCAGCTCAGTGCGGGGTGTGGGGGGGCAGGCTGCGTATCAAAATAAGGCTATAGGGCCACCTTAACGTTTTCAAACTTATGACTACAGTATCTGCCAAGTGATCAAAAAGTGACAAGAACAATTCTGGGGAGAGCTGATGGATATAGTGAGTAAGGTGGTGGGGTTTCGGGTCCAAAGGTCAATTTCGCTCTGTCTTCTGGGGGTAATGGATCCACTCTCAGAGGTAAGAGCACTGAAGGAGCTGATGAGATTGCTGATGTTTTATGCCAGGAAGTGTATACTCCTGAAGCATCCTGCGATTCTGACAGTACAGGCATGGAAGAAATTGGTCAATCAAAAATTGCCCCTATACAAACTGACGTACACCGCTCGGGGGTTCTCCACAAAATTGGTCTGGGATCTTTGGTTGCAATGTGTGGAGATGGCGGCTGGAGATGACTTAGGGAGGCTGGTGTAGGGGTATTAAGACATTGAAGCGCACTACATCTCATTAGGTGTATTGCAATTTGTTTCTTTAAAACGCAAAATAAATTTTTCCCAAAAAAAGTGACAAGAAGAACAGACATGTAAACTACTAGTGGCACTCTAAAAAAACTGATTTTGCTTTTTGCAGCTAGTGCGAAATCACCCCTTTGATGCAGCACAGGTACAAAAAGTGAACTTTTATTTTACCTTCCTTCTACTTTGTTGCTGGTGTTGAATGTTGTAAGGCTACACACATTTTATAAGCAGGTCAAACAATTAAACCCAAAATGTCAACATTAGTATTAGACACCATACCAATTTCTGTGTTATTAACACTTTCAGTGCCAGCCATGTAAAATTTACGTTGCAGCATCGGCAACCTTTTGGCAGCAACATCAATTTTACGTGGCTGCGCATTTACTCATCTCTAGAGTAAAAAACAAATAAAAAAAAGCTTACCTTCATCCATCGTTCAGCGTGCAAACAATTACAAACAAGAAATGTCATATGAAAGCCCAAACTTTGCTGAAAAACACAATGGGGGTTATTTAAGAAGGGATGGCGGTAGGTAGTGCTTCGTGGCGGCAGGTAGCGTCGGGTGAACGCCGGGCACTGTACACAAAGCCACATTCAAAACCACATTCAAGAAGCGAATCTGGTGAGAGCCTCTAACAGCGCCATGTAGCATCACATGTATTATTACAGGCGGCTCAGTGTATAGCGCCGGAGCTCTAGGTTCAGGAGTGCCATGTGGTACCTGTCGCTCTGTAGCGCTCTCCCATACATTTTAATGGGGCTTTATTAGTTGTGTATAAATAGCGTGTTTGGCAATTAAAATATTTTTTTTTGGCTCAAATCATTGTGTGACTTCTCCTGGCTGCAAAAAACACTTTTAGAAACTTTTTTGACGTTTAATATTTCTATGAAGAATTGTATTTACAGGTCTGGCACTAAAGTGTTATTGTCACAGTGTTAAAACAATGTCATTCCATGTGTTTTCGCTTTGTTACTGGTGTATATGTGTTCAAAAACAGACTTTAATCATACAACGTTTGGCGCTCTGTGCTACAGCACCCAGCTTTAGAGTGCCGACGCTGTGTGTGTCTAGTGTCTTGTTAAATATGGTGTGGAGCGCCGGACGTACTGAGCTGGCGCTACCTCTTGCTCGCTGCAGCACTATACTGTTGTTACAGCGCCCAACACACATCACATTCATCAATGCGGGCCAGCACTCTGCAGTTCAAGGCTTGAATGACAATACCCAAGAGGAATAAGTTTATTATTTTATTGTGCCAACTGAGAAGTGTGTAGTTTTTAGATTTGTACCACAAATGTTATTGACTTTAAACAGGTTCTCTTGCATTGGTAGCAGCTTGGATTATGGACAGCGAAAATGGATTTGCTGTTAGTTTCAAGTAGAATTGGAAGAGTTCAGATACTGGATTTTTAGCCTTGACCTGTCTAAACAAATCCCTGTCTCAATAGCAGAAAGTTAAAGGAAATACATACAATTGTATAACGTATATACACAGGGCCGGCTCCAGGTTTTAGTGGGCCCCCAAAGTAGTCACATGATGTCACCTTTCAGTTCCACTGCCACAAATGTGTCATCTCATGCTGCTGATCACCCTCCAGTCCTTGTCAGTTGTCACCTGCTTCTCGCCACCTTCTGAGCTTCCATCAATTGCCCTCCATTCCATGCCGCCTTCTTCATTGTTGCTGATCGTCTCCTGTTGCTGAGGCCAGCCATGAGCAGGTCTGCACACAGCACCCGGCATTCAGGGGTTGGGTCCACTGGTAAATAATAGTAAAATAATACCAAGGCCAAGTGTGAGCCTGAGTGGGCCCCTGAAGATGCCAGGGGCCCTGGCAATTGCCCAGGTTTGCCCTGTGCTGGTGCCGGCCCTGTATATACAGATGTTCTGCCAGGTCAGACACACATTGGTAAACAGTTAACCACTCTGCTTGTATCCCTGTGGATATTGTTTCTTGTTTTACTATTCATAGGAAGTGAGCATAGCCAGTAGCCAGGCTAGGGATGATCCATGTTATGTCATATAGAGCGATTTAAGAGACCTCTATTTATAGGTACAAGGCAGAGAAAGCTTTTCCAAACAGAAAGTATTTACATGCTGCATACAAACTAAGGATAGCAAGATTTCTCCCAGAATCCTTTGCAGTAGACAGACCCATGCAAATGATCTCTTTACATCTCTAAAGCTATTCCCAGAGCACCCCCCCCCCCCCCCCAGTGGTCTCGGCAATAGCTTTAGAGATGTAAAGAGATCATTTGCATGGGTCTGTCTACTGCAAAGGATTCTGGGAGGAATACTCCTCGCTGTAGTTTGTGTAGTTTGTATGCAGCATGTAAATACTTTCTGTTTTAGGAAAGTATTCTTTGTCATATAAAGTGATCAGAAATCCCTTCCACGCACAACATAAAATCACTCATAGAATCTAACCCATGATTTTGCTGCAATTTAGAAGAAGCAGCGGATGTGCTTTTATTTTATCTTGGCCTTACCTATCCTGAATACATTTAGAAATGAAAACAGAGAAGAGTTGGGTGTAGACAGTGTTCCGGTCTGTCGAAGCAGAGACAACTTCAATTTAACAAAGCAATAATGCTGACTTAATAAAGAGCAAGTCTTGTGTGCACAACAATTATTAACTAAATAGCTACATCCTGTCTAGGGACATTACAGACTCACATGTCTTTGAACGTGTGGTGCACTTGCTTGGCAAATGTTGCGTTTCTCTCCTAGGATAACAAAGTGTATACATGAGTCCCATGTGAGTTTAAGGGGGTTATTCATGAAGGTCTAGCGCCAGGTAGTGCCTCGTAGCGGCAGGTAGTGCCTGGTGAACGTTGTGCGCCGTACGCAGAACCACATTTATGAAAGCGAATCTGGTGACAGCGCCATGTAGTGTCCAATGTATTATTACAGGCGGCTCAGCATATAGCACCGCCACTCTAGCTCCCAGAGCGCCAGGTTTTACCTTTCGCTCACTGTCACTCTCCCATACATTTCAATGGCCGTTCATTTGCTTGTGTTTAGACAGCATGTTTGCCATTTTTTTGTTTTTTTTGCTCAAATCATTGTGTGACCTCTCCTGGCTGCATAAACATTTTTATAAACTGTTTTGACTTTTTATATTTTTATGCAGAATTGTCATTACAGGTCTGGCACTAAAGTGTTAATGTCACAGTGTCATTCCATGTGTTTTCACTTTGTTACAGGTGTATATGTGTTCAAAAACAGACGTCACACAGTGTCTGACGCTCTATGCTATAGCGCCCAGCTTTAGAGCGCCGACGCAGTGTGTGTGTCCTTTTTTGATTTGATGAAGTATGGTGTGAGTCGCTGAGAGCTGGTCGCACTGAGCTGGCGCTACCTTTCGCTTACTGAAGTGCTGTACTGGTGTTAGAACGCCCAACATACATCACATTTATCAATGCCGGCCAGGTTACTACCGCAACTGAGGCGATATGTTACAGCACGCGATACCTATTTTACTAGCGGTCGCTCTAAGTGCTGCTATACAGACGCTCATCTGCCGTTACCTGGCGTTAGTAGTGAATCAGCCTCCACGTCTTTGGGTATATGTCCCATCTGTGTTTTGTGTGCAATTTCATCAGCTTTTTGCAGAAAGGTTTCTCGATATATTTTACAATAGGGGAAGTTGTATCCATGGCAGTATACTTGTTGTTTTTGTTCATCCCTCAGATCTGTCACATCTCTAAATTTATTTAAATTTAAATTGCCCAAATTTTGGGGGCCCAGTCTGCGAGTCTTCCAGAAAGTGAAAAAACAGTTTTCAGTTATTCATTCTAAAATCTCTGGATTAAGTCTTGCCACCGTGGCTGACAAAGCTTCTCTGCCTTTGGGCGCTCCTCAGGACATATTTCCAGTATCACTCCACAATCAGAAATGGCTAGCAGAGAGAGGAGAGTTCTGTAGAGGTGCAGTGGCAAATCAGTGTGAGCTGTGGATTTCATAAGGAAAAGGGAACAACAAAAATATTTTTTTCTTTATAGTCTCATGAAAGAAACAACCAACAATCAGATATTGCTTGAGTGTCCAAGAGTCGCCAGTGAAATTCAGCTAGAATCTAACTGCCTTAGCAACTTATATTCAGACAGAAGCTGACAACTGCAAGACTCCAGTGTAAGCCAAAGACAAACTATTGATTTCTTGAAATATACAAGAATGCGAACCATGGATGCGATTAAGATATAAGTGGCCACCTTGCAGATCTTTCTTGCCTGCTGATGAGAAAAACCTCATTGGCTCGAATTACTGCCCCCATCCCATTTGGCTAAATATGACCCTTTCACTGTTTAGCTCTTCAAATCGATAAAACATTTACACAGCTAAACATGGTGCTGAATTGCACTGAGGAATAAAAATCAAGACATATGTTTTTTTCTCACAGTGCTGAATTAGCCCTAATGGCTATCATTGCTGAGCTGTGTGTACTGTGACTAAACACATCACTGCTGGGGGAGGGGCTGCTCAGCCAGGGAGCAATATGGCTGACTGCATCCAGTTTGTGTTGTTATGAATATTGGGCAAAGGCTTTAGTAAAAAAAAAACTGGCTGGTTAGGGGCAATGAGCTGGGGATAGAAGGGGACAACATAAATTTAAAGTATATGTGCACTTTAAATTTAGATCACAGGCTCTGCACCACACTAGAGGTCCACGTCTTGGGTGAAGGTGGGCATTAACCCTTTAACCGCCAGCCTACCTTGAGATTTTGTCACCCTTTGTTACCAGATTATTTTGCACTATTTTGCGCTCCCCATGTTCAACTGTGATTTTTGAAGTGATTTCCAGGGATTTCCCAGGAAAGTAATATATTGTTTTTTTTCAGCAGAGCATGGGCTTTAACATGAAATGTTTTGTTTGTCATTTTATAAGTGTATTCTCAAGGTGAAAATTGTGCAAAAAAATAAAAAAAAAGAATAATTTTTACAATTTGTAGTGTTTTTTTGTAATAAAAGTTTGTCAATAAAATCTTATTGCGTGTGAAACCCCAATTTCTCCCGGTTACAGCGGTACCACATATGTGTAGGTAGACACCCTTTCCTGCCCAGGAAACTCCCCCAAACTGAAACAGAGCTTTAGGGGATTTTCAGATAAAATACAACTATGCTATGCAATATGCGCACCTTGCAGTTTTTCCAGAAAAACAACCCTTAACATTTGAAATACCCCCACAAACTATATATTCCCTAGAAGTATACACCTCAGGCTTTCTAGGCGTACCAGGCTTGTTGACATGGGTGCAGTTTTCTGGAAGTAATCCCTCAATGTATTCTTTGGTTGCACAGGGTTTCCCTAAAAATGAATAAAAAAGCAGAATCAAAACCACATTTTCCTAAAAAAAACTATATGCAAACCCGATAAAATCTGAAAATCTGAAAAAGCAACATCCCCCAAACAGAATGATACCCAACATGCATAGGTTCTGTCAAGGAAAGAGTTGCCAAACACACCAAAGTAAAGCATGCGCATAACAGTAATTTTACTTCAAAATTTCAGCTCTGCAGACAAAGTACGCACCTTGTGCTTTTTCTACCAAACTAACCCTTTACATTTGGAATATCCCCAATAAACCATATATTGTCTGAAAGTACACATGTTAAGCTTTCTAAGCGTACCCAGCTTGTTGTAGTGGGCTCATCTTTCTGGAAGTAATATCTCAAAGAATTCTTAGGTTGCACAGGGTTTCACAAAAATGTTTATAAAAAAGCAGAATAAAAACACCTTTTCCTAAAATATCAATATGCAAATAAAAAAAAAACAAGCTAAATCTGAAAGCGCAAGGTCCCCCGAGCAGAACAATACCCAACATGCATAGGTACCTGTAACCTTTTGACTGTCAGCCTACTTGAGATTTTGTCACCCTCTCCTGACAGGATATTTTTCACCATTTTGCGTGATGTTTAACTGTGATTTTTGCAGGAATTTCCAAGAAAATGGCAATTTTTAAATTTCTTTTTGTGTTTGAGTTTAGGCTTTAACATGAAATGTCTTGTTTGTATTTTTTCTACTTTTTAAATATTTTTAAATAAATTAGTAAAAAAAAAATTAAAAAATATATATATTTTTTAAATTATCTCCTTTAATTTAACAAAAACATTTATTTTATTAAAGAAAACCAAATTGCATGTGAAAGCCCCATTTCTCCTGATTACAATGATACCACATATGTATCGGTAGCCCCCCGTTCCTGTCCAGGTGATCCCCTAAACTGAAAAGAGCACTTTATAACATTTACAAATAAAATACAACTACTAACCACATAATAAAGGGTTAAATAAAAAAAATTGGTGTGGGGCCCCCCTTCAAAGGGGGGGGGACACCATTTCTTGGGGGAATTTTAAGGGTTTTTTTTGGAAGGCAGGTAATGGGGGGTCTCGGGGTTAATGGCAAGTCACCCACTAGCCGCAGGTGACTTGCCAGACCCAGAGCCTTGTGAACTGGTATAGGGGTCACATGGACCCCTTACCAGTTCACAAAGGGTTAAAAATAAAGAACACACACAGATACACACTTTAAAAATAACTTTATTAAAAACGCCCCACGCTGATCACTTAGGCTTCTGCTCTCCTGCTGCTGCTGGAAGCCTTTTATACATACTGGGTTACAGGTAACATAGGGTTAATTAAAAAAAAATGACATAGGGTCCCCCCTCCCAGGGGGACCCCATTTTTATTTGGATTTTTAAGGGTTAAAACCCTTAAAAATCCCCCCAAAAAATGGCGTGAGGTCCCCCCTACCCAGCGTAACCAGCCTGTGACCAGCTATGGGGGCTTGTAGAACAGGGCGCAGGGGCCAGCTTTAGTGGCCCCTGGCCCTGCCGGCTACAAGCCGTCATAGCCTAGGGCCACGGCTCTTCTGCCCCCCCCCCTGGGCTTTGGGGAGGCAGGTAATTTGGGGGGCCAGGGGTTAATGGCAAGTCACCCGCTAGCCGCAGGTGACTTGCCAGACCCCCGAGCCTTGTGAACTGGTATAAGGGGTCTCATGGTCCCCTTACCAGTTCACAATGGGTTAACAGTAAAAAAAAAACACACACACAGTTTGCAAATAACTTTATTAAAAAAAAAAAAATGTTTTACTTTACTCACCTCCGATCTTCATATGCAGTGTCCCGCGGCGATCTGATTGATGCAGGTGACAGCTGGGCAGAGAAGGGGGAGGCAGGCGATCGGAGGATCGCCTACCTCCCTCCTTCTCTGCCCAGCCATCACCGGCATCTGACAGCTGAACTGCCGGGTGCCCCGATGACACCCGGCAGTGACGTCATCGGCCCGCCCCCCGAGGGGCTGGGGCTAGAAGTAAAGATGGAGATCCGAGGGAGGAGGGCTGTTAGGCCCCCTCCAGAAGATGGAAGAGCGTGGGGGATGATCGGAGCCCCCCCCCCCGTGAAGAGGAGAGCCGGCGGGAGCGCACACAGGTGAGTAACTGTCATTTTTTTTTTTTTTTTTTTACAGATAATTCCGGCGGCTGCTGAAACGGGGGGGGGACCCTATTTTGGGCACTCCCCTGCAGCCGGAGGTGCCCCAATTGGTGATCGGAGCCCCTCTGGCTGAAGAGGAGACCCGGACGGATTGAACGAGGGGTCAGGTAAGTGACTTTTTTAAAAACTTTTTCTACTAGCAGGGGGGGAAAGTCAGGCACGTAAATTTTACGTGGCTGGCGTTTAAAGGGTTAATAATGGAGTGAATTAAGGATCGATCATATTGGATGAAGCGCCATAGGTGCATTTCACACTAGCTATACACTAGGCTTTAAAACATTAAAACAGCCTTGGTGTCAGCTTTAACCACAAATAACATATTCTACATCTCTACACTAGATATCTTTTAATTGCTTTGAGAATATGGAAGTTTCCAGATTATGATTTTAATAACTAAAGCAATTATAGTTAATTGTAATTAAGCTTGAAAGTAAACTAAAATAAATGGGTGGAAGTTAGCATCAGTAAAAGGTTGGAACTTGGCATCCAAACTATTGGGGAATGTAGATATATAGGACAAAATCCACCAGCTGAAATCATAGTCTTAGAATGTGATTTTAAGACAAGTCACAACACGAACAATGAAGCCCGTAACTCTATCATTCTGTTTAGTTTTGCTTCTCTACGTCTCTGGTAAGTAATTCTAACAATATTTAGCAGTAGAGTATATTGCTTTACAACAAAACACAATTAACTTAACATTACGTAAATGAAATAAACCAAGGTCTGCTTTACATTATCGGCAATGTATTATGAGCTTATTTAAATATAGCATTATGCAGTCTTTTTATCCCCAAACTTTATGCCTTTTGACAAAATTGTTGAAACAACGAAACGCACTAGGCAGAAGGTGAGGGGATTAATTTGGAAAGCAACAAAGGGGAGAAACCTATTATCATAACCACTAGGAGGATATTGGGACCACCTTTGTTTTTACTGAGTGTTTAAAAGCTACGGTTGTTTGTAAGTGCAATACTAGAGGATATTAATCGTGTTTTTACCTGTATTGATGGAGTTGCACTAGATGTTTTTTCTGTTCTTGCTTTTTACATGATTACTGAAACGATAACATTGGGCAAGAAACATTGAAATTAAAAGCCCAACCATTTTTTAATTGAAATTACCTGACACATTATGGATTGCTGAATCGCCTTTGCATGCCATAATTGATGAGCGATTATATATCACCAATCTGGTAAGAGTATATTGATATGGTGGTGGGCACAACTGAAAGCTGGCGAGTGCATGCACCGTGGTATATTTGAGAAATGATCTTACATTTGAACGGATTATAGTGCTATGTGCCTTATATTTAGATATTTAGACTAAATATAGCATTACAACAATATTGTAGGTAGGAAACGCACAGCCTGAGGTGAACCCTGGTCCAGGCACTGGGAAATTCTTGAACAAGTAAATGTAAAGGGCTAGTGGGGCTTTGTAGCTGCCCCCTAAAAAGTTCCCAAAGAGACAATGGCTGCTATTCAAGGGAGAGTAAAATACTACACAGATGCACACTACCGGTATCACAAATAACAAAAAACACTACAATATCCACAAATAACGACAATGCCACAAAAGCATAAAAACATACAGACACAACACATTAAAATGACTGAGAGTGGGACAGGAGAAAAGACCTGGGGCTAAAAATACATTCTAGTCAAAATATAAACCTATAATATAGAATAATAGCATTATTATTATTAAGCTCCAATTATAAATATTATTAAGCAAAATTAAGCAACATGATAGATATTAAATAATGAGTAATAACCTACTAATAGAGCTCAATTGCTTAATGCCAGGATGTCACCATAAACAGCTGAAGAAAAGTGAGTACACCATTAAAGTGCCGTGTGCTGGTCAGTGCATTAAACCCAGGGGCGGACTGGCAGTAGGGCATACTGGGACAAATCCCGGTAGGCCGCAGCTAGTCCCACAATTGTGGGCCTCTATTTACCTTGCTGGGCTGCTCCAGGTCTGGCAATGTGTTCCGCAGTGGAACACAGGTGAATGAAGTGCAGGCGCTGGTTATCATATTGCTTGTGCTGCAGCCTATGATAGCCGTGCTGCCACACAGGAAGCAGCATTAGTTCCGGACAGGTCGGAGGCCAGGCACAGCGCCTGCAGCTGGCAGGGTGCATAAGGTTCAGCACCAAGCAGGGGAGAACACGTGGGTGGAACCGATGATGAGGCAGAGAAGAGCACGGCTATACATCGGCAGCCGGGTTCCGTTTCCTAAGAGGTCAGAGTCTGTCCTTTCTCCCTCTCAATCACCCGACCATGTCATCCATGGACCAGCAGCAGGGGGCTGTAAATCTGATGTGCTGGGAATTAACCCTTTCAGGGACACCACCTCAAGCACATTTAAAAAGTAAGCCAGATGTTTTTGTCCTTTTTGAAAAACGTTTTTTTTTTTTTTTTCTGCAATGTGCAAGCTACTTGTACACAGAGATCCAGAAAAGATCCCCTCTTATTCCAGTTTTGCATTTAGCCCTAATTGTTTTTCATAAAGTGGATCAAAACACAGCTTTTCTACTTACCTGGGTTTTGGTCTGATTAAAGTGGACCATTTCACCACCACAGCTGGCCCTAGAATCTAAGACTCCAGGGCTGGCCGACTAGGTGCCCCTGGGGCCTCCGAACGGATGCTCCACTGTATGAACCCCTTACCATTCCACTGGTCATTTGCCACGGCTGCATCCCTGGCGTCCCTACAGCATCCGCCCAGACATTCAGATAGGCCGGGATGCGCACTTCATAGGGAAACCAGGGATGCGCCTGCTGGTGCTCCCTATGCCAACACTGAGTCCTAAACAATAGCTTTATGCCATGCATTTGTAGCACAACATAAAGCGCCATTTGGACAAGCGTCTGCGAATGTGCTGTGGGACTGGTGCAAAGGTGAGTGGGGTGAGCAATCAGGGGGGGTTATACACAGCAGGGCATCCCAAATCGAGAGGCCCCTGGGGCAGGGACCTATCACCAAGATAATGAAAATCCTGGTGATAGGTCCACTTTAAAGAGGAACAACACCCAAGATTTTCTCAGTAAAAAAACTACCTGACTACCAATCTAATGGCACATGCACCCAGCTAGAGGCCAGTGGGGATGTGGCCGGCAGCATGCTTGGCTCCATTCAACCCTTCAGCCAACAAGAATCAGCACATGTGCCATTAGATTGGTAGTCAGGTAAGTTCGATCGGTGGGGTTACCCCAGGGTCAAGGACCAATCCCAGGTTTTGGCAAGCTTTAATATATATAATAAATATATTAATGTGACATTAACGCAGTTATACTGGGCTGTACAAAGTACAGCAGAGCCGTTGTGACCAAAAAGTCCCGGGCCATTTTTTGACCCCAGTCCGCCCCTGATTAAACCTATAGTAGGTTGTGCAAAAGGAGCAATCAAAATGGCACAGGAGTAACTGTGTCACTAAAAAGTGTGGAAGCAAAGAAAAACAAACTTGTGCTGGATGATAACCACAAAAGAAGTGCTGGTACTCATAAAGTGCATGTGCAAAGTGAGTTGAAAAAGTGAATGCCCTAGTAACAACCTGGGCAACGTAATAAAGAGTGCTAAATATAGCATTAGAACTCATATAGCATTATAAGACAACTCTTTAAAGTGGATAAAAGCCCAGTATTTTCACTATCCCCGGTTTTAGTCTGCCCCCCCTACTTTGTGAGCCCCTCCAGGTTGCACCTCTCATCAAGTCCACACTGCTGCTAGAGCAGCCTGCTGGAATCCTAGCTGCACAGCCCTGCACAGCAATTCAGCTGCAGGGGACGGGGTCGCGTACAGCTGAGAAGGGAGCGAGTGATGCCAGTGATGGTCGCACATGCGCCATGGGCTTGAGGAATAGGTAAGAATATCGGGTCACTCAGGGGTCTTCACAGAGCGTGGAATAGGCCTGCCCTGGAGCCCCATAGACTGCAAGGTGGGTACACTGGTACACTTTACTGAAGGTAGACCCAAAAATCACCCAATCAGTATAGCTGAGCTATTTGCTTACCTGCTGATTTCTGCCAGTCTGATCTTGCAGTCAAGAATTGGGTTAATCTCTATTTTCCTGCTATACAGCCATGCTGCAGATTGTTGTACATCTGTGTAAAAAGCAGGCTCAGGGTGCTCCAAGAGTCTGCCTTTTTTTCTTTTCTGTTTGTGTTCTTAAAACTACTCAGCAGCAGTATTTTTCCAGCATGAAATAGGATTTAGGTTTTGCTGTCAGTACATATTGCAGTATACAAGAAACACAGGACAAGAGGATCAAAGAGCAGCTAATCCCACACGATCTAATGCAACAGGGATGGAGATAGGCCCCCTCTTAGGGTAAACATAGTTGATATAATACATTCTGGGGGCTGGTTTACAGAAGTGGAGCTAAATATCAGCTTCAATATTGAGCAGCACATCACGGTGAATCATCTGCATGACAGGTAAGTTATATTTTTACATTTAACTGGGACAATTTGTTTCATGCTGTTCCAAAATTGGTGTATTATCCTCAGAATAAAATGTAATGGTGGGATAATGAAAAGTACCCAGGGGGTAATGTGTAGATAGATCATGGAATTTCAAGAAATTTCTGAAAATTACATATTACTTTAAAATCCTGGGTTAGAGTTCTAACTATCCTGAATAAGGTTGGGTATTCATTTACACAAATGCCATTTAACATATACCTTGCTACCCCAATATAGCACACTTCAATAGAGTGTGAATCCTTTTATAATGCAGTCACAGCTTGGACCCTGACAATAGAGTCTTTTGCATACTGCAGATGTCTTAAAACAGACCAAAACCAACCGAACTTGTGAAAATCCCCTGTCGATACTCTCTTCTTAGGGTGTAGAACTAGAAATATATATTTTTCGCTCATCAAATCTCTCTGGAACACAGTTGCTCTTCCTCTCTGTAAGATGGCAGGTGATTAGTCATTGCATAAGTGTGGCAATGACATCATTGCCACACACAACAGTGGAAATGAATGGAGGAGGCGGAGCTTTACAGCTAAAACAAACAGCATTATCTGGGATCAGAGTGAAGCAGGAGTAATAAAAATAGACAAAAGTCACTATTCGTGGGGGGAGCAACTCAGGGGATGCTAGTAAAAATGTGGGTTTTGGTCCACTTTAAAGTGGGCCTCTAGTCAAGAAAATAAAGTTTAGTATTTTGCTCCCCTAAAGCCGCCCTTTAACGATCAGTGACGTATGCCATTTAAGAGGGCTTAAACCCATGCAGATGTTTTGAAATAGCTGTGCTCCTAGAATTACATGGCAGCTGCCATCTTGGATTACACCTAAGGGCTCTGCTTGCTAGCAAAGTGGCTCCCAATCCCTCCATTACTGCTTATGTGCAAACAGGCAAGCTGCAGGTGAGCTTCCTAAAGGTACATTTATACGGTACAATTATGGGGTGAGAAATCGCTATATCAACCTCAATTTAGCGATAACTGCTCTGTGAAAACAGCTGCTGTGATCAAGCGATGAACAAGAATCGGTTAATTGGTCAGCCGTAGTATCATTTTGGCTGACCAAAAATTTCTCATTGCTTAATGGTTGGAGTGTGTAAAAAGAAGTCATCCTTGTTTTGTATGAGAAAGAGAAACATGAGCAATCGCATGAGCGATCATTCTAGAGACTGATTGACCAACAAATCTCCAGTGTCTGAACATAGACGCTCTATAGCAGAAGATTTGTATGGTCGCTCGCTCGCTGAGCGAACAGCCAATTGATCAGCTGGTGTAAACTCAGCATTAGGATCAGCCCAACCAGCCAGAGATTTTATCAGTTTCTACACAAAACTTCTCTACCTGGCTGCATTGATGCAGCATGGCTGCAGTGTCCCTGTGTGATATAGTTTCTCCATGCAAGGCAGGCTGTCTGGAACTTGGGATTTGCTGTATTCAGCCCACACCAAACTGAGAGAGAGATTTATCTCAGAAAAGGGATTTGCATTGTCTGACATGTTATGCACACTCAGCTACTGAATCACTAGCTGCTGGAGTGGATGTGGGTAACTATGTATCAATCAATGTAAGTCAATGGTCTCAGCTACGACAGAGTTGTTTACAATGTTGATAGAATGTTTAGAGAGCTTTCTGCACAGTGCTGAGTCACTAGAGACTTTTACTTCTTGCTCGGAAAAAGCATTATTCCAAAAGCGATTTAGGGTCATTTTGCTTGTCATTTTTTCTTTTTCAAAAGCAGGGTTGTCAAAATGTGGCAAGATGGCTGCCCCTATGCAGTTCAGTAGCAAAAATCTGCATGTAATTCCACAACATCTGCATGGAGTTAAGCCCTCTCATAAAGTTTAAATCACTGATTGCAAGAGACAGGGAAGCAATTTTCTGACTGGAGGTTCTCTTTAACAGTGCTTTGAGTCCATACATATACTGTAATTAGTGCTGTCTATGTTAAATTTGTTTTTATTTTTATGTATACTTTATGCACTTTCCCTGTGTGTCGTCCCGTCCCAGAAGGCCAGCTAAGGTCTTTAGTTTAGTGGGTATGGGTTGGCGTCAGTGGTAACGAGGGCCAGCCACCATTGGCTGACTCCCAGGCCTTTTCTAGCTTATCTCTTGACACAGTGGAGGAGTGGGCGGGACTGCTCTGCATGTCCCGACCTCACTGTTGTGATTGGTGGGACAAGGTGGGCTGGTCCACTGGTATTCTCTGATTGCTCAGCCATATCCCCTTCCTGTCATTGCAGATCGAGTCAGAGGTTTACCTTTGCCTGGAGGTACTGCGACATTTATAGTAAGTAAAATGTGATTTATTTTGGTTACACATTTTGACTTCTAGGAAGAAAACATGTTATAATTATTAAACACAGCTTGCAGACATATTGCAAATCACTAAGACAAGTACAGAGCTGTATTTAGCTCTCATGTAGCCCCAGTCAAGCATCTTGTTGATGCTTCTTCTTGCCTAACTACTATCTATCCACTTTTTTATCTTGAAATAGAAATATCAATTTAATGTAAATTATACTTGATACATAACCTGGCACAAATCAAGCACAACAGTTGGCTAAAAGCTGGGGACTGATGTAAGATAATGAAAAAGACAGGCTGTTTTTTTTTTTTTTACTAGAAGGGCAAACTGCTTTGAGTTTAGGTCACAATGGATCACAAAAGTTTATAGGTTCACAACCTACGCTTGCTCTAATACTGGATTTCTAGTTCCCCTAGAATGGGTCCACTCAGACTAGTGGGAAATAGACCAGGCAACAAAATGGTTTATTAATGTTATGCACTTTGGAATCCGGATTTAGGCCTTTCCGGTATTTTCTAATGAGCATTTGACCACGACCACACAATACTATATTTTCATTAAAAGAAGTATTGACTTCTTAGTTTATTATACCATATTTGTACTATACATCATAAATTGCATTCATACATTCACAAAATATGACTGTGCTTGCCATATATATTTAAGTCCTCAAAATTTGTTCACAATTCTTTACTTGATGGTATTCATAGACTGTTTAGATGCCAGTTCCAGGCGTTGGGCAGACATGTTTCGCCATATCTCTGTGGCTTTATCAATGCCCTCTGAAACAGATGAATGCATAAGAAAGGTGAATGAAGAATACCCAATCTTAGCCTGTGTCCCATTATATCTATATCTCCGTCTCAGAGATGGCATAAATTCCAGAATTACCTCTGTCTGTATACTGGCGTTAATATGAAGCAGCAATCGTTCCATTTATGTTGGTACATCGATCTTTATCAAAACATGTCCATTTTTTCATTGAGACCCCGGGGGGGCGTGGCATGAGCACATTAATGGCGTACTACACCTTCAAAAGGCCCTTTTAAGAAGAGGAATTATATGATAAGTTAAAAAAGGTTGGGCCAATAGGTTCTAATTACAGTATTCATACAATTGCTATCCAATGTGCCTGATATCCCAATTACCTTAAAAGGGCTGATTTATGAAATTGTTCCCCTCCTGTTCCATCTCATTTTCATCCTCCTACATGAGGGTCAGGTCAGGTATAATCAGAGATAGGCTCTATTCAGTAAAGATCTATGGTGCGCATATAGTTATCACTGTCCCTTATTGTTTGCCACCCACCTGTCTCTAGTAGTTGTAGAATGCGGAGACGTTCCTTACTTTCTGTATGTGACCCGCGTCTGGCGTTGTATGGCAGCCACCTGCCCGCGTATGCTGTGTCCGGGCTTCTAATCACATTGCTCGTCGGTCTAGGGGTGCGAGCGTGCACCGCTTTCCCTCCCCTTTTATTTGCTGCGCCATATGTCTCCAGACGTGATTGCCGGGTTCGCGTCACTGCCGGGTTATTTCCGGAAGTGACGCGTGCGTTCCAGCCAACTCGCGTCTCTGGCGCCATGTTAGTGGAGCCTGTGTGCCTGCGCCATGTTGTTGTGGCCTAAATGCTCGTACGGCCATACCTTTTCTACCGCGCCATTTTCTTGGAGCCTCTCTGTTTCAATTGCATTAGTGTTATCCCGCGTCATGCTGTTGGAGTCTCACTACTCCTCTCATATTACGCCATTTTCTTGGAGCCCTCCAGCTCCCCTTGCGGCGACTTGTACTACATCGATTATATTTGTGCTTTCTATTGCAGCATCATTCCTTTCTGGGTCTCAGTCACATTAAATAGCACTGTTTTCTGTATACCTTTCTTGTCATATATTATGGGTGCTATAAGACCTCATGTCTCATAGCCTTATGCATCTGACACATGCTCTGCCATACCCCCCCCCCGGTTTACATAGTTCGTACAACCTATGCATGCATGTGCATGTCACCGCAGCCACATATGCACATGCATGCGCCCATACTTATACATATGTATATTCCTTTTTCACAATTTCTGTTCTCATCGTCATTTGACCTTATGGTCCTTGTTATTCATCTCATAATCTCAAATAGTTGCACCTAGTGTTTCTTATTGCATATATTTTTACACTCATGAGGTAATTAACAGACCATTTTATTCTACCTATACTGGACTCCTAGGTCCATCTGGTATTCTGGAGTTTTGCCATCCCTTACACTATATATTATATATATTATATTATCCTTTTAAACCCCACTTTGAGGGGTATAGGAAGCATAGATTATCTACTTTTGATATATATAAGTATTTTAGAAAAGAGATGTATTTTTAAAGAGGAGCAACCACTTGCCAGACTGGTTTCCCTGTCCAGAGGGAATGTCGATTAAGTATCGGCCACTCCCTCTTACGCAATTCCATGCTGCATGTGCGTGCATTAGCTTTTGTTTTGTCTAACATTTCTCAGAAAATCCCACATTTATTTGTTAATTTATTCTTGAAAAATATGATTTTATAAATGAGTCCTAAATTCAGATGGTAGTCACGTGATATCAAAACAGGTATTGTGACACGGAAAATTAATTACGTTGGTACCTCAAACCTAAGATCAAGAACAGCGTCCACTGTGACAAAGGTAATGTCATTTCCACGTATCCCCCAAAATTAGTTCCATTAATATTGCATTGGAGAAACACCCTTACCTTAGCAACTCCTTACCCTCTTACCTATAACCGGATAATTAAATTAATGAAACAAGTCATGTTCTTGCCTTTTTACTATATTCACCAAATTAACCTGATCTCTCTCCTCTATTCTGCCCTTAAATAGGCCCTTCTACTTTTCCTGCCAGGACCTAATAACCCCACCTCTGGCCATACCCTAACTGACCAATCTCATACTCCCCCCAAAGTCCATATCATGCCCACCACTAGCCATATTATTTTCGTTACCAACTATGCCAAGCCAGGTGGATCTCCCCAAGTGCTGTGGATTTCAGCAGGAAAAAATTAGTTCTCAACTGCTATCGTCCAGTTTGGGAGCCTTAACCACCCCAGCCACCTCAAACCTGTGTTAAAGAGCAGTTCCACCAAGAGGACAGCGATGACACTTTATCATTGGCCTATCCACCACAACTCAATCCCCCCTCAAGTAGAGGCAAATGAAACATGTCCAACCTGACACTGGACATGTGAATTCTATTGCTGGGAATCACATATGCCGGCCCTCGAGCTCAAGGTAGCTCACAACCTATTCCCCTTTTTTCTGGTCATATTTTTGCCCCCCCCCCCCCCACTGTAAACAAAGCTTGGAGGGCCATCCCTTAACATTTTTACATGTATGTTTTTTAAAACTGCCTTGAGCTGCGAAGGTGACAATGACAAACCATCCCTGTGTATCAATAAACTGCCCCCCCTTCTCTGCCGTACTATTAAAAATGATTCAGGATGATGGCGCATGTGCAGGCTCTCATCCAATCATCCTACTTGGCTTTACTTTAGTCAATTTTAGATAAGTCTCAGCTAAGGACCAAGTCTAGCCAAAAGCAGCTGAGTGGAGCTTAGAGCGCTGGTAGCTGCGTCCCTACTATCCCCCCTAACAGGGCGTGTGCCCACGCCACCCAATCACAAATTCCTGGCACAGGTGCATGCCTGGCTAAAAGTATAACTTACAGTGGCTGCGGCTCGTGTATGCCCCGTTGGATCTGGGAAAGGGTAGGTTTTTCAAAGCTAGATGCCCAGAGGGGTGGGAATCAGTCTTTAGGTCCACTTTAAACAAGACCTTCAGCATCATTTAGTGAAAAGCTAAAACCGTTACAAAACTATTCACCAGCATCAAAAATGTATATTTTTTACGTTTTTAATCGCTTACTGATTATTCTTATCCCCGCTGAGCTTCAACTCTGTTCAGGACTCCAGGATACGGGCGTCGCCGCCTTGCCTCAAAAGCATCACATGTTGAGGTGAAGAAAGTGGTGAAAAGAGCAGGGGCTGGGCTCAGGAAAAGGAGAGTAATCCCAGAATGCAGAGCGGCATAGTCAGAAGAAACTTACTGTCTGCGGGCAGCCTGAGACTCCAAGTGCCACCATCTTGAATGTTGAAAAGCTTAAAAATGGAAAAAAAGTGCAGGTAGGGTGATCTTTAAAGTGAGAAATCTATCTATGGGGTGGGGGAAACATTCAAGGGTGAAGGTCCGATTTAAATAATCCCTGCTACATTTCCCTGCTAGGACCTAATCACCCACCTCTGATCATATCATAACTGACCAATCTCATAACCCCTCTCCCCCCCAAGTCCACAGCACGGCTTCCATCAGCCATGTTATTCTAGTCTTTCTATTGTCTATCCCAATTTTTAACCTGGACAATGCCTGGATATGCTAACCATTGTCATGCCCAGAACTAAATTGCTGGGCGTTCCCAGTAGATTTGGGAATGTCCTGGTTCAACCACAGGTTTGGGGATCAGATAGTGGAGTAACTGATTAGAAACAGGAAGACACATAATACAACCTATCTGTGCCACTACTGAGGCAAGTTGCCTGACAGTTGCCTGACCACCTAGGACGTGGAGGTCCAGACACTGAGCCGATGACTTAGCCACATCTTCATCGGCATTTAAAATGGATGACAGTACTGTGGTAGTCCTGTGGGGGTTGCAAGCTTGGGAAGGGGAAAGATGTACACAGTAAGAGAAACAATGGAGGACCTAGACCCAGTGCAGACAATGGAGGGTTTGAGCCCCAGTGCAGACAATGGAGGACCTGGACCCAGTGCAGACAATGGAAAGTCTGGGCCCTACTGCAGACAATGGTCTGCACTCCAGTACAGGCAATCGAGGGTTTGGACATCAGTGCAGACAATTTAAACCCACAGGTTGAAGACAAATACCAGTATAGAAAATAATGGCCTGTATGCCCAGTACAGACAACAGCGCAAACAATGTAGGGCTGTGGGCTCAGCAAACACAAAGAAGGACATGAGGCCCAAAACACGATTCAAGAAGTGCGTGAGCCCCAAGACATGATTCAAGACCAACTCTGCTGGCCCTGACAACCATAAGGTGCTTAGAACACTCAGTTTTTCTTTTTTCTGAAATAGGCCAGTCAAACAGCCAACAAAGCGCAAGCAAGTACTTGTGTAAGGCACTGTTTCTCAACCTGTGTTTAGGGGTGAACAAACAGGGGAGTTATTATGGGTCTGGTATATTATTTTATCAGAAAAAGGTTATTCTTTCTTGATTTAAAAAGTGCTACCAGGCCTATGACATACTTATTATCCTAACATTAATAATCAATCTCCTCCTTGAGGGTACTTGGTTGTAATTGTGTGCTGCTAGAGGATACTTGGCTTTAAAAGGCTGAGGACCACAGGTGTAAGGCATAAATGCAGTGCCATTTTTTATCATTAGTGGCACGGTGTACTTGCAAGCAATGACTTCCTTTTAATATGAGGCCAGTGATGTGACAATTTCTCCTTGATGACTCTTGCTCTACTAAACCCATATTCTAGATTTTTAAAGGACATACATTCTTAATCATTTAGATAAATTAGGTTGTGGATCAGTTTACATTTGCAATTCAGATATTTACCTTGGAAATGTTTTATTTATCTAAAAAAAAAAAAAAAATCAGGTCTCTCAGAATTATGCAGTGCAATCAAATCACTCCCATACGTTATGTCCAGGAAGCCAAAATGGATCAAAACCTAAAGAGAGTCAACATTAATGCAGAACAAAGCCTAGTGTGGCCAGCCCTGGAATCTAAAAGATTATAGGGCCGTCTGCTGGCCTTTCTCTGTCGCATCCCAAATTGGGATGCCCCACTTTGGGACAGCTTCCTCAGTCCAATGGTGCATGCACAGGCTCTCATCCAATCAGAGCTGTTGCTATGTCAATTTGCAAGCGGCCCCAGCAGTGCAAGTGCTCCCACCCCAGCCTATCCAAAACAGCCCACTTGCACACCCCACTGCAGAAAGGCAGAGTTATTTGCCAAATTACATAGGCATGGCAAACAGATCTGATTGGATGATAACCTGCACATGCACCATTGGACTGGTGAAAGGTAAGCTGTTACAGACGTACTGGGGAGTTTTAGACAGCGAGGCATCCCAGTTGAACAAAACCTGGGATAGTCAAAATCCTGGGTTTTGTTCGACTTGACCTTTTTTCCCAGCAAGAGCAAACATTATGTAGAAATATCAAAATTCCATTCGGAAATGTTTTTAAGCAAGACCCCGTGACAGCATTTCTTTTTGTAGCCACCAATGCACATTGCTTATCTGTGTGGCCGCAGCCAAGTCTGTTAGAGTAATTCATTATGTTCTTTAGTGGTATGGTGTTTGAAATATTAAATGTAACCATTTAAAAAGAAAGGATTCAATAGAAATATGTAGAATTCTACTCAAATTCTTTTATTAACAAGATGTTGATGAAAAAAAAAGAACATGAAAATTGTATCATTGAAAGCAGACGTGCATGTCTACTGCCATTTAGTTACAACATAAAACTGTCAAAACATTTAAAGGGCTTTTTCTTGATAGCTGGTAGTAGGAAAAGGTCACCATTCTAAGCAGACTCCAGCAGGATTTTAGGGCTTGAACAAGGAGGTGCTAAAGGTGTAGTGAGAGATGAAGTAGCTGGGGGGAGCGGCAAGGAGTCTATTCTGGATGGGGCTGATGAAGGCGGTGAAATTATATTGAGTTGATGAGTGGAAAGGGGAATGGGGGTAATACATAGCTATGCTGTTAGATTAAATAAGCAAACAATTACAATAAGTAATTTAAAAATTTTAAGTGTCTTGGTGTATTTAAGGCTGAATATCAAGAATTTACCTTCTAATGGAACTCTCTTGAACTAATTATAATCTGCCTTAATTTGGTATGTCTTCTTAACCTTGTGGTGGTGGGATTCACAAAAAAGTTTTGAGACTTTCCACCCAGGTGCTTTATCCTTCAAGTATTGTTCAATTCATAAATCCACTCAAGTTATCTTTCCCCGCGGAGTTTTAAATTACTTATTGTAATTGTTTGCTTATTTTATCTGTGGCCGCGCCAACACGGTCAAATACAACTCCAGCGCAGGGTTTGTTTTAAAAGTATTTAATAGGTATATCAAACTCATCTTTATTGTTAATTGTTGCCAGCGCAGTGTTTTGTGGATTATTCCTCATTTTCTCATATATGCTGTTAGATTACACGCTGAAAACGAAAATAATTATATGGCACTATAAAATGAATTTACTAGACTTATAAACTATTTATCAAACAATTATCTATTCAATCATCACATCTTCTTTCTAGGAAGAATTCAGATGTGGGAGTAGTGATGTGAGTGTCTTACTTTTTTATCTACTGATTTATTTCTTTTACATATATTGAATATATTCAGTTTAATAAAAATGGTTACATATATTGGCAGCATATTATGTTAATAAGTATTACATCTTATTTCTCATTAAACAGTTTCTACACGCCACTGATAATCTACTTTTTTAGAACTTTGCATAATTAGTAAATAATCAAACACTCATGATCATGCATAATCAAAAAAGGTTTTTCTAACAACCTTTCACTTCAATGGTTCAAATCATCCCCAAGAGCCTACTGGACCACAAGAAGCTGCCTAACTTTTTGTCAGTAGTCTAAGACTTTTAAAATTGTAATATAGAATTTAATATTATATATATTTAATATAGAATATTTAATATAGAGTTTAAAAAGCAGAATATGAAACTGCGCAACACTCTATTCCTATAAAAAATGTATTACATTATTACAAGTTTTACTTTTAAAACCACTTTCATGTATTACAGGAGTCAAGTGACCAGCACCAAGCACAAGTCATCAAGCAAGAAGTGAGAAATCAATATTTTAAACTACCCTTTTACTGCTGAGAATATAGTGATTCTAGTGGTCATGTAATGGTCAGTCAAAGGAGATGAATTGTATCTGCACATACAGGAGCAAAGGGAGAACTCAGTTAGTACAGAATACTGCCTCCTACTTTAGCATGTTACCATTTTACCTCCACTGCATGGTAAAGCCTTCTAAGTACAGTTAATTAACAATCATCAGTTTCGAACTCATTTCTACAGTTAGAATTGATTTTTGGGCTCTGTGAAAGCCTCATTTATTGTATGCAGTGACAGAATGGTTGTCAAACCAGGAAGCCACAAAAAGTTAACCCAAAACAGCTGATGAGTGCACAAAGTAGCAACTGAACCTGCACAGATGTAGCAATTGTTAATTGAGAAACACAGCTCAGCCAATTGTGATATCTCACACAGAAGCCGTTGAAAAGCATTAAGATTTCAAGATAGCATGATGCAACCGTGCACCAAGTTGAGTGTTAAAGAAAGCTGTAAATATATTGACGATGTAATGATTTAGACATCTCGTATAATAATATTTTGTTCACAAAAAACACAGGGGAATTACTATAGAAAGTGCAGAGGTAATAATAATAATATGTGTGTTTTTCTTTGCCTATTGTAAGCTTACAGTGGAGTTCCCACTGCTTATCAGGTGAGAACCAGAAACTACTACCCAAGTCCTGCATCAACCCCGTGCCATGAAATATAAGGGCATCCCGGGCTTCACTAAAGCCCCCACAAGAAGTGATAGGCTAGGCTGCTTTGGAAGCCACAGGGAATTAAGGGACAGGGGTAGAAAGAAGTGGTCACCCAGTAGGGAGGAAGGCATAAATGTAGCAAGGCTATAGTTGGTGGTCACAAGCAGTAATACATAGTCAAGATGGGAAGCCAAGTTCATACACAGATGGGTAATCCAAAGGGAAATTTGAGTAGCAAGATCTAGACAGTCCAAGGTACAACTCCAAAGCATAATCCAGTAGCATACACAGGATATACAAGCCATGCAACAATTCTTAAATGAGCCAGATATTGCCTGCCATAATCATAATTTGTTCCTCTTGAGACTGATCCATTTAATCCTCACCCACAACCTCTTCCTCTTTGAAGGGCAGCTCTACTACCAGATACAGGGAACTGCAATGGGGACCACTTGTAACCCCTCATAAGCCAACCTGTATCTGGGTGGGAGAGGAGGTTGTGGGGTGGGGATGAAGCATCAGTGTATCTGTGCCATATACTAACTTGTCACAGGTACATTGATGGCATTTTCCTGTCATCAGGGACACTGAAACAATTGTCATTAATAGTAGCAACAATAACTTAAAGTTCACTATGGAATACAATCAAAGTAATATTTTTAGATTTGTAAATCATGAAGTCAAGAGAGGGTGCAATCACAACCATGTTTAAAAACGTTCAGCAGGCAACACTATACAGCATCAAGTTCCCATCCTCACTCCCTTATTAAAAGTATGTTATGGGAAGTATGTTCAGGCAGAATTGTTCCACAGTGGAGGATTTCAAAGCAGAACCCTGGGGCATTAGTATGAGACTGAAAAACGAGGCTATAGTAACAACAAAAACAACAAAAAAGCGTAAAAAAGGCATGTGATAAGGACGGTCAGCAAATGCTATTCTTGCCAAAAAGGTAAAATTCTGGAGACACTGGCCCTTTATTTACCCTTAAATTTACGAATATGAGTCTGACTGGGATAGTAGCATGCAATCCTACAGCTGAATAATAAACATTCATTCTTTTTTGCTTTATGCTTTTCCCTTTTACTTTTATTTTTAGGTAAAAGATTTGGTGAGCATTTCTCTTTTTTTTAATAATTGTATTAATGTTAAAACAATAGATCAACACTGCTTGGCTTGGACTGCGTTTAGCATTCCTTACAGGCTTCATGTAAGGGGATGTTCATTTTGAGTTACAGCCCAAATGCCCACACCCCCAACTAAGCCATGTGGTATATACAAGAGCCTGTGTCTATTGCCATGGGCCAGGTGTAATTTCAAGGGTCCCCTCTGCATCGCTGGAAGAGCACCCAACCGGTGTCAAACCGTTAGGAGGTAAAGTGCACCTAAACTCAGAAGGAAGTTTATGTCATCACTTTCCATCCCCAGTCCAGTGCCCCAAAACAGCCTGTGTTTTTACTGAAGCCTTTGCCCAATATTTAGAACAACACAAACTGGTTGCTCTCTGGCCAAGCAGCTCCCCCCCCCCTTCACCAACAATACATTCAGTTAGAGTACACACAGTTCAGCACAGTTCAGCATTGGGGAGCATTTCAACCTAACTGCCATTATGTGACAGTTTAGTTGTAACTGAATTATTTAACATAGGGATGCCATTCGGACATTATACTGCTTCCTGTTAGTGTTTTATCAATACTGGGCAAAGTCTTTAGTAAGAAAAACAACACATAGGTGGTTTTGGGGCATTGACCAGGAGATGGAAGGTGACAACATTAGTATAGGTGCACTTTAAGGATGTTAGGGTTTTGTTGCTTATACCATGCTCAGTGCATCAAGACTGTTGAAGTTCTTCTTAAAAGGGACTTTCCTAGATAGAAAAATATATACTCTCCATTAATTCCCCATAGCAGTTTGAACAGTGTCCACCTATTTAAAACACACTATTTTTCCTAGTCTGGCTGGCTGTGTGCAGATGCTTTCTCTAGATACGTAACTGTAATAGGTATGCCTAGAAGGCAGCACTTTAGCACTCTCCTGCTGTACCAAGTGACATGGACATACAAACACAACATGGGATCTGTTCGCAAAGATATCTGTGGGCTCCATCCCAGATGAGAAGTTCCGAAATATTTGATTGCATTGCATGTCCCAACTTTGGGGACTCAAAATAGGAGTAGGGACCCCACTAAAAGCCTTAACATGGCATGGGGTTTAACACATGCGATTGCAATTGTGTGCAAACTAAGGCCCCTAGTTTCTGTATAGGATTCATATGCCTGTTTGCTTGTTTATATTGTGATGAGAGGATTAAACTGGGCTTTTACTTATTCTAAGTATGTCACACACCCCGCTTCAAGATATTCATTACCTGTGGGTAGTATGGTCCTGTAGAGGGCTTCTGCAGAGATGATTGGAGGAAAGAAAGCCCCTCCCAGTCCATAAGTACCTGGGACCTCCCACTCATTACCCAGTCTTCATCTCTGCAGACGGCGAGCAAGCAGCAGATGATATCTCCTCCTTGCACAGGGGGACTTTAAGGTAGCCGGGTCTACTCCCGGCCTATATATATTTTTATTTCCGTTCGGACTCTTTATTCCCTTTATTAATATATAGCTATTTAAATGCCTCCCAGTCTTGACTGCTGTCCGAGCGAGGGTATAACAGCACCTCAGGTGCTCAGGAGCTATGCTCCACCGCGAGACCCTATAAAGAGGGTAGGCGGTTATACCGGGTTGGTGACTCCGGTTTGGGATGCCCTGTCCAAGAGTTTAATTTTCCCCTTAAATGGCCTATTCCCCTTTTTTAGTTGTGTGGAGGCCTCTTATTCAGCTTCTGGTGTTTTTCTATGGGGGCGCCTGGAAAATAGATTTATTTGAAATGTTTGTTTAAAATGTTTACTTTTCTGGTATGAATAGTTATAATGTAAACTTGTTGCAATCTTTTTTGCTGACAGACACTGGATTTTTACCTCAGAGCTGAGGGGAGGATTTCTCCCCTCACGCTCTTCAGTGAGGGGGCGGGGCCGGGCCTTCGGTATGAGGCCGCAGCCCGCACCCTCTAGGAGTTTGGAGCTGGTAGCGTGACCGAGCGGGGAGCAGCTCCGCTTGTTATGCGGGCTGCTACCGGCTCTATTATGCGCCTTGTGCCGCGGCTGCCTGCGGCACCGGTGCGCGAGTGTTAATGGAGGGGAGCTTCCCCTCACGTCTGACAGACACTGTGCTGGGTTTTTTTCCTCAGAGCTGAGACAGGTGCTGGATTTTACCTTCAGCTTATTCAGCTTCTGGTGTTTTTCTATGGGGGCGCCTGGAAAATAGATTTATTTGAAATGTTTGTTTAAAATGTTTACTTTTCTGGTATGAATAGTTATAATGTAAACTTGTTGCAATCTTTTTTGCTGACAGACACTGGATTTTACCTCAGAGCTGAGGGGAGGATTTCTCCCCTCACGCTCTTCAGTGAGGGGGCCGGGCCGGGCCTTCGGTATGAGGCCGCAGCCCGCGCCCTTTAGGAGTTTGGAGCTGCTGGGCGGAGCCTTGCAGCGCGCGATCCACGCTGGCCACGCCCCCCTGCTGCATCTCCCGCTCTGATCTGTGTTACCTCAGGCAGAGGACACAGTGTATTGGCGCCCAAAGACTCAGTGAGTGGCCCTGCGGCCGTTGCTTATCTGTACATATTTGCATATATATATGTATATATATATAGGTATAATAGATATAGGTTTATATAGGGAGAACCTCTTACTGTCTTTTTCTATGTTTTTCAGGCTGAACTGCTAGGAATTTTTTCAGGTTTCTCCTGGTCCTAGAATACCTGGGTACTTTTGCTATTTATTACAAAACCTCCCACTTGGACAATATAAGGGCATCCCGGGTTGCTTAATAGCGTAATTCCCTCACTCATAGCGACTATTCAAGTTCACCTTATGGAGGCATCCCAAGATTCCGGGCTCCCCTCGGGACAATCCCGGAAGTGTATGGGTTGTGGGGTATCCCTAACAGGGGATGATTTTTTCCTATGTATATCATGTGCACAGCAGACTATTACACGGCAGTCCGGTCCCCAGGCATCTGGGTCAGCGCAGCCGGCTTCATCCTCTCCCCCTCCCACTTTGACCCGTGCCCCGTGTGAGATTGCCACGGGGGGGCAGTCGCAATCTGATGTGTGTGCCAGGTTGGCCAGTATTGAAAAATTCATTTCCTCCACGGTTGCCAAGAAAGCACCGGCTAAGAGGAAGCATTTATCACCGGTTAATCATTTTGAATATGATGATGACGAGGAGGCCTGGATTGGTCAGATTATTCCCCTCTAGAAGAAGGGGAATTATTTGAGGATTCAGATATTTCTGATGATCAGCAATTTGTTGGTGCTGATTCCGATCGGAGCTCAGGGACTTCCTTGGATACTCCTAATGTTCTGACTCAGATGTTTGAGGTGCTTGCTATCTCGCCTCCGGCGGAGGTTCCTCAACAGCAAGGGGAGTTTTATGACGAATCCAAGCCGCGGTTGGAATTCCCTAATCAAAAGCATTTTGATAATATTATTTCTAAGGAATGGGAAAGGCCTGCCCGGCTCCCAGGCATTCCCCAAAGTTGGGATAAGAGGTATCCTTTTCCAGTGGATACGGTTAAGCGCTGGGCGTCTCCCCCCGAGATGGACGCCCCTATTTTGGGGTTATCCAACTCAGCCGTATTGAACAACCCTGATTGTTCCTCTCTTAAGGATGGTGAGGATAAACGCATTGACCAGATGGCTTGTCATGGTTTTGCCAGTATTGGGGCAGCAATAAGGCCTGTTTGTGCCTCATCGCTGTTGGCGGTGGCTACGAGAAAGGTGGTCAGGCACTTGTTATCCTCCTCCGGTTTGAATCCGGACAGTGAGGAATTTCGTGAACTAAAACAATGTGAGGGGTTTTTGTCCTTCATGGTGGCCGCTTTGGATGATTCCGTGATGATGAGTAGTAGAGCCTCTGCTCTAATGGTTACTATCAGGCGTTCAATTTAGTTACGCCAGTGGGCGGCTGACTTTGGGTCAAAAAAGTCACTAACAGCTCTTCCCTTTGTTGGGTTACGGCTCTTTGGAGACAAGCTGGATGCCGTGGCCAAGGGGGGCAAACTACCCCAACGCAAGAAGCAACGTTGCCCCTTTCGAGGAGCGTCTTCCTTCACTCCTTCCTTTCGGGGATCTAGAGCAGGAAGAGGTTTCGCCTTCCCTTCTACAAGGGGAAATTCCTGGAATAGGGGCAGAGGACGTGCCCGTTCAGGATACAGTTGGGGCTCAAAATCCAAACCCGTGGCCAAGCCCGCTCAACAATGAGGGGGCGCCCTCACCCGTGCGGGTGGGGGGACGGCTACAGCACTTCTCCCAGGTCTGGAACCGAGAGGTCTCGGACAGGTGGATCAGGGAAGTGGTGTCTTCCGGCTACAAGCTGGAGTTCGAGTCCTGCCCTCCCCCGCGTTTCCTCAGGTCTCGGGTGTCCCCGGAGGCACTGGCTGCGCAGCAGCTCCGGGCGGCAGTATCGAGTCTTCTGGAAATGGCAGTCATTTGCCCAGTTCCCTCATTAGACCAGGGTCGGGGTTTTTACTCAAATCTGTTCACGGTCCCCAAAAAGGATGGCTCCGTCCGGCCCATACTGGACCTAAAGATTCTCAACAAGTTCGTCAGACTGCGAAGGTTTCGCATGGAAACGTTGCGCTCGGCTATTCATTCTCTTCGTCAGGGGGACTTCATGACGTCCATAGACATTCAGGACGCTTACCTCCATGTTCCCATTTTTCCAGCACACCAGAGGTTTCTGAGGTTCGCGGTGGAGGATCGGCACTTTCAGTTTGTAGCTCTTCCCTTCGGTCTCACCACAGCTCCAAGAGTTTTCACCAAGGTGCTTGCTGGGGTGATGGCTCTCCTCAGAGCGCAGGGGATTCGCATTGTGCCATATCTGGACGATCTCCTCATCATGGCACCGTCATTCAGCCAGGCAGAATTGGACACCAGGACGGTAATATCCACTCTGGAGAGGTTCGGCTGGGTGATCAACTACCCCAAGTCCTCCCTACACCCGTCCAGGACAGTATCCTTTCTGAGAATGTCTCTGGATACAGATCTGGCCAGAGTTTTCCTTCCTCAGTCCAAGGTTCTTCTGATTCAGGAGTTGGTTCGGTCGCTCATGTCCATGCCTCGACCGTCCATCCGTCTAGGGATGAGACTGGTGGGTTTGTTGGTGGCCTCATTCAAGGCGGTTCCCTTTGCTCAGTTTCACACAAGGACACTTCAGCTCCATCTGTTATCGGTCTGGAACACGTCTCCTCAGTCGCTGGATCATCTTTTTCAGATGTCTCCCCGGGTTCGCCGCTCGCTTCTGTGGTGGCTGAACTCAATCAACCTACTGAGGGGCAGATCCTTTCGGACTCCTCAGTGGGAGATAGTCACTACGGATGCCAGCCTCTCAGGATGGGGGGGCTTTTGGAAGGATCTGCAAGTTCAGGGTTTGTGGAGTCCCCTGGAAGCTCACGAGTCTATCAATGTTCTGGAATTGAGGGCCATCAGGTTGGTTCTTTGTCATTTGACTCATCAACTGTGAGACTTGCCGGTCCAGGTCAGGTCGGACAATGGGACGGCGGTGGCCTACATCAATCACCAGGGAGGAACCCGCAGCAGGAATGCCCTCAAGGAAGTGTCTCTGATCCTGGACTGGGCAGAGAGACATGTCCCGTGTATCTCAGCAGTTTACATCCCAGGTGTGGAGAACACGGAGGCGGACTCTCTGAGCAGGATGTCAGCCCGCAAGGGGGAATGGTCTCTCAATCCCAGGGTCTTTCACTCAATTTGTCTCAGGTGGGGGTCACCGGCGGTGGACCTATTTGCCTCCCGTCACAATCACAAACTTCCGGCTTTTGTGTCTCTGGCAAAGGACCCACTGGCTCTCGCGACGGACGCCATGTCCCTGAACTGGAGGGATCTGGGGTTTCTGTACCTGTTCCCTCCATTTCCCATGGTGGCCAGAGTAGTGCGCAAGCTTGCTCTGGAGAGAGCAACAGCAATTCTGGTAGCTCCAAGGTGGCCAAGACAGGTCTGGTTCGCAGACGTGGTAAGGTTGGCAGAAGATCAGTTCGTTCTGCCCCTGCTGCCAGATCTGCTCACACAGGGTCATCTTCGTTACCCCAATTTACCAACGCTGGCTTTGACGGCGTGGCTGCTGAAACCTCCATCTTGAAGGAGGAAGGTCTTTCTGACGCTGTTATTCAGACTCTCATTCGTGCTAGAAAGAAGTCTTCTTCATCCGTGTACTATAGGACTTGGAGGTCTTATATTGATTGGTGTGAGGCTAGGGCCTTCCCTTGTAGGGAATTCTCTGTTTCTAGAGTTCTTGCAACATGGCCTGGACTTAGGGCTCCAACTCAGTACTCTGAAGGGGCAGGGTCTGCCCTGGCGGTATTTTTCCAAAAGTCTTTTGCACTACATCCTTTGGTTAAGACCTTTTTCCAGGGGGTTACGCATGTGCGGCCTCCTAGGAAGCCTTTGATTCCGGTTTGGGATTTGAATTTGGTTCTTTCTGCGCTACAGGGTCCCCCCTTTGAGCCCTTGCATGATAGTCCTTTGTCTTCCCTTACGCAGAAGGTGGCATTTTTGGTAGCTATCACTTCAGTTAGACGTGTTTCTGAGTTGGCGGCTCTGTCTATTCAAGCTCCATATTTTGAAAGACATCAGGATAAAGTGGTTTTCCGTTTTAAGATGGACTTTCTTCCTAAGGTGGTTTCGTCCTTTCATTTAAATCAGGATATTGTTCTGCCCTCTCTCTGTCCTAACCCCAGCAATGACAAGGAGAGGGTCCTGCATTCTTTGGATGTGGTTCGTGTTGTGAAGTATTATTTGGTGGTAACGTCTGCCTTTCGCAAGACTGATGCATTCTTCGTGGTGCCTTTTGGGCCCAAGAAGGGTCTAGCACCCACAAAGTCTACCATCAGCAGATGGATCCGTCAGGCCATTGTAGGGGCCTATTCTGCTAAGGGGAGAGATCCTCCCTTTCGTGTTACTTCTCATTCTACTCGTGCGGTTGGGGCCTCCTGGGCTTTTCAGCACCAGGCCTCTGTTGAGCAAGTTTGCAAGGCCGCTACCTGGTCTTCTGTTCACACTTTTTCAAAGTTTTACAAGGTTGATGTGCGGGCCTCAGCGGATGCTGTTTTTGGCCGCAAAGTTCTGCAGGCTGCAGTAGTTTGAGTTGTGCTTTATACCTTGTTTTTGGATCCCCACCCTTTATGGACACTGCTATTGGATGTCCCACAGGTAATGAATATCTTGAAGCGGGGTGTGTGACATACTTAGAATAATACCATTTTGTGAATACTCACCTTGTAAAATGGGTATTATAAGTATGTCACACACCCCGCTTCAACCCGCCCTTTGGATTCTGCATCCTTCATATGGTGAACTTTGCGTTGTTATGACTGATATTTGGCTCTTCCTGGTCCTTTACCTTACTGCTTTCTTTATACTGGGTAATGAGTGGGAGGTCCCAGGTACTTATGGACTGTGAGGGGCTTTCTTTCCTCCAATCATCTCTGCAGAAGCCCTCTACAGGACCATACTACCCACAGGTAATGAATATCTTGAAGCGGGGTGTGTGAAATACTTATTATACCCATTTTACAAGGTGAGTATTCACAAAATGGTATTTTTTCCCAGGCCCTGGTTAAATTTGTATAAACAGTCATGATGGTGCCACACCCACCCCTTTACACTGCTTCCTGTTAGTGTTTTTATGAATATTGGGCAAAGGCTTTAGTAAAAAAAGAAACACAGGCTGATTTGGGACACTGGACTGAGGATAGAAGTTGACTACTGTACATAAACGTCCTATCTGATTATAGTTACACTTTAAACATTGTAATGAATTTTAGCTTTGGGTATAAGGCGGATAACATCAAGTCATGTAAAGTGCCCAAGCTTGACAACTTTTGAATTGCACAGATGATACAGTTAATTACTGCATAAGATTACACTGTTTTACCATTATTTACTTTTAGATGTTTCATCTGTTTACAGGAATTTTAGAAAAATTAACGAACTGTTGAGAATAAAATAGTTTAAATAATCACCCATATTTAAAGAAGAACTCTGGACATCTTGAAAGCATGCTGCATGGTATAAGTAATAGAACCTCAATTTGTGATTTTTTTTTTTTTTAAAGGGGGATTTATCATTTATTTACCCTGTTTAACAAGAAACCCAGACTTATTGGTGATCTTGCTAATTATTTGGTGAAGCACATTAGCTTTAAAGGGAAAGACCAATTTCAATGCCTTTTTTTTGTTGTGCAAAAAGAATGCCCTCAAGGTGCTGAGCTAATCTAGTATTTTATTATTTTCTCTTATGTTAGCAAATTGGTGTTTTATGGAAGCAGTCCATTGCTATTGGTAACTGTACACCAAGAAGCGAGAAGTGAGTCTTGTATACACCGAACAATGCTGCTATGGCCGCTGCTGAGGTGAGGGAGCTCACTCAACCTTACACATGTCCAACAGCAATGTTCTGTGTGTACAGGGCTCGCTTCTCTCCTCGTACATCTTGGTGTACAGCCTGGTGTACGGTTGACAATAGCAACAGATGGTGAAAACTGTTTCCAAAAAACACACAACTGCCAACATAAAAAAATACTAGATCAGTTCAGCACCCTGAAGACATCATTTAGGCACCAAAAATATACACAATTGAATTTAACTTTAAGTGTGCTTTTGGGTGAGCTTTTTAACTTTAACACACAAGCAACTGCAAAAAAAAAAAGAAAATGAGCCACACCTCCATCTTTACAGATGAGGTATATCATTTTTCTAAATACCCCATAATGCTGCTGTTGTTTTTTTAAATAGTATTTTTAATTTCTTAAAAATATCTTTACTCCACTGGAACATTTTGATCTGATTTTTGTTGGGGGAGAAGTAGAACAACTTGTCTTTTTGCTTTACCCAAAATGAGTATGACAGTTAATGCTAACTAATAAGTCAGGGGGCAAAAGCTGATGGTGTGTAGAGAACTGTGCGCCTGAAGACCTGGTGTATGCAATGTTGGACCGGGGAGTCTGGGGCCCACCAAGAAAATAAACCCTGGGGCCAATCCTATATACTGTGCATGTAAAAATTACTGATCTATTTTTAGGGTTTTCGTACAGAAATTAAGTCTAACTGTATTGTGTGTGAGTACATTCGCTGTACGCTCCTGCCAAAGAACAACATTACCTGATGCTCCTATCATAGGTAAATGGACAGTATAATAATTACTATCACATAATGCAACATCCATATATATATAGATAAGTTCGGGAGCCCATATGATCCTATGATCTTCTTTCAGCTCTCACACACTTGTAAGCCCTAACATGCCACATTATCTATATAGCAGTATCACATGTAGGGATCAGCATTGCATACAGATGGGATAAGACATGAGTCCGGGGAATAGAAAGAGCATTAACTGTCACTACTAGTTTGGGGATCAGTTGCTCTGAGAAAAATGTAATTCAATTAATGAAATATAGTACTGGACACCTCTCTGCAGCCCTTGTATCTACAGACAGTGCTTCCTACAAGGGCTGTAGGGCCCAGTATTATTTTAGAGCTGCTGTACCCCCACCATCCAGACATCCTGAATAGGGGGGATTTGGGTAATAAGACACAAGTGCCTTGGATAGACTTCAGCTTAGGTTGTTGCCCTTTCCTGTTCAGATGTGTTTTGTTTGTTTGCGTGTAAACCTTTAATGGTGGTTCATGTAGTTCTTCTTTAACACATGTATGTCTAAAGGTTTAGAAATTTAGCTTTCAGCTACTGTATATTACAAGTTTTAGAATATACGTTTGAGCAAAGCTACATTCTTACTGATTGAATTTGATTATAATTATCATTTATATTACTTTGTTTATATTACAGGACAGTGATGACTCTGATAGTGAAGATTAATCATCCTCTAATGTTTGGTTATTGTAATATTAAGTATGCTATACTTATATAAATATTCTTTCTCTGCTAGATCTGCAGTAATTATTTGAGCCATCAGGCAATCAAGGCCAGCCTGTAACTGTTCAAAATGTAGGCAGCATGAAATTTGACTTAAATGGAATAATGACCAGATCCCTATAAAATTGCTAATACAGAACTTTTATTTCTGCTGTACCCAATGCACATCCAATGATGCCCTTAATCCTTTCTAGTATAAAGTAGAGAACCAGCAGAGTATTTTGTCATCAGTACCCAGGACTCCTTCAATAGACAACATCTAAGCTCTGTATAACAAGTGATACCAGCTGTGATGGCTAGCAGGGGGGCTTGGTATTTACCACCAGCTCTGCAGAGGGGAAGACCCCTTGAACACCCCTTCTGCCCCCTGTGCTATGCCCGATTCAGACATTAAAATAATAAAACAACTCACCTGCTGCAATCCTCCTCTGATGCCAGTGAGGGGTGGTGCTTTGCACAGCAGTGTGAATTTGAGTGACAGACCAGTCACCCAATCCCAGGAGCAGTGCACCCTCAGTGCTTCACATATTGGGTGGCCGACCTGTCACTCAAAGTCCCATCTTAAAGTGGGCCAAAACCCACTACGATCGGCCTGGGAATCTATAAGATTCCCGGGCCAATTGATTCCATTCCCCGATTTTGGATGCCCCACTGTGTGAAATTCCCCTAGGTCGGCCCATACACTTACCTTTATTCCTAGTCCAATGGCACATGTGCGCGCCACGGCAGCATCCCCGCTATCCCTCTAGCAGGGCACGAGCCCATGGCAGGCATATGGGAATGGCTGGCGCAGGCACGCTCCCTGTTAGAGGCTAGCAGGGGATGCAGCCGTCAGCGTGCTCGGAGGCTCTGGCCTTAGATGAAGGCTTAGACAACGTGACGTCATCTCCGAGTGTGCTGATTGGACAAGTGGCTGTACTTACGCGGTAGGATCGGGAAGAGGTGAGTTGGCTTCGGCGATCTGGGAGGTTTCACACAGAGGGGCACCCCCGGGGGAAAGGACCTAAACCTAGGATAGTCAAAATCCTGGGTTTTGGTCCACTTTAAGATTCCCTGTGGAGTGCGTCCCCCCCAATAAGGTTGTATATTATGTTGCTGCCCAAACTAGCCTTAGCAGAGAAAAGATGTTACAGAGAAAGTTAATCATTTGGTTATGCAAATTTACCGCTTGAGGTGTGAATTGCAACCTGCATCTGAGCTTTTTCATTTTAACACACACAAGAAAGTGCAATAAAATGTATTTGTTTTCCTCGCAATTTGTATTTGTAGGAAGGTCCCAAAGTGAACCTTGAAACATATGGGTTGATTCAAAGAAACATGTAACAGCTTGGATTTTGCTCACGATCATCCTATTTTTTACGTCCGCTCGTGCGTTCGTATGAACTTGCGAGTGATTCAATAAGCAAATACGTTTCTATCCTAAAAGATACGTCCGTTCGTATGATATCTCCCGAACTTGCCTCAGTCAGTTGGCAATCGTAAAAATCACGTTCATGTGCTCACCTGTTGCGGCGGCAGCCTGTTTTGTCGGCGGCTTCCATCGTCCAGCTCTTCCAATTACTTGCGTTTGCCTCTGGTTTTCATTGGTTTTGGGCCTCTTAGATTCGTGCGTTCGTATGTTTATAAGATCTTGCGCATGCGCACCCTCAACCAGAAACTTACATAAACACCGTAGCGGCTGCATCCAACTTCATTTCTCGGTCCCTTAAACTTACCTAAACCCCGTAGCGCCTGCATCCAACTTCATTTCTCGGTCCCTTAAACTTACCTAAACCCCGTAGCGCCTGCATCCAACTTCATTTCTCGGTCCCTCAAACTTACCTAAACCCCTTAGCGCCTGCATCCAACTTCATTTCTCGGTCCCTCAAACTTACCTAAACCCCTTAGCGCCTGCATCCAACTTCATTTCTCGGTCCCTCAAACTTACCTAAACCCCTTAGCGCCTGCATCCAACTTCATTTCTCGGTCCCTTAAACTTACCTAAACCCCGTAGCGCCTGCATCCAACTTCATTTCTCGGTCCCTTAAACTTACCTAAACCCCGTAGCGCCTGCATCCAACTTCATTTCTCGGTCCCTTAAACTTACCTAAACCCCGTAGCGCCTGCATCCAACTTCATTTCTCGGTCCCTTAAACTTACCTAAACCCCTTAGCGCCTGCATCCAACTTCATTTCTCGGTCCCTCAAACTTACCTAAACCCCTTAGCGCCTGCATCCAACTTCATTTCTCGGTCCCTCAAACTTACCTAAACCCCTTAGCGCCTGCATCCAACTTCATTTCTCGGTCCCTTAAACTTACCTAAACCCCGTAGCGCCTGCATCCAACTTCATTTCTCGGTCCCTTAAACTTACCTAAACCCCGTAGCGCCTGCATCCAACTTCATTTCTCGGTCCCTTAAACTTACCTAAACCCCGTAGCGCCTGCATCCAACTTCATTTCTCGGTCCCTTAAACTTACCTAAACCCCTTAGCGCCTGCATCCAACTTCATTTCTCGGTCCCTCAAACTTACCTAAACCCCTTAGCGCCTGCATCCAACTTCATTTCTCGGTCCCTTAAACTTACCTAAACCCCGTAGCGCCTGCATCCAACTTCATTTCTCGGTCCCTTAAACTTACCTAAACCCCGTAGCGCCTGCATCCAACTTCATTTCTCGGTCCCTTAAACTTACCTAAACCCCTTAGCGCCTGCATCCAACTTCATTTCTCGGTCCCTCAAACTTACCTAAACCCCTTAGCGCCTGCATCCAACTTCATTTCTCGGTCCATAAAACGTCACCAAACCACATAATGTACATCTGTCTTTATTTTTTTTAGTGTGTATGTAATTTGGTGTGTAGTTGTTTTTTGTTGCGCATATTAGAAAAGACACATTTCTGAAGGCTTAAAATATTTTTTTATTTTAAGAGTAATTTGGTAAAATGTCCTATATTTTTTTAAAATTTTAAAAATTTGGAGTTACTTTTTAAAATAAATTTTTATACTTAAATAGTTATATGTGAAAAATTTTTTTTTTTTTTTTTTTGTCTTTTTTATAAGTAAAATTATTTGTATAACATTTAAAACATATAAAATTTGGCTAAAAAACAGTAAAATGTATCAAACAATTTTAACAAAGTAGCCAGGACCAAGGGCACTATTCATCCTCCTCTTCGTCATCTGTTGGCCCCAACGTCGCCTGTATGGCCAGCAGCTCGGCCACCAACTCCTGGATCCTTTTTTTTTTCTCTGCCTTGGTTTTTGGCATAATCCCTGTAAGCAATAGAGAAAAAAACCTAAATAGGAGTACCAGACCGGTTGGTATGCTGTAAATAGATTTGTGGTTAATCCAATACATGTAAATGCATGACATATGTCATTCTTCCAAGGGCTAAAGTTAATGCATTTCCAACAGGTAAGTATTTAAACTCCTTAAACCGGACCTTCAACATTATTGAATGACAACCAATACCTATTTCTAAATGATTATGCACCAGATCAAAGTACAGTTTTGACGTTTATGGCTTGCAGCGCCGCCATCTGAACTCTGAAGCCTAACAATTAATGAGGAGTGGAGAGTTGGATAAAGTACAGGGGAGTACGTTACAGTGGTGCGTTGACAATCCAGAGCATAGCTGGGTTGAGGGAAAGGTCATCAATCCCACAATGCATGCCAGGACCTTACTTTTTACAATCTGTATCCCATGCTGCCTGTAAATATTGCGCCTTCCATATTCCGCAATATGGGCTGTTTTCACGCTCCTAACATGCATTAGATGGCTGAAGTCTGTTTTTCAAAGTTTCCAATCTGTAGGTACAGTGTGTTGCCTAATTATTAGCTATGTTCTTAATACGAGTTAGGGTCCGCTTTAAGCTAAAGAAGTGGCCACATGAAAGTGTTAACTACACATTGGCTAAGCCTTTAGTTATGTGTGTGTTATTAGCTTACAAAACATTAATCTGAATCATGGCATGGAGACTTACGGAGTTGGTGGCCGACAGATGGCTGGTTGGGGCCAACAGGCTGCCCTTGGTCCTGGCTCTGCTGTGAAGAAGTCCCTGGAGAAACATGTGACATTTGGTTAGTATTTGTAGAGAGTCACTATCCCCAACATATCTGGCTCCCAGTCTGGCTGACATCACTCACCTTCGCCAGGATCGACTTCAAGCATCTCTGCTGCCTCCTCCTCCACTATCTCACCCGCTCCTGAAGCTTCTACAAATACATAATAAAGGATAACTTAGTTTTTGGCCTGACATGTATATCTTTGTGCCTATACATGAAGAGTGACATACCAGAGCCTTCCCCATGCGTGGCCAGGTATGACTCCACGCCCACGCGCCTTGGCCCCTCCTCTGTGGTAAGGTCCAGGGGCTGGTCTGAGGAGGCCACAGAGGAGGGGTAGGTCCGTCGCCCGGGAGATCCACCACCTTCACTCACAGATGCAGAGTCATGCAGCACTGGTCGGCCTGTACGTCTCCGGGTGCGGCGAATTCTGAAATCCATTTCCAACACTACCAAAGAAAAGTCATTATAAATAAAGGCATAACTTAGACATTTGGAACATATAACATGCAATTGCTTGGTACTTACTTGGGAAATGGATCCCAAAAAACCTCCGCACCCGGGGCATGTGCAGACGCTTCAGGTCCGACCAATGCTGCATGATCTGGGTGTGAGTGAAGGTGGTGCTGGTGACACGGTGGATCTCGGCGATGATCTCCCGGGCGATGTCCCTTTTCTCGCACACATTGGGCGCGAAGTCATACCGGCGCTGAAGCATGATCTGAAAAACATAATGGACACAGAGCTTGTACTTTTACACACAGACCCATATGTGTTGCATCACAAGTTGAGTATTTAATGTCATTAACACACACATTTCGAATGGCCGCCATTTTTGGGGAGTGCCTTAAAGAGGACGTTGACTGTGATTGACAGTCTGGTCTTATGTTATATGTATCACACACCATGTACATACAGATAATAGCCAACATCAACAATCAGGCCACCTGCATCTATGGCATGTTAGGATGTTTTAAAGATCCAAGATGTAGCCTAATGCTTAGGCTTTTGGCCCACGTGTGTGGCTTCCCGTTGTGTTTTTATGGCTTAGGAAAACAGTGTTCCGCAAACATCCGCATCAAGGTCCGAGACAGGCCAGGTTTGACAGCTCGCCCCGCTACTCCACAGGTTAATTAACTGTTGCTAAGCCGGAGCAATTGGCCGAATTAGGACATCAGCATAGACAGGTGAAAACGTGGCCAGGCTCGGCCCTTGAGGATGAAGTGTGAGGAGCCAGTGATTAAACATTAAGAGACCCCAAACTAGTTCCCAACGCATCATTTACATTTAGGCCATCATTGACTATTCTATTAAAATGCACAGGCAGCCACTTACCAGCATGAGGATCTCTTCCTGTTGACGGGTGAAGATAGTGGGCGCCATCTTTAGTCTTCTTCCAGGCAGCAGATAAGTGAAACCCCAGCGGTTTCCTGGTTCCGCACGAACGTACGTCCGTACGAGCGCGTAGTCGTGCGCATAGGCGTCAGACGCTGGGCGCATGATTTAAAGGTCCCTGCACCCAAAGCTCATTCTCTTTGAGCTTTTGGACAAAATGGCACCAAAAAAGGCAGCAGCTAAACGCGGCCAGCAAAGCCAGACCTCTGAGGGCCCAACAACCAGGTCCCAGCAACGACCGAAGAAGCTAAGGTCCCAGAAGGCCCAGAAGGCAAGTACCACCTCGGCCCCACCAAGGGACACTGGACCCTCCCTTTCCCAAAAAAGGGCCCCAAAGGCACGTGCCCCTGCGGCCAAAAAACAGGCCACAGCAGCCACCACCACCTCTGCCCCCAGAAGAGGCCGCCCAAGGGAGCCCACACCACCCATGCTTTCAAGCCGGGCACTTAGCCAACCCAGGCCCCACAGCAGTGCCCGAAGCACATCCAGCCCACACAGAAGGGCCCGAAGCCCCTCCAGCCCGCACAGAAGGGCCCGAAGCCCCTCCAGCCCGCGCAGAAGGGCCCGAAGCCCATCCAGGCCGCGCAGAGGGGCCCGAAGTCCATCCAGGCCGCGCAGAGGGGCCCGAAGCCCATCCAGCCCGCGCAGAAGGGCCCAAAGCCCATCCAGCACGCGCAGAAAGGGCCAAAGACCATCCAGGCCCCACAGCAGTGCCCGAAGCACATCCAGCCCGCACAGAAGGGCCCGAAGCCCCTCCAGCCCACGCAGAAGGGCCCGAAGCCCATCCAGGCCGCGCAGAGGGGCCCGAAGTCCATCCAGGCCGCGCAGAGGGGCCCGAAGCCCATCCAGCCCGCGCAGAAGGGCCCAAAGCCCATCCAGCACGCGCAGAAAGGGCCAAAGACCATCCAGGCCCCACAGCAGTGCCCGAAGCACATCCAGCCCGCACAGAAGGGCCCGAAGCCCCTCCAGCCCACGCAGAAGGGCCCGAAGTCCATCCAGCCCGCGCAGAAGGGCCCGAAGCCCATCCAGGCCGCGCAGAGGGGCCCGAAGTCCATCCAGGCCGCGCAGAGGGGCCCGAAGCCCATCCAGGGCCAGAAGAACCCCATCCAGGGCCAGAAGCCCCTACAGGGCCCGAACCCCATCCAGGGCCAGAAGAACCCCATCCAGGGCCAGAAGCCCCTACAGGGCCCGAACCCCATCCAGGGCCAGAAGCCCCCGACCTGGCACCAGCCGGGAACAGAGCCCCCGACCTGGCACCAGCCGGGAACCTAGCCCCCCAAGAGGGCCCCGAATTGCAACCATGACCACATCTACACCTGGAAGTTCGGTGGCCAGCCACGCCAGAACACCCAGTCCCTTGGCCAGTCCAGTCCAGTCATTGGGAAGCCACCAATCCGGCCATTCCCCTACCCAGCCCCAGGCCATAATGTCACCACATGTGTCTGCACACATGGAGGAGCAGCCAAGCCAACCATCTGGCCGCACATTGCGCCGCGGCCAGTTGAGTGGGAGATTCTCCCATGACCAAAATATGGCATTGGCTAGTGGCCTTACATTATACTATGACGAGCTATATGGGAGCAAATCCAAACACACCACCAAGCAGCGCAAGATGGAATTGTTTGAAACCATCCTCCGACAAGTAAATGCAGCGGGGGAAGAGAGGAAAGATGTGTCCCAAATTCAGAAGAAAATCTCTGATCTGAAGTATGCTGTACGGCAAAATGAAATTAAAAGGCATAATTACAGGTAAATAAATGTTTTCGCTAAATATAATGTTTGGGATGTGCTGTATGCCCCTTTTCTGAATACCAAACGATTTTCTCTTTTCAGCATGAAAACTGGAGGTGGCTTTCCATCTAAATTGGAGTTTACCCCTGCTGAGGAGATTGTGCTTGGACTTCTCCATCCGGTCGCGGTCGGTGGACATGCTGGTCTAAGGGACACAGACTCCCCGACCCGTACCCACGGTGAGTACTATTAAATCTGCATGTTTGCCTGTTTGCTAAATAATCTACAGTTCACTAGTAACAAGATAACGGGATGCCCCTATGGTTTGCCTTGCTTGGCCTCGCACTACTGTGGCTGTTTGTGTCCTCTTTTGGTCCCTGTGAATCACACATTTAGGCCCACAGCCATTATGGCAAAGATCAAATGTCCAATTGTATTGTTAAAGTCATGAAGTTTCGCAAGATAAGTGAGATATTTAGAATCAATCACAAAACACACATCATTATGTATGGGTTGCCTTTTGGTTGTGTGAGTTGTGTTTGAGTTAACAATTTAATTAGCCACCCACAAACATATGTGACCAAGAGCAGCGAGACTCAACTGGCGGCCCGGGGTCCCAATGCGGGCCTTGCCACCACATTCAAGGACCCCTGCCCAGACAGCCCTGCACTCAGTTACTTCTGTGTTGACGTGCTCAGAGCTGCCCCCTTGATCGGCCATGTAGTGGTTGGTCTCCTGCCCAATGTCATGGCTCCCTGAAACATAGCATTGCAATATGAAGTACTGCACAGGAAGTGGCATTGCAAGGTACACAGTAACTTATTTACATTTTCACTGGCCACAATCGTGTCCCGCTGCCCCTGCTCTGGCCCATGTGCCACAGTCCCCCCATGCCCCCCCCCCTTATAAGCCCCATACATTTGTAACAGATTGGCTCCATCCATCCCATCACCATCAATACGTTAACTCCCCCCTTTAGACATCCAATCCCTGTCCCCTCAGCTCTGGCCCATCCAGCCCAGCAAGGGCAAGCAGCCTTTATTAGTTGGCACTTTGAAAGCTCCAGCCCCTCCACCAGTGTCTTTATTTTTAACTAGACACCCCCTGCGTCAGCACCATGGCCAGACATTCACCTCTCACCACATACCTTTAAATGGGCGTTTCAAACAATTGTTTGAGTACCCCGGACCTAGCGAATGGTAGGCTAAATCCAAAAATGTGCCATGAAAGTTGGATGCTGACTGGGTACACTTCATGACTTAGAACTGAGGTCACTTAGCAGTTTGTCCGAGCCATTGCACCTATGTAAACTTGCGTGGGTTTGAACAAAGGTCACCATTGCTCTAGAGTTGAATAATATTACAAATAGAGCTATATTTGATTACCTATCAAAAAAAAGGTTATGTGTGTGTGTTTACGTGGTATTTTTTTCTCTTCTTCAGCCCAGCATGATCCCTCAGCAAGGGTAAACTCACCCCCCAGTTTGGTTATGCCTACCAGGTCCGTACAGCATCGGAGCCCAGATCAGAGATTTTCGGTAAGTTAATTTAGTAGCATAAATACTAACAAGTGCTTAAGAATGTGTTAAACTGTTGAAATCCTAAATTGGAACGCAAACTTAGCCTTTTTTTTTTTGATATGTCCCTACAGACCCGCACACTCATGGAAGAGATCCAGGACATGGAGGAAGATGATGATGTCTCCGTACAGGGCACGTCGGATGAACTCCCCCTGGGTCCCAATTTGGAACTGCTCGATAATGTTTCTCTGGCCAATCCTCAGCAGCAGAGTGAATCTCCATCCATTGTGCTTGCACATGGGGAGACTGACACAACAGTCCCCAGTGTTCACTCTGCTGCTGAGGATTTGCAAAGCAGGCCGGTTGCTGTTGAGGGTACGACACCACGCGGCAGGGCACGCCCAAGAGCCAGGGTCATTGTGCGGCGGACGCCATTACGCCGCCCCACAATTTCCCAGGGGAGGCAGAGTGCCCTGCTTCAATTATGGACCCAACAAAGGGACTCTTATGACGCCCAGCTCGTTACAGAGCGTGAGCAAAGGCATGCCGACATGGTGAACATCCATACCAGTCTACAGGGCATCCTCGCGGAGTTGCGTACCCTCAACAGCAACGTGGCCAATGCAAGTAATGGCATCCAGTCAGCCATGGCTGAGATGACCAATATGCAGAGAAACATTGTGGAGCAGTTTCAAATTCACAATGCTGCCATGGCCCAGGCTAGGTCCCATTCCCATGGACCTCCACCTGGACCTCCACCTGGGTATTATGGGCAGCCACCCTATTAAGCCATGGGTGTGTGGGACATCTTTTCTCTTAACCCCCACTGTATTTACTTGTCCTTTGAGGTTTCAAACAATCCATTTTGTGTTGCTCTGGCAGGTTGTGTTTTGTATTTGCTCCCATATAGCTCCTTAGAGTAATGCTTAAGGCCACTAGCCAATGCCATAGGTCTATGTGGAGTGTATCTGGCCACTTATGGCTTTACCTATGTATTTGGTTGGTGCTCCTCCTGTTTGCAGACATGTTTGTGTGACATTATGGCCATGCCCAAATATCCCTGGGCACAGGCAATATTAATGACTGGACTAGGCTGGCCTTTGGACTGGGTGTCCTTGTTTGGTTGTGCCACTCACTTCCAGGTGTAGATGTGCTCGATGTTTTTTTTAATGTTATCCATTTGTTACCACAGATGTATGTGGACTGATTTCTGTTAACCACTATAATTTTTCATTTGCTAAGTAAAACAAAAATTTAACTTCCAATACTTGTGGCGTTTTTAGTGGGAAGACTTTTGTAACAGCTTGGCCTAAACCAGATAATTTTGGTTGGAAGAGGTGTAACAATGCACAGCGAAAGCTAAGGAAACTACATGAAATACATTAGGCAACAATTAAGGTCGAAATGTTTTACTTAGAGGTAATGCCACATTAGGGCAAAACAACATATGTTTCCAAAAGGATAACACAGACATCCAGAATGGTGAGACAGGGAAAAAAGTTAACTAAAATGCTGGCTGATCAGGTTGGCTCGAACAGATTGGCCAGACTCACTGGGGGGCCCCTCAAAAATCTCGGCTTCATCCTCGACGGCTGAAGAGGGCAGGCTGTCCACATAACGTGGGACACGTTCCATGATGGCAAAATTGTGCAAAACAGCACATGCCATTATAATGTCGATCACTTTCTTGGGATCATATTGCAGGGCCCCCCCAGTATGGTCAAGGCAACGAAAACGTGTCTTCAGCAGACCAAAGGCCCTCTCCACAACAGCCCGGGTCTTGCGATGCGCACGGTTATACGCTTCCTGAGAGGCATCCTGGGGCCGCAGCACAGGCGTCATGAGCCAGGGTAGAAGTGGGTACCCGGAATCACCTTAAACAGAGAATTAAATGTAATCAAAATTAAAAAGGCAACACAACCAACACCAAAAAATTCACAGATATCATAATGATGTAAGGTAAAGTGTTCCCCAAAAAAAACAGGGCACATTAGGGCCCCCAAAAATTGCACTAAGGTATAACCTAAATAAAAATGGCACTTCTATATACCAATTAATTAACAAACATCTGCACGGCCAAGGGTATTTGTATTTTACATATATTTGTAGTTTTCAGACATGTTACAATTAGGATGCTGCTGAGGGCCTATCCACATTTCTCTGGAAACTACAATGTATGCAGTTTAAGTCCACTTTGACATTTAACGACCAATAGTCCAAAAGGAGGCAAATGTCAAAGATCCCTAGCCACATTTCACTGGAAACTACAATGTATGCAGTTTAAGTCCACTTTGACATTTAACGACCAATAGTACAAAAGGAGCCAAATGTCAAAGATCCCTAGCCACATTTCACTGGAAACTACAATGTATGCAGTTTAAGTCCACTTTGACATTTAACGACCAATAGTCCAAAAGGAGCCAAATGTCAAAGATCCCTAGCCACATTTCTCTGGAAACTACAATGTATGCAGTTTAAGTCCACTTTGACATTTAACGACCAATAGTCCAAAAGGAGCCAAATGTCAAAGATCCCTAGCCACATTTCACTGGAAACTACAATGTATGCAGTTTAAGTCCACTTTGACATTTAACGACCAATAGTACAAAAGGAGCCAAATGTCAAAGATCCCTAGACACATTTCACTGGAAACTACAATGTATGCAGTTTAAGTCCACTTTGACATTTAACGACCAATAGTACAAAAGGAGCCAAATGTCAAAGATCCTTGGGTATAAACTCCAAACCAATATATTTAGGCACAAGGAACTTACAGACATCCTAACTAAAGGGAAAACATTCTGAAGGCCAAAGCGAGACAAGGATTTTTTGGGTAAGTTCCTAATATATGAGCCAAGAAAAAGGCAGTTGGACGCTTCTGTCAAGTTTTCCAAAACAAACATATCAACAAATACAAGATTAATGCCACATTTAATAACACACAAATAGGACACACTTACCAAGCAGCCATGCCCCCGAAAATTCACCTGCCTCAAATCTCCGAAACAACCCAGATCGCCGGAGGATATAGGAGTCGTGGGACGATCCGGGGTAGCCGGCAAGGACACTCATAAACCGCATATCCGGACCAACCACGGCCTGGACATTAAGTGAGTGTCCCATTTTACGATTCCTTAAGGCAAAAACATACAAAAAGGGTAATTGATATTTGACCCAAAATAATAAATTAACCACAAAACATGTCTGCACTCTATTGGGAAATACTAATGAAAAGCCGAGATAAAGCAGCTACACAAATGAGGGATAAACAAATATGCTGCCGCAAAGGAAAACAGGTGACATGACACGTTGGGCAACATAATAACCAATCTCAATACCTATATATATACTCGTCGGCTGCCCTAGGTACGAGTGCCACATGTGTGCAGTCAATTGCACCAATAACGTTGGGCATGTCGGCCACATTATAAAACCCAAGCTTAATGGCGTTTCTGGCTGCCATATCATCAGGAAAATAAATATATTTTTGAGTTATGGCAGCCATGCCTTCCAAAAATTTAGATAGTGCGCGGCTCAGCGTAGGCTGTGACATCCCCACGGAGAGGGCACCCAGCCTCTGGAACGAGCCGTTCGCCAAAAATTGCAGGCAGCCAAGCATCTTGGTCATACCTGAAATTGCATGCCCCTTCCTTGTGGTGCGGGCTAACCATGGCCGCAGCTCACTATATAATTTATGGAGGGAAGCGCGATTAAGCCTGGTCAGCTCGAACAGCTCAACATCATTCATGCTATCGATGTTCATGCGACGACGCAGGGGCAATCTGCTCTCAGACATCTCGATCAACTCAATGCCAAAAAGCATAAGCCCTTGATGTGCCACAAACTCGCTCCGCTCCATCCTACTCCCGAGGCCAAATAGCTGCCGGCAAACATTTCGTAAAGCAGCTCTTTAATGGGCTTCAAAACAATTAGCAATCACCTCTCTGAATTGGGCGCAAGCCCATGTGAAGGACGTAAAAAATAGGATCGGACGCAAATAATACGATTTGGACGGGAAAAACACACGAACTAACGCAAATAATACGATTTGGACGGGAAAAACACACGAACTAACGCAAATTATACGATTCTCGTACGAAATGCGTATGTTCATATACGTCTATGCGCGAACGATCGTACGAATACGAAATGGCCAAAAAAACCAGAAAAAATGACAAACACCCACCCAAACTTACGATTCTCGATACGAAATCACTTAACTTTTGCTCTTTGAATCGAGGGGATAGTGCAGCATAGTGTGATACAGCTATACTAAACACATTTATTTATTTCAATGCTTTTAATTACTGGAATGGCAGCATACATGTGATACTTGCATAGTTGCAGAGCACATTTTTGCATCTTTACATATACTTGATATTATTTGCTATTAATGTAATTTTTAAAAACTCTGGATTCTACAACATTATAATTTTTCCTTATGCAATCAGTTGAAATATATATATATATATATATATATATATATATATATATATATATTAATGTAGCTGTTATTTCAGCCCTGACCTAGTGATCCGGTTTGGCCTTAGGCTAAAAGCCTGTGCTGGATGGTTCCCCCCCCCCCCCCCCCATTTTTGTGAGCCCTCCAGGATTTGTTTAACTGGTTCCCCAACTAAAAATGAAACTCACAGACCCACCAACCTGGGGGAGCTGCTGGCACTACTCCAACCCAAGGAGCCAGCAGATTGTAGTGCCTATGTGCCCTACAGTCTATTACCTAGCTTGATGGGTCTGCAAGTTACCTTTTTTAGTTGGAGAACCAGTTAAATGAAAATTGGACAGCTCATAGAGGAACATCAGCCTTTTGGCCGGCCTCGGAGTTTAAAAGATTGGCTGCTTCCTTCTCCCAGGATGCCCTACTGTGTGAAACCCTAGCCATTGGCATGTATACTTACATAGCTGCCAATGCCATGGCAAATGCGCAGACTGCAGCCAAATCCCCAATATACCTCTATCTGAGGCGCATGTAGCGGGCCTCTGCCTGGCCAGTGGCTGTGAGGAGCGAAGGGGCGGGGGGTTCTTGGACCTAGGTTAGGGCAACTCAGGTTGGTGTGGCATGTGTAGGGTGAGGTGCACTTACTCATCAGTCGTCGCTGGTCTCTAATCATGACACGTCTGGTATAAAACAACAGTCTCCACAGCATTCCAACTACACCGCAAAATCTCCAGCTAACATCCACTGAATTCTCCCTTCACTGCTGCTCTTCTCCTCTGCTACATTACAGATCTTCCCCTCTTCACATCTAGCCCAAACTAGTACACAGAACCTTCTGGAAGGGTTGGGTCCTTCCCTATATAACCTCCTAAATGTTGCTACTAATAACTATGTATCTAACTCCAACCAATGGCAGAGCAGGTGATGTTGCCAGTGCCATCTAGCCATGTCTCTATTTACCTAACTAAAGGGGTATGCTAGACTAATTATTATTAAAGCGGACCTTCACCCTGTATAAGAACATATCTTATATGTTTCCCACACCCTGCACATACAGATTGCTCACATTAAAAATTATCCTTCCTGCATCTACTGCATTTTCTAAGACTTTAAACATCAAATATGGTGGCCAATGGGATTTAAGGGTGCCTGCAAACAGGAAGTGTTTTCTAAATGTGCCGCTCTGCATTCTGGGATTGCTGACCTTTTCCTGACCCCAGCTCTGCTCTGTCTGTGCAAAGCACAGCTATAACCCTGTCCCTGTACTTTATCCGGCTCTCCTCGGTATGTGATGCTTCTGAGTCAAAACAGCGGCACCCATATCCTAGAGTCCTGAACAGAGTTGCAGCCCGGTGGGGAAAAGAATAATAAGTAAGTAACTAAAAACTTAAAATATATTAATTTTAGATGCTGAGGAATAGTGTTTTTAAGGGTTTGGGCTTTTCATTAAATCAAGCTGGAGGTCCAGTTTAACTTGCCTCATTCCTTAGGCAACACTGCCATCGTGTGGATTCATGATGCAATAACACCTAATTCCTGCTTTCTATCTATTACTAATTAAAGTCACTATTAGGGTCTACGCTACTGACAGGGTTCTAATCCTTTTTAACTGTATTGTTTCACACTGTACCTACCTGTAACATGCATACCCACACCAGACATTTGTGATGCTGCATGTCAGATAGAGGTGATCAGGCATGCAGCCAGCAGTGCACGTGCTCTTTTTAGCATACTTGCTGCTCTGAGGTCAGAGCGGCTAGCAGAAGCTGAATAAATTGGGTTGGGTAATAGGAAGAGCTGAGCAGGTGTCAGCAGATTGTAGTGCCTATGTGCCCTCCAGTCTATTACCTAGCTTGACGGGTCTGCGAATTCACTTTTTTAGTTGGAGAACCAGTTAAATGAAGATTGGACAGCTTATAGAGGAACATCCGCCTTTTGGCCAAGCCTGGAGTCTAAAAGATTGGCTGGTTCCCTTCCCAATTGGCTGCTTCCCAGTAGGATGCCCTACTGTAGACTGGCAGTGTATACTTACATAGCTGCCAATGCCTTGGGGGGTAGGAAGAGCTGAGCAGGTGTCGGATTCTCAAAAAAGTCTCTCTGTGCCCCTACAGACTCCAATTAACTCTTCCAATCAAATCAGCAAGGCAAGCAGGCAGAGCTCCCCACACCTCTGGCCCCAATAGACCCAAGTGTGCCTTTCAGTTTACCCCACAGAGAGGCTGCACCACCCTCTCATCTCTGTCTAATACTTACACCCACAAAAAAGATTTCAGAGGTGCCCCCTGGGACCCCACAAAACATTTCCTTTGTGACCCCCTTCAGGCTCTATTTGACCCCCTATCTGCATGCAGATCCAGTGAGTGTGGTCCCCAGATGGCTGCAGGTACTGACTGGCTTCCTATTGGCTCCTCATTAACAGAACCCACTGACTGCAGCAGCGTGTGCTGTGGCCTCACAAGTGAATATTGACAGCTGGGGGTATAGGATGGGAAGTTTAGAGAGACGCAGAACTATCCTATGGCCTCCAGTTGGGCATACTCGCCTCACCAGGTTTGGTACCCAGCACACCCTTTAACAGGGGGACACAGGCTGTGGCAGAGTGTACTGCATTCTTACTGAGAACAGGGCTGGAAAGCACCCACATAGGGTTTTAGGTCTTGGCACATTTTAAAGTGGAACAAAACCTCAGCAAATGGCTCTGTTTAGACACAGAGCTTGGCACTAGGGAGTGGGGCAGCATAGTTTACATCACCATGTGAGTTTTGTGGAGGACCAAGGGGGGGGGGGGCGGGTTACACAGTGTGATTTGGGATACCCCAGGTGAAGGCCAGTGGCTGGCCCTAGAGCATTTTAGAAAGCAGAGTCGACCGCTCTGGGTTTCGTTTTAAAATGAACGTCCACCCTGCTGCAGTAACCAACCCCATGCTTATTTGAAGAGCAATTACTTACTAAAGCTGGCAGTGCCTCTGCTTGGAGGGCTTTCTATGGTGCCTATTAGAGGTTGACTTGTCCTGCTTGCCAAGTATAGTTCAGGGAGCACATGTGCTGCAGCCTGTAGCTTGGTGACTTCTACAAATCAGAATGCCCTGTGGAGGGGAAATTAGCCAGCCCTGGAGTCTTTTAAACACCGGGGCTGTCCATAAAGGGTTTGGGACCACTTTAAACATGTTGCAGTTCTCACAACTCTGCAGTTTTATACTTGTTGGGTCCAGCTATAGTCTCTAAAATGTGGGGGGCTGTAAACTGCATACAGTTTAAAAACATATACACACCAACTGCAAAAATCTAAGCTGCAGTTTCAGGTCTTCCTACACAGGGTCGGCTTATGTTTGGCGGAGGCTCCTGGGCAGAATCTGGTCAGATACTTTATTTTTTTCCTTTAAAATAATTGCCCAGCGAATTACCTGATTGGTGGTTGTCTGGCACCAGCCTGCTTACTGGAATGTCAGATGGAGTCCATTGTGCCACCCATTCTGTGGGTGCGTGCTGCTCCTGCTCCATGCTCCATTCTGGGCAGGGGGAGGGGTGTAGTGGCCCAGATGTCCAGCAGAGAACAGTTCCCTGCATTGAGCTGCCAGCAGCTGTGCTTGGTGGCTTATGTGCGGTGACAGCTCTGTACCCACCCATCACTGTAGGAGTGCTGCTGACGGCTTTGCTGCTCTAGATTCTCTTAGCCCCCTGGACCAGACCATAACCCAAAGGTTTGTGGAGGCTCCCTTTGCAGGGCAAGTGGTGGAGGCCCTGGGACACGCGTCCTTTGCATTCCCCCTCATGATCCGGCCCTGAGGACTGGACTATGGGGTAGAAGTGGGGGAGAGGGTTAAATGCCCTACAGGGCTGGACTAAGTGTGGTGGAGGCCCCAGATACAGTATATTTTTTCCTTTAAAGTAATAGGCCAGCCAAGTAACTGATTGGTGGTTGTCTGACACCCACCTACCTACTAGAACATCAGATCTAGTCCATTGTGCCACCCTCGTGTGGGCGTGTGCTGCTCGGGAACTCCTGCTTTGCCATTCTGGTCAGGGGGTAGTGTAGTTGCCCGGTTGGTCCAGCAGAAAACAGTTCCCTGCAGCAGCTGTGCTTGGTGGCTTATGTGCAGTGACAGCTCTGCACCCACCCATCACTGTAGCTTTGCTGACGGCGGCTTTGCTGCTCTAGACTCTTCATCCTGTCCTGTGGTGGCTTTGGCTGCAGGTTGGCAAAAACAGTAAAAGGCTTTCCCAGGAGTGTCCCCACTTCCGCTGATAGCTTTGTTGCTGGCCCCGGGGCCCATCAGACCAAAGACTGAAAAGCCTCCTGGACCAGACCATAACCCAAAGGTTGGTGGAGGCCCCCTTTGCAGGCCAAGTGGTGGAGGCCCCGGGGTTCTAGCCCCTTGTGTCCCCCTCATAGTCCAGTCCTGGTCTTTATGCTTACTCCTTCCTCTGTGCTTCCTTCTTCTGTCTAAGCCATGCAGCTCTCCTGATATAGGAAGGGACACCCGGAGTGAGGTAGGAATGCCTCAATAACGTGAGACACATGTCAGATGCTGCTGGGCTGCAACAACCAGTGTGGTCACACAGCACTTCCTCCCAGCTCTCACCCCCTGTCCTACAGAGCAGAAGGGAAGATCAATGGAGACTGTCTGGGCTGACCAAGCTTCTCTCCATTGAGGCTCCAGTCCTGCCAGCAGTGTCACTTCTCTTCTTTATGGCTGCGCCCCCCCCAACTCCATCCCGCAGGCCAGTAACCGATCGTGATGGGAGCCTGGGATTAAGAGAAAAAGGCTTGCATGCCACGATAGCACCCTCTCATTGGGGACCAGTCATGTGGCTGGAGGGATGCAAATTTGATTTCCAGCTCAGACATGACTGAAGCACACAATAGACACATAAACACATTATTATTATTAAAAATACGATAAAACACGGAGCTTCTCCAGTGCTTTTTAAGTCCAGAACAGTAATCATTCAAATTGCGGCATCCCAAAGTGCATGTCTCAGGATAAGTGGCATCAAACTCGTCACCAGATAGATTAAACTCTTACCAAACCATAGTTGGTCACTCGCATATCATAAAATCAAATATTCACCACCATGGGCTTGATCAATCTTATTCAAACCGACCATAGACAAATGCCTTAGATGTCAATGCTCCTTTAAATGCTCCAATGATGATCCCATTAAATAGCGTGTCCCAACAAGTCCCAACAAGCATGCAAAAGGAAATATATGAGGACACTAGTGCAGTACTGTTAAAACCACATTTAATAAAAAATCTGTACATATATGCACTCACAAAGATATAAAAAATACAGCGCTTTCAATGAAAGGTAGATCTCACAGCACCAACAATACAAGGACGTCTCCGCAGCAAACTATTACAAGGTGTTGTCTGAATCGAATGGTGAGGGTCAGAATTCTCCCAACGCGTTTCGCAGACCTGCGGCTTGATCTCGGGTATGGCCAGCAAGATAGGCTGTCGTTGCGGAGGAAATCCCGCCTTGACTCTGCCGGCATCTGATCTTAAAAAACGGCTTGCTGGAGATGACTATTTGATTTTATGATATGCGAGTGACCTACTACGGTGACGGGTTTGATGCCACTTATCCTGAGACATGCACTTTGGGATGCCGCAATTTGAATGATTACTTCTGGACTTAAAAAGCATTGGAGAAGCTGTACCTTGTGGACTCTCATACACATTGAGCTTCCTAAAAACATTATTTTCTCATTATTATTAGATACCCCTCGATTCAAAGAGCAAAAGTTAATTGATTTCGTATCGAGAATCGTAAGTTTGGGTGGGTGTTTGTCATTTTTTCTTGTTTTTTGGCCCATTTCGTATTCGCATGATCGTTCGCGCATAGACGTATATGAACATACGCATTACGTACGGGAATCGTATATTTTGCGTTAGTTCGTGTCTTTTTCCCGTCAAAATCGTATTATTTGCGTCAGATCCTATTTTTTACGTCCTTCACATGGGCTTGCGACCAATTCAGAGAGGTGATTGCTAATTGTTTTGAAGCCCATTAAAGAGCTGCTTTACGAAATGTTTGCCGGCAGCTATTTGGCCTCGGGAGTAGGATGGAGAGGAGCGAGTTTGTGGCACATCAAGGGCTTATGCTTTTTGGCATTGAGTTGATCCAGATGTCTGAGAGCAGATTGCCCCTGCGTCGTCGCATGAACATCGATAGCATGAATGATGTTGAGCTGTTCGAGCTGACCAGGCTTAATCGCGCTTCCCTGCATAAATTATATAGTGAGCTGCGGCCATGGTTAGCCCGCACCACAAGGAAGGGGCAAGCAATTTCAGGTATGACCAAGATGCTTGGCTGCCTGCAATTTTTGGCGAACGGCTCGTTCCAGAGGCTGGGTGCCCTCTCCGTGGGGATGTCCCAGCCTACGCTGAGCCGCGCAAATTTTTGGAAGGCATGGCTGCCATAACTCCAAAATATATATTTTTTCCTGATGATATGGCAGCCAGAAACGCCATTAAGCTTGGTTTTTATAATGTGGCCGACATGCCCAACGTTATTGGTGCTGTTGACTGCACACATGTGGCACTTGTACCTAGGGCAGCCGACGAGTATATATATAGGTATTGATATTTTGTTTTAGCTTATTATGTTGCCCAACGTGTAATGTAACCTGTTTTCCTTTGCGGCAGCATATTTTTTTGGGGCTCATTTGTGTACATGCCTTATTTAGGCTTTTCATTAGTAGTTTCCAATAGAGTGCAGACATGTTTTAAATTTTTGATCCTTTTTTCAATTATCAATTACCCTTTTTGTATGCTTTTCCCTTAAGGAATCGAAAAATGGGACACTCCCTTAATGTCCAGGCCGTGGTTGGGCCGGACATGCGTTTTCTGAGTGTCCTTGCCGGCTACCCCGGATCGTCGCACGACTCATATATACTCAGACGATCTGGGTTGTTTCGGAGATTTGAGTCAGGTGAATTTTCGGGTGCATGGCTGCTTGGTAAGTGTGTCCTATTTATTTGGTATTACATTTCAGACTAATCTGTTATTTGTGGATATTTCTGTTTTTGTATTCTTTACATAAGCCTGAAACTGCATTTTAGTTGGGTCTTCTTTTCTGAACTCCCAACCAAAATGCTTGCCTCACTTTGTCCTTCAGAATGTTTTCCCTTTAGTTAGGATGTCTGTAAGTTCCATGTCCCATGTTCCATGTCCCAAAATATATTGGTTGTGAGTTGATACCCAAGTATCTGTTAGTTTAGGTTCCTTTTGTAGTATTGGTCTTTAAATGTCAAAGTGGACTTAAACTGCATACATTGTATTCTTTAGATAAATGTTGAGTGGCCCTAGTTCCATGTCTCAAAATATATTGGTTGTGAGTTGATCCCCAAGTATCTGTTAGTTTAGGTTCCTTTTGTAGTATTGGTCTTTAAATGTCAAAGTGGACTTAAACTGCATACATTGTATTCTTTAGATAAATGTTGAGTGGCCCTCAGCAGCATCCTAATTGTAACATGTCCGAAAACCCAAAATATCTGTAAATTCTAACTGCCCTTGCCCGTGCAGATGTTTTATAATTCTTTTGTATATTTAAGCGGCATTTTTATTTATGTACTCCATTAGTGGCAATAGTTATTTTGCAAATGTGCCCTGGGTGTATTTTTACGCCCTTTACCTTACATCATTTGGATATATGTCAAATTCTTTGTGTTTGTTCTCTTGCCTTTTTAATGTTTATGAAATTTCATTGTCTTGTTAAGGTGATTCCGGGTACCCACTTCTCCCCTGGCTCATGACGCCTGTGCTGCGGCCCCAGGATGCCTCTCAGGAAGCGTACAACCGTGCGCACCGCAAGACCAGGGCTGTTGTGGAGAGGGCCTTTGGGCTGTTGAAGACCCATTTTCGTTGTTTGGACCATACTGGGGGCGCCCTGCAATATGATCCCAAAAAAGTGATCGACATCATCATGGCATGTGCTGTTTTGCACAATTTTGCTATACTAGAACGTGTACCACGTTATGTGGATAGTCTGCCCTCTACAGCCCTAGAGGATGATGGGGAAAATTATGTTGGCCCACCCAGTGAGTCTGGACAATCAGTTAGAGCAAACTTGATATTGCAGCATTTTAGTTAATTTAGTTTCGTTTTGCAACATTCTGTGTGTCTGTCTTAGCCTTTTGGTTCAATATGTTGTTTTGCCGTAATGTGGCATTACCTTAAATTAAAAAATTTTTCCCTTAATTGTTGCCTAATGTATTTCATGTTGTTTATTTAGCTTGATATTTGCATTGTTACACCTCTTAAACCAAAAAGGATCTGGTTTAGCCCAAGCTGATTTAAACTGTGTTTCCACTAAAAACGCCACAAGTATAGTAAATTTAAATTTTGTTTTACTTTGTATAATTATAGTTATTTGGCTTAACATAAAACATTCCACATACAACTGTGGTTAAAAAGGCATGAGATAACCAAACAAAAAAAAAACACATCTACACCTGGAAGTGAGTGGCACAACCAAACAAGGACACCCAGTCCAAAGGCCAGCCTAGTCCAGTCATTAATATTGCCTGTGCCCAGGGATATTTGGGCATGGCCATAATGTCACACAAACATGTCTGCAAACAGGAGGAGCACAAACCAAATACATATTTCAAGCCATAAGTGGCCAGATACACTCCACATAGACCTATGGCATTGGCTAGTGGCCTTAATCATTACTCTAAGGAGCTATATGGGAGCAAATACAAAACACAACCTGCATGAGCAACACAAAATGGATTGTTTGAAACCTAAAAAGACAAGTAAATACAGTGGGGGTAAGAGAAAAGATGTCCCACACAATCATGGCTTAATAGGGTGGCTGCCCATAATACCCAGGTGGAGGTCCAGGTGGAGGTCCGTGTGGATGGGACCTAGCCTGGGCCATGGCAGCATTGTGAATTTGAAACTGCTCCATAATGTTTCTCTGCATATTGGTCATCTCAGCCATGGCTGACTGGATGCCATTACTTGCAGTTACCATGTTGCTGTTGAGGGTACGCAACTCCGCGAGGATGCCCTGTAAGCTGGTATTGATGTTGACCATGTCGGCATGCCTTTCCTCACGCTCATTAACGAGCTGTGCCTCATACGAGTCCCTCTCTTGGGTCCATAATTGAAGCAGGGCACTCTGCCTCCCCTGGGAAATTGTGGGGCGGCGTAATGGAGTCCGCCGCACAATTACCCTGGCTCTTGGGCGTGCCCTGCCGCGTGGTGTCGTCCCCTCAACAGCAACAGGCATGCTTTGCAAATCCTCAGCAGCAGAGTGAACACTGGGGACTGTTGTGTCAGTCTCCCCATGTGCATGCGCAATGGGTGGAGATTCACTCTGCTGCTGAGGATTGGCCAGAGAAACATTAGGGAGCAGTTCCAGATTGGGACCCAGGGGGAGGTCATCGGACGTGCACTGCAGGGAGACATCAGCTTCCTCCATTTCCATGATATCTTCCATGATTATGCGGGTCTGTAGGGACATATAAAAAAAAAGGGTAAGTTGGCGTCCAAATTTGGGATTCCATCAGTTTAACACATGCTTAAGCACTTGTTAGTATTTATGGGACTAAATTAACTTACCGGAAATCTCGGATCTGGGCTCCTATGCTGTACGGACCTGGTAGGCATAAGCAAACTGGGGGGTGAGTTTACCCTTGCTGAGGGGTCATGCTGGGCTGAAGAAGAGAAAACAAAACCAGGTAAACACACACATAAGCATGGTTTTTTTTGTTACTACAAAAAGCCACTTTTTGTAATATTAAGCAACTCTACAGCAATGGGGACAATTGTTAAAATACACGCAATTTTAGATAGGTGCAATGGCTCGAGAAAACTGCTAACTGACCTCATTTCAAAGTCAGGAAGTGTACCCAGTCAGCATACTACTTGCACAGCAACTATTTGGAATTTGACTACCATTCTCTAGGTCAGGGGTACTCAAACACTTCTTCTAAAGGTGCATTTAAAGGTATGTGGTGAGAGGTGAATGTCTGGCCATGGGGCTGTCGCAGGGGGTGTCTAGTTAGAAATAAACACACTGGTGGAGGGGCTGGAGATTGCCAAGTGCAAACTAATAAAGGCTGCTTGCCCTTGCTGGGCTGGATGGGGCAGAGCTGAGGGGACAGGGATTGGATGGCTAAAGGGGGGAGTTCACGAATTGATGGTGATGGGATGGATGGAGCAAATCTGTTACAAATGTATGGGGCTTATGTGGGGGGGGGGCACATGGGGGGACTGTGGCAGATGGGGCAGAGCTGGGGCAGCGGGACACGATTGGACCAAGAGAAAGATGCACCAAGTTACTGTGTACCTTGCAATGCCAATTCCTGTGCAGTACTTCATATTGCAATGCTATGTTTCAGGGAGCCATGACATTGGGCAGGAGAACAACCACTACATCGCCGATCAAGGGGGCAGCTCTGAGCACGTCAACACAGAAGTAACTGAGTGCAGGGCTGTCTGGCCAGGGGTCCTGGAATCTGGTGCCAAGGTCCGCATTGGTACCCCGGGCCGCCAGTTGAGTCTCGCTGCTCTAGGTCAGATATGTTTGGGGGTGGGTAATTAAATTGTTACCTCAAACACAACTCACACAACAAATAGCCAACCCATCCATAATGATGTGTGTTTTGTGATTGCGTCAAAATATATCACTTTTCAGGATAAACTTCGTTACTTGACCAATAATGTTGGAAAATTGATCTTTTACATAATGGATGTGGTCCTAAATGTGTGATTCACAGGGACCAAAACAGGACACAAACAGGCACAGTAGTGCGAGGCCAAGCAAGGCAAACCATAGGGCCATCCCGTCATCTTGGTACTAGTGAACTTTAGATTATTTACCAAACAGGCAAACATGCAGATTTAAGAGTACTCACCGTGGGTACGGGTCGGTGAGTCTGTGTCCCTTAGACCCGCATGGCCACCGACCGCGACCGGATGGAGAAGTCCCAGCACAATCGCCTCAGCAGGGGTAAACTCCAGTTTTGTAGGAAAGCCACCTCCAGTTTGCATGCTGAAAAGAGAAAATTGTTTGGTACTCAGAAAAGGTGCATATAGTACATCCTAATCCTTATATTTGGAGACATCATTTATTTACCTGTAATTATGCCTTTTAATTTCTTTTTGACGTACAGCATATTTCAGATCCGAGATTTTCTTCTGAATTTGGGACACATCTTTCCTCTCTTCCCCCGCTGCATTTACTTGTCGTAGGATGGTTTCAAACAATTCCATCTTGCGCTGCTTTGTGGTGTGTTTTGATTTGCTCCCATAGAGCTCGTCATAGTATAATGTAAGGCCACTAGCCAATGCCATATTTTGGTCATGGGAGAATCTCCCACTCAACTGGCCGCGGCGCAATGTGCGGCCAGATGGTTGGCTTGGCTGCTCCTCCATGTGTGCAGACACATGTGGTGACATTATGACCTGGGGCTGGGTAGGGGAATGGACGGATTGTTGGCTTCCCAATGACTGGACTGGACTGGCCAAGGGACTGGGTGTTCTTGCGTGGCTGGCCACCGAACTTCCAGGTGTAGATGTGGTCAGGGTGGCCATTCTTTGGCCTCTTGGGGGGCTATGTTCCCGGCTGGTGCCAGGTTGGGGGCTCTGTTCCCGGCTGGTGCCAGGTCGTGGGCTTCTGGCCCTGCTGCGGGGCCTGTATTGGCTTCTGGCCCTGCTTCTTTCCCTTTCTGGGGTTCGGGCCCTGCTGCGGGGCCTGTAGGGGCTTCTGGCCCTGCTTCGGGGCCTTGCTGGGGTTCTGGGCCTCCGTTCTCGCCTTTCTGGGCTTCTGGCCCTGCTTGTGTGCCTGTAGGGGCTTCTGGCCCTGCTTCTGGGCCTTTCTGGGGTTCGGGCCCTGCTTGTGTGGCTGGACGGGCTTCTGGCCCTGCTTGTGTGCCTGTAGGGGCTTCTGGCCCTGCTTCTGGGCCTTTCTGGGGTTCGGGCCCTGCTTGTGTGGCTGGACGGGCTTCTGGCCCTGCTTGTGTGCCTGTAGGGGCTTCTGGCCCTGCTTCTGGGCCTTTCTGGGGTTCGGGCCCTGCTTGTGTGGCTGGACGGGCTTCTGGCCCTGCTGCGGGGCCTGTAAGGGCTTCTGGCCCTGCTTCTGGGCCTTTCTGGGGTTCGGGCCCTGCTGCGGGGCCTGTAGGGGCTTCTGGCCCTGCTTCGGGGCCTTGCTGGGGTTGTTGCCCTGCTGCGCGGCCTTGCTGGGGTTCGGGCCTCCTGTCTCGCCTTTCTGGGCTTCTGGCCCTGCTTGTGTGCCTGGACGGACTTCTGGCCCGGGATGGGCTTCTGGCCCTGGATGGGGTTCTGGCCCTGCTGCGGGGCCTGGGTTGGCGAACTGCCCTGCTTGAACCCATGGGCGGTGTGTCCTCCCTTGGGCGGCCTCTTCTGGGGGCAGAGGTGGTGGGTGCTGCTGTGGCCTGTTTTTTTGCCGCAGGGGCACGTGCCTTGGGGCCCCTTTTTTGGCTAACGGAGGGTCCAGTGTCCCTTGGTGGGGCAGAGGTAGTACTTGCCGTCTTGGATCGGAGTTTTTTCCTTCCTTGCTGGGACCTGGTGGTTGGGCCCTCCGAGGTCTGGCTTTGCTGGGCGCGTTTGGATGCTGGCTTTTTTGATGCCATTTTCCACAAATGCTCAAAGAGAATGAGCTTTGGGTGCAGGGACCTTTAAATAATGAGCCCAGCGTGTGACGCCTATGCGCACGACTACGCGCTCGTACGGACGTACGTTCGAGCGGAACCAGGAAACCGCTGGGGTTTCACTTATCTGCTGCCTTGAAGAAGCATAAAGATGGCGCCCACTATCTTCACCCGTCAACAGGAAGAGATCCTCATGCTGGTAAGTGCCTGCCTCTGCATTTTAATCTAATAGTCAATGATGGCCTAAATGTAAATGATGCGTTTGTAACTAGTTTTGGGTCTCTTAATGTTTAAGAACTGGCTCCTCACACTTCATCCTCAAGGGCCGAGCCTGGCCACGTTTTCACCTGTCTATGCTGATGTCCGAATTAGGGCAATTGCTCAGGCTTAGCACCAGTTAATTAACCTGTGGAGTAGCGGGGCTAGCTGTCAAACCTGGCCTGTCTCGGACCTTGATGCGGATGTTTGAGGAACACTGTTTGCCTAAGCCCGCAAAACACAACGGGAAGCCACACACGTGGGCCAAAAGCCTAAGCATAAGCCTACATCTTGGATGTTTAAACCATCCTAACATGCCATAGATGCAGGTGGCCTGATTTTTAATGTTGGCTATTATCTGTATGTACATGGTGTGTGAAACATATAACATAAGACCAGACTCTCATTCACAGTCAACGTCCGCTTTAAGGCACTCCCCAAAAATGGCTGGCACTCTAAATGTGTGTGTTAATGACATGAAATTCTCAACTTGTGATGCAACACATATGGGTCTGTGTGTAAAAGTAAAAGCTCTGTGTCCATTATGTTTTTCAGATCATGCTTCAGCGCCGGTATGACTTCGCGCCCAATGTGTGCGAAAAAAGGGACATCGCCCGGGAGATCATCACGGAAATCCACCGTGTCACCAGCACCACCTTCACTCACACCCAGATAATGCAGCATTGGTCAGACCTGAAACGTCTGCACATGGCCCGGGTGCGGAGGTTTTTTGGGATCCATTTCCCAAGTAAGTACCAAGCGATAGCATGTGATATGTAGGAAATGTATAAGCTATACCTTTATTTATAATGACTTTTCTTTGCTAGTGTTGGAAATGGATTTCAGAATTCGCCGCACCCGGAGGCGCACAGGCCGACCAGTGCTGCATGAGTCTGCATCTGTGAGTGAAGGTGGTGGATCTCCCAGGCGACGGACCTACCCCTCCTCTGTGGCCTCCTCAGACCAGCCCCTGGACCTTACCACAGAGGAGGGGCGCAACCGCGTGGGCGTGGAGTCATGCCCGGCCAGGCATGGGGAAGGCTCTGGTATGTCACTCTTCATGTATAGGCACAAAGATATACATGGCAGGCCAAAAACTAAGTTCTCCTTTATTATGTATTTGTAGAATCTTCGGGAGCGGGTGAAATAGTGGAGGAGGAGGCAGCAGAGATGCTGGAAGGAGATCCTGACGAAGGTGAGTGATGTCAGCCAGCCTGGGAGCCAGATATGTTGGGAATAGTGACTCTATACAAGTACTAACCAAATGTCACATGTTTCTCCAGGGACTTCTTCACAGCATAGCCAGGACCAAGGGCAGCCTGTTGGCCCCAACCAGCCATCTGTCGGCCACCAACTCCGTAAGTCTCCATGCCATTATTCATATTAATGTTTTGTTAGCTAATAACACACACATAACTAAAGGCGTAGCCAATGTGTAGTTAACACTTTCATGTGGCCACTTCGTTAGCTTAAAGCGGACCCTAACTTGTATTAAGAACATAGCTAATAATTAGCCAACACACTGTACCTACAGATTTGAAACATTGAAAAACAGCCTTCAGCCATCTAATGCATGTTAGGAGCCTGAAAACATCCAATATTGCGGAATATGGAATGCGCAATATTTACAGGCAGCATGGGATACAGATTTAAAAAAGTAAGGTGCTGCCATGCATTGTGGGAGTGATGACCTTTCCCTCAACCCAGCTATGCTCTGGCTTCCCAACGCACCACTGTAACCTACTCCCCTGTACTTTATCCAACTCTCCACTCCTCATTAAGTGTTATGCTTCAGAGTCCAGATGGCGGCGCTGTAATCAAAAAACCTCCAAAATGTACTTTGATCTGGTGCAGAATCATTTGGGAATAGTTATTGGTTTTCATTAAATAATGTTGAAGGTCCGGTTTAAGGAGTTTAAATACTTACCTGTGGGAAATGCATTAACTTTATCCCTTGGAAGAATGACATATGTCATGCATTTACATTTATTTGATTAACCCCAAATCGATTTCCAGCATACAAACCGGTCTGGGACTCCTATTTATGTTTATTTCTCTATTGCTTACAGGGATGATCCCAAAAACCGTGCATGAAAAAAAAAAAAGAATCAAGGAGTTGGTGGCCGAGCTGCTGGCCATACAGGCGACGTTGGGGCCAACAGATGAAGAAGAGGAGGATGATTAGTGCCCTTGGTCCTGGCTACTTTTGTTAAATCGTTTTAAAAAGTTTTTTATTGTTAAAAATTTGTAAGGTTTTAAAAAAAAAAAAAAAAAAAAAAAAACATTTTACTATGTTTTAAAAAGAAACAAAAAAACAATTTTAATATGTTTCTAATAAAAAAAAAAAAAAATGTTACTATGTTTTAAACGAAAAAAAAAAAAAAAATTAAATATGTTTTAAAAAATAAAACAACCAAACCAAATAATTTAAATAAATTATATTTTAAGCCTTCATAAATGTGTCTTTTCTAATATGCGCACCAAAAAACAATTACACAAACAAGAAAAAACACGCTTATAAACATATAGACATATGTACATTATGTGGTTTGGGTAAGTTTTAGGGTCGTCAACATGAAGAAGGATGCAAGCGCTAAGGGGTTTAGGTAAGTTTTATGGACCGAGAAATGAAGAAGGATGCAAGCGCTAAGGGGTTTAGGTAAGTTTTAGGGACCGAGAAATGAAGAAGGATGCAAGCGCTAAGGGGTTTAGGTAAGTTTTAGGGACCGAGAAATGAAGAAGGATGCAAGCGCTAAGGGGTTTAGGTAAGTTTTATGGACCGAGAAATGAAGAAGGATGCAAGCGCTAAGGGGTTTAGGTAAGTTTTAGGGACCGAGAAATGAAGAAGGATGCAAGCGCTAAGGGGTTTAGGTAAGTTTTAGGGACCGAGAAATGAAGAAGGATGCAAGCGCTAAGGGGTTTAGGTAAGTTTTAGGGACCGAGAAATGAAGAAGGATGCAAGCGCTAAGGGGTTTAGGTAAGTTTTAGGGACCGAGAAATGAAGAAGGATGCAAGCGCTAAGGGGTTTAGGTAAGTTTTAGGGACCGAGAAATGAAGAAGGATGCAAGCGCTAAGGGGTTTAGGTAAGTTTTAGGGACCGAGAAATGAAGAAGGATGCAAGCGCTAAGGGGTTTAGGTAAGTTTTAGGGACCGAGAAATGAAGAAGGATGCAAGCACTAAGGGGTTTAGGTAAGTTTTAGGGACCGAGAAATGAAGAAGGATGCAAGCGCTAAGGGGTTTAGGTAAGTTTTAGGGACCGAGAAATGAAGAAGGATGCAAGCGCTAAGGGGTTTAGGTAAGTTTTAGGGACCGAGAAATGAAGAAGGATGCAAGCGCTAAGGGGTTTAGATAAGTTTTAGGGACCGAGAAATGAAGAAGGATGCAAGCGCTAAGGGGTTTAGGTAAGTTTTAGGGACCGAGAAATGAAGAAGGATGCAAGCGCTAAGGGGTTTAGGTAAGTTTTAGGGACCGAGAAATGAAGAAGGATGCAAGCGCTAAGGGGTTTAGGTAAGTTTTAGGGACCGAGAAATGAAGAAGGATGCAAGCGCTAAGGGGTTTAGGTAAGTTTTAGGGACCGAGAAATGAAGAAGGATGCAAGCGCTAAGGGGTTTAGGTAAGTTTTATGGACCGAGAATTGAAGAAGGATGCAAGCGCTAAGGGGTTTAGGTAAGTTTTAGGGACCGAGAAATGAAGAAGGATGCAAGCGCTAAGGGGTTTAGGTAAGTTTTAGGGACCGAGAAATGAAGAAGGATGCAAGCGCTAAGGGGTTTAGGTAAGTTTTAGGGACCGAGAAATGAAGAAGGATGCAAGCGCTAAGGGGTTTAGGTAAGTTTTAGGGACCGAGAAATGAAGAAGGATGCAAGCGCTAAGGGGTTTGGATGGGGTGCGGGATGAGGGTGCGCATGCGCAAGATCTTATATACATACGAACGCACGAATCTAAGAGGCCAAAAACCAATGAAAACCAGAGGCAAACGCAAGTAATTGGAAGAGGTGGACGATGGAAGCAGCAGAAAAAACAGGCTGCCGCCGCAACAAGTGAGCACATGAACGTGAAGTTTACGATTGTCAACTGACTGAGGCAAGTTCGGGAGATAACATACGAACGGACGTATATTTTAGGATAGAAACGTATTTGCGTATAGAATCACTCGCAAGTTCATACGAACGCACGAGCGGACGTGAAAAATAGGATGATCGGCACCCAAATCCAAGCTGTTACATGTTTCTTTGAATCGACCCAATAGTGTGCGGTGTTTGGCCTGCTTCAAGGTCTTAAAGGTCTTTTTATACATTATTTTTATTGGAAGTGTTTGTGCTATTTACTATGAGCCGTCCTATTGCAAATAATTTAGCTGCCATTTATTTACAATATAGCTAGGTCCTCAAACATCCTGGGAGACAAAATGTCCCAATGTGAGTGTGTTTCTCTAGGCAAATTTACATTCCTTCTCCATAAAAGGAACCAATTTCATAAATGGAACTTTGGCCATTACTACATTTCTATAAAAAGTTGGAGTATCAGATGTTGAATTTTATCCAGGACATTAGCATAATCTATGGTCATGGTAATCTGATATGCTCTATCAAACAAGCAACATATAACAGCTGAGCTTGTGTCTTGCAATTTTACATAAGGGAACAGTTACATTTAAAACTAAACTCCACCAGCAGGAAAGCTTTAAAGGAATGAGCAAGATGGCCACCACTTGCCTTTAACATGCAGTCACCTTGGGAGTGTTTTATGTAATTGCTTCTGCTTCTATGATTGGCTCAGCTATTTGTTCTTTGGCAGTGAGAAAGGATGATTTTTCGAGCATGGAGAATAGCTATAGCTAAAAATTCTGCTAACCTATATAACATTTCGGATTCAACTTTTATGAAAATGTGGTTAGTCTCCAAAATAGTTTGTAAGCAATGCCACCTCCCCTGCAAATATTGGCTGTACTGAACGGTGCACTGTTCTGTGGTGCCGTGCAAAGCAACAAAAAGAAAAAACAATAGATAAGGCATTACTAGTGATGCAACAGAAATACTAAACAATAATCAGAAGGAATAGAAACTCTATACTTGGTAGAGACTAGAGATGAGCGAGTAGTATTCAACCGAGTCGGTATTCGATCGAATACTACGCTATTCGCCATACTCGATTTCGATCGAGTACAGCGGCGATGGCGCACTCACAATTCGTTTCCCCTCCACCTTCCCTGGCGCGTTTCTTACACCAATCACCATGCAGGGGGGGTGGGACAGGTCCTGGGAGGACGCTGGCATCGCGAGAACGGCGTCTACACGCATTGGCTGGAAAAACCATGTGACCTCGAATCTACAAAACTCAGCACTTCCTCTTCGTCAGCATTAGCAGCTTGAACTTAGTGAGGGATAGACGCTCACAGCAGGGAAAGACAGGCTGTCGCTGGCAGGGCCCCAGAAGCTCGGGATATCGCATTTACCACCATATATACCAGCTACCAGAAGACAAGAGAGTCATTAAGAGCCCTTATTAGGGCTACTACGCTGAACGGTATATAGCTCCTATGTAGGCAGGCAGGGCCCCAGAAGCTCGGAATATCGCATTTACCACCATATATACCAGCTACCAGAAGACAAGAGAGTCATTAAGAGCCCTTATTAGGGCTACTATGCTGAACGGTATATAGCTCCTATGTAGGCAGGCAGGGCCCCAGAAGCTCAGAATATCGCTTTTACCACCATATATACCAGCTACCAGAAGACAAGAGAGTCATTGAGAGCCCTTATTAGGGCTACTATGCTGAACAGTATATAGCTCATATGTAGGCAGGCAGGGCCCCAGAAGCTCAGAATATCGCATTTACCACCATATATACCAGCTACCAGAAGACAAGAGAGTCATTAAGAGCCCTTATTAGGGCTACTATGCTGAACGGTATATAGCTCATATGTAGGCAGGCAGGGCCCCAGAAGCTCAGAATATCGCATTTACCACCATATATACCAGCTACCAGAAGACAAGAGAGTCATTGAGAGCCCTTATTAGGGCTACTATGTTGAACAGTATATAGCTCATATGTAGGCAGGCAGGGCCCCAGAAGCTCAGAATATCGCATTTACCACCATATATACCAGCTACCAGAAGACAAGAGAGTCATTAAGAGCCCTTATTAGGGCTACTATGCTGAACGGTATATAGCTCATATGTAGGCAGGCAGGGCCCCAGAAGCTCAGAATATCGCATTTACCACCATATATACCAGCTACCAGAAGACAGGAGAGTCATTGAGAGCCCTTATTAGGGCTACTATGCTGAACAGTATATAGCTCATATGTAGGCAGGCAGGGCCCCAGAAGCTCAGAATATCGCTTTTACCACCATATATACCAGCTACCAGAAGACAAGAGAGTCATTGAGAGCCCTTATTAGGGCTACTATGTTGAACAGTATATAGCTCTTATGTAGGCAGGCAGGGCCCCAGAAGCTCAGAATATCGCATTTACCACCATATATACCAGCTACCAGAAGACAAGAGAGTCATTGAGAGCCCTTATTAGGGCTACTATGTTGAACAGTATATAGCTCTTATGTAGGCAGGCAGGGCCCCAGAAGCTCAGAATATCGCATTTACCACCATATATACCAGCTACCAGAAGACAAGAGAGTCATTAAGAGCCCTTATTAGGGCTACTATGCTGAACGGTATATAGCTCCTATGTAGGCAGGCAGGGCCCCAGAAGCTCAGAATATCGCATTTACCACCATATGTACCAGCTACCAGAAGACAAGAGAGTCATTGAGAGCCCTTATTAGGGCTACTATGTTGAACAGTATATAGCTCATATGTAGGCAGGCAGGGCCCCAGAAGCTCAGAATATCGCTTTTACCACCATATATACCAGCTACCAGAAGACAAGAGAGTCATTGAGAGCCCTTATTAGGGCTACTATGTTGAACAGTATATAGCTCATATGTAGGCAGGCAGGGCCCCAGAAGCTCAGAATATCGCATTTACCACCATATATACCAGCTACCAGAAGACAAGAGAGTCATTGAGAGTCCTTATTATTAGGGCTACTATGTTGAACAGTATATAGCTCATATGTAGGCAGGCAGGGCCCCAGAAGCTCAGAATATCGCATTTACAACCATATATACCAGCTACCAGAAGACAAGAGAGTCATTGAGAGCCCTTATTAGGGCTACTATGCTGAACGGTATATAGCTCCTATGTAGGCAGGCAGGGCCCCAGAAGCTCAGAATATCGCATTTACCACCATATATACCAGCTACCAGAAGACAAGAGAGTCATTGAGAGCCCTTATTAGGGCTACTATGTTGAACAGTATATAGCTCATATGTAGGCAGGCAGGGCCTCCACACAATTTTTAAGAGGTCTCAGCTCTTGGGACTCCACACAATTTTTAAGAGGTCTCAGCTCTTGGGCCTCCACACAATTTCTAAGAGGTCTCAGCTCTTGGGCCTTAATACAATTTAATTTTCAAGAGGTCTCAGCTCTTGGGCCTCCACACAATTTTTAAGAGGTCTCAGCTCTTGGGCCTCCACACAATTTTTAAGAGGTCTCAGCTCTTGGGACTCCACACAATTTTTAAGAGGTCTCAGCTCTAAGCTTCCCTTACTGCTGGGGTGACACACTGTAACAAACCTCCTCCTGTAAGCTTCCCTGACTGCTGGGGTGACACAATGTAACAAACCTCCTCCTGTAAGCTTCCCTGACTGCTGGGGTGACACAATGTAACAAACCTCCTCCTGTAAGCTTCCCTGACTGCTGGGGTGACACACTGTAACAAACCTCCTCCTGTAAGCTTCCCTGACTGCTGGGGTGACACAATGTAACAAACCTCCTCCTGTAAGCTTCCCTGACTGCTGGGGTGACACACTGTAACAAACCTCCTCCTGTAAGCTTCCCTTACTGCTGGGGTGACACACTGTAACAAACCTCCTCCTGTAAGCTTCCCTTACTGCTGGGGTGACACACTGTAACAAACCTCCTCCTGTAAGCTTCCCTTACTGCTGGAGTGACACACTGTAACAAATCTCCTCCTGTAAGCTTCCCCGACTGCTGGGTTGACACAATGTAACAAACCTCCTCCTGTAAGCTTCCCTGACTGCTGGGGTGACACACTGTAACAAACCTCCTCCTGTAAGCTTCCCTGACTGCTGGGGTGACACACTGTAACAAACCTCCTCCTGTAAGCTTCCCTTACTGCTGGGGTGACACACTGTAACAAACCTCCTCCTTTAAGCTTCCCTTACTGCTGGGGTGACACACTGTAACAAACCTCCTCCTGTAAGCTTCCCTGACTGCTGGGGTGACACACTGTAACAAACCTCCTCCTGTAAGCTTCCCTGACTGCTGGGGTGACACACTGTAACAAACCTCCTCCTGTAAGCTTCCCTTACTGCTGGGGTAACACACTGTAACAAACCTCCTCCTGTAAGCTTCCCTTACTGCTGGGGTGACACACTGTAACAAACCTCCTCCTGTAAGCTTCCCTTACTGCTGGGGTGACACAATGTAACAAACCTCCTCCTGTAAGCTTCCCTGACTGCTGGGGTGACACACTGTAACAAACCTCCTCCTGTAAGCTTCCCTGACTGCTGGGGTGACACACTGTAACAAACCTCCTCCTGTAAGCTTCCCTGACTGCTGGGGTGACACACTGTAACAAACCTCCTCCTGTAAGCTTCCCTTACTGCTGGGGTGACACAATGTAACAAACCTCCTCCTGTAAGCTTCCCTGACTGCTGGGGTGACACACTGTAACAAACCTCCTCCTGTAAGCTTCCCTGACTGCTGGGGTGACACACTGTAACAAACCTCCTCCTGTAAGCTTCCCTGACTGCTGGGGTGACACACTGTAACAAACCTCCTCCTGTAAGCTTCCCTTACTGCTGGGGTAACACACTGTAACAAACCTCCTCCTGTAAGCTTCTCTGACTGCTGGGGTGACACACTGTAACAAACCTCCTCCTGTAAGCTTCCCTGACTGCTGGGGTGACACACTGTAACAAACCTCCTCCTGTAAGCTTCCCTTACTGCTGGGGTAACACACTGTAACATACCTCCTCCTTTAAGCTTCCCTTACTGCTGGGGTGACAGAATGACACAAGAGGACATGTCTGACCACATCTCACACACACACACACACACACACACACACACACACACACACACACACACACAATGACAATTAGGGGTGGGGTCTATTTTTTTTCCCCCTTGCCTATGTCATCTGTGGTTGTCATTAGGCAACGTGATTTTAAGGGGTGCAGAATTTTGTTCTTTTTTGTACAGTTTGGCTTGGGGTCCATGGCAATGTAGAGGAAAGAAGGTTTCCTTGTCTTGTCTCACTTTACGTAGAAGTTATATTGTGTTTGGAGTGTATTGTTGAGTGGCTGTGATAGTGGCGTAATAGTGCGACTTGGGCGCGTTATATGCACCCAGACATGCTTCCCCTGCTGTCCCAGTTGCATTCCAGCAGTGTTGGCATCATTTTCTGATGTTTCAGGGTGGACTTGGTGACCTCCAAGTGGTCGAATTGAGATTTCCAAGTGGCGAGCATTTTTTTCCCATAGACTATAATGGGATTCGATAATCGGTCGAGTAGTCGAGTAACACGGTCTATTCGAATCGAAATTCGAAATTTCGAATATTTCATTACTCGCTCATCTCTAGTAGAGACATAAAATTACAGGGGGCCTTATTTAAGAAGCGTCAGCATCACACAGTGCCACTTTTTTGGCCTCAGTGGCACTCAGCTTGGAATTTAAAGCAGACCTTCACCCTGAATAAGAGCATATCTTATATGTATCCCCCAGGCTGTACATACAGATTGCCCACATTAAAATACATCCTACCTGCATCTACTGCATTTTCTGAGCCTTTAAACATCCAAGATGGCGGCTCATGGAGCATCAGGCAGCCTGCAAACAGGAAGTGTCTTCTGACTGTGCCGCTCTGCATTTTGAGATTGCGGTCATTTCCATGACCCCCAGCTCTGCTCTGTCCGTGCAAAGCACAGCTATAACCTGCCCCTTGCACTCCCCACCCTTCTCCTCTCCTTGGTATGTGATGCTTCTGAGGCAAGATGGCGGTGCACATATCCTGAACAGAGTTGCAGCCCAGTGGGGGAAAGAATAATAAGTAAGTGACTAAAAACTTAAAATATATTAATTTTAGATGCTGGGGAATAGTTTTTGTTATGGGTTTGGGCTTTTCATTAAATGATGCTGAAGGTCCAGTTTAAGAGAGAAAAAAATGGTAGTGCTGTTGCGGCTTCCAGCTAGCATTTTATTTAACACTAACTGCAATTAACTATACTAAGGGGATTATTTAAGAAACGATGCATACAAAATGGCATGCACACCCAATATTGAGATATGTATTGAGATATGATACATGGAAAGTGGTGCCACTGCCAAGGCTATATGAGCCATACATCAGTATCCAAACAAACAAAATGGGAGGCACACCAATCTAAATCAAAACGCCGGTATCACATTTTATTCAATAAAGATCCACATGACATATTGGACAAAACATATTAAAAACACTAAAAAACATATAACATATAACATACCAAACAGACAAACATAAAGGATGCGTAGATGGTGGGGAGAACATTCAATATTTCATCTATAATCTAAGAAGCGATAACGCCAGGTAGTGCCACGTAGCGGCACGTAGTGTTGGGTTAACGCTGGGCGCTGTATGTGAAAACCACATTTAAGAAAGGTGAGCGCCTCTAACAGCGCCATGTAGCACCACATGTATTAATCCAGGTGGCTCAGTGTATAGCGCCAGTGCTCTATGTTCAGCAGCGCCATGTAGTACCTGTCCCTCAGTAGCGCTCTCCCATACATTTCAATGGTGTTTCATTTGGTTCTGTTTTACATTGTGTGGCCTCTCCTGCCCAGCAAACAAACACTTTTATAGGTTTTTATTTTTATGTAGAATTGTATGTGTAGGTCTAACATTGCAGTGTGATTGTCACAGTGTTAAAACAATGTAATTCCATATGTTTTCGCTCTGGTGCTGGTGTTTATGTGTTGAAAAACTTTTTTGACTTTTATCACACAGCGTCTGGCGCTCTATGTCAGAGCGCCCAGTTTTAGAGGTTGGTTGGTGTGTGTAGTTTTTTCTTGAATATGGGCTTCAGCGCCGAGTGCCAGATGCACTTCACTGGTGCTATCTATCGCTCACTGCAGCGTTGTCTTGTTGCTAGATGTAGCGTCGTCTTGGGCGCTATGACCTTGGGACACCACATAGTGTTTTTGAATGGCTCTGCAGTGAATCAGGGAGAGCACTTCTACAGCTCCCTCTAGACATCACATTTATCAATACTGGACAGAATAGTACAGCGCCACTTGTCCGCCCTCTAAGCTAGGTCACAGCGCCCGACACCCGCTTGCAGCGTCTACTAGCAGTCATTCTAAGAGGCCGATTCATTAATAGCGCCAGGTAGCGACAGATGAGCGCCAGTAGCGTGATTTTCACAGCGCCCGCTAGTATTCGCTGTGCTTGGCCGTTGTTCGCTTGTTGAGAGTGACTCAGTCGATGTGCGTTAATGTTGAATACGTGGTTAGGAGTCGCTGTTTGACAGGTTCCGCGCTGTATGGGTGCGCCTGACAGCGAATGGCCAGAGCGAACGGCTTCCAGCATATTCATTAACAAATAACGCTCAAAAATTTCTCGCGCTGTGAAATGCTTGTTGAAACCCCAGAGCGCTGGCGGCGATGGGTGTAAAATAGTTTTTAACCCCCAAACAACCATACTTTTTGATTAAAAAATTACACAAGTTTTTATAAACATTTTGTAATATGAATACATTAATATCAGACCTGTAATATCAATTCTGCACAAATGTTTTTTTTTTTTTTTTTTACCTTAAAAAAAATATCTAACATTGCCGAAGTGGTCACAGAATGTTTGCCATTTAAAAAAAAAAAAAAAAAAATTAACAATTAATTATGAATATTTAAAGATTGTTCCATTGAAATGCATTGGAGAGCGCCAGGGACCGACAGGTCAGACCTGTCGCTGTGATGGGATTAGCAGCGGCGCTGTTCGTTGCAGTCGGCTACATGATGAATCCCGCGCTAGCTGACGCTCTCGCCGGCGCTAGCCTCATTTAGCGTGATAAATGCGTCATTGTGTCGGCCGCCGGGCGTTCTGGAGTCGGTAGCCGGCGATAGCTGGCGGTACCTGGCGCTAGTCAGACACTACCTGGCGCTATCCCTTGATAAATAAGGGCCTAAGTACCGCTACACAAACACCTGGCAATACGTGGCGCTAGTCTTAAATCAGCCTCTAAATTTAAAACTAATGAAACCTGGCAATGTAGCACAAGATTCTATAGAGCACAATGGGCAGAACTGGACTGAAGTGTTTAATGCTTATAATTAATATTACACACATTTATTTTTACAGAACTTGCATTGTGAATTTTAGTAATGAAAACGCAGGACCTAGATGTCACAAAATGTCTTTTTATGGGTTATTAAAATTGATTCTAATGGCTTCTTTTGCTTAACAACGTGTGGACTAAAACGCAGCCTAAACGCACTGTAAAGTGTAAACTTTGTCCCCAAAAGTAGTTTCTTGAAACTGTGTTCGGCGCTGCGGGCTACCCATGGCACTGTGTCTCTTTGGGGGTTATTTAAGAAAGGATAGCATCAGGTAGCGCCTGGTTAATGAGAGGTAGCGACAGATAGCGACTGGTCAACGCCAGACACGGCACGCAATTCCACATTTATCAAGCAGAATCTGTTTAGCGACTGGGATAGCGCCATGTAGCGTCTGATTCATCATTTTCCAAGCCTCTGCGAACAGCGCCGGCGTTCAGCATTGCACAGCGCCAGGTATGACCTCTTGCTACCTGTCGCTCTCCCATACATTTCAATGGACGAACCTTTTCTTCACTTTAAACTTTTTTTTTTCTTTAATTTTTCCCAAAAATCACAAATAATTCTGTGACCTCTTCTGGCATTGAAAAAGCTGTTTTTTCAATTTTTTTTCATTTTCTAAATATTTCTTCAGAAATGACATTACAGGTCTGGCATTAAAGTGTTCATGTTACAATGTTGCTACAATGTAATTCCATATGCTTTGTTACGAGTGGATAGATGCTTGAAAACACACTTTAAACACACCGCCTCCTGCGCTCTGGGGTTCAAACAAGTATTTTTCAGTGCCAGAGATTTGTGAGGCTGTTTTTTTTTGCTGAATATGGTGTGAGTCGGTTGCTATGAGCAGTCACTAACATGCGCTCCCATACAGCGCTGTACTGGTCATATAGCGACTCCAACATTACTGAACAGCGACTGAGTCGCTATAAAGTAGCGACCCACGGCTGAGCACTGCGACTACTAGTGGGCGCGCTGAAAATGCCTGCTACAGACGCTCATCTGTTGCTACCTGCCGCTAATGATGAATCAGTCTCCCCGTTTTTTTTCCAATGGAGCTAGCAACAGGTAGCACCGGTGGGGAGGGCCAGAAATCATTTGTATTTAACATGTAATTGAACAGCACCAGCGTGGGCGCTCTGAAACCACGATACTCAGATATACAGCACCATGTGCAATACAAAAAAAGGCTTTAATTAGGGATGGCAGCACAGTGACCAAGCAAAAACACATGGAGGCCGATTCATCAATAGCGCCAGGTAGCGACAGATGAGCGACTGTAGCGTGATTTTTTCAGCGCCAGCCAGTATTCGCTGTGCTTGGCCGGCGTTAGCTTGATGACAGCGACTCAGTCGGTGTGCGGTAATGTTGAATACGGGCTGGGGGGTCGCTGTTTCACAGGTCCAGCGTTGTATGTGAGCGCCTGACAGCGAATGGCCAGAGCGAACGGCTAGCTTCATACTCATCAACAAATCACGCTCCGAATGTGCTGTCGCTGTCCATTCCTTGTTTAAACCCCAGAGCGCAGGCGGCGATCTGTATTAACTAGTTTTTAACCCCTAAACAGCCATATTTTTTGAATGTAACATTATACATGTTTTTATAATCATTTTGTAATATGAATACATTAATCTCAGACCTGTTAGATCAATTCTGCACATATTTTTTTTTTTTTTGGACTTAAAAATAAATCCTAACATTGCAGAAGCGGTCTCCGATATTTTGACATTAAAAAAAAAAATAAAAAAATTAATACCAATTAATTATGAATAATTATAGATTGCTCCATTGAAAAGCATTGGACATCGCCAGGGAGCGACAGCTCATACCTGGCGCTGTGAGGGAATTTGCAGCGGCGCTGTTCGGTCCAGGCGGCTTCATGATGAATGCCGCGCTAGCCGTCGCTCTCGCCGGCGCTAGCCTCATTTTGCTTGATAAATGCGTCATTGTGACCGCCGCCGGGCGTACTTGAGTCGGTAGTCGCCGTTAGCTGCCGCTACCTGGCGCTCGGCAGACACTACCTGGCGCTATCGCTTGATGAATAAGGGCCATGGAATGACATTGGGAACATACAAATGACATAACACATGATTGGCAGGCGTGAAAATGCAACTTAGCTGACCATTAATGAATGAAAAAACATTCTGAACAATGCAGGTATCCTGTCTCACTTTACTGAGCACAAAAAAAAAAAACAGCAAACCAGAAGTCAACCCAAAATAAAAGGACTGGAATGGCTAATTGAAGTCTATGGGAGAATGACACGGGCAGGCTGATTCATCACTAATGGCAGGTAGCGACAGATGAGCGTCTGTAGAAGGCATTTTCAGAGCGCCCGCTAGTGTTCACTGTGCTCGCCCGTGGGTCGCTAGTTCTTAGCGACTCAGTCGCTGTGCAGCAATGATGAATACATTGTGAGGAGTCGCTATTTGACCAGTACAGCGCTGTATGGGAACGCATGTTAGCGACTGCTCATAGCGACCGACTCACACCATATTCAGCAAAAAAACAGCCTCACAAATCTCTGGAGCTGAAAAATGCTTCTCTGAAGCCCAGAGCGTAGGAGGCTGTGTGTTTTAAGTTTTTCCACATGTATCCACTAGTAACAAAGCGAAAACATATGTAATAACATTGTAACATGAACACACTAATGCCAGACCTGTAATGTCTATTCTGCAGAAATATATAAAACATGATTTTTTTTTTTTTAAACTGCATTTACAAAGCCAGAAGAGGTCATTAACATTATTTGAGTTTTTTTCTAAAAAAACAAAAAAAACAAAACCCAGTTTAAAGAGAAGAAAAGGTTCGTCCATTGAAATGTATGGGAGAGCGACAGGTAGCAAGAGGTAATACCTGGCGCTGTGCAAGGCTGAACAGCAGCACTGTACGCTGAGGCTGAGATAATGATGAATCGGACGCTACATGGCGCTATCCCAGTTGCTCAACAGATTCTGCTTGCTAAATTTGAAATTGCGTGCCGTGTCCGGTGTTCACCTGTCGCTACCTGTCGCTACCTCTCATTAACAAGAAACCCCTAAGGGGGTTATTTAAGAATAGATAGCGGCAGGCCACATTTATGAAAGTGAATCTGGTGAGCAACAGCGCCATGTAGCGTCACATGTATTATTACAGGTGGCTCAGTGTATATCACCGTGCTCTAGGCTCAGCAGCGCCATGTATTAACTTTTCGCTCAGTGTCGCTCTGCCATACATTTCAACGGCCGTTCATTTGCTTGTGTTTAAACAGCGTGTTTGACAATTTTTGGGTTTTTTTTTTTTTTTTGCTCAAATCATTGTGTGACCTCTCCTGGCTGCAAATTTTAATATTTTTATGTAGAATTGTCATTGCAGGTCTGGCACTAAAGTGTTAATGTCACAGTGTTAAAACAATGTCATTCCATGTGTTTTCGCTTTGTTACAGGTGTATATGTGTTCAAAAACAGACTTTAATTACATAGCGTCTGGTGCTCTATGCTATAGTGCCCAGCATTAGAGCGCCGACGCTGTGTGTGTGTCCTTTTTTGATAAGTATGGTGTGGAGAGCCAAGAGTCGGTCGCACTGAGCTGGAGCTACCTCTCGCTCGCTGCAGCGCTGTACTGGTGTTAGAGCGCCCAACATACATCACATTCATCAATGCCGGCCAGGTTACGACAGCGACTGAGGCACTCTGTTACAGCGCCTGATACCCGCTTATAGCGTCTACTAGCGGTCGCTCTAAGATCCGCTATACAGACGCTCATCTGCCGAAGCAGGGAACACAGCTCCGTTGCTAACAAAGCACCCGACGCTCTTGATATATGGAATGCTACAAGGCACTAGGAGAGGCGCTAAACATAAAAACATGTGCCACTACTTGCCGCTACTTGACGCTACGTGACGTTAGCATTTCTTAAATAAGGCCCATATACTTGCTATTTCGCTCCGCCTGCTTTTATGGCGCATAGTTTGCCACTCCCATAGGATATAATGGGCAAATGATTTTGCTTTTTTTTACTTCTCTGAAAATGATTTATTTTACATCTGTTATGTCACATCTGTTACATTTATACTATTCTTTTTCTGATAGAATATTTTGGGGTATAAATAAACAACCCTTTTGCACACAGAGTATTTCAGTAACAATGTGCTTTGCTACAGAGGCTATGCCTTGCAATTTATTGCCATTTGGATATTCCAAAGAGTCTCTATTTGCTTCAATAATTTATCTTAGGCCCTTATTTAAGAAGGGATAGCGTCAGGTAGTGGCTGGTTAATGAGAGGTAGCGACTGGTGAACGCCGGACACCGCACGCAATTACACATTTATCAAGCAGAATCTGTTTAGCGACTGGGATAGCGCCATGTAGCGTCTGATTCATCATTTTCACAGCCTCAGCGAACAGCGCCAGCGTTCAGCCTTGCACAGTGCCAGGTATGACCTCTCGCTACCTGTCGTTCTCCCATACATTTCAATGGACGAACCTTTTCTTCTCTATAAACGGGGTATTTGTTTTTTTTTTCAAAAAATCACAATCAAAATTTTGTGACCTCTTCTGCCATTGAAAAGGCAGTTTTTTCACAATTTTTTCATTTTTTATATATTACTTCAGAAATGACATTACAGGTCTGGCATTAAAGTGTTCATGTTACAATGTTGCTACAATGTAATTCCATATGTTTTCGCTTTGTTACTAGTTGATAGATGCTGGAAAACACACCTTAAACACACCGCCTCCGGCGCTCTGGGCTTCAGAGAAGCATTTTTCAGCGCCAGAGATTTGTGAGGCTGTTTTTTTGCTGAATATGGTGTGAGTCGGTCACTATGAGCAGTCGCTAACATGCGCTCCCATACAGCGCTGTACTGGTCAAATAGCGACTCCTCACAATGTATTCAACATTACTGAACAGCGACTGAGTCGCTATAAAGTAGCGACCCACGGCTGAGCACAGTGACTACTAGCGGGCACTCTGAAAATGCCTGCTACAGACGCTCATCTGTCGCTACCTGGCGTTAGTGATGAATCAGCCTGCCCGACTACACAGTGTGTAGGGTACAGAAAGGAGAGACACATTCTTAGCTTGCTTGCTAGTCTTGCTAGTCAGCTGACATCAGACAGGATTTACAAATGACTGTACATTGCATAATGCATATGTTTATGGTCCTAATGAGACCTAATGGGACCTAACTGTCTCTTTGAACCCAATGAGAAATGCTTATTTAGTCAAATTATTAATACGTTATCTTAGTATTCTACCATTTAATACTTACCTATCTTCTTTCTTTTCTTCTTTAGGAGCTGCTCCAGATGAGGAAAAGCATTATTATGTTTTACCCAAATATAACGGGATGTCATGACCCCTCTTACTAGCATTTCATAAAGCTTATGTTGACTGTGCTGGCTTTACCTCGGGAAGCCTGATTTATCAAACATCAGAACATGTAATACCACTCAGTGCCAATACCTGGCACTCTGGAAGCTAGAGCGCCGGCACTATACGCTGAACTGCCTGTAATTATACTTGTGACGCTTCATGGCGCTGTTAAGAGACGCTCACCAGATTCGCTTTCATAAATGTGGTTTTGTGTACAGCGTTCACCAGACGCTGCCTGCCGCTACGAGGCGCTACCTGGCGCTATCCCTATATGAATGTGTGCCACGAATGTGTGATTCATCAAACAAAATCAGGCAGCGCCAATGTGGCCATCAGTCTGCGTCTAATTTATCACTAGTGGCATATTGTTCACAGTGCCTGGGGCTCTTGTTTAAAATGCAGAAAATATATAAATAAAATAGACAGAACTGTAATAATATCACATACATTGTTTTCTACTGAACTTGTATTGTGACTTGTCAATAATGGAAAGACTGGGAGGCAGTGGCTGCACCGCAAAGCAGGCTTACGGCCTTATTTATCAAGGGCTAGCGCCAGGTAGTGTCTGACGAGCGCCAGGTACCGCCAGCTAACGGCGGCTACCGACTCAAGTACGCCCGGCGGCGGTCACAATGACGTATTTATCACGCTAAATGAGGCTAGCGCCGGCGAGAGCGACAGCTGGCGCGGGATTCATCATGTAGCCGACTGCAACGAACAGCGCCGCTGCTAATCCCATCACAGCGCCAGGTATGACCTGTCGCTCCCTGGCGATGTCCAATGCATTTCAATGGAGCAATCTTTAATTAATCATAATTAATTGCTATTAATGTTTTTTTTTTTTTTTTTAATGTCAAAAATTCTGTGACCACTTCTGCAATGTTAGGATTTTTTTTTAAGGTAAAAAAAAAAAAAAAAAAATTTGTGCAGAATTGACATTACAGGTCTGATATTAATGTATTCATATTACAAAATGTTTATAAAAACTTCAATCAAAAAATATGGTTGTTTGGGGGTTAAAAACTATTTTACATCCATCGCCGCCAGCGCTCTGGGGTTTAAACAAGGAATTCTCAGCGCAAAAAAATTCGAAGCGTGATTTGTTAATGAATCTGCAGCAAGCCGTTCGCTCTGGCCATTCGCTGTCAGGCGCACCCATACAACGCTGAACCTGTGAAACAGCGACCCCCCATCCCGTATTCAACATTACCGCACACCGACTGAGTCGCTGTCAACAAGCAAACCCCGGCCAAGCACAGCGAATACTAGCTGGCGCTGTGAAAATCACGCTACTGGCGCTCATCTGTCGCTACCTGGCGCTATTAATGAATCGGCCTCCTAGAGCAGCTGTAGAGTTCCCGGCCAGGCAGTATTCGCTGCACAATGGCTTGTATATGTCTATGCACTAGGAGTGCTGTAAGTTGTCAATATTTCATATGGAAACACAGAGCATCCGCAGGGGCGCTCTAATAATGGGATTCCAGGCTCCCAGGCTTGTAATGGCCATTTTTTTTATTTATTAGGGTCATGGTAAAAAATAAAAAAAAAAGTGGGAATTACAAATCGGACATTTGAAAGACAGCTTTTTCACTGCCCAGGTTTGCAGTGCAACACAAAAGTGCCTAAAATGCAGACAAAAATAATCCTAAACAGCTCAGGGATCCCGTGGCATATGCACCAGCTCAAATATAAAGAAATGTCAAAATAATTACAAGACTGTATTTTTCTGGCACTGGTTGGTGTTTTTCGTCATTACAGTTACAAGATACCACTGCTGGGCACAAACTTTATTGTGCATTTAGCCTGCATTTTAGTTGTTGTCCTAATTACACACTGATAAGCAAAAGAATCCAGGGAAAACCGTTTTACAATAAGAAAATTACATTTGAAGTCCTGCGTTTCCATTTTTGACAAGTCACAATGCAAGTTCTATACAAAACAATGTGTGTAATATGAATTCTAAGCATAAAACAGCTCAATACAGTTCTGCCCATTGTGCTCTATGGAACTTTGGCCTACAGTGCCACTATAAGCTGGCGCAGCTGCATCCATAGCGCCCGGCGCTGCAACCTCTTTGTAGCTAGTATTAAATTAGATGCAGGCTGGCGGCCACATTGACACTGCTTGTTTCTGCTTTCTTAAATCGCAAACTGAGGGCCATATTCATGAAGGGATAGCGCCAGGTAATGCCTGTACAGCGGCAGGCAGCGCCAGGTAGCGCCAGGTGAACGCCGGACATGGCACGCAATTACACATTTATGAAGCCGAATCTGGTGAGCGACTAGAACAAAGCCATGTAGCATCCGATTCATCATTAACCCAGGCTCAGCGTACAACGCCAGCGTTTATCCTTGCAGAGCGCCACGTCTTACCTGTTGCTACCTGGCGCTCTCCCATACATTTCTATAGATGATCCTTAAATCCCTTTCCTGATCCCAATTTTTTTTTTTTCTTAAAAAAAAATCTCAAAACTTCTGATATGTATCTTGGGCAAGAAAATGACATTTTTGAAAACTTTTTGGATTAATAATATTTTTATGCAGAATTGTCCTTACATGTCTGGTATTAAAGTGTTCATGTTACAATGTTATAACAATGTAATTCCATATGTTTTCGCTTTGTTACTAGTGGATATATGTTCATAAACAAACTTTAACACACTGCCTCTGGCGCTATGGGCTACAACTACACGATTTTGAGCGCCGGCGCTGTTTGAGGCTGTTTTTTTTTCCTGAATGTGGTGTGAGACGGTCGCACTGAGCTGGCGCTACCGTTTGCTCCCGTACACCGTAGTACTGCGACTCATCATATTCATCAATGCTGGCCAGCAACTGAGGCGCTCTGAAACAAGGATCCATGGCCGAGCACAGCGATTACTAGCGGTTGCTCTCAAATCCATGCTACAGACGCTCATCTGTCGCTACCTGGCGTTAGTAATTAATCAGCCTGTGAGTGCCGCTGAGGCAAAAATATTGGCACTGAGCACTAATAACAGGCACTGGTGCTTCATAAATCAGGATCTTTATCTCATCTGTTCAATGGCTCACATACTGTATGTGTGCATTTATTATAGCACTTTATTATGGACCACAATGAACACAGACTGAGGTTATACCTCCAATTTTTATTTATTCCTGTAGAGTCCAAAATACAAAGATTGTGACTCCTAAGAAAATAACAGGACTATACAGAGATACTTAAATACAAACAGCATAACTATGGATCATATGAATGTCCATGACAGCTAGCTACATAACAGCCTTTTATGACACTTCCACTTCACTGGTTTCCATTTTTCCCTTTTTGTCAAGTTATTTGGGTGCCCCCAGACCTATGAGTATTTACCAGTATCTGCAAGTTTCTTATATTCCCATGACTCTGTCTTGGTAAAACATGAGTGGCTTTCTTGCCCTATAGTAAAACTTGTGGAGGCTGATTTACTACTAGCGCCACGTATTTCCAGGTGAGCGTCTGTATAGCGGCGCTTAGAGCGACTGTTAGTAGACGCTGTAAGCGGGTGTTGGGCGCTGTAACCTAGCGTTGTGGTCGCTGTAGTATCCTGGACAGCATTGATGATTTTGATGTGTGGTGGGTGCTGTAGAAGCGCTCTCCCTGATTCACTGCAGAGCCAATGGAGAACACTAGGTGGTGTCCTAAGGTCAAAGCGCCCAAGACTACACCACATCTAACAAGAGGTAGCTGCAGCAAGCAAGAGGTAGCACCAGCTCAGTGCGCCCGGCACTCGGCGCCCCATACCATATTTAACAAAAAAACTACACACAGCGTTGGCGCTCTTAAGCTGGGCGCTCTGGCATAGAGCGCAAGACACAGTGTGGTGAAAGTCTGTTTTTTAACACATATACAGCAGTAACAAAGTACAAGTCACACGGAATGACATTGTTTCAACACTGCGGCAATGACTCTTTAGTGCCAGACCTGCACATAGAGTTTTGCATAAAAATATTAAAAAAAAATGTATAAAAGTGTTTGTTTGCAGCCAGGAGAGGTCACACAATGATTTGTGTTACATTACACATTTGTGTTACATTATATTTTAATTGGCCAGCACGCATTTAAACACAACTAAATGAAACCCCATTGAAATGTATGGGAGAGCGACACTGAGCGAAAGGTAATACATGGCGCTCCTGAACCTAGAGTGCCGGCGCTATACGCTGAGCTGCCTCTAGTAATACATGTGATGCTGTTAGAGGCTCTCACCAGATTCGCTTTCTTAAATGTGGTTCCACATACAGCGCCCAGCGTTCACCAAACGCTATAAGATTCCCGGGCAGATCAGATCCCTCCCCGCGGGACATCCCGATTTCGGGTGAAACCCCCCAGGACGCCCACAAACCTTACCTTTACCCCGTTCCAACGGCGCATGTGCGGGCCGCTGCCGCGTCTCGCGCTTCCCTCTAGCAGGGCGCGCACCCGCGCCGGCCGTTTGTGAATGGCCGGCGTGGGCGCGCTCCCTGTTAGAAGGAAGCGCGAGACGCGGCCTCCAGTGCTCAGAGCTGCTGTGGTTGGACGCCGCTTGTACGTGCATACCACAGCGGCTCTGAGCTCTCTGATTGGATGAGCGCCCACGTAGGAGCGTGGTGAGGTGAGTGTTCTGGGTGGTTCCACACAGTGGGGCACCCCCGATCGGGGTGCCCCATTGAAGTGGACCAAAACCCAGGATAGTCAAAATCCTGGGTGTTGGTCCACTTTAACCCCCTTTGGGAGATACATTTCAATTGATAAATTGGAAGTAGGCTTACCCGAGGTTGCCCTATAACCTTGTGCACAGCCCATGGGCTGGAAGGGTCGAAAGCCTCGCAGCACAGCCTTAGATCACCCACACCATGTGCCTGCACAAAATCAAAAGAGGGGTGGCAGCCACTCAAACGTATTAATTAATTTATTTATAACTAACCAGGGAGGTGCACGTGAGCAGGGTAATTAGAATACATAAGTCTTAAAGGGGCCACAGCACTCCACCCTGTTAGCTTGCGGCCAAACCAATAATCTGTCTCTAAATGTGGATAAAACAGATGTCTTGGTCCACACACATCTGCAGAAGTATACTTCTGTATGTACTTTTAACATCACTTTAACATACATTGCTAAGGTAAACACATTGTTGCTAGGGAAAATAAAGAGCTGGAGACAAATAGAAAACATAAAAGCTAACGGATAAGCTTAGCACCTTGATTACATCAAATTGGCACACAATAATGGCAACTTTTAAAAATGCCAGAAGTGGAATTACTTTTTACAGTCATACTTTAGTGAAAACTAAACTATGACTGGCATTGGAGTAAATGTCTTACTTGCGTTCAGTTAGGTTGCTATTGTATTGAGTTGTTTGTGGCTTATTTGGGTGTGTATTATTAGCATTGCCAGTTTGGAATTGTTTTCTGTGCTCACTTATTAAAGAATTGGTTCAGTCTTGTGCAACTGTGGGCTCTACTACTTCTGGACAGCTTACCAAAGAGCGAACCCCATGCAAGCTTTCAGGATTGCGCTACCCCCTCAAAACACACATTCAGATCCATTTGCCATTAATCTCAAATAAAGGAACAGTAAATGAAATTAAAGCATTGGCCATTTTCCCAGATCCATCCCGGGTTAACACCACCATGATTTTTAAAGAAAACTTCTCGCATTCTCCTATGGCAATTTGGATATGTTTACAGCAATTTGGAACCCTTGAAATAACAATAGATACCCCCAAATCCTTATTATTTAAGAGTGATCCTGCTTAGGGCAAGCCCCTCCCCCATCTGTATCCCCTTTCTGCTACTCCTTTTTTTTCTATCCCTACTTTTCCACTTTCTTTTTTATTTTAAGTTGTTTTTTGCATGTGTATGATTCTTTTTCCTTGATCATGGTGCAGGATTGTATAAGTATCTACATGCATATCTGTTTTAATTTGCTAACTGCCTATGTTTCCCCTTGAGATGCAAACCGTGCTATTGATCTATAGCAAAGTGTGTTCATTTGTGCTTTTATTGTACCTTGTCCTATTATATGCTCAATAAAAAAACTTATGGAAAGTAATTAAAACATTGTCATTATGTAGCTTTCTGTTTTTTTGAAGCAGTCATTGCCTAGTGACTAGGGCACCGATCTTGTGACTGGAGGGTTACAGGTTTGATTCCACACAGCTAATTTGTCCTAGCCCCACAATTCTTTTTAGCTGCAACCAGCGTGTCTAATGGCTGCTCCCAGCATCAGTCATAGTGATTGACCACACCCCTATGAAATGGAAGGAGTGTGCCAGGTCTCATTATGTCCTGTCTTTTGCAGTGAAAGTTGCAGCGGCTAAGCGGCAGGTAGTAAGCGGGTTATAATGGGACTCACTGGTTTTATTCCACTTCCAGGGAACATTCTTGTTTGGGATTTCTGCCTGTGTAGAACATTCAACAGCCCGCACCCCCCAGGGGAATGCCGGTGATCCCAATGTGAGGGCTCTCCTTTCATTGCATATTGGTGAGCAGCCTACTTGAAGCTGCTTCACTTTGGCTGTGCACTTCAGCATGGATCATTCAGATAGACCTGACATGGGAGAGTGCATCAAAAGGAGAGGTGCTAGGGATGCCCTTGTATGTGCCAAAGAATTTCACTTCAATCCATGAGATATTTGGGACATCCTGAATGGGATTGTTAGGACTGGCATAGATGGGATCTTTCACCGGCAATCTGCCAGCCTTCATCCTCCAAGTCTGCTTCTCTGGCCATTGTGCTGTGGTTGCTGTGTGTCTGCTGAAGTGATGTGGTTCTTCCCTGTATCCTAGAGCTGCATTGTTTGATCTCGCCTAGCATTAATCATGCTGTTGAGGTTCCTATAACCCTTTAAGTGCCAGCCTACCTGGAGTTTTTGTCACCCTTTGTTGCCAGACCATTTTGCACTATTTTGCGCTCCCATGTTCAAATGTGATTTTTGAAGGGATTTCCCAGGAAAATTATATATTGTTTTTTTTCAGCAGAGTCTGGGCTTTAAAGTGGACCAACACCCAGGGGGGATCGGCCCGGAAATCTATACGATTCCCGGACCGATCAGATCCCTCCCCGCGGGGCATCCGAAATCGGGATGTCCCGTGGGGAGGAACCCCCCAGGAGGCCCACAAACCTTACCTCAGCCCGTCTCGCGCTTCCCTCTAGCAGGGCGTGCACCTGCGCCGGCCGTTTGTGAATGGCCGATGCAGGTGTGCTCCCTGTTAGAGGGAAGCGCGAGACGCGGCCTCCAGCGCTCAGAGCCAGCTGAGCTGGTATGCGCGTCCAGGCGGCCTTGGACGCGCATACCACAGCGGCTCTGAGCGCTGTGATTGGCTGGCGCGGTCACGTGGGAGAGGTGAGTTTTTTGGGGCTTTCTGGGGGGTTTCAGACAGCGGGGCACCCCCGATCGGGGTGCCCCACCGAAGTGGACCAAAACCCAGGATAGTCAAAATCCTGGGTGTTGGTCCACTTTAACATGAAATGTCTTGTTTGTCATTTTTAGGTGTATTCTCAATATTTTTGGGTGAAATATGTGCAAAAAAAAAATATATTTTTTTTACAATTTGTAGTTTTTTTTGTAATAAAAAATGTAAGTTTTTCAATAAAATCTTATTGCGTGTGAAATCCCAATTTCTCCCGGTTACAGCAGTACCACATATGTATAGGTAGACACCCTTTCCTGCCCAGGAGACTCCCCCAAACTGAAACAGCGCTTTAGGGGATTTTCAGATAAAATACAACTATGCTATGCAATATGGGCACCTTGCAGTTTTTCCAGAAAAACAACCCTTTACATTTGAAATATCTCCAACAAACTATAGATTCTCTGGAAGTACACACCTCAAGCTTTCTAGGTGTACCAGGCTTGTTGATGTGGCCATAGTTTTCTGGAAGAAATCCCTCAATGGATTCTTTGGTTGCAAAGAGTTTCCCTAAAAAACGGATAAAAAAGCAGAATCAAAGCCACATTTTCCTAAAAAAACTATATACAAACAAGAAAAAACAAGTTTAATCTGAAAAAGCAACATCCTCCGAACAGAACGATACCCAACATACATAGCTACTGTCAAGGAAAGAGTTGCCAAACACCCCAAAGTAAAGCATGTGCGTAACGGTAGTTTTGCTTGAAAATTTCAGCTCTGCAGACAAAGTGCGCACCTTGCGATTTTTCAACCAAAACAACCCTTTACATTTGGAATATCCCCCATAAACCATATATTCCCTAAAAGTACACATATTAAGCTTTCTAAGCGTACCCAGCTTTTTCTAGTGGGCTCATCTTTCTGGAATTATTTCCTCAAAGAATTCTTTGGTTGTGCAGGGTTTCCCTAAAAAATTTATAAAAAAGCTGAATAAAAAACACCTTTTCCTAAAATATAAATATGCAAACCAGAAAAAAACAAGCTAAGTCTGAAAGCGCAGCCTACTTGAGATTTTGTCACCCTATGTTGACAGGTCATTTTTCCCCATTTTGCACCATGTTTTGCGCCATTTTTGCTGGAACTTTCAGGAAAATTATATATATATTTTTTTTGCAGCAGAGTTTAGGCTTTAACATGAAATGTCTTGTTTGTAAATGTTATTTTATTTTTTACAATATTATTAAGTAAAAAAAATAAATAAATAAATAAAAAATGTTTTTAGAAAATTGACTCCTTTATTTTAAATAAAAAATGTTATTTATTAAGGAAAACCATATTGCATGTGTGAGCCCCATTTCTACCAATTAGAACGGTACCACATATTTATTGGTAGCCCCCCGTTCCTGCCTAGGAGACCCCCTAACTGAAGCAAGTAACTTTATAACATTCACAAATAAAATACAAATACCATCCACACTACAAAGGGTTAAATCAAAAAAAAATTGACGTGGGGTCCCCCTTACCCAAAGTAACCAGCCCGGGACCAGCTATGCAGGGCTTGTAGGAACAGGGCGCAGGGGCCAGCTTTTGTGGCCCCTGGCCCTGCAGGCTACAAGCCCGCATAGCCCATGGACCCGGGCTCTTCTGCCCCCCCCCCCTGGCCTTTGGGGAGGCAGGTAATGGGGGTGCCGGGGGTTAATGGCAAGCCACCCGCTAGTCGCAGGTGACTTGCCATCCCCCCAGCCTTGTGAACTGGTATAGGGGTCATGGACCCCTTACCAGTTCACAAGGGGTTAAATGTAAAAAAAAAAACACAGACACACACAGAGAAAAAAATATTTTATTAATTTTTTTTTTTTTTTTAATACTTACCTCCGATCCATCCTGGAGCACTGTGTCCCTCGACGATCACTGGCTTCTGCTCACCTGCTGGAAGCCTTTTATAGCTGCTGGGTGACAGAACACAAAGGGTTAATCAAAAAAAAAATGACATAGGGTCACCCCTCCGGGGGGGGGGGGGGGGGGATTTTTTTTTTTTTTTTAAGGGTTAAAAACCCTTAAAAAAAAAAAAAAAATTGATGTGGGGTCCCCCTTACCCAAAGTAACCAGCCCGGGACCAGCTATGCAGGGCTTGTAGGAACAGAGTGGGGGGGGCCAGCTTTTGTGGCCCCTGGCCCTGCAGGCTGCAAGCCCGCATAGCCCGTGGGCCCGGGCTCTTCTGCCCCCCCCTGGCCTTTGGGGAGGCAGGTAATGGGGGTGCCAGGGGTTAATGGCAAGCCACCTGCAGTCGCAGGTGACTTGCCATGGCCCCAGCCTTGTGAACTGGTATAGGGGTCATGGACCCCTTGCCAGTTCACAAGGGGTTAAATGTGTAAAAAAAAAAAAACAGACACATAATAAAAAAAAAATCTTTATTTTATTTTTTACTGTACTCACCTCCGATCCTGGGTCCCACGCCGATCGATGCCGATAGTGATCGGCGCAGGGCGGAAGAGAGGAGAGGAGGCTCCGATCAGAGCCGGTGCTCGGGGTAGTATAGGAGGTGCGGGATGACGTCATCCCGCTCCTCCCACAATGGGCGGGGCTAGGGGGCGGCGGCCATCGCCGCCATTACAAGAGGTGAGGACCCGGAAGAGGGTCCTTGCCTGAAGCCTGTGGGTCCCCCCTGGTGAAGAGGAGACCCAGGCAGAAGGCTCGGGTGCGGAGGTGAGTAAATGACAGTTTTTTTTTTTTTTTTTACAGCGGCAATGTCAGCGCTGGAAACGGGGGGGGGGGCGGCTGGTTTCGGGCCCCCTCCTGAAGACGGAGGACGACGGGGGGGGGGGATCGGATGCCCCCCCCAGGAAGAGGGGACCCCAAGCTTCAAGGGGCTTGGCACTTAACGGTAGGAGAAGCAACCACGTAGAAACTACGTGCTTGGCATTTAAAGGGATAAATGCATGTGCCTGGTCCCGTCCAATTGTTGGATCATTGCATTGTCTCTTCATGGCCTAGCCATGCTCTCCAACCTTCCTGCATATCTCTGTGTCCTTGTGGGCCTTTGGGCCTTCCTCAGTTCATGTTTTATCTGTGCTGGGGCTCACAGCCCTTCATAGTTTATGCATTTGTCTTTGCTGTCTGTGTTGGGTCTTATGGTTTACCACAGTCTTGTCTGTATTTGGGCCTGCGGCACTCCCAGAGTATGGCCATGTGTGTCTTGGGCACGGCCCTTTGTTGTGGGTTTCAAGCTTGCACAGGGGCCCAGCTCCATCATAGCCTGCACTGGGCCCAAGCTCTGCCACAGCCTGCACTGGGGCCCAGCTCCATCATAGCCTGCACTGGGGCCCAGCGCTGCCATAGCCTGCACTGGGGCCCAGCTCTGCCATAGCCTGCACTGGGGCCCAGCTCTGCCATAGCCTGCACTGGGGCCCAGCTCCATCATATACTGCACTGGGACCTAGCTCCGCCATAGCTTGCACTGGTGCCCAGCTCTGCCATAGCCAGCACTGGGACCTAGCTCCGCCATAGCCTGCACTGGGGCCCAGCTCTGACAGCCTACACTGGGTCCCAGCTCCATCATAGCCTGCACTGAGACCCAGCTCCACCACAGCCTGCTCTGGGACCCGGCTGCGCCACAGCCTGAACTGAGGCCCAGTTCCACTATAGTCTACACTGGGGCATAGATCATCCCCTTCCCAAGTCTGCGACCACCAAGGGACTAACTGGGGCCTGCACATCACCACCTGCAGAGGCCCTGCTGAAGGACTGGGTGGATTACGGGCTCTCCGAGTACCGGACCACCCACGCCCCAGATGGTCGGCAGCTTGCCACTTTGGTGGCGCAGGCGAGTTGTCCCATATCCTTCAGTTCCCAGTCAGCTTTCTAGCTTCCTTTGTCCACAGACATTGACCCCTGATTATGGCCTCCAGGTAAGAATTAACTGCCTGGCTGAGAGTTGCCTCCCTGTCCCGGGTTTCAATTACTAAACCAGGAATTTCCCAACACACCTTGAATGCCCAGCGATGTTATTTGCCATGACAGGGGGTGCCCTAAAAATGAGACCACTGGCCCTTTTATATCTCAGCAAGGGCATAAGCATTTCTGCAGGCTCCCTTGCTGGTCAAAGACATCAAAGAGTCAGTGCTTCAGTTCTAAATTGCATAAAGTGCACCTATACTCAGAAAGGAAGTTTATGTGGTCACCTTCCATCCCCATCCCTGTGCCCCAAAACAGCCTTTTTTTAAACTAAATTCTTGTCCAATAGCGATAAAAAGATGAACAGGAAGTAGTAGTATGGTGTCCTATGCTAATTAGTTCTGTTACAACTAAACCATCAAAAATGAATCAGCCCTAATGGGAGTTAGGTTGAAGTGCTCCCAATTGCTGAGCTGTGTGTGCTGTGACTAACCCATCATCGATGGGGGCTCTGCTTGGCCAGGGAGCAATATGGCAGTTTGTGTTGGTATGGATTTTGGGCAAATGCTTTAGTAAAAAAAGAAACACAGGCTGTTTTTGGGCACTGGGTTGGGGATAAAAGGTGACAACATAAGTTTCCCTCTGAGTATAGGTGCACTTTAAGCATGTATCACCCCAATCTGACCATCTAAAAAAAAAACTATAATACTATTATTGTAAACTTAAAATGTACTACAACTCTCTTGCCCAATTCTGGGTCAGAGATGGACATTTAACTAACTTAAATCATGCCCATATTCCATTGTCGAACCATGCATTTCGTAGGGGAGCATGGTCCGATGGAGCCTGGAAACCTCTGCACACACACAATAGGAGGTGAGAAGCGTTTCCTTATGTAGCTGTTTCCTGGTCCCCATCATGGGCAGGAAACAGCAATGTTCTGTGTGTACAGGTTGCACTTCTCTCTCATTGGTGTACGTTGCCAATGGCAACAGATTGCAGGTGGTAAAAAATACTTCCAACACACATTTTAACATAGGAAAAAGTAAAAAAATACTATATCAGCTCAGCACATTTGGGACATCTCTGTCGTAAATGGACAGAGTAGGGAGGAGGAGAAGATTAAGGCAAAATGCATTAACCCAGGTAGGGGTGTGCATTTGCGTAGCAACCAAAATTAACCCATTTGTTTGCTAATAAGGGCAGAAGATGTGGCAGAATAAGGGCAGAAGATGTGGCTCATGACCCCCGTGTGGAACCCACAGACTGCAACTGAATTGTGCTACAATGCTGCTCCCTGTAAGACCAGATGCATTATTGAAAGAACCATCGGTCTGCTGAAAGCATGCTTCTTTTTTATGGTCCATCCAGGAGGGCAGATGCTGTACAGCCCAGAGAAGGTGTCCTCTCTTGCTGTGTGCTACACAATATCTGCCTACTACATCGAATGGAAGAACAGGGGAAACACTACTGGTCCGCAGATGACACACACACTGGCTTTACCTGGTGAGCACAAATGATAAATTCCTTTTTTAAGGTATGTGACACAAAGTGGCCTTGGACTGCTGCAGTAGCTACAGCAAGAATATACATGTACCCAGTTAAAGCAGACCTAAAATGATACTAAAATACTGTAGCTTAAAGACATACTGGCAACTATCAAAAGGTGTATAATAGCTATAGATAGAGAACCCCTAGAGTTAGTGAAGCGATAGACAGGTTAAGCGAACAACAGTGAAAGTTATTGCTAAAAATAACTTGGTATTTTCTTTTTACTTCTAGGCACCATGTGGATAAAGCACATTTATTTTTATTATTGTGATTTAGTTGTTGATATTTCAAAATTTGTATGCTTCAAAACATGCTTAATAAAAGAATATACCTAAACAGTGTGTGATCTGTATTGCGAGTTGTAGTAGTAAAGAACGCTGCTGTGAAATGGCTATAAGCAACCAGCAGCATTGAATGGCAGAGACAGGATTTAACAAAGGAAGTCTGCATCATGAGCGCCCAGCATTCATGACTTTTATCAAAGTCCGACAGAAAAACACAGCACCACATAGCAAGAAATACTAACCGGCAATAGCACCTTTTGTCTTTCTACAGCATTCCACCGTGGGCACTGTCAACAGAGCAATTGTGGCCCAGGGGGGCTAGCAATAAATGACTCTGTAAATACAGCTTTTAAAAGCAAACATCGAACATGGAAACTGTGGTTTTATTTTTTAAAATGTTTTGGTACTCTTATTTTTCGATCCAATTTTATCTAATAAAAAGTAGCCCAATTTTTTACATTTTAATAGTTTTTTCAGGTTTTAACTGTTTTTCTAAATGTGGCTTTTAAAAGCATCTCATCGAACATGGAAACTGCCTGTGGACTTATTTATGTTTTGGTAATTTTATTGCCATTGTGTGGGGGGCCTCCAACCTGCAAAGTTCGTCACGAATCTGAACTTTGCGAGTTGGCTCCGCACACAGGGCCGGATTATGAGGGGGGCGCAAGGGGCGTGAGCCCGGGGCCTCCACCACTTGCCCTGCAAAGGGGGCCTCCACCACTCTTTGGGTTATGGTCTGGTCCAGGAGGCTTTTCAGTCTTTGACCTGATGGGCCGCAGGGCCAGCAACAAAAATACTGTATCTGGAGCCTCCACCAGATTTTGTGCCCAGGGGCCTCCACCGCACTTAATCCGGCCCTGTCCGCACATCACTAATTGTTATTTCTAAATTTGACCAAATACTGCAATTGAAATTCAAAAGAACATTCAGTCCTGATTACGTTAACAGTTCTCCTTGCACTGTCCGTACACACCAGCCATTTGAGACTGTGGCTGAGTTAGTATGACCTCGAGCACCTGCTTCACAAACATGAAAGCAATTTAAGCTCAGCCTGTACATAACACAAGACTGGCTGTGACCTCATGCTTCCTGCCACCTGTTATAATCCCACTGCAACGTGCCAAGGATCTCTGCTGGTTATCTCCAAGGTAGCCTTTCTATCTGTAGCACTGTATGGTATGGTGAATATAGATGAGGCCAAGCTCTATAACTGGAAACAGAATTGACAACTGTGGACAAAAAGACAGCTCTGGAACATGATTATTGCTGTTTGAAATACTATAGAGCAAAAGCTAACTCAAGACAGAGGGAGCTAGATAATGGGCTTACATTACTGACGCTCATGTGCCGCGGATTGTCCCAGTTTGTGCAATTCCTGGTCGTCGCGGTTTTATGTACCCTCTGCCAGTGATGGGTGAGTGTGGCCTGGGGACAGCCGTTTCCCTTTGAAAACAGTGGGGGCATTCGTACATCAAGAACTTTCGTGAATGTTTGTGCCAAATGTTTTGAATGGGAGCCAGCTGTACATAGCCCAATCCCACTAAGGAGCTGGAGTTTTAAAAAATTTGTTTTTATTGCTTAAATCCACTGGTGAGTGTGCATCTGGCCGCCACCGCCGCTATCTTGGTTGTGGGCAGGAGACCCTAGGTGTCTGGGACCCACAAGATAATGCAGGATTATGGCCAAGATGAGATCTGGGGGTGGAGCCATATAAAAGGAGGGACGGGAGGCCCTGGGGGATAACCAAGCCACGAGTGAGAGTGAGGAGGGCAGCTGTTGTCACTGCATTGAGCAGAGTAGGCCCCAGCACGCCCTGACTAGAGATGAGCAAACTTTTGAAAAATTCGATTCGGCCGATTCGCCGAATTTTCAGGAAAAATTTGTTTCGGTCCGAATTTATTTGCAATGAATCGCTATTAAAAACGGCTATTTCTGGGCTTCTGAGAGCCTCCATAGGGTTGCAGAACGTTTTGCTTGGCTTTAACATGCATAGGATGTATGCTGGGTTAGTGAAATAAAATTGTAAAGAAGTATGACATGCAGATCAGAGGCGTCGCTATTAGACTCGCTGTCGCAGAGCGGCACAATTACAGAGCCTTGAGGTGGCATCAGCATGATGAGCCCATAAATTGCCTGAAAAACACACCCTGAATTTGGCAGCAGCATAGGGAGCCCATATATTGCCTGAAAGACACATTGGAGTTGGCAGCAGCATTAGGAGCCCATATATTGCCTGGAAAACACACCCTGGAGTTGGCAGCAGCATAGGGAGCCCATATATTGCCTGAAAAACACACCCAGGAGTTGGCAGCAGCATAGGGAGCCCATATACTGCCTGAAAGACACACCCTGGAGTTGGCAGCAGCATTAGGAGCTCATATATTGCCTGAAAGACACACCCAGGAGTTGGCAGCAGCATTAGGAGCTCATATATTGCCTGAAAGACACACTCTGGACTTGGCAGCAGCATTAGGAGCCCATATATTGCCTGAAAGACACACCCAGGAGTTGGTAGCAGCATTAGGAGCTCATATATTGCCTGAAAGACACACACAGGAGTTGGCAGCAGCATTAGGAGCCCATATATTGCCAGAAGGACACACCCTGGAGTTGGCAGCAGCAAAAGGAGCTACCATGCATCAGCTACTCGCATGCATCAGCTATTGGTGGGTGGAAATCCTGGCTGATCCATGCCTGATTCATCTTCACAAAGGTGAGTCTCTCCACATTTTTCGTGGACAGACGAGTTCTCCTTGGCGTTACTATGGCCCCCGCCGCACTAAAGACCCGCTCAGATGGCACACTACTGGCCGGGCAGGACAGCTTTCCCAGGGCAAACTCTGCCAGTTGCGGCCACAAGTCATGTTTCAAGTCAAACTTGAAAACCAGACTTTTCTGGTCAGCAATCTGACCATCTAAAAAAAAAACTATAATACTATTATTGTAATCTTAAAATGTACTACAACTCTCCTGCCCAATTCTGGGTCAGAGATGGACATTTAACTAACTTAAATCATGCCCATATTCCATTGTTGAACCATGCATTTCGTAGGGGAGCATGGTCCGATGGAGCCTGGAAACCTCTGCACACACACAATAGGAGGTGAGCAGCGTTTCCTTATGTAGCTGTTTCCTGGTCCCCATCATGGGCAGGAAACAGCAATGTTCTGTGTGTACAGGTTGCACTTCTCTCTCATTGGTGTACGTTGCCAATGGCAACAGATTGCAGGTGGTAAAAAATACTTCCAACACACATTTTAACATAGGAAAAAGTAAAAAAATACTATATCAGCTCAGCACATTTGGGACATCTCTGTCGTAAATGGACAGAGTAGGGAGGAGGAGAAGATTAAGGCAAAATGCATTAACCCAGGTAGGGGTGTGCATTTGCGTAGCAACCAAAATTAACCCATTTGTTTGCTAATAAGGGCAGAAGATGTGGCAGAATAAGGGCAGAAGATGTGGCTCATGACCCCCGTGTGGAACCCACAGACTGCAACTGAATTGTGCTACAATGCTGCTCCCTGTAAGACCAGATGCATTGTTGAAAGAACCATCGGTCTGCTGAAAGCATGCTTCTTTTTTATGGTCCATCCAGGAGGGCAGATGCTGTACAGCCCAGAGAAGGTGTCCTCTCTTGCTGTGTGCTACACAATATCTGCCTACTACATCGAATGGAAGAACAGGGGAAACACTACTGGTCCGCAGATGACACACACACTGGCTTTGCCTGGTGAGCACAAATGATAAATTCCTTTTTTAAGGTATGTGACACAAAGTGGCCTTGGACTGCTGCAGTAGCTACAGCAAGAATATACATGTACCCAGTTAAAGCAGACCTAAAATGATACTAAAATACCAATCACCAGGATTTTGCCTATTCTTGTCATTAGTTTATGTCCCAGGTATATCCCAATTTGGGATGCCCAGCTGTGTGAAACCCCCCAGATCTCCTACTCCACTCTCCTTTCAGCCATTCCCGCGCTCACGGTGTTTGTCCAATCAGAGCTTTAAGCTTGTGTGTTGGTATAGGAAGCGGTAGCAGCTGCATCCTCGGTTTCCTTGTAGAGTGCTCCTGCGCACCAGGCTGATCTGAATGGCTAGGAGCAGGAGCGCGCACAGCTGCAGGGATTAAAGTGGACCAAAACCCAGCTGGATCGGCCCAGGAATCTATAAGATTCCTGGGCTGATCCATTCCCTCCCCGCGGGGCATCCAAAATCGGGATGCCCTGAGTTGTTAAACCCCCCCAGGACGTCCACTACACTTACCTGAAACCCGGTCCAACGGCGCATGTGCGGGCCTCGGCCGCATTTCGCGCTCCTCTCTAGCAGGGCGCATTCACAGATGGCCAGCGCGGGTGCGCTCCCTGTTAGAGGGAAGCATGAGATGCCACCGGCAGCGCGCTCGGAGCCACTGAGCTAAGACGTGCATAGCTCAGCAGCTCCGAGCGCGCTGATTGGATGAGCGGCCGCGCATGCGCCGTAGGACCGTGGTGAGGTGAGTTGATCCGGGCGATCTGGGGGGTTTCACATAGCGGGGTACCCCGGGGAGTGGACTAAAACCCAGGATACATAAAATCCTGGGATTTGTTCCACTTTAAGAAAGGGAAATAGGGAAAGGTAAGGGGTTTCTGGATGACCTGGAAGGGTTCACACAGTAGGGCATCCCACCCAAATCACCTATTTGGCCAGCTGTGGGGGTGATTTTAATGAGAACGCATACCCCCAGCAAGCCGGAGCCCAGAGATGTCAGTGCCACAGCTAAAAAACAAACAAACAAAAGAATATGGTACTTACCAGAGATGGGCAGTCTTCCAGAAGTTGCCTCTTGCCTCCTCCTCACCTCTACTGTGTCTCACAAGCCCCGCCGGGCTGGACACGCTGCTATGATCATGTCCAGAGCAGCAGCTTCTTCTCTCCCTGCCTGGTCGGGGACAGCGTGTGTGGGAACTAAGATAATGCAGCTCTGTCCCCGCCCGGCGGGTAAAAGAAGTTGCACACAGGCACACACACCTCACCTCGCTGGCCGTGTCATGCACATGAAGCGGCCGGCAGGGGGGAAAGGAGGCAGGCAAGGGGCCGCAGGGACAAGGAGGTGGGCAAGGGGCCGCGGGACTCTGCAGCAGTGGCCGGCGAGCCGCAGTGACACAGTGTGGCGGCCTGGCAGCCAGATGCAAAGCAGCGGCCTACCGGGATTTGTCCCGGTATGCCCTATGGCCAATCCGCCCCTGGCAAGAGGCATCTGCCCTAGTGCTCATGAGAGCCTAAAGCTTGAAACACGTGTCCACTAGTTGGATGTGTCTGGCTGTGTAAAATTTAAAGCTAATCCTTGGCATTGCAACCTTAGCATTTCTAAGGGCCTTGGATGGCACAGAGACGTAAAGAGATGATTTGCATAGCTCTGCCTACTGCAAGTGTAGACGGGTAATGCTATCTGTCCTTGGACTGGGTACTGTGCAAATACTTTCCGTTCTAGGAAAGCCACTCTTTTCCTAATCCCAGGTTGCAAACCTACTGGCATCCCCAGTACCTCTTTATCAGTCACAACTAGAGCTAGTGGCCTGGGAGAGATGCCCAGCAACCCATTTACTCCACGTGGATTGCCAGGCATTAATGTGCACTGCAATGAATGCTGATTGAAGGAGAGTCACGTGGGAGCTTCAATCAAGGTGAATGATTGGGCAAACCAGGGAGTATCACATACTGGGACATCCTGTAAGCTGGACCAAAAACTTAGAAGAGTGAAAATCCTAGGTTATGATTCATCCCTCTGGGGCATCCCATTTAGGTATATATACATTACCAGCATTCCTACAGTGCAGGCGTGGTATACCTTTAATCAGCTTCTTAGACCATTCATATTACTTGGCAGCTAGAGAGACTTAGCCACACTAGCAATTAGCCACGTAGCACCCCCCTGCTTCAGCTATCCAGTATAGGCGGGCGCAGCTACAAACAGCCAGGGCAAAATGCAAGAGATGCCACTGCATCTTTTAGACACTAGGTCTGGTTTTGGTACAATTGGGGAAAAGGCTCAGCTTATCTGAGAGGCAGAGTGTAGTCAAGGATTGAAAGGCTAAGGGGACAGACAGAAGTAAAGGTGCACATACTGATTGACCTGTGGATGACATGTTTTAGTCAGACAGAGGCTGTGTGGTGCTAATAAGTATAGGAATTTATTTCAGTGATGTGTTCACTTTGTACAGTGCAAAGGACAGCTCATCCACTCATGGTAGATAATGACTAGAGATGAGCGAACTTTTGAAAAATTCGATTCGTCTGATTTGCTGAATTTTCCGACAAAATTCGTTTCGGTCCGAATTTATTCGCGACAAATCGCTATTAAAAATGGCTATTTCTGAGCCTCCTAGAGCCTCAATAGGGTTGTAAACCATTCTGCCTTGCTGTAACACGCATAGGATGCGTGCTGGGTTAGTTAAATAATACTGTAAATAAATATCACATGCAGATCAGAGGCATCGCTAATAGAATCGCAGAGCGGCACAATTGCAGAGAGTTGAAGTGGCATCACTATGAGGGGCAGGAGCCCAAACATTGCTTTAAAGAGACACTGGAGTTGGCTGCAGGAGGCCAAAAATTGGATGAATCACACCCTGGAGTTGCAAGCAGCAGCAGGAGCACAAACATTGCTTTAAAGAGACACTGGAGTTGGTTGCAGGAGGCCAAAAAATGGATGAATCACACCCTGGAGTTGCAAGCAGCAGCAGCAGGAGCCCAAACATAGCTTGAAAGAGACACTGGAGTTGGCTGCAGGAGCCCAAAGATTGGATGAATCACACCCTGGAGTTGCAAGCAGCAGCAGCCCAAACATTGGCTGAAAGAGACACTGGAGTTGGCAGCAGGAGCCCAAAAATTGGATGAATCACACCCTGGAGTTGCAAGCAGCAGCAGCAGGCCACACATTGGCTGAAAGAGACACTGGAGTTGGCAGCAGGAGCCCAAAAATTGGATGAATCACACCCTGGAGTGGCAAGCAGCAGCAGCAGGAGCCCAAACATTACTTTAAAGAGACACTGGAGTTGGCAGCAGGAGCCCAAAAATTGACTGACACACCCTGGAGTTGGCAGCAGCAGCAGGAACCTAGAAATTGGCTGGAAGGCACCCTGAAGTTGGCAGCAGCAGGAGCACATACATTAGCTGGAAGGCACACCCTGGAGTTGGCAGCAGCATAAGCAGGAGCCCAAACATTGCTTGAAAGACACCCTGGAGTTGGCAGCAGCAGCAGCAGGAGGCCAAAAATTGGCTGAGAGAGACACTGGAGTTGGCAGCAGGAGCCCAAAAATTGGATGAATCACACCCTGGAGTTGCAAGCAGCAGCAGGAACCCAAACATTACTTTAAAGAGACACTAGAGTTGGCAGCAGGAGCCCAAAAATTGGATGAATCACACCCTGGAGTTGCAAGCAGCAGCAGCAGCAGCCCAGACATAGCTTGAAAGACACACTGGAGTTGGCAGCAGGAGCCCAAAAATTGGATGAATCACACCCTGGAGTTGCAAGCAGCAGCAGCAGCAGCAGCCCAAACATAGCTTGAAAGACACACTGGAGTTGGCAGCAGGAGCCCAAAAATTGAATGAATCACACCCTGGAGTTGCAAGCAGCAGCAGCTGCAGGAGCCCAAACATAGCTTGAAAGAGACACTGCAGTTGGCTGCTGGAGCCCAAAAATTGGATGAATCACACCCTGTGGAGAAAAAGTAGCTTAGTTAGTAATATCTACATAAAATTATGAATAAACAAATGCAAAAGTATTGCCAAAGTGAAGTTTTGTTTGAGGGTGTGTTTCCACCTTTAAATTAAATCAGAAACAACAAGGTATCATTGTCTCTGACTAATTAGCCCTCCAAAATTCTTGGAATTTTTAATCTGGATGTCTGATCCGTCTTATCCGAAGAATATTAATAAAAAGTAAGTGTAACGTAAAGGATTTTTTATCAATACTTACTTGTGGTCCGATGCGGAGGAATGTCTGTAACTGGAGAGCAGCACCTTAAATCTGTTTTGCACGATCCATATTTCTTTAGTGTTGGTCTGGCCCCGTCATCAATCTACTGGAATACATCAGGCATTGTTGGGAGGAAAGCTTGGCTGATCCATGAAAAAATGTATGTATAAACCAGGGTCTTTTTCATATAAAAACAAATGGTTATTCTTGCTTTTCAACCATATGTTCCACAGCTTTACCAGTCATTGTGTCAGCCAATGAAGCAACTTTGTCTGGAAGTGCTGCAAAAGCAGTCCACTGCATCACAAGTGGCATCTGACACCCCCAGTCAACTGTCTGTTGTCTGTTGTTATGCTTTGGGTTCAGCTCCACTATCCATTGATGAAGATCTGATAATCATAAAATTCAGCAGCTACTGCCCAGCCAAGAAGTGGAGGAGACACTCGCCTCTTCTTCCATTAGCCGGGCAATTAGTGATGAGGAGAGTGTCGTGGAAGGAGGTGTTGCAAGCGGAGGTAGTGGAAGAGGGTCCCTGGAGTCTGCGGCGGTGGCGGCGGCAGCAGCAGTGAATTATTGCGGACTGTTGGTAGGAAAAATCAGCTACTCAGCGATGTGGCAGTTTTTCATGCAGCATCCACAATCCTGTGGAGAAAAAGTAGGTTAGTTAGTATATATACATTAAATTATGAATAAACAAATGCAATAGTATTGCCAAAGTGAAGTTTTGTTTGAGGGTGTGTTTCCACCTTGTAATTAAATCAGAAACAACTAGGTATCATTGCCTCTGAATAATTAGCCCTCAAAAATTCTTGGAATTTTTAATCTTGATGTCTGAGGGATTTCTCCTCTCAGAGAGCGTCACCATAAGTCCAGCCTGCTGCATTACCCAGTGGTGGACCTTTCAGAGAACTGATGGCTTGTGCCGAGCCGAGGTGGAGAGTCCCATGGTATCATTGCTTTGCGAAGATGGCAGTACCTGCCCTGTAAAATGTTGTTGAACAGAAGGTGGGCCAGTCCTTTAGCCTGTCAGTGTGTACCAAAGTGCACAGTGTTGTCTACGTCTGGAGCTGTAACTATGGACTCATGGTGGACAATATATATATCCTTTTAGGCCCCCTTGGTGATTGTGGTTTCACGCTGTTCTTCACATGGTTTTCCTTGACCAACAGAGTCACACATGGGAGGAACTACTAAAAATGAGAACTCAATCCATGAAATCATTGCTTAATCCACGAAAACTGCAAATTTGGACCCATGGTGACTGACACTTGGAAGAACATCTTGTTTGCGCTGCGACTAGGAAGCCAGAGTCATGCGTCCTGACATGGCACACGTGTTCAGTCTAGTTGTCAAGCGTTTTCTGAAGTCTTCCCCCCATCTGAAAGACATCCAAACAACAGGAAAGAAAGTTAGCATGCACTTCTGGCACTCCTACACCACCAAGCACAACCTTGTTGAGCTTCAGCGTCAGAATGGTGTACCCCAACATAGTCTGATTTGCGATGTTTCCACCCATTGGAATTCCACCCTCCATATGCAGGATCCACTATAGGAACAGAGAAAAGCCATCACGGATTTCTGGATGATCCAAACGGATAGGGGGACACCCCTGTGTAAATTCAAGGTAAACCATTGGCAGCTCATACGTGACACCGGCCGTTTGCTCAGGCCCTTTGAGGAAGCTACTTTATTAGTCAGTTGCCAGGACTATGAGATGAACGGTGAGATTCCACTGCTTCATGTACTACAACACATGTTGGAAACCATGGCTGGTCAGGGCACTGGAGACATGACACATACATTTCACAGCCACATGAAGCCTGTGGGGGCTGAAGTGGAGGAGGAGGAGGGGGTGGGGCACAGCAAACCACAGTTTAGGTTTCACAAAATGACCATTTTATCTAGTCATCTGACAGGAGAGGAGGAGCAGGAGCAGCCACAGGAGCTAGAGGGTTGTGAGGAAGGCGAGACAGAGGACCCAGACACACCGTGGCAGTTTACAGTGGAGATGGAGACAGGTAGTCCCTCCGAGTCACTTGCACAAATGGCACGATGCATGCTCACATGCTTGCGTACTAGTGAGCGCAGAATTGTCTCCATTTGTCAGCGGGAAGACTTCTGGCTCTCCAACTTATTGGACCCTCGCTTCCGGCACAAAATGGGGGCATTTTTTACGCCCACTGAGAGGGAGGACAAACTGACCTACTACAGAGACATCCCACGTAGTCAGTTGGGCGATGTCTATCTGCGCCATGGCCCATACTCCCGCAGGTCTGACTCGGGGGGACCTCTGCGATCACCTTCCACTGCCATGGCTGCTGGGGGGGTGGAAGGAGCAGCAGCAGCAGCTACATCAGCAGCAGCCTCAGTCTTCATTCGCTAGTGAGTAGCTTTCTACACCCGCATAGTGAGTCTACTCATGAGCAGCAGGAAGACCTGGAGCTGGACCTCAAACAGCATGTCATACCTTGACATGACCATGCCAACACACCTTCAGGATCCACTGGATTTGCTGGGAAGCCAAACTTGACTTGTGTCCGCAACTAGCAGAGTTTGCCCTGGAAAAGCTGTACTGGCCGGACAGTAGTTGATTTAGATGGCAACTGGGCTGCTCTATATAATGAAGCAAAATGGCAAATTTACCTCACAATATAAGCTATTGCCCCTCAGATTTACACAGGGGCTGCTCCATATAATAGTGCAAAACCATGAATTTACCTCATAATATAGACTATTGCCCCTCAGATTTACACAGGGGCTGCTCTATATAATGCTGCAAAATGGCAAATTTACCTCACTATATAAGCTAATGCCCCTCAGATTTACACAGGGGCTGCTCTATATTATGCTGCAAAATGGCAAATTTACCTCACTATATAAGCTATTGCCCCTCAGATTTACACAGGGCCTGCTCTATAGAATGCTACAAAACCAACAGCGGATTTAACTCACACAATATAACCTATTTCTCAGGTTTATATAGGGACTGCTCTATGTAATGGTGCAAAACCATGAATTTACCTCATAATATAAACTATTGCCCCCCAGGTTTACTCAGGGGCTGCTCCATATAATGGTGCAAAACAGGGCAAATGTATTGTCCAATATAAACTATTGCTGCTCTGATTTACACAGGAGGGCCACTCTAAAGAATGGTGCAACATGGCGAATTTAGCTCACAGTATAACATAGATTGCAAAATGAGATTTTCAGACAGGGCCTGCTCTATAAAATGGCAACTTTACCTCACAATATTAACTATTGCTCCTCAGATTTACACAGGGATTTAGGTTGATATATATAATAGTGCAAAACAGCGAATTTACCTCACAATACTGTATAAACTATTGCTCCTCAGATTTACACAGTGAGCTTCTCTATATAATGGTGCAAAATGGCGAATTTACCTCACTATATAATCTATTACAGCTCTATATAAATAAAAATAAATAAATAAAAAAAAGGGCCTGTAGAAGCTTATTTAGTATAACAGATAGGGTGACATGTGCTGGTTTGGGATGCCCATATGGGCTAGTGTTTTGACTGCAGGACAAAAACCAATTCAAAATGCAATGCTCAGATTCAGCTGAGGAAGGATCAACAAGCGTATTTAGTATAACAGATAGGCTGCCTAATGCAGGTTTGGGATGCCCTGCGGCCTGGTGGTTTTTTTGTTAAAGGCAGACCAAAAACCAATTCAAAATGCAATACTTTGATTAAGCTGAGGAAGGATCAACAAGCGTATTTAGTATAACAGATAGGCTGCTAAGTACAGGTTTGGGATACCCTAGGGCCTAGTGTTTTGGCAGCAGCTTAATAAAGCTGATGCTGAACAACGCTTATTTAGTATAACAGATGGGGTGCAACATGCAGGTTTGGGATACCCTGCGGCCTGGTGCATTTAAAGCAGACCAAAACCAATTCAAAATGCAATAACTTAATAAAGCTGAGGCTGTAGATGCTTATTTAGTATAAACAGATAGGGTGCAACGTGCAGCTTTGGGGTGCCCTGCGGCCTGGTTTATTGAAAGCAGTCAAAAAGGAAGTGCAAACTGAAGTAGCTTAATGAAGCTGATGCTGATCAACGCTTATGTTGTATAACAGATAGGGTGCAAGGTGCAGCTTTGGGGTGCCCTGCGGCCTGGTTTATTGAAAGCAGTCAAAAAGGAAGTGCAAACTGAAGTAGCTTAATGAAGTTGATGCTGATCAACGCTTATGTTGTATAACAGATAGGGTGCAAGGTGCAGCTTTGGGGTGCCCTGCGGCCTGGTTTATTAAAAGCAGTCAAAAACAAGTGCAAACTGAAGTAGCTTAATAAAGCAGCTGATGCTGATCAACGCTTATGTTGTATAACAGATAGGGTTAAAATAGCATGTGCCTTGGGATGCCCGTGTGGCCTGGTATATTTTAAGCTGAACAAATAGTAACAATAATCCAAGTATGAGAAATGCTTGTGCTTAACAGATAGGGTTAAATAGCATGTGCCTTGGGATGCCCGTGTGGCCTGGTATATTTTAAGCTGAACAAAAAGTAACAATAATCCAAGTATGAAAAAAGCTTGTGCTTAACAAATAGGGTTAAATAGCATGTGCCTTGGGATGCCCGTGTGGCCTGGTATATTTCAAGCTGAACAAAAAGTAACAATAATCCAAGTATGAGAAATGCTTTAGCTTAACATATAGGGTTAATTAGCATGTGCCTTGGGATGCCCGTGTGGCCTGGTATATTTCAAGCTGAACAAAAAGTAACAATAATCCAAGTATGAGAAATGCTTTAGCTTAACATATAGGGTTAATTAGCATGTTCCTTGGGATGCCCATGTGGCCTGGTATATTTCAAGCTGAACAAAAAGTAACAATAATCCAAGTATGAAAAATGCTTGTGCTTAACAAATAGGGTTAAATAGCATGTGCCTTGGGATGCCAGTGTGGCGTAATGTATTTTAAGCTGAACAAAAAGTATTAACAATAATCCAAGTATGAGAAATGCTTTTGTTTAACAGATAGGGTTAAATAGCATGTGCCTTGGGGTGCCAGTGTGGCGTAATGTATTTTAAGCTGAGCAGAAACTTTTAACACTAATCCAAGTATGAGAAATAATTTTGACCTTCTTTACAGCGCCATACTTTGAAAAAAAATCCTTAATTTCATGCCGATCAATCCAAAGGTCAATGCCCCCAACAAAAATAGTGTTCGGCATAAGTTTTCCTTCTGGAAGGACGTAACCTTTAGTTTACATGGTTGTGGTAGGTTATATTACAAATTGGGATACCCCAGGCAGCAGTGTCATTGAAAGAGACAGATTGTAATGCAGACCATACGCAAGCAGAGAAACTCAGGCTGCCACAGGCCTATTTAGTTTACATGATTGGGGTAGGTTATCTTACAAATTGGGATACCCCACTGTATATGAAACCAAATATAATGCACACCCAAAAGTGGACAATCAGCCTCCAAGAGGCCTGCTTAGTTTAAATAAGAGAGCTGCTTAGCTAAAATAAGAGAGCTGCTTAGTGTAAATAAGAGGCCTGCTTAGTTTAAATAAGAGAGGTAGGTTATGTTATGTTACAGAATGGGATACCCCCAAGCAGGCTTTAGAACAGTATATATGCACAGCAACAGTGGATAAGCAGGCTCCAACAGGCCAAATTACTTTAAATAAGTGTGCAGCTTAGTGAAGATCAAGAGGGGTATGGTATGTTACAGAATGGGATACCCCCAAGCAGGTTTTAGAACAGTATATATGCACAGCAACAGTGGATAAGCAGGCTCCAACAGGACAAATTACTTTAAATAAGTGTGCAGCTTAGTGAAGATCAAGAGGGGTATGGTATGTTACAGAATGGGATCCCCTCACAGCAGACCTGAGATCAGTATATATGCACAGTAAAAGTGTCTAAGCAGGCTCCAACAGGCCAAATTACTTTAAATAAGTGTGCAGCTTAGAGGAAATACAGAGGCTAATGGGATGTTACAGAATGGGATGCCCCCACAGCAGACCTGAGATCAGTATATATGCACAGTAAAAGTGTCTAAGCAGGCTCCAACAGGCCAAATTACTTTAAATAAGTGTGCAGCTTAGAGGAAATACAGAGGCTAATGGGATGTTACAGAATGGGATGCCCCCACAGCAGACCTGAGATCAGTATATATGCACAGTAAAAGTGTCTAAGCAGGCTCCAACAGGCCAAATTAATTTAAATAAGTGTGCAGCTTAGAGGAAATACAGAGGCTAATGGGATGTTACAGAATGGGATGCCCCCACAGCAGACCTGAGATCAGTATATATGCACAGTAAAAGTGTCTAAGCAGGCTCCAACAGGTCAAATTACTTTAAATAAGTGTGCAGCTTAGAGGAAATACAGAGGCTAATGGGATGTTACAGAATGGGATGCCCCCACAGCAGACCTGAGATCAGTATATATGCACAGTAAAAGTGTCTAAGCAGGCTCCAACAGGCCAAATTAATTTAAATAAGTGTGCAGCTTAGAGGAAATACAGAGGCTAATGGGATGTTACAGAATGGGATGCCCCCACAGCAGACCTGAGATCAGTATATATGCACAGTAAAAGTGTCTAAGCAGGCTCCAACAGGCCAAATTACTTTAAATAAGTGTGCAGCTTAGAGGAAATACAGAGGCCTAACTTTCCCAGCTTCTCGATGACTTCCTGCCTGTCTCCTGCCTGTCTACTGGCTGTCCCTGGCTTTCCCTGGCTCTCTAACTGTCTCTCCCTGAATACAGCAGTGTCCTGTCTCTCACGAATGCAATAGAGAAATGAACAAAAGCAAGATGTCCGCCGCCTTATATAGCGCTGTGACGTCACCGGGCTTGCTGGCTGCTGATAGGCTGCATGTGACTGCCCCAGCATGCACTGGAGAGGGGTAGATGTCTGGACATGTCCCGTCTGCCATCTGAGAATGCCTGTAATGTAAATGAATGGATGTTAAAGAAAAACTTCGAGCGATCGAATCACAGGGAAATTCGGATTCGATCCGAATCGAATTTTTCATGAAATTCGGATCGAATCCGGGTTCGTCCGGATCGATTCGCTCATCCCTAATAATGACTTTTGTTTTTCTCATGTCCTGTCTGCCTGTGTTAGTTAAAGGAACTATAAACCAACATAGAAAAAAAAGATACTTGGCGCAGAATGAGATCAAGTCTTCCGGAGTCTTCATATGAGTGCACAGGCACTGAGACTGATGTGCATGAATCAAAATTGGTGAAGAGCCCAAGGAATTTTGTGTCTCATGCTCCTCTCGCAACTCAGTCTCAGAGATTGGATGGGTTTTTGCCTACGGTCCTGACCCACATATAGTAATTGAATAGAGGTACCCTAGATTAATCATCTGCTTGTGTATGTGTGTATAAAATATAACACATAATATATATATTGTACCTGTGTTAATCACCATATGGAGGCTTCTGGGGAAAGCGTGGGGGGTCCTTTGGGACAAGCTAAGCTGTGTTCCATGTGTGGGGTATCCCCTGTGAGTAACAGTGTCATGGTGTGCGTGCCGTGCGGTGAGAGTGTACTTGCGATTCAAGCTGGTTTGCCTGCTTCGCTTCCCAGCTCTGCGCCTCCCTCGGCTTCACCTATTCCCCCGCTCCTGCAATTGGGCCCTAATGAAGGGGATATTAGCAGGGAGTCACACTCTGATTTGGCTCTGCGGGTGGCCAGCATTGAGAGGCAGCATGCCAGGACTGTTCCTAGGAAGGCCTCTGGCAAGAAGCGGCACCTGACTTCCACTCATGCTCTACAGAGGAGTATGAGGAATTTGATGTCACTGCTGGACATTATTCCCTAGAGGAAGGGGAACTGCTCCAGGACTCTGACTCCTCTGGGGACCAGCAGGAGGGTTGTGATAGTGACCCTGAATCTGGGGAGGATTCATGGTATCCTGAGGACACTGATAATTTGCTGTCTCACATTTTTGAAATTTTACACATTGCTGCCCCTGTGGCGGCTAACAGGAAACAGGGTGAGCTGTTTCGTCCTAGTAAACCGCGTCTGGAGTTCCCTGAGCAGGGACATTTCACCTCTATGGTGCTTAAAGAATGGGAACGTCCTAACAGGCTGCCTGCTGTGACAAAGGGTTTGGATAAGAGGTATCCCTTTCCTGCTGATCTTGTTAAGAGGTGGTCATTTCCCCCTGAAGTGGATGCTCCCGTGCTAGGCTTGTCCAATACTTCGGTCATGCCTTCACCTGACACTACCACTCTGAGGGACAATGCGCATGGATCAGTTGGCCTGCCATGCCTTTACCTGTGTGGGGACTGGATTGCGCCCGGCCTGTGCGGCTGCCATTACAGCTATTGCCCTTAAGAAACTGCTCAAGCGTCTCCTTGATGGCGCTACGGATCATAGCGGGGGGGAGGAGTATAGGACTCTCTTGGTTTGCTCTGATTTTGTGGCCTTTATCCTTACTGTTATGGATGATGCTGTGTGGCTGAGCGGTAGGGCCTCTGCGCTCTTGGTGGCTATGCGCCGCTCTGTTTGGTTACGTCAGTGGGCAGCTGACGCCGCTGCTAAGAAAGTTCTCACTGGACTCACCTTCGCAGGGCTGCGGCTATTTGGGGAGCGTCTTGATGTTCTAGCCAAGGATGGCAGGCTACCTCAGCGTAGGAGGCAGTCTTGGCCCTGTCGGGGGTCCTCCATCCCCCTCCCTTCCTTTCGTGCTCCCAGAGGAAGCCATGGCTCCCTCCTCTCTAGTGGTCGCAGAGATTCTTGGGGATGTGGCAGATCCCATGGTTGTCCCGGTCTCTCCTGGATTTCCAAGCACAAACCCTCTCCCAAGCCTCCTCAGGCACTCATCCGGGTGGGGGTCCGGCTTCGGCTCTTTGCTCACATCTGGAGGCTTCACGCCTCAGACCGGTGGATTCAGGAAATAGTGTCCTCCGATTACAAGATAGAGTTTGCAGCCTGGCCGCCCCCAAGATTCATCAGATTCTGGATGTCTTTAAACCCCCTGTCTGCTCAAGGGTTGCTTCTGGCGGTTCAATGCCTGTTAGAGTCAGGAGTCATTTGTCAGGTGCCCCATCAAAAACAGGGTCAGGGGTACTATTCCAATCTTTTCACGGTCCCCAAAAAGGACAGCTCTCTGAGGCCCATTTTGGACCTGAAGGGCCTCAACAAATTTGTCAGACTCAAGCATTTTCGTATGGAGACGCTACGCTCTGCTGTCAGTACCCTTCGCATGGGCGACTTTATGACCACTGTGGACATCTAGGATGCTTACCTTCATGTGCCTACCTTCCCAGGTCATCAGAGATTTCTAAGGTTCGAGCTGCAGGATCATCATTACCAGTTTGTGGTTCTACCCTTTGGTATTACCTCGGCGCCTCGGGTGTTCACCAAGGTAATGGCGGGGGTGATGGCTCTGCTAAGGAACCAGGGCATACGCATCATTCCTTACCTGGACGACATCCTGATTGTGGCCAAGTCCTTTCCTTAGGCCGAGCAGGACACTCAGATGGTGACATTCACTCTAGAATCCTTCGGCTGGGGGATCAACTATCCCAAGTCTTCTCTGTCCCCGTCCTTGGTGAGGTCCTTTCTGGACATGACTCTGGATACCTCTCAGGTCAAGGTGTTCCTTTCTCAGCAGAAGGTGGGTGGTCTTCACGATGCAGGGACGGGCTCAGCTATCGTGTCCTCATCCCTCCATCTGTCAGCGGATGCAGTTGGTGGGTCTGATGGTGTCCTGCTTCGAGGCAGTCCCCTTTGCTCAGTTTCACATGAGACCTCTTCAGTTGCACCTCTTGTCAGTTTGGGATCGGGACCCTGTGTCCCTGGATCAGGAATTTGCTCTGTCTCCTCTGGCCAGACAGAGTTGGCGTGGTGGCTGGACTCAAGGAACCTTCTGGGGGGACCTTCCTGCCCCCATGCTGGGAGACGGTCACCATAGATGCCAGTCTGACCGGTGGGGGAGGCTTCTGGGAGTCCCTGGAGTTCCAGGGTCAGTGGAGCCCACAAGAGGCCCATGCTTCCATCAACATCCTGGAACTGAGGGCAATCAAATTGGTTCTTTCTCGCCTAACCAATCACCTTCAGGGTCGGGCTGTTCAGATCCGCTCAGACAACCAGACGGCGGTTGCCTACAACAATCATCAGAGAGGGACTCAGAGCAAGCGAGCCTTCAAGGAAGTGTCCCTGATTCTGTCTTGGGCGGAACGGCATGTTCTCTGCATCTCAGCGGTCTACATTCTCGTTTGCGTCCCGTCACAATCACAAACTTCCCAGATTTGTCTCTCTATCTCAGGATCCTCTGGCCTTTGCTACGTATGCCCTGGCAATACCTTGGATGGAGTTTCGGCTTCTCTATGTGTTCCCTCTGTTTCCTCTCCTGGGCAGGGTCATGTGCAAGATAGCTTAGGAGCGGGTACCAGCCATCCTGGTGGCCCCTTGTTGGCCAAGAAGAGTTTGGTTTGTAGACATCGTGCAGTTGGCAGTAGACCGGTACGTCTTGCCCAAGGATCCAGATCTTCTCACTCAGGGGCAGCTATGCCATCCCAATTTACAAATGCTGGCTTTAACGGCTTGGCTGCTGAAACCTCCATCTTGATGGAAAAGGGGTTGCCTGCTTCTGTTGTTGATACCATGATTAGGGCTAGGAAGAAGCCTTTATCTATTACAGGGTCTGGCATGCTTACATTGCCTGGTGTGAGTCTAAGTCTCTTCCCTGTCTGTTTTTTTCTATTCCCATGATTCTGGAATTCTTGCAACATGGTCTGGATCTAAGCCTTCAACTTTGTACCCTAAAAGGCCATGTTTCAGCTCTGGCAATTTTTTTAAAAAGATCCTTTGCTAATCACCAGTTGGTTAAAACCTTTTTCCAGGGTGTTTCTCATGTGCCTCCACCCCGTAAGCCTTTGCTACCAGTCTGGGATTTGAATCTGGTGTTGTCTGCTCTGCAAGGGCCTCCCTTTGAGCCTATCCGTGAGGCTGCCTTGCCCATTCTGACTCTTAAGGTAGCCTTTTTGGTGGCTATCACTTCTGTAAGGCGAGTTTCTGAGCTGGCTGCGCTTTCCATCAAACCTCCTTATTTCGAGCAGCATCAGGATAAGATGGTGTTCCGGCTTAAAGTGGACCAACACCCAGGATTTTGACTATCCTGGGTTTTGGTCCACTTCAGGGGGGGCACCCCGATTAGGGGTGTCCCGCTGTGTAAAACCCCCCAGAACCCCGAAAAACTCACCTCACCACGCTCACGGACAAGCGGCGGACAAGACAGTGCGCCCGCCGCCACCTCCTGCACGTCGCTCTGACAGGGCGCGCGCCCGCGCCGGCCATTCACAAGCGGCCGGCGCGGGCGCGCGCACGTCTAGAGGAGCGCGCAGCGGCTGCCGCTGCCGCCGATGAGGTGAGTTTTTTGGGGGTTTTGGGGGGGGTCCCTCACCGCGGGACATCCCGATCTCGGATGTCCCGCGGGGAGGGAGGTGATCGGCCCGGGAATCTTATAGATTCCCGGGCCGATCACAGGAGGGTGATGGTCCACTTTAAGCTGGATTTCTTGCCTACGGTGGTGTCTGCCTTTCATCTCAATCAGGACGTTGTTTTGCCTTCATTGTGTCCTAATCCTGCTAATCCCAAGGAGCGGACACTGCATTCTCTGGATGTGGTCAGGGCTATGAAGTTTTATTTAGTCGCTACTGAGACTTTCAGGAAGTCTGATGCTCTTTATGTTTACACTTCTGGACCTAGGAAGGGTTTGCCTCCGGCTAAGTCCCCTATCAGCAAGTGGATTCGTCAGGCGGTGATTCAAGCCTATGCTGCTAAGGGAAAGGAACCTCCCTTTAGGGTGACTGCTCATTCCACTCGTGCTATTGGTGCCTCTTGGGCTTTTCAGCACCAAGCTTCTGTTGAACAAGTTTGCAAGGCCGCTACTTGGTCTTCTGTTCATACCTTTTCCAAGTTTTACAAGGTTGATGTTAAGGCCTCAGCGGATGCTGCTTTTGGCCGCAAGGTGCTTCAGGAGGTAGTGACTTGAACTACTGGCCGTTACTCTTTGGGGATCCCACCCTACTTTTGGACACTGCTTTTGGATGTCCCAACTGTTATGAATACCGAAGTGGGCCTTGCCATGCAATAAAGAAAAAATGAATTCTGTGAGTACTCACCTGTAGAATTGTTTTTGTTCTTGCATGGCACGGCCCGCTTCGTCCCACCCTTCTTATCATTATTCTTGGTTGCCTCTTTATGGTGATTGTTCCAAGTTAATTGGGTTTTTTTTTACCCTTTTTTACATCTTTTACCTTTATTCTCTCCCGGCTTCTTGTCTCACTGCTTGTCTACGTTGGGAACTCTATGGTTAATCCCATTTTTATAGGGGGCCGGGAGATGCCACAGCTTTCTGCAGTACCACTGTGCCACCTTGTGGCGGAATAACCCAACTGTTATGAATACCGAAGCGGGCCGTGCCATGCAAGAGCAAAAACAATTTTACAGGTGAATACTCACAGAATTGCTTTTTTTTGGCCATAAATCGCCAGGGAGCAGTTGGAATCTAAACTGTCACCCTACGGTCACAAGCCTACTTCCTTAACTCCATGTCTGCCCCTTATTATCATTATTATTGAAGAGGAGTGGCCCAACATGCCACAAACAACAAAGGGGATGTGTTACACTACGTGAGGAAAATGGTGGTCACTCCAGATACCCGGGGGACCACCCTAATCCAGTAAAACTGCACATTTTAGGGTGGGCTTTTTGCTGTGTCTAGCCTAAGGCACACCTGTGCAATGATCATGCTGCCAAACAGCATCTTGATGTGATTATGACGGAAAAGGACAAGTGCACACAAACACAGATTTAGACAAATTTGTGAACAATATTTGAGAGAAAAATGCCCTTTGTGTACATAGAAAACATGTTCAGTTCAGCTCATTAAAAATAGGAGCAAAAAACAAAATGCTGCTTTTTTAAATATTTAAAAAAAAAATATATATATATATATATATATATATATATATATATATATTTTAACAGTTTCAATGTATAATAGCTAGGGATACAAGATACTGTACCAGGACATCCCTCAGGTGTAATCTGCTCATATTTCTTGTGAAGTCATTACTAACACATGGTTACTTGGAACAAACAGTAATGTTTGATGATCTAATTGGTGACGGGAAGGGGGGGTTGTCAAGGTAAATAATGATTAAATCATTATTCACCTTCATTGTCAATATAATGTTGATTACATCACTGTTTTTTAAAGTAATAATTAACTTGAAAAAAAAAACAGCCGATAAGGAGAGTTATATATTGAGGACAACCTGTGAACAAATATTCATAAACAAGTCATTGAACAAACAAAGTGAGCATTTCCTCGTACTTCAGAAAAGACTAAACTGCAGTGAACATGAAGGTCCTTACTATGGTATCCATGCTAGCGATGGTTCTTCTAGTTTTGTTATGCGGTAAGTTAAACAATACAATTTGCAGATATCAGCTCATGCCTTTGCTAATGGGCGCAGAGGGAAAAGGGTGAGACTTGTTGGGCAAGCCAGCAGTGAATGTAATGTCTGTTACCTTATATATACATTTTGCCAAGGAGTGTCAATAAGGTAAGTTAAAGAAAGATACATTAACAAAAGTTTTTTTTAATAATATGTTAATGTACTTAAATTCTTTCATTATTGATCAACAGAAATATCATCAGTTAATTAAAATTGTTTTTTTTTATGATTAGGTTCAGTTCCATCAGAGCAGAGTCTTGGCATTAATCAGTTGAGTTCTGCCCTGTTGTAGGCCTTGATTCAGTAAGAGTTGAAAAGCATTCTAATAGTTGTAACATTCACTTTAGGAGAAAATAATCATGAGAATTTCAATATTGCTGAATCGCCAGTTAGGAATACAATAAAAGTCAATTGTTATAGTGTGAAAAGGAGTAAAATGTTCACTGTGGAGTAAAAATGCCATTAACTTTTATTGTTTTTTAGCTGGTGATTCAGTAACAGTGAAATAACAGTATCGTGACTTTTTTACTACCATGAGAACTTTTTTTCAACTCTTACTGAATCAAAGCCTTGGTGTGTAAAATTTAGGAGAAGCCTCCATGAACTGCTTTCACATAAAAGAAAACTCGACTTTCTGAAATTACCGTATTTTTCGCCCTATAAGACAAACTTATTTTTCCCCAAAAGTGGGGGGGGGGGGGGGGAATGTCCATGCGTCTTAGTGGGCGAATGTAAAAAAAAAAAAAAGGTGAACTCACACACGAGGACCCGGGTGCGTGCCCTGGCAGGAACAGGCAGCAGATGGAGGAGCGGGGGTCGCTGTTGCCGTCGCTGCCGCTGCTGTCTCTGCCAGAAAAGGCAGCAATAGCGGCAGGGAAGGGGACAGAGCAGTGTTCTCCTTAATCTGAATTACTGAATCAATGCTGCTCACCACCAGCTCATATCCACACAGCAACAGCTGCCATGTAAGTAACTTTTAACTTTTACCGTCCCTCTTATGATCATCACTGTTGTCCTTTCAGGACAGAGAGGAGAACAAGCTGCACTGCGGGGGTGATTGGATGTCGCTTGTCTCCCTCCCCCCTCTCTCTAGCAGCACGCTGATAACTTTTAATTTATTCACTGCACTCTAAATGACCCCCTCCTTAACCCCCCTCTCTGCACGTCATCATCATGCTGCTTCTGCTGTGTCTTCCGGGCTGTGAAAGGAATCAGCAGCGTGCAGCGCAGGGGATGTAGCTGGGACATGAATGGATGTGTGCACAGTAAGTTTATTTAAATGGGGGATGGGGACTGCTACTTGTGATGATGATCTTGATGCTGTGAAAGTCATTGTTTCTGTGTAATCACCTGAAGCTACAGCCAGAATTATCTGTTCCACAGTCCCATGCCTGCCCAAGTTCTGTCAAAAACCTTGTAAAGCAGACCAAAACTCAGGAATATCAATTACCTGGGTTTTGGTCTGAATTAATGGGGCATCCCTATTAAGGAGTGAGTGAAACAGGCAATGTCTGGCAATGAGTTCTACATGTAATAATTTGCCTCCGACTGGCCGCTCCCCTCTGTGACCACCTCCCATTTAGATATACTGGCAGCAGGAGTAAACATAAGCTAGAAGAGCACCAGGGATGCTGCCAGAGGCCTGCACATGCACCATGGGATCCAATTTCTGAGGTGAGTATACAGGTGAGCATTGGGATTTCACATAATGAAGCAACACAGCCCACTGATCTGTACCTCAACTAGTCAGCGGAGCGGTGTGTCATGCTGTCAGCGGAGTGGTGTGTTTTACTTTTTCTATTTTTTTTTTAACTTCTGCCTATATGGGAAACGGGAGGGGGAAATGCCACACTACTTATATGGGGAATGGGAGGGGGGTTGCCACACTGCCTATATGGGGAATGGGTGGGGGGGGAATGCCACACTGCCTATGGAATGGGGGCATCCCACACGGCCTATGGGAATAGGAGTGGAATGCCACACTGTCTATATCGGGGGGGGGGGGGGGATGCCACACTGTCTATATCGGGGGGGGGGGGGGGGAATGCAACACTGTCTATATGGGAGGAGGATGACACACTGCCTATATGGGGAATAGGAGGGGGAATGCCACACTGCCTATATGGGGAATTGGAGGGGGAATGCCACACTGCCTATATGGAGAATGGGAGGGGGAATGCCACACTGCCTATATGGAGAATGGGAGGGGGGAATGCCACACTGCCTATATGGGGAATAGGAGGGGGAATGCCACACTGCCTATATGGAGAATGGGAGGGGGAATGCCACACTGCCTATATGGAGAATGGGAGGGGGAATGCCACACTGCCTATATGGAGAATGGGAGGGGGGAATGCCACACTGCCTATATGGGGAATAGGAGGGGGAATGCCACACTGCCTATATGGAGAATGGGAGGGGGAATGCCACACTGCCTATATGGAGAATGGGAGGGGGAATACCACACTGCCTATATGGGGAATGTGAGGGGGGATGCCACACTGCCTATATGGAGAATGGGAGGGGGAATGCCACACTGCCTATATGGAGAATGGGAGGGGGAATGCCACACTGCCTATATGGGGAATAGGAGGGGGAATGCCACATTGCCTATATGGGGAATGGAAGGGGGAATGCCACACTGCCTATATGGGGAATGGGAGGGGAGAATGCCACACTGCCTATATGGGGAATGGGAGGGGAGAATGCCACACTGCCTATATGGAGAATGGGAGGGGGAATGCCACACTGCCTATATGGGGAATAGGAGGGGGAATGCCACATTGCCTATATGGGGAATGGGAGGGGGAATGCCACACTGCCTACATGGGGAATGGGAGGGGGAATGCCACACTGCCTATATGGAGAATGGGAGGGGGAATGCCACACTGCCTATATGGGGAATAGGAGGGGGAATGCCACATTGCCTATATGGGGAATGGAAGGGGGAATGCCACACTGCCTATATGGGGAATGGGAGGGGGAATGCCACACTGCCTATATGGAGAATGGGAGGGGGAATGCCACACTGCCTATATGGGGAATAGGAGGGGGAATGCCACATTGCCTATATGGGGAATGGGAGGGGGAATGCCACACTGCCTATATGGGAATGGGAAGGGGGAATGCCACACTGCCTATATGGGGAATAGGAGGGGGAATGCCACATTGCCTATATGGGGAATGGAAGGGGGAATGCCACACTGCCTATATGGGGAATGGGAGGGGGAATGCCACACTGCCTATATGGAGAATGGGAGGGGGAATGCCACACTGCCTATATGGGGAATAGGAGGGGGAATGCCACATTGCCTATATGGGGAATGGGAGGGGGAATGCCACACTGCCTATATGGGGAATGGGAGGGGGAATGCCACACTGCCTATATGGAGAATGGGAAGGGGGAATGCCACACTGCCTACATGGGGAATAGGAGGGGGAATGCCACACTGCTTATATGGAGAATGGGAGGGGGGATGCCACACGGCTCTCAACCGGTCACCAGCTCAGCTGCCACAATCCCAGTGCCTAGGATCCAGTGCCTGTCCCTAGCCGCTGACACGGGTCTTGTACAGAGGAAGCAGAGCCCTCGCCGCAACACTTCAATCAGCTCAGCACACATGTCGGGGGAGGTTGTCTCCTAAATGCATCCTGCATGTGTGAGGGCTGCCACCCTGCAGCCTCTAATGGATGTGTTTTTTCTATTTCTAACAATATATATCATGCATAAATGGAATGACATGAGTGTGCGGCTCTTTATTTTATTTTTTTTTGCCCATTGTGGCCTCTTTGTAATACAGAGGCGATACTCAACTGGCGGACCGGGGTCCGAATGCGGACCTCAAAGCCAGATTTCCGGACCCCTGCCCTGACAGCCCTGCACTCAGTTGCTTCTGTGTTGCTGTGCTCAGAGCTGCCTCCCCTTGATTGCAGGGTACATACAAACTTTGTTTCTCTGTCTCTTTACCCCATCCAATCCAGTTTTGTCTGGGGAATCTATAGCCCCTCCCCAGTGTGTTCATTTTTAACTATCCAAACCCCCCCCCCCGCTACAGCACTGTGCCGGACATTCACCTCTCAGCGGATGCCTTTAAATGGTCCTTTACAAGAAGTGGTTGAGTACCCCTGTAATACAGTAAGTAGTGTATAAAAGAAAAATGTAAACTATTTATTTTTCATTCCAGGTTCCTCTAAGACTGAGTCTGCATCTGATGGAGGAAGAGAGGTAACCTTAACTGATTGCATTTGAAAGTATAATATGTCTAATTTTGATTTAAAGTAATCAATATGTAGCCACCCACTGAAATTTGATTTCAGCTGTTTTTACAATTTTCTTTGTCCAAAACTTAGCGATTTTCTAGAACAGGAAATGCTTAGATGTGGATGGCACTAACTATTTGAACATCAAGAGTGGTGCAGTGCTCTGTATATGACCCAAAAAATACACATGCAAAAGAATTGGGGATGCTCAAACCCCCCACCAGGGCTATGCCAGAGATTTATTATTGCACACACCAAAATCTTTTTTATAAAAGATGATATATTTATTAATTCATTATCATAAAGACACTACATCCAAAAAACAATGTTAAAAAACGTATGAGACACAAACAATCAGATTCTGCCAGAAGGGGGCGCTGTTGTACCTAGCTGCCATGGGACCTAATCATATATTTATATACAATACATTAAAACCTTCAAAAACAAGTGCCTAAAATTACAGTGCATCAATAATTAGTCGAAGCTCATTGTAGGTAAATAACTTCATATAGGCAAACAGTAATAAATGAATCAAGCCCAAATCATAAGGAAAAAAATTGCTACTTATCTCATACACAAAAGATGTCTGGCCAGCATGTGCGCCCCCCCCCCCCCCCCAAGACAAGCCCACGTGTTCCAAAACGTATAGTCTTCAATGCAGAGTGCGAGGCCGGACATCTTTTGTGTATGAGATAAGTAGCACTTTTTTTTCCTTATGATTTGGGCTTGATTCATTTATTACTGTTTGAGTATATGAGGTTATTGACCTACAATGAGTTTCTACTAATTATTGATGCACTGTAATTTTAGGCACTTAGCACTTTATAGCACAACTACAATTGTTCTTTTTGAAGGTTTTAATGTATTGTACATACATATATGATTAGGTATCATGGCAGCTAGGTACAACAGTGCCCCCTTCTGGTAGAATCTGATTGTGTCTTATACGTTTTTTAACATTGTTTTTTGGATGTAGTGTCTTTATGATAATGAATTAATAAATATATCATCTTTTATAAAAAAAGATTTTGGTGTGTGCAATAATATGATTTTCTAGAACAATCTGCAGACTAATATATTTCAAAAATGAAATTAAAAATACGTAAAATCCAATAAAATGTTCACCAAAAACAAAGACAAGGGAGATTAACAAAGTGAGTTAAAAATGTATTGGTCATCAAGATGGTTTTTAACTAAAATGTGGATAATTTGGTCTCAATCTGTACGCTCTCCATGCTTTTGTAATATCCCACAAGGGATTATTATTCACTAGATTGTGGCACTATCGCACTAGGGCATGATTTTCTTCTTGCTTGATTGTGAGTTGAGGAGACTCTCCAAAGTTATTGAATTCCAGCTCACTTAGCCCTTATTCACGGCTGTCCGGTACCACATGCGTTTATGCATTTGCGGCAGACGCTGAGGTACCGCAAAAGAGAATCAGCAATGGCCCCTCTAAGGCTCCTTTCACACCTCTCCAGCGCGGCATAAAGGAGGAAAATGTGGCCCCAAACAGTCCTGTGCGCTTTGTCCAGGCCGCAAATGCCTTTTTCATGCGACATCGTATAAGTATGCAGCACCATTGATTTTAATGGGATTCAATAGACAGGATGGCAGGGCATAGGACCTGGAAAGAGGGACCTTTTATAACGCAGATGCAAAGTACCAACGCAAACATAAAACGGAATTCCCACCGCAAACACTGCTGCAACGCATGCCACAAACTAGACTGAACAAATGTGAATGTAGCCTTAAGTCTCATATAAAAAATCAAAAATAACATCCAATAATTACTAAAATAAAAACTGATGTGTACGATAACAAAATTACTCTAAATGGCACTTTTATAAATGAGGCTCCCAGGTTTATAGGACATCAAGCATTATTTCATATGTGAGTATATTACAATGTTAATAAATGCATAACAGCAGAGGAGGCTATTAATCAACCTTTATATTGGGCCAGCTAGCTTCAGAAAGACCCATGTAATGCAACCTTAGTCATCTGAAATTGGCTTCTGAAACAAAACTCATATTGCATGTCAAGCCCAAAACAGGGCTAGAATTGGTTAAAGAGGATTAAAACCCATGCTGCCTGGCCCTGGTGTCTTCAGTAATGGGTACTTAGACATGAGATTCCCAGCTGTCTGACCCACCCCCATGATCTTACCATTCCAGGGGCCACGTTTTCCCTATGGCTGAGATGTGCTCCAGATGAAATGAAATGACTATCCGTTTTGCCAATTTTTGTATACTGATGCCTTTCAGCATAAGCAAATGAATAATAACAAAGTATCTTTTACAGCCTGTCTGTGATGTGGATTCAAGCTTCAGATGCCCAAGAAATTATGATCCAGTGTGCGGCAGTGATCAGCGGACTTACGACAATGAATGTATACTCTGCGCAGAAAAAATGTAAGCATTGCAACTTAAATTAGCTGCAGCTTATAATGTTTACGAGATAATAGTGGGGTAATATACTGACTAGCTCAGTGTTTACACAGGGGGTCAATTACTTGCTGGGCATTCGCTGTGTATTCACTAGTTTGCATTTACTGAGCAAAATGTGGCAATTTTGTCAGGTCATGTCCGCGTTTGTTGCCTTTACTTCCAATTCCGCGATGCATGGCCAATACCTTTTCAGTTCTCCAGCTTTTAGCAGTGAACCCATAGGAATCAATGTTATTTTATTATGTCATGTTATGTTATGTCATTTTCCAGTTACATCAAATAGATAAGTAGTATTGGAGAAACAACCAATAAAACTGTTTTACTTTTCAATTTTTAATTTAACCTTTTATATAGAGCTTTTCAAAGACACCACATATATATTTTGAGACCCATCCCATGGTGACATATGCTGTAAAAATGTGTTTTCAGCAAGACTTCTTTATTTATCTAAACTAAAGCCATTCTGGCTGTTCACCTTGATTTCACCGAACCATTTTTGCAAGTAAATACCATTCATTTTGACCGGCAAATTTCAGCGAAAATACAACAGATGGCAGCAGATAGTCAGTTGTTGCCTACATTTGCCACTAAAATTGTTCTGCGTAATTCTGCAGAAATCCCAACTCGCAACACACACGGCACACAATTCACCCTCAGACAGGCAGGCTGATTCATCACTAACGCCAGGTAGCGTCAGATGAGCGTCTATAGCAGGCATTTTCAGAGCGCCCGCTAGTAGTCACTGTGCTCGGCCATGGGTCGCTAGTTCTTAGCGACCCAGTCGGTGTGCAGTAATGATGAATATATTGTGAGGAGTCGCTATTTGACCAGTACAGCGCTGTATGGGAGCGCATGTTAGCGACTGGTCAGTGCGACCAACTCACAACATATTTATTAAAAAAACAAAAAAAACAGCCTCACAAAACTCTGGCGCTGAAAAATGCTTCTTTGAAGCCCAGAGCGCCAGAGGCTGTTTGTTTAAAGTCTGTTTTTCAGCATCTATCCACTAGTAACAAAGCAAAAACATATGGAATTACATTGTAATACCATTGTAACATGAACACTTTAATAGCAGACCTGTAATGTCATTTCTGAAGAAATATATAAAAAATGAACAATTTGTGGAAAATCTGCTTTTTCTATGCCAGAAGAGGTCACAATATTATTTGAGATTTTTTTCACAAAAACAAAAAACAAAACATAAACCCTGTTTAAAGAGAAGAAAAGTATCGTCCATTGAAATGTATGGGAGAGCGACAGGTAGCGAGAGGTCATACCTGGCGCTGTGCAGAGCTGAACGCCGGCGCTGTTTGCTGAGGCTGTGAAAATGATGAATCGGACGCTACATGGCGTTATCCCAGTCGCTAAACAGATTCTGCATGATGAATGTGTAATTGCGTGCCGTGTCCTGCGTACAACAGTCGCTACCTGACGCTACCTCTCATTAACCAGGCACTACCTGACGCTATTCCTTCTTAAATAAGGCCCCTAGTATCACTTTAAAAACCTAAAACTAGAATCAAAAGTGAAACATTGGGTAATGAAAGTGATTATATTACGAAAAGGATCTTGGAGGAAAACGTACATTGAGTCCTTCCAAAAGAAAGTTTGAGTGTGGGAAAAAATGCTAAACAACTGGAAATCAGTGTTTCCAGCATATAAAAAAAACTACAAATGAAAATTTGTACAATTGGCAACTGCAGGTAACCAAGAGCCCAATAGCTGTAACAGAGGCAAGGTCAGTAGTTGGTTGTATGGGGGTCAAACTGACGGATAATATATTCTTGAAGGAGTCAAGGTAAGAGACTATAAGCAGGAATATTTGATAACTAAATAAACAAAGCATAGTGATTAAGAACAGTGAACCAAAACCAAACCTAGAGTCTGTATTCCGCCTGTCTGCCTAAATATCTGCCCACGGGCATCCAAATCTGGAATACCCACTGTGTGAAACTATGGCAGTCATGCATTATACACACCCTGATTTCATGGCACACACAGGGTCAGAGGCAGCATCTCAGGCATCCCGCTATGGCCGTGTCTAGAGGGGCCTACTCTCTCATTCAGCTTTTTTAGCTGATAATTTATATGCATGCCCCAAAACTGGTTGGATGAGAGCCATGCCTGTACTGTGGGATAGACACCAAGGCATGTATAATGGGCGACTGGTGGTGCGCCCTAAATCGGGATTTCCCAGGGGTATAGACAAAAACTCGGGATAGTGAAAATCACAGGTTTTGGCCCACTTCAAAGCCAGACAGCATTGATTAAGCTAAATCACCAGCATTGCCAGTAGAACTGTGTAGAACGCTAGTGAGACCAAATCTGAAATATTCAGTGTTCAGTTCTGGAGACCTCACCTAAAAATAATGGATGAAACTGACCAGATTGAAAGAAGGGGGATAGAAATGGTGGAAGGGGGCAGCCTAGGCAATGGCAATAAGAAGGCTCCAAGGAGCTCACCTGAAGCCTGTCTCATGTGTATCTTCTCAATTTATTCAGCACACTGTAGTTGCTGTAACAGGGATTGAAAATCTGCCCATCCTTTAATCCCACACAATCTAATACCTCCACAATCTCTTGAAGCTGCCAGCATTAGTGAGCCCAGTAAGCCATAAAAGACACACTTGAAGTTGTGACTACCCTTTAGGCAAAAATCTGGGTGTATAACTCTCTCCCCCAAAAAACTAGCTTTAACTTACTTCTCTATCAATCCCCCACTCCAGAAAAATAAGAATGTGTGACTGCAAGCAGACAATAGTGGGGCCTGATTTCATGGGGGAATTGGGGAATCGCGGTGAAGGTAGGTTAAACTGGGGTTTGCGGGGGGGGGGGGTACTCCAGCAAATGGGATGCCCCCACTCCTGCAACTGTCACATTTGCCTCCAACACCCATTTTTGAATACTGGTGTTGGATTGATTTAAAGAACTCAATTTTGAAAACCTGGGGTAAAAAAGGGAAAAGAGTGGACCAAATCAAAACGTTGGTAAAGCTTTGAGGTAGTTACTGAAGGATCTTTTAGCACAGAGCTGATAGATATCTCAACCAACAAGCTTATGGAAACTTCAAGACATGGTTGAGACGAGGCAAGTAATAATCTGGCAACACAGTCCCTTATCATTCAGCAACAAAGATTTCGCTACAGATAGACAACAACCTTAAAGATTAAGAAAGATAATATTTGTCTAAGTGAACTAATTTGTTCATATGGAACAAGCACCTGGTATATTGGTTGAATATTGTGATTTTAAGCAATTATTTTGACAAGCAGAGCTTTATGAAATAATGTGTTACAATGCATTATTCAAATGTCCTCTTACATTCAGATACTTAAATCATGTGCTTTATTCATAAAAGTTCCTTCAAAATATTTCCATGGAATATTTTTGATTCACACCAGTTCTGGCCAAACTCTTGACTTACAACTCTCATGTAAGGACATATGATCTTTAATTTCAGTTTTCCTTTTATAAAAGTTAGAAGGAATCTTTTATAATTCATTCCAAGAATGGGAAAGCTAAAGGCTGTTGTTTCAGTAGAAAGGGGGAATAATTTGGGGTAATTTCCCGATCTCTGCAAAGAAGAAATTAGTCTGAACCCCCACAATAGAGTTAAAGAGAATTCCAAGAATTTTGTAACATTCCATCCACCCTTCCCTACAGAAATTTACAAAACATAAAACACAACTCATTAGAAACTAGGCAATCTGCACAGAAGCTGATGGGACCATGAGTGGCAGGTCAGTCATCCAATCCCCCGCAGCAGTGTGGCTGCACTAGTCTGTCTCAATTTCAACTGTCACTCACGTCTTCAGCTGCCATGCAGAGCCCCACCCTTTGCTGGCATCAAGGGAGGTTTTCAGCAAGGGGTGAGTTGTTTTTTATTTTAAATCAGGCTTAGCACAGGGGGAAGGGTGGCTTGGGGTTACAAGTATCTTAGTATTCCTCTTTAAATACAGTAGAGCAATCAAATATCCTGAGTTCAGCTCTGCTTCTTGGAAACATATCTTAGACCCACAGACCTCTCTCCTTCAACAAAGCTGGTTCCGGCATACACAGTGGGATCAGCATATAGAGTGGACCAGTCAGCCATATGATTTATCTGAAAGCTGATTTTTTTTCTTTTCTGTACTGATAAATAACCAGTATTCTTCCTTACGCTGCTTTACTGTACTCCATACACTAATACAGGTAGCCAATTTAGAGCCAGCAAGAGTTATAACCTCGATCTGCAAACTATAGCACCTTAAATCTCATTAGCATTTTTAAGATGTTGAATTCTTGTAAGATGCTCTTTATTGAAAGAGGGGCTAGTTTCTCTTTATCTAACAGGATGCCACATGGCATAGAAATCAAATTCTTTGGTCATCATCACCTTGCAATGCTGATGATGCTGATAAAGTTACTGTTTGGTCACCAGATATTGAGAATTAAAAAATGTATTTAAAACTGATACAAAACTGAAGCCAGGCTTTACCTAGAAGAATCCTGCAAATATTTTACTTTAAGCAAGTCAATATCTGCAACAGTTTGGCTTTCATGAAGTTTAGTTCTAGGTATCATCCCAAAGGTCATGTGAAATTCAGCACCTGCCTTTTGTTAGATTAACCTTGCCAAATCCATTAGTTGTGCTTCAATAACAAAGTTAATGTGCAGCTGCTTCAATGGAAGCTCTCTCTTGCTTTTTTTCCCTGCCATTTAAATAAGTGTTTGCTGTTTGCAGGAAGAAGAATCTTCATATTCGCATTGTGAAAAATGGAAGATGTTAAAGAAAATTACGAAGAATCCAAATGTCATTGTTTGCACAGTAACCTGTAAATGCGACTATATGAAAACATAAAAAGTAAATGAGCTGAATAAATTGCCGCTTAATTTAACTCACAGTTCTTATAGTACAGTAGTTTTTCATAAATGTTTGCATGTGTGTAAATGTGTGACGGTGTGGTAAAACACACAAGAACAATGATTAAAACATACATATATCACAGGATTAAAAATAGAACTACACATCTACGCAAATTTATGTTTGTGTGAGTGGGGGATTAACAGATGAGTATGCTGGGAGTGGGCAGATGTTTGCGTGTGATAGTGCGGGGGGAGAGAGTGCGTGAGGTTGAAGTGGTTGTGTGTCTGTAGAGGGGAGTGACAGATGTGTGTGCGGGGGGGCGTGATAGATTGGGGAGGCATGTGTATGTATGCGTGCAGGTGGTGATAGACTAAACTAACCAGATGTCCCATCTAAATGTCCCAGTTTGCTGACACGTGGAAGACTGTCCCACCAAATGCAGAACACTGGATGTTTGGGTAGTTTACAACTGCTCTATCTCTTTGGTTGAATGGTGGTAGTGGAATGCATGGACTCAATCATCAACATCTTTTATGGACCAAATATTCCTATTCTATGTGACTGTGATTAAGCCAAACGCTAAAACATACCTCTCCCACACCCATCATCCACAAACTGGTTTATACTGTTCCACCTAAAGGACCCCCAAAAATTGGCAGTAAATGATAGATGTATGTGTGTGTTGGGGGAAGGTGTGTGTGTAAAGTTGAATAGATTTGTGTAGGTGTGTGGGGAAGGTGACAAATGTGTGTGTGTGGGATGAAGGAGATATGTATGTGTGTTGGGAGGTGACAGGTGTGTGTGTGTGTGTGTGTGTGTGTGTGTGTGTGTGTGTGATTTTGTGCGTGTGTGTGACAGGTTCATGGGGGGGGGATGACAGGTTGGTGTGTGTGCAGAGGGGTGATGTGTGCAAGGAGAGTTGACAGATATGGAAGAAGTGTGTGTGTTGAGTTGTAACAGATTACTTTGTGTGTGGGGAGTGTCAAGTGTGTGTGTGTGTGTGTGTGTGTGTGTGTGTGTGTGTGTGTGTGTGTAGTGACAGAGATAAGTGTGTGTGTGTGTGTGTGTGTGTTGGGGGTGCAGATGTGTGTGTGTGGGCATTGGTAGATGCGCATGTGTGTGGGGGTGAAAGGTGTGTGTAGGGGGGTCACAGCCTGGTGTGTGAGGGAGGAAACAGCTTGGTGTGTGTGCGGAGGTGTTATAGATGTGTGTGTGTGCAGGGGGTGACAGGTGTGTGTGTGTATGTAGAGGGAGTGACAATTTGTGTGTGTGTTCGGGGGAGTAGAACAAAGTGTACCCCAAGTACAATGTAATGTATAGTCTATTTCCAAATTATTCCTAGTGAAGGTGGAGGTCTACTCCAGTAGTAAGTCCTGTAGTAAGGACTACAGGACTTACTACTGGAGTAGACCTCTACCTGTAGTAAGGAGGCTCCACTATCTCCTGCATGTATTCCAACCTCTAAATGGTTTCAGACTGCAACACTGAAAGACCAGAAGAAAGAGGCAGCAGCATGTTTGGGATGCTGGGAAATGAACTTTCCTGGATTCTATAAGATGGCCACGACCAGGAGAAAAGCATTGAGGTGTTGTTTCAACTTTGGGTAGATTTACGAGCAAATGAAAGTGCTGACAATTATTCAGTATCATGCATGCAGATAGGGTAAGTGGATTTTGGTGACTTTTTTCCAACTGTGACAGGTTAATAGAACTAGGACACTATGTAGCGCCCTGCCCAATGGCTGTGATGCTGACTGGTAAACAAGTCCAGCACTGTCACCACACAAGAAAAAAATATTGAAACAAAACCTTTACATATATACTTACAAAATTCTACCTTTCTCAGCTTCTCCCAGCTAAGTGGAGCTAAGTGTAAATCTCAGGCCCAGCTGTTACAACTTTTTGAGAGACCACAGTAATCATCTTTTTTTTTACACCAAGAAGAGAAAGACCTCCACTGTTGTATTCTCTGAAATACTGCCGGTGCCATGCGCTACACATGAACGATAGTGGGAGCTTAGAGAGTTAAACGCATACCTCAAGTCCTGGTGCAGGGTTTCTAGAGCACTGGCCTGACTTTTCATTGGGGTACAAACTGTATTCTACAGATAATTTGCACTTGAATGGAAGGGGGGCTTCTGTGCTGGGTAAGACGATACTACCTAAGGGGTGGAGTGGTATTTAAACTACAGATGAGGGGGGAGGGCAAGAAAGAAAATAAAGGTGAAGATAGGTTACTTAGGGGACAGCATATGATGGTGGGTGGAGAATTAGAAGGGGGAAGACTGCTATGATGGATAAGGAGACCCATGTGTTGCAAAGCAGAAGTGAAAAATTAGGCGGATGCATTACTGCAGAAGCTAATACTTAAGCGCAACATGTCAAACTAGTGTAGGTTCACAAATAATAGGAGTCTAGCTAGTAAAGTGGGGGAGCTTAAAGCTCTGGTACTGTCAGAAAATATTGATGTTATTGGTGTTGCTGAGACATGGCTGGATTCCATGCATGACTGGACTGTCAGTTTTCAAGGTTTTGCTCTCTTTCGGAAAGACAGAGCAAATAGGAAAGGGTGCAGAGTGTGTAAAGCAAGAATTCAAAGCATATATTATTGAGGGGGATAGCAGAGTCTGAGGATGGAGAAACCATGTGGGTAAAAGTGTGAGGCATAAATATAGTTAAAATACAATTTGGTGTAATCTATAGACCCCCAAACATAACTGAGGAAATAGAGGGTCAGCTGCATAAACAGCGGGCGTCACAAGCTGGTACAGTGGTTGTGATGGGGGGGGGTTCAACTGCCCAGGTATCGACTAGTGACACAGTGACACAGTTCTGCTTCTACTACAAGGGGGAGAGCATTCCTCAGCTTGCTACAAGATAACTTAATGAATCAGTTCGTGGAGGCACCTACTATGGGTGATGCTCTTTTGGTAACATCAAATACTGCTGACCTGATAGGGATGTAACAGTCCATAAAAATATTGGTTACAGTGACTGCAATATAGTTGTATTCAACATAAACTGTAAGAAAGATTTTCTACCTGGGAGGGCAAAAACACTGAATTTTAGGAATGGCAATTTCCCCAGGCTCAGAGCTGCACTCCAGGACATAGACTGGAAGCATCTGTTAAGAAATATGGATACAGATGCCAAATGGGAGTGCTTTATCAATTGTGAATACCAACATTGCAAAATGTATTCCTATGGGTAACAAATATAAGCGGCTAAAATTAAACCCCTCATGGCTGACAGCTGTGGTTAAAAGGACAAGAAAATGGCATTTAAAAATTACAAGGCTGAGCTCTCAGCTGTAACCCTTGAAAAGCATATAAGAAACAAGGTTGGCAAAAGCACAAAATGAAAGATATGTGGCCAAAGAAAGCAAAACAACCCCAAAACATTTTTTTAAATATATACATTTAATTAAAACTAAATCAGAGCAGGTAGGTGCCCTAATTAATGATAATGGGGAAATGGTCACTGGGGATGAAGAGAAGGTGTAGCTGTTAAATTGATTTTTTAGCTCTGTGTACACAAGAGAGGGGCAAGGAGCCAACACTGGAGATGCCACTGATAGCAATAGCCCAAGTATAATACTCAACAAGCCTCCCAAATCTCTGGCGCTGAAAAATACTTGTTTGAAGCCCAGAGCGCAGGAGGCGGTGTGTTTAAAGTCTGTTTCCAAGCATCTATCCACTAGTAACAAAGCAAAAACATATGGAATTACATTGTGGCAACATTGTAACATGAACACTGTAATGCTAGACCTGTAATGTCATTTCTGAGGAAATATATAAAAAATGATAAAATTATGAAAAAACTGCTTTTTTAATGCCAGAAGAGGTCACAGAATTATTTGAGTTCAAAAAAAAAAAAAAAAATACCCCGTTTAAAGAGAAAAAAAGGTTCGTCCATTGAAATGTATGGGAGAGCGACAGGTAGTGAGAGGTCAGACCTGGCGCTGTGCAAGGCTGAACGCCAGCGCCGTTCGCTGAGGCTGTGAAAATGATGAATCAGACGCTACATGGCGTTATCCCAGTCGCTAAACAGATTCTGCTTGATAAGTGTGTAACTGCGTGCCGTGTCCGGCGTTCACCAGTCGCTTCCTGTCACTACCTCTCATTAACCAGCCACTACCTGACGCTATCCCTTCTTAAATAAGGGCCTACATTTTTTAAATGTGAATAAGGCTGCAGGACCAGATGGACTTCACCCAAGAGTTCTTAAAGATCTTGATCTTTAAAGACTCTGTAACAACTGGTAAGTGCCAAGGGACTGGCAAAAAGCAAATGTGGTGCCCATTTTTAAAAAAGGACTATATGTCTTCTCTGGGCAATTACAGACCTGCAAGTTTAACATCAATTTTGGCAAAATTGGTGGAGGGGGACTACATGCACAAATATGTAACTAGGCATAATATAATAATATTAAGTGACAACCAGCACTAAGTTTTACTAAGGACAGAAGAAGCCAGACTAATCTGATTGGCTTCTATGAGGAGGTGAGTAGAAGCCTGGACAGAGGGGTGGCTGTAGATATAGTTTTTCTGGATTTTGCAAAAGCATTTGACGTTGCGCCCCATAGAAGACTGCAGGATTAAAAAATTAATGGATTGAACTGGACTGGATTGAAAACTGAAGGATCGTGTGCAGAGAGTTGTGGTTAATGATACCGACTCTGAATGGTTACCGGTTGTAAGTGGTGTACCCCAGGGTTCAGTGCTGGGCCCACTATTATTCAACTTGTTTATAAGTGACATAGAAGATGGAATTAAAAGCACTGTCTCTATTTTTGCAGATGAGACAAAGATATGTAGCACAGTGCAGTCTATTGAAGATGTTCACAAGCTTCAAGCTGACTGATAAGAGGAATGAGGGATCACAGTTATGAGGAAAGATCATGAAAACTAAGGCCCTTATTTATGAAGGAATAGCGACAGGTAGCGACTGGTGAGCGGCCGGTAATGACGGGCACCGCCACGAGAACGCCGGCTCCCCACCACAATCACACATTTATCAAGCCGATCCTGCTTAGCGACTGAGATAGCGCCATATAGCGACTCATTCATCATTATTCCAGCCTCACTCCACAGCGCCAGCGAGCGACCTTGAACAGCGACAGGTATGACCTCTCGCTACCTGGCGCTCTCCAATGCATTACAATGGAGCAATCTTTAAATATTCATAATTAATTGTTATTAATGTGTTTTTTTTTTTTTTTTTTTTTTTAAATGTGAAAAATTCTGTGACCACTTCTGCCATGTTAAAAAATTTGTGCAGAATTGATATTTGATATTACAGGTCTGATATTATTGTATTCATATTACTAAATTCTTTAAAAATTTTTTTTTTTTTGGTTTCCAAAAATATGGTGGTTTGGGGGTTAAAAAACTACTTTTAACACATCGCCGCCAGCGCTCTGGGGTTTAAACATGCATTTCACAGCGCGAGAATTTTTTGAGCGTGATTTTTTGATGAATATGGTGGGAGCCGGTCGCTCTGACCAGTCACTATCATGCGACTCGTCACCCCGTATTCAACATTACTGCACACCGACTCAGTCGCTATCAACAACCGAACAACGGCCAAGCACAGCGACTACTAGCGGGCGCTGTGAAAATACTGCTACAGTCGCTCAACTGTTGCTACCTGCCGCTATTAATGAATCGGCCTCTTAATCTATGGGGAGGCCGATTCATCAATAGCGCCAGGTAGCGACAGATGAGCGACTGAAGTATGGCGCTATGAGCGCCGCTAGCGTCAGCCGCAGGCGGTAGCGATTCGCTATAGCAGGCCTCCTCAGTCGCTACCTGGCGTTGTTGGGAACAACGCCTACATTGCTGAATATGATGTTGGCCCTCAGCTTTGTAGGCGCTGTCAGTCAGTTTGACCACGCTATTCAACACAGCGCCTGCGCTTTGCTTTGCTGTGGGCTGGGAATCAAGTACCTTCAGAATAAAACACATTGCAACATGTTTCTTTACTTTTTTTAGTTTTTATTTTGTGTTGAAAAGGAAATTAAATTAAAACAGATATTAGAATGTAAATGCTAAATAAAACATAATTAAACACATAGCCACATTTTTGTTTTTTAGATTTATTTTTTAAAGAAAAAGGAAATACAATTAAACCACCAATGAGAAAGAAAAGGAAAATAAAAACAGAACTGAGAAAGAAAAGGAAAATAAAAACAGAACTGAGAAAGAAAAGGAAAATAGAAAAGGAAAATAAAAACAGAACTGAGAAAGAAAGGGAAAATAAAAACAGAAATGAGAAAGAAAAGGAAAATAAAAACAGAACTGAGAAAGAAAAGGAAAATTAAAACAGAAATGAGAAAGAAAAGGAAAATAAAAACAGAACTGAGAAAGAAAAGGAAAATAAAAACAGAAATGAGAAAGAAAAGGAAAATAGAAAAGGAAAATAAAAACAGAAATGAGAAAGAAAAGGAAAATAAAACCAGAACTGAGAAAGAAAAGGAAAATTAAAACAGAAATGAGAAAGAAAAGGAAATTTAAAACAGAACTGAGAAAGAAAAGGAAAATCGAAAAGGAAAATAAAACCAGAACTGAGAAAGAAAAGGAAAATAAAAACAGAACTGAGAAAGAAAAGGAAAATAAAACCAGAACTGAGAAAGAAAAGGAAAATAAAAACAGAACTGAGAAAGAAAAGGAAAATTAAAATAGGAATTAGAATGCAAAGGAAACTTACAACAGAATTAAACACATAGCCACATGTATCTATATATTGTTGTTTTTATTTTTACACTAAAAAAAAATTTAAAATATTACAGAAATGAAATTGAAATTCAAAAGTCCAACAGAAATTATAAAGCAAAGTAAAGTGCAGGAAAGTTTGGAAAATGGAAAATAGGGATCAGGGTGCATCTCTTGGTGCCTGAAAAAATAAGAAAAGTGCAGTTAGTATATATCTTTAAAGTTGTTTTGTTGTAGAAAATAAAAAAATGCATTACTTGATAACCAACATTGGCGTCTTACACCCCCCCTTAAAGTGGTTTGGGTCATCTTACACCCCCCTTAGAGTGGTTTTGGTCATCTTACACCCCCCTTAGAGTGGTTTGGGTCATCTTACACCCCCCTTAGAGTGGTTTTGGTCATCTTACACCCCCCCTTAGAGTGGTTTTGGTCATCTTACACCCCCCTTAGAGTGGTTTGGGTCATCTTACACCCCCCTTAGAGTGGTTTTGGTCATCTTACACACCCCTTAGAGTGGTTTTGGTCATCTTACACCCCCCTTAGAGTGGTTTGGGTCATCTTACACCCCCCTTAGAGTGGTTTGGGTCATCTTACACCCCCCTTAGAGTGGTTTGGGTCATCTTACACCCCCCTTAGAGTGGTTTTGGTCATCTTACACCCCCCTTAGAGTGGTTTGGGTCATCTTACACCCCCCTTAGAGTGGTTTTGGTCATCTTACACCCCCCTTAGAGTGGTTTGGGTCATCTTACACCCCCCTTAGAGTGGTTTTGGTCATCTTACACCCCCCTTAGAGTGGTTTTGGTCATCTTACACCCCCCTTAGAGTGGTTTTGGTCATCTTACACCCCCCTTAGAGTGGTTTTGGTCATCTTACACCCCCCTTAGAGTGGTTTGGGTCATCTTACACCCCCCTTAGAGTGGTTTTGGTCATCTTACACCCCCCTTAGAGTGGTTTGGGTCATCTTACACCCCCCTTAGAGTGGTTTTGGTCATCTTACACCCCCCTTAGAGTGGTTTTGGTCATCTTACACCCCCCTTAGAGTGGTTTGGGTCATCTTACACCCCCCTTAGAGTGGTTTTGGTCATCTTACACCCCCCTTAGAGTGGTTTGGGTCATCTTACACCCCCCTTAGAGTGGTTTTGGTCATCTTACACCCCCCTTAGAGTGGTTTGGGTCATCTTACACCCCCCTTAGAGTGGTTTTGGTCATCTTACACCCCCCTTAGAGTGGTTTTGGTCATCTTACACCCCCCTTAGAGTGGTTTTGGTCATCTTACACCCCCCTTAGAGTGGTTTGGGTCATCTTACACCCCCCTTAGAGTGGTTTGGGTCATCTTACACCCCCCTTAGAGTGGTTTGGGTCATCTTACACCCCCCTTAGAGTGGTTTTGGTCATCTTACACCCCCCTTAGAGTGGTTTTGGTCATCTTACACCCCCCTTAGAGTGGTTTGGGTCATCTTACACCCCCCTTAGAGTGGTTTGGGTCATCTTACACCCCCCTTAGTGTTTTTTTTGGCTCATTTTGATGGGAGGTCAAATACATTTACCCAGTAGTGCAGTACTTGCATTAGAGTGAAGGGTAGTTAGTTTACCGCAAAAAAAGAAGTGATCATCCTTTCCCTTAGCTCATCGCCAGTCTGGGTGTCCTCACTTCTTGCTGCGGGCATGTTGGGGATTTCTGGCACCAGTGCTGTCTCCTCGGGGGCTTGAATTCGGTGGCAAATGCAAATGTTGTGTAGCACACAGCAGGCAAGGATGATCTTGGAGACCTTCTGTGGGCTGTAGAGCATCTCTCCTCCTGGCCGTGCCAAACAGAGAAAGCGTGCTTTCAGCAGGCCGATGGTTCTTTCCACAATGCTTCTGGTCTTGCGATGCGCTGCATTGTAGCGTTCATGGGCAGAGGTCCGTGGGTTCCTGACCGGAGTCATGACCCACGTTCTCTGCCCATATCCCTTGTCCACTGTAGAAAAAACACAAGGAGAGAGACAGCAATTAGTACTAGTACATGTTTTTTTTTGGGGGTTTTGATAAATTTGCCTTACTAGGCCACATATTTGCTAAATACATTGACATGGTTAATTTATTACCCAGTAGCCAGCCAGCTGGCATTTCGTTGTTATCAAACTTCCGGCACAGGACTGTCCGCTGCAAGACGTAAGAATCGTGGCATGAGCCGGGGAACCCCGATCTCACCGCCCGCAGCCTCATGTCTGGGTCACAGACAACCATTATATTGATGGAATGAAAATGCTTACGGTTTCTGTAAGACAGCTACTGTGCACGGGGAGGGCGGAAAGGGATATGTGTACCATCAACGCACCCTAGCACATTCGGGATCCCTCCCATCAGATAGAAAGCATGTTTTATTTTGGCAACCTCTTCCTCATCCTCAGGAAACTTGATGTAAATTGGGATTAAATCACAAATCGCCAGAACTACCTGGATTAGTATGCGGCTCATAGTAGCCTGGCTTATCCCGCTGAGGAGGGCGGAGGTTGCCTGGAAGGTCCCTCGTGCCAAAATATTCAGAGTGGCACACAGGCGTACTATGCCTGGAATGGATTGAGTGCGTTTGGTGGATGGCTCGATTTTGTGCTTAATCTGATCATATAGGGACTGTAGTGCAGCACGATTCAGACGGAAGCGGCTCCTGATCTGCTCGTCACTTAAGTCCCATACTGAAAGGCGGATTGCAAAGGAGCGGGGTGCCCTAAGCCTCACAACACCCCGCTCCCTTTCCTCCTGCTCTTTCAGCATACACATACATCCATCCACCCAGACACCATACATCACCCTCTTATCCATCACACACACTCAAGATATATACAAAATAAACAAAAAAAAAAACCAAACCACAAACACACCACACACACACAAACAATCACACTCCACACACACCCGCTACAATGCAGCTCACCACAAAACCAGAACTATAGTGGTCCAAACCACCAGCCTGCTGAAAACCAGCTTTCTAAGTTAGGCACAACCAAGAGGGGAGTTGCTGCACAGCCCACAAAAGGCCCCAAAATCAAGCCTCACTTGCTGTATGCTACACAATATTTGCAGATGCCACCAAAAACAAGCTCCTAAAGAAACAGCACTGATGTCAGAAATCACCCAACAAGCCACAGAGAGTGAGGACAGAACCCAGACAGAGGCTCAAATGAGCTAAGGGAAGCAAGCGAGCACCGCACCACACCACAGCCTTTGCCACAGTGTAAGAATACCAGAAGCTTGAAAATTCCTTCCATTTATACTTCTCTTTCAAAACGGACAGGTCCGCTTTGCCGCCTTTTGCGTTGCTCTGCTATTTCCGGGCGCCAATTAGCCGACCCAGGTGTGCGTAAAACGGAGTGCGCACGCGCACGCTAGTAGCGCTACTAGCGTACGTGAGCCGAAACTTGCGTGAATTAACGGACATGGCCGAAAAATCAGTGGTGGCCCAATGAAAGGTAAGCTGCTGTTTATTTAAATAGCCGTTAGGCTAGCCACATGTCACAAGGGGTTGAGATACATCAGTCCATTGTTGTATTTGGGTGTGTGTTGTTTGGTTAATGAGGTCTGTAATGAGTTAATTGGCTAACACACATGCTTCAGTCAGTGCAGTGGAGGTGTGGCTAGAAGGAACTGGGCTGTATGTGTGAATCAATTAAGTGGCCTGGTTTTTGATTGGCTGTTAGAGCACATAAAACCTACCCAACCCTAACAGATTGCGATGCCATTCTGTAGTCTGCATGCGTGCTTGTTGGGTGTGTATTTGTGTGTGTGTGCAGCTACAGGATGGAGCCAAATTCAGGACATCTGCCGGCCACAGCAGGCCCAAGTAGGAGTTTGGTGGGTGCTGTGCGCAGACCTCCCTTACGGAAAAGGGCCCAGCCTGAAGGTGGGGCAGCACCCCAGGCGAAGCGCCCAGGTGCCAAGAGGGAGCCTGAATTTAATTTGGCGGAGAATAATCATCTTGTGCGCCTTACACTTGCTAAATGGGAGCTGATATTTGGCTCCCAAAGCAAGTCCATAGGCAAACAAGAAAGAAGCAAACTGTGGGATGCCATTGGTGTGGAGCTTAGTAGCACTGCTCAACACCCACGTAGTGGCCCATCCTGCAGGAAACGCTTCTACACTTTGAGAGGGGCCCTTATGAAAAAGATGAATCACGATCTTGATGTGGACAGTGGGACCATCCAGGCTCCAAAGAGTACCTACAGGCCGTATGAGGAGATGCTGAAGGCCAAAATTCCACTGGCTCGGCTGCAGGGTGTGGATCCTGGGGATGACACCACAGGTTGGACTGAAGGTACATATTTTCTGCCTTTTTGCAAAAGCTACTGTTAATGTATGTGATTAGCATTTTGTCTTTCTGACCAACTAACAGTAGGACCTGTGAAGTAGTACATTAGAGCTCAAACATTTTTTACTTTTCTGTCTGTTGCTTTCTGCATAGGTGCACATGCTGCTGTCCGGGATGTGCCTCAGGACACCCAAACTCCTGCCCTTCCAGCAACCTCAAGGCTACCCCAGTCTGCCATTGAAGGTATTTACCCCTAATTTTGGTGCTGGTTGTTTGGGGAACAAATGGGTGTGGGAGCAGCTCAAACAATCGAGTGTTGCACTGTTGAGTATTAATAATATGGGCCTGCGGCCTAATTTCACGCCCACTGTAACACTCACAGCAACTAACTAACAAGGCCCTAACATGTGTAGATATGTTTGAAGCCAGAGATGTGTGGCCATATATCGGCATATAAATGTGGAAGCCACACTGGCCTTGATTAGTGAATATTAGTGAAAGAGCTGCTCACACACACCTTAATGCATGTTGTATTTTTGCACGCACATTAACTATGGCTCAATGTTTGCTTGATTTTTGCATAGCTCCCATGCCATTGGCCCCAGCATCTCCTCCGGATCCAAGCTACTCTTTGGATGTCGGTAAGTGCATGTGTCCACCTTGCTTTATCCACTTTTACCCAAGTGCATGTGTCTCATTCCTCTTTTTTCTTGGTAGGCCAAGTGACTGGTTCATCTTTGGACCCCACTTCCGATGTTGCAGGTCAACAGGACCCTGTTGGTGTGTATAGCAATACATAATGTATCCTTTATGCTGTTTCTGTTACACTGTTTCAATTTGGTTAGTCTACTAATCTACATGTTTGCTTTGTCAACTTGAAGATGCCTCTTGGGAGTGCTTGTTGCCTCCCCAGGGTCAGTCTAATAGTTATTGGAGTGATAGCAATGTATTTGGGAGGACATATTTTTGGCCAAACATTCCCCGTAGTAGTTTGAGGAATATTTAGAGCCATTACTTGTGTTTTTTAGTTGACCCGAATATCGGAAGTGGCTGTCCAGAAAGGGCCCCTCAAGTTCAGGCTGCCAGAGATGAGGGTAAGTTGTTTTGCCTTGCTCTAGTCTGTATTTTGGCTCTACTTTTGTTGCACTTGCTTCTGGCAACTTGTGTGTCCACATGTATTTTCAAGGTCCAAGCTCGAGTGAGGGCCCCACTCAAGACATCTGGGAGATTGCGGGTATGTGTAATTTAAGCAATGTGTCTGATCTTCTTTGCCAAAATTATTGCCTCTTAGTCCTGTAACATACATGTTAACAATCTGAGTTTAACAGATACCTTTGGTCTAGTGTGTAATTTTTCACTTTGTGGAGGTATGGCCTCGATAGCCTAGCCAGGTTACATTTGAGTTTGGGCCACTGAACTACTAACCTGACTTTCCTGTTTAGCATATGCCAACTTGCCGGACATCTCGGATGTGGAATTGCCACTCTCTGGCAGCGATACCTCGAGCCTACCTGTGCCGGAGGACACGCAGGTAACATGGCTGATGTAGACGACCTATAACCACATTGGCATGTTCGTGGGTAGTGGCTGAAGCAACCTGTCACATTTCCTTTCTTTGTTGTTTTTGCAGGAGGCGGAACCAGAACCCCAAGCTGGGACCTCTTCCCAAGTCCCATGTGGCCAAGCTTCCGAGGCTCAGACAAGGGTAAGTTGTATAGTGACTGTTTTGGCTAATGATTTTGAGGGGCATACCTGCATTGGTTCGGTTTGACTAAAATGTTGTTTTCTATTTTGTTAGGCTCAAACCACAGCAAGAGGAGGTGTGGCACCAACCAGTGCTGATTTTTATGAGCTAGGGGTCCGGATGCTGGAGGACTACAGTCGCCAACAGCCGCGTGATGGAACTAATGAGCGCATTGCGGCGTTGGAACAGCAGGTGCTGATGTGTCAGCAACAACATGAGGCCCAGCAGCGCCAGATCGACCTATTGATGCACAATCTGCATCAAAACCAGCAACTTGGTCGGCTGGCCAATGCAATTGACGATTCCATACACCAGCAGCAACAAGCGATCCAGCGGCAGGACCAAACGTTGTTGTTGATACAACAGCTCATACAACAGCAGTCTATATTTTTTACTGCACTGTTGTCCCCCAACACCGCCCCTAGCAATGACTCCCAACCTCCCCGGCCACCCAGCCAAGAATATTAATTTTGTTTGTTTTGGTTTGTGTAAATATATTTGCTTAACCCACCTCTAAATTGTGTTTTTCCTAAGACCTAGCTAATAACACAGTCAGGGATGAGTATCTTGATCTAGATATGTCAATGTATTTGTAAATTTAGGCCACACATTTGAGACCATAGCTTACTATGGTTAACACATGAAATGGCTCCAAAGGTATGGCTAAATTGACACACAAATGGCTTTTGAGACAGTTAAACTATGCTTTGCAAGGCACCACACTGTAATGATGTTCATCAAAATGTTTAATTAAAAAACAGGGCCAACAGGGCCAACATTGCCCAACAAAGGGCGTCAACAGGCCAGCCTTCCCCCCACCCTAACGACGCCGCCGGCGCCTCTTCTTGGCCAGCAGCATCAGCTTCAGGAGCCTGATCTCCCGCCACAGTCTGCGATGCTGGTTTTCACAAGCTGTAGAGATGTAGAAACAACAATTTTTTAATAAATTGAATGTGACCTCAATAGACACAGATGTAGCAATGTAATGTCAGTGTGTCCAATTAGGTGACACTCACATTAACATTGTTGACCACTGTGCGCTTATTGGTTAACATGATATGAGTACTATTGACTGGCAGGAATGTGAACAACACATCCCAAGCATACATTTACTCTTAAAGTGTACCAACACCCACCGGTGATCGGCACCGGAATCTATCCGATTCCCGGCCCGATCACCTCCCTCCCCGCGGGACATCCGAGATCGGGATGTCCCTCGGGGTGAAACCCCCCCAACACCCCTAAATCCCTACCTCAGTTTCGTTTTGGCACGGCCGCTGGGCCCTCCCTGCCGCCCCTCTAGACGTGTGCGTGCCTGCGCCGGCCATTCACAGACGCCGGCGCAGGCACGTGCACGTAAAAAGGGACGCGCGGGAGGCGGAGGAGGAGCCATTTTGCCGCGGCTTGTACGTTTGCTGGAGTAAAAGTGAGTTCAGGGGGTTGTCACACAGCGGCGACGATCAGGGGTGCCCCACCGTAGTGGACCAAGACCCAGGAAAGTCAAATTCCTGGTTGTTGTTCCACTTTAACTCTGGGGAAGCAAAGAAGGTATAAGTCCCAGTGTGTCCATTTTTGTGTTTAGTCACAGCCAAACCTCAGGGCCTAAGTCCTAACGAGTACACGAGTTTGCCCTATAATGTTAGAGGTCCAGACCTAATACGGCCCATTTGGTTGTGTCTAAGGCAAAAATAGTCTCTATGTGGCCAAATGAAGAATGTGAGGCAACAATCAAGCATGCAAACAGGCATGTTGGATTATTGTACAAACACATTGAATCTAGATGTGTGTGAAATTAACACATAGGTACATTTTAAATGTCTGCAGATGTGACTAGAAGACATAGGTTTCACAAGTCTTTAGGCATATGAAGTGGGATGTACTCACCATCGCAGCTGTGGCGGGGGCCCATGCTGCTGGCCGTCCCTGGAGCTGGGGTGGGGAGGAGGTTTGCTGGCTCCGTCTGCGTAGCAACATCTGTCAACAGAAAGCAAAAGACAAAAACACAATTAGTGGGCCAATGACACCTGACTATTTGACATCCATCTGGTTATTGAGTCTGAAAAATCAAAGGCTTGCATGGTTACATACAGGTTGTCCAAAATTAGCATATTTCCTGGTCCATGAGTTAATGTCAATTAGTTAGGGTTGCAACATGTATCCCTAAAGATAATGTGCAAATAACATAGACAGTGCTATGTAAAGGACTCATTAGCAGTTGATTGGCTAATGTTACTAGTGGGCCACATGTTTAAGCGGGAACAACTTAACCCAAGAAAAGAAATGAGAACAACCATCATGGTGTGGGCAGAAACATAGGGGTGGTTGCCAGTTGGCTAGCACTGTAGTGGGGTTTGTGAGGTTAAGGTACATTATCAAACCAGCTGTGACAATGGACCAGGAAACATGTGTCTGTTAAAAGTGGCCCAATACACAGGATTGCAGCAAATCTGGGTTTGGGTCCGCTTTGGCAGAGCACCACAATTTGAGTGAGACAACGTACTCCGCGGCCGCTGCCTTCCACACATCACTCCTCCAGTGTGTGCGCACGCGCAGCCCATTAGGAAACAGAGCGCAGGCGCACACACATCTAGAGTGTCACACAGGAGGCTGGGACGGTGGCTTTGGCAACCCCCAAAGAGGTAAGGAGTTTGTTGGGTATTTTTTTGGGGGGGTGCCCTGGGTGAGGGATGTGATTTTTCAGGGAACCTTCGAGAATCCAAGCACTATCAGTGTTTGTGGGTCCACTTTAATGAATGTCATAACATAGGGAATGTGATGGATAACAACAAACACTTACCACGACTATGCCCGTGGAGAATGCTTCGCCAAAAGGCCATGGAGGTGCCGCCTATATGATGCCCTGCAAACTAGAGAGGAATGGCAAGGGCTAAGTACAAATTGCAAGATGAAACCTGTCACAGACTAACAATGAAAAAAAGGACACTCACCAGGGGATGAACCGCCACTTGAAGCCCAGGGAGGGCTCTGAGGAGGAGGCGGGGAGCCTCAGCTCCTCACACTCTGGTCAGAAGATCCACCAGGCAAAGGGCCACCCTCCTCCCTCTCACTCCCTGCTCCTTCAGGGAGTGTGGGCGAGTCCATTTCTACCACCCCACTTGGACTCCCCACTTGAGAGTGGCCCCTTGCCTGGTGAGAGTCCTCAGACTCAGAGTGTGAGGAGCTGAGGCTTGATCCTGCCAGCCCCCCAGCAGCACACTCCTCTGGGGCGTCATCCCCTTCCTCCCCTGGGTCCTCTAAATAGGACCCGCGGGAGGGACCCTCCCCCGATGACTCCCCCGATGACTCCCCCGAGTCCGCCTGCCTGGTTCGGGGGAGGAATCCCTTCCCACGTTTCCCCAGGGGAGGACGCTTATCTGTGTGGAGGGGGTGAAAGAAAATAATTAATATAAAGAGCACAAATGGACACAGCTTAGCAGATGATTCTGCAAAAAGTATAAACAGAGCATAAGCTTTAACTTACCTGATGCGTAGGCATCATATAGGCGGTACACGCCTTCAGGGTCCCGGCGCTTAAAATCGGACCACTTCTGCTGAATGGCTCTGATTGAGAGCTCGGTGTGGAAGCGCCGGGACACTGTGGCCTTCACCTCCATGGCAATGCGTTTTTTTCCTCCACGGGCATAGTCGTATTCGGCCACGCAGAAGTCCTATGAAAAATGATAAAACAAACAAAAATCAATACATGACATCAGAACAATGGCATAAACAGTTATACAGAGACCAGATCAAAGTGGACCCACACCCAGGATTATCACTATTCTGGGTTTGTGTGCACTTTGGTGGGCCACACCAATTGTGGGTGGTCCGCTGTCTGCAACCCCCTTGGAAGGCCACAAATACACCACTGAGGACGCTCCCACGTGACTGCGGCAGCCGAGCACAGCGCTCTGCGCCGCTGTGGTATGCGCATACAAGGCCGTTTGGACGTGCATACCAGCTCAGCTGGGTCTGCACGGCAAAGTACGCATGTGGCGTTTGACTCTAACAGGGAGTGCGCCTGCACACAAAATTAAAATATGTGTGGCGCAGGGGTACACCCTGCTAGAGGTAAGCGCAAGAGGCATCCGCAGCTCACGCATGCACAGATGGGACGGGGCTGAGGTAATTTTTAGGGCCCTCCAGGGGGGGGCATCCCCGCAGGACATCCAGAATGGGGATGCCCCACGGGGAGTGATCCAATTTTGCCAAAAAACTAAGAAATTTCTGGGCCAATCCCCCCTGTGTGTTCTGCAACTTTAAAGCTAAAAATACACAAACCAAATACTCACTTTGACCACCTGGCCATTAACGCGGCTATCCACCCGGTTGCGCCTTTTCTTGGCCGGCCCAGGAGGGGAAGGGGTGGGAGGGGTGCTAGTTGGGGAAGGTGAGGTAGGTGGGGGAGGTGGGGGAGGGGTGGTGGGGTCCGAGTCGGAGGAGGAGCTGGGGAGGCGCATAACTCGCCGTCTGGGCAGCATTGTGGAAACGCTAAGGAGGAAACAGGAACCGGAAATGACCAAAGCGACATTGGAAAAATGTTAAAAAAAAAAAAAAAACGCTCCGCGCACCAGCAACAAGCTATTCTCAGCTATGTGCAAGCTAAGTGGCGGAAAAACTAAAATGACGCTTGAAAACAAGCTATTGGCATAAGCGCAAGACATTTTTACCTTAAGGTGGCGTTGAAACGCAAAGGAGGATACTGGAACCGGATATGACGCAAGCAACTGTGATTCAAAATTCAAAAACAAACATGCGCGCAACAGGGACAAGCTAATATCAGCTATGTGCAAGCTAAGTGGTGGAAAAACTAAAATGACGCTTGAAAACAAGCTATTGGCATAAGCGCTAGACATTTTTACCTTAAGGTGGCGTTGAAACGCAAAGGAGGATACCGGAACCGGATATGACGCAAGCAACCGTGATTCAAAATTCAAAAACAAACATGCGCGCAACAGGGACAAGCTAATATCAGCTATGTGCAAGCTAAGTGGCGGCAAAAAATTAAAATGACGCTTGAAAACAAGCTAGGGCCCAAGGCGCAACGAATTATTAGCTTGATTTAGCAGGGGGTTCTACATACTGTAATGCATAGGTCCTTATAAAGCATACACCGTTGTGCTTAAATATACAAATCTTATTCCTTCCCAAAGTCATCACACAATCAAACTAGACAACTACATGAAAATGTGGCACACATGAGAATGCATAACGGGTTGTTATGAGCTGGTACGACTGAATGTTAATCCTGCAATATGTGGCCAGGCACGCTCACAACTACAGTGTATTCATTAACAACGACTGGGGTCGCGGGAAGTGAATTCCTTGCAAATGGCAGAAGGGCACATGTATGAACAGCACAGCGCCGCACAACGCAGCACAGCGAGGCACAGCGACGCTCGCGCCGCCACATAGCGAATTAAAACAGCGACTGCACAAACACTGACCAACACAGATTCATCAAGGACAGGGCTGCCGAATAGCTTGGGCGCTGACAATTTCGAAGAGCGAACGTGACCGCCCAACCTGACAGGCTACAAAATAGCTTTACAAGCCCCGTTTGTGGTGAAAACAAGCGATTTTGATGCCAATGAGTTTTGGTGGAGGAGATGCAATTCCCATGTCACTCACAACATTACATTGTGAAAAATAATAAAAACTTCAAAAACATATAAATAACCAGCCAGATTAATAAAACATATCAATATAAACATGTGTTGAATTTTGTACCAAAGAAAAGAACCCAAAAACCACTAAAAACAATCATTGCAGCGTCTGCCATTGAAATGTATGGGAGAGCGGCAGGTAGCGCCAGGTCATACCTGTCGCTGTGAAGGAATTTGCAGCGGCGCTGTTCGGTCCAGGCGGCTTCATGATGAATGCCGCGCTAGCCGTCGCTCTCGCCGGCGCTAGCCTCATTTTGCTTGATAAATGCGTCATTGTGACCGCCGCCGGGCGTACTTGAGTCGGTAGTCGCCGTTAGCTGCCGCTACCTGGCGCTCGTCAGACACTACCTGGCGCTATCGCTTGATGAATAAGGGCCTTAGGCCTTAGGCCCTTATTCATCAAGCGATAGCGCCAGGTAGTGTCTGACGAGCGCCAGGTAGCGGCAGCTAACGGCGACTACCGACTCAAGTACGCCCGGCGGCGGTCACAATGACGCATTTATCAAGCTAAATGAGGCTAGCGCCGGCGAGAGCGACGGCTAGCGCGGCATTCATCATGAAGCCGGCTGGCCCGAACAGCGCCGCTGCAAATTCCTTCACAGCGACACGTATTACCTGGCGCTACCTGCCGCTCTCCCATACATTTCAATGGCAGACGCTGCAATGATTGTTTTTATTGGTTTTGGGGTTTTTTTATTTGGTACAAAATTCAACACATGTTTATATTGATATGTTTTATGAATCTTGCTGGTTATTTATATGTATTTGATTTTTTTTTTTTTTTCACAATGTAATGTTGTGAGTGACATGGGAATTGCATCTCCTCCACCCAAACTCATTGGCCTCAAAATCGCTGGTTTCCCACAAAAACGGGGCTTGTAAAGCTATTTTGTAGCCTGTCAGGTTGGGCGGTCACGTTCGCTCTTAGAAATTGTCAGCGCCCAAGCTATTCGGCAGCCCTGTCCTTGATGAATCTGTGTTGGTCAGTGTTTGTGCAGTCGCTGTTTTAATTCGCTATGTGGCGGCGCGAGCGTCGCTGTGCCTCGCTGCGCTGCGTTGTGCGGCGCTGTGCTGTTCATACATGTGCCCTTCTGCCATTTGCAAGGAATTCACTTCCCGCGACCCCAGTCGTTGTTAATGAATACACTGTAGTTGTGAGCGTGCCTGGCCACATATTGCAGGATTAACATTCAGTCGTACCAGCTCATAACAACCCGTTATGCATTCTCATGTGTGCCACATTTTCAGGTAGTTGTCTAGTTAGATTGTGTGATGACTTTGTGAAGCAATAAGATCTGTATATTTAAGCACAACGGTGTATGCTTTAGAAGGACCTATGCATTACAGTATGTAGAATCCCCTGCTAAATCAAGCTAATAATTCGTTGCGCCTTTGGCCCTAGCTTGTTTTGCAGCGTCATTTTAATGTTTTTCCGCCACTTAGCTTGCACATAGCTGATATTAGCTTCTCCCTGCTGCGCGCATGTTTGTTTTTGAATTTTGAAGCACAGTTGCTTGCGTCATATCCGGTTCCGGGATCCTCCTTTGCGTTTCAACGCCACCTTAAGGTAAAAATGTCTAGCGCTTATGCCAATAGCTTGTTTTGCAGCGTCATTTTAATGTTTTTCCGCCACTTAGCTTGCACATAGCTGATATTAGCTTGTCCCTGCTGCGCGCATGTTTGTGTTTGAATTTTGAAGCACAGTTGCTAGCGTCATATCCGGTTCCGGGATCCTCCTTTGCGTTTCAACGCCACCTTAAGGTAAAACTGTCTTGCGCTTATGCCACTAGCTTGTTTTCAAGCGTCATTTTAGTTTTTCCGCCACTTAGCTTGCACATAGCTGAGAATAGCTTGTTGCTGGGGCGCGGTGCGTATTTTTGTTAGGTTTTTTTGTTTTTTTGTCTAATGTCGCTAGCGTCATTTCCGGTTCCTGTTTCCTCCTTAGCGTTTCCAATATGGCTCCAAAACGCCGAGTAATGCGCCTCCCCAGCTCCTCCTCAGATTCCGGACCCACCACCCCTCCCCCACATCCCCCACCTACCTCACCTTCCCCAAATACCACCCCTCCCACCCATTCCCCTCCTGGGCCCAGGAAACAAAGGCGCACCCGGGTGGATAGCCGTGTAAATGGCCAGGTTGTGAAAGTGAGTATTTTAGTTATGTATTTTTAGCTTACAAATTTATAAACACACAGGGGGGATAGGGGCAGAATTTGTATTGTTTTTAGGCCAAAATTTAACACTCCACATGGGGCATCCCCATTGTGGATGTCCTGCTTGGATGGCCCCCCCCCCCCCCTGGAGGGCCCTAAAAATTACCTCTGCCCCGTCCCATATGTGCATGCGTGAGTTGCGGATGCCTATTGCGCTTACCTCTAGCAGGGTGTACCCCTGCGCCATACATATTTTCATTTTGTGTGCAGGCGCACTCCCTGTTAGAGTCAAACGCCACATGCGTACTTTGCCGTGCAGACACAGCTGAGCTGGTATGCACCTCCCAAGGGCCTTGGATGCGCATACCACACCGGCGTGGAACGCTGTGTTTGGCTTGCGGCGTGACGTGGGAGTGTCCTCAGCGGTGTATTTGGGGCCTTCCAAGGGGGTTGCAGACAGTGGCCCACCCACAATAGTTGTGGCCCACAAAAGTGCACCCAAACCCAGAATGATGTAAATCCTGGGTGTGGGTCCACTTTGATCTTGTCTCTGTATAACTGTTTATGACATTGTTCTGAGGTCATGTATTTATTTTTTGTTTTTTTTTTGTTTATTTTCCTAGGACTTCTGCCTGGCCGAATACGACTATGCCCGAGGAGCTAAAAAACGCCTTGCCATGGAGGTGAAGGCCACTGTGTCCCGGCGCTTCCAGACCGACCTGACCATCCGGGCCATCCAGCAAAAATGGTCTGATTTCAAGCGCCGGGACCCAGAAGGCGTGTACCGCCTATATGATGCCTACGCATCAGGTAAGTTAAAGCTTATGTTCTTTTTTGCCTTTGTGCAGAATCATCTGCTAAGCTGTGTCCTTTTTTGCTCTTTATATTAATTATTTGCTTTCACCCCCTCCACACAGATAAGCGTCCTCCCCTGGGGAAACGTGGGAAGGGATTCCTCCCCCGAACCAGGCAGGCGGACTCGGGGGAGTCATCGGGGGAGGGTCCCTCCCGCGGGTCCTATTTAGAGGACCCAGGGGAGGAAGGGGATGACGCCCCAGAGGAGTGTGCTGCTGGGCGGCAGGCTGGATCAAGCCTCAGCTCCTCACACTCTGAGTCTGAGGACTCTCACCAGGCAAGGGGCCACTCTCAAGCAGGGAGTGAGAGGGAGGAGGGTGGCCCTTTGCCTGGTGGATCTTCTGAGCAGAGTGTGAGGAGCCGAGGCTCCCCGCCTCCTCCTCAGAGCCCTCCCTGGGCTTCAAGTGGCGCTTCATCCCCTGGTGAGTTTACATGTTTTAATTGTTAGTCTGTGACAGGTTTCATCTGACCATTTGTGCTTAGCCCTTGCCATTCCTCTGTAATTTGCAGGGCATCATATAGGCGGCACCTCCATGGAATTTTGGCGTCAAATCCTCCTCGGGCATAGTCGTGGTAAGTGTATGTTTTTAGCCAGCTCATTTTGGAATTTATGTCATTCCTTAAAGTGGACCCACAAACATTGATGATATTGCTTGGATTCTGGCGCCTTCCCTGCCCAATCACATCCCTCACCCAGGGCCACCCCCCAACCAAACACCACAAACTACTTCCCTCTTTGGGGGTGGCAGAAGCCATTGTCCCTGCCTCCTGTGTGGCACTCGAGATGTGTGTGCGCCTGCGCTCTGTTTCATACTGGCATGCGCGTGCGCACACACTGGAGGAGTGATGTGCGGAAGGCAGGGGCGGTGGCGGTCTAAAATTGTGTTGCTCTGCCAAAGTAGACTAAAACACTGAATATTCACAATCCTGGGTCTTGGACCACTTTTAACAGACACGTTTCCTGGTCCATTGTCTCAGCTGGTTTGCTAATGTACATTAACATCACAAACCACACTACAGTGCTAGCCAACTGGCAACCACCCCTATGTTTCTGGCCACACCATGATGTGTGCTAGCAATAGTTAATTTACGTGAAGTAGTTAGGGCAAACACATGTTGCACACTGGTAACATTAGCCATTAAATTGGTAATGAGTCATTTACATTGCAATGTAAAGGTTAGTGCCAGATTTTCATAATGGATACATGTGGCAACCATAAACACTTCACATTAACTAATGGACCAGGAATATAGCAAATATCGTTTAACATGTATGTAAACAAGTTTTTTTTTTTGGAGGTAATACTCAATAACCAGATTGATGTCAAAACTTCGGGTGTCATAGCTCCACTAAATGTTGTTTTGTATTTTGTTTTTTTATGGACAGATGTCGCTACGCAGACGGAGGCAGAATTCCTCCTCCCCACACCAGCTCCAGGGACGGCCAGCAGCATGGGCCACCGCCACAGCTGCGATGGTGAGTACATCCAAATTCATATGGGTAAATACTTTTGAAACATTTCTCTTCTAGTTACATTTGTAGAAATTTGTAATTTACCAATGTGTGAATTTCACACACATCTAGGTTAAATGTGTTTGGACAATAATCCAACATGCCAGTCACCATCCTTGATAGTTGCCTCACATTCTTGTTACGGACACATACGGAATATTTGTGGCGTATAGACAACCAAATGGGGCTGATTAGGTGTTTACCCATAACATTCTAGGGCAAACTTCCATCATCCTTAGGCACTGATGTTTGGCTGGGACTAAAGACATAAATGTCCTTACTTGGCCATAAACATTATTACATTTGCAAGAGTTAACCTGGCCCAACACCAAGGGTGTTTAATGTGCATTAAACATTTAATTTGCCAACAACTAACAACTAACACCCCGCGGAACATACGATAAGTGCAGGTACCGCGGGTCCAACCCACCAAGCAAACCCCTAATTATCGGAACTTATCTTCCGCTGGCTCCCGCGCACCACTCCAGACGTGCATTTTTCCCCCCTGGGCCTCTGTGAATGGCCACCGGGTCCCCATGAGCAGCCAGAGAGTGACATGCGTGAAGAGGCGGCGGAAGAGGAGTGTACATTCCTGTTCCCTGCATAGACGTTAGCGTGCGTTTTTTGTGCCAATCACGTTGGAGCATGGAGAGGTGAGTGGCTATGGATTACTGTGTGTATACACACATCAGGGGAAAAACAGATCTGTGAGCAACAACAAAGTGGCCCAAAACCCATGATAAACTATATTGTGGGTGTTGGTCCACTTTAAGAGTAAAGGTATGTGGTCCTAACATGTTTTCAAGCCAACATTAAAACTTTTATTTAAAATGTTAGGGGCACATTGTTCACCAATGTTAATGTGAGTGTTAGCAAGTTAGAAACACTGACATTACATTGCTACATCTGTGTATGTTGAGTTCCCAATCAAATTCTAATATATTATTTTTAATCACATCTCTACAGCTTGTATACGCCAGCATCGCAGACTGTGGCGGGCCTTCCGACAGATGAAAGGGATGCTGCTGGCCATGAAGAGGCGTCGGAGACGTTAGGGTGGGGGGGATGGCTGCCATGTAAAATTTTATTGGCTTTGTTGGCCTATGTTGGCCGTGTTGGGCCAATTTGTTGGAATACAATTTTTTTTACGAATAACTGTGTTGTTCCTTGACCAGCATAGGTTTAGATTTTAAAAAACCATTATGTCTAAAATTAGGCAGCCATTTGGAGCCAGTACATGTTTACACCATAGTAAGCAATGTTAACTAATGTGGCACATAAATGGTGGCATAATATTAGAGATGATTGAGCAAATCATCCATGACTGTGTATTTCGCTTTCACATGTATGGATAAACACAATTTAGAGGTGGTTTTCAAAAATATATTTACATAAATCATAAGAAAAAGGTTTACAAATTAATATTCTTGGCTGGGTGGCCGGGGAGGTTGGGAGTCATTGCTAGGGGCGGTGTTGGGGGACAACAGTGCAGTAAAAAATATAGACTGCTGTTGTATGAGCTGTTGTAGCAACAACAAAGTTTGGTCCTGCCGCTGTATTGCTTCTGCCTGGCGCTGTATTGCTTCTTCCTGGCGCTGTACAGATTGCTCAATAACATTTGCCAGGCGACCAAGGTCCTGGTTCTGTATTAGGTTTTGCCGTAACTGGTCCACCTGGCGCTGCAGGGCCTCATTTTGTTGCTGACACATCAGCACCTGATTTTCCAACGCCGCAATGCGCTCATTAGTTCCATCACGCGGCTGTTGGCGACTGTAGTCCTCCAGCATCCGGACCCCTAGTTGGTAGAAATCGGCACTGGTTGGTGCCACACCTCCTCTTGCTGTGGTTGGAGGCTAAACAAATAGTAAACCACATTTTAGTCAAACAGAACCAATGCAGTTATGCCCCTCCAAAAAGTTACCATAAACACTCACTATACAACTTACCCTTGTCTGAGCCTCTGAAGCTTGGCCACATGGGACTTGGGAAGAGGTCCCAGCTTGGGGTTCTGGTTCCGCCTCCTGCCAAAACAACAATGAAAGGAAATGTTACATGTTGCTTCTTCCACTACCCACGAATATGCCAATGGGTTTCGAGGTCGTCTCCATCAGCCATGTTACCTGCGTGTCCTCCGGCACAGGTAGGCTCGAGGTATCGCTGCCAGAGAGTCGCAATTCAACATCCGAGATGTCGGGCAAGTTGGCATATGCTAAACAGGAAAATCAGGTTAGTAGGTCTGTGGGCCAAACTCTAATGTAACCTGGTTAGGCTATCGAGGCCATACCTCTAAAAAGTTAAAAAATACACACTAGACCCAAGGTCTCTGTTAAACTCAGATTGTTAACATGTATGTTACAGGACTAAGACGCACTAATTTATGCAAATCTCATCATAAACATTGCTTAAATTAAACATACCCGCAATATCCCAGATGTCTGGAGTGGGGTCCTCACTCGAGCTTGGACCTTGAAAATACATGTGGACACACAAGTTGCCAGAAGCAAGTGGCACAACATTAGAGCCAAAATACAGACTAGAGCAAGGCCAAACCACTTACCCTCATCTCTGGCAGCTGGAACTTGAGGGGCCCTTTCTGGACAGCCACTTCCGATATTCGGGTCAACTAAAAAAAAAAAAAAATGTCTCTAAATAATCAGCAAACTACTACAGGGAATGTTTGGCTAAAAATATGTCCGCAAATATACATTGCTATCACTCAAATAACTAATAGACTGACCCTGGGGAGGCAACCAGCACTCCCAAGAGGCATCTTCAAGTTTACCAAGCAAACATGTAGCTTAGTAGACTAACCAAATTGAACCAGTGTAACCTAAACAGCATAAAGGATACATTATGTATTGCTCTACACACCAACAGGGTCCTGTTGACCGGCAACATCGGAAGTGGGGTCCAAAGATGAACCAGTCACTTGGCCTACCAAGAAAAAAGACGAATGAGACACATGCACTTGAGTCAAAGTGGATCAAGCAAGGTGAACACATGCACTTACCGACATCCAAAGAGTAGGTGGGATCCGGAGGAGATGCTGGGGCCAAGGGCATGGGAGCTAGGCCAAAATAAAACCAACATTGAGCCATAGCTAATGTGCGTTGCAAAATACAACATGCATTAAGGTGTGTGAGCAGCTCTTTCAATAATATTGACTAATCAAGCCAAGTGTGGCTCGCACATTGATATGCCGATATATGGCTACACATCTCTGGCGTCCTACATATCTACACATGTTAGGGCCTTGTTAGTTACTTGCTGGGAGTGTTACAGTGGGCGTGCAATTAGGGCGCAGGCACATATTATTAATACTCAACAGGGCAAACCTTGATTGTTTGAGCTGCTCCCACACCCATTTGTTTATAAAAAAAACAGCAACCAAATTATGGGTAAATACCTTCAATGGCAGACTGGGGTAGCCTTGAGGTTGCTGGAAGGGCAGGAGCTTGGGTGTCCTGAGCCACATCCCGGACAGCAGCATGTGCACCTATGCATAAAGCAACAGACAGAAAAGTTACAAATGTTTGAGCTGTAATGTAATACTTCACAGGTCCTACTGTTAGTTGGTCAGAATGTAAAAATGCAAATCACATACATTAACATTATGTTAGTGTAAAAGCCAGAAAATATGTACCTTCAGCCCAACCGGTGGTGTCATCCCCAGGATCCACACCCTGCAGCCGAGCCAGTGGGATTTTGGCCTTCAGCATCTCCTCATACGGCCTGTAGGTACTCTTTGGAGCCTGGATGAACCCACTGTCCACATCAAGATCGTGATTCATCTTTTTCATAAGGGCCCCTCGCAAAGTGTAGAAGCGTTTCCTGCAGGATGGGCCACTACGTGGGTGTTGAGCTGTGCTACTAAGCTCCACACCAATGGCATCCCACAGTTTGCTTCTTTCTTGTTTGCCTATGGACTTGCTTTGGGAGCCAAATATCAGCTCCCATTTCGCAAGTGTCAGGCGCACAAGATGATTATTCTCAGCCAAATTAAATTCAGGCTCCCTCTTGGCACCTGGGCGCTTAGCCTGGGGTGCTGCCCCACCTTCAGGCTGGGCCCTTTTCCGTAAGGGAGGTCTGCGCACAGCACCCACCAAACTCCTACTCGGGCCTGCTGTGGCCGGCAGATGTCCTGTATTTGGCTCCATCCTGTAGCTGCACACACACACAAATCAACACCCCACAAGCACGCATGCACACTACAGAATGGCATCGCAATCTCTTAGGCTTGGGCAGGTTTTATGTGCTCTAACAGCCAATCCAAAATCAGCCCACTTAATTGATTCACACATACAGCCCAGTTCCTTCTAGGCACACCTCCACTGCACTGACAGAAGCATGTGTGTTAGCCAATTAACTCATTACAGACCTCATTAAACAAACAACACACACCCAAATCCAACAATGGACTGATGTATCTCAAACCCTTGTGACATGTGCTTAGCCTAACGGCTATTTAAAAAAAACAACAGCTTCCCTTTCATTGGTCCCCACCTGATTTTTGGCCCATGTCCGTTAATGCACGCAAGTTACGGCTCAAGTACGCTAGTAGCGCTACTAGCGTGCGCGTGCGCACTCTGTTTTACGCACACCTGGGTCGGCTAATTGGCGCCCGGAAATAGCAGAGCGACGCAAAAGGCGGCAAAGCGGACCTGTCACTTTAGAAAATGAAGTATAAAAGGAAGGAATGTTCTAGCTTCTGCTATTCTTACACTGTGGCAAAGGCTGTGGTGTGGTGCTGTGCTCGCTTCCCTTAGCTCATTTGAGCCTCTGTCTGGTTTCTGTCCTCACTCTCTGTGGCTTGTTGGGTGATTTCTGACATCAGTGCTGTTTCTTTAGGAGCTTGGTTTGGGTGGCATCTGCAAATATTGTGTAGCATACAGCAAGTGAGGCTTGATTTTGGGGCCTTTTGTGGGCTGTGCAGCAACTCCCCTCTTGGTTGTGCTTAACTTAGAAAGCTGGTTTTCAGCAGGCTGGTGGTTTGGACCACTATAGTTCTGGTTTTGTGGTGAGCTGCATTGTAGCGGGTGTGTGTGTAGTGTGATTGTTTGTGTGTGTGTTGTGTGTTAGTGGGTTTTTTTGTTTATTTTTGTTTTTGTATATATCTTTAGTGTGTGTGATGGATAAGAGGGTGATGTATGGTGTCTGGGTGGATGGATGTATGTGTATGCTGAAAGAGCAGGAGGAAAGGGAGCGGGGTGTTGTGAGGCTTAGGGCACCCCGCTCCTTTGCAATCCGCCTTTCAGTATGGGACTTAAGTGACGAGCAGATCAGGAGCCGCTTCCGTCTGAATCGTGCTGCACTACAGTCCCTATATGATCAGATTAAGACCAAAATCGAGCCATCCACCAAACGCACTCATTCCATTCCAGGCATAGTACGCCTGTGTGCCACTCTTAATGTTTTGGCACGAGGGACCTTCCAGGCAACCTCAGCCCTCCTCAGCGGGATAAGCCAGGCTACTATGAGCCGCATACTAATCCAGGTAGTTCTGGCAATTTGTGATTTAATCCCAATTTACATCAAGTTTCCTGAGGATGAGGAAGAGGTTGCCAAAATAAAACATGCTTTCTATCTGATGGGAGGGATCCCGAATGTGCTAGGGTGCGTTGATGGTACACATATCCCTTTCCGCCCTCCCCGTGCACAGGAGCTGTCCTACAGAAACCGGAAGCAGTTCCATTCGTTTAATATCATGGTGGTCTGTGACCCGGACATGAGGCTGCGGGCGGTGAGATCGGGGTTCCCCGGCTCATGCCACGATTCTTACGTCTTGCAGCGGACAGTCCTGTGCCGGAAGTTTGATAACAACGAAATGCCAGCTGGCTGGCTACTGGGTAATAAATTAACCATGTCTATGTATTTTGCTAATATGTGGCCTAGTAAGCCAATTTTAACCAAACTACCACCAAAAAACATGTACTAGTACTAATTGCTGTCTCTCTCCTTGTGTTTTTTCTACAGCGGACAAGGGATATGGGCAGAGAACGTGGGTCATGACTCCGGTCAGGAACCCACGGACCTCTGCCCATGAACGCTACAATGCAGCGCATCGCAAGACCAGAAGCATTGTGGAAAGAACCATCGGCCTGCTGAAAGCACGCTTTCTCTGTTTGGCACGGCCAGGAGGAGAGATGCTCTACAGCCCACAGAAGGTTTCCAAGATCATCCTTGCCTGCTGTGTGCTACACAACATTTGCATTTGTCACCGAATCCAAGCCCCCGAGGAGACAGCACTGGTGCCAGAAATCCCCAACCTGCCCGCAGATAGAAGTGAGGACACCCAGACTGGCGATGAGCTAAGGGAAAGGCTGATCACTTCTTTTTTTGCGGTAAGCTAACTACCCTTCACTCTAATGCAAGTACTGCACTACTGTTTAAATGTATTTGACCTCCCATCCAAAAGAGCAAAAAAACGCACTAAGGGGGGTGTAAGATGACCCAAAACACTCTAAGGGGGGGTGTAAGATGACCCAAACCACTCTAAGGGGGGTGTAAGATGACCCAAACCACTCTAAGGGGGGGTGTAAGATGACCCAAACCACTCTAAGGGGGGGTGTAAGATGACCCAAACCACTCTAAGGGGGGTGTAAGATGACCCAAACCACTCTAAGGGGGGGTGTAAGATGACCCAAACCACTCTAAGGGGGGGTGTAAGATGACCCAAACCACTCTAAGGGGGGTGTAAGATGACCCAAACCACTCTAAGGGGGGGTGTAAGATGACCCAAACCACTCTAAGGGGGGGTGTAAGATGACCCAAACCACTCTAAGGGGGGTGTAAGATGACCCAAACCACTCTAAGGGGGGGTGTAAGATGACCCAAACCACTCTAAGGGGGGGTGTAAGATGACCAAAACCACTCTAAGGGGGGTGTAAGATGACCCAAACCACTCTAAGGGGGGGTGTAAGATGACCCAAACCACTCTAAGGGGGGGTGTAAGATGACCAAAACCACTCTAAGGGGGGTGTAAGATGACCCAAACCACTCTAAGGGGGGGTGTAAGATGACCCAAACCACTCTAAGGGGGGGTGTAAGATGACCAAAACCACTCTAAGGGGGGGTGTAAGATGACCTAAACCACTCTAAGGGGGGGTGTAAGATGACCAAAACCACTCTAAGGGGGGTGTAAGATGACCCAAACCACTCTAAGGGGGGGTGTAAGATGACCCAAACCACTCTAAGGGGGGGTGTAAGATGACCAAAACCACTCTAAGGGGGGTGTAAGATGACCCAAACCACTCTAAGGGGGGGTGTAAGATGACCAAAACCACTCTAAGGGGGGTGTAAGATGACCAAAACCACTCTAAGGGGGGTGTAAGATGACCCAAACCACTCTAAGGGGGGGTGTAAGATGACCCAAACCACTCTAAGGGGGGGTGTAAGATGACCCAAACCACTCTAAGGGGGGTGTAAGATGACCCAAACCACTCTAAGGGGGAGTGTAAGATGACCCAAACCACTCTAAGGGGGGTGTAAGATGACCCAAACCACTCTAAGGGGACGCCAATGTTGGTTATCAAGTTATGCATTTTTTTTTTTAAAAACACAAAACAACTATAAAGATATATACTAACTGCACTTTTCTTATTCTTTCAGGCACAAAGAGATGCACCCTGATCCCTAATTTCCTTTTCAAAAACTTTCCTGGACTTTACTTTGCTTTAGAATTTCTGTTGGACTTTTCATTTTCAATTTCATTTCTGTTTTATTATTAATTTTTTTTTAGAGTAAAAATAAAAAAAGAATTATATATATACATGTGGCTATGTGTTTAATTCTGTTGTAAGTTTCCTTTTCATTCTAATTCCTATTTTAATTTTCCTTTTTTTTCTCTGTTCTGTTTTTATTTTCCTTTTCGATTTTCCTTTTCTTTCTCTGTTCTGTTTTTATTTTCCTTTTCTATCTTCCTTTTCTTTCTCTGTTCTGTTTTTATTTTCCTTTTCTTTCTCTGTTCTGTTTTTATTTTCCTTTTCTATTTTCCTTTTCTTTCTCTGTTCTGTTTTTATTTTCCTTTTCTTTCTCTGTTCTGTTTTTATTTTCCTTTTCTTTCTCTGTTCTGTTTTTATTTTCCTTTTCTTTCTCTGTTCTGTTTTTATTTTCCTTTTCTTTCTCTGTTCTGTTTTTATTTTCCTTTTCTATTTTCCTTTTCTTTCTCTGTTCTGTTTTTATTTTCCTTTTCTTTCTCAGTTCTGTTTTTATTTTCCTTTTCTTTCTCTGTTCTGTTTTTATTTTCCTTTTCTTTCTCTGTTCTGTTTTTATTTTCCTTTTCTTTCTCTGTTCTGTTTTTATTTTCCTTTTCTTTCTCTGTTCTGTTTTTATTTTCCTTTTCTTTCTCTGTTCTGTTTTTATTTTCCTTTTCTTTCTCTGTTCTGTTTTTATTTTCCTTTTCTTTCTCTGTTCTGTTTTTATTTTCCTTTTCTATCTCTGTTCTGTTTTTATTTTCCTTTTCTATTTTCCTTTTCTTTCTCTGTTCTGTTTTTATTTTCCTTTTCTTTCTCAGTTCTGTTTTTATTTTCCTTTTCTTTCTCTGTTCTGTTTTTATTTTCCTTTTCTTTCTCTGTTCTGTTTTTATTTTCCTTTTCTTTCTCTGTTCTGTTTTTATTTTCCTTTTCTTTCTCATTGGTGGTTTAATTGTATTTCCTTTTTATGTAACAAATAAAAAAAAAAAATAATTGTGGCTATGTGTTTAATTATGTTTTATTTTGCATTTATATTCGAATATCTGGTTGAATTTAATTTCCTTTTCAACACAAAATAAAAACTCTTTAAATTTTGAACAAATGTGGCAATGTGTTTTATTCAGAAGGTACTGGATGGCCAGGACACAGCAAAGCTAACAGGCGCTGTGTAGAATAGCGTGGTCACACTGACTGACAGCGCCTACAAAGCTGAGGGCCAACATCATATTCAGCAATGTAGGCGTTGTTCGCAACAACGCCAGGTAGCGACTGAGGAGGCCTGCTATAGCGAATCGCTACCGCCCGCGGCTGACGCTAGCGGCGCTCATAGCGCCATACTTCAGTCGCTCATCTGTCGCTACCTGGCGCTATTGATGAATCGGCCTCCCCGTCTTGAGAGGAGATCACTGAGGGAGGACATGATTAACTTGTATAAATATATAAATGAGCAATACAGAAATATGGTGACACACTATTTCAGGTAAAATCCTCTCCAAATACAAGGAGGCAATCCCTTTGACTGGTAAAAAAGAAATTCATTCTCCAGAGGTGTTAATAATGTTTTGCCATAAGAACTATAAACCTGTGGACTAGCTTCCCACAGAAGCTTGATACGGCATTAACGGATGACAGGTTCAAAAAGGATTGGATGCTTATTTAGAAGAAAATAATATTACCAGTTACTATTAGCTGATGCAGCTGCTGCTCTGGCTCTCATACCACTGATCGTTCCCCCTATACTAGGTTCACAAGCTGTGGCTACATTCTCTGCTTATGGGAGTGTAAAAGGGCCCCATTGGAAATGTCATAGTGCCCTCCCAACCCAGATCATCCCTCAGCATCAATAAAAAAAACTCCTCCAAACCCACAATTAAATCAAAAATCCCCCATGCACCCAGATCTCAGTCATCAGCATTATATTAATTATCTCCCAGCACATTACTGGCTTAAATGTAGTCAAGGAATAAGGACTTTCTTCTGCTTACAGACTTGGGGCCCCATCTTCTTAGTTCTGCCTGGCAAAACACACACACACAGAACCAGTGCAGCATGTGACACATTTTTAAAAAGGAAACAATGCCGCTTTAGGCCTATCGTCTGTGGCTTCCAGGGCCCCATTGCCACCAACCCACATGGCAACAGGGCATGTCTGTCTGGAAGCCAGTCCTAGCATTGCCACTGCAACTGCAAGGTGAGGGAGGCAGCTTGCACTGGGCCCCTTCTGCCACAGGCCCAGTAGCAACAGCTTATCTTGTGCTTTCTCCAAATTTCTGTAATCCCCATTAACTAGGATTCACTTGCTATTTTCCATTAACTAATTATAAAAAGTATTAACATAAGGTCTGTATGAGTTGTCAAAAACCTCAAACTGTGGAAAAGTGGACAACAACCTATAACAACATTTTAGACTCTAGGGCAAAGTGAAATGCAACCACCTGGGAAAATGTTAACTATAATATTAATATTATTAACAGTTACTGCATATTTAAAGTGCAACAGTAAGCCCCTATATAAACCTTCCAATTTATTAAAATAATGCCACATTTTCCACCTGTAAACATTTTATAAAAAAATAAAATTACAATTTTGGTTTGAATTGGGTTAGGAATCCATTACTGTTGCATTATGAAAAATGACCACTTGATGGAGCTGCTGGTGTAAGAATAAATGTACTGGCTTTAAATTATCAGCAGTCAAAAAGTTGTGAAAGAAACATGAAACAATAGTAAGAGGGGAAGTTAAAAATAACTGTTACAGAATAACTTATACTCACCAGGGTTTGTACATGAAAACTGAAAGAATCCCTGGACCAGTCACCTTTGGCACTGGACACCTGGTGCCCAGGAGAAGGGGTAGATAATCAGACGGCGATCCCTTACCAGTTTACAAGGAGTTAATTATGTAAATATAAATGCCACATTGACTTATTTTATATTTATTAAATATTATATATTTATAAAATATTTTATATTATTTAGTCTTTAGTTTACAGTCTTTAGCCTATATTAATAGCACAGTAGCTTTAACCTCCTGCGTCTCACTTTTCCTGTCCATGGTTAGGCTGTGTCCTAACTTATGTCTGCCAAGTCCAACAAAAGGTCCAAGGCTCCCTCTAGGTTTTACAGGAGCTTCGCCTTACTCTTCACTCTGTCCATATTTAAAGTTCAGAGGGATATGGTGATTCTCCTCTGTGCCACCGGATCTGGAGGAAACCCGGACCCAGGCATGGGATTCAGCTGGTTCAAACTGGTTCTCCTGAACCCAAGGTCCGCAAACCAGCTGATCGGACATCCCCACCCCAGTTCGCACTCTACCTTTTTTTTTTTTTGAAGGAGGGCCCCAACAGCGGTGGCAGGGCCTGAGTCAATGGCAGCTGGGGCTGGGCAGTGCAGAGTGTGCCAAAGTGCATCGTTTGTAGGCAGGGGATCATTGGGGGTGCCCCTCTGTGTGAAACCCCCGCAGGTCACCGAAACGCATGCGTGACAGTTCGTCCAATCAGCGCACTCGGTTCCATTACAGTCAACGCATCTAAGCCTCCGTCTAAAGTGAGATGCTCCAAGCGTGCTGACGCTCGCCTCCCCCGCTACCCTCTAACAGGGAGAGTGCCTGCGCTGGCCATTCAGCACGCTCTGCCTCATTCCGTTTCTGTTAGTCTCTCTGACGTCAAGCTGCAAGCTTGAAACCATTCAGACACCAAAAATGTTTGGACCTGGGTATGCATCTTAGCTAGAGGTTTATCAGAGTTTCACACAGATGGGAATCCCAAATTAGGATTCACCAAGAATTAGGAACTGGACCCCCTGAGTCTCTGGCAGGAGGTGTTTTAGGTGTTGCACTATTTGGGTCCATATGGGGAATGTGGCCAACTTTCAGGCCAACATTTGATGGGCAAAAAAGCATAAAATACAGGTTGGCACAGTGTCCACACTGACGGCCAGATATTTTGCAGATTATATAAGATTACATAATCGCTCTATGCCTAAACACTAATTCCAGTGATAGTGTTACATATCACTGTGGGAAGCATTTTTTTTTCGCTGATTATAAAATCCAGCGCTGCAAATTATCTTCCAATTGTGACTGGCATAGCCCCTATTAATTGCCCTGCTCCAGGTCTGATGTCATTGCTACACAATTAGTGAGGACTTGCAGACACTGGCAATAAAATACCAGTTTTACCCAGGCTGTATGCACCTATAGCAGATGGAAACAAAGGATGTTTATCCTTTAGAAGAAGAAAACCTGGGATTTTCACATTGCTTGTCTATTCAGTTTTTACTTTGCCGTTTTGAGCTCAGATCAGCAAGCAAGCTGAATGGAGTGCACACCGCTGGCCACACCCCTGCTCCCCAGCCACACCAGGCTTTTCTGAATGACTGCTGTCTATATGCACAGATAGAGGTGAATGAAGAAGTCTTACACAACAGGGCATCCCAAATCAGGATGCCCCACAAAGAGGGAGACCACGGTTCCCTGTAGCTGTCCCTTCCTACTCCAGTTTGATTACAGGGTCCCTAGATCAAGTCCTGTAATTAATAAAAAAAATTTTTTTTGATCAATTTATGAGTTGAGAGGGCCTCCCTACATGCTTTTTTTGTTTCTAGATCAAGTCCTGTGACGTGCAGCTTCATCCCTCCATTTACCAGTGACATATGGTATGCAGGTAGGAGCATGTACATTCTATTTATTGCTATAGAGGAGGCGTTGTAGAAGTTGCTGACTGACCAGTCAATGCACATGGCGGACTCAATCTTGGCAAGTTTTATCTAACTAGAGTTGGACAAAACAGCTGCAGGCGAGAGAATGTGAACAATTTTATTTTTGAATGTCTCTTGAATGTGGTAACCAAGAGGAGTGGGGGCAGACATTATGGTATGAAGCCAATAAATCCTGATGGTGCCCCTGGTAGTGTGACTCTGTGTTGGAGGTATGCAGTGGCGGGTGTCGTTGTGTTATCTGAATGTTGCTGTACATCAGCACCAGGTAGCATTTGTTGATCAGGCTGGTTATAGGGGCACTAAACACATAGATGCTGCTGATGGTCCTATTGCTACTGTCCTTGTTACAGTGCTAGATCAGTAAGGGGGCAGCACAACTGGAGGGGTTGTGGGTGGGCTGGAGGAGGGTCAGTGCTACTATTCTCCGCTGCCTGGCACCCCTCTGGACAGTTCTGGTCTCGCTTCCTGTGTGCTCACCAGAGAAAGTAAGCTCATGAAACAGGGGTGTCTGAGCGTTACAGCTCTAAATATGGGGTGTATGTGTCACCTATTTCTGCTTTATAACTGCACATCACAACTCATCTCTTCCCGGTTCTAAGGTGCATACGCGGCCACTCGTTCAATCAGTGCGATCCAGTGAAGTCACAAACGTCTGGCGTGGGCACGTGCCCTGCTAGAGGGGTAGTGGGGATGCGGCCGTGGCTCGCGCATGCGCCGTTGGACCGAGAAAAAAGATAAGGATATGGGCAACCTGGGGGGTTTCACACAGCGGATTTTGGATGCCCCGGGGGAGGGAATCGATCGGCCCGGAAATCTATAAGATTGCTGTGGGTTTTGGTCCGATTTAATGTACCATATGCAAAAAGTGCACTACTTTTTTTTTTTTTAATTGCTACTTACTTTCATTGTCTACCTAGGAGTGCCAGTTCAGCACCAGGTGTAAAAAGAGCACTTCTTTATTTATATTTTATTTTCATCCAAAATGAACCCCTTATTATTGTTGTTTTACAATTCCCTAATAGGGCTTGAATATAGCATCTTTGTTATGGCATTGTTCTAGAAAAAAGATTAGAGATGTTACAAACAACAGCAAATAAATTAATACATGTGATGGTTAGTTTCTTTTATAATGGGGGAATAGAGAGTTTAAATGTTTGGATTGGAAAATGATACCTTGGGGGGATCTAATCAATATGTATAAAATACTGCATACAAGGCCAAGACAAATAACTGACATAAAAGCATTTTATTCCCAGGACAGACTTTATAAATACATTTAAATTGCCTACTTTTATGTCAAAGATTAAAGCGAAGCCATCCATAAAAAATAGCTTGGAAGTACAAATTGTTCTAATGTTATCATTGCTCGTAAAATGAATCACTTTCACAGATGTGACAAATACTGCAAAATAATTTCATATTTAGACATGTCAGATAAGCATCCTAAACATATTCATGTTTATTGTTATAAAATGACAATTACTTCTGCAGTGGCAGCTGCTAACTGGAAGCACTTAAGCGTCTGGTTAAAAAATGGGGAATTTAGAAGCTCTTGAATAAGAAACTTTTTAAATCCTTTATTTCTTCAAAGATCATTTTATGACTTGGTAGGACAAAAAACTGTTTAGGTACGACCTATCCTCAAAAGCCACAAAAAAAATATGTTGATTATAGTTGTTTACCCAAAAAGGGAATCCACCCCAGTAATAAGCATGCTATTAACCTCCATACTGCAAGTCTAACTGCTTTCCAGCCAGCTTCCCAAAAAGTAGAAAGAGTCATGAGATGTAGAAGACACAGAAGTGCATTGTAACTCTACATGCAGATCTCCCCTGAGCTATTGGACATTGTGCGCTCTCATGTAGGTTAAAGCCGACAAAACAAACACTTTTATAATTTTATTTGACTTTTTATATAGGGAGAAACATGAAGGACCGTCAGAGCAGTAAAACCGGACCTTCAGTAGGATTTAATGAAAACCCCAAACTCTTACCCAGCATGTAAAATTAATATATTTTAAATTTGTTGTCACTTACTTATTATTCTTTCCCCTACCGGGCTGCAACTCTGCTCAGGACTCTAGGATATGGGCGCCACTATCCTGACTCAGAAGCATCACATACTGAGGAGAGGAGAGCTGGATAAAGTACAGGGGCGGGTTATAGCTGTGCTTCGCACAGACAGAGCAGAGCTGGGATCAGGGAATGCACAGCAATCCCAGAATGCAGAGTGACACAGTCAGAAGACACTTCCTGTTTGCAGGCTGCCTGATGCTCCATGAGCCCTCATCTTGGATGTTTAAATGCTCATAATGTGCAGTAGATGCAGGTAGGATAATTTTTAATGTGAGCTATCTGTATGTACAGGGTGTGGGAAACATATAAGATAGACTCTTATTCAGGGTGAAGTTCCGCTTTAGGTGCTTAGCCAGTCAGATGTGCATGGGGGAGGACCATTTGTGCTTCAAAACAGCAAATTTTTCTTGCAAAATATGCAATTTGTGCTTCTCCCGTGCACTTGCCATCTGATGCATGTTCACATGTGCACCCCGTGTGCGCACGCAGCCATGAATCATGCGCCTCCGTCTTAGCGTTTTTGCGCACCAACCATGAATCAACCCTAATGTGTGAGCACATGCTGCAAAGGAAAGCAGACCATTTTTTCAGAGGGACACATTTGAGCCACTTAAATTGTGGCAGCTTAACAATTCGCTAGGTTTCAATAGCGACAACATTGTATGAGAAGTGGTCAGCTTATAGGGGAAGGCTAGATTTTGAATGCAGAGAGCATGTGTGCTCACATTCTGTTGTTGGCTCTGCTCTTATTATACAATGGTTGGAGTTGAAGGGACATTATTAAGTCCAGGTAATTAATCTGGACCAAAACCTGGAATTTTCACTATCCCCAGTTTTGGTCTATCCCCCGGATGCACCTCACGCAGAGCTAGTTATGACGGGCTGGGCCGCGCACAGCCGAGAAGAGAGGCGTGTGGTGCCGGCTCTGGCCGTGCATGTGCAGTGGGGGGTAAAGTTATTTTTAAATCGTGCCCTGGGGGATTTTCAAACAGTGGGGAATCCCAGTTTGGGGAGGAAGTTAGCCTTCTCTGCAGTCTCATAGAATCCAGGGTGGGTTTTGGGTCCACTTTAATCTAAAACCCTAACCTTGTCTATTTTTTGCAGCTAACTCCGAAAGATCAGTTGGATTGGTGCTAGAATAAGTATTATTAATGCTCTTTTAGGATGCCAGTCTTACAGGCAGAATGTGATGCGCCTTGCGTTATGCTAGACTTATACACAGCATCTCAGAAATAATTAAGCTCAATTATCCCACATATACTTTGCTGATATATTGCCCCCCCCCCCCCCCCGCCATACACAAAGACATACTTGCACCTTGCTGTGTCTGCCCATCTCTCTGGTGTACTTCAGTGGGCACACCCATAATGCTCCCCCAAACCACTCTATTCCCTCTGCCTCGTGGCCTTACAGAGTAACCCATCCTCATGGAATTTACGTCTTTAACGCTGATACAAAGTCAAGTTTATCGGCCACATACACATCAATACATCAATAGCATGACTTCCAGTGAAATGTTTTTTCCAAATGCTCAAGGTGAATTAGCAACACAATACACGGTCAGGTTGGCCTGCTGCTGTATATTAAAGATGGACTACAGTTCATCTTTAAGGTAAAAAGGCATGATCAAAATAGAGAAAAGCATGATATATTTATGCTAGATTCATGAATAAAACTCTTTTCATTTGCTTTGCCAAAAATGTCAGCACCTTAATAACTGCTGTAACGTTTTCTCTCTTTTGGAAACATTCCTCAATTTACAGTAAAACGTGAAATGGTCCTTTTTTATAATATATTTATAGCATTATTTCGGTTTGAATAGCCCCTTTCAGCACAGTTAGTCATCATTGTTGGAATGAGCTAAAAAGCTCAGCTGGGGATTTTACCTGCCCTTGTCCAGCTCGTGGGATCCCCACTAAGGAATCCCTGATGTGTTTCCTGGCCATGGCAAAGGCTATGGCATTGCAGTGATCCTTGGAAAGGGGCAGACATGGTCCCTGGTAATGGTAATGAAACTTTAGTATTGTAGAGACAAATTATGTGGCAGGGGGTGTAGATGGACAACAGCTGGGGTTTCCTGGCTGGTAGAGTACTGTGGGGCTGGGTACAGGGGGATAGAGGGATACTATGGAGGCAGGAAATCAATGAGGGTGTTAGAATTAGCAGCCCAGCAGGCCCAAAGGCAGTGTAGTCCACTTCTCCCATGTCTCTATATTGCTAATCCACCCCATGATAACACAGAATAAACCATATACAGATTGCTATTAACCATGAATTACAGCTTTTTCCAAAAGTTTTTATTGTGGATCTAAACCCAAGGTGCCTAAAATACTTCCAGAATCCGCCTTGGGTACAAACAACCTTTTTTTCTGTGGCTTAATTCTATGTATGAAAAGCTACTAGGTTTTCCTGAACCTGGAAAAGCTGGTTGGTGGACTGCCGAGCACTAATGCTAACCTAATGTAGAGCGGATTTCAGAGCGGAGTGGAGCGCCCGCTAGTAGTCGATGTGCTTGGCCGTGGTTTGCTAGTTCAGAGCGTCTCAGTCACTGTGCAGCATTGATGAATATCTTGTGGGGAGTCGCTATATGAGCAATACAGTGCTGTATGGGAGCGAATGGTAGCGTCTGGTCAGTGCAACCGACTCACACCCTATTCATCAAAAAAACAGCCTCCCACACAGCCGGCGCTCAAAAATGCTTCGCTGTAGCCCAGACCGCCGGAGGTTGTTTGTTTAAAGTCAGTTTTTGAACATGTATCCACCAGTAACAAAGCGAAAACATATGGAATTACATTGTTATAACATTGTGACATGAACACATTTCCGAATGGCCGGCGCAGGCACGCTCCCTGTTAGAGGGAAGCGCGAGATGCGTCCGCCAGCGTGCTCGGAGCCACTGAAGTAAGACGTCACATTGACACGCATACCTCCGCGGCTCCCAGCACGCTGATTGGACGAGCGGCCGCGCATGCGCCATAGGAGCGGGGTGAGGCGAGTTGTATCTAGTGATCTGGGGGGTTTCCCATAGCGGGGCACCCCCGATCCTGGTCCACTTTAAAGTTAAGAAAAGACAAAAATAACATTTCCTAAATAATTGGGGTGTCCTCTTGCTCCAGCGGACTGGTGTCTTCTGATGTTGGCAGAGCAGTTATAGCAGATACATCTTTGGGATCTGATGTTGAGCGAGACACAGGTCCCCCTTCTCTCTACCTTGGTATCCCAGCAAGGACAATGATGGGCTGCCGTAGAGGGAAGCTTTTATACTAAAAAGGAGGAGACTCTGGAACCTTCCCCATGTGACTAATTACATCACTGGAGGGAGATTCCACAAAGGCATCATCACAGAGGAGTAAAAATGCTTCCGGTATTACCTTTGCTGGGATGCCCCTTCACTACAGAACTATGACTGCGCCCTCCTTTGCCAAACTGTTTGTGTGGGCACCTTAAACAAAAATACATCATTCCACCTCAATTGTATTATTGTGTATAGCAGATTTACAGCCTTATTTATTAAGCGTCAGCACAACACAGTGCCACGTTTGTCCCAAGCAGTGATTTCTTGTAACTGTAACGATGAAACGCTGACCAGCGTCAATCTTTTCAAGAAGGAAAAAAAATCTAAATACACTGTGCAGCACCGTAAAGATGGCAGTACAAAGTGGCGCTCACTGGCGCCAGGATAATCAGCTGTTGGGTCCAAAAGGTGCTGACACAGGCCATCCAAATACTTGGTGTAGCATTCAAAGCAAATTAGTTTGCATCTGGCGCTGCTCTGTGGACTACAATGGTTCTAGAAATTGCAGTGCCAGATGCTAACTAATTTGCTTTGACTGTTGCAGAAAAGACAAATATGGCTGCACTCCAAAATTGGTGATATAGACTCCAGAAAGATGCTTAATGGCGCATAAATAATGCCCTTATACTGTAGATGATCATTATCTAGAAAGGCAGTCAGAATGAATTTGCCAGTTATCTTAACATGATTAATGACATACACTGCAGTATCACATTCAACCCTGAGGTAGTCCAATCAATTGTGACTTTCTTAGATGTGGAGGTGACCATAAAGGTCAACACTAACATATTTAAGAACCTACTAATTGTAACACTTTATTACACTGTAATTTTGAAAACCCTAAAAATCTATTAGAAGGATTTCCAATTGCACAATTTGCCAATGTAATGTGGATTTGTAGTGATCCAGAACACAAAGAACTGACTTATACAAAATGCGAGAGAAATCTAAAACCCGGGGACAACCTAATAAGGTTTTGGATGTGGCAAGCCAGAATCCAGTCAGCAGGCGAAAAAGGACAGAACGCACACCTATGTACCAAAGAGATCTCACAATGACAAGTATGCTGTGGAACTTTAATTGCAACATAGATCATTGCATCTATTTATTAAATAGACATGCTCCTTGGTATATATTGTGAAAACCTCTGGCCCATTTGAAAACAGATTTCAAGAATGGTCAGGCTCACAATTGGCAGGGGGAGGGGGAGTTGGGTGCATTTTAGGTTCCTACAGGCCAAGACCTCTGGATGGGGGAGGGGTCCTGGTCCACATGGTGCCCCCCTGCGTAAAATGCTCCAGATTGCCTAGTATACCCAACACTAGGGTTCCCACAATGCCGTTGCAGACTACGCTGCCATCTCTGGGTTCTTTCTGGCATGCAGTCCTAAACACATGCACGTACTCCCAAACACATGCACACACTCTAATCTGGCAGCAGCGGTGGCTTCTCTACATGACTCTTGTAGGGCAGCGGTGGCAGACATCTTGGTCGGCGGGGCGTATCTCAGCTGGGTCGGGGCTTCTCTGGCGGCAAGCGGGCAGCTCATCTCAGACGGCAGCGGCGGGATGGGGGGTAGGGAGTCTGCTGCTTGTACCTCCCGTTCCAAGTAACATTTGCCCCACAGCTGGACAGGGGAAGGGAGGGAGGGGTTAGCTGGGATTCAGGGTAGCTCAGAGTTGCTTTGAAGCCAGTCGGGGGAGGGGCATGGTTCCATTATGGAACCTGGAAAATGATTGGTGGCGAGCACTGGCTGGTTGTGGCCGAAGCCCCAAGTGAGGAAGGGGATTTCCTCATTCAGGGACCAGAGAAAAATGGCAGCACTGGAGGAATGTTTGGCAAGGTAAGTTGCTGTTTATTTTTTTTCCTTTTGCCTTTAGAATCACTTTAACCCTCCCTCTTCTGCCACCTGTGAGTCCTGCATTGCAAAGATACCTAAATATTTCTCCTGGTGCTATATTTGAAGGGGGAACTGAAAATAGTTGTACATTGGACGAGCTGTATTTATCATTACCTGTGTTGCACTGCATTGTGGGTCAACCTCTCAGTACTTACCACTACTTCCAGATCATTGTTGTCAATCTCCCAGTCTTCTCTGCTGCAGATTGTCCTCTGGTACTTGTCAGACATAAAGGACAACAGGAGGAGGTGGAGGGCAGGGGCAGGGTGTGCAGGGGTTAGGTGAGTGGTAGAGGACAGTGGCAGGTGGTGAAGGAGTTAAGTGAGTGGGGGAGAACAGCAGCAGGGGTGGACGACAGCAGCAGGGAGTGGAGGTGTTTGGTGAGGGGTAGAGGACAGCAGCAGGTAGTAGAGGGCAATTGCAGGGGTTTAAGCGGGTTAGGTAACTGGAGGAGGACAGTGTCAAGGGGTGGAAGGGTTAGATGAGAAGTAGAGGACAGCAGCAGGAGGTGGAGGGCAGGGGCAGGGGGTGGAGGGGTTAGATGAGTGGTAGAGGACAGTTGCGGGGAGGAGGGGTTAGGTGAGTGGTAGAGGACAGTCACAGGAGGTGGAGGGGTTAGCTGAGAAGTAGAGGACAGCAGCAGGTGGTGGATAAGTTAGGTAAGTGGTATAGGACATCAGCCGGGGGAGGGATCAAGAGAATGTTAGAAGACAGAAGCAGGGGGTAGAGGGCAGCTGCAGGGGGTGGAGGTTTTAGTTGAGTGGTAGAGAACAGCTGCAGGGGGTAGAGGACAGCGGCAGGTGGTAGAAGACAGTGGCAGGGGTAGACAGTGCAGTGGCAGTGGCAGGGGACTTCACACAGTTGGACATCCTAAACCAGATAGGGATAGTCAAAATTGCAGGATTCAGTCTATTTGAATGCATCCTATGGTGCATCTTGATTAGGGATGCCCCAAAATGTAAATCCCAGTTGACCCCCCCCATTGCATACTATTCTAAATTCAGGATCCTACGCTGTTGAAATGAAACATCAAACAGTGGGGCTTTCCTCTACAGCAGTATCCCTGCTCTCTGCTGCTCTGCAAGGGGGACATGCATAGTTGGGATGCGGCTACTCATGGCCATATTTGTACAGCACTGGTTCATGGAATTAGGTGAGTATGTATGTGGCTCTGTTGGGCTCTGTTGGGCCTTAATGACAAAGTAAATCTCAGCCCATTTTTCTGATTATCATCCCCCAATTGGGCATAGTAAGTGATTGCAATAGTGTATGTGAACAGTGTACCCAGTGGTGTAAGTAAACGTGGTGGAGCCCTGATGTGAACATTAAATGGGGCCCTTTCAGGACTTATTCAGTAAACTTTTGTTTTAACTCAATTATATGCAGCTAGACAACTAAAGACTGAAACGGGATACAAATGGTGCTTACTATCTTTAAATAATAATAATAAAAAATAAGGTAGCCCAAATATGATAAATCAGGTGAAGGCGCAACTGGGCCCTGGTGCGTTTGCACCCCCTGTACCCCCTCAAGTTATGCCTCTGAGTGTATCCTTGCAATAAAGACTTCGTAGTATCCCTGCATATAGCCCCTTTTTAACCCTGGTGGAGTCAGATGGTCAGTTGTAAACAAATGTTCGTAGTCTCTTTTTTGGGGAATTAATTTTACAAATTACAATATTACACTATGTATCTAAATGTCTATTTCTTTCTTAAATACAATTCATGTGTTACGTATTTTCATGTCTATGATGTACATCTGTGATCCCCTCTTTGTACGTGTGTGTGTGTGTGTGTGTGTTTGTGTGTGTACTGAGGGTCTGCAGGATGCAGAAAGTTTATCAAACTATTGTACCAGATGAGTGCATGAGTGCATTTTTTTTCATAAAATTGTTATTTTCCAACTGATAAAGGTTTTACCAACTGAATGAAATTTCCAAGGGTCCGTTACAGATTTTGTAGAAGCCATTTTATTAGATAATTAATAAGATAACAAGCTTAATAGACTCAATGGAACACTTAATTGAATAATGAGCAATTAGCCTTAATTGAATAGCAGGTTCTGGGTGGTTTTGAAGCATATTTTTGACAAAAACATAGACATAGGTTAAATGTCAAATACCAAAAGCATCAATGCAACTTATCTTTAAACACTGTAATTCAAGAGAGAAATCTCTCCTTAAAGATCAATCAAAAAACATCATCCCAACACTGGTAAATCCACCCTAAAGTCGTTATCATACCGGGAACATAGCAGAGAAGAGAAGGTACACCAACTTTTCCTTTGTGGGAAACCTTTGCCCATCAGGGCATTCACCAATCTCGCCATTGCGTCAGGTAATATACGCTCCCCTCAATGGTGGGAGGGGCCCTTTCCACCAGTGGGAAACATCTTTCTCTAGAACTTGCTAGAAGATGGCACAGAGCCTCTATAATGTCTTTTTGATGTGAAGCATCCCTTGTCTTAACAGGATACGAGCTAATGTTAGTCATGCGTTAAATAACAGGGAAATAACATGATGTACGTGCAAATTTGAATAACATTCTACCATCCTTCATGAAATTCTGGTAAACAAGTTCATACAGTGAACAAACATGGAACCTGAGTCAGCCATCTTGTTTGTTTAATTTTTGGCTCAATCACCTAATAATGGGCCTAATCATGTAATTAACTAATGGTTCAGGATAGCCATCAACTCGTTCATATGCTTATACTATTTAACCCCAAATTACAATTGTAATTTGCAAATATGTTCAAACACTTCTCTGCCATTCTCTGCCCCTCTTAGGTTCACCCCTGGTCCAATGTGGCCAAACCAGTGACCTGGCTATCAGATTCATGAACTCACAGGAATAGTCATTGATAGGATCTCAATGACACTCAGGGGTGTCTATTACTTCAATACACCCATTTAAGAAAATGGGTGTTATCCCTGTGCCCTCATCCCCCAGGCAGCACCCATTTTGTTAATGATCCTGATTGCTGATGTGTTTCCTGCTTGAGAAGAATCCTATCTTTCAAATCGCTCTCTCAGCGAAATCAAGCCCTGCGATTGACTGTCACATTAAGGTTATCGTATTGCAATTGGGATGCCCTCATCGTGGGTCAGGGAACATAGGGATGTCTGGACATGGTAGTCAGACTACAGGGTGAGAAAATCAGCACACAATCATCACTGGGGATTGCACTGTTTAAAGGAGCACTACCACAAAATTGTGTAATATCAAAAATCTATATAAACACATTGGTTAATGAGAGGAGGGGTCACTTATACACCTGAGCTAAATTAAACTTCCACCAAGTTTATGGTTTATTCTCATGGTAGGAATAAAAGGAGTAACAGGTTTAGTCTATCAGGGGTGACAGAGCCTGTCACCCTGGATGTCCTTTTCCTTCCATTAAAATAAAGAAAAACAAGCCTGGCAGGATATTTCTTGATGCCGGGTGTATAAGTGACCCTTCATCCCACCACCCAGCATATTTATATGGGATTTTATCACTGGCCCATTTTTTCGCCCATTTTTTGCCCCTTTAAATGGCATATGTGTTTGCAATGTAGTCACTTGTTTCCTGAGTATAGGGCCAGTTGAAACCCAGAAACATTAATTATATAAAAGGATTACCAATATTAAGATGGCATTGTGCCTATGAATTCAGTTCATCTACGCTACAGATGCCACCGACATAAAAAATAGATACCCAGCGGGCAAGGGAAGGCACGAAAACACTATGTTTAGTTAAATTAAATTAATGAATTGTTTTTGTGGTGTGTTTATTGCTGTTTACTACTTGTGAACTAGTAAGTGGTCCATTGGACCTCTATACCAAAGTCCAACATGCTGACAGGTGGCTTACCCATACCCCTATCACATTACTCACTGGTCCGGTGCACTTTCAGGGGAGTCTGGGAATCTCCTCCCTCCCCCTAGTAGTGCAGTGACACTAAGGCCCTTATTTATGAAGGAATAGCGTCAGGTAGCGACTGGTGAGCAGCCGGTAATGACGGGCCCCGCCACGAGAACGCCGGCTCCCCACCACAATCACACATTTATCAAGCCAATCCTGCTTAGCGACTGAGATAGCGCCATATAGCGACTCATTCATCATTATTCCAGCCTCAGCCCACAGCGCCAGCGTCCGACCTTGAACAGCGACAGGTATGACCTCTCGCTACCAGGCGCTCTCCAATGCATTTCAATGGAACAATCTTTAAATATTCATAATTAATTGTTATTATTTTTTTTTTTTTAAATGTGAAAAATTCTGTGACCACTTCTGCCATTTTTAAAAAAAAATTAAAACAAAAATTGTACAGAATTGATATTAGAGGTCTGATATTAATGTATTCATATTACTAAATTATTTAAAAAACTTGTTTTTTTTTGGTCTCCAAAAATATGGTGGTTTGGGGGTTAAAAAACTACTTTTAACCCATCGCCTCCAGCGCTCTGAGGTTTAAACATGCATTTTACAGCGCAATAATTTTTTGAGCGTGATTTTTTAATGAATATGGTGGGAGCCGGTCGCTAGGGCCAGTCGCTATCATGCGCTCCCATACAGCGCGGAACCTGTCAAATAGCGACTCCTCACCCAATATTCAACCTTACAGCACACCGACTGAGTCGCTATCAACTACTGAACAACGGCCAAGCACAGCGACTACTAGCGGGCGCTCTGAAAATGCCGCTACAGTCGCTCAACTGTCGCTACCTGCCGCTATTAATGAATCGGCATCTTAGAGAAATCCCAGGGAAGACATGCCCTATAGTTTAAATACCCCTCCCTGGTCATTTTATTTTTACTGGCAGAAGAGAAGTCGATGGAGGACCTTGAACAGCAGGAGCCTCATTACAGCATGTCATATTGTCTATATTCGCTCCAGCCCTCTGTTAACCTTGTTACTCTGTCACACTTTTGGGCCTAGCCCTCTATTTTATGTCCTGGGGCCCAGGTCCTCCAGTGTTTGTTCTGTTCTCTGGTGTCTGCGCTTGTCTGTTTGCTGTTCTGTGAACTGTCTGCCCTCCCAAGTCTGGGACCACCACAGACTGTGTAAAAATTGGTAGGTTGTCCCTGAAACACATCACCACTTGTCACTGTCTTAGGGCCTCATTTTGCTGTACCTTGATGCTTTTAAGAACACTTTATTAAAAGTAAAGTTTTAGGTCGATTTCAGTGCTGGTTTCTCTTTATACAAGTCGTTTGTGGATGGTGAGAGCCCCCTTTCCGTTCTGAGAAATAGGACTACTTTCATGGTTAAAGGTATGCTCTTCCTTGTCTTTCACCACCACAGGATGGACCCGAACCTATTGCATCCTCCGCAACTGGGAGCTCTGCTGAAGATGTGAAGTGGTTACAGGCTCTCCATCTATATATATATATATATATATATATATATATATATATATATATATATATATATATTTAGAGAGAGAGAGAGTAGTGGAGTCTACTACTAAAAGAGAAACAGATTATGGAATTCTGTAATTTAAATTTGTTTATATAATGAACTACCTTACCTACTCTAGCACCCCATCAGTAAGCCATGCAATGAAGGGATAAAGTACTTACGTTTCTTATCAAATCCGATGGGGGACAGAAACAGATGCACATCCATACAGCAGCCACATTTCCTCAAGTAGGATACATGCTTCATTGCAGTGCACAGCTATTTCCTGCCCACCATTGTAAAGAGTTACATTCCTGTTTTTTGGCTTTTTAGAAATCTTTAATTGTAGAGGCATCCCAAATTGGGATCCACTAGAAATGATTGTTAAGATGAACCTAAAGTCATCAGCACCATGTCTGTGTGGCTGCAAACCATCCCTGCCAAATTATCTGCCTATACAATACAAAAGCTTTAGTTGCATTCATTTGGTCATATACCGCTGCAATATAATGCCCCATGATAAGTCAATATCAATGCTATAGCCCCAGCCTTGGAGCGTACTAATTGACTATCTGGGAAGCACATTCATGTGCCAGTCATGTGCTGGTCTGGGCCAGTAAAGTCCTGGGCTGATTTTTGGCACCCGATCCACCCCTGGACTAAAATCTTCTAGCAGATTAGTATAAAGCAAAATGTGTCTTTATGTTTTAGAAGTTCTTATTGTAAAGTGGTGCCATGCTAGCATGGTACAACAGTAAAATACACAAGGTTTGAAGCCCATAGTTTCAGATGCAAAAATAGTAACAAGTATTTGAGATATGCATGTTTCTGCATTGCATAAAGATCTCATGGTATTGGTGATGGAGTTTCCACCATTGCTTAATAAATTATAAAACATATCTATGGCATCTGTAGTATGTCACAAAACACATAAACACTAATTATTTCTCTATCAATCTTCTCAAGGCGAGTGTTTATACCACCATCATCAGTCAAATTCTAGAATGTTCATTTAAATTAACTAATATAGACTACCATGTCATGAGACAGAGAAAGTCATCTTTCAAGCAAATAATTGATGGCCAGTGCATTCTTTTACAAAATAAATCACATTTATGGGAACTGCAGCTACTGTATACCATGCAACAGTCACTAAGCAGTTTTAAAAAGTGGAAGGAGCTACTTTAAAAGGCCGTTAATATAAATTGTTGTTAATATAAATTGTTGTAAAACCTTCAACCTAAATGTTTAGATGCCTCACTTAACCCTTACTATTGTAGCTAAATGAAGCTAAATGAAAGACTGAATTGCACAGAGGAAAAACATCATGAGAAAACTTGTGTTCTCACTAAAAAAATAAGAAAAAATAATTATCACAGTGCCAAATCAGTCCTTATATATGTACCTATAGAGGTGCCCATGATTTGATCCTCATTTAAAAAAATACAGTTTTTTCAGAGTAACTGCTAGTAACTAATGGAAACATCAAGTGACTATTTGTACTAACATATGCATCAATAACTATTTAGTAACTTACTTTATTATAAGTAAAGGTCGGCCATACATACAGTGAAGGCAGCTGCTACTGGGCCATTGGCAGAGGGGGGTCTGATGCAAGCTGCCTCTCCTGCCTTCAGGATCAAGAGGGATTAGGGCAGAGCAAGCTGACCCTAACAAGGTCCAAGTACAGAAAAATGTGCTGGTCCCTATGAAAGCCAGGCAATTTCTGTGGCAATATTATCTTTAGGGATGAGCGAATCGATCCGGACGAACCCGGATTCGATCCGAATTTCAGGAAAAATTCGATTCGGATCGAATCCGAATTTCCCCGCGATTCGATCGCTCGAAGTTTTCCTTTAGCATCCATTCATTTACATTACAGGCATTCTAAGATGGCGGATGGGACATGTCCAGACATCAACCCCGCGCCAGTGCAAGCTGGGACAGTCACATGCAGCCTATCAGCAGCCAGCAAGCCCGGTGACGTCACAGCGGTATTTAAGGCCGGCCATCTTGCTTTCCTGCCTCATTTCTCTATTGCATTCGTGAGAGACAGAACGTTGTGTAGCTGAGGGAGAGAGGCAGTTAGACAGGCAGGGACAGACAGGGACAGGCTGGAGACAGGCAGGAGACAGACAGGAGACAGACAGAAAGTCAGCGAAAAAACAGGGAAAGGTAGAAAAATCGGAGGCTGTCACAGGGAGTTTTTTTTTTTTTTTCATCCAGCCTGACAGGCTTTGTTAGCGTTTTCAGGCTGCTTATACTAACTAACTGTGCATATATACTGAACTGATCTTAAGTCTGCTGTGAGGCATCCCATTCTGTGACTACAGCAGCCTCTGTTTAAGACCATATAACCATTTGCTCTTATTATAATTGAAATTAGCCTGATAAAGACACTTTTGCTGGGCATAGTACTTCTGGACCCTGCCAGGTGCACTTCTGTTGTGGCATCCCATTCTGTGACTACAGCAGCCTCTGTTTAAGACCATATAACCATTTGCTCTTATTATAATTGAAATTAGCCTGATAAAGACACTTTTGCTGGGCATAGTACTTCTGGACCCTGCCAGGTGCACTTCTGTTGTGGCATCCCATTCTGTGACTACAGCAGCCTCTGTTTAAGACCATATAACCATTTGCTCTTATTATAATTGAAATTAGCCTGATAAAGACACTTTTGCTGGGCATAGTACTTCTGGACCCTGCCAGGTGCACTTCTGTTGTGGCATCCCATTCTGTGACTACAGCAGCCTCTGTTTAAGACCATATAACCATTTGCTCTTATTATAATTGAAATTAGCCTGATAAAGACACTTTTGCTGGGCATAGTACTTCTGGACCCTGCCAGGTGCACTTCTGTTGTGGCATCCCATTCTGTGACTACAGCAGCCTCTGTTTAAGACCATATAACCATTTGCTCTTATTATAATTGAAATTAGCCTGATAAAGACACTTTTGCTGGGCATAGTACTTCTGGACCCTGCCAGGTGCACTTCTGTTGTGGCATCCCATTCTGTGACTACAGCAGCCTCTGTTTAAGACCATATAACCATTTGCTCTTATTATAATTGAAATTAGCCTGATAAAGACACTTTTGCTGGGCATAGTACTTCTGGACCCTGCCAGGTGCACTTCTGTTGTGGCATCCCATTCTGTGACTACGGCAGCCTCTGTTTAAGACCATATAACCATTTGCTCTTATTATAATTGAAATTAGCCTGATAAAGACACTTTTGCTGGGCATAGTACTTCTGGACCCTGCCAGGTGCACTTCTGTTGTGGCATCCCATTCTGTGACTACAGCAGCCTCTGTTTAAGACCATATAACCATTTGCTTTTATTATAATTGAAATTAGCCTGGTAAAGACACTTTTGCTGGGCATAGTACTTCTGGACCCTGCCAGGTGCACTTCTGTTGTGGCATCCCATTCTGTTACTACAGCAGCCTCTGTTTAAGACCATATAACCATTTGCTCTTATTATAATTGAAATTAGCCTGATAAAGACACTTTTGCTGGGCGTAGTACTTCTGGACCCTGCCAGGTGCACTTCTGTTGTGGCATCCCATTCTGTGACTACAGCAGCCTCTGTTTAAGACCATATAACCATTTGCTCTTATTATAATTGAAATTAGCCTGATAAAGACACTTTTGCTGGGCGTAGTACTTCTGGACCCTGCCAGGTGCACTTCTGTTGTGGCATCCCATTCTGTGACTACAGAAGCCTCTGTTTAAGACCATATAACCATTTGCTCTTATTATAATTGAAATTAGCCTGATAAAGACACTTTTGCTGGGCGTAGTACTTCTGGACCCTGCCAGGTGCACTTCTGTTGTGGCATCCCATTCTGTGACTACAGCAGCCTCTGTTTAAGACCATATAACCATTTGCTCTTATTATAATTGAAATTAGCCTGATAAAGACACTTTTGCTGGGCATAGTACTTCTGGACCCTGCCAGGTGCACTTCTGTTGTGGCATCCCATTCTGTGACTACAGCAGCCTCTGTTTAAGACCATATAACCATTTGCTCTTATTATAATTGAAATTAGCCTGATAAAGACACTTTTGCTGGGCATAGTACTTCTGGACCCTGCCAGGTGCACTTCTGTTGTGGCATCCCATTCTGTGACTACAGCAGCCTCTGTTTAAGACCATATAACCATTTGCTCTTATTATAATTGAAATTAGCCTGATAAAGACACTTTTGCTGGGCATAGTACTTCTGGACCCTGCCAGGTGCACTTCTGTTGTGGCATCCCATTCTGTGACTACAGCAGCCTCTGTTTAAGACCATATAACCATTTGCTCTTATTATAATTGAAATTAGCCTGATAAAGACACTTTTGCTGGGCATAGTACTTCTGGACCCTGCCAGGTGCACTTCTGTTGTGGCATCCCATTCTGTGACTACAGCAGCCTCTGTTTAAGACCATATAACCATTTGCTCTTATTATAATTGAAATTAGCCTGATAAAGACACTTTTGCTGGGCATAGTACTTCTGGACCCTGCCAGGTGCACTTCTGTTGTGGCATCCCATTCTGTGACTACAGCAGCCTCTGTTTAAGACCATATAACCATTTGCTTTTAATATAATTGAAATTAGCCTGATAAAGACACTTTTGCTGGGCATAGTACTTCTGGACCCTGCCAGGTGCACTTCTGTAGTGGCATCCTATTCTGTGACTACAGCAGCCTCTGTTTAAGACCATATAACCATTTGCTCTTATTATAATTGAAATTAGCCTGATAAAGACACTTTTGCTGGGCATAGTACTTCTGGACCCTGCCAGGTCCACTTCTGTTGTGGCATCCCATTCTGTGACTACAGCAGCCTCTGTTTAAGACCATATAACCATTTGCTCTTATTATAATTGAAATTAGCCTGATAAAGACACTTTTGCTGGGCATAGTACTTCTGGACCCTGCCAGGTGCACTTCTGTTGTGGCATCCCATTCTGTGACTACAGCAGCCTCTGTTTAAGACCATATAACCATTTGCTCTTATTATAATTGAAATTAGCCTGATAAAGACACTTGCTGGGCATAGTACTTCTGGACCCTGCCAGGTGCACTTCTGTTGTGGCATCCCATTCTGTGACTACAGCAGCCTCTGTTTAAGACCATATAACCATTTGCTCTTATTATAATTGAAATTAGCCTGATAAAGACACTTTTGCTGGGCATAGTACTTCTGGACCCTGCCAGGTGCACTTCTGTTGTGGCATCCCATTCTGTTACTACAGCAGCCTCTGTTTAAGACCATATAACCATTTGCTCTTATTATAATTGAAATTAGCCTGATAAAGACACTTTTGCTGGGCGTAGTACTTCTGGACCCTGCCAGGTGCACTTCTGTTGTGGCATCCCATTCTGTGACTACAGCAGCCTCTGTTTAAGACCATATAACCATTTGCTCTTATTATAATTGAAATTAGCCTGATAAAGACACTTTTGCTGGGCGTAGTACTTCTGGACCCTGCCAGGTGCACTTCTGTTGTGGCATCCCATTCTGTGACTACAGCAGCCTCTGTTTAAGACCATATAACCATTTGCTCTTATTATAATTGAAATTAGCCTGATAAAGACACTTTTGCTGGGCGTAGTACTTCTGGACCCTGCCAGGTGCACTTCTGTTGTGGCATCCCATTCTGTGACTACAGCAGCCTCTGTTTAAGACCATATAACCATTTGCTCTTATTATAATTGAAATTAGCCTGATAAAGACACTTTTGCTGGGCATAGTACTTCTGGACCCTGCCAGGTGCACTTCTGTTGTGGCATCCCATTCTGTGACTACAGCAGCCTCTGTTTAAGACCATATAACCATTTGCTCTTATTATAATTGAAATTAGCCTGATAAAGACACTTTTGCTGGGCATAGTACTTCTGGACCCTGCCAGGTGCACTTCTGTTGTGGCATCCCATTCTGTGACTACAGCAGCCTCTGTTTAAGACCATATAACCATTTGCTCTTATTATAATTGAAATTAGCCTGATAAAGACACTTTTGCTGGGCATAGTACTTCTGGACCCTGCCAGGTGCACTTCTGTTGTGGCATCCCATTCTGTGACTACAGCAGCCTCTGTTTAAGACCATATAACCATTTGCTCTTATTATAATTGAAATTAGCCTGATAAAGACACTTTTGCTGGGCATAGTACTTCTGGACCCTGCCAGGTGCACTTCTGTTGTGGCATCCCATTCTGTGACTACAGCAGCCTCTGTTTAAGACCATATAACCATTTGCTCTTATTATAATTGAAATTAGCCTGATAAAGACACTTTTGCTGGGCATAGTACTTCTGGACCCTGCCAGGTGCACTTCTGTTGTGGCATCCCATTCTGTGACTACAGCAGCCTCTGTTTAAGACCATATAACCATTTGCTCTTATTATAATTGAAATTAGCCTGATAAAGACACTTTTGCTGGGCATAGTACTTCTGGACCCTGCCAGGTGCACTTCTGTTGTGGCATCCCATTCTGTGACTACAGCAGCCTCTGTTTAAGACCATATAACCATTTGCTCTTATTATAATTGAAATTAGCCTGATAAAGACACTTTTGCTGGGCATAGTACTTCTGGACCCTGCCAGGTGCACTTCTGTTGTGGCATCCCATTCTGTGACTACAGCAGCCTCTGTTTAAGACCATATAACCATTTGCTTTTAATATAATTGAAATTAGCCTGATAAAGACACTTTTGCTGGGCATAGTACTTCTGGACCCTGCCAGGTGCACTTCTGTTGTGGCATCCCATTCTGTGACTACAGCAGCCTCTGTTTAAGACCATATAACCATTTGCTCTTATTATAATTGAAATTAGCCTGATAAAGACACTTTTGCTGGGCGTAGTACTTCTGGACCCTGCCAGGTGCACTTCTGTTGTGGCATCCCATTCTGTGACTACAGCAGCCTCTGTTTAAGACCATATAACCATTTGCTCTTATTATAATTGAAATTAGCCTGATAAAGACACTTTTGCTGGGCGTAGTACTTCTGGACCCTGCCAGGTGCACTTCTGTTGTGGCATCCCATTCTGTGACTACAGCAGCCTCTGTTTAAGACCATATAACCATTTGCTCTTATTATAATTGAAATTAGCCTGATAAAGACACTTTTGCTGGGCGTAGTACTTCTGGACCCTGCCAGGTGCACTTCTGTTGTGGCATCCCATTCTGTGACTACAGCAGCCTCTGTTTAAGACCATATAACCATTTGCTCTTATTATAATTGAAATTAGCCTGATAAAGACACTTTTGCTGGGCATAGTACTTCTGGTCCCTGCCAGGTGCACTTCTGTTGTGGCATCCCATTCTGTGACTACAGCAGCCTCTGTTTAAGACCATATAACCATTTGCTCTTATTATAATTGAAATTAGCCTGATAAAGACACTTTTGCTGGGCATAGTACTTCTGGACCCTGCCAGGTGCACTTCTGTTGTGGCATCCCATTCTGTGACTACAGCAGCCTCTGTTTAAGACCATATAACCATTTGCTTTTAATATAATTGAAATTAGCCTGATAAAGACACTTTTGCTGGGCATAGTACTTCTGGACCCTGCCAGGTGCACTTCTGTAGTGGCATCCCATTCTGTGACTACAGCAGCCTCTGTTTAAGACCATATAACCATTTGCTCTTATTATAATTGAAATTAGCCTGATAAAGACACTTTTGCTGGGCATAGTACTTCTGGACCCTGCCAGGTCCACTTCTGTTGTGGCATCCCATTCTGTGACTACAGCAGCCTCTGTTTAAGACCATATAACCATTTGCTCTTATTATAATTGAAATTAGCCTGATAAAGACACTTTTGCTGGGCATAGTACTTCTGGACCCTGCCAGGTGCACTTCTGTTGTGGCATCCCATTCTGTGACTACAGCAGCCTCTGTTTAAGACCATATAACCATTTGCTCTTATTATAATTGAAATTAGCCTGATAAAGACACTTGCTGGGCATAGTACTTCTGGACCCTGCCAGGTGCACTTCTGTTGTGGCATCCCATTCTGTGACTACAGCAGCCTCTGTTTAAGACCATATAACCATTTGCTCTTATTATAATTGAAATTAGCCTGATAAAGACACTTTTGCTGGGCATAGTACTTCTGGTCCCTGCCAGGTGCACTTCTGTTGTGGCATCCCATTCTGTGACTACAGCAGCCTCTGTTTAAGACCATATAACCATTTGCTCTTATTATAATTGAAATTAGCCTGATAAAGACACTTTTGCTGGGCATAGTACTTCTGGACCCTGCCAGGTGCACTTCTGTTGTGGCATCCCATTCTGTGACTACAGCAGCCTCTGTTTAAGACCATATAACCATTTGCTCTTATTATAATTGAAATTAGCCTGATAAAGACACTTTTGCTGGGCATAGTACTTCTGGACCCTGCCAGGTGCACTTCTGTTGTGGCATCCCATTCTGTGACTACAGCAGCCTCTGTTTAAGACCATATAACTATTTGCTCTTATTATAATTGAAATTAGCCTGATAAAGACACTTTTGCTGGGCATAGTACTTCTGGACCCTGCCAGGTGCACTTCTGTTGTGGCATCCCATTCTGTGACTACAGAAGCCTCTGTTTAAGACCATATAACCATTTGCTCTTATTATAATTGAAATTAGCCTGATAAAGACACTTTTGCTGGGCATAGTACTTCTGGACCCTGCCAGGTGCACTTCTGTTGTGGCATCCCATTCTGTGACTACAGCAGCCTCTGTTTAAGACCATATAACCATTTGCTCTTATTATAATTGAAATTAGCCTGATAAAGACACTTTTGCTGGGCATAGTACTTCTGGACCCTGCCAGGTGCACTTCTGTTGTGGCATCCCATTCTGTGACTACAGCAGCCTCTGTTTAAGACCATATAACCATTTGCTCTTATTATAATTGAAATTAGCCTGATAAAGACACTTTTGCTGGGCATAGTACTTCTGGACCCTGCCAGGTGCACTTCTGTTGTGGCATCCCATTCTGTGACTACAGCAGCCTCTGTTTAAGACCATATAACCATTTGCTCTTATTATAATTGAAATTAGCCTGATAAAGACACTTTTGCTGGGCATAGTACTTCTGGACCCTGCCAGGTCCACTTCTGTTGTGGCATCCCATTCTGTGACTACAGCAGCCTCTGTTTAAGACCATATAACCATTTGCTCTTATTATAATTGAAATTAGCCTGATAAAGACACTTTTGCTGGGCATAGTACTTCTGGACCCTGCCAGGTGCACTTCTGTTGTGGCATCCCATTCTGTGACTACAGCAGCCTCTGTTTAAGACCATATAACCATTTGCTCTTATTATAATTGAAATTAGCCTGATAAAGACACTTGCTGGGCATAGTACTTCTGGACCCTGCCAGGTCCACTTCTGTTGTGGCATCCCATTCTGTGACTACAGCAGCCTCTGTTTAAGACCATATAACCATTTGCACTTATTATAATTGAAATTAGCCTGGTAAAGACACTTTTGCTGGGCATAGTACTTCTGGACCCTGCCAGGTCCACTTCTGTTGTGGCATCCCATTCTGTGACTACAGCAGCCTCTGTTTAAGACCATATAACCATTTGCTCTTATTATAATTGAAATTAGCCTGATAAAGACACTTTTGCTGGGCATAGTACTTCTGGACCCTGCCAGGTCCACTTCTGTTGTGGCATCCCATTCTGTGACTACAACAGCCTCTGTTTAAGAACATATAACCATTTGCTCTTATTATAATTGAAATTAGCCTGATAAAGACCCTTTAGCTGGGCATAGTACTTCTGGACCCTGCCAGGTGCACTTCTGTTGTGGCATCCCATTCTGTGACTACAGCAGCCTCTGTTTAAGACCATATAACCATTTGCTCTTATTATAATTGAAATTAGCCTGATAAAGACACTTTTGCTGGGCGTAGTACTTCTGGACCCTGCCAGGTGCACTTCTGTTGTGGCATCCCATTCTGTGACTACAGCAGCCTCTGTTTAAGACCATATAACCATTTGCTCTTATTATAATTGAAATTAGCCTGATAAAGACATTTGCTGGGCATAGACTTACTGCTGCCTGCCAGGTGCACTTCTGTTGGGGCATCCCATTCTGTAACATAGCATACCCCTCTATATTTACACTAAGCAGCTCTCTTATTTACACTAAGCAGGCCTGTTGGAGGCTGAGTGTTACTGCTCACTTTTGGTGTGCATTATATTCTGTTTCATGTAGACCCACCGCTGCCCGGGGGTTCTTTAAATATCACCTACTACCACGCCAGTTAGACTATGTCGGGCAAACAAGTGCCTGGAAGTGAAAAGAGGAGTGGCAGAGGCCAAGATTCCGCAGGCAGAGCTCGCAGTAGACTGGGGGCCAGTAGCAGCAGGAGTCACGCTGAGAGACCTAATCTGCCAGTATCTGCTAGCGGTCGGGTCTCCACCAGTAACGCATCTGCCGTGGTAGATTGGTTGACGCGCTCATCAACAACATCATCACAACTTACGTCTGAGACCCCCAGTCTAGGGTCGGTAGGTTCCTCTGACACAACTCTGAGTTGGCATGCCCCGAGAGCAGTCCCTGTCCTCCCATTGCCTCTGTCCTACGCCGTTCCCTCCCCCAGCGACGTATCCTATGCTTTGGGTTCAGCTCCACTCTTTAGTGAGGAGGACGATCAGATACAGGAGGACAGTCAGCAGCTACTGCCCAGCCAAGAAATGGAGGTGGCTTCTTTAGCTAGGCAGACAAATAGTGATGTGGACAGTGTCGTGGGTGCTGCGAGCGTTCCAGCTCCTGCGCCAGACACTGTTGACGAATCCACGAACATCAGTGACGTACAGCCACAACTCGGTGATGATGATGATGACGATGAAGCCGATCGCACTTGGGAGCCGGGTGATGAAGGGGCTTCATCGTCATCATCAGGAGAAGAGGGGCGCAGGTTGCCCCGGAGTCAGCAGCTGAGGCAGCAAGGTGGTAGCAGTCAGCATGGGCAGTCTACCTTATCGGGAGGTAGTGGAGCAGGGGTTCCTGGAGTTGGCAACAGCAGCAGTGAATCAGTGAGGCCAGGGGGTGGGAAAAGTAGCTACTCGGCAGTGTGGCAGTTTTTCCTGAGGCATCCGCAGGAGGGTAACATGGCCACATGCAAGATATGTAGGCAAAAGGTGAAGCGTGGCCAGGGTCCAAATGTTGGCACCACGGCCCTGCGCCAACATATGATGCGTCACCATAAAACGACCTGGGAGAACCGAGGCTCCCAAGGGGTGGTCCAGTCTGCTTCCTCACCAAGTGAGCTCCCAATTTCTGCCAGCCAAGGCTCCAGCACCTCAGCCGAAGGCAGCTGTGCGTCATACCCATCCTCTGTCGCTCCTGCTCCTCCTCCTCCAAGTCATGCATCCCGCCAGCAATCCATCAGCGAAGCCATGTCCAAGAGACAGCAGTATGCGCCCACTCATCCTACGGCGCAGAAGCTGAATGTGCTCCTGTCCAAGTTGCTGGTGCTGCAGTCGCTCCCTTTTCAGGTGGTGGAATCTGCACCTTTCAGAGAACTGATGGCTTGTGCTGAGCCGAGGTGGAGAGTCCCAAGCCGTCATTTCTTTGCCAAGAAGGCAGTACCAGCGCTGCACACTTTTGTTGAACAGAAGGTGGGCCAGTCCTTGAGCCTGTCGGTGTGTAGCAAAATACATGGCAGCGCCGACATCTGGAGCTGTAACTACGGTCAGGGGCAGTACATGTCGTTTACGGCCCACTGGGTGAATGTGGTCCCTTTGCAGCAGCAACTTGGACAGGTCACGCCGCTTCGGCCTCCGCGCTCTCTGCCCATTGGGCCTGTGACACCGTGCGACTCGGCCTCCTGATCCTCCGCCATCTCCTCACCCTCCACTGTAGGCTCAAGTCTCAGTGCCCCTCCAGTCTACCATGTGTGCAGGGCACGGAGGTGTCACGCAGTGCTTCACATGGTTTGTCTTGGCGAACGGAGTCACACAGGGGAGGAACTGCTTAAATGTATTCATCAGGAAATCCAAACATGGCTTACTCCGAGAAAACTTAAAATGGGAATCATGGTTACCGACAATGGGAAGAACATTTTGTCTGCGCTGCGCCAAGGAAGCCTGACCCATGCCCCCTGCATGGCTCACGTCTTCAATCTGGTTGTCAAGCGGTTTCTGAAGTGTTCCCCCCATCTGCAAGACATCCTAACAACTTCAAGGAAACTTTGCATGCACTTCAGCCACTCCTACACCGCCAAACACACCCTTCTTGAGCTACAGCGTCAGAATGGTATCCCCCAACATAGTCTGATTTGCGATGTTTCCACCCGTTGGAATTCCACCCTTCACATGTTGGACCGATTATATGAACAGAGAAAAGCCATCACGGATTTCCTGATGATCCAAGCAGATAGGGGGACTCCCCTGTGTAACTTCAATGTCAACCAGTGGCAGCTCATACGTGACACCTGCCGTTTGCTCAGGCCCTTTGAGGAAGCCACTTTATTTGTCAGTCGGCAGGATTACGGGATGAACGACGTGATTCCACTGCTTCATGTACTACAGCACATGTTGGAAACCATGGCTGGTCAGGGCACTGGAGACATGGCGTTTACATCTTACGGCCACATGAACCCCGTTGGAGCTGAACTGGAGGAGGAGGAGGAAGAGGAGGAGGAGGAGGAGTTGCCCAGTGAAACACAGTTTAGGCTTGGCGAAATGGCTGGTTTATCTAGTCAGCGGACAGGAGAGGAGGAGCAGGAGCAGCCAGAGGAGCTAGAGGTTTTTGAGGAAGGCGAGACAGAGGACCCGGGCACACCGTGGCAGTATGCAGTGGAGATGGAGACAGGTAGTCCATCCGAGTCACTTGCGCAAATGGCACGAAGCATGCTCACGTGCTTGCGTAGTGACCCCAGAATTGTTTCCATCTGTCGGCGGGATGACTTCTGGCTGTCCACCTTATTGGACCCTCGCTTCCGGCACAAAATGGGGGCATTTTTTAAACCCACCGAGAGGGAGGACAAACTCAACTACTACAAAGACATTCTACGTAGGCAGTTGGCCGATGCCTATCTGCGCCATGGTCCATACTCTCGCAGGTTTGACTCGAGGGGACCTCTGCGCTCACCTTCCACTGCCATGGCCGCTGGGGGGGTTGGCAGGAGCAGCAGCAGCAGCTCCATCAGCAGCAGCAGCCTCAGTCTTCAGTCGCTAATGAGTAGCTTTCTACACCCGCATAGTGAGGCTACTCATGAGCAGCAGGAAGACCTGGAGCAGGACCTCAACCAGCAGGTCATGTCATACTTTGACATGACCATGCCAACACACCTTGAGGATCCGCTGGACTTCTGGGCAGCCAAACTTGATTTGTGGCCGCAACTAGCAGAGTTTGCCCTGGAAAAGCTGTCCTGCCCGGCAAGTAGCGTGCCATCTGAGCGGGTGTTTAGTGCGGCGGGGGCCATAGTTACGGCGAGGAGAACTCGTCTGTCAACTAAAAATGTGGAGAGACTCACCTTTGTCAAAATGAATCAGGGATGGATCAGCCAGGATTTCCACCCACCAATGCCTGATGCATGCGACTAGATTCAGCATGGTGCCACGTTTTACACTTTCCAAATGGTGCAAAACATATTTATGTCTTTAGGCCATTTTTTGGGCTCCTGCTGCTGCTGCTGCCAACTTCTGCCAACTCCAGGGTGTGATTCATCCAATTTTTGGGCTCCTGAAGCCAACCCCAGGGTCTCTTTAAAGTAATGTTTGGGCTCCTGCTGCTGCTGCTGCTGCCAACTTCTGCCAACTCCAGGGTGTGATTCATCCAATTTTTGGGCTCCTGAAGCCAACCCCAGGGTCTCTTTAAAGTAATATTTGGGCTCCTGCTGCTGCTGCTGCCAACTCCTGCCAACTCCAGGGTGTGATTCATCCAATTGTTGGGCTCCTGAAGCCAACCCCAGTGTCTCTTTAAAGTAATATTTGGGCTCCTGCTGCTGCTGCTGCCAACTCCAGGGTGTGATTCATCCAATTTTTGGGCTCCTGAAGCCAACCCCAGGGTCTCTTTAAAGTAGTGTTTGGGCTCCTGCTGCTGCTGCCAACTCCAGGGTGTGAATCATCCAATTGTTGGGCTCCTGAAGCCAACCCCAGGGTCTCTTTAAAGTAATATTTGGGCTAATGCTGCTGCTGCTGCCAACTCCTGCCAACTCCAGGGTGTGATTCATCCAATTGTTGGGCTCCTGAAGCCAACCCCAGTGTCTCTTTAAAGTAATATTTGGGCTCCTGCTGCTGCTGCTGCCAACTCCAGGGTGTGATTCATCCAATTTTTGGGCTCCTGAAGCCAACCCCAGGGTCTCTTTAAAGTAGTGTTTGGGCTCCTGCTGCTGCTGCCAACTCCAGGGTGTGAATCATCCAATTGTTGGGCTCCTGAAGCCAACCCCAGGGTCTCTTTAAAGTAATATTTGGGCTCCTGCTGCTGCTGCTGTCAACTCCTGCCAACTCCAGGGTGTGATTCATCCAATTTTTGGGCTCCTGAAGCCAACCCCAGGGTCTCTTTGAAGTAATATTTGGGCTCCTGCTGCTGCTGCTGCCAACTTCTGCCAACTCCAGGGTGTGAATCATCCAATTTTTGGGCTCCTGAAGCCAACCCCAGGGTCTCTTTAAAGTAGTGTTTGGGCTCCTGCTGCTGCTGCCAACTCCAGGGTGTGAATCATCCAATTGTTGGGCTCCTGAAGCCAACCCCAGGGTCTCTTTAAAGTAATATTTGGGCTCCTGCTGCTGCTGCTGTCAACTCCTGCCAACTCCAGGGTGTGATTCATCCAATTTTTGGGCTCCTGAAGCCAACCCCAGGGTCTCTTTGAAGTAATATTTGGGCTCCTGCTGCTGCTGCTGCCAACTTCTGCCAACTCCAGGGTGTGAATCATCCAATTTTTGGGCTCCTGAAGCCAACCCCAGGGTCTCTTTAAAGTAATATTTGGGCTCCTGCTGCTGCCAACTCCAGGGTGTGATTCATCCAATTTTTGGGCTCCTGAAGCCAACCCCAGTGTCTCTTTAAAGTAATGTTTGGGCTCCTGCTGCTGCTGCCAACTCCAGGGTGTGATTCATCCAATTTTTGGGCTCCTGCTGCTGCCAACTCCAGTGTCTCTTTAAAGCAATGTTTGGGCTCCTGCCCCTCATAGTGATGCCACTTCAACTCTCTTGAATTCAATTGTGCCGCTCTGCGATTCTATTAGCGATGCCTCTGATCTGCATGTGATATTTATTCAAAGTATTATTTAACTTACCCAGCACGCATCCTGTGCGTGTTACAGCAAGGCAGAATGGTTTACAACCCTATTGAGGCTCTAGGAGGCTCAGAAATAGCCGTTTTTAATAGCGATTCGTCACAAATTTATTCGGGTCGAAACGATTTTTGTCGGAAAATTCGGCGAATCAGTCGAATCGAATTTTTCAAAAGTTCGCTCATCTCTAATTATCTTATATGAATAGGCATAGTGTAGTGTATAGTATAGTGTGTGAGTTTCCCATGTGTTGCTCTGACTTTTCTGTCCCTTCCCCAAATCTCACAAATGCCAAAAATCTGAGCTGTAACAGAGCGCCTCAGTGCTTTAGTGACCTGGCCGACATTGATGAATGTGATGTATGTTGGGCACCAGTACATCGCTGCAAGGGGCGAGAGGCAGCGCCAGCTCAGTGCGACCGACTCTCTGCACTCCACACCATATCAAAGAAGGACACACACACAGCGCCGGCACTCTTTAGCATAGAGCGCCAGACGCTGTGTGATCAAAGTTTGTTTTTGAACACATATCCACCAGTAACAAAGCAAAACACATGGAATGACATTGTTTTAACACTGTGACATTAACACTTTAGTGCCAGACCTGTAAATACAAAAAAATACAATATTGTAAATGTTCTGCATAAAAATATTAAAAGTCAAAAAAGTTTATAAAAGTGTTTGTTTGCAGCCAGGAGAGGTCACACAATGATTTGAGCAAAAAAAAAAAAAAAATGTCAAACACGCTTAAACACAATCAAATGAACGCCCATTGAAATGTATGGGAGAGTGACAGTGAGCGAAAGGTAATACCTGGCGCTCTGGAAGCTAGAGCCCCTATATGTGAAACCCCCAGTATTATTACCATGCTCCACACTGCCATGGTGCATGCACAGGCTTCCATGTGCCAGGCTTATCTAGCTTTTTTTTCTTGTTTGCAAATATGTGTTATTATGGGAGCAGTTTTAACTACCTGCAGCCTGTTGCTATAAACAACCATACACCAAGCCTTGTACACACAGAACACTGCTGTTATGGCCGCTGCTGAGGTCAGGGAACTCACTCACACTTACACATGTTCAGCAGCAGTGTTCTGTGTGTACAGGGCTCACATATCTTTTCTTATAGATCTTGGTGTACAGACTTGGTGTAAGGGTTTGCAGGTAGTGAAGTGCATTCTGGTCTCAAAACTCCACTGTGTCGCCCAACCACAGCACTGCTCTGAGAAGCTGAGCATAGGCAGGCATGGCCTGTGTATGGCAGGCTCCCATTGGGAATTATGGGAGCCTTGGTACAGGGGAAAGTCTTTAAAGTGGATCAAAACCCACCAAACTTGTGAAATACATTTGGGCAAATCCCCTGCCAATACTCCCCTATTAGGGTGTAGAACTAGAAATGGATATTTACGCTTTTCGAATTGTCCTAGAACAATGATCTATTTGCTGTCCCCCGGTGTGAGATGGCAAGAGATCAGTTATTGCATAGGTGTGGCAATGACATCATTGCCACACACAACCGTGGCAATGAATGGAGGAGGCGGAGTTTTACAGCTAACACAGGCACCATTATCTGGGATTAGAGTGAAGCAGGAGCAGTAACAATTGACAAAAGGTACTCCTCATGGGGGGAGCACTTCAGTGGATGCTAGTTAAAAATGTGGGTTTTGGTCTGCTTTAATTTCCTTCATACTGGACTACACTAGAGATGAGCGAACCGGTTCGGACGAACCGGAATTCGCTCCGAATTTCAGGAAATATTCGATTCGGCACGAACCCGAATATTTTGTGGTTCGTGCCGATAGAATTTTTCCTGAAATGTAAAAAAAAAAATGCCGGCATGGTGGGAGCCGGCCGGCGGGCCGGTAAAGCCGGCCGGCCCACTCCCACCATGCCGGCATTTAAAAAAAAAAAAAAAAAAAAAGCATTTTTGCCGGCATGGTGGGAGCGGGCCGGCCGGCTCCGCTGTCAGCGGAACCGGTCGGCCCGCTCCGCTGTCAGCGGAACCGGCCGGCCCGCTCCCCCCATGCCGGCATTTAAAAAAAAAGCAAACACTTACCTGCAGGTCCGGAGCGTGGAGGCCGGCGCCGCTCTCAGCTGTCATCTGAGGGCGCGTCATCAGAGGCGCCCTCTGATGACGCGCCCTCAGATGACAGCTGAGAGCGGCGCCGGCCTCCACGCTCCGGACCTGCAGGTAAGTGTTTGCTTTTTTTTTAAATGCCGACATGGTGGGAGCGGGCCGGCCGGTTCCGCTGACAGCGGAGCCGGCCGGCCCGCTCCCACCATGCCGGCAAAAATGCTTTTTTTTTTTTGTTTTTGTTTTTTAAATGCCGGCATGGTGGGAGCGGGCCGGCCCGCTCCCACCATGCCGGCATTTTTGATGGGGAACTTCGTAAAAGTTCGATTCGGCCGAACCCGAATTTCTTTGTGAAATTCGGCGAATCGGCCGAATCGAACTTTTCAAAAGTTCGCTCATCTCTAGACTACACCTCCTGTTGCCCCTCCCTCCACCCAGTTTGAAGATTGATTTGGCACATAACAATAAAAAATCGAGGCTTACGTTACTGCCACTGGCCACCTGTTCACCTGCCAGAAGCGACACTCCCTATGGCTGCCGCTGAACTGTGGGGGGAATAGGCAGACAGTGCTGGTAAGGTAAGCTTTGTTTATTTTTATGTGCATGGGATGGCGGAGGGGGCTGGCGGAAAGATCTAGTGTGAACGGACTGCCGCTTTAAGAACTTACACAAGGATTGCTACGCCTGTATTAAACAAATGACATAATAAATAGCTAGCTAGCTATACTGAAATAATTACTGGCAGATCATATCATCTTGCTTACCATTTGCCTTCCTGCGGACTCTGCACAAACATAAACAGAAGGGCCACTTGAGTTGGAAACCAATTAACCCACTCGAATTTCTCTGAGCTACTGAAGGAAACCAGAATCCCCACAGGAATATCATACAATTATTATTTTAATCAACTTTTCAACTGGAAAATCCAAGGGCTGCAAGTATTGATCGCAGGTACCTGAAACTGTATGATTAACTCAGCTGGGAATTATTTGTTTACACGGTATTGATTTTAGGGCACTGTTGCATATGTCTCATTTTTAAAAGATAATGTGCTTTTCATTTCTAGATTTAAAGTTGTGATACATTCATGTTACAGTTGACTAAATTACATGTTTATTATATGCAAGGACTACATCCTATAGGACAGACACCTATCTAAACACCTACCTCCTGCTACCCAGCCCCCCCCCCCAGATCACTGCAATCCTCCCCTGATACTAGAAACAGGCCCATATTTGCCGCAAGGCAAATGGGCAGCCTGATTCATCACTAACGCCAGGTAGCGACAGATGAGCATCTGTATTGCGGCGCTATTAGCGACCGCTAGTGGCCGCCACGATCAGCTGTCAGTCGCTATTCCAGGGCTCCTCAGTCGCTACCTGCCGTTATTGGGAATGACGCTGCCAATGTTGAATATGATGTTTCAGAGCTTTAGAGGCGCTGTTGAGTTGTTACACCATATTCAATACAGCGCCTGAGCGTTTCTTTGCTGTTGTATAGAAATCAATCTGTTAAATTTGGAAATGTGATAGAACATTATGCAAATAACACATGGAAACCTTTTTTGGGGGGATTTATTTAAGCAGATATTTGGTTTAATATATAATAAAAAAACAGGTTTGGCCATGTTCATGGTGCCTAAAATGAGAAAAAAGTGTAGTTAGTTAATGTTGTTGCTTCAAAATATATTTTACTAAATCCCCTTTGTTTGTTGTGGTTGAATTTAATTACATAACAAACACCTTGAAATTTAGATATTGAAAGCAAACTACTTTTGCTTTATCCATATCAACTACCACCCACATATTTTGTTTTTTAATGACTTTAAGCTACACATTTTTCTTGGTAATAATTATAGACCAACCACATATTTGTAATGATTTGAAGGGCCCTGTAGTACAGTAGTTGTAGTATAGTTAAGGTGACCTAGCTTAGCGAGAAAAAAGAGGTAATCATGCTTTCCCGTCGCTCAAACCCAGTCTGGGTGTCCTCGTGACTGTCTGTGGCCATGTTGGGGACTTCTGGCACCAGTGCTGTTTCCTCGGGTGGTTTGATTCGGTGACATATGCAAATATTGTGTAGGACATAGCATGCGAGGATGATTTTGGAGACCTTTTGTGGACTGTACAACATCTCTCCTCCTGAGCATGCCAAACAGAGAAAGCGTGCTTTCAGCAGGCTGATAGTTCTTTCCACAATGCATCTGCTTTTGCGATGTGCTGTATTGTATCGTACCTGGGCAGTGGTCTGTGGGGTTCTGACCGGAGTCATTAGCCACGTTTTCTGCCCATATCCCTTGTCCGCTGTTGAATAATCAAATTGAGAGAGAGCAATTACCGTATTTTTCGCCCTATAAGACGCACTTATTTTTCCCCAAAAGTGGGGAAAAATGTCCGTGCGCCTTATCGGGCGAATGTAAAAAAAAAAAAAAAAAAATTTAAAAACTCACCCGTTCCCGGCGCTTCCACGTTGCCTGCCACACTGCGAGAGGCCAGAGGAGCGGTGGGGGCTCTGTCCCGGCCCCGCCGCTGCGATCGCTGTCTTTTCAGGCAGCGATGACAGCTGCGGGGCCAGAGACAGAGCCCCTGCCGCTCCTCCATCTGCTGCCTCTTCCGGGCTCAGAACATGCGAGCACGAAGGTCCGCCCACCCGCTGCCCGGACCTTTGTGCTCACATGTGCACAGGAAGCAGATGGAGGAGCGGCAGGGGCTCTGTCTCTGGCCCCGCCGCTGTCATCGCTGCCTGAAAAGACAGCGATCGCAGCGGCGGGGCCGGGACAGAGCCAGCTCGTGAATGGGGTGGGCGTGGCGCAGGCCACGCCCACCCCATTCACGGAGCCGGCCGCTCAGCACAGCGGTGTCAGCGGACAGGTGAGTTTAACTTTTTTTTTTTTTTACATGGTGCCTGCCTATACTAATGGGGGGAGGGGGGTGGGAATGGGGGGAGAGGGGCCACACTGCCTATGGGAATGGGGGGAGAGGGGCCACACAGCCTATACTAATGGGGGGAGGGGGATGCCACACAGCCTATGGGAATGGGGAGAGGGGGATGCCACACAGCCTATGGGAATGGGGAGAGGGGGATGCCACACAGCCTATGGGAATGGGTGGAGAGGGATGCCACACAGCCTATGGGAATGGGGAGAGAGGGATGCCACACATCCTATGGGAATGGGGGGAGAGGGGGATGCCACACAGTCTATGGCAATGGGGAGAGGGGGATGCCACACAGCCTATGGCAATGGGGAGAGGGGGATGCCACACAGCCTATGGGAATGGGGAGAGGGGGATGCCACACAGCCTATGGGAATGTGGGGAGGAGGGATGCCACACAGCCTATGGGAATGGGGAGAGGGGGATGCCACATAGCCTATACTAATGGGGGGAGGGGGATTCCACACAGCCTATGGGAATGGGGAGAGAGGGATGCCACACAGCCTATTCTAATGGGGGGAGGTGGATGCCACACAGCCTATGGGAATGGGGTCAGAGGGATGCCACACAGCCTATGGGAATGGGGAGAGGGGGATGCCACACAGCCTATGGGAATGGGTGGAGAGGGATGCCACACAGCCTATGGGAATGGGGAGAGGGGGATGCCACACTGCCTATGGGAATGGGTGGAGAGGGATGCCACACAGCCTACGGGAATGGGGAGAGGGGGATGCTACACAGCCTATGGGAATGGGGAGAGAGGGATGCCACACAGCCTATACTAATGGGGGGAGGGGGATGCCACACAGCCTATGGGAATGGGGAGAGGGGGATGCCACACAGCCTATGGAAATGGGGAGAGAGGGATGCAACACAGCCTATACTAATGGGGGGGATGCCACACAGCCTATGCTAATGGGGGGAGGGGGATGCCACACTGCCTATGGGAATGGGGAGAGGTGGATGCCACACAGCCTATGGGAATGGGGGAAGAGGGATGCCACAGAGCCTATACTAATGGGGGGAGAGGGGGATGCCACACAGCCTATACTAATGGGGGGAGAGGGGGATGCCACACAGCCTATACTAATGGGGGGAGAGGGGGATGCCACACAGCCTATACTAATGGGGGGAGAGGGGGATGCCACACAGCCAATGGGTATATGGGGAATGGGATAGGGGAATGCCACACTGTCTGTAATGGTGCGTTTTTGGTTTAAAATATTTTTTTTCTTATTTTCTTCCCCCAAATCCTAGGTGCGTCTTATGGGCAGGTGCGTCTTATATGGCGAAAAATACGGTAGTCAAGTACCATGAACATAATGTATACATTAAAGCTTCTGTTATCTAGTTTGCCAATTTACTAGGCCACATATCAAATTTGGAATTATGTCAAGGATTATTAATTACCCAGTAGCCAGCCAGGTGGCATTTCATTGTTCTCAAACTTCCGGCACAGGACTGATTGCTGGAGCACGTAAGAATCATGGCATGAGCCGGGAAAGCCAGATCTCACGGCCCGCAGCTTCATGTCATGGTCACACACTACCATGACGTTCATTGAATGGAAATGTTTATGATTTCTATAATGCAGCTCCTGTGCACGGGGAGGGCGGAAAGGGATATGTGTACCATCCATGCACCCTAGCACATTAGGGATCCCTCCCATGCGGTAGAACGCATGTTTTATATTGGCAACATCCTCCTCATCCTCAGGAAATTTGATATAATCAGGGATAAGGTCGCAAATAGCCAGGACTACCTGGTAAAATATGCGGCTCATTGTAGCCTGGCTGATCCCGCTGAGGAGGGCAGAGGTTGCCTGGAAATTCCCCCGTGCCACAATATTTAGCATGGCACATAGGCGAACTATGCCAGGGATGGAATGGGTGCATCTGGTGGATGCCTCGATTTTGGTCTTAATCTGATCATATAGGGACTGTAGTGCTGCACGATTCAGACGAAAACTACTTCTGATCTGCTTGTTACTTAAATCCCATACAGAGAGGCGGATGCCAAGGGATCGGGGTGCCCTAAGCCTCACAGCACCCTCCTTCCTTGACTCCTGACCTTCCTGCACGCTCCCACAACAATACATCCATAACCCTCTCATCCATCTCACAATCACTGGCTATAGCTCAAGCACTGCACAAAAAACAATATCAACACACACACAACCACTCCACATACACAATCACAATCCTCAAACAATCACACCAATGCAGCTCACCACAAAACCAGATGTATAGTGGTTAGAACTAGAGATGAGCGAACCGGTTCGGACGAACCGGAATTCGCTCCGAATTTCAGGAAATATTCGATTCGGCACGAACCTTTTGCTTTATCCATATCAACTACCACCCACATATTTTGTTTTTTAATGACTTTAAGCTACACATTTTTCTTGGTAATAATTATAGACCAACCACATATTTGTCAAGTAATGATTTGAAGGGCCCTGTAGTACAGTAGTTGTAGTATAGTTAAGGTGACCTAGCTTAGCGAGAAAAAAGAGGTAATCATGCTTTCCCGTCGCTCAAACCCAGTCTGGGTGTCCTCGTGACTGTCTGTGGCCATGTTGGGGACTTCTGGCACCAGTGCTGTTTCCTCGGGTGGTTTGATTCTGTGACATATGCAAATATTGTGTAGGACATAGCATGCGAGGATGATTTTGGAGACCTTTTGTGGACTGTACAACATCTCTCCTCCTGAGCATGCCAAACAGAGAAAGCGTGCTTTCAGCAGGCTGATAGTTCTTTCCACAATGCATCTGCTTTTGCGATGTGCTGCATTGTATCGTACCTGGGCAGTGGTCTGTGGGGTTCTGACCGGAGTCATTAGCCACGTTTTCTGCCCATATCCCTTGTCCGCTGTTGAATAATCAAATTGAGAGAGAGCAATTACCGTATTTTTCGCCCTATAAGATGCACTTATTTTTCCCCAAAAGTGGGGGAAAAATGTCCGTGCGCCTTATCGGGCGAATGTAAAAAAAAAAAAAAAAAATTTAAAAACTCACCCGTTCCCGGCGCTCCCACGTTGCCTGCCACACTGCGAGAGGCCAGAGGAGCGGTGGGGGCTCTGTCCCGGCCCCGCCGCTGCGATCACTGTCTTTTCAGGCAGCGATGACAGCTGCGGGGCCAGAGACAGAGCCCCTGCCGCTCCTCCATCTGCTGCCTCTTCCGGGCTCAGAACATGCGAGCAGGAAGGTCCGGGCAGTGGGTGGGCGTGGCCTGCACCTGTGCAGGCCACGCCCACCCGCTGCCCGGACCTTTGTGCTCACATGTGCACAGGAAGCAGATGGAGGAGCGGCAGGGGCTCTGTCTCTGGCCCCGCCGCTGTCATCGCTGCCTGAAAAGACAGCGATCGCAGCGGCGGGGCCGGGACAGAGCCAGCTCGTGAATGGGGTGGGCGTGGCGCAGGCCACGCCCACCCCATTCACGGAGCCGGCTGCTCAGCACAGCGGTGTCAGCGGACAGGTGAGTTTAACTTTTTTTTTTTTTTACATGGTGCCTGCCTATACTAATGGGGGAAGGGGGGTGGGAATGGGGGGAGAGGGGCCACACTGCCTATGGGAATGGGGGGAGAGGGGCCACACAGCCTATACTAATGGGGGGAGGGGGATGCCACACAGCCTATGGGAATGGGGAGAGGGGGATGCCACACAGCCTATGGGAATGGGGAGAGGGGGATGCCACACAGCCTATGGGAATGGGTGGAGAGGGATGCCACACAGCCTATGGGAATGGGGAGAGAGGGATGCCACACAGCCTATGGGAATGGGGGGAGAGGGGGATGCCACACAGCCTATGGCAATGGGGAGAGGGGGATGCCACACAGCCTATGGCAATGGGGAGAGGGGGATGCCACACAGCCTATGGGAATGGGGAGAGGGGGATGCCACACAGCCTATGGGAATGTGGGGAGGAGGGATGCCACACAGCCTATGGGAATGGGGAGAGGGGGATGCCACATAGCCTATACTAATGGGGGGAGGGGGATTCCACACAGCCTATGGGAATGGGGAGAGAGGGATGCCACACAGCCTATTCTAATGGGGGGAGGTGGATGCCACACAGCCTATGGGAATGGGGTCAGAGGGATGCCACACAGCCTATGGGAATGGGTGGAGAGGGATGCCACACAGCCTATAGGAATGGGGAGAGGGGGATGCCACACTGCCTATGGGAATGGGTGGAGAGGGATGCCACACAGCCTATGGGAATGGGGAGAGGGGGATGCTACACAGCCTATGGGAATGGGGAGAGAGGGATGCCACACAGCCTATACTAATGGGGGGAGGGGGATGCCACACAGCCTATGGGAATGGGGAGAGGGGGATGCCACACAGCCTATGGGAATGGGGAGAGAGGGATGCAACACAGCCTATACTAATGGGGGGGGATGCCACACAGCCTATGCTAATGGGGGGAGGGGGATGCCACACTGCCTATGGGAATGGGGAGAGGTGGATGCCACACAGCCTATGGGAATGGGGGAAGAGGGATGCCACACAGCCTATACTAATGGGGGGAGAGGGGGATGCCACACAGCCTATACTAATGGGGGGAGAGGGGGATGCCACACAGCCTATACTAATGGGGGGAGAGGGGGATGCCACACAGCCTATACTAATGGGGGGAGAGGGGGATGCCACACAGCCAATGGGTATATGGGGAATGGGATAGGGGAATGCCACACTGTCTGTAATGGTGCGTTTTTGGTTTAAAATATTTTTTTTTCTAATTTTCTTCCCCCAAATCCTAGGTGCGTCTTATGGGCAGGTGCGTCTTATATGGCGAAAAATACGGTAGTCAAGTACCATGAACATAATGTATACATTAAAGCTTCTGTTATCTAGTTTGCCAATTTACTAGGCCACATATCAAATTTGGAATTATGTCAAGGATTATTAATTACCCAGTAGCCAGCCAGGTGGCATTTCATTGTTCTCAAACTTCCGGCACAGGACTGATTGCTGGAGCACGTAAGAATCATGGCATGAGCCGGGAAAGCCAGATCTCACGGCCCGCAGCTTCATGTCATGGTCACACACTACCATGACGTTCATTGAATGGAAATGTTTATGATTTCTATAATGCAGCTCCTGTGCACGGGGAGGGCGGAAAGGGATATGTGTACCATCCATGCACCCTAGCACATTAGGGATCCCTCCCATGCGGTAGAACGCATGTTTTATATTGGCAACATCCTCCTCATCCTCAGGAAATTTGATATAATCAGGGATAAGGTCGCAAATAGCCAGGACTACCTGGTAAAATATGCGGCTCATTGTAGCCTGGCTGATCCCGCTGAGGAGGGCAGAGGTTGCCTGGAAATTCCCCCGTGCCACAATATTTAGCATGGCACATAGGCGAACTATGCCAGGGATGGAATGGGTGCATCTGGTGGATGCCTCGATTTTGGTCTTAATCTGATCATATAGGGACTGTAGTGCTGCACGATTCAGACGAAAACTACTTCTGATCTGCTTGTTACTTAAATCCCATACAGAGAGGCGGATGCCAAGGGATCGGGGTGCCCTAAGCCTCACAGCACCCTCCTTCCTTGACTCCTGACCTTCCTGTACGCTCCCACAACAATACATCCATAACCCTCTCATCCATCTCACAATCACTGGCTATAGCTCAAGCACTGCACAAAAAACAATATCAACACACACACAACCACTCCACATACACAATCACAATCCTCAAACAATCACACCAATGCAGCTCACCACAAAACCAGATGTATAGTGGTTAGAACTAGAGATGAGCGAACCGGTTCGGACGAACCGGAATTCGCTCCGAATTTCAGGAAATATTCGATTCGGCACGAACCCGAATATTTTGTGTTTCGCGCCGATCAAATTTTTCCTGAAATTAAAAAAAAAAAAAAATGCTGGCATGGTAGGAGCGGGCCGGCCGGTTCCGCTGACAGCGGAGCCGGCCGGGGGGGCCGGTAAAGCCGGCCGGCCCTCTCCCACCATGCCGGCATTTAAAAAACAAACAAACAAAAAAAAAAGCATATTTGCCGGCATGGTGGGAGCGGGCTGGCCGGCTCCGCTGTCAGCGGAACCGGCCGGCCCGCTCTCACCATGCCGGCATTTGAGAAAAAAGGCAAATACTTACCTGCAGGTCCGGAGCGTGGAGGCCGGCGCCGCTCTCAGCTGTCATCTGAGGGCGCGTCATCAGAGGGCCGTCCCGCTCCCACCATGCCGGCATTTTTGATGGGGAACTTCGTAAAAGTTCGATTCGGCCGAACCCGAATTTTCAAAAGTTTGCTCATCTCTAGTTAGAACCATCAGGCTGCTGAAAGTATGCTTTCAAAGTTTGGCACAACTAAGAGGGGAGTTGCTGCACAACCCACAAAAGGTCCCCAAAACAATCCAATATTTGCAGATGCCACCAAAACAAATCTCCCAAAGAAACAGCACTGATGCCAGAAAACCTCAACAAAGCCACAGACAGTAATCAATAAACACAGCAAGGCAGTTTGTGCCAGCTAGGGCAAAGTACCAACAAACACCACAGCCTTTGCCACAGTGTATCATGAAAAGAATGCTTAAAGTAATCTGAATTTATATTTAACTTATCCCAAAGACTGGTCCGCTTAGCCGCCTCTTGCGTTTCTTAGCAGTTTCCGGTCTGTAATTAGCTTACCACAGCGCTTGCATAATAGCGTACTTTAGCGGATCTGGTTGCACAGACATCTTTTGTCCAATCAAAGGTACGCTGTTAAAAATTCAAATAGCCGTTTTTGGGACAGCATTTCCAATATTGTTAAGAGCCATGGATCCCATTACTTCATAATGTCTATGTGGGTTGTTAATTAGCTAATTAATGACTTTACTGACTGCAACACATGTTTTCCAGAAACATCATTCATTGGAGTCAAGATGTATCTCCAAACACCTGTACAGTATGTGTCAATCAATTAACTGGGCCTGTTTGTGATTGGTTCCTAAAGCACATAAATTGTGGCATACACATTCAGCATTTGTTGCCATTCTGTAGGTTGCATGCGTCCTTGTGTGTGTGTTGTTTGGTGGTGTGTGCAACTACAGGATGGAGCCAAATTCTGGGCATCTGCCAGCCACTGCTGTGTCTTCTGCTGGGCCCAGTACCAGTGGTGTGCGTTGTGGCCGCAGACCTTCCTTAAGGAAAAGGGCACAGGCTGAAGGTGAAGCCCCACCCAAGGCCAAGCGTCCATTTTCCAAGAGGGAGCCAGAGTTTTATTTGGTGGATAATAATACTCTTGTGCGTCTGACACTGGCTAAATGGGAGTTACTATTTGGCTTCCAAAGTCAGTGTTTAGGCAAACAAGAAAGGAGCAAATTGTGGGATCCCATTGGTTAGCAGCTTACTAGCACTGCTCAATACCCACGTAGTGGCACAGCCTGCAAGAAACGCTTCTACACTTTGCAAAGGGCCCTTATGGGAAAGATGAAGAATGATCTACTTGTAGACAGTGGGACAAAGCAGGGTCCAAAGAGTAAATACAGGCCATATGAGGAGATGCTGAAGTGCAAGATTCCACTATGTAGGCTGCAGGGGGTGGATGCTGGGGATGACACTACAGGTTAGGGTGAAGGTACATTCATTTTATCTTGAAACTGATTGGTGATAATCATGTTGTTACATTTCTCCTAACCAAATATTTCTCATAAGAAAATTAGGTCACGGTAAGTATTAGATTTTACATATGTCCTTTTGTCTAAACATTTTTCTGGCTTGATGCATAGTGCCACATGAGGACACCCAGGAGCCGGGTGATGAGGTTACCCAGAATCCTGCCCTTCCCCCAGCCTCAACCTTAACACAGTCTGCTGTTGAAGGTAAACAGTCTGTATCTTATTTGTGTTTAGTTTTAAAACATTTTTGGGACACATTAACAATGCATAATTATTTACTTTTGATTATCATAGATGCCCTCAGAATTGCACCAGCATCTCCTCATGAGGCTACCTACTCTTTGGATGCCAGTAAGTTCATGTACCAACCTGGTTTGGGTTTAGGTAATAGAAATGTGTGAATGTCTCTCAATCATGGTTTGTAATTGTAGGGCAAGTCCCTGCTTCATCTTTGGGCCCTACTTCCTGTGTTGCAGGCCTTCAGGACCCTGTTGGTGTGTATTGTAAAGCACACTGTATCCTTTGTGGTTTTTGGGTAACAATGTGTATCTTTTCACATGTTAAAATGCCAAACCCTGATACCTTACTTTACAAAATGGAGATTTGTTTAGGTTTGTGCAACAACCAGATCCTCTTTTGGCATTTACAAATGATGGAAATGCATTATACATGTTTTTAAGCTGCTATTGTCAAAAAAAGTAATTAACAATACTATGGGAGGTGCTTATTATATCCATTCTGCTTTATTTTAGGCCAGAATACAGGAAGTGCTTGTCCTGAAAGGGCCCTTCACCGCGCGGCTGCTAGGGATGAGGGTAAGAATGTGTTTTGTTGTTTTTCAAGTAAGGATGTTGTTTGACCAGAAATGTGGTGTGGCTCTTGACATTTTTTCTGAACAATGTTTTTGTAGGGCAAAGCTCTAGTGATGGCCTAAGTCTGGACATCTCAGATGTGGCGGGTATGTGTTTTATTAGATATGTGATTATGCTTTTTGTTGACACAATGACTTTATTGTGTGGATTAAACAATCAGCTTTCTTCCTAATATCGCAAAATTGAAATTGTGTATTGGGCAATGGGTTACTTTGGACAGGTATTGCCTCTATACTGTTTGGACAAAATGGACCCACATTATGAACCTAACAAATATCAGGACTTTTCTAATTAGCATATGCGATGTTGCCGCCACTCTCAGATGATGATTTGCCCCTTTCTGGCAGCCAGACACCTGTACTATTTAAGGAGGAGCACACTCAGGTACCATTGATGAATTGGTTATAGTTGGCCAAATGTTACATGTTTTTGTGACATCAGGTTCCCCCATGTAACATACAACATACTTTGATCGTAGCAGGAATTGTTTGCGGCAACCCAGGATGTGCCCTCCTCACAAGTCCCATGTGGCTAGGCTACAGAGGCAGAACCTACGGTACGTGATAATGTAACCATAGATGTATGCGGTTTGGATTTATGTGCTAAATCCAATCTGTTAAATAATATTTGGTTTTATGTTTTAGCCTGCGCAACAACCAACTGCCCGAGGTGCCCCCACAAGTGCCGACCTGTATGAGCTAGTGGGCAGGATGCTGGAGGCCTACAGTCGCCAACAGCCGTGTGATGGAACTCAGGAGCACATTGCGGCGTTGCAAAAACCAATCGCTGGTGGACCAACAACAAATTCGGGACCTGAGACAAGAAGTTAGAGATTTGAGAAACCACGCCAGTGGCACGCTGTTGCGCTCCATAGACTGGAGCGCATATGACGTCACCCTGGCATCCGCCGGAAGTGACGTTGCGCCACTGGTCTGGCCGATTATACGTTACCTACACCATGTTTGTGAAGCCCTTCATTACAGACACGCCGCTCCAACATTCGGACGCGTCTGGAGGTGCGCAAGCGCCCCATATATACTAGCTTATTTCCTCACAAGTGCGAACAGTGACGCCCACACCAAGCCTAAAATTGTATAAATAATTTGAATCAAAGTCACTGGGCATGCTTTCCTAATAAAACTCGCAAAATCAACTGGCTCTTAAAGGGATAGAAACCAATAAAACATATTCTGTTATATTTCTATATATAAAATCTTGCCCTACAGGTAAAAGTTAATTAAAGTTGACCTTATTACCTGGGCTGGAAATGCTCCCATAAGGGTGGGCTTATATGTGCTATGATATGTATGGGGAAAGAGATAGAGTTGTAGGTAACGGGACCGGTCCAGAACTGCAGCCTCAAACTCATTGAATTTGTATGCGATTCGCAGTGCCTTGTAGTAAGGAACATCATTAATGGGGCCATTAATTTGTAGGGGTCCTGAGCCTGTCCTAAATAGTTCAAAATAAAGGGATATTTCTTTTTGATACTGCACTCTGTCAGGTCTTCTGGTGTTTACAAAGGAGAGATTGGTTAGACTAGTGATTCCTTTCTGTGTATTATTAACAGGATGCTACCCTATCTATGTTGTTTGTTTAAAGAATAACCATTAAGGGCCTATTATGGTTGGCCCGTGTGATAGTTCGATTTCACAAAAAGGGGGCAAAGCTTAAGGTTTCATTCAACCCCGGATAGCGAAAAGCCTCCAGGCGATAGATCCAACGGGTTTCGAGTTGTAGTGTCTTTTTCTCCATATCACCCCCCCCCCCCCCTTGGTAAGTCGTGGATCCTATCCAACCCTTGAACTCTAAGGCAGTGGTCCCCAGCCCGGTCCTCAAGGCCCACCAACATGTCATGTTTTTTGGATCTCCAAATAGCCAGCTCTATTGCTCTGCAGCTGCACTAATTACTCCACTTGTGCATCTTTGTGGAGATCTGCAAAACCTGGCCTGTTGGTGGGCCTTGAGGACAGGGTTGGGGACCACTGCTCTAAGGGAACTGGGATCCTGGTTGTGATGCTGTGCAAAGTGCCTGCCTACTGGGGTCTTTAGATTGCCTACCCGGATACTGTATTGGTGTTCGTAGATATGTTTCTTTAAAGGACGGTTAGTTTTTCCCACGTAAAACCTATTACAGGCACATGTCAGCAAGTATATGACGTTCGGCGTTTGACAATTAATGAAATGTTGCGATTTAAAAATGCCTTTTGGTTTATCTGTATTGTTGAACACGTTTGTATGTATCTACACATTTTGCAGGTACTGCATTTATATGTAAATATAGGTAAATGGTGACTGTGTACCAGTCGGTCACGCAAATTTCGTGATCTCCTGAACACTATTTTTGGTTCCCGTGGGAGAAAGGTTTTTAAATGTTCATCCTGTAATAGGACATGCCAATGAGATTTTAGGATCTTACAAATCTGTTTATGAGATTCGGTATAGGTAAGTATTAATACTGGACCTTTTTGCTCCTGTTCCACCCTCGGTCTATATAGTAACTCTTGCCGTTTGCAATTTTTTGCCTTGTTGTAGGCCTTCCTAAGGATCGATTTGTCATAACCTCTTGCACAGAGTCTAGAGCGGATGTTCTTTGCCTCACTGTTAAATGTCTCATCTGTAGTGCAGTTGCGTTTGGCTCTAATGAATTCCCCATAGGGGATACTATTGAGTAAATGGGGCGGATGAGAGCTCGTGGCTCGTAGAGTGGTGTTAGCCAATGTGGGCTTGCGATAGAGGGAGGTAGTAATCTGGCCCTGTGTGTTTTTATGAATTTCAATATCCAGAAATGTGATGTTGTCATGGTGATAGTCACAGCTGAACTTGAGATTCAAGTCATTGTGATTCAATTTATCAATGAACTGAATCAGTTCCTGCTCCGGCCCCTCCCAGATGACCAAAATGTCACGTGGCACAGATACTGGGACATCTCGTCCTCTGCCCACAAACCCCTTTCCCACCAGCCCAGATACAGGTTCGCAAACGATGGGGCACATGTAGTCCCCATCACTGTCCCCTGTATCTGGTGGTAAAGATGTCCGTTAAATAGGAAGAGGTTGTGGGTGAGGACGAAATTTAGGAGCCGGAGCAGGAAAAGGTTGTGGTTATGTTCATTGATGTCAAGCTCATTGAGAAAAAATTCTACCGCTCTAATTCCCTTTTCATGTGGGATGCTTGAGTACAAGGCCTCCACATCCAGAGTCACCAGGGTCGCCTCAGGGGCCACCAACAGCTCATCAAGGACACGCAGGATATGTCCTGTGTCCTTGACATAGGAAGGGAGGCTCATGACCAGGGGCTGGAGATGTTGATCCACATATCGGCTGGCCCTCTCAGTGAGTGCCCCCATGCCCGACACTATGGGTCGTCCTGGAGGTGACTCCATAGATTTGTGCACTTTGGGGAGTGCATATAAAGTTGGTATAGTCGGGCATGGGGATTCCAAGAAGCCAGCCGTATGGGTATTTATCACACCTTGGTCATGGGCCTCTTTAATGAGCCGGTGGTACTCCTGGGCGTCCCCGGCGAGTCTGGACATGGGGGCCTTTTTGTACCAAGCCTTATTCCTAAGTATTCGCATACACATGTCTTCATACTGGGGATTGGGCATTACAACAATGTTCCCCCCCTTATCTGCTGGTTTGACAACCAATTGATTATTGGTTTCAAAGTATTTAATTGCTTTCTGAAGATTGTCACTTAGATTAGTCTGTTGTTTAATCTTCCTTGACAGCTCATTTATATCCGCAGTGACCAATTCCATAAAGGTGGCCACATTGTGGTTTATATTCATGGGTGGATAGTATGTAGATGGTTTCTTTAGCTGTTGGCTCAGGGGATGTACCACTATTTGTCCTGCTATTTCCCTTGCCAGGTCCTCCATGTCCCGTGTTAACTGTTCTTCCGTTGGTATAGTGGGGTTCTCTAATGGCTCGTCCCCTTTATTCATGAATTGATATTTACAGAGGATCTTTCTAATAAAAATATGTAAATCTTTTGTCGTTTCAATGATATCTAATTTTTTAGATGGACAAAAATTTAGGCCAAGATTTAGTAACTCGCATTGGTCTTTAGTTAAGACATGCTGAGACAAGTTAATTATATCTTGTTGTGATTTTATTTTTTCTATTTGACTAGCGACTATTTCCTCTGAGTTTCTGGCAACAGTGTTAGTTTCTTGAGGAGTTGGAATCTCTCTCTTTGCTCGTTTCCGAGCTGCCTTCCTCCTGGTGTTTCTGTTCCCATTGCGCCATACTCTAAAAAATCACTTCTTGAGAATGTTCCTGACTCTGACTCATCCCTGGGGTTGGTCAATTGGTCGTTTTTCCGTTTTATGCGAAATTTGTTGGAATCTCTATCGCGGGACAGGGAGGTTTCCCTCCGTGTTTGTTCATGCCAGGGTCCCACCCCCCTAACTGATTGGGGTCGAGATTTTCTCTGCGAGCCCTGGGGGTCCAATCTGTCTATGCAACTTCTTTCTCTAGAGGATGAGTTGTCGGACGAGCTTCCCCATGTTCCCTGATACGGTCTCCTGCCTCGCTCTCTTTGTGTTTGCATGTCTGGCCAGATATAGGCCTCTTTATTTTTGTAAGCTTGCCTATCTCTGTACAATTTTTTCTCTTTTAATTGGATTAAGTCTCTATTTATTTTTTCGATCGAATCCTGTATACCTTGATCCATCTTCCTAAATTTATCGTCCTTTTGTTGTTGGTGTGGGCGTCACTGTTCGCACTTGTGAGGAAATAAGCTAGTATATATGGGGCGCTTGCGCACCTCCATACGCGTCCAAATGTTGGAGCGGCGTGTCTGTAATGGAGGGCTTCACAAACATGGCGTAGGTAACGTATAATCGGCCAGACCAGTGGCGCAACGTCACTTCCGGCGGATGCCGGGGTGACGTCATATGCGCTCCAGTCTATGGAGCGCAACAGCGCGCCACTGGCGTGGCAAGGGATGGTCTCCCGCAGACGATACAAATAGCAACACATACAGATATTACACAAGGATAGGAGAAGGCAGGCCACTGTCTCGTCAATCTCCTCCACTGACGCACCCCGCCGACACGAGCAGATGAGGCCAATACAACAGTAAGCAGCAGCACACAGGATTTCTCCTGCAAATGCACCCCCGCTGATACGAGCAGTACAGGATTACATAGCAGTACGCAGCAACATGCAGGGTCCTGTTAACCTTCCAAGCCACGGCTGCAGCCTCTGAAACTCAGGTATGCTTTGAGCAATGCCGATTTGTACTGATATGGATACCAATTAAATTGGCCTATATGGCTTAATCGTACCTGTATTACTGTTCCCATATAGATCCGTATAAGGGGCCAAATAAATCTGGATCATACACAGCAAAATACTGGGTCCTTTCCTAGTGGGCCATAAAGTGCCCTAAAATAAGGTATGTCATAAACAACAATCTTTCTCAAATTAATGAAACCTTAAACTCGGTCTTTAATGACATGGATATCCCTGTTGTATTTTCATAGGGGCCAGAATAGCGCATGGCCAGGTCTTTTGGTGTACTTTCCATGTATATATATATATTAAACTGATAAACTAGAAAAGGAACATGTCCCTTATATAGCAGCAGAATCAAGGTACTATGTTTTCATTACGGAATCATGTATGTAATATAATGTACTGATGCATACAATGTATATTTATTGTACATATTCTTTCCTTGATCTAGGGTATTGAGAAAGCCCGAGCAGGGTGAAACATGTATGCCTAAATATCGAAAAATGATAGATCTAAGGAATGAAATAATCAACTTCATTTATCTCTGTCTTTCTTTAACTTGAATCTCATATATTTCTTGTATGACAAACTTGTGTTAACTGATACGCATTCAAGTATGCTTTGCGCTGAACAAAAGAAATATGACTCTTCTTTTAAACATCAGATTTAATAAATTGATATTTTAACTTAAAATACCACAATGTATGGTCATATTTAATAAACAAAGCTCATTACATCACAGTATTCATCTATCCAGTAAAGCTAAATCATTTTCCATGTTGCAGACACCTCCCGGAATATCCTCCCTATTACTAACCTTTGTATCATCAGCAAACAGACAAACTTTTCCTACCAAGCCTTCTCCTATGTCACTTACAAAAATATTAAAAAGAATGGGGCCCAGGACAGAGCCTTGCGGCACACCACTTGTAACTTGCCTTTGTTCAGATTGCACACCATTTACAACAACACTCTGATACCGATCCCTCAGCCAACTGGAAATCCACTGAACTATCCAGGGATTGAGTCCTACCTTCTGACATTTTAGTAAGCTGACATTTTTTGAGAGGAACAAAATTGGGACACTTAAGACAGCGTAACAAATCACTAGGTCAATTTTCAAGTGCCACCATTGGTCACGCATCATACAAAAATGTATTCAGCAATTTGTTAAGCTGTCATAATATGTGTCTCACATTTGTCCCTCTGAAAAAAATGTCAGCTTAGTTCTAGTCACCTGATGCACCCCCTGCTGCCAGTCAGAAGGGAGCCTGCTCCCACATTACTGGCAGCAGAGATGTGTAGTGAAGCCCTGCAGGAAGCTTGCTGTCACCAGTGCTAAAACTGGAGGGTTGCACGTCACAGGACTCTTTGGCATTGAGTCTGAGAAGTAAGTGCTTTGTTTTTTTCCTGTCTGTAGTGGGACATTAAACACCCCCATGATGGAGATGGGGAATCGAAAGCTAATGCACATACTCCAGTGCCACCTATTGGAGAAGGCAGCACCTGCTGCTGTTCATGTGGCTGCTTCCACCCCCCCTGCACCATGTTTTGTAAAATGATGCATACATTGTTTGCCTTTAAAGTGAACACAGCAAAGCCTTATGGACTGTGCAGGCAACATTTACTGCATTGTGCTTTGGCCTTCTGGCGGCCATCACTGCAGACTTGTCACCAGTGTCCACTGACTCCTCCACTCACTCGCTGCTGATCCTTTCAGATTTTATTCTTGCTTTTTTCTGCCTGTCCTCCACTGTTGCAGTCTCCTCTACTGGGATTTCTATCTTCTCCTCCTTACTGCTTCCTGGTCCTTAGGTCTTTAATGCGGTTTTCCCCCTGCATTGATATTTCTGTATAGCTAAAAAAAAGGCTAGGGGGGTGTAAGCCTAAGTAGTGCCTAGGGCAGCATGAAACCTAAATACGGCCCTTACTAGCAAGGGCGGCAGCTGTAGACTTGAGTGACAGTAAGATGAGAGTGACAAACTGGAGCGTGGAATTGGGAGACTGATCTTTTGCTCAAGGTCCCATGTTTCAACTTTTGTGCATATTGCCTGCCCCTAGTCAGATTTTGTATTGCCTAAATTTGGCTTAGCAGAATGGGATGAAGGGGTGGGGGGAGAGTAACAACGCGCTATGGAGGATTATTTCCAAGTATAACATTTGTAATGCAAACTAGCTTCATTTTAATACCCATGGCGATTTAGGAGGTGCAGTAAGGTATAGTAATTACTATATCAAACAATATAACTCGCATACATTTCCTCCAGGGTTTTACTGTGGATAAGCCACATATTTCTACCTACATTCATTTAACTCAGGTGGGGCCTCACTCATTTCAATTACCTCCGTTTCTGTACACTTTGGCACGAATTGGTGGAGATTGTGCTGTAGATGCTTTGAGAGGGGTATTCTGGCAATGGAGTTGAGGATAGAAGGATAGAGGATGTCACTACCAGCATGTTTATATATTGCTGTGCAGTGGCAATTAACACAGAAGCTCACTGGCCATCAGAGATGTTTATCAAGCAGACAGGCTGTTAACAAAGATATTGGATTGTAAGAGGGCCAAAGTAACGCTTATCTCACCTCTACATTAGAAGAGTCCTTAAAGCGGACCAACAGTCAAAACCGAATTAAATCAGACCAACACAACAAACAGTGCTTATATGCATCCCTCGCCAGGGCAATTTAGATTGCTGCACATAAAAAATAATTTACCTTTTTCTAATTCCTGCTGGGGTAAATTTTAAAAACAAGATGGCCGCTCATGGGCTTGCAGGCCACCTGCAAACAGGAAGTCATGCTGGGCGTTTCAGTTATGTCAGTTGGAAGAGGAAGCTCCAAAATGGCCACTAGCTTTCTTTTCCAGCTGTGCCAGGCTGTTGGTCCAGTTTAAGCCTGTATAAAGCCACCCTTCCTTCTGCTAGAGAAGGGGCAGCTCTTCGCGAGCACCAGGACTGAATGAGGGTGAAATGAGCTGCTGACAGGATGGCCCAAAACTGGGTGACTCCCTGGAAAACTCGGGTGACTTAGCTTATCTATAAAGATGATCATATGTTAAAAACACTTTAAACTTTTACTTTAGGTTAAAGCTTTTATGTGGAATACGAGTTTCAATTTTACAAAGCTACGAAACCCTCCTGGGCATTTGTTTTGGCTTTTCTGTCCCAGTTTGCTTAAGTGACAGCAGGCCCCCTCTTATCCTGTACTGTCTCTAAAGAGGAATGTGCTTTCTCCTGCCAATAGGTAATAGGACCCTCTCTGTCATCTACACAGGGAGGATGGAAAGGACTGACCACACAGGGGATGCATGGCAAGGTCTGGGAAAATAGTAGGTCAGCTGGAAACAGGAGAGGCAGGTAGTAACTAGGCACAGGGAAGGTGGCAGATACTGGGACACATAGGAGGATGTCAGGGACTGTGCAGACAACAGAAAATGGCTCGTACAATTGTAGGGACTGGTAGGTACCAGGCACATAGAGGCCCAAGGAAGAGACTCAGAAATGACCATTGTATAATTGCGTGCACATACATCCACATTGAACCCATCCACCCACCACAAACCAGTAAAATACGCTAGGGAGCAGTGAGTGCACATGTGTCCGGAGTGGTTGGCTGACCAAATTGGAAAGCAGTTCATGGGCTAGGTTTAGATTGGTTCCTTAACCACTGGGCTATTGCTGCCCCACCTTTAAGCCTACCACATACCCACATTGGCTAATACTGACCCTGCATGTTATTTCACCTTTTTTATTCAGGATGCCCCCATGGATTGGAACAAAACCCAGGAGAGTCAAATCCCGGGTTTTGTTCCGCTTCAAGATAATAGTCCTAACCACCTGTCCCCCAAACACTGCCACTATAACAAAGTACCAAACTAAGTAAACCAAAGCATAAACATGATACATCGTGTATATAAGGGTCGATTCAAAGAAACATGTAACAGCTTGGATTTGGGTGCCGATCATCCTATTTTTCCCGTACGCTCGTGCGTTCGTATGAACTTGCGAGTGATTCTATAAGCAAATACGTTTCTATCCTAAAATGTACGTCCGTTCGTATGGCAGTTCGGGAATCAGACCTATGTCATTTTCCATCCTGAATTTTCCGTTTCATTTCTCAGGTTGCAACATTGGTTTTGCCCTTTTTCCTTTTTTGTCTGGACATAAATCCTTCTGATCTTGTGGCTGTGCACTACAAACTTACCTCATTAAAGTGCATTCTAAATATTTGGTCTTTTGTTTTTCTTTATTTCATTCATTTTGTAGTAACCAACCATTAATGAATGCATTTGCATAAGTAAATCTTACTTTGTTTAATTTTTAGTTAACTTGCATTTTTTACTTGTGGATTTAATTTTAATATTTTGGCTTCAAGTGGTACAACTTAAAATTTTGTGTGTGGTTACCCACACCCTCTACATACAGATTTCTCTCAAATATAAAAAAACACCCAGCAACGTCTGCATGTTATGAGTCTAGAAACAGCCAAGATGGCGGCTCAGGTATTCTCGGGCAGCCTGCAAACAGAAAGGGCCTTGTGACTGTGTTGCTCTGCATTCTTTGATTTCTGACCTTTCCGTGCCCCCAGCTCTGCTGTGTCTGTGCAAAATACAGCAGTAACCCACATCCTGCACTTTATCCCACTCTCCTCTCCTCAGTAAGTGTGATGCATCTGACCAAAGATGTGCTTAAATAATTAAACAAAGCAAAGGTAAACAACTACACCAATAAATGCAATCTAAAAATATTATTCTAGTACATCAATTTAAAAATAAATACCAAAGGACATAAGTTTCTTTAATTAACGCAAATATATTGCAAAATAAAGGTTTACATGCAAAGGACTAATTAAGGTCCACATTAAAATGCTTTTATAAGGCATACATGAATCAGGTATGCATTGCCATACAATTTATGGCCTCGGCCATGCTGATACATGCAGTTCATTGGAGCTCAAGACGCGCAGACTCCTCCACATAGCCAAAAAACCTGTTCAAGAACAGCAATACGACTGCTAAAAGGTGTCGGCAGTGGCTTTCTTTTAAAACGTATTTAGAGGTTTGAAAACTGTTCTCTGAATCACACCTAAACACATTCGATTATCCTAAGTTTTACGTTTTGATCCTAAGTTTTAGGATTTGATCCTAAGTTTTACGTTTTGATCCTAAGTTTTAGGATTTGATCCTAAGTTTTACGTTTTGATCCTAAAATTTAGGAACGAACTTGCGATGATCGTAAGAGCATATACGCATTCGTACGTAGGCTCGTGCGAGTCGGAAATGGCCAAAAAAACAGGAAAAAATGACTAACACCCACCCAAACTTACGATTCTCGATCCGAAATCAATTAACTTTTGCTCTTTGAATCGAGGGGATAGTGTCTAGTGCTAAGTGGCTATGTGCCAAGATTTGTGCAGCAGCAGCAGAGAGAAGTGGGTAAGGGGAAATAGATTTAAAAATATCACAAGGAAAGTTGGGGCAAGTAGTGGAGCCCAGCCCAGAGCAGACTTATGTATGTCACCTCCTCGGGGTTAATATATTGGTAGTATACTTAGTTTTGTACAGAGTGATAAACTGTGTTTGTTACAGAGTTCTATACTTACTGTTGTTTGGTACTTCATTATAACTGAAGTGTTGTGGGGGCCGCTGCATTTTGGGGTCATGTGGTTACGACTATTATAGTGATTGTTGTTGATTGAATGGTTTGTACAACATCTTGAGGGGCCCTGTGAGTTTTTTATTATGTCTCTTGTGTTTATGTATGCTCTATACTGAGTACAAATCATGACATTTTTCTAATTTAAGTTTTGGATTGTACAGCCCATTAGTGGCCTCCTCGTCAGTTTTAGGACCTCCCCATCTTCCCATTGCATATGTAACTAAAACAGCCATGCTTAAAAGTAGGCGAGGAACAGCCGAACTCTGCTACAAGGGTGAGGAAGTGGAAGGCAGTTTTATGTGGCAAGCCATACACAATGGCAAGACTGAGCACAGAAACAACACACAAGGGGGCAGATTCAGAGCCTGGAATGTGGCCTTAATAGATTATCTTCTGCAGATAGTCTCAAAGTCTATCTGGGACTATGTAGTTTGCATTCCACATCCTGTACTATCTCAAAGGCCCATCCCACAGGTTTTACACTGAGCTCTGCCGCAGGCAACATGGAATTAAGCAAGAGGGAGTAGACAGTTGTCTTGGGACTTAGAAAGTGTTACCTATGTGCTAATCTTTGCTATTATTTCTTTCTTTGCTTATGTATGGGCATGGCCCAAGTTAATGCTGCATAGACCACAGCAGCCCTGAGCCATGTGTTTACCTAAAGAGGAACAAAACCCCCCAGATGGCTCTATTAGAATCAGGTTACCATGCTGTATGAAACCCCCAGGGTGCCGGTAATAACCCTTTCCCCAGGCCAATGGTGCATACGTGGACTCTCGTCCAATCAGAGCTGTTTGCAATTTTACAGTTTTGTTCCCCTTTAACAGGGGATTCCTTGTGTCTTAATGGTTCTAGAGCTCAGTGCACCCTTTGCTGCTGGGGCCTGGAGCATTTGCTCTATTACACCAATGATAACCTGGGCCTGGCTGATGGTCCACTTTTAGGGCCACTGTATCTACCATATTGATCACTACGGCTTTGTCTTGATTCACTGCCCAATGCAAAATGTGACATATTTAAAACAAAGGATTAACTGAACTTTTTATTTTTGTGCTTTACAGCTTGACAGAAATTCTAAGATTTGTGGACAGCAGGGCGAAGAAATAAATTGTATATTTGTCTATACTAAGCAAGGCTTTATATATGAATCTATTCAGTATAGATACTGGTACTTAGTTATCCTTTACAAGATACTTTTTGCATCAGCCTTTTATCCAAGTGTGAGTACATTTTTTGGAGCTCTTATAAACAGTGTGTACTATTTTTATACTGATGGTTCATTTGCATAGCAAGTTTGTGTCTGTTGTGTTGACATACATTTTTCAAGCTTGGTAAATGACAGTAAAATTAATTCATGTGTAGTTCATCATCTCAAATATCTACCAGAATTTCTAGGTGTGAGCAAGTTACTAGTTTGCCAATTCTCTAATTGTCAAGCTATTTGCTTTAATTCAGTCAACCTACTAAGAAATCCTATACCACTGATTTCACAAAAAGGCATTTATGCAATCAGGAGAATCAAATTATGGTTAGCTTTTCTTCCTTACACTTTCTTATGCGTATCCTTTAAAGTGGACCCAAACCTAGGATTTTGACTATCCTAGGTTTTGGTCTTTGCCTCCTGGGCACCCCGATCGCTGTGTGAAACTCTCCAAGTCACCTGATCTCACTTCGCTGGAAATGGGGGAGAGGCACATGGGACAGACTTTAGGTGTGCGTCTTGCTGCCATACTATTGCTATTGCATGGATTATCCCTTTAAAATAAGACATGCAGAGAACATTAGATCCAAATTAGAGCCATTAGTGATAACTGAGAGATTTAATTATTCATTTAATACACTCAAATCTTAGGCACATTTATTTTGCTATCATCAATCATCTTAATATTATGTAAGAACCCTTTAACCCTTTAATTGCCAGCCTACCTAGATTTTTTGTCACACTCTGTTGCCAGACTACTTTTCACGTTTTTGCGCTACACATGTTCAACCTTGATTTTTGAAGGGATTTCCAGGGATTTTCCAGAAAAATTATATATTGTTTTTTTCAGCCTGGCTTCAACATGAAATGTCTTGTTTGGCCTTTTTTTAGTGTATTCTCAATACTCAATACTCAAATTGTAGTGTTTTTTTGTAATAAAAAATGTAAGTTTGTTAATAAAATCTTATTGCGTGTGAAAGTCCTATTTCTCCCGGTTACAACGGTACCACATATGTATTGGTATACACCATTTCCTGCCCAGGAAACTCCCCCAAACTGAAACAGCAGTTTAGGAGATTTCAGATAGGATACAACTATGCAATATGATTGCATAGTTGCAAGGGGTTAATGTAAAAAAAAAATGACATAGGGTACTCCCTCCCGGGGGGGGGGGGGGGGGGGGAGACCTTGTTTTTTTGGGGAATTTTAAGGGTTAAAAACCCTTAAAATCAACTCCAAAAAATGACGTAGGGTCCCCCTTACCCAGCATTACCGACCCGGACCAGCTATGGGGGCTACTAGCCCACATAGCTACTAAGCGGCCCGGGCCCTTCTGCCCCCCCTGGCCGTTGGGGAGGCAGGTAATGGGGGGGCTGGGGGTTATGGCAAGTCACCCGCTAGCGGTAGGTGATTGCCAGCCCCAGAGCCTTGTGAACTGGTATAAGGGGTCTCATGGACCCCTTACCAGTTCACAAATAGTTAAAAGTAAAAAAGACACAGACATAAAATATTTTATTATTCTTTTTTTTTACTTATACTTACCTCTGATCCCGTGTCCCGCGCCGCTGCAGATGACACTTGTCGGTGGTGATCGGAGCAGGGAGGGTGGGAGATCAAAGCCTCCCTGCCTCCCACCCTCCCTGCTCCGATCGCTACTGACAAGTGACAGTCAGAGCCCGGGTGCCGGTATAGGAGGATGACGTCATCCCGCTCCTCCAACAAGTGGGGGGGGGGGGCTAGGGGCATGGCCAGCGACCGGCCAAAGAGGACGGTGAGGGCCTGTTGCTGGGTACTCACCTGAAGAGTGGTTAGTCCAGGGGAGCCCCCCCTGGTGAAGAGAAGACCCGGGGAGAGCGATCGGGCTGTCAGGTGAGTTTGTGTAATTTTTTTTTCTTTCAGATGGCGCGGGGGAGGGGGGGGGGGGCTATTCCAGGCCCCCTCCTGAAGATGGCCCGGGGGCGAAAATCAAGTTGCAGGGAATCGCTGGCACTTTCAAAACGAGGGGTCAGGTAAGTCTGTATCTTTTTTACTTTTTTTTATGGGGCTCTAAAGTCAGCTACGTGAGTCTCACGTAGCTTACACTTAACGGTTGGAGAGGCAGCTACGTGAGACTCACGTAGCTGGCACTAGAAAGGTTAACTGGCAGTCTACCTGGATATGTTGTCAACCTCTGTTATCAGGCCATATTTCACCATTTTGCCCTATACATGTTTAACTGTGGTTTTTTAAAGAATGTCCAGGGATTTTCCAGGAAAATTATATATTTTTTCAGCAGAGTTTATCCTTTAACATGCAATGTCTTGTCATTTCTTTATTGCTTTCTTAATATTGTGGGGTAAAATATGTGGGTAAAAAATGTAGAACATATTATTTTTGTTATTTGGTATCTTTCTTCAAGAAAATCATCATTTCATTGTGCACAAAAGCCTCATTCCTACCAGTTGCAGCAATACCACATATGTATTGGTAGACACCCTTTCCTGCAACAAAGAACTTAGTAATGTTAGGGACGGGGTACTAATTGGATGGCCTTGACGTGGCTACCTCGCTTCTACATTCATTGCAATCTATGTTAACTAACAGTCCATGTTCTTAACAAGTGTTAGCTAGGTTTTTCAATAGTATGAATGTGCAGAGGGTTAACTTTCTGTGTTGCTTGGTGTGTGGTCACACCCCTCTAGCACCTCTTGACTTCTATGTATTGACTGGATGAGCATATCCTATTTTACTTTTTGCTGACACCCTTTCCTGCCCAGGAGACACCCCAAAATGTTTTAGGAGATTTTCAAAGAAAATACAACTACTATGCACACCTTGCATTTCTTCAAAGAAAAAAGAAACATATGCATTTAAATTCACCCCCACAAATGATATAATCTCTGGAAGTACTCTCACCTCAGGATTTCTAGGCGTACTGGGCTTGTTGTTGTAGATCCAGGTTTATGAATGCAAACCCTTAAGGAATTCACTGGTTGCACCAGGTTTTCTTAAAAAATTAATATAAAAGCAAAATAAAAATCAAATTTTCCCAAAATATCAATATGCAAAAAATAAAGTCAAGCCAGGTGGTCAGAGGGTACGCAGTACAAGGGATGAGATGGATTCGTAGTTAGAGTTCAGACAGGCACTGGTTCAGGAAGCAGTCACGGATTGGTCGTTCAAGCGGCAACAGTAAAGTCACAGGAAGGATAGCACCCAGCAGAACGCTATCACGGGCAATGACATTATGGCAGGGAATCCTTATAAAGGGCTATAGAGCAGGTGATTTGCTGGGGTACTCGGAGCTCACAGGCTCCTGAAAATCTAGAGGGCTGATTTGCCCAATAGTAATTTGCGACAGTTGCCCATTCAGCCAGACACCAGTCTGCACCTTCTCTGCAGGTACACCGGGTTGGGGGCTCCCATATATTCTGTTATTCTGTGCTGTGATTTTCTAGATGCTGGGGAGTCGCTGTAGCAGCCACCATATTAGTGCCTATAGAAAGGGGGGGAAACAGGTCCCCCCTCCTTATTTCATGGCATCTGCCAAGCTAATCCCAGCATGCCAGGGCAGGGAGGCTTTAATGCCACAGAGGAGAAGCGCCTTTGGAATCCCTAACATATGACTAATGATGTCACTGGAGGGGAGGGATATGGAGGGAGCCCTCAAGAGGCCACTGTCTAAGCTTTTAAGCTTTGTTCCCTTTGTTCACCAGCACAAGCTTTCCATCAATATGCTGTCTACCAGTTATTATGCAACTGACAATTTAGTATGAAGTCATAAACACCTCTTACAGCCTAATAACTAACCATCTGAAAATATTTGCCCCAAGGAGTCATTTGAAAGGAACAATTGCATGTGAATTACTAGGGGTACACTCTTCCTCTAATCTGCTTTTGTAATCTTGCTGTGCCATGTTCTATGTTGATTGAATACTTTTATTATGTACTACATTTATGAAAATACAAAAATAGTAATCATTAAGGCACGTCTCTGCATTTATTCAAACAATTATGTTGAAAAGGCTTTCTTGATATTTGACTACTTATTCATGTCTGTTTTGTATAGCAACAAAGAAAGATCCCAGCGATCACCCTGCTGATCAAACTACACTCTGGTTTAATACATAAATACAGCTTTTCAATAAAATGTGCAATTTAGGATGTCAAAATCTGCCTAGCATAAATAAATGTCTTCACTTCCAACAGCAGGGGGGAAAATCGGTAAAGTCGGTGATAAAAGTCAGTAAAGTAACTGAACCATATACAAATCACTGAAGCTGAAACTATATATGTAAATGTTCTTGACTGAAAATGATCTAATTTGGTATAGGACACTGAAAAAATTACTACTCCCGTTGGAATTGGCCAAAATAATTCTTTATGCTGGAAAATTAGATTGTCTTTTACCATAATGTAAGATTTCATTATAATGATACAGGATACAGAATCTTGGCATGTAGTCGCCGCTAAATATAAAAACAAGAATTCCAAAATAAGACACAAAACTGAGTTTCATTTAAATGGAGCAGTCTAAAATTCAGGGTGTACGAGGGGATGTGCAAGGATGTACCTCGACATGAAAAAAAAATTAGGTTTTTATAAAAATCGGTGTTATCCAGGCAGAAAACAGAACTCCAATTTTGCTATCCTCAGACATGGGTGTCCTCTGCCACTCCCCCCTCTGTCCTGCCAACCCAGCCACAAGCACTCTCTGCTGCAGGGAGGGTCTTTTTATACTTCGAGTAGTGAGCTGCCGGGGAAGCTTACCTGCACCAATCCCTCTCCTGCTCTCACTGGTCCCCTCCTGCTGTGCTTCACACAGGGCCGGATTAAGTGTGGTGGAGGCGCCTAAGCACAAAATCTGGTGGAGACCCCAGATACAGTATTTTTTTCCTTAATAATAATAATAGTCCAGCCAAGTAACTGATTGGTGGTTGTCTGACTCCCGCCTACTTACTGGAACTTCAGATCGAGTCCCTTGTGACACTGTTGTGCGGGTGTGTGCTGCTTGGGAACTCCTGCTTTGCCACTCTGGATGGGGGTAGTGGTTTGGCAGAAAACAGTTCCCTGCATTGAGTTGCCAGCAGCTGTGCTTGGTGGCTTATGTGTAGTGAGCGGCCACTGATTGACAGCTCTGCACCCATCCATCACTGTAGTGTCGCTGACAGCAGCTTTGCTGCTCTAGACTCTCCTTCATGCCCCAAATTTGCAAAAACATAAAAAGGCTTGCCCAGGTGCAGGGGCCCCCCACTGCCGCCCAATAGCTTTGTTGCTGGCCCTCGCCCCATCAGACCAAAGACTGAAAAGCCTCCTAGACCAGACCTTAACCCAAAGGTTGGTAGAGGCCCCCTTTGCAGGGCAAGTGGTGGAGGCCCTGGGGCATGCACCCCTTGAGCCCCCCTCATAATCTAGCCCTGGCTACACTCTGTACAATGACCGCTAGGCTATGTAAAGGCATGCAAGCACACCCGCACAGCAGGAGGGGAAGCTAGCCATGCTTTCAGCTGCACAAGCCAGAAATACCAGTTAATCAGTTCATCAGTTTATGTGGCTCCTCCAGTGGTGGCTTCTCAGCAGAGGGGGTCAGGGGTATTGCTTCCAGCACCTCCTGCACCCAACGGCATTTGCCTAGCAGGGGGGGGGGGGCTTAGTTCCCTGCCCTCTTCCTGGGTTTTTTTTTTATCAAGGTTTTATTAGAAAGTGCTAACCAATTTCTTCAGTTGATGATTCTTACTAATATTTTTTCTGCTAATTATTTTCTACTTTTCCTGTTCAGTAGCTTTACGGTGATTATTGAAGGTTTCTGTATTACTGGGTGTATCACTGAACATATATGTCATTTGTGACAAATTCTCTACAGGCTTTCCCATGAGAAAACTATGTCCAGTTATAAATCAAGTAGTCGAGAGTCTTAAGAAACATTACATACTGTTCAAAAAACATTGGTGGCCATTGCTCTGATACATTATTGAGTTTCCAGAGATCTCTACTGATGTACAATCACCCGTGGAAGGAATTTTGTTCATTTTTCCCATACTTGACTGAACATCTCAACTGCAAATATCCAGAAGACAAATCTAAAGAACTCTGGACCTGCCCTACTAAAGCTGCTCTGAACTATACCATTGTAGCACACAAATTGCAATACACACATTATTTAAAGAGGATGTAAAGTCACAAAAGAGCCTACTTCCTCCAGCCATGCAGCATTGGAGCATCCCAATACTGAACTGTTATGATGAGTCTCTTCACCCCAAAAAACCTTGGGACCAGGCACTCCAGTACTTTCCACTTCCACCCACAATCAAAGCAGGCTGTCTCTCTGTCTGTCTTGCGAAAGAGGTTTACCATGTGGCCTGCAGCTGCACTGCCGCACAAGCTGTTGTTTTGGACTGCGCTTCATCATGTGGAGTGCGCACAGCTGCAGGGAGGCTTGGGATGTGGGCACGCAATCACAGCAAAGGGACTGACGGAAGGGTAAGGGATTTGTGGGCCAGCAGGGGGGTTCACACAGTGGGGCTTTCCGATTCAGGGGCACCTGGTTGACAGGCAGCTGTAGGTTATTGGTCCACCTTAAACACGATATTAGAAAAATAAAAACATACGCACATTTTATAAGTAGCATAAACACATTAGGCCAGATTCAGCCCCATGCGAGAATACATTCTTGCATACTTTTTGGTCAATGTAAAAGTACTCTCAACCGTATCAGAATACATTTTCTCTCTTTTTGTGTATTTGCTTATAATCTTGCACAAGTGAATAAAATACACACTGAAAAAAAAATTCTCCTGAAAAACTCTCTTTGATATAAAGTTAGGTGATTCAGAGTGTGGAGCAAATGCCGGCATGGTCAGAGGATTCCTTCAGGTCCAGAGGTGGGGTCTAAGCAGACATCCCTCCAGCATCTCTTCCTGGCCCCCGGCCAGGAAAAATGCTGGCTGCCAGGGTGGGAAGCTTTCATAGTACAGAGTTGGAGCCTCTGTGCATTACCCCCCATGTGACTGTCTATGTCACTGGAGGAGAGGGGCATGGAGAGAGATTTCCTGGGGTATTCCCCTCCATTCCTCTCCCCTCCAGCTCCGCCTCTGTAGTATAAAAGCTTTACTCTACTGACTTATGGGGGGGAGGGTTCGCCCTTCCTTGTACTTTTGGTCAGTATACAGTGATACCTGCCAAGTTCTGGGGAGTGGCACTGTGCTTATTCCCTCTACCAAATTAGAGTGGTCTGAGTGTCTGTGTATACTCAATTTCAATTTATCTTTATTATTTACATATATATATACAATTATTTGTACAAACGTGTGCCCCGCTATTGGGGTGCTTAAATTATTGTGATGCCAATTGTCTGGTACTCGAATGCAAAGTCCTTTTCATTCTGATTGGTTGGGTTCTGTTACCCTGTTTGTAGCAATCCTCTGCGGTTTGTGGCAGGTATGGTACCCTTGTTTGTAGCAAGTGTTTTAGTAAGGACAAGTTTCGCCCTCTGGGCTTCCTCGGCATACTTAGGTATCCTATTGAGGTTCAGGGTGATCTTCTCTTAGCAATGTTTATGGTTAGAGATTAGCGAACTTTTGAAAAATTTGATTCGACTGATTCGCCGAATTTTCCGACAAAAATAGTTTCGACCCGAATGTATTTGCGACGAATCACTATTAAAAATCGCTATTAAAAATTTCTGAGCCTCCTAGAGCCTCAATAGGGTTGTAAACCATTCTGCCTTGCTGTAACACGCATAGGATGCATGCTGGGTTAGTGAAATAATACTGTAAATAATTAGGACATGCAGATCAGAGGCATCGCTAATAGAATCGCAGAGCAGCACAATTGCAGAGAGTTGAAGTGCCATCACTATGAGGGGCCCCTATAGTGCCTGAAAAACACACCCTGGAGCTGGCAGCAGCAGGAGCCCAAAAATTAGCTGAATCACACACTGGAGTTGCAAGCAGCAGCAGGAGCCCAAACATTGCTTTAAAGAGACACTGGATTTATGCAGGAGCCAAAAATTGGATGAATCACACCCTGGAGTTGCGAGCAGCAGCAGCAGGAGCCCAAACATTACTTTAAAGAGACACTGGAGTTGGCTGCAGGAGCCCAAAAATTGGATGAATCACACCCTGGAGTTGCAAGCAGCAGCAGCAGGAGCCCAAACATTGCTTTAACCCTTTAAACGCCAGCCACGTAAATTTTACGTGGCTGCCTCTCCAACAGTTAAACGCCAGCCACGTAAAATTTACGTGCCTGACTTTCCCCACACATAAAAAAAAAGTAAAAATAAAAGACACTTACCTGACCCCTCGTTCGATTCGGTCGGGTCTCCTCTTCAGCCAGAGGGGCTCCGATCGCCCATCGGGGCTCCTCCGGCTGCAGGGGAGGGCCCGGAACAGGGTGCCCCCCCCCGTTTCAGCAGCCGCCCGGTTTCCTGTAATAAAAAAAAAAAAAAAAAAAATTACAGTTACCTACCTTTGTCCCCGCCGGCTCCCGCAGGCTCTCCTCTTCACGGGGGGGGGGGGGGGGCTCCGATCCCCCCTCCCCGCTTTTCTGTCTTCTGGAGGGGGCATAACAGCCCTCCTCCCTCAGCAGCGTCTTCCGATGGCGGCCGCCATCTTGGATTCTGGCCCCGCCTCTTTGGGGCGGGGCCGGTGACGTCACCGCCGGGTGTCATCGGGGCACCCGGCGGTTCAGCTGTCAGATGCCAGTGACGGCTGGGCAGGGAAGGAGGGAGGTAGGCGATCCTCCGATCGCCTGCCTCCCCCCTCCTCTGCCCAGCCGTCACTGACAGCAGATCGCCGCGGGACACAGAAGATGAAGATCGGAGGTGAGTAAAGTAAAAAATTCTTTTTTTTTTCTTAATAAAGTATTTACAAAAAAAGTGTCTGTCTTTTTTTTTTTACTTTAACACTTTGTGAACTGGTAAGGGGTCCATGTGACCCCTTATACCAGTTCACAGGGCTCGGGGGTCTGGCAAGTCACCTGCGCTAGCGGGTGACTTGCCATTAACCCCTGGCCCCCCAAATTACCTGCCTCCCCAAAGCCCGGGGGGGCAGAAGAGCCGTGGCCCTAGGCTATGACGGCTTGTAGCCGCAGGGCCAGGGGCCACTAAAGCTGGCCCCTGCGCCCTGTTCTACAAGCCCCCATAGCTGGTCACAGGCTGGTTACTCTGGGTAGGGGGGACCTCACGCCATTTTTTTTTGGGATTTTTAAGGGTTTTAACCCTTAAAAATCCCCCCAAAAAATGGGGTCCCCCTCCCTTCGAGGGGGGACCCTATGTCATTTTTTTTTTTAATTAACCCTTTGTTACCTGTAGCCCAGTAGGTATAAAAGGCTTCCAGAAGCAGGAGAGCAGAAGCCTAAGTGATCAGCGTGGGACACAGGGATGGATGGGAGGTAAGTATTAAAAAAAAATATTAAAAAACATTTTTTTTTTTTTAATAAAGATATTTTTTAAAAAGTGTGTCTGTGTGTTTTTTTTTACTTTTAACCCTTTGTGAACTGGTAAGGGGTCCATGTGACCCCTATACCAGTTCACAGGGCTCGGGGGTCTGGCAAGTCACCTGCGCTAGCGGGTGACTTGCCATTAACCCCTGGCCCCCCAAATTACCTGCCTCCCCAAAGCCCAGGGGGGGGCAGAAGAGCCGTGGCCCTAGGCTATGACGGCTTGTAGCCTTTTCTACAAGCCCCCATAGCTGGTCACAGGCTGGTTATGCTGGGTAGGGGGGACCTCACGCCATTTTTTGGGGGGATTTTTAAGGGTTTTAACCTTTAAAAATCCCAAAAATAAAATGGGGTCCCCCTCCCTTTGAGGGGGGACCCTATGTCATTTTTTTTTTAATTAACCCTTTGTTACCTGTAAACCAGCAGGAGAGCAGAAGCCTAAGTGATCAGCGTGGGACACAGGGATGGATGGGAGGTAAGTATTAAAAAAAAAATAATTAAAAAAATATTTTTTTTAATAAAGTTTTTTTTAAAGTGTGTATCTGTGTGTGTTTTTTTTTTTTTTTTTACTTTTAACCCTTTGTGAACTGGTAAGGGGTCCATGTGACCCCTATACCAGTTCACAGGGCTCGGGGGTCTGGCAAGTCACCTGTGGCTAGTGGGTGACTTGCCATTAACCCAGAGACCCCCCATTACCTGCCTCCCAAAAAAACCTTAAAATTCCCCCAAGAAATGGTGCCCCCCCCCCCCCCCCGTAAAGGGGGATCCCACACCAATTTTTTTTTATTTAACCCTTTATTATGTGGATAGTAGTTGTATTTTATTTGTAAATGTTATAAAGTGCTCTTTTCAGTTTATGGGATCACCTGGACAGGAACGGGGGGCTACCGATACATATGTGGTATCATTGTAATCGGGAGAAATGGGATTTTCACATGCAATATGGTTTTCTTTAATAAAATAAATGTTTTTGTTTAAAATAAAGGAGACAATTTAATATATATATTTTTATTTATTTATTTATTTGAAAATATTTAAAAAAGTAGAAAAAATACAAACAAGACATTTCATGTTAAAGCCTAAACTCTGCCACAAAAAGAAAATATGCCATTTTCTTGGAAATTCCTGCAAAAATCACAGTTAAACATCACGCAAAATGGTGAAAAATATCCTGTCAGGAGAGGGTGACAAAATCTCAAGTAGACTGGCAGTCAAAAGGTTACAGGTACCTATGCATGTTGGGTATTGTTCTGCTTGGGGGACCTTGCGCTTTCAGATTTAGCTTGTTTTTTCTTATTTGCATATTGATATTTTAGGAAAATGTGTTTTTTATTCTGCTTTTTTATACATTTTTTTGTGAAATCCTGTGCAACCTATGAATCCTTCGAGATATTACTTCCAGAAAGTTGAGCCCACTACAACAAGCTGGGTACACTTAGAAAGCTTAACATGTGTACTTTCAGGGAATATATGGTTTATGGGGGATATTCCAAATGTAAAGGGTTGGTTTGGTAGAAAAAGCACAAGGTGCGCACTTTGTCTGCAGAGCTGAATATCTGAAGTAAAATTACCGTTATGCGCATGCTTTACTTTGGTGTGTTTGGCAACTCTTTCCTTGACAGAACCTATGCATGTTGGGTATCATTCTGTTTGGAGGATGTTGCTTTTTCAGATTTTCTGTTTTTTTCTGGTTTGCATATAGGTTTTTTTAGGAAAATGTGGTTTTGATTCTGCTTTTTTATTCATTTTTAGGGAAACCCTGTGCAACCAAAGAATACATTGAGAGATTACTTCCAGAAAACTGCACCCATGTCAACAAGCCTGGTACGCCTAGAAAGCTTGAGGTGTGTACTTCTAGGGAATATATAGTTTGTGGGGGGTATTTCAAATGTAAAGGGTTGTTTTTCTTGAAAAACTGCAAGGTGCGCATATTGCATAGCACAGTTGTATTTTATCTGAAAATCTCCGAAAGCGTTGTTTCAGTTTGGGGGAGTCTCCTGGGCAGGAAAGGGTGTCTACCAATACATATGTGGTACCGCTGTAACCGGGAGAAATTGGGATTTCACACGCAATAAGATTTTATTGACAAACTTACATTTTTTATTACAAAAAAACACTACAAATTGTAAAAAATAGTTTTTTTTTATTTTTTTGCACAATTTTCACCCAAAAATATTGAGAATACACTTAGAAAATGACAAACAAGACATTTTATGTTAAAGCCCAGGCTCCGCTGAAAAAAACAATATATCACTTTCCTGGGAAATCCCGGGAAATCCCTTCAAAAATCACAGTTGAACATGGGGAGCGCAAAATAGTGCAAAATGGTCTGGCAACAAAGGGTGACAAAATCTCAAGGTAGTCTGGCGGTTAAAGGGTTAAAGAGACACTGGAGTTGGCTGCAGGAGCCCGAAAATTGGATGAATCACACCCTGGAGTTGCAAGCAGCAGCAGCAGTAGGAGCCCAAACATTGCTTTAAAGAGACACTGGAGTTGGCTGCAGAAGCCCAAAAATTGGATGAATCACACCCTGGAGTTGCAAGCAGCAGCAGCAGCAGGAGCCCAAACATTGCTTTAAAGAGACACTGGAGTTGGCTGCAGGAGCCCAAAAATTGGATGAATCACACCCTGGAGTTGCAAGCAGCAGCAGGAGCAGCAGCAGCAGCAGCAGGAGCCCAAACTACTTTACCACTTTAATTACTTTAAAGTGGACCAACACCCAGGATTTGGACTATCCTGGGTTTTGGTCCACTTCAGTGGGGCACCCCGATTAGGGGTGCCCCGCTGTGTAAAACCCCCCAGAAACCCCCAAACTCACCTCACCACGCTCCCACGGACAAGCGGCGGACAAGGCAGCGCGTCCGCCGCCGCCTCCCGCGCGCCCCTCTGACAGTGCGCGCGTACGGCTAGAGGAGTGCGCGGGAGGTGGCGGCGGCCGCTGCCGCCGCCGGTCAGGTGAGTTCTTTTGGGGTTTTCGGGGGGGTCCCTCACCGCGGGACATCCCGAACTCGGATGTCCCGCGGTGAGGGGGGTGATCGGCCCGGGAATCTTATAGATTCCCGGGCCGATCACCCGTGGGTGACGGTCCACTTTAAAGAGACACTGGAGTTGGCTGCAGGAGCCCAAGAATTGGATGAATCACACCCTGGAGTTGCAAGCAGCAGCAGCAGGAGCAGCAGCAGCAGGAGCCCAAACAATACTTTAAAGAGACACTGGATTTGGATGCAGAAGCCAAAAATTGGATGAATCACACCCTGGAGTTGCAAGCAGCAGCAGCAGGAGCCCAAACATTGCTTTAAAGAGACACTGGAGTTGGCTGCAGGAGCCCAAAATGTGGATGAATCACACCCTGGAGTTGCAAGCAGCAGCAGCAGCAGCAGGAGCCCATCACACCCTGGAGTTGCAAGCAGCAGCAGCAGCAGGAGCACAAACATTGCTTGGAAGACACCCTGGAGATGGCAGCAGGAGCCCAAAAATTGACTGACACACCCTGGAGTTGGCAGCAGCAGCAGGATACCAGAAATTGGCTGGAAGGCATCCTGAAGTTGGCAGCAGCACAAACATGAGCTGGAAAACACACCCTGGAGTTGGCAGCAGCATTAGCAGGAGCCCAAACATTGCTTGAAAGACACCCTGTAGTTGGCAGCAGCAGCAGCAGGAGGCCAAAAATTTGTCTAAAGACATAAATATGTTTTGCACCATTTGGAAAGTGTAAAACGTGGCACCATGCTGAATCTAGTGGCATGCATCAACCATTGGTGGGTGGAAATCTTGGCTGATCCATCCCTGATTCATTTTGACAAAGGTGAGTCTCTCCACATTTTTAGTTGACAGACGAGTTCTCCTCGCCGTAACTATGGCCCCTGCAGCACTAAACACCCACTCAGATGGCACGCTACTTGCCGGGCAGGACAGCTTTTCTAGGGCAAACTCTGCTAGTTGTGGCCACAAGCCAATTTTGGCTGCCCAGAAGTCCAGCGGATCCTCAAGGTGTGTTGGCATGGTCATGTCAAGGTATGACATGACCTGCTGGTTGAGGTCCTGCTCCAGGTCTTCCTGCTGCTCATGAGTAGCCTCACTATGCGGGTGTAGAAAGCTACTCATTAGCGACTGAAGACTGAGGCTGCTGCTGATGGAGCTGCTGCTGCTGCTCCTGCCAACCCCCCCAGCAGCCATGGCAGTGGAAGGTGATCGCAGAGGTCCCCTCGAGTCAGACCTGCGAGAGTATAGACCATGGCGCAGATAGGCATCGGCCAACTGCCTACGTAGAATGTCTTTGTAGTAGTTCAGTTTGTCCTCCCTCTCTGCGGGTTTAAAAAATGCCCCCATTTTGTGCCGGAAGCGAGGGTTCAATAAGGTGGACAGCCATTTGTGCAAGTGACTCGGAGGGACTTCCTTTCTCCATCTCTACTGCATACTGCCACGGTGTGTCCGGGTCCTCTGTCTCGCCTTCCTCAAAACCCTCTAGCTCCTCTGGCTGCTCCTGCTCCTCCTCTCGTGTCCTGACTAGATGAACCAGCCATTTCGCCAAGCCTAAACTGTGCTTCACTGTGCCCCTCCTCCTCCTCTTCCTCCAACGGGGTTCATGTGGCCGTAAGATGTAGACGCCATGTCTCCAGTGCCCTGACCAGCCATGGTTTCCAACATGTGCTTTAGTACATGAAGCAGTGGAATCACGTCGTTCATCCCGTAATCCTGCCGTCTGACAAATAAAGTGGCTTCCTCAAAGGGCCTGAGCAAACGGCAGGTGTCACGTATGAGCTGCCACTGGTTGACATTGAAGTTACACAGGGGAGTCCCCCTATCCGCTTGGATCATCAGGAAATCAGTGATGGCTTTTCTCTGTTCATATAATCAGTCCGATGAACAAAGGGGTGGGAGCAGCTCAATCACTATTTATATAAAATTATCAACATTATTATTCAGGGCCTGGGAACTAATTTACCGCCCAGTTTAACCCTCTCATCAACTAAATATCAAGCAACAAACATGTCTAGCTATATGGGAAGACAGAGATTTGGTTGCATATATCTGCAGATACATAAGGAAGCCACACTGCCCCGGCAAGGCACTCTGTGTTTAGTGTGGTCCCTACTCTTAATTATGAGTCCCCAAAGTTGGGACATGCAATGCAGACAAATAACTGAGAGCTACTCACCTGGGAAGCAGCCAGCCTCCCTTTAGAACACTTCACAGGGAGAAATCCATTTTGACTGAATTCCTCCCTGCTTATGCTCATGGCAATTCAAATGAACAAAGGGGTGGGAGCAGCTCAATCACTATTTATATAAAATTATCAACATTATTATTCAGGGCCTGGGAACTAATTTACCGCCCAGTTTAACCCTCTCATCAACTAAATATCAAGCAACAAACATGTCTAGCTATATGGGAAGACAGAGATTTGGTTGCATATATCTGCAGATACATGTGGAAGCCACACTGCCCCGGCAAGGCACTCTGTGTTTAGTGTGGTCCCTACTCTTAATTATGAGTCCCCAAAGTTGGGACATGCAATGCAGACAAATAACTGAGAGCTACTCACCTGGGAAGCAGCCAGCCTCCCTTTAGAACACTTCACAGGGAGAAATCCATTTTGACTGAATTCCTCCCTGCTTATGCTCATGGCAATTCAAATGAACAAAGGGGTGGGAGCAGCTCAATCACTATTTATATAAAATTATCAACATTATTATTCAGGGCCTGGGAACTAATTTACCGCCCAGTTTAACCCTCTCATCAACTAAATATCAAGCAACAAACATGTCTAGCTATATGGGAAGACAGAGATTTGGTTGCATATATCTGCAGATACATGTGGAAGCCACACTGCCCCGGCAAGGCACTCTGTGTTTAGTGTGGTCCCTACTCTTAATTATGAGTCCCCAAAGTTGGGACATGCAATGCAGACAAATAACTGAGAGCTACTCACCTGGGAAGCAGCCAGCCTCCCTTTAGAACACTTCACAGGGAGAAATCCATTTTGACTGAATTCCTCCCTGTTTATGCTCATGGCAATTCAAATGAACAAAGGGGTGGGAGCAGCTCAATCACTATTTATATAAAATTATCAACATTATTATTCAGGGCCTGGGAACTAATTTACCGCCCAGTTTAACCCTCTCATCAACTAAATATCAAGCAACAAACATGTCTAGCTATATGGGAAGACAGAGATTTGGTTGCATATATCTGCAGATACATGTGGAAGCCACACTGCCCCGGCAAGGCACTCTGTGTTTAGTGTGGTCCCTACTCTTAATTATGAGTCCCCAAAGTTGGGACATGCAATGCAGACAAATAACTGAGAGCTACTCACCTGGGAAGCAGCCAGCCTCCCTTTAGAACACTTCACAGGGAGAAATCCATTTTGACTGAATTCCTCCCTGTTTATGCTCATGGCAATTCAAATGAACAAAGGGGTGGGAGCAGCTCAATCACTATTTATATAAAATTATCAACATTATTATTCAGGACCTGGGAACTAATTTACCGCCCAGTTTAACCCTCTCATCAACTAAATATCAAGCAACAAACATGTCTAGCTATATGGGAAGACAGAGATTTGGTTGCATATATCTGCAGATACATGTGGAAGCCACACTGCCCCGGCAAGGCACTCTGTGTTTAGTGTGGTCCCTACTCTTAATTATGAGTCCCCAAAGTTGGGACATGCAATGCAGACAAATAACTGAGAGCTACTCACCTGGGAAGCAGCCAGCCTCCCTTTAGAACACTTCACAGGGAGAAATCCATTTTGACTGAATTCCTCCCTGCTTATGCTCATGGCAATTCAAATGAACAAAGGGGTGGGAGCAGCTCAATCACTATTTATATAAAATTTATATAAAATTATCAACATTATTCCTCCCTGTGAAGTGTTCTAAAGGGAGGCTGGCCGCTTCCCAGGTGAGCAGCTCTCAGATATTTGTCTGCATTGCATGTCCCAACATTGGGGACTCAGAATTAAGAGTAGGGACCACACTGAATACAGAGTGCCTTGTCGGGGCGGTGTGGCTTCCACATGTATCTGCAGATATATGCAACCAAATCTCTGTCTTTCTACATAGCTAGACATGTTTGGTGCTGAATAATCAGATGAGATTGATGATGAGAGGGTTAAACTGGGTTAGTCCCCAGGCCCTAATTAATAATAATGATATTTTTGTATGATAAGAAGATATATAATAATAATAATTTCGGTTGATAAGAGTATATATAATGATTTTGGATGATATAATATGAATAATCTTGTATGAAGGAACAATCTCGTATAAATAAGAGGGATTGAGCTGCTCCCACCCCCTTTCGTTCATTTAAATTGCCATGAGCATAAGCAGGGGGGAATTCAGTCAATATGGATTCCTCCCTGTGAAGTGTTCTAAAGGGAGGCTGGCCGCTTCCCAGGTGAGCAGCTCTCAGATATTTGTCTGCATTGCATGTCCCAACATTGGGGACTCAGAATTAAGAGTAGGGACCACACTGAATACAGAGTGCCTTGTCGGGGCGGTGTGGCTTCCACATGTATCTGCAGATATATGCAACCAAATCTCTGTCTTTCTACATAGCTAGACATGTTTGGTGCTGAATAATCAGATGAGATTGATGATGAGAGGGTTAAACTGGGTTAGTCCCCAGGCCCTAATTAATAATAATGATATTTTTGTATGATAAGAAGATATATAATAATAATAATTTCGGATGATAAGAGGATATATAATGATTTTGGATGATATAATATGAATAATCTTGTATGAAGGAACAATCTCGTATAAATAAGAGGGATTGAGCTGCTCCCACCCCCTTTCGTTCATTTAAATTGCCATGAGCATAAGCAGGGGGGAATTCAGTCAATATGGATTCCTCCCTGTGAAGTGTTCTAAAGGGAGGCTGGCCGCTTCCCAGGTGAGCAGCTCTCAGATATTTGTCTGCATTGCATGTCCCAACATTGGGGACTCAGAATTAAGAGTAGGGACCACACTGAATACAGAGTGCCTTGTCGGGGCGGTGTGGCTTCCACATGTATCTGCAGATATATGCAACCAAATCTCTGTCTTTCTACATAGCTAGACATGTTTGGTGCTGAATAATCAGATGAGATTGATGATGAGAGGGTTAAACTGGGTTAGTCCCCAGGCCCTAATTAATAATAATGATATTTTTGTATGATAAGAAGATATATAATAATAATAATTTCGGATGATAAGAGGATATATAATGATTTTGGATGATATAATATGAATAATCTTGTATGAAGGAACAATCTCGTATAAATAAGAGGGATTGAGCTGCTCCCACCCCCTTTCGTTCATTTAAATTGCCATGAGCATAAGCAGGGGGGAATTCAGTCAATATGGATTCCTCCCTGTGAAGTGTTCTAAAGGGAGGCTGGCCGCTTCCCAGGTGAGCAGCTCTCAGATATTTGTCTGCATTGCATGTCCCAACATTGGGGACTCAGAATTAAGAGTAGGGACCACACTGAATACAGAGTGCCTTGTCGGGGCGGTGTGGCTTCCACATGTATCTGCAGATATATGCAACCAAATCTCTGTCTTTCTACATAGCTAGACATGTTTGGTGCTGAATAATCAGATGAGATTGATGATGAGAGGGTTAAACTGGGTTAGTCCCCAGGCCCTAATTAATAATAATGATATTTTTGTATGATAAGAAGATATATAATAATAATAATTTCGGATAAGAGGATATATAATGATTTTGGATGATATAATATGAATAATCTTGTATGAAGGAACAATCTCGTATAAATAAGAGGGATTGAGCTGCTCCCACCCCCTTTCGTTCATTTAAATTGCCATGAGCATAAGCAGGGGGGAATTCAGTCAATATGGATTCCTCCCTGTGAAGTGTTCTAAAGGGAGGCTGGCCGCTTCCCAGGTGAGCAGCTCTCAGATATTTGTCTGCATTGCATGTCCCAACATTGGGGACTCAGAATTAAGAGTAGGGACCACACTGAATACAGAGTGCCTTGTCGGGGCGGTGTGGCTTCCACATGTATCTGCAGATATATGCAACCAAATCTCTGTCTTTCTACATAGCTAGACATGTTTGGTGCTGAATAATCAGATGAGATTGATGATGAGAGGGTTAAACTGGGTTAGTCCCCAGGCCCTAATTAATAATAATGATATTTTTGTATGATAAGAAGATATATAATAATAATAATTTCGGATGATAAGAGGCTATATAATGATTTTGGATGATATAATATGAATAATCTTGTATGAAGGAACAATCTCGTATAAATAAGAGGGATTGAGCTGCTCCCACCCCCTTTCGTTCATTTAAATTGCCATGAGCATAAGCAGGGGGGAATTCAGTCAATATGGATTCCTCCCTGTGAAGTGTTCTAAAGGGAGGCTGGCCGCTTCCCAGGTGAGCAGCTCTCAGATATTTGTCTGCATTGCATGTCCCAACATTGGGGACTCAGAATTAGAGTAGGGACCACACTGAATACAGAGTGCCTTGTCGGGGCGGTGTGGCTTCCACATGTATCTGCAGATATATGCAACCAAATCTCTGTCTTTCTACATAGCTAGACATGTTTGGTGCTGAATAATCAGATGAGATTGATGATGAGAGGGTTAAACTGGGTTAGTCCCCAGGCCCTAATTAATAATAATGATATTTTTGTATGATAAGAAGATATATAATAATAATAATTTCGGATGATAAGAGGATATATAATGATTTTGGATGATATAATATGAATAATCTTGTATGAAGGAACAATCTCGTATAAATAAGAGGGATTGAGCTGCTCCCACCCCCTTTCGTTCATATAATCAGTCCAACATGTGAAGGGTGGAATTCCAACGGGTGGAAACATCGCAAATCAGACTATGTTGGGGGCTACCGTTCTGATGCTGTAGCTCAAGAAGGGTGTGTTTGGCGGTGTATGAGTGGCTGAAGTGCATGCAAAGTTTCCTTGAAGTTGTTAGAATGTCTTGCAGATGGGGGGAACACTTCAGGAACCGCTTGACAACCAGATTGAAGACGTGAGCCATGCAGGGGGCATGGGTCAGGCTTCCTTGGCACAGCGCAGACAAAATGTTCTTCCCATTGTCGGTAACCATGATTCCCATTTTAAGTCTTCTTGGAGTAAGCCATGTTTGGATTTCCTGATGAATAAATTTAAGCAGTTCCTCCCCTGTGTGACTCCGTTCGCCAAGACAAACCATGTGAAGCACAGCGTGACACCTCCGTGCCCTGCACACATGGTAGACTGGAGGGGCACTGAGACTTGAGCCTATAGTGGAGGGTGAGGAGATGGCAGAGGATGAGGAGGCCGAGTCGCACGGTGTCACAGGCCCAACGGGCAGGGAGCGTGGAGGCCGAAGCGCCGTGACCTGTCCAAGTTGCTGCTGCTGCAAAGGGACCACATTCACCCAGTGGGCCGTAAACGACATGCACTGTCCCTGACCGTAGTTACAGTTCCAGACGTCGGCGCTGCCATGCACTTTGCTACACACGGACAGGCTCAAGGACTGGCCCACCTTCTGTTCAACAAAAGTGTGCAGCGCTGGTACTGCCTTCTTGGCAAAGAAATGACGGCTTGGGACTCTCCACCTCGGCTCGGCACAAGCCATCAGTTCTCTGAAAGGTGCAGAGTCCACCACCTGAAAAGGGAGCGACTGCAGCACCAGCAACTTGGACAGGAGCACATTCAGCTCCTGCGCCCTAGGATGAGTGGGCGCATACTGCTGTCTCTTGGACATGGCTTCGCTGATGGATTGCTGGCAGGATGCATTACTTGGAGGAGGAGGAGCAGGAGCGACACAGGATGGGTATGACGCACAGTTGCCTTTGGCTGAGATGCGGGAGCCCTGGCTGGCAGAAATTGGGAGTGGCGTGCCACTTGGTGAGGAAGCAGGCTGGACCACCTCTTCAGAGCCTCGGTTCTTCCAGGCCGCTTTATGGTGACGCATCATATGTTGACGCAGGGCCGTGGTGCCAACATTTGGGCCCTGGCTATGCTTCACCTTCTGCCTACATATCTTGCATGTGGCCATGTTACCCTCCTGCGGATGCCTGAGGAAAAACTGCCACACTGGCGAGTAGCTACTTTTCCCACCAACAGGCCTCACTGATTCACTGCTTCTGTCGCCAACTCCAGGAACCCCTGCTCCACTACCTCCCGATAAGGTAGCCTGCCGTGTAGCAGGTGCTCTACCCCGGCCCCCGCCCCGTTTGGCTCCAGGCTTTACAATTGTGCCCCCATGCTGACTGCCAACCATGCTGCTAACACCTTGCTGCCTCAGCTGCTGACTCCGGGGCAACCTGCGCCCCTCTTCTCCTGATGATGACGATGAAGCCCCTTCCTCACCCGGCTCCCAAGTGCGATCGGCTTCATCATCATAATCATCACCGAGTTGTGGCTGCACGTCACTGATGTTCGGTTTCCTCAACAGTGTCTGGCGCAGGTGCTGGAACGCTTGCAACACCCACGACACTGTCCACATCACTATTTGTCTGCCTAGCTAAAGAAGCCACCTCCATTCCTTGGCTGGGCAGTAACTGTCCTCTATCTGATCGTCCTCCTCACTAAAGAGTGGAGCTGAACCCAAAGCATAAAATACGTAGCTGGGAGAGGGAACGGCAAAGGCAATGGGAGGACAGGGACTGCTCTCGGGGCATACCAACTCAGGGTTGTGTCAGAGGAACCTACTGACCCTAGACTGGGGGTGTCAGATGTAACTTGTGATGATGTTGATGAGCACGTTAACCAATCTACCATGGCAGATGCGTTACTGGTGGAGACACGACCGCTAGCAGATACTGGCAGATCAGGTGACTCCTGCTGCCACTCGCTCCTAGTCTGCTGCGACCTCTGCCTGCTGAATCTTGGCCTCTGCCACTCCTCTTTGAACATCCTTGCACTTGTCTGTCTGACATTTTTATGTATTTTAAATGCGCAATAGGTACGATAAAAAATGTATTTACTTACTAAACGAAGAAGCTAAATAAAGTGAGAACTGCTTCTCTGCACCAGATACTATGAAAATTGGCAATATGAGATACCCTGCGGCCTAGTGTTTTGGCAGCAGACCAAAGACCAATTCAAAATGCAATAGTTTGATTAAGCTGAGGAAGGATGAACAAGGGTATTTAGTATAACAGATAGGGTGTCATGTGGTGGTTTGGGATACCCTGTGGCCTGGTGTATTTAAAGGAGACCAAAACCAATTGAAAATGCAATAACTTAATAAAGCTGAGGCTGTAGACGCTTATTTAGTATAACAGATAGGGTGCCACGCGGTGGTTTGGGATACCCTGTGGCCTGGTGTATTGACAGCAGGACAAAAACCTATGCAAAATGCAAAAGCTTGATAAAGCTGATGCTGAACAACGCTTATTTAGTATAACAGATAGGGTGCAACGTGGTGGTTTGGGATACCCTGCGGCCTGGTGTATTGACAGCAGGACAAAAACCTATGCAAAATGCAAAAGCTTGATAAAGCTGATGCTGAACAACGCTTATTTAGTATAACAGATAGGGTGCAACGTGGTGGTTTGGGATACCCTGCGGCCTGGTGTATTGACAGCAGGACAAAAACCAATTCAAAATGCAATAACTTAATAAAGCTGTGGCTGTAGACGCTTATTTAGTGTAACAGATAGGGTGCCACATGGTGGTTCGGGATACCCTACGGCCTGGTGTATTGACAGCAGGACAAAAACCAATGCAAAATGCAATAGCTTAATAAAGCTGATGCTGAACAACACTTATTTAGTATAACAGGGTGCAACGTGGTGGTTTGGGATACCCTGCGGCTGGTGTATTGACAGCAGGACAAAAACCAATTCAAGATGCAATAACTTAATAAAGCTGAGGCTGTAGATGCTTATTTAGTATAACAGATAGGGTGCCACGTGGTGGTTTGGGATACCCTGCTGCCTGGTGTATTGACAGCAGGACAAAAACCAATGCAAAATGCAATAGCTTAATAAAGCTGATGCTGAACAACGCTTATTTAGTATAACAGATAGGGTGCAACGTGGTGGTTTGGGATACCCTGCGGCCTGGTGTATTTAAAGCAGACCAAAACCAATTCAAAATGCAATAACTTAATAAAGCTGAGGCTGTAGACGCTTATTTAGTATAACAGATAGGGTGCCACACGGTGGTTTGGGATACCCTGCGGCCTGGTGTCTTGACAGCAGGACAAAAACCAATTCAAAATGCAATAACTTAATAAAGCTGAGGCTGTAGACGCTTATTTAGTATAACAGATAGGGTGTCACGTGGTGGTTTGGGATACCCTGCGGCCTGGTGTATTGACAGCAGGACAAAAACCAATTCAAAATGCAATAACTTAATAAAGCTGATGCTGAACAACGCTTATTTAGTATAACAGATAGGGTGCCACGTGGTGGTTTGGGATACCCTGCGGCCTGGTGTATTGACAGCAGGACAAAAACCAATTAAAAATGCAATAACTTAATAAAGCTGAGGCTGTAGATGCTTATTTAGTATAACAGATAGGGTGCAACGTGGTGGTTTGGGATACCCTGCGGCCTGGTGTATTGACAGCAGGACAAAAACCAATTCAAAATGCAATAACTTAATAAAGCTGATGCTGAACAACGCTTATTTAGTATAACAGGGTGTCACGTGGTGGTTTGGGATACCCTGCGGCCTGGTGTTTTGACAGCAGGACAAAAACAAATTCAAAATGCAATAACTTAATAAAGCTGAGGCTGTAGATGCTTATTTAGTATAACAGATAGGGTGCCACGTGGTGGTTTGGGATACCCTGCGGCCTGGTGTATTGACAGCAGGACAAAAACCAATTCAAAATGCAATAACTTAATAAAGCTGATGCTGAACAACGCTTATTTAGTATAACAGATAGGGTGCAACGTGGTGGTTTGGGATACCCTGCGGCCTGGTGTTTTGACAGCAGGACAAAAACCAATTCAAAATGCAATAACTTAATAAAGCTGAGGCTGTAGATGCTTATTTAGTATAACAGATAGGGTGCCACGTGGTGGTTTGGGATACCCTGCGGTCTGGTGTATTGACAGCAGGACAAAAACCAATTCAAAATGCAATAACTTAATAAAGCTGAGGCTGTAGATGCTTATTTAGTATAACAGATAGGGTGCAACGTGGTGGTTTGGGATACCCTGCGGCCTGGTGTATTGACAGCAGGACAAAAACCAATGCAAAATGCAATAGCTTAATAAGGCTGATGCTGAACAACGCTTACTTAGTATAACAGATAGGGTTACATAAGGCACTGCATAGATGGCATGCACAGTGGCAAGGCAGATTATGGTTTACAGCACAAAGAAATCAAATTGAATTGAAAACTGATCAGGCAAATCACCCTGTCACTGTCACTTTTATGCTGTTCCTGGATTGTTCCGGTTTTCCACTATCTTTTCCTGGCTCTGTCTGCCTCTCTAAATCACCCTACCCATCTGTAAATCTCCCTACCGGGCTTCCTGACTGCTGATAGGCTGCATGTGACCTTCCCATGATAACTTGCCCCAGGGGATATGTCCAGACATGTCCATCCACCATTTTACAATGCCTGTAATTGAAGTAAATGGAGTTTAAAGGAAAACTTCGATCGATCGAATCGCGGGGAAATTCGGATTCATTCAGAATCGAATATTTCCTGAAATTCGGAACAAATTCGGGTTCGTCTGGATCGATTCGCTCATCCCTATTTATGGTGTTTAAGGACATATGAGAGTAACTTGTACTTACAGTTCGCAATATCGGGTTGCCTGCTGCCTTTATCTCGGAATGCAAAGGGATGGCTCTGTGGTCATAGTTCTCAATTGTGGCACAGGGTCATCTATGGGGTTTATTTATCAAGGGATAATAGCAGGTAGTGCCTCGTAGCGGCAGACAACGTCTGGTGAATGCTGAGCGCTGTATGCAAAACCACATTTATGAAGGCGATTCTGGTGAGCGACTCTGGTGAGCGACTCTAACAGCGCCATTTAGTGTACGATTCATCATTATAGGCGGCTCAGCTTATAGAGCCGAAGCTCTAGCTTCCAGAGCGCCAGGTATTACCTTTTGCTACCTGTCGATCTCCCATACATTTCAATGGACATTCCATTTCTTCTGTTTAAACAGGGTTCTTTGTTTTTAATATTTTTTTTTTTACTCTCAAATAATTGTGTCACCTCTCCTGGCCTAGGAAAAGTCATTTTTGAAAACCTTTTTTGATTTTTTTATATTTATATGCAGAATTGTCATTACAGGTCGCAGTCGGTCGCACTGAGCTGGCGCTACCTTTCACTCCCTGCGGTGCTGTACTGGTGTTGGAGCGCACAACATACACCTCATTCATCAATGCCGGCAAGGTTACTACAGTGACTTAGGTGCTCTGTTACAGCACCCGATACCTGATCACAGTGTATACTAGCGGTCGTTCTTAGTGCCTCTGTACTGCCGATAGCTGGCGCTAGTAATGAATCAGCCTGTATTTGGAAATGCCAAGGCAGGAGGAGTGCCCCCTTCACTCCAGATTATAGGGCATCTAAAATAGCTACCGCTGGCATCAATAGTGGATACTCAATGGAGGACAGGGGGCGTGGAAGAGGTAAGCATAGTAAGAATAATTTTTACTTTTGAACTGGTAAGGGCACCCAAAGAGGCACCCACCCCCCTTACTTTCTTCACATGGAGCAATCTGAACCCGCTTCTCCCAGACACACACACACACACACACACAGGAAATAGTCAATCATCCCAACGGTTCTCTTTTAAGACATCAGACTGGTAGAAATGAACACTTATACTGTGATTTTCGGGTCGTCCAGTTCAACTTCAGTAAATGTCAGAAAAAAGACCAGTTACTCCCCTCACCATACTCGGCATTGGCTTGCTCTGCAATGTGATTTGGTCCTGATCTGAGGTTTTTCTGATGTAAGTTATTTTGCAGTAATTCATTTTGCAGAGATAATTTTTAATCAGAGTTAACTGAATTCAAAAGTCAAGCCAGTTGTTACTGTTTTAAAATTAAACATTAAAACTATACGTCAGGTTGTTTTTGCGTATTTATATAATATGTATTTATTTGTGTTTGATGAATAACTCCCTAGGTATTATATACTTGGGAAATTGCCATATTTGGCTGCTCCCTGCACTAAAAGCTTTGAAAATAAACACAAGAAGAAACCTTTTTTTTTTTAATTCATATATGGAATATTTCATGGCATTATATTAACTGGAAAAGGATAAAGATAAATCCGAGGTTAATATGTTTTCCTGCATTCACAAGGACTTTTGACTTCATAGTGTACTTTACAAAAAGTCTAGGCTGAATTCCTTCCTGCTGTGAGATAGCTTTATTGAAAAAAAATGACAACGCATTAGGCAGTATGGTAGCTTACAGAGGGGCTGTGCACATCATGGCTTCCATCAGCCATTCCCATATCCATCCACTTAACAGGGTCAACAGGCACTAGACATATTAATCTTTTGCTTTAAAACGGAAACCAATTTTGCTTATGTTTAAGCAGAATCTTAGCATACAGGATGCCCAAGGATCATAAAATGAGTTTATCTGTATTATTTGTGTACAAATTGCTCCGAGGCTGACCACACATGTATAGATTAAATGGCCCAAATGAAGAACTAAAGCTTGCATTAGGTTAATACAGATCAGCCAAAAGACCAAAGACCTATAGGAGCTAATATAAAGTACCAGTACCTTAATGCGCACCTAAAATCTGAAAGTTAGCCCCCACGAGCTGAGAACCAATGCAAGCAAAGGATTTGCTTCATGAAGGGGAAGAAACGTCCCCCACCACCTCCCATCCTGGCACTAAGATGACCAACCATGGTGCATCTTTTAGGAGAGGAAGGAAGAAAACCCAGGGAGATGTTATCAATGGCCTGACACGCTCAGGGAGCTGGGACTCAACCTGTGTCTGTAAGTGTCATTTGTTGGTCAAAACCACCCTCTGCAGCAACGCTTTCTCTTTCTTATCCTCTCTCCTTGCTCTTCTTTTTACCCTTTCTTCGGTCCACACTTCCTTCTCTTCCTCCTTTCCTTCCCTCCTTGTTTTTCTACTATCTCTTTCTATCTTCCTCCACTTCTCTTTCCTTCCCTTTCTTCTTACATCCTTTGCATTCTCACTCTTTCTTTTTTCTTGCTCCCCCTCATTCTTCCCTTTTCTTTCATTTCATCCTTCCTCCCTTTCTCTTTTAATTCACTCTCACATTGTTTTCTTCTTTCTGTATCTCATATACATTCTTTCTTACTTTATTCCCTTTCAATTTCTCTGCTTCACTCACTTCCTTCTTTTTCTTTTCCATTTTTTCTCTCTTTCTCACGTTCTTCTTTCCCCTACCTTCTTTTCTTTCTTCTTTTGTTCCTCCTCACGTTCTCCTTTATTTTTCTTTTCTCTCTCACTTTTTTCTTTGCCGCCTCTGTCTCACTCTAACCCCCCGTCTTTCTCCCTTTTCCTATTCTTTCTCTTCTTTTCTCTTTTCTTTCTCCCTCTCCTCACACTGCCCCTCTATTTTCTCTCCTCCTCCTTTTTGTTTTACTTTTTGCACATTTCTCTCTTTTTTAGTCTGATTTAATTTATTGTGGTCCAGTGTTGGCTGAATTAATTTATTGTTGTCCAGGTATGGCTGGATTAGTTTATTGTGGTCTAGGGGTGGGCTCTTCCTCCACCACCACATCCTCCCCAACTTCTCCTCCTCCCCCTGCACATCTGACACCTGTTTAGAGATTATTATATAAATTTTTGCAGGGCAATTGTTCTATTGTTACCTCAATTTTCCAGCCCTCTTTCCCTTACTTCGCCCCTTTTTACAGCCATTGTTGTATCACCAAGTTTGGGTCCCCATTGATTTCGGTGGGGTTCTGATCCGGATTTTGGTTCGGATCAAGTTTTTGTACCCTAACCAAACTTTGTTCAAATTACGTGTTCGCTCAACACTAGTCCTAATCACCCAATTGCTGCAGGAGTAGCGGCCCTACTTCTGCAGTGATTGGGTGACTCATTGGGGAGGGGGGGTCATGCTAATTATTTGAATTGTAAATATGGATGCACATTTGGGTGTGAATTGCAACCTGCATCTCTTTTTACAAGTTGTCAAACCCATTCTGATCCCATCTTAAATATGCTAATTGCTTAACCCACAAGCTTTAGTTAACAATTTATGGCTGTGAATGTAGTGCAGTAGAATTTTCCTTTTTAAATCTCTGTACACATCATTGAATGATTAAAGCAAATATACTGTATGTTCACTTTACTACCAGTGAAAGATCTTCAGTGTAGTAAATAACCCCTTTCATCTACAGTTAATGCATACTGAGGGAGAGAATGAGCACAAAGCATCTTGTAGAAGGGTCCTGGACGTATGAGTCCTGCCTTGAATGCTAAATCAATGTAGCATTAATCCTCAGATGCAGCTGTTACAACGATGGTTAAAAAACATCTTAAGCTGTAAAAACATAGGCGAAGATTCAGCACCAGGTGAAAAAAAACAGTGAAAGTGAAACATTTTAGGTGTAAAATTTAATAAAATGACTCCTGGATGTCCAATATTTAGGTAGCCCCTCCCGCTGAGGCAGGAGGTTACAATAAATTAATCACTCTTTTCCTTGCCTTGAATTCATTGCTGTTTTCAGAGCATGGGTGGCAGTTGTACAAAAGCTGCACAGGGCAGCTTCCCCTGCTTAATGTGCACACCCACCTATTTAAAGTGGACCAACACCCTCCCGTGATCGGCCTGGGTGCCCCGCTGTGTGAAACCCCCCAGAAACCCCTAAATCCCTACCTGATCCTCGATCCAGTGCGCCCGCCACCGCCTCCCGCGCGTCCCTCTAGCAGGACGCGCAGCCGCGCCGGCCGTTTGGGAATGGCCGGCGGGGGCGCGTGCCCTGTAAGAGTGACGCGCGGGAGGCGGCGGCGGGCGCGCTCTCTTGTCCATCGCTGCCTCCCGCTTGTCCATCGTCGGGGATTGGCAGCAGCGGTCACGTGGGAGCGGGGAGAGGTGAGTTTTTGGGGCTTTCTGGGGGGTTTCACACAGCGGGGCACCCCCAATCAGGGTGCCCCGCCGAAGTGGACCAAAACCCAGGATAGTCAAAATGCTGGGTGTTGGTCCAATTTAACTGAATGGACCGACGGTGCTCACACAGCGCAGAGGGTGTAGCTCTTTGCAGCCTTTTCAAGATGGCTGCTCCCATGGTTCAATACACTGGGGGAATGGCGCTGGATTGTGGGGAATCTAAGGAGTTTTTTTGGGGGGTAACCACCTAGTCCTGCCTCAGTGCTAGGGGAGGAGGGCAGGGCAGGGGGGTTACCTAAAGACTGGGCTTCCACTCTAGATTAACTCCAAGGTAGACAAAAGAAGTAAAAGGCACACTGTCTACCCAGAGGTTGAGTCAGCACCGGGTGTAAAAAGTGCACTTTTTATTTTTACTCCAAGGTACTGAATTGATCCTATTATCGCAATTCTCTTAAAACATGTACCTAAAGCCTGCTAAAGCCTAAAGCCTTCCATCAATATCAATATTTTTTATTTCCCCTCTCAACCTGACTTAAAAAAATCTCACCCTGAGATTTATGTAAAAAAAACTCTTCATTTTCAGCTCCCACACTTAGAGTTGAGCCTTGAAGTCCCAACTTCTGCATCTGCGGGGCTTCAAGAATCAATAAGGGTCATGCTCATTATTTAGTGGAGCAACTTCATACTTGGGTGTGTTTTTGGCTTTCATTTCAGCACACAAAAAAATGTAATACATTTCTATTCTCCAAAATATCATCTGCACCTGTGATTGTACATTTTTTTTGGGGGGGGGGGGGGGGGGGGGGTAGCCCGGCTGTGGTAGTTTTGCATCCTGGCAATTAGTTCCTGTTGAGTTCTGAGTCAAAGAGAGATACAATGGAGCTTGACTCATTATCAGTATTTCACAGATATAGGTTCATGATGTTGTATTGATGAGGAGTTAGGGTAGTAGTGGGATATGATATGGAGCGCTAGTCCAGTCATGCAGTCGCAACATGACTGGATGCTGGAACAGGGTTGGTAGTTCTGACAGTCAGCCAGAACACAACTAGTGACTGAACAATGCAGGAAAAAGCAAGACAGGCTTGACATAAAGTTGTACAATAAAGATGTATCTAGGTCCTGCTTTGTCCTATGTATGTCATTGTAATAAGGGTTCAGGATGTAATATTAAACGCCATACAATAATCCATTGATCAACAATAGAAATGTCCATCTATCCCCCATGCAGATATTATATAACTTATACTTCAATAATTAATGTATCAATCCACATAAGCCATCAACCACTGTATTGTGAATATTTAAAATTCAATTTATTTTTCTATCCATTAAACTTCCATGATTGTGTGTTTTCATAATAGCAATAAATCATCCACTAAATGAACACGCTTCGTTATAACATCTTCTTAATCTTGATCACCATAAAGTGGATCTGTATGTATGCACAATGCAAAGTATAATTAGAATACATCTGAATAAATTGTCACATTTTGTTTTGTCAATACCATTTACATTTATATATTCACTTACAGTTTAGGTCTCTTTTACCCAGGAAACAGAGACAGAAGCGCATGTTTATGCTGGCCAGCGGCACCTGCAAATGACATGATAAACCAGGTGAGCCGTCCAATCAATTAATTATACAATTATTGGCATTGATTGTGTGTACTATCTATACCGGTGCAACAATTTACCCATGAATAATGACCCGTTTGGAAGTCCAAAATGCATAGGAGAACACTCCCGCTTTGTTCAGGTCCTGTTCTCTGTGTGGTGTTTTTAACTAGATTCAATAAATGTGGAAGATTTTAGGAAGTTGCTGGCTAAACACTTTTTTCTCTACAGATTTCCTGAGGAGATGGTGGCACTCCACATAGACTTTTGTGTTAGACGTGCAGGTGGTAACAGTCATTTCTCTATTTGTTGTGAGTCGGAGTCTGAGCTAATTTTGGCTGGAGTCTGACTCAGGCTCCAGCATAAAAAAGAAAATCTGTTCCAAATATAGTGTTATTAATGTAACTTTCATAGTAAGCTTAGAAATACGAATCAGAAATATATTTTATGTTCTCTCAATCTAAGGCCCTTGTTCATAACATTCGGCAATAAGCAGCAGCGGCAGCAGTCTGGTGTTCTAGGGGCAATAGATACTGAGTTCTCCAATCTTCCCTATCCCTTATACTCAGGATCTTCAGTGGCTTCAATGGCTGAAACTTAGAGGAATTTAAACGTATTGCCCAGGCAAAAACAAGTCTAGACTCATCTGCAGCTCCTCCACGCAGCTCTCGCTCAGCGATGGCATCTTCATATTTACTTACTTACTTCATACATACTTCGTCTTCATACTTACCAATGGTGGGGAATCAGCGATTCCACCTTCTTGTAACAGCAGCATCTATGGAGCCTTCTTTACGACCCCACAAGCCTACTCCAATAATTGGAATGGAGGGGGCATCCCAAAGCAGGTTCAGCACGCCTGGCCTCGGCACACCCCCTCCATTGCAATTAATGTAGTAGGAGTGTTATAGGGAACATGAAGCCATATTGATGGACACCACCATGTCTGCTCAGGGATGGAGGCTGGAATTGCTCCTTCTCACTGGTAAGTATGAAGATGCCAGTACTGCACAGGGAAGCTCTGTGTAGAACTTTTTATGTTATTTGTCTGGGCAGGACAACTTTAAAGGGACCTTCCAGACTAAGGGAAAGTCCTCTTTTGATTGAATTTTTGAAAGTGTTTATTTTTTTGTCGCAAAATAATGCCTTAAAGTTGCTGGACTTATCTATTTTTTATTTGTCTAATGTTAGCAAATGTATGATTTATGGAAGAAGTTTTCACTATTGGCAACGTACACCAGGTGCAGACGTGGTGTACATTGCCAATAGCAGCAGATTGCAGATATTTGTACAGAACACTGCTGCTAGGAAAATGTAAGGTTTAGTGAGCCCCCTCACCTCAGCAACGACCATAGCAGCAGTGTTCTATGTTCTATATGTACAGGGCTCACTTCTCTCGTCTTGGTGTACAATAGCAACTGCTTCCATAAAACACTCATTTTCTAACATGACACAAAGTAAAAAAATACTAAATCAGTAAAACTCTTAAGGAAACAACCTCATTTTAAACTTGGCAGACTTTTCCAAATGCTGGCCCCTTAATTGCCCTTGGAGCACCTTGAAATTGAGAAAATTCATAGAGCCTTAATGAAAAAAAATCCAGAACATTAGGGACATTATAGTAAATATGAACTACTACAAAACCAAAGTAAGACTTACACAAGCAGCAAGAGACAAAGAATCCTTTATCTTCCAACAACAGCCAAATGTTCACTGATTTGGCTTCACAAACTATTATGAGATGCAAAGAACTATGGGTCTGATGCAGAGCCTCCCCTGAACTGACCTTAAAACCTTCCGATTGTCCGGGGCTCCCGTTTGAATCGTGGCTCAAATGTGATGCAGAGCCTCCGTCGGAATGGCTCCCTAACTGATCCGTCAATTTGACTTCACTCGGGAAGTGTTTTTTGCTCTCTCGGGTGCCTGCAATTTGATCGGGGCTTCCGTTCCCGTTCATACGGGCGGCCCGTTTTTCCCAGCTTTTTCCTTGCTTTTTGAACGTAACGTACCTGCTTGCCTTCCGTCGTATTTGACCTTCCATTTTGGTGTTTTTTTCAAGTATACTTACATCTCCATGGCTCTTCAGTTGTCAATCTGGCTACACGCAAGCGCACATCCCTCAACCTCCATTGGAATATACATATGGCAACAACTGCCAATTTCACACATATATATATATTTAAATAATTTTTTTGTGGTTCCTTCTTCCTTGGCTTTAATGCATACCTTAATCTCCTTGTTTGTTCCTTCTTCCTTGCCATTAATGCTTACCTTAATTGTTTGTGAGTTTTTCTGATTTATTGTCCCATATCTAAACCTTTTGTGTCATGTAAATGTGTGATGATGTTGTGTGTGTACTTTTGCAGGAAAGACAACTCTCAAAATATAATTTTTTTTTTTTTATTAAAACGTTTTTTTTTTTTTTGTTGTTTAAGGTTTTTTGGGCATAAAAGTGAAAATTAAAAATTTGAACAATTCTCAAATTAAAACAAAAATTAGGCCTCGGGGTCTTGAGGGTGTGGTAATCTTTGATTTGTGAATGAAAAACAACATTCGTTTAGCATTATTTTTTTGTTTTGGTTGTGCGTTGTTTTTTTTGGGCCCTTTGCAAACCGGACCTTCTGCGTGATTTAATGAAAAGCCCAAACTCTTTTAAAAAGATTCCGCAGCATCTTAAACTAATATATAGTAAGTTTTTAGTCAATCAATTATTATTATTTCCCCCACTGGGCTGCAACTCAGTTCAGGAATTTAGGATACGTGCGCCGCCATCTTGACTCAGAAGCATCACACTTACTGAGGAGAGGAGAGTGGGATAAGGTACAGGGGGTGGGTTATAGCTGTGCTTTGCTCACACAGAGCAGAGCTGTGCTCTGGAAAAGGTTGGTAAGATGATTTGTAAGGTGGCCAATCTGTATGTACAGGGTGTGGGAAATATCTAAGATAGACTCTTATTCAGAGTTAAGGTCCGCTTTAAGGCCTTTTTTTTTTTAATTTTTTGGGGAAAGGTTTCTGAATTTTATTTTTCAAATGGAATTGTTTGTTCATTTTCTTTAGTTTAAATAAACACCACTTACAAGGTTTGGGCCGCACATTGCGTCGGGGGCGGAGTCTCCCTTCAGCCTCCCTCTGTTGCTGTTGTGAATCTGTTTGGATGACAAACACACTGATATTAGAGACTGTTGTTGTGTCATGAATATCATATTAAGTTAGGCTTCTAGGTATCAATCTACTCACCTTCCCCAGCCACCTTTTCCTCCTCGCCCCCTTCCTCACTCCTTCCTTGGGATGTTCCAGCGACGTCTGACTCTACAACAATAGTGCACATGAGTATCTGTATTTAATGCATGTATTTCCACATATCTAACTATATTTCCCTTACTGGAGTCAGGTTGAGGCTCATTTAGGCTCGACTCCCTGCCGTCAGATTCCCCCTTCCCCTGCATGCTGAGGTCCAGAGCCTCCTCATACTCACTGGCAGAGGAGGGGGTGGCCGTTGACACTGGCGGTGGACCACCTACACCTTCACCTGTTTCGCCCAACACTGGGCTGCGTGTCCTGGTCCGGGTGGGGCGGAACCGCATATTCCATTCATGGGCTGAAATACAAACACAATCATAAAACCACGCCCAGGCGATGCCAGGGTTATAGGTGCATTTACATTTTCAACACTTACATGGGAAATGTTTGGCGAAGTACCGCCTCACCCGGGGCTTATGCCTTCTTTTTAAATCAGACCAGTGTTGGGAGATCTGGGTGAAGGTATAGGTGGTTTGTGATCGGCGTGCGATCGCGTCCGCCAGGGCCAACGTCCGCTTCTCATAATCTGACGGCAGGAAGTCGTAGCGATTCCTCAGCATCATCTGTTAAAAAAAGATACAAGGACCCACCATTAATCCCCAAAATACATTAACAAGTTTCCTGCCCTAACTAAAGTCACTTTATTAACCTCTTGCTGCCTCACATTGCCCTAGTTCTTCTATCTGCATCTAGCCTAGTTTGTAGCTGCGTACATGTGTTAAACTAAGGTGGGCTTGTATTTAACGTGACAAACTAAGTTGTTTCTGACTATTCCTGCGCTTTGTTTTTTTTTTTATTATAAGGAATGTGTGCGCGCACATAAACGCACGCTCGCACGCTCGCATACTCACATCCATGATGATGTCGTCCTGCTCCTGTGTAAAGATTGCGGGCGACATCTTTTCTTGGTTTTCCTGGTATAGCTCTGACGTTCCCCCGCGATGACGTGCGTGCGTGCGCGCAGGCACGCACCCGCTGTTGACCACGCCCACACGGGAAACATATTTAAAGCACAAGGCACTCAGCTCTGTGTTGGATACCATATCATTATGGGCAGACCTAAAGGGAGCAAAAAGAGCCAACCAAGGTCCGAGGCACATAGCAGCCGCACACATGCCTCATCCTCCAAAAGACAGAAGAGCAGGCACCAGACACAGGCAGAACATGCCCCAACTAAAACGCAGGATACTCCACACACACAGGCACATTCCAAAAAACGCAGGACCAAGGAGACATTAACCCATTCACCACCACCTGCCAAAAAAGCACGAACACACAAGGGTACAAAATCGAGTAAGACCCTGCAGCATCCTCAGCCTTAACACACAAAACATACCCACAAAACGAAACACATCAGCAAGGGAAAGCGTATTGCCAAACCCACCACCCCACCAAGGTCACCCACCCCTCCACCTCAACCCTCTGGTTCTCCCAATTCCAGTACCTCACATTCCACATGCAGCTCCACATCTGATAGCTCAACAGGAACCCAGACATTAAGCCATAGCAGCACACACACAACATCACCCTCCCCCATAAGCCCCAGAAACACACACGACTCACCAGATAGCCAACCATCAATTTCCACAGATGTAGGGGACACCACACACCCATGTGGCCGACAACTACGCCGTGGCTCCCTAACTGCACGTTTTTGCGATGCTCAAAGCATGGCTGTGGCAAATGCAGTTTGTGAGCATTATGATGCCCTATTTGGCAGGACCTCAAAATCCACCACTAAGCAGGCTAAGCTGGAGATCTGGACGAATATTTGCCGCCAAGTAAATAGTATGGGATCTGTCAGGCGAGATATTCAACAAATCAAAAGGAAATTTGGGGACCTGAAATACTACAGTAAAAAAAAAATGGACATGCGCCGCCAGCAGAGGTAAAGGGCAAATTAAATGCATTTTTAGTCGCATTGGTAACAGGATGTAACACTTATTAGGTGTAATTTACTCTTCCCCAGCCAACAGACAGGGGGTGTAGCAGAGGTAAAGGGCAAATTAAATGCATTTCTAGTCGCATTGTTAAAAGGATGTAACACTTATTAGGTGTAATTTAATCTTCCCCAGCCAACAGACAGAGGGTGGCTTACCCACTAAAATAATCCTTACACCCGCCGAGGAACATGTATATACTGTGACAGAGTGTCTGGACAAGTCATAGAGGGTGTGTATATCTGCCCAAGATTTCTTGTATCTGTCAGGTAAAAGCAACCAGGAAGTTAGAAACTAGAGATCTAGGATCTCTAGTTTAGGGTTTGGAAAAAAACCCGTTTACAGGGCCTGTGTTGCTGGAGTGGGGAAGAGAGGGTGGGCCCCACTCCACCCGGACAGCCTGGGTCTTGGGCTGTCTGATTAGTTCAAGGTGTGCTTGCCTGATAGAAGGAGGGAGTTCACACACACTCTGGCTCTCTCATCCTGGGAGCAGGACATCTGCTAGGAGCCTGTGGGAGCATTGCCAGTGGTATGTCATGATCTGATATGTTGTGGTGCCCGGTACTAGGCCGGCACTGGGTTAGTCAGGAGCACCTAATGTTTAGTTAGAGCCGGACAGGCATAGGATTTCTTTTGTTTAGTTTTGTTTTACTTTATACCACAATCTGGCAATAAAACTGGCTGAGGTCAGTTAAATGATTCTTCCTTGTTCTGTGGACTTTGTGCCTGCTGAAAGTGTGCCCGTCTACCCAGGAGACGACTAGCCCACTACCTAACCCCTTACAATACATACATACACCCGGACAGCATCCAGGGCCTGGCAGAGGCACAAGACACAGACCGGAATGTAAGGTCCCAAGGTGAGTCTGATTTTGCCATGACCTATTACAAAAAGTTCAAGAAGGCAGTGTTATGCTACACCACACACTGTACTTGGCCATTTAGCTAATCTTCAAATCTACATTCTAAGGACCAAGTCAACAGGACACACCAGGCCCCCAAACCCCTGTGTTAGCACCGAGGGCAAGAGCACACCAGGCTTCTACACCACAAACCCAAATTGTGGATTGCGATGAGGTAAGTCAATGGTCCTTGGTGTGTACTTTTAACATTGAAATTTGAGAGCTTTTGTGGACAGAAATAAACTAAAAGGAAGCTACACTATATTTCTTTACAGACCACAGGAAGCCCACCCATCATAGACCATATACGAGATTTGGAGGAGGACACCCCACATATGTCACTAACCACTACTGAACCAGTGGCAGCAACGCAGTCAACCCCGGCACAGCCACCACATCCACAACCACCTTCTGAACCAGAACCAACCACCCGTCCCACTGCTCCAACCCAGTCCAGACGCCATATTTCCCAAAGAAGGCAACTTCAAATTTTGGAGGAAACATGGAGGCAGGAAAATATAGCCTTTTCGGCGACAACACAGCAATTCAATGAGACTGTGTGCACCCAACTCACAAACCTCAACGCCCAATTAGAGGTATTAAACAGAAATATCTCTGCCCTAACCAGCCATATGGGTGAGATTAATCAAAGCCTGGCCCACATTGCAGCCAATTTGCAGGCACAACATCATTCCTCGTCACCATGCAACCCAACATACCACTAATTTGTGGGGAATACATTTTCTGACCCCACGTGTAATTTTTCTTTTGTTGCCAAAAAAACAAATGACACAACAAAATGTGTTTGTAAAATAAAAAAAAACAAAAAAAAAATTTGTGGTCTCTGAAAAAACACTAAACAATAGTTGTGCACGGATGGTTTGCGTGGTGCCACTTTGGGTGCAAGAGAAAGGAGGGGTGGGGACGGCTGAAACTAAAGGTGGTGGAGTAGCCCACAAGCCATGATTAGGTTTAGGACCGTTGCAGGCGTCTATTATAGTGCCCCCCCAGTCTCATCAAGAAAACGGAACCTCATCTTCAAGAGAACAAAGCCTCGCTCCAACACAGAGCGAGTCCTCCTGGGGGCAGTATTGTAGCGCTCCTCTGCCTGTGAAGATTGGTGCAGGATGGGGGTCTTCATCCAGGGGAGCAAAGGATAGCCAGAGTCTCCTGCCCTAAAAAAAAAAAAAAAATTAAAAAAAAAAAGGTGTGCATTGCAACAATAGAAAAGAGGGACAAATAGATGAGCGGGGTAGGGTGGGAGGAAAGGACATTTCTAATGAGACTACATGCACATCCAACCTGTACTCTCATTAAAAAAGTCTGGGGAATACTACTTACATAAGAGGGCAAGAACATGACGCAATAGGGTACAAACACTTAACCCATTTAATTTGTAGATCAATAATTAGGCTCAAAATATACTACGAAAATATTTACCAAATAGTGTGTTAAGGGAAAAAACACAGTCAGACAGGGTGCGTAACCAATACAAGTTTCATACACATACCCAGTAGCCAGCCACCAAAAAGATCGCCAGATTTGAATCGCTCATGTAGGCAGGAATTCCTAGCCAGGGAAAGCCAGCAAAACGACTCCCAAAAACCAATTCAGGGCCAGCCAGTGCCTGCACATTTATGCTATGTCCCATCTTCTAATTCCTGCACACAGGCAATAAAAAATAAATTAGGTAGACCCTGTAAAAAGGACCCAAAAAGAAAAACCCTAAAATATATCAAATACGCATGCCATCGATGTCCAAAGGCATGCGGTGCAGCTTGGTTTCTGCCATACTCAGCAGGACAAGACCGCGGAGCTGACGCCGCTGATGTGCTCCAACAGAGGACTGCATATTATTGCCCGAGTGCAAATACGGCTGCTCTGACTGGCCGTAAGTGAAGGCTCGGCGGCCCCGTTTTATTAGGGTGATTTCAATCGGAAATCAAGGCTCTGCATCACTGAAAAAAACGGACCAATGAACGAGGCGTCCGTTTTCCCGGGAAACAGCCTTGTGCGAGCCGACAATCGGAAAGGCGGCTGAGCGCACACCTGAGCGCATAAGTGCACACTAAAATCAACGTAGCACCCTTTCCTGACCCGATCAAAACCCAAAACCAATGGGAAAACGCACGGGAGAGCTGAACGGGGAGGCTCTGCATCAAGCCGTATATCTTTAATACTAACATACTTATTTCAAAATTTGATACATAATTCAAAGACAAGGTTTATATAGTGTGTTTTTCAGCTATGGCACCTGAAAGCCAAATATGTGATGCTAAAACTGTTTAGCACCTCACATAATACATAATTCATTAGTCCTTTATAGTTATTTTTTATTAACTTGTAACTGGTTTGCATTTTTATTTTTTTATGTGCTCATTTGCTGACATGGGATCCCTTGCATGTTCTGTATGTTTTTCTTTCCTTCAGTTATTGTACTTTGGTTATCCATGGCTAACTTGTGTTTTCTTTGCCACCAAGGTCATTTCTTTTCCACTAAGGTCATTCCAGGTGTTTTCATTCTGTCACTGTACTCGCAGAATTTTTAAAGCTCTCTTTTGTATTGCACCTAGCGCTGAATGCCTTAGCATCATATTAGCAAATATATAGCCTTACATCACTGGAAAAATAATGTACCTAAACTGTAAAAGTGTGGCATCACATGTACAGGTTTTTGGAGGGAAAATGTAGGACAAACACCCTTTTTTGCACTTTTTTGTGTTATTGCTAAAAAGCTCACTGACATGTGAGATGCAATGCCCACTGTAATGCACTCTGGCTTGACCAAATGTTTAGCATGACTCCCAGAGTGTGAGAACATTAACCAGCATGGTCCAAGTGGCCACCAGAAAACCCATGTGAAAGTTGGACATAGGTGTGCACTTACAGACATGGTCAGGTTGGCTGAATGAAGAACTGGCTGCTGAAATAGAGTGTGGTGGAATGTGACCTACAAACAACAGGCAAAAAAAAAAATACAAGCAGACATGAGAAACACACCACATGAGGCAGCATGGGCCTTGGCAACAGGAGCAGTTGGCTGGTGCCCGGTTGGGAGTCTGTGGTCTCGCCCCCCCTCCGACCCAGATTGCGCATCTGCATCTGCAGCTAGTTTTTAAATAAAGGAAACACTTGGAACACACACATTCGAACCAAAAGGGTGAATGAAAGACAACCAAAGCAATCACTTCCCTTCAGCCAAGTCTGTTGCGTCATCCCGCACATCCACACCCTGCAGCCAATATACTGGTAATTAGGGGGTCTATCTGTTCCCCAGGCTTGATGACCAGGCCCATCTTCATTTTTGCCCTGTGCAGTGTGTAGTAGCGCTTCATGGTTGCTGCAATGCTCAGCTGATGTGCAGCGTTGCAATTGAGGGTCTCAGCAATCCCCTCCCAGATCTTGATGCTCTCATTCTGTCTAAGGCCACGACTAGCAAGCAGCATGTAACGATTTTTCAAACATTAATTAGAGTTTATGATTGGTGCGGGCAGGAAGGAGGAAGATGTGTGAAACAAGCTGTTAACGTCCACTAGTGCGAAGCAACATATGTAATGGCTTTACAAAAATGTAGTGTTTATGATTGGCGCAGGAGAAGGCAACTTGCTAACAACCGGGGAATGCCCACTAATGCAGAGCACAAGCAAATTAACATTTTTTGGGTGCAGCTAGCAGGGAGGAGGAAGATGGAGAACATGTGTCCCCGTTGCACTGAATTCCTCACTGAAGCTAATTTTAAAAATATGCTGTTAATCATGGATTTATGGCCTATTGCTTTGCATGGGCAGTGTATGTGTGGTTGACTTTGAAGTTGGAGGACAGTGTGTAAGGCAACGCTGAACTAGCTGTTTTTTATGCACTAGACAAAGGCAGTCTGTTGTGTGCATTGCTTGCTAGAAGGTCTATGCTTTGCGCCATTAATTGTGTTTCCTCTGGCTCTGACATCCAGTGCAGTAAGCTGAGATTGAGGAGCACACAGCAATACAAGATTGTATTTAACACCTTGTCTGGGCTGGCTAGCAGCTCCCCTCTTGGCCTGGCAAGACTTAAGAAGTGTGCTTTCAGCAGGCAAATGGATGTTTCTCCAATGCATCTGATGGAGCCGCACTTATGTCAATGTATCAACAAATTTACCACAGAATTTACCCTACCACTGGCCACAGCAAGGTCGTACCAGGCATAGTGAGGCTGTATGCCTCATTGAACAAACTGGTAAATTTCAGGCCAATGCGGCACTTTTAGGTGGCATTAGCCAGCCTACCATGTGCCGCATCTTTCATGAGGTCATCTTGGCCATATGTGAACTCATACACACCTACATAAAATTTCCTTGCCAATGAGGACGAGGTGCAGCACATCAAACTTGCTGTTTATGGCAAGGCAGGGATCCACAATGTGCTCGGCTCCCTTCTGCCCCCCTCAAGCACAAGAACTGCACTTCTGCAAATGTAAAAGCATCCATTCTTTGAACGTGATGATTGTGTGCGATTACGAGATGCATCTGCATGCAGTGAGGTTTGGGTTCCCGGGTTTATGCCATGGTTCCTATGTGTGTCAACAAACAGCCATGGCAAAAACATTTGAGAAACAAGAAATGCCCTGGGACGGCTACTAGGTAAGAAAGTGTGCAAATTGTAAGTACAAACAACAAAAACAGTTTGACAAGGGAGGGAGGGGAAACAGAACCGCAATCGCATAAAAACAGGTTTAGGTTTGCATTTATTGTTTAAACAACATTAACACGTGTGTTTGTATTTAGGTGATAAATGAGATGGGCAGAAGAGTTGGCCGATGACCCCAGTGCGCAACTCGCAGTGGATGGCATATGTGCGCTACAACGCAGCTCACCAAAAGACCAGATGCATTTTTGTAAATAACTATCAGCCTGCTGGAAGCACGCTTCCTATGTTCTTCCGACCCAGGAGGGTGTCAAAGGTGTCAAAGATCACCCTGGCTTGCTGTGTGCTACACAATCTCTACATACTACATCCCATGGAAGAGCAAGAGGAAACGCAATTGGTGCCAGACATGCCAGCCGAAGACACACAGCCTGGCTTTTTCTGGCAGGCACAAATTATTACTTCATTTTTTGAAGAAAGTGACACAAACTGTGATTGTAATCATGCCCTAGGGATGGCACTGAGACCTGGGGAGCCAGTTAAAGCATAGCTCAAAAGTAAAAGTGGCCACCAAGGAAACACAAGCCACCCAAGAGAGAGTCAGAATTGCCATAGACAGTAAAAGTGAGGGACAAATAAACAGGATTTTTTTCTCCATTATAGGGACAGTAATATAGTTACAGCACAGACACAGCCCAAAACAATTTAGGGAAACATGGAGTTGTTTTTTGGATGCTATTTTGATTCTGTTTTGCTGTTGATTCTGAATCTCATTTTTGTTTAAATTTGGATCTTAGATTGGCCTCACAGCGCTTACAACTACTATTAGGTGCTAGAAAACATAGATAAAGGTTACAAAGAACAATTAAAACAGCAATAGGTTCTTGGTCATCCACTTCCAGTAATCAAAGACCTGCATGGTAGCAGGATAAAATCTCAGGAAAAAGAGTATAATTGGTGGCCCCACTCACCCTGAAAATAATCTCTTCCAATTGCAGCCTTCAGGATGTCACTTCAGAATCCCAGCCTGTAAAACCAGTCATTTTTTTTCCTATGGCGATTAAGGATTAAATGAATAATTGCTCTAAAGTACAGTAATTCACTGCATGTTTTCTCCCTACCCTGGTTTCTGGTTCAATTTGTTTATGCAGATAATTTGCCCTTGGGAACAGACAAAGCGACATTACATGTGACAACGCCACAGGCTGGGTCACTGGCAGTGCTGCAAAAGATTCTCTTTTTCTCCCACATTCATAGCGTCTGGTTTAGAAATACAGTTTCTTCAGGGATATCAGCCATATCCTCCCATAGTACTATTGCAGAGGAAAGTCATTTTTCTGTAACAACTTATTTAATTTGCAGAGCAGCTGCATAGAATCAGGGATCTTTTTCCTCAGCAGCCAGGAAAACAACTTGAACCCTTTTACCAGTTCGTATACTGTAGCTTTGGCCTGGGAACCTCAGGAACTTTTGTGCCAGGGGAGTTCCTGGTCCCTGGCTACTTAAAAGAGCCCTCCTAAAACTGGTAAACAGTGCAATTAAGGGGGTTATTTAAGAAGGGATAGCGCCAGGCAGTGCCTCGTAGCAGCAGGCAGCATCTGGTGAACGCCAGCCGCTGTACGCCAAACCACATTTATGAAAGCGAATCTGGTGAGCGTCTCTAACAGCGCCATGTAGCGTCCGATGTATTATTACAGATGGCTCAGCGTATAGCCCTGGCGCCCTAGCTTCCAGAGCACCAGGTATTACCTTTTTCTCACTGTCGCTCTCCCATACATTCCAATGGCCGTTCTTTTGCGTTCGTTTAAACAGCGTGTTTGACATTTTTAATTTTTTTTTTGCTCAAATCATTGTGTGACCTCTTCTGGCTGCAAACAAACCTTTTTAACTTTTTATATTTTTCTGCAGAATTGTCATTACAGGTCTGGCACTAAAGTGTTAATGTCACAGTGTTAAAACAATGTCATTCCATGTTTTCGCTTTGTTACTGGTGCATATGTGTTCAAAAACAGACTTTAATCACACAGCGTCTGGCGCTCTATGCTATAGCGACCAGATTTAGAGCGCCAACGGTGTGTGTGTCCTTTTTTGATAAGTACCTTTTGCTCACTGCAGCATTGTACTGGTGTTAGAGCGCCCAACATACATCACATTCATCAATGCGGGCCAGGTTACTGCAGTGACTGAGACGCTCTGTTACAGCGCCCGATACATGTTTGCAGCGTCTATTAGCAGTCGCTCTAAACACCGCTATACAGACGCTCATCTGCCGATACCTGGCGTTAGTAATGAATCAGCCTCCACGAGACTTTCTTTTTTCTGGTAGCACTCTGTCCAGCTATGGATCCATAGAAAGAGTGGGTCTTTTGAGGTGTCACACACCTTCTTCACACATTTCTGTCAGACATTTGTGTCACACACATCTTCGCTGACACAAAGGCTTAGATCCACTTCAATTAATGTTGAAAATATTAAGCACAGGTGTTAGTATAAAGAGCTAGAGGGGTGCAAATTCATCAGTCTGTGAGTTCAGAGGGGCCCTACTGTGACGTTTTCTTATCTGTATTTATGTCTAGTAGATTAACACATACAATAAATATAACTTTATTTAATGTGGATAAAAACCCTGGTGAAGCAGCCATGGAGTCCAGTCACTAGCTACTAGCCTTCCCCTGAGGCACCCCAAATCTCTATGTCCCACTGTGTGAACCCCTCCAGGTCACTCACAAAATGTACATGTACTGGGGCGCCCAAAGTGCTTTTGCTATCTGCAGCCACATCCCAGCCATTCAGATAAGCTAGGGGCAAGAGCGCTACTCAGACTAGAGGGAAACTGGGGACATGGCCAGTGGGCAGGTGACATAATCTGGAATTTGTGAGAGCAGGCAATCGCATTCTCAAACCGGGGGTGGAGGGCATGGCCACGGCAAACCAGGCCATCGGAGAGCTAGCATCATCGCACAAAGTACAAAGTTCGGGAGACCGGGTGGAAAGCACGAGAAGGCAGTCAGAGGGTTTTGGCCTGCTTTAGGTGATAACAAGAAATGTCCTTCTATTATCTTAAACATAGTCTAATTTATGTTTGCACAGTGGTCTCCACCCCCCTTAGCTACATCTTTATGCGTGTCTAGATATGTCTACCATTCAGTCTAGCTGTTCCCACTGCTGACTCTTTAATATAGGACCTAAACAAGCATATATCTAGATTAGTACCCTAGGAGAAGCCCCTACCCTACACATGGATTACAAGACCAGAAAATAACCCGCTGCCTGCCCCACTACCCAGGGCTGGGCACAAAATCTGGTGGAGGCCCCAGATACAGTATTTTTTTTCCTTTAAAATAATAGTCCAACCAAGTAACTGATTGGTGGTTGTCTGGCACCCAGCTACTTACTGGAACATCAGATCAAGTCCCTTGTGCCACCCTTGTGCGGGTGCATGTTGCTCGGGAACTCCTGATTTGCCATTCTGGGTGGGGGATGTATTGGCCAAGCTGGTCCAGCAGAAAACAGTTCCCTGCATTGAGCTGCCAGTGGCTGTGCTTGGTGGCTTATGTGCAGTAAGCAGCTTTGCTTCTCTAGAGTCCCCTGCCTGTGGTGGTTTGAGGGAGGGGGGGCGATAGCTTTGTTGCTGGACCAAGAAAAGTCTCCTGGACCAGGAGAAACCCAAATGATGGTGGAGGCCCCATTTGCAGGGAAAGTGGTGGAGGCCCCGGGGCTAGAGCCCCTTGCGCCCCCTCATAATCCGGCCCTGCCACTACCACCCAAACAAAAAGGTTTGGGCTACAATACAATATCAGTTTTTTTTTTTTGCGTGTTTATTAGTGTTCTGTTTTAAAGTGGACCAACACTCAGGATTTTGACTATCCTGGGTTTTGGTCCTTGCCCCAGGGAGTCCCGCTGTGTGAAACCCCCCTAGGTTGCCCAAACAAACTCACCTCTTACCAGTGGTAGGACACATGTGGGGCCGCTCGTCCAATCAGCTTGCTTGGATCTGCTCAAGCACCTTTGTCCAGGAGCTTGTCTAATGCAAGTGGATCCGAGCGTGCTGGCGGGTAAATTCCCCACTACCCTCTAACAGGGAGCATGTCCGTGCCGGCTATTCACACACGCCTGGTGTGGGCAAGCACCCTGCTAAAGGAATAGTGGGGATGTGTCCGCTGCTCGTGCACGCTCCGTTGAACCGGGAACGAAGGTGGGCTTTCTGGTGACCTGGGGGGTTTCATACAGTGGGGCACCCCCAATCGGGGTACCTGCCCTGGAGTCTCATAGACTCATGCTTCTCTTTAAGATCTGTGAGTAAGACAGCTGTAACTAAGCAAATAGTGTTAAAATGTGTTTGCAATGAAAGACACCACCTGAAGCATAAACTAAAAATTATATTTTTAAGAAAATAAGGAAGGCATGGCTGTGAGACCTCATTTATCATAGTCTTAGCCAGAAAGTAGTGAAAACGAAAAGTAAGAAGTTAATGAAACAGACGAAATGATGAGCAAGTCATTACAGAAACATATGGCATATCAGCAATTCAGCAGGAAATGTCTAACACCACATCATTTCGCAAAACAATTCCCACTCATTTTTTTAGGGATTCGTGACAAAGCAGTGTTATTAATGCAAGGTGCAAGTTAATTAAAAATGTATCCCGGGGAACTGCAGATTGCACCTTTGTCACTGCATATTAAGGCACAAGACATGCCATTTTCAAACTCAGAAATGTATTTGCTTGTTTACAACAAAAACAAATAACTAAATAAAAAAGATTTTTTTCAGTTTAAAGTTCCGTAACCCTGTCATAAGTGAAATATGGAGGCTGGAGGCTACCTTCTAAAAATCATATAGCTACCTGGCTGTACTATAGTCATCCTGCTGCAAGAATATGTGCTTATGTTAAAGGTTACATATACACAATATTATAGGAATGCTTCCAATGATTATTCTAGCACAGCATTTCTCATAGTCATGCCTGATATCAATGCCATTTCAAAAGATTTGGGATTCTTCTGGAGAGGCTGAGTTTCGAGGCAGTAATAACAACAAAAATAATAATAATATTTATTTAACACCAATATGTTCCACAGTGATTTACAACCAGAGGTCCATTTTCAAACAGAGCAATAAATTACATGGCAAAATAAAGGTACCCATTAAAACAAAAGGAATGAGGACCCTGCCCACAAGCTTACAATCCAGGGGGTGAATGGGGGTGATTTAAAAGGTAATGATCGATTTGTGCGATGATCCAGCCATCTAAGCAAAAATAAGAGTACTGTATATACACCAAGTATTGCCACAAGTTGATTTAGTGCTTTTTGGAACAAAGGTTGTGGTGTATGGTGTCTGATAATGGAATGGGTTCAGAAAATGGATTAGAAGTGAAGTGATTGACCACCCAATAAACAATACTAAGGGTACTCACCTTTTATCCTCCGCAGCTGATCAGTCTGATTTCAGGGGTCAGCATCTCACCAGAATGCCTGATTGAATCCTGCATTGCCCAGTCCAGAATTCCAATTACTGGAGCTTCTTTGTCAGTCACAGTGGAGCTGCCACACCCTCTCTATTCATTGCAGCCCCCATGGTACATCAAAACAGCACTTATAGTCACAAAAGCATAACACATAAAAATGGCCCTTATTTTCAAGAGATATTTTAAGAAAATGTTATAGAATCAAGACCATAGTCTATATTACTGTAACGGTGGAAGACCTGATCCCATAAATATTGGTCGGTATTTGCCCTCCCATTCCCACAGGTACGTGCCTACTCTGCCGTGCCCCTTGGGGTTTCCCTGTATGACCTGTGGGCGTGTAAAGTCATGAACATAACTGGAGTGTCTAATCATGGATCCGGCACGTCTCCACTCTTCTGTGGATTTGTGGCAGGTACTTCCCAGCGCCAAGTGACCTTAATAAATCCTAACAGCATAGACTCTGTCCTACTTGTTTCTTTGTACAGTGTGAGAAGAAAGGCAGCAGTTTTTAAACTCCCAGCACCTGTTTCCTTACTCCCAGTGCCTCTGCATCTATAAGTGTTGCATGGCTGATCACTGGTCTTTCTTTATGCACCAACCCCCTATTGAGCATTCATTTTTAGGCAAGCCCCCATTTGTCAGGAGACATTATACACCTTTCCAAACACAGCTGCTGCCAGTAGTTAAGGGGCATAAAGGACTGAGTCTGAGGCCAAATGCTAATGCAAAGCCAGGTTTACAAATGGAAAACAGTCGACAAGCATCTGAAAAGAAGTGTGAACAGAAGAGGAGAAGTTCAGGGGAAGGTCAAGGGTCTGCATAAGAAGTCATAAACATTGTGATATCCAAAGGAACAAAGCTGAAGTCTAGGAGCAGACCCAGTAGATTGTGACAGCAAGGTCAGCCACACTAAGGTCTGGGACAGGGTTACAAGGGGACATGGCCAATAAATAAAACTAGCGTAATTGGCAATGCTACACAAGCCTTACTATGGCTGTAGTACAACACCACCAGAGAGCATGAGCAGTGTTGACAATCTTGCACATGCTTGCATGCACCCACATCATTCTAGAAACCCCACTGTTGCACTAGCTTTTGGACACTGTGTCAGTTCCTGTTGGACCCGACTGCTGATATTCCCTTTGACAGTTATAGCCTCTTTTTACTGCGCTGCACAGCGTATTTATTAAATTTTTTCCCGCTTGAGAAATTTTCAGGGGGTAAACTTCACACTGCATTTAGGCTGCGTTCTAGTTGTTGTTGTCCAAAATACACATTTGTAACAAAAAGTAGCCACAAAAAAATATTTTTCTGTTGGTGACATCTAGGTCCTGTTTCATTACTGACAAGATACAATGCAACTTCTGTACCAAATAAATGTATGCAATATGAATTATAAGCATAAAACACTTCAGTCGAGCTTAGCCCACTGCGCTCTATGGGCTCGTTACCTACAGCACCCGGCGCTGTGACTTTTTCGGCGCTAATGTTAAATAAGAGGGTTATTCATAAAGGGATAGCATCAAGTAGTGCCTCGTAGTGGCAGGCTGCTGAATGCCGGGCGCTGTATCCAAATTCACATTTATGGAGAATTTGATGAGTGACTCTAACAGCGCCATGTAGCATCCAATGTATTATTACAGGCGGTTCAGCGTATAGCACCAGCGCTCTAGCTTCCAGAGCGCCAGGTATTACATTTCGCTCAGTGTCGCTTTCTCATACATTTCAATGGCTGTTTATTTGCTTGTGTTTAAACAGCATCCTTGACGATTTTAATTGTTTTTTTTTTTTTTTTTGCTCAGATCATTGGGTGACCTCTCCTGGCTGCAAGCCAACATTTTTATGCAGAATTGGCATTACAGGTCTGGCACTAAAGTGTTAATGTCATTCCATGTGTTTTTGCTTTGTTACTAGTGGATATATGTTCAAAAACAGACTTTAATCACACAGCGCCTATAGCGGCCAGATTTAGAGCGCCAACGCTGTGTGTGTGTCCATGTTTCTTTTTTTTTTCTAATCAATGTTTTTATTGAGAGTATAAGAGAGTTACAACAAATTGAAAGATGCATTACATTTTGTGAAGCATATAGAAACACCCAAGAGGGTGTCGGCTTGTACGCAATTGGGTAACTGTACCTGAAGATAGGAGGGCAAAGGAAGGGAGGGGGGGTTTAGAAGTGGGTGTCCGGCCGCCACCTGGCGTGAAATGTGTACAATACATCACTGAATAGTAAAGAGAGAACGGTCAAAGTTTTTAGGCTGAAAGTGTGTGATCCAGCCTCCCCAGGTGGTCAGGAAGGGGGTGAGGCCACCTTGCATCAAAGCTGCCATCTTCTCGAAGAACATAACTTGATTGATGCAAGGGACCAGACTTCCACTTGGGATCGTCTTCTTCTTCCATGAGTGCGCTATGATAAGTTTAGCGGCTGTAAGGATGTGTCTGATAAGCTCAATTTGTGATTTAGTATATCCAGGGGGTTTCAAATTAAGTAGGGCAAGTTGAGGTGAAGGGGTCAGGTGTAACCCTATTGCTTTCCTTAAAAGGTAATAGACCTTGGCCCAAAAATGACAGACAACCCTACATTCCCACCATATATGAATATATGATCCCTGTAGGCGGCACTCTCTAAAACACTCTGAGGGGTAGAATCTGTGGAATCTGAGGGGTAGGAGGGGCAGAATCTGTGGATCTTATCTGGAACCACATACCATCGGAGTAGGACTTTGGTGTTGACCTCCTGGGCACCCGTGTTTAGGAACCATCCCCTTACCAAGGGGTTGTACACCACAGGCGAACTCAAATGGTGAAGATGGTCTTGGAGCAGCCTCCGCCCTAAACTTAGTAGCTAAATAGTGGGATATTTGTAGGTAGCAGAGGTATTCCCTGTTCGGGATATCTTTGAAGGATTGGAGCTCAGGAAAGGTTAGGATTCCCCTATGAGCGACAAGATCTTTAATCCTCGTTAAGTTTTGTGATTTCCACCAACTGAACGCTGCAGGTTCCAGAAAGGCCAGGAGAAATTCCGGGTTACCCAACACCGATAGCAAAGGGGGCTGGGGGAAAATGAGGTGTCTTTTTGATCTGTTAATCTTCCAGATTCTAAGAGAGTGTTTGAGGACAGGGTTGTCAATGCCCTTATAAGCTGTTGGGGATACCACAATGACTTTGAAATAGTCGTCGGGGTGCAGCTGACCTGCCCGATGTCTACCGATAGTGGTCTATCATCTCCAGCGTGGATAGCGGCCATTTGCATCTGGCAAGCAGAATAATAGCGAGCTATATTAGGGACTCCGAGAAATCCCTGTTGTTTGGATCTGTACATTGTCGCACGGTTGACTCTTGGTTTTTGCTGACCCCAAATGAAAGAGTGTAAAGTGGCTTGGAGACCTTTTAAGCAAGCGTCCGTGATCGGTATCAGGTGTGTGTCCTTTTTTCATACCAAGTATGGTATGGAGCGCTGAGAATCGGTCGCACTGAGCTGGCGCTACCTTTTGCTCCCTAAAGCGCTGTACTGGTGTTAGAGCGCCCAACATACATCACATTCATCAATGCAGGCCAGGTTACTACAGCGACTGAGGTGCTCTGTTACAGCGCCCGATACACGCTTACAGCGTCTACTAGCGGTCGCTCTAAGCGCATCTATACAGACACTCATCTGCCGATACCTGCCATTGGTAATGAATCAGCCTTATAGATGCTAGTTGGAGGCTGCACCACCGCAGCCTGTTTTCTGTATCTATACGCTGAGTGCCACTGAGGCAAAAAAAGTGGTGCTGTGACGCTTCATAAATAATGCTCTATATTTTTAGTAGGTTTTTTGTTAATATGATTCATTACAGATTACTTTGGGGCTTAGATAAAATGTTTTGGAAAGCTCTGAAATAATTGTATAGTTTACCTAACGAAACTTAAACCAGCCAGAATAAAGCTGAGAAACAAAAAGTAAAGTATAACGCCATGGAGATAAACAGCTACCTTATGTATGTTTGCTATAAGTCTAGAAAATTTTGAACAAAGAGTTTTCTAAATTCTAATATTTAATCTGGAAATTGTACTCAGTACAGGTACAAATGTTCTTCAGTGTTCTTAATTTACATATAAATAGGACTCTGTTGGAGATTATATTGGGTAATAGAAAAATAGTATGTTTTATGTTACAGCACTACTTAGTTATTTACATTTAATAATAACTTGAAACACACTCTTCTACTTACTGAGTACTTCATACTGATTAATTTGAAAGGTCACAGCACACAACATGTACACAGCTGTATAGACCTATTATTATTATCATCATTATTTTTATAATTTAACCACAGAATCAGGGCCGTTGGAATGCTGGAATGCTGGAATGCCCCCTGGGTACTTTAAAGAGTAGCAAAACCTGGCATTTTGACTGTCTCAGGTTTTGTTCTTTGCCGATTTAGAATGCGCTGCTTCGTGAAACCCTTCCAGGTTGCCCATAAAAATTCACCTTAACCCAGTCCGGTGAGGCATGCAGGGGCTCTCATGCCGTCAGAGCCTTTTGCCATGCATATTAATGCTTCAGCTAATGGCTCTGTTTATGGCGGTCAGGGGCAAGAGAGGCCACATCCCCAGTTACGGGAACGCTCTTGTCCCCAGTCTATCGCAACGGCTGGGTGCGGGAGCATGCTTTACAGCGACCTGGGTGGGGGGATTCAAACAGCTAGGAATCCTGATTTCAGACGCCCCAGGGTAAGACCAGCAGCCAGCACACAGGAAGCTTTTAGATTCCAGGACCAGCCAGGTGGGGTTTTGTTCTGCTTTAACTCTCCCCTGCCATGTCAGTGTGTGAAGGAGGAAAGCACAGAAATGGCCAGAGCAGAGTGTGTCTGGGAAGCGTGATCCTATACTCACCTTTACCCCTGCATTTAGTTCGTTCATGTGTAAGCGCCTATACTTGCTTTGCTCACGCATGTGAATTAGATGAGCATCTACAGTATTTGCAGCCAAAGTAGTTTTGGAAACTGAGTTTGGAAACCATTTGAGGTCCGACCAGTGCTGCATTATTTAGGTGAAGGTGTAAAGCGACATCCCCGGCCCCTACATCGCCAAAGTCTGAAAAAAAACAGATGTGCATTGTTAACTTATGTCCTTTGTTTGGGTCTCTTTTAGCTCCACATGCACGCCCCTGCCCCTTTAAGTAATTTTCTGGGACACTGCAAGCAGGGGTGGACTGGGGTCATAAAATGGCCCGGGACTTTTTGGTCACAACGGCCCTGCTGTACTTTGTACAGCCCAGTATAGTGCATTAATGTCACATTAATATATTCTATATATTAAACCATACCAAAACCTGGGATTGGTCCTTGCCCCCAGGGTAACCACACAGATCACTAGTAAAACTTACCTGACTGCCCTTCCAATGGCACATACATGGATGTTTGTTGGCTAAGGGTCGAATGGAGCCAAGCATGCTGCCAGCTACATCACTGCTGGCCTCTAGCTCGGTGCATGTGCCGTTAGATTGGTAGTCAGGTAGGTTTTACTGGGAAAATCTTGGGGGTGTTCCTCTTTAAAGTGGACCTAGACAGGATTTTCATTATCCTGGTGATAGGTACCTGCCCCAGGGGCCTCCCAATTTGGGATGCCCTGCTATGTATAACCTCCCAGATCTATCACTCCACTCACCTTTCCACCAGTCCCACTGCACATGGGCAGTCGCTCGTCCAGTCTGCACTTTATGTTGTGCTACTAATGCACAACGTAAAGCCATTGTTTTGGACTCCACGCTGGCATAGGGAGCAGCAGGCGCATCCCTGGTTTTCCTACGAAGCACGCTTCCCGGCCTATCTAAATGGCTAGGCGGATGCTGTAGGGATGCAGCCGTGGGCCACAATTGTTGTGAGTGACCACTGGAATGGTAAAGGGTTCATACAGTGGAGCATCCATTTTGAGGCCCCAGGGACACCTGGAGTCTTAGATTCTAGAGACAGCTGTGGTTGTGAAATGGTCCACTTTAATCAGACCAAAAACCATGTGAATAGAAAACCTGTGTTTTGGTCCGCTTTATGAAAAACAAAAAGGGCTAAATGCAAAACTGCAGGAAGAAGATATAACATTTTCTGGATCTCTGTGTAGAAGTAGCTTGCACATTACAGAGAGGACAAAAAAAATGGCTTACTTTTTAAATGTGTTTAAATTGGTGTCCCTAGAAGGGTTAATTCACAGCACATCAGATCCAAAGCCCCCTGCTGCTGATCCAGGGATGACATGGTCAGGTGATTGAGAGGGGGAAAGGACAGACTCTGACCTCTTAGGAAACTGAACCCTGCTGCCGATGCTCAGCCGCGCTCTTCTCTGCCTCACCATCAGTTCCACCCACGTGTTCTCCTTCGCTTCATGCTGAACCTTATGCGCCGTGCCAACCCTGACCTCCGACCTATCCGGAACTAATGCTGCTTCCTGTGTTGCAGCCCGGCTATCAAAGGCTGCAGCACCCAGTGCCTAAAGCAATAAGATAACCAGCACTTCATTCACCTGTGTTCCACTGCGGAACACATTGCAAGACCTGGAGCAGCCCAGCAAAGGTAAATAGAGGCCCACAATTGTGGGACTAGCTGCGGCCTACCGGGATTTGTCCCGGTATTCCCTACTGCCAGGCCGCCCCTGACTGCAAGCAACCAAGCCTCGTGTATGCTTGTGTATGCCAATGCTAACTAATCCAGCTGTCCCATCCCATAGTAGCGAATTTCAAGCGCAGATGCACTTAGGCCAAAAGGCGCGCCTAACTCTCCACTCCGCTAATACTATTGGATAGGGCTCGCTGACTGTGGCCAGCAACAAGGAGAAGCCAGCTCTCCCATAGCACAATAGTAGTGGATTGTATAGAAATGTCAAACATAAATCACTAAATAACACTGTGTCGCATACAAACATACCAGAGTGGTCCATGTGACAGTGACAACAAAGTACTGTGGCCCTGTACATTGTAAGGCCAGAGCCACGCCATTACTGTGGCTCCATGTGCCTTTGCTTGTATCTCTTGGCCACTCTGTCACCTGTTTGCACCTTGGCGGGAGTGTAATGCAGCACACATGCGTAGGCGAATAGCATGAAAGTGTGACTTACCATTATAGTGTCCTCCTGCTGCTCACCGGTGAACATGGTGAGTGCCATTTTGGACCTTTGAATGCCATCTGGATGACGCACCCCGGCGGAGCATGTAAGTGTGCTTGCGTCCATACGCACATATAGCCTATAGATTGCTTGCGCCTTTAAGGGGCTGTTAAATAAACCAAATAGTGTCCAATACAGTTACCCACTCAATTAGGTATACAAGAACACAGCTAAGGATCAGATGTTCTTGCCACTGTTAACTTAGGACCATGCTACACCATAGGTGCCACCACAGCCCCCAGAGTCAGAAACACAGGCTTGGCCGAAGGAACCAGCAGCACTCCCCTGCTGATTCATACACCAGACACTCAGATGACTTGCTCCAGTTTAAGGCACCATCAGCGGGGGCTAAAAAATCTAGGCTCCCGGCACAGCCCACCATGAACCAACCAACGTTCAGGACTCCGGAGCACTATGCAGACCCCAGAACAGACCCCAGTGTGGGTCCCACTGCATAGTCCACAGCGGTGCCCCATGCAGAACCAATGGGGGAGCCAATGGCTGAATAGCATTAACACAGCCAAGCCTGCTCTTTCCCCAGCCAGTACCCTGGAATCTATTTGTTCTGGCCATGAGAGTGGGCATAATGGCTCTTCCCTCCCTCCCCTTCAGACAAGACACCACCCAGCAGACCACAGCATCGGCCACTCACCCTGGGTGCAAACTAACAAGGGGCAAGTTGAGTGGCCGATTTAACCCTTTTGTTGCCAAGCACGTAACACCTACGTGCTGGCTTGGCTGGGCCTTAAGTGCCAAGCACGTAGGTGTTACGTGCTTGACTTTCCTCGCTTGTAGTTTAAAAAGTAAAAACAACAAATACTCACCTGACCCCTTGTTGGATCCGGCCGGGTCTCCTCTTTAATTTGGTGCCATCCGATCCCCCGTGGGGGGTCGGATGGCTCCAGGAGAGCCCCCGGAATAGGCCGCCCCCCCCCCCCGCTTCTGCAGCAGCAGCTTCTAACTGTAAAAAAAATAAAAAATAAAAATGACATTCACTTACCTGTGTGTGCGCTGGCTCCCGCTGTCCCTCCTCTTCACCTGGGGGGCCTCCGATCCCCCCCCAGGACTTACCGATCTTCAGGAGAGAGCCTGGGAGGCTCTCTCCTCTCTTCTGCACGATGGCGGCCGCCATCATGCCTCTAAGCCCCGCCCCCTTGGGGGCGGGGCTTATGAAGTCATCCCGGCCCCGATCTCAGGCTTCAGCCTTGTCAGCTTCTCAGATGCCGGTGATCGGCACAGGGGAAGGAGGTGACAGGAGATCCTCTGATCTCCTGCCTTCTCCTTCTCTGGATGCCGATCACCGGCATCTGTCAGCTGAGCGGCGAGGGACAAGAGCTTGCAATCGAAGGTAAGTACAGTAAAAAAAAATTTTTTTTTTTTCTAATAAAATACTTTTTATTATTGTGTGGTGTTTTTTTTTCACATTAACCCTTTGTGAGCTGGTAAGGGGTCCATGAGACCCCTTATACCAGTTCACAAGGCTGGGGGGGTGGCAAGTCACCTGCCCTAGCGGGTGGCTTGCCATTAACCCCCGCACCCCCATTACCTGCCTCCCCAAAGGCCAGGGGGGGGCAGAAGAGCCCGGGCCCACATAGGCTATGTGGGCTCGTAGGCTGCAGGGTGGGGGGGCCACCAAAGCTGGCCCCCCCACTCTGTGCCTACAAGCCCCCATAGCTGGTCCCGGGCTGGTTACTTTGGGTAAGGGGGACCCCACGTCATTTTTTTTTTTGGATTTTGAAGGGTTTTTAACCCTTCAAAATCCAAAAAAAAATGGGGTCCCCCTCCCCGGGAAGGGGGACCCTATGTCATTTTTTTTTTTAATTAACCATTTGTCATCCAGCAGCTATAAAAGGCTTCTGGGCAGGAAAGGGTGTCTACCTATACATATGTGGTATCGCTGTAACCGGGAGAAATTGGGGTTTCTCACGCAATAAGATTTTATTGACAAACTTACATTTTTTATTACAAAAAAACTCTACAAATTGTAAAAAAATGGTTTTTTTTTGTTTTTTTTCACACATTTCACCCAAAAAAATTGAGAATACACCTAAAAAATACAAACAAGACATTTCATGTTAAAGCCCAGACTCTGTTGAAAAAAACAATATATAATTTTCCTGGGAAATCCCTGGAAATCCCTTCAAAAATGACAGTTGAATATGTGTAGCGCAAAATGGTGAAACATCGTCTGGCAACAGGGAGTGGCAAATGCTGCAGGTAGGCTGGCAGCGAAAGGGTTAATGATGCCCAGCTCAACCCATCTAAGCTCCCACCAATGCCTTAACAAAATATTGTGCCAAAGACTTATCTCATTGCCCAAAGCCACCACTGTCACGTCCATTTGCCAATGCTCTTTTTCTATATCATTTGCTGTGAAATTGCCCATCATTACTGTACCCCTATTTAACCTTTCCCCGCAGCAGGTCAGGGCCACACCAGATAGCTCTGAGTGAATCAGCCCCAAGGTAGACAATGAAAGTGAATGTCAACTTTCTCTCCTAAAAAAGAAGTGAGTTTTCTCACCTGGCTTTGAAATAGCCCCTATGCCATTCGGCAAATGGTTCTCATTGACTTCAATGGGGGGCATATGCTGCCGCATCCTGTGCACCCCCAGTGGCATGCACGCTCCTGTCCAAGCCTGAGCGGCACTCCACAGTATTTTATCTCCTCCACAGCAGTACTGTTATCACTGGGGCGCAGGGGGGGGGGGGGGGGGGGTGATAGCTTCACCCATGTGCTTTGCTGAAGTCTAATATGATCTTTTTTGTTTTTCTGACATGATGATTTTTCTGCCACCAGTGTTACACCTTTGTTATCTCCTTCAGGTAGGCCTTTTTGTTAATAGTGATCACATCTATCGTAGCAGTGATGTCTGTAAATTTGATGATGGAGTGTGAAGTGGCCACACAATCACACATCTGTGCCGATGGTGAGAGAGTTTATACAATGCCTGCTCTTACAACTTGAGGGTTGCCCCTCACTAAGTTTTTTGCCCAACTACACTGGCACGGATTAAGTTCTAGTTGCTACAATTTGTTGGGGAGTGTGCAAGGGACTATTTAACCCCTCTGCAGCAATTGAATTCTGTTGAGAATCGATAGTTATCACTTAAAAGCAAGGCCTGTCAGACTGGGTTAACACATAAGCAGTTGCACTAGCTGCTATTTATGTTCTAGTTGCAGTTCAGGTGCAGAATCTGGACCGTTGTGTCCAAATGGAACGGAAATAGCAACAGCAACCACAAGCACAGTTGCATAGGTGTGGACCGAGCCTTAATTAACATTGCAATGCAATTGGAAGTGAGTCAGCCTTGGCAAGGCCGTTCTGTTTATGCCCCATCCCTAACCTTTCTAAGGTGTTTGACTAAACCGATATTGCCACTTGTGGTAACACTCTCTAGATAAAAAAAAGCAATTTAACCCTCTGCATACTCATTCCTTAGAGAAAAAAGAGCTAATTTACATTAAAAGCTTGTGTGAAAAACAGCATATCATGTTAGCCTAGCTGACGCCATAGCTTCCGCAATCACGCAATATGCTTTCCTAATTCTGGTCTGTCATGGGAAATTTTGGGCTCAAATTCAGCCCAGTAGCATGTAGTTTAACTGAAAACCACAGACTTGTGAATTTGGATCGAGGCAAACAGACAGCTCAATGTTATATATATATTTTAATGCGATAAGTGCAAACTAAGCAGGAAATACAAGTGATGAATAATGCAACACAGGTCTGAAGAGCGGAATACAGGTTACAGGTAAATTATTACAACCAAAGATGCAGCAGAAATCACAGTACCTTAGTACTGCATTCATATGAGTTGTTGCACAATGCAACCAACAGAAGGGGTGGGGGAATAAGGCAGGCTGCTTGAACCTGGAGAAGATGAAGCAAGAAAAGGGGGGTCCGCACTCCTAAAATATCACTTTTATTTCCATCCAATAAAATGATCAACGATTGAAAAGCAGCGTTTTAAAAGCATGAAAGCAATCCTAGTCCATCTAACGCGTTTCGGGCTAGGCGCCCTTAGTCATAGATAGTACATACATTGAACTTATGCTGTATAAATAGTAAGTAAATAATGAGAATCTTACCTCACCACCTGGTGCCGCCGCCTGAAACTTCCGGGTTACGGCCGCCAAAGACGTCACACGCAGACCGGAAACAACAAGGTGTAATGTATGAATCCGGTTGCTGGATGGCAGAAAGGGCGCCATAAGGGGGAAACCGCGTCCGCTGCTGTTAACCAATGGCAGCAGGGACAGAGATGGTAGTGCGGACCCTCCGTGGCGTCACCTTATTGATGAAGACGTCGGCGGGACCCAATCCGCATGCGCCAACTCGCCTGACACGGCGCACAATGATGGTAAGGCGTCCGGACCAATTGGGCGAGGAGACGAAGAAAAAGGGGAGGGGCCACGTCGGCGCGTCGTCCTGGCAACCAAGACGCCTGGTGAGAGCAACCCGGAACCGAGCGGAAGCATCTGGCAGCCGAGGAAATAGATTCTGAACAAAGGAAAAATCAATAATAATAAATACAAAATGTATAATAATGAGTTACAACAATAAATTAATAACTATAGTAGCGATACTGACATTAAACACAGACTCTGCAGCCAAAAACAAACTCTGCACAGACAGGAGAGATAAATAGCGGTAAATAAAGCTATAACGCCAATTACCACAGTAAAGACGGATAATTTTCTAAACAATAATTGATACTAGTAATTATAATAGTTATTAACATGTTGTTATTATATACACTAAAGCCAATCCTTACTTGGCCAGCTCTCAATTCTAAATGAGAGTACAACAGCATATATTTGAGAAAACAGCTTTATACACAACGGATGCCAATGAACATAGAGGGACAAAAAGGACACCTTAAAGGGAGCATGCTAGGCATAACTACTGGTCTGATTAAGCTAAATGAATAATTCCTTGATGCCCACATATTGTGGGTTATTATAGGTTAAATGTGTATGCCAATGGACATAAAGGGGAAATGATGGAGAGAAGACACCTTAAAGGAAAACACTAACCATAATCATTGGTCTAATGGGGCTGAATGGGTAATTCTTAACTACCCACAAATTGTGGGTTATTATAGGAAGGATATTTAATATAATCAAATTTTATTGGTTTTGTAGGAGAATAGGGGGAAGGGGTACAGAAGACAAAAGGGGAGGGTAGGGGGAAGGAGGGGGTTACAACAGTTATAGTTCACAGTTAAACACAATGACTGGTTTTACTACCCGTTCGCCTGGGTAAGGGACCGCCACGTCCGCTCAGAACATGTACCAACCTAGGCTGTTCATGGTTTCCCTGTTGCAGGAGTCTTGGAACCTTTACTGTTACTTCGAGGGGAACAGTGGCTTTCTCTCTCTTGGTAGGATCGCGACCCCCTCCAATTACTAACTACAAATGGGTCCAAGTGGTAGCACTCCATTCCGCTTGTCTTTCCCACCCAGGCGAATGGGGGCAATGGGATGCAGGAAGGGAGGGGGGGGGAGGCCCCAGGGTCAGGGCCCGAGCGAGCAGGTTCTACGTTTCCCGGTAGCCCGATGCTGACGCAGGCAAGCTTCTGAGCTCCAAAACTGGTCGAGCCCGGTGGTTGCCCCTCGTGTATTAGGGACTAACAGTGGTTTGTATCAGGGAAGGAAGATGCGAGTCTCGGTAGGCCAACCAACCCGCCCAGATCCTCAAGTACCTGTCGGTGGTCTCTCTGTCCCTAGCAATCAGACTCTCCATGTAGCGAATCTGTTCTAGCTCCTGCACCCATTCCATCAGCGTGGGGGGGTTTCGTGACTTCCAATGCCGCGGAATAACCGCCCGCATGGCTGCCACGAAATGTCTAAGCACATCTTTTTTAGAGCTAGAGATTGAGCTCTGGAAGAGAGACAAGAGTGCCACCTGAGGCGTGTTAGCTGTTTTGGTTCCGGAGACCTGCTCATAGATGGCAAATATTTGGTCCCAAAGGGCTTTAACGGTCGGGCAACTCCACCAAATATGAGTCATGTCTCCCAACTCTTTCAGGCATCTCCAGCACCTATCATCGCGAGATTCGTCGAACCTATGGATATTTGCCGGGCATCTGTACCACCTTGCGAGGATCTTATAATTCCGTTCCTGAGTAGTTGTAGCTGGTGATGTGCTATGTGTGCAGGCATATATCTTGGTTAAATCCTCTTTTGTGAACCTAAGACCCAGCTCCTTCTCCCATTTGTCGATAAATTTCAGGGGCGCTAAATGGTTCAGCTTGGTAAGAAGCGCATATAGGGAAGATATTACATGCTTGGGAGGGGTTTCTTGGGTAATTAAAGTCTCAAGCTCTGTAGGTGGGCTCCGTGCTACTTCAGTCATGTTATTGGTGGCAATGAATGAACAATGCCTGTGCAGGAGCCACGATACATGTCCACCCCTCGCCCTCTCTCTCAGCTCCCCTAGCCCTGGGGCCCCCCCACTGCTTAACACCTGTTCTATTGTGGTGTCGTTTGATGCTTCCCATATAAGGAAGCTTTTGGATACAAGCCCTGGTTCAAACGCCGGGTTGCCAAATATCGGTGTTAGAGGGCCGGGTCTGCGTACAAGTTTGTGCTTGCTCTGCAGGGGATCCCAGATTTCCAGGAAGTGCTGCACAAGGAATGGCATGGTTTCCCTTTGCGACTTCGACAGGGGGGCAGCCCACGCGATAGTGGCCGGACTGTATGGGGAGAGCGATTTTTCTAATTGCACCCATAGCTTATCCTTTGCCCTGCGCTTCCAGTCCACCATCCTCTGGAGAATTGCAGCTGTGTGGTAGGCCTTCAGGTCGGGGAGCCCGGTTCCTCCCTCCCTCCTGCTCCTAAGCAAAGTCGACCACCTTATTCTCGGTTTGGCCACGCCCCACACAAATTTAGAGAAGAGAGTTCTCAATCTGTAGAAGAAGCTAGCCGGAAGTTTTATTGGGGCTGTTTGGAAGATATATAGGAGCCTAGGCAATACATCCATTTTCAAGCTGTTAATTCTACCAAACCAGGAGAGCGGTCTCTTGGTGTATGAGTTCAGGTCTGCTTCAATCTTCGCAAGGAGGGGGGAGTAGTTCAACTCATAGATCTTAGAGAGGTCAGCGGGAATTTGGATGCCCAGGTATTGGATGGAGAGGGGTTTCCATTTGAAGGGGAAGTCAGTCTCTAACCGACTCACCTCTTGTCTTGGGAGCGAGATGTTGAGTGCTTCTGTCTTAGAAAAGTTAATTTTGAAGTTGCTCACGGCACTAAAGCGGTTGAGCTCCTTAAGGACAACTGGGAAGGTGGTGTGCGGGGATGTCAGATGTAGCATTAGGTCATCCGCAAAGAGGGAAGCCTTGTAGTGACAATTACCCACCCGTATGCCCTTTATATCCGGGTTGTTTCGGATAGCCACTGCTAGGTGTTCCATAGTAAGAACATACAGCAAAGGGGACAGAGGGCATCCCTGGCGAGTTCCATTGCTTATTGGGAACGGAGCGGACAAGAGTCCGTTCACCCTGACTCTAGCAGTGGGAGAGGAGTACAGGGCCAGGATTTTCGAGAGGAGGCCTGGGCCAACACCAATTTGTTTAAGGGAGGCTGTCATAAATGCCCAGCTCACCCTATCGAACGCCTTCTCCGCGTCGCAAGCGAGCAGGCAGGCAGGCGTCTTTGTTTTGGAGACCTGCGATATCAGAGTAAATAGTTTGTTGGTGTTGTCCCTTGCCTCTCTTCCCGGGACGAACCCCACCTGGTCCAGGTGGATCAGACTTGGGAGTATTGGCTGGAGCCGTAAGGTGATAACTTTGGCATACAGCTTAAGATCAATGTTGATGAGAGATATTGGCCTGAAGTTTCCACAGATAGTGGTATCCTTCCCCGGTTTGGGTAATACCGAAATGGTTGCCTCTAAGGCCTGACTAGGGAAGGGGCACCGTGCACTAATGGCATTGAAAGTATTTGTTAATAAAGGAGTTAACTGGGATTTAAACTGCTTGTAAAACTTTGGAGAGTATCCGTCCGGTCCCGGGCACTTACCCGTCGGCGTCTCCCCAATGGCCCGGCCCACCTCATGTTCTGTAAACGGTCTCTCTAGGGACTCAACGTCCTCCTGGGGGATCGTAGGAAGAGGGGTGCTAGTTATATATGCGTCAATTGCCTCAGAGATCACTCGGTTCTCTGAAATGGGGGGAGGGGGATTACGTATATTGTAGAGAGTATTGTAGAAGTCTCTAAAGGTGGCCGCTATAGTAGAGGGAGTGTGTACCAGGGTGCCGTCTTGTTTCTTAATGGTGGGGACATGTATCGCTGTCGACCTAGGGTGGAGAGTTCTGGCCAGCATCCTACCACATTTATTTGCTTGAGCGTAGAACTGGGCTTTACCCTTATCCCTATAGCTCAAATAGGCCCGGTTGTACAAGTTTTGTAGCTTTTCCCTGGCCCCTTGGAGCTCCAGGAGCTTGGTGTTGGTGGGTCTGTTTTTATGCTCTCTTTCCAGAATGGAGATCCTGTTCAGGGATTCGGTGATTAACGAAGCACGCTCCCTTTTAAGTCTAGCCCCTTGTTTGATGAGTTCTCCTCTGATGACACATTTCAGGGCCTCCCACTTATAGGGCAAGGGGGTAGAGTCCTCTTTATGGTCCTCAAGGAAGTGCTTAATGGTTTCCTCGATAGCTGAGGAGCACACTGTGTCATCAAGGAGACCGTCATTGAGCTTCCACGACCAGCAGGGCAAAGCAAGGCCAGGCAGCTGTACAGAGACGTAGACTGGGGCATGGTCTGACCACAGTATGGGTCCAATCCACGCTCTAGGATCCCAGTCCAGGGCATGGTGACTGATCAACAAGTAGTCAATCCTGCTGTACGAGTTGGCCGCATGAGAGAAGAATGAATAGTCTCTCCTTGTGCCATTAAGCACCCTCCAAGTGTCTACCAATTGGAGATTCAGCAGAGATTTTTTCAACTTGTTGATCTTGCACATGGATACAGCTGCCTTTCCAGATGATGTATCAATAGAGGGGTTAAGGGCGGTGTTAAAGTCCCCCCCTGCGAGAATCACCCCCTCTGCAAAATCTTCAAGCAACCTGAGTGTCTTGACACAAAAGTCGACCTGGTCTGTGTTGGGGGCGTAGATGTTCGCTATTGTATATGTTTTGCCAAAGAATTTAACTCTAAGAAACAGGAATCTCCCCTGAGGATCAACCTTCGTGTCAAGAACCTCGTACTGCAAAGATCTATGGAAAGCCACAGAGACTCCTTTAGTCTTGCCCTCCGGATTCGGGGAGTGGTACCAAGAGCTGTAGTATCTGCTTTGTATTTGGGGGATGTGGCCCGCCTTAAAGTGGGTCTCTTGTAGTAGAGCCACCTTAACTCTCTGCCGATGTAGGTCATAAAGGATCTTAGATCGTTTCTCCGGCACATTAAACCCTTTTACATTGAACGAGCACACTATAAGTTCTGCCATCGTGCCCTAGTGTGGTGTGCTACTAGGTCGCTCGCTATCCAACCACCTGGGGGGGGGCTTGGCCACGGACAAGAGACACGGGAGTTCAGGGAGTGCCCAAGAGAAAGGGCGAGCCTCAGGGCTAGGGGTAAGGGGGGGCTGGGGGACACGAGCAAAGGAGAAACAAAGAGGGGGGTTTAAAAGGGAGGTCAGAAAAATCCGAAAAATTTAAGAACTATGCGTAACTTATTACGTTCTCCGCTCTACCCGTCGCGGGAGAGAGAAGAAAGGCCTATATTGGGGGGGTGAGAAGTCACAACCATGGAACAGGAGATACGCTTTCCTTAAGGCACAAACTTTTAACCAATAGTAACCACAGGGACAGAACTCAAGATCAGCTCAATGTGCCCCGGCTGCCGGCTTCGCCGGGGGAGAGCAGGCTAGGCTCTGCTCTCAGCCCGGCTACGAGACCGGAGGCAAGAGGCACAGGGAAGCCGCCACACTTCCTTCGGCCAGGTAGATCTTGCATATCACATTCTTAACACCGTGTAAACTTAGCAACTGGACCTTAGGCCACAGGGAGCCCCTGATTTGCAGTCATATTGTCTGTTCCCCGTAAACCACAGTGTCCAACGAAAACAGGGACAAGGTCCTTAAGCGAGTCGGTTCCGGCGGCCACCTCCTCCGCCGCCCGGCCCCGGCGGGCCGCGCGGGCGACGCATGCCGCGTTGTGGTCGTGGAGGTCCTCTGTCATCAGCCATGAGATCAGGAGACAGCCAATCCTCAACAGGAAGGGGCGGAATTCCCAGAAAAGCAAAAAGATCTGGGAGCTGGGGAGGAGCACGCAGCAGAAATGAGCGGCCCTGTTTCGCGACCACCAGGTGGAAGGGGTGGCCCCACCTATAGGATGCCCCCACCGCTTTGATTCTCTCTAGTAGAGGCTTAAGCGCCCGTCGCATCTGAAGGGTGCGCCAGGGGGAGATCCGGTAACAGCGTGACCGTGGCCCCGCGGTACGAGGAGGGACCCCTCTCCCGCGCCTTTCGCATGATTTCCTCTTTGACCTTGTAAAAGTGGATGCGGCACACCACGTCTCTCGGCCGTGCAGGGTCTGTTGATCTTGGACCTGGAGCTCTATGAATCCTGTCAATCTCGATAGTTTCATCCTGCCGGCGTCCAAGTAATTCGTTAAAGATCGAGGAGGCAACGGCTTCTAGGTTATTGTGCTCAGGTATTTCCGGGAGGCCCCGGATTCTAATATTATTCCGCCTCCCTCTGTTCTCCAGGTCATCTAAGTGTAGCAGTGCTCTAGACACATGCTGTGTCGAGCTGGCTTGCGTCTGCTGCATAGTCGCGTATGCCCTTTCCAGGGCCTCCACGCGTTGACCCGTAGTCTCCTGGTTTTGTTCTAGATTCTGGACTCTTCCGGTCACCTCCGTCACCGATTTTGTCACATCGTCAAGTTCCCTTCGGAACAGAGTCTCCATACGGTTAGTGTAATTTTCGAAGTCTCTCCGCGATGGGAGAAACTTCAGGAGGACCTCCAGGTCATACTGCATCGGTCGGGGAGGCAGACGACGGCGGCAGCAGTGGCGACCCCCGCCATCCAGCGGGCGACACCCCGGGCTGAGATTCCAGGTCCACACTTGGTGACCAGCTTCTTCGGGGTATAGGCGGCCCCAGGGCCTCCGCGCCGGCGCCCCCAGGTTGTAAGGTGAGCGAGTGGCACCCCCCCACACGCAGCGCCACAGAGTTCACACCAGCCGGGCCTCGAGCGTCCGCTCTCGCATCCAACACTTCTCCTTCAGTGATTGATTGACTGAGGGGTTGTGGCTCTGCTGAATTTTCCACAGTCACGGGCTTATGCTGGGTCTGTTGCAGGGGATGGTATCCCTCCTCCGACCGAGGCAACATGGGGCGTCCCGCCGTGGATCCGACCCCCCAGTGAGACTTCATAGAGGAAGATCCGGGCCCCCCTTCCCACTCCCACGCGCCAGACGGCCCGGGCGAGAGTGGCGCACAGCAGTCAGGGGACAGGTCTGCGCGGTCCATCTCCCGCCAGAGGGAGTTGTCCAGACATGGAGAGCGCGGGGAGCCAGGGAAAGAACACATCACGGGTCTCATGGGTGACCCCTTGGCAACCCTCCCGTGGGATGCCCGCCTGGCTGGAATCTCTGGCATAGGTGGCGAGACACTGGTTGGGGTCAGTGAGGGGGATACGGGTGCAGCTCTCCCCTCTCTCTCCTCTTTACTCCGGGGCCCATCAGGCTGCATAGTGCCGCTAGTGCTGCATCCCGCCTCACCTGTGTATGCATACTCCGCGGTGGATCGCTCGCTGTCAGGGAGCCTCTCCTCCCGCTCCACCACGCGATCAGCTGTCAGCGCTGACCCGCCGGCGTTGCCGCACTGCTCCTCTGCCGCCTCCGTCGGCGGCCGCGTCGCCGCTCCGGGCTCCCGCCCCTCCTCCTCCTCTCGCCAGGCCGCCGCAGGCAGGCCTCCACCGCCGCCTCTCAGCTCGCGCGTCGGCGGGCACCCCTCGGTGGATCGCTCGCCGGTCGGGCACCTCCCCCTTCACTCCCGGTCCGCCGCCGGGTCAGACTCCAGCGGCACGCCTGCATGGTAGTCCCGCTCCTCCGCCTCTCCCGCCGGCCGCGTCGCAGCTTCGGGCTCCTGCCCCTCCATACTCCGGGCAGTCATTGCATCTGGGGCCGCACCTTCACCGCTCGTCTCCTCCCGCGGCAGGTAAGCTCTCGCCGGCTCCGCTTCCTCTCTTCCTCTCTCCCCGCCAGCTCCAATAGCCGCACGTGTCTTCGGCTTCTGCCTCTCCGGCGCCATATTGCGGCTCCCCCCTCCACCGCCGGGAGGTCCTTCAGGGGGGAAATAATGGCGGATTTTGGCACTCTGGGTACCCCCTGCTGATGTCCGGCCCTTCCTGCGCTTGGACATGTCGAAGATGGGCACCTGTGGCGATCAATAATGGGTTTTCCTGGCACTTTGGGCGCAGAGCTCCTCTGTGCACGTCCTCACACGGTCATGGCTAACCACGCCCCCCATAGGAAGGATATTTAGTTTAGATATCCAAGATAAGGAGACATCCCATTTATGATTAAGACGCGCTGGAAACCTAGTTCCAAGAGTGAAAATCCAAAAGGCTTCACGACATAATAATTTTCTATAAAGGTCACCTCCTCTGGGGCCTGGAAGTACCTTCTCAATCGCCTGTACTTGAAGCTGAGGAATTTGTGATTGATGACAGAGATCATGATGGCGTGACACATTGGAATTCTTTATTATATCAAGGCGTCCAATACCACTAAGGTGTTCAGTGATACGAACCTTGAAGGTTCGTATCACTGAACACCTTAGTGGTATTGGACGCCTTGATATAATAAAGAATTCCAATGTGTCACGCCATCATGATCTCTGTCATTCCTCAGCTTCAAGTACAGGCGATTGAGAAGGTACTTCCAGGCCCCAGAGGAGGTGACCTTTATAGAAAATTATTATGTCGTGAAGCCTTTTGGATCAATTCTGCAAAAAAAAATTTTTTTTTTTAAATCCCCAAAAAATACATTTTCAAGGGAAGAAGTGTTCACAGATTTTTTTTTTTAAATTAAAAATATATATATATATACTAAAAAATAATTATTGATTAAAATACATTCTGCCATTGAAATGCATTGGAGAGCGCCAGGTAGCGAGAGGTCATACCTGTCGCTGTTCAAGGATGTGCGCTGGCGCTGTGGGATGAGGCTGGGATAATGATGAATGAGTTGCTAGGTGGCGCTATCTCAGTCGCTAAGCAGTATCGGCTTGATAAATGTGTGATTGTGGAGGGGAGCCGGCGTTCTAGTTGCTGTACCTGGCTTTACTGGCCGGCTCCCCAGTCGCTATCTATCGCTATCTGTCGCTATTCCTTGATAAATAAGGCCCATAAACTGCAATGCATGTGTGGAAGAGTGGTAGTCCCTTCAAGGCAGTCCCATCGAGGCAGTCCCCTTTATACCCTGTCCCTAGCATCATTTAGTATAAAAAATTCTCATGGTAGTAAAAGATTCAATTCATGAGAAAAAAGTCTGAGAATGTCACTGTTGCTGAATCACCAGCTAAGAAAACAATGAAAGTCAATAGCACTTTTTTACTCCTAAGAAAGGTAGAGAACTGTTTACTCATTTCTGCTCTGTAGTAAAAGCTGCCATTGACTTTTATTGTCTTTTTATCTTGTGATTCAGTAACAGTGACATTCTCAGGCTTTTTTCTCATGTATTGAAATACATTTGGGCCTCGATTCAATAAAGGTAGAAAAAAATTCTCATGGTAGTAAAAGATTCAATTCATGAGAAAAAAGTCTGAGAATGTCACTGTTACTGAATCACTAGCTAAGAAAACAATGAAAGTCAATGGCACTTTTTTACTCCTAAGAAAAGTAGAGAACTGTTTACTCCTTTCTACACTGTAGTAAAAGCTGCCATTGACTTGTATTGTCTTTTTATCTAGTGATTCAGTAACAGTGACATTCTCAGGCTTTTTTCTCATGAATTGAATTTTTTACTACCATGAGAATTTTTTTCTACCTATTGAATCGAGGCCTTGGTCACAGAATCAAACCTGTCCAGGTTGAAATGCTACTGTATAAGGCCCGATATTTGAAGCAGTAAAAACAACAGTAATACATTCAAATCCAGCTTCAGTTGTAAGTGTAACTGCTATTCTAAGAACATAGATGACAAACGCAGCCATTGTCCAAAAATAGTGCTCCTGATTGAAGAAATATGCAAAGCCAGCTGCTGTTTACAGGTTTCCTCCTGGAAGAGGCAGTGCACCATCAAAATATTATCATAATCTTCATTTAAATGAGCTCCCTATTTGCCAGTGCTTTCTCTAATGGATTCTTATAAAGCACAGAAATCTAAATGCAATCTAATGTAACATATAACAAATGTATTTTTGAAAAGAAAAAATGTAGACATGACATTCACACACAAAGGGCTGCATTTATTGTACTATTTAAACATAGCCAATATTTGAGACTTGCAGTCTGGAATGCTTTGTGACAAATTGGAGGAGGGAGGCAGCCAGATTGCTGGAGCCGGTGCCCCATGCATCTGCCCCTGCAACCCCGTCAATGCTTACCTATATCCTTGATCCTCAGCCCAGCGATTGGCTAGCGACGTTGATGTGGACAAGCACAAAAGACAAGGGCAGACGCACTCTGGCTGCTGGGTGCGAGAACTGGGACCGTCCCTGCCCCACGTAGATTAGGAAACCAAAGCGAAGATCCGCACTCCTTAAAAATCCTGAAGTGTATTCATACACTTGGTAAAAAACAGTATCTCCATAGAAAAAAGCAGAATAAAACCAGTAGAGAACCCCGGCAAGTCAAAGCAAGCCACGCATTCTAACCCGTTTCGGACGCTGTAAGTGGGTCCTTAGTCATAGATAGTATGTGGCAATACAAACAAACTTAAATACTAAAAGGATGGACTCACCTCAAACAATCAGCAGGTTCTCCCTGCTGCCGGAAGTGAAGTGACGTCATCCGCCAGCGCAGCCGGACTAGCACCAATCAGGTGTCTAGAAAATAGACCAATCAGAAAGTGAACCATACCTAGTCATCGTACGGCAACAAAGAAGCCGTTGCCAGGTAACAGAGACGCCACGCAGCGGGAGAAAGGGAGACAATCACGGAGTGCTGCTGAAACTGAACAGAGAAAAGATTAATAGCATTCACTCCCAGCAATTACAATGCATGAGAATAAAGTGTCTCAACATGTCAAACTTTATGTAATATTATTGTCAACTGGTATGCCGGAATAGGGATAGAGCCCAGCACAAAATATGTGCAGAACATGCTGTAACCTGAGAGACAGTCCGGCCAGACACAAATAGCCCAGATATTAAAGGCAGGGTCCGTAGCTCGCCATCAGAGTACAGCATGCTGACATGCATGCTAAACGACATGTCATACATATGTTGGCCAGCTGATGTGGGCCAGCTTTTATCAGTGGCCCAAAACCAGCCATATGACTGCCAGTGGCCAATCACAGGGCTGCATTTTGGCCAAAGATCGAGGATGAAGGTAAGCAATGCAGGGGTCGTGAAGGGGGGGGGGGGTTCCCTAAATCTGCAAACTTAAAAACTGCTAAATACTCATCTCTTCTCCCCCCACAGCTATACCACAGTCTAATACTTACCTCTTCTCAAGATTAGGCGGCATGCTCAGGGCCTGGCATTTTCTTGGCTGCAAATTTGCAAGCAAATTGGTTAATGTCTCGGTCATAGTAACTGGAGCATGGATATTTACTTCAATAGAAGCCCACTGTATAAGGTTGCCATGAAACCAATGTCTTTGTAATGGGTGAATATTCAAATGCAAGACATTCCCTGATGTCTGAGGTGCACTACAGCAACCAGCCTATGTTCTCTGTGAGATGCTGGGGATTCAACCGCATTCCGCAAAAGTGTTGTGGACTCGCTGAATAGGTAAAATTTTCTTCGCACACAAGGAAGGGTGGGGGAGGTCCACACAACAGGGAATCCCAAATCAGGATGCCCCAGGTAGAAAATACTATATGTATTCTACTGTGACTTGCTGTGCTCAGTCACTGAGAGCATCACAGGATAGAGTGGCAGTTACACAACATTGTTGCATGGTTTTGGAGTAATGAAATTGAAGGGAGGGCAAACTTTGGAGCCTTGCTACGGCTTTTACCCGCCACTGCATGAAATAGAGGAGAGGCTGTCCGAGGCAGAAAGGCACCCCCTTTCCCCCCAGGTTTTGCCCTACACTCATCCGTCATCTGGCTCCTTCCTGTGTTAGGAGCAGTATCGACCCGCTGTGCAGGGTAGGAGACAGGCCCACAGCCACTAAGCCATCAGTGACTGAGTGTAAAAACATGACATAATGCAGCAGTGCCCCCCAATCTCCAGTGACCAACTAAAAGCTAAAAGTATAAAATTAAAATGAATGCAGGCAAAAATCAGGTCCAGCAGATGCTGACCCCCCGGCAGTGCTGCCTGAGGTCTCATTACAGGAGCAGCCCTGGAGGCACATAGGACAGGCATCAGGTAAGCTGCTTTTTACCATATGCTGCTGCTGGGTTTACAGCCCCTTTAAAGGAGGAAGTATTGCACAATTGTGTAATTGTATAAAGTTGGCTAATCAGAGTAGAAGCCACTTATAAACCTGAACTGAATAAATCTCACCGGAAACGGATTCCTTTTCCTTCCATTAAAAGAAAAAAAACAAGTCTGGCTGGATATTTCTTGATGCCGGGTGTATAAGTGCCCCCCCCCCCCCCCCGTCTCCCAGCACATTTATATGGATTTTTGTAACTGGGACATTTTTTCGCAATAGCCCTCCTTTAAATCCAGGCTATTGTTGGATATCAGAAGTATCATTAAAAAACAGATACTGATGTAAGTACTGAACAAAAAAAAATAAGGAAAAGGTCATTACAATTAAAGGTTCAGGGTAAATTAGTCACTAGCATGATCATATTTGGATGGCACATCTGCTTCCATAGGTCAAACTATGCGTCACAGGTATTACAACAGAATCATATATTAATTTGAATTTAAAATAGCATATTTTTATAGTCCTTTATTCTAATAAAAGTAAAATGCATGTAAAGTTATGTCTTTCATCCAACATTATAAGGAATTCACTTTCACTCACCTAACATTTCTTATCCCTTGACACACTCAACTTCCATGACTGTTTTTTCCATATAACCCCCCCCCCCCCCAGAGACCCTCCATCCATCCTTATTTCTATTGTCAGCACACCTCAAATTAGCAGTCCTCAAATTGAGAGACCCCCCCAGAGACCATCTATCCATCCCTATTTCTATTGTCAGCACACTGCAAATTAGCAGTGTTGAAATTGATAATTGAATAATTCTCCTGCAAAGCATTTTAAGAATATGCCCATGGACATTAACTGGGAGGACCCAAAAATGCTACAACATTTTAGGCAGCAATTTCATAATTCCGCAAAGACTCAAGTTTTGAACCCTTTTAATTAGAAGTACATTTTCATACAGAGATGGCTAGTGAGAAGTTATTTTCTCCCCCAGGCGATTTGATTCGATTAAATTAAGCTCCATCAAAAGTAGAAATTAGACTGTTCCCCATGGATTTCATAATCCAAAAAGGATACAATAAAGTGATACTGCAGGTAATTGTTACACCATTGCATCAGGCTACATCTGGCACTGTACTAAACTGTTTGCCATTTTTAAACTGAAGAAGAAACGGCTGATGAAGGTTTACAGTTTCACCTCATGATTCATCTTTTGAAAAAATGGGCATGGCCCTTGGATTTGTAATACTGCATAATAATCAACATAATTGGCAGGGTCTGTAAGATTCCCAGAACTTGCATAAGACACCGTGGCTGTGCTCCCAAAGTGCATTCGCACACTCCCAAAATGCATGTGCACACTCCCAAAAAGCATGCACCCACTCCCTAAGTGCATTTATACACTACCAAAAATGCGTGTGTGCACTGCCAAAAGCCCATACGCTCATTCCCAAGCTGGTAGGAGATAGTGAAGGAGTGGCATTGGGCTGTTCTCACTCAGGGCCTGCTGGAAGTGGGGGGCATTGTTCTTGCCCCAGGCACTGTCCAGGAGGAAGGAGGAGTGCTTTCCTCCCTGTTGCATTTGCTTCTGCTATCACTGTTTCCACTCTCTGATGCCTCTTCATCGTAGGTCAAAGAGGCACTGAGGAGGCATCAGAGAGGGGGGACAGTGACAGCAGCGGTGAATGCAAATAGAGAGAGAAGCCACACTCTCGCAGCTTGCTAGCGCCATGTATTGACAGAAATAACAGAAAGGTGGAGGGGGCAGGCCAGTCTAGAAGGGATGTTCTTATAGTAAAGGGGCCATGATATTCTCTGGCAACCAGATTGGGGGACAAGGTGAAAGGGGGGTGCGGCTTCACCAGGAAATCAATTTCTCTAGCTTCTGTGCAGCAATGTTAGTCAGCTGAAGACCAGTACTGAGACAAAGGAGTTAAGCTGGGTTTGTGGTGTGGGTGCAGTAGCTCTTTGAGTCAAAAATAACTCAAACCAGACCAACACAACAAACAGTGTTCATATGCATCCCTCCCCAGGCAATTTTCCTTTTTCTAACTCCTGCTGTGGTAACTTTTAGAAACAAAATGGTCGTTCATGTATCTGCAGGCCAACTGAAAACAGGAAGTGCTGCTTGGTTTCCTGTTACTGAGCATTGTTAATTATGTCAGTTGAATACAGACAGCAGCATGGCTGAGGTGTTGGGAGTTCCAAAATGGCTGCTACCACTAGAAAATTGATGAGGTAGCGTTTCAGCTTTGAGTGGATGCAAATGTAAATGCTGACAATCCTTCAATGTCAAGCAAGCAGATGGAGGCAAGTGAGTTTGGGGGAGTTTTCTTTTCCAAATGTTCCAGGCTGTTTTCTTGTTGTTGATTTTTCAAGCCTGAAACATCTGAGAATAACTAGAAGTTTAGAAAGGTCGAGTAAAGAGATATATGAATAGGAAAATATTGTGGTTCAGTCCCACTAATATCAGAATATCAGATTTACCCCCCGATTAACGGGCTAGGAGCTCCATACACAGGACAAAAATGATAGTGGATAATGGGAATCCTCACTGCTTGCCCCTCTTAATTGAGAATGCTTTAGAATAAAAACTAGCATATTTTTATTGAAGTCAGCTTAGTATACAGACCTTGACCTTATTCAAAAAATTGGGGCTAAAATTAAATTTTTCCAGTGATGATGATTCTCAGTCTCAGTCATATCGGCCTGATTTCCTGGGACAAGACCTACATGGTCGCAGTGAAATAAAGTATAACCCTGTTAGTACAATCCTCCAGGATCTTCCCCATGACCTTAATATGCATATTTAAAAAGTGTTATTGACCTATAATTACATAAAAGTTATTCATTTTTCTTACGTTTAGGGATCTTAGAGACCAAAGCTGCTATAGATTTCTGGTGCAAGGAGCCACCCAGCACAAGAGCACTGGAAAGAATTACCAAGTAGGGGCTCAATATATCAATGAGTTTCTTGTAGTAAGAAAATCTATCTGGGCCAGGGGACTTGGATAAATTAAAGCGGTCCTCCGGTCAAAAAATCAAAGATTGTTCCCCTAAAGCTCCTCTCTAGCAATCAGTGATGTAAGCTAGTACAAAAGACTCTGGTATAAAATATAAGAAAACCGCACCAACATTAATTTAGTTGTTTTTCAGAAAATACAATTATTCCAGTGCAAGAAGTAACAAATAGGATCCATGTCATTAAAGTCCTTAAAACAATTTAGAAAACTGTAGATCCTATCATATATATGAAGTTCAAAATATTCAATAAAGCAGCACTTTGACCTGGTGTGTCTACTCTTCACAATAGTGTATATCCACGATATATAAAAAATCGTACCAAATTTTCAGAATTAATGTGCGCTTCAATGCAGTCTCCAATAAAACTCCACTTCACCACTGCTTCAGCATAAAATGCTTTCCAATTTCTAAACAATATACTGTAATAACTCCAATCCACTTTTATATTTAGGCTTTCCAGAACGGTTGAATAAGGGAAGAAAACAAATAAGACCCAATAGCGTGATACGGCTGAAAAACATTCAGGGGTAGGTGCCCCTATCCCTTTAAAAAAGCTCTCCAGATAAAATGTGACTTCAGTGCATTGAAAAACATACAGGGTGAGCACACGGCTTGTGCTGTAGAGATGGAGCAGTGATTGTGTTAGTAATACCAAGCTCCGGTCTCACCAAATGGCCGTGCTGTAAGAGCATACTTCAATGCAGAGATGTCACTGCCAGCTCCGCTTCCTCGGTCAAAGGTCCCAGTAGCTCAGACTGCTAATGTAGAAAACTTAGGGTGATACAACAAACTTTGCCTGACATGTTTTGTCCTCCTCGTCTTTAACCCAGGGCTTAACAGAGTGTGTAGCAAAGGCATAGGTTATACCCGCAGGTCATGTGACCTAACACATTACCCCTTATACAGCATCAACCTCACATATTTATCTTAAATACCCAATATCAAAAATAGAAAGAAATACACCATTAGGCATCGAAAATTCATAATTAATCCTACAAACATCTCTAAAAATACATAGATAAAATATTGATTCCCTTGTTTGAGTCCAACAGTAAATAATGAATCCAAATTCACAAAAAAAACTTTTTTCAGAACAACAAATCAACTATTATCAATACAATTGATATCAAGAGAGACTATGTTGATCATAGCCCCTAATAGCCTAATATTATAGATGTGCTCCCTAATGTGGGTTTTGAGACCTCTTCCCATTCGTCATATATATTGTTTTCCACAGGGGCATTCTAATATATATATAACATTTACACTATTGTACATGATGAACTTGACATGGTGAACCAGCGCTCTGGTCTACAGCGAAGCATTTTTGAGCGCCGGCGGTGTGTGAGGCTGTTTTTTTGATGAATATGGTGTGAGTCGGTCGCACTGAGCAGTCGCTACCATTCGCTCCTATATTGCGCTGTACTGCTAATATAGAGACTCCCCACAACGTATTCATCAATGCTGCACAGCGACTGAGGCGCTCTGAACTAGCGAACCACAGCCAAGCACAGCGACTACTAGTGGTCGCTGTGAAATGCCTGCTACAGACGCTCATCTGTCGCTACCTGCCGCTAGTAATGAATCAGCCTGCCAGAATACTTTTGGTTTTGGGCACATGGAGGTGTATACTCAAACTCATACTAATACTCAAAACTTGACCTAGGATCTAAAAGAATGTAGGTCCGGCTGAATTCCTCCCTAAATTCACCTGGTCCGCGGATTCCATGCAGCTCTGATCGGTGTTTGACATACTGTTGATTCAGCATCCCCACTATCTGGTGGGGGCGTAAAGTATCAGGGGAGTAGAGTTGCTTGCTGATCCCTATTTAGCTGCAAGAGATGGCTGTTCCACAATTCCAGAAGGAGGAGAGTACAGAAGAGACAGACTTTTAGATTCAACAGCGCAATGCACAGATCACGGAAACACAAACAATTAAGATAAATGAATTGCTATTTGGCTTAAATAATGTAGCACAATGGACCTCTCAGCAGGGAGCTGGCAGGCTTTCAGAATGACTCATTGTGTTTATTACAGTCACAGCAAGAGGGAGAGGTAGTGCATCCCAAGGTTTAAAAATCACCTCCCAATATATGGCTTCCTGAGCTTTGTTGCCTCTGGATTTGGGATTGAGTCATAGCTTTGGGACTAGGTTTTGGGCTAATTCAGGATGCCACCAAAGGATTAGGAAAACAGGAGCCAAAAGCAGGTAAGAGACACAGCGTTGAACTAGGAGCGATCATCTATGGGAAACAAAAGATGAGTATAGAATTTTTTTTTGTTTTTTACAGCCTAGACAAATACATTTACACTTCAAGTAGAGTTTTACATTTTGGCATTTTTAGAGGCCTTTATTCATATATGTTATTCAAGCATCTTGTGAGACAATGTGGTTGATTCAGCACCAGGTGCCAAAAAGGTTTTTAAAACTAGAATGCACTTTTTACTGTAATGTGCACTTTTTGCACCTTATGAATTAATGGCCCCAGATAATTTGGCATTGTATCTGGTTGCAATACCTTTGCACTAGAGGTGCAGTGTGTTTGGTAGTATGCTTTTAACCATTTTCAGCCACGTGAAATCTACATGGCCACGTCGGCAACCATTAAGTACCAGTCTTCACTTCCCAGCATTTACTTCCCATTTAAGCTAAAACAAGGCTTACCTCTATCCAAGTTCCAGTGCTGGGCCGTGACCTCATCCTTTGGCAGGCCTCCAATCCTCTGGCCAGTGTCTTCAGTTGGGCTTCCAGGAGCTCGCTCCCTGCTGCAGGGAGGGTTTTTTTATATTGATGGAGTGAGCTGGTGGAGTGAGCTGCCCTGCAATAACAGTTAGAAGCGGGGTAGAGGAGACAGATCCTCTGCCTGGCTCTTGGCTTCCGCCACTCACTCCTGAAACAACAGAAATCGGACGGCATGGGACATCACCTGAGGATAGTAGTGTAAAAATAATAATAATTAAGGACTTTTTCAAGTGAGTTTTCTCACGTCTCTTTGTGAACTGGCCAGGGATCCTTGAGACCCCTATCCAAAGAGCCATGTGGGCCATACAGGCTGGCCTGCTTTTCTTCTGATCCCCAGTCTACCAGCCCACATAGCTGGTGCCCGGCTGGTTTTGCTGGAGGGGGGGGGGGGGCATGCTATTTTTTAAAAATTGTTAAGGGCTTGACCCTTAAAATTGTGTTTAAAAAGTGTGCCGCTTTAAAAAAAAAAAAGAAAATAGAGGGTTTAACCCTGATAGCTATTGCAAATGCGCATCATAGCTGTATCTTATTTGAAAATCTCATAAAGAGCTCTTTTTAGTTTTGTGTGTTACCTGGGCAGGAACAGGTATCTACAGATACATATGTGGTACCGTTGTAATTGGGAGAATTAGGCTTTTTCAAGCAATATGGTTTTCTTGGAAATCTTACATTTTCTATTTAAAAAAAAAACAAAATAGCTTTTTTGAAAGCACTGAAAAAATTACAAACAAGACATTTCATGCTAAAGCAGAGTCGCAAGCCAGTATGTGGAGAGCCCTATGTTAGGCTTAATATAGGGGGGCTAAAGAGACCAAAAAACCCTCAACTTAGGTAAAGGAAAAGAGTAGCTTACCTGGAACGGAAAGTATTTGCACAGTACCCAATACAGATAGCATTACCCATCTATCTTTGCAGCAGGCGAAGCTATGCAAATCATCTATTTATGTGTCTGTGCCATCCAAGGCCCTTAGAAACGCTAAGGGTGCAATACCAAGGATTAGCTTTCAATTTACACAGCCATACACATCCAACTAGTGGACACGTGTTTTTCGAGTTTTGGGCTCTCATCAGCACTAGGGCGGATGTTTCTGGCTGTATGGGGAGTGAGACTTGGTGAGTACCAAAACAGAGTCGCAAGCCAGTATGTGGAGAGACCCATGTTAGGCCTAATATAGGGGGGCTAAAGAGACCATGCTAAAGCACAAACTCTGCTGAAACAGATAATATATCATTTCCCTGGAAATCCCTGAAGATACCTGCAAAAATCAGTTAAACATATATAGTGCAAAATGCTTAAAATTTGCTTTGCAACAAGGGGTGACAGCATCTCCAGGAAGGCTGGCACTGAAAGGGTTAAACAATAGTCTATATTTGAAGCAATGATGTGATTCCTTGGAGAATCCCTTTTATATCACCACAAACCACTTTAAGAGTGTGAATAGCTTTGGGAACTGAAATAATGAAAACATAATTCCCAGTCGTAAGCAGAAACAAAGTTAACAATTTAGCTGTCTGCTTCCAACTTAGGGAGAATATATGTTAGCAACAAGAAACAGAGGGATTATTATTAGTGAATTGAAGTATTAGAATTTGTAGTGTTTATAGTAATCCTCTCTCTAAATCCCTTTTTAAAATGGATTATGTCTATGAATATAAGTACTTGCGCCAAGTATTCAAGGAATCTAAAACCTACATGTGCTTGTTAATATATAATTATTCAATGATTAAAATAACAGCGGTTTTTCTATTGTTAAAAAGTAAAACTGGACCAGGGGAATATAGCGACGTGCCTGAGGCCATCGTCCTCCTGGATGGGTACACTTGCAGTTGGAGCTGTACCTGGCCTTTCCACATGTGTTGTGCTTAATGTGGGTGATTCCTCAGCAGCAAAGCTGGCCCATGGAGGTGATGGCAGCAGCTGCTCATCACACTCCAGCTGTTGGTCATGCTGTAGCTGTGGATCCAGCTGCTGCTGCAGAGAGGGGGTAGTGGCAGATACTGCTGCAAAGGGAGTGGGGGGCAGCTGCTGCTGCAGAGGGAGAGGGGTAAGACATTGAGGTGTCAGGTACATTGGGAGAGGGGCTGTGGTGAAGGGCTGCCTAGTCTCGGACTTGCACTTTGCCTGGCACTTCTCTGGCGTAGCTTAGCACTCTGCCTGGCACTGCTCTGGCGTAGCTTAGCACTCTGCCTGGCACTGCTCTGGCTTGGCCTAGCACTTTGACTCTGCTCTGGCTTAGCCTAGCACTTTGGTTGAAAGTGGTGTGGCATGGCCTTGCACTTTGCCTGGAACTGCTCTGGCTTAGCCTAGCACTGGTCTGACTTTGGCTGAGGCAGTGATGGCTTTGGCTGAGTGTTGGCTGGCGTGCACTGGAAGGGGGGCTGTTGCGACGTGATCTGGCCAGAACATCCATTAGGGCATGGCTTGGTTAAGCTGTCCTGCATGTGTATGTCAGTTTTATGCTGCCCATTCTGACGTATATAACACTGGAAACAACAGTGGTGGAGTGTTGCCTTCTCCAGATGTGTGTGGGGGTTGAATTTATGATTCCCTGATACGTAAGTGTGTATTCCTATGCAGATGCGAAGTTCAGACATATGCCAACTTCCGGAGTCCGCTGGGGTGCGTCATATCACGTAGCGGAAAAGAGTGGTAGAAAAAAATGTCAACCTCGCTGCCCACCCGCGACCAGCAGGACACCATGCTGCTTGTGAGTACACATGCCTGCGCTTGCATGCCAATAGGAATTCAGGGGCGCAAGTGGATAGGAAGTCAGGGGTGCAAGTGGATAGGAAGACAGGGTGGAAGAAACACTGTCATGTGCAGGCTCACAGATGCGAAAGCTAGCAAAGCCAGTTCCATGTGTGCACATAGGCAGCACACCGGGACAGTTTTGGGCAAGGCGGCTCAATTGGGGCTTAGCTGGGTGTGGCAGCCAGATACCAGGGGGCAGGCCAGGTGAAACTGACACTGACCCAACAATCTCAAAACAAGGCAGCACATGTACATTCATGCAAAACTAAAGTGGTGTTGGGGGCCTTAACAACCTGCTTAGCTTGACATTTCTATGGCTTTTCTCCACACTTTAGATGATGATGACCCACAGGTATGACTTCCTGCCCGACATCTATGCCAAGAGAACGTTGCCTCTCCAAGTGGTGGAGAAGCTTGGTCACATGTTTTTGTTTTTTTAGTCTTTTCATTATTTTTTTTAGATATATATACTTCTTTAACGTATTATTTATTTATTTATTTATTTAACAACACTTTATCGTCTCATTTTGCACGTGTTGCTTCTGGGTTTTTTCGTCAGACCAGTTGGTGGTGGGGGGGGGGATTTTCAGAGACTCGTGATGGGTTGGTATGACCTCTAGACTGACCTCTACACTCTTAGACTCAGATGATTGTTGCATAGTGGTTACTCTGCACACGTTAATTCAGGTTTAGAATTATGTATATAATAGAGGCCATAACTTAAGGACTTTTGTGAATTCTTGGAATATTAATGTTGATGAGTTTATTAATTATGTTCATTAACATTATCAGCGACACTATTATCATTATCGTATATATAGGTTTATTTATTTTTGGATTTATTATACTTTAATAATTTAAACGATCAATTATGTTTATTAATACTTATATACTGTATATTTATGTATTTTACAGTGCCTGTTAGTTTCCTCTTCCTGTTGGTTCCTCATTGATGTGACTGCTTGAAAATGAAGTAACTGCAGAAGTTATGATTCAACCTCCTCATGTCCCCATAGCATTGCAACAGTTGTGGGGTGCCATTGATTCTATTTCTATTATAGTTTTTTTGGTGTCTTGAATTGTAAAATTCGAACTGTGTGATTTTCATGATATGTGCGAGTGTGCCATCTTTGTGTTATGGGAGATCTGGTGGCTTATATCGTTTCCACCAGCCCACTTGCGCTTATATGTTGCTGCTAGGAGATTAATAGTGATCTTGTTTGTCTCACATTTATTGTCTTTATTTAGTGCTCTTTTAATTAATTTTGATACCAGATCATGCTATGTTATTCTTTTCTACTAATGTTTATAAGGATGTTGTTTGGATGTAGTTAGTTTGATGCTTTTTAACACTGAAGGGGAACGATTAAGACATTCATATTTACATTATTATTATTATGTATCATTAGATGAGTTTATATATTTTTTGTAATATTATTATTTATTTCATTTTGTAACAATTTGTTATATGTCTGTAATGTTTTGTGAAGGTTTGAGTAGGGCATTTTCGTGTTATGCCGCCACTCTTGGGAATGGAGTGTGTGTGGCTGTTGACCGCTGGGTTCAGTACTCATTTGGAGCCAGACAGTTCCACCCATAGACACCTTTACTCAGCGGTGCGTTTGCCGCTGTTCTGCGCAGTTGTCAGTGGATGTACAGCCGCGCTCTCGTCTGTTAGCACCTTGCTGCACACACGCCACAACAGTACACAGACTAAGCACTCACACATATGTGTTAAATTGTGGATTTTTGTGATATTTGCATCTAGATGGCCAAGACATAGAAGTAGGTGAGCAGACAGGACAAGGACCGCCACCAATCCAGCAGCTCCAAGAAGCAGGTGGGTGATGTCCCACACACAACACAATTCAATTCACAGCTCACAGATTTTTTTTTTTACCTACAGGTTTGGAACCTGAGGATCCCAGTTAGATGGTTGGCTCCCTAACCCTGACAACCTAACCACCCTAGTAACTATTTAATAACAGACAGCAGAACAGCGGCTCCAAGTGCTGTCTACTGCTGTACATAGGCTGTAAATATTTTATTAACTAATTTTAATTAAACACATTTTTCCCCTTCTAAAAAATGTTTAAAAATGTATTATAAATTTTGAAAAAAGATGAAAAAGATGAAAAAAGCACTGGATGAACATCAGAGTTGTACAGGTAGGAGAAAAAACATTGGATGGAACATCAGAAAGTGGTAAAGGTAAAAGGTAAGCACATAGCAGATGAAAAAACACTGGATGGGACATCCCAAACAAACACCAAAAGGAGAAGGAGCAATGCAAGATAGAAGGATGGGTAGAGGTAAGCACTTAGGAGCAGAAGACACTTGACACAGCATTGAGAAAGTACTAGAATGGATGGCTTATGACTCAATCAAATGGACTAATTATTTAATTAATTTTACAGTTCAAAATGATTTGTATAGTAATAATTGAATCTGCATAATTTATCTACTGTTGAGAGACCATCGTGAAACCAGGGTAGAAATTTTCAAAACTGCCAAAAGATCCTAGTGAAGTTGACCTCAGGTAGATGTTTTGTCATTTGACAAGAACCAAAATCTATAGATTCTGGACATTACATAACTATTTCTAGCTTTTTTGGAACAACATATTACCTCTATGCTCTGAGACAATAGGGACTGGCTCTTATTTAAATATCTTCATGCTGATGATTCAATTGCCTAATGCTTAAAGTTTAATGCAAGAAGACTGGCTTTGGCTAGGGCTGTAGACATGACCTGGTTCATATGTTATACAGAGGATTGGTGGTGGTATAGCTATTATAGGACTGCAGCATAGACTGCACATGCAATGTAAAAGCCTTTGTTATTATTATTATTATTGTTTATTTATATAGCGCCATCATCTTCCGTAGCGCTTTACAAAGTAGTAATTACAGACAGGGAAGAAACATACGATACATATACTATTTCAAATGCAGTTTTACAGGTTTGACAGTGGATATTCTGAGTACATGATACAATAGGGGAGAGAGCCCTGCCCTTGCGAGCTTACAGTCTAAAGGAAGAGGGGTGAAGACGAGGGGGAAGGATCACAAACAGTCAGTATTGAGCTTTGTGGTATATGCCCTTTAGAAGATTGGTTAGGCCAGATTATATGCTTGTCTGAATAGGTGAGTTTTAAGGGCACCTTTGAAGGTTTTGAGGGTTGTGGAGTGGCGGATTGGGTGTGGTAGGGCATTCCAGAAGATTGGAGTTGCACGTGAGAAGTCCTGGAGGCAGGGATGAGAGGAGGTGACCAGGGTGGGGGACAGGAGAAGGTCAGCAGCAGAGCGAAGGCTGCATCTAGGTTGATATTGTTGGATTAGAGATGAGATGTAGGGAGGGGCCTGGTTAGAGAGAGCGCTGTATACGAGAGTTAAAGTTTTGAACAGGATTCGCTGGGGGACTGGCAGCCAGTGTAGGGATTGGCAGAGAGGTGCAGAACTAGAGGAGCAAGAGGAGAGATGGATGAGGCGAGCGGCGGAGTTTAGAATAGATTGGAGGGGTGCCAGTCTGTTAGTTGGTAAGCCACTTTGTGTAGATGTTAACCCCCAAAATCTTAGCCCTTTACTGTTGACCTATTGCAATACCAACCTTGCAAAGAATGACACCAGAAGCTGATAAGGCAGATGTAGGACTTAGAAAAATCTTGTTTGGAAGAAGTTCAGGAATAGGTAATTAGACCACCAGGGATCACAGCAACAGTAGATCCAAGATCCAGGTAGAAAGCATGGCTGATATTAAAGTATTAAATATAAAGGGTTCAAGCAGATACATAATTAGGTACACATTGCTATTAAAAAATAGACAGAAGTCAACCAAGGAAAACTAAACAAACAGTTTTATCCAGGGCAGGCCTTAAATTGCAAGGCATCTTGTGCAAGACCGCAGCATAGTGGCCCTCACAGGACAAAAATAGCCTCCGATGTACCACCTCCCCTTAAAAAATATATGGTAAGGTTGAGTGAGTGTTCTCCTGGGATGAAACATAATGTGCACCCTCCAGTAGACCATTCTTCCACATAAGCCATAAGTGACCAGGCACTCCAAAAAAAAAAAACGCACTTACCTCCGAAAGAACAATTTGGTAGAGCCAAATAAGAAAAAACCCTGGCATCCCATCGGTGCCCCCAAGAATGCTCTATCTGCACACCCAAAAGGCTGGCCATGAGTGCATCTTCCGCTATTTAATACTGTCACAGCCAGGGTGCTAATATAATAGTAGACTTTTATGTACCATACCAACCAATAAGATAGACTGGAATCTAACTATGGGGTTTATTGTGGCTTATTTAGAAGAGACAGAGTAGGTTGGAGGATGGTGAGGAACATTAAAGCAGCTGCCACAGTAGCTATTTTCCATTCATAGATCCAGTAGAGATTATACTGTAAATAGCAAGTGCTCTATTAGCATGTACTCTTTTCCTTGCTTACATATAGTAGCAACAGATCTTTTGCTGACCATTTCTGCATATTATCCATCCTTCTCTACCTGTGAAACATTGTTCTCACTCAGGCTAATGCTGGTCCTAAGCACCACGATTCATCCACTTAGTTCCAGATATCCATTACTATTAGGCAAGATCATGGGCTATGTAATTCTTGGGGTTATTAAAGGTTTTATTGTTTTATCTTCATTTTTGCAAAACGGAAAAACCTAATCTTTCATGTAAATTAAAAAAAAATGTTTAGTCATCCCTCTGGTTTTGTATATAACGTTTACTAGAAGAAAATGACTGAATATATTTGTAGAATTCCTTATCATTCCTAAACACAACCACCTAGCAGTCTCCTTATGCTTTTTAATAATAGCTGTCAACTGTCTGAATTCAATCGGCATGCACAAAACAGCTGGAAACTTAGACACAGAGTCATTCTCTCAGGAATAATAATGGTAGACTCAGAACTTAATAGCATTCTACATCAAATGCTAATATTAACTGCAGTAAACATCTATAAACCAATAATCCAAAACACAAGAAGGACAAATTGTTTCAGTTTTTCATCCTTAGGGTTTAATAAGGTAATATTCTGAACAGATTTCACAAGAAAGCCTGTTCTGAATATTACCTTAACCCATATGCAGGGCCCAATTCAGTCTAGGGGTCTAGCCATCACAGGTATTGTGCCTGGACCCCTTTAACCTATAATGTTTTTGGGGATTTCTTTGAGACACATATGGCAATTGTATGCTTGTGCACAAATAGGAACTTTTCCTTCACATTTAACACATCCCCGTCTGGCCCCTTGGTCTGTAACCAATATGCCATGGCCCCTTGTTTGAACAGTTTCCTATATAGTCTGAATACTGCTGCCAGTTCAAATTAGTGGCTCAGCCATCATGTATAGTTTACAGAGGGGCCCAGACGCCATACAGCATATATTCTGTCTCCCACCCCAACCACAATAACCAATAAAGTGATGGTTGAGCCCTTTGTTTGAACTTCAGTTTCCTTTATATGATATACCAGAGCAAGCATAGTTGCCTTAAGGCCCAGTTCAAAGTGCTCAGCACTTACATATATGTGGGTTACAGGTGGCCCAGACTTTATACAGCATATATTGTGTTTGGGATCCTGAAAGCTCCGGACATTTAGACATTTTGGACTGGGGCGAACAGGTTTACAGCTCCTCAAAGCAGACAAATACCCTAATTCCCAAGCTTCACCTTCCTTACCCCTTCTTTTGTTAGCTGACATGTGTTATTTAGAGAGCTGGCTTTCTGACTTTGGCTGCTGGATTGCTTTCTTCACACTGATGTTTGGGGAGAGGAGTACAGGAGCTAGATAACCACAATGAGTTGGTTATTTCAGGGGTGGTTGCTATTGGTGCACAGAAACAGGCCAAGGATAGCAGACAGAACCAATGGGGCTCAGTTGCTGGAGTCACAAGGGATCAATACTGTGGGTTGTTAAATACATATAGCAATTTTGGATTTTCTGCTCACAGGTATCCTTTAACTGACCACAAGCAGCAACATCATTGTAATGTGTTCTGAAAAATCATTCAGTTCTATACTGTCTGCTTATGCATTTCAATTCATTTTACTGGTCAGAAGTCTATTTGGGGCCCCAGAACAGATTTTACTACAAATATTGTTTTTACATTCAGAGAGGTATTGAAGCTCTATTTAAAAACTTCTGTTAGAATTAAAATTACCATGTTTTTCAAATCTTTGGAGGTGGACAAAGCTCTGTTCTAATTCCTGGCTTCCACTGATGTCATTACCACTGTTACTAAGAACAACTCCTTCCCTCAAGCTGCCTACATAAGTTCAAAGTTTTAAAATCCCATAAGTTCAAGTTTTAAAATCCCACCATCTCTCCCTAGAAATCCTACTAATACCGTATTTATGGATTTTCAAGATGTCTTGAAAAATCATACTAAAACCAGTACTAGGAATTTCATGACGGTTGCTCCTCTCTAGAAGAACAAGTGACGGTAGAAGACACATTGCAATAAAATGTGTTAAGATTGCATAAAAAGTATGTTTTAAAATGTCTTGCTTAGTCAACTATTTGACGTGTTGTAAAGATGCTTTTTGTGCAAATAAGATGAAGCATGTTGATAAAGACATCTGTGCTACATTGTTTTGCTGCAAAAAGGACAATGCAGCTGTTTTGCCATATTCTTTCTTAATTAGTCCATTTGAAAAAAAAACACATTTAATTATCTGTTGTCAATATAGACAACTATAGTGTAATCACTAACAGATGATGAATCAACTTTATCTTTTTAGCAACAACACTCAGAAACAGGAAAATGGAAATAATTTTTAGGAAAATGTATTTTATCTGTAGAAAGTGGATGAAATAAATGGTCTTTTATTTTAAAGTGAACCTATACCCACAAAGGAAGTTTATTTCCTCACCTTGTATCCCCAGCCCAGTGCCAACAACAGCCCGTGTCTCTTCTTTTGTCAAATATTTTGTCCAATATTCATAAAAACACTAACAGGAAGCAGTATGTTGTTAAATGGCATGTCATATACTAATTCATTTAGTTCCAATGTAAACTGCTACATAATGGCAGTTCAGCTCTTAGTGCTTTCAGATTGTTTGCGGTTATTATGACTGATAAGGCTGACACCCAATGCCGAGCTGTGAACTGAATGTAGAACTGCTGGAAAGCACCAGGGAGCAATATGGTCGACCCTTCGAACATCAGTCTGCATCTGGTTCGTGTTTTTTTTTAATATTAGGAAAAGGCTTTGTTAAAAAATGAAACATAGGAGCACAAATTTGGCTGACTTGACTATAATGCTGCTTCAACAATTCTGAGTTTTTTCAACTCAGGCATTACTTGGCGCTTCTGACTGGTGCTTATAGATGTATTATATTTACCTTTATCATTTTGCAATCAACAACATACAGTATATAAAAATAGGAAATCATTTGTTTTTTACATTTGATTTAAAAACAACTATTATTTAGGTTTGCAGTAAGCTTGACATACTGTAGCATATATACACTTGATAGTGGATCTGTTATTTTCAACGTGCTCACAATTGTGATATGAAAATATTCTGCATATCAAATGTACAAATGAATGTTTTATGAAAATCACAATACGAGCTGATCATCAGTTTGCAAAAATAGAATTTAGGTTTTCAGGAAGGAGACAAGAAATTAGGGATGGGCACAAAGAAGTCCAAGTTTGACAAATTCAGCCGATCTTAACTGCAAAAGTTATTTTTGGGCACCCCAAACTCCGAAGCCTGGGGCCCTGAACTTGGGGTCCAAAATGGGAGTAACAAGGGCTGCAAGTTGGGCAAGGCACCAGGGTAATTGCACTGCACAAAATGGGGTAGGAAATGTACTTGAAAATAATAACAGAAAACAAAAAAAATTAAATAAATAAAAAGAATGGACATTTTTTAAGGGTGTCAGGAGGCAAATAAGGGGGTAACACCAAGGAGATTGCCCTGCACAAATTGGGATAGGAAAAGTGCTTAAAATAATCACAGAAAGCAAACAAAATGATTTAATACATAAATAAATAATAAAGAGTTTTTTCCGTGTTTAATTCATTCCTATTGCAACTACCTACGGGTATTTTGTTGGCATCTTTGGTTAGATATAATTTTTATCTAACAGAGAATAGCCTGACTTTTTATTTTTTAATTGTATTTTTTCATTTTTTTTTACTAAATGGCGCTTGTGAAAAGCATTCCGCTTAAATGTAAAACTCCTGCGGGTTTATTTTAAATATTTTTTAATAATTTATTTGGCATTTTTGGTTAGATGCAATGTTTATCTTAGGAAGAATAGCCTGACTTTTTTAATTGTATTTTTTCAGTTTTAAGTTTTTTACCAAATTCGGCTTTAAAAGGCACTCCATTCAACATTGAACCTGTCTGCGGGGTAAAAATGGTTTGTCCGAATTTTTATTTTTGGCACGCACTCTTCCTTGTTTAATAAGTGGCATTCATTAAAGCAGGGCATTTGATAGCTGGGGTCTTTTTTTCTTGGCTGGTTTTTGCAAAAAAAAAAAAAAAAAAACGGGGTTCCCCCCCAAAGGGCACCAAGCATAAGTGCTTGTAACCCAGGGCTCAGAGGCTACACTATTGGCATCCCCTGTCCCTGCAAGTTACAAGCCCTTATGCCTTTAGTATGGGCTTGGGGTGCTTCTAGACGTGCCTGGAAAAAATATTTTCATTGTTGTTAATTTAACTTACACTCACTCAACCCCTATATTCCATCTTCTGTCCTCCGCAGAGCGTGTCTTCCTCGGGTCTGGTGGGTCTTCTTTGTCCTGAACCGTCCTCTCTTCCTTCTTCAGGGCTCTTCTGGGTCCCTTCCAGTGTGTAGATGTGGCGGCGCCAGACGTCAGAAGCTGTCGACTGACCTGCCATTTGAATGAAGGTGAACCATAGTTTCCCCCTTCTTTCATCCTCGCTTCCCAGCGAGTGACTGAAGTGAGGGCCGGTGGGGGGGGCTTTTATACTTGGGAGCATTACATCCCCTGGGTGCTGTATTCTTCGTTATCACCCCTAGATCATGTCTGACTTCTAACTCCCTGAATCAGGAAGTGTCAGTTACCTATATCACTTCTGTTTTCCCATGCTGGATTTGGTCTCTCTATGTGAGGTCTTCTCTAGCATTCTGTTAATACCTTGGCTGCTGTCACCTATAACGTGCAGTTGAGCTACTTATTATATTTATTATGTTTAGTGGGTGTCTACACACATATTTTTACCCAGGCCACACATTGATTTTGCAGTTGAGCTACTTATTATATTTATTATGTTTAGTGGGGTCTCTACACACATATTTTTACCCAGGCCACACATTGATTTTGATTAAAAATATAACATGGCTGGAAAGGGACACAAATCCAGCACACCAAGCTACAGGATGGTGACCCCATTCTTCAATATTTTTCACTAAAGGGCCCCATGCCATGCTTATACCAGCTAGGTTTCTCATCAGCATTGTTGGATGCCCTGAAATTTCCCTTAAAATGGTCCAGTCATAGTAGTAGTACTAGTATCTAGTATCCCCCTCACAGTGCTGAGGCACAAATATGCCTTACCTAGCCCAGGATAATTAAATGAAATTCCTCAAAAGTCCAATGACCAGTGCTGTTTCGTTATATCAGATGAGCAAACCTCCAAACAATTCCTCAAAACTAAAGGACAATGGTACCTAGATCTCCACATTGATGCACAGGGGAAGTAATTAGTCTATACCTCCGTCTGAGCACAAATTGGCCTGTTAGTGTCCCTTGAGGAGGAGGGTTGGGCAAATGTGTGTTAAAGCATTTATAAATCACCAAGCACAGGATAAAACAACACACTCAAAAATGTGCTAAATGAATATACATATAAGATGTTCCATTGTGCCACATTGTCCAGCTGAATTTGGGCATCCACCCCTTCAACCTGCATTGTAGTATCTACAAATTGAGTCCAGGCCATGCAGATACTTTGTATGTGAATGCGTGGCTTGAAGCTTTTAGCTGGAAGCGATTACCCTCCGGTGTCACTTCCTATTTGCGTTCTACTCTGCACAGTTTTGCTTTAATAGTGGAGGTAAGTGCTCAGTCGAGACAATAGTGTTTTGGATGACAATATACAGTCAACAGGGCAATTGCTATACAATATAACCCAGCAGGGTGCAGTCATGTTTACATTGTAATTGTAGCCTTGTGCCTGGCTGTTTACAATGCATCGAAGCAGGTTGCTGGCGGGTTTTTTCTATGGTAAGGGAAGGACTCTTGTCCTGCTTTGTCACAGCATGGCAGCAGATCTCTCAGTGCTGCTGATTTTTTCAATCCATGGCCTGTTAATTACTAACCCTAACTTTCACTTTCATAGGATTTACAGAAATATTGCTTACTCCCTCTGATGCAGCCTGGTCCGCTGTCTTCTCATATTGAAGTCTGCATGTGTAGTAGAGCACATTAGATTTTTTCGTTATTAGTTGTTAACTGCAAGTGCTTTGGGTGTTGGCAGCTGTAAATAAGTAAGACTCTGGTACTCCTGCGTAGGTGGGCAACAGGGTGATATATTGGTAAAATGCATGTCTGTGCTGAAATCAGTTATTGTTTCCGGCTGCTGTTATATTTGGCTTTACTACAAGGGGAGCTCTGCCAACTCAGAAAGGTATTGATGTGGCCATTTTGTTGGAGGCAAGGTCCAGCAAATCAAAACTGGAAGGTTCTGTTTCCAGGGCAACAGGGGGAGATGGGGACAGTTAGGGAACACAGATTGGTGGAGGGGAATGGTGCAGCAAGAAAAGAGGTGATAGCGAGAGTGGGATCAGGTAGTAGGCCATGAAGTGTGCTGACAAGATCACAGGGACAGCAGAGAAAAGCAAAGATTAACCAGGGAGATGCCAAGAAGTATAAGCTGACAGCCAAGGAAATCTTAAGATACAAGGTACAGAAGCTATGGAGGGACAACAATATGAGTGCACATTGTGGACACTGAAATAGCAGCATTCCAGTGAGAGAGAGGAGAGTGGACAGGAAGTAGTCCATTAAAACTACCAGCAGCTACCTTACCTATGCTTCTACCCTGGTATATGTCTGTGTGAGAGACTTTTTACAAATTTGTTTTCACCTGTTTATCTGACACTGAAGTATCAATATACACAGGGCCGACCTTAGGTTGACTGCAGGGAAGCCGCTGATGTGGCTGCTGCCTATGCCGACGCGCAGTTCAAAACAACTGCTTTATGCCATACATTAGTATGCATTAGTATGCAGGGCATAAAGCGCTGACTAGATGAGAATGGTGAGAAAGGTGATTTGTTTAGGTGATCTTGGGAGTTTCACACAGCTGGGCATCCCAAATTGGGATGATACCTAATACAGTGCACTTATAGAAACATAGAATGTTGACGGTAGAAGGTGACCATACAGTCCATCTGGTATTTCCTTATGTGTATATTTTATCTTTATCTTAGGACAGATGTATGGTTATATCGAAGATATTCACATTTACTTACTGTCGATTATTCAACTACCTCTGCTGGAAGTTTGTTCCAAGCATCAACTACTCTTTCTGTAAAATAATAATTCTAACATTGCTCCTGCTCCTGCCGACTAGCTTCAGGTTGTGCCCCCTTGTTCTATCATTAAGTTTCTTCTTAAAAACACTTTCCAGTAGTTTGACCACTTTAGATGTTAAACTAACTGGCCTGTAATTACTGGCTTCTTCTCTACTCTCCTTCTTTTGGATTGGTATGACATTGGCCATTCTACAATCATCTGGACCTCACCAGCTGAAAGGGAAATGGTTTAGAAAATCGTCAAATCTGAGTTCCCTTAGAAGTATGGGGTGGATTGCATCTGAACCCATTGCCTTACTTACCTTTAGGTGTGCCAGCTCAGCTAAGACATAAGCCTCCAAAAACTCCAGAGATAGGCCCTTCCAGCTGGATGCTGTGCAGCAGAAGCACTGCTGAACTTACCCGACCCCCGAACCTCTTCTGTCAGTGCTAGAAGTGTCCTCACTCATGGGAGCCGGCAACCATCTTTTTGAAGCCCTGGCTGGGGCCAGTTTGGAACGCCCCTGCTGCTGCCGCTCTGTCACTACTGGAAGAAGAGGATCGGGGCTGAGTTAAGTTATAGCAGCACTTCTACTGCTGTAACCTTAGGTGGAGCCCATCAACCATTATTTTCGTGTACAGACCGGATGCTGAACTCGAACATGGATTTCTGGCTGAAGTCCATGTTTTTGTTTGGAAACCCAAACTAACAAAGTTTCCACTTATAATCCCCAAAACACAGTAAGTACAAAACACAGTTGGTGGGGTATCAACATGCATACACATATATCTACCTTTTTTCTTGGTTTTCTACAATATACAAGTATGCATTCAAGTAAATTATAGCTAATGAAAAAAAAAATAAGTAGGGAATACAGAAGACATGGTAGATATTGTATACATCTAAAAAATATCTTTTGTGTGCTTTTTTCACCCATTAATTATTCTAGGTCACACTTTCAGCTGCATTTGGCAGTGTGTTAGCCTGCAATCTAGTTATTCGCTCAATCATTTCACTCTTGCTACAAATGCCAAGTATGCACTAGGGAATTGTGCAATATCACTCAGACTCACAGCAAATAACAATAGTCACGATTTTATGCTAAGTCTGGATAAGTCAGAGCTATCATTCATGATAAGAGATGTAACAAAATAAATATACATTCATTCTTAAATGAAAACACATCTAGGATCTAACACACTTTATCTAACTGTCCTTATCTTAAAAGAAGATACAATCTGATAAGCGTGTAGTTACTTGGATTCTTCTAAATCTTTCTTGTCTGAAAATCAGTGTTTTTCTCTATCAAGGACAGGGCTTAACCCTTTCAGTGCTAAACACGTAGTTTCTACGTGCTCGCTTCCACTCCTTTTAAGTGCCAAGCATGTATAAAACTATGTGCCTGACTTTCCCCCATACTACATTAAAAACCAAGTAAAAAAAAAACACCTGACCCCTCGTTGGATCCGGCCGTGTCTCCTCTTCACCCTCGGGGCATCCGATCCCCCACCTGGGCTCCTCCGGCTGCAGGGAAATGCCCGGAATAGGGTGTCCCTGCTTCAGCAGCCACGGCAATTCCTGTTAAAAAAAATTAAAATAAATAATGACATTTACTAACCTGCGGCTGGGATCTCTCCCACCAGCTCTTTTCTTCTCCTCCATTCCCCTCCCCCCAGGCTCTTCAGTCTTCAAGAGAAGGCTTGCAATGCCCTCTTCCCCCTGCTTTCCGATGGGCGCCACCTTCTTAACAACTAGGCGGATGATGTCACCTGCCGGGCATTGTACTGGGTCCCGGAGGTTCCACTCTCAGATGCCCGGAGAGCGCTGGGCAGAGCAGTAGAGGGGTAGGGGATGCTCTGATCTCCTGCCCCCCTCCTCTGGCCGGCGATCACCACATCTGTCATCGCATCGGCTAGGGACACAGGAGCCGACAATCAGGGTTTTTTTTTTAATAAATGACATTTTTGTGTGGTGTGTTTTTTTAACTGTTAACCCTTTGTGAACTGGTAAGAGGTCCATGAGACTATACTGTTCACAAGGCTCTGGGTCTGGAAAGTCAACTGCGGCTAGTAGGTGCCATTAACCCTGAGCCCCCCTATCACCTGCCTCCCCAAAGCCCAGGGGGGGCAGAAGAGCCTGTGGCCATAGGCTATGCCGGCTTGTAGACTGCAGAATGGTGGGCCACCAAAGCTGACCCCTGTGCCCTGTCCTACAAGCCCCCATAGCTGGTCATGAGGTGGGTATGCTGGGTAGGGGGGACCTCACGCCATTTTTTGGGGGGACCCTATGTCATTTTTTTTTTAAATTAACCCCCATGTTACCTGTCACCCAGCAGGTATAAGAGGCTTCTAGCAGCAGCAGGAGAGCAGAAGCAAAAGTGATCAGCGTAGGACACAGTGCTCCAGGATGGATGGGAGGTAAGTATTAAAAAAAATCATTTTTTCTCTGTGTCTGTGAGTTTTTTTATATTTAACCCTTTGTGAACTGGTAAGGGATCTATGAGAGCCTTATACTAGTTCACAAGGCTCTGGGTCTGGCAAGTCACCTGCGGCTAGCATTAACCAGCCATTAACTCAGAGCTCCCCCATTAGCTTCCTCCCCAAAGGCCAGGTGGCGCAGAAGAGCCTGGGGATATTAGGCTTCGGGGCTTGTAGCCTGCAGGGCCATGGGCCACCAAAGTTGGCCCCTGCATCCTGTTCTACAAGACCCCATAGCTGGTCCCCGGGCTGGTTATGCTGGGTGAGGGGACCTCACGCCAATTTTTTTTTTTTAAATTAACCCTTTATAGTTTGAATAGTAGTTGTATTTTATTTGCAAATGTTTTAAAGTGCTTTTTTCAGTTTGGGGGGGGGGGGTTCTCCTGGACAGGAACGGGGGGCTACCAATACATATGTGGTACCGTTGTAATCGGGAGAAATAGGCCTTTCACATGCAATATGGTTTTCTTTAATAAAATAAATGTTTTATTTAAAATAAATTAGACAATTTAATATATATGTTTTTACTTAATTTAAAAAAACTGTAGAAAAATTACAAACAATGCATTTCCTGTTAAAGCCTAAACTCTGCAAATTTTGCAAAGGTAGCACTTTAACCTAAAAAGACAACATGCAGAAACCAGGTGAGTGAGCTTTAGACAATGTGACCATAGGTGCCCTGTCAAACTATAGCTCTTTTCTCAATAAATTAGGCTTAAAAAATCTGTATTGTGTGCATACATTTTAGCAGCACTGATGACGCAAATGCATTATGCGGCTTTCTGCCTCCATCAGAACAGATTAACAGCTCTCAGTTTGCGGCTTCCAGTGTCTACAACCCTGTAAATAAAAGGTTGCTTTTCACACGAATATTTTAATGACAGAAGAAAGGATCAGAGAGGAGTGATATTCTCACTGGATTGTTTCCAAGCAAGCTATTTTATGCTGAAACACTAATAAGCACAACTTTATCCACTTGTGTGCTTATCTCAGGTAATGAGAAATTCAAGCTTTAAGTATCCTTGCATACTTTGGTGCTGTGGGAGGAATGCCTCATTTCAGTAGAGGTTATTACCTGCTACAGAGTGGTAAAGAACTCTAAATATAACCTATATATTTTACAGAGAAAGGTACCTGCTAAGGGTATATTTAATGCATTGATGAGCCAAACATAGATGTATCAGTTTGTGAAAATGCTTGTTTTTTTCATATCCAAATCCAAAAATCATTAAAGTGTATGGGAAGCTAAACTGGCAGCTTTTTTTTTTAATAAAATAAATGCCCCCTCAAGGGCTACTGGTTCAGAGCCCCAGACATAGATGCTGAAAGGTCAGAGCTGAGCAGCTGGTCCTCATTCCTATGTACCACTGCTAAGCCCTACAGCACAGATCTAAAGCTCTTTCCGGGTTTCTGAATTGGGATGACCCGCTGTGTGAAACCCCCAAGAATGCCTTAAAGAAAATACCTGTGATTGGAAGAGAGCCTGCGCATGCACCATTGGACAGGGAAAAGTTTAGTTTTTTTTTAGGCATTCTGGAGGGTTTCACACAATGTTGCAGGACTTTGGCAATCAGGAAGACAGCGGCTGTATCCCCAGCAGCAGCGGGTATGGCTGGGGGTGGTAGCATGTCAAGATCCACTGGATGCTTACATCGGCAAGGGTGCCAGGAAGCAGGCAAGTACTGCAGCCATGCAAAATAACTTTTAGATTACAGGGCTGGCCACATTGGATTTTGGTCTACCTTATGAAGGGATTTGATTCATTCTAAATTTGTTTATGCACCTAAAGTATATAAAAAAGGTAGAACCCTTTGACAAGAAAGCAATTGAGTAATACTGTACAGTGTACTCTAGTCCCATCCACAAAATATCAAGGACCATTACTTTTTTGTTTGGGGGGGTCAGTCTCTGACCTTCCAAAGTCAAATGTACCAAATAACTGTCATCTCTATCTGGTTACAGAAATAAAAAAAAACTCACAATAGGTTCTACTGCAGAGGTTACTGCTACTGGTGGTTGCAGAGTGCCAATAGAATATAATGCATCCTTAGTCTTTACAAACTGTGATACCAATTGATGTCACTTTAGGCGGTATGGTCACTGAAAGAAATGCCCTAGCTATTACTTATGACAAAGACACTTCAATACAGGTTGATACAAGGTATTTTTAAAAAAAAACATGTTTGCAGACACAAACCATACTGGGAGGGTGGCCCTTGCCATGGGCCTGCCTTCCTCTCCACTGTGTCAGATATATTGCCAATGATGAAGGTGCACATTTCATAAAATTGGTACTGGTACTACTTCAAAATTATTCAGTATATCATACACTATGCAGAAGAACTTCTCACATTGGTATACTTATGCTGGATGTGAAATAATTTACCAAAGCCACAAGATCTGTCCTAAAATAGAGATTTGTCCCAGATGTCCAACTCTCAAGACCCATACCCAACTACTACTTTCACAGAGGATAGGTCATGTAAACTGATCTGTGTCCAAGTCTCAAGACCCATACCCAAAAGCTACTTTCACAACGATTTAGGTGCGATTGTGATCCCCAACTGAGCTCATTTACCCTGACTATTGCCATGAAACAAACAAACCCTCTTTGGTCTTGTTAAGAAATCTTGAAGCAGTTTGAATTTGTACAACCATCTTACAAAGCCATGGAACCAGGCAATTCTCCTAGGCAAGTCATTAATAAATCATTGCTAAGACATAAATGTCCTCATTATCCCGGTGAGCCTCAGGGTCTTCAGTGGGACCGGAGCACAGGAACCCTCCACCCCACACTGGGCTCTGGCTTTTAACTCCCTGCCACTGGGAGAGGTTATTTATAGTATAGTAGGATGGCTTTTGTAGACACGCCTCACCTATAAATAGCTCTGGTCTGGTCACTGGCAGTGGGCACTGTTTAAGCAGTGCCGGAGGCAGCCTGGATTCCCTGTGTCCCCTCCTGCTGTGGGCACGAGAAGCACAGCAGTGCATGCTGCCACTCAAGCAACATTGGAGCCAGCATGCAGGTAAGTGCTAGTTTCAGGAAAAATTTGATTGCCACAAATAAAAAGGAAATTCAAAAGCATGCCCAATCAAATGTTCCCTGAGACTTGGAGTGAATTACAATGTGTACAAATTGTTTCACACATCTTTAGTGCTGAGACATTTTGAGTTGGTAACTATCAGCTCTTACCTCAATAAAGATAGTTTGACGCCCTCTTTACGCAATGTCACTGATTACACAACTAACAAACATAATTACTGCTCTATACAACAACATTCAGCTGTTTGTATACCTTTGCATGTGCTGAGACACATTTGCATTGAAGTATAAACTCAAATCCATACTTCCTTTTGTCTGCTTAAGAATAACAAGGCACACTGTCTGACAAGGCCATATTCATTGCAGTTGTGCCATGGAGAGTAATTGTATTTTGCTTGCTATGACCAAACTCTATTACTAACCCTCTACTCCTTAAGTGCTATTAGCTCTATGCTCTACCGCTGCTATGCAATAGGACTGTGTTGCAATCTGTGCAAATGGCTGACATTTGTGACTCCCCCACTAATTGTCCCCAGTCAACTTCCATTTCTGCTCATTTTGGCACCAGTGCATTTAATCTACCCACTACAAAGGCCATAAGTGGACCGCATCACCCTTCAAAATGGTCACACCACTGAACACGTGGGCTGCTTGTAGAAGCCTCCATCTTTCACTTAGGTGACATTATAGGGGTATTTAATTTACTTGTGTTATTTTCTTTGCATTGTTTTTTCGATTTGTGACATTGATAAATTGGTTACTGTTTATTACTTAATTAATTAGTTAATTCATTGATTACTGTTGTATATTATTGTAATGTCTTCACATTTTTTGGTACCTTAATTGTTTACTGAATTTGGTTTTGCATGTGTTCTTTTGGTCTATGTGCTTATTTACTATGTTATTATTTTGGTGAGTTTCATTTTTCACTGTATGTTGTTAAGGGAGTTATTAAGGTAATTTGGCTTGATAAACTTGCTAAGTTGCTAAGCCTTTAACAGGACACTATAGTAAAGACAACACTTACTCATTTACATGTTCGGAAGCTAATGGCAGCCAATCATGTGACTCCCAGTAACCGTTCGGGTTTCATGTGCAAGCTTACTTGGCAAACGTGATTGGTCACCAGAAGTTGGGAGAATTTTTCACAGCGGGACTGGGAATCAGAGGAGAATGCTCTGTGTGCCCAGCAGAGGAGAGGGCTCAGCTCAGCTCAGGAGGACCTGAGGAAGTTTTGCAGCTGGCGTCCCCGGGGACAAGTGAAAACGGAGCCAGCGTGGCGCACCAAGAGTGCTCTGCAGAGGTAAAGTCCAGTGTTGGATTCCTGGGTGAGGAGAGACAAACCAGTCGTGTCATGTATGGGCCCATAGGAATGAATGTAAATTATACTATATCAGTGCTCAGACATGACATTCTCACAGTGGGGGGCAGAGATTAGGATGTGGAAAATACATTTGATTCAAAATTTTATCGGTGAATGCCCGCTCATTCTAAAAAAATAGAAGTATTACAAGCAGACCTAGACACGCCTAGAGAGGGGGACCTTGAGAACAGAGCCCCGGGTAAGAATTTTAAAATACGACCTATCTATGAAAGATCTAAAGACTTTTTCAAAGGAGCTCCTATCTATTTTTTCTACAGAATTCTCCTTACACTTGGATTTAAATGGTGTTCATCGAGCGTTCTCTGCACCTCGTACAGATGGTCTCCCATGGGTTATCATTGGGAGACCCCACTTTTACAGCACTACAGAGATGGTTATTCAAACTGCAAGAGCTCTGCCTGCTTTAGAAGTGAGAGGACTGGATCTCACCCTAGCTATTTTGCTTAAGGTGGACCAAAACCCAGGATTTTGACTATCCTGGGTTTTGATCCTTTCCCCCCGGGGCAACCTGATTGGGGGCGCCCCGCTGTGTGAAACCCTCCAGATCGCCCGAAGAAACTCACCTCTTCTCGGTCCTACAGTGCATGCACAGCCACTCGTCCAATCAGCGCACTCAGAGCCGCTGATGTCAGCTCCGAGCATGCTGGCAGCCGCATCCTCCGCTTCCCTCTAACAGGAAGCGTGCCTACGCCAGTCATTCACAAATGGTGGAAAGGAAAGGGTTTAGTCAGGGTGTGACACTTCTTCCAGAACAAGATGCTTTCCCTGGCCCAACTAGAAGATCTCTACCAGGATTCCAGGAGTAACCCCCTGAAATCCAAAAAAATCCATTTTTGGGAACCCCATTTTTAAACCAGGTATTGTTGGTAAGGATAGATGGTGGAAAGGCAAGGCTTTAGTCAGGGTGCACGTCGGCACTTCTTTTCCCAGAAGAAGATGCTTTCCCTGTCCCAACTAGAAGATCTCTACCAGCTACCACCAAGTGAACGATTCAGGGCAATGCAAATCTTGGACTTCATTTATGTGAAATGCGGAAGAGGTAAAGAAGCAGATTTTACTGCCTATGAAAAGTTTTGTTTGTCCGCTAAGGGGGGACTTGGAGGTATCTCCCTGCTTTATGCAAGGGAGATTAACATTGACTAGGGACAAACTCCAGTATATGGTGTTATGGGACAGAGATTTAGGGGAAGAACTGAGCAGTTGAGCAGTTGTGGAATTGGGCTTTAAAGTAATAACTAGTTGGTACCTGATGCCAGCAAGGATATACAGGGGATAGCAGATCCTGCTTTAGGGAGATGAAATTAGATTTATTGCACATATAGTTGCTATGCCCAAAAGCCAGACAATACTGGAATTGAACATTTACATTTATGCAGATAATAGTAAAACACCCCAAAGTGGCTCTTTTAGGAGAGTTCAAGCCTCGAAGCTTGACAGAATAGATTGATCTAGCTGATTATTGCAGCCACACGGTATTAGCAGGCACGTGGAATAAACAAAACAAAAAATGTATTACATTTGGTGCCTTAAAACAAAAAGTAAATTGGCTCATGGCAAATGAAAAAATCTGTAGTCCCATAACAGGGAAAATTCAACAATTTGAATGGATGTGGGCCAGTTGGATTAGTTATACCAAAGGTAGGAGGTAGATCTGAGAAGCTGTGGGTCTCTTCTTTTTCTTTTCTTTTCTTGTGGAAAAGCCCAATAATTGTGTCATATGTGTGTAATGTTATGAGTCATAGAGGGTAATAGTTGGTATGGGTTCATAACATGGGTTCATAAATTATATATAAGTATAATAAAAGTAGAATTTACTTTTGGCAACTAGTAGTGTATATAAAAGAAATCATGTTTATTCATATGTGTCCTCCTCAATGTTACAACATTGTATTATGACTTGTAATGAATGGTTGTTTGAACTGTGTTTCAGAAATCAAAATGAGAAGTTAATAGCTATTTTGGATGTTTTTCTCACATTTTTAGGTGAATGACACTCCGCACGCACTACCTGGGTGGTACTTGACAAAATTGGAAAATGGAAGTGGTACTCAATGAAATTTGGGAACCCTTGCAGTAGACTATACATAGCCTGGCAAGTAGTTGGATTTCAGGTGTGCCACTGAAGAACCAGTAAAAGACAAAAAGTCTGAAAATCAATTGTGATGCTGTTGACGAATCTTTATCAGTATAGTACCTGAGAACTTAGCTTACATATCAGATCTGAACCCGTTTTGAATTGTGAAAAATGATTCATAATAGCGCTAAGAAGTGTGAGTGCTCATAATCAGGTAAAGCAAAACATTTCCTTTAATCTCCTGAGAACTTATTTCCCATTTTCTCTTCCAATAGCTGCTGTCAGGGAGGCTAAAATCGTCTTTTCCAGCTGCCTCAACAATTTCAAAGGTATTCTATATAATATCAGGGAAAAACACACGAGTTTCCTTAGATTCCCAAATATAATTGTTATCTAACCTATTTTTTCTTTATACATCTATATTTCATTTCCTTCATTTTTATAAAGATACCGAGCAAAAGAATAATCAAACAAATACCATGTCTGATCCCCATTTATGAAAGAAAGAACATTATATAATGGTGTATCTGAAATAAATATATAAAAGAAAGTGGAATGCTACTAAGGTTTGTTGCAGTTTGTTGATATTATGCACTGTTGTACTCTGAAATCATTCAGCATAGCATTTTTTTAATGAGGGCAAAGGTAGAAAATGAAAAGGAAAATGCCACCACCTCTTTCCATGTAAGCATGTAAAAATAATTTGGGCTTTGTGCATTTCAATTATTCGCTCACATGGCAACAACAACAATCAATCAGCATGTAAATGAGAAATATCATTCTCACTCAGAATGTTATTTCTAAAGAAAACATAGACAGAGACTATTACTTAAAGGCTAAATATACATCAAAAGAATCCAATTTGACAAATCTGTGCATAGCATTTTTTATGAACTCTTAAGATTATCAGTTAAATTGAGTCTTTAAAGTGAAATTAGAGTCTGGTGCTCTCAATCAGTGGGATGCCAATCAAGTGAAAGTGAGTGGCCTGCCCCCTGGAATTTATCAAAGTTTGTTCTTCACAAAAAAATGTGTGGAAGTGTATCATGGCATGAATAAAGGGATTTCAGTGGACTTGAAAAAAGGTTGCCAAACCAATAAAAATGTACAATCATACAGAATTTCACTTTTCTGCACGAGCAAGCACTCCTCCAACCAGCAGTTAGCGCTGCGTGCCATCCGTTGTATTTTCATCTGCTAAGTGCTTAACTGCACCACTTTCTGAGGGGCTATTCATTGTATTTTCTTCTCCTAAGTGCTTACATGTACCACTTTATGGTGTCCCATTCAGTGTTCTTTCTCCTCCTAAGTGCTTACCTCTAAACATCCTTCTCTTCAGTGTAGATCCTTCTGCTTGGTTGAGGTTTTTTGGGATGCCCCCATGTATATAATTTACACACGACTCTTGCAATAAATTACAATAAAAGAAAGAAACCACAATGATTTAGAACTATGAATATAAAAATATTTTAATTAAGATATAATAAAACATTTTTAATGGCAAAAGATAAATATATATATATATATATATATATATATTTTATGAAAAAACTAACAAAGATAAAAGGTCATAAAAATAGGGCATAATAACTGTTTACAAGGATGGGTTTACAATAAAGTAGCAGGATCCCAGTGTCTTAGGGTAGGTGGCTTCCCATAGCCGTGGCCAGCTCCGCAATTTCCCCCACCAGCCTATGTACAGTAGAACAGTGCTCTTGGAGGCACTGCCTTGCCTCTGTATACTGTAAATGACAAAAAACAAACAATTATTGCCCAGCCTCTGCTTCCTGCAAGCCTGTTGAAGAAGGCATGTTATTAAATAGTCATTTGTCTTAGAATTTACTAGGCTGGTGGGGTTGTTGGGGTTGGGGAGCCACCCTTCGCACTGGGACCTGCCACACCTCGGGGTCGGAGACTGCAGATGAAAGCAAAAATCTCTGTTAGTAAATGTGTTTGAGTTGTGAATTAGATTGTGTGTGGGACATCACCCACCTTATTCTTCTGGAAGCAGGATTTGTGCAGCTCCTTGCCCTCACTGCTGACCCATTGGGACTTCTTGGCTATCCAGAAGGAAACATCCCAAAAATACACATTTTAACACATATGTGTGAGTTTTCGTCTGTCTCTTCCTGTGTGTGTTTGTGTGTGATGGTCATACCCGATTAATCTTGCCCGGGATCATCTGACTCCTTGCTCGACAACTGTGCCTCCTCCCCAGCAGGTTTGTCCAGTTGAGCTTGGGGCTCAACTGCAGAGGAGGGTGAGGACATTTGCACCCATGTGCATTCACCTACATGTTCCCCAGGTCTTGCCGGCATTGGCCAGCCTTATCGCCTCCGGGTGGGCCTGACTCTCCACCTGAACTCTGACACTAGAAAATAATAGCATTATTTGACACACAGCCCTGCCTAATGTAATAGTAGGTGTCAATGGTTAGCAAAGAGATGTCTCTTATTGGGAAAGTGCAGGTGGAAAAACCTGGTGTTTATTTCTCCCTTTTCAATGCTGAATAACCTGGGTAAACGTGCAGGTGCTGTCGCTCTCCTCAGCCAGCTTCACAACCAATGGGAATGCCAATCTCAGGACAGGAAGTCATACCTGTGGGTCATCATCATCTAAAGTGTGGAGAAAAGGGATAGAAATGTCAAGCTAAGCAGGTTTTTAAGTGCCCCCACACCACTTTAGCTCTGCTTCAACTTGGCCTGCCCCCTGGTATCTGGTTGCCACACCCAGTTAGTACCCAATAGAGCCACCTTGGGCCACACTATCCCGGCATGCTGCCCATGTGCGCACTAGCTTTTGCCTGTGTTAGGCTGCAAATGACAACGTCCTTTCCCCCCCCCCCCCTGCCTTCCTATCCACTTGTGCACCTAAATTGATATTCACTATCTCCCTGACTGGCTCTCCCATTGCATCCCTGAATTGCTATTCCTATTAGCATGCAAATGTGTACTCACAAGCGTGACATTAAAGGGCAAGGCTTGCCTCAAATCCAAATATACAAATAGACATATATACATAGACACACCAAAATTACCCTGGGGTGCCACAGCACCCCTTCGAAGGCACGCCAGCACACAGTCAGCAAAAGCCAGCATCACCTTAGCCAAAGTCAGACCATTGCTAGACCGAGCCAGAACAGTTCCAGGCAAAGTGCTAGGCCCAGTAACACCAGTTCCAGCCAAAGTGCAAGGCCAAACCAGAGCAGTTCCAGCCAAAATTCAAGGCCAAGCCAGAGCAGTTCCAGCCAAAGTTCAAGGCCAAGCCAGTGCAGTGCCAGGCAAAGTTCTAGGCCAAAAATGTTCAGTCCCCCACACCCCCTCTCCCAATGTACCTGACACCCCAACTTCTTACCGTGTCTTACCAGGCTGGCCAGAAGACGGGCTGGCTGAGGTCATATATGGGAATAACAGTCCTTCCAATTTGGGGTTCCAAGGGGATATACAGGAGAATGGTCAAGGATCAAGCCGGGTTGTCAGAAGGTTCAGGGTACAGACAAGCAGACAAGTTCGAGGTCAGACAGGCAGGCATTGGTCCAGGCATCAGAGGAGGGTCAGACAAGGCGAAAGTCGACAACAGGTAATCAGAGTCCTTCTAACCATGGTACAATAACACCCAGCAAAAGCTACAACGGACAATGCATCCTGGGAGAGACCTGATTTTATATGGCCAACAGCCAATCAGGACAAAAGGCCAGAGTCTGCCCACCACCTTAACCCCAGAAATACCTATGGGGAAGCTGACCTGCAAAACTAGCAAAACATGGCCATAAAAGGAAATAGCACGATTAAAGGTTTGCCAGAGATGTGCAACCATACTGCCAGCCAGAGCACACAGAAAAGTGATTAACCAGCATGTGGGGAAGCTGAAACCATGACAATTGCTGATGGACAATCCTATGTTGGCTGCCACCTGTGGCGGGGCACTCTGAGTGGCAGGTTTAATGATGCCCAATGTATGGCTTTAGTGACTGAGGTTTTGGACCATTTTGATTAGCTCTAACGAGGTAGGACTAGAGCCACATTCAAAGCTGTCAAGTCCGACCTGTCGGACGCCATCCCCAGGCGGGTTAATAGTGCTGACCCAGAGCGAAAGACTGTGGCTCAATTGTAAAAGAAGTTTGTAGACATTAAATATTCTGTGAGGAAAAATCAGCAAAAGAAAGCAACAAGGGTTAGGGACTGTGCTGTTAGTGATGTTGAGGTGTGCTCTGACCTTTGCATACCTACATCCTTTGTGTCTGTTTTTCAGCTTACAAACCGGAGGAGCTTTACTGGATAGATGGTCAAAACTGTGGAAACTAGAGTTTAATGTCTCTAAATGTAAAATCATGCACTTGGGTAGAAGGAATCCCTGCTCTGAGTACTGTATGGGCAGCACTGTTTTAGCCAGGACCTCGGAGGAGAGAGATTTAGGGGTACTGATTACTGATAGCTGCAAGATGAGTGGACAGTGTAGGCAGGCAGTGGGAAAACCAAGCAGGATGCTCGGCTGCATAGCTCGAGGCATCACCAGTAGGAAGAGGGAGATTGTGATGCCGCTGTATAGAGCCCTGGTGAGGCCACAGCTAGAATACTGTGTGCAGTTCTGGAGACCTTACCTGCAAAAAGACATTATTCAAATAGAACGTGTCCAAAGGCGGGCAACGAAAATGGTGGAAGGACTGAAACTTAAAACTTATCAGGAGAGACTTAAAGAACTTAATTTGTACAGTCTGGAGGAAAGAAGGGAGAGGGGAGACCTTTAAATATGTGAAAGGATTGAATTAGGTTCAAGATGGAAGTGTTTTTAAGAAGAAGCTTAATGATAGAACAAGGGGGCACAACCTGAAGCTAGTCGGGGGGAAGATCAGGAGCAATGTTAGAAAATATTATTTTACAGAAAGAGTAGTAGATGCTTGGAACAAACTTCCAGCAGAGGTAGTTGAAAAATCAACAGTCACTGAATTTAAACATGCCTGGGATAAGCACACATCTATCCTAAGATAAAGAGTACATACAGTATACACATAAGGGCAGACTAGATGGACCGTGTGGTCTCCTTCTGCTGTCAACCTTCTATGTTTCTATGAATAGGCCCCAATCTGGAATTTACAGCTGCAGAGGAAATGGTGTATGGCCTGTTGAACCCAGCAACACTCCAGGGCTTGCCAGGGACCATCGACTCTGACATGTGTGCTGCTGCTGGAATTAGTAAGTTGTGGTCTTGTTTTGGTTGTTGTGTCAAGCTTCATTTTAATGGCCAAGTTCATGACGCCAGCACAGCCTAAATGTTCTGCCTGGGCCATGACATACAGGTTTGGCAACTAGCCGAATCTTGGAATAGTGTCACATGCCACCTCAAAACCAAGTACCTCAAACATTGAGACACTGATAGCACCGTTGCTGCTGCTAAATGACAACCTGGCAAGCCTGGTGACTAGAGATGAGCGAACTTTTGAAAAGTGCGATCCGGCGATTCGCCGAATTTCACAAAGAAATTCGGGTTTGGCCGAATCGAACTTTTGCGAAGTTCCCCATCAAAAATGCCGGCATGGTGGGAGCGGAGCCGGCCGGCCCGCTCCCACCATGCCGGCATTTAAAAAAAAAAAAAAAAAAAAAAAAAAAAAGCATTTTTGCCGGCATGGTGGGAGCGAGCCGGCCGGCTCCGCTGTCAGCGGAACCGGCCGGCGCGCTCCGCTGTCAGCGGAACCGGCCGGCCCGCTCCCACCATGCCGGCATTTAAAAAAAAAGCAAACACTTACCTGCAGGTCCGGAGCGTGGAGGCCGGCGCCGCTCTCAGCTGTCATTTGAGGGCGCGTCATCAGAGGGCGCCTCTGATGACGCGCCCTCAGATGACAGCTGAGAGCGGCGCCGGCCTCCACGCTCCGGACCTGCAGGTAAGTGTTTGCTTTTTTTTTAAATGCCGGCATGGTGGGAGCGGGCCGGCCGGTTCCGCTGACAGCGGAGGGCGCCGGCCGGTTCCGCTGACAGCGGAGCCGGCCGGCCCGCTCCCACCATGCCGGCAAAAATGCTTTTTTTTTTGTTTTTTAAATGCCGGCATGGTGGGAGCGGGCTGGCCGGCTTTACCGGCCCGCTCCCACCATGCCGGCATTTTTTTTTTTTTAATTTCAGGAAAAATTCGATCGGCACGAACCACAAAATATTCGGGTTCATGCCGAATCGAATATTTCCTGAAATTCGGAGCGAATTCCGGTTTGTCCGAACCGGTTCGCTCATCTCTACTGGTGGCACCATCCACCCTACCAATAATGACATACACATTTTGTCTGTTTGTTCTTTTTTTTTGGTTTGTCTGTTTTGAAATCTCAGTAGCCTAAGAATATAGGCCCACAGTGGTCTAAATATAGTAGTATGTCAGAGTTTTGTGACAACAATAAACAAAACAAGCATAAGTGATTTTGTAATTCAGTTTAATCTCACTGAATACATGAAGACGGTTTGCTTACAGCTTACAGAACAAACCTTAAAGGGCAAGGCTTGCCTCAAATGTAGACATATATACAGACAGCTCGCCAGACTAAAATCAACCAAACAGACTTGAATTACACAGAATAAATGCATCATGTGTGGAGCCTGGAAATACAGCTTAGAACGCTTAGAAACTATAGATAAGGGCTGGCAACACATTGGACATTGATGGAATGTCTCATCTTATGGTTCCTGCACAATAGACACAAAGCACAAAGGTCAATAGCTGAGCAGCATTAAAGCACACCTACACTGACAGAACAAATGCTAAGCAGAAAGGGACAACCACTGGTAAGACTGACTTCTTTGAGTGAGTAAAGAAACGGGACTTGGCATATAGTGTTACTTGTGTGTGCAAAAGAAAAACTGCACATTAGCATTGGCTTACTTTAGCTTGAAGCAGCTACAAGGAAGAAGTGCAACCAGTTAAAAGAGGAGACTGAGGTCGACTTTACAGGAGGCAATACAATGCAAGGAACAATACACACTAAATATGGATAAGCTAGATTAAAAAAGATGTCACTGCATAGCATGGAATTAAGGATGCAAAGGGAAACCAAACACATACCTAAAAAGATACTCATCTGCAACCAGAGGTACCAGTCGATCGCACCAATGATTTTGAGCATATCGGCCAGCTCATAAAAGCTCAACTTAACCGCATTCCAGGCTACCATGGTGTCAGGGAAAAACTTGTCCACCAAGGTAGATATGCCATAAAAAAATGTAATGATAGTCCGGCTGAGCGTAGGCTCAGACATGCCCACAGAGTGGGTGCCCAGCCTCTGGAATGAGCCATTCACCAAAAATTGAAGGCAGTCAACCAGTTTGGTCATACTTACAGCTGCATGCCCATTGCTTGTGGCAGGGGCCAACCATGGGAGCAACTCACTATAAAGTTTCCCAAGAGAAGCACAAGTCAGATCATCTTAAATAGCTAGCGAAAAGCCATAAACGCACTTACACAAATGCTAATACGTCCAAAGAAATCACACCAGAAGCTCAAAAATGGAACAGATCATAAGAAAAAAATGCGCATATGTGAAAGTTTTCATTCGTAAGTGCGTTTAAGAGAGCCTGTGAATCCGTATTATTGAAAGATGTGACTTTATTTTCACCACGGGATATGTGGCTTCTGTTAATTATATCGCTTTGTTAAAGAAGCAGGTTTAAACAATTGCTGAACTCCATTAACACAGAGCACAGTCCTTATTTTCAATGCATGAATGGAGGTTCCTAATTGTGTTTCAGGGTCTTGACTATGCCAGATGTTTTTAGTCTATTCCATTTTTCCACTAATAGTAAAAATGCCTCGCTTCAGCGAGTGGCTTTACAGAAGTGTGATTTACTTTTTTTTATTAGAATGTCATTTAGATATTCTCCCGAGAGTGCACTAGTGCCTGAACTTACTCAGCGGGACCACTGCCGTCTTTTAAAGGTAATAGGGGATTATTACTCCATTTACACTTGGCAGAATAACAAGTGAAACGTTTTGTTCTGAAACACGTCAGCCGCCTACCATCACTCCTTGAGTTTACTCTTCCTTTTAGCCAAAAAGCTTCATGTAGAAAAGATTTAGCCTTACAAAGTCCAAGATCTTCTTTTGGAATAAAACACTGTCTTTTAACTGTAAAGGGCATCGCCATGGCTTAAATTCATTAGTGATCTTAGCAGAACATCAAAGCTAAGATATTGTTCTCAACAGCTCTTGACTAGAGATGAGCGAACTTTTGAAAAATTTGATTCGCCTGATTCCCCGGGAAAATTCGTTTCGGTCCGAATTTATTCGCGACGAATCGCTATTAAAAACGGCTATTTCTGGGTGTCTGAGAGCCTCCATAGGGTTGCAGAACGTTTTACTTGGCTGTAACATGCATAGGATGCATGCTGGGTTAGTGAAATACTATTGTAAAGAAGTATGACATGCAGATCAGAGGCGTCGCTATTAGATTCGCTGACACAGAGCGGCACAATTACAGAGCCTTGAGGTGGCATCAGCATGATGAGCCCATATATTGCCTGAAAGACACACAGTGGAGTTGGCAGCAGCATAGGGAGCCCATATATTGCCTAAAAAACACACCCTGAATTTGGCAGCAGCATAGGGAGCCCAAATATTGCCTGAAAGACACACTCTGGACTTGGCAGCACCATAGGGAGCACATATATTGCCTGAAAAACACACCCAGGAGTTGGCAGCAGCATTGGGAGCCCATATATTGCCTGAAAAACACACTGGACTTGCCAGCAGCATAGGGAGCACATGTATTGCCTGAAAAACACACCCAGGAGTTGGCAGCAGCATAGGGAGCACATGTATTGCCTGAAAAACACACCCAGGAGTTGGCAGCAGCATAGGGAGCTCATATATTGCCTGAAAAACACATTGGAGATGGCAGCAGCATTAGGAGCCCAGATATTGCCTGAAAGACACACCCAGGAGTTGGCAGCAGCAGCATTAGGAGCCCATATATTGCCTGAAAAACACACTCTGGACTTGGCAGCAGCATAGGGAGCACATATATTGCCTGAAAGACACACCCTGGAGTTGGCAGCAGCAGCAGCAGCAGAAGGCCAAACATTGCTTGAAAGAGACACTGGAGTTGGCAGCAGGAGCCCATAAATTGGCCTAAAGACACACCCTGGAGTAGGCAGCAGCCATAGGACCCAAACATTGCTTGAAAGAGACACTGGAGTTGGCAGCAGGAGCCCAAAAATTGGCCTTAAGACACACCCTGGAGCTGGCAACAGATAGGGTTAAATGTGCAAACATGGGAGGCCCAGTGGCCAGGGGATTTTACAGCAGAAACAAAAGCAATTTAAAACTGTGATCTGGCTATTAAATCAAATGAAAATAAAAATGAGCTTTCTCTGTCACTTTATCTGCTTTCCCTGCCTCGATCTTTCCCTGGCTCTCTGTGGCTCTCTGTGGCTCTCTGTCTTTCCCTGTCTTTCCCTGTCTCTACCCAGCTCCGTTCTCGCCGCAATACAATGCTGAAATGCGCACCAGCAAGATGGCCGCCGCTTATATACCGCTGTGATGTCACCGGGGTTCCTGGCTGCTGATAGGCTGCATGTGACCATCCCATGATACTTTGCCCCAGGGGATATGTTCAGACACGTCCCTCCCCCATTTTACAATGCCTGTAATTGCAGTAAATGGAGTTTAAAGAAGAAATTTGATCGATCGAATCGCGGGGATATTCGGATTCGTTCAGAATCGAATATTTCATGAAATTCGGAACGAATTCAGGTTCGTCCGAATCGATTCGCTCATCTCTACTCTTGACAAAAAAGAGTGCAACGGCACCATTTTCATGCTTAAAAATAAGGTCTCACTTAATAACCCAGATTTGGGGTGCCCTACAATGAAAGCATCTAGCCAAACCCTAAGATTGGGCTACAAGTGTAACTTCTTCCAGGTTCCTGTAGGATTTGGTAGATGTATTCGATAAAGGGCATCCCACAACATGTCTTTTAAGAATTTTGGACTACTTTTAGTATTTTAATTTGTTGTTTCCTGATAATTGTGTAAGAAATATATGCCATCTGTGATCTATTCACATCAAAATGATGCTTATCTGTTAGTGCTAAATGTGGATGTCATAGTAAGCAATAATGGGGACTGCTGAAATATTTGTAGTGGACAATACTTCCACTAAATCCCTTTCCTGACTCCAATTTTTTTTTTCCCTTAAAAAACATGACATGCATCCTGGGCAAGAATATGACATTTTTTAAAACGTTTTGGATTCATAATATTTTTATGCAGAATTGTCCTTACATGTCTGGTATTAAGGTGTTCATGTTACAATGTAATAACAATGTAATTCCATATGTTTTCGCTTTGTTATTAGTGGATACATGTTCAAAAACAACCTTTAATCACACAGCTTCTGGCGCTATGGGCTAGAACTACCATATTTGCCGGCGTATAAGACGACTTTTTCCCCCTGTAAAACGTGCCTCCAAGTGGGGGGGTCGTCTTATACGCTGGGTGCACTCAGGGCCGTATTTCCCCTAAGGCGGCGGTACCCAGGCATGGAGGCGGTAACTTTTTTTTTCCTTTGTAAGCATTGGTGGTCAGTGGAGGTGCGCAATCTCGCTAGTGCACACGGGGGGCGCGGTCGCGCACTCGCGCCCGGCGCACGCGATCGCGCACTCGCGCCCGGCGCACGCGATCGCGCTCTCGCGTCGGGCGCGCACCAGCGAGATTGCGCGCCGACGGCATCCCCCCTCTCCTCCCCTCCCCTTACCTCACCTCCCCATCTGCCCGCTGTGCAGCTGTGAGGTAGATGTGACCTGGCCCGGCCTGCCCAGCCAGCTCCGCCCACCTGATGTCCTCCCAGCACAGAAGACACGTGAGTTTGCTGCTCGATCTCTTGAGGTAAGGAGGAAGTGGGCGGGTAGTTAGAAAGTATTTTTTTTTGTTTCAATGTGTAATATGTTTATGTATATATGCATGAATGGGGGGGGGAGGAGACATGACATTTGGAGCAGGGAAATTTTATTAAAAGGGGAGCAAAATCCACTGCGGCACCCCGAGGGGAGGGGGTTGCACAAAGTGGGGCATCCTCCCCTGGGTAAGGCCATTGGCCAGCCCTGGAGTACTTTAGATTCCAGGGCTGGGCAATGGCCTTACCCGGGGGCGTTCCATATCAGGATGCCCCACTTTGTGCAACCCCCTCCCCCCGGGCACCACAGAACTCACCTGCCTCCTGGCACCCTAGGCTTGGGGCAGAAGCATCCGCACTGCTGGGTATGCGGGCGCTTGCCAAAGCCGTGTGTGTGAACAGAGCCATTTGCCAAGCATTACATATGCAGGGCAAATGGCTCTGATTGATCAAGAGTTTTTCTGAATTTTCTGGAGGGTTTCACAAAGTGGGGCATCCCAATTCGGGATCTTTATATAATAGGGAGGGGGGATGTATTGGTGTGCATATGTGTATGGAGGAGGAGACACATAGATTGGTGGGGGGGGGGGCTAGCAGATTGCCCTTTTGTAATGTGGGATAAGCATTTGAATATAAATTAACATGTTGAAATAAAATCTGATGTTCTTTAACGTTTCATTTGGTGTGCGGAAGAGGGAGTAGTCTTATACGGCGAGTATATAACAAACTCTATATTTTTTGTGGAAATGTTCGGGGGTCGTCTTATACGCCCAGTAGTCTTATACGCCGGCAAATACGGTACATGATTTTGAGCGCCGGCGCTGTTTGAGGCTGATTTTTTGATAAATGTGGTGCGAGTCAGTCGCTCTGAGCTGGTGCTCCCATTTGGTCCCATATAGCGTAGTACTGCGACTCACACATGATATTCATCAATGCCGGACAGTGACTGAGGTGCTCTAAAACAAAGATCCATGGGCGAGCACAGCGACCACTAGTGGTCGCTCTGAAATCCAATCTACAGATGCTCAACTGTCGCTACCTGGCGTTAGTAATGAATCAGCCTGCCCGTGCTATTATACATACAATTTCTGGAATATTAGACGAAATGCTCAATCCAGGCTGTCTTTCTAAAAGTCAAGCAGATCTTATTGATTCCTATTTGGAGGTTTGATATGAAATTTAACTGAGACCCCTGACCTATATCTGCATTATGTTATGCATTGCCACAACTAATTGGACAACTACATGAAAACTGGCTGATAAGTGTATTCTTCTTAAAAGCAATGTCCCTAGCTGTCATCTTTGTACTTTAAAGTTGGGCTTTAAAATGATCTGTATTGTTCCACGTTACAAGTGCAGCACGTTATGCTGCAGCATAAAATGGCATAGCAGAATTAATAGCTGACACAGTAATTACAAGTTCAGATGAGAAAAGCACAATTGCTACAGGATGGAGCAAGCATGTCATGGTGCCTTACCGTGACTTCGGCCTTTTCTGACTTTGTTATTATTTCTAATAACATGTAGTGCAACTTGTCACTGCCATCCTAAATAGGGATTAGCAAACCAGCAGAAGTTCGACTTGGTAGCACTGTGTGGCGTATAATCTACGACTACCTCAACTTGTTATGGCTCACCACTATGGCAGTGGTACTGGAGCCTACAAAAAGACAATGCAAACCATGGTGCCTTTTTGCACCAGAGTAGGGTATAGCAGGCACAGATGAAACACATCTTCTCCCTACAGCACCAGCTACATCCCCACCAGCAGAGGCAGCAGAAGCAAACAATTACATAAATACATACTACAATAAATTAAAATTAAAAATCTAAAATAAAATATTTACTTTTCACAGGTGTCAGACTCAGGGGTTAAATTGGGGGTAACACTGTGGTGATTGCCCTGCACAAAATTGGGTTGGGAAAGTTTTTAAAATAATAACAGAGAGCAAAAATACAAACATAAAAAAATAAAAACAAAATGTTAATTTTGTAACAGGTGTCAGAAGTCCAGGGGGAGGAGAAGGCAGAGGGGGTGGATGTAGATGTGGTGGTGTAGGTGGAAGAGGCACAGAAGGAGGTAGCTAACATTTAAACCACGCAGTGGCACAGCTAAGTCCCATGGGATTTATGCCTGGTTCATCTTAAAGTGGACCAACACCCAGGATTTTGACTATCCTGGGTTTTGGTCCACTTCAGGGGGGCACCCCGATTAGGGGTGCCCCGCTGTGTAAAACCCCCCAGAAACACCCCAATACTCACCTCACAACGCTCCCACGTGGCCGGGTGACAGCGACGGACAAGCGCTGACAGCGACGGACAAGCCAGCGCGTCCGCCGCCGCCTCCCGCACGTCCCTCTGACAGCGCGCGCGCCCGCGCCGGCCATTCACAAACGGCCGGCGCGGGCGCGCGCACGACTAGAGGGGCGCGCGGGAGGCGGCGGCGGCCGCAGCTGCCGCCGAGGAGGTGAGTTTTTGGGGGGTTTTCGGGGGGGTTCCTCACCGCAGGACATCCCGATCTCGGATGTCCCGCGGTGAGGGGGGTGATCGGCCCGGGAATCTTATAGATTCCCGGGCCGATCACCCCAGGGTGTTGGTCCACTTTAAGGATTGTAAGGATGTCCACATTGGCTGTGGATAGGTAGATCCTCCTGTCAGTGATGACACCACTGTTATGCTGAATACATGTTCTGATAGGACACTTGCTGCAGGGTAGGCCAGCATCTTCAAGACATAGAGGGAAAGCTCTGGCCACATGTCCAATTTAGCGACCCAGAAATTGATCAGGGGGGACCCATCACCAGGAGATGCGTAGACAGATCACCCACTATGCAAAGTCTGCCTCCTGGTACTACAGGCCATATCCGATGGTGGTGGATGTGGTGGACAATGAAATAAAGTGTTCCACATTGTGGCCATCCTCCCTTGTGCGGTGGTGCTGGTGCCCCTGCTGTGTTGATGACTTGTTTCCCCTCCTCGGCCTCGTGTCGCCACTGAGCCCTTAAATTCAGCTGGGAACTCCGCCACTAGTGCATCCCCAGAGAGTGTTTGTACTCCCTCATCTTTCTATCCCGCTCCAGTTCTGGAATCAAGAAGGTGATGTTATCCTTATAGAAGGGATCCAGCAGGATGACCACCCAGTTATTGGCACTAGTGATTATGCAGGCAACTCTGCGGTCTTTCTGCAGGCACTGCAGCATGTAGTGGCTTATGTGAGCCAGGTTGCCCTGAGTTAAGGAGAAGCTGTCCTCAGTGTCCTTAGGTGTCTCCTTCTCCTCCTCCTGCTCCTCCCTCCAGCCATGCTTCAGTGACGCCCCTAGGCTGCACTGGGTGCCACCCTGCTGTAAGAGAAAGTTCTACTATCCTCCCCCTCCAAATCTTCTGAATCCTCCAAAACTGTCTGCTGGCTGGACAGTGGATTACCTATCTGCTGTCAGCACAGCAACTCACCCTGTGAGCCATGTGTGCACTGCCCTGACATCTGGTGAATTGGGCCTTCCTCTTCCTCCTCTGCCTCCTCCTGTGCTACCATCACATCCACATCATGGCCTAAAGGGTTTTTTCTAGCAGGCAATGGATTGGGTTGGTAGCGCTGATGATGGCATTATGAGCTTTCACCATATTGGTACTAGTATTTACATTGAAAGCACTGCAGCACAGCACAAATGTTCCTCATAGAGGCCCACTCATTGGTGATGACGAGCCGTTGGTCTGCACTTCGATTCACCCTGGCATTTTGTAGCTGTATCTCCACTGCTGCTGCTCATGCACCCTGCATATACAAAGTAGAACTCCATCTGGTTAGCAAGTCATATATGAGGCAGTGAGTGGGAAGTCCGAAGTACCTCTGCAGTGCAGACAGATGCACACAACACGCACTTTATGCAGCAGCTCCGAGATCCCTGCCCATGCTTACTTGTCCACATGTCAGTGGTGATGTGGACACTGCAATTAATAGTATTGCCCAGTGCACACCGTATTTTCTCCACAACCTGTTGGTGCAGTGCAGAGATGGCCTGGTGAGAAAAGTAGTGGCGGCTGGGAATGGTGTATTGTGGAACAGCTGCCATCATCAGATCTTTAAAAATGCATGTCTCCACCAGGCAAAATGCTTGCATTCAGGGCCAGGGCTCGTGGGTAAAATGGGGACAACTTCTGCTTTCTCTCCAAATTTTGAGGGATGGACAGCTGAACGCTTCCCTGGGATGGCGTGGGATGGCGTGGGCAGGCTTGGTGATAGTGGTGCCACTGCTGCTGATGATGGTGGATTCACATCCTCCCTTTGGGAAGGGGATAGGTGGCCTTGTCATTGGGAAGGTGGTGGTAGAGGCTGAGTCAACCAAAGCAGCAGAGGGAGCATCAGGTGTTTTCCCATTTTGTAGGTGTTTCTGCCACTGCAGCTCGTGTTTGGATTACAGCTGCCCAGTCATGAACATGGTGTAGAGATTATAAAGGCTTTTCCCTCGCTTCAAGGACTAGTGGCGCGGTGTGCAAATGGCCCATGTCTTGTCATCTGTGCACTGCTTGACAAAATGCCACACTGGGAACATCCATTGTGCCAGCTTTGGCATGCTATGTCCCTGGGGGTAGTGGGCAGTAGTACCTCATCATCACTTCTGGCATCATCTTCCCCCTCCTCCTGTATGCTACCCTCCCTCTCAGCCTCCACATTGCAGAAAGCCATAGCAGTTGGCTCTAGGGTTTCATCATCATTATAGGTGTCCTGCAAAGTTTCACTGGCCACGTCCTCATCCTCCAACAGCAGTTTTTGGGCATCTGGGAACCCTAGGTCTGCAACTGGGGCAGACAAATGGCCCACAGTATGCCAGCCAAGAGAGTCATCATAGAGCATTAATGACTCCATGACCTGTGAGGTGGAGTACTCCGCACTTTCGGCAGAAGTGGAATGGATGCAAGACATAGAACTGGTAGCACTGTGTGGCGTATAATCTACGACTACCTCAACTTGTTATGGCTCACCACTATGGCAGTGGTACTGGGGCCTACAAAAAGACACTGCAAACCATTGTGCCTTCTTGCACCAGAGTAGGGTATAGCAGGCACAGATGAAACACATCTTCTCCCTACAGCACCAGCTACATCCCCACCAGCAGAGGCAGCAGAAGCACCATGGCCCTGCCTTTGTCCCTTATTCACTTCTTTCTGCATCGTTGGACCCAGTGTAATGCCAGCCTGTCCCAGGAAATACAATTAAATGGAATAAAGAACAAATGTGGTGTACAATCCCCCCTGGTCGTGCAATATAGATCAAGCGTGGTATTACATTCTCACTAACTGAAGAATGTAGATACATGTAGTAGACAAGTCCCCTTAAATTGTAGGATGTAGATCAAATGTGGTGTACAATTTCCCTTGGTTGCACAATATAGTTCAAATATGGTATACAATTCTCACTAACTGAAGAGAGTACATCGAATCTGGTATACAATTCTCACTAATCTGCAGGATGTAGGTCTAATGTAGTATACAATTCCCACTAACTGAAGAATGTAGATCAAAAATGGTATACAATTCTCACTAACTGAAGAATGTAGATCAAATGGGGTATACAATTCCCCCCCCCAATAGTGCAATTTAGATCAAATGTGGTATACAAATCCCACTAAGCGGTAGAATGTTGATCAAATGTGGTATACAATTCCCACTAACTGAAGAATGTAGATAAAATGTAGTATACAATTCTGCCTATTTCTACAATACAGATCAAATTGGTAAACAATTACCACTAAGCTGAAGGATGTATATCAAATGTGGTCTAATATTATCACAAACTGAAGAATGTAGATCAAATGTGGTATATAATTCCCCCTGATTGTACAATGCAGATTAAATGTGATATACAATTCCCACTCAGTGAAGAATGTAGATCAAATGTGGTATACAATTCCCCCTGCTTGTACAATATAGATCAAATGTGTTATACAATTCCCACTAAATTGTAAAATGTAGATCAAATGTGGTATACAACCTACATTAAGTGAACAATATAGATCAAATGTGATATACAATTCCCACTAATTGAAGAATGTATATGAATTGTGGTATACAATTCCCCCTGATTGTACAATATAGATCAAATGTGGTATACCATTCACACTAAGCTATAGGAAGTAGATCATATTTGGTATATAATTCCTACTAACTGAAGAATGTAGTAGTATACAATTGCCCCTGATAGAACAATGTAGATCATATGTGGTATACAATTCCCACTAACTGAAGAATGTAAATCAAATATGGACAGGAACAGGTATTTAATAAATATATTTGTGGTACGAACCAAAGCGAGGGAGGTCCCACTCCCCCCACAAAACCCTGAAAAAATGTGGCACCACTACCAATGAGTATTCAATAAAATTAATTCATCATTTTTATTAATCTACATGAATCTAACACTAAACTACAAAAAATATACATGACACATTAATTAAAAAACATTAAAGACACAACAATGTCAATAAGGAAGGGGACAAAATGACCCCCAATAAAGGGGCAGGGGGCGGGTGGAGCATCAATTACATATATATTTGTATATAATAAATAGATAAATATGAATTGACCATAAAATTAATAACTAAAGTGGATTAGTGCAAGTGAATAACTTATATAACCATCATCAACCCTTATTCTTCTTTACTACAAAACAAGTGCTCCCTCAAAAATAATAATACTAACCTAACTACCTTAATATACCCACATACTACAAGAACACACCGGGAGTGCTGATAAACACAAATGCAGAAACGTGAGAGCAATCAACTTACATGACATACGACCACCAGCCCACTGCCCCCTGTCTACGCGTTACGTGACGTCACCAGCGTCACTTCCTCAGGACATGACTAAAACCCTAAAGACCTACCTTTTTAAACACTAACCTGCTGCGCCCACACCAATCAACAAGCAGTTCCTCCTTCTAACACACCTGTAGGGAATGATGAAGCAACGAGCGTGTACCAGTCAGCGGACACGCCGGGCTCAGCACGCTCCGGCCGGAAGCGCGCCGCAGCCCTGGCGAATCCATAGTATCATAAAGCTGCGCCGTACCAAGTGAGCCAGTGGGCTGCGAGATGACACATGCTGCAGAACGCAGACTGATGACCGGCTGCCGCGCGTCACCACTGAGACCGTGGTGCGCGCGCAGCAAGGAACAAAGCTGTGAATGCGCATGCGCGAGTCTGACAGACAGTGAGACCACGCTGCGCCTGCGCAACCCAAAAGTTCACATACTAGGTGTTAGCGCGCATGCGCGGGGACACAGAGACCGCATCCCCGCAGCTACAATTCTGACAGTAAGCGCTGAATACTATAACCCCCGTCCAGGTGGGAAGGAGGTAACTGTCAATGCGTGGGACCGCAGCCAGGTGAGTATACAAGTATAAGCCTATTAATAAACACCAACCCTATAATATAAAAACTGCTCAACATAGAATGAAATACACTATAGGCCTAAGTAATATATTAATCTAGTTAACTACAAAACATCTCAACCTATATACATGAGGAGGCACAAGAACAAGTTTACAGCTATGGGTGGGGTACTAACCCAAACTAATTCCCCATCCTCTATCCATACCAATAAATCTATATAGCCACTATAATCCCAAACAGGAATAAAGATAGACTCAATCTAAGGGCGCACCGCCCTAATTCAAATATCCCCTCCCTGCTTAGACAAGGAGGATGTCAAGTAAGTGATATAAACTGACACACATATAGGGTATATCAACGAGGATAACGGGGTGCTACTTATACAGAGCCTTTCTGAAGGAACCCCAGAAGAGGACACACTCTCCACTACAGAAGACCCATACATGTAAATCAGCAAACATTATGGCCAAATTTGGTCTTCTCCATATGTTCCTCGATTCCATGTGGTAATATCCTCGTATCCTTGCATCGGTCCATTTGAATAGCTTCTTGGTTCAAGATGATCTAAAGGGAGTTTAGCACTGCTGTTCCAATAATCGGTGGATCCCATGATATTCAATTGGCCCGCACTGCATCAGGAGGACACAACTCTGAGGAGGGACATAATTATCAATAAACTACACCAAAATTATCAAGGAATTGTTGATGTGCCCACTAATACGTGCATGCCAACCCTCCCTTCCTACACACCAATGCACACCACTCCCAACCCCCCCCACACCCCCACCCATATACCGCAATACAATAAACCTGTGAACAATGGTAATAAACTACCAATAAAATATATGTGCAATAACCCACATGTGTGCACCAAATACCCAACAACCAAAAAAGTATATGTATAAAAAAATAGTACTATCCATTCAACTCCCCAAAAATGGTGTAAAGGCCACATCCTCGTTGAGCCCCCCTGGTGCTTGCGAGTCTAAATTAAAGATCCACCTTAGCACCTGGAGCAGTCGTTTAATATTACCACCCCGTGGACCAATGATGAGCCGTTCAATGCTGGTAACCCTCAAGTGACTAAAATCCCCCCCATGCTTCTTCCAACAATGAAGGGCAACTGGGGGAATCTTCTTCCCTTGTTGTATATTCCTACTGGCCAACCGGATGCTGGACACATGTGCCTGCACCCGTGCTTTTAAAGTGTTCCGTGTTTCCCCCACATAGGTCTTAGGACAACTGCAAGTGAGCGCATAAACCACACCTGAGGATCTACAATTAATAAACTGCTTAATGGGGAACTCTTGACCCGTTTTAAGATCTTTAACTGATTTCTGTCTTGTCATGTGCGGACATATAGAACATGTCCCGCACGGAAAATTCCCCTGGATCTCTTTTTGTTGTTGACCCAACCAATTCGGAAGGGCATGCAGATGGCTACTGCAAACCCTGTCACGAAGGTTGGGTGCCCTTCGAGCCGTCATCCGCGGACCACCCCGTATCCATCTATTAAGGCATACATCAGATTTAAGGATATCCCAGTGGTCCCTCAGCAGCCCTCTCAGGCGATGCCAGTCATTATATTATATTGTGTAATGTATCTTACCTGAATATCCCTTGGCCTCTTTTGCCTAGGGCACAGAAGGGTTGTCCTGGGGGTATATTTAGCCCGTACATAGGCTCTCTTGATCACCCCTCGGGGATACCCTCTTCTCACAAACCGTTCCGAAAGATCATCAGCTTGTCGCAGGAATTCCTCCTCACTGGAACAGTTCCTCTTCAACCTGAGGAACTGCCCAGTTGGTATCCCCTGTTTTAAATTTGTTTGATGGAAGCTTTGTATATTTGTGGTACCATTGCAATAGGGAAGAATGGGGTTTTTACACGCAATGATGATTTTTAAAAATAAAAAACGTACGTTTTATTTCTAAAAAAGCAACATTTTTTTTCAATTTTAGCAGTGCTATCAAGCCAGCTATGAAAATGATCCAAAAAACATGACATGTTGGTAACCTTCGAGAAGAGGTTTGGGAAACACTGCTCAACGTAGAGGTGATTTACAATTCACAGGATATAATTCCTCATTTTTTATTGAAATGTTCTATTTAACACTGTGGCTTCATTCACAGTAATCTCAAATATCAATAAAACCCTATAGGATTTAACAGTCTCAAATAAAAACATAACTAATAAGAAATGTTGTAGTTACCTTTCCTACAAGATAATGTTGTACAATGATTTCTATTTTGTATAATTGAACTGTTTCGGCTGTCTGGTATTATTCTTGTTACATGCAGTACTGAACTTTAGAAGGGTTATGCATATGACTTTGAGAACCTTTGACATTTTTTAAAACAGTGTTTTGAGCACACAAGAAGAAAAATAGATAAAAAAAACATTTTTTTATATGTTTGAATAAGCTCTACTAAACGGGCAGGCTGATTCATCACTAACGCCAGGTAGCGACAGATGAGCATCTGTATAGCGGCACTATGAGTGACCGCTAGTGGCCATCACGATCAGCCGTCAGTCGTTATTACAGGGCTCCTCAGTCGCTACCTGCCGTTATTGGTAATCATGCTGCCAATGTTAAATGTGATGTTTCAGATGTGCTTTAGAGGCGCTGTTGAGTTGTTACACCGTATTCAATACAGCACCTGAACGTTTCTTTGCTGTTGTATAGAATTCAATCTGTAAAAGTGAGAAATCTGATATAACATTACGCAAATAACACGTTACCAGATATTTTGTAGAATTTTGTTTTTTTATTTAAAGAAGCATATTCTTTTTTTTTAGTGTAAACAAAAAAAGCAGATGTTCCCATCTTCATGGTGCCTGAAATGGAGACAAAAGTGTAATTAGTTTATGTTGTTTGTCAAAAATAAAGTTGCCAAAATCCCCTTTTTTTGTGTTTATTAATTTAATTACATACAAAACACCTTTTAACTTTATAGAATTATAGTAAGCCACTTTGTATTTATCAATCTAAAATACTACCTACATATATTTTAGAATTAATTTAAGCTACACATTTTTCTTGCTAATAATTTTAGACCACCCACATATTTTTGATGTAATGTTTAGAAGGGCCCTGTAGTACAGTAGTTGTAGTATAGTTAAGGTGAGCTAGCTTATGGAAAAAAAAGAGCTAATCATGCTTTGCCGTTGCTCAAACCCAGTCTGGGTGTCCTCATTACTGTTTGCGGCCATGTTGGGGACTTCTGGCACCAGTGCTGTTTCCTCGAGGGGAAGGATTTGGTGACATATGCAAATATTGTGTAGGACACAGCATGCGAGGATGATTTTGGAGACCATTTGTGAACTGTACAACATCTCTCCTCCTGGGCGTGCCAAACATAGAAAGCGTGCTTTCAGCAGGCCGATGGTTCTTTCCACAATGCATCTGGTTTTGAGTCTTTAGCCACGTTTTCTGCCCATATCCCTTGTCCGCTGTTGAATAAACAGATTGAGAGAGCGAGCAATTAGTAAAGTTCAATCAACATAATGTAAACATTCTAGGTTTGGTTATATATTTGGTTCAGTTACTAGTCCACATATTAAACTTGTAAATAGATGTCATGGATTATTAATTACCCAGTAGCCAGCCAGGTGGCATTTCATTGTTCTCAAACTTCCGGCACAGGACTGATTGCTGGAGCACGTAAGAATCATGGCATGAGCCAGGGAAGCCAGATCTCACAGCCCGCAGCTTGATGTCATGGTCACATACCATTACGTTCATGGAATGGAATTGTTTCCTGTTCCTATAATGCAGCTCCTGTGCACATGGAGGGCGGAAAGGGATATGTGTACCATCCACGCACCCTAGCACATTAGGGATCGCTCCTATGCGGTAGAACGCACATTTAATATTGGCAACCTCCTCCTCATCCCCAGGAAATTTAATATAAACGGGGATAAGGTCGCAAATTGCCAGGACTACCTTGTAAAATATGCGGCTCATTGTAGCCTGGCAGATCCTGCTGAGGAGGGCAGAGGTTGCCTGGAAATTCCCCCCGTGCCACTATATTTAGCATGGCACATAGGCGAACTATGCCAGGGATGGATTGGGTGTGTCTGGTGGATGGATCGATTTTGGTCTTAATCTGATCATATAGGGACTGTAGTGCTGCACGATTCAGACGAAATCGGCTTCTGATCTGCTCGTCACTTAAATCCCATACAGAGAGGCGGATGCCAAAGGATCGGGGTGCCCTAAGCCTCACAGCACCCTCTTCCCTTGACTCCTGACCTTCCTCTGTGCTGCCACAACAATACATCCATACCCCAAACATTACTCCCACATCCATCTCACACTCACTGGCCATAGCTCATGCACTGAAAAAAAAAGAAAACCACAATCTCAACACACACGCAAAAAGTCCACATACACAATCACACAAATGCAGCTCAACACAAAACCAGATGTATAGTGGTTAGAACCATCAGCCTGCTGAAAGTATGCTTTCAAAGTTTGGCACAACCAAGAGGGGAGTTGCTGCACAACCCACAAAAGGTCCCCAAAACAATCCACACTTTCTGTATCCTACACAATATTTGCAGATGCCACCAAAACAAATCTCCCAAAGAAACAGCACTGATGCCAGAAAAGCTCAACAAAGCCACAGACAGTAATCAAGAAACCCAGCAAGACAGTTTGTGCCAGCTAGGGCAAAGTAACCACTAACAAACACCACATCCTTTGCCACAGTGTATCAATATAAGAATGAATAAAGTATTTTGAATTTATACTTAACTTATCCAAAGGACTGGTCCACTTAGCCACCTCTTGCATTTGTTAGCTGTTTCCGGTCTGTAATTAGCTTACCACAGGTGTTGCGGAAACGCCTAGCGCTTCCATAATAGCGTACTTGTGCGGCTCTGGTTGCACAGACATCTATTGGCCAATCCAAAGTAACCTTTTCAAATATCAAATAGCCGTTTTTTCAACAACATTTCCAATGTTGTTAAGAGACATGGATCCTAGTTATTCCTAATGTCTATATGGCTTGGTAAGTAGCTAATTCATTCATTCATTGTAGTCAAGATGTATCTCCAAACACCTGTGCAGTATGTGTCAATCAATTAACTGGGCCTGTTTGTGTAATAAACCACATAAATACTGGCAAACACATTCAGCATTTGTTGCCATTCTGTAGGCTGCATGCGTCCTTGTGTGTTTGTTGTTTGGTGGTGTGTGCAGCTACAGGATGGACCCAAATTCTAGACATCTGCCGGCCACCACTGTGTCTTCTGGTGGTCCCAGTACCAGTGGTGTGCGTCGTGGCCGCAGACCTTCCTCAAGGAAAAGGGCACAGGCTGAAGGTGAAGCCCCACCCAAGCCCAAGCGTGCCTATGCCAAGAGGGAGCCAGAATTTAATTTGGCGGATAATAATACTCTTGTGCATCTGACACTGGCTAAATGGGAGTAATTATTTGGCTCCCAAAGTCAATGTTTAGGCAAACAAGAAAGGAGCAAATTGTGGGATGCCATTGGTGAGCAGCTTACTAGCACTGCTCAATACCCACGTAGTTGCCCAGCCTGCAAGAAACGATTCTACACTTTGCAAAAAAGATGAAGAATGATCTTCTTGTAGACAGTGGGACAAAGCAGGTTCCAAAGAGTAAATACAGGCCATATGAGGAGATGCTGAAGTGCAAGATTCCACTTTGTCGGCTGCAGGGTGTGGATGCTGGGGATGACACAACAGGTTGGGGTGAAGGTACATTGTTTTTACCTTGTAAATTATTGTTGATAATCATGTAGACCCATTTCTGTGACTAAACTCTTTTTCATACTAAAAGTAGGTCAGGGTAAGTATCATATTCTAGCTATGTCATTTTTTGTAAACATTTCTCTTTGTTTATGCATAGTGGCACATAAGAACTCGCAGGAGTCGGATGATGAGGGGTCCCAGATTCCTGCCCTTCCCCCACCCTCTACATTAACCCAGTCTGAGGTTGAAGGTAAAGAGTCTTGATAATGTGATTTTATGGTATTGTTGTGGATGTTTATTTTAATAGAGCACATTAAAATAACATTACTGCACTGTTGGCCCCCAACACCACCCCTACAAATGACTCGGCACCAACCAGGCCACCCAGGGACTAAAATTCAATTTTTTATTTTGGTCAAATCAAATGATGTTCAAATTTGGTTTGACTTTACTTAATTTAATAAATTTTTGTTTATGTGGACAAATTTGTGTTTGGTACGTAATTACAGAGATAGTAACCCATACATTAAGACCTCTCTATATCTATATATGTGAATGTGTTTAAAAACAGTAATAGGTTGGGATACATTAGAATGCTTCAAGAATGTAAGGGGTAACAATGTGTTTCACAGTCTAATAACTAATGGGTTAATGTTAACTTTAACTATGGTTTCAAGGTCATGCTAATGCACTCAGATGCGCTAAAATGTTTGCTGCTTATTCAACAACAGCGACTCTTGGCGTTACAAGGAATTTCATGCCCCCCCCCCCCCCCAAAAAAAAAAACATGTATCAAAGCACAGCGCCACAGCCAGCGACAGGTAGCGACTGGTCATAGCGACTAGCCCTCGCCGCACTAACCCAGATTTAACAAGAAATTTCGATGAAATAGCGTGGGCGCTGTTTTTTGGCTGACTGCGGGATAGAGCGCCAGACACAGATTAAAGTGATATTTTATGGCGGAAATAAAAATTAAAGCTGTAAATAACGGGAATGGCATTGGGGTAGGGCTGCGAATTTAAGATTTAAGTGGCACACTATAAATTAACTTTTCACCCCCCCCAAAAAAAATTAGGAAACATTACATACAGTTTAGGAATAATGTCTAATTTGTAGGGTGCGCCCTGGCGAAGTGTCATACGGACACGCAACGCGTCGGTGGCGGCTGCTGCGGGGGATCCCCGGTGACTTGGTGATGTAACTACTGTTATTGTTTATCTATTATTGTCACTCTCTATCCATTACGCATGTGTGGCTAAGATCAGAATACTTTGCTCTTTGGTGTTGATTATTCATAGGGCCCAGCTGGGCTTAGTTCAAGCTCACATCATATACTTTTCACAGCTAGCTCTAACTCTGTTCACACACTGCACAGCGGCCTGTCATGTATGTACAGTACAGGCTGCATCACTAGTTGCACACATTATATGGGTTGTTATATTTGTAAACCTTAAATAGTTTTCCTTGCACTCAGCACTTTTTGTCCACTATACTATTGTATACATTCCAATCAATTGATGAGTTGTTTGTTTTGATTTAGATTTTCTCACCCAGTATCATTGGTTTTTATCTGGGCCCATTTCTTGTTTTTTTACACCACATGCTTTATATTGTCTGTATTTATAATTCAGCGTCTTAGATCAGTTTTAAAATAGTCACCATTGTTTGGGATCACCCCCATCTTGTGTTTTTTGTGTTTTTAAATTTGTAAATGTCCATGTCAGTGCCTTTACTTTTGTACTAATTTTTGTATGAATTCATTTAATATCCATTAAATTGATTGAGTTTTTATAAAAAAAATGTTTTCAGTGTGCGGCCTTTTTCAGTGGGGGATTGGAGATCAGTCTAGGATCTCTTATTTGTAGCTTTCATTTGTCCTATTTTTCCCCCCTATGGTCAGCACCTATCTTTGATTGTGTGCGGTGCACCCTCCATTACTTTTTGTAGCTTTCCTTGGTATGGGCTGGTGGGTGATTCTGAGCCTTGATTGCCGATGACAAGCCACTCAATAAAACGGGTTTGCTTCCGCTCAACTTACAGGATCATTTTGTAGGTAAAAGCAAGCTGTTAAGATGTTTGAGGAGGACATGAAGGAGTACGAGCGCCTGCAGCTGAACGGCATGCTGTGCATCGTCATGGCAGAAGCCAGATCACACCGCACACGCATGGACATTGATCGCATGCATGACGTTGAGCTGTTCGAAATCACTCGCCTTAACCGGGTTTCCCTTCATAATTTGTATAGTGAGTTGTGGCCATGGTTAGCCCGCACCACAAGGAAGGGGCATGCAATTGCCGGTATGACCAAGATGCTTGGCTGCCTGCAATTTTTGGTGAACGGCTCATTCCAGAGGCTGGGTGCCCTCTCCGTGGGGATGTCCCAGCCTATGCTGAGCCTCACACTAACCAGGTTTTTGGATGGCATGGCTACCGTGTGTCAAAAATACATCTATTTTCCAGACAACATGGCAGCCTGGAATGCGGTTAAGTTGGGCTTTTTAAATATAGCCAACATGCCCACTGTCATGGGTGCGATCGATTGTACCCATGTTGCGTTAGTTCCTCCAGCCGATGAGGAATGTCTATTTAGGTTTGTGGTTTAGGTCAACATTATGAGTTGTATTAACTAATTGTTTTTCCGTATCTTCAATTTTATATATAAAGCAATCATTTTTATGCATACCTTAACTAATTATTTCCATGTATGTCTGAAATAAATTAGTTCATGCATACCGTAATTAGTCCTTATCATGTATACCAGATTAAAAACCGACTGTCCAATTTTTTAAGTATTTTTTTTAATAAATTGTTTGGGGCTGTAACTGTTAAATTGACACTTTAACAATTAGAATACCTTATTTTGTGTTGTGTCTTTAGTTAAATGTGGGGATTGTTTTAGTGTACTAATGAGCTGTATTTCTGCTCTTACAGGAAGCTGGGTCATTCCATAAATGTCCAAGCTGTGGTTGTCCCTGACCTTCGCTTTCTTAGTGTGATGGCTGGCCTTCCCGGATCCACCCACGACGCATATATCCTGAGAAATTCAAACCTCTATGGTCATTTTCAATCAGGAGAATTGTCTGGTGGATGGCTACTGGGTAAGTTTTGTGAAAGAATAGCATTAGACTTTCAATGTCAGACTGTTATTTTATTGCCCATAAACCTGTCTCAACATATGGCTGTTCTTTTCCTCTGATGAAATGATATACAATGTAGCTAACAAGTGGAGCCTAATTGTATTTTTTCTTGGGTTCTCAGGTGATTCGGGAAACCCACTACTGCCATGGCTGATGACCCCCGTCCTGTGCCCTCAGACTCAGGCCCAGGAGGGCTATAACAGGGCCCATCGCAAGACCAGGGCCGTGGTGGAGAGGGCCTTCGGCCTGCTTAAAACCAGGTTTAGATGCCTGGATCATACCGGGGGTGCCCTGCAGTATGACCCCAACAAGGTGATAAAGATCATAATGGCTTGCTGTGTCCTACATAACTTTGCGTTAATGCAGCAGGTTCCCCGGTATGTTGAAGAGTCACCCTCTCCAGCCACCATGGACATTCCAGAGGAATTGTATGAGGGCACCCAGAGTGCTTCTGGCCAAGCCGTCCGCAATCATGTAATTTCTTCTTTTTTTGAGTCATTTTTTTCCTGGCTTTTTATTTTTACTGCCAGGTGTTTTTTTTTTTACCCAAAGGTTGGGTTTTTTTTTACCCAAAGGTTGTTTTTTTTTTTTTTTTTTTTTTTAATTTGTGGTCTTTTTTAAACTAAAAAAGCAGGACCATACAATCTATGTGCTTGTCATTAGGTCTGTTATAGATTTGTCACTAAACCAAGATATGACATGTATACATTAATTTGCTTATCACAACATCCTAATGTAGCCAGAAAAACAATACAACAGATTTGTGTTAAATGCATTTTAATCTGCAAATATTTGATGCCACAAGACACAGAATGTGTTTCTCCAAAAATTAAGACATGAGTAATAAGAACACAGCACAGAACAAACTCAGGAACAAAATTCATGCCACAATATAGAAATTAGTTGTTGAAGGCCAATCGCAGGCTACGTGGACATCCAGTCGGCCAAGGAAGGATCCATTGTGCCACAATCTTGGCCCCTCTAAATTTCTAACACCCTTGAGGTCCAAGGACACTTCCTCAAGTTAGAATGCTCCCCGTCCAACAAAATACTGAGCCATAGGGAGCACTATTATTAAGGGCAAGGGGACCATGATGGCTAGAATCCCTAGGCCAAAAACCACACCCTCTCCAGCACGTGCCCTATTTCTGCATTACAATGTAGGCAGCCATAAGTCACCGTGCAACTCAACGGCTGCAAGTTCAAGTACCAGCCAGCCTATGACACCCAGCCCCCAAGCAACGAAAGTTGCGGCTGTCATTCCACCATTCTGTCTCCAGGATCTGCACACGCCTCACCTGGCTGACATGGCGACGTGTCTGAGGGCGTCCTCCACTTCCCCAGGTTGGGGCGCGTGCAGATGCTGGAGCTCTAGGCCAAGCAACCTGACCAGATGTAGTAGGCAAATCCTCTGCAGCAGAGCTAGCACATGGGACAGTTGGTTCTGTCTCTTGCTGCTGGCCATGCTGGTCTGCCGGCAGAGGGCGTGTTTGCTGCAGAGGATTTGTTGGCGGCTGCTGCTGGTGCAGTGACACATGATGTGGCTGGGTAGGCATTAGTGGGGCCTTGTAAATGATCTCCTCCTCCTCCAGATGGTGGATTGCATCCAATAGGGGTGGTGTCTGTAGGGATATCGAAAATAAACTGTGTAAGATCTTTGCCCAAATATATGTTTGCCGAAGTAGTCATCTTAATTTACATGCATCACTAGTTTTGGCACATTGCACTTACCAGATCCTGCTGGTCCTGTGTTGAGTATGTTTGGACTGGCTGCCAGGACATGGTGGCAGTGGGCAAACAGGTTGAGGGTTGCGCAGTTGCTTGTGAATTCTGAGGAGCTGGAATGTAACAGTAAAGTCAAGTTAACATAAACATAACTTGGGTAAACATAGGAGTATCTAGGCTTTAATGCACCTGGACCTAAGATTCTCAATGGCCTCCACCACCAGTTTAACATACACACTTTTGCGCAACCCTGAACTGCTGTACCTCCCCCCCCCCCCCCGTTTAACCTAGCTACGGCTCCGTGTGTGTCGTGGATTTGTTTCTAGAAATCTCTTAGGCAAATGTAATTAAACAATCCTTAAAATACATACCTTCTGGCATACCTTCTGGATAAGCCCTGTAGTGCCGAGGGGTGTATAAGTCCAAGGACAAGCTCTTCAGCTGCTGTGTATTGCAGTTTAGTAGTTAATCCTCCTCCTGTTTGCAACCTTAAATAAAAATTTACACAATTAATTACAAGGTTAGCCACAACAACAACCCTCCCAACTCCCACACCCATATGTACCCGTGCTGCCTTTGCTTATTCCTGCATATTTGAGGTCCGGAAATTTCCGCTGGTTCTGTTCTACGTCTTTCCTTTCGGTCCCCACACAATTGACCTGCCTGGCAATCTCCTTCCAGATTTGGTTCTTGCGTACCTTGCTGGTGGCTTTAGAAATTCTGCCATACAGCTCATGAAAGTACTCAGAAACCCCACTTGCCAACGCCATGCTTTGGGGCTCACTAAAGCGTCCGCTCAACGTGCCACGCCGCAGGTTTTGCCCTAAGGTTGGCCTGGATGGCTCTTCATGGGTGGGAGGAATATTGGGTGACATTCTTGGGTGAATTGCAGGCGTTGAATAGGCAGAAATTTCACTCAACATGGATTGGGCTGGACTTGCTTGGGGGCTGGGCGTCATCGGCTGGCTGGCCAAAGAATTTCCTGGTGAGAAGCTGCACGGTGACTCAGGGGTATCCAGAGTCCTGACATTGGGAAGGAGCAGGAGAGGGTGTGGATGGGGGACTAGTGCTTCTAGGACGTGGCTTACCCATTCCCTTACTAGTTGTGCTTCTTTGTGTTTGGGATGTTGTGGGCTGCGGAGCATTCTTGCTTGAGGATGTCTCCTTCGCCTTCGGCGATGTTGCAGATTTGGAGGTGGCTGGAGTGTGTTCCACTAGATCCTTAATGTGGCGAATGCGAGTGGCCAGTGGTTTTGTGGGACCTAGTTGCAGGCGTCGAGGAGGTTTTTTCATGCCGTTCAGCACGACGCTCATGGCAGTCAGAGGATATAAGGGTTTTGCAACTAGCTTTCTTTATTGGCATAGCGAGATCTGTAAAGACACTCAGCTGTTTCTCCAAGTACCCTTTAAATTCTTATGACTGTGTATGGCGCTTAGGCGTAAGCGTGTGTATGGACGTGAGTCTCGGAAACCGCTGGAGCGCAACATATCTGGTGAGCAAGGTTATCAAAATGGCACCCACGCTCTTCACCCGCGAAGAAACAGGATACTATTAAGATGGTAAGTGTGGGTTCAGGGCGTTGATATGCAGGCGAAATGCAATTAGCCAGCGCAGGATCAAACAGGGGGGGCACATTTTGAATTTAAACGGCGTCCACAACAAAAGTTAGTGAGCACATGTGCATAACAACAAAATGGCAGCTAGAAGGATAGCAGAACGCTAGAAAGGTTATGTGGACTGCAAGTTAGCAACCTGCTGTAACTGTGATTGTGATTTGTATGATGTAAAGTGAGTAATTGTGAGTGATTGAATGTGTTTCACTTTTATCTTTCAGATGATGATGGAGGCCAGGTACGACTACCTGGCGAATGACTTCCAGAAGAGGACGTTGGCCCTGGAGATCGTGGCCAAAATTGCAGCCGACAGCGGCACCACCTTCACCTTTACCCAGATCATCGAACACTGGTCGGACCTAAAGAGAAGAAAGAGGCCCCAGGTGAGGCGATTCTTCACTCAGCATTTCCCAAGTAAGTACATGACTATTACGTGTAAGACATCCAAAAGTCCATATTTAGGCCTCTGCTTATGAATGCTATTCTCTTCTAGTGAGCGAATGGGATTTCAGGATCCGACCCACCCGGAGGCGAGCAGTCCGGCCAGTGCGGGATGGATCTGGGCCTAGTGAGGGTGGTGCATCTCCAGGGCCAAGGTCCTCCCCCTCCTCTGTAGGTGGCTCCGAGCAGCCACTAGACCTCTCTACAGAGGAGGGGCCACAGCGCATTGCCAGGGAGTCGTATCAGATGCCAGAACCACTAGACTCCGGTATGTTTGTCTGACTGAAGGACACACAGGTACATCTGTGCGTCTTTTGGAGAGGCCACCAGATTACACCCCTGAAGTGCATGGCGAAGGTGGGTGTTGTCACACTGACATTATGAAACCAATGTTGCATTGACCTAATCTGACAATACAAGTAAAAATATTTTTCCTTCCTCTACAGCCTCAGATCCAGGTCAGTGGCAGGCCCCAGAGAGAATGCTGGTCCCCAAAGCCCAGGTCGCCCACCAGCCTGGTAAGTTTTCTGACTACTTATTTAATTACTTATAACATAGCTTTGTTCACAGGTCTTTAAAAAGTTTTGCCTAATACCTTAGCATAATGAACTATGGCCTGATCCCTAGCCTTATCCCTTAGCATAATGACCTATGGCCTGATCCCTAGCCTAATACCTTAACATATTGAACTATGGCCTCTACCCTAGCCGAATACCTTTGCATAATGAACTATGACCTCTACCCTAGCCTAATACCTTTGCATAATGAACTATGGCCTCTACCCTAGCCTAATACATTTGCATAATGAACTATGGTCTCATGCCTTTGCTGGAACCGTAATAATATTTCATTCCACAGCTAGCAAACATGTATTTGCCTAGAAATAATTATTGCTTCCTTTACACAGGAACCCCACAGGGGTTAAGAATGATTATTTTTTACAAAACAAATGTTCTTAAATTGACCCACGTTTCGTATTTATTTTATGTTAAGCAAAATACTTTTTAACCCTTAACACAGGCAAAACATCACATGCAGCAGAAACTATCAAGAAGGACCAAAAAAATAATAACAGAATGAAGAACATTAGGTAAGCATGAAGGACGGGAGAATATAAAAACAGGAACTGCGAGTGATTTAAGGTAAGCATGAAGGACCGGAGAACATAAAAACAGAAACCGCGAGTGAGTTAAGGTAAGCATGAAGGACGGGAGAACATAAAAACAGGAACTGCGAGTGAGTTAAGGTAAGCATGAAGAACTGGAGAACATAAAAACAGGAACTGTGAGTGAGTTAAGGTAAGCATGAAGGATGGGAGAACATAAAAACAGGATCCGTGAGTGAGTTAAGGTAAGCATGAAGGACGGGAGAACATAAAAACAGGAACCGCAAGTGAGTTAAGGTAAGCATGAAGGACAGGAGAACATCTAAAGTGGAACCGCAAGTGAGTTAAGGTAAGTATGAAGGACAGGAGAACATCTAAAGTGGAACCGCAAGTGAGTTAAGGTAAGTATGGAAGCAGAAGTGAGTGAGAGAATAGTTGAGACGGGGACATGAATGAGGGTAATAGCTGCGCGCATGCGTACATGCATGCAAACATAGCAGATTTGCAAAAAAATGCCTTTTGGACGTATATTGGGAGGAAGATGCATGCAGAATCTAAAGGGACACGGAAAATCTTTGTGGGAAACTAGGTTCAACAACGCTGAAAAACGGTAAAATACGAGGTTTACGGGGGTAAGGTATACGTAACCCTCGTCCTGTCGAGGATGCAATGAGAGGCAGAAAATCCCATCCTCATTGGCTTATGCTGCTACGAACAGTTAATGGAAGGCTTCCGATGGAGGCTCTAAATCATGCGTAAGCTCACACGCATACGGGAAAAAATTGTATTATACACAAAACGGGCCATATACGACACGGTTTTGAGGAGGCTCTGAATCAGGCTCAATGTTCTAATGTTCTTCCAGTGGTGCCCATTTTTGAGGCCTCCCTGGCAAAGCCCCAGACTTATTCCAAAGAGCATAGTGGCTAGAATTTCAGTATGACCAAAGGCTGCATTAGTGCTTCAGAGCCTTGAAGATCCCAGGTTCGATACTTGGTATTTGGATGAATCAAGGCACAAGGGCCAGTGTAAAAATCTGCTTTAGACAATGAATAGTACATTTAGCAATATTTTCTTACTTGAAATATTACAAAGAAAGTAGTAAAAAGAACGCTAATATAGAGATTGTACTACCATGTCACCTCCCCTAGTGCCACTCACTAGATTATTGAATTCAGCAAATACAAAATTCACCTCCACAATAGTGGATAGCAGTAGTGACAGTATTTGATTTGCCTGCTGACAGATTTCATGTGTGCCGTTATTCCTTTATATTCTGTCATAAATTAAGAATTGCTTACTCAGGTAATTAGGGATGAGCAAATCGATCCGGACGAACCCGGATTCGATCCGAATTTCATGAAAAATTCGATTCGGATCGAATCCGAATTTCCCCGCGATTCGATCGCTCGAAGTTTTCCTTTAACATCCATTCATTTACATACAGGCATTCTAAGATGGCGGACGGGACATGTCCAGACATCTACCCCGCGCCAGTGCAAGCTGGGGCAGTCACATGCAGCCTATCAGCAGCCAGCAAGCCCGGTGACGTCACAGCGCTATTTAAGGCCGGCGGCCATTTTGCTTCTCCTCATTTCTCTATTGCATTCGTGAGAGACAGGACGCTGCTGTAGGCAGGGAGAGAGACAGTTAGACAGACAGGGACAGACAGGGACAGGCTGGAGACAGGCAGGAGACAGGGAGGAGACAGGTAGAGACATCACCCTATCGACACCGAGATTTAAGAATACGGAGTTTTATCCAGTCCAGGCAAGATCACAAGCCATACAATTGTTCCAGGATACTGTGGAGAAGCAGCTATTAGATTTGGCCTTAAGGGAAAGTAACAACAAACAACGGAAAAATCTAACCAGGAAAGAATCCATAGCTGTGAGAGAATTGGAGACCAACCAGGACATTGTAATTAGGAATTCAGATAAGGGGGGCATGATAGTTATCCTGGATAGGATTACCTATACAGAGGAAGCCGTCCGACAATTATCAGATGCCAGTACATACAGGAAACTGAAGGGGAACCCCACTGAATCCTTTCGTAAGCAACTAGACAATATTGTGAAAGAGGGAATATCATTGGGAGTCTTAAAGGAAACTTTGGCGAAACAACTTATTAATGACCATCCTATAACCCCAATTTTCCATCATTTACCTAAGGTACATAAAGAGGATAGACCGCCTAAAGGCCGCCCTATAATTGCTGGCATTGGCTCTTTGAATGAAAGACTGGGCCAATGGGTGGACAGCCAACTTAATCCTATTATTAAACTACTCCCTGGGTACATCAAGGATACCTCTGAAATATTGAAAACCCTTCACCACCTGGAATGGCCAGATGGGGGAGCATGGCTCGCTTTAGATGTGGCAGCCCTTTATTCATCTATTCCACACCATTTGGGTTTACAGGCTGTTACATATATGTTGAGGAAATTTACAAGGATGTCGGAACAACAGGAATACTTCGTGATCACAGCGTTGGAGTACCTATTAAGTCACAATTTTTTCATGTTTGATGGGGAATACTATTTACAAGTTCAGGGAGCCCCGATGGGCGCACCGTTCTCCCCCTCCCTGGCGAATTTGTACATGGGATGGTGGGAGGAGCAGATTATCTTTGCAGAAACCAATCCATTTGCACGACATATTTTTTGGTACTCAAGATATATTGATGACATTATATGTGTGTGGACAGGGACACACGAACAAGCTATGGCATTTGTGTCTTTTGTCAACAACAACTCTTTAAATCTTAATTTTATGGCAGAATACCAAAGAGATAGTATTCCATTTCTGGATCTGGTTCTGGAACGTCCTATAGAGGGGGTGAAAGTCTCTACTCATACATATCGGAAACCGAGTTCGGGCAATTCAACACTCTTTGCAACCAGCTGTCACCCCAGACATACAATAGAAGGCGTTCCATACGGAGAGTTTCTACGAACAATTAGAAACTGTAGCAAGCCTGGTATTTTGAATAAAGAGTTGGATCTTGTACAAACACGTTTAATGGATAGGGGATACAAAAGGATTTTGCTATCAAGAGCCAGAGAAAAAGCATTGAAACGTAGCAGGCAAGATATCTTATTTCCAATGCCTTGTACGGATGCACACAGAAAGAAAGACAAGAAGAAATTTGGGTCCGTGACCATGGTTACGAAATACAGTAATCAATTTGCCAAGATTAGAAACATTATTCGATCAAATATATCTATATTGGCAATGGACCAAGATCTAATACCCTTCATTAAAGAAGGAGTCAATGTTGTAGCATCCAAAGCACCTACTTTGGGTACGAGGCTATCACCTTCCATGCTTAGAGCACAAAAAGAAGGGAAGTCTAATATCTGGCTCACCCCTAAGGGCTGTTATCCTTGTGGAGGCTCACGGTGTTCATGTTGCAGGATGATGCAAAAAACAAACAAATTCAGGTCCACGGCCACTAATAAAGTGTTTCCCATTGTGGGTTTTATGAATTGCAACACGAAATACGTTGTATACCTTATTACATGCACCTTATGTGGCTTACAATACGTCGGGTGTACTACACGTGCTGTCAAGACACGAATTAGAGAACATGTATACCAGATTGGGATGCCCCTCCCTAAATCTAATGTTGCAAGACACGTATGCTCAAGCCATGAGGGTAGAGCGGACAGCATTCAAGTTACCATCATCGAGCGTGTTGTGGAAAATATAAGAGGAGGAGACCCATGGCGAAGATTACTGAAAGCCGAAGCCAAGTGGATTGTGACATTAGGGACTCGTGTGCCGAGTGGTCTGAATGACAGACTGGACGTTTCTTTGTTTACAGATCTTTGATGCAATTTTTGGAATTTTTTCAGCCCTGATCTGCATAAGCAGATTTTGTTTGATACACCTCTCATCTAATTTTTCTTTTAATTTTTAAGAAAGATATCCATCAGGATTATGTTTTTATCTTATATTATCACTTTTTGAGTTTTGTCTCTGTCAACGGTTTATATAGCAGCAGAATCCCAGGTTCCCTCCCTTCCCCCCCCCCCCCCCCCCCCCCCGTTTTGAGTCTTACATCTATACTATATTCTATTGGGATAGGTGAGGGGACAGGGCCTTACATATGCTTTAATGCCATATTATTATAGTGGCCACACTTACCAGTATACAACTGTTGGTCACTTGGTCAGTCTGACCATTATTATGACCACTTCATCCTATCTTATTGGGACAGGTGAGTGGATAGGGCCTTACATACGCTGAAATGCTATATTACCATATTGGTTATACTTACCAGTATACAACTGTGGGTTACCTGGTCAGTTTGACCATTATTATGACCATTTCTTCTCTTTTCTATCCAGTATTTTCCTCTGCCTTCTATAGGGAAGGCTTATATGGGGATAGAGGGCTACCAATTCGTGGTGTAGCACTATACCTTCGATAGGGTTAGGATTAATACGTTGCTAATGGTCTTTTATACGTTTGTTCACATGGTACTGTAGTTGCCGTGGTCGGTGCTGGTAGTGTATGATTATAAGCACATGTTTCTTGTTTGAGTTTGACAATATGCATATTAGTATACGGCTTTAGTATAGGTAAAGGGTTTAACACTTTTCCCCTTGGTTATTGGGGGTCTAATGGGACTCTGTTCCTGGGATCTGCAGGATGGCGTTTTATCATGTTTTAAATTCTAACATTTAACAGTATCATTAGATTCCCTTTATGTTGCCGGCTTGGTTATGGGCAGCTAGGTTAGATGACAGCTACGGTAGGCAGCGTGGGACTGTCTCCAACATGCATACACGCTTCGGCGGGTTCCTTGGCAGGCGCATATATGCGCCCTGGCTTCACTATGGGCAGGTGACGTTATACGTCCTCTGCGCCCACACGTGTAGGAAGTGAGGCTGTTCCCTGACAGACGCTCGCACTGTGGCTTCACTATTGGCAGGTGACGTCAGTCGTTCTTCGGACCAGACGCGCAGGAAGCAAGTGTGTCTCCGGGCAGACGCGCAATATGCGCCTTTTACCTCACTAATGGCAGGTGTCGTCATCAGTCCGCTGCTACAACACATATGGGAAGCAAACGTGTCAGCGCCATAATGGAGGGGTGAGTACCTGTTTATCTACTTGTGTGGGGACAATGTTGTTGTTAATTACCCTGTATAATTATTGTTCAGGCTCCCCAGGTGCCACACATATCCGGGTTTCAACTTCTATATATACCGTTTGTTCAGAGACAGTATTTGTATGAGTAAGGGCTCGTTAGAAGCCTGAAACGCGTCACGGTTGATGGAGGGTGCTGAGGGGGTTGCTGACAGCACATGTATGGAGCTTTTTTGAACGTTTTTACAATTTACAAGTAAAAGTTATATTTTAACTTTAGCTGGATCTATCGTTATCTGCATCCTTACTGGAGAGTTTTCAGGAGCCTCTTTTGAGTCCGCGCCGGAGTGCAGCATTACAGCTGGCTACACACAACTTGTTCTCATAAATTAAGAATTGCTTACTCAGGTAATTAGGGATGAGCAAATCGATCCGGACGAACCCGGATTCGATCCGAATTTCATGAAAATTTCATGAAAAATTCGATTCGGATCGAATCCGAATTTCCCCGCGATTCGATCGCTCGAAGTTTTCCTTTAACATCCATTCATTTACATACAGGCATTCTAAGATGGCGGACGGGACATGTCCAGACATCTACCCCGCGCCAGTGCAAGCTGGGGCAGTCACATGCAGCCTATCAGCAGCCAGCAAGCCCGGTGACGTCACAGCGCTATTTAAGGCCGGCGGCCATTTTGCTTCTCCTCATTTCTCTATTGCATTCGTGAGAGACAGGACGCTGCTGTAGGCAGGGAGAGAGACAGTTAGACAGACAGGGACAGACAGGGACAGGCAGGAGACAGGGAGGAGACAGACAGAAAGTCAGCGAAAAACAGGGAAAGTTAGGAAAAATCGGAGGCAGTCACAGGGAGATTTTTTTTTTTTCATCCAGCCTGAGTGTTTGTTACTGGCTGGCTGACTGGCTTTGTTAGCGTTTTCAGGCTGCTTATACTAACTAACTGTGCATATATACTGAACTGATCTTAAGTCTGCTGTGAGGCATCCCATTCTGTGACTACACCAGCCTCTATTTAAGACCATAACCATTTGCACCTATTCTAATTGAAATTAGGCCTGATAAAGACACTTTGCTGTGCATAGTACTACTGCCTGCCAGGTGCACTCCTGTTTGGGCATCCCATTCTGTGACTACACCAGCCTCTATTTAAGACCATAACCATTTGCACCTATTCTAATTGAAATTAGGCCTGATAAAGACACTTTTGCTGTGCATAGTACTACTGCCTGCCAGGTGCATTCCTGTTTGGGCATCCCATTCTGTGACTACACCAGCCTCTATTTAAGACCATAACCATTTGCACCTATTCTAATTGAAATTAGGCCTGATAAAGACACTTTTGCTGTGCATAGTACTACTGCCTGCCAGGTGCACTCCTGTTTGGGCATCCCATTCTGTGACTACACCAGCCTCTATTTAAGACCATAACCATTTGCACTTATTCTAATTGAAATTAGGCCTGATAAAGACACTTTTGCTGTGCATAGTACTGCTGCCTGCCAGGTGCACTCCTGTTTGGGCATCCCATTCTGTGACTACACCAGCCTCTATTTAAGACCATAACCATTTACACCTATTCTAATTGAAATTAGGCCTGATAAAGACACTTTTGCTGTGCATAGTACTACTGCCTGCCAGGTGCACTCCTGTTTGGGCATCCCATTCTGTGACTACACCAGCCTCTATTTAAGACCATAACCATTTGCACTTATTCTAATTGAAATTAGGCCTGATAAAGACATATTTGCTGTGCATAGTACTGCTGCCTGCCAGGTGCACTCCTGTTTGGGCATCCCATTCTGTGACTACACCAGCCTCTATTTAAGACCATAACCATTTGCACCTATTCTAATTGAAATTAGGCCTGATAAAGACACTTTTGCTGTGCATAGTACTACTGCCTGCCAGGTGCACTCCTGTTTGGGCATCCCATTCTGTGACTACACCAGCCTCTATTTAAGACCATAACCATTTGCACTTATTCTAATTGAAATTAGGCCTGATAAAGACACTTTTGCTGTGTATAGTACTACTGCCTGCCAGGTGCACTCCTGTTTGGGCATCCCATTTTGTGACTACACCAGCCTCTATTTAAGACCATAACTATTTGCACTTATTCTAATTGAAATTAGGCCTGATAAAGACACTTTTGCTGTGCATAGTACTACTGCCTGCCAGGTGCACTCCTGTTTGGGCATCCCATGCTGTGACTACACCAGCCTCTATTTAAGACCATAACCATTTGCACTTATTCTAATTGAAATTAGGCCTGATAAAGACACTTTTGCTGTGCATAGTACTGCTGCCTACCAGGTGCACTCCTGTTGGTTTTTGGGGCATCCCATTCTGTGACTACACCAGCCTCTATTTAAGACCATAACCATTTGCACCTATTATAATTGAAATTAGGCCTGATAATGACACTTTTTCTGTGCATAGTACTACTGCCTGCCAGGTGCACTCCTGTTTGGGCATCCCATTCTGTGACTACACCAGCCTCTATTTAAGACCATAACCATTTGCACTTATTCTAATTGAAATTAGGCCTGATAAAGACACTTTTGATGTGCATAGTACTGCTGCCTGACAGGTGCACTCCTGTTGGTTTTTGGGGCATCCCATTCTGTGACTACACCAGCCTCTATTTAAGACCATAACCATTTGCACCTATTCTAATTGAAATTAGGCCTGATAAAGACACATTTGCTGTGCATAGTACTACTGTCTGCCAGGTGCACTCCTGTTGGGGCATCCCATTCTGTGACTACACCAGCCTCTATTTAAGACCATAACCATTTGCACTTATTCTAATTGAAATTAGGCCTGATAAAGACACTTTTGCTGTGCATAGTACTACTGCCTGCCAGGTGCACTCCTGTTTGGGCATCCCATGCTGTGACTACACCAGCCTCTATTTAAGACCATAACCATTTGCACTTATTCTAATTGAAATTAGGCCTGATAAAGACACTTTTGCTGTGCATAGATTTACTACTGGTCCCAGGTGCACTCCTGTTGGGGCATCCCATTCTGTGACTACACCAGCCTCTATTTAAGACCATAACCATTTGCACTTATTCTAATTGAAATTAGGCCTGATAAAGACACTTTTGCTGTGCATAGTACTGCTGCCTGCCAGGTGCACTCCTGTTGGTTTTTGGGGCATCCCATTCTGTGACTACACCAGCCTCTATTTAAGACCATAACCATTTGCACCTATTCTAATTGAAATTAGGCCTGATAAAGACACTTTTGCTGTGCATAGTACTGCTGCCTGCCAGGTGCACTCCTGTTTGGGCACCCCATTCTGTGACTACACCAGCCTCTATTTAAGACCATAACCATTTGCACTTATTCTAATTGAAATTAGGCCTGATAAAGACACTTTTGCTGTGCATAGTACTGCTGCCTGCCAGGTGCACTCCTGTTGGGGCATCCCATTCTGTGACTACACCAGCCTCTATTTAAGACCATAACCATTTGCACTTATTCTAATTGAAATTAGGCCTGATAAAGACACTTTTGCTGTGCATAGTACTGCTGCCTACCAGGTGCACTCCTGTTGGTTTTTGGGGCATCCCATTCTGTGACTACACCAGCCTCTATTTAAGACCATAACCATTTGCACCTATTATAATTGAAGTTAGGCCTGATAAAGACACTTTTGCTGTGCATAGTACTGCTGCCTGCCAGGTGCACTCCTGTTGGTTTTTGGGGCATCCCATTCTGTGACTACACCAGCCTCTCTTTAAGACCATAACCATTTGCACCTATTCTAATTGAAATTAGGCCTGATAAAGACACTTTTGCTGTGCATAGTACTGCTGCCTGCCAGGTGCACTCCTGTTGGGGCATCCCATTCTGTGACTACACCAGCCTCTATTTAAGACCATAACCATTTGCACTTATTCTAATTGAAATTAGGCCTGATAAAGACACTTTTGCTGTGCATAGTACTACTGCCTGCCAGGTGCACTCCTGTTTGGGCATTCCATTCTGTGACTACACCAGCCTCTATTTAAGACCATAACCATTTGCACTTATTCTAATTGAAATTAGGCCTGATAAAGACACTTTTGCTGTGCATAGTACTACTGCCTGCCAGGTGCACTCCTGTTTGGGCATCCCATGCTGTGACTACACCAGCCTCTATTTAAGACCATAACCATTTGAACTTATTCTAATTGAAATTAGGCCTGATAAAGACACTTTTGCTGTGCATAGACTTACTACTGGTCCCAGGTGCACTCCTGTTGGGGCATCCCATTCTGTGACTTCACCAGCCTCTATTTAAGACCATAACCATTTGCACTTATTCTAATTGAAATTAGGCCTGATAAAGACACTTTTGCTGTGCATAGTACTGCTGCCTGCCAGGTGCACTCCTGTTGGTTTTTGGGGCATCCCATTCTGTGACTACACCAGCCTCTATTTAAGACCATAACCATTTGCACCTATTATAATTGAAATTAGGCCTGATAAAGACACTTTTGCTGCGCATAGTACTACTGCCTGCCAGGTGCACTCCTGTTTGGGCATCCCATTCTGTGACTACACCAGCCTCTATTTAAGACCATAACCATTTGCACTTATTCTAATTGAAATTAGGCCTGATAAAGACACTTTTGCTGTGCATAGTACTGCTGCCTGCCAGGTGCACTCCTGTTGGTTTTTGGGGCATCCCATTCTGTGACTACACCAGCCTCTATTTAAGACCATAACCATTTGCACCTATTCTAATTGAAATTAGGCCTGGTAAAGACACTTTTGCTGTGCATAGTACTGCTGCCTGCCAGGTGCACTCCTGTTGGGGCATCCCATTCTGTGACTACACCAGCCTCTATTTAAGACCATAACCATTTGCACTTATTCTAATTGAAATTAGGCCTGATAAAGACACTTTTGCTGTGCATAGTACTGCTGCCTGCCAGGTGCACTCCTGTTGGGGCATCCCATTCTGTGACTACACCAGCCTCTATTTAAGACCATAACCATTTGCACCTATTATAATTGAAATTAGGCCTGATAATGACACTTTTTCTGTGCATAGTACTACTGCCTGCCAGGTGCACTCCTGTTTGGGCATCCCATTCTGTGACTACACCAGCCTCTATTTAAGACCATAACCATTTGCACTTATTCTAATTGAAATTAGGCCTGATAAAGACACTTTTGATGTGCATAGTACTGCTGCCTGACAGGTGCACTCCTGTTGGTTTTTGGGGCATCCCATTCTGTGACTACACCAGCCTCTATTTAAGACCATAACCATTTGCACCTATTCTAATTGAAATTAGGCCTGATAAAGACACATTTGCTGTGCATAGTACTACTGTCTGCCAGGTGCACTCCTGTTGGGGCATCCCATTCTGTGACTACACCAGCCTCTATTTAAGACCATAACCATTTGCCCTTATTCTAATTGAAATTAGGCCTGATAAAGACACTTTTGCTGTGCATAGTACTACTGCCTGCCAGGTGCACTCCTGTTTGGGCATCCCATGCTGTGACTACACCAGCCTCTATTTAAGACCATAACCATTTGCACTTATTCTAATTGAAATTAGGCCTGATAAAGACACTTTTGCTGTGCATAGATTTACTACTGGTCCCAGGTGCACTCCTGTTGGGGCATCCCATTCTGTGACTACACCAGCCTCTATTTAAGACCATAACCATTTGCACTTATTCTAATTGAAATTAGGCCTGATAAAGACACTTTTGCTGTGCATAGTACTGCTGCCTGCCAGGTGCACTCCTGTTGGTTTTTGGGGCATCCCATTCTGTGACTACACCAGCCTCTATTTAAGACCATAACCATTTGCACCTATTCTAATTGAAATTAGGCCTGATAAAGACACTTTTGCTGTGCATAGTACTGCTGCCTGCCAGGTGCACTCCTGTTTGGGCACCCCATTCTGTGACTACACCAGCCTCTATTTAAGACCATAACCATTTGCACTTATTCTAATTGAAATTAGGCCTGATAAAGACACTTTTGCTGTGCATAGTACTGCTGCCTGCCAGGTGCACTCCTGTTGGGGCATCCCATTCTGTGACTACACCAGCCTCTATTTAAGACCATAACCATTTGCACTTATTCTAATTGAAATTAGGCCTGATAAAGACACTTTTGCTGTGCATAGTACTGCTGCCTACCAGGTGCACTCCTGTTGGTTTTTGGGGCATCCCATTCTGTGACTACACCAGCCTCTATTTAAGACCATAACCATTTGCACCTATTATAATTGAAATTAGGCCTGATAAAGACACTTTTGCTGTGCATAGTACTGCTGCCTGCCAGGTGCACTCCTGTTGGTTTTTGGGGCATCCCATTCTGTGACTACACCAGCCTCTCTTTAAGACCATAACCATTTGCACCTATTCTAATTGAAATTAGGCCTGATAAAGACACTTTTGCTGTGCATAGTACTGCTGCCTGCCAGGTGCACTCCTGTTGGGGCATCCCATTCTGTGACTACACCAGCCTCTATTTAAGACCATAACCATTTGCACTTATTCTAATTGAAATTAGGCCTGATAAAGACACTTTTGCTGTGCATAGTACTACTGCCTGCCAGGTGCACTCCTGTTTGGGCATTCCATTCTGTGACTACACCAGCCTCTATTTAAGACCATAACCATTTGCACTTATTCTAATTGAAATTAGGCCTGATAAAGACACTTTTGCTGTGCATAGTACTACTGCCTGCCAGGTGCACTCCTGTTTGGGCATCCCATGCTGTGACTACACCAGCCTCTATTTAAGACCATAACCATTTGAACTTATTCTAATTGAAATTAGGCCTGATAAAGACACTTTTGCTGTGCATAGACTTACTACTGGTCCCAGGTGCACTCCTGTTGGGGCATCCCATTCTGTGACTTCACCAGCCTCTATTTAAGACCATAACCATTTGCACTTATTCTAATTGAAATTAGGCCTGATAAAGACACTTTTGCTGTGCATAGTACTGCTGCCTGCCAGGTGCACTCCTGTTGGTTTTTGGGGCATCCCATTCTGTGACTACACCAGCCTCTATTTAAGACCATAACCATTTGCACCTATTATAATTGAAATTAGGCCTGATAAAGACACTTTTGCTGCGCATAGTACTACTGCCTGCCAGGTGCACTCCTGTTTGGGCATCCCATTCTGTGACTACACCAGCCTCTATTTAAGACCATAACCATTTGCACTTATTCTAATTGAAATTAGGCCTGATAAAGACACTTTTGCTGTGCATAGTACTGCTGCCTGCCAGGTGCACTCCTGTTGGTTTTTGGGGCATCCCATTCTGTGACTACACCAGCCTCTATTTAAGACCATAACCATTTGCACCTATTCTAATTGAAATTAGGCCTGGTAAAGACACTTTTGCTGTGCATAGTACTGCTGCCTGCCAGGTGCACTCCTGTTGGGGCATCCCATTCTGTGACTACACCAGCCTCTATTTAAGACCATAACCATTTGCACTTATTCTAATTGAAATTAGGCCTGATAAAGACACTTTTGCTGTGCATAGTACTGCTGCCTGCCAGGTGCACTCCTGTTGGTTTTTGGGGCATCCCATTCTGTGACTACACCAGCCTCTATTTAAGACCATAACCATTTGCACCTATTATAATTGAAATTAGGCCTGATAAAGACACTTTTGCTGTGCATAGTACTACTGCCTGCCAGGTGCACTCCTGTTTGGGCATCCCATTCTGTGACTACACAAGCCTCTATTTAGGACCATAACCATTTGCACTTATTCTAATTGAAATTAGGCCTGATAAAGACACTTTTGCTGTGCATAGTACTGCTGCCTGCCAGGTGCACTCCTGTTGGTTTTTGGGGCATCCCATTCTGTGACTACACCAGCCTCTCTTTAAGACCATAACCATTTGCACCTATTCTAATTGAAATTAGGCCTGATAAAGACACTTTTGCTGTGCATAGTACTGCTGCCTGCCAGGTGCACTCCTGTTGGGGCATCCCATTCTGTGACTACACCAGCCTCTATTTAAGACCGTAACCATTTGCACTTATTCTAATTGAAATTAGGCCTGATAAAGACACTTTTGCTGTGCATAGTACTACTGCCTGCCAGGTGCACTCCTGTTTGGGCATCCCATTCTGTGACTACACCAGCCTCTATTTAAGACCATAACCATTTGCACTTATTCGAATTGAAAATAGGCCTGATAAAGACACTTTTGCTGTGCATAGACTTACTACTGGTCCCAGGTGCACTCCTGTTTGGGCATCCCATTCTGTGACTACACCAGCCTCTATTTAAGACCATAACCATTTGCACTTATTCTAATTGAAATTAGGCCTGATAAAGACACTTTTGCTGTGCATAGTACTGCTGCCTGCCAGGTGCACTCCTGTTGGTTTTTGGGGCATCCCATTCTGTGACTACACCAGCCTCTATTTAAGACCATAACCATTTGCACCTATTCTAATTGAAATAAGCCTGATAAAGACACTTTTGCTCTGCATAGTACTGCTGCCTGCCAGGTGCACTCCTGTTTGGGCATCCCATTCTGTGACTACACCAGCCTCTATTTAAGACCATAACCATTTGCACTTATTCTAATTGAAATTAGGCCTGATAAAGACACTTTTGCTGTGCATAGTACTGCTGCCTGCCAGGTGCACTCCTGTTGGGGCATCCCATTCTGTGACTACACCAGCCTCTATTTAAGACCATAACCATTTGCACTTATTCTAATTGAAATTAGGCCTGATAAAGACACTTTTGCTGTGCATAGTACTGCTGCCTGCCAGGTGCACTCCTGTTGGGGCATCCCATTCTGTGACTACACCAGCCTCTATTTAAGACCATAACCATTTGCACTTATTCTAATTGAAATTAGGCCTGATAAAGACACTTTTGCTGTGCATAGTACTGCTGCCTACCAGGTGCACTCCTGTTGGTTTTTGGGGCATCCCATTCTGTGACTACACCAGCCTCTATTTAAGACCATAACCATTTGCACCTATTATAATTGAAATTAGGCCTGATAAAGACACTTTTGCTGTGCATAGTACTGCTGCCTGCCAGGTGCACTCCTGTTTGGGCATCCCATTCTGTGACTACACCAGCCTCTATTTAATACCATAACCATTTGCACTTATTCTAATTGAAATTAGGCCTGATAAAGACACTTTTGCGGTGCATAGTACTGCTGCCTGCCAGGTGCACTCCTGTTGGTTTTTGGGGCATCCCATTCTGTGACTACACCAGCCTCTCTTTAAGACCATAACCATTTGCACCTATTCTAATTGAAATTAGGCCTGATAAAGACACTTTTGCTGTGCATAGTACTGCTGCCTGCCAGGTGCACTCCTGTTGGGGCATCCCATTCTGTGACTACACCAGCCTCTATTTAAGACCATAACCATTTGAACTTATTCTAATTGAAATTAGGCCTGATAAAGACACTTTTGCTGTGCATAGTACTACTGCCTGCCAGGTGCACTCCTGTTTGGGCATTCCATTCTGTGACTACACCAGCCTCTATTTAAGACCATAACCATTTGCACTTATTCTAATTGAAATTAGGCCTGATAAAGACACTTTTGCTGTGCATAGTACTACTGCCTGCCAGGTGCACTCCTGTTTGGGCATCCCATGCTGTGACTACACCAGCCTCTATTTAAGACCATAACCATTTGAACTTATTCTAATTGAAATTAGGCCTGATAAAGACACTTTTGCTGTGCATAGACTTACTACTGGTCCCAGGTGCACTCCTGTTGGGGCATCCCATTCTGTGACTTCACCAGCCTCTATTTAAGACCATAACCATTTGCACTTATTCTAATTGAAATTAGGCCTGATAAAGACACTTTTGCTGTGCATAGTACTGCTGCCTGCCAGGTGCACTCCTGTTGGTTTTTGGGGCATCCCATTCTGTGACTACACCAGCCTCTATTTAAGACCATAACCATTTGCACCTATTATAATTGAAATTAGGCCTGATAAAGACACTTTTGCTGCGCATAGTACTACTGCCTGCCAGGTGCACTCCTGTTTGGGCATCCCATTCTGTGACTACACCAGCCTCTATTTAAGACCATAACCATTTGCACTTATTCTAATTGAAATTAGGCCTGATAAAGACACTTTTGCTGTGCATAGTACTGCTGCCTGCCAGGTGCACTCCTGTTGGTTTTTGGGGCATCCCATTCTGTGACTACACCAGCCTCTATTTAAGACCATAACCATTTGCACCTATTCTAATTGAAATTAGGCCTGGTAAAGACACTTTTGCTGTGCATAGTACTGCTGCCTGCCAGGTGCACTCCTGTTGGGGCATCCCATTCTGTGACTACACCAGCCTCTATTTAAGACCATAACCATTTGCACTTATTCTAATTGAAATTAGGCCTGATAAAGACACTTTTGCTGTGCATAGTACTGCTGCCTGCCAGGTGCACTCCTGTTGGTTTTTGGGGCATCCCATTCTGTGACTACACCAGCCTCTATTTAAGACCATAACCATTTGCACCTATTATAATTGAAATTAGGCCTGATAAAGACACTTTTGCTGTGCATAGTACTACTGCCTGCCAGGTGCACTCCTGTTTGGGCATCCCATTCTGTGACTACACAAGCCTCTATTTAAGACCATAACCATTTGCACTTATTCTAATTGAAATTAGGCCTGATAAAGACACTTTTGCTGTGCATAGTACTACTGCCTGCCAGGTGCACTCCTGTTTGGGCATCCCATTCTGTGACTACACCAGCCTCTATTTAAGACCATAACCATTTGCACTTATTCGAATTGAAAATAGGCCTGATAAAGACACTTTTGCTGTGCATAGACTTACTACTGGTCCCAGGTGCACTCCTGTTGGGGCATCCCATTCTGTGACTACACCAGCCTCTATTTAAGACCATAACCATTTGCACTTATTCTAATTGAAATTAGGCCTGATAAAGACACTTTTGCTGTGCATAGTACTGCTGCCTGCCAGGTGCACTCCTGTTGGTTTTTGGGGCATCCCATTCTGTGACTACACCAGCCTCTATTTAAGACCATAACCATTTGCACCTATTATAATTGAAATTAGGCCTGATAAAGACACTTTTGCTGTGTATAGTACTACTGCCTGCCAGGTGCACTCCTGTTTGGGCATCCCATTCTGTGACTACACCAGCCTCTATTTAAGACCATAACCATTTGCACTTATTCTAATTGAAATTAGGCCTGATAAAGACACTTTTGCTGTGCATAGTACTGCTGCCTGCCAGGTGCACTCCTGTTGGTTTTTGGGGCATCCCATTCTGTGACTACACCAGCCTCTATTTAAGACCATAACCATTTGCACCTATTCTAATTGAAATTAGGCCTGATAAAGACACTTTTGCTCTGCATAGTACTGCTGCCTGCCAGGTGCACTCCTGTTTGGGCATCCCATTCTGTGACTACACCAGCCTCTATTTAAGACCATAACCATTTGCACTTATTCTAATTGAAATTAGGCCTGATAAAGACACTTTTGCTGTGCATAGTACTGCTGCCTGCCAGGTGCACTCCTGTTGGGGCATCCCATTCTGTGACTACACCAGCCTCTATTTAAGACCATAACCATTTGCACTTATTCTAATTGAAATTAGGCCTGATAAAGACACTTTTGCTGTGCATAGTACTACTGCCTGCCAGGTGCACTCCTGTTTGGGCATCCCATTCTGTGACTACATCAGCCTCTGTTTAAGACCATAACCATTTGCACTTATTCTAATTGAAAATAGGCCTGATAAAGACACTTTTGCTGTGCATAGACTTACTACTGGTCCCAGGTGCACTCCTGTTGGGGCATCCCATTCTGTGACTACACCAGCCTCTATTTAAGACCATAACCATTTGCACTTATTCTAATTGAAATTAGGCCTGATAAAGACACTTTTGCTGTGCATAGTACTGCTGCCTGCCAGGTGCACTCCTGTTTGGGCATCCCATTCTGTGACTACACCAGCCTCTATTTAAAACCATAACCATTTGCACTTATTCTAATTGAAATTAGGCCTGATAAAGACACTTTTGCTGTGCATAGTACTACTGCCTGCCAGGTGCACTCCTGTTTGGGCATCCCATTCTGTGACTACATCAGCCTCTGTTTAAGACCATAACCATTTGCACTTATTCTAATTGAAAATAGGCCTGATAAAGACACTTTTGCTGTGCATAGACTTACTACTGGTCCCAGGTGCACTCCTGTTGGGGCATCCCATTCTGTGACTACACCAGCCTCTATTTAAAACCATAACCATTTGCACTTGTTCTAATTGAAATTAGGCCTGATAAAGACACTTTTGCTGTGCATAGTACTGCTGCCTGCCAGGTGCACTCCTGTTGGTTTTTGGGGCATCCCATTCTGTGACTACACCAGCCTCTATTTAAGACCATAATCATTTGCACCTATTATAATTGAAATTAGGCCTGATAAAGACACTTTTGCTGTGCATAGTACTACTGCCTGCCAGGTGCACTCCTGTTTGGGCATCCCATTCTGTGACTACACCAGCCTCTATTTAAGACCATAACCATTTGCACTTATTCTAATTGAAATTAGGCCTGATAAAGACACTTTTGCTGTGCATAGTACTGCTGCCTGCCAGGTGCACTCCTGTTGGTTTTTGCGGCATCCCATTCTGTGACTACACCAGCCTCTATTTAAGACCATAACCATTTGCACCTATTCTAATTGAAATTAGGCCTGATAAAGACACTTTTGCTGTGCATAGTACTGCTGCCTGCCAGGTGCACTCCTGTTTGGGCATCCCATTCTGTGACTACACCAGCCTCTATTTAAGACCATAACCATTTGCACTTATTCTAATTGAAATTAGGCCTGATAAAGACACTTTTGCTGTGCATAGACTTACTACTGGTCCCAAGTGCACTCCTGTCGGGGCATCCCATTCTGTGACTACACCAGCCTCTATTTAAGACCATAACCATTTGCACCTATTCTAATTGAAATTAGGCCTGATAATGACACTTTTGCTGTGCATAGTACTGCTGCCTGCCAGGTGCACTCCTGTTGGTTTTTGGGGCATCCCATTCTGTGACTACACCAGCCTCTATTTAATACCATAATAACCATTTGCACTTATTCTAATAGAAATTAGGCCTGATAAAGACACTTTTGCTGTGCATGCTCTCTGGTTTTTGTGGAATCCCATTCTGTGACTACACCAGCCTCTATTTAATACCATAATAACCATTTGCACTTATTCTCATAGAAATTAGGCCTGATAAAGACACTTTTGCTGTGCATAGTCTTACTGCTGCCAGGTGCACTGCTGGCTGTTGGGGCATCCCATTCTGTAACATAGCATACCCCTCTTTATTTACACTAAGCAGCTCTCTTATTTACACTAGGCAGGCCTGTTGGAGGCTGAGTGTTACTGCTCACTTTTGGTGTGCATTATATTCTTTTTCATATAGACCCACCGCTGCCTGGGGGTTCTTAAAATATCACCTACTACCACGCCAGTTAGACTATGTCGGGCAGACAAGTGGCTGGAAGTGAAAAGAGGAGTGGCAGAGGCCAAGATTCCGCAGGCAGAGCTCGAAGCAGACTGGGGGCCAGTAGCAGCAGGAGTCACGCTGAGAGACCTAATCTGCCAATATCTGCTAGCGGTCGGGTCTCCACCAGTAACGCATCTGCCGTGGTAGATTGGTTGACGCGCTCATCAACAACATCATCACAACTTACGTCTGAGACCCCCAGTCTAGGGTCGGTAGGTTCCTCTGACACAACCCTGAGTTGGCATGCCCCGAGAGCAGTCCCTGTCCTCCCATTGCCTCTGTCCTACGCCGTTCCCTCCCCCAGCGACGTATCCTATGCTTTGGGTTCAGCTCCACTCTTTAGTGAGGAGGACGATCAGATAGAGGACAGTCAGCAGCTACTGCCCAGCCAAGAAATGGAGGTGGCTTCTTTAGCTAGGCAGACAAATAGTGATGTGGACAGTGTCGTGGGTGCTGCGAGCGTTCCAGCTCCTGCGCCAGACACTGTTGACGAATCCACGAACATCAGTGACGTACAGCCACAACTCGGTGATAATGATGATGACGATGAAGCCGATCGCACTTGGGAGCCGGGTGATGAAGGGGCTTCATCGTCATCATCAGGAGAAGAGGGGCGCAGGTTGCCCCGGAGTCAGCAGTTGAGGCAGCAAGGTGGTAGCAGTCAGCATGGGGGCACAATTCCAAAGGCTGGAGCCGGCCGGGGCCGGGGTAGAGCACCTGCTGTGCGGCAGTCTACCTTATCGGGAGGTAGTGGAGCAGGGGTTCCTGGAGTTGGCAACAGCAGCAGTGAATCAGTGAGGCCAGGGGGTGGGAAAAGTAGCTACTTGGCAGTGTGGCAGTTTTTCCTGAAGCATCCGCAGGAGGGTAACATGGCCACATGCAAGATATGTAGGCAAAAGGTGAAGCGTGGCCAGGGTCCAAATGTTGGCACCACGGCCCTGCGTCAACATATGATGCGTCACCATAAAGCGACCTGGGAGAACCGAGGCTCCCAAGGGGTGGTCCAGTCTGCTTCCTCAACAAGTGGCACGCCGCTCCCAATTTCTGCTAGCCAAGGCTCCAGCACCTCAGCCGAAGGCAGCTGTGCGTCATACCCATCCTCTGTCGCTCCTGCTCCTCCTCCTCCTCCTCCAAGTCATGCATCCCGCCAGCAATCCATCAGTGAAGCCATGTCCAAGAGACAGCAGTATGCGCCCACTCATCCTACGGCGCAGAAGCTGAATGTGCTCCTGTCCAAGTTGCTGGTGCTGCAGTCGCTCCCTTTTCAGGTGGTGGAATCTGCACCTTTAAGAGAACTGATGGCTTGTGCCGAGCCGAGGTGGAGAGTCCCAAGCCGTCATTTCTTTGCCAAGAAGGCAGTACCAGCGCTGCACACTTTTGTTGAACAGAAGGTGGGCCAGTCCTTGAGCCTGTCGGTGTGTAGCAAAGTGCATGGCAGCGCCAACATCTGGAGCTGTAACTACGGTCAGGGACTGGGTGAATGTGGTCCCTTTGCAGCAGCAGCAGCAACTTGGACAGGTCACGCCGCTTCGGCCTCCGCGCTCCCTGCCCGTTGGGCCTGTGACACCGTGCGACTCGGCCTCCTCATCCTCCGCCATCTCCTCACCCTCCACTGTAGGCTCAAGTCTCAGTGCCCCTCCAGTCTACCATGTGTGCAGGGCACGGAGGTGTCACGCAGTGCTTCACATGGTTTGTCTTGGTGAACAGAGTCACACAGGGGAGGAACTGCTTAAATGTATTCATCAGGAAATCCAAACATGGCTTACTCCAAGAAAACTTAAAATGGGAATCATGGTTACCGACAATGGGAAGAACATTTTGTCTGCGCTGCGCCAAGGAAGCCTGGCCCATGCCCCCTGCATGGCTCACGTCTTCAATCTGGTTGTCAAGCGGTTTCTGAAGTGTTCCCCCCATCTGCAAGACATCCTAACAACTTCAAGGAAACTTTGCATGCACTTAAGCCACTCCTACACCGCCAAACACACCCTTCTTGAGCTACAGCGTCAGAATGGTATCCCCCAACATAGTCTGATTTGCGATGTTTCCACCCGTTGGAATTCCACCCTTCACATGTTGGACCGATTATATGAACAGAGAAAAGCCATCACGGATTTCCTGATGATCCAAGCAGATAGGGGGACTCCCCTGTGTAACTTCAATGTCAACCAGTGGCAGCTCATACGTGACACCTGCCGTTTGCTCAGGCCCTTTGAGGAAGCCACTTTATTTGTCAGTCGGCAGGATTACGGGTTGAACGACGTGATTCCACTGCTTCATGTACTACAGCACATGTTGGAAACCATGGCTGGTCAGGGCACTGGAGACATGGCGTTTACATCTTACGGCCACATGAACCCCGTTGGAGCTGAACTGGAGGAGGAAGAGGAGGAGGAGGAGTTGCCCAGCGAAACACAGTTTAGGCTTGGCGAAATGGCTGGTTTATCTAGTCAGCAGACAGGAGAGGAGGAGCAGGAGCAGCCAGAGGAGCTAGAGGTTTTTGAGGAAGGTGAGACAGAGGACCCGGGCACACCGTGGCAGTATGCAGTGGAGATGGAGACAGGTAGTCCAACCGAGTCACTTGCGCAAATGGCACGAAGCATGCTCACGTGCTTGCGTAGTGACCCCAGAATTGTTTCCATCTGTCGGCGGGATGACTTCTGGCTGTCCACCTTATTGGACCCTCGCTTCTGGCAAAAAATGGGGGCATTTTTTAAACCCACCGAGAGGGAGGACAAACTGAACTACTACAAAGACATTCTACGTAGGCAGTTGGCCGATGCCTATCTGCGCCATGGTCCATACTCTCGCAGGTCTGACTTGAGGGGACCTCTGCGCTCACCTTCCACTGCCATGGCCGCTGGGGGGGTTGGCAGGAGCAGCAGCAGCAGCTCCATCAGCAGCAGCCTCAGTCTTCAGTCGCTAATGAGTAGCTTTCTACACCCGCATAGTGAGGCTACTCATGAGCAGCAGGAAGACCTGGAGCAGGACCTGAACCAGCAGGTCATGTCATACTTTGACATGACCATGCCAACACACCTTGAGGATCCGCTGGACTTCTGGGCAGCCAAACTTGATTTGTGGCCGCAACTAGCAGAGTTTGCCCTGGAAAAGCTGTCCTGCCCGGCAGTAGCGTGCCATCTGAGCGGGTGTTTAGTGCGGCGGGGGCCATAGTTACGGCGAGGAGAACTCGTCTGTCAACTAAAAATGTGGAGAGACTCACCTTTGTCAAAATAAATCAGGGATGGATCAGCCAGGATTTCCACCCACCAATGCCTGATGCATGCGACTAGATTCAGCATGGTGCCACGTTTTACACTTTCCAAATGGTGCAAAACATATTTATGTCTTTAGGCCAATTTTTGGGCTCCTGCTGATGCCAACTCCAGGGTGTGATTCATCCAATTTTTGGGCTCCTGAAGCCAACCCCAGGGTCTCTTTAAAGTAATATTTGGGCTCCTGCTGCTGCTGCTGCTGCCAACTCCTGCCAACTCCAAGGTGTGATTCATCCAATTTTTGGGCTCCTGAAGCCAACTCCAGTGTATATTTGGGCTCCTGCTGCTGCTGCTGCCAACTCCAGGGTGTGATTCATCCAATTTTTGGGCTCCTGAAGCCAACCCCAGTGTCTCTTTAAAGTAATGTTTGGGCTCCTGCTGCTGCTGCTGCTGCCAACTCCAGGGTGTGATTCATCCAATTTTTGGGCTCCTGAAGCCAACCCCAGTGTCTCTTTAAAGTAATGTTTGGGCTCCTGCTGCTGCTGCTGCCAAGTCCAGGGTGTGATTCATCCAATTTTTGGGCTCCTGAAGCCAACCCCAGTGTCTCTTTAAAGTAATATTTGGGCTCCTGCTGCTGCTGCCAACTCCAGGGTGTGAATCATCCAATGTTTGGGCTCCTGAAGCCAACTCCAGTGTCTCTTTAAAGTAATGTTTGGGCTCCTGCTGCTGCTGCTGCTGCCAACTCCAGGGTGTGATTCATCCAATTTTTGGGCTCCTGAAGCCAACCCCAGTGTCTCTTTAAAGTAATGTTTGGGCTCCTGCTGCTGCTTGCAACTCCAGGGTGTGATTCATCCAATTTTTGGGCTCCTGAAGCCAACCCCAGTGTCTCTTTAAAGTAATATTTGGGCTCCTGCTGCTGCTGCTGCTGCTCCTGCCAACTCCAGGGTGTGATTCATCCAATTTTTGGGCTCCTGAAGCCAACTCCAGTGTATATTTGGGCTCCTGCTGCTGCTGCTGCCAACTCCAGGGTGTGATTCATCCAATTTTTGGGCTCCTGAAGCCAACCCCAGTGTCTCTTTAAAGTAATATTTGGGCTCCTCCTGCTGCTGCTGCCAACTCCAGGGTGTGATTCATCCAATTTTTGGGCTCCTGAAGCCAACCCCAGTGTCTCTTTAAAGTAATATTTGGCCTCCTGCTGCTGCTGCCAACTCCAGGGTGTGATTCATCCAATTTTTGGGCTCCTGAAGCCAACCCCAGTGTCTCTTTAAAGTAATATTTGGGCTCCTGCTGCTGCTTCTGCTGCTGCCAACTCCAGGGTGTGATTCATCCAATTTTTGGGCTCCTGAAGCCAACCCCAGTGTCTCTTTAAAGTAATATTTGGGCTCCTCCTGCTGCTGCTGCCAACTCCAGGGTGTGATTCATCCAATTTTTGGGCTCCTGAAGCCAACCCCAGTGTCTCTTTAAAGTAATATTTGGCCTCCTGCTGCTGCTGCCAACTCCAGGGTGTGATTCATCCAATTTTTGGGCTCCTGAAGCCAACCCCAGTGTCTCTTTAAAGTAATATTTGGGCTCCTGCTGCTGCTTCTGCTGCTGCCAACTCCAGGGTGTGATTCATCCAATTTTTGGGCTCCTGAAGCCAACCCCAGTGTCTCTTTAAAGTAATATGTGGGCTCCTGCTGCTGCTGCCAACTCCAGGGTGTGAATCATCCAATTTTTGGGCTCCTGAAGCCAACTCCAGTGTCTCTTTAAAGTAATATTTGGGCCCCTGCTGCTGCTGCTGCCAACTCCTGCCAACTCCAGGGTGTGATTCATCCAATTTTTGGGCTCCTGAAGCCAACCCCAGGGTCTCTTTAAAGTAATATTTGGGCTCCTGCTGCTGCTGCTGCCAACTCCTGCCAACTCCAGGGTGTGATTCATCCAATTTTTGGGCTCCTGAAGCCAACTCCAGTGTCTCTTTAAAGTAATGTTTGGGCTCCTGCTGCTGCTGCTGCTGCTGTCAACTCCAGGGTGTGATTCATCCAATTTTTGGGCTCCTGAAGCCAACCCCAGTGTCTCTTTAAAGTTATGTTTGGGCTCCTGCTGCTGCTTGCAACTCCAGGGTGTGATTCATCCAATTTTTGGGCTCCTGAAGCCAACCCCAGGGTCTCTTTAAAGTAATATTTGGGCTCCTGCTGCTACTGCTGCCAACTCCTGCCAACTCCAGGGTGTGATTCATCCAATTTTTGGGCTCCTGAAGCCAACTCCAGTATCTCTTTAAAGTAATGTTTGGGCTCCTGCTGCTGCTGCTGCTGCCAACTCCAGGGTGTGATTCATCCAATTTTTGGGCTCCTGAAGCCAATTCCAGTGTCTCTTTAAAGTAATATTTGGGCTCCTGCTGCTGCTGCTGCCAACTCCAGGGTGTGATTCATCCAATTTTTGGGCTCCTGAAGCCAACCCCAGTGTCTCTTTAAAGTAATGTTTGGGCTCCTGCTGCTGCTGCCAACTCCAGGGTGTGATTCATCCAATTTTTGGGCTCCTGAAGCCAACCCCAGTGTCTCTTTAAAGTAATATTTGGGCTCCTGCTGCTGCTGCTGCCAACTCCTGCCAACTCCAGGGTGTGATTCATCCAATTTTTGGGCTCCTGCTGCTGCCAACTCCAGTGTCTCTTTAAAGCAATGTTTGGGCTCCTGCCCCTCATAGTGATGCCACTTCAACTCTCTGCAATTGTGCCGCTCTGCGATTCTATTAGCGATGCCTCTGATCTGCATGTGATATTTATTCAAAGTATTATTTAACTAACCCAGCACGCATCCTGTGCATGTTACAGCAAGGCAGAATGGTTTACAACCCTATTGAGGCTCTAGGAGGCTCAGAAATAGCCGTTTTTAATAGCGATTCGTCGCGAATAAATTCGGATCGAATCGATTTTTGTCGGAAAATTCGGCGAATCAGTCGAATCGAATTTTTCAAAAGTTCTCTCATCTCTACAGGTAATCCTTTGTCTGTTGACTGACACTGACTGTTTGCTACAGGCTTAAATAACTCTTGCCTGCTCTCTGCCTCTGACCCTTTGGTTTGGATCTGGGTAGCAATTTGCTTGTTATTAACCCGTGGCTAAAGACCTAGATAGCAATTTACATGACATTCACTTTTTTCTGCCGACCCAGATAAACCTTGTTTGCTGCCTGCCACTAAGGGCCTTATTTATCAAGGGATAGCGCCAGGTAGTGTCTCACTAGCGCCAGGTATCGCCAGCTATCGGCGGCTACCGACTCCAGAATGCCAGGCGGCGGACACAATCACGCATTTATCACGCTAAATGAGGCTAGCGCCGGCGAGAGCGTCAGCTAGCGCGGGATTCATCATGTAGCGGACTGCAACGAACAGCGCCGCTGCTAATCCCATCACAGCGCCAGGTATGACCTCTCGCTACCTGGCGCTCTCCAATGCATTTCAATGGAGCAATCTTTAAATCTTCATATTTAATTGATATTAATGTTTTTTTTTTGTTTTTTTTAAATGTCAAAAATTCTGTGACCACTTCGGCAATGTTAGATATTTTTTTTAAGGTAAAAAAATTAAAAAAAGAAAAATTTGTGCAGAATTGATATTACAGGTCTGATATTAATGTATTCATATTACAAAATGTTTAGAAAAACTTGTTTAATTTTTTAATCAAAAAATATGGATGTTTGGGGGTTAAAAACTACTTTTAAGCCATCGCCGCCAGCGCTCTGGGGTTTAAACAAGGTTTTCACAGCGCGAGAATTTTTTGAGCGTAATTTGTTAATGAATATGCTGGGAGCCGTTCGCTATGACCATTCGCTGTCAGGCGCTCCCATACAGCGTGGAACCTGTCAAACAGCGACTCCTAACCCCGTATTCAACATTACCGCACACCGACTGAGTCGCTGTCAACAACCGAACAACGGCCAAGCACAGCGAATACTAGCGGGCGCTGTGAAAATCACGCTACTGGCGCTCATCTGTCGCTACCTGGCGCTATTACTGAATCGGCCTCTAAGCCTTTCTTACAGATCTTAATAAGCATCTGCATGCCCCACGCCATTGACCTCTTGCTACCGGTATAGATCCAGGTAGTTACACTGAATGCATGGCTGGTACCGGGGCACCCCTGGAAGAGCACTGGGCTCATGCCAATGGGCACCAGGCTCTTTCACATCCATTCCACCTAGAAGGTGGTAAAGGTGAGGTGGCTCTTCACCTGTTGAGCTAAAGATAAAAATCTTTTGTGTTGCCTCCTTGCTTCACCCAGTATTTCACCCATCCCAGTGTCTTGATTGCAGCCTTCACCATGTTTTCCAATGCACTTCTATCAAGAAACTGTGTCAAGGCCAGAATACACTGGATCTACCCAAGAGAGTTTTGCTTGAAACGAGTGGGTGTCTTATGCCCTAGATGATATCTTCTGGGGGAGTATCTGAAACCCAAATAATATAGAAATATTGGACTTAATGGCATTTGAACTGAGGCATGCTTGGCTCATCACTAGTCCCTGCCAAAAACTAAATATGCTAAAAATAAAAAAAAATTACATTAGGACAGAATAGAGGCATATTTGTACAACACTAATCTTAATAAAGTCTACACTATAAACTTCTCACTTTAAGTGCCTCTGTAAAGCTCATTTATCTTTGCGATCTTTATTAAATAAGCACAGATCGGAAACAATGTTGGGTTCAGGCAAGTCAGCATTTCATTTTTAATTAGTGTCAAAAATTGCAAGCTTGCTCAGAGGTAGGGAATACAAACAGTGTGACCAATAATTAGCCCTGAATGGAAAATGTAATTTAATTAGTGATGCTGCTATACCTGACATGGAGAAGAAAATGAAATAAACAGACAAACAGGAGCATCTGGTGGGCTGGGAATGTAACATTCTCTATGTTTTTATGCGCAAACTAGCAACGTGTCACGTTGGCAGACACTGATTGAAAACCGCATCACGCAGGAAAGTGGGCATTTCCTGCTACTCAGATGCCATTTTGGAACATCTAAAACCTAATCCAATTTATCTTCAAAGATGGAAAACAGCAAATGGAGCTATGACATCTTCAGATTCTGTATTCATTACAAACAGTGATCATATTAACTCAATTTCCAAACTCAACATTGTCCAAGTAGTTTTTGTAAGCAAATTTGCTGGAGCTGCTTTTTAATTGTATTTATACAAACAATAAAACTTATGGTCTAAAAAAAAATACTAATTCAATGTGAGCTCAGAATAGTTTTCTAAAATGAAGACCTGAAGCAAAAAGGTGTTGATTGACTGCAGCTATCTTCCTAGAGAGGTTCCGATGAGGTGAGAATAGGAAGCTAGTGGTTACTGTGGGCAACTCAATGGTTACCTTTGCATCATAGCAGTTACCCTCTTTCATTTACAAGGGTATAGACAGTAAATATATGCAAGAACGATATCATCCAAATCGACAGCCTTATTTATTAAAAACAAGTGCAGGCGGCACAGATCCTTCACTCGCTCCTGGCCTCTTTTGGCCATTAGAGCAGGGCTTGTATAAGTCTATGAGCTAGCAATCCCTAGCACCAGCTGGGAGTGCAGTAAAAATGATTTAAGATAACAAAACTCAGCACCTGTACGGGAGCTGTGAACAGGGAATTCTATGCATTATTCTTAATTTAACAATACTTACATTATCCCACCCTCTGTCCAGTGCTGATATAATTGAGGAGTCTATCTCAGACTCCCCAACGGCATCTGGATAAAATGTAGACACCTCCCCTCCCTCTCCTCCTTCCTTGGCTTTCAAAAACAGGTTCAGAGTGATGGAAGCTTCTATACTAGGAAGGCGGAATGTTCTTGGAATCGCCATCATGTGATTTAACTATTGACTGGATGATGTTACTGGATGGAAGGGAGATAACCCAGAAAAAAAACACCATGCCCCTCCCATCCAGTGACATATTTAGTCACATGGGGGGAATTCCTCTGAGCTAGGATGGGCCAGAACCATTGTCACCCCATTCATGTCAACTCCTTGACCCCATGGAAAGGAAGACCCTGTGAGGGCCCCCGAAGATCCGCCAGACAAGGAAGAGTCACATGCAAGAGTCAAATGAAAAACTCTCATGAGATGCTTGAAAAAATTGCATGGAACAGATAATACTTACATGACTTTCTTTCACACTAGTTGAGGTTGATTGGCATGTGTGACATGAATCATGCAAAAGATTTTAGCGTGAGAGAAATCCTTCATGTGAGAATAATTTCACATGAAAGGGCAAAATTATATCTTGGTACAGTCAGGCTTCCAGCACTTTTGGCAGTTATAGTTTTTCTTTCCTGACAGATTTAGTTAAAGCTGTAAATTCACAGTGAAATTGTGAAATAAAAGCAATGGTAAGTTATGGAAACTGTCGGGAAGGATACGCGGCTGTGACATTAAATTATACATGGCTGATCTGTGGTTAATATTTAGATGGTCAATAGACTCACTATTTGACTTGTCAATCTGGTTTGTATTATTGTATGTTGAGTTCATCACACTTCATCACGGTCATATGCTAAATCCTTGACTCTAGAAGAAAGACAGGATATATATAATACATAATATATAAATATATCACAGTATATATATATATATATATATATATATATATATATATATACTGTGATATATTTATATATTATGTATTTCAAAAACATTTTTCGAGTAAGTTTGAGATTCTTTTTTACACAAATATGTGTTAAAATTAACAGCCATGTTACAAATTTGGAGAGGAGCCCCCCATTAGGGCCCCCCATCTTAAGATGGGGGGCTGCACCTCAGCTGTAAAACTGCTTCATTGTATCAGGTGCACAAAATGTTTAATACATTATCTCTGGCACTTTATGTTAAATTGTAAAGGCTCTTCAAACTTAGGGCACAAATATTCAATAAAGGATTTTCTCAAAATATAACTGAGACTCTTAATATGTAACTGAATTATCCTTAGTGTTCTTAATATTGAATTCATTTACACATATGTGGCATGTTCAGGAGTAAATTCATTACAATAAATACGATGTTAAACATTAATATTTCATGTTTACCACATATTGACTATTGACTATTGCCAGTAGAAAAAAAACTTTTGTCCAAAGCACATGGGTATGGATCAGTGTGGCAGCTATAGCACTTGCCCAGCATTCTATTTGAAGGGGGGGATCATAAGCCCCCTTCGCAAGTATGCTCGGGGCCTTTATAAGGAACTTCCTGGCACCAAGGTGCCAGAATATCTTCCCAGATCAGTCTATTGTGCCCCTGTTCCTTCGCCTCTTTATCGTTGGAAACATTTGCTTTTGGATTACTAGTTTCCAAGCTTTGACTGTTTATGGAGTTTACTTGTTTTCCACCTGTCTCCTTGATCAGGATTATTGACTTTGACCAACCTTTGCCAGCTATGAGCCTACAACCCCTTGAATTAGCGTTTTGGATTATCCTTGTTTGCTCCCAGCTGTGCCATTTGGCTTTGGACTTAACTACTCTACCTCCTCCACTAGTCAACCTTGCTATGTCTGACCATGATTCTTCTCCTGTGTGCTCTCTTGCGAGGGGGGGCTCTAGAGAAAACTGAAGAGGTGCTTAGAATCCTGCTGGTTTTTCATTCAGTTTTACATTGCCATTGTCCATAAACTGCTTACAACACATCAAGAGGATATCATTATTGAAAGGTATCAGTCAGGAGATTGGTACCAAGAACTAAACATCTCAATTTTTTAACAAATGATATTAGGGCCTGGAAGATGCCAAGATTCTTATAGCAAGGAAAACTTCAGTTGTGTCTGTTTTTTTTCTGCCTTATTTGGAGTATAAAATAAACAATTGTGTTAGGATCATCTCCAGAGGCAGCAATCTTTTTTATACCATAAGAACTATGAATCTGTGGAATAGCCTCTCATAGAGGTTTGTTGCAGCATCAACAGCTAACAGCTTCAAACAAAAGATTCAATGCTTTTAAAAAATGACATTAACAGTTACTATTAGCTGTTATTCTTAAATAATACAAAAATATCTTTCCTCAGACCTGTACTTGATGAGCATATGTCTTTCAATCATATTAACTATGTAAAATTCAGGCAGAAGTAATGCCCCTAGGTGAGAACATTGCCTTTCAGCTACTGGGGCACAATACATTGATCCTCTTCTCTTCTGGCAATGCTGAATTAGAGCTGGAGAGGTTAAACCTCTGGCTGAGCTAATCAGATAATTATCAAGCCAGAGTCAAGAAGTCTCTGATCTGTACACCAAACCCACCACTTTAGTGTACTGTTGCTAATATAAACAATTTATTGCTAGTGAAAACAGTTTCTATTTAAAACACAGAGTTACAAACATATTATTTATTATTATTATTGTTTATTTACTTATTATTCTTTATTTACATTTTGCAATCAGGAAAAACAATACAGGGTATAGACAACACAAACATTAGAGATTAGTCAGTGTTTACAGGTTTCACATTGATGCTTATTGGACAATACAAGGAGTACAGAAGATACACATCACGCTTCATACTCTAAGTCTAACCGGACATTGCTTGCCTTATCATAAATTTCAGTATTCTATGTCATCTGTTATCCATGGGTACTGCTTTAGCTAAGCGCCGAAAGGCATGAAGCGTTCGCTGGCATGTCTATTCCATTATCTTGCAGCTCTATCTATGTACACTCTCCCTCCTGCAATACTTTAATATAACTACTGACTTAAGTGGGGTATCTAATGCATGGGAGGGGATGAGTTTAGGTCCCCCTAAGGGGGGTACATATAGGGAGGGTGGGGGTGAGAGGGGAGGGCCCTTCCCTCGGGGGTCTCGGCCTCATTGCTCTGAACCTTCATAGCTTCTCTATAAGTTCAGGTTCCCAAAACCCTGAATAACGCTGTCATGTACCTCAGGGATCTACTCGTTCATCAGCTCTCGGAACTCATCCGACTCTTGGAACATCAGCCATGGTAACCAACCATGCGTTCCTGAATTGTTCATCCTTATCATGTAGGGATGACGTCATGTCCTCCATTTCTTTAATATGCAAGACCTCTCTAATCCAGTCTTTCACTGCCGGGGTTGTTTTTTGTTTCCAAAGCCGGGGTATCACCTGCTTGGCCGCATTCAGTAATTGTACTTGCAGGGATTTTTTGTATTTGCCTATCAGACGGTCCCCCAAGTGTAGTAAGATCAGAGCTGGGTCCACTCGGACCTCCGCTCCTGTAAGCTTTGTGATTACTGGGATGACACTTCCCCAGAAGTCCCGGGCTCCCCTGCAATCCCAGAATATATGCAGTAGCGTGCCCCTCTCCCTACCACATCTCCAGCAGAGTGGATCTGCTGTCAGGAACATTTTGCTGAGCCTATCTGGAGTATAGTACCATCTAGTTAGCAGTTTATAGTTGGCTTCTTGCATTTTAGATGCCATAGAGGACTTGTGGACCAGTGCTGCCATCTTCTCCCTCTGCTTATCCGTGAAATGCCTACCCAGGTCAGCCTCCCATTCTCCCCAAAATGCTGGGAGGGCCCCCTGTTCCCCCGAAAGGAGTAAGTAGATCTGAGAGATCAGGTGCGAGTGGTCCTGCTCTTCCAGACACATCCTCTCATAAACCGTGGGAGGTCTGCACCTTTCTCTTCTGAAGTCCAGTCATGACAGAAAGAGACGAAAGTGCAGGAGAGTCCATGGATCCAAGTTACACGTGGAATACCTGACTCTCAACTCTTCCAGAGGGATCCACCCATTAGTATTAAGCAAGTCCCCACTTCTGAGGGAGTGTATGGCTCCCCAATCTCTGAGACCGATCCCGGACCAACTCACAGGCAACAGAGGGTTATTCAAGAGTGGCACCAAGGGAGAGGGCCAGGGCGACAACTCCTCTTGTTCCCTGAATCCCCGGAATATGTTCAGGTTGGCCGATATCGTGGGGTGCGTATTGAGCACAGCATCGGGGGGTTCCCTGTTCCAAGGAACAACGTCCAAGGGGACCCCTGCAATCGCCCCCTCCACCTGAACCCATCTTTTAGTCCCTCGGCACACATGCCACTCGCACACCTTCTGCAAGTGAGACGCTACCCAATAGCGCTTGATGTCTGGGAGAGCCACCCTGTTGCTTTGATCTGCATAGTACCTGCATCTTTCGCCTGGGTTTCTTTTTCTGCCAAATGAACCTCCTGAGGGCTCTGTTTAGGTCCCTGAAGAAGTGCGCCGGCATTCTAATCGGGAGTGCCTGAAATAGGAACAGCAGCCTTGGTAGCACCGACATCTTGATAATGTTCACCCTCCCCATCCAGGAGAAAGTGGGAAAGTCCCACTTCGAGCGGGAGGAAGTTAAGGGCGTAGATGTTCAACAGTTGAGCCGGCAGCCGCGTTCCCAGGTATGTAATCGCGGATTTAGCCCATGCAAAGGAGAAGGATTGCTGCAGATTTACATTTAAGGCTTCCGACTTTTCAAAATGTATTTTATAGAAAGAGAGTTGGCCATAAATTTCGATCTCCTTCATCAGTACCGGGAGGGAGATGCACAGGTTTGTGACAAAAAATAAGAGGTCATCCGCATAGGTGGCAACCTTGTGTACCCCATCCCGGGTCTCCAGTCCTCTAATATCTCCATTGCGCTGAAACGGTTCCATGGCGAGAGCGTAAAGGAACGGGGCAGCGGGCATCCCTGTCGTGTCCCATTGCGAATGTGCACTGGGCCTGACAGAAGGCCATTCACTCTGATCCTCGCCGAGGGGGCGGTGTACAGGGCCCCCACGAATCCCCTCATTACCTCTCCCAAGCCCAAATGTCGGAGTGTCTCACCCATGAAAGACCAATTGAGCCTATCAAAGGCCTTTTCCGCATCGGTGGAGAGAAGCATTGCAGGGGTCCCAGATGACTTAGCCTCATGTATCATGTTAATTGCCCTGACCACATTATCCCTGGCCTCTCTCCCCAAGACAAATCCAGTCTGGTCCAAGTGTACCACTTGTGACACAACTGGTGCCAATCTGTTAGCTAGGACTTTAGCAAACACTTTCAGATCTGCATTGAGTAGGGAGATAGGACAGTAGCTCTGACAGACTAAGGGGCCCTTACCCTGCTTGTGGAGTACTGTAATATGGGCCTCTAAGTCCCTTTCGGAGAATTTGCCCTGTGCCTCAGGGTCCACAATAGTGTTCCGTGTCCTAACCATGCATGGTCCCTGATCTGCTAAGAAGGTCTTATAGTGCTTGACAGTGTAGCCGTCCTGCCCAGGGGACTTCCCGGTTGGGGACTGCTTCACCGCCTCTGCTAGCTCCTCGACTGTGCTGGGGGCATCTAAGGTTTCGGCCTCCTCCTTGGAGATCACCGGCATATTGGAGCTCTCTATGTATTCCCTCTGCTTGGCCTGGAGACTCCCGGCTTTGGAACCCAAAGGCAGATTATAGAGGCCCGAGTAGTATGATCTAAATGTGTCCGCTATCGCCTCGGGGGAGAACTGTTTTTTTGGGGATTTATCTAGAATCTCTGTTATGAAATTTTGGGAGCGTTGCTGCCTCAACGCCCGTGCGAGCAAAGCGCCGCCTTTGGTCCCATGCTCGTAGTAAGTTCTCTTGCATTTTTTGATCGTGTACTTGGCCTTACTCAAGATAAGCGCGTTCAGGGCTTCCCGTGCCTGGATCAGCTTGCCTAGCCCTTTCACAGCCTCAGACCGCTTATGGGACAACTCCAGGTTTTTGACCCTCTCCAAGAGCTTTGTCAGCTGGGTAATATTGGTCCAGGGCGTGGGTGAGGAACTTGCTTTGCCCCTGGTTAGGCGAATATTGAGGCTAATGTATATTTCCTGCGCCCCAGTAAGCCCTTGACCATAATTTCCCTCCCTGCTTCGTCGCCACATTCTTCCTGAACTTCAAATGGGAGGGCTCTCACGAGCATAATCGCCACACACTTCCTTTTTTCCCCTCCGCTGCACAGCTGATGAACACCTGCGGAAAAACTCTGTTGCTTAGACGGGGGCAAGAATTATTTTTAAAATGCGTTTCTTTTACAAATGCTATCATTGCTTTCTGCCTTCTGAGCTCCTGCCATAGGATGGTCCTTTTCTCAGGGGAGTTAAAGCCCTTAGCGTTCAATGAAACCACCCTCATGGTACCCATCTCAGCCTTCTTGAGGGTATCTCCCGGTGGTTAAACGCCCCTTCAATCAAATGGCTCGAAAGCTGGGGTCTTATACTGTCACGGGGGGCCCGCGCCCCTGAGGGAGGAAGGGGGAGAAACGAGTACCACGAGGAGGATGGGGTATGGGAGGGAATCAGATGGGGGTGGGGAGGAAGGTGAGATAGGATGGGAATTAAATGTGGGTCTGACAATGGCAACCGGTGCTGGTTAACAGTGAACACCAGAAATTGCGCCTTTTATCGCGAAGGCGCAGGTAAACTCCCGACCTCCATAGGCTAAAAGTAGCCTTGGTCTCCTGTCTGGGAGGTCCAAAGGGCATCCCAGAGGGGTGCGCTAAGTACTAAGTACTGGGGAGGGAAGTGGAAGACTGGACACACGTTCGGTGAGCAGGAGGTGCACAAAAGGAATTCTTAACTGAGGGACCACTATACGACTCTATCGCTCCACAGCTGGTCCAAAATACATAACATTAACTTCAACTTTAACTTTAACTTGCAACTATTACTCACGCCATGTCATGGCGGACAACAACGCGCTATCCAGCATGATGACCCCGTCCCGCATCCCCCCACCACCGCCCTCGGACCACGCCGGGTCGGCTGGCCCAAACCGCAACCCCACAGGGGGGGGGAGGTGGGGGAGCCAGGGGGGTGGAGGGAGCGAGGCCGGGGCACCAAGCCAGCCAGATCCAGGAACTCAGTTTCCGCTCTATGCGGCACCCGAATGGGGAACATCACCAACTGCAATCATGTTTAACTTATAAACTATCAGACACTGTCGGGGCCGGGCCAGGCCCGCGGGCCCCCCCACCACCGCCGGCCACCGGCCCACCTCCACCTTGCGGCCAGGTCGCCCGAGCGGGGGAAGGGGGGCCACAGGCCCGACCCAGGCCCGACATAATAAATCAATCCAGTCCCTCAATTAACTCACAGTAGAGAGGTTAGACCTCACATTCGGCATCCTCCTCTTCCTCTTTGCGCTCCACGGGGAGCACCTCTCGGCCTCTGCGGCAGCCACCCCGCGAAGACAGGCAGTTCCGGAGCTATCCAATCAGGAATATCCACCGCGGCCGCCTCCAGAAAGTGAAAGAGATCCGGGAGTTGGCCGGGTGACTTGAGCACGAAGGTATTCCCGTTCCTTCGCACAATCAGTTGGAACGGGTGTCCCTATCTGTATGCAGCTCCACTTTGCTGCACTGTCTTCAGCAGGGGTTTTAACAGCCTGCGCATTTGTAGGGTCCGCCGGGACAGATCCTGAAGGATGATCACCTGTGCACCCTGATATAAGACAGGGCCTTTTTCCCACGCTCGACGGATTAGGTCTTCCTTTATTTTAAAGAAATGTACCCTGCAGATGATGTCTCTGGGCCTATCCCCTTCGAGGGGGCGGGCACCTAGTGCCCTGTGGACCCGATCCAGTTTAATGTGATTCGTGTCCGGTTGGTCCAGAAGTGTATTGAAGATTGAGGTAACTGCCTTCAGCAGGTCCTGTCCCCCTATCGATTCTGGGACCCCTCGGAGGTGGGATTGTTCCTGCGGACTCCTGTTTTCCGCATCGTCATGCGCCAGGTATAGGTCTGAGAAGTGTCTACTGTTCGCCTCTTGCTGTCTTTCCAGTGTTGCCACGCGCTCTTCCAACACCCTCTGTGAGGATTCTACTCCATCCACTCTCTGGGTGACCTCCGCCACGGACTCCTGCAGGGATGCAAGCTCTCTTTTTATTGTCCCTTCCATTCTAGACACAAAGCCGTCGAAATCGCTTCGCGTGGGTAGGCCCCTCAGGGCCTCCTTGATATTAATCTGTACCGCTTCCACTATAGACTGTGACAGGAGATTCAGTGAAACTGCAGGGCTCTGGCTCCGCTGCGATCCGGGGCTCCAGCTCCCACTGCCCCTCTGTTGTGCACTCTGCCGCAGGGCGGGATGCCCATTCTCGTGGGCCTCCTCTCTTGCTGCTAGAGGTCTTAGAGGGGAGCTTATTTCCCTCTCCACTTCCCTCCCCATGAGCTGCTCTGGGGGGTCAAGCATTTGCCAGGATCTGTAGAGCATGGAGCAATCCACTCCGAACGCTGGATCCGGCACTGGGATGTTGGGGGATCGCCTGTCCCCATCTGTGCTTGGGCTCATTGGGGGTGAGGGGGAGCCCGAGAACATGCTGTGCCTTGGAGAGCTTAACAGCCTCCCGGGCGGGGTGCTTGTCTCCCTTGTGTAGGAACTCCTTCGGGCTGGTGAGGCTATGCCTGCCCTCCGGGGAGTCTGGGCCACTACTTGCGCACCGTCCCGGCCCCGCCGCGCCTCTCCGTCCATCCAGCCGCCCGCCTGCCAGCTTGCAGACTCTTCCTCACCGGCCCAGACATTCTCCTCTGTCACGGGTGTCATCGGTGCGGCGCTCTCCAGCCCTCGCATCTCCAGCCTCTCCTCGCTCCGCTGCTTCTGTCTGGCTGCCATCTTGGATCCGGCTGCTGGGCTCTTCTTCTCCTTCTCTGTGGCGAACAGTTTGGGAATGGTGAGTTCTTTTTCTCTCAGCGCCGCTCCTTCCCACACCTGGATATCCGTCTTGTACAATCCTACTCTGTCTGGGTCCCGATTTGCTGCCAACAACCGTGCAGAGCTCCCGCAGGTTGCTGCCTCATGCCGCCATATCAAGCCACGCCCCCTTATTGTTTATTTATATAGCGCCATCATCTTCTGTAGCACTGGACAAACTAGTAATTATAGACAAAGTAGGAACATACAGTGCATAGATTATTACAAATGCAGTGTTACAGGGTCTACAATTAATATTCTGAATAAAAGATAAAATAGGAGAGAGAGAGCCCTGTCCTTGCGAGCTTACAGTCTAAAGGATGAGCGGTGGAGATGAGGGAGAAGAATCGCAGTCAGTATTGAGCTTTGTGGCTTGTGCCCTTTAGAGAATTGCTTAGGCCAGATTGTATGCTTGTGTGAATAGGTGAGTTTGAAGGGCATCTTTGAAAGCTTTGAGGGTTGGTGAGTGGCGTTTTGGGTGGGGGGGGGGGGGGCATTCCAGAAGAGGTTGGGTGAGGGGTTACAAAAAAAACTCTTTACCTTTCCCAGAATCTGATATCCCTGGTGCTCCTGCGCCTGCCACACGGACCATGCACAGTGACATAAGTTGCTCTGTACAGCAGATCCAAGAATGTTGCACCCAGTGCCACAGTTGCCGGGGGAACAGCATTGGATCCTGGGTGAGGTAAGGGTTTTTTGTAAACCCCTACCTTATCACCAAGGATGGGTGGCAGAGTAGGGGGTTACCCTGTGACTGGACGTCCACTTTAAACAATTACACTATATACTATCTAGGACACAGAGGAGACAAAATGTAATTTCAAAGCCCTTTTCATAGTTCATTAAACTATTTGTCACGCCCAGGCAAATAACTTCACTGGGCATTCAAGGTGTGTATGGGAAATTCCTGGTTCACTGTCTGGGGACAAAGGAAGCTGGGTAGTTGACTGGAAACAGATGGACGAAAGACAGACAACCCGCCTGGGCCACCAAAGAGGCAAGGTGCTGACCACTCGGGTGTGGGTGGTCTGGTACTCAGAGAGCCTGTAATTCACCCAGTTCTTCAGCAGAGCTCCTTAAGGTGGAGTTGCACAGGCCCCCGGGTAGTCCTTGGTGGTCACAGACTTGGGAAGGGGAAAGACAGGGCAAGCGTAGACATGAACAAATGAGCTGGGCCCCAGTGCAGGCTGTGGTGGAGCTGGTCCCCAGTGCAGGCTATGATGGAGCTGGGCCCCAGTGCAGGCTGTGGCGGAGCTGGGCCCCAGTGCAGGCTGTGGCAGAGCTGGGCCCCAGCACAAACAGCAAATACAAAGACAGAAAACTATGAAGGACTGGGAGCCCCAGCACAGACAAGACAAACTTTAAAGGGCAGTAAGTCTTGGTACAGATGGAGACGGAACTATGACAGGCTGTGAGCCCCAGTACAGAAGAAGACAGAACTATGAAGGGTTGTGAGCCCCAGTATAGACAAGACATAAGCTAACTAAGGCCCAGCAAGGACTGGAAGGCAATAAGCCCAAATTTTGAGACAGGAAGACCCGAAGGCCCACAAGGACATGGAAGTATGTAGAGGGGTTGGAGCGCACGACTAGGCTTCAAGGAGACAAAGTAATGAGCAATGATCCAACAACAGGGGCGGGGCCAAGCACATGCATTTATAGGAACCTTAATGACACGATTAAAGCCAGGTGGAGTCAAACAACACATCTTTAGGACCCAGGGTACAACCATACCACTCCAGCAGACACACAGCAACCACACCAAAGAAAACAGCAGTCCTGACACTATTAATATGTAGTTTGTGAAACATTAAATAATATTCAAGTCACCAATTTACATATCTGCTGAAAATATGTTCAATATACAGCAGAAGGCAGGACGAGCCTCTGCCCACCTGTGTTCTATGTACAGTTGAAGAGACTAGCAAATATAAAGGAACATTTTTGTTTCTACAGAAGAACCACACTTCAGGCGGTCTGAGCAGTCTCTCATGCCAATCTATGTCCTTTTCATCTCCTTCATGTACATTATTCAAAAGGCAAGCTGAATAAAATGAATGATGCTCACATCTCATAGATTTATAACGTATGCCTATATGTCATTAATGTTCATACCATTCAATCAAGCGAACAGCATAGATAATAACATTTTCATGTTCGATGACAAACAACTATCTTTCGTGAATCTGACTTCTCACATCTTCCAGAATAATATTGTTCAGACACATGGGCCCCACCATGTTAAATACAGGCAAGGGGAAGATAAGTCCAGTACTTCATTGTTTTTCTCAAGGTGGATCATATTTACTTGAAGAACCTAACAACTTGCCTTTCAAAAGTCCTTCTACATCTATCATTATGTATTCTAGTATTAACAGTTACCTGCAGGAGATTATTTTCTTTTTAATATGTATTGTTTTCTGTCACATGGGGAGAGATAATGACCTTGACATATTATTAGTTGACAAAATGTAAATCTGTTCTTAAAAAATCCCTGAAGGTCTGCTTTTAAACCCTCCCCCATTGCATCCTCAATAACAGACCTGCAGGTGCACCCTTGGCTAAAGATGAATTGGGAAGCCGAAAATCGTACAAAATTATCCACTTGTCAATACCATGTCTCTCACACTTTCCATGTGACCACTGGTGGTCAATGGGGTTTTCTGCACATGTACAACTGCCTGGCATACTCTATTAGCCATCAGCAAATTGGGGAATATGCAAGCAGCGCTGAATATAGACCAGGTGCCGATGGACCACAGTGAGATGTGTGTATTTTACCCAATATGCATGCCGGAGGTCTGATAGGAGTTGGCAGGACTACGAGGGATTAAGGGATTTTCTTGTGTGCCTGGACTGGAAATCGTTGCTTATAGTATGGTAAGTAAGTGATTTTATTTCGAAGTTAATTTTACATTCTACGCATTAGCTTTCAGACGAAGAGACATTCAGAAAATATGGCCTTGGGGAGATCTTAGATGATCACTAAAAGCAAGGCAGCTCTGTGTATACCAACACATTGCTTGCTCTTATTGAGTCATAAAACACATATGTCCTACAGCTACCATCAGGCGTACTGTTGCAATTTAATGTTTTATATATTCACCAGACATACAGCTGGCCATATTATGGTGATTGCACAAATCAGAGACTAAAAATTGTCTCCCACATTATCACATATTATCTGAAACATGTGCAAATTTGCATAAATAATTAGCAAAACCCATTTGTGTGCCATAAGTTAATAAATAGCATATCTACTGTAGATTCTTTGGCATTTAAAGCACACAAAGAATTTATTTTTTGTAGTATTGCACTGCAGTGAAAATGGTAACAGGAAAAAACACTCACTGTATTCCACTGCATTTTTAATAACCCATATGGGCTTGTTATTTACTGAAGTTGAACAAGTCTTCCTTTAGTTAATGAATGCTTTCTTCTTGTTTTCTCAGTTTTCTACACAGTAGGCCGGCACCATCATTCCTCTTGATCGTGGTTGGAACACATCATAGGAATGGAAAATGGGTAGAGATGGGCAAACCCCCCAAAGTTCAGGTTCAGCAAGTTTTCTGCCAAACTTTGATTAAATGTTTGGGTTTGGGGACCCAAACCTGAACATGAACCCGGTCCCCGCTGAAATCAATGGGGACCCGAACTTTGGGGGGTGGCTGTGGTAGAAAGGTGCAGTGAGTTCAGAGTGTGAAACGTGCTGCTTTAACTCACCTCTGCCCAATCCACTTCTAGTGCCAGCACTAGGAGTGTCCTCATTCACTGGAACCATCAGCCATCTTTTTGTTGCCCCAGCTGGGAACAGTTTCAAATGCCACTGCCACCGCCACTGACAGAAGAGGACTGGGCAGCAGCCCATCAATCAGCAGCCCCCAGGTGTGTAGCAAGATGGCCGCACCTATGCAGCCCAGGAGCACATCATCTTCAAATGTTTTCCACAATATCTGCATAGGGTTAAGTCCTAGCAGCATACAGCATACACCGCTAATTAGGGGGGGTTATGGGAGCAATTTAGCATTTTTCGAGAGAATTTTCGTTTCTGGTATTAGGTAAAGCGGGTGCAGAGCCAGAAGTCCATGTTCGAGTTCGATGTCTAGCCCAAACATGGAAAAGCTGTCACTGTGAATGACACGCCCCCTCAGGCATTCTTGGTTCCGGGCCAGTGCTCTCCGGGTCATGGTCTGCGCCAGCCTCGCCAGGCAGTGAGGATTTTTGCGCAGGCCCAGCCTGCCAGCACATCTGTCCATGTGCGGCTGATGAGTGTCATGTGCATCTGGCAAGATCTGCAGCAGGGGAATACGTGGCCTGAGCTTGTGGTAGGACAGCAGCGCAGGCACTTTTGGAAAAAAAGCCCTGACCAGTCTAGAGAAGATAACATTCTGGACTTAGTTCTGACCAATGGGGACCTGGTGTCTGAGGTCAGGGTTGAAGAAAATCTGTCCTCCAGTGAACATCAATGCTTATGGTTCAGAATAAAAATAGACATTGTGCAATCACACACCAGAACCAAAGTGCTAGACTTTCGGAAAACAAAATTAAGGAAATGGCCGACTACCTAGAAAGGGAATTAAATGAGTGGAACAGAGTAGTAGAAGTGAGTGCCCAGTGGTCACTTTTAAAAATGGCCATCATAAAGGCAACTAAGCAATAAGTGAAACAAACTATCCAGAATTAAAGAAAGAAGAAACTGTTATGGGCTACTAGGGAAGTCAGCACTATCGTAAAAGAAAAGAAGTCTGCCTATAAGAAGTATGAAGAAAGTAGGAGTGTAGCTGACAGAGAGGCGTATAAAATTAAACAGAGGGAAGCAAAACTGATTATAAGGACTGCTAAAGGAAGAAGAAATGGCAAAAAACAATGCAGTCTCAAAAATTAGAAACAGGGAAAATAATTATATTGATGGAGATAATGATGTGCCTGACCATCTAAATAACTAATTTTGTTCAGTATTTTCAGATAGTGGCTTTCAAACCCATAGCATCCAGCTGGGAGGGCCCAGCTCCGGAGTTTTTGCAGACTGATGTTCTAGCTGAGCTGGCACACCTAAAGGTAAGTAAGACAATGAGCCCAGATGGAATCCACCCCAGAGTTCTAAGGGAACTCAGATTTGTGATTGCAGCCCCTCTGACTGATTCATTAAACCATTCCCTTTCACAAATGAGAATGGCCAATTTCGTACCAATCCAAGAGAAGGGGAGTAGAGAAGAAGCCAGTAATTACAGGCCAGTTAGTTTAACATCTATAGTAGTTAAACTAATGGAAACTCTCTTAAAACAACAGATTATTTACCATCTAAAAATTAACAACCTGTTGAACCCAAAACAGCACAACTTTACTGAGGGCAGATCATGTCAGACCAATCTTAATGATTTATTTGACAATGTCACTAAAGTGTTAGATGAAGGTGCTGTGCATATAACCTATCTGAATTTTAGCAAAGCCTAAACCACATAAAGAGCTCATATTGAAGTTAGGACTCAATCCCTACATAGTTCAGTGGATTTTCAGCTGGCTGAAGGATCGGTGTTAATGGCGTGCAATCTGATCAAAGGCAAGTTACAAGTAGTGTGCCGCAAGGCTCTGTCCTGGGCCCCATTCTTTTTAATATGTTTGTTAGTGATATAGGAGAAGGCTTGGTAGGAAAAGTTTGACTGTTTGCTGATGATACAAAGGTTAGTAATAGTGTGGACACTCCTGGAGGTGTCTGCAACATAGAAAAAGATTTAGCTTTACTGAATGAATAGTCAAAGCTGTGAAAACTGGAGTTTAATTTCTCTACTTGAGTAGTACCATAAAGGCAGTACTGTGTTAGCCAGGACTTCGGAGGAAAGAGATTTAGGGATACTGATTACTGATAGCTGCAAGATGAGTGGACAGTTTAGCTAGGCAGTTGGAAAAGCAAGCAGGATGCTTGGCTGCCTAGCTCGAGGCATCACCAGTACCAAGTGGAAGGTTGTGATGGGAGGCTAGCCCTGAACAGGCACCTCCAAACAAGTTTGCCCGGTTGGCAGATGAGGAGGATGTTAGCTCAGGGATGGCACAGCTGCAGCAAGACACATCTGTCGGCTCCAGTAAGAAAGGGAGGGGAAATGGGAGAACAGGGCAGGCAAGACAGGTGCTGGTAGTGGGTGACTCTATTATTAGGGGAACAGACAGGGCAATCTGTCACAAAGACCGGGATTGCTGAACAGTGTGTTGCCTTCCTGGGGCAAGAGTACGGCATGTAGCGGAGCGGGCTGACAGATTGTTGGGAGGGGCTGGCGTGAACCCAGCGGTCATGGTGCATATTGGCACAAATGACATAGGAAGAAGTAGGTGGAAGGTCCTTAAAATGATTTCAGGGACTTAGGCCGTAAGTTTAAGGCAAGGACCTCAACTGTAGTATTCTCAGAAATACTACCAGTACCAAGAGCCACACCAGAGAGGCAGCGGGAGATTAGAGATGTAAACAGGTGGCTCAAAAATTGGAGTAAAAAGGAGGGGTTTGGGTTCTTAGAGAACTGGGCCGACTTCACAGTGGGCTACAGGTTCTTTGGCAGGGATGGGTTGCACCTCAATGGGGAGGGTGCATCTGATCTGGGAGAGAGGATGGCTAAAAGGTTGGAGGAGTGTTTAAACTGAGCACTGGGGGGGAGGGTAAAAGCAGTTACAAAGGGGAAGTTAGGAAAGAAAGTGACAGTGGGTGTAGACATGAAACTGGGGGTGGAGAGGGGGGAGGGGTTAGCACATCTAGCAGGAATAAGGGCAATACACAAAATTATCAAAATTGTCATAAGCATTTGAAATGCTAGAAGCTTGACTAATAAAATGGATGAACTAGAACTGATAATAACAGAAGAGCAATATGACATAGTGGGGGTAACAGAGACCTGGCTGGATGAAAGCTATGACTGGGCAGTAAATTTACAGGGATACTGTGTGTTTAGAAGGGACCGTAACAAACGCAAAGGGGGTGGAGTCTGCTTAATTGTAAAATCCTCTCTACAGCCTGCTCTGCGGGAGGATATATGTGAGGGGAATGACCATGTGGAGTCTGTATGGGTAAAATATAAAATACTGATGGGGGTTTGCTATAAACCTCCAGATATATCCGAATCCATAGAAAATATGATGCTAAGGCAAATAGATATAGCCGCTAAACTAACTGAGGTAGTGATTATGAGGGACTTTAACTACCCAGATATAGACTGGGATGCTGAAACATGTGTTTCGCATAAAAGTAATAGTTTTTTATCTAAAACAAAAGATGGCTACCTTTCCCAACAAGTACAAGCTCCAACAAGGGGGAAAGCCATATTGGACCTAATACTAACCAATGTACCAGACAAAGTAATAAAAGTACAGGTTGGGGGACACCTTGGAAGCAGTGATCATAATATCATTAATTTCCAATTAGCAGTCACTAGGGTGCCTTATCAAGGAGCCACAAAAACGCAGGACTTCAAAAAGGCAAAGTTTGACCAACTTAGAGATGCCCTACACTGCATTGACTGGGAAAATGCCCTTAAAAACAAAAGCATGGACGCTAAATGGGATACTTTCAAAGGAATACTTAATTTTCATTGTGACAGATATATACCTTACAGGAATAAAACTATTAGACACACATGTAAACCGATGTGGCTAAATAAAAAGGTTAAGGGGCAATAAACAACAAAAAAAAGGCATTTAAACGTTTAAAGCAGGAAGGGACAGCGGAAGCGTTAAAAAAATATAAAGAAGAAAATAAACAATGTCAACAACAGATAAGGGCAGCTAAGCTGGAGACAGAAAGACTGGTCGCGAAAGAGAGTAAAACTAACCCCAAATTATTCTTTAGCTACATAAATCGTAAAAGGTGTGGGCGCCCTGAAAAGCAAGGAGGGGACCCCTATAGAGGGAAATGAGGAGAAAGCAAATTTGCTTAACAACTTCTTTGCTTCTATATTCACAAAAGAATTTGACATGCCGAGTGAAATGCAGGGGAATAACCGAAACCCTCCATTAAATGTCACTGGTCTAACCAAGGAAGAAGTCCAGCACCGTCTCAAGCAGCTAAAAATCGATAAATCACCGGGACCAGATGACATACATCCTCGTGTTTTAAGGGAGTTATCTACAGTAATAGACAAGCCGTTATTTCTAATATTTGTGGATTCCATAACTACAGGGTCTGTTTCGAGGGATTGGCGCTTGGCAAATGTGGGATCTAGGGGGGAACCTGGGAACTACAGACCGGTAAGCTTAACATCTGTGGTGGGCAAGCTGTTTGAAGGTTTCTTAAGGGATACTATCCTGGAGCACCCTGGGGAAAATGACCTTATTACTCCATATCAGCATGGATTTATGAGGAATCGCTCCTGCCAGACAAACCTAATCAGCTTTTATGAGGAGGTAAGTTTAAGATTGGATCAGGGGGAGTCATTGGATATCATATATCTTGACTTTTCTAAAGCATTTGATACTGTGCCACATAAAAGGCTGGTACAAAAGATGAGAATGCTTGGACTGGGGGAAAACGTGTGCAGATGGGTGGGAAATTGGCTTAATGATCGGAAGCAGAGGGTGGTTATCAATGGTACACACTCAGATTGGGTCACTGTTACTAGTGGAGTACCACAAGGGTTAGTTCTGGGACCAATTCTCTTCAATATATATATAAATGACATTGGGTATGGATTAAACAGTAAAGTCTCAATCTTTGCAGATGATACTAAGCTGAGTAAAGTAATTAAAACAAAAGAGGACAGCAGGCAGCTACAAACAGATTTAGATAAATTGGAAGCATGGGCAGTTAAAAGGCAAATGAAGTTTAACACAGATAAATGTAAGGTTATGCACATGGGAAGGAGAAATCTGTGTAATGATTACACATTAAATAAAGAAACACTTGGTAAAACAACAATGGAAAAGGACCTAGGGGTTTTAGTTGACAATAAGCTCAACTGTAGTAATCAATGCCAGGCAGCTGCTGCCAAGGCAAATAGGATCATGGGGTGCATCAGGAGGGGCATAGGTGCTCATGACCAGAGCATAATTTTACCCCTGTACAAGTCACTGGTCAGACCCCATATGGAATACTGTGTACAGTTCTGGGCACCTGTGCTTAAGAAGGACATCTCAGAACTGGAGCACGTTCAAAGAAGGGCAACAAAGTTAATAAAAGGAGTGCGGGGGCTAGAGTACCCGGAAAGATTGTCAGGTTAGGGAAGTTAGGTTTATTTAGTCTAGAAAAAAGACGATTGAGGGGTGATCTAATAACTATGTATAAATATATTCGGGGTCAATACAAAGATCTGTCCCACAATCTATTTATACCCCGGAGTGTAACCATAACCCGGGGGCATCCACTAAGGTTAGAGGAAAGGTGCTTTCTCCACCGACATAGGAGGGGATTCTTCTCTTTAAGAGCAGTGAGACTATGGAACTCGCTGCCAGAGGAGGTAGTAATTATGGATACAGTAAAAACGTTCAAAAGTGGCCTTGATGCCTTCCTGGCATGTAATAACAATTCCAGCTATGGCTACTAGACCACTGGAAGGAATTAAACAGGCTGAACTGGATGGACTATAGTCTTTATTCAGCCTTACATACTATGTTACTATGTTTTTACTATGATGCCGCTGTATAGAGCCCTGGTGATGCCACAGCTAGAATACTGTGTGCAGTTATGGAGGCCTTACCTCCAAAAAGACATTATTCAAATAGAACGGGTTCAAAGGCGGGCAACAAAAATGGTAGAAGGACTTAAACTTAGCAGGAGAAACTTGAAGAACATAATTTGTACAGCCTAGAGGAAAGAAGGGAGAGGGGGGACATGATTAAGACCTTTGAATATGTGAAAGGTTTGAATAAGGTTCAGGAGGGAAGTGTTTTTAAGAAGAAACTTAATGATAGAACAAGGGGGAACAACCTGAAGCTGGTTGGAGGGAAGATCAGGAGCAATGTTATAAAATATTATTTTACAGAAAGAGTAGTAGATGCTTGGAACAAACTTCCAGTAGAGGTAGTTAAAAAATCGACAGAGAGTTTACACATGCCTGGGATAAGCATACATCTATCCTAAGATAAAGAGTACATACACTATATACACAAGGGAAGACTAGATGGACTGTATGATCTCCTTCTGCCATTAACCTTCTATGTTTCCATCCCTGATCCAAAGGCACAACTGAGCCCCAAGACCGACCTCGGTTGGGCCAATCAGGTGAGCCCCGACCCTATATATGAATGGAAGCCCAGAGCCAGAAAATTCTTTATTCTCTACTGTGCCACCTTTGCTCCTGACTACCTGAATACCTTGGACTCTTGGCCCCTGACCTTCCGGATCAACACTTACCTTTCTGCAATTCATGTGTGTGATCCAGCTACCTGTGTATGACCTCTGGATTTGCCTCTGATTACTCTCTCGAATTAACCCTTATTCTGGACTGATACCACATGCTCAACCTCGGCTCATGTTCACGCTCATCTCTGCTTGGAGCCTCGGGTGTCCACATCATCTGCCTCTCCTTAGCCCGGTAACCACTTCTTTTCAGGCCCTTGACACCCTGGGAAGTGATCTGAGACCTCCCAAGCAGAAAACGTATCCTCCTTTGCAGGGGGGGGGGGCTTTAGAGTAAGTCAGGGTGGTCCTTAGTAGCAACTGTGTCATAATCTTCTGACCATAAAACATGAACACTGGTGGGGATCCCGCAGAACTTTTGGCCCAGATGGCCCAGCAAATGTTTGCCTTCATGCAAGACGTGGACAATTTGCATCACTGAGTCATCCCCCTAGAGGGCACACCTACCACACCTTCGGAAGAGTCTACACTGCCATCTGGAACCCCTTTTGCTTTCATTCCTGTCCAGGCCTCCTGTCTACCGAAACACCACATTACTCCACTGGACTGGTTCTCAGCGGACAGGTGCCAGTTCCAACCATTCCAGAATAGTTGCTGGTTATTCTTCAGGTTGAGGCCCCACCCCTATTCCACAGATTCTCTTCTGTGGAATAGGGGTGGGGCCTCCCCTAATAGGAGTGTAGGCAGCCCTCACCTTCCTGCAGGGTAACTCTCAGTCTTGGGTCCATAGGCTTCTGGAAAAAGGGGATCCAACTTAAAACTCCTTTGAGAGGTTCTTCAAGGCCCTTGCCATCCTATATGATGACCTCGCTAGGGGGGCATCTGCTGAAGCCCTATTCTGCCACACCCATCAAGGGCACAGGCTGGTCGGCTAGTATGCAGCTGAGCTGTAGCTCTCATTGTAATGCCTTAGACACAGACTGGAATGGCTCGGCCCTCTGCCACCAAAGCCTTGGGCAATAGTGTAAAGGATGAGTTGGCAAGGTCTGAGTTGCCTGAATCTCTGGAGGACCTGATCCAGCTATCAGTTCAAATCGCCTCAAAGAGAGACACCAGGAAAGGAGCACTGGGGTACCAGGGTCTTCCGCTGCTGACTCATCTGTCATCCGACCTGTCAACGAAGATCTGGGTAAGCCTATGTAGCTGGAGGTGGTTCACCCGTCACTGTTGCCCATGGAAAGAGCTTGCCACCGCATCCAGAACCTCTGTTTCTTTTGCGGGGCCCCTGGCCACTTTTGTGCTACCTGTCCTGTCTGACCTCAGAGTAAGAGCACCCCTCGTCCAATGTATGTACCAGCTCCACTGGCATTCTGCTCTACTTACCTTCCAATTCCTCTCTCCATGCAGCGCACTCGATGTCCACTTGCTATTGTAGATTGAGCATGCAGCTGCTTTATGGACTTGGGCTTCGCCAAACAACAGGGGGTGCCCCAGATCATCCGTGAAGTTCCCCTTCCTTGGCAGATGTCTCTTCTGTAAGGGGTGGGGGCAGTTACTTGTTACCACAGAGAATTGGCACCAGGAATGGCTAAGCTTCGACCTATTGTTGTCCACCAGATTCCTGTCATTCTAGGTTCCCTGGTTTCAGCCATATAATCCTGTGATCAGATGGGAAACTGCAGACATAAACTGGGGGTCATTTTACTGCAGAGACTATTGTAGCCCTTTGTCGACTAAGGGCTGCCTGGCTACCCTTTCTCCAGATGAGCTAGACAGGGTACCTTTGGCTTACCAGGACTTTGTTAATGTCTTAAGCAAGCAGCGAACAAATACTCTGACTCAGTATTGTCCTTACAATATCCCAATTGATTTACTCCCTGGGACTGCCATTCCTTACGGGCAAATGTTTCCTCCATCAGAGCCAGAACTGGTAATCCTTACAGAGTATATCGACTCTAATCTGGCCAAAGATTCATTAGGCCATCTTCCTCTCCAGACGGTGCAGGAATATTCTTTGTGGAGAAAAAAGAGGGGTTTCTCCACCCCTGCATCAACTACAGGGACTTGGTCGCATCTTTTCCAAATTGGATTTAAGAGGTTTCTGCAACCTGATCCACATCCGGGAGGGAGACAGCGTTCTAATCCAGGTATGCCACTTAGTACTTGCTAAGGCTTTTGGCCTATGCAGCACTCCAGCTACCTTCCAAAACTTTGTGATTGACATCTTCTGAATTTGTTCATAGTGGTCTACCTGGATGGCATATTGATCTTCTCCTCTTCCCTTCAAGAGCATCGGGGACATGTCTGTCAAGTCCTCTCTCGATTGTGTGAGCATCACCTATATGCCAAGGGGGAGAAGTGCAAGTTTGAAAGATCTTCTGTGCAATTCCTCTGCTTCATCATCTTTGACTCTAGCATCTCCATGGACCCAGTCAAGGTAGCTGCTGTTGTTGATTCACCCATTCCATCCTCACATTGAGAGGTCCAACAATTTATGGGCTTCACCAACTTCTGTAGGAAGTTTAACCGTAGCTCCTCCAAAGTGGTCAAACCCATCTTGGACCTGACATAGAAACAGCAATGTTTCTCCTGGACAGAGGAGGCTTAACTCACCTTTAAAAACCTGTTGGAAAGGGCCAGGGAACCCATTCTTATCCTGACTGACCATCGTAATCTGGAATGCCTGTGGATAGGCCAACTGGGCTGCAGCCTCATCAAGCTTGCTGGTCACTATTCTTTTCAACATTTAATTTTCATATCACTTTTAGACCAGGAAGCAAGAATAGGAAACCTGACACCTTGTCTTGTCTCCATCCCAAGAATTCAGCCGGTGGTCAGTCAGAGGAGCCCATGTTGGGTTACCAGTATTTTCGGATGATCAAGTCTGACCTGATCTCCAGGACTAAATGGGAATCTTCGACCTTGGCATCTGCAAGTGGTATGGATTGGGCAACGTGTGAAGGGTTGGTCATCTACCCTGGAAAGATCATAGTCCCTGAAGGTCATAGCTCAGAGGTAATCCCCCTTAGACACTACCATCCCTTAGCTGGACATTTTGAAGAAAGACCCTGGAACTTACCCAACAACATTTCTGGTGGCCTAAAGTCAAGAGTGATTGTGCCCCTTTCATTCAGAACTCCTGGCAATCGACCAGCAGGTCTCCTTATGCATCTATGGAACATCTGTGGGGGAGTATCTAGATGGATATTACTGTTGAGTTGACACCCTTTGAAGGCTTTACTGCCATTGGAGCATACAGAGTGTACCAACCAGACCTTGGAGCAATACCTTCTGTGCTACACATCCTAGCTACAAGACGACTTAGCCAACTATTGCCAATGGCCAAGTTTGCTTATTGGTGTGAAAATCATTTTCACTGAGGGCCACATCAGCTTTCAGGTTGTCTTCAAAGGGCCACAAAAAATAGGATAAACAAAATGCAAACATGACCTTTAAAATATATGGTTACAGAATCAGAATTATTTTGCCTTGGACGTTGCAGATGCAGAAATATTTTGCCCAGAACAGATGCATGCATGGAATAACTTTTCCCAGGACAGATCTCAGGCCTTCAAATAAACTCGTCAAAGTCGCAGGCGCTTAATTTATCCCTCCGTGAAATCACAGTAAGTACTATTAAAGCCTCGTTTGACTTTCTATGGCAAAAGCAGTACATTAAGTACTTAAGCGTAAATCTGGTGGCAGACTATTGGGTTGATTCAAAGAAACATGTAACAGCTTGGATTTGGCTCACGATCATCCTATTTTTCCCGAACGCTCGTGCGTTCGTATGAACTTGCGAGTGATTCAATAAGCAAATACGTTTCTATCCTAAAATATACGTCCGTTCGTATGGCAGTTCGGGAATCAGACCTATGTCAGTTTCCATCCTGAATTTTCCGTTTCATTTCTCAGGTTGCAACATTGGTTTTGCCCTTTTTCCTTTTTTGTCTGGACGTAAATCCTTCTGATCTTGCGGCTCCGCACTACAAACTTACCTCATTAAAGTGCATTCTAAATATTTGGTCTTTTATTTTTCTTTATTTCATTCATTTTGCAGTAACCAACCATTAATGAATGCATTTGCATAAGTAAATCTTACTTTGTTTAATTTTTAGTTAACTTGCATTTTTTACTTGTGGATTTAATTTTAATATTTATGCTTCAAATGGTACAACTTAAAATTTTTAGTGTGGTTACCCACACCCTCTACATACAGATTGCTCACAAATGTTAAAAAACACCCAGCAACTTCTGCATGTTATGAGCCTAGAAACAGCCAAGATGGCGGCTCAGGTATTATCGGGCAGCCTGCAAACAGAAAGGGCCTTGTGACTGTGTTGCTCTGGATTCTTTGATTTCTGACCTTTCCATGCCCCCAGCTCTGCTGTGTCTGTGCAAAATACAGCAGTAACCCACATCCTGCACTTTATCCCGCTCTCCTCTCCTCAGTAAGTGTGATGCATCTGACCAAAGATGTGCTTAAATAATTAAACAAAGCAAAGGTAAACAACTACACCAATAAATGCAATCTAAAAATATTATTCTAGTACCTCAATTTTAAAATAAATAACAAAGGACATAAGTTTCTTTAATTAACGCAAATATATTGCAAAATAAAGGTTTACATGCAAAGGACTAATTAAGGTCCACATTAAAATGCTTTTATAAGGCATACATGAATCAGGTATGCATTGCCATACAATTTATGGCCTCGGCCATGCTGATACATGCAGTTCATTGGAGCACAAGACGCGCAGACTCCTCCACTTAGCCAAAAAACCTGTTCACGAACAGCAATCCGGCTGCTAAAAGGTGTCGGCTGTGGCTTTCTTTTAAAATGCGTTTAGAGGTTTCTCTGAATCACACCTAAACACATCCAATTAACCTAAGTTTTACGTTTTGATCGTAAGTTTTAGGATTTGATCCTAAGTTTTACGTTTTGATCCTAAGTTTTACGTTTTGATCCTAAAATTTAGGAACGGACTTCCGCTGATCGTAAGAGCATATACGCATTCGTACGTAGGCTCGTGCGAGTCGGAAATGGCCAAAAAAACAGGAAAAAATGACTAACACCCACCCAAACTTACGATTCTCGATACGAAATCACTTAACTTTTGCTCTTTGAATCGAGGGGTATAGCTCTCTCTATATGGCCAACTATTCTTTGATATTTAAAAGCCTCCGATTCATGCTGGCTACTTGGGCCTGGTTAAATCTCTCATGGCTGGGGAGGATTGCTGCAATGAAGATGACTTGGCTTCCTAAACTACTTTATTTCTTTCGGGTGCTACCAGTGGAAATCCCAACCACTGTCCTGAGGGGTCTTCAGTCGGACCTAAACAGGTTCAAATGGGGCAAGCAGAAACCATGTGTAGACCAAGCAGTGTTATATAGGCAAGCAACAGGAGGGAGATTGGGTATCCCCAATCTGTCGCAGTACTTCTATGGCTACCAGATTGCTCAGCTTACTGTGCTACATGGGCGGGAGGCAGGCCACTGTGGGTCAGCATCGAGGAGTCCTACTGCTTCCCGATACATATCTTGAATTTGCTATAGCTGCCCTCCTCGGCCTATAAAGGTATTCAAAATCCTGTGCTAAATCATTCCCTCTGGATATGGAAGGTTAACAAGGTGCACGGGAGGCTCGCATCTCTGTATTGTCCATTGCTTTCCATGTTGGGCAACCCAGAATTTCCCCCTGGCATTACGGATCCTGGAGCATTTTCTTGGTGGAGGGTGCTAAATGTAACCGGGATTAAAGACCTGTCTACGCCAAGTGGGATGCTCACTTTCCCTAGTTTGAGGTCCTCTAGAGGCATTCCCAGTGGTGAGTTCTTTAGTTTCCTGCAAATCTCACACTACAGGATGTCAAAAATTTAGGCAGCTGTTACTCCACTCAGACGCTCAGCTTTTGAGAGTGTGTGTGGGGAGGACCCCCTGGATAGAGGGGTGATCGTGCTTGTCTATAGGCAGCTCTGTTTATAGACTGTGGTGTGACCCTTAAAGTACTCCCAGTAATGTTGGAATATGTTGTATAAGGTTGTATAAGGTTTATGCTCTCAATAAAAATTATGGAAATGGTCACTTGTGGGATTTATTGCTGTTTTGTTACCTGTGGGGCTCTGCAAATGTGACATGACATCTGCAATGTACTCCCACAGTCCAAAAGCCCAATAAAGGTCCTTCCCTTGTATGCTCATCTATGTGTCCAAAAAGTAGTTTTTGACCACATATGAAGTATTACTACCATTGGGCATAATTGCATAACAAATCTTAGGGTCCATTTTATTCCAGTATCCCTTGAAAAAAATAATTTGATTCTGAAGTATTGAGAAATGTTCAATTGCTTTATTCCACAATGTGTTAATTACCGTGAAGCACTTAAAGGGTTAACAAACTTTATGAAAGTAATTTTGAATACATTAAGGGTTGCAGTTTTAAAACCGAAGGTTCTTTATTGGGGTTTTTCTTGTATATAGACTATGAAGTGGTGCTTAAAAAAAAATGATTTGGGATATTTTGTTGAAAATACAAAAAATATAAAAAAAATGCTAATTTTTTAAAGCTTTCTAACATTGTAAAAACATTGGGGGTGAATGTCAGTGCTTCAGGCTAATGTAAAAATATATCATATCCAGCACCCCTTTACTTCTGGCCGAACCGCCACAGCCATGGGGGGACCAGAAGATGGAGATACGGTGGCTAGGTAACTGATCCTAGCCCGATGACTCCACCGTCCACGCCCCCACCACCGCTGCTTCTTCTCTGGCACGAGCACACAGCAAACACTCGGCTCCATACAGGGGGGGGGGGGGTGTTGTGGGGAGAGAAGAAGCAGCAGCAGCGGGGAAAGCAGAAACATCGGGCATGGATCAGTCACCCTCAACGCCCACCCACCGCTCCTCCATCTTCTGGCTTCCCATGGCTGTGGAGGCCTGGCCGGCAGCGTGGCAGTTCCAGATATGTGAGCTCTATTGCCTATGAGGAATGGAAGGGAGGAATGCTACATTGGCTATGGAGAATATGATGGGGGAATGCCACACTGCCTATGGGAAATAGGATGGGGGGAATTCCACATTGCCTATGGGAAAAGGGAGGGGGGAATGCCACACTGCCTATGGGGAATGGGATGGAGGAATACCACACTACCCATGAAGAATGGGAGGGGCGAATGCTACATTGGTTATGGGGAATAGGAGGGGGGAAAACCACACTGCCTATAGGAAATGGGATGGGGAAATACCACACTACCCATGAAGAATGAGAGGGGCAAATGCTACACTGCCTGTGGGGAATGGAAGCAGGGAATGCGACACTGCTGTGGGGAGTGGGATGGGGGGAAGCTACTCTGCCCATGGGAAATTGGGGGGGGATGCCTCAATGTCTGCAAATGGGGGATTCTGCACCTTGCCTATTATTTTGTTCTTGGGGGGATGGTGTTTTAGCCCATTTGGTTCAGAATATTTTTTTTTCTTATTTACCACCTCCAAATCCTAGGTGCGTATTATGGGCTGGTGCTTCTTTTAGGGTGAAGACTATGGTAATTTTTCTCATTTTTGGTGCAAATCTGAATCCAGAGCAAGCCCAACCTAGCTGACTGGCATACCTGTAGCGAGAGTAACCTGCCCGGGTTTTAAAGTGACATTATGCTGCTAGTGGAGAGGTCTGAACTATTGGAATAATTATGCCCTAGCTGCCCTTATTCAGCAGATGTGTCTACACCCCGTGTGCGAGCATAGAGGGTACAGCGGCTGCCCAGAAACTCTGGGTTGCTTAAAATAAAAAACTAAAATAAAAAATCAGCCGTAGACTAACTGTCTTCAGAACACTCTGTCCACTGGTTCCCCCAGAGAGGAAACACAAAGAACTGAGGTGGAGAGGAACGGGTGGGGCTTTTAACCTCTGTTCATGTTTGTGTTTCCTCCCAGGGGGTGGAGCATAATATCTCCGTGTGGTCAAGCTTAAGGGTGACTTGGAAAAGTAACATGGCCAGCCAGGAGCAGCTTCGGTGAATGCATGCAATTTGCTTTCCAAAGGCCATAAAAGTAATATCTGTTAAGAGGGCAAGTGAAAGTACCATAATACCAATCACAATTAAACATCAGCAATCCAAAAGTAATAGGGAAATGTTAATGTAAAAAATAACATTGGATGGTGACCTTCAGTCAAAATTGCCTGCAGGTCCTCTCACACCTATACCTCCAAATGTGGATGCACCTTGATGCTAAGAATAAAGAAAGCCTGTACTTGCTTCTGCATTCCATCTCTCTGGCAGCTATTTCACCACTCTGCTGGATTCACCTGGCCAGCATAAATGCAGTATGTGCATGCCCTTCTGGCAAGCCCCATTAGCTTCCAGCAGTCCTTTGGGGTCCAGGAGCTTTGCAGAAGCATGCATCTGGTAATCCTTTTACATTCTGCATGGAGGACAATCCCAAGTATAAAAGTTTTCATTTAATATGAGAAAATGCTTCAACTTACTATTAAGATTAAAGATAAAACTGAACTAAAACTCTTTCTACTGCATTTCATGTTTATGATGGCCATCACACCTTGTTGCATTCACAATTAAATATGCTTTTGTAAAACATTTTTTGCCCTTAATTTAAAACCATGGCCTTGGATAAGAAACATTTAATCTTTTTTTCATTGTTAAAAATGTTGCCTAATTCAAAAAGAGAAAGAATTACAGAATGTCAAACAATGTTGCATTGCTTTTATATGCAGTTATTGAAGGACATCTGTAGGCAAACTCATCATGCATATTTCACCCCTTCTAACTGATCTAACCTTGATTGAGGTTCTTTATTGGAATCTAGATGAGTTATCATACCTATAACTCATAGATGAGTTATCATATCAAAAGGAAAAGAGTTCTCTATGAAATATAAATCAGGTGGAATGATGGCTGAAGAAAGCTACACCTCCTCACAGCAAGCATTGGGAGAGCAGAAAGCAAGCTAAATTAAAGTAATTGTTCAGGTACCATAATCACGGCTTGTTTAGCCTTTGTTATGCTGATTCTCCCAAATGTTCATTTTTAGGAAAATAATGAGGCCTTTAAGCCTCCAAAATTATACCTTATACCTTATTTGCTTGAAGATGTGGAGGGGGTTGTGGAGGGGGAGGTGACTCCTCCCTCCAAAATGTAGTGTGGCACTGGGGCATAGTGACAGTTCATGTATAGGGGGACGGCCCCCCGGCACAGAGCTGGGCTTCCTTTAGTGGTTGGGCTTGGGGGGTGCCAGAGACAGGGGAAACCAAGAGTGATTTCTTCTCCCTAATGCTGCACTTGGGTGGTGCAGCTAAAGGTGAGCTGCATCAGCATGCATCCTGTAGGCATGGTTCGCCATTTCCATTAATTATTTGCCTGGAATGTACCTTTAACAACCAAAGTTGAGACTTTTTAATCAATGATTTTAATGCTCCTAACTTTTCCTTACTATATGTTTTAGAAAAGTTTTTTTTCATTAAGGCCATAGGTAGCAACAAAAACACCCACATTTTGTGGGTAGCAGTCTCAAGCAGTTTGCAACTGAGAAATTACCAAAAAAATATTAAATGTCTGGGATATAAAAAAAAACTTCTCCATGCAGATGGTTGGACTTTGGAGATGAATGCAGGTTAACTTGAGTAACAGTGAAGATCCCTAGGCATTGCACAGTGATTCCTATACTGCTCTCTGTTCCAGCTTCTAGTTGGAAGACCCACAGGATTAGGACCAGTCCTATTTACTTTTCCTTCCTATATATTAATTTCCCATTTCTGTGTGTATAGGCTAAATCAGTACTCTACAAGTTTCTCATTTGATCCACATTTCTACATATAAGCTGGAGCTGGAGCTATAAAAAGGTTATTATGGACCCACAGAATGGAGGGAGTGTATCAGATATAATTTCCAACCATCTCACTCAGATCTGATTACTTTCTTTTGAGCAAGACCTAAAAAGCCTGTACACACAAGATTGTGCAAATATATGTAGTATACAAATGCTGTGTTAATGTAAAGGTTTTATTGAAGCAGTATCTATTTCAATGAACTTTTTTTGAAAAACATATCAGTGGTACAAATCTTGCCCTTTTGTTGGTCTAACGCAGTGGTCCCCAACCCTTTTCTACAAAGCCCACCAACAGCTTATGTTTTCTGGATCTACATATAGCTGTCTCTATAGCTCTGCCACTGCCGCTAATTTGTACATCTGTGTGGAGATCTGCAATACATGGCTGTAAAGCCCGTGGGACACCCGTCTTGAGATGAGTCCGCAACCCCCAAACTCCGCTGCAGCCTCTGCCTATAGACAAGCCCGGGACACTGGATATGCTTTAACTGGACACAGTTGCCCCCATGACTTAGGAAACACAAAGGATGCGGACTTACATGGTGAAGGCAGATGATCCAAGGAACTAAACTGGGCGATGACGGGCTGGCTGGAGTCATACAGGGGAAGACAGTCCTCTCAATATGTGGCACCAAGGGGAGTAGCAGAAGAAAGGTTGAGGGTCAAGCCAAGGGTCAAAGCTGGTGATCAGAGACTTCATGGTGCAGAGGGTGAGACAGGCTCGGGGTCAGACAGGCAGGCATCGGTCCAGGCAGCAATCAAAGGAATGGTTAGGGAAGGCAAGGTGAGAAACGCATAACATCAAACAAGCAGAGGCACTATAACACCCAGCAGAATGCTATAATGGGCAGTGAGAGAGTGAGCTGGGAAACCCTATATAGGGCTGGAGTGGACAGGATTGGCCAGGAGCAACTTGGGCTCATTGGCCCAGCTACAACCTATGGGCTGAATAGCCCACAATGATTAAGGGCACATTGCCCCACAAGCAACATTGGGGCTCAATGGCCATTTAAATCAGTGTCTGCAGCGCTGCCGGAGGGCATATACTGGAAATGAGAAGCCAGGGATGGAAGCAGAGGAGGAGGGCGTCAGCGCGACTCGAGCTGGTGCGGCCCAAGCTGTTCGGTGAGGGTTTCGAGAATTTTATTGATTTTTTTTAATATATTCTTTATTTTCATTTTCCAAAGTTATACAAACAGTCGTAAAGAAGAAAGAGGACATTCCGAAGTGCACAAAGTACATAGTATTGTTAAGCATGTAAAGGGCCGCATCAAAGTGCAAACCTATAGATAACATTGCAGCCAGACGCCCCCCTCCTGATCTTTCAATTTGTTCTAGAAAGGGGGAGGAGGAGGCAAAGCCACCTCCCCGCCTAGGTCACAGCTGTAGAGAAACCCCAAGAGGAGCCAGCCTAATATTTCACATCAGGAGGTCATGGATGATCACCCGGGGAGACTATTCCCCGGAGTCCAGCCAAGAATTTCACCAGCGATCGCTTGTTATGGGGATCCGGCATCAAAAACTACTACTACGGAACAGAGAAAGGACTAGAGGGACAAAGGGCGAATGAATTGAGGACAGTGTGGGAGGGAACAGGAGAGAGAGAGAGTGAGAAGGAAGGAAAGATTGTGGACCCACACCCCCTACTGGTCGGCTTCAAGTAGTGTCTTGTATTCCTGTGAGGCTGTGAATATCACCCAGCTGGTCCACTTAAGGTGATGGTCCTCTGAGGCTTTGTTGTGGGCTGCGATTAAACCCTCAAACCTCTCTATCTCTGCCACCTTACTCAGCCACAGAGAGATGCTGGGAGGTGTTGGACATTTCCAGAGCGAGGGGATACAGGCCCTTGCAGCGTTCACCATCTGGCTAAGAGCAGACCTCTGGTACCTTTTGGCGGGCATCTCCGAGTGGTGAAGGAGGAAGAAGGCCGGACCCTCGGGGACCTCCCTATCTGTCATCTGTTGCATTGTGCTTCTGACCTTTGACCAGAAGTCAGTCAGCCTAGGGCATGTCCAAAAAATATGTAAGAGGTCGCCCCTATCACCGTTACACCGCCAGCACAAGCAGGAAACAGCGAGGAACCATTTGTGTAGTAGTGTGGGGACCCTGTACCACCTTGTAAGAACTTTATTGTTACATTATTTGAACTTGGTGCAGGTGGCTGTCTTGTGTGCGAGGCGCATCATTTGTTTCTTTTGTTTCATCGTAAAAGGTAGCCCCCAAGTCTCTCTCCCACTTTGTGAGTGATGGCAGAGGGTCTTGTTCTTGGGGATTCACCAGGATTTTATAGGTATATGAGAGCACGTGTTGAACGGGCCCCCTATCCTCACAAAGCCTCTCAAACATTGTAAGGTCTCTGAGTTGTCGAGCCTTTTGTTTCAGTGGTTTAATTGCCACTGCTGCCAGTTGCCCCATCTTGGGAGTTCTCCAGACTCCGCAATCCCATCCAGAGACTTCCAACCATCTTGACTACAGAAGTGTTTAATTCTACTAACCCCCTTCCTTATCCATCTATCAGCCGCCCCCCCCCCCCCTCCGCTCCAGGAGGAAACGCGGGGTTTCCCAGGACCGGGTACAGGGGAGAGAAGGCCGGAGACACCTCCTCCAATGGGAAGTATCTGTGGCATATTTTAAGTGACGCCCCAATTGTAGGGTGTTTCAATTCCGTAGTTAAAGTCTGTTTCGCGAGCCAGGGGAGTGACACCAGAGGGATCAATGAACTTCCCTGTTCAATTTGGACCCACTGCTTATGTTGCATATACCTACACCAGTCCACTATCCTAGTCAAGTGCGTGGCGGCAAAATTAAGATTTGGATCTGGAAGGCCTATCCCCCCATTATCTGGCTAAAATCTTCCTGCTTATCCTTGGGGTTTTCCCTAGCCAAATGAATTTAGAAAAGAGGGCACCCACCCTCTGCAGAAGCACATCCAGGACAGCCACCGGTATCACTTGCACCACATATAGAAGGCGGGGGAGTATATTCATTTTAAGGGCTTTGCATCTCCCAAACCAAGACAGCTTCTTGAGGGACCACATGTCAAGGTCTTTCGAGAATGCCTGGAGCAGAGGGGGAAAATTTAGGGAGTAGATCTTATCTAGGGATTTGCCCAGTTTCGTACCGAGGTACGTGATGCATTCTTTAGCCCATTTAAAGGGAAAGGATCTTCTCAGGTTCTCCTCCCTCTCTATCGTTATGTTAAGGTTGAGTACTTCCGATTTCTGCATGTTCACCTTATAATTGGACAGTTTCCTGTATAGCTCAAGTTCTTTTATAAGGTTTGGGAGTGTCACCTCAGGGCCGGAAATGAAGAAGAGTAAATCGTCTGCAAAAGCCGCCGCTTTGTAGTGGCCCGAGGGAGAGAGATCCCCTGTACTTTAGGGTTACTTCGTACTCTGCAGAGAAAGGGTTCTAATGTCAAGATAAAAATTAACAGGGAGAGGGGACATCCCTGCCTCGTCCCATTCCCGATGCCGAAAGGTTCCGACAGTAAACCGTTAACCCTCACCGAGGCAGCCGGTTGCTGATAGAGACTGGCTATCCAGGACTGCAAGTTAGGTCCAAGGCCAATATGAGCCAAGACTCCAAACATAAAGTCCCACTGTACTCTATTGAACACCTTTTCGGCATTGGTTGCGAGACGGAGCTAGGATAGGCTTTGCCCTATAGCGGAATGGATGAGATTTAGTGCTTTCATGGTATTATCCCTGGCTTCTCTGCAGGGCAAAAATCCAACCTGGTCTAGATGAATAATTTGGTGCGCGTGAGGGGAGAGGCGGTTGGCGAGTATTTTGGCGAAGAGTTTGATATCAGCGTTGAGGAGTGATATTGGCCTGTAGCTGGAGGTCAGGGTGGGGTCTTTCCCCTCTTTCGGTGTCACTGATATATGCGCACGGAGGCTATCTGCTGGGAGAACATTGCCTGTTTTTAGGGCGTTAAAAACCCCCAAGAGTCGACTCGAGGGAGTCTCTGCGAAGATTTTATAATATAACAGGGGGAACCCATCCGGCCCCGGTGCCTTCCCATTGGCTGACTCCTTAATGGCCAGGGCTATCTCCTCCGGTGTAATTGGGGCCTCTAAGTCTTCCAACAGGGCCCATGGGAACCTGGGCATCCCCGAATTCTGAATATACTCATCAATCTCCACCCTCCTCGAGTGGCTAGGAAGGATATTGTATAGGGATGTGTAATATTCCCTAAAGACCCTTGCTATATCCTTTATATATCCTTTATATATCTTTATGCACCATGTTTCCCTCCCGGTCTCTAATTTTGGGAATGTACGTCTTGGCCCTTTCCCCCCTCAGAGCCGAGGCCAGGAGACGACCACACTTGTATCCAGTTTCATAGAAGACTTTTCTGCTTCTAATAAGTTGGAGCTTATTTCTATCATTGTAAATTCCCTTCAGTCGTTCCTGAGGGAGGTCAGGGTAGCTAGTTGCGTCACTGCCAGAGACTGCTTGTGGAGAGTTTCTATTCTTTGGATTTCTCTAAGGAGTTTGTATATTTGGTTATTCCTTTCCTTCTTCATTCTGGCCCCATGCTTGATCATTAAACCTCGGATTACACATTTGTGGGCTTCCCATACCATGGGTAGGCTCGTATCAGGGGTGGTGTTGGTAGCAAAGTACTCCTGAAGATTCTTTTTTACATCCTCTTTAATTATTGGGTCCTGTATAAGGGAACAATTTAATTTCCAGGACCAGGGCCGGGGAGTCTGATCTAGTGCAGCCAGCTTGAATAAGACCGGGGCGTGATCCGATATGGTGATATTACCTATCGCCGCGGAAGCCACCCGCGGCAACAGGTAATGCTGTACTAAGAGAAGGTCTAATCTCGAGTACATGTTATGTGGGGCTGAGAAGTATGAGTAGTCCCTCGCATTTGGGTTGAGGACAAGCCACAGATCAACCAGCTGGTGGGAGTGGAAGAGTTTCTTGATTTTTTTAAGTTTGGAGTAGGAAATATATGAATGGCCTTTTGACGTATCCAACAGGGGATCCAGTGTGAGGTTAAGGTCACCTCCCACTATCAGCTTGCCCTCAACAAAGTCCGTCAACCTATCCAACACCTCTTCGAGAAACGAGACCTGTCCAGTGTTAGGGGAATAAATATTCACGAACGTGAACACTTCAGTTCCCATCTTACCCTTAACAAAGAGCCATCTCCCCTCCCCACCATTCAGAGAGCCCACCCCTACCACGGAACTGATCTGGCGAGCAAGATAGTCACTCCCCTCAATCTAGAATCCGGGGAGTAGCTATGATATGAGGTTGGAAACATCCTGTTTTTGAGGAACGGCGGATTTGCAGCCTTGAAGTGTGTCTCTTGAAGAAGAGCCACCTGTGCCTTTAATGCCTTAAGATTATTCAGAACCAGAGATCTCTTCCCCAGGGTGTTCAAACCTCTAACATTAAGGGAGACCAAATTGATCTCACACATCACTGCGGAAGTGGAGCAGCTGTAGGCGGGAACTCAGGGGGCCAATAAGTATAAAGTTAGGACGCTGAAGGGGAGTCACAGCGCACCTCAGTATCACAAGGCACCCCCCCCCCGACGCCCACCTCCCAAGAGATAGCGGTGGTGGGGGGTGTAGGGCTGGAATAGATAGAGGAGAAGGGGCGGTGAAGGGTTCCTCTTAGGAAGACAGGAAAGAAGAGAAAAGGAAGGAATAATAAGGGACAGATTAACCGATATTTGCGCCCAAACCCTAGGGGGGTAACAAACTAATTAGCAACTGCTCTAAGGTTCAGACCTCCCTCCTCAGAGGAAGAGCTGAAACAGCCTAAGTGGGGGAATGTGTCTAACGGCGAATCCGGGAGCAGCATCCACCTGAGCTTCCAGAGCATCATAGATTTCCTGAGCAACTGGTTAACAAAAAAATCTCAACATAATGTATGAACATGTGTCATAGGCAAACTTAACCTATACAACTACTGGGAATACCGCCCGACCGACCGCCCCCGCCGGGCACCGGCAGGGCCAAGAGGGAGAGCTGCTCCCCAGAGGAGCCACCATGTCCCAGCCAGGCGATGCGACCACCTCTGGCCAATGTGGTTCAGAGTCAGAGCCCGCCTCTCCAGTGTCCAGCCAGAGCCAGCCCGGCCACGTCAAACGGAGTGCAGCTTGCGGATGGCCAGCGGGGGCCGACCCGGTCACATCTAACAGCAAATAACAAGTAGTGAAAAATGAAGCATTAAGATCCAAGACTTAAGAGAGAAAGCAAGACTTAGCGTGGAGGGTAAACGGTCAGAGTTCATTGTCCGTCGGTCCGGGGTGTCTCTCGTTTCTCATCCTCGGTCTGGAAGACCTAGGCCTACGGTGAAACTCTCCACGGGGCCCTCGCGGGACATGCTCCACTGATGGAAGAAGCCAGTTAGGGGCCGGTACTGGATCACAGCCCAGGAAGGAGAAGAGAACATCCAAATCCCGGTGGGTTCTGAGGAAGAATGTGTCGCGGTTCCTGGAGATGGAAGGGGAAGCCCCAACGGTATGTGGCGCCTGCGCTCCTGATAACGTCCAGTACTGGCCTCAGCATTTTTCTCATTTGTAGTGTGCGCCTGGAAAGATCTGGTAAGATTTGTACTCTTGCTCCGTCAAAGTCTATTGGACCATGTCTTCAGGCTTTGCTCGAGATCTCCTCCTTGATTTTGTAGAAGTGCACTCTACAGATCACATCCCTGGGTCTGGGTTACGCGGTCCCAGGACCCTATGCGCCCTGTCTATCTCTATTGGGGTATCAATGTTTCTCTCCAGGAGCGTGTTAAAAATGGCAGTAATGATCTGATTCACATCTTCTCCTGTTGAGGCCTCTGGTATTCCCCTGAGTCGCAGGTTGTTCCTCCTGTGTCTATTCTCCAATTTACTAACAAAGGAATGCACAGCCCAAATTTAACTTTGTTATATATCTGTGTGCTCACCTGCAACAAAATAGAATTCTACAAAACCTGGAGTGGACGTGCAATATACACACCTCTCTCCCAAAGGAAGCACCACTACAATCAACAATGAATATTAAATACTTTAATAGTACAAAAAAACTAAAAATTAAAAATTACATACACCACAAGACAAGTTAAAAACAACCAGTATGGCCAGAGGACCTAAATCAATATATATGGCCCCTAAGGGCCTATTAAATTAACGCCCTATGGGTGAACAAGATAATATAAGTTAATACCTAAAGGCTATAGCCAATCTTTTTGTGCCGGCACAAAAATTATATATATATATTGTGGAGATTAGCTCTGGTAGGCGACCGGGTGTCAGCAGTATAGAGGCAGAGGCAAGCAGTTCAAAGTAAAGTCTGTGTTTATTTCACACATAAATCCACAAAAGCATATGTCCAAACAGGTTACATCACCTTTTCAGGAAACAGCAGCATAAATGATTCAATCAGGCAAACAGCTTTTAGTCCTTGAGCAAACGTCCTGTTTACAGTCCAACTAGGCCTCAGGTCCGCATGAAACAGCCTCCACAGGAGATTTCAGCCAGGCTCACAGAGTCTCACTCCCATGTGAGCTCTAGACAAAGGACCCAGCACAGCTGATTCCCCAGGCTATTTAAACAGCCCGCAAAACCCGGACCTGGGTAGTGGGATGGAGTCCCACCCTGCTCTACTCCATCCCAGTAAAGCCGTCCCAGGTTAGCCTTTCGGCTATTCTAAATCATCAGCAGCAAACTGCCACCAGCAGCTGATGCTGGACAAACAAGCTATACGGCTTTACTGCACCAATGCCAGGTACATTGGTGCTACATACCTGCCGTCAATAACGGCCCCTTGCACCTTACCACATACCCCCCCCCCTTTGTTCAACCCTGAGGGGGTGGACACATGCCAAACAATGTGTTCTGGACAGGGCATCCGCGTTACCCAACAATCGTCCCGCTCTGTGCTCTACTGTAAACTTGAAGTTTTGTAATGACAAGAACCATCGGGTGACCCTGGCATTCCTGTCCTTAGCCTGGCACATCCACTTGAGGGGAGAGTGGTCCGTAATCAGACGGAACCTTCTCCCCAGCAAGTAGTAGCGAAGAGACTCCAGGGCCCATTTAATGGCCAAACACTCCCTCTCCACTATACTATACCGGGTCTCCGCGGGTGTCAATTTGCGACTCATGTAGACAACGGGGTGCTCCTCCCCGTTGACTTCCTGAGACAGTACAGCACCGAGACCTACCTCGGAGGCATCGGTCTGCACTATGAACTCCCTCTTAAAGTCGGGTGTCACCAACACCGGAGACCCACACAGGGCAGACTTCAAAGCGGAGAACGCTTTTTCGGCCTGTTCATTCCACTTCACCATGACAGACTTGCGTCCCTTTAACAGGTCTGTCAATGGTGCCGCTAGGGTGGCAAAATTGGGAATGAACCGCATATAATATCCCACCAACCCCAGAAATGACTTTACCTGGCGGGTGGTGTTAGGCCGGGGCCAGTTACGGATGGCTTCTAGTTTGTTCACCTGGGGCTTGACCACTCCTCGTCCAATCACATAGCCCAGGTATTTTGTTTCTTCTAGGCCTAAAGCACATTTTTTCGGGTTTGCCGTCAACCCAGCCTTCCTGAGGGAATCCACTACGGCCTGGACTTTGGGTAGGTGACTTTCCCAATCCGTGCTATGGATAATTATATCGTCCAGATATGCCGAAGCATACCGACGGTGTGGCCTGAGGACAATATCCATTAACCTTTGGAACGTAGCGGGAGCGCCGTGTAACCCAAAGGGTAACACCTTGTATTGGAACAGTCCCTCTGGTGTAATAAAGGCTGTTTTCTCCTTGGCAGCCTCAGTCAAGGGCACCTGCCAGTACCCTTTTGTGAGGTCCAAAACCGAAAAGTACCTGGCTTGGCCTAGCTTCTCAATGAGTTCATCTACCCGGGGCATAGGGTAGGCATCAAACTTGGAAACTTCATTAAGTTTGCGGAAATCGTTACAGAACCGCAACGTACCATCGGGCTTGGGAATCAAGACTATGGGGCTGGCCCACTCACTCTTTGATTCTTCAATCACGTCTAACCGGAGCATTTGCTGCACTTCCTCCGCGATAGCTTGTCGCCGGGACTCGGGTACCCGGTAAGGCCTCAACCGGACCTTGACCTGAGGTTCCGTGACAACATCATGTTGGATGACCGAAGTGCGCCCAGGGAGTTCTGAAAACACGTCCGTGTTTCTGCTAATAAACTCCCTGGCTTCCTGAGTCTGTTTAGAGGAGAGGTTGTCGCCAGTTTTCACCTCGACTACTACTTCTCTACTAACAGACCGAGGAATGGGAAGCTCCACCCCCACCATACCTGGTCGGGGACTGTCACCCCCAGGGGTCTCCCTGTCTTTCCATAGTTTCAGCAGGTTTACATGGTACACCTGCTCGGGCTTCCTCCGCCCAGGCTGATGTACCTTGTAAGTCACTTCCCCAACTTTTTCAATGACCTCATAGGGACCCTGCCACCTAGCTAGAAATTTACTGTCCACCGTGGGTACCAGAACCACAACTCTGTCACCGGGGTTAAAGTTCCGTACCCTGGCTTGCCGATTATAAACCCTGCTTTGGGCCCGCTGCGCTGCCTCCATGTGTTCTCTGACAAGCGGCAAGACGGTCGCTATCCGTTCCTGTAGCTGAGTCACGTACTCTACCACACTTTTGTGGGGTGTGGGTTGCTGTTCCCAGGCCTCCTTGGCTATATCCAACAAGCCCCGTGGATGTCGACCGTATAGGAGTTCGAAGGGCGAGAACCCCGTAGAGGCCTGGGGCACCTCTCGCACTGCGAACATCAGATAGGGCAGCAGCAAGTCCCAATTCTTCCCATCCTTGGCGACCACCCTTTTTAACATGGTCTTTAAAGTTTGATTAAACCGTTCTACTAGGCCGTCTGTTTGCGGGTGGTAAACGGATGTCCGCAACTGTTTCACCTGCAGCAGTTTACAGAGCTCTTTCATTACTTTCGACATAAACGGGGTACCTTGATCGGTCAGGACCTCTTTAGGCAGACCTACTCTGGAAAACATTTCCATAAGCTCCTTAGCAATGAGCTTGGCAGAGGTGTGACGCAGGGGCACTGCCTCAGGGTACCGCGTGGCATAGTCCAAGATCACCAGAATATGTTGGTGCCCTCTAGCGGATTTTGGCACTGGACCCACTAGATCCATGGCAATCCGCTCAAAGGGTACCTCAATAACTGGGAGAGGAACTAAGGGACCACGGTAATGAGGCTGAGGGCTGGTCATCTGACATGTTGGACAGGACTCACAATATCTCTCCACCTCCTTGTACACACTGGGCCAGTAGAATCGTTGTAAAACGCGGTCCAGTGTTTTCTGCTGGCCTAGGTGTCCACCCAGAACATGTTGGTGGGCCAAATCCAACACCAATTTGCGATATGAATTGGGTACCACCAATTGTTCCACCACCTCTTCACGTACCTTGTTTACTCGGTACAACATTTCCTGGTGAACCACAAAGCGAGGAAACTGTAACTCCGCCCCTGGCTGTTGTGGTTCACCTTCCACCTCAAGAACATTCTCCCAGGCCCGAGACAGGGTCGGGTCCTGGTGTTGAGCGGTACCAAAGTTAGTTGTGGAGACATGGAGATCTGCCAACTCTGGACCTGTTGTCAACTCTTCCACATCTCCAACCATAACATTTAGTGGGGTTGACTCCCCCTCTTCCATTTTAGGGACGGGCACCTCTTCCACGGTGCCTCCTGATTCCGGTTCCCAGGGCACCGGGGTCTCCCCTGAGTAGGGCCAGTCTATTGGGGACACACCCGCCTCGCGGGTTTCCGGAACTGCCAGCTTGGCCCACAGTGACCTGAACCCTGGAAAGTCTCTCCCAATAATCAGTTCATATGGGAGTTTAGCGGCGACAGCGACTTCATGTTTCCAGCTGCCGGAGACGGTGGTGAGAGACACTTGTGCTGTGGCATAGTCTCTCAAGTCCCCATGAATGCACAAAACCCCGGTTTTCCGCCCAGTGTACTCATCGGGCAGTACTAAGGCGGGTCTTGCCAGGGTAACCATACTCCCCGAGTCCAAAAGGGCCACAGCCAGGGTGTCTCCCACTTTCACCTGACAGAGGTGACTTTGCCCCACAAGCTCAGGGATACCGGCAGCACACAGCCTCCTGGCATACATGGAAGGGCGGTAACCAAAGTTTACATCCATGGGCTCCCCCTGGTGGGGACAATTGGCTCTGATATGTCCCGGCTCCTTACATCCCCAACACAACACTTGGGCAGGGACTTTGGGGGGTAGGTCCTGAGAGGGTTTAGGGGACACCACTCGCCTGAGCTGGGGCGGGGACCTCCGGGGTTTCCCCGAATCCCTCCTCATGGAGCCGCTTTGCAAGTTCCTGGTGGCCTCATATCGCTCCACTAGGTCCACCATCCCTAGTGCGTTGTCAGGGGATACCTGGCCAACCCAGTGCTGAAGAGGGTGCGGTAAAGCCCTCCAAAACATGTCCGCCAGCAAGCGGTCCAAAATGGCAGTGGGGCTTAACAACTCCGGCTGCAGCCATTTTTGCAGCAGGTGCAGCAGTTTATAATACTGGGGTCGGGCGGGCTCTGCCGACTGGTAGCTCCACTGATGCACCCGCTGAGCCCGAACCCACACATTCACCCCCAGTCTCGCCAGTATCTCACCCTTCAGAGTCGGGTAGTCAGCGGCTTGGTCCTCTGGGAGATCAAACAACACCTGCTGGGGTCCAGACGCCAGAAATGGAGCGATGACATCAGCCCACTGGTCATGCGGCAACTTCTCCCTTGCAGCCACCTTTTCAAACACCGCCAGGTAAGTCTCCACGTCATCTGAAGGGGTCATTTTTGTGAGCGCCGAGCGGACAGCTTTCCGGGCATCAGGAATACTTTTGGGCGCACCTGCAGCTTGCTGCGCCATCATATGTTGCAAAAACAGCTGGTTGGTCTCATGCTGCTGCCTGTTGGCCTCCACGAGCGCTTTCACGACCGCCTCCATTTTGTCTGCAGTCCCAGGTAGCAGCCTGGCAGGTTTAATATAGGACATGCACAACAAAAAACTTTTTCGTCGGTTGCTCCTAGCAACGGCCTCACTGCTATGCCCGCATCCGACACCAAATGTGGAGATTAGCTCTGGTAGGCGACCGGGTGTCAGCAGTATAGAGGCAGAGGCAAGCTGTTCAAAGTAAAGTCTGTGTTTATTTCACACATAAATCCACAAAAGCATATGTCCAAACAGGTTACATCACCTTTTCAGGAAACAGCAGCATAAATGATTCAATCAGGCAAACAGCTTTTAGTCCTTGAGCAAACGTCCTGTTTACAGTCCAACTAGGCCTCAGGTCCGCATGAAACAGCCTCCACAGGAGATTTCAGCCAGGCTCACAGAGTCTCACTCCCATGTGAGCTCTAGACAAAGGACCCAGCACAGCTGATTCCCCAGGCTATTTAAACAGCCCGCAAAACCCGGACCTGGGTAGTGGGATGGAGTCCCACCCTGCTCTACTCCATCCCAGTAAAGCCGTCCCAGGTTAGCCTTTCGGCTATTCTAAATCATCAGCAGCAAACTGCCACCAGCAGCTGATGCTGGACAAACAAGCTATACGGCTTTACTGCACCAATGCCAGGTACATTGGTGCTACATACCTGCCGTCAATAACGGCCCCTTGCACCTTACCACAATATATATATATATATATATATATATATATATATGTACAAATTCATAAGTGTGACTAAATATAACACCACCAAAATTATTATATACAAATATACGTGCAAAAATATATGTGCACAAAGTGCTCTGATGTAATAACACAAATCACTAATGATATGCAACAATCAATATTCACTATCTACAGTGTAAACATGTATTAACCAAGAACAATATGAATCAATATTTAAAGTGCAAATGCATGTGAACATCACATAAACCAACAAAATGCCTAATAGTGCACAAGGAAACCATCCCAATCAGGCTTAAAATAAAGACAAAAACAATATATGGTTAAATGCAAGTCCCGGCAAACAATATAAATGGTTAAATCTCACGTCATATGGTAACACCCAGGCCAACCTCAATGTGAACTACCCGCGCACACAGCCCCCATGCGGCTTCAAGGGTAAGGGTCATATATATTGATTTAGGTCCTCTGGCCATACTGGTTGTTTTTAACTTGCCTTGCGGTGTATGTAATTTAAAATTTTTAGTTTTTTTGTACTATTAAAGTATTTAATATTCATTGTTGATTGTAGTGGTGCTTCCTTTGGGAGAGAGGTGTGTATATTGCACATCCACTCCAGGTTTTGTAGAATTCTATTCTCCAAGTCATCGTGTTGCAATTGGAGTTGTAGGATCTGGGAATTCTGTTCCTCAACACGTGCCGTCAGGTCTGCGATCGCTGCCATGTTCGCTGATTGGTGGGATGAAACTTTGGTGTCTAGCGCCTGGAGCTGGCCCCGAACCTCTGCGATGTCCTTCTTGCAAGCTGCCTCATACTTAGATATAAGCGCCTCAAAATCCGCTCTGGTAGGGATTGATCTTAAGAAGGAGAGGGTTTCTCTGTGAATGTTGCCAACATGTGCAGTGTTAAGATCTTCCATCATATTCTGGGGTGAATGTGGTGCGTTTGAAGTGGCCGGAGAGGGAAGGGGGATACCGCCCATGGGAGAGAGGATCTCTGTGTGGTGAGGGAGCTCCTCCTGTGTGAAGGACAGCATGGTTGGTGGGCTGAGGGTGTCGGTGTCACCCGGAGTGGACCAGGACACGCCAAGGTCGCTGGGGGATTGCATAACGCTGCTTGCTTGCGCTACCGGGGTATTGGGAGCTGCTTCATCTCGCGACCACCTTTCTGTTGCTAGCCTCGAGTGGCTTTGTGCACGTGGAGGCCTCTGCGGGAGAGCACCCTCTGGGCGTGGGTGGTTAGTGTGGGGTATGCTCTGTGTCACATTTGGGGAGCTCTGATCCCTAGAGTATCTCCCACCCGGGATGTAGGCATATCTCCCAAGCTTGCCTAAGGCTGCATCTCTCCAGCATGGTCTCTGGGCAGCTGGTACTTCAGGGGGCATAGTGTGGGTTCTCCCCCCGCAGCCCTCCTCCTTATTGCCATCTTGAGGGTTGTCTGGCTCTGTCCCTCTATAAGCTTGAGAAGTCCCCCCCTGGAACCTCAGGTCTTGTGCCCCGGGGGCGTTTGCATGTAAAGTCCTTCCAGGTGCGTCTCTCTCTATGGCTGCCATCTTAACAGGCTGCAGCCCTGCCTCTGCACCATGTGTGTGTATTAGGGACACACCACTGACAGTCCCTGCTCTGCTGTCTTGGGCATCTGAGGGGCCTCCGGTATCCCTGAGGGCAGCGGGGTTGCACACCGCCTCACTGTGAGTGTTACGAGGGGAAGGGGGGGGGGGGGCGCTCACTCGTGGTGTCGGCCGCCATTTTAGTTGGAGGGATCGCACCCGCTGACGGCTCCCTCCCCGGCGCTGCTGCTGACTAGACTGGTCCCCGCTCACCCCCGGCAAAGCGCAAGGGGATAACGAGGGGGCTTCTCCCACACGCTCACACATAGCAGCCGCTGAGTCTCCTGCCACTGCCCGTTCGAATGACGCTTCTTTCTCCCTTCTTCTGTGCTTCTTCCCTGCCATGACTGGGCAGTTTTCAACACCAGTTTGCTTGGTATAAGCTGTAGGAAGCCCAAAGTCGCTCAGGAGCTTCAGCAACCACCTCTACTCCATCCGAACATAAGGCCACACCCCCCGAATTTTATTGATTTAATATTCAGGTTCATTTTCTGCAATTCCGGAATATTAACAGCAGATGTCAGCAGGGTTACATGAAATGCATTCGGGATTTTCATGGAAGGTGGAAGCTCAACTTTGAAGGAGACGTCGTCCAATTTTTGAATTATCGGAAAGGGACCAATGTATTTAGGCGAAGGTTGGCACAAGGCAATGTTTTGGGTGGATACCCAGACCAAATCACCCACCTGAAATGGTGGCTCCATGAACCTATGTTGGTCGACAAAGGACTTGTGCCACTTTAAGTTTCTTCTGGACCTTGGACCAGATAGTCAGTTTTTCTCTAAACCATTCCTCCAAGGCCAGCAAACTGGAGGAAGGGCCAGAGAGAGACAATGCCGTAATTACAGAAAAACTCTGTAGACTCACTTATGGCATTATTGAATGCAAATTCAGCAATTTTGATAAATTCTGACCAAAGCAGCACAAGTATTGTTCCAAGGACTGGTTTACCATCTTCGTCTGACCAATAAACTTTGGGTGATAAGCTGCCGAAAAAGACACTTTTATTCCCAATCACTCACACAATATTTTGAGGTATGCCCGGAAGATGAAAAATATGTCAAATGAACACTTGGGCCGGTTCAGGAGCCAATAGGAGTTTCACCAGGGGAACAAAATGCTCCTTTTTTCTGAATTTCTTGACCACCACCCAAATGACAGTATTGTTCTGAGATGGCAGAAAATCAACAATAAAATCCTTAGAAATATGAGTCCATGGTTCACCAGGAACTTCTAAGGGTACCAGTAACCCAGCTGGGGTCCATGGGTCCCCTTGCTATGGGCACACACAGAACAGGCTTCGACAAAGGCAGTGACATCGTATCTAAGGATAGGCCACCACATATGGCGCTTTTCCGGTTACCCAAGTGACCCAAATTTTGTCAAACATAAATCACTTAGGCTCCCCTGCGTCATATACAAACATGCCAGAGGGGCCATGTGACAGTGGGAGCTACTGTGGGTCTGTAACATTGGAAGGCCATGCCTCCACCATTACTGTGGCGCCATTTGCCTTCGCTTGTATTTTGCGACCACTGTCACCTGTTTGCACCTTGGCTGTAATGTAATGAGGAACACATGCCTTGGCTAATGGCATGAACGTGTGACTTACCATCATAATGTTCTTCTGCTGCTCATGGGTGCCATGGTGGGTGCCATGTTGGAAATTTGGATGCTGCCTGTATGACGCACCCCTGCTCCCATGTAGCCTATAGGTTGCTGGTGCCTGTGATGGCCTGTTTAATAAGCCAAAATGTTTCCACCATAATTTCACACTCAATTAGGTATAAAAGAACACAGCTGAGGCTCAGATTTCCTTCCGATTTTCTCATTTTTCAGTCCCTGCTAACTTAGGAGCTCACTATGCCACACCATAGGCACCACCACAGCCCCCAGAGCCAGGAACACAGGCATGGCAAAGGAACCACAGCCCCAGCCCCAGGCCCTGCAGTTCGTCCCGAAAAACACTCCCCTGCTGATTCCTTCACTAGCCACTCTGAGCGGGTCACCCATAGCAGTTTAAGACATTAGCAGCTGGAGTCATAAAACCACAGCCCACCACGGACCAACCAACGGGCAGGACACCGGAGCACTATGCGGACCCATGTGCAGATTCCACAATGGAGCCAACAGAGGTGCCAAAATCTGAGCAGCGTTGCAAAGCCCAGGAATAGTGTCTCCTTCATAGTGACCCCTTCATCCAAGACACCACCTAGCAGAGCACAACATCGCCAAAGCGTTGCAGGAGGAGTTATGTTTGGAGATTGCCTGCAACTTGACAAGGGCGGGGCCAGAACGCAAGGATGGTGCCCAGGCCAAGAAAAAGTGGGAAGATCTGAAGGTGAACAACTGCCTGTACAGAAAACATTGGCCGACTCACTAAAGCCACCATTTCCTTTGTTTGAATCTTGCTTGCAAACTCAATTTACCTATGCTGTGCACCCAACTTTGAGGGCTTGCCTGAGCAACATACGTTGTTCGACAAAACTGTTACCAACAAAGACAATGCTCTGAATCACACAACATGGAAAAGAAACCACTGTAGACAAAGAGAGGGGGCAGTGCACCATTAATCATAAACCTATGTGCTCACTCTAAATATCAAACCAAAACAATGAAGTGGACAGACCACAAGGCATACCTTCCTTTCAAAGAGGAGCACCAACACATTAAGTATTAAGTAGATTTTATTGACATATCAAAAACTCCCATAAAAACACACATAGATCCTCAAGACATTTTCAAATACACAAAAGAGACCCCTGACTGCCTGGAATACAATTGCAAAGTATATATTCCGACCAAAATCTGGTGACAATAATAAAACACTACAGGCTAATCAAATCCCAACTATTTACACACCCTGATTATTTTGTGCCGGCACAAAAAATTAAAACTAATACAAGAGTGCACCAATATAAAGTGCTATAGTGCTAAATGCTCCAAATATAATATAACAGGTAAAGTTACCAAGTGAAAATAAAGACTTAATACCTATACATAAGAGACATATATAGTGGCAACCCTAAAAAATGTATACTGTATATATGAATAACACTTATATTGCACAGAAATCCCCAAATAATATATTGCAATATATCAAACACCTGAAACAAAAAGTGTATGGAGACAAATAAATACATACATAAAGTGCATGTGCCAACATCGTTTCAAAGATACACCAAAATTGTTACCAACATAACAGGGCAGCACCTAGGTCCAAAACAGCAGGGGTCAGACACAATTACACACCCACACGCGGCTCCCATGCCACTTCCCAGGGTGAGGGTGAAAATACTTGTAAATCCTACCCTTAAATATTCGCTCCCCCGTGCGTCGCCATCCCGCGCGTGCTGACGCACGCGAGGCCCGCAACACCTCCACCACCGGAAACGTTGAGTTTCCAAATACAGTCCTTTGACGTCATTCCACCTGGTGGGTATGCGTGAGAGAGAGGATCTGAATCAGGCCTAATATGTACATCACATTATTTCCATATTAATATGATATATTAATAATACCAATATTAATAATAATAATAATAATAATAATAATAATCGTCAGCCTATTATTAATAAAAATCATACACATATGCACTTGCCTAGTTAAGAAATAAAAACAGTAGACCCTAAAAATCAGGGAAGGTCATGTCTAAGTACAAATATTTTGACTAAAATGAATCTAGGATATCCTTACTAATCTGAGAGTTTAATGACATCTGGATAATTTTCTGCAAACATTATTTTACTGAGAAGAAAAAAGTATAAGGGCAATTTCCTTTCCTGCTTTGTTCCTTTGGACAAACATAATTTGTTCTCTTTTGTATTCTGCTGAATTTCCCATGTTGACTTAAGATAGTTGCAGGCACTCGCAAGGTACTTGTGTCCACTTTTCCTGATTGAAACACAAGCTTACAGTTAAATTATTAACAGTACTTTTCTTCTAGTCATATGGATTTTCAACAGATTTGTCTAAGTTAACTTCTGCAGTACCAATCTAGTAAATGAAAATTGAATTACCATATGCAAATATCTGCAAACATGTGTCAAGAGGTTTTTAAAATACTTTTTTAGTACTTTTTTAGTTTACTTCCTTTAAAGTTTTAGGCAGCACAGCCAACCAAGTGGTGCTTGATCATATGTGGGATCCAATAAGGATGAGGGAAATTGACACAAATGATTTGAAAAATACCTGTTTGAAGTAAGTTAGAAAGTTACTAAGCATTGTAGTTATGAAATACATCTTTACAGGCTGACCAGGGCCAGTTGAGTCAAGTGTATCAAAGTGCTAATATGGGCAAAGGTAATTGTTACACCATTGTGTCGGGCTACATTCAGCCCTTTCCTAAACTGTTTTCTGTTTAATTTGAAGAAGAAATGTTATAGACATCAGGGTTTACAAATTCAGCTATGTCATTCCCCCTTGCATCCCGTCCCCTAATCAGCTCAGCAGAAGCAGGACAGCGAGATAGAATTGCTTGCCCTGCCCTCCTCCTGTCCCTCTATGTACTGATTATTTTGGAGCATCACAGATCTAAGGGCCATGCCCATTTTTTTCCGAAAAGAAATCATAAGTTGAAACTGTAAATGTCTCTTCCATTTCCTTTTCAATTTAGGAACAGAAAACAGTTTACAACAGATCCAAACTTAGCCTGACGCAATGATGTAACAGTTACCTTTGCCTGCAGTAGCACTTTAAAGTCAAATGTCCCATGCAAACGTTCCAAGGGTGGCTGCACTCAACATGTACTTGGCATCCTGATTTTTGACTTCTTCAGTTCCTATAGAAATTTTCAAAATCAGCCAGTATTACTCATCCCTACTTCAGGCTTCTGCAGTGGTCCTCATTACAGTTGGTTGCCAATGGGGTTTGCAGGGTGCTCAAAAAAACCCTATTAACTGTCCACAATAATGTGAGCATCTATACAGGAGTGTGTTTTGTATGTTTTATGGCATTTGTCAGTGGATTTAACCAGGTGGCCAAAGAATGTCAAAGAATAAAGCAGTTGCTGCCCAGATTAAGCCCCTTGTAGCCCAGACCCTAGATTTTGTTAATTTCTGGCCTCCATTTTTTAGCCCAAAAGTTTTACAAAAAAATCAGAGACAAGCCTGAGGAGCCAAGTAAGCATTAGTGTTTCCCACATAGTCTAATACAAGAGGGGTAAATAAAATCTAGGGACTGAGATACAGGAAAGGGGCTAAATCTCAAATATGCAAAGCATTGAATATGCCATTAGGCAAAGGGCTCTCATTGAAATCAACAGGAAGCTGACTCATACCCAGCGGTGCTCCCACCTCAGCCAGGGCCGGCTCCAGGTTTATGTGGGCCCTCAGGCATTGTCTCAGTGGGCCCCTTTGCGGTGGATAGTTGCGGGTCAGGAAACTATATATTGTATGGCCAAAACTAAGAAGGGCTGCTTGCCCTCCGACCCCCTAAGAGAACAAGGATAGCTAAGAGAACAAGGATAGATAGGTCAGGGCTCAGGGGATAGAGATAGATGGGGCAAGGGTGAGTGGATAGGGAAAGATGGGTCAGGGCTCAAGGGATAGGGATGAATGGGTCAGGGCTTAGGGGATAGGGATGAATGAGGAAAAGTTGAGTGGATAGGGAAATATGGGTCAGGGCTCAATGAATATGAATAGTTGGGTCAGGGCTCAGGGGATAGGAATGGATGAGGCAGAGGTGACATACAACCAATGGGGCAGAGCAAAAGAGACAGGGATGGATGGAGCAGAGAGACAGAGAAAGGAAGTGTGTGCAGTTCTTAAACCACATTGTGCCAGCTGTCAGTAGGCCCCCCTGATGGGTGGGGCCCTCGGCAGCTGACTGGGCTTGCCGGATGCTGACGCCGGCCCTGTCCCCATCTGAATACCAGCCTGAATACCTGCACACATTATTCATCTAATCGGTCGAGAGCCTGCGCATGTGCTGTTGGAGTAGGAAGAAGTTCTTACGTGTACCCTGCTGTGAAATTAGGGCATCCTAATGCTGGATGCCACGCAGAAAAGCCAGCAGCCACCCCTGGACTCTTTTAGATTCCAGGCCTGGCACTGGTGTGATTCATTCGTCGTTAACAGCAGATGCTGTTGAAGAGAAATCTGCCTAGCAGAGGACAGAAAAAGAATACATGGAGGCAGTGAGCACAGCTACATTTAGTTTGGTCTGGTGCAAGGGAATCCTATACCAGTTCAAAGGGTAGAACAGCCCACATGTTACCTGCTGGCACCAGCGGGTGGCATAGCAATACCCTGTAGCCCCATTAGCCATGCCTTCTGTACACCAGCAGTGGAGAACAGCCGGTGGGCTGCATGGGCTTAGTTTTTTTCCAGGGGTGCACCTGGCATCCATGGAAAAGCACCAGATCTGTGCCGAAGGGCATAGGGGCTGGTGAACCAGCAGGGCCTGGGGCCAGCAGTCCATCTTCTGAGTCCTGGGTTGTCCAGCCCCTCTGCCTGGTGCACTGGGCTAATACTCTAATGGGAGGGAGGGGACCCACGTTTTGTTATTATTCAAAATAAACACCTGGGTGATTTGACCAGAATCATGCTGGAAAATGACATCTTCGTACTCTGCCGTACGAACGGACGAAAACTTTACAGAAGGATAGCAATGCATGCACAAAATCGCTCGTACACTCATACGAGAGCGTGAACATTTAAAAAAAAAAAAACAGATCGGCACAAAAATGAAAGTCTTTTTTTGTCTCTCTGAATCAAACCTTTTGTCAGCGCTTGTTGGACCTGACTGCTGATTAGCTCCAATGTGTACTGCATTTTTCCAGCACTCCCCATAATATTCTTTCTCCTTGAAATCTTTGGCGATGTATTCTTCCAGCACTGGTCAGCTTTTTTTCATTACATTACCTGCTGGGGACAAAGGGAATCAAACTTAACAGTGCGTTTAGGTTGCGTTTTAGTTGTTGGTGTCCAAATTACACATTGTTAAGCAAAAGAAGCCAATACAATCAATTTTAATAATCCCCCAAAAACATTTTGGTCCCAGTGCAAGTTCTGTACAAATATGAAATCTAAGCATTAAACACTACAATCCAGTTCTGCCAATTTGCTCTATGGGATCTTGAACGACAAAACCAGGCATCATCTGGCGTTGTTTCAACCAAAGCGTCCATCACTGCATAATTTTCGGGGCGCTTTAGCTAAATAAGACAGTAGCTTGCGGCCACATTTGCGTTAGCGTTTTTTCTTTTCATTAATCCCTTAATAGTGTGCCGCTGAGGTTTCTTAAATAAGGCTCCCCGTCTAAAATACAATCTTGTCTTTCAGTCTGTTTCTAATATATGTAGAAATATTCCATAGACTGGAAGTGAGGATAACAAAGGTCCATAGGCTCGATTCAGAGGCACATTCGTCTGGACTTTTGTAGCTGTCTGTGAAAGTTTTTGTGTGTGATTGTCATTTTATTTGTGTTTTTCGTTCATTTTTCATTCGTACGAACATTCGGGCTAATGTGTATATGCGCTTTTGATGAACGAAAGCAAATCGGATCATTTTCCAATCAAAATCTGATATTTTTCGTTCGTTCAGATAACTTACGTTATTGGTATGGGCTTGCGTCTCATTCAGAGAGCTGATTGTCGAGGGACCACCACCTTATAAACCCTATATTTCATTGGCGATCCCCTTACGGGACCATTTTGACCTCAGAAATAGCAGATATGAACCAGTCTAGTGCCTTTGTGGAGCATGAGGAACTCCAGCTAATGGGCATTGAAATTGGGTCGAGACCAGATTGCACCGGCAACGCATGCATATCGATGGCATGCATGACGTTGAGCTGTTCGAGCTCACCAGACTTAATCACGCTTCCCTCCATAAATTGTATAGTGAGCTGCGGCAATGGTTAGCCCTCACCACAAGGAAGGGGCAAGCAATTTCAGGTATGACCAAGATGCTTGGCTGCCTGCAATTTTTGGCAAATGGCTCGTTCCAAAGGCTGGGTGCCCTCTCCGTGGGGATCTCCCAGCCTACGCTGAGCCGCGCGCTATCCAAGTTTTTGGAAGGCATGGCTACTATTAGTCAGAAATATATTTGTTTTCCTGACGACATGTTAGCCAGGAACGCGATTAAGCTGGCATTTTATAACATCGCTGACATGCCCAACGTCATGGGTGTCATTGATTGCCCCCACGTTGCCCTGGTGCCTCCGGCAGCCGACGAGTACATCTATAGGCAAGTACAATCTGTAATTTGTTTAATATAGTTTACCTAAATGTTATTTTAAATAGCTCTTAATCCCTCCTTGTAAATAGTCTCTGTGAAATAGCATACAATGTATCTCTGGTAATCCCTCCTTGTAAATAGTCCCTGTGAAACATTGGCCCGTATTTAGCTTATACAATTTTTTTCCTGTCGGCTAAAGGAAAACATTTCATGTGGACCTTAACTAGGCAATTTAAAGTTATTCTTTACTTGATCCAACATACCTATCCTTTTTTTGTGCAAAAAATACTTATGTACTTAGTTAGTGTTATTTATATTGGCCAACAGGTTTTTGGGAGGGTGTTAGAAGTTAGTTTACCTTGCCTTGCTAATTTTTTTTTTCTTTTATCCCAGGAACCGCAAAATGGGCCACTCACTGAATGTCCAAGCAGTGGTGGCACTGGACATGCGGTTCCTTAGTGTTCTCGCCGGGTTTCCAGGCTCATCCCATGATGCGTACATCTTGCGACGATCTGGATTGTACCATCGGTTTGAGTCTGGAGAATTCTCCGGTGGATGGCTCCTTGGTAAGTTGACACCAATAACGTAATTCGCTTTGCAATGTATGCCTATGAATATAGTTTATGACCCATGTCTGAAACTATGGCTGGTTTTACCCCTTTATTACATGTTAAACCGGACCTTAACCATTATAATTTGCAAACCACAAACCCTTTACAAATTTTGGACCATCATTTCCAAAGTAGAAATGTCACCTTTCTACTCAATTACTTATTATTCTTCCCCACACTCGGCTGCAATAGTGTTCTTGACTTTATGATAGGGTCTGCGCCATCTTTGCTTAGAAGCATGACACTTACTGAGTAGAAGAGAGCGGGATAAAGTGCAGGGGGTGGGTTAGAGCTGTGCTTGGCTCAGACAAAGCAGATCTGGGGTCCGGAAAAGGTAACACATCCAAGAATGCTGAGCAGCACAGTCCTAAACCAATACCTGTCTGCCTGATTTGCCCTCATCCGCCATCTTGGAGGTTTTAATGGTCCGAACATGCATTAGATGGTGTTAGGCTGTTTTTTAGCAGAGCAATCTGTATGTTCTTTAGCAGAGCAATCTATATGTTCAGGGTGTGGCTTAAATGTTACATAGCCTCTTAGTCATGTTGAAGGACCGTTTTATGGTTTCAATTTAGGGAGTAATGTGTAATAAATGTTATTTTTGTCTAATGTTTTCAGGGGATTCCGGCTATCCACTGCTTCTCTGGCTGCTGACGCCCATCCTTCGGCCACAGAATGCGCAACAGGACGCCTACAATTGGGCCCACTGGAATACCAGGGCTGTTGTTGAGAGGGCGTTTGGGCTATTAAAAACCCGCTTCCGTTGCTTGGACCATACCGGGGGGGCATTACAGTATGCCCCCAAAAAGATCATAGATATCATTCTTGCGTGTGCTGTGTTCCATAACTATGCCATCATGCAGCGTGTCCCCCGGTATTTGGATCTGCCCCCCTCTCCACCCAGCCAGGACCCCGAAGACCACTACCGTGGCACACCTAGTGCCTCTGCCCAAGCAGTTCGGGCCAATTTGATTTGTACCCATTTTTCTTAATTGGTTGTGCCTGTGTTTGTTTTGTGCCTGTTTTTTGAATTTCTTAATCTAATTTTGCTTTGTTTTTTTCTTTATGTTTTGTACTGTGACAACTAGTAATGATTAAATTACTAAAAAATGCACACATGATCTGAGACTCATGCCTTTTTTTGCCCCAGTTTGTTTGGCCAAATCTTTAGTAATCTACAAAACATTTTATTTAAATTGTAAAAGTAAAAATTGGAGTGGATGGTCACTCCCATACTTCATGTACATACATGGTAAAACAACAAATTCAATTCGTGACAAATCATGGCACCTAGCAATTGGCCACAGGCAGGAGTTTGAAAGGAATGCACTCCAGGCCGAAGTTTTCCATCCCAAAGACAATACACACACATAGGGAGCAAGCATTGGCATGTCAATATTTTGGCTCAAAGAAATAGGGACACATACACACCCTCTCCTGCCTGGCCACATTTGTCACAGGCACAGGTGGAAAGCAGCCATACCTATGCCACATCTACGCCTGTAAGTCAGTGGGCCACCCAATCAAGAAGCCCCAGTCCAAATCCAAGTCCAGTCCAATCTCTGCCAGGGTTCAAGGTAGTAGTTTGCCATGGCAGAATGTCCCCCAATCATGCCTACAAACAGGATGAGCCAGAAGCAATGTAATTAGGCCAAAGCCTGCAGCGCAACAGCTTGAGTGGCAGGTTCAGTGAGGCTTGAGCTCAGGCATTGGCTAGTGGGCTATCTCAGCACTCTAATGAGCTATATGGGCGCAAATCCTAAGCATACAAGCAAAGCCATACCAAAAGGGTATATTGGTAGGGCTCACCAGACAGATCAATACAGTGGGGATGTCGATCAAAGATGTGGAGCAGATACAGGCCAGATAGGGGTTAAAATGTTTGATGCCCATAAAACCCTGGTGGTGGGCCTTGGAGGTGGCCCATCACCTGGGCATGTGTGGCATTCCTAATCTGCAACTGTTTCAACATGTTTCTATTGGTTGTTCGAACTTCCTCAAGCATGGCACTGAAATTAGTACCTAAGGGGGCCATGTTGGTGTTGCTAGTTCGAACTTCCTCAAGCATGGCTGTGAAATTTGAGGATAAGGTGGCCATGTGGCTGTTGGTCGACCTAAATTCTGTCAGCATGGAGTTTAAGGTATTATTTAAGGTCTCTAATTGTGCATGATGCTGCCCGTTGTTTCCTTGATTTTGTTGGCAAAATAAACGCCTCTCATGGTGCCATGCTGACTCCATGATCGACACGCGCCTCCCCTGGGAAACTGGGCAACATAGCTGACTACACCTCCCAATTCCCCGAGTTGGGGCGGGTGCAGATGATGGTCCTCTAGTTCGACCAACAGCCACAGATGTGCTTGGCAAATCCTCTGCAGCAGACCTACCACTGGGGACTGTAGGCTCAGTCTCTGCATGCTGCCCACGATGGGCTGGCAGCATGCAGGCAGCTTCACTCTGCTGCAGAGAATTTGGTGTAGAAACATGTTGGGACAGTTGCAGATTATATTCCAGGGGGGGCTGTAGTGAAGGTCCCATCAAAGTGCCATCCTCCTCCAGCTCCTGGATTTCCTCCATCAGTGTGTGGGTCTGTTGGGACATGTGAAAAAAAGGTTCAGTTTGGGCCCTAAATATTTTATAACGACAAATTAATCATGTTAATTCACATGCATCTGCAGATTCTGAAAAATACACTTACCGTATATATCGGATCCTGGCTCCAAGGCAGCACAGAAGTTGATGGCGTGGTCAAACTGGCTGAGGCTTCCACACTAGCTGAGGGATGTTGCTGGGCTGCATTGATTAAAAAAAGGCATGTAAAAACACCACTATGCATTGTTGATCTGTATGACTACATATGCTTCACTAAAACATGTGGCCAAGCAGGAATGGCAACTCCCCCAACGGTCCAAGTTGTCCTTTACTATGAATGTCCTTATCTGTTAGATGTATTAATCAACATATACATACACATTGGTCACCTTAAATAAAACAAACATGCATGTAGTGTGTGTTATGAGGCTTCACACGTCCCTAAAAGGCCATTAGGGGACCACACTCAGCATGCAAATAGCATTTGGCTTAAGAATATGCTGGTTGCCATTCTTCCTATGTAGACCTTTCCCTGACCCAAGATTAAGTATTTGAGACCAAACCACAGCTCCAACCCAAGTGGCCTAAAGATAAAAATGGAAGTGTTGGATCTGATTGATTATATTCACATAACAGGCAGTCCTTTGCTAATATAAATACTTTAATAGTGTCCATAAATACTTGTAAAGGTGAGGTATGGCCAAGCAAATTAGAACATTAACATTCCACAGACATGACACACCCTGCTAAAAATGAATCCTCCACTACAAGGCACTCCCTAGGGGCATGTGTTCATATATGCCTTGGAGCCTCATTTTACCCGTTGCAAACATTTCACATACACACTAACATCACAAACCTGCAGGAATAGTAGGGATGTCCGTGTCCCGTCGCCCCCAGTGTCCCTCTAAGGATGCCACGGGATGTATCAGGCCCAGCACCATCTCCTCAGCTTGGGTAAATTGAAGTTTAGTGGGGAAGCCTCCGCCAGTTTGTAAGCTGGAAAAAGATAATTTGGAAAATGTAGCAAAATTTTGACAATACAAGAAGCAGAAAAATCCACAAAGTAGATATGTACCTGTAATTTCACCGTTTATTTTCTTTCTTCCGTGCTACATACTTCAGGTTCGATATTTTCCGTTGAATCTGCTCCACATCTTTGAGCTCATTCCCCGCTGCATTGACCTGTCTGGTGAGCTCCTCTAAAATTTCTGCTTTCCGCATTTTGCTTGTTGCTTTGGATCTGCACCCATATAGTTCATCATAATGTAAGGTGAGCCCACTAGCCAATGCCAGAGTTTGGGCCTCCCCAAACCTGCCACTCAAGTGGCCTCGGTGCAATGTGCGCCCTGTTGCTTGAGGTTCTGTATCCTCATTGTTTGCAGGCAAATAGGGGGACATTCTGGCCTGGCTGTGTTGGGGTGAAATGTATGACAGCTGGCTGGCTTGAGATTGGATAGGACTTGGATAGGGACTGGGTGTTCGTTTCTGGGTGGCCACTGAAATAGCAGGCGTAGATGTGGCATATGGAGAGTGCCTTGCCACCTGTGCCGGTGGCAAATGTGGCCGAGGAGGAGAGGGTGTGCTGGATGAAGTAGGGCTTCTTGGCCTGTGCCTCTGTGGCCCCTTCAGAGTTGCATGCCCCTGGGAGGTTGTGGGACGTGCCTGGGGTGATGGCGACCTTGGGCTTTTTGGGCCTCTGGTCCAGTGTCTTGGCCTCTTGAGGTTTGGCCACGTGGGGGGTGGTGATGGCGACCTTGGGCTGCTGGGGCTTCTGATCCTGTGTCTTGGCCTCTTGACATGGGAGGTTTGGCCACGTGGGGGTGGTGATGGCGAACTTGGCCTGCTGGGGCTTCTGGTCCGGTGTCTTGGCCTTTTGCCATGGGAGGTTTGGCCACGTGGGGGTGGTGATGACGACCTTGGGCTGCTGGGGCTTCTTGCCCGGTGTCTTGGCCTCTTGCCATGGGAGGTTTGGCCACGTGGGGGTGGTGATGGTGACCTTGGGCTGCTGGGGCTTCTTGCCCGGTGTCTTGGCCTCTTGCCATGGGAGGTTTGGCCACGTGGGGGTGGTAATGGTGACCTTGGGGGGCTGGGGCTTAGCACCCTCTTGTTTGTTTGGTTACTGGCCGTAGAATTTTTTTGCTGGCCTGGGGCTTCCTCTTTGCCGCTGCCTCCTTTTCTTTGGTGGTTGTTGGTGCCTTGGCCTGAGCACTGCGTGTTTCCTGCACCTTACCTTTAGGCATTTGTGAGCGAGTGGTGGGGCCTGCAGAAGCCTCCTCATGCTTCGGTGGGTGTTTGCTGCTGCTGCCCTCCTTTGCTGTGGCTTTTTTGGGTGCCATAATGTTGAGACTCTCAAAGAGAATGAGCTGTGTGTCCAGGACCCTTTAAATAATAATGCCTGGGTATGACGCTTACGCTCTTGCGTACTCATGCGTACGGCTGTTTGTCTGGCCGTGCAAAACCCGGAAACCGCTGGGGCATTACTTATCTGCTGCAGACAAGAAGAAAGATGGTGCCCACAATCTTGTTTGTGCTAAATCCTATGTTTCTTTTGTGTTTTGAAGTCGATGCTGGAGCGCAGGTACGACTACCTGCCCAACACATTTGATAAAAAGACCGTGGCCCTGGAGATCATTTTACAGGATTCAACAACAGACGGACACCACCTTCACCCACACGCAGATCATGCAGCATTGGTCGGATCTGAAACGGCTGCACATGTCCTGGGTGCGGTGCTTTTTCGAACTACATTTCCCAAGTAAGTACATAGCGATTGCATGCTAGATGTAAGTAATCCAGAAAGTAGGCCTTTATTTAGAAATCCTTCTCTTTTCTAGTGCTTGAAATGGAGTACCGAATCCGACGCACCCGGAGGCGCACAGGCCGACCAGTGCTGCATGAATCTGCAGCTGGAAGTGAAGGTGGTGGATCTCCAGGGCGATGGTCCTACCCCTCCTCTGTAGGGTCCTCTGACCAGCCCCTGGATCTTTCGACAGGGGAGGGGCGGCACGGCGTGGGCAGGGAGTTGTACCCAGTGACGCAGCCAGTAGCCTCTGGTATGTGACTCTTCATGTAACCGCACACACATAAATGCTATTTCAAACAAAGCTGATTCCCTTAATCTCTTTTTCTAGATTTTGATGTAGCGGGTGAAGAATCTGTGGAGTCTGCAGCAGATCAGGCCCAGGTGATGGAGAAGGTGGGTGATGTGACACACTTTCTCTTTCACTCCCCTCTGGGCAAGTAAAATCCAGGGAGTATCCATCTATGCAACATGGGTGGTGCACTGCCCTCCAATCGGGGCATCCCGCTCAACCTGAAATACTGTAATACCACATACACACTCAGACATTGGTTGTTATGCGGGGCTGGCACAATTAAACACCTCCAATCATCTAAATGAGCTAACTAACGTTCAAGTTTAATATAGCATACACTGTGGCACATGACACATACTTACACAATAACACACCGATAACTGTACAAAATTTAAAAGAGTAATTGCTATTAAAAATAGGGGCCCCCATTCCACACCTCCAAGCACTCACACCAAATCACATACACACACCGGCCGGCGTCCCTCTAAGGCACAATGTCCACAAAATGGGGCTGCAAAAACAAGGGACTCGATGGCAAACAGGGGGATGTCGGGGCTCCACGTCCTCAAAGCTTCATATCAGCCAGCTGCCTGCTGTTATCTATGTACATATTGCACCTGCAGCGTAAGCCTTAATAGTCACGGTAACTTTGACTGCTAGAAGTATAGCCCGCAGGCACTCACGTGACCCGATGAGGGGACGAAATCCGGAGGCTGTATACAGTAGGAACCTGGACTTAACTTATCATGTTTGCCTATACCAGGCTTGCCGAAATCCAACGCCTACGTCATGCCGCCATAGTCCTCCTCCTTAGATTCACTGCTGGATGCAAAGCCCACGCGGGTCCCAGGAAGTGGATACCAAACAAGTCTCCTCTCCTGTAGCAAGCCACAAATCACCGTCGGCCGGGGCGTAGTGTCGTCAGCGTGAGGGGCGTGGCTAGAGGCCGTCACCGACGCACGTTTCACTCCCCATTGGGGGTTACATCAGGGTACACACATTGAAATTGACATTTTCCTACTGTTGACTAAGAAATTATAAGTGACCCTATTTGCCATGTCTCTATAGCCTCAACTTCACAGCAGTGGCAGGGCCCAGAGCAGAGGATGGTCCCTGAGGACGCAGACGTCGGCAACCAACGAAGTAAGTTGTAATGTCATTCTTCTGAGTATGTGGTAATTAACATGATCACCAACATACATAAAGCCATAGTCAACGGCATTAGCATAATGACATATGCCCACTTCCTTAGATTACTTATTTAGCATAATGATATATGTCATCATGAGTTAGGTTGCCAACTAACAAACATTCCATCCACAGGTGAGAAACATGTATTTGTCTGGAAATAATGCATTTATTGATTTTTGATACAAGGACCACATGTGCAAGAGTAGAAGTGATGACTCAAAAGGTCCTTCAGTTGGTGGCCGACGTGCAGCAGCTGCGTGACTCGTTGGGGACCACAGAAGAAGACTAGTGTTCTGGGACCTGCCATTGTTTTGTATATAGTTTTAAATTTGTTTTTATTAACAATAATATATTTCTTACACATTTTAAAAGTTTTACCTGAACCCCCCCAAAATTTTGTACATTTTCGAAACCAAAAATTAAAAAAAAAGCCAACCAAAAATGGCATTGTTTTATAAAAAAACTAAAAAAAATAGTTTCAGTGTCATTTTTTGAACAAAATACATTAACACAAAACGAATGGGCAAATACATTTTTAGAAATGAAAATTCAGATGACCGCGAAGTGGTTTGAGTACGTTTTAGGGGTCTAAAATGGAAGAAGAACCTAATCGCGAAGTGGTTTGGGTGAGTTTTAGGGGTCTAAAATGGAAGAAGAACCTAACCGTGAAGTGGTTTGGGTAAGTTTTAGGGGTCTAATATGGAAGAAGAACCTAACCGTGAAGTGGTTTGGGTGAGTTTTAGGGGGCTAAAATGGAAGAAGAACCTAACCGCGAAGTGGTTTGGGTGAGTTTTAGGGGTCAAACATGGAAGATGGAGGATAGCGCTAAGTGATTTAGCTAAACATTGTAGTAGAAGTGAGTGTGGCAAATATGTAGGCGAGCACTTTAATGAGTTAAGTTTGTAGTGCGCAGGCGCAAGATCGTAAGGATTTCCGTCTGGACGATTATTTATTGAAAAAGGGAAACAGAATCTATCGGGAAACGTAAAGGATTCGTGGAAGGAGGCGATGGAAAAAGGGCAAAAACGAAAGCCGACGTTGTAACATGAGAAAATAAAACAGAAAAGTCATGCTGGAAAATGACATCCTCGTACTCGTACTCTGCCGTACGAACGGACGAAAACTTTACAGAAGGATTGCAATGCATGCATAGAATCGCTCGCACACTCATACGAGAGAGGGAACATTTAAAAAAAAAACAGATCGGCACAAAAACGAAAGTCTTTTTTTGTCTCTCTGAATCAACCCTCATGTGCTAATGTTACATGTAGAAGAGACGTCTTAGAAGTTTACTAAGAATACTAGTTTCTTCCTATTTTATGTATTCCTTTCTCCTGGCAATTCAGTTCATGTGGTTCTACCCAACCTTTTTATAGACTGAATAATTTCCTTAGAATGAATTGACCTTGATTCAGTAAACACGCATTTCCATTATGGTGAACATCTTACAATTTTCTAAATTCAGCAAAGCAAGAAAAAGCGTTTTATATTGTTTTGTTTTTTTCCAACATATGCGATTGTGAAAAAATGCAAAAAAAAAAATGTGGATCTGTGCAATGCACCTGAAAAGCTTGCATATGTATAATGAATGTGTGATTCAATTACTTTTTGACACCTGCTTTTACTTAGGGTGTTATTTTAGAAACGCTAACGCCACGTAGCACCTCGTAGCATCAGGTGAACACCGGGCGCAGTTTGTGAAAACCACATATATGAAAGTCAGTCTGGTGAGCGCCTCTAATAGCGTCATGTAGCATTGCATGTATTACTAGCGGTGGCTCAGTGTAAAGCGCCGGCGCTGCATGTTCAGCAGCGCCATGTAGCACCTGATGACTCAGCAGCGCTCTCCCATACATTTCAATGGTGTTTTATTTGGTTGTGTATAAATAGCTCCTGCCCAGCAAACAAACACTTTTATTGTGTTTAATTTTTATTTTTTTTATGCAGAATTGTAAGTGAAGGTCTGCCATTGCAGTGTCATTGTCCAGTGTTAAAAATATATAATTCCATGTGTTTTCGCTCTGGTGCTGGTGTATATGTGTTGAGAAACAGACTTTTTGCACATAGGGCCTTATTCATGAAGCTCTAGCGTCAGGTAGTGCTTTGTAAGGGGCAGGTAGCGGCAGGTGAACGCCGGACATGGCACGCAATTTCACATTTATGAAGCCCAATCTGGTGAGCGACTAGAACAGCGCCATGTAGTGTACGATTCATCACTATCCCAGGCTTAGCGTACATCGCCGGCGCTCAGCCTTGCAGAGCGCCACGTATTACCTCTCCCTACCTGGCGCTCTCCCATACATTTCTATGGACGATCCTTAAATCCCTTTCCTGATCCCAATTTTTAATAAAATCTCCAAACTTTCTGACATGTATCCTGACCTAGAAAATGACATTTTTGAAAACTTTTTGTATTAATAATATTTTTATGCAGAATTGTCCTTACATGTCTGTTCATGTTACAATGTAATAACAATGTAATTCCATATGTTTTCGCTTTGTTACTAGTGGATACATGTTCAAAAACAGACTTTAAACACACAGCCTCTGGAGCTATGTGCTACAAGTACCCGATTTTGAGCGCCGGCGCTGTTTGAGGCTTTTTTTGATGAATGTGGTGTGAGTCGGTCGCACTGAGCTGGCACTACCGTTCGCTCCCATAATGCGTAGTACTGCAACTCACACAACATATTCATCAATGCCGGCCAGCGACTGAGGCGCTCTGAAACAAAGATCCATGGCTGAGCACAGCAACTACTAGCAATCACTCTGAAATCCGTGCAACAGACGCTCATCTGTCGCTACCTGGCATTAGTAATGAATCAGCACGATAGCTTCTGGCGCTCGACGCTAGAGCGCCCAGTTTTAGAGTGCTGACGCTGGTTGTGTGTATTTTTTTCTTAAATATGCTCTTCAGCACCGAGTACCGGGGTGCACTTAACTGGCACTACCTATAGGTCGCTGTAGAGTTGTTCAATTGTTAGATGTAGCATGGTCTTGGGCGCTTTGACCTCGGGACACCACCCAGCGGTCTCGATTGGCTCTGCAGTGAATCAGGGAAATCGATTCTGCAGCGCCCTCCAGACATCACATTTATCAATGCTGGACAAGGTACTACAGCGTCACTTGTCTGGCCGCTAAGCTAGGTCACAGCACCAGACACCTGCTTGCAGAGACTACTTGCGGACGCTCTAAGTGTTGCTACATAGACGCTCACATGGCAATATGCTAGTCTTAAATTAACCTCTTTATTTTTACATGATTTTTACTCCTGCACATAGCCTTCCCTTCCAAGTGTAACTTTCAGTAGCTCATAGGGACATTAGAGGGGTTATTTAAAGCGGACCTTCACTCTGAATAAGAGTATATCTTATATGTTTCCCACACCCTTTACATACAGATTGTCCACATTAAAAATCATCTTACCTGCATCTACTGCATGTTATGAGCCTTTAAACATCCAAGATGGCGGCTTATGGAAGCCGCCATCTTATCAGGCAGCCTGCAAACAGGAAGTGCCTCCTGACTGTGCTGCTCTGCATTCTGGGACTGCTGACCTTTTCCTGACCCCAGCTCTGCTCTGTCTGAGCAAAGCACAGCTATAACCCACCCCCCTGTACCTTATCCCACTCTCCTCTCCTCAGTAAGTGTGATGCTTCTGAGTCAAGATGGCGGCGCCTGTATCCTAAATTCCTGAACAGAGTTGCAGCCCAGTGAGGGAAAGAATAATAAGTTAGTGACTAAAAGCGTAAAATATATTAATTTTAGATGCTGGGGAACTGTTTTTTAAGAGTTTGGGCTTTTCATGAAATCACGCTGAAGGTCCGGTTTAAGAAAGGCTAAGGCCACGCAGTGCCAGGGAGTGCCAGATTAGTGTCAGGTGAATGTCAGGTCTCAGTCAAAAAGGTGTATGTATCAAGTCACAAATCCAGAGCATCTGTGATAGTGCCAGGTAGTGTCCCATCTATCAACAGCATCGGCGATGGAATGAGTGCCTGCACTGAGTTTCCTACAGTTTTAGAAAGGACCAGACGCCCACCTAGCACTGTGTGACCTTATGCCATACATTTCAATGGGCTGGGATGGTTACAATTACAGTATTTAAGCATTTTAGTAGATTTTTTGGGGTGGTTGGTGCATGTGCCAATCCCAGGGTTGGGATTATTTTTTATACACTTTTAACAGGTTTTTTGTGCTGCAAACATATGATTTGGGCTGTGAGAAGGCTATGTCATGTTTGTCTAATGTTCCTAATGCAATTCCCATTTTTAATTAAAAAAAAAAACCTTAAAAGATAAGGTCACATAGTGCTAGGTGAAATAAAATCCCAATGAAAATTGTATAGTTATCAAGTCAAAAAGCCAGGGTACCTGTGATAGTGCCGGCTGGTGTCCCATCTATTAACAGCTGTTCCTTGATTTGACTGTGCTGACGCATGTAAGACATTTACCAATGTGCACACACCCTTTTCTACCAGATATTCAAAGATCAAAACAAATTGAGCTTAACATATGTTTCCCAAATGACCAAACCCACAAGCAAACTAGTAAACTGACAACAGTGCCCTAAACAGCAGAGGTCATGTCAGTGGATGATCCTGCATACCATTTGACGTAGTACGCAGGAGCAGTGAGAAGTCGTTCCATTGTCCAATGTTAAATAACAACAGGGTCACACCCACCTAATCGCAATTATGAGTCATTTTGTACTGGCTACATTTTTGAACAGATGCCAGTCAATGAGAATTTCAAAACCAGTTTCCCTATTCTCAGAGGTAAGTGTCACTTGAATGGCCAGTTTCCATGTACATGGAGGCCAAGCAGTCATTAAGTATATTGCTCTCACCAGATCTGAGGAGTGAAGCACTATTCAGAATGAAACAATGCAGCCAGGGGTTGTTTTTTAAATCATTAAGTAGTTTTACTTCCCATCCAAGCTACAGTAGTAGTCGCATGATTCCTAATATATCATTTACAGGCTGTTTTCAGAGTCTGCTAGCAAATATAGTAATCTACTGAAACACAACCTATGTTGAGCCCGAGTGGAGACAATCCAGTTCAGAAGCCCCTAGGGTTTGGCATTCTAGATTTCTAAATGGCCAGACAGAATAGCTCCGGTCACCACAAAGGGTGAACTGCGATAGGGTTTACAGTTTATAGGGGTTACCAGTTTACATATAGTTAAAACAAAGGTCATTAGTTTTGAGGGGAGGGACATGGTGGGGGAATGGTGGGAGTGTCACAATGGTCTACTCACCTCGCCCTCGCTCCAGCGGTGTCCTTGGTAGGCACTCTGAGCTGGCTATATCCCCGTTCGGCGTGTTAGTCTCAGGCACCGGCTCAGGCAGCATGGGCTTGAGCGACGTCTGTCATGCTGCTTCCTCTCCTCACATCCCTGGCATCTCGACGTGACATCTTCATGCCCTCCGTCAGCACACCCACTGGAGACTTGTTTACATGGGCCAATGAGCCCTAGGAATTCTTCAAGGGCTACCTAGCCCTCAATTGGTACTGAGCTATGGAATGAAATTTAGGCTTGACCAGTTCGGCTGAACTTGCCGAACCCAAACCTGAACCCCACTGAAGTCGATGGGTACCCAAACTCGGGGCAATTGTCCGGCACAAAATGGGGTAGGGAAAGTACTCATAATAATAACATAAAATCCCATAAATGAAGAAATATGCTAATAAATTTAGGAGAAAAAATTTTTTTTATAGGTGTCAGAGGGGAAATCACAGGACAACACCAGGGAGATTGCCATGCACAAAAAGGGGTAGGGAAAGTCTTCTGAATAATCACAGAAAACAAAAAATGTGATATACACAAAAAAAGTTTTTCCTGTGTTTAACCCTTCTAGTGCCAGCTACGTGAGTCTCACGTAGCTGCCTCTCCAACCGTTAAGTGCCAGCTACGTGAGACCCACGTAGCTGACTTTAGAGCCCTATAAAAAAAAAGTAAAAATGATACAGACTTACCTGACCCCTCGTTTGAAAGTGCCAGGTCTTCAAGGATCACCTGTTTTATTTTCGCCCCCGGGCCCCTGATCTTCAGAATGGGGCCGGGAATAGCCCCCCCCCCCCCCCGTGCCATCTGAAAGGAAAAAAAAATAAATAAAAAATGACACAAACTCACCTGACAGCCCGATCGCTCTCCCCGGGTCTTCTCTTCACCAGGGGGGGCTCCGATCCCCCCCTGGACTTACCACGCTTCGGGTGAGGACCCAGCAAGGGGCCCCACCCCTAGCCCCGCCCACTTGTGGGAGGAGCGGGATGACGTCATAGTGTCACACCCGGGCTCCAATCTGTCACTTGTCAGTAGCAACCGGAGCAGGGAGGGTGGAAGGCAGGGAGGCTCTGATCCCCTCCATGAGACCCCTTATACCAGTTCACAAGACACTCTGGGGCTGGCAATCACCTGCGGCTTGGGGGTGACTTGCCAAAACCCCCAGCCCCCCATTATCTGCCTCCCCAACGGCCAGGGGGGGGGCAGAAGGGCCTGGACCACTTAGTGGCTATGTGGGCTAGTAGCCTGCAGGGCCAGGGGCCACCAACACTGGCCCCTGCACCCTGTTCAACAAGCCCCCATAGCTGGTCTGGGTCGGTAATGCTGGGTAAGGGGGACCCTACGTCATTTTTTTTAAGTTAACCCCTTACAACTATGCAATCATATTGCATAGTTGTATCCTATCTGAAATCTCCTAAACTGCTGTTTCAGTTTGGGGGAGTCTCCTGGGCAGGAAAGGGTGTATACCAATACTTATGTGGTACCGTTGTAACCGGGAGAAATAGGGCTTTCACACGCAATAAGATTTTATTAACAAACTTACATTTTTTATTACAAAAAAACACTACAAATTGTAAAAAATAGATTTTTTTTATTTTTTTGCACATATTTCACCCAAAAGTATTGAGAATACACTAAAAAAAGGCCAAACAAGACATTTCATGTTAAAGCCCAGGCTGAAAAAAAACAATATATAATTTTCCTGGAAAATCCCTGGAAATCCCTTCATAAATCAAGTTTGAGCATGTGTAGCGCAGAAACGTGAAAAGTAGTTTGGCAACAGAGTGTGACAAAAAATCTAGGTAGGCTGGCACTTAAAGGATTAATTCATTCCTGCTACAGGTAACTGTCTGAGGGTTTTATTTTTATATTTACAGGTAAGTTTTGGGTTGCTTTTGGTTGGATACAATTTTATCTAACAATAGGATGACTTTTCTTTTTTTAATTGCATTTTTTCAGTGTTAAGTGTATTACTAAATGCAGCTTTTAAAGGCTTTCTATTTACCATTTAACTGCCTGTGGGTTTATTTTTTTTATGTTTTTTGGGTAATTTTTTAGGCATTTTTGATTAGATACAATTTGTACCTAGCAAAAAAATAGTTGTCCTTTTTTGTCTCTTTCCCTTGTTTTATTTAATGCAACTTAACTGGCATTCATTATGGTAAGGGTAATGTTAATTCCACTTTTGATGGCATTTTTAAAAGTTGCCATTGTTGTGTGGCTAAATGATGTCTTCAATGTGTTAAGCTTATCTGTTATCTTTAAAATTTTCTATTTGTTTGCAACTCTGTGTTATAAAAGAAAACAGTTTTCCATGGCAAAGTGATGATGTTGAGTACTTATCATAGACTTCCTCACTTTAGTTTTCTAATCATCAGATTGGCTACGGTGTTAACCAATTCAGCTGGCATTCAGCTTCTTCAGTTTGGAAGGATCACAGTCTTCTTTTCCATTTGAAATGGTTTATGTCCAGGTTCTCAACTGGATAGGTCCTTAGACTGCTTAGACTTAGCCAAAGCTGCTAAATAGTTCCCCTATTACATTGGTAGAATTGTGGGACTTGTAGTCTATGTTTTTACTCAAGGTCGTGAAAACTACTCCCACTGTAGCAAAACACAGCCCCAGAAATATGAGAATCATGGAAACAGCATGAAGGTATGAGGGCACAATCTTAACACAAAAGTTTATTTTACATTCCAATAGAGGAAAACAATAAAGCAGCACACCAAAGATATACCAAAGGGGAGTTTTCCTTTAGGAAAAGCGACAGTGGGGATCTAAGTTTTTTAATGTTTTTAATGTTTACATTTTTTTTTAAAAAGTGAAAAAATACAATTAAAAAATACATGTCAGACTAATCTTTGTTAGATAAAAATTGTACCTAACCAAAAAATGCCAAAAAATTTACCAAAAAATATAAAAGAATACATCAGCAGGCAGTTTCAATCTGAAATGGGATTCATTTAAAAGCTGTGTTTAGTAAAACACTTAAAACTGAAAAAATACAATTAAAAAATTACAAAACTTGTTATTTTTTTTCTGTTTTTGACAGTAAAAACGAACAGCCAAGGACTACAGAACTGAATTCTGCTGATGAACGATCATTTCCCACTGGAACGATCTGACAATCTGCAGTCAATTTTGGATCGGTCACACTGAAACTATTAAAGCTGCTTTGGTGAAGCTCCCAATTCCCAAAATCTTATGACTACATCCCACTAACCATCAAGTTGGAGAGAGCGGAGGTTGGAGAAAAGTAGAGATCTGGCCTGGTACATGCATTGTGAGAATCCACTTGCCTTGGGCCCTGCAACCTCTTCCTCACTTGCTCGGGGGAGCCCATGCAATTTGGGTCAATCTCTCTCAGCTGGAGAAGATAAGACATCACACCCAAGGCCTCTGCCTCTATTATGGCAATTCTGGCCATGTTACCAAGACCTGTCCAAAAATGAAAAAGCCAGCAGAAAACATCAGCGTCTAGACGAGCTGGGGGAGACTGGTGATCAGGTATCCTTCCCTCATTCAAACAAATTGTTGTTACATGCTATGATCATATGGGAACATTTCCAGGAAAATGTCGCCATCTTTATCGATAGTGGGACAGCTCTAGGTATTCCAGTTGTTCCCTTCTCGTCAATAACGAACCTATCCTTGGCAGTGCTCTCCTTTAAAACTCGGTTAATTGTGGATTTCTCCCATGCAGAAAGTTTGGAATTTCTCATTCTAGATATCCCTGCCACTCCATTGGTTCTAAGTTTTCCTTTGCTTAAATAAATCCATGTTTTACTGATGGTTTAGCTCATTGTTACTCTAATTGGGCAGATGTATTCTCGAAGAAATCTGCTGAATCGCTACTGTCAAGCCCGTGGGACATCCTCCTTCTAGGTAAGTCCACAACCCCAAATCACCTATAGCCTAGCCCCTATTTGCCGGGAAGCTTTACATGCCTCACTGGACATGGTTGCCCCCAGGACTACGTAGCACAAAGGTTGTAAACTTACAGGGGTGAGGGCAGATGAACCAGAGGTAAGACTGAGCAACTTCGGGTGCATACACAAATATTGTTCATACACAAATAATCAGTCCTTACTAAGTACAGCACCAAAGAGAGAGACAAGAGAAAAGTCGAGTTCAAGCCAAGGGTTAAGCCGGGAGGTCACGGGTACACAGCACCAGGGATGAGATGGGTTCGTGGTCAGGTATGAGCAGGCGTCAGTCCAGGAGGCAGTCATGGGGTGTTCAAACAACATAGGTCTGCAATGATAGCAATCAACAACACAGGATCAAGGGCACCCAGCAGCACACTATCACGGGCAATAAAACAGTGTGGACGGTCAACCTTTATTATACAGGAACTAACGGAATTGGGCGGGGGGAACACTTGGCTCATTGGCCAGCTAAACAACTCATGGACTGATTGCCCAATACACTATCAGGGCGTTTCACCCACCAGTAAAAACCAGGGCTCATTGGCCCTTTAAGGCATAAGGAAGTGTGCGTGAGCACAGACAGACAGGCCGGGGATGTGACCACGAGTGGAAGGCGCTGCCCGAGCTGGCTCCAGCCACAGGGACCTCCCCTTCACGAGGGGCCTCAGAACTCTTCCTGAGGTTTATCACGGTTATCACAATGAAATTTTCTGATCAGGATATTGGCATGAACGTCCTAAGCTGGTACCCAAAACCTTTCCTTAGGACCGAATCCTTTCCAATCAAGGAGCCTGGCGCCTGGCGAGTAGATACCCAGACCAGATCACCCACCTGAAATGCTGGTTCCAGGGATCTATGTCGATCAGCAAAAGTCTTATGCCTACTGGTAGCTATTTTAAGATTTTCTTGCACCTTGGACCAAATGCGAATGACCACTCTTTCTCGACCAAATGCGAATGACCACTCTTTCTCGACCAAATGCGAATGACCACTCTTTCTCTTTGTCGGCCTCCAAGGCCGACAAATTGGAGGAAGGGCCAGAGAGAGAAGATGCCTTGGGATTTTTCCCGTAGTTACAAAAGAATGGCGTAACTTTTGTCGATTCACTAGACGCATTATTGAAAGCAAATTCCACAAACTCAATAAATTCAGACCATTGATCCTGGCAATCTGACACAAAGCAGAGCAGATATTGCTCCAAAAATGATTCAACCTCTCAGTCTGATCGTTAGATTTTGGGTGGTAGGCCTACGAGAGCAACACGTTAATACCTAATCACGCACAAAACTCCCCCCAAAAGCGAGAAACTAACTGAACTCCTCGATCAGAGACTATATCTTGTGGTGTGCCGTGAAGCCAAAAGACATGTTATATGAATAGTTGAGCCAATTCAGGAGCCAACTGAAGTTTTGCCAGAGGAAATTTGCCATTTTACTGAAACCGTCGACCACTACCCAGATTACAGTATTACCCTTAGATCGAGGCAAATCAACAATAAAATCCATGGACATGTGAGTCCAGGGTTCCCCAGGAATCTCTAGAGGTACTGATAACCCTGGAGCCTGAGGTTTATGGGTCCCCTTGCTACCGGCACACACAGAACAAGCTTCGACAAAGGCAGTAACATCATGCCTGATAGTTGGCCACCATACATGTCATTTGGCAAGATTATCTAAATGACCTGAGGTTTTGGCATCATGAAATTCTCACAGAACAGAAAGACACAGGTATGGCAGAACAAATTGGCACCTGGGGGGGCTAAACTGGAGGGGCTCCTGCCTGAAATGGTACTAAGGAACTGGACAAATCAGGGTAAAGGGCATCAGCTGCAAAACTGGAGGGTAAAATGGGTTCCTTTTGGACGAACTTACCCTTATATTCCCCAAAGTTGTGTGACAAGGCATCCGCTTTGGTATTCTTTGCTCCGGGTTTAAAAGTAATAACGAAATTGAAATGGGAGAAAAAGAGTACCCAGCGAGCCTGACAAGAATTAAGTCTTTTGGCTAACTCAAGGTTTTTATGGTCGGTATAAACTGTAATTGGGTGCAGAGAGCATTCCAACCAATGCCACCACTTCTCAAAAGCCAATTTTATCCCTAACAATTCTCGATTTCCTATATCATAATTTAGCTTGGCTGGGCAAATCTTTCTGGATCACCAGAATATTGTGAAAGGACAGCACCCACACCAAGTTCAGAAGCACCGATCTCCAAAAAGAATGGATGATTAATATCTGGGTGTATCAATACTGGTGCTGATGTAAAGGTCTCTTTTAAGGCCTAAAAGGCCTTTACTGCTGAGGGAGGCCCATTTTCTACAAAGGCACCTTTCCGGGCTAGGTCTGTTAATGGGGCCAGACTTGAAGAGAATCCCTTGATGAAACATCTGTAAAAATTGGCGAAACCTAGGTATCTAGAGGCAACGGGTACCTGTTCTTGACCGTGATTTTATTTAGACCTCTGTAATCAATGCAGGGTCGTAACCCTCTGTCCTTCTTTTTTACAAAAAAAGAACACTGCCCCTGCTGGTGAGGTGGAGGGATGGATAAACCCCTTTTTAACATTCTCCTAAATATATTCTTTCATTATAAATCTTTCCCTTCTTTCTTCTTCCTTGGGGCATGGTACCCGGTAACAAATCAATGGGATAATCATAAGCCCTATGAGGAGGAACCGAGTCGGCAAATTTTTCGGATAATACATCCGCCTAATCAGCATAGGGCAGAGGTAACCCCTTCTGGGAGACATGTGTGGTCCTAAGGGCAGTACAGAAACAGTGGTCAAGACAAAATGAGTTCCACCTTGACAAGTCTCCAGTTTCCCAATTAATGACAGGGTTGTGGGTCCTTAGCCAAGGGAACCCAAGGACTACTGGGGTAACATCTCAGAATGAGATGAACCCACGATTAATTTCAAAAGAGGGGTTTTATAGGAAATCAACTCCCCCGGGATAGGTTCATTATTAACCGCCAGAACATGAAAGGGATTTTCTAAAGGTATCAATGGAATACCCAGACTGGATACTAGAGACTTATCCAAAAAGTTGCCAGCTGCCCTGGAGGGGCATTGTGGTGGGCAAAAGCAATTTATTAATATGAGGAGAAGGTACTTGGTCGTCTAGACGCATTCCCTCAACCATGCCTGAAGTTTCCTGCCTTCTTATTGGGGCAGGTCTTGGCAAAGTGACAAGGGTTACCACAATACATACAAAGGCCCTGTGAACAACACCTCATTTTTTCAGGGAGAGGGGAGTTGTGCCAAGTTGCATGGGCTCCTCTGGCGCTGACGAGGAGGAGGTGGCACCCATAGGAGAGGACTCTTGATGGGGAGAACCCCAGTGTTGGTCTTCAGCTCTCTCTAGTCGTTGTTTTTGAGATGCCTGTCCACCTTAATGGCTACATGCATATACTCATCCAGGTTCTTGGGCTGGGGGAAAACTAAATGTAATGTATTCTCTATCGGCCCTTTACACCTACCTGTTTTGATACAGCGCGGAACTTAATCAAAACTTAAGCGGTCCTATTTGCTGAGCTTGTTAAAATGAAGCTTTTATCTGCAAAATGCAGAGCGCACCAGTACTGCAATTACATCTGAAACGGAATCACCCAACTGACTTACTCAAAAAGAGTTGCATGAGAAACTTCATAATTGTCTTAATCTATTTCCACAGACAGGTCATCCTTGACCTAGATCAGGGGTCTCCAACCTTTCGGAACATGAGAGCCACATTCAGCATTAAAAGGTCATCAGGAGCCACATTTACCATGAATATACCATATGAACTACATTACCTCTATGGAAGAGGAAACAATTGTAAATGGTTCCAAATAACAATGCAGTGAAAAACCTGAAAGCGGTTTGTACGTGAAGCCCCTGTCTGATAAAATACTTGGACCACATGAGGATTTTCTGGCCCCAAATATAGTTAAATGGTCAAATGCAAAATAAGACACTGCATAGAGAAGCTGGGCAAATAACTGCACTTCTAAAAGCCATCATGTTTCTTTCGCTTCTCTGACTCAGCCTTAACTCCATGCATGGATCTAACATTATCCAGCCCTGGGCACTATGTTCCTCCCCATTCTTAACAATGTACCATGTACTCTGTAGATTTACTGATCTAGCAGGCATCCAGCGAGCCACACAATAGGGGCACATGAACCACACATGGCTCCTGAGCTACAGGTTGGGGACCACTGACCTAAAATGAATGAATGCGAACCTTCATCGTTATCTGAAGTAAAGGATCATGCTGTTGAAATGTTCTTTGAAGGTGTTCATCTAGGGTAGGAATTCCCAAACCATAGCTAAAGCATGCTGTTGAGGTTTGGGTTGGGTATTGTTTTGCATAGAGTTAATGTAGTTAGGCAAGTCAAATTATGCCATTTCACTTTTTGGGGGCTTGGTCAATCAGAATTTATTTATTTATTTATGTGGTTGGGAGGGATCTACATGTACAATTTGTATTAATTTTGTTTACTAAAAGTTTTATGCTTTGAATTATATCACTGTACTGTTGTTTGGAACTGGAGTTGTTTCCTGTTTCGTAAGGGTAATGTAGCTTTTCTTATCTAGAATTGATGTTCAATGCTGAACATGGCTCTCATGGCTAGAAAGGTGGCTGACCCCTGAACTAGGGCACGGTATATTTGGAGCAAGAAATTTAAAGCAACTAGGCCTGTTTAATTAAAGTTATTCTCCACTCATCTGCTTTCTCAGTCTGGTAGGTACTGTGAACACAAATCCAACCATAATACATTAGGGATGTCATACAGACAAGTGGTGAAAAGGCCATTTTATAAACAATCTGAAACCGTTTAGAGGACAAAGCCATAATCGGTTTCACTGAAGAGGAACATGGAGGAACATGTGTGCATAAACTAGTGACACCAAGCATACAAACACCAAGAGAGGAGTTTAATCATCACATTCTACTTAAGAGAGAGAAAATACTTTAGGCATGTGAGCCTTTAGAAACTTCTATTGTACAGTACTTAGATCAGTCTGGCAAAAGGTAACAGTATCTATTTATAGACACCCAATTTAAAGTAGTTTTGTAAAGCTTTACTTTCTTCCTGGTAATGAATGCAAGATCCATATTTACTGAATGTAAAGCAGCGGGAAAATTATCTTCACACAAGATGACATTGCTTTGATTTTACAGGATCGTGCCAAACTTTATACTGCTGAAAAATGCAGGAGTTTCTGTAGCTAAGCTAGAATATTTCTGTTCTCATGTAAGCTATTTGTCTTGTAATATACAAGATACTGCACTGGTCCCCAACCTGTAACTTGGAAGCCACATGTGGCATGCAGACCCTTACTGTGTGGCTTACAGACTGCCTGTGGTCAATGAGTTGGGCAGTGAGATATTTGTGCCAGCTTAGCTCTCTTTGCAGCTTTCAGTGGCATTCTCCCCACATTCTTATTGCGTGTTGTGCTGGAAGCTGCAGGTAAACCAACAGGTAAGCCAATACACAATTTTGCCTGTCTATCTCAATATGTCATCTAAAGCAGACTAAACCATGAATTCTTATTCCCAGAGTCTGTTTGCTCCCCCATCCCAGGGGCATCCTAAACTGGCATGAAACACTTTGTAAACCCTTCAGGTTCTGTGGCAAGTCCTCAACGGCATCCTAGCTATGTCAGCGCTGCAACCACTCACCGTCAGCCATTCAGATCTGCCTGACTGAGCGTCCAGCACTTGGAGGCTGCCAAAGGCTCAGGCATGCAAAGTTAGAGTGGGGAGCAAGGTAAAAAAAAAAATTCCAGGGGTTTCACAAACAGCGGGGGGGGGGGGGGGGGGGGCTGAGGCAATATCATATGTTTTGGTTCGCTTTAACCTCTTTGAGAAAAGTGGATCCATTTCTGAGGATTTACATTTTCTCTGCATTTAACCCATTCATGCAAGTCAGCTACCTCAAATTTCAAGCCTTTTTTCTTACTGACAGCCTAAGATTCAAGAAACTACAATCACTCGATGGCTCCTCTGTACTCTTCTAAACATGGCTCTGGGAACTTACAAATTACATAACTTCTATATTGTTCAGATGAATAAGATGCTAGACCTGTCTGAAATTCAGGTATTTACTGTAGAGCACCAGGCTGGGTTCTGGTAAAGATTTAGGCTGTAAATAAGTTTCTATATGGAGGTATAGGGTCTCCTCCACTTTTCAATTCTCACCTTTCCCCTTCAACAATACATCTTGACACTAAACCATCACTTTTCATGTCTGTTACCATATCCCCCACTGCATGGCCCTTAACTCGATCATTACAGCAGTCTTCCATGCCTGCCTTAACCCTCTACCATGCTGTGCCCTTCTTTCCACATATCCTCAACAACTATGTACCATTCCTGCCCCCTCCTTACAAAATTCTGCACCTCTCTTGTGGCTTTTCATTTCTTCTTTTTTCTGTACTCAATGAGAAATCTGCTTCCTTTCTACTAATTAGTAGTCATGGGAGAACACGGTGTCCAGGCCAAGTGTAAAGACCTGCCATACAGAGGAATCACCCTGGTGAGTTGCTGAATAAAGCTGTTCTTCTGTAGCCCAGCCACGGGATTTTGATGTATTTATGACCACCTTTGTTAGCACTGAGAGGTGGACCTATACTCTACCTTGAATCAGACTGTGTGGGAAATTTCTATGCAGGGAATGCGTGCTCTGTTACCTGCTTGTCTGTCTTTTGCCTGCTAAGCAAATAAATAAATCCAAATGTATTCTGGAACTTGGAATGATCTGAACCTGCTTTTGCAGAAACACACAGAATGCTGCATGCCTGTATTAAACATAAAGAAAATTGGAAAGCATCTTAATGTTTTTTTATATTTTTACTAAGAGTGGGGTCAGTGAGGTAAGACACTTGTACTATAATTGATAGTGTCTGCCTTTACAGTTTCTTTACCATGGTCCCCCCCCCCCCCCCCCCCCAGCCTTGCCATAGGGTACGCTTGTACATGGACTTCTTCTTGCACTGATACTCCCAAGGACAACTGTATCAGGAATGATGCTGTACTGGATACAATAATCACATTTCTAGGTCTCACTGGCTGCAGCCCAGGAGAGCAGGGAGAGGCACATTTACATTGCTTACAGGCCCCTATAAATGTGCAAGTGAGTGGCTGAGCAAACCAATGGATGAATATTTCAGATAAGCTACATTTGCAAATAAGCAAAGTGTAAAGTTAAACCAAGGGTGAAGAAAAACAAAGGGAGAAAGCTTTTTTGTTTTAATCATATTTGCTTATCAGATGGTCAGGGAGGCTAATCCTAATGTTGCACAGCACAATAAATATGCCAGTGTGGAGGATATAATGTATAGTGCAGAAATAGCAGACCTGAAGGAAAAGACCTCTCTCAGCAACCAGGGAAGTGGGAATAAAAACACAGTAAAGGACAGAGAAGGCTCTGTTAACAAATAACATGTGTTTCTGAATAATATATTGTCTTCTGTGTCATTGTGTTCAGCATATTGTGGATTGGATTAATAGATTCATGCTAAGAAACCAGCAGCGATCGTACATATTGGCAGTTTGGCACCAATAAAATAAAACTGCAGGAGGTTGAACAGCAGGCACATGGGAACAGAGTAGCAAGGAACCAAGATGGCGTGAGAAGGTAGCAGGCAGGCACAGTAGAATTAGCTTCACATCGTGTTCGACATCCCGCTGAGGACCCTCGTATGGTGGTAAGTCTGAATTTAAGGGATGATTTTGTGGCAGGCATGGTGCAGCATGGCCTGAAGAGATGCAATATTAAAAAGCACCACAGCAGAAGATATGAGGTACAATGGGAGCAAAGTAGAAGACCCCAGCGCACTGCAGCCACAAATGAATGGCGTGATAGTCTGCTGAATCGCTTGACAGAGACTTAAAAAGACATCAAGCCCAGTGTTATAACTACAATCATATGGTCCCCAGAGCACTTGGACTATTGCCCCTCACTGGACAGAATGCCTTCTGTGCTTCTTATGCCCAAAATCAATGCTGTCTGATGGGCGCCCCCCCCTATGAAGATATGAGGGGGACTGGTACTGGGGGCTTGCAGAGCATGCAGGTGCAATAGAAGGCATGCTGTCTCCTAAGACCAATCAATATGCAGAGTTTAGGCAGACTCTTTGAGATGCTATAATTATTAAAGCTGTCCAAACCAGCATTGTTTACATTGCCCCCCCCCCCCCCCGCTATCCTCGATGGGCTGGCCTCAAAGCTGATGGATGACACACTCCAGCCTGGCTGAACTGGTGAATGATGTGCACCAGGTGCCCACATCTCCAGTTTTTCTTTAGACTGGGGAGTTCTCCTTCCCCTAGCCTATCTGAATGGCTGAGCAAAGGAGTGTGCCTCAGCCCAGAGATGCTGGGGATGCAGCCGGCATTGTTTACAGAATAGTGGGAGCCAGGGAAAAGGAGAGTTTTGTGACAACTCGGGTGAGTTCACAAAGCAGGGCATCCGGATGCCCAAGCAGCCAGCCCTAAAGTCTTTTAGACTACAGGGCTAGCCAACCAGGGTTTTGGTCTGTTGCAAGTTAAGCACCACAGATGATCCCTAAAACCTAGCATACTGTAAAGGAGAGCATTAATGGCTACTAGCAGATTAACAAACTGTGGATGCAGGTCAACAGAAAATTGATCAACTCTGAAGTAACTAAAGCTTTGAGACCCCCACAACCCAAAGTCCAGCATGGCAGATGACTTTGGATGTTTGCAACTTGCTGTGTTTCTAGCCTCTCCAGCCTTTGAAGTGCAGCCTCGTTGACCTCCACCAGAGCCTCAACCAGCCTCTCCATCTGCTGGTGGTGGCGCTGCTCCACAATCACTGCAGCCAGGTCTTCATGGAGCAAACTGGTGGTCCGTTGCATAACTTGAAATATCTATTGTCATTTTACTCATAAGTGGTGCAGTTGGCCCATCAGTTTGCCTCCAAGATTTGGCACCGTCTTACCAAAGACAGGTAATGCCCAGCTGTAGGCCGAGCTGTCTTCCTCCTGGGTGCTTTATGGAGCTGGTGGGGCTGCTACTGGCAGAATGAAGTTGGAGCTGCAGGGAGGAGTGACGATGACCAGAGTCCATGGTGCCAGTAGCTGGTGGAGGTGTCCAGATAATAGTGGTGGTCTCATCAAGATGTTCAGAGTGCGATTCCTCCAGCTCATTAATTTCAACCAGGAGAGGTGCCATCTGTGTGGAGAAAGGTCACAATTAGTGTTAGTTTTTCCCAATGTTACCACACAGGGCACCAAACTTTACCCTGGGTTCACCCTCCTCTTCCACCCTACCCCTTGCCCTTTGCCTATAAAGCTCACTCATTAAACTGATTACTGTTTGGCCTCTCCCCTCTTTCTCCCCTGGTGGCTGGAGGCCTGGCCTTGATGTTATCTTGGTGGTAGCCAAACCAAAGGGGCCAGCTGTGGCTGCAGGTGGCGGGTCTTTAACACCTGGGTAATTGCCCTGTACAAAGTAGGCTAGGGAAATTACTCAAAATAATAACAGAAAACTAAAAAATGTAAAAAAAAATTAATACATACATAAATAAAAAAAAAGGATGTTGGAGGCCAAATTGCGGGGGAGGGGGGTGGTGATGATGGGTTCGGCGGGGGTACATGGGCATATGTGAAAAGTACATACATACATAAATGAATCAATCAATATATACATAAATAAATAATTAATAACATCACTAAATAAATATATACATATATAAATATTAACAGCAATAAATAAATATATACATAAATACATAAATAAATTAATTTATAAAAATAGTACATTTTTTCAAATTGTCAAAGGTCTGGGGGGGGGGGGTGTGGCAGTATAGGTGGGAGAGATGGAGGAGGTGGATGTGGCAAAGGTGGGGGAGGAGGTAGCACACACTTTAACCACTTGATCAGCTGCTGGCACAGCCAAGTCCTGTGGAATCCACGCCTTGTTCATCTTAAGGAATGCAAGCATGTCCGCGTTGGCTGTGGATGGGCGGATCCTCGTGTCTATGATGATCCTCCCTGTGGTTTTGATCGTCCATTTGCCGCAGGGCAGCACCTCTAAGGCACAGGGGGCATGATTTGATTACATGTCCAATTTAGCAACCCAGAAATTGAACAGGGAGGGCCCATCCCTCAGTACTAGGGATGAGCGAATCGATCCGGACGAACCCGGATTCGATCCGAATTTCAGGAAAAATTCGATTCGGATCGAATCCGAATTTCCCCGCGATTCGATCGCTCGAAGTTTTCCTTTAACATCCATTCATTTACATTACAGGCATTCTAAGATGGCGGACGGGACATGTCCAGACATGTAAGCTGGGGCAGTGTATGCTGGGACAGTCACATGCAGCCTATCAGCAGCCAGCAAGCCCGGTGACGTCACAGCTGTATTTAAGGCCGACCATCTTGCTTTCCAGCCTCATTTCTCTATTGCATTTGTGAGAGACAGAACGCTGTGTAGCTGAGGGAGAGACAGTTAGACAGTTAGACAGGCAGGGACAGACAGGGACAGGCTGGAGACAGGCAGGAGACAGACAGGAGACAGACAGAAAGTCAGCGGAAAACAGGGAAAGGAATGGAAAATCGGAGGCTGTCAGTTTTTTTTTTTTTTTTCATCCAGCCTGACAGCCAGGCTTTGTTAGCGTTTTCAGGCTGCTTATACTAACTAACTGTGCATATATACTGAACTGATCTTAAGTCTGCTGTGAGGCATCCCATTCTGTGACTAAAGCAGCCTCTGTTTAAGACCATATAAGCATTTGCTCTTATCATATTTGAAATTAGCCTGATAAAGACACTTTTGCTGGGCATAGCACTACTTGTCCCTGCCAGGGCATCCCATTCTGTGACTAAAGCAGCCTCTGTTTAAGACCATATAAGCATTTGCTCTTATCATATTTGAAATTAGCCTGATAAAGACACTTTTGCTGGGCATAGTACTACTGGATCTTTTTTGGGGGCATCCCATTCTGTGACTAAAGCAGCCTCTGTTTAAGACCATATAAGCATTTGCTCTTATCATATTTGAAATTAGCCTGATAAAGACACTTTTGCTGGGCATAGCACTACTTGTCCCTGCCAGGGCATCCCATTCTGTGACTAAAGCAGCCTCTGTTTAAGACCATATAAGCATTTGCTCTTATCATATTTGAAATTAGCCTGATAAAGACACTTTTGCTGGGCATAGTACTACTGGATCTTTTTTGGGGGCATCCCATTCTGTGACTAAAGCAGCCTCTGTTTAAGACCATATAAGCATTTGCTCTTATCATATTTGAAATTAGCCTGATAAAGACACTTTTGCTGGGCATAGCACTACTTGTCCCTGCCAGGGCATCCCATTCTGTGACTAAAGCAGCCTCTGTTTAAGACCATATAAGCATTTGCTCTTATCATATTTGAAATTAGCCTGATAAAGACACTTTTGCTGGGCATAGTACTACTGGATCTTTTTTGGGGGCATCCCATTCTGTGACTAAAGCAGCCTCTGTTTAAGACCATATAAGCATTTGCTCTTATCATATTTGAAATTAGCCTGATAAAGACACTTTTGCTGGGCATAGCACTACTTGTCCCTGCCAGGGCATCCCATTCTGTGACTAAAGCAGCCTCTGTTTAAGACCATATAAGCATTTGCTCTTATCATATTTGAAATTAGCCTGATAAAGACACTTTTGCTGGGCATAGTACTACTGGATCTTTTTTGGGGGCATCCCATTCTGTGACTAAAGCAGCCTCTGTTTAAGACCATATAAGCATTTGCTCTTATCATATTTGAAATTAGCCTGATAAAGACACTTTTGCTGGGCATAGCACTACTTGTCCCTGCCAGGGCATCCCATTCTGTGACTAAAGCAGCCTCTGTTTAAGACCATATAAGCATTTGCTCTTATCATATTTGAAATTAGCCTGATAAAGACACTTTTGCTGGGCATAGTACTACTGGATCTTTTTTGGGGGCATCCCATTCTGTGACTAAAGCAGCCTCTGTTTAAGACCATATAAGCATTTGCTCTTATCATATTTGAAATTAGCCTGATAAAGACACTTTTGCTGGGCATAGCACTACTTGTCCCTGCCAGGGCATCCCATTCTGTGACTAAAGCAGCCTCTGTTTAAGACCATATAAGCATTTGCTCTTATCATATTTGAAATTAGCCTGATAAAGACACTTTTGCTGGGCATAGTACTACTGGATCTTTTTTGGGGGCATCCCATTCTGTGACTAAAGCAGCCTCTGTTTAAGACCATATAAGCATTTGCTCTTATCATATTTGAAATTAGCCTGATAAAGACACTTTTGCTGGGCATAGCACTACTTGTCCCTGCCAGGGCATCCCATTCTGTGACTAAAGCAGCCTCTGTTTAAGACCATATAAGCATTTGCTCTTATCATATTTGAAATTAGCCTGATAAAGACACTTTTGCTGGGCATAGTACTACTGGATCTTTTTTGGGGGCATCCCATTCTGTGACTAAAGCAGCCTCTGTTTAAGACCATATAAGCATTTGCTCTTATCATATTTGAAATTAGCCTGATAAAGACACTTTTGCTGGGCATAGCACTACTTGTCCCTGCCAGGGCATCCCATTCTGTGACTAAAGCAGCCTCTGTTTAAGACCATATAAGCATTTGCTCTTATCATATTTGAAATTAGCCTGATAAAGACACTTTTGCTGGGCATAGTACTACTGGATCTTTTTTGGGGGCATCCCATTCTGTGACTAAAGCAGCCTCTGTTTAAGACCATATAAGCATTTGCTCTTATCATATTTGAAATTAGCCTGATAAAGACACTTTTGCTGGGCATAGCACTACTTGTCCCTGCCAGGGCATCCCATTCTGTGACTAAAGCAGCCTCTGTTTAAGACCATATAAGCATTTGCTCTTATCATATTTGAAATTAGCCTGATAAAGACACTTTTGCTGGGCATAGTACTACTGGATCTTTTTTGGGGGCATCCCATTCTGTGACTAAAGCAGCCTCTGTTTAAGACCATATAAGCATTTGCTCTTATCATATTTGAAATTAGCCTGATAAAGACACTTTTGCTGGGCATAGCACTACTTGTCCCTGCCAGGGCATCCCATTCTGTGACTAAAGCAGCCTCTGTTTAAGACCATATAAGCATTTGCTCTTATCATATTTGAAATTAGCCTGATAAAGACACTTTTGCTGGGCATAGTACTACTGGATCTTTTTTGGGGGCATCCCATTCTGTGACTAAAGCAGCCTCTGTTTAAGACCATATAAGCATTTGCTCTTATCATATTTGAAATTAGCCTGATAAAGACACTTTTGCTGGGCATAGCACTACTTGTCCCTGCCAGGGCATCCCATTCTGTGACTAAAGCAGCCTCTGTTTAAGACCATATAAGCATTTGCTCTTATCATATTTGAAATTAGCCTGATAAAGACACTTTTGCTGGGCATAGCACTACTTGTCTCTGCCAGGGCATCCCATTCTGTGACTAAAGCAGCCTCTGTTTAAGACCATATAAGCATTTGCTCTTATTATATTTGAAATTAGGCCTGATAAAGACACTTTTGCTGGGCATAGCACTACTTGTCCCTGCCAGGGCATCCCATTCTGTGACTAAAGCAGCCTCTGTTTAAGACCATATAAGCATTTGCTCTTATTATATTTGAAATTAGGCCTGATAAAGACACTTTTGCTGGGCATAGTACTACTGGATCTTTTTTGGGGGCATCCCATTCTGTGACTAAAGCAGCCTCTGTTTAAGACCATATAACCATTTGCTCTTATTATATTTGAAATTAGCCTGATAAAGACACTTTTGCTGGGCATAGTACTACTGGATCTTTTTTGGGGGCATCCCATTCTGTGACTAAAGCAGCCTCTGTTTAAGACCATATAAGCATTTGCTCTTATTATATTTGAAATTAGCCTGATAAAGACACTTTTGCTGGGCATAGTACTACTGGATCTTTTTTGGGGGCATCCCATTCTGTGACTAAAGCAGCCTCTGTTTAAGACCATATAACCATTTGCTCTTATTATATTTATATTATAAGACACTTTTGCTGGGCATAGGCTTACTGCTGCCTGCCAGGTGCACTTCTGTTGAGGCATCCCATTCTGTAACATAGCATACCCCTCTTTATTTACACTAAGCAGCTCTCTTATTTACACTAAGCAGGCCTGTTGGAGGCTGAGTGTTACTGCTCACTTTTGGTGTGCATTATATTCTGTTTCATATAGACCCACCGCTGCCCGGGGGATCTTAAAATATCACCTACTACCACGCCAGTTAGACTATGTCGGGCAGACAAGTGCCTGGAAGTGAAAAGAGGAGTGGCAGAGGCCAAGATTCTGCAGGCAGAGCTCGCATCAGACTGGGGGCCAGTAGCAGCAGGAGTCACGCTGAGAGACCTAATCTGCCAGTATCTGCTAGCGGTCGGGTCTCCACCAGTAACGCATCTGCCGTGGTAGATTGGTTGACGCGCTCATCAACAACATCATCACAACTTACGTCTGAGACCCCCAGTCTAGGGTCGGTAGGTTCCTCTGACACAACCCTGAGTTGGCATGCCCCGAGAGCAGTCCCTGTCCTCCCATTGCCTCTGTCCTACGCCGTTCCCTCCCCCTGCGACGTATCCTATGCTTTGGGTTCAGCTCCACTCTTTAGTGAGGAGGACGATCAGATACAGGAGGACAGTCAGCAGCTACTGCCCAGCCAAGAAATGGAGGTGGCTTCTTTAGCTAGGCAGACAAATAGTGATGTGGACAGTGTCGTGGGTGCTGCGAGCGTTCCAGCTCCTGCGCCAGACACTGTTGACGAATCCACGAACATCAGTGACGTACAGCCACAACTCGGTGATGATGATGATGATGACGATGAAGCCGATCGCACTTGGGAGCCGGGTGATGAAGGGGCTTCATCGTCATCATCAGGAGAAGAGGGGCGCAGGTTGCCCCGGAGTCAGCAGCTGAGGCAGCAAGGTGGTAGCAGTCAGCATGGGGGCACAATTCCAAAGGCTGGAGCCGGCCGGGGCCGGGGCCGGGGTAGAGCACCTGCTGTGCGGCAGTCTACCTTATCGGGAGGTAGTGGAGCAGGGGTTCCTGGAGTTGGCAACAGCAGCAGTGAATCAGTGAGGCCAGGGGGTGGGAAAAGTAGCTACTCGGCAGTGTGGCAGTTTTTCCTGAGGCATCCGCAGGAGGGTAACATGGCCACATGCAAGATATGTAGGCAAAAGGTGAAGCGTGGCCAGGGTCCAAATGTTGGCACCACGGCCCTGCGTCAACATATGATGCGTCACCATAAAACGACCTGGGAGAACCGAGGCTCCCAAGGGGTGGTCCAGTCTGCTTCCTCACCAAGTGAGCTCCCAATTTCTGCCAGCCAAGGCTCCAGCACCTCAGCCGAAGGCAGCTGTGCGTCATACCCATCCTCTGTCGCTCCTGCTCCTCCTCCTCCAAGTCATGCATCCCGCCAGCAATCCATCAGCGAAGCCATGTCCAAGAGACAGCAGTATGCGCCCACTCATCCTACGGCGCAGAAGCTGAATGTGCTCCTGTCCAAGTTGCTGGTGCTGCAGTCGCTCCCTTTTCAGGTGGTGGAATCTGCACCTTTCAGAGAACTGATGGCTTGTGCCGAGCCGAGGTGGAGAGTCCCAAGCCGTCATTTCTTTGCCAAGAAGGCAGTACCAGCGCTGCACACTTTTGTTGAACAGAAGGTGGGCCAGTCCTTGAGCCTGTCGGTGTGTAGCAAAATACATGGCAGCGCCGACATCTGGAGCTGTAACTACGGTCAGGGGCAGTACATGTCGTTTACGGCCCACTGGGTGAATGTGGTCCCTTTGCAGCAGCAACTTGGACAGGTCACGCCGCTTCGGCCTCCGCGCTCTCTGCCCATTGGGCCTGTGACACCGTGCGACTCGGCCTCCTCATCCTCCGCCATCTCCTCACCCTCCACTGTAGGCTCAAGTCTCAGTGCCCCTCCAGTCTACCATGTGTGCAGGGCACGGAGGTGTCACGCAGTGCTTCACATGGTTTGTCTTGGCGAACGGAGTCACACAGGGGAGGAACTGCTTAAATGTATTCATCAGGAAATCCAAACATGGCTTACTCCGAGAAAACTTAAAATGGGAATCATGGTTACCGACAATGGGAAGAACATTTTGTCTGCGCTGCGCCAAGGAAGCCTGACCCATGCCCCCTGCATGGCTCACGTCTTCAATCTGGTTGTCAAGCGGTTTCTGAAGTGTTCCCCCCATCTGCAGGACATCCTAACAACTTCAAGGAAACTTTGCATGCACTTCAGCCACTCCTACACCGCCAAACACACCCTTCTTGAGCTACAGCGTCAGAATGGTATCCCCCAACATAGTCTGATTTGCGATGTTTCCACCCGTTGGAATTCCACCCTTCACATGTTGGACCGATTATATGAACAGAGAAAAGCCATCACGGATTTCCTGATGATCCAAGCAGATAGGGGGACTCCCCTGTGTAACTTCAATGTCAACCAGTGGCAGCTCATACGTGACACCTGCCGTTTGCTCAGGCCCTTTGAGGAAGCCACTTTATTTGTCAGTCGGCAGGATTACGGGATGAACGACGTGATTCCACTGCTTCATGTACTACAGCACATGTTGGAAACCATGGCTGGTCAGGGCACTGGAGACATGGCGTTTACATCTTACGGCCACATGAACCCAGTTGGAGCTGAACTGGAGGAGGAGGAGGAAGAGGAGGAGGAGGAGTTGCCCAGCGAAACACAGTTTAGGCTTGGCGAAATGGCTGGTTTATCTAGTCAGCGGACAGGAGAGGAGGAGCAGGAGCAGCCAGAGGAGCTAGAGGTTTTTGAGGAAGGCGAGACAGAGGACCCGGGCACACCGTGGCAGTATGCAGTGGAGATGGAGACAGGTAGTCCATCCGAGTCACTTGCGCAAATGGCACGAAGCATGCTCACGTGCTTGCGTAGTGACCCCAGAATTGTTTCCATCTGTCGGCGGGATGACTTCTGGCTGTCCACCTTATTGGACCCTCGCTTCCGGCACAAAATGGGGGCATTTTTTAAACCCACCGAGAGGGAGGACAAACTCAACTACTACAAAGACATTCTACGTAGGCAGTTGGCCGATGCCTATCTGCGCCATGGTCCATACTCTCGCAGGTCTGACTCGAGGGGACCTCTGCGCTCACCTTCCACTGCCATGGCCGCTGGGGGGGTTGGCAGGAGCAGCAGCAGCAGCTCCATCAGCAGCAGCAGCCTCAGTCTTCAGTCGCTAATGAGTAGCTTTCTACACCCGCATAGTGAGGCTACTCATGAGCAGCAGGAAGACCTGGAGCAGGACCTCAACCAGCAGGTCATGTCATACTTTGACATGACCATGCCAACACACCTTGAGGATCCGCTGGACTTCTGGGCAGCCAAACTTGATTTGTGGCCGCAACTAGCAGAGTTTGCCCTGGAAAAGCTGTCCTGCCCGGCAAGTAGCGTGCCATCTGAGCGGGTGTTTAGTGCGGCGGGGGCCATAGTTACGGCGAGGAGAACTCGTCTGTCAACTAAAAATGTGGAGAGACTCACCTTTGTCAAAATGAATCAGGGATGGATCAGCCAGGATTTCCACCCACCAATGCCTGATGCATGCGACTAGATTCAGCATGGTGCCACGTTTTACACTTTCCAAATGGTGCAAAACATATTTATGTCTTTAGGCCATTTTTTGGGCTCCTGCTGCTGCTGCTGCCAACTCCAGGGAGTGATTCATCCAATTTTTGGGCTCCTGAGGCCAACCCCAGGGTCTCTTTAATGTAATATTTGGGCTCCTGCTGCTGCTACTGTCAACTCCTGCCAACTCCAGGGTGTGATTCATCCAATTTTTGGGCTCCTGAAGCCAACTCCAGTGTATATTTGGGCTCCTGCTGCTGCTGCTGCCAACTTCTGCCAACTCCAGGGTGTGATTCATCCAATTTTTGGGCTCCTGAAGCCAACTCCAGTGTATATTTGGGCTCCTGCTGCTGCTACTGTCAACTCCTGCCAACTCCAGGGTGTGATTCATCCAATTTTTGGGCTCCTGAAGCCAACTCCAGTGTATATTTGGGCTCCTGCTGCTGCTGCTGCCAACTTCTGCCAACTCCAGGGTGTGATTCATCCAATTTTTGGGCTCCTGAGGCCAACTCCAGTGTATATTTGGGCTCCTGCTGCTACTGCTGCCAACTTCTGCCAACTCCAGGGTGTGATTCATCCAATTTTTGGGCTCCTGCTGCTGCTGCTGCCAACTTCTGCCAACTCCAGGGTGTGATTCATCCAATTTTTGGGCTCCTGAGGCCAACTCCAGTGTATATTTGGGCTCCTGCTGCTACTGCTGCCAACTTCTGCCAACTCCAGGGTGTGATTCATCCAATTTTTGGGCTCCTGAAGCCAACTCCAGTGTATATTTGGGCTCCTGCTGCTGCTGCTGCCAACTTCTGCCAACTCCAGGGTGTGATTCATCCAATTTTCGGGCTCCTGAAGCCAACTCCAGTGTATATTTGGGCTCCTGCTGCTGCTGCTGCCAACTTCTGCCAACTCCAGGGTGTGATTCATCCAATTTTTGGGCTCCTGAGGCCAACTCCAGTGTATATTTGGGCTCCTGCTGCTACTGCTGCCAACTTCTGCCAACTCCAGGGTGTGATTCATCCAATTTTTGGGCTCCTGAAGCCAACTCCAGTGTATATTTGGGCTCCTGCTGCTGCTGCTGCTGCTGCCAACTTCTGCCAACTCCAGGGTGTGATTCATCCAATTTTTGGGCTCCTGAAGCCAACTCCAGTGTATATTTGGGCTCCTGCTGCTGCTGCTGCCAACTTCTGCCAACTCCAGGGTGTGATTCATCCAATTTTTGGGCTCCTGAAGCCAACTCCAGTGTATATTTGGGCTCCTGCTGCTGCTGCTGCCAACTTCTGCCAACTCCAGGGTGTGATTCATCCAATTTTTGGGCTCCTGAAGCCAACTCCAGTGTATATTTGGGCTCCTGCTGCTGCTGCTGCCAACTCCAGGGTGTGATTCATCCAATTTTTGGGCTCCTGAGGCCAACCCCAGGGTCTCTTTAAAGTAATATTTGGGCTCCTGCTGCTGCTGCTGTCAACTCCTGCCAACTCCAGGGTGTGATTCATCCAATTTTTGGGCTCCTGAAGCCAACTCCAGTGTATATTTGGGCTCCTGCTGCTGCTGCTGCCAACTCCAGGGTGTGATTCATCCAATTTTTGGGCTCCTGAGGCCAACCCCAGGGTCTCTTTAATGTAATATTTGGGCTCCTGCTGCTGCTGCTGCTGTCAACTCCTGCCAACTCCAGGGTGTGATTCATCCAATTTTTGGGCTCCTGAAGCCAACTCCAGTGTATAATTGGGCTCCTGCTGCTGCTGCTGCCAACTCCAGGGTGTGATTCATCCAATTTTTGGGCTCCTGAGGCCAACCCCAGGGTCTCTTTAATGTAATATTTGGGCTCCTGCTGCTGCTGCTGCTGTCAACTCCTGCCAACTCCAGGGTGTGATTCATCCAATTTTTGGGCTCCTGAAGCCAACTCCAGTGTATATTTGGGCTCCTGCTGCTGCTACTGTCAACTCCTGCCAACTCCAGGGTGTGATTCATCCAATTTTTGGGCTCCTGAAGCCAACTCCAGTGTATATTTGGGCTCCTGCTGCTGCTGCTGCCAACTTCTGCCAACTCCAGGGTGTGATTCATCCAATTTTTGGGCTCCTGAAGCCAACTCCAGTGTATATTTGGGCTCCTGCTGCTGCTGCTGCCAACTCCAGGGTGTGATTCATCCAATTTTTGGGCTCCTGAGGCCAACCCCAGGGTCTCTTTAATGTAATATTTGGGCTCCTGCTGCTGCTGCTGCTGTCAACTCCTGCCAACTCCAGGGTGTGATTCATCCAATTTTTGGGCTCCTGAAGCCAACTCCAGTGTATATTTGGGCTCCTGCTGCTGCTGCTGCCCACTCCAGGGTGTGATTCATCCAATTTTTGGGCTCCTGAGGCCAACCCCAGGGTCTCTTTAATGTAATATTTGGGCTCCTGCTGCTGCTGCTGTCAACTCCTGCCAACTCCAGGGTGTGATTCATCCAATTTTTGGGCTCCTGAAGCCAACTCCAGTGTATATTTGGGCTCCTGCTGCTGCTACTGTCAACTCCTGCCAACTCCAGGGTGTGATTCATCCAATTTTTGGGCTCCTGAAGCCAACTCCAGTGTATATTTGGGCTCCTGCTGCTGCTGCTGCCAACTTCTGCCAACTCCAGGGTGTGATTCATCCAATTTTTGGGCTCCTGAGGCCAACTCCAGTGTATATTTGGGCTCCTGCTGCTGCTGCTGCCAACTTCTGCCAACTCCAGGTTGTGATTCATCCAATTTTTGGGCTCCTGAAGCCAACTCCAGTGTATATTTGGGCTCCTGCTGCTGCTGCTGCCAACTTCTGCCAACTCCAGGGTGTGATTCATCCAATTTTTGGGCTCCTGAAGCCAACTCCAGTGTATATTTGGGCTCCTGCTGCTGCTGCTGCCAACTTCTGCCAACTCCAGGGTGTGATTCATCCAATTTTTGGGCTCCTGAAGCCAACTCCAGTGTATATTTGGGCTCCTGCTGCTGCTGCTGCCAACTCCAGGGTGTGATTCATCCAATTTTTGGGCTCCTGAGGCCAACCCCAGGGTCTCTTTAAAGTAATATTTGGGCTCCTGCTGCTGCTGCTGCTGTCAACTCCTGCCAACTCCAGGGTGTGATTCATCCAATTTTTGGGCTCCTGCTGCTGCCAACTCCAGTGTCTCTTTAAAGCAATGTTTGGGCTCCTTCTGCCCCTCATAGTGATGCCACTTCAACTCTCTGCAATTGTGCCGCTCTGCGATTCTATTAGCGATGCCTCTGATCTGCATGTGATATTTCTTCAAAGTATTATTTAACTAACCCAGCACGCATCCTGTGCGTGTTACAGCAAGGCAGAATGGTTTACAACCCTATTGAGGCTCTAGGAGGCTCAGAAATAGCTGTTTTTAATAGCGATTCGTCGCGAATTTATTCGGGTCGAAACGATTTTTGTCGGAAAATTCGGCGAATCAGTCGAATCGAATTTTTCAAAAGTTCGCTCATCTCTACTCAGTACCAGGAGACGCGTAGCCAAGAAGTCATCCACCATGCGAGTCAAAGCCTGCCTCCTGGTACTACGAGCCATATCCGATGGTGGTGGGTGTGGTGGACATTGAAATGAGTTGTTCCACATTAGGGTCGATTCATGGTTCTGTGCCTGTAAACCCAAAACCAGCAGTAGTGATTTCACATGCCTGATTTATGGTTTTGTTTGCACGTATGGTGTACATGTGGATCACAACAAAGTGCATGCGTGAGTGTAAAATTCCTCTCCACATGCCTTCCATCTGAGATTCTGCTGTTTTGAAGTGCAAGTGGTCCTTACTCCATACGCTTTTGGCTGGCTATGCCCTTAACTGGTCTTGATGACCCCAATATTTCTCCCCTTTCCCAATTGCGATTTTGTCTCTCCAGCTTCTTTGTCTTTGTCTTAGGCAACCCTCTATTTTTGATTTTGGAGTGTATTTCCTGTCAAGTGATAAACACAGAAGCTGGAGAGACAGAATTGCAAATGATAAAAAGTAAGGTAAGGGGAGAAATATTTAGTTGTCGTTAATTTATAGGTGCTTATTTCTGCTTTGAGATTTATCAACTTTGACAACTCTTACCAACTTTTCTAACCAAAACCGACCAAAAAGGAAAAAATTACTAAAAAAACTTGCTACTGAGACTTTCATTGCTACAAAACATACTGAATGCTGCCGTCATGTGTTGTAGGAATTAAATAAGCCTGGTAGTCAGTGAAGTCTGCAGTTTGTTCCAACTTTTTGCTGGAGGAAAATCACTCTTGAAATTAACACATTTGCGCCTGTTTTTCTGCATCTAAACACCCTATAAATCAGTCACCGGACAACTACAGGCACAAGTTTCCTCATTGATGCACACTCAGGTGCAAATTTACGCCTTAAAATGTGCTTCAAACTTAGACAACCATGAATCAGGAGGCAAACCCAAGCAGGACTTGGCACTCAAAAAAATTGCGCAAATCCACAGACGCACAACCATGAATCAAGCCTATTGTGGCATATGCTAACCCCCCCTGTGAGGTGGTGCCGGTGCCCCTGCCGCATTGGCGCCTTGCTGTTCCTCCTCCTCCTTGGCCTTGTGCCACCACTGAGCCCTCAAATTCAACTGGGAACTCCACCAACAGTGCGGCCACCAGAGTGCTTTTGTACTCTGTCATTTTGTGATCCCGCTCCAGGATGTTGATGTTGTCCTTATAGTCGGGATCCCTCAGGCTGGGCACCCAATAATCACCACTGCATGCATGTAGTGGCTCATGTGAGCCAGGTTGCCCTGAGTAAAGGAGAAGCTGTCCTCAGCGTCAGGTGTCTCCTCCTCCTGCTCCTCCCTCCAGCCTTCCCTCCTCAGAATCCTCCAAAACTATCTGCCGGCTGGACAGTGGTGTACATGGCTGCTGTCAGGCCAGCAAGACACCCTGAGAGCAGTGTGTTCACTCCACTGACGCCTGGTAAAATGGACCTGACTCCTCCTCCTCTGCTTTCATCCCATCCTCCTTAAGGGTTTTATTTCCAGCAGGCAAAGGATGGGTATGGTAGAACTGATAAAGACTTCATCAGCGCTGACCATATTGGTAGCATACTGGAAGCACTGCAGTACCACACAGATGTCCCTCATGGAGTCCCACTCATTGGAAGTAAAGTGCTGTTGGTCTACACTTTTACTCACCCATGCATTTTGGAGATGAAACGCCACTATTGCCTGCTGCTCACACACTTTTTTCAGCATGTACAACGTGGAATTCTACCTGTTGGGTGTCACATATGAGGCGGTGGGAAGGCCAAAGTTCCTCTGCAATGCAGACAGACGAGTGGCAGCAGGGTGGGAACACCAAAGGTCCGAGCACACGCTAAACACTTTATGCAGCAGCACCGGCATTCCTGGATAACAGGCTCTGCACCACCAAATTGAGCAAATGCACCAGGCATGTGATGTGCGTAAACCCGCCTCAGCCCATTGATGCACACCACCTTGCCAGGCTTCAGGTGCAATGGCAGCAGCCACTCAACTGTCTGTTCCTGGATGTCGGTCCACAGCTCCTGGGCTGTGTGGGGTCTTTCCCCCAGACAGATGAGTTTATCACCACATGCGGCCATTTCCCCATTGCAGTGCTCAAATTGTTGGTGCAGGAGCTGCGCTGACCACTTGAGGAGGAAGCAGAGTAGGTGGATGAGGCAACAGAATGCACTGACTGATTTGATGTTGGAAGGATATGCACCACAGTTCTACCCGCCTCAGTTCCAGCTGCCACTACATTGATGCAGAGATGTAACACCCCCTGCCCATCATATCTTTAAAACTGCCCATCTCCAACAGACTGAATAGAAGTATTTCAAAGGCCAGCAATTTGGAAATGATCGCATTCAGGGCCAAGGCTTGCAGGAAGGATGGGCCCAACTTCCTCTTTCTTTCCAAAGTTTGCAGGATGAAAAGCTGAACTCTTCCCTGGGATGGTGATAGTGGTGGTGCTGCTGCTGGAGGTGATGGTGGAGACTGTGGGGGTCCCACATCCTCACTTTAGGGGGTAAAGGGGGGTAAACATGTGGCCTTGTCGTGGGAAGGCAGTGATAGCGGCTGAGTCAACTACAGCAGCAGAGAGAGCCTCATGTGATTTCATATTTTTTAGGTGTTTGGATCGCAGGTGCCTGATGACGGACGTGATGCTGAGATTATTCTGGTTCTGAGAAATTTCCCTTGCTTCAGGCACTGGTAGCCCAGCTTGGAAATGACCTGTGTTTTGTCCTCTGCACTTATTGAAAAAATGCCAGGCTGTGAGATTGTTTGAGCCTGCCCTGGCACACTCACTCCCTGGGTGTGGTGGGCAGTGGCAGCAATGGGCTGACCAGTGGCGCCCTTCTCCCTCTTCTGCTGGCTGCCTGGAGCTGTGTGACCACCATCTCTTCCTCTGAACTATGGTGGCCTTCCACGTTGGACCTAGAACCTCATCATCACCCTGGCATCCTCTTCCACCCACTCCTGCTTGCCTCCCTCTCAGCCTCATCATTGCAGAAAGCTGCAGCTGTCAGCATTAGAGTTTCATCATCATCAAGCGTCCGTTGATCCGTTGGCCATGTTCTCAGCCTCCAATATAAGTTGTAGGGCATCTGGGAACCCTATATCTGCAACTGGGGCAGGTGGATGAACCACAGTATCCCAGCTTGGAGTGTCATCATAGAGCATTAGTGATTTCATGACTTGTGGCTGAGATGACCTTGCTAATTTAAGAGGGGTGTAGTGGAAGGCTCAGCATTTTTGACAGAAGTGGAGTGGGTGGAAGGCAATCCCATGGAACAGGTAGCACTGCATGCTATATAGTCTGCGACTGCCTCAACTTGTTTTGACCTCACCACAGCAAGATTGGAGCCTACAAATGTAGGCTTCAAATCCTGGTGTCTGCTTGCACCAGAGGAAGGTGTAGCAGACAAGGATAAAACACGTTCTCTCCCTGCAGCACCTTGGCCATGTTCCCGTCCCTTATTTGCTGCCTTCTGCAATGTTAGACACCTGCAGTTACAGCAGCCCGAAATAGACAATTAAAAAAAAAAGAATTGGGCCTTGAGTGCCCTGAAAAGTACTCCACTAACAATGGTATTAATAAGTACTGTCACACAAGTGCCCAGAACCAGTGGATACCCCGCTAACATTTGGTATTAAAGAGTAGTGACACACAAGTGCCCTGGACAATTGGTATTAAGGAGTAGTAAAACTTAAATGGTTTGACCAAGTGATATTAAAGAGTAGTGACACCCAAGTGGTTTCAGCAAGTGGTATTAAGGAATAGTAATACACAAATGGTTTGAGCAAGTGGTGTTAAACAGTACTGACACACAAGTAGTTTGAGCAAGTGGTATTAAGGAGTAACTACACACAAGTGCCCTGAACCAGTGAATGCTCCACTAACAATTGGTATTAAAGAGTAGTGACACCCAAATGGTTTGAGCAAGTGGTAATAAAGAATAGTGACAACCAAGTGATTTGAGTAAGTGGCATTAAAGAGCAGTGAACCCCAAGTGGCCTAAACAATTGGTATTAAATAGTAGTGGCACAAAAGTGCCCTGAACCAGGGGATGTTCCGCTAACAATTGATATTAAAGAGTAGTGACACCCAAGTGGTTTGAGCAAGTGGTATTAAAAGGCAGTGACACACAAGTGCCCTGAACCAGTGGATAATGGTTTCATCAAGTGGTATTAAAGAGTAGTGACACACAAGTGGTTTAAGCAAGTGGTATTAAATAGTACTGACACTCAAGTGGTTTGAGCAAGTGACACACAAGTGCTATGAACCAGTGAATACAGTCGGTAATAAAGAGCAGTAACCCCCAATTAGCCCAAACAAGTGGCATTAAAGAGTAGTGACCCACACGTGCCCTGAAACAGCGGATTCTCCCTAACAATTGGTGTTAAAGAGCACGGAGACCCAAGTGATTTGAGCAAATGGTATTAAACAGTAATGACACCTATGTCGTTTAAGCAATTGTATTAAAGAGTAGTGACACACAAGTGCCCTGAAACAGTGGATACTCCCTAACTATTGGTGTTGAAGAGTACGGACACCCAAGTGGTTTGAGCAAATGGTATTATACAGTAATGACACATAAGTGGTTTAAGCAATGGAGTAGTGACACCCAAGTGGGCTGAACAATTTGTATTAAACAGTAGTGACACACAAGTTTCCTGAGCAAGTGGTATTAAAGAGTAGTGACAAATAAGTGGTTTGAGCACATGGTATTAAATAGTACTGACACCCAACCTATCTAGTCCTCACTCCAGCAACTTTGAATAAATCTAGCCCTTCCTCCACCCCTTTCTCTAAATACATGTCCTTACAAGGACAGTTTTTTGTAAAAATAACAGCCCTATCTGTCCCTCAGCAGCAGCAACCAGTACCTTTCCCTGTCTACTGCAGAGTAGTCATGTGTCCTGTTTGACCAGTCACAGCCATGTCACAGAATAGCTTGAGGATTTGGCCAAACGTTGAATGCAAGCAATTTCAATTTAAAATCCATGCTTGGGTTCAGGGACCTGAACTCAAAAAGTATAAACTGGAGCTTTGTGGTACGGGTTCGTACATTCCTAATATTGAGTTTTCCTAGCTTTCCTTTTTGTTTACAGTATTAATATAAGTTTTCTCATACTGCCCCAAGGCTCTTAATTACAATGCCTGAAACCTACAGGTTGTCCAAGCAGAAATTGAAAAAGTTTATACTCCCCTTCTGTCCTGCACAGCTCCTCTGTGCAGGTCCTGTGTTCCTCTGAGGTTCTTCTTTGCAGTGCTTGTATCTTCATACTTACTGATGGTGTAAAGCCAGCAATTCCTTCTTCCTGCACTGGTAGCCATTCATGCCGGTGCCCATAGAGCCTTGTTTAACCCACACCTACATGTCTACTCCAATCATTGCAATGGAGGGGACGTGCCGCGGTGGGCTTGCAATAAATAGAGTAGGCATGTTAGAGAGATGTAAAACCAAGCTATGGGGGCATAGGGGGAGTAAATACTTTTTTAAGGTACACTTTCAGTGCTCACATCCCCACATCTTTGGGCTGTGAGCTAACTCCTGCCCCCAGACTATCTAAATGGGGATATGCTTCTGGGGATATGCCCACTGCATCCACTGTGCTCCCAATTGCCGAAGCCCTGCATGTAAACAGAACCATTTGCCTACTATTCACATGCATGGCAGACAGCTCTAAATTGGATGAGAACCTGCACATGCACCATTGGATTGGAAATAGGCATTTTTTTGGACATTTGGGGAGGTTTCACACAGCAGGGCATCCCAATTCAGGATAGTCAGTACAATGTATTCCAATAAATATGCTTTATGTTTTAATTAGCCTGATTACATTTATCATGGTGAATAATCCTGATGTTCCCATTTTACTACAGTAAATTTGTTGTTTTTAATTTTGGCATCAAAGTCTAAGACTTTGGCTTCCGACTCCACAGCCCTGCTTTAAACATCAATTCTTAAAAGCTCTAAGACCAGCTGGAGAACGAATCCCCCTCATGTGAGAAGTTGCAAAATGTTTCAAATGTAAATATCTGAATATCTTGGGTAAAGCTAAGTTCTAACTTTGTGAAAGACTTTGAAACTAAAGGGCTCAGGAGGTGGACCTCCTATCTTGTTCTAATAAAAAGTGTTCCTACTGCAGTCCTGACTGGCTCATTAAAGCCACAAACATGGTGATGTTGAGCTCCCCTGTCATATTTGATCTCCTCCTGATCTGGCAGCAGTTCTGTCTGGATTAGGATAAGTTAGGCAGAACCATCTGGATTTTGGATTAACTCACTTCAATCATCAATTAAAAAATGAAATTTCTTTTGCAGATGCCTTGATGTTTTTAGCAAGAAACCTCTCTACATAGTTTCAGCCCTCAATATGGTAATTGTATTAGATTGTTTTCAAGTAATTTCTGTAGACTCATTGACAGTGATCAGATGCTTAGTGCTGCAGAACTTTCATCCTCTAAACTCTGAGCTACAGAGCATCACAGCAGGGATAATTCCTCTATATAAATGACAAACATATATGCATATGCTTTCTATTTACTTTTAAGTGACTCTATTGTTTTCTTGCAACAATTGCATTTTAAGGCTGCTTTACTTCTACATTTGTTTTTAATGTCATATCATTTTTTTTAAGCACTTAAGTCCATTTTTTCAGACCCAGAGGAAATGAATTTAATGCAAGTCTGGGTGAAGACACCTCTGGGTACTGCTTTTCCTTAATCCTCTTAGCACATGATATCTCTAGCAATAATCAGGAGTTATATGTTCAATATAAGCTTGCTGTCTGTGGTCATATGTGATGCAAAAATCTTGTTTTTTTTGTTGCAAAGTCATTTTATACAGTAAAATGAGCAGATGTATAGACAGTTTTGCTATGTGTGCCGTCTTTTGCCAAATAATATAGTTTGCCTGTGTAAGATTACAGAGCCCCAAAATCCCTCCCACCTTCCTTTTCTGCCTGTGTGAGTCACTCTATATTCAGAGCACTGCTTGGATGTGTAAGAGCAAGAGCTGCAGTGAACAGCATTGGAGCCGATCTCCTCTTCTTGGTGAAGTGACAACGCTACAGCTCGGATGTGCTGTCCATTTCAAGGCGATCATGAACAAAAATGCTAGGAAAAATAGTGACTGGAATATTTTCTAAAGGATTCTGCAAACCCAATACTCCCCTGATCGCCCTATAGGAAGGTAAGAACAGAACTTTGTTAACTGACAAGTACCCCTATATAAGAGAAGCACATACTGTAGCATCAGCATGTGGATTCAATAAGCAGCATGATCTGGAGTACATGAGTACTTTTTTTTAGCTTTTATTACTGTCATACACATTTTGTGCACCATATTTTATCTGGTGTACAAATTTCTTAGATTTTTGACACATGTGAAGACCACACAGACTTCTATTGTCAATTTCACAGTTATATATACATAACTGCAGAGCATGACTTAAAAACATTAAAAGCAATGGGAACGAATGCTTGTTTTTTTTTTGGTCTGCAGAACTGACCTATTTTTACATTGTAGTCCTAAGATTTGAGTCTTCACATTTTTTTTGTCAATGTATCCAATATAAATATTGCCAACCAATATGATACCCGTATAATAAAATTATCTCAACTGAAGGAAAATGCTTGGGCCAAGCATGATGGTAGATTGAATCCGGTGCTGCTGAATCCAAATCGCAAGGAATCTACCTGAAGCACTAAAATAACTAATAACTTTTATTTTGTGCATGAACATAATATTTCTGTTTATGCCTTCTTGTTTACTAGATACAATTTTGTAACACTCAGCACTGATTTAAAAAAGCCGTGCTCACATAATATATTTCATTCCATTAAACTGAATTTAGAAGTGTGTGTGTGGTATTTGTTCAATGCCATTTCATGGATTAACGATAGCTCAGCAAAGCAAACAAGCTAATCAGTTTTGCACCTTGACATTGTGAAATGTAGAATCAATTCCTTAATGTGGCCTTTCTTCAGGTGTGGTGTGAAAGCAGAGAAAGCAACTTTACTGCAGCCAAAAGAATGTCAGTAAGAATCTTTAAAAGGTTGTATTAGGCTTAAAAAACATTTACTTCATGTCTATGGCAATTAGTTTAAGGGCTTTCTTCATTACTGCTATACATTGATTCTGATAATAGTCTAGTATCCAAGAAAATAGTAGGTAAATATAAGTAAATTTCAAGAGGTAAGTAAACACATTCATAGCGTAGAAAAGGTAGGAGCAGTTTCCTCATGTTAAATCATGTCAGTTATATTATTGGATTTCTTTCAGAGTTTGATTTATTTTCTTAAACTAAGGGTGATCAGGTAAAAGGCATAAATAAGGTTTATCAGTCCTTAAAAAAAAATGAGACCATCCAAATGGCTTTTTGTGGGTTCTAAACTCTCAAGATTGGCACACATCAGTTCTATGTAGAAGAAGTGGTATCACCTACAGAGCCATACGGTAGAAAAAACAAATACTGTTTTATTATAGGCAGCATGTGCAGTTTTGTCCAACATCATTTGAAACTTTTTTAATTCATGGATTACATTATACCACTTCTTCAAAAAGGTCTGCATCAAGGATTTGTTTGGCCAATATGTAGACGGTACATATTGTAGACGGTGGTGAGGCAAATGCCCCCTTGCTCTCTAAAGAAGATCTCTATTCAAAGCATAATTAAACAATGACCATTACATGTCAATAGTCCCAAAACAGACAAATTACCTAAATGCTCTAGTTGTGTCTTAACTTAACTTAATACTCTGTAGAAGTGTCAAGGTTCTGATATTGGCTGCTGGGATTGAGCATGGGCAGTTCAGGGTGCCTGTGCTCACCTTTGCCATTGATTCCAGCAGTATTTTAATCTGATGTCCTTCACTGCTTCACAGCATTGCTTTAAATTTAAGGGTTAACTGAAAAAGAGTAGGTCAAAATGTGGAATTATGAGCCTGGGACTTTGTTTCATTTGATAGCTGCATCCAGATTTGGGATGCATCTACTGTATGTTTGAAACCCCACTGAATCACCAATCTCTTACTACCCTTCACCTCCTCTGCATCCCCTGCACTCCACAGTCCCCACGCCAGGCTGACTTCAATGGCTGCTAGCAGGTGCATGCAGCTGTAAGGAGAGAACATGCTACAAAGTCTACTGTAATGACCTAATCATCCACTTTAAACCTTCACTCTTAAAAAAAGACCTTTCATGGATACAATGCCTAAAAATACACAAGTGTCACTTAAATGTGCATGTAAAATGTGTGTAGATACTTATTGAAACACAAAAATGAATGGAGTTCCACTTACCCCCGCAATGGGGAGAATCCCAACTTTGATAAGAACAGGATGCCTGGAATCGGGCAGAGAAAGTCACCCTTTTCTATTAATTTGTGATGAGCAGCTCCCTTCCCCACACACCAGTCACAAATGTGTTTATAGTATGGGCCTGGCCAATCACTGTGACTTGGAGGTGGCCATCCCAGAGGGCTTGGTGAGCATGAAAGCCATGTGACTTTATCTGGGGACCTGGTTAGTTTTATACTTCCAATCTAGGAGGAAAGTGTCGAGGAGGATGTGTCTTTTTGAGTTTTGCTTGGAAAGAATTTAAAATTTTTGTTCAGACGGGCAGGCTGATTCATCACTAACGCCAGGTAGCGACAGATGAGCGTCTGTAGCAGGCATTTTCAGAGCGCCCGCTAGTAGTCGCAGTGCTCGGCCGTGAGTCGCTAATTTATAGCGACTCAGTCGCTGTCCAGTAATGTTGAATACATTGTGAGGAGTCGCTATTTGACCAGTACAGCACTGTATGGGAGCACATGGTAGCGACTGCTCATAGCGACCGACTCACACCATATTCAAAAAAAAAAAAGCCTCACACAACTCTGGCGCAGAAAAATGGTTATCTGAAGCTCAGAGCCCAGGAGGCGGTGTGTTTAAAGTCTGTTTTTCAGCATCTATCCACTAGTAACAAAGCGAAAACATATGGATTTACATTGTAGCAACATTGTAACATGAACACTTTAATGGCAGACCTGTAATGTCATTTCTGAAGAAATATATAAAAAATGTTAAAAATGTGAAAAAATGCTTTTTCAATGCTAGAAGAGGTCACAGAATTTGGATTGTGATTTTTTGAAAAAAAAAAAAAAAAATACTCCGTTTAAAGAGAAGAAAAGGTTTGTCCATTGAAATGTATGGGAGAACGACAGGTAGCGAGAGGTCATACCTGGCGCTGTGCAAGGCTGAACGCCGGCGCTGTTCGCTGAGGCTGTGAAAATGATGAATCAGACGCTACTTGGCGCTATCCCAGTCGCTAAACAGATTCTGCTTGATAAATGTGTAATTGCGAGCCGTGTCCGGCGTTCACCAGTCGCTACCTCTCATTAACCAGCCACTACCTGACGCTATCCCTTCTTAAATAAGGGCCTGAGTCTACAAACAAATCATTGATTGCTTCCTTGCTGTGCCGAGGACTTATCCTCCTGATTAAAGGTGTTGTTGCTGGGATCCAGACCTCTTCTGTAACTTGGCCCCTAGATTGTATATTTTTATGACCACCATTTGTTTAGCACTGAGATGTGGTCCTTTCTTCGACTATGTGGGAAACCCCAATACTTGTGAGTACAGGTGAGGATAACGTCTCCTAGCTCTGCCTTTTTCCTTTTTTGTTGTACACTGCCAGCAAATAAATCCTGTTTCATACTGGAAGCATGCTACATGCCAAAAATATGCCCCACACTTTTTTCTCGCAGACATGAGATAAAAAATCAACCCATTTATTCTTTCCTGAGAGATCACACTGGCATAAATCAGCTGTCAGGAAACTCTTATAATGTGAGTTTAGGGCCTGTTTGTACTGTTTATGTGCAAAGCCGAGTTGCAAAAGCTCTCAAAACGTAGCTCATTCAATAAAGTGATATTCTTTAAAGCGGACCAAAAAAATGGAGTGGCCAGTGTGGACATGTATTGCCAAAATAGAATATATCAACAGGTGACACAAACACTTCTGATTGGCCAGAAGACTGCACATGCACTGTGGGAACATGTGGGGAGATATCCAGCTATTCTGACTCAGAAGGTTGTGATAGCGATTCTTTCCCTTGTAAGAGCAGTGCCAACCCGTGTAAGTTAGAGAAACGCTGGGGACGATCCTTATCAGATAGCTGAACTCACCAAATACTGTGTTCATCCACAAAGCCGATTTATTCAGTCCATCACAACAGTGGGATACAGCAAAATGAATGGATTTCAGTATCATGCGGCGGTCAAAAGATGATGCTTTGATCAGAGTAGCATGCAGGTTAACATGTGTGTCTCATAAGGCAGAAAGACAATGAGTAATGAACCAGGAAATGCTCCCTGGAGAAGATGGGAGTGGTTTAGATGAGTCAAAGCTCTGACCTATGACATAGATACAAGTGCAATACACAAAAACGACCAAAGGTGGCAGCATAACTGACTATAGAAATGTCCATACAACAGCAATACAGGAATTAACTATATAGATACCATACATAATTATGAAATATTAACTGTGTAACAGCACACCAGCGTTTCATGCAGTTTCATACGCATGGGTATCCCAAATTGGGATGACCAGAAAAGCAGACTAAAAACCAAGCGAGTGAAAACAATAGGATTTGGTCTGCTTTAAACAAGGGATGCACTCAACACTTAAAATCTTAATTACTACTTTGCATCAATACCTTAAAAGCAACATTCACATGTAGATCTATTGCCACAAATGATGACATTGGAGACAAGACATTAAAGGGGACCAAAACTTATTTCACTGACCCGGGGGATTGGCCCATACCCCTGAGGTATCAAAATTTGGGATGCCCCGCTGTGTGACATGCTGTTGGTCAGCTGATATACATACCTCGCCAGCATTCCCTCGAGGTGTATTTACTTACTTTGTCAGCTCTGTTCTAATCTGCTTCTTTGGCTGCCCATGTGCGGCTAAAAATCTGACTTGGAGCCTAGCTGCACTAGTGATCAGTATGTGACACCCCCTGCATCCCATCTATTCTGTTACAGTGGCCATGGTCGTGCACAGCCCCACAAAGATGCAAGTGATGCAGTCTGCTATGGGATCATTGGCAAGATGTGTCTATTGCGCAACTAGTTAGGTTTAACATAGTGGGGCATCCCGGATGCCTAACCACCACTAGCACCTTATGGTTCTGGTCCACTTGAAAGGGTCTGTCCAGGGAAAAAATTATACTTATCTTTGTTCCCCACTTTTATCTTGACTCCGATTTGAAGAAACTCCCTGTGTGCCGCTGGTCCTACAGCATTCACATGTACTGGCAATGTAGAAGACCAACAAGCACTCCTCTGCGTCAGTCACTCTATTTACTACTGATGCAGGGGTGTGGCTGTTTGTTGCCGTATGCCCTCCCATAAGTGGTGGGCACTTCAGGACTCTTGATATCTTAATACTGCAGCACTTCTGTCCTAGTCCTTTAGTATAAAATGTACTGGTTTCCAAGTATTTACTCGATCACAGCTCAGTGGTCTATCTCCACCCCCTACATTAGTCACAATGACATATATGGGATGGACCTGGTCAGTCATTGTGACTGGGAGATGGTCATTCATTCCAGAGGTTGCTGATTAGTGAGACCTGGTATTTGGACCTGGTAAGTTTTATACTGCCAGTCTAGGATGAAAGTGATAAGCGAAATCACTGCTTACTTGCTGTACAGATGATTCATCCTCCTGAATAAAGGTATTGTTGCTGAGATCTAGACCCTATTCTATACCCTAACCCTTGGATTTCATTTATTCATCGCCATCTTTTCTTTTTAGCACTGAGAGGTGGACCTATCTTCCATCAGACTATGTGTGAAACACCAATGCCAAGTCTGGTTTTCCAGGGAGACATATGGTTTTGACTTCCCTGACCCAGTCACCCTGCCAGAAGCTCTTTTCACCCTGCAGTGGGACTAGCTGACTCCCAGTCCGGGTGCTCCAGGAGAAACATTTTGTTGTAGGAATTCAAAACCAGCCCCTGCTCTTGCAGAACAAAGGGTGACTTTACACAGGCTCAAGGTTCTAATGCAGGAAAAGGATGCATCACTTTAAGCCCCACTTACTATTCAGTTTCTCTGTCAGCAGACTGTCTGCATGATACAGTTCTGATGGCCAACAAGATTCTGTGTTGATTGCTACTGCCCAGCTGTGTAAACTCATGTTGGCTGATATTCATCCATCCTCCTCTCTGCTGATTTGGGATGCCCATTGTCTGAATACCCCTCCTAAAGCAGTTATCTATGCAAGCCAGACAATGGAGGCTGCACATGGCTTCCAACATGTAACAACACAGTCTCCACCAGTCAGAGGTGCGTGTCATGTTCCTATGTGACAGCGTTCGCATGTGAATCGGTAACTCAGTGGGGGGCATCTCACATTAAGGGCCATGTCGCAGCAGGGTGGACATAGCTTTAACTTTTGCTTTAAATGCTAAGCACATTTTGAGCACATTTTGGAGGTTTTGTTAAAAATATTTACGTAAGCCACACCCCTAAACCACACCCCTGTGACGTCCATCACCCTGTAAGCTGGTCTCAATGGTTAGCATCTCTGCTGTGTGTACAGGGGAGAACAACTTCTCCTTGCTCTTTTTTCTTTGTCTTTGTACACTGCCAGCAAATAAATCCTGTTTTATGCTTCATATGAAGTATGAATTTTAACTTCACCCACCCATATGCTCTCCTGTAAGCAGTGGACACTGCGGGACTTGATCTCTGCACCTGGTGAGTTTTTTGAACCTATCGTTAAAGTATCTGCGATAATCTGTTGCTGTATTTCCCCAAAGATGTGACTCTTTTTTTAGCATTGTCTCATATTTTTGAGATTTGCAATATGTTGAACAAATGATACAGCATAAATAAAATAAAGCATTACTACGTTAAAGTCATACTGTAAGCCAAACAAACGCTACACTCGCCTTTAAGCCACCGCAGGCGATTGCTGCTATTCTGTCTCACTGACACTTTCTGGAAGCCAGATTCAAATCTCGCGCTGCATGCACAGCCCCTGCCACTATCTTCACCTCACATTTATCAATATCATATGGACCGCCCACCGCCATATTATTATTATTATTGTTTATTTATATAGCGCCATCATCTTCCGTAGCGCTTTACAAAGTAGTAATTACAGACAGGGTAGAAACATACGATACATATACTATTTCAAATGCAGTTTTACAGAGTTGACAATGGATATTCTGAGTACAAGATACAATAGGGGAGAGAGCCCTGCCCTTACGAGCTTACAGTCTAAAGGAAGAGGGGTGAAGATGAGGTGGAAGGATCACAAACAGTCAGTATTGAGCTTTGTGGCGTATGTCCTTTAGGATGGGTCAAGCCAGGTTATGTGCTTGTCTGAATAAGTGAGTTTTAAGGGCACCTTTGAAGATTTTGAGAGTTGTGGAGTGGCGGATTGGGTGGGGGAGGGCATTCCAGAAGATTGGAGTTGCATGTGAGAAGTCCTGGAGGCAGGCATGAGAGGAGGTAACCAGGGTGGAGGACAGGAGAAGGTCGGCAGCAGAGCGGAGGCTGCGTCTAGAGTCTAGAGATGTAGGGAGGGGCCTGGTTGGAGAGAGCTTTATATGCGAGAGTTAGAGTTTTGAAAAGGATTCGCTGTGGGACTGGCAGCCAGTGTAGGGATTGGCAGAGAGACACAGAGCCGGAGGAGCGAGAGGAGAGATGGATGAGGCGAGCAGCAGAGTTCAGGATAGATTAGAGGGGAGCCAGTCTGTTAGTTGTTAAGCCACAGAGAAGGATGTTGCAGTAATCCAGTCGGGATATAACCAGGGCATGCACTAGCATTTTAGTGGTGTCAGGTGAGAGGAAGGGACAGATGCGTGAGATGTTTTTAAGTTGGAGGCGACAGGAGGTGGCCAGGGAGTGAATATGTGGTTTGAAAGAGCGTGCAGAGTCCAGAATGACTCCCAGGCCACGAGCTTGGGGAGTTGCTGTTATAGTTACGATAAGTGTTACGCCCCCCTTTATTCACGGCAATGGAGGGGGGAGTGCCATAGTACCTGTGATGATGGCGTGGTCGGTTTGGGGTCCCCTGAATGGAAGCAAGCTGTGGACCATGGTGGTGGCTGTGTGAGCAGTACTGGATTGGATCAGGCTTTCCAGGAAGTACCAGCTTGGTAGAATAGCAGCCATCACCTGCGTGGGATTGATGGTGAGTGTAGCGTTTGATTTTAGCTATGTATTTAAAGTCCACTTTAGGACACAAGCAAATGTTTATTTTATAGAAGCAGCTGTCACTACCTCTATTTTGTTGCTATTGATAACTGTACGCCAGGTCCAAGATCTACAATGCAGAATATATGTTGCAAATATAGGTGCACCCTAGCATATGTAGTAAGCATTTTAAAATGCAGCTTGATACTAGTTAGCAGCACCAAACGGCTTTAAACTGTGGTACGCTCAGCACCAGCATCATGGAGCGTACCAAGGTGAGTCCTGTGTTGTTGCTAAGAGGGCAGTGTAAAATAAATCATAAATCAGGCCCTTTATGTGTTGGTATTTTTAATATTTTGTACCTTGAGTACTAATTACCGTATTTTTCATCATATAAGACACACTTATATTTACCCAAAAGTGTGGGGGGGGGAATGTCAGTGCATATTAACGGAAGAATGTAAAAAAACGTACATTTCCCGGCTCCCACTGAATTAAACAGAGAGGGAGACAGACACACACATTACTGGCATCGTCCATTTTTGTCACTGCCGGACGCTGCCTCCCCTGGTCGCTGCATTGACTGGCGCCTTCCCAGTAACCACCGCCTCTGTAGCTGCCGCTGTCCGCCGCCTCCATAGTCACCAATGCCTTTGCCAACACAAGTTTAGAGGGAGCCAGCCCGGCAACCGCATGGGGCATGGCCTGTGACTTGTGCCAGCATCCAATGACGCTGCCAAGAGTCATAGGCCATGCCCACCTGTAAGCCAGAACCAGGTTGCTCGAAACTTATGGAGGAAAAGGCAGCGGCGTATTCAGAGGTGGCGGGCAGTGGACAGTGGTGGTTACAGAGGCAGTGGCAACTGAGAAGTTGACCATCAAGACAGCGGGCAGCAGAAACAGCAGGTGGCGATGACGAAGAGGGAGGACCCGGTAATGTGTATGTGTGTCTGTCTGTCTCTATCTCTGTTTAAGTTGGGAAATGTACTTTTTTGTTTGTTTTTGCGGCATGCTGCACACTGCCGGTATTTGGAAAGTCTGCACACTGTTTGTAGTGGGGATGCCACGCACACTACCCTGAAATGTGGAATAGCGCTCACTGCCTGTAGTGTGGGATGCACCTCACTGCCTGTAATGTAGGGTCTGTTATGGGGTGATGGGGGATTCTGCACACTGTTTGTAATGGAGTGATTGAGAGGGAGCTTTTCTGAACCATTTAGTTCAGAATTTTTTTTTCTTATTTTTCTACTCCAAATCCTGGGTGCTTCTTATGAGTCTTATAGGACGAAAAATAATTTCATTTGAAAATGATTTATATCTGGTGGACATGAATAGCTTATATTACAGACTGGACTGTTTTTCCCCTATGTAAAAATAGTGTTCTTCGTAAAATATAACAGCAATGAACTATGTTAAGTATTTGAGCTATGAAACGTTTCATTTTCCAAGAAAAAAACACTGACATGTTGTTTGCAATTAATCAGTAGTACTTGGCCCTTAAACCGGAATAACACCCTAAAAGTAAATCTTCCTCATCTGGATAGTGCACTAGTGCTATTGCTGCCAAACAAAAAATTCGCCCTTTTTTATTTTGTAGAAAAATATATCTTTCAGAAGATAATGGTTGGCTCAGTGGCTGGTAAGGCAAACACCACTTTGACCAGCAAAGCAGAAGCTCTGCTACGCTCCCGACTAAGTGGTGTGCTCCGCAGCCATCGTCTGTGAATTAAGCTTTTTTTTGCCTATGATATGACTTTAAACGCTTAAAGTTCACTTTAGGACAGGGCCAAAAGATGCAAGTAAATGTGTATTTTATGGAAGGAGCTGTCACTACCTCTGTTCTGTTGCTACTGGTAACTGTACACCAAGTGGTGCACCAAGATCTACATTGATAAATATATAGGTGCACCCTGGAGTAGTGCATGTAGTAAGCATTTTAAAATGCAGCTTGCTACTTGTTATCAGCACTACCCGGCTCCCCACTGTGGCGCGCTTAGAACCAGCATCATGGAGTGTACCCAGATGAGCACTGTGCTGTTGAAAAGTGCATCATTCTGATAATAATGGCGGCTCTTAGCTGCTTTGGCCGGCAAAGGAAAGTGCTGCTACGTTCCCAATCAAGCGATGCTCTCCCGTTGCCTCTAAAAGCACTGGCCCATTGAAAAAGCATATGCTCCAGACTCGCCCTCCCCCATCCCAAGAGGGCATACGTGGTCAAAACGAGGGAGCGCATCGCTCACTCGTGAGCTTCCACTTTGCCAGCCACTGAGCCACCAGGGGTCACCATTATCATCAGAAATGTGGACTTTTCTACAAAATAGAAAAAGTGAGAATTTTGTTTTAGGGAAACAATCTGGATAGTGTTGGTGCTGAGGATTTACTTTTTTATTTTTTATTGTTCTGGTAGCATAACTAAATGTGGTTGCCCCAGTGCAAACATTAAATGGGACCACTTCATGGATCCTACAGTACTTTCTTTTTACTAATTTTGAATCTGAAATTGGGTGCTACTAAACTATGAAAAGACTGAAACAACTGAGGCAAATGATGCTTTCTCTGCTGTATATGATGCATAATACGTGAATATTAATCTGATAAATAAGGTGGAGGAGCCACAATGATGGGGCCCTCCTGAGCTTATGGGGCCCCAGCACGGTTGCTACCCTGGCATCCTCTATAGTTATGCCCTTGTCTACAGCCAGTCTGAAGTTTGTATTATTTGTCCTTTTCCAGTTTTGGCATTATTCCTGTTGGCCTCCCTCTTTGGCCCAATATGTGTATGCTACATTTGCTATTTCTATAGTGTCACTCAGCAGTATCCTGAGAAAATGTCATACCAGCTGTACAGTTTGAGGTGCTAATAAATTAAATGGGAACAAGTGTAAAAACACACCAATGTAAAATACACAACTGTGTAAGTCTAACGTTAAAAATACGATTTTAAACATCTCAAAAATAACAAAATGTTGGCAGAACAGATTTTAGGTTTGCTCAATTCTATTTTTAACTTATTACAGGAAGCTGACTTGGGAAATAATCCAAAATGCAGCAAACTTTGAGGATGCTGAGGCATCTAGAAATTTGGCATACATCATGAAAGAAGAGCTAACTATATTTAATATCTACAGTAGATAAAGTAATGTAGTGAAAATTCCACAAAGAAAGTATATTTTTTTAGTAACCCCTAATGGGGAAAATGTGGTTGGCGTATTATTACACATCACAAAAAAATGCAAAAAAAAAAAAAAAAACTATTGACATCGGAATACAGGAATACCTCTTTTTTTTGTTAAGCAATTTGTTATACAGGTTAAAAGTTTTTTAAATGATTTATAAACCATTAACCTTTTGCTTCACCAGGATTGATCTCTTGCAGTCTTGTAGCCTTGCACATTGCCGTTCTGTTTAGATGCTGACAGTGTGCTCCCAATGGCTGCAGAATTGACATTAGAAAGGAGGTAAATCAGGGATGAATTCTGCTGAAGGAAATGTAAGTTTAGAGTTTACTTAGGTTAGGTTAAAACACACAATTTAATGTTCTTATTGTGGCCTCTGGCTCCACTGGGGTGACCTAAGCCTTAAATCCTATTTGGATACACTCAGTTGATTAAAGTACAGTCATTAAAAAAAACCCCAGTGATATAAGTGCTTAATAGCCAGATGAGGCATCACTTATACATCTTGAAACTAAAGAATTCCAGCTATTCCTGTTTCCTTTAATGGAAGGGAAAAAATCAGGGCTGACGGGTTTAGAATGCTCCATTATGTTTTTACAGGGGTGTTCTTCTCAACTCCAATGACAATTATAATACAGTAGCTGTCACCTAACTGTATCAATGTAACAGACTGTAACTCCTACAAGGGAGCTTGCAGGCTTTTTAGAATGACTCATCTTGCTTGCTATAGTCACAGCAAGAGGGAGAGATAGATTATGCAACCTGTTTTTTTAAACTTCCAAGACACCCCAAACTAAAAATGGCACATCTTGCTTGCTATAGTCACAGCAAGAGAGAGAGAGAGATTATGCAACCTGGTTTTTTAAACTTCCAAGACACCCCAAACTGAAAAGAGCACATTATTCAAATATATTACAACTGCTATATGCACACTCTCAAAGATTAAAGCCTGAAAATGTTTTTAAAAATTGGCATGGGGTTTTCATGCTTTAACCCTTTAAAAATAAAAAAACAGGTCCAAGGCGGCAGGCTCTTTTGAACCCCCTGGGTTTTGAAGATGCCTGTAGTAGGGGAGTTGTGGCAGATCACCTGCTTCCCACAAGTGACTTGCCAACCCCACCTTCCCTGTCAACCGGTATAGGGTTATTAGGGACCCCTTACCAGTTCACAAAGAGTTAAGTGTAAAAAAACACAGGGACATTTTTTTTCTACTTACCTTAATTCCATTGTTGATCCTAAAGTCCCGCAACGATCTTCACCGCTGCCCTGACAGCTCTAAGTGATTGTCTGGAGCCGGTAATAGTGCAGGGGATCGGAGTCTCTTTCTCCACTGCTGGCTTCTGGCACCTCCTCAAACACAATCCTCGACACTAGTGCCCCATGCCTCTCTGCAGCTGGACAGAGGACACAGATCCTCTGTCTGGCACTTTTCATCACCTTGCTCTCTACCGCAGGGAAGGGCTACCTGCGATTGGGAGCAAACGCTGGCGAGCGAGCTGGCAGGGCAGAGGATCTGGGTCCTGGAACCAGCAGGGGGACACCCACACTGCAGGATAGAGAAGGAGAAGGTTAGGTGTATTTTCTTTGAGTGATTTGTTTAAAACTTGATGCTGACGAACCTGAATTTTGTTACAGACCATAAGATATAGGATGCATTATTTAAACCCCTTACCCATTAACATATTGAAGAAGACATGATGGCTTATGAGTCTTTCAATATGCAATAATATCTCTACATAATAAATGCTATATTATAGCTATTTGTTCAGGGGTCAGTTAGCATCTGCTAGTTACTTTTTTGCTATTACTAGATACATGGCTGTTTACAATGTATCACAGCCGATTACAGCTGAAACTATTTTGATACATCAGCTACAGCCTAGACATTACAATGTAAAACAATATAGCACTCACCAGGGCGCTGGCAGGCTTTTCAGAAGATTTCATCTTGCTTGTTACATTCACAGACGGATATAGTGAAATTAAAATCTGAAATTTTGAAAGTGAACAGGGGATATATTTAAGCTTCAACAGCTCTTTTCACCAAAACAGTTTTATGAATAACCAGCAAAGTAAGTAAGGAAATAATGATTAAGCCTGGACAGTCCCCTTAATCAATAAGTTGGATTGTATGGATCTATAGTTTCTGTGTATTTACATATATCAGATGTTGATTGTACATATGAAAATTGCATCAAGCAAGTCACTCACTTTTAGACACTGCTGATTAAGAAGTACACTAGCATGTCTATTTTGAATTTCCACTTATATTTAGCAGTCCTAAAGATGATTGCATTTGTCAATGAATGGAGTTGCAAAGCCACTTTTCATTATCGAGAGAAGTAAACTAATCTCAAACCACAAGATCCATTGCTTTATTAAATCAGCTAAATCCATTGTGAAATATACTAAAGTACCTGTAAGTGTTTTTTACATAGCAATGAAAACAGCTCCCGCTGAGCTAGCAGCTGATACATGACCATATGTTCAGCAAAGAAAAACACTTTGCATAACAAAGCTTTGTAAGAGAATATCTAACAAGGGATAGAGTATATCAATCCAGCATAACACAACCCTTAGGTCATTTTCCAACTTCATATATATTTGCACAGATAATTTTTTTTAATAACTTTCTATATCATCATACTGAATCCTTATTAATACAGCAGAGGTTCCCAAATGTGTTTCAACAAGTACAACTCTTTTCAGTTATATGAAGTGGCACTTGAGCAACCACCTTTTGCAGTAGTTCTATACTTGGATGGAGCAAATCAGGCTTGGGTAAATTATAGATGGTATCAGACTGGGTCGGGGTACAGGACAGTCAACAGCCTTGTTGAGTCCTACCTGACAGGATCTCAAGTACTACCAGTAGTACTAGTATTGCTGGTTGGTAACCCATACCCATGGTATAGGCATCAGATTGGGTTGGGGTATAAGACAGGACAGCAGCCTTGTCGAGGATCACCTGACGGGATCTCAAGTACCACCAGTGGTACTAGTACCCCAAATTTGGAGCAACATTGAGAGCCTCTCTAATATATATATATATATATATATATATATATATATATATATTAGGTGATTACTGGTGTCCATTAAAACGTCTCATGGGTTATTCATTAAAATGTTAAGACCCAAAATTAAGAGGTGCTTAAAGTGACATTCTAGGCAATGGGGGGCGGGGGTTAATTGCAAGTCACCTGCTTACTCAACCTTGTGAACTAGGGGTCTCATGGAACTTTCCAGTTCAGAAAAAGTTAAATGTAAAATAAAAAAACTAATAACACACAGCAGCAGAGTGAATGTCAAGTTTTTACATTTTTTTTTTACTCCCCTTGATCCTGAGTCCCGCACCAATCCTGTCCAACTCTGATCCGATGACAGATGCCGGTGGTCTGGTGCAGGGTGGGTGCGGTTACAGTGAATTGGAGTCCCCTGTCCTCCCTCCCACTCTGCTCTGCATCCTGCTCCTCCCAAAAGGCGGGGCTAGGTAGTGGCCAGCAGCATCAGAAGCAATGGGGGGCCCTCTCCTGAAGATCCGAGGTCCGCCGGGTGAAGATCCAGCCGGATCACGGCTGGAGGTGAGTAAATGTCTTTTTCTTTCCTCTTTTTCTTTCCTCTATGACCTCTTTCATACCTCTCTGTTTTGCCAAGCAAACGAAAACACAGCTGCAAAAAGATCTTCAAAAAATAAAAAAATATATTTGCTTTTGAGTTTTGTGTTTTTCGGTAAAATAAAATGCTACTAGCAGGTGCACCATGGCCCAGAGGCCAAACGGCCAACTTCCAGGCATGTTGGAAGACCAGCACCTATGCCCTTTAGTATAAGTCCTGTGCTCTTCCTTGAGTATCCCCAAGAAGAACACCGGGCCTGTGCAAATGGGCACCAGGCTTGCTCACACTCCAGACTGCTACCATAAGGGTTCTTAAGATCTCTAACCAGTTCAGAAGTAGTAAAATACTAAATACCGCTTCCACACCTTAAAATTATACAGTTGCTGCATTAACATACACTCAGCTCTAGCGCTTCCAATGATGGATGCCACCCCCTGTCATCCGGTGGCTCCCATGGCTCCTCAGACAACTTCTGTCCTCTTCCAACATCCGGGCTTCAGTAGACAAAGGTTCCCCCTCCATACGCCCTGGTATCTCATCACAGAAATGTCCTGCCACTAGGTAGCAAAGCTTATATATCCCAGAAGTGTGGCCTCTGGAGATTCCCCTGCATGTGATCTGCTTCTGGTTCTTTACCAGTTGTCCTAACGAGTCATCCCCAATCTTCCTCCTACTGCAATAACAGCAAAGTGAGGCTGTGTCTGGCATGTTCTTTGCACACAGCAAATGAACCCGCATGGGTCTACACTGTGACCGCAGCAGGAGCATTTTCTCAGCAATGGGTCTGCTCTTAGCAGGGCTTAGCCAGGCTCCACGGAGGAGGACCAGTGATGCATCTTCAGGACAGGTAAGTTATGGCAATAAAGTAGCCACAGAGGTAAGGTAGTTTTTTTTTTTTTAACTTTATTCCCTATAAGCTGAAATCTAGGCATGTGAACTCCTGTAATATATAGGTGTATTTCAGTGCAGTGATTTTTGAAAAGTCTGTTTGGATGAACTTTTTGGGCACATTTGTCCCCCATTCATTCATTTTAATTCAATACACAATGCAGCGCACTGAAAAGTTGTCAAAGCCCATAATTATATGCAGTGAAGATAGCCAAATAGAGGTGTAGATATATGCCTGTCCTGTTCAGTGGCACTCCTGTTGGGTAGCAGGGCACTGACTTGTTATGGGATGAGTAGGGGATTATTTTTCATGTTCAATGACAGCATCTTGTTTCACCTGTGTCATTTATGTATGACGGGTGCATGGTATGAACATATAGGTGGGCTAGCATCTTATTTAACACTATAGCCATAAATTATACAGCATTGGGCACTCTGGTTGAAGCAACACCAGATGAAACCTAGCTCTGTAGCTCACTATCCCATAGAACACAAAGGGCTGAACATGGATTGTGATGTTTAATGCTTAGAATGAATATTACACAATTTTTTTTGTATGGAACTTGCATTGGGACACAGGACCTAGATGGGCCGAAATGTCTTTGGGGGGTTATTAAAATTGATTTTAACAGCTTATTTTGCTTAATAATGTGTAATTAGCACACCAACAACTAAAACACAACCTAAACCCACTGTAAAGCTTGTCCCCTTTGTCCCCAGCAGTGATTTCTTGTAGCTGTAATGAAAAAAGCTGACCAACGTCGGAAAAGTACAGCGCCAAAAATTTCAATATGATGTTGAGTTCCAGAAAAACGGCAGTACAAATTGGCGCTCACAGGTGCTGGGATAATTAGTTGGCAGGTCCAACAGGCACTGACATTACTTAAATACAAATATCAAAGCTAATTAATAGCGATCTGCGCGCCGACTGCTAGCGCCAGTGTAGTACACAGCACAGTGCCAGATAAGACAGGAATGCTGGTGCTCCGGAGCTGGCACTATAGCCACAAAAATTATACTAAAAAGCACACATCATCTATAAGGTCCTTATCTTGACCTAGATGTTTATTTTACGGTTGCTATATATGTACAATATATGAATGTCTTGACACAAATTTTCCTCTCACGTTCTAGTGTCACTGTTATGGGGCTACGTATGACACAAGGCAGCAAAATATGTAGCTAATTTCTCTAGCGCCAGACTCAACCGCGATTAATAAATGACTAAAAGAGAGGGTCAACAGTGTGCTTGGTCAAAGAAAGAATAAAAGGATAAACACATTATGGATAGTGCAAGGTTCTGCTGCTGGTATTTATTTTAGCTTTTCCGATTATAATAGCTTGACAGTCTGCTCCACCACTGTGATTTGAGCTGCTGTGTTATTAGAAAATATTCACTTTCAGATCTCATATAGGGACATTGTCATTCTCTTTATCAAGGTTGTCTACATAACATTAATTTCACTTGCCCTGAAGCAATCTTTCTTTTTTCGACATTCAGTTCTTTTCCATTAAGCTGTAATAAATTTAGAAAAATGTTTTAAGGAAAATATACTATGCAAGGCATAGGATGACACTGCTGGTGCCAGAGGGTTTGACATCCCCAGTGTTCAAAAACTGTTAATTTAAAGCTCGTATTATAGACAGATGTTGTTTTTCACACAAATGAATCCTCAGTGGACTCCTGGCGAGAAATGGCAGATGTAGACATCTCACAACTAGGCAAACTCTGAGGTAGAAAGTGAACTGACCCTTTAAGCTAGAGAGATTTGACCATATTTAAAGTGAAAGTAACCTTATGATGCCAGGCTTAAAGTGGTTCCATCAGCAGCAATGTACTGCAGAACAAAGGGGGTCTAACTTACACTGTTTGCATTATGACCCCGGCTTCCTACAAGTATCACTGTTGTATGTATGGACCAACCGCTTCCATTGCCCTTCTAAGAATTTCTGGGATGACTGTAGGCCCAGAGGCATAGGTATATTTTTCCTTTTAGCAGTTACAATTGAAGCTTACATTTTATGGATGAAGATGATGGAATTTAGAAGGTTTTGAGCAATTTGGAGTTTTGTATTGTTCACTATAGGCTGCCATGGAGATTCAGCACCCCTTCTTATCTGCAGTGACACATAGAAATTTCCATGTATGCCACAGGAACCAGAAAGAATATTCTTTTAACCAAACTTACTATTATCGATGACCAAGTTGGAGGACTTACTAAATCTATCTAACAGGGTTCTGTTGGCAGTGAGGGTAATGTACCCAGTTATTTGGCCCATTGAACGAATGTAACTGTGCAACCTACCCTTTGATGTAGGCTGGAAAGGCACCAAACATATGCCATGGGCATACAGGATGGTATCCTGGTATGGTCAAAGGCTGGCCCTATTTATTACAGTTGAGTAGCATAATTCTAGATTTCAGGCATTTCTCATTGAAAATTTCAACTGTATTTTATCTTGAGTTTGTGTCTGACATTAGACAGTAATTGGGGCTGCTCCTAGGAGGCTATTCATTGTGTTTCAGTAGCGGAATTCTAGACATTTTAGGGTTTCATGTTTTATTGGATTTGTACATTTTAACATAAATTTGTATTGCTTTTCTTTTTTGTTACACAAAAAAATGCACCAAGCTGCTGCTCCAAGCATAGAGGTTGGTATCCCCATGGCTCAGAAGGCATTCCCCCTTGGCCTTAGGCCATGACAATATACCAGACTGTATACATTTTGGCCTAGGTTTGGCACTTTTCCAGATTTCGACTGGGCTACAGTTAAGTTTCAGATAAGATGTGGTGAGTTGGTAACACTGCAAGCAAGATTTTTCGAACTGCATCACAATGGAAAGAGCCATAGAGTATACACTTTAAGATTTTTTTTTTTTATTTTTATGCAGAAACGCACAAAAATCACATAGAGGAGACCTATTTGAAGATCATTCTCTATTTGTTGAAGCGCCATTAACAGGAATGCTTCATTGTGGATCACCCACAGCTTAACAGCATACAGCCTTGACTTGAAGCCCATCATAGGGATATGCTTAATATACATGAATAAAAGTGTATTACTTTATAAAAATAAATCATATAAATAGGAAGTGATATTTTGGAAATATGAGTTTTTTCATTTTTAGCACATGCATATGAGCAGTAGGTTTTAGCAGGAATCGATTACACTGCTATGTATGATGTGAAACTCAAAGTAAGGGTATAAAAGTGATAACACAATATCACTTTATAATTATGGTTGTGCTGCTTAATTGTGAGTTTTTCAAACCAACCACAGAATCCAACTGTTTTAGTTTTACTGTCTGCATCTTGCCTATTGCTGTGCTGTCACCACCGATGCTAACAATGGGCACGAAGGCTTGCTGCGGTATGTTGGAAAGTTGCCACGAATGAGTGGTTGCCTGCTTTTGGGCTCTCCCCTGCTGTCTATCAGCATGGTCCCTCATTACTGGAAATGGGTGTGTGCAATAAAGCCACCCCAGGAGTTAGATACTGCCGACAGAACTGAAATGGATCAATCCTGGGAAAGGTCAGTTAAGTATTTAGACAGGATTAGATTTATGCAATCATAGTAATTTCATTACTTTTATGGGTAAATTTAATAATTAATAGGTTTATAGAATTAATAGCTTTTAAATAATAATGAAGTAAGTAAATAATGAATTAGCATCTAATTTTTGTCGAATAACTGTATTAGTTGTCTATACATAAGGTTGGCACCTGGTCGGTATTTTATTTTTACTTTACTGCCCACTGGCCTGGCTGTGCCAGTATTTGTTTTTTTACTGGTAATTGAGGATGGGAAAAGTATACCCAGTAAAAAAACAAACATGGGTCCTGCCAGGCTAGTGGCCAGTAAAGTAAAAAAAAAATACCCTATCTATACACCATATAACAGGTATAACATATATGAAAAACAAACTGTGAAAAACATTGTGGATGTTCCTGCTATTAGGGTTATTGGGACTATGTTTATGCCAGTAAATAGCTTAATAGTACCAACTGGTAATATATTATATGTATTTAGGTTTTAGATTAATAGCGACTTAATATTTGCAGACTAACGGTGTTAGTTGTCTACATACCATATAAAAATTTAAAAGACAAAATGTTGGATTCTACTGTTATCAGGCTTTTTTTGGTGCTACCTGTATTTCAGTAAATAGCTTAATTGTACCAACTGTCAAAATAATAAACTAATGCCCTTATTCATCAAGCGATAGCGCCAGGTAGTGTCTGACGAGCGCCAGGTAGCGGCAGCTAACGGCGACTACCGACTCAAGTACGCCCGGCGGCGGTCACAATGACGCATTTATCAAGCAAAATGAGGCTAGCGCCGGCGAGAGCGACGGCTAGCGCGGCATTCATCATGAAGCCGCCTGGACCGAACAGCACCGCTGCAAATTCCCTCACAGCGCCAGGTATGAGCTGTCGCTCCCTGGCGATGTCCAATGCATTTCAATGGAGCAATCTATAATTATTCATAATTAATTGGTAATATTTTTTTTTTTTTTTTTTTTTAATGGCAAAAAATCGGTGAACACTTCTGCAATGTTAGGATTTATTTTTAAGTAAAAAAAAAAAAAAAAAATATGTGCAGAATTGATCTAACAGGTCTGAGATTAATGTATTCATATTACAAAATGATTCTAAAAACATGTATAATGTTACATTCAAAAAATATGGTTGTTTAGGGGTTAAAAACTAGTTAATACAGATCGCCGCCAGCGCTCTGGGGTTTAAACAAGGAATGGACAGCGACAGCACATTCGGAGCGTGATTTGTTGATGAATATGAAGCTAGCCGTTCGCTCTGGCCATTCGTTGTCAGGCGCTCACATACAACGCTGGACCTGTGAAACAGCGACCCCCCAGCCCGTATTCAACATTACCGCACACCGACTGAGTCGCTGTCATCAAGCTAATGCCGGCCAAGCACAGCGAATACTGGCTGGCGCTGAAAAAATCGCGCTACAGTCGCTCATCTGTCGCTACCTGGCGCTATTGATGAATCGGCCTCCCCGTTAGCAAAACAGCTACTTAAAGTGGACAAAACCCACATTTTTAACTAGCATCACCTGAATTGCTCCCCCATAAAGAGTAAGTTTTACCAATTTTCACTGCTCCTGTTGCAATCTAATACAGGGTTATGCTGCCTGTTTTAGCTGTAAAGCCCGGCCTCCTTCATTCATTGTCACTGCTGTGTGTGGCAATGATGTCAATGCCACACCTATGCAATGACTGATCACCTGCAACCTTACAGAGAGGGACAGCAAAAAATGTGTTCCAGGACGATTTGAAAAGCTAAAATATCCACTTATATTCGATAAGAAGAGATTATCGGCTAGGGCTTTGGCCAAATATCTTTTACAAGTTCAGTGGGTTTTGGTATGCTTTCATTAGCATCTAATGTTTTTCAATATATCTGTATTAATTGTCTATACACCATATTACAGTTTGAAAACAGTAGACACATTTTGAAAACCGATAAATTAGATGCCCCAGCTATGAAGGTTATTGGGACTACTTTTAAAATGCAGTTTCATAGTCTCTTCCTCTTTTCTGCCCCATCAATGAAAATGCGGACAACGTGACTACCGGTGTGATCACCAGTGACCCACAATTATTTTTTATTCTGTGCAAGGCTGTTGGTCCAGTTTAATTGGATTTAAATTACACAATGCACCAGTTTGAAAACCAAACTGTTCAAAACAAATTAGATCCTGCTATCAGGGTTATTGGGGCTACTTTCATTTCAGTAAATAACTTAATAGTGTTGAGTGTTACAATACAGTATTTCATTTCTAGATTAACCACTATTTCGCAAGCACATGATAACTGTCTTCCTCCATGTCCCCCTTACTCCCCATGGGAACAGTGTAAAATACCAATAGTTTATGTATTCTAAGAAAAGCCTCTTTCTTCAACTTCTGCATTTCTGTGGTCAGCGATAGCTGCGGGACCACTGTGGCCTGCTGTGCATGCTCATGCTGAAAGAATCAAGGAACAGAGTAGCTGTTAAATAAACCAACCATTTTCAGTGGGACAGTCCCACTTTGAGGCTTTTTGTCCCACTGTGCCCCAAAAAACTCTGGGAACACCTGAAAATGTCTCACTTTGCTGACATTATGAGGAAGAATGTCCCACCAAACCCAGAACACCTGGCCAGTTGAACCCCAGCTTATTGCCTGAAAGGCGGTAGTGGAATGTATGCATTGTCTGAGTATTAGGTCAATCACCAACATCCTTTATGGAGCCAAGATCCCTAAGTTGTGTCATGAGAATATGACTTGGGAAGTTCTACTTGACTTAAACACAGAAAAGTAGCATATAATGTTGTGCATATTTGTTCCTCAAAAGCCTTTATAAGCAAATTCCTCAAATAAGCCACACCCCCATAATAATCCTCAACCTTTAAACTAGTATATGTCCCACATCGAGGCCTCCCCCAAAAACAATTGAATAGAAAACAATGGGGAGCGCACGCTACCGCATGTCCTGTATCTCCGGTCTCTTGCATGCTCCTGCCTCAGCGTGAATGCATGCCGCTGGGGATGCAGGGGGTGCGGCAGTGTGCACTCCCCATTTTAACCAATCAGAGCTGTTTTCAGAAATGGCAAACGGCTCTGACTGGACAAGGTGAGGTGAGTTTTTAAGGGCGCCCTGGAGGATTTCACACAGTAGAGCATCCCAAATTGGCCTGCCCTGGAATCTTTTAGCCTCAAGGCCAGCCGCTGGTGAGTTTTGTTTAGCTTTATTAGTACAAACTGTTCAAATAATATATGTATTTAGGTTCCAGATAGCTACTTAAATAGCATGTAATTATTTATTAGTTTTCTATATACTACATAACAGTTTAAAATGCAAACTGTAGAAAACCTATTTGATAACCCTACTATTGTGAGCGAGCTAATGGGACTCTGGAGCTGTCCCCTAGAAAACCCAGGTAAGTGGCCGTACACACTCAGATAATTAAGCTCTTATATTCCCAGAGTTTTGCCATTGATGTTGCGTTCTGGGCACCTTTAATTAATTATTTAAACATTCATGTCTGTAACACTGATCTATATAATGTTTATTCACTAATGTTACATTTTGATTAGCCTCTATTTTCCCCCTGCCCCATCCCAGTCATTTTACATGTTTTTTTATCAATTGTTATTTATATAGATTTTGTCTTGTAATATATGTATTTACTATGCACTAGGCAATCTTACTCAATTTAACCAATAAGCAATACTATTTTTTTTAGTTTTAATTATCTGAGTGTGTGAGACCACTTACCTGGGTTTTCTAGGGGACAGTTCCAGAGTCCCATTAGCTCACAATAGTAGTTGTATATCCCTCCCAGGGCTTGCACCCTCACTACCATTGGCTGTGCATATCCATATCTTTTTTATTTGATAACCCAGTCATCAGTGTTATTAGGATTTTTTTTTTCAAATAGCTTAATAGTATATTTAGGTTCCAGATTAATAGCTACTTAAAGCAGACCAAAACCCACAGAACTTGTGAAATACATTTGCCCGTAGCCCCTGCCGATATTTCCTTCTTAGGGTGTAGAACTAGAAATGGATCATTTCATTGGTGACATAATTGCCACACACAACAATGGCAATGAATGCGGAGCTTTACAGCTAAAACAAGGGTCGTTATCTGGAATTAGAGTGAAGCAGGAGCACTAAAAATTGGCAAAAGGTGCACTTCATGGGGGGAGCAATTCAGGGGATGCTAGTTAAAATGTGGGTTTTGGTCCGCTTTAAATAACGTAATTATTTTCAGAATTACCATAATTAGCTTTCTATATACATAACAGTTTGAAATACAAACTGTATAAAACATATTGCCTAAATAGGTTAATAGTACCAATTGTTAAAATAATATATGTATTTAGGTTCTAGATTAATTGGCAATTAATTAGCATTTATTAGCAGATTTTGCAGAATTTCTAAATTAGTTCTCTGTATACTATAGAACAGTTTGAAAAACAAACTGAAGAAGACATCTTGGATGACCCTGCTATCAGGGTTATTTGGGGCTATTTTTATTTCTCTCAATAGCTTAATTGTACCAACTGTTAAACAGTTACATGTATTTTTCCAAGTTATACACATTTTTCAGTCTATAAAAGAAAAACATTTAACTTCTAAAAACGATATCATTGCCAAGTTAGCAGATGCAAGGATAAACTGGGGGTTTAAATGTAGCTGATATGCTGCTGGTGGTTTGCTGAAACTGGGAAAGAAAAAAAAAAACTAAAGCTATAAAAACGAGTAAAAAAGAGGGTTTTTCGAAATGTACATCCCTGCCACACCTCTCCATTAGATTTCTCTCCCTGTCTGTAGCACTGTGTTCTCTCTTCTGTGTTTGAACCCTGCCAAAGATGTCTGCGCAACACAATGGACCTGATTCTGGCAATTACAAGTGGCATTTAATAATGAGAAGAATTGTAACACCTAGTTAGATCTTAATTGACAATCAGTCTGTGTTGAGGCTGAAGTGCCAATGCACTTGACACCAGGATCACCGTTGCTCTTAAGCACCACACAAATCAAAATGAGGCAGCCTTGGAGCATAAGAAATCGCAAGGTCATTTATCAAAGTCTTATAACCCTGTAGGCATATTGAAAAGATACCGCGTTCACCGTTGAAACTATTGTCTTTTATTTCCTACGTGTGTCCTGACACAACCTTTTTTTCATTTTGCCTCAGATTGTTTTGTGCATTTTGATGATAGAAAATGACATTTTATTACAAAATACCATTTACTGCGGCACATTCTGAATACATTATGTTTGTTAAGTCATTATGTGAAATTGAAAGCGTGAATGTAACCAGCAATTGTTCTGTTTAACCCTTTCACTCTGCTGTAACATTCTTGGTGCTTGGAGTACTAAATTCTCCTCAAGGCTAAAAGCAATTTTAGACGTATTCTTTATTGGCATTTTTTTAACTTTTTAATTTACAGAACGTTTTAATTGATGACCTACCTATATTATTTTGCATTGTATTTAAAAGGCCAAAAAAGACAACATTTGGCACACCTTTACAACAAACAGTAACAAATGTGGCTATTTTAGATTTCAGGGAACACAGGATTATAAAGTATTTATATGATATGTTGAAGTGCAACTATGCACCAAGGAGAGTCCTGGCATATAAAGGAACAAAACTAACCTAAACTACCCTCTCATGCCATCACTGGCACTTTTCTGTCAGGAATGCACCCTTCCGCCATCATTCACAAAGCCGTGCCCATACCCTCTCCCTTCACTGCATTGTAGAGGGTGCTGAAGCCTGACATGCCCACTCCATTTCTGTAAATGGAAAGGGCGCCCCTGTGACTGATGGTGGAAAGGCGCAATCCTCACATGGAAGTGCGGGTGAATGCACAGCCATCGTATTGTGTGATTCAGCGATCACCAGAGTATGACTGATCAGCTATGGGGGAACAAAAGGTGAGTACCATTTTGTTTCTGGGTGTGGGCAAAATGTAATCTTGATCTTTAATCATTTCACTTTCATAGCTGGTATGTACGCATTGCTCTCAGTCAGTCGTCGCCGTTTAGTGCTTTTTACCATTGTTGGCTTACATATGCAGATTGTGGATTTGAAGGATTGTTGTCTTTATTGTTGTCTTTATCTTTAAGGGTTGTTTTTACTCAGGAAATTATATATTAAAGCAGATATGCTGTATTAATGAAAATGTGCTTCTACAATACAGATGTAGCTACCCTTACTGTTTTCCATTTCTTAACACAATTAGTTATATGAAACTAGTGAAGATATTTTATCTAGCTATTGTGTTGAAATGCAATACACTGGCTATATGAGTAAGGCTGCAATTCAGTGTTATCAACACAAGGACAAGCAGAGAGAAGAAGTATCTGCCACGACCCCATGTTCTAAGAATGGGACCAAGCCATTACACATAGGTTATGGAGCCATAACCACAGTGCTTCGTGTGTACAGGGCTCGCTTCTTGTAAATCTTGGTGTACAGATTTTTATCATATGATTGCTAATAGCAACAGGTTGTAGGTAATGAAAATTGCTTCCATAGAACACACACTTGCAACTGTATGCCATGTCTGTACACCAAGATCTGCAAGAAGAGAAAAAACAGCTCTGTACACAGAACACTGCTGCTATGGCCACTTCTGAGGTGAGGGAGCTCACTCACATCTACACATGGCCAGTAGGAGTGCTCTGTGTGTATAGGGCTAAACACATGCAGCACTGTTTCAGCCAGAGAAACTGTGCATGTGTCTACTTTAAACAATGTGTAGGCCTTGGAAAAATATGTAGTAGAGCTAACAGACTCCGGGGTCAGGTAACTTCCACCTAACTCGTTTCACTGGGTCACCAGCTTTTTCAAGCTTTTTCCTTTGAAAAAGCTGGTGACCCAGTGAAACGCGTTAGGTGGAAGGTGAGGGGAATAATTTTGGAGACCAGAAGGACCCAATTTCTTTATCACTAGCGGCCGCAGTGTGAGGGATTGGGGACACCTTCGTTTTTATTGTATGCGTGTTTTAACAAGGAGTGTTTTGTAAGTGCATTTTATGAAGTATTAAAGAGTGATTCCTCTGTACCTACAGAGTTGCACTAGATGTGTTTCTTTGTTTTTGCTTTCTATATGGCTTGTGTATGGACATTGGCAAGTAACTAAGAAGCAGCTCAAGCTTATTAAAATTTTGGGTGCTCGTAATCATCAAGTATTCTGTCGGCAGTTTAAATACCCTGGAGTTGGTAAGAGTACCTTCAAGTGGTGGTGGGCACATAAAAAATTTGGTGCATGCACAGTGGGAAGCTGGAAGCGCATTTTACCAATTGAATGGACTAGGAAAACTATTATTCTGCTCTGTGCCTTTCTGTTGTAGTTTATACAATATAAACTGTGGCATCCTGGGGTGGAATTCAGCCCAAGTTCTGTAGAATAGGTTATTTAAATTGTAGCTGTGTCTAATTTTTAAAGAAGAACAAAATCACTCTGCCAGGTTTACTTCCTTGTCCTAGGGGCACCTGATTTTGGCTGTCCCACTGTCTGAAAGCCCCAGGAGCACTTACTTTGCTTACCTCTTCAGTGATCCAACATAGCATATACGTATTGATGAGTTACATAGAATGCTGAATGGAAGGTCAGTGGCAAACATCCTTGCCCCCACTTTCCCCCATCTGTGCATAACCCCACCAGCCAATCAGTTATGCGTGCCTAGGAAGCTGGGGATGCTGCCACGGCCTGCGGATACATGGGCCGGTCATCAGAGAGGGAATTTTTCCAACCCCCCCCTCTTAATAGACTCTAGGTCAGAGGTTGCTCCTCTTTAAAGAGCGTTGATGCCTTGGGGCAATGCCATTAATTTAGCATCTATATTTGTATGTTTCATTATTTTAATCAAGCTAGCAAAGTAAAAGTACAGCATAGATTATGGCATTATATTTGTTAACATAAAGATCACAAATATTAATATTATTCAAAAACTGTCTGTATACTAACTTTATGCATTTTTTTATACCAATAAGATGAAACACATTTTCCTTAATGACGCAATGGTTAGTGCTTCTAGTGTACATGAACAAAACATTCTATTGTTATCTCAAAGAGAAATAAGCTTCCTTATCTTTTTTATATGTAAAACCCAACCAGGTACAATAAAGCGCCAATGTAGTGTCCAGAAACACAAACTGTTTACAGTACTCTAACAGTAACAATTATGAAAATAAAGAGGAATTTCACTTTTCTGTGTGTTGTTCCTCAGATTGGGATGCCTCACTGTGTCTATTCCCCCAGTTCGCCCGATAAACTCACTCACTCCCATGGAGCAGGCTCGACTGAAAGCGGCGTGCTGTCACTCGGCTCCCTTTAGCGCCACTGGCGGCTAAGCTAAGGATGGCTGGATGGCTAGGCACTGCCAGTCGCATCCCCCACTCACCTTGCAGCCAAGACGTGCCCGCACCGCTCATTCAGAAATAGAAAAAATAATAATTATTATTGATTTATTTATTTTTTATTATTCATGTTTCCCCCATACTTACCTCTAATCCCCCACCGGTCTCTGTAGTTATCAAAGGGTGTTCCATGCCGTTCTCTGCTTGCTGTCACCACTCCTTCCCAGTATAAATTTTCCCTCCCTGCGCTAGGTAGTGAGATGTCGGGAGGCCGCGTGGATGCTGTGGAGGCCGGCGTGGGACAGATGGGGCAGCGAGAGATCAGGTGAGTCAGCCCTAGGAGCCTGTTTAAACAAACGCCCAGGAAATTTGGGTCCACAGCAAACCAAACATTCTCAGACGTTCGATCGGAGCTCTGGTTCAAAAAGTTTGGTTTGCTTCTCACTAGGAAATATATAAATTATGAGAAAAAGGGTAATTAAGTTAAAGGGTAATTTTCTGATTTCTTTATGTGGGCATTTGTTGAAGTAGGAAATCAGGCTACCAGTTTAGGGAACCTAAAATGTCAGGTTTACAAAATCTATGCAATGTTTTATAGATGAAGTACATTTTAGCCATATAATTAAATATATATCCTCAATCCCTTAGCACCCTGTCTAAAGTGTTATCTTAGTCAATGTTTGACGGTTTAGAAATACATGTATGAAAAAGATATGTCCTCAGCAGGGGTAACTTTTTCCTTGTACCCTCTGTGAGGATCAGCTCTGGTAGACAGCAAGATGTTAGCAGTATAGAGGCTCAGAGGCGAAAAGTTCAAAGTAAAGTCCGTGTTTATTCACACATAAAGTCCATAACATAAAATATCCTTTTTGGGTTACATCACCATTTCAGGAAATTTACTATCCACTGTGGGTACCAGAACCACAACCCTGTCACCTGGGTTAAAAGTTCCGTACCCTGGCTTGCCGGTTATAAACCCTACTTTGGGCCCACTGTGCTGCGTCCATATGTTCCCTCACCAGCGGCAACACGGTCTCTATTCGTTCCTGTAATTGAGTAACATACTCTACCACACTTTTGTGGGGGGTGGGTTGCTGTTCCCAAGCTTCCTTGGCTATATCCAACAGGCCCCGTGGATGCCGACCGTATAAGAGCTCGAAGGGCGAGAACCCCATAGAGGCCTGGGGCACCTCTCACACTGCAAACATCAGATAGGGCAGAAGCAAGTCCCAATTCTTCCCATCCTTGGCGACTACCCGTTTTAACATGGTTTTTAAAGTTTGGTTAAACCTTTCTACCAGGCCGTCTGCTTGCGGGTGGTAAACGGAGGTCCGCAATTGTTTCACCTGCAACAACTTACAGAGCTCTTTCATCACCTTAGACATAAACGGGGTACCTTGATCGGTCAGGACATCTTTAGGCAGGCCTACCCAGGAAAACATTTCCATAAGCTCCTTAGCAATGAGCTTGGCTGAGGTGTGTCGCAGGGGTATGGCCTCGGGGTACCGCATGGCATAGTCCAAGATTACCAGAATATGTTGATGCCCTCTAGCGGATTTTGGCACTGGACCCACCAGATCCATGGCAATCCGCTCAAAGGGCACCTCAATAACTGGGAGAGGAACTAGGGGACCACGGTAATGAGGCAGGGGGCTGGTCATCTGACATGTTGGGCAGGACTCACAATATCTCTCCACCTCCTTGTACACACTGGGCCAGTAGAACCATTGTAAAATTCCGTCCAGAGTTTTCTGCTGGCCTAGGTGACCCCCCAGAACATGTTGGTGGGCCAAATCCAACACTAGCTTGCGGTAAGGATTGGGTACCACCAATTGTTCCACAACCTCTTCACGTACTTTGTTTACTCGGTACAACATATCCTGGTGAACCACAAAGCGAGGAAACTGTAACTCTGCCCCTGGCTGTTGTGGCTCACCTTCCACCTCAAGTACATTCTCCCAGGCCCGAAATAGAGTCGGGTCCTGGTGTTGTGCTGTACCAAAACTACCCATGGAGACATGGATATCGGCCAACTCTGGACCTGTTGACAGATCTTCCACATCTCCAACCATAACACTCAGTGGGGTTGACTCCCCCTCTTCCACCGTAGTGGCAGTCACCCCTACCGTTGTGCCTTCCGACTCCGGCTCCCAAGGTTCTGGGGTCACCCCTGAGTACGGCCAGTCTATTGGGTACACACCCGCCTCACGGGTTTCCGGAACTCCCAGCTTGGTCCATAGTGACATGAACCCTGGAAAGTCTCTCCCAATAATAAGTTCGTACGGGAGTTTAGCGGTGACGGCGACTTCGTGGTTCCAGCTGCTGGAGACGGTGGTTAGAGTCACTTTTGCTGTGGCATAGTCTCTCAAGTCTCCGTGTATGCACAAGACCCCGGTTTTCCGCCCCGTGTACTCATCGGGCAGTACCATGGCGGGTCTCACCAGGGTAACCATACTTCCCAAGTCCAAAAGTGCCACAGCCAGGGTATCCCCCACTTTCACCTGACAGAGGTGACTTTGCCCCACAAGCTCAGGGACACCGGCAGCACACAGCCTCCTGGCATACATGGAAGGGCGGTAACCAAAGTTCACGTCCATGGGCTCCTCCTGGTGGGGACAGTTGGCTCTGATATGTCCCGGCTCCTTACACCCCCAACACAACACCGGGGCAGGGATTTTGGGGGGTAGGTCCTGAGGGGGTTTAGTGGACACCACTCACCTGGGCTGGGGCGGGGACCTCCGGGGTTTCCCCGAATCCTTCCCCATAGAGCCCCCTTGCAAGTTCCTGGTGGCCTCATATCACTCCACTAGGTCCACCATCTCTAGAGCGTTGCCAGGGTGATACTTTGCCAACCCAGTGCTGGAGAGGGTGCGGTAAAGCCCTCCAGAACATGTCCGCCAGCAAACGGTCTAACATGGCAGAGGGGCTTAATAAATCCGGAAGCAGCCATTTTTGCAGTAGGTGAAGCAGTTTATAGTACTGGGTTCTGGCGGGCTCTGCCGACTGATAGCTCCACTGATGCACCCGCTGAGCCCGAACCCACACATTCACCCCCAGTCTGGCCAGTATCTCACCCTTCAGAGTCGGGTAGTCAGCGGCTTGGTCGTCTGGAAGATCAAACAACACCTGCTGGGGTCCAGATGCCAGAAATGGAGCAATGACGTCAGCCCACTGGTCACGAGGCAACTTCTCCCTTGCAGCCACCTTTTCAAACACCGCCAGGTAGGTCTCGAAGTCATCTGAGTGGGTCATCTTTGTAAGCTCCAAGCGGAAAGCTTTCCGGGCATCAGGGACACTTTTGGGTGCTCCTGCAGCTTGCAGCGCCATCACATGTTGCAATAGCAGCTGGTTGGTCTCCTGCCGCTGCTTGTTGGCCTCGCGCTGCTGCAGATTCGCCTCCATGAGTGCTTTCACAACAGCCTCTATGTTGTCTGCGGTCTCAGGTAGCAGCCTGGCAGGCTTAATGTAGGACATGCACAAAAAAAACTTTTCTGTCGGTTGCTCCTAGCAACGGCCTCACCGCTTTGCCCGCATCTGACACCAAATGTGAGGATCAGCTCTGGTAGACAGGAGGATGTTAGCAGTATAGAGGTTCAGAGGCGAAAAGTTCAAAGTAAAGTCCGTGTTTATTCACACATAAAGTCCATAACATAAAATATCCTTTTTGGGTTACATCCCCTTTTCAGGAAAAATACCACAGAATTGCATCAGACAGGCAACGGCCTTTCTTAGTTTTTGTCCAAGCTTGCACACTTGTAGCTGAATCCACCTCGGGTCCACATGAAATAGCCTGTATAAGAGCTTCCAGCCAGGCACACAGAGTCTAACTCCACAAGTGAGCTCTAGACACAGCCATTGCACAGCTGACTCCCCAGGCTATTTATGCAGCCCGCAAAACCCGGACCTGGGTAGTGGGGATGGAGTCCCACTCTGCTCTACTCCATCCCAGTGAAGCCGTCCCGGGTTAGCCTTTCGGCTATACTAATATTTTAGCAGCAGACTGCCATTAGCAGCTGATGCTGGAAAAAACTATACAGCTTTACTGCACCAAGGCCAGGTACCTTGGTGCCACATACCTACCGTCAACGACGGCACCTTGCACCTTACCAAACCTCATATGAAAAAAACATCTTGGAAGCCATGGATACAAGACACCCAACATCCCCAACCCTCCCTCTCACCACCACCCCTTATAGTTTGAGTCATTCCTCTGACGCTTTCACATTTTTAAAGTCCTTGTCCTGGAACACACTAGCTTCAGCCCCGGTTTATCCCTATATGAACAGTATAAATGAGCAATTTAAAAGCATCTGGAAATCTCTGATTATATAACAATACATTATGGGGGTAATTTACTAAGCCATTCATAAATATGGGCTATTCGCCAGGCAAAGGCCGTGTTTGCCAAATTTACGGCCCATCGTTTTGGACATGCTAGAGAGCGTCTTTTCTGTTTGCCAGCTTTCAATGGTGAATTCCATAGGATTCAATCTTATTTTTTGGAGGCCAATGTCTCATTTTCACTAGAAAATACAACACATTTTTATTGCGAACTGTGGCAAAGACTCAGCAAAATGCCGGAAGATAGTCAGTTGTTTCCCGCGTTTGCCGCTCAGCTCACTGTGGTATTACGCACTCGCAGCACACATGCCGCATCCAGCCAGCAAACTGTCAAACGACTGCAAGTGTAGTAAACCAAGTCCTTTATTTTCCATTTGAAACTCCCTTCTAAGCTACAATTACTGGATTGTGATTAAGCTCAGAAGAACATGACATGGTGCAGCTTTATGAGTCCTGAGCATGCTGTCATGGCAGAGACTGTGGGACTATGGCTTGCCATGCTCGCTTACACTGAGAACACCTAGAGAAGGACTGGACGTTAAACTTCCTTTTTGTGTGGTCATGAAGGAATGAAATAGAAAGGATGGGCAAATATTCGAGCCGTGCTATAGCGTATGTCCAGCACTGCAGGAAGGAGAGGCACATGGGACAGGCTTCAGGCGAGCTCCTTTTATAGTATTGTTTTTATCATTTGGTTTAAAGTTCCTTTGATAGTATTACACAGTTTAGTATTAGATTGTATGCAAACATTACAAGTCAAAATATAAATGTGTGCCCCATGTGCTGCACCACTCGATGACTGAAAAAAAAAACTGAATCCCATTCTTGGTGGAATCCATCTCTCTTTGTGGTGAAAAGGAGCTAACAAATGTATAGGGCAGAGGCTTTACTAAATAGTGAAGCTGGGTCCCCATTTACTTTTTTTTTTAGAAAAAAAAATCAACTATAAGTCGACCTACTTGGGCTCAACTTAATTTCAAGTGTGGCTTATACAAGTAACTGTAAAGCATAAATGATGTACATTGCACTTTAGAGATTGTTAAGGCTCTTTGGATCTTTTCCAAACTTTGCAGTTTAAAATTTAAGTTTAGTAGATGCACACAAATCCCTTTTCTTCTGTTTCAGAGTTCTGTAATTGTGTGAAGCAATTACAGAAATTGCAAACCCTGGATTTACTTTGTTTTCATATCTAAGGGAGGTATTTTGGTTTAATTCACATTGTTTGTACTTGAAATATGTCAGTAGATTTTTATATCAACAGAGCTGTCACAGATTTGAGACTGGGTATTCTTTGACCAGCTGAAAGCTTTAACTTTGTTAATATACATGTTTCAAGCACTTCCAGTTATTTTTCATAGCTTTCATAGATAAAATCCTGCGCTAAGAATATGAAACTAAAAATGATGAACTCTTCATGAGCCAGACAGGGTCCATGTCTGTGGAACCCTAACCCACCCCCTTCCAACATTGGTCAAATCTGCAATACTGCGTTTCTTGTCCTAAAATTCTATATGAAAGGGGACCCAGAATTGGCTGCCCACTGCAGCCATGCATGGACATTGCCAGTGTCCCCTTCGGCCAGAGCTTTGCTAGAAAAGATGGGTCTACTAATTTCTGGGCCCCCAGACCGGCCAGGGATACCACCCCGCAAATGAATGCCACATAAAAAATACATGTCACAGCAATCCATTAAATACACAAATGACATAGACAAAAACACACAGTTAAAAACATAAAAATAATACTCATATATATCAATATATTGCCTTTAGCACTTAATATGATTGATACGTTGATTGTACATCAGGGAATCATATTGAGTATTATGGCAGCTGGCTAGCTCAAGGATAAACCTTAAGAAGTGTCCAGCTGCCTCTGGAATAAGTAGGGCCAGCTAGCCCCAGGTAAATGCTAGATTTAAGAGAGATTTCTAAAGCACTGTCAAGCAGGAGCAACAGAAAAGACGCTGCCCCTAGCTGAGGGAATGATAGGAGATAAACCCTTAAGCAGGTGAAAGGGATGGTTGCTAATGGGGCTTTAACAGGGTCTGGACTGCCAAGCAGATCTGCAGGACCCCTGCCACCAACAGAATGTCCACAAACTAACTGACTGTGACAACATGTAAGACCAAACGTAACATTATTATGACATGCAGCTTTGCTTTGTGGTTTGGTTTAAGAGAATATCAGAGGCACTGCTCTCTTTCTATGGTCTACATTTTGGTTTATATGTCATCGATGTTATAACTGGTTAGTATACAGATATTTCCAAATTAATACAGATTTAATCTCAAAAATATTTTTTCCCATAGCATTAGAAGGCCATCAAAAAAAATCGACATCACCTTGCTTGTTAAGTAGATGCAAGTCTTGTGCAACATTGCTGCCAAAAACCAAGATTGCACTAGGATCCATTAGATCTTCAGTCTAAAGCTGTAACATCTGAGCTACAGTAATTTGGCCAAAAATGGTCAGTTGGTAATGTGTGAGCCTGAAGATCTAAAGTCCCTAGCTTATTCCTGAGTTTGGCAGAATACTTATAGGCACAAATACACCAACACTACTGTATCCATATCACAGTCCCAGCATTCACATGAAATGATGTGTACCTTTTGCTACAGGTTTTGCATTCTTGCATATCCAGTGGTGTTGGTGAAAAAGAGCAGATACTTAATCATGACCTAAACAACCATTTAGAATTAAAAACGGCTGGACTAACTTTTTTTTTGAGTGAACCACTAAATTGAAAATTCTTATGGCTAATAAAACACACAGGGGATATAAATGGGAATTGTAACTAATGCTTACATTGTGGGTATAAGGACAAAGTCCACTTTCAGTTCAAATTGGGCTTGCCACACTTAAGGAAGCCACTCTAATATTGAATACCAGTATAGTAGTTTGCGTAGCTTCTTCAAGGGTCTTGCTAGGAAAGAGTTTTACTGTTGGGGTACAGTTTGCTTTCAATAGAGTTTTGTTTTTACAAATTTGTAAATAACCACATATAAATGATTCAGTAAAGAGACTGTCCAGATCAGATGGAGATATTGTAAAAAAATGGAATTTAGAATTTAAGGACCGAAACAGTAACAATGCAGCTACATGGCAAGAATCTGCAATTACTTATATTCTAAATATTCTAAAGTTCAATTTATGTATCCAATAGCAAAAATGATGGTGGTCTGACAATCTGTAGTGGATGGTGAGATATCTGTATGGAGCTCAAACCCTGTTACCCTTTTGCATGTCAATATATGCTCAATATGTTCCCAATCTCCCATGCAGCTGATCCATCCTACCGTGCTGCTGCATGAAGATATTGCTAAGATGCTATTTTCTAGTACAACCACCTATTTCTAAACCAAATGATGGACTGAAGTGTGTGAGTGTTGCTTCTACCTCTTTGTGTCATGTTTCTTATCTGCTTCTTAGTTCACTGCAATGTTTGCTGAAAATAAATATATAATATGCAGGCAGACACTGTCCCACAAATGTTGAAGTTACCTCTGTGTGATGCACAATGACTATATGTTTATTCTCTGCCTCCTGGCTCAACTTCTAAACTCCAGAGATTGGAGAACAGTTAGACAGGGCCTGGCCTGCTTACCTTCACGGACTGAATGTAACAATCCCAGTCTGTATGTCATGTAGACCAAAAAGAATGTCAAGACTTTGCTTAGAACAGGAGATAATAAATCAACAACTACACCTTTCTGAGAAAGCATTATAACAACTGCCAAGTCAACTGCCTGGGAGGTAAGGCTTTGATACTAAACTTAGCCTTAAATGTTTCTTTTTCAGCATTATAATTTACATCCTGTGGTCCAAATACTTTGCAACACATTTCACAGTGATCTTGACAAAACACACACAAAAGCCGTCACAACACACATTTGTAGAATTGGCATACAGCCCGCTGCTTCTCCCTATGAGCATATTTGAATGACACTTGCTAACAGCAGATTTATAGACACCTTAATATAACTTCCATACTTTCTTATATCTTCAGTGCGTGGGCAGAACAAGAATAGGAAGCTGTTCTTTTTTCTGTCTTTTTGCTATACTATACTTTCAAAAAGTCTACTTCTACAGTAAAAATTTTACGATACAGGTTTATCTTTGTATAAGGCTTCCCAATTAGAATCATATCTGTTAATGCCATCAAGGAGAGCTTTTCTCTTCTTCTTTTATTTTTGTTTCCTACAAGGTACATATTTTATTTCACAGGTTTATTAAAAACAGCAACCTATAAGGAATCCTAACACATAAAAAATGCTAATGTATTCGGATTCCCTGTAGCTTACTGTTTTTTTCCAAACAAGTAAAAATGCTTTTTCTAGAAACAAACGTCATTAAAAATAATCTTTGTCACCACAATAAAACTACCCCATTATTTATTGTGTGTTTAGTAAGACTCTCAAAGGCTGTCAAAACTCAGCATATCCTAAAATTGCAGAAATTGTTTGGGTAACCTCAGGGGCGTACATAGGTTTCACAGGCCCCATAGCAAAAGTCATAGTGGGCCCCCTCACTTCAGTAAACATTGCCACTTTCTTTCTGTTTTCCACATTCCCCCTGCTTCAGTTATTTTTTCATATACCCCTCCTTTCTCTTTTCTATTTCCACAACCCCCTGTCTTTCCCTGTTTTCCACATCTGATCCTGCTTTCTTTTCCATATTCCGCAATGTTTCTCTCTCTTCCACATTCCCTCTATTTTATTCTCTTTACCACATTCCCTCCATCTTTCCCTTGTTTCCATATCCCCTCCACCCTTATCTCTTTTACACATTCCCTTTGCCTTTCCTTCTTTTCCACATTCCCTCCATCTTTCTCTCCTCTCCACATCCCCATACCACAGACTCTGATGGTGCGTTATAAATCAAAAATCATAATAATCTTTCTCTCTTTTACACACTCTCTCCATCTCCATCATTCTCTTTTTTCTATATTCCCTCCATCTTTCTCTCTTTTCCACATTCCCTCCATTGTTCTGTTTTCCACATTTTTTCCATCATTCTCTCCTTTCCACATTCCCACATCACGAATTTTGATGCTGCTTTATAAATAAAAAATAATTATAATAATTATTCTCTCTTTTCCACACGCCCTCCATCTTTCTTACTTCTTCTACATCCTAACCATCCTTTCTCTTTTCCACATTCCTCCTCTTCCCTTTCTGCACATGCCTATCCTGTTATTTTCTTTTCCACAACCCCTTTGTATTTCTCTCTTTTTCATATGCCATCAATCTTCTCTTTTTTCATGTTTTCTCCTCCTCTCTCACTCTTTCACACTCCCCCTGCCTCTTTCCCTGCTTCTGCTCAACAAACCCCATTGGTCTTTGGCAGTAAGGTTGGCCACAGGCTTAGGGATGATCTGTGAAGTAGTGCCCAATTTGAGACATCAACTGGCATTTCTAGCAGATGATCATCTCAGATTGGATGCTCCGTAATGAGGGATACAGGTTAGTGCCTGTGGGCAGGGACCACACACATGCCTGGGCCAAAGCAGAGGATTACCCAGGGGTTTGTAATCAAAAGTTTGATGTCTGGGGGGTGAGGCGTGTAGAGGGAGTTTGAAATGCAGTTAGATTCCAGGGGGTGATGCTAGGGGGGGGCAAAAAGGATGAGAGATACCAGTGGCTGAAGAATGCAGAGGGTGACCTGAAACTGGAGAATGCAGGGAGGGTTGAGGGATGCAGAGGAGAGTCGGTATTGGGGCATACAGAGGGGATGAGATATTCCGGGGGCTGAGAGATGCAGAGGCGAGCCTGGGACTGGGGAATGCAGAGGGGATAAGGAATGCAGATGGGAGTCTGGGACTGAGGTATGCAGAGTGGATGAGGGATGCAGAGGAGAGTCGGTACTGGGGCATACAGAGGGGATGAGATATGCCGGGGGCTGACAGATGCAGAGGTGAGCCTGGGACTGAGGAATGCAGAGGGGATAAGGAATGCAGATGGGAGTCTGGGACTGAGGTATGCAGAGTGGATGAGGGATGCAGAGGAGAGTCGGTACTGGGGCATACAGAGGGGATGAGATATGCCGGGGGCTGAGAGATGCAGAGGCGAGCCTGGGACTGGGGAATGCAGAGGGGATAAGGAATGCAGATGGGAGTCTGGGACTGAGGTATGCAGAGTGGATGAGGGATGCAGAGGAGGGACATGGGACTGAGGCATGCAGAGGGATGCCTTCAAGTTGGGAAAGCAGGGGGATGGCAGGGCATGAGGGTTGCTTAGGAGAACCTGGGAATGGGGGACAGAAAGATATGCCAGAAGTTCAGGATAGAAGCTGGGGATGACAGGATGCCCTGTCTGATCCTATATAGCAGACAATCCTGATTTTGGATCATCTGCTATTGGAAATCACATGGATCACCATGTCACCATGGAACTGTGCTCATGTCCAGACATTTTGGAGTGAGATGGTTGCGTTCCTGTCTTTTGTGATGGGTAAAACTGTACTTTGTAATCCCTTCATATGTGTTGCTCCAGGCCCTGCTAGATGGTGTCTGGTCCATACACCTTAAGGGAGACCCTCTTTCTGGATAAAAAAGGGATTGTCGTAACATGGATATCAACTGAGACCCCACACTTAAGCACCTAGAAATCCTTAATAAATTGAGTGATACCCTTTTGTAGACTACTGAGAAAGTGTACAGGGAAGTTTAATAAGGTTTGGGATCAATGGTGCAATAACCCAAACACCAATCCAGCGTATCACTATTCCAGGTTTTGGTACGTTCTGGGGAATCCTGGTTTGGGATGCCCCGCTGTGTAAAACCCAACCATTCACCCAGTATTCTTTCGATGAGGCCACAGCACAGATGTGATTCTCCCTCCTCCAATAAGCTTCTCCAGCCTTGAATATTAATGTGCGCCTGGAGAAGCTGAATGGAATCCCAGCCACACTCGTGATTAACACGAGGCATCACTCACATCCTTCATGATGATGATGCCACCGGTCACTCAAGCACCATGGGCCCATTGGCACGGTAAGCATATCGCAGGACTGGGGGGGATTCACAATGCGGGGCGTCCTGAATCAGCATGCCCCAAGGAGAGAGAATCAGGGCTCCAGGGCTGTTTTTGGTCCATTTATATATATAAGGTATGTTGATCCTTTTTCTGTTTAGTCTCTTTCTTCTCTTCTTACTAGTATGATCTGACTGGAAAATAACAAAAGACTAGTGTTGATATACTTTTATTCTTCAACTCTGTTTATTTGGTTTTCTCTGTTCCTATACTACTACATACTGTAAATAATATACCGTATGTGCATGGATAGTCTGTTGACCATGTAATCCATGTCATTGCTGTTAGCATTTATATGGTGGTGTAATTTAGCTGCAATTATGTATGTACCATTTGCTCATGCTGATATGAACTGAGTTTAAAATGAAATATCCAAAAAGATCAAACTAAATGACCTTTACAAAAGCAGAATTATGTTTTGGACCCCTCTCCCCTGGAAAATATTCTTTTTCATCCTTTACCCTCAGGGCACCGGATTAGGGTAACATGCAAGACAACCAGGTTCCTAAAAAGTTTATTTCCTGTGACCATAAAGTTAACTGCCATTTGTTGCTAGTAAGCTGGCCATGTCCTATAATAAGAATTATTACTATACTTCTATATATTATATATCTATAATCTACAGCCAAAGCAAATGTCTTCTATATAGCAAAAATATGCTATGCTAAATCGATAGATTCAATGATGAATTACTGCACCCTGTCCTGTACCCTTTTTCCCACAGTGATGGAATTCACTATAGCAGAATAGGCAAACCAGGCCCTTCCTTAGTACGCTCCCGCTGTATGAGGTGTAGGGGCATGGCAGGATGTTGCCAGACCAAATTTGTCACTGATTTTTCCACCACGGAAAGGTGCCCCTTCTTTTGTTTTTGCCCCTTCTTTTGTTTTTGCCTAAACAGGACCTTCAAAGGTCGTCTATGTATGTTTTACACTGTAATTACTTACCTTGTACAGCTCTATGGAAGAAGATGGGGCTATATAAATAAACATAAACAAACAGTTGGGAATAACTCATTTACTCTAGTATTGTAAAGCTACTATCTAAAAAAAAGCAATTATTCAGAGTATTATAATTTACATATAGGTGGATGGGATTAAATTTAATGTATTTTTATTTTTTTGTTATTTGCTGTTAGGACAATATGGACACAATATCCAGTTACTATCTGGTATAAGGGGATAACATAAAGCCACTTTGTTTTTCCTCTTTTGTTTTTTTGTTCCAACAGGGAATCATAATACATTGAAATCAGCGTCTCCTTATCTCTCCTCAACAGGATCTCTAGTGGGGAACTTATCAGCTTAAAGTTGTCTTGTCAGCATTCATTTTCAGGAGCATGTTTTCATTGTAGGTATCAATAATGGCAGATGCTAGGGGTGCTTTATTGCTGCAATAGATGTAAATATACTATGATCATATATATGGTTAATATATTTATCTGTGATATATTGATCAAGTACCCCCCTCTTGGAGTTGTAGATTTCTTTTAGCCTAAGCAGGCAACTATGCAGATTTGTAAGTTGTGCTGTTAGGCATATTTAGAGAACAGACATTTCTAGGGTTGGGCGAGCAGGGTGATCAGCCTGGGTACCAAGGCAATTGTGCATGCTGGGGGTGCATTTATTCCAGCTTCCCGCCATCCTGTTTTCTGCAGATGGATCAGGTCCACTGCTATTGATGCTGACAATATGCCTGCCCCCCCCCCCCATATTGGGCTCCTGGAGTCGGGGGACTGCCAGCTACACCTTCTTTGTTGGAGGGGGTAGAACTTTTTTCCTTCCCCCACAGAGAGCTATTTCACCTAAAAATGTTCATGTTAGTAGAGTGCCCAGCTTGTTATAAAGCAACTTGGAACCAGTAAGTCAATTCAGTATCAGGCCAGTGATAATTATTTTGCTAAAGCTTTAGCTGCATGCCTATCGTGGAGATAATGTTGATGTTGCAAGTTTTTATGTAGTTGGAACATTCATGAGAAGGTGCCTAAACATGTTGATCTTTTTAAGAGGATATTGCTAACCAATGATGGAAATCCTAGTGAATCGAGAGGGAGAAAGTACATTTTCCCCAATTTACCTTACATCCTGCCATCTAAGAGAGAGAAATGAAGGTCTGCCAAATAAGTGTATAATTGACATTGATCTTAGTCACTCTAAATGTTTTTGAAACCTAAGCTATTGAAAGCAAACGTGAGGAGGTAGGAAAGTGGTTACCTACTATTTTTTTCTGTAATCTTTAGAGGATTTGTAATGTAATTGCTTACACTGATTCTAACTGTTGAATGGCTTTATAAAATAGTGATTATCCTGAATACATTTTTCCAAATTCATGTTTGGAGTCCATTTCTCTCATACATGCATATAGTAGTTCTGAAGGTTAAGAGCTTGCCAGGAAGTCAGTTACCATTGTGTTTAGTTTAGATGCCAAAATTCACACTAGCATATATATATCCTGATATCACATAATTATGTTTTCCTCTTTATAGTTGAGATAATCTAAGACCTCTATTTTTTACGGGGTATGTTTTTGCTAAATGATATGGCAAATATATTATTTAAAGTGTCCTACATTGTAATTATTTTTTTTTTACTTAAATCTCTTAAATCCTTAGCATTGGTTTCCTAACATTTTGTGCTTACAATCCATGGTATTAATGTGGGTACAACACTTTAACTTATTTTCCAGTGATCCTACACCATTCTGATTATGTCCCACAATAAAGGATATTTATCTTTTAAAGGGCTTTTTATCTTGACTGTTTCCACCTTGGATTTCAATAAATTTGTTTGTTGTTTCTTCTCAGGCTCCCCTTATCATGGCAATAGACATGACAGAGGAGTTCTGATTTGCTTTCCTGTAATTTCTAATTAGAGTTGCAGCCTCCAAATGTTCAGCAATCATACACCACTGTCTGTATCCCCTAGGAGGTGAGATTTATATCAAATGCCTCTAAAAGCCTTATCTAATTTCCCACAACTATTGTATACTTGTGTTTGGAGATTTAGATTGCAGAACTTTTGGTCTTCATTGGATGTGTTTCCTATAGAAGTATAACTTGTGGAGAGAGAGGATGTGACGTCATCGCTCATCGCCGCCGGTTTCTGCTCCTGTGTGCTGCATACGACATGATGTCCCGCTGCTACTCAGCTCGCTGTTACTCAGCGGTTAACCACGGGCTGATCATGGGCTGATCACAGCTAAACACCCGCCACCAACGATTCCCCGCCGTCTACCGCTACCGGCAACAGCAGCACCACATCGATCTACAGCTGGCGTCCAGGCCGACGGGCTCCCACGGATAGATCCCCGCTGCAGTCAGGGGGTAAGTTTAACTTTTGACTTTTTTCCCCGGTCTCGGTATCCGGCACCAGCCATCATTTCACTCGCCGGGTAACCCGCCGGCCGACCCCCCCCCCCCGCAGCAGGCTTTGCGCGGCTGTGGATGGCAGTCTTCGGAATCGTGGCACAGCTACACTTCCCCTCCACACTGAAGGCCGCCTACACTGGTGACCACTGCTACTAAGGCAGACTTCAGTACTCTGGTGGTTCCATACTTAAAGTCTCCGGCAGCGCACAGTCATCACACTGTCTGCTACAGTGACAGGGACAGTTAATATTACATCTGTAACAAGCAGCCCCGTGCTGCCTGGCTCCCTGTCGGGCTCACATTAACAGCGATAGCTAACATTGATACCCGCTGCCAGACGGGCTCCCTGTGAGGTCCATTGCCGGGCTCACTGCTGGGCTTCAGTGACACCGGTCAACTACCAGCTCCTGGAAAGCACTTGGGACTTAAGTTTGAGGCGTCCATCACGATTATCCAACATGGCAGACTAATGTATACCGGCAAGCACAGTAGCAGAGTTGATTAAAATAATGATGCCACTTTACCGTTGGGCAGCAAAGATCCCGTCTTCGTGGCCTTGGCGGGTAGCTCTCAGCGGTAGTGACTAGGTGCATCCCTATCTTGACGTTTGGTAGCCGTTATAACCGTACCCGGTTTTGCGGGGGTAAGGTAGAAAACAACAGTGACATCTCTATTAGCTTAGCAGCCAGCAGGAGATCTCTCTGCACACTCTATGTGTTGATTTTTGCTAGACGCAAATCAAGGGTCAGCTTCTACTAACTTATAAGCCAGCGGACTAGTGTTGCCAACCTCCCTGCCACGGCTGCTCGCAAAACAGCCTTACTGATAACGTACCAGTTAACCACTGGCTGCCCGGGATCCTCGGGTTCCAATGCTACAGGCAGACACATTTACTACAGCCCGACAATTGACCCTCCATGGGTCTCAGAAGCCACTGACATATATTTGCTATACTGATGTGCCGCTCTCGCTGTATAGAGAGCTCTTCTTCTGTCATTACTACAAACCGGTTCGTCCAGTATTTTGAAAGCTTGCGCACAGGCAGTAATCAATACACGGCCGCTTGTGCCGCTCGGGCAAACCTTCGCTATCCAGTGAAAGCCCCACTGGCCGCACGCCGGCTCTCCCCACCGGTCTGCTTGTTTCCCCCACAGACATCAGATATTCCCGGTCTGGAGAAGGTTCGAACTGTTGTGTCTGTAACACAAGGGTAACCACTCAGCCGCTAACGCGCATTGACCGTCAGAGCAGTACTAGAACCCAATGCTACGTCAGCTTGGCAGCCACCCTAACTGTTTCTGCCACACGACTTTTTCGCCCGGGCTGCCATGCTTGCAACTAAACACCTGGATTGTTCACACAGTGGGCCGTTGTTAGAATCATAATACCTTTATTACACACGGTTGGCTTATTGCCACTAGTGTACCCGGCTTTTCCTAGACATTTTCCGGTCTGGTTGCTAAGGCAGCGTTAATGTCATTAGAAACGATCATTGACCGTTTTTTTGTCCTGTCGACCTAAGCTAAACCCCCATCACTGGCCAACAATTTTATGCACAAATAAGGCAAGGAAAGGAAGATTAAGGTTGGAGAGAGGCGAACCACTGAGTAAACCCGAAAAGAGGGATGAATCCCAAGACAAAATATAGTGAACTTAAGCAAACATCTATCCTTACCTTTAATCAGCGCACCCCGAATAGAGCGTACCAGAGTACTAACAATAGTATGGACTCGGCTGCATTAAACCTAGATACGCCGCCGCGCCTGATGCAAGGTTACGAGGCATCTATACCCCACACACCGGGGGATATCCACAGTCATCTCCAACAAATCCACAAAGCACACGAAAAAATATCATTAATGGAACAAGCAACAGATCGGAATGCTGCTGCCTTCAATACTCGCACTCAGACCAAACAAAAGGAGAAAATAAAAAAAGGTGCACCACGGATCCAGGAGATAACTCCGAGTAAGGAACCTAGTCAAAAAACATTAGAAAACGATACAAGTGAGGCTGGTACGCAGGAACTATGTAAAACTGTCCAAAATCTTATGTGGGAAGTTAGAGAATTCAAAAACTCAATGGAACGGCAAGTAGCTGATGTCAAACTGTCGCAAAGCGCTATGGAACTACAACTAACAGAGATTGAAAAATCGTTGATTCACACAGTCCAAACGACAGTTAAGGAAACGATATCCGAAGAATTGTGCCAAATTAAAGAAGGCCTAAATAGTATAGTACAGAGAATAGACACCTTAGAGGCAGATGTCATCACTCTGGCCCGGGAACGAAAAAGGAATCAAGAGCTGATAACAACCCACAATAGAACAATCGACTACTTAGTTTCTAAAGTAGACGACCTGGAGAATAGATCAAGACGTAATAACATCAAAATCAAAGGAATTAACACCAGGATTAACAGAGACGAGCTAGCACCACTAACCCAACGCATATTCAAGATGGTCCTTCAACAAGAAGACGAGGTAAAAATGGACCGATGCCATAGAGCTGGTAGAATACGGGCAATGTCCGGAACCAATACACAAGACGTCATATGTCGCATAATGGACTATACAACGAAGGAAAAAATTTTAGACAAAGTAAGAAACCACAAAGAGATACTGATAGACGACATGAAAATCCACCTGTACCAAGACTTCTCTGCACGTACCATGCAGAGGCGCTTCATCCTAAAGCCATTTACAGACCGTCTGATAAAAACTAACATAAGATACCGATGGACTGGACCATTGATCCTGCAGATCCGTAGGGATGGTAAAACCCTCCTCCTTAAGGACGGTGAACCCCTCGACAAGATGACCACCGCCCTTGGCCTACCAAAATTAACAATCCCCGAATGGGATCTAAATCCAGACCCTAGGGAGTTAACTCCACAGAACCTTCTAACTGAAGATTGGTCTCACCACTGAATACAAGCAGAAATTGAATTGAACAGTGGAGTAATGGAGATGCAGAGAGGCAGGGTGGAACGGAAAGACGACGAAGGATAAGGAAAAGAGGAGTAAGGGAAAGAAGAGAAGGGGGAAAAAAAAAAAAAAAAAAAAAATAAAGAAGAGGATAGATCGGGTGGCGGGATAGTAAACGTGAAACACACATGTGTGTGTGTATGTATGTATATATATATGCATGTACGTATATAGATGTGTGTGTATATATATATATATATATATATATATATATATATATATATATATAAATGAAACACATTAAAAGGGGAAAAAACAAAAAAAACAAAAAAAACAAAAAAAAACACTAAATTCTCACAGGAGCAACTCGGCGGAGAGGATTTAGGCAAACTCCTACGACAGTGGGGGTTAGAAGAATGGAGGCAGACAAAGCCTCAGGTAAGCCTAAATCAGGGCGGGCGAGGGAAGAGGGGAAAGAGGGGTGGGGGGTGGGGGGGAATAGGATGACACGGACCAATAGTACTACGAAAAGGCACGGTCACTACAAAAGGCAAAAGAACACACAAAAAAAAAAAGACAGAAACAAACATAGTAGGATGGACTATATAGAAGAACAACACCAACAGCCGCCAAAAAACAAAAAAAAAAAAAAAAAAAAAACAGAGAATCTCCTAAATGGCCAATAATCAGGCTAGGCAAGGCCTGCTAGGCGACTTGAAAATATGTACATACAACGTCAGAGGAGCTAACTCCCCTTATAAAAGGAGCAAAATCACAAAAGAACTACTTAGAGACAAAATCGATGTGTGTTTCATACAAGAAACACACTTTAAGATTAATAAATCACCAAGATTTGCTTTTCAGGACTTTGGAAGTCTTATATCTAGTTCTAGTGAAAAAAAGAAAAGGGGAGTAGCGATCCTGATTAAAAACCGTTGCCCGCTTGAACAACTATCAATCCATAAGGATGATGAAGGGCGCTTACTTATAAGCATCTGCAAATTGAAGGGTCAGATCTGCACACTTGTTTGTACCTACGCTCCCAACCAGAGTCAAAAGCGCTTTTTAAACAAGGTAATTAAAAAACTGGACGCGGTTAAAAGAGGACCTATAATTTGGGGGGGGGACCACAACCTTATAAGCGACAACAAGTTGGATACGTCAGGAGGCCCACGGAAAACGTCAGAAACGTTATATAACCAAACACTGTGGCAGAATTTTAGAAGACTGAAACTGGTTGATGCATGGCGTACACTTCAACCCAATACTCGTGACTATACCTGCTACAACCGGGCTCACAATGTATACTCCCGCATAGATTATATCTTTATCTCCCAACTACTCCTAACAGATGTACTTTCCTGTCTACACGGTTCTATAACATTGTCCGATCACGCCCCTGTAGTATGCACCCTTGCCTGGAATAATGCACCCCGAGCACAGCGAACATGGTCATTAAACCGTAATATTTTAGATAAACCTGAGCTTAAAAAACAACTTGCAACCGCGATTACAGAATACTTCAACTTTAATGATAACCCGGACACCACAATACAATCCTTGTGGGAATGTCATAAATGCTATATAAGAGGAATAGCAATCTCGATCGCTGCATGCCAGAAAAAAAGACAAGAGCAGATAATTAACGACACCTTAAGCAATATTACAAAACTGGAGAACGAGCACAAGATCTCCCTTTCAGACGATGTATACAAGCAGCTATGCATAGAAAGACAAAAATTAAACGATATCATATCACTGGAAAAAAAAGAATTAATGAAGAATCAGCTAAAAAAAAACTTAAACTTAGGTAAATGCGGGAAAACCCTGGCCGATCATCTTACTGATCACAGGGCAAATAATTTCATAGATAAGATTTGCAATAGGGACGGTAATATTAAATACCTCCCAGGGGAAATCGCCCGAGAATTTGTGGATTTCTACCGGGGAATATATAATATTGAGGCCCCGGAGGAACTTCCTGATTACGACACCTTCTTTAAAACCATAAATACCCCTAAACTTAGGCAGGAAATATCAGATGAAATGGATAAGCCATTTACTCTGGAAGAAGTGGAAATTGCTGTATCACAACAAAAGCCTGGCAAATCCAACGGATCTGATGGCTTCCCGGCCGAATACTTCAAAGCATTCCAACCACAACTAACGCCCTACATTCTTAGATTAGCAAATGACATTGATATGCAAAAACCTCTTTCATCAACAATGAACACCGCCATAATCCGACTAATTCCAAAACCTGGCAAAGACCTAAGCCACTGCTCAAACTACCGCCCAATTTCCCTGATAAATATTGATGTAAAAATCATATCTACTATTATCGCAAACAGATTCCAATCATTTGCCCAAGACATAATCTCACAATACCAAACGGGGTTTATGCGAAACCGAGGGGTTTACCAGAACATTGCCACTGCAGTATCCGTAATCAACCACATACAATCGCACAGTACAAAAGCGGTTATAGTGGCTTTAGACGCAGAAAAAGCCTTTGACCGGGTTTCTTGGATTTTCCTCCAGAAATCACTAACTCACTTAGGAATCGGCCCAAACCTAGTAGGTAAAACCATGTCACTATACAAAAATCAGGCTGCCAGATTAAATATAAATGACACATTAACCGAACCGATAAATATGTCTAATGGAACTAGACAAGGTTGCCCCTTATCGCCCATCCTCTTCAATTTGCATCTTGAGATACTGCTTAATAGTATATCTAACGACCCTGCAATTAAGGGAATTCCAATAGGTGGCAACAATATAAAATATCTAGCCTATGCGGATGATATCCTTTTAACATTACAAGATCCATTATCATCACTTCCTAAAGCCCTTAATACAATTAAGGAGTTTGGCAGGTACGCAAACTTCAAACTAAATTATCAGAAAATGACCATAATGCCCTTTGCTCTTCTCAAGACGGAAACTGATATCTTAAAGCACGCAGATAACCTTCAATGGGAAACCTCGCATCTTGAAATATCTAGGAATAAACATACCCAAATATCTGGACCAACTATTTAAGTTAAATTATATTCCCCTAGAAAAGCTGTTAAAAGATCAAACGTCGAGATGGAAGTATTCTCAGTTAAATATTCTCGGAAGAATCGCAGCGGTCAAGATGTTTTTTTTACCTCATTTCCTGTATTTAGTGCAAAATATTCCAATACACATACCGCTCCGCTTTATAAAACAGTTAAATAAACAATTAGCAGCATTCTATTGGAATAATAGTCAACATCGTATTGCATACAAAAACCTAACCAAGCAATCTGAGCATGGAGGGATGGGGGCCCCTGACCTTTACGTATACTATAAGGCCGCCCAATTCAAAAGAGTGGACGAATGGCTAATAACCTACCAAAATACAAAGTGGCCAGCTATTGAGTTATGCCCAGCATCCATAGAAGAAATCACATCATGCGACTACAACAGTCTAAAGGAAATAACGCAAAATAATGAGCACATGAATCCCATAGTGAGTAATATATGCTCGACACTAATAACATCCATGAAAGACAAAGCATTATTCCCATTCCCAGATATGTTGCGCTCACTAACTACCAACATGGATTTCCCTCAGGGAAAACGTAATGGGTATATAACAAAATATAAACAAATGTTTCATACAAGAATAGCACATATTTGGTCACCAGCGAGCGGGCTGCTATTAAGAGACAACCCTCATGTATTCACCTTAATTCAACACCAAGTTGCCAGTTATATCAGAACACTGACCCTTCCATCAGAGATCTTTAAACCAACAGCAATACAGGAAATTTTTCTCTCTGTCAGACAAAGACCAAATAGATTATCATTTTACTATAATCATATAAAGAAACTAACAACAAACATATTAACAGCGTATACTAGGAAATGGGAAAGCGACCTTGGAACACGGATAGAAGAAGACGAGTGGACCAACATTTACCGTACAATCAAACTAGTCCAATCTCCAGGTTTAAGAATTTTTTGTACTAAATTTATATCTCGCTTCTATTTTACAGCAGACTACAATGACCGATACCCATCATACAACTGCTGGTGGTGCAGTCAGGTACCGGCAACTTTAAAACACCTCTGGTGGGACTGTAAGCATTCAAAATTCCTATGGCAGATTACCACAGAGAAACTGGAAAATATGATAGGGGATACAGTAAATCTCACCCCTAAATGGGGACTATTGAATCTGTTCCCCAAAAGTTGGTCTGCAGAGAAAAGACGATTGGGGTCGGTGGTGATTTGGGCAACAAAAAAAATTATTACGCTGCGCTGGGCCTGCACTGACCCACCAGATAAGGGGTTGTGGTACAAAACTATAATAATGGAACTCAAAAATGAGTTGGCTCTAACAAATTGGCCTATCTATAGAGATCTGATAAACCAATTCCTACAGGACTTGGTAATTAATTGAGTGACCATGGAATACATTTCTTTTGGTTATAGGAAATTAGGGGGGGAGGGAGAGGGGGAGGATAATATAAGGGGGAAAAAAAAAAAAAAAAATCCACGATGAGCAAAAATATTTTCCACAATGACGAGCAAGTAACTCCGACTAGGCATGCCCACCACGATAATGATGGTCGATACTTGGGCTACCCCACATGTAGAAGGAGACACAAAAGCTGAGTGGAAGAAAAAAAAAAAAAAAAAAAAAAAAAAAAAAAGTATAACTTGTGGGTTAAGCTATATGAAATAATGACACTGTACTGTATACGTATTTCTACAGTCATCATTATTGATTTTTCTTGCAGTCAATATAGAATGAACAAAACTGTTGTTCAGCAATACCTTCTGACAGTGAAAGATTTTACATTTTATAGGGTCAAGAAGCCCTAGTTTGTTGTCTATTCTGTTTACTGATATAAAAATCATATTGCCAGCAAAGTGAAGGTCCATAGAAAAAGTTACTGAATGTCAAATAATACATTAAATCTATTCAAATTAGTGTAACCCAGGCATAAACAGGAAACAACCTGGAAATAATGCCTTTTTGGCCCCAGGTCATACACCAATTTTACAATTTTCATTAAAATACAGCATAGCCTGTTCTTAGGTATTATCTCTCATCTCCAGCTCCCTGAACTTTGTCACCTCTGTATGTATTGCATATATATAAATATTTGAATCCTTGAAGTGCAAAGCTATGCTGGCCATAAGGAGAGGCGGGTAAATTCCTTATGTACTACATTGTTTCGTTGTTTCCTCAAGCACACAGCCCACCCCATCTGAAACCTGTACAAGAGTTCCCTTTCTCTAGACAATATGCTGCTTGTATTTTAACAATTAATTCCCTTTCTCCCAAGTCCACCCCCACACAGCCACTTACCTCTTTTTACCCAGCATGCTATATTTCTCTGCCATGACACTCTCCCCCTGCAATACTTTAGTCCCATCATTTTGGCTGGGGGGAGTACACACTTCAGCCATGTTATCTGGATCTACAATACTAAAGTTCACGAACCATAATTTTATGAGTGACCATATCTGCCACTGCCTGTGATCTCTCCCTGCAATGCTATAAGCCTCCTTCCCTGCAATGCTACAAGTCTTGGAGGGCACTTGTTGGCTGGGAAGCATATTGAAGCTGAGCTGACATGTTGTAGGCTTCCATGGACTGGTACATTTGTGGCAAGATGACTATTGTAAGCTCAATAAAGTCTTCTCTATGCAGGGAATTTGCATTTCATGCAACATTTTACCATGTGCAACTGCTGGCTGGCATGGTATAATGATTAGCCACCAACTATATGTGTGTCCAATCTAGCATGGTATAATGCCTGCCACTTTTGAAGTCTAAAACAGAGGAACATGTTTTCTAAGGTCACAAATGGGTAACCATCTTCAGTCACCATCTTTTTGCCTAACGTTCTTTATATAACAATATCTAAGAAATATTTTCTACCTACTTCTTGAAATTTAAACTGTTATGAGAAACAAAATAAGACAGATCTGAAAACATATGCTAATGACACAGGAAATTCTAAAGCAGACAACGAAGGTATCCCAAGGGTGCCACAAAGATATTTCTCTGAAAATAAACACTATGTTCCATATAATATATGATTAGAAGGCTGATTTTCCTTCGTGAAAAGCTTAAAAATAAGCTAATTACTGATCTTTCTTCAGATTTTTAATTCTGTTTCTGCTCCTGTTGCACAAATGGGTGCTGCGCTAGTCAAAAATACAGCACATGTTTATGGCTAATATTTTACTACTTAATTGAGCTTAATTTCTTTATTATCTGGCCTCTTGTGATGTTAATGAGGAATAATTATCCTGGCATGACTGAAATATACAGGACAGATGCATAGTAGTCCTGTGCCGTATACATACTATGCATATTAATAAAGTGGATCAATGAAATAAATTAAATCCATACTTTTGCTGGAACAAAACTGATCAATCGGTGCAAGGGAGGCCTAGAAGGTGAACAAAGTTAGCTGTCAGTGATATAAGTTTATTCTTGTTCACGACTGAGGTTCTGATTTGGCATTTTTAGGAATTAGTTTATAATGTAGAATAAATGAGTTAATCAAAACCCAGAGAAGCCACACCTTGCCCCCCCCATGGGTACCTTTACCTTTATTGTTTCTGTATCTAGAGTAGCAAATTGTGTTAGCCGAGTCATTGCTATCCATGACCTGGGCTCTTGCTACATCTAATAAGCTAAATACAATTCTAAATATATTGTTAATTGCGAAAGTAAGTGAGGTGGCTAGCGCAAAATCTTCAACCCTGGTCCAGCGGTTCATGCACGGGCTCTCGTCCAATGAGAACCGTTTGTGCAAATGGTACTCATTGTTTTCTTTAAGATAAGTTGGGACAGGAGCGTGCATCTTTGGGGATGTGGCCATTTGGGCTCCCCATTGAAGTCAGTGAGAGCCGTTTGCTGAATGACATTGAACAAGAGCCCGCACTGGACTGAGAGAGTTAATGCTGGCTTTCTCTGGGCTTTCACACAGTGGCAGAAGCCAGTGAGTGGGTAGGACCAGGGGCACCATTGCAAGGGCTGTGGACGCCTCTAAGGTAAATTTACTGTTGCGGCTATGGGACCTGATTTGGGCACTACCGGACACACAATTGATCAGTGGCATTTGCTTGTGTCATGGAGCCCCTGTCCTGGAGGCCCATGGCAATTTCCATTGTTGCACCCCCCCCCCAAATGCTGGCCCTGGCTCTATGGGATCTTGACATACAGCACCACTATATTTAGGTGCAGCTTCAACCAGAGTGCCCGCTACTGTTAGATTATACACATGGTTGGTGACCGCATCGGCGCAGCCTGTTTTGAGTTCCTTAAAACACGAGTGCCGCTGAAGCAAAAAAGTGTTGCTGAGTGGTATTACCAGGCTTCTCTGTTTGAGACAATGTACTGTACTGTAAATGAAGAAGCAGTGTTGCCATTTATGAATTGAAAAACGCGTGGTTGCTGAGGAACCCAATCTTGGAACCCCGTAAGTTTTAAACAGCCGGAATAGGACAGTAAAGATGTGGGGAAAAATAGTAAGTATGTTATTTTTTTTAGCCTGGACAGATCTTTTGATTGAATTATATTTGGCCTAAAGAAAATGTTAATATTTGAGGGAAATTTGACCAACTCTGTTTTTACGAAAAAATAAACTCTTTTATGGCAGCAATTAACCTGTTAATAATGGCACATAAATGCCATGCTTCAGTATGTTAGTTTAGGAAAAAACTGTACCCACAGTTATGTATTGACTTTCAGGTACACTGCAATTTGCATATACTGTGTCATCAATATTTCTCTTTTCACTAATACAAAGAGCTGGTATGCTATGATAACAATTAATGCTACTGTTATGATTTGGGATAAAATTGAATTTCACCTACCTTTTGCTAATTTGCTGCTGATTTGGTTTTGTTAAAGCTAAACAGAATAGAAAATTATATGAACTGCACCAAAAAAGAGCCATTTTCCAGCAACCCTAATTAAGCGGTTTAGTCGTGTGCTGGTTACAGAAGAAGCTGTTTAGATGGAAATCTCGCTTAGCTGTGCACAGCCTTATCTAAACTGATTCTGTTTGTTATCTGATAAAGAGGAAAGAACAAGGTCTGTATGATGCTGTATGATATTAATCTGGGTAAAAACTTGGGTTTTATAATATGATATATCAGCTAGGTTAGAGTGCATATATCTGTATGACTGGTGTTACAATTCTCTTATACTTGTTCTTACCGTGTTTTCAGGTTGTGTGTCACTGAAATATTACAATACTAATGAAGAAGTATGCTTCCATCTCAACATTCAACATGGCAGATGCAGAGAGAGATGCGTTTGTGAGTTATGGGTAATCTAATATAAGGAACAGAGCCTGGATCTGAGCTTTAGACAAATGTAACCGGCAAACTTTGTGACCAACACAGCATATACTTTCTTAATTGTTCCTAGAGGAAACAAAAAAACTGAAACAACAAAAAAGACAATTTAAAGTGGAAGTGGAAAGTGGAAAACATTTTTTCGGGGAGTCTGGGGTCCAGCAACGCAAAGGAGACTATTGCTTTGCTGGGCCCCATTTAAACCAAATTATCAACAAAGATAATCAGATAATATTTTATGCTACAATACTACAAAAAACTCACACAAGCTCAATGTGAAGAGGAAACTGAGCAAGCAATGTGTTCTGTCATGGGTGACAATGACAAGGTTGTACAATGTTGGAAATCAGTCCTCTACAATGTCCTTATAGGAATGGTTCTTGTTCTGATCATTATCATCACCATATGTGGTAATGTGGTGGTTTGCCTGGCTGTGGGACTAGACCGGAGACTCCGTAGTATGACTAACTGTTTTATTGTGTCCTTAGCTATTACAGACCTTTTGCTGGGAATTTTGGTGCTACCATTTTCCGCCCTGAATTTGTTACATCAAGAATGGCCTTTTGGATCTACGTTTTGCAACATTTATACCAGCCTTGATGTCATGCTGTGTACAGCTTCTATTCTCAACCTCTTTATGATCAGCTTGGATCGCTACTATGGAGTCACAGCTCCTTTGCGCTACTCTATGCTTGTCACACCCTGCCGTGTTGCTATAGCCATGGGTGTGATATGGGTAGTTTCTCTAATGGTCTCGTTTCTTCCTATCCACCTTGGTTGGAATACTAAAGACAAAAAAGTCCAAAACTATGACAGTAAAATATGCAAGTTGGAACTAAACAAGGAGTATGTATTGGTGGATGGATTATTGACTTTCTATCTTCCTTTGGTGATCATGTGTCTTATGTACTATAGAATCTTCAAAATTGCCAGAGAGCAAGCAAAGAGAATCAATCATGCCAACTGCTGCAATGCACTGAGCCCAGCGCTGCCCACAGTTCGTGAACATAAAGCTACTGTGACACTGGCAGCTGTTATGGGGGCATTTATCATTTGCTGGTTTCCTTACTTCACTGTTTTTACTTATGAAGGAGTAAATAATATTTCAGTAGATGATACTTCTTCTTTAATAGTTCTATGGCTAGGCTATGCAAACTCTGCTCTCAACCCAATTTTGTATGCTGCATTGAATAGGGACTTTCGCATGGCCTACCAACGCCTTCTACACTGTCGGCGCGTTGGCCCACTAAGTCATGATACCCCTCTGACGCTACTTCATATACGACGTCCAGAAGATAGGACACTGGAAGAAATACAAAATATGCAGGCAGACAAGACGCACAATCTTCAAGAAAGCAATGGGAAAGAATACGGCCCTTTTATCACAAATGTTACAGAAAGGTAATATATCTTATCAATGTTAATGTACACAGTCATATGAAATTAGTTCGATCTGTTGTATTTTTACTATAAGACTAAAAAAAGATAACATAATAATAAGAGTTTAAGTATAGAAACCCGAATCTTTGTCTATCTGTGTTGTAAGCAAATCATATCATCTTAAGCTATAAGCAAAACTAAACAATATATAAAAAATACATATAAATATATATACTATATTTATATGTCTTTTAAGTTATTCTGGTCCTATGACCATGAACATTTGTTATCTGGAGTAAGAATACAATGACTGTAAACCGGACCAACAGCCTGGCACAGTTGGAAAAGAAAGGTAGCGGCCATTTTGGAGTTTCCACTTAACTGACAATGCACAGTAACAGGAAGCCCAGCAGCACTTCCTGTTTGCAGGTGGCCTGCAAATGCATGGACCACCATCTTGTTTTTAAAATTGACTCCAGCAGAAGTTAGAAATGGGTAAATTAATTTATATGCGCTGCCATCTAAATTGCCTTGGGGAGGGATGCATATGAGCACTGTTTGTTGTGTTGGTCTGGTCTAAGTCATTTGTGACTGTTGGTCTTCTTTGATGCAATTATACTGTATTTACTACAGCAGATATCTATTTGTTTCTTAGCTCACACTTTTTTTTGTTGATTTTGAGGATTTGTAACCCCACTTTATGAGTTACACCCTAGGGAACACAAGGCATACATTCCTTAATATTGCTCCAGGTACCTCCTCAGTTAACCTCCACTGGCAATTTGTATTACCTGCCTTTTGTTCCCCTTTTGAGGAGGCTGGAAACAGCAACCATGTCATTTGGTGCCCTGGCTACACCTTCTGTCAGCTGGAGCTTTATCACAGTCACTATTGCACGACCGATGTAATGCATCACTCAAATCCTCATGCATATGTTTTAAACAGTGAAATTCTGTTTTATTTAAAAGTGCATGTGCATCTGCATAGTTAAATAGTTCAAATCAGCCAAAGCAGTTTTAGTGATGGTTTTGTCTGTATTTGTGATAGAGTACACTTAACTCTTTATGAATCACATATCTAAGTGGATCAATTACAGCCAATGTTCAGCAATCTACAAATGGTAGCCTTTTGAGAACAATTTACACCCACAGTACTGGTTTGTCAGTTGTCTTAATGCATTGGATTATAGTATTGTCAGTACCTCGGTTATCAATTTAAGCAGAAGATCAAAAGTTAAAGCAAATTATTGTCTAACTTACTAGAATGACAATGCCAGCTTTCAGAAGTTTCTTCTTCCTGCGTAATACAATTTCTAATCTTACAGCCAAACTTATATACACATAACAACAAAGAAGCACAGCGTTAGCTGATGACCATAAGTAAAGGCTTATTTTCATGAAAAGATTAATTGACCGTTCGTTGAGGGAGAAAATTATCATACAACTGTACAACTTGCATTCAGACATAGATGACGTGTCATCAAATATATTGTTAAAGACATCTAATTAAAGTTGCATTTTATGGTAATTGTATACTCCTATGGGCAGTCAATTTTTGTTTCGAATTATTGATAGATTGTGTTTGTTTTAGCCATTATTCATTCAACAATCATTCCATGCAAATGGGCCTTAATACTGATAGTTGAAAAATTTAGAATAAGCAGATCATTTAAGTGAATTACTAAGGATTATTGTTTTGCTGATAAAGGAGTTTATACTTGAATGTGGAGAGTGAATCTAATATTATTATGTGTGTCATATCAACTTATTTTGGGATGCAATGGTCAGAGTAGACCTCAACAGAAGAATTCTTCTTCCACTAGTGAAGGCACAAGTAGTCAAACAAAACCATACATGCAAGTGTGCAACTGCAGGCTTATTTGGGTCAGCTGAAAAACACATCTACAAGGGTAAAGAAAGCCGTGGCTCAATTAAGCTAGGTGACCTGTAAGATGCTAGTTGGAGACCAAGTAAGCAGAGACTGTTGCCAATATATTTTTTTTTAAGAAATCATATTGTTGGGTGTAAAAAATAAATTCACATGAAAGTGTTAAATAAACAGTATGACACAGTAAATATTTCGTGAATAATGGGAGCTTCAATCCTGGCCATCAATATAAGACTGAAACTAAGAGAAATTGTTCCCAACAAGATTGTGAATGGCAAATAGAGCCCTACACACAAAAGCAATGAAAAACAGTTGAAACGAGCCAGCACATAGACCCAGGGTATCCAAGTAGTTCTTTATGTTGAAGTCTCTAATGATTCACAGAACTGAGCAATCACATCTGGGGACATTACCATATTATCATAGAATTGAGAGAGGTTCAGTGACAAAAAAGGCTAGATCATGGCACAGATGGGTGGATTCAGCACACTGAGAGAATGCCTTCTCACACTTTTTCAGGTGTTACCTCTCCAGTCAAAAGAAATAGACAAAAACATTAATAGACCACAAAAAATGTTTATTTTTCATAATTTAGCTGCACTTACCTTATCCTGACTATCCCAGGCTATAAAATTATTTATATTTATTTTATTTACTTTACTTCAGGCTAAACTGGGTAGGAGGGCCCACATGTCACCTGGCCCACTTGTCACTTGGCAATACTATTTATACTACTACATTTTCACATACTATTATACATATCTGGAAAAACACTGGGAACAGTTCTTACAATGTCTTGTTGAACATTGTAAGATATGCCTATAAAAGTGATAAGGTGGTACCTTACGCTGGACAAGATACACAAGTTTTCCCTCTCCGATGACTCACGTGGCTTCCGGGGTGTCTGGATAATGGAACAGTGGATCATATTTGGTGTTCCTGTCTGGTAGTGGTAGATTCCTGGTTGAGAACTTTCTCCCTAATCTCTAAACTATTTGATACCACAACAAACAATTGTTGTTAACAATTGGGCCTGCTGATTCCAGGTCTTTCTGTAGCTCTCCATGGTTGTTTTTTGGACAACTCTTTCAATATTTCTTTACATTCCACTGTCGGAAACTGGTCATGGATGGTTATGGAGAAATTATGTTCTTTCCACAACAGTGCTCACTGGAACGTTTAGTAGTTTAGAAATACCTCTGTTACCAATGGCATCAGTATGTTTTGCAACAAGAAGGTTGGGAAGGTCTTGACATCACTGGTTTTACCCATCATGAGAAGTCTCTCGTGTGGCACCTTGGTGCCTTTTATAGGTCATCAGTTGAGCTAGGTGTTACTAATTTGCAATAAGTCTATCTAGACATCTGTTGTTTGATTCCTTTGCATTTGTGGATTGAATGGATTGTTACCAATATCTGGTGGGAATTTCTTGTCAATAGCACAGATATATATATTTAAAAAATCATGATGTGTCTTATTAAACACGCTGCATATATAAATAGATATAGATATATAGACATAGATATATATATATTACTTTGTTTGGAAGTTCCATTTTATCTTTCCTTCTTTGAGACTGTGGCATGACTTTTCCTTTTTGATATTACAGTAATCTTCTTTCTGCCTGCAATCATTTTTACGCCACTGGAATGTAGTTCTAAAAATGTCTTGATATTTTGGTACTGCTACATCAAGATTGGTAACAAGCAAAATAATTATATTGGGGGAGGGGGGGTCTTAAAAGTTTTATTGGTGTCTGTAGAAATATATTCACACACAACACCTCATAGTATATGTTAATATACTAGTGAGATACACAAAAGATGTACAGTTGATAGGGGAGAATCAATCAATGAGCTGCTGGCTTCCTGATCAGTTAACCTACAGCAGCCAGCTCTGTGCATAAGCTCAGTTTACTGCTGATAATTAGTTAGTTCTTAAGAATAGTGGTGGAGGGGTGGGGAAGGCTTTTAATGTCTTTGGCAGCTGGGTGGCCTGATTTGGCAAAATGTGATTGTGGATATTTTAACCATGGAGAACTGCAAGACTGAGCAACTGAGTATATTTTAGTTAATCCTTAGAGAATATTTTTCTTAGCAGTGGTTCCAAATTAGTTTTTTTCACATTCCATAATTTATTTATAGTAAACAGTGGGAGTGCATTTGTATGAGGGTCCCTTGCTCCTTAGATGTGAAGCGACAAAGCTTTATGTTTAAGGATTTTAAGCGTATTTATTAAAAAGTATGTTAGAAAAGAGGAAAATGGGTATAGGTCGACCACAACAGTAACACCAAGGCCTTTGAATTCGACCCTGACAAAAAAACAATCGTATTTACATATTAAAGTAAAATCTTTCACATTTATTACTTGACCTCTTAAAAGCAATTGAATACAACAATCACAGTGTAAGACCACGTCACAGGGGTTAGTCACAGAATCACAAATATGGTGTGTAAATTTTGGGGTTTCTCGCTTGTATTCATATATCAATCACTTCTTGAACAGCTCAATTATGTACATATCTTGTATATTGATTGGAGATGTTTTCAATGTTAGCTTATTGATCATTGAAAAGGGTATAGGCGGACTAGTTTCGCCCACTTCATGGGCTTCTTCTGCACCCAATCATATTAAAAAGACACTTTGTTAATGTCTCAGCTTCATAGCAAGCTCTCCTAGCAAAGAAAATGGGAAAATGGGACACATAAGAAAAAAAAAAAAAAGAGGTTTTTAAGAGGGGTTCCTGATCTTTAGCTTGGATACCTCACTCAAGAGTAATATGTATGTCCCATATTCACATGTACAGCAGCTCATGAGACAGGAGCACAAGCACCATGTTTCTGGAATAGAAAAAATGTTCACATAGATCTATCAGAAGGAGTTCCATATAGGCACTGAAAGAGCAGTCAGAAAGGCATGCATGGAGAAAGAATAAAAAAATGGATTTGTCAATTATAAAGACTTACATTTTAGAGATGCAGATTCAATGACTGCTTGCAGGGATAACTCGAACGTGATGCCAGTTGGCTGAGTGCAACTCTGCCAGAGATATGAAGAGCACCGCCGAGTATAGCCGTCCGCAGATGGTCCCCTGAGCTTGTCCAGGTGTGGGGGGGGTTATAAAGTGCTCAGAATGAGCTTTCCAACCCGTTTCCGCTTGCTGGGAGTGGAGATGATGTATGTTCCGGGGAGCGTGGAACGCATATGCGCTTGCCGCGTCCGGAAGCAACGTCATCTGGTTTGGGGGGGCCAGTCTAGCCGCAGTTGGCCTATTACATGTGGCAGAAGTGGGGGAGGAGGGACAGGCGGGCCCACCACGTCAAATAGGGGTGAAGCACGATAACCTGCATCTCCCCAGGAGGCGCGGCCACAACGCCTGATCCGCCCCACTATATATCATAGACATGAGGCACAGAAGCATCCCAGTTCTCCGGAAAACATAGCGGGGAGAAACCTCCCACACCCACCAGGGGAGCAGCCACCATGCCATAGTTCAAGGCAGAGACGGCCTATCTATCCTCCCTAAGCCATGCCCACTCCTTAGTGAACCTTCCTCAGTGCAATCAGCGCCATATTTGTGTGGACAAATAATTCATGGCTAAGTTGCCATTTTGTTGTAACATATTTAAGATTGCTGTGTCACCATATTTCGCCATATTTGCGTAGACAAATGTTTCAAGGCTAAGTTACTATTTTATTGGAGCACTAACATATTAAAACATTAAAGGTTGCTGTGTCAGGTTACCCACAGTTTAAATTTGTATTGTGGCTATAAACAGTTTCTTGCATGTTTAACTCATCACTATCGATATTAGTGATGAGTTAAACATGCAACTGATCATTTCTGATCACATTTGGCTTTGGGTACGCCTAAATCAAAATCCCATTAAGTATTTGAAGGTCTGCCCACGCCTATGCCAGTGATCATAGGCAGAAGCAGTGAGCAGAGAGCATAGGCTTATATGTCAACACAACTGAAAGCCAGCTGAAGACCTCTAAGCCCAGGAAATACCAGTCCCTATGTCTGGGGCACCTAGTTGGTCGCTTTTGGGAGCAATGTTATTTTACTTTAACAGTGTCAACAAAAGCAGATGATTGCAACTGGGGGGATTTTGGCAACTTTAACCTGGCTGAACCAAACCTAGAATAGCAAATATAGCTTGAATGGTCTGAATATGAAGCTAAATGCTACCTACAAAAAATTGGTTTTGTGAACTTTTCTCAGACCTCGCACCAGTGGTTTCATATAGGGAACAAAGCTTCCAACTTACCCTATGCCTGATAAATTAAATAATGGGAACTTCGTACACCAACTGTGCACTAACTATTCCCACCCACAGGCCAGGACCCATAAGCTGGCAGCTGTGGGAGTGGGTGAAAAGTAAGCGTGAGCCTTGGGCATTGTATGGCACCCCTGGTCAGATGGAATAGCAACGTCTCACTGCTGAATATGTGGACCCCCAAGAGTACTTAAAAGACTTGACCCTGTAGGACGGAATCTAGGGGCAACTTTGGTCTTCACTAGAGTCTTATGCAAGAGAAGTAGGCTGGACTGTGTGGGAAGCCCCAGGTCATATCAGTGAGGAATAAAGTTCCAAAAAACTATTCCCCAGCTTCTAAAATTAATATATTTTAAGTTTTTAGTCACTTACTTATTATTCTTTACCCCAACGGCTTCAACTCCTTTCGGGACTCTAGGATACGGGCACGGCCATCTTGACTCAGAAGCATCACATACTGAGGAGAGGAGAGCAGGATAAAGGGGGGTTCCATGAGCCACCATTTTGAATGTGTAAAGGCTCATAACATGCAGTAGGTGCAGGTAGGATGATTTTTACTTTGAGCAATCTGTATGTACAGGGTGTGGGAAACATATAAGATTCAGGATACATAAGATTATTCAGGGTGAAGGTCCGCTTAAAAGGCATTTGCCCATTCGTAGTTGTCAGCACATTGCTTATGAAAGCATTAGGCTCTTTTCTGTGGTGCACCGATTAACATTTCTAATGACCCAATGACATGAGGTCTAGGAAAACATTTATCCTTATGAAAAAGAATGGGTGGCTAAGTGGTCAGTTGGATTTCAGAGAAATGGGTAGTGTGTGTACAAAGACATTGAAAGGATTTAGCTAGCGTTTTGCCACTATCCTCCAAAACATGGAAGATCTTTTAAACTGAGACACCGCCCCATAGTTAAAATAAATGTTATTTAGCCAAGAGATGATAAAACACACAGAGTAGGTTGTCCACAGTTCAATCGCATTGCAATTAATATCTTAAAAGTTGCCAAAACCCAGCTGGATCGGCCTGGGAATCTTACATTCCCTCCCAGCGGGGCATCCAAAATCGCTGTGTGAAACCCCCCAGGACGCCTTAATCCCGGTCCAACGGCACATGCGTGGACTGTGGCCACATCCCCGCTATCCCCCTAGCAGGGCGTGTGCCTGCGCCGGCCATTTGTGAATGGCCAGGGCGGGCGTGCTCCCTGTAAGAGGGAATCGCGAGATGCGACCGCCAGCGCTCTCGGAGCCGCTGAGCTAAGATGCCGCTAAGACGTGCATAGCTCAGCGGCTTCGAGCAGGCTGATTGGACGAAAGCCTGCTCATGTGCTGTAGAACTGCGGTGAGGTGAGTTGATGCGGGCGATCTGGGGGTTTTCAAATAGCGGGTACCCCCGATGGAGGTGCCCCGTGGGAGTGGACCAAAACCCAGGATAGTCAAAATCCTGGGTTTTGGTCCACTTTAATATATTAAAAGTTACCTAAAGGTCCTCTTTGAATCTTATATAACATGTCTTGTTACTATACAGTTATTTATTTACACATACGCAGGGAGCTCACCTTTCTGTGCTCTTTGAAAATACTGTTCAGTCAATGTAAGCACTGCATATAGAAAAGAAAGCATTCCTGAGATACGGCTGTGATAACACTGTACAAGTTCCAGAGGTCAAAAAGACAAACAGAAAAGCAATGCAAATGAATTCAGCAAAGTTTATATAGTGAGTGGTAAAAAGTGTTTGCAAACAGGTTTTGTGTATTATTTTTGTAATAATTAGGTTATTAATTTCAATTCTAGCACTTAGTGATAATGCTTGCCAGTAGTGGAAAGATCAGAAACATAATTTATTTTAAAAAATCAATAAAGGCAGGAAAGAAAATTCTAAGCAGAAATTATACTTGAATAAAACCTTACCTCAGCATACTTGGTGATGACCAGCCGAATTTTTAATGAGAAAGGAACAAAGAAAATGGCACATAAACATAGCCATTAATGTAAAGCTTTATAGAGATCGGTATTTTGTAATTTTAAGTCTTTAAGTAAATACTTAATAATAAAAGAAGGAAAGCAGAAGGTAAGCAGATTCATTCATATATTTGAACATGTTCAAGTTGGCTTCAGGGAGCCATGTTCAAGATCGTTGCAGAGAACTCTCTGTAAAGATCTATTGATCTACCTTAAAGTAGGCCAAAACCCTATTTTTTGGGCCTGGGCTAGCAGATTCTCTCTTCCCGGGCACCCTGGTCTGGGTTGGCGCAATGTCCTTTCAGATAACCTAGTATATTTATTTTGCTGGTGTTCCAACAGCACGTGTGGTCATGGTGGCATCCCTGGTTTTCCTTCGGCTGATGTGTGCTCCCGCACCAGGCCTATAAGTATGGCTGGCTCAGATGTGCATAGCCAGAGGGAGCGACCTCTGGAAGGCACCTTGGTAATCCATTTATTCGAGGTCCGGGTGAGGTAAGCAGTTTTGTGTCTCAGCGTGGTGATTGGGGGAGGGGGTAATCTGCCATTCTGCCTGCTATGGGGTGTTTGGGGGTCGAGGGGTTGTGCATATTGCCTGTTTTCTGCCCACAGTCTGTTATATGGGGATTGGGGGGATTCTGCTCACTGTCTGTTACACAGGGATTCGGGGGATTCTGCACGCTGCCTGTTATAGGGGGATTGGGAGACTTTTCCACACTGCCTTTTATAGGGGGGTTGGGGTTCTGCACAGTACCTGTTGTGGGGTTATTGGGGGAAGGATTCTGCAAACTGCCTTTTCTAGGGGGATTGTGGGGATTATTCCAGCTGCATGTTCTAGGGCAGTAGTCCTCAAACTTCCTCCTCAAGGGCCGAGACAGGCCAGGTTTTGCAGCTCTCCACGCTACTCCACAGGTGAATTAACTGGTGCTCAGACAGAGCTATAGCCCTAATTATTACATCTGTGCATCAGCATAGAGAGCTGCAAAACCTGGCCTGTCTCGGCCCTTGAGGAGGAAGTTTGAGGACTACTGTTCTAGGGGCATAGGGGGAATTTTGCATATTACCTATTATGTGGTGAGGTGGGAGAATAATTCACTTTACCTGTTACGGTGTGATTGGGAGGGATTCTGCACACTGCCTGTTATGGGCTGATTGGGTGAGATTCTGCTCACCACCTGTTATGGGGTGATTGGGGGAGATTCTGCACACCACCTGTTATGGAGTGATTGGAGAAGATTCTGCACACTGCCTGTTATGGGGTGATTCAGGGGAGATGCTGCACACCACCTGTTATGGGGTGATTGTGGGAGATTCTGCACACCACCTGTCATGGGGTGATTCGGGGAGATTCTGCACACTGCCTGTTATGGGGGGATTCAGGGGAGATGTTGCACACCACCTGTTATGGGGTGATTGGGGGAGATTCTGCACACCACCTGTTATGGGGTGATTGGGGGAGATTCTGCACACTGTCTGTTATTGGATGATTGGGGAGATTCTGCACACCACCTGTTATGGGGTGATTGGGGGAGATTCTGCATACCACCTGTTATGGGGTGATTGGGGGAGATTCTACACACTGCCTGTTATGGGGTGATTTAGGGGAGATGCTGCATACCACCTGTTATGGGGTGATTGGTGGAGATTCTGCACACTGTCTGTTGTGGGATGATTGGGAGAGATTCTGCACACCACCTGTTATGGGGTGATTGGGGGAGATTCTGCACACCACCTGTTATGAGGTGATTGGGGGAGATTCTGCACACTGCCTATTATGGGGTGATTGGGAGAGATTCTGCACACTGCCTGTCTTGGGGTGATTGGTGTAAATTCTGCACACCACCTGTTATGGGGTGATTGGTATAAATTCTGCACACCACCTGTTATGGGGTGATTGGTGTAAATTCTGCACACCACCTGTTATGGGGTGATTGGTGTAAATTCTGCACACCACCTGTTATGGGGTGATTGGTGTAAATTCTGCACACCACCTGTTATGGGGTGATTGGTGTAAATTCTGCACACCACCTGTTATGGGGTGATTGGTATAAATTCTGCACACCACCTGTTATGGGGTGATTGGTGTAAATTCTGCACACCACCTGTTATGGGGTGATTGGTGTAAATTCTGCACACCACCTGTTATGGGGTGATTGGTATAAATTCTGCACACCACCTGTTATGGGGTGATTGGTGTAAATTCTGCACACCACCTGTTATGGGGTGATTGGTGTAAATTCTGCACACCACCTGTTATGGGGTGATTGGTGTAAATTCTGCACACCACCTGTTATGAGGTGATTGGTGGAAATTCTGCACACCACCTGTTATGGGGTGATTGGTGGAAATTCTGCACACCACCTGTTATGGGGTGATTGGTGGAAATTCTGCACACCACCTGTTATGGGGTGATTGGTGTAAATTCTGCACACTGTCTGTTATGGGATGATTGGGGAGATTCTGCACACTGCCTGTCTTGGGGTGACTGGGAGAGATTCTGCACACCACCTGTTATGGGGTGATTCGGGGGAGATGCTGCACACTGCCTGTTATGGGGTGATTGGGGGGGGGGGATTTTATCACACCATTTGGTTCAGAATATTTTGTTTTCTTATTTTTCTTCTCTAAACCCTAGGTGCATCTCATAGTGTGAAAAAGTATTTTTAGACCTCACTGAACTCAACCTTCACAACAACTTGCTGATTATTCTGCTTTGTGTAAGCCCTGTAAAGATGACTACATTAATCTTAAAATATTCTTGCGGTTAACTTGACACAAATGATACATGTGATTTTCTTGGTACTAAATTAGTTTATCATTCCATTTACTAATAAGAAAAGGAGCTGCATACTAATCCTCTGATAATAAAATGCTTATATGTATTAGTGCCAGACGAATTCTAGGGAATGTCAACACTGTGAGACCTACACACATTCAGAATAAATGTTAACATGTTATCAGCCATTAATAATTTAGCTATGTTAAATATTTTTTCATTCATAATGCTATTTGTATTCTAATATACTTCCATTTGTGAATTTCTACTTTGGCCTATCATCTTAAAAACATAGCGTAAAATGTTATTTCCATAGTTTTATTTAAGATGAAAAGGTTTATTTTTTCTCAAATGCTTGATTTAATGTTTTGCTGTTTAGGAATAGCCTAGAGACGAAATCGTAATCTCCTTGCGAAGCAGCAAGTGCTGAGTAAAAATAAGAAATAAAAGGGGACTTGTGTGCGCTTGGTTCAATAATAATTTAGCAGAAGTTACAGTATACGTATAACTAGGAAATTGGCAAACAATGTTATTTCTCTTGGAGTTTATTAAAGTGGATCTAAAGTCTTAATTTGACATCCCATATCCTTCCCTCCTTTGGCCCAGACAAATAGGAAAACAAAACAAAACAAGACAAGGCATGAACTTTGTATTCCCCAGCCACTGTTGGAGCAGCTGCTGCTGGATGGTAAGACTGCAACCCAAGATTTCTGCATCTCTATAGCCTAGGAGCAGAGACTGCAGTATCAAAAGGAACAGGGGACAGGGAAGTCATCTGCAACCTTATGTTCATTTTGAAATTGACACCTAAAGGTGCCCACAATGATACTCCTTTCCCTTAACATATGGATCACAAGGAACATTTTCAATGGGCCACACTGCTTTTGGACTGACTGTGTCTACGCCCCCCCCTACATGCAGCCACAACCTATGCCAAAATGTACCTATTCAGTATTCAGCATACTGTAGCCACCACTGTATTGGCCTTTACACTGATAAAACCTAAGAAACTTTGATTTAAAGTGGACCAAAACCCAGGATTTTGACCATCCTGGGTTTTGATCCACTCCCCCAGGGCACCCCAATCGGGGGTGCCCCGCTATGTGAAACCCCCCAGATCTCCCGAATAAACTCACCTCACATTGGTCCTACGGCGCATGCGCTGCCGCTCGTCCAATCCGTCTTAGCTCAGTGGCTCCGAGCACGCTGGCGGGCGCATCTCGTGCTTCCCTCAAACAGGAAGCGCGCCCGCGGCCGCCATTCAAAAAATCTCACCAAAATGCAAATGTTAGAGTACATGTGAGCTGCTGTGAAAAGAACCATTACAGTAGATTAGTTTGAAACATACTGTATTTGAAGCATGCTGGAGTCTTTTTTACAATTTGTAAATTATGGTAGGCTGTTGAGAATTCAATATATTTGGGGATACTGATTTATACTGTGATTTGTTTCTGTGCAGCCCAAAGGGTGCTCTTATTACCTCTGTAAGCTTTTTTAATGAACCAGTGCTGAATTTTTAGGCTGCACAGACTATGATCTGGATTCCTAACTTGGATATCCAAGATAACATCTCCGCATGCACATACAGTTGTATTTCGTATTTTAGAACACAATGTTAAAAGTCTTTGACTCATGTGCGTGTGTAAATTCCCTACAGTAAATACAAGCATTATATAATTAGCATTTTCTGCAGTCCTTTCACCTTGACAAATGGCCATCATATAATACTGCAGCATTGTCTATGCCAAGCACAGCAATGTAGAATTAAAGTGAAGCTGAAGACCAGTTTTAAATGCTGGGCGAGCATTTCACTCAGCAGGTTGTGTACTTTACAAGCTTGCTCTCTGCAACACCACTGTTCTTTATTCATCTTTAGTGTACTTGTCATTTGCTGTCATTTCCCTTAAGTGGAAGTCTTGCTTTAGCACATCTTGTAAAAGTTTTACAATGTGTAGCACTATAGCTGATTTCTTTTGTTAACCAAAAAAAATCAGATATGAGGGTTGATTGAAAATACTTGGCTAGCTAGGAGACATTGAATGAAATTGGACTGGACATGTTATCAGGGGAAACATAATAGAACAAGTATTACAGAGATAGACAACAAAGCCATCTGATAAAATCATGAAAGAGGTTCTACATATGTTATCAGAAGATGTGTAGATAAACTAGGCAGTGATGCTTATCTTCATGTAGCATGGGAAAATAATTTGTCATTGTTTCCAACCTAAAATTTTATGTATAAAATATATGTCTATTTATTTTGCTATTTTACTAATTGGTGCTGTCTACCCAGCGTTTCAAAGAATATGACCTGGTTCTCTGTCTCTACCCCTTAAAGGAAATTTAAGTTTCAAGTCTATAGCACATTCATACAACCCATTAAAACGCTCACATTTTGTCTTTTCTCCACTAGTTTGTTTAGGTGTCCCCTCTGTTTGGATCCATGTACATAGCCTTACATATGTAGATACATATGGTTGAAAAAGATATGTCCATCAAGTTTAGCCAAGGAAAGGGGTTTAGGAAGGTCCTTTTTGTATTATTTACAGATAACAGCAATTAGTAACAGTTAGTAAATGTTATTTTCTTCTAAAGATACATCTAATCCTAGAATTTCTTTAAATTTGAATCAGACGATTTGATGAATTTCCTCAAAGAATTCTAGGTTTTTCCGAATTTAATTTTATGAATAGCTCCTCTCTATAAGGGTGTTAACTGCTTAAAAAAAATAAACTTATCTGTGGCCTTGAATGGCTTCTTGGTTGGTGGGTGGTCGTGCAGACAAGCTTCGGATGACTTCTTGACAGGAGCCGGGCTTTAGATGACTACTCGATGGGCGGAAAGTATCTGGCCAGCAACTTGGCAGACAGGAGGGCTCCAGATAGCAGGCAAGTGGGCTAATTCTGATTCAGACAAATCGGTTTGCTCATCTTTCGATGATGCTGTAAAAAGCTTCTGTGGGAACCTGTTATCATAAATTCTTATAATCTTTCTTCATAACTAAGATGATCTATTGCCTTTATCAGTTTGATGGCTCTCCTCAGCACCCTTTCCAAAATCTGGTTCTCAGAATTGAGCCACACATTCCAGATAAGGGCGCACCAGTGCCCTGTAAAGATGCAATATTACATCCCTATCCTTGCCTCTTTTAACTTCATTTTTAGCCTGTGGCCTACATTAAACCCAGATCATTCTCAATAAATTACCACTTTACTCCCCCAAGAACATACATGGCCTGCAGATTATTGGACACCAAGTCCATTATTTTAGTTTTCTCCACATTGAACTTAATTTGCCAAGTGGATGCCCAGACACTCAATGTATCCGATGTATCCACGTCAGGCTGAAGCTTGCGCACTGTGCTACATATCTAGGTATAATCTGCAAAATATACAGACCATGCCATCAGTTCCATCTTCCATATCATTTATAAACAATTACAATCATAGTGAACAAATACTGAAGTTTGAGGTACACCGCTTACAACAGACCAAGACCATTCTGAGTAGGAATCATTGGCCAAAAATCTCTCCACACTGGTCTCCATTTAATTTTTAATCCAGTTATTAACTGTGTTTTCAATTGCTTTAAAGTGGGCCAAAACCTTCACGGGGGGCCCTGCAAACGAAAATATTCCAGACCAGGCTGCTAGCCTACCCCCAGAGCATCCTACACCAAATGTCCAGCATTTGATACTGTTCCACATAAAAGGCTGGTACAAAAGATGAGAATGCTGGGACTGGGGGAAAACATGTGCAGATAGGTGAGAAGTTGGCTTAATCATCGGAAAGCCGAGGGTGGTTATCAATGGTACACACTCAGATTGGGTCACTGTTACTAGTGGAGTACCACAAGGGTCAGTTCTGGGACCAATTCTCTTCAATATATATATAAATGACATTGGGTACGGATTAAACAGTAAAGTCTCAATCTTTGCAGATGATACTAAGCTGTGTAAAGTAATTAAAACAAAAGAGAACAGCAGGCAGCTACAAACAGATTTAGATAAATTGGAAGCTTGGGCAGTTAAATGGCAAATGAAGTTTAACACAGATAAATGTAAGGTTATGCACATGGGAAGGAGAATTCTGTGTCATGATTACACACTAAATAAAGAAACACTTGGTAAAACAACAATGGAAAAGGACCTAGGGGTTTTAGTTAACAATAAGCTCAACTGTAGTAATCAATGCCAAGCAGCTGCTGCCAAAGCAAATAGGATCATGGGGTGCATCAGGAGGGGCATAGGTGCTCATGACCAGAGCATAATTTTACCCCTGTACAAGTCACTGGTCAGACCCCATATGGAGTACTGTGTACAGTTCTGGGCACCTGTGCTTAAGAAGGACATGTCAGAACTGGAGCGCGTTCAAAGAAGGGCAACAAAAATAATATAAAGAGTGCGGGGGCTAGAGTACCCTGAAAGATTGTCCAAGTTAGGTTTATTTAGTTTAGAAAAAAGACGCTTGAGGGGTGACTATGTATAAATATATTTGGGGTCAATACAAAGATCTGTCCCACAATCTATTTATACCCCGGAGTGTAACTATAACCCGAGGGCATCCACTAAGGTTAGAGGAAAGGTGCTTTTTCTACCGACATAGGAGGGGATTGTTCTCTGTAAGAGCTGTGAGACTATGGAACTCGCTGCCAGAGGAGGTAGTAATGATGTATACAGTAAATGTTCAAAAGTGGCCTTGATGCCTTCCTGCCATGTAATAACATTTCCAGCTATGGCTACTAGACCACTGGAAGGAGATAAACAGACTGAACTGGATCGACTAACGTCTTTATTCAGCCATACATACTATGTTACTATGTAACGCGTTATCACTGGCCATCGCATTTGTGTTTGGCTGGGTGTGGGAGCACGCATGCTCGAACAGTGGGCCGGGGATGTTGCCAGCTGGCTGCACCTCATCACAGCTGACCGGCTCTCTCAAAGAGTGCAGCAGGGTGTGGCTTTGGCAGTGAAAAACCGACGAGCCCAGCTGCTTGGGCGGGGAGGGATATTTCTGGGTTTCCACCTGTCTTAAGGTTTTGCTTATGATCACGTTTAGTATGTTTAGTGTATGGAGGCGCCCACTGAAGTCAATGGGTGCTCTCTGCACTGGGGCCATGGCCACCCCCTGAGCTGCTTGCTCATTCTAGCAGTGAAGGTGAGAGATGTGCAACACAGGAGCAGGGGCCAGGTAAGAGAGAAGTTTTGTTTGAGCTCTCTGGAACGAACTGGTCTGATGTCCTCAGTCAGACACAGTGGGTGAAAGTTGATGGGGCTCTTTACCTTAACAACCAATGTCCATCTGTCCCTTGTTTTTGTTTGTCCTACTCTCAGGTTATCATTTATAGATCAGTAGATTTAAATGAATGAATAAATGATTAATTTACCAATCCAGGGTTATTATTTAGCTGTAACTGATATATCTAACATACACTGTATTTTCACTCACTCATGAACCTGACCATAAGATGCACCAGGGGGCAGATAAAAAGTTGTGTCTTAAAATACCCCCTACTAGGAACCCAATAGCGGCAGGTAGTGTGCAGAACCCCCCCCCCCCTTAAAGGAGCAGTATCGCGAAATTTGCATTAAAAATATAAATAATTAAATAGCCAGCATGTGTATAAATAATCTGGCGATAGAAAAAGGAAAAAATATATGCCTTTCTTTTAAATTGTATAATTACAATGGCTCAGTCCATTTGCTGAATAGGGGGATCTGCTGGGTTGTATTTAGTGAGCTGCTTCATTTAGCCCACTGGTCTCCTAGCAACACTTTACCTCAGAGGCTGACACTGTAATCAGTGGTAACGGCTGTGTGTGTGTGAGGTGCTGCTTTTGTTATGAGACCAGGTGACTCAAATGTGTAAAATCTATACAAAATAAACTAAACTGACGGAAAACGACTGAAATTCTTCTTTGAATAACTGTGCAGGAAAATCTAAAGGTATTAAAGTGGAACAAAACCCTGAGTTGCCGACCCTGAAGTCTATAAGACCCGGCCATTGACCTTGCCCCTTGGGCATTCTAAATGGGGATGCCCCACTATGTGAAACGACCCCTGGATAACCACAGATCCCCCCATTTTTCTGGCGCGCTCATGCAGATAGTCATTTTGAAAGGCCGGGCGGCCAGGAAGGTTACTGCTCAGGCTCACCATCTGCGTGCAAACAGAGCTGATTGGATCAGAGCCCACGCATGCTCTGTGGGACAGGGAAAGGTACGTTTTCACAGGCGAACTTGGGGATTTCACATATCAGGGGCACAAAACAAAACTCCAGACAGTGAAAATCCTGGGTTGGGCTTTGCTCAAAACACACAAAGCTGAAAGAAAGATCATATGGAAAAATGTGTTGAGAAAAGAGAGAGGAAATGGTAAACTGAAAGATTCTGCAGCAGAGCCAACATGAAGGGAAAACTGTCAAAATCAGCTAAATGTCTTCTAGAGCTTTTCTCTCTGTTTTAGATATATAAGTTCTGGCCAGGCAATGTTGCAATGTTGTTATCTTATGCTGGACGGCTGCCAGCACTGAACAGCTGATACTTTGATACATTGTTTCACCCCTCTCCTCAGCATGGAACAGGCCAGAGTGTCGGGCTCCGACACTCAGAAGACATAAACATGAGCTATTAGTCTCCAGCTGCTCAACACAGACATCATTTTTTTCTACATTTGTAATTCTTACTCCAACACTTACCTACATTCAAAGTACCATTTAAATATAAGTCACCAAGAAAAATGTGCGATACTGCCCCTTTAATCACTCCATAACAGGCAAAGTGCAGAATCCAGCGTAACCCTAAGTCTAAGTTCATACCCTCACAAACAAAAAAAAAAATCTTGTGACAGGCAAATATGTTTGTTTACCCTACAGCATCCCCAAAATTGCTTACAGGACAACTTTAGAAAAAGTTAAGAATCCTAAGTTCTATGACGCCCATGCAAACCTTACAGTGTCTGCTACAAAAAAAAATAATTTTCTTAGCCTTAAACCAGATTAAACCTTACCAAAACAGTGCTCATATGCATCCTTTCCCAGGGAAATTCAGATTGCTGCATATAAAAATTGATTTACTCCTGCTGTAGTCAATAAAAACAAAATGGTGTCTCATGGAGCTGCTGGCTGCCTGAAAAGAGGAACTTGCTGCCACTGTGCATTGTTGGGTTGTGTCAGTTAAATTCAGGTGGAAGCTGGGAAATGAAGCTCCAAAATGGCCACTTCAGCTTTGAGTGGTTGCAGGAGCAAATGTGTTGACAATGATTAAGTATCATGCATGTAGTTGGCGAAGGTGAGTTTTTTTTCTCCAAATATGCAAGGCTGTTGGTTCAGTTTAATGGCTGAATCAGGCCACGGGTTACAGCTTTCTGCTACAATGTTTCCTTGTTACATGCCCCTAATAGTTCAGGGAGAAGGTAAAACCAAAAGAAATATGTAAGGAATCATATATAACAATATAATCGTATATAACCGGATGTCCAGGACCTTTTGCCCTGACAGGTAGGATGGGCAATTACCAAAAGAAGTGGCTTACGCTGCCATTACCCCTAGGGGATTTTGGCCTTGCACAAAGTAATTTTGCCATCTTGGAGAGGCTGCACAGCGGTATTTCCTGCTCTGTGTGTGACTTGTATGGGCAGGAGTGCGCACAGTGTGGGGGATGTCTCAGCCCAAGGGGAGTGGGCAGGTGAGCTGAGAGGAGACTGGACAAATAGTACACATAAATATAGACGCATCTACTAGCAGGCTAGGAGACTAACATTGGAGCTGAAGGTTTTTTTAATGCAGGATTTTAACTTTGCCTACAGTTGCCCTTTAAAAATTATGACTTTATATGTTGTTACATCTGCAAATATATATTTGTTAATTTGTTATTATGTAATACATGTTTTCACACCCACAATTATAAAGTGTTGTCCTTCTGGGGTTAAACATGCTTTAGCTTGAACATTTTTTTTTCAATCTTTTCTATAAAAGCTCTAATAGCAAGATAGAGTGTAAGGCATTGAGAGTTATGTTTGAACACTATCATCAGATAACACGACTTTAAAGGGAAAGCCAGCAGGAGTTAAGGAAAATAATAGCAATGTGAATTGTGCAAGAACAAACTCTCCATGATGTGTTCTTTCCACTGCCTAGACATGTATCTGAACATTTTTGACTTTCTGGTTATAGAGATAGCAGGGTGCTGTAACTCAGGGGCTAGATCTGTAAAGAGAAAGGGAATCTGGAAGGAAACTAAAATGTAAGCTATTTTAAGTGGTGGGTACATTAGCAATATAGCAAACAAAATCCTTAGATTGATTTAGATATGTTCCTTATATTTCATATATATTCAGGCTGTTTCTGAAAAGTTTGTTGGAGGCAAGTAGAAAAAGCCAAGGCCAAAGTTGGCGGTGATTGGAGCAATTGAAGAGTAGACTGGTGTGCTATCAGAACTTTTTTTCAGGTGCCCTACCAGTGCAATTTCCCTGTTCAGTCATCTAACCTTGGATGAGCCTAACAGGGGTATAGAGCTATATTGGTATATTGACCTATATTGAAATATAGTGAGCTTGGAAGCCGCTTGATTGATGGTGTGAGACTATTATAATTTTTTACATGCGAGTTGAACCCCCTTAAATCAGAACAAAACTCACTAAAGCCTGCCTCTTAAGGATTCCACTGCTGGCTGCTAGTCTTCCTCGGGGGCACTCCAAATCAGGATGACCCGCTTTGTGAATTCCCTCCAGGGCACTGCAGAACTTGGCAGCTTCCTGGGGCCCTCGGCAATGTCAACACTGTGAGTGCGCGATGCCGGGGATGCGGCCCCTCCCGCTCTGATTGTCACAAACAAAATCCATTTTACTCAAGGTTTAGTATGCAAAGCAAACAGCTCTGATTGGACGAGAGCCCACACATGTGCTATAGGACTGGGAAGAGGTACATCTTACAGGGTGTTCTTGAGGGTTTCAGACAGCAGGGCATCCCAATTTTGCAAAAATGACTCTTTTCCCCATACAAGGGGACATCCTCAATTGTTGACGTCCCCGCACATACCACTCGTTGAACTCCCATTTCAGGGAGACCATACCATAGAGAAAACAAATTTACTACAATAGTGAGTAAGTGAATCAAATTTAGTGTGGGCATGTTTCATTTTAAATAATATTTTTGATGTTTACATATAAATAAATATAGCTAATTGTGTACAGCTTAAAACATTTTTATGACATCTTCTTTTCTTATAATTCAACCCTTTCCAGCTCAGGACCTTAGATTAATCATCGTTCATGATTTGTAACCCAGAAAAAGACCAGACACCATAACCTAACACTTGAGAGTGCTCCATGCAGAGTCTGGCAGGACCAGTGGACAAGGTTGGAAATTCCTGGGGAAAAGAAAATTAGTGTCACAAGCATATGGGTGAGTGTGGAGCTTAAAATATTTCTTGCATAAAGAGCTGAGCCTGGAAAGGGTTAAATTGTATAAGCAACACAGGTTTACTATTGTAACTCCTCAATAGGTTCAGCACATTTATTAGAATGAAAATTATGCATTACAGTAACGTAACTGTCCGAGGAGCAGGCCTGACAGTCAATCAGAATGTTGCATGAGCCAAAACTGTCATATCAAATATGTTATTAAAGTTGCTCAGCACCCAAACAAAAAAAAATAAAAGGGTACTTATGTCTTCTGCAACTGGACAGTGCTAGTTCATAGCAGCAGCTCAGCTGATTGATGGACCCCAGTCTGCGCCGCTTCCTTTGCTGCCCCGGGGCAGAACAGGGGACATAATAGTTGTTGTGTCATGTTGGCAAACTGCCATCAGTCACAGAAGCGCTGCCACGCCCTCTCTATTCATTGAAATAGAGAAAAATGCTGATTGTAATGAATGGAGAGGGTGCGGCCACACTCCCCTGTGACTGAGGGCATGGTGTGGACACCGACATCGAAATACCAATGAATGGAATACAGACCCAGAGTGGCACAGGAATCAGTGCAGGCTGGGATCCAGCACAAATGTGAGCACCAGCTGTGGTTGGACAAAAGGTAAGTATCTCAGAGGTCTATTTCCCAAGCTCCCAGAAAATTCTAGGTGTGCAAAGCTGGGGCATAGCTTACAACCCACTCATGACTACAGGTCATTATTTACGGATCTCCACACAGATGTACAAGCAGACAAATTGGTGCTCAGACAGATGTATAGAGTCGATTGTGTGTAGAGCCAAAAAACCTATTGATGGCACTCGAGGAGAGGGGAACACTAGCTTACTATAAGTATGCAGTAATCCACCTATAGTTTTGGACACGCGTTTCTACCCCTTACTGATGGAGACTGATGGATGGAGACACCCACCTTTAAGTACTGATGATGGAGATATAAAGGGAACTAATGTGGGGGGGTGAGAGCTGAATATATATATATATATATATATATATATATATATATATATATATATATATATCTGAGAGGACAAGACCTCCAAATGGCTAGGAATTTCATGTGTCCATTATCGCATGGGCTGGATGGGGGCAGGGGCCAAACAGAACATAATTTTTCACCTAGAGTTTGTAAAAATTGCTGGGATCTGCTGAATAAACAATATATTATTTGCAGTTTTTAGATGTAAAATGGTGTATCAGAGTCTTTTTTTCTGGTAGTCCTTATAGTTTTACCCTGGATGCTTTCAGATTGGGGAGTTGGCAAAGTTCCGAGAAAGAAAGAAAGAGAACAAGTTCCATAATCAATATAGCTTCCCAATTTTGCTGGCTCATGCATACATATTCCATGCTTCCCTGGGGCTTAGCTTCCACAGAGGAATAGGTCTAGAAAATCTCAGAAATAGGTTTCTTCTATACTGTTTTCAGCTCTCTAGTTTGCATCAATGCTCAGATGTGATGTACTGTGTGCCTGCAGTAAAAACGAAATGCATTCGATTCACTGACTGACTGCATACATTTCATTTTTTTTCACATTATCGAAAGAAACATGTTATCCTAGCTGACTCACCATCATTTTATAATAAAGCGGTCCAAAACCCACCAGTGATATAAATTCAAATTAGTCCATCTTCCCTCAGATAGTCCTGGAGAGTATACAAATATAATTTCTATTATATTGTATAATTTCTAATATTGTACATTTCTGGCATTCTTTTCCTGAGTGCAGATAGCCACCCCACCACCACCTTAGGATTCAGCACTGTGAGACTGGGCATTGGGTTATCATGTAATCTGGTAAACCCTGGTTTTGTCACTCAACCCCATGCTGTTTATGGGTCAGAGTCTTCAAGAAAATTGGCAGATATAATTCTGGGAAAGGAGAAAAGGCTAGATGTCAAAACCATCTAAAAGATACTGATACTGATGGATTTCGGTTTGCTTTAAGATGGTAATAATTAAGATGTATAGCATACACAGGCTGGTCTACTCTGAGGGAAAGATAAGAAAGACCAGTTTTGGGCAAATATGAGTGTAATGCACGACTAGTCAACAGATAAAAGGTTCTTTGACACTTTTGAAACCAACACTGCCCTGTGTGTAAAGCAGACCTCCTTGCACCCTGGCAACTCTGTGACAGGGAGGGTGCTGGATCACATGGGATAAAAAGCTAACCTAACCTACCCCCTCACATCATCAATGAGCCCTGCATTGATGATTTTACCTTTTTTTCTATCACAGTTTCATCTGATGGAGGACAGGAATAAGCTGTGCACACAATGGAGACATACTTCATTGCAGTGTACAGCTATTTCTTTTGCCCTATTATACCTTCTTTCTTAATAGTGTTGTTCACACACAGAAAATTGGTTGCCAGCTGTGGCAGTGTTTGTACTAGTAAATAGTATGTGAATGCTTTTATTAGTAAAATACCATATTTTGCACCCTATAAGATGCAACTGACCATAAGAGGCACCCGTGGTTTGGAGGAGGAAAATAAGAAAAAAAATATTCTGAACCAAATGGTGTGCTAAAATACTCTCCCAATCCCTGCATTACAGACAGTGTGAAGATTCCCCTTCCGTCACCCCATTACAGACGTGCTGGATCCCTCTCTACAGGCAGCTAGCGTCATCCCTCATTACAGGCAGTGTGCAGCATCCGCCATTACAGACAGTGTGCAGCATCTGCCATTACAGACAGTGTGCAGCATCTGCCATTACAGACAGTGTGCAGCATCTGCCATTACAGACAGTGTGCAGCATCCCCCATTACAGACAGTAAGCAACATTCCCAATTAGAGGCAGTGTGCGGCATTCCTCTTTACAGGCAGCGTGCGACATCCCTCATTACAGGCAGTATGGAACATCTCATATTACAAGCAGAGTGCGGCATTCCCCCATTACAGGCAATGTGCGGTACCCCCCTCTCAGATTGGTAAATTGGTAGAGGAGTTTAGCTGGCTTCACTAGTTACTGTGTAAGTAAGTTACTAATTGTGATCAGCCCATAGCCATCAAGCAAGGTGAGTTTTAATCAAACATCTCCTTCTTAACAGTGGTATTGTCCACACACAGATAAATGAAAAACAAGGGCATTTAACTGTAAAGGCATCCCAAATATGCATCCCAGGTAAGATTGTTAAAAGAGAACTTAAGACATGTTTAGGGGACTTTAACAAAAACTTAATCTCAAGCATCTGAAATTTGTACCACAGGTTACTTGCACCCATGGGGAGAAAAACACCCTTTCTCACAGCTACACAACTCTCAAGGGAGACCATTGTCTGTTACACCTTCTACCATTAAGCCAGCAAAGGCCGATGACCCTCAAGCCAGCTACCAGTGTCATTAAAAACCTGGTCAAAGCCATCCACTGATTTGCAGGCCTGTTTTGAGAGTACAGATTGGGAGATATTCTAATCCTCAGAAATAGAAGAGATGACTTGATTACTACTTTCCTATATTACATTTTGTGAGTTGGCTAATTCCAACTAACACCTACCGGAACTATGGGCAATTCAACAAATCAGGTTCAGCAAGGATGTCAAGTGGATTTGAAAGCTCAAGGGGAAGCACATAGAGTTGGAGACCTTACCACGTTCATTGAGCTGAGGAATGCTCTATCCAACGAGATTAGAAAGAGAAAGAAAGTTTATGCTGCTAAACTAGAAAGGGGTTCTCTTGAAACTCATGGGAGGCCTGGGAAAGTTTCAGACACTTAGTGAACTACAAGTGTTCATCCATAGTTATTAACCTTAGCTTTCATCATCTACTTCCTGCTAGCCCTTTTGACACTGACCTTGAACATAATTCTCTGAGGATCAAAACTGGTGAAACATTCTGACTCCTCTAGGGTCTTAACATAAGGAAAGCTCCAGGTTCAAATGGGGTATCTGCACTCTTCTTGAGGACATGTGATGATCAGCTTTCCCCCTGCAGCGAGTGGTGGTTGGCAGTGGAGGGGCAGTGGAGGGGCTCCCGCTGTTCAGGGACCCTTAAGGGTGCAGGCAGGTTGTTACTTCTTCAGCATTGTTATTTTGATTATGATGATGCTCATTTTAAAGGAGGAGAAAGAAAAAAAAATAGTTATAGTGACGTCAGCGGGTGTTAATAAAGCTCATTAGGAAAAAAAAATGTTTTTATTTTTTTTCCTAATGAGCTTTATTAACTCCCGCTGACGTCACTATGATGTCAGGCGGGGATTCCTGACTACAATGTTTATAAGGACCTCCCTCTTGGCACATGTCTGTTGGTCTGTCCCTGACACTGCTTACCATTTGACCTAATATGAACTTTGGACACTTTGTGATGGATGTTTCATACCACATTTGTCTTTCTATGATACACTTGGTGGAATTATATAACGGAGTGCTGGCCATTTGTACAGTGTGTATATTTGTTTTTGCCAAAGGGGTGTCCACATCTTATCTAGTATTTTTTTATGTTTTATTATGTTAGTATATGTTAGTATATGTAAATGTTTTTTACGAAAGCAGTTTACACTACCCCCAATTGGCAACTGTACACTAAGTCTGTACACCAAAAAGAGAGAAGTGAGCCCTGAACACACAGAACACTGCTGCTATGGCCACTGCTGAGGTGAGGGAACTCACCCAGCCTTACACATGCCGAGCAGCAGTGTTTTGTATGTGCAAGGCCTATTTCTCTCTTCTTGTAGATCTTGGTGTACAGACTTGGTGTATTGTTGCTAATAGCAACAGATTGCATATTTTAAACTGCTTCCATAAAACATAGAAACATAAAAGGTTGACGGCAGAAGACCATACGGTCCATCTAGTCTGCCCTTATGTAACTGTATGTTCTCTTTATCTTAGGATAGATGTGTGCTTATCCCAGGCATGTTTAAATACAGTGACTTGATTTTTCAACTACCTCTGCTGGAAGTTTGTTCCAAGCATCTACTACTCTTTCTGTAAAATAATATTTTCTAACATTGCTCCTGATCTTCCCCCAGACTAGCTTAAGGTTGTGCCCCCTTGTTCTATCATTAAGTTTCTTCTTAAAAACATTTCCCTCCTGAACCTTATTCAATCCTTTCACATATTTAAAGGTCTCAATCATGTCCCCCCTCTCCCTTCTTTCCTCCAGACTGTACAAATTAAGTTCTTTAAGTCTCTCCTGATAAGTTTTAAGTTTAAGTCCTTCCACCATTTTTGTTGCCCGCCTTTGGACCCGTTCTATTTAAATAATGTCTTTTTGCAGGTAAGGTCTCCAGAACTGCACACAGTATTCTAGCTGTGGCCTCACCAGGGCTCTATACAGTGGCATCACAACCTCCCTGTTCCTACTGGTAATGCCTCGAGCTATGCAGCCGAGCATCCTGCTTGCTTTTCCCACTGCCTGGCCACACTGACCACCCATCTTGCAGCTATCAGTAATCAGTACCCCTAAATCTCTCTCCTCCGAGGTCCTGGCTAACACAGTGCTGCCCATACGGTACTCAGAGCAGGGATTCCTTCTACCCAAGTGCATGATTTTACATTTAGAGACATTAAACTCTAGTTTCCACAGTTTTGACCATCTATCCAGTAAAGCTAAATCATTTTCCATGTTGCAGACACCTCCAGGAATATCCACCCTATTACTAACCTTTGTATCATCAGCAAACAGACAAACTTTTCCTACCAAGCCTTCTCCTATGTCACTTACAAATATATTAAAAAGAATTAATTAACAACAACAACAATTCTCTGATACCGATCCCTCAGCCAACTGAAAATTAACTGAACTATCCAGGGATTGAGTTCTACCGTCCATAACTTATCTATGAGCTCTATGTGGTACAGTTTTAAAAGCTTTGCTAAAATCCAGATAGGCAATATCCACAGCACCACCTTCATCTAACACTTTAGTGACATTGTCAAAGAAATCAATAAGATTGGTCTGACATGATCTGATCTCAGTAAAGCCGTGCTGTTTTGGGTCCAACAGGTCATTCATTTTTTCCAATTTGTTTCCATTAAATTGACCACTATAGATGTTAAACTAACTGGCCTGTAATTACTGGCTTCTTCTCTACTTCCCTTCTTATGGATTGGTACGACATTGGCCATTCTCCAATCATCTGGAACCTCACCAGTTGAAAGGGAATGGTTAGGTAAATCAGTCAGAGTGTCTGCAAACACAAATCTAAGTTCACTTAGAACTCTGGGGTGGATTCCATCTGGACCCATCGCCTTACTTACCTCATCCAGCTCAGCTAAGACATCAGCCTCCAGAAACTCCGGAGCTGTACCCTCCAAGCTGGATGCTGTGCTATGGCCATGTCATAGCACAGACACCTTTTCTAATTTTAAAAGAATACTAGATCGTCTAAGTACCTCGAGGACATCATTTTGGCACACAAAAATATACACCTTCATAGAAATGGACTTTACCTTTTTATTATTTTAGCTCATCTGAGACATGCCAAGCACAGGGAATGAAAGAGTGGCCTAAGCCTAACAATACTTGTTAAGTGCCTTATGTTAGTGGTTTACCGAAACAGCATAGCCTTCAGTGCATTTGCTTCCCTAGCTGGACCTGTACATCCCTCACCTGTAGAAATATAAATAATGTGGGCTCTTAAAATGATAATTTTGTACAAATATTAAGCTTGTGACTTGATTAAACTCTGCTGAGTAATGTACAGGGCCCCTTCAATGACTGATAGCCTCAATGTCACCTTCACTTTGATGAACATTCCCAGAACTGATAAGAAGCGGCCAGGCTCTGCTGTATCCTGGAGCCACAAAGACTGGTGACATACCTCCATTGCTTACTTAGCCACCTTTTTTCCATTGTCCAGTTTATACAGGACAGAAGGGGCTTATTCTATGTAGAGGTCATACTAAAGGAAATCAGTTCCCGGTTAATGTGTAACTTCAGAGAATGGTACACATTTTAACATCATTAATATTTAACAGTGAAAAAAAAACCTTTGTTCTCTTCAAACACCAAGGCATGTAAACAAATGGCTAGACATAATTAGATAATTAGATCTTTGTAGCTTTTTACTGGCCTAGAAAGAAAACATTGTTAAATATTTAAAGAATACATTTTCCACAGTGGGCCCTTTTGCTGTATTTAGCAGCGCAAATGTGCGCTACTTTTTTCAGCGAACATTTTAAAGCTGCATGCCATATTTGCTAATTTTTAACATACAGCAGAGATTGGCGGTGGATCCTATAGGCACTGGTTGTTGTAACAAAATGAGTGTTGTTCCCTTGGGGAGGGGGCATCCTTAATTCTGCCCCCCTCCCCCCCAATAATACCCAGTAAAACATAAAATTTTGCCTTTTACCCGGCTAAAATAAGCCCTAGCCGTAGCCGTAGTCACTGGCGCCGGATACCCAGAAGAGACCAGTGGACCACGTGAAAGTTGCAACCAATCACAGGGCCCAATTTCAATGAGGGAGCAATTGTAAATAGGTAGACTGGACTTCCACTTTAAGTAAGATTCAGAGCCCATTACTAATGCATCTTTCCAGCATTGCGCAAATTGTAGTTACAGTAAATTCCAGGAACACAATATTTTTCTTTTGTTAGTTCATTATATGGGATTGTATCAAATATTTATGCAATCAATGTTTTATATATACAATTTCTGCATTTCCAGAATTTTGTAAAAGCCTGACTTTGCATAAGCCCATGCTTTTTTCTTATTCTCAGTAACAGCAGCATGGGATACAGCAAAACATATTTTTTATAGACCCTAAACACTGGGAAAGACATAAAGGAAAAATACATGGGAATTTCACTCTCCAGAGTATTGTTCCTCTCAGACGGGGAATCCCGATTTCGGGTGCTCCGCTGTGTGTATTCCACTCCGGGTTGTGTAAAAACGTACCTTCTTGGCATTTCCACTGTGCAGGTGCAGATGAAACTGAGTGTGCTGACTGGCTAAGCAGCCTAATCAACCAATCAGCGTGCTCAATTTATCCCTGCTCCCTTCGGCTCTGCTAGTGGTTAAGCTGTCTGAAGCAGGGATGAGTGTCCTGTAGGACACACCCCTGCTCAGTTTCAAGCTGTGGACATACCTGCGCCCATTCAGAAAGGACTGGCGAGGGTACATGCACGGCTAAAGGTGAGCGAAGGTGTGGTCACAGCACCAAGCTGCAACAAGGGCTCTGGGAGCAGGTAAGTGTAACAGGGGACTGCACACAGCAGTTCACCCAAATTTGAGATACCCCAAGGAGTGGGACTCTGACATGGATTCTTTTAGACTCAAGGGTCTCAATTGATATCCAATAATTACTGATTTGGGATGCCTTCATAGTTAAAGATTAAGAAGGATCAGACATGTAGCTCTGTATAATGGGGAAACAATAGTTGTACACCTCAATAAAGCATGTCTGCTATTTCATGAAGTATGGTTATGGCATGTGTGTACAGCTATGTCCTGTGCCTTATTTGATGAATCTCGGATAAGTAAAAGTGAGTCTTGATCTCCTGAGCCAGGTTGGTGAGTCTGCGTTAGCGTTTTCCTTTAAATTGCAAGTGATATTGCTGAAAAAGCAAGGCATGAGGGGCTTTTGCAGTGCAATTGTCATCGCCCTGCACATGTGTGAGAGCCCATAACAGCCCAATGTGTGAATTCTGCCTAATGCAATGCTCACTGATTGAGATGACCAACGGCAATGACTCTGAAGACAGTTCTTAGTCAAATAACAAGCAATTTATTGAAAACAAAGTATACTGCAGGAACAATGCAGTACAGCAAGCGGTTTTCTCACCAACTTTAGCAATGTCCAGTGTGTGATAATTACAGAGTATTGCAAGTCCTTGATATAACAGGGATACAAGTCCAGGCTGTTAATCCACAGGTTCCAAGTACAGATAACACATAAGGTCCTTCGGAAGCAAATCAGCACTGTCAGTATTGGGAGCAGCAAGGCCCAGGCTCCTCATCCCAGTCTGTCCAATTCCACACTGGAAGCCTCAGCGGCTCCTTTTATTAGACTTCCTTTGCAATTAGCCTCATCACCGGTGTAGGAACTGGGAGTAGGGGAAAAACCTATAGAGGACTGGGAATGTGGACTGGGGTCCTGTAAACCCGGCATGGATCGTGCCTGATTGAGAAAACCAAGGGAGAAATAGACACCATCCAGCAGTTTTCCATACACTTTACCACACCTCACTGGCAGAGTTGGGAGCATAGAGATCCTCTTTATAGAAATTTCTTAGTATGCCTCTGCAATTTGTGTACACACTATTTAGTGGAAACATTTGTTTCATTTCTTTTTTGTAACCCCCGCTCATGCAATAGAGTAGTTCTACAGATGAGGTACAAAGAGTTTCTATTAATGTTTCTATTGTAATTTGAAAGTTTTGACCTAACAACATCTTTTGGTGAATTCAAAGACATTTGAAGTGGTTCATAATGATAAATAATTTGCACCTTACATAGTAACATTGTCCTAGTGTCAATGTAAGAGACTTTCTTAAGAAACCAGATTTATTTTTTCAGTTTATTGGGTGTCAAGTGAAAATTTTACATGACCTTACTAGCTGCCCACCATTCAGCTCCGGTATTTCAAGATTGTTTCAAGAATTTGCTACTCTTTTTTTACATCTTTAGTGTGGATATACTGTACTTTTCATTTTATAAGATGCACTATTTTCCCCCAAAAGTGTGTGTGTGGGGGGGGGGGAGGGGGGGTCAGTGCATCTTATTGGACGAATGTAAAAAGAAAAAAAAAAAGAAGTATACTTACATCTGTCTCACGCCCGCTGTCTCCGCTCTGGCCTTAGGTGCCGGCAGCCGCTGATGGTCGACTGACCGAGAGGCAGTTGCAGCACCGCAAGCCAGAGCAGGGATAGACAGCGTCCCTGCTCTGGCTTCCTGAGCCACCACCGACTCTTGGCCTGGTGTGTGTTGACAGCCGAGTATTTGTGTCAGTGTTCGCCTGCCCAAGAGGCAGTAGTGGCATAGGAAGCAAGAGTGGGGACAGACAGCACCCCTGCTCTGGCTTCCAGCTCTGCCACTGCCTCTCAGTCAGCACGTGCTACCTGAGAGGCAGTAGTGGCACCAGAAGCCAAAGTGGGAACGGCGTTCATGTAAGTATACCTTTTTTTTCTGGTGGGTTGGGGGAATGCCACATCGATTAATGGGATAATGCCACACTGCCCATGGGGAATGGGCTGGGGGAATGCCACACTGCCCATGAGGAACGGGCTGGGGGAATGCCCCACTGCCCATGAGGAATGGGCTGGGGGAATGCCCCACTGCCCATGAGGAATGGGATGGGGGAATGTCACACTACCCATGAGGAATAGGATGGAAGAATTCCACACTGCCCATAAGGAATGGGATGGAAGAATTCCACACTGCCCATAAGGAATGGGATGGGGGAATGCCACACTGCTTGTAATGGGTGTTTTAGCACAACATTTGATTTAAAATATTTTTTTCTTATTTTACTCCTAGATCCTTGGTTATTTTAATCCTAGGTGCTTGTTATGGGCAGGCGCATCTTATAGGGCGAAAAATACGAAACAGTTCAAGGCCACCAAGACCTCTTTATCAGGCACAATGGATCATATTGTAACTGATGAAGAATTCCCACTGGCTTCAAAATGTTGTATATTCACAATGAAGATGTAATAAGGAGGAGCAGTTTCTTGAAAGAAAATCCTGGTGTGTCGGTGAATGATATTTACAATTGATTGAGAATATCTCTCAAAACTTCCCGCAAAACAACGACATCATTTGGATAACCCCCTGAATTTGGGGGATATTCCACTAGCAGACCATGAGCACAGGCCGTGATGGAGAATAGAGCTGATGTTGTTTACCTGTATGTCATGCAATGTGCACCAAAGATACATTGTGTTTGCAAAAGCATACCGTTTTTCTTTCCAAATAATCATGGCTGAAAAAAAGAGTTTAATTCATCTGCCACATCTTGAATAGCGTATCCATGAACAAACAGTGCGAGTGACCTGCCTGCTTCCTCTGTATAAATCAAGGTCATCCCTGCTCTTTCATAGCATATAATAACTATCAGTGCAAGGCGAGATCAGTTAGAATAGATGAAAGGTATGTCTTTGAAATATAGCTCCTGCAGGGTGAAAGTCTTCTGCAAAAGTGCAGATTTTTCCAGGTAATCCAATTCCATCTACTCACCTCATTATAAAAAGCATTATTGTTAACTGTTGTGATATATGACAGTGTTTACAATCCAAAAGAGATCTCCAGGACATAGCATTAGACTTTTCACACATAACATGGTGGCAGGTATCCTAGACATGTCTAGAAATAAACAGCTGTTGTGTTGAAAAGTACTGTGTGGGTTCATGTATTTACAATTTAATTTATTACTTTAGGGTTTGTACGTTATTAGGTATATCTGTTTTTTGTTTTACATATCAACACAATATTATGTGCAGCAATAAATCACATCGCAAGGCAGTACAGAATATATAATTGCACAATCAAATAAAATAAAATACAGGATGACATCCCATAGGAGAGCGAATCCTGCTGTTAAGAACTTACATCCTAAAGCAATAGTTCTCAGATTAAAGGCCTCAATTGGTTACCCAAGGGGTAAGCTTATAAAATGACAATTTACAGGGATTTTCCCAGGTCATACATTGTCCGGGTCTTACAGGTGTAACATGTCTCAGGGTAAGCTCTCAATCACAGCAATGCAATGGTGAGATTACACACCTCACAGAAAGCTATCAGTAAACTATGGCTGTAGCTTTCTTTAACACTCAGCTTGTTGCATTGTGCTATCTTGACATCGCAGGCACTGGGTCATAATGAAATCCAGCCTGCCACTCAAGCCCCTGGCAAGCTGGGAAAATATCTATTTTTTGGGGGGGAAAGAAGGAAGACAGGTTGGTTAGCCCATCCAAAATATTATGCCTGTAGGTGTAATCGATCGATGGTATATTCGTAAAATAGATACATTTTGATCTTCTTTAAAATAATAGTTTAAAGGGTATGTCCACTTTCGATGGAATTTTTGAAAGTGTATATTTTTTGTGCCATAACTATGTGCTCAGGGTGCTGAGCTGATTGATTTTTTTTCCCTATGTTAGCAAATGTGTTTTATAAAAGCAGTTTTCACTATCTAAAATATGTTTGCTATTTGCAATGTACACCAAGGGGAGAGGAGTGAGTCCCAACAGAACAATATCACTATGGCCATTGTGAGGGAGCTCGCTCACACTTACACATGTCCAGCAGAAGTGTTCTGTGCGACTATTTGCAATCTGCTGCTATTGACAATGTACAAGTCTGTACTTGGTGTACATTGCTAATAGCAACAGAGGAAAACCATTACCATAAATCACACATAGATCAGCTCAGCACCTTTAAGACATCATTTAATCACACAAAAAACATTCTTTAAAAAGTGCACTTACCCTTTAGGCATTTTTGTTAAAGCAGTATAACCACCTTCCTGCCGCCCCCCCCCCCCCTGATGCTGAGGGTAGAACTACATGGAATCAAGTGGATATAAATAACAAATGAAAATGTATCTACTTACAGTATTACTTTAAAGAAATGCCCATCCCTTGCTTTAGAAGACCTTCAGCTGAACATGGTGATGGTAGAATTTGAGATAAATCCATTTCATTGAGCTGATCATTGGCTAATACTTATTTTCAATGTTATTTTGGCAGAAATCGTTCCAGATGGTGCAGTGAGTGTTTGGATTCCATGGCCTGCAGAGCAAGGTTATGGCTTGTTAAATACTTCCCTAAACAAAATGTATGGACCTCCATGCTGACTGATGCTGTGGTTGAAATTCCAAGTGAAATACAGCATTCTTTAACATCACTACCTTCTCATGTTGAGGACACTGCAACAGACTAAAGGTCTTTCAGGAACTTGGAGACCAAACCCAATGCTTTGAGGAAAGTGGTCCCTCGTACATAAACTGTATGTGCCAATAAAACATAAATATAAAACAAACTGTATTTGGATTTTAAAAATATATAGTATGAAAATGCTAAACTTGACTGATCATTTGGTCTGTAGAATATTTACCCTCAGTGTGAATATAATTTGACACCCGTGACATTTAACCCTTTAACTGCCAGGCTTTGTCACCCTCTGTTGCCAGACCATTTTTCACTATTTTACGCTGTACATGTTCAACTGTGATTTTTGAAGGGATTGCCCAGGAAAATTATATTTTTTTTCAGCCAAATCTGGGCTTTAACAAGAAATACCTCGTTTAGCCTTGTTTTAGTGTATTCTCAATATTTTTGAGTGAAGTATGTGCAAAAAAATGAAAAAAAACATTTTTTTACAATTCATTGCGTTTTTATTGTAATAAAGAATTTACGTTTTTCAATAAAATCATATTGCATGTAAAAGCTCTAATTCTCCCGGCAACAATGGTGCCACATATGTATTGGTAGACACCCTTTCCTGCCCAGGAGACTCAACCCAAACTGAGATTTATGAGATTTTCAGATAAAATACAACTGCTATTCCCACCTTTCAGTTTTTCAAGAAAAACATTTCTTTACATTTGAAATACCCCCACTAACTATATATTTTCTGGAAGTACACACCTCAAGCTTTCTAGGTGTAAAGGCATGTTGATGTGGGCACAGTTTTCTAGATGTAATCCCTCGATGAACTTTTTGGTTGCACAGGGTTTGCCGAAAAAAAGAATAAAAAAAAATAAATCTGAAAAAGCAAGGTCCTCCGAAAAGAACAACACCCAACATACATAGGTCCTGTCAAGGGAAGGGTTGCCAAACACCCCAAAGTAAAGCATGAGTGTACTGGTTAATTTTATTGAAAATTTCAGCTCTGCAGTCAAAGTGCGCACCTTGTCCTTTATCAACCAAAACAACTCTATACATTTGAAATAGCTCCCAAACCATATATTCAATAAAAATTGACACATTAAGCTCTGTAAGCGTACCCAGCTTGTTGTAGTGGGCTTTCTGGAATAATCCTGTGAAGAATTCTCTGGTTGCACAGGGTTTCCCTAAAAATGTCTAAAAAAGCGGAATAAAAAACACATTTTCCTAATATCAATATGCAAACAAGAAAAAACAAGCTAAATCTGAAAGCACAAGGCCCCCCAAACAGAACAATACCCAACATGCATAGGTACTTTAACCCTTTTAACTTGAGATTTTGTCACCCTCTGTTGACGGGTCACTATTCATTATGTTTAAAAAAAAATAAAATGTTTTTACATTTGTCTCATTTATTTTAAATAGAAAATTTATTTTATTCAAGAAAACAATATTGCAAGCCCCATTTCTCATGATTACAACGGTACCACACATGTATCGGTAGCCTGTACACTGTTCAGCCTCTGGACTCCATCTTTGGTGGCCCCGACTCTGGAGACTACAAGCCATTGCAGCCCTGGGATCTTCTGCCCCACCCCCCGGGGCTTTGGAGAAGCAGATAATGAAGATAATGAGGGGCTGGGGAGGTCTTGTGGATCTTTTACCAGTTCACAAAGGGTTAAATGTGAAAAAAGAAATACACATATATTATTTTATTTTTTATACTTACCTCCCATCGATCGATCCCCCGAATACTGTGTCCCACGACAATCACTCTGGTTCCTATTATCCTGCTGCTGGAAGCCTTTTATACCTGCTGAGTGATGGGACACAGAGGGTTAATAAAAAACATGACATTGGGTCCCCCCCACCCAGCAGAACCAGCAAGGGCTAGCTTGGGTGGACCCCGGCTCTGCAAGACTACAAGCCCCCACTGCCTAAATGGCCCTGATCTCTAATACTCCCCCCTTCCATTTGGGGAGGCAGGTAATGAAGGGGCTCAGGGTTAATGGAAAGTCACTTGCTATGATGACTTGCCAGACCCAGAACCTTGTAAACTGGTAATACAAAAAAATGCTATACTCACTTCTGATCATCAGTTCCTCTGTCCATTGATGATCTCAATGACATATTCAGTGATAGCTGGAGGGGGGAGGCAGGGGGATCAAAGGACTCCATGTCCTTCCACCACTCCCGCCAGTGATCACCGCATCTGACAACTGTCAGGCAGTGAGCGAGATGATGTCAAGAGGATGAGGGATGGGGCTAGTGGTGAAGATGGCAGGGGCCATGGCGGAAACGGGAGGAGGGGGCCTGTCGGGCTGGAGAGCCTGGGGGGGCATGGGAGGCCCCCTGGTGAAGAGGAGACCTGGCAGGAGGGATCACGCATGAAGGTAAGCAAATTGAATTTTTATTATCTTTTTACAAAAAATGCCAGCAGTAGCTGAAGTGGGGGGCTCTATTCTGAGCCCTCTCCTGGGGCTGGCACTGTCTGGGTGGGGAATCGGAGGCCTCCAGGTGGAGAGGACATCTAGCCAGATTGATAGAGCGGTCAGATGAGTGGATCCTTTTTTTTTGGGCCACGAGCAGTGGAGAAACCAGACACATAAAATGTATGTGCGTATCATTTAACGGTAGGAGGGGGTTAAGCCAATCTTGCGATAATAGCTGGCTAGCAAAGAGTGTGAGTGCCTGAATGTCATATACAGTATCATGAGTATGATAACACTTTGATAGCACTTTGAATTCTGGCCAAAGTTTCTACCTTTTCCATGTATAGCTGATCAGTGTTCAGAGCTGTCTCTGGTTTACATTACAGTTTATCTCTACTTCATATTCACATGTGTGTTTAAAGCTAGCCAGACCTGTTTTATTGTTCACTAAACAGCATTTTGCACACACATGATGTAGCTATGGAAATGTGAAGCATCAGTTTTAAAAAGGGTATATTCGTAATCAGTTATCAGTTTATTTTCAATTACAATATATTATTTTTTTTCTCGACAACTATTGTGCATAGGACAAAGAATATTTAAATTAGCATAATTTTATACAATTTACATTAAACTATCCCCACTTTACTGTACGAGATCCTTATAAAAGATTGACAAACTTTTAAAGCATTAGTATTCTTATGGTGTGCCCATATAGCATACTGGTTCTCAGAGTTTTTAGTTTTTAAACATAATTTATATAAGACATGTTTTTAGTTTATAAGTAATAATTTAGATTATACATTGTTTTCTATAGTAGCCCAGTAAATTAAAGATGTCAATTTGTTGAGGTTGGTGGAAGAAAACAGGTTACCCAAGCTGAAATTTAGGACCAGCTTACACATTACAATACGTACATCCAATATGTATTTGACATTATTTTACTCAAGCTTGATTTGCTCCTCATGCATGACTTTCGACAGGCAGTGAATAGCACAGAAGTAAAAGCTCAGTTCAGTTAGCTAACAGCAATTGGGTGGGAGCAGTGTAGGAGCAATGTGGGAAGGTATTACTGGTTTGGTGTTCATAGAGTCTGTTAAAATCTTCTACAAAGAGAGGAATATTTTAAAATACAGTAAAGTATTCTGAATACAATTCATAATTCTTTTATCATTCTTTTATCATTTTAAAAGCAATTAATCTGCACATAAATGCAAGATATAGGTTTCATTTATTCTAAATTGTGCTTTCATTTTTTGAAATGGATGATATATTTCTTTTTCTCTTGATTCTACTTACCACACCACTGAGCACAGTTTAATTCATTCTATTTCACCGTGAGTTCTACCTATTGTAATAGCTGGCAAAAAAACAGACTTTCATCTTTTAAACTCTTTTACATTTAATAGAAAGGGTCATAGAAACAATTCACATGTGAAACTATCAGCTTGGCTTTTAAGATCAAAGCTGAACATTGGGGAAATATAAAAATACTCTTCTGTTTAGTTATGCATTCACTTAAATATATTTTACTTAAATACTGCTGGCTTGGTTGCCTTAACATTCTCCACACAGCAGAGATAGAAACATTGTCTAAAACAGAGAGGGAAAGTGACCTCACTTTCAGGAAGTTTTGATTGCATAACTTTTATTTGTTGCTTCTAGCGGGGAACTATCATAAAAATGTGGCCATGACCCTTATTTGATAGTGTGAGATCTAAAAGGTTGGTCACAGAGTTGGCTATCTATTTCAACACACTTTTAATTTTACTTTAAAAAGTTCCAGCTATAGACTCAAGAATAGTTTACCCTTTTAAAGCAAAAGATGTGGCAATGTTACTGAGCTAATCCGATCCTTGTGGGACTGTTTCACTGCAGGCTTCTACAATCTTGAGACTTCTATCACTGAAAATGATAGTAGGTGTTGTGTCTACTTTATAGTCTTGTTATGAAGAACATAGTAAAATATGGTTAGGACAGACAGTCACACCCTGTGGCTGTTCATCCTATCCTTTACCGCGACCCACCTCTGAGGAGAGTTATCAAATTACTACACATAGAGGAGGGGGTTTGGAGATGCTGGTCTGTTAAACTTATACAAGAGAAAAGAATTTGCTAGGATTAGGCCCACTCCCAGCATCCAGCACTGACAAATCAGTCCTACCACACCTCCAGAAATGTAAAACATTTCAAAACTTATTGAAAATTATAATAAAACAAGATCCTATCATATCAATGATCTGTATTACACTGTTCTTTTCCTGATCTGGTCAGAGACACATAATTAATATGACAATTGCCCATTAGGTAGTCACCAAGTACATGGTAAGAAGTTCTTCAATTAACAGCCTTTCTTAATTAATAACTTGTTTATCTTACTGATATGTTGGTCAAAGATAGGGCAAACATGTTTCGCCACATTTGCTTCTTCAGTGTCCTAATACAAAATATCAAAACATGCTTTCAGTAACATTTTATGATTCCAGTGTCCATAATTATACTGTATTGATATGTATAAAAACATTTCATTTTACGATAACCATACATGCATACATAAAGTAATTCAAACCATTACAATGTACATTTTAGTCTCCAGTGAATATCCCTTGGGTATTTCCAAATAACATGGTGCATTACCCACCTTATCAGTGACAGTGTGGGTCCTAGATTTATCCTAGAGAGGATGGCACACTCTCGCCATTATACTGGTGGTTGAAGCATTCAATATTATTCCCCTTTTGACTCTGTTTAAAATGTATTTATTTATTTGTACAGTTTGGGTTGGCATTGTTGTCCCTATTTCTTGTCCATTAATATGGCTTTATTTGGACATCTTATTGTCCGTACAGATTTTTCTAATGGGGTACCTGATTCATGACGTGTCACATGAAACTCTGTTGCCTCCTTAAATAGGGTACAGTTGGTTTAAATAACCAATATTATTAATTTCTGCAATGACATAGAATCATGTAATGATCCTGTTAGAATCTTCAAATGAGTTAAAAAAAAGGATGGAGATGTATGACCCTAATAATAAATAAGGTACCTGTATGACTGGCCAGTTGCTAGGGCTCCACAACGGTGCCTTGGCGTCCTGTGTTTCCCCTTAGAAACTATTCCAGGCTCCTCACAGTGCTGTGATTTGAGACAATCAGGCTGTTTGCAGTGATGTATCATTCATCTGTGGAAAAATGAGACTGGGGCCCGGTTGGGGAGCGCGTGTCGTTGCCTCGGCAACCGGCACGTGTATGACAGTGCTCCGGTGACAGGATAACGGCTGACCGGAAATGACGCTGCGCGCGCCGTGTTCCCGTGCTGCCTGTCTCCCTATCGCAGCCATTTTGTAGTAGACCACTCTGGTGACTGCGCACCAAGTTGGTGGCTGCTCCAAATCAATGTCAATTAGGGCAGTGCTCCCTGCGCAAATTATAGGAGAGACTATGAAAAAGTGCGGGATCCTATCTCCATCACCGTGAATGACATAACACTCTCAATGTTCTAGTACATTATCAGTCCACTAAAGTCACCATTTTGTTGTAGGGCAGCACTGCTCTCGCTTAGTTTGTATTTATGTCACCCTGAGATCTCCATTTTGTTGTGGAACCGTATTACTCTCAGTTATATTGGCAGCCGCATTAATTAATCTAAGTAATTTAATAGTATTAATTACAATGCTGCTTTACAGCAGCTGGACAAGGTATGTGAGAAAATATTAGAGTAAAATACTATGAGCTTGAAAACATATTTGCTGACTATTTCAAGATCCTGTAAACTAAAACTATGCTGCCAAGCTTGGTCTAAGGTGCGATTAGGGGGATCCTGCAGCACAAGAAACAATTGCGGAGTATATGACCTGGCAAATAAACACCGCCTAGTCAAAAAATGTAAATGTGTAGGGGAGGACTCCAGGGATTGTATTCCCTAAGGGTCGCTCCAGATATAGGAGAAAATTCCCCAAAACTCCCAGAGTTATAATGATTATATTTTGGATGCCATGTTTGGTAATACCCCTATGGAAATGTTACCAATTTATTGGGATAACCCACAGGATACACCGAAGCTTACATTAGTGGGCTATTGGTGTACAGAGCCTCATAACAAGAAAGTATCAGAAGAATTGTTATTGCATATATATTACAGGTTAGCACTGGGCCGGTCCAAGAGCCCAGAGCCACTCTTCCTAAATAGGTGGAAATTAATGTTCCTGACTCATCAGGATGACCCTCGTAGATTGCTAGCCCCTCCTATTTTGTGTCCAAATAATGCCACTAGCAGTAAGTTCAAGCAATGTCAATGTCTACTATTCAAAGATTGATTATGAGCTATCCCAAATATGGAGCAAAGCTTATAGTTTCGTTCAAGCCCGGAAATGTATGCACTTGTGTGCGGAAGATCCAGCGTGTTTCCAATTTTAGTGTGAATTTCTCCAAATTCCCACCTCGTGCTGACGGGTGTATTCTATCCATGCCCTGAACCTTTAGGGTGGCTGGATTACTATCATGGTATCTTCCAAAATGACGCCCAATTGGTGTCTTCGTGTTACCAGACCTTATGCTGTATTGATGTTCGTAGACCCGCTTTTTCAGCGCACGGTTGGTTTTGCCAACATAAAATCTCCCGCACCCACAGGTCAGGAGATATATCACATGAGATGTGTTACAGTTAATGAAATGCCTAATTTGGCACTTCTTACTTTGATCTATTTTAATTACTGCGCCCGGGAGAATATATTTGCACATGCTGCAATTGCCGCAACTAAAAGTGCCCCAGGCTTTACAGCATTTTTCTTTCTGATGTTGATTGAAATTACTATGTACCAGTCTGTCCCTTAAATTATTGGGGCGTCTGTAAATAATTTTAGGTTGTGAGGGCAAAAATGTTAACAGGTAGGGGTCATTGAGTAATATTGGCCAATTGGTTTGTAAAATATTACGTACCGATGCATGAGCGTCTGTATAAGTTAATGCCAACGCTGGCACCATATCTTTTTTTGTAATTTTGGGTTTGTACAGAAGTGTTTGTCTATTTAAACACCTGGCTTTCTTGTATGCGGCTTTTAGAATGGGCCTACTGTATCCTCTAGCGTGCTGCCGTGCCCAAATTTCTCTAGCTTCCAATTTGAATGTTTCTATGTTGGAACAATTCCGGTGTGCATGTACAAATTCCCCATATGGGATACTACGTAAGAGGTGAGTGGGGTGAAAGCTGGTTGCCCTTAACATCGTATTTGCTGACGTTTTCTTGCGATATAAAATGGTGCCTATTTGTCCTCCTTGATCCTTATATATCACCAAATCCAAGAATGTGACTTTCTCCAGATAAAAGTCACATGTAAATTTAAGGTTCAACTCATTGTCATTAAGAGTCCAGACAAAATACATGAGTTCCTCCCTCTGCCCCTCCCAGATGACCAAGATGTCATCAATGTACCTGTGCCAGGCAGAAACGTGGCACAGGTACTTGGCCATCCTGTCCTCAGCCCACAAGCTCCTCTCCCACCAACCCAGGTACAGGTTGGCCAACGATGGGGCACAAGTTGTCCCCATCGCTGTCCCCTGCACCTGGTGGTAAAGTTGTCCCTTGAAGAGGAACATGTTATGGGTGAGGACAAAATTGAGAAGCCAAAGGAGGAACAAATTGTGATTGTGATCAGACACGTCCAATTCGTTGAGAAATGTTTCAACTGCTTTTAATCCTTTGGTATGGGGGATACTGGAGTACAGGGCCTCTACATCCAGAGTGACCAGGAATGCCCCAGGATCCACCCATAATCCATCAAGGACACGTAAGATGTGACCTGTGTCCTTGACATAAGAGGGTAGGCTCATGACCAGGGGCTGCAGATGTTGGTCGACGTACTTGCTGGCATTCTCTGGAAGTGCCCCCACGCCAGATACAATCGGTCGACCTGGAGGTGACTTCAGGGACTTATGCCCCTTCGGGAGGGCATAGAAAGTTGGAATTACTGGGTTGGGGGACTCCAGGAAGCCAGCGCCTTGTGCGTCAATGACCCCCTGGTCATGAGCCTGTTTGATCATGTCCTGGTATTCCTGGGCATCCCTGGTCAGTCTGGATGCAGGGGCCCTTTCGTACCATTGATTGTTGTTGAGAATTTGTAGGCACATACTAATTTATTGATCTGTAGACATTATTACTATGTTCCCCCCCTTGTCCGCAGGCTTTATGACTAAATTATTGTTAGATTCTAAGTCTTGAATGGCGTTTCTTGTGTTAAATTGGGGGAATGTCCGCTTCTTTGTGGGAGTTTTTCAAACCCTGCCATTGTGAGGTTAACAAAGGTGGCTACATTATGATTTTGGCCAAGTGGTGGATAATGTGTGGAGGGTTTTTTAAATGTAATAAAGGGCTTTTCCCTCATACATTGGCCTAAAACTTCCCTCGCTAGATCATACATATCTTTCTCTAATTGTGATTCAGAAGGTGGGGATGCATCTGTATTCTCACCTATCGGACCCTCTTTGACCATAAACTGATAACGGCATATGATCTTTCTGGCAAACAAGTGAATGTCATTTGCCACATCGAAGAGATCAAGGCCTCTCGACGGGCAAAAGTTCAAACCTAAATGTAGGACCTCTTCTTGCTCCTTTGTCAAGGTGTAATCTGTGAAATTTATAATGTCCATCGTGGTGTCTTTCTCACTGGCATAGGGTTTGTCTTGTGAGATGGTTCCCTCTATTGATAGGGGAACAGTTTTGACTTCCATGCTTTCTGGGATGGAGGAGGAGGCAGTGGGGAGGGCAAAATGGGATGCCTTAGTTCTCCCTCTCCTTGTCTCATTCCTGCGTTTGTTTCGGCGCATGTTGCGCAGTTTTCTAAAAAAATCCCTTTTGGATCCTTCAGAACTCTCTAGTATCTCTGGGGAAGGGGGAGTCCTCTGATCCATCTTACGTTTGTATAATTGTTGATATTCCACTTCCTGTCATTGTATAGAAATCTCCCTCCTAGGGTAACCCTTAGAGGCATCCTGCTCAATTTGTGCTCTTCTAGGGGTAGGTCTCTTGCTCCAACTTGGTTTTGGGTATCACTGACCTCTTTCCCGTGAGGAAGAGGTATCAGGTGGGTATGTATAGCGGTCTGGTCGTTCCCGTCTACCCCTAGTTCCCTGTTGTTCCGTTGGCCATATATAAGCTTCCTTGTCAGTATATGCAGTTTTATCTCTCTTTCCTTAAAGTGGACCAACACCCAGGGGTGATCGGCCCGGGAATCTATAAGATTCCCGGGCCGATCACCTCCCTCACCGCGGGACACCCGAGATCGGGATGTCCCGCGGTGAGATACCCCCCCCCAAAAGCCCCCAAAAACTGACCCGATCAGCGGCGGCTGCCGCTTCCCGCGCGCCCCTCTGGCTACGTTGGAGCGTGGTGAGGTGAGTTTTGGGGGGTTTCTGGGGGGCTTTACATAGCGGGGCACCCCTTATCGGGGTGCCCCCCTGAAATGGACCAAAACCCAGGATAGTCAAAATCCTGGGTGTTGGTCCACTTTAATTTGGATAATCTCTTTATTCAGTTTCTCAATTGAGACTCTGATACCTGTGTCCCTCTGTTTGTATTGTTAGTTTTTTTTTGCTGTTCCTAATGCTTCTATGGTGTTTTTTATTTGATCATTTAGTGTTTCTAAATGATGGGTGTGTTGTAAAATAAGCAATTTAATTAACTTAAGTGAATATTCCTGTAGTATGCCCTCCCACTGTTGTTTGACATGATCACTGGGAGTAGGTGTCTGTGGAAAAAGTCGTATCCTGAGACCTTTTGGGACTATGCCCATACCCAGGTATTCCTGGAGGTACTGGATAAATCTAGGACCCACACTGTCACTGATAAGGTGGGTAATGCACCATGTTATTTGGGAATACCCAAGGGATATTCACTGGAGACTAAAATGTACATTGTAATGGTTTGAATTACTTTATGTATGCATGTATGGTCATTGCAAAATGAAATGTTTTTATACATATCAATACAGTATAATTATGGACACTGGAATCATAAAATGTTACTGAAAGCATGTTTTGATATTTTGTATTAGGGCACTGAAGAAGCAAATGTGGCGAAACATGTTTGCCCTATCTTTGACCAACATATCAGTAAGATAAACAAGTTATTAATTAAGAAAGGCTGTTAATTGAAGAACTTCTTACCATGTACTTGGTGACTACCTCATGGACAATTGTCAAATTTAGAGATGAGCGAATCGATTCGGACGAACCCGAATTCGTTCAGAATTTCAGGAAAAATTTGATTCTGAACGAATTCGAATTTCCCAGCGATTCGATCGATCGAAGTTTTCCTTTAAACTCCATTTATTTCAATTACAGCCATTGTAAAATGGTGGATGCACTTGTCTGGAAATTTCCGCTGGGGCAAGTTATCATGGGAAGGTCACATGCAGCCTATCAGCAGCCAGGAAGCCCGGTGACGTCACAGTACTATATAAACGGCGGCCATCTTGCTTGTGCGCATTTCAGCCTTGCATTGCAGACAGAACGGAGGTTGCTGCAGACAGGGAGAGACTTACAGACAGGCAGGGAGAGGCAGGGAGACCCACACAGTGCCAGGGAAAGATAGGGAAAGATCAGTTTTAAATTGTTTTTTTTTGTGCTGTAAATATTCCTGGCCACTGTGCATCTCATCTTGGCAGTGGCATATTTAACCCTATCTGTTACACACAAGCATTTCTTATAACTCAATTAGTTTTAATTTTTTGTATGCTGTAAAAACCCCAGGCCACATGGGCATACTATTTCAGCACATTTCACCCTATCTGTTATACTAAATCAGCTTCTAAAGGCTCTGTTTTATTAATATATTGCATTTTGAATTGGTTTTGTGCGTCCTGTAAAAACACCAGGCCGCAGGGAATCCCAAACCAGCACATTTCACCCTATGTGTTATACTAAATCAGCTTCTAAAGGCTCTGTTTTATTAATATATTGCATTTTGAATTGGTTTTATGCGTCCTGTAAGAACACCAGGCCACATGGGTATCCCAAACCAGCACATTTCACCCTATCTGTTATACTAAATCAGCTTCTAAAGGCTCTGTTTTATTAATATATTGCATTTTGAATTGGTTTTGTGCGTCCTGTAAAAACACCAGGCCGCAGTGTATCCCAACCGGCACATTTCACCCTATCTGTTATACTAAAGCAGCTTCTACAGACTCTGTTTTATTAATATATTGCATTTTGAATTGGTTTTATGCGTCCTGTAAAAACACCAGGCCGCAGGGTATCCCAAACCAGCACATTTCACCCTATCTGTTATACTAAATCAGCTTCTAAAGGCTCTGTTTTAATAATATATTGCATTTTGAATTGGTTTTGTGTGTCCTGTGAAAACACCAGGCCACATGGGCATCCCAAACCAGCACATTTGACCTTATCTGTTATACTAAATCAGCTTCTAAAGGCTCTGATTTATTAATATATTGCATTTTGAATTGGTTTTATGCGTCCTGTAAAAACACCAGGCCGCAGGGTATCCCAAACCAGCACATTTCACCCTATCTGTTATACTAAATCAGCTTCTAAAGGCTCTGTTTTATTAATATATTGCATTTTGAATTGGTTTTGTGTGTCCTGTAAAAACACCAGGCTGCAGGGTATCCCAAACCAGCACATTTCACCCTATCTGTTATACTAAATCAGCTTCTAAAGGCTCTGTTTTATTAATATATTGCATTTTGAATTGGTTTTGTGCGTCCTGTAAAAACACCAGGCCGCAGGGTATCCCAAACCAGCACATTTCACCCAATCTGTTATACTAAATCAGCTTCTAAAGGCTCTGTTTTATTAATATATTGCATTTTGAATTGGTTTTGTGCATCCTGTAAAAACACCAGGCCGCAGTGTATCCCAAACCGGCACATTTCACCCTATCTGTTATACTAAATCAGCTTCTACAGGCTCTGTTTTATTAATATATTGCATTTTGAATTGGTTTTGTGCTTCCTGTAAGAACACCAGGCCACATGGGTATCCCAAACCAGCACATTTCACCCTATCTTTTATACTAAATCAGCTTCTAAAGGCTCTGTTTTATTAATATATTGCATTTTGAATTGTTTTATGCGTCCTGTAGAACACCAGGCCGCAGGGTATCCCAAACCAGCACATTTCACCCTATCTGTTATACTAAATCAGCTTCTAAAGGCTCTGTTTTATTAATATATTGCATTTTGAATTGGTTTTGTGTGTCCTGTAAAAACACCAGGCTGCAGGGTATCCCAAACCAGCACATTTGACCCTATCTGTTATACTAAATCAGCTTCTAAAGGCTCTGATTTATTAATATATTGCATTTTGAATTGGTTTTATGCGTCCTGTAAAAACACCAGGCCGCAGGGTATCCCAAACCAGCACATTTCACCCTATCTGTTATACTAAATCAGCTTCTAAAGGCTCTGTTTTATTAATATATTGCATTTTAACTTGGTATTGTGCGTCCTTTAAAAACACCAGGCCGCAGGGTATCCCAAACCGCCACATGTCACCCTATCTGTTATACTAAATCAGCTTCCAAAGGCTCTGTTTTATTAATATATTGCATTTTGAATTGATTTTGTGCGTCCTGTAAAAACACCAGGCCACATGGGCATCCCAAACCAGCACATTTTACCCTATCTGTTATACTAAATCAGCTTCTAAAGGCTCTGTTTTATGAATTTATTGCATTTTGAATTGGTTTTGTGCGTCCTGTAAAATTACCAGGCCACATGGGCATCCCAAACCAGCACATTTCACCCTATCTGTTATACTAAATCAGCTTCTAAAGGCTCTGTTTTATTAGTATATTGCATTTTGAATTGGTTTTGTGCATCCTGTAAAAACACCAGGCCGCATGGGCATCCCAAACCAGCACATTTCACCCTATCTCTTATACTAAATCAGCTTCTAAAGGCTCTGTTTATTAATATATTGCATTTTAAATTGGTTTTGTGCGTCCTTTAAAAACACCAGGCCGCAGGGTATCCCAAACCGGCACATTTCACCCTATCTGTTATACTAAAGCAGCTTCTACAGGCTATGTTTTATTAATATATTGCATTTTGAATTGGTTTTGTGCATCCTGTAAAATTATGTAAAAACACCAGGCCACAGGGTATCCCAAACCGTCTTATTTCACCCTATCTGTTATACTAAATCAGCTTCTACAGGCTCTGTTTTATTAATATATTGCATTTAGAATTTTTTTTTGCGTCCTGTAAAAACGCCAGCCCCCAGGGTATCCCATATTGCCAATTTTCATAGTATCTGGTGCAGAGAAGCAGTATCTCACTTTATTTAGCTTCTGCTTTTTAAAGTAAACACATTTTTAGCGCCTATTGCGCATTTCAAATACATAAAAATGTCAGGCAGACCAAGTGCCAGGATGTTCAAAGAGGAGTGGCAGAGGCCAAGATTCAGCAGGCAGAGGTCGCAGCAGACTAGGGGCGAGTGGTAGCAGGAGTCGCGGTGAGAGACCTGATCTGCCAGTATCTGCTAGCGTTTGTGTCTCTACCAGTAACGCATCTGCCGTGGTAGATTGGTTAACACGGCCATCCACATCATCACAAGTTACATCTGACACCTCCAGTCTAGGGTCGGTAGGTTCCTCTAATACAACCCTGAGTTGGCATGGCCCGTGAGTAGTCCCTGTCCTTCCATTGCTTCTGTCCTACGCCGTTCCTTCCCCCAGCGACGTAGCCTATGCTTTGGGTTCAGCTCCACTCTTTAGTGAGGAGGACGATCAGATAGAGGACAGTCAGCAGCTACTGCCCAGCCAAGAAATGGAGGTAGCTTCCATCGCTAGGCAGACAAATAGTGATGTGGAGAGTGGCGTGGGTCTTGTTGCGAGCGTTCCAGCTCCTGTGCCAGACACTGTTGAGGAAACCGAGAACATGAGTGACGTGCAGCCACAACTCGGTGATGATGATGAAGCCGATCGCACTTGGGAGCCGGGTGCAGAAGGGGCTTCATCCTCATCATCAGGAGAAGAGGGGCGCGGGTTGCCCCGGAGTTAGCAGCTGAGGCAGCAAGGTGTTAGCAGCATGGTTGGCAGTCAGCATGGGGGCAGAATTGTAAAGCCTGGAGCCAAACGGGACCGGGGCCGGGGTAAAGCACCTGCTGCGCGGCAGGCTACCTTATCGGGAGGTAGTGGAGCAGGGGTTCCTGGAGTTGGCGACAGTAGCAGTGAATCAGTGCGGGCTGTTGGTGGGAAAAGTAGCTACTCGGCAGTGTGGCAGTTTTTCCTCAAGCATCCACAGGAGGGTAACATGGCCACATGCAAGATATGTAGGCAGAAGGTGAAGCGTGGCCAGGGCCCAAATGTTGGCACCACGGCCCTGCGTCAACATATGATGCGTCACCACAAAGCGGCCTGGGAGAACCAAGGCTCCGAAAAGGTGGTCCAGGCTGCTTCCTCACTAAGTGGCACGCCGCTCCCAATTTCTGCCAGCCAAGGCTCCAGCACCTCAGCCGACGGCAGCTGTGCGTCCTACCCATCCTCTGTCGCTCCAGATGCTCCTGCTCCTCCTCCTCCTCCAAGTCATGCATCCCGCCAGCAATCCATCAGCGAAGCCATGTCCAAGAGACAGCAGTATGCGCCCACTCATCCTATGGCGCAGAAGCTGAATGTGCTCCTGTCCAAGTTGCTGGTGCTGCAGTCGCTCCCTTTTCAGGTGGTGAACTCTGCACCTTTCAGAGAACTGATGGCTTGTTCCGAGCCGAGGTGGAGAGTCCCAAGCCGTCATTTCTTTGCCAAGAAGGCAGTACCAGCGCTGCACGCTTTTGTTGAACAGAAGGTGGGCCAGTCCTTGAGCCTGTCGGTGTGTAGCAAAGTGCATGGCAGCGCCTACATCTGGAGCTGTGACTACGGTCAGGGACAGTACATGTTGTTTACGGGCCATTGGGTGAATGTGGTCCCTTTGCAGCAGCAGCAGCAACTTGGACAGGTCATGCCGCTTCGGCCTCCACACTCCCTGGCCGTTGTGCCTGTGACACCGTGCGACTCGGCCTCCTCATCCTCTGCCATCTCCTCACCCTCCACTGTAGGCTCAAGTCTCAGTGCCCCTCCAGCCTACCATGTGTGCAGGGCACGGAGGTGTCACGCTGTGCTTCACATGGTTTGTCTTGGCGAACGGAGTCACACAGGGGAGGAACTGCTTAAATTTATTCATCAAGAAATCCAAACATGGCTTACTCCAAGAAAACTGAAAATGGGAACCATGGTTACCGACAATGGGAAGAACATTTTGTCTGCGCTGCGACAAGGAAGGCTGACCCATGCGCCCTGCATGGCTCACGTCTTCAATCTGGTTGTGAAGCGGTTTCAGAAGTCTTCCCCCCCATCTGCAAGACATCCTAACATCTTCAAGGAAACTTTGCATGCACTTCAGCCACTCCTACACCGCCAAGCACACGCTTCTTGAGCTACAGCGTCAGAACGGTAGCCCCCAACATAGCCTGATTTGCAATGTTTCCACCCGTTGGAATTCCACCCTGCATATGTTGGACAGACTATACGAACAGAGAAAAGCCATCACGGATTTCTTGATGATCCAAGCGGGTAGGGGGACTCCCCTGTGTAACTTCAATGTCAACCAGTGGCATCTCATACGTGACACCTGCCGTTTGCTCAGGCCCTTTGAGGAAACCACTTTATTTGTGAGTCGCCAGGATTACGGGATGAACAACGTGATTCCACTGCTTCGTGTACTACAGCACATGTTGGAAACCATGGCTGGTCAGGGCACTGGAGACATGGCGTCTACATCTTACGGCCACATGAACCCCGTTGAAACTGAACTGGAGGAGAAGGAGGAAGAGGAGGAGGAGTGGCACAGTGCACAGTTTAGGCTTGGCGAAATGTCTGGTTTCTTGAGTCAGCAGACAGGAGAGGAGGAGCAGGAGCAGCCAGAGGAGCTAGAGGGTTGTGAGGAAGGCGAGACAGAGGACCCAGACACACCGTGGCAGTATTCAGTGGAGATGGAGACAGGTAGTCCCTCCGAGTCACTTGCGCAAATGGCAGGAAGCATGCTCACGTGCTTGCGTAGTCCCAGAATTGTTTCCATTTGTCAGCGGGATGACTTCTGGCTCTCCACCTTATTAGACCCTCGCTTCCAGCACAAAATGGGTGCATTTTTTAAACCCGCCAAGAGGGAGGACAAACTGACCTACTACAAAGACATTCTACGTAGTCAGTTGGCCGATGTCTATCTGCGCCATGGTCCATACTCTCACAGGTCTGACTCGGGGGGACCTCTGCGCTCACCTTCCACTGCCATAGCTGCTGGGGGGGTTGGCAGGAGCAGCAGCAGCAGCTCCATCAGCAGCAGCCTCAGTCTTCAGTCGCTAATAAGTAGCTTTCTACACCCGCATAGTGAGTCTACTCATGAGCAGCAGGAAGACCTGGAGCAGGACCTGAACCAGCAGGTCATGTCATACCTTGACATGACCATGCCAACACACCTTGAGGATCAGCTGGACTTCTGGGCAGCCAAACTTGACTTGTGGCCGCAGTTAGCTGAGTTTGCCCTGGAAAAGCTGTCCTGCCCGGCAAGTAGCGTGCCATCTGAGCGGGTGTTTAGTGCGGCGGGGGGCCATAGTTACGGCGAGAACTTGTCTGTCAACTAAAAATGTGGAGAGACTCACCTTTGTGAAAATGAATCAGGGATGGATCAGCCAGGATTTCCACCCACCAATGGCTGATGCATGCGACTAGATTCAGCATGGTGCCACGTTTTACACTTTTCAAATGGTGCAAAACATATTTATGTCTTTAGGCCAATTTTTGGGCTCCCGCTGATGCCAACTTCAGGGTGTGCCTTTCAGCCAAATTTTGGCCTCCTGCTGCTGCTGCTGCTAACTGCAGTGTATCTTTAGGCCAATTTTTGGGTTCCTGCTGCCAACTCCAGTGTCTCTTTCAAGCTATGTTTGGGCTCCTGCTGCTGCTGCTGCTGCTTGCAACTCCAGGGTGTCATTCAGCCAATTATTGTGCTCCTGCTGCCAACTCCAGTGTGTCTTTCAAGCTATGTTTGGGCTGCTGCTGCTGCTTGCAACTCCAGGGTGTCATTCAGCCAATTTTTGGGCTCCTGCTGTCAACTCCAGTGTCTCTTTCAAGCTATGTTTGGGCTCCTGCTGCTGCTTGCAACTCCAAGGTATCATTCAGCCAATTTTTGGGCTCCTGCTGCCAACTCCAGTGTGTCTTTCAAGCTAGGTTTGGGCTGCTGCTGCTGCTTGCAACTCCAGGGGGTCATTCAGCCAATTTATCGGCTCCTGCTGCCAACTCCAGTGTCTCTTTCAAGCTATGCTTGGGCTCCTGCTGCTGCTTGCAACTCCAGGGTGTCATTCAGCCAATGTTTGGGCTCCTGCTGCCAACTCCAGTGTCTCTTTCAGCCAATGTTTGGGCTCCTGCTGCTGCTGCTTGCAACTCCAGGGTGTCATTCAGACAATTTTTGGGCTCCTGCTGCCAACTCCAGTGTCCCTTTCAGCCAATGTTTGGGCTCCTGCTGCTGCTGCTTGCAACACCAGGTTGTCATTCAGCCAATTTTTGGGCTCCTGCTGCCAACTCCAGTGTCTCCTTCAAGCTATGTTTGGGCTCCTGCTGCTGCTGCTTGCAACTCCAGGGTGTAATTCAGCCAATTTTTGAGCTCCTGCTGTCAACTCCAGTGTCTCTTTCAGCCAATGTTTGGGCTCCCGCTGCTGCTGCTTGCAACACCAGGGTGTCATTCAGCCAATGTTTTGGCTCCTGATGCTGCTTGCAACTTCAGGATGTCATTCAGCCAATGTTTGGGCTCCTGCTGCTGCTGCTTGCAACACCCGTGTGTCATTCAGATAATTTTTGGCCTCCTGCTGCTGCTGCTTGCAACTCCAGGGTGTCATTCAGCCAATTTGTGGGCTCCTGCTGCCAACTCCAGTGTCTCTTTCAAGCTATGTTTGGGCTGCTGCTTCTGCTGCTGCTGCTTGCAACTCCAGGGTGTCATTCAGCCAATTTTTGGGCTCCTGCTGCCGACTCCAGTGTCTCTTTCAAGCTATATTTGGGCTCCTGCTGCTGCTGCTGCTTGCAACACCAGGGTGTCATTCAGCCAATTTTTGGGCTCCTGCTGCCAACTCCAGTGTCTCTTTCAAGCTATGTTTGGGCTCCTGCTGCTGCTTGCAACTCCAGGGTGTCATTCAGCCAATTTTTGGTCTCCTGCTGCCAACTCAGTGTAGCTTTCAAGCTAGGTCTGGGCTGCTGCTGCTGCTGCTGCCAACTCCAGTGTCTCTTTCAAGCTATGTTTGGGCTCCTGCTGCTGCTGCTTGCAACTCCAGGGTGTCATTCAGCCAATTTTTGGGCTCCTGCTGCCAACTCCAGTGTCTCTTTAAAGCTATGTTTGGGCTCCTGCTTGCAACTCCAGGGTGTCATTCAGACAATTTTTGGGCTCCTGCTGCCGACTCCAGTGTCTCTTTCAAGCTATGTTTGGGATCCTGCTGCTGCTAGCTCCAGGGTTTGTTTTTCAGGCAATATAGGGGCCCCTCATAGTGATGCCACCTCAACTCTCTGCAATTGTGCCGCTCTGCAATGCCTCTGATCTGCATGTCATAATTATTTACAGTATTATTTCACTAACCCAGCACGCATCCTATGCGTGTTACAGCAAGGCAGAATGGTTTACAACCCTATTGAGGCTCTAGGAAGCTCAGAAATAGCCAGTTTTAATAGCGATTCGTCGTGAATAAATTCGGACCTAAACTAATTTCGTTGGAAAATTCGGCGAATCAGCCGAATCGAATTTTTCAAAAGTTCGGTCATCCCTAATTGCGATGCTCCAGGGATAGAAAAATTAAAAATAACCTCCTTTACAATATAAAATTACCTCTACAGTGCTTTCCCTCCCGGCTCGCCATCCCGGTCTCCTTGTTGCTGCCTGATCGGACGCAGACCACTGACGTGCCTGTTATGTGGTGTGGAGGCCCCTTCCTTTCTCCTCTTGCTGCATAGTGTTGTCCCCACCCAGCAGGAAAAAGAAGTTTAACCGCTGGTCAAGCACCGCTGCACACCCCAAAGGCCGGCCCTTTCAGTGAGCCCCTGGCAGCTGCCCTGCTTTGCCGGGTGCTGACGCCGGCCATGTCTGTACACCTCCGTTGCAGTGGAGGAGATGGCTTCTCCTACACATTAGGCTCGATTCAGAGAGACAAAAAAAGACTTTCGTTTTTGTGCCGATCTGCTTTTTTTTTTTAATTTTCCCGCTCTCGTATGAGTGTACGAGCGATTCTATGCATGCATTGCTAACCTTCAGTAAAGTTTCTGTCCGTTCGTACGGCAGAGTACGAGTACGAGGATGTCATTTTCCAGCGTGACTTTTCTGTTTCATTTTCTCATGTTACAACGTAGGCTTTCGTTTTTGCCCTTTTCCCATCATCTCCTCCCACGAACCCTTTACGTTTCCCGATAGATTCTGTTTCCCTTTTTCAATAAATAATCGTCCAGACGAAAAACCTTACGATCTAGCGCCTGCGCACTACAAACTTAACTCATTAACGTGCTCGCCTAGATATTTGCCACCCTCAATTCTACTACAATGTTTAGCTAAATCACTTAGCACTATCCTCCATCTTCCCTTTTGGGCCCTTAAAGCTCACCCAAACCACTTCGCGGTTAGGTTCTTCTTCCATTTTAGGTCCCTAAAACTTACCCAAATCACTTCTCGGTCATGTGAATATTCATCTTTAAATATTTCTGGGCCCATTAGTTTTGTGTTAATGTATTTTGTAAATGAAATGACACTGAAACTTTTAATTTTTTTCCATCATAAAATATAAAATATTAAAATATTATTTTTTTATTATTTTTTTTTACAACTATAAAAAACTAAATACATAGCAATGGCAGGCCACAGAACATTATTCTTCATCTGTGGTCCCCAACGAGTCGCGCAGCTCCTGCATCTCGCCCACCAACTGAAGGACCCTGACACTCAGTTGTGCCACTCTGGCACGTGTGGTCCCTGTTAAAAAACGTAAATTAAATTATTGGTATAACCTTGTTGGGGTCATACTGCAGTGCCCCCCCCTTCCCCGTATGGTCCAAACACCTAAATCTGGACTTCAAAGCCCGAAGGCCCTCGCCACCACGGCTCGGGTTTTGCATAGGGCCCGATTTAGAGAACTCCTGGCCCGCATTCTACAGGCAAAGAACGGGCATCAGGAGCCAGGGCAGGAGTGGATATCCTGAAAGTATTTAAAAATACTAACATAAAATACACATTCTAAGCAACAATATTGTTTAACATGTCATCAAGGGCTAAAAACAGCCATAGGTTAAGACATAAGTCATCAACTATATTCATTGCCATACAGTGAAAAGGGATTGATGGAATGTGAGCAAACTTACCCAGGAGCCATCCACCAGATAATTCTCCTGACTCAAACTGACGAAATAAGCCGGAGCTCTGCAATATATAAGCATCATGGGACGACCCTGGATGCCCTGCAAGAACACTGAGGAATCGCATAGCTGGACCAAACACTGCTTGTATGTTGTGCGAGTGGCACATCTTGCGGTTCCTGCAACCAAATATAAAATAATTACACAAAGCAAAGGTAACCAACTAAAACAATAACTCCTACAACAAATTAAGATTCAAGTTCAACAATCCAAATATAATTCCCAAAGGACATAAGTCTAAAAAAATGTAGCAATTATATGGATGTGTGGGAAAATAAAGGTTTACATGCTAAGGACTAATTAAGGTCAGCATTAAAATGCTTCTATAAGGCATACATGAAATGTATTGATTCAGGTATGCATTGCTATACAATTTATGGCCTCGGTCATGCTGATACATGCAATGCCTTGGAGCTAAAGGCGCGCAGACTCCTCCACATAGCCTCAAAACATGTTCAACAATAGCAATCCGAGGCCTCAAAGGTCCCGTAAGTGGATCGCAAATGAAACGGGTTTATAGGGTGAAATTGAAATTTCAATATGTCTAAAAATAAGGGTTATTTTTAATAAAAAAATGCACTCACAAGCAAACGGTTAAAAGTTTTAGACATATTGCACTATATTTGCCTTTCTATTTTTTATGGTCCTTTACTTCTAACCATCACTGTGGAGTTCTTGATAAGAGCAGAGCTTTGGAATAAGAGGCTGATGCTCTCCCCTGATAAGTGTATGCTTTAATTTCAATTCGCTGAAAGCATTGTTGGGGATGAACTGGAGTGAATATGATGATGATGACCAGGATATAATTTGAAATATTACATCTGTTTTGGCCTATTACTATTGGGCGTCCGGTAAGAGGCTTGAATAATTGGTGGTGGATTATTTAGCCTAAGAAGAACACGTGTGGATTGATTTGCATCACTGTGGACTTTTTAATAGCTCTGTGTAAAATTGGATATTTACAACTTGTGGAACTTTGTAGGAAGTGGAGTCCTACTTATCACACGTTGAGCTAATCTTCTCAGAACTTCATTTAGTCTTGAGCAGCGCGGTATTATATCTTTGTATAAAGATTTTTTTATGTTGTTTCCAGGTCTGGACTGTAGATTACCAAGGCATCACCAGATCTCATGAAGGTACATATTTGGGTCGATTTAGAGCCTGGTGAGAAAACTCACTTTTTTTAGGAGAGAAAACTGCTATTTCACCTTAATTGTCTACCAGGTGTAATTTTTTCGTCTGGTGTTGAATCAGCCCCAAGGTAGAATGGCAATTTTCTCTCCTAAAAAGAAGTGAGTTTTCTCACCAGGCTCTGAATCTAACCCATTGTCATCTATGCCACATAAACTTCAATGCCAGGCAGTTTATTTAATTTAACTGATTCACAACTCATTTTAACTCATTTTTTGATGTAGAATCACTCCCAAGCTAGGCAATAAAAGTGAACGGCAGTTTTCTCTCCTACAGAGCAGCACACTTTTTTCACCTGGTGCTGAATAGACCCCAGCATTTTTTAGCCCATATGAAGCCCTGGTGCTGAATGACCCCTTCAATAGACCACCAGTTTTTTTAGATAACAATTTCATTGTCTATATAGAGGTTGATTAAGCACCAGGTGTAAATATGAACATTTTTGTGAAATGCTTGCACCTGGTGCTGAATCAACCTCAAAGTGTTAATTTAACAATGGCAAGACACAACTTTTAGTGTGAAAAAAAAAAGTTTAAATTAGGTTTAGACTATAGGTCAAAATACCATATAATCTTTTTACTTTTTTCTGTTTTCAAAGGGAGAAAAGCAGAGCCAATAATCAGATAAAATTGATCCCAGATGAAAAACTTACATTGCCAGTAACTTTTGCAACTTATGAGAACCAAACAAAAGAAATCAGGGTTGTAAAAATAAGTTGTGAAAAACAGATGTTTAATCCAAATTATCTGCTTTTCACAGTTGTCATACAATTTTCTGGCGGGGGAATTTTTTGATAATATTTTGTGCTTTACTGGACAAAATGTTGTATATCTATGTGTATATTCATTAATAAATATTTCTGTGATGTTATTTAAGCCCTGATCACAATAAACATTTGTTTGTGTGTATAGGTTCCCTCTTCTTCTGCATGTGTTTTGAATACCAAAGTTGAGGTCATCAACTTAGGCTTACGGCCTAAGTCTGTGAAATAATTAGATAAATAATAATAAATAAATAATAATAAGAAGAAGAAACTACTTCTACTTACTTATTTCTATGTTATTGTTGCTATTATTCACCATAACCGTTGGGTTCTCACCAGCCCCTTCCAATAATTTATCAGCCTGAGCTAAGCTCTAGCACATTGTTCAGTAAACCCAGTCTGTGTGACAGATTGTTCTCTCCCTTAAAATTTTAGTTACCCACTAACACCTGTCTTGCCTTCCCTGTGCTCCCATTTCTTTCCCCTCCTTTTTAGAGCAGACAGCAGTGTTGTCTTGCTACAACTGTGCAGTCCCTGAGCTTACATTCTCCTAGTCTGTCAACCTAGAAATCCTGTTGGGCTTGCCAGACCAGGGTTAGCCTCCTAGCAACTTTTACCCGGACCTTGCCTTATATTACACAAAAGTTGCATAATCTTCTTGTTTTTCCAGTCCCCCTGCTACTTCCCCTTCCCTGTACCTGTACATGCTTAGTAAGCAGCCTACTCCTTCCCATGTTTTCAATGGATCTCAGTTGTTCATTTAGATCCAGAATCATCTAAATGTGCATTGTGCACACATCCCGCACAGCAATTTGTCCACTCAAATGGCTGTTCAAGAAGTGCATACATAGCCCAGGATGTACACTGGAGTGTTTTGATTTCAGGTTGGGACATAACTGAGGTTCTCTGCTCCTCAGATGCCATAGTTTGGGCCACCCACCACTTCAGTCACCTGTGCACTCACTGTATGTGTTGCATAGGTTAACTGTGGGGAAAAACACCTATGTGTGTGCAAGCATACAATAGCCATATATGCATATAATACCTAAACAATACATAAAAACAGTAAAACATACAAAAAGCAAAAAAAAAAGTACTCTAATAAAGTCCCCCCATCTAAAGTCTCTTAAACTTGACCAGAACCTACATTACTTATTAAATACATTTGACCAAAGCCCCTGTCCAACAGTCTTGTCTTAGGATGTAGAACTGAAAATAGGTATTTTTGCCTAATGAATTGTCTTGGAACGCTGATTTTTCATATTGTCCCTCTTTGTGAGATGGCAGGACAATCAAGTCATTGCAAAGTTGCGGAAATGACACAACACACAACACTCTTGTCACAACAATGGCAATGATTTCACACCTACATCTACAACAGATGCCATTAGCTAGGAGTAGAGTGAAGTAGGAGCAATGCCAATTGCCAAAAGGTACTCTTCATGGGGGGGGGGGGGAAGCAATTCAGGGGAAGCTAATTAAAAATGTGTGTTTTGGTCTACTTTAAGCTCAAGTCCTCTCACTTAGGATACAAGCCATTTACAAAATTGTTTAACACTATAGGATGATTTGTTTTTAGTCTCTTTCGTTTTTTTGTCTCAAATCAGTAATCTAAACTCATTAAAACTCAAGTAATATTCACTCTAGTCATGGCTTCCTTGAAAGAAGCAGATTGTTGTTTTTCATAAAAGAGAGAAAAAATACTTAAGTCATATTTGGTGAGCAATGGGAATGTAATTTCCATCTTTCTCATTGTGATGGCAGTTTTGCTGTTAGCTTTAGAGCAATTTAAGTATCTGGTCGATGCAGAAGGTATGGCAAAAGGTTAAAAGAAGAGAGAAAAACAATTTATTTTATTGCATGGAAAAGACAGTACAATCTAACACCGCCATTAGCCTTCGCATTTGAACTCTTGTACATCAGTCTATCTTTTAAATTAAGCATGCCGCCACACTGGCTGGGTCATTGTAAAAGAGTTTGCCTTACTCTAGTGTGCTATTTCCTTGCAATTTATCAGTTATTTAGCACTCAATAGTGTTAAAGTGCTTTCAGTCACACAGTTGGGAGGAAAGCAGACAAACATTGTTAGCTTTACAAAATGTCGGCGTTACTGATCACATGAATCAGGCCACTGAGATGACATAAGCTTTTTTTTTTTCATGCAGAGAATAGGCTCGATTCAGAGAGACAAAAAAAACCTTCCATTTTAGTGCCGATTTCGTATTATTTTCAAATGTTTCCGCTCTCGTATGAGTGTGCGAGCGATTCTATGCATGCATTGTAAACCTTCTGTAAAGTTTCCGTCCGTTCGTATGCCAGAGTACGAGTATGAGGATGTCATTTTCCATTGTTACTTTTCTGTTTCATTTTCTCAGGTAACAACGTAGGCTTTCGTTTTTGCCCTTTTCCCATCGTATCCTCCCACGAATCCTTTACGTTTCCCGATAGATTCTGTTTCACTTTTACAAAAAATAATCGTCCAGACGGAAATCCTTACGATCTTGCGCCTGCTCACAACAAACTTAACTCATTAAAGTGCTCGCCTACATATTTGACACCCTCACTCCTACTCCAATGTTTAGCTAAACCACTTAGCGCTATCCTCCATCTTCCCTTTTGGACCCTTAAAGCTCACCCCAACCCCTTAGCACTATCCTCCATCTTCCCTTTTGGACACCTAAAGCTCACCCCAACCACTTAGCGCTATCCTCCAGCTTCCCTTTTGGACCCTTAAAGCTCACCCAAACCCCTTAGCACTATCCTCCATCTTCCCTTTTGGACCCTTAAAGCTCACCCCAACCCCTTACCATTATCCTCCATCTTCCCTTTTGGACCCTTAAAGCTCACCCCAGCCACTTACCACTATCCTCCAGCTTCCCTTTTGGACCCTTACAACTTACCCAAACCACTTCACGGTTAGGTTCTTCTTCCATTTTATGCCCCTAAAACTTACCCAAACCATTTCACGGTTAGGTTCTTCTTCCATTTTAGGCCCCTAAAACTTACCCAAACCACTTTGTGGTTAGGTTCTTCTTCCATTTTAGGCCCCTAAAACTTACCCAAACCACTTCGCAGTTAGGTTCTTCTTCCATTTTAGGCCCCTAAAACTTACCCAAACCACTTTGTGGTTATGTTCTTCTTCCATTTTATGCCCCTAAAACTTACCCAAACCACTTCGCGGTTAGGTTCTTCTTCCATTTTATGCCCCTAAAACTTACCCAAACCACTTCGCGGTTAGGTTCTTCTTCCATTTTAGGCCCCTAAAACTTACCCAAACCATCTCGCGGTTAGGTTCTTCTTCCATTTTATGCCCCTAAAACTTACGCAAACCACTTCGCGGTTAGGTTCTTCTTCCATTTTAGGCTCCTAAAACTTACCCAAACCACTTCCTGTTCATCTGCATCTTCATCTCTAAATATTTATTGAAACCTTCGTTTGGTGTTAATGTATTTGTGTAAAAAAATGACACTGAAAATTTAAAAACACAATAAAATGTAAAATCTGTAAAACTTTCTAATATTTTAAACTATTTACATTAATAAAAACAGTGACAGGACCCAGAGCACTATTCTTCTTCTGTTGTCCCCAACGAGTCAACCAGCTGCTGCATATCGGCCACCAACTCAAGGACCCTTCGATTCATTTCTTCAACTCTTGCCCGTGTGGTCCCTGTATAAAATTGATACAAAAACATTATTTTGCGACAAATACATGTTTCTCACCTGTGGATGGAATGTTTGTTAGTTGCCAACCAAAATAATCACAACATATGTCAGTCTGCTAAGTCATTACTCTAAGTAAGTGGGCAGAGGTCATTCTGGTAAGTCATTACTCTAAGGAAGTGGCCACAGGTCATTCTGCTAATGACATTGACTCTGCCTTTATGAATCTGGGTGATCATGTCACTTAACACATACTGCAAAGAATGACATTACAACTTACTTGGTTGGTAGCCGACGGATGCCTCGTTGGGGACAACCCTACATCCTGGGCCCTGCCACTGTTGTGAAGTCTGTTGAGACATTGCAAATAGGGTCACTTATTATGTCTTAGTCAACAGTAATCAAATGTCATTTTCAATGTGTGTGTCACATCACTCACCTTCTCCCTGTGCCTCCTGGGCGAGATCTGCTGCAGCCTGCGCATCTTCACCCGCTCCAGAAGCATCTACAAAAACAGATTAAGGGAATCAACTTGGGTGGAAATAGCATGTATATGTGTGTGCGGTTACATGAAGAGTCACATACCAGAGGCTCCCGCATGCATCGCTGGGTACGACTCCCTGCCCACAACGTGCTGCCCCTCCTCTGTGGAAAGGTCCAGGGGCTGGTCTGAGGAACCAACAGAGGAGGGGTAGGACAGTCGCACTGGAGATCCACCACCTTCACTTCCAGTTGCAGATTCATGCAGCACTGGTCGGCCTGTGCGCCTCCGGGTGCGGCGGATTCGGTAATTCATTTCTAGCACTACAAAAGAAATACAATTATAAATCAATGCCTACCTTCTGCATCAGTTACATCTAGCATGCAATCGCTATGTACTTACTAGGGAAATAGATTTTGAAAAAGCGCTGCACCCGGGGCATGTGCAGCCATTTCAAGTCCGACCAATGCTGCATGATCTGCGTGTGGGTGAAGGTGGTGTCCGTCTCATGTTGTATTTTGGCAATGATCTCCAGTGCGACAGTGCGCTTCTCAAAAGAGTTGGGCAGGTAGTCGTACCTGCGCTCCAGCATGGTCTACAAAACATAAAATCAAGCTAGGTTTTAGTTAAAACTGCATACAAATATCTGTCAACAATCGATCATTTGACTAAATGACATTAACATACACATTTGGAGCCTAATACAATCCTTTAAGCTGGCCTCAGTGTTGGTTCGTACGCGTGGGCCCTCACTTCGGTTGGGCACGGAGTTTGAGACACTTTTTAAACAAACCCTTTGGTCATGCGCTTCCTTAAGGGCTAGGTATGCATTTAGATGGCAAAGCAAAGGCAGTAAAAGACACTTACAAGCATGATGATCTCTTCTTGTTGGCGGGTGAAGATTGTGGGCGCCATCTTGCCTCTTGTCTGCAGCAGATAAGTAATGCCCCAGTGGTTTCCGGGTTCCGTACGGCCGAACGAATGGTTGTACCCACGCGTACGCGAGCGTGTAGGCGTCACAGTCCGCAAATCTTATTTAAAGGTCCCTGGACACACAGCTCATTCTCTTTCAGAGTCCGTGCAAAATGGCACCCAAGAAGCAAGTAGCGGCAAGCGGCAATTGCCCATAGCCAAACTGCAGCAAAAAACCAATGCTCCGGCCAAGCAACCCACCACTACTCCCAAAAAAAAGGAGGCACAACCAAAGAGCAAGACACAGGCCACCAAGCCTACCCCAAGGAAGGTGGTCAAACCTGGTAAGAGGGTGCGAAGCCCCAGCCCCCCTGGACCAACATCCCCCCCACATGCCACCAAGGCAGTGTTCCAAGGCCAAAAACACCATGAACGAAGCCCAAGCCGGCAAAGAAGCCCCAGACACCCAAGAAGCCACAGCAGGGCCAGAAGCCCCAGACGACAAAGAAGCCACAGCAGGGCCAGAAGCCCCAGATGCAAAAGAAGCCACAGCAGGGCCAGAAGCCCCAGACGCCAAAGAAGCCACAGCAGGGCCAGAAGCCCCAGACGACAAAGTAGCCACAGCAGGGCAAGAAGCCCCAGACGCAAAAGAAGCCACAGCAGGGCCAGAAGCCCCAGACGCCAAAGAAGCCACAGCAGGGCCAGAAGCCCCAGATGACAAAGAAGCCACAGCAAGGCCAGAAGCCCCAGACGCAAAAGAAGCCACAGCAGGGCCAGAAGCCCCAGACGTAAAAGAAGCCACAGCAGGGGCAAAAGCCCTAAAAGGCAGACAATGCCAAGCTCCCCCTCCCCACCCACATGTGGCTACCAATCGACGGGCAAGAGTGGCAGAACCACAAGCTCTGGGCCACAACCACCACAAACAGGGTGTACATTGCGCAGAGGCCACTTGCGTGGCCGTTTTGGTGAGGCCCAAACTCTGGCATTGGCTAGTGGTCTCCCAAAAAAAGGAGGCACAACCAAAGAGCAAGACGCAGGCCACCAAGCCTACCCCAAGGGAGGTGGTCAAACCTGGTAAGAGGGTGCGAAGCCCCAGCTCCCCTGGACCAACATCCCCCCCCCCCACATGCCACCAAGGCAGTGTTCCAAGGCCAAAAACACCATGAACGAAGCCCAAGCCGGCAAATAAGCCCCAGACACCCAAGAAGCCACAGCAGGGCCAGAAGCCCCAGACGACAAAGAAGCCACAGCAGGGCCAGAAGCCCCAGACGCAAAAGAAGCCACAGCAGGGCCAGAAGCCCCAGATGCCAAAGAAGCCACAGCAGGGCCAGAAGCCCCAGACGACAAAGAAGCCACAGCAGGGCCAGAAGCCCCAGACGCAAAAGAAGCCACAGCAGGGCCAGAAGCCCCAGATGCCAAAGAAGCCACAGCAGGGCCAGAAGCCCCAGACGTCAAAGAAGCCACAGCAGGGCCAGAAGCCCCAGATGACAAAGAGCCACAGCAGGGCCAGAAGCCCCAGACGCAAAAGAAGCCACAGCAGGGCCAGAAGCCCCAGACGTAAAAGAAGCCACAGCAGGGGCAAAAGCCCTAAAAGGCAGACAATGCCAAGCTCCCCCTCCCCACCCACACGTGGCTACTAATTGACGGGCAAGAGTGGCAGAACCACAAGCTCTGGGCCACAACCACCACAAACAGGGCGCACATTGCGCAGAGGCCACTTGAGTGGCCGTTTTGGTGAGGCCCAAACTCTGGCATTGGCTAGTGGTCTCATGTTATATTATGATGAGCTATATGAGAGCAAATCCAAATCAACAAGCAAGCAGCGCAAAGCGGAGATTTTGGCCGAACTCACCAGACAAGTCAATGCAGCGGGGGACGAGCTCAAAGATGTAGAACAGATTCAACGGAAAATATAGGACCTCAAATATGCCGCACGGAAGAAAGAGAATAAAAGGCGGCAGTACAGGTACATATCTTATTTTTGGGTTTTTATTCTTCTTGTATAGGCATCAGTGAGCTTATTTTTTGAAACTATGTTTTTCAGCTTACAAACTGGCGGAGGATTTCCCACTAAATTGAAATTTTCCCAGGCGGAGGAGATGGTGCTGGGCCTGCTACATCCTGTTGCGTTAGAGGGACACTCGGCACAACAGGACACGGACAACCCGCCAATTTCTGCAGGTTAGTAATGTGTGAATTTCCCTAAAAATGGATCAACCAGTGAAATTAGCCAGCAAGGCATATCTAAACACATGCCCCTAGGGTGTGCCTTGTAGTGGAGTGATCAATTTGACCAGGGTGTGTCATGTGTGTCGACAGATAATTAGCAAATTTGCTTGCCCATACATGACGTTTCTGAACATTTAGAAAGAGTAGTAAAGTATTGAGATTAGCAAAGGACTGCGTGCTATGTATTTCTATTCAATCACATGCAACACTTACATCTTTTTCTGTTGCCCACTTAGGTTGGAGCTGTGCTTGGGGTCCAACGGCTTAAGATGGGGTGATTGCAATGTTTTCATAGATACAATGCTAACCACCAGAATCATATTGTAACTGCTATTTGCCAGCTGAGTGTGTTCACTTAATGGCCTATAAGGAATGTTTAAACACACACAACAGGCAGTACTTGCATGTTTGGTTGGCTTCATGTGACCAATGTGTATGTACTTGTTTGTGAATCCATTTTCAAGATAAAGGCATTCATAGTGAAGGTCAAGTTGCACCATTGTGGTAGTGGCCATTCCAGCTTGGCCACGTGTTTGATTTAAGCATATGTGTTATTAACCATCATCAATGCATAGTTGTGTGCTTACATAGTTTGTTTTCTTCTAATACAGCCCAGCCTCATCCCTCAGCTAGTGTGGAATCCTCTGCCAGTTTAACAATGCCGTCTACTTCTGTGCTGCCTCGGACCCAGGATCCGATATCTACGGTAAGTGGTTTTTTATGATGTTGCGTATGCATGTGCCTTGCCATGTTTCTTTTGGCTGAATTACATATGTATTCCCCACACTGAACCTTTTTTATTTACATGTCCCAACAGAGCCACACACTGATGGAGGAAATCCAGGAGCTGGAGGAGGATGGAACCTTCATTGGACCTTATGAAGATCTTCCCCTGGGCCAGAATCTGCAACTGTCCCAAAATGTTTCTCAGACAAATGCTCAGCAGCAGGGGGAAGCTGGCTGCATGCTGCCTGCACATCGTGGGCAGCATGCAGAGACTGACCCTCCAGTCCCCAGTTTAAGATCTTCTGTTGAGGATTTGCACAGCATACCTGTGGCTGTTGGGGGTCCTAGAGCAACATCATCTGCACGCCCCACAACCGGGGGAATTGGGAGGCGTACTCAGCAACGTCGCCCAGTTTCCCAAGGGAGGGGCGTGCAGATGATGGAGTCAGCATGGCACCATGAGAGGCGGCTATTTCGGAGCCAAAATCAACAAAACCACGAGAATAATAATGCCCAATTAGAGAACCTCAATAATACCTTAAGTGCCATGCTGACTGAATTTAGGACCCATAACAGCCACATGGCCAACTTGACAACAGAATTCAGGTCCAGCGTGGCTGAATTGCAAACTAACCAAAGAAACATTTTGGAACAGTTGCAGATTCTGAATGCCACACAGGCCCAGGTTAGGGCCCACCACCAAGGGCCACAACCTGGGTTCTATGGGCATTCCCCATATTAAGGTGTATTTGGCCTGAATCTGTTCTACATCTTTGCTCTACACCCCCACTGTATTGACTTGTCTGGTGAGCCCTACCAATCTAGCATTTTGGTATGGCTTTGCGTGTATGGTTTGGATTTGCGCCCATATAGCTCATTAGAGTCCTGAGGTAGGCCACTAGCCAATGCCAGAGGTCAAGCCTCACTGAAGCGGCCACTCAAGCTGTTGCGCTGCAGCCTTGGCCATAATTACATTGGCTGTGGCTCCTCCTGTTTGTAGGCATGATTGTGTGACATTCTGGCCTGGAAAACTACTACCTTGGCCCCTGGCTGAGATTTTACTGTACTTGGATTGAGACTGAGTGTTCTTGTTTGGGTGGGCCACTGAGTAACAGGTGTAGATGTGGCATACGTATGTCTGCTTTCAACCTGTGCCTGTGGCAAATGTGGGCAAGCAGGAGAGGGCGTGTTTGTGTCCCTATTTTTACAATGTAACTTCTGTGATTTATACCCTTGACAATGCTTGGCACACATATGTTACTAGGTTCGTTTGAAGGTTAACTTTGTCCTGGAGTGCCTAACTTTGTAAATCCAGGCTGTGTGCAATTGCTATGTGGCATGTTTTGGCATAAATTTCATGTCCATGTATTCCCCATAACTATGTGAGTGACCATCAACTACAATTGTTATGTTAAAAAATGTATACCTTAAAAAATTAAACAAACGTGTTTATGACTAAGTTACTGTCTTTCGGTTTTTGGATAAATATGACTTAAAGTATCCCCAAAAACAAACACACAAAAATATCCAAAAATGAGTCTAAATACATTGTTGATGGTTTTGGAAATTAATTCAATACTGTTTTGTTATTAATAAAACACAAAGCCAAAACCAAATGGCACAAAGCAATAACAACAAACAATGTAAAAAAAACACAAAAAAAAGGAGAAAACAATTAAGCAAAATGTGTTGATATTAGATTAGCACGGACGGCTTGCCCAGACGCACTGTGCTGCCCAACATAGGCGTCCTCTGGCTCATCGGCGGGTGGAGAGGGTGGCAAATCCACATACCGGGGGACCCGCTGCAAGATAGTAAAATTATGCAGCGCAGCACAGGCCATGATCATGTCCTGGGCCACCATTGCTTGCACATTCAGTGAGTGGCCCATTTTGCGGTTCCTGGGAAAAAAAAGATAAAAAGAAACATCAGTAACGCTTGGCAAACTATTTAAACACTAAAGTCTTAAAGGAGCCACAGCACTCAACCCTGTTAGCTTGTAGGCCAGCCTATAATCTGTCTCTAAACTCGGTCACACACATCTGCAGAAGTATGCTTAAGCTGCACCACTACGCCAAAGTGCCTCTGTGGGGTGCAGTCCTAACTATAATCTCTGAGAGCCCATTTGGGACATACAGTGCAATAGGTAAATTGGGAGCAGGCTTACCTGAGGTTGCCCTAAACCTCTCAAGTGCAAGCCATGGGGTGGAAGGGTCAAAGACCTTGCAATACAGCCTAGACCCCACACACCATGTGCTTGCACAAATTCAAAAGAAACAAAGGGGGGGGTGGCAGCCGCTCAGACCATTTTATAACTAACCTGGGAGGAGCACGTTAGCAGGGCAATTAGGATACAAAAGTCTTAAAGGAGCCACAGCACTCAACCCTGTTAGCTTGTAGGCCAGCCTATAATCTCTCTCTAAACTTGGTTAAAAACAGAGGACTCGGTCACACACATCTGCAGAAGTATGCTTAAGCTGCACCGTAGCTGCTTAAGCTGCAATGTATGTCCCAAATGGGCTCTCAGAGATTAGAGTTAGGACTGCACCCCACAGAGGCACTTTGGCGTAGTGGTGCAGCTTAAGCATACTTCAGATGTGTGTGACCGAGTCCTCTGTTTTTAACCACGTTTAGAGACAGATTATAGGCTGGCCTACAAGCTAACAGGGTTGAGTGCTGTGGCTCCTTTAAGACTTTTGTATCCTAATTGCCCTGCTAACGTGCACCTCCCAGGTTAGTTATAAAATGGTCTGAGCGGCTGCCACCCCCCCTTTGTTTATTTAAACACTAACTTATAACACCCTAAGTAAAACGTGGATGGCAATACAAACAACACAAAACAACTACATTAAATTTTAGTGCCCACAAAAAGGATATGAATGTTAGACCCTTTAAAGTTTTGATTTACTTGTTCAATTTTAAGTACACTTTAAAATGTTTGCCTTTGCACAACATGAAAAAAATGTAAAGCCAAAAATACGGGCCATTGATTCACATGCACTCTTTGCAAGGAGGGAGTCTTGGCAAGGAGTGACTGTTTGCAAGGCTTTAAAAATTACAATGACGGAATAATTACAATGAAGGACAAATTAACATGAGGGAATAATTACAAGGAGGGACTAGTTTCAATGAGGGAAAAGTTACAAGGAGGGACTAGTTACAATGAGGGAAAATTTACAAGGAGGGACTATTTGCAATGAAGGACAAATTAACATGAGGGAATAATTACAAGGAGGGACTAGTTACAATGAGGGAATATTTACAAGGAGGGATTAATTCAAAGGAGGGATTATTTACAAGGAGGGACCAAAAAATGAAAATACAACATAAAATATGAAAAAGATTAGCTCAACATGAAAGACTGAACTTGCCTGTATATGTACTCGTCAGCAGCCGGAGACACCAGGGCTACGTGGGTACAGTCAATGGCACCCATGACATTGGGCATATCAGCGATATTATAAAATGCCAGCTTAATCGCGTTTCTGGCTACCATATCCTCTGGAAAAAAAATATATTTTCGAGTTAGGGTAGCCATGCCTTCCAAAAACTTGGATAGGGCGCGGCTCAGCGTAGGCTGTGAGATCCCCACGGAGAGGGCACCCAGCCTCTGGAACGAGCCATTCGCCAAAAATTGCAGGCAGCCAAGCATCTTGGTCATACCTGAAATTGCTTGCCCCTTCCTTGTGGTGCGGGCTAACCATGGCCGCAGCTCACTATACAATTTATGGAGGGAAGCGCGATTAAATCTGGTGAGCTCGAACAGCTCAACGTCATACATGCCATTGATGTCCATGCGTCGCCGCCGGTGCAATCTGGCCTCTGATCTCCGGACGATCTCAATGCCCATGAGCTGCAGATCCTTACGCTCCTCAAATGCACTTGAGTCGTCCATAGCTGCTAGCCTGCTAGTTCCCGAGGTCAAAATGGTCCCGTAAGGGGATCGAAAATGAAACGGATTTATTGGGTGTTTGCCCCTCGGCAATCAGCTCTCTGAATTAATCGCCAGCCCATTGCAATAACGTAAGTGTTCTGAACGATCGGAACATTTCAGATTTGGATTGGAAAAGGTCCCGAAATTCCGTAAAACTTCCGATTTCCTTTGGATCATCGAAAGAGCATATACGTATTAGTTCGAACATTCGTGTGAGTAAAAAATGGACGAAAAAAAGCAAAAAAAAGACAAACACCCACCCAAACTTTCACAGACAGCTACGGAAGTCCGGACGAATGTGTCTTTGAATCGAGGCTAATATCTGTTACATACATCCCCTTTCAGGTGCAAACTTTCTTCACATTTATGTTAACATTATTAAATTATTAACATTAATATTATTAACGTTTTCAGATTCCTTAACATTAATACGGTGAAATCATTTTTCTAACATAACAGCCTGATTCCCTACCTGGCATAACAGTCACTGTCAATAATTCCTGCTTAGTGCTTTGGTGCTATAATTATCAATTGTATCCTCTCCTTCATTCCTCAGCTGCAATGCGCAATATCCAAAATTTAAAGTAAAAAAAAATCTAGCGGGAGCAAAAGCACCTCTTATGAGACGCTCTCTGCATCCGCACCATATGCGCACTGAAGACTGTCGGTGTTCTGCACTCGAGTGCTCCTGGCTGGATGCAGGATGCTGCACAGGGTTTGTATAAGACTGGGAGCACCGAAATTGTAGTAGATTTAATACTGCACACACAGCGCCTGCACAGGCACTGTAGAAAGGGGAAAACAAGCATACAGCGTTTGTTGAAATCTCAGATTTTTGGTTTTTGGGGGGATGGCTGCATATTTCAACTGCGGAAACACCAGGAATTTCATTGGAGACATTTGAATGGCATGACACAGGTTTTGCATGGGCCAAATTTGCAGCACAACCCAAAAGTGCAAAGAATGCATACGAATCCAATAATAAACAGCCCAGGGATCCTGTGGCACATGCACCAGCCCAAAAAATGTAAAAAAAGAAATAGCCAAAAAGATTATAACCAACACAGCCCATTGAAATCTATGGGAAATATCCACACAGTGCATGGTGAGTGCTTGGTCTTATGTGGCACTGTAGGGAACACAGCGGCAGCACTCATATACTCACCGTCACTGAAGATAGATGGGACACTACCTGGCACTATCAAAGGTGCTATGAATTTTGACCTTCATACATAAAACGTATGCACTAGAACCTGACATTCACCTGACACTCATCTAGCACTACCTGGCACTAACACTTCCTAAATAAACCTCTTAGTCATGCATCTCACAATTAAAGTACAAGTTCATGTTGTCATACTTTATGTAACAACCTCATGTCAATCCCTCCACTGGTTAGCAGAAGATTGTAATGTTTCCATCTCCGGTAACAATCCTCAATATAACCATTCTTTGTCAGACACTTCTTCTGTATTATCAGATGTTAATACTTTCACATACAGAGCTCTCCAGGTAATGATCCCCTTTACTGGAATTCCCTTGCAAAGTTTAAAAAAGAAACTTGCCAAAACACACGTGCCCCATCTGCATGCATGATACTGAACCATTGTCATCACTTGCTTTCCCAGCTGTGCCTTAACCTAGCATAACCCACAACAATGTACAGCCCAGGAAACCCAGCAGCACTTCCTCTTTGCAGGCTGCCTGCAGGTCCATAGGACTCCATTTTGGGGGGTAAAATAGATTATGCCAGGAGTTACAAAAGTGTTAGTCAATTTTTAGGTTCAGCAATTTCCCTGGGGAAGGATGCAGTTGAGAACTGTTTCAAGGCCCACCAAAAGGTTTTGTTCTATCAAGGGTCTGTTCTATCAGAGAGGCAAGTACGCCAACACCTGAGCCAAGGAAGGCCCTGTTTGTTGCAGTCTTGGATAAGAGGATACAGTGGATAAGCAGGCGATAAGATATAACAGCTACCGCCCAACCATCACAGGTATAGGAAAAACTGGACTAGAATCCAACAGGGCACAGAGCCTAACACAGACAACTATAGATCTAGGGCCCTATAAAGAGAACAGAAGACCTAAGGACCACTGCAGAAAATGGAAGGCCTTAGGCCCATGACAGGGGCCATATGAACATCTGCAGGGAGCACATGGACATACCAAAGGCCCCACAAAATGACCAAGTGGGAAGATGGGGTTACACACAAGTCTAATTAGGGAGAGAGAGGAGATAAATAAGAAAAAATGTGAAAGAGTAGAGAACACCACACCTACAAGACAGGAAAGAGACAGTAAAATCAAACAAACCAAACAGAAATCAAGCAAAGAAAACGGTGTTGGCAATCCTTGCACAAGCCTTTTAGGCATATTAAAGAGGAACAACACACCCGATTTTCACTTTACAGGGTGCTGTTCCTCAATGCAGTGGCAGTGTCCCAAATTGCGATGCCCCGTTGTGTATATACCCCCCCCCCCAGGTCACCTGATCTATTCACTTTCCAGCCGCTCCCACGGTGCAGGCTCAAACTGAGAACGCGCTCACATTCACTCGGCTCCCTTCAGCTCTGCTGATGGCTAAACCGCCTGGACAGCTAAGCAGCCTAGCACCGCCGAAGCGAGACAAGTGAGCCGTCCGGCCACATCCCCTGCTCACCTTCTAGCTTTGATGTGCCCACAATGTCCATTCAGAAAGGCTGGGCGTGGACACATACATGGTTAGAGGTAAGCGGGTTGTGGCTGCAGTAGCGTGGCAAGGGATCCAGGAGAAAATTTATGAAACTGGTGATCGGGGGGTTTCACATAGCGGGGCATCCCGAATTGGGAGTGGAACTCAGAAGGCCCTGAAGTATTTTAGACTCCAGAGCCTCTGATGTTCCTCTTTTATTAAAAAAATACCTACTCTGCATGAGAAGTCCCTTTTTCTGCTCCAGAAAAGCATAGCGGGGCATCCCGAATTGGGAGTGGAACTCAGAAGGCCCTGAAGTATTTTAGACTCCAGAGCCTCTGATGTTCCTCTTTTATTAAAAAAATACCTACTCTGCATGAGAAGTCCCTTTTTCTGCTCCAGAATCCAGGTCTTGTATGCGTGAATACCGCAGGTTCATTGTTGCCCAACTTTTGCAGGTACATCTTTTATTCTAATACAGACAACCCCCCCCTTCCTAAAAATAAAAATGTAAATTGATGACATAGATTCTCTGGAATCTTCCTGAATCTTTTAGCAATACAATTTACAGGTTCACTGAAATTTATAAAATACCACTAAATGTTTACTATTAATAAGATTGCCAACTTAGGCCCTTATTTATGAAGGAATAGCGACTGGTAGCGACTGGTGAGCGACCGGTAATGACGGGCACCGCCACGAGAACGCCAGCTCCCCACCACAATCACACATTTATCAAGCCGATCCTGCTTAGCGACTGAGATAGCGCCAGATAGCCACTCATTCATTATTATTCCAGCCTCAGCCCACAGCGCCAGCGTCTGACCTTGAACAGCGACAGGTATTACCTCTCGCTACCTGGCGCTCTCCAATGCATTTCAATGGAACAATCTTTAAATATTCATAATAAATTGTTATTAATGTTTTTTTTTCTTTAAATGTGAAAAATTCTGTGACCACTTCTGCCATGTTAGAGGTATAAAAAAAAAATAAAAATTGTGCAGAATTGATATTACAGGTCTGATATTGTTAAGGTAAAAAAAAAAAAAAATGTGCAGAATTGATAATACAGGTCTGATATTATTGTATTCATATTACTAAATTCTTTAAACATTTTTTTTTTTTGGGTTTCCAAAAATATGGTGGTTTGGGGGTTAAAAAACTACTTTTAACACATCGCCGTCAGCGCTCTGGGGTTTAAACATGCATTTCACAGCACTTTAATTTTTTGAGCGTGATTTTTTGATGAATATGGTGGGAGCCGGTCGCTCTGACCAATCGCTATCATGCGCACCCATACATCGCGGAACCTGTCAAATAGCGACTCCTCACCCCGTATTCAACATTACTGCACACCGACTCAGTCGCTATCAACAACCGAACAATGGCCAAGCACAGTGACTACTAGCGGGCGCTGTGAAAATACTGCTACAGTCGCTCAACTGTCGCTACCTGCCGCTATTAATGAATCGGCCTCCCCGAATCCTTAAGAGCAGGTCTCAGTTCTGAATAAAATACTTTGACCTAAGTTAGGATCTATCTAAATGCTTACAATTACCCAGAGGCTTTCAAACCAGTTTTTACAATAAATAATATTGGTATTCTCTGCTGTGGTGTTTATTGTAAACATTTACTATATGAGATCAATACAAAAATGACAGACTAAAATGAACCTCTTTCTACAAAAAGCAGTATAACATTTATGTTGCTTTTAGATGTTATAGCCATTTTAGTGTGTTTGAAACATCACACAAATTTTTATTTTCTTGTTTTCCAGGTAAATAAATTCTGATATGCTTCTTTGAAGATGGTTTTTTTAACAGCTATTTTTAGGGTTAGCAGACCGACGCAAGTGCTCTATGTCTGCTTTTTATATTTGGACTGGAATGCCTGGAAAGTATGCACGATCTTTAAGGAGGTGTAGCAGATTTAAATCCAAAAGAGCTAAAGAGCTTAAAAGCACATCATAATAGTGTTAAGTGATTATAAACATGCAGCTCTATATGTGTCACTTCTTGCTGTGCATTCTGCAGGGCGATAAGTGCATATACGTATAGTATATTAGTTAGTGTGATCATACTTGTAGAAAAGGATTCCAGTTAAGACATACATCTGTGCATCAAGTGCAACATCGAGCAAGAACATGGACCTTTTCTGTTTCCAATATTTTTTTTTGAATCCTTATATTTTTTTTCAGGACAGCATTAACTATTCCTGCTGGAAACAAGGATGGCACCTACCCAATCACTCTAGGTAGTGTGGTAAGGTGCCGTCATTGACGGTAGGTATGTGGCACCAAGGTACCTGGCCTTGGTGCAGTAAAGCTGTGTAGTTTTCTCCAGCATCAGCTGCTAATGGCAGTCTGCTGCTGAAATGTTAGTATAGCCGAAAGGCTAACCTAGGACGGCTTTACTGGGATGGAGTAGAGCAGGGTGGGGCTCCATCCCCTACCCAGGTCTGGGTTTTGCGGGCCGCATAAATAGCCTGGGGAGTCAGCTGTGCACTGGCTGTGTCTAGAGCTCACTTGTGGAGTGAGACTCTGTGTGCCTGGCTGGAAGCTCTTATACATGTGGACCTGAGGTGGATTCGGCTGCAAGTGTGCAAGCTTGGATAAAAAACTAAAAAGGGCCGTTGCCTGTCTGATGCAATTCTGTGGCATTTTTCCTGAAAAGGTGATGTAACCCAAAAAGGATATTTGTGTTATGGACTTTTTGTGTGAATAAACATGGACTTTAAGTTGAACTTTTCGCCTCTGAGCCTCTATACTGCTAACATCCTGCTGTCTACCAGAGCTCACAGTAGACACATTTTTAAACAATACAATAAAATAATGTGAACTTTAAAGAGTGTCTGTGATTCTCCAGTATAAAATAAAATTCTCTCTTGCTAGCAGTCAGATCACAATGATATATTGGACTCCGCAAGAGGGTTTTATTTTTATGTTACAGGATCCTTTGCAAAGAGTGGTCCGCTTACCCAAGACACTGGGGTTGTTTAATATTTACAGCATCGTCATGAGGAAGAGAACTGATTTTAGACTGTAAATGGTATTAGCATATAAGCAATATAGCTGCTATATATTAAATACTCACCTTTATACAGAAATCCAAAGGTACTTCTTTCACCACTATAAAATCGCAATTACACAAAATTATTTTCATAATTAGTTAAAGTATAAATGCTCAACATGTGCTGTCCCAAATTATGCACAATGAATGAAAAATTATGAAAAACATCTTAATAGGGCAAGTTACATACTACCTCCAAAATCCTTGCTTCCTTTAACTTGTCAGTTTTTGTGGTGTTTCTGAATGAATTTCTTCAGGATTTCAGAATAACCTGTTAAAGCTGCTGTTTTGTTTTGGACTGCCTCTCAACCTCATTTCCTTTGCTTGATGATGCCCCAATGTTCTCAATAGGTTCGAGATCAGGGCATCCTGATGAAGTGGTTCTCTACGCAACGCGTTGGTGTCGGTAGCGGGTGTTTTTTAAGTGGACCTGGACACATTGAATTGGTGACAAATGTTTTGATATCTATATAGTTTGCAGTGTATTGGAAGCGCTGTTAGCACCCTTGTTTAGCACTTTTTGCACCTTGCACTTCAGCAAAGTAGCACTTTTACAAATAGGGATCTTCTATTGAAAACTCTTTTCTCATATATAAGGCTTTTTGCACTTTATGTACTTGTAGTCCCAAGTATTTCTCTTCCTATTGCACATTAAATATAGTCTTTTATAGATCACACCGCATTCCGTTACATTTTGCAAATATTTATGTGGCTTTTATAGAGATTTGATATACTTAAATTTGGGTCCGCTTGCACCACCCGTATTTCTTTGGTTGTTCAATACCATTTTAATTGTGTGTTTTAAATGTATGCATCTTAGAAATGTATGTGTCTTAGAGATTATTTAAATAAAGCATAGAATTATTTTGAAATACACATTGTAGTGCGGCTATACTTCAGGGTGAGATATAGCGGTCTGCACTGGGAGACCGCAAAATCCAGATATTAATTTATGTTGGCCCCCACTTGGGGACCTCACCCACCAAGCCAGCACCAATATTCTTATCTCTGAGCTGTGTGGGTCATCCAATAGTTAGGTTCGAGATCAGGGCACGATGGTGGCTACACCATATGCTTCTCTCATTTTATGCTCATAATAGAAAATAACTTAGAGGTATTCTTAGCAGCATGAGACAGTGCATTGTCATATATGAAGATGATTTTGCTAAAAAATGGAACATTTGAACTTAAACCTCTTCATGCCCCTCCTCTCCTGTGACAAATGTCAGGTGAGGGAAATCCCAAAGGAGCTCTGCCTCTCAGTATAAAAAGACGGCTCCCCTGCCCCAAACTCATTCCCCTCACTGGGTAGAGAGGATGTTCTCCAGCAGGTAGTGGAGGCTATCACTATTGATGGCTCCCGCTGCCCCAATAAAGTGCCGGAGGGGCAATGAAATATCGAAGGAGGATGCCAAGCGGTGATTAATGAAAGAGGATGGGACCAGTAAGTAGTCACATCTAGAATACTACTACAAGATATTTGTGTGGTGTCTTTATTGCACTTACTTGGGGTAACCTGGTAAGGGGTTCAGGTGACACCTAGACTGGTTAACTGGGTTAGGGAGCCAGCTTGTCACCTGCTGGTATCTGTGGGTGACATGTCGGTAACCCACCCTATTAACTACCATCATTTGGGACATCAGGCTTGCAAAAGAGCCCGGTGCCCATTAGTATGTACATGCTGCACGCGCTTTGCGACTGGTGATTATGGGGGTTATTCATCAAGGGATAGCGGCAGGTAGTGCCTTGTAAGCGGCAGGCAGCACCTGGTGAACGCCGGGCGCTGTACGCAATACCACATTTATGAAGGCGATTCTGTTGAGCGACTCTAACAGCGCCATGTAGCGTACAATTTATCATTACAGGCGGCTCAGCGTATAGTGCCGGAGCTCTAGCTTCAAGAGCGCCAGGTATTACCTGTCGCTCTCCTATACATTTTAATGGATGTTCATTTTCTTTTGTTTAAACAGGGTTTTTAATTTAATTAGTAGTTTAATTTTTTTTTTCTCCCAAATAATTGTGTCATCTTTGCTGGCCTAGAAAAAGTCATTTTTGAAAACTTTTTTTTTTATATTTTTATGCAGAATTGTCATTACAGGTCTGGCATTAAAGTATTAATGTCACAATCAAGACTGAAGTGGACGTGTCCAATTACACACCTTTCTTCAAAAAGGAGCACCAATATCAATATGGATACAAAAAAAACTAAATTCCACAGAAAATATATTGGCAGACTAGCCCAGTTCAAACAGTTATAAGTGAATGGAAACAATAAAAGTGATTTATATTTGATGACCCTGTGATGCTGACTCTATGTGCCATTCTTTATTTTTGAATATTCAGGTTTGCTGGTGTCATTTAGCACGCACACGTGCACTTTGAGTATATCTTTATTGTTTCCATTCACTTATAACTGTTTGAACTGGGCGAGTCTGCCAATATATTTCTGTGGAATTTAGTTTTTTATTCATTCTCACATATGAGGTATTGTTGTTAAGAGATGATATTTATTAGAGGTTGTACACTTTGAGGGTTTACACATACAATTTTTATGCCGGCATAAAATAACTGTTATAATAGGATCTAATAAGCGCACATAGGGTCTTTTGATGCATTGTTCCCCTTAGGGGGGTTTTTTCATTAATATTATTGTGACCATGGGGTCATCCATGTGATTTTAATTGTCCAGTGTGTTTTTGTGTATTTTAATAGTATCTCCTTTTTCATAATAAAGAATTTTGTATCCATATTGATATTGGTGCTCCTTTTTGAAGAAAGGTGTGTAATTGGACACGTCCACTTCAGTCTTGTTTGGTTCATGTGAGTGAGCACATGTTTATATTCAGTGGTATTGTCTGGTGCACCCCTGTTACTAGATATTAATGTCACAATGTTGCAACAATGTAATTCCATGTGTTTTCGCTCTGTTACTGGTAGATATGTGTTCAAAAACCAACTTTAATCACACAGAGTCTGGCGCTCTATGCTATAGTGACCAGATCCAGAGCACCTATGCTCTGTGAGTCTGTCTTTTTGTTGAATATGGTGTGAGTCGCTGAGAGTCGGTCGCGCTGAGCTGACGCTACCTCTCGCTCGCTGCAGCGCTGTACTGGTGTTAGAACGCCCAACATACATCTCATTCATCAACGCCGGGCAGGTTACTAGAGCGACTGAGGCGCTCTGTTACAGCACCCGATACACGCACACGAGCGTCTACTAGCGGTCGCTCTGAGCGCCGCTATACAGACGCTCATCTGCTGATACCTGACGCTAGTAATGAATTAGCCTCCCCATGTAATTTTTCTTTTGCTGCCCTCCTGCCATTTAATAAGCACTGCATATATGGTTTAGAGTGCAGACTTATTGTAAGTTTTACATTTAGAAACTTAGGAATGTGTATACAGCAAATCATTAATGCACCATTTTATAATCCAGGCAGAAATTCTGCAGAAATAAGAAAAAGAAAAGATACATTCATAAGGATAAGACAGTGGCTACGTTTGTTGGATCTGGATCATTTTTCAGAAATGGAAAAAGTGTGCTAACAAGCCATGTTTTCAAGTAGATATTTTATATTACATTTTACAGGCAGAGGTAAAAAAATAATTTCTTACAAAGTTATTAAAAACAAAATTTACACAACCCAAATATAGTTCAATTAAAATATTATTCAAAAAGGTATAATGTCTAGTTCAGTTCCAGCTGTGTTTTATTGCTTGTTTAAAAACAGTCACTCAACTAGTATTAACTACATAGAAATGACAGATCATGTACAGTAGAATGAAATCTCATTCTCTAAACCAGTGGCATGTGGTGTGGAAAACTTTCTGATGCATACTTCTTTTTTTTTTTAAAAAAAAACAGATGTACTGGCCCTTTAGGAGGCTAGCTTCTCAAACATGGAGCTCCAAGGCGCCTTCCTTGCTAGAGAACACACTGCTAGTGGAATTGAGATTTTCATTTAATTTGTTATTGGTATTTTAGCTAGTTTTGGTAGACTGTATTATAGCCCATGGCATGTTTTGATTATCATGTGGCACAGGCACTATTAGGGGTGTGGATTGGCAAGAATCTGGCGATATGATACGTATCACGATACACGTATGACGATACGATATATCCCGATATATACCGATTCTGTCTCAAAGGGGATATATTGCGATTTTTTACAATGAATATAGCTTTGGAAAGCCTAATCTACACATCAATGCTTCACCACACAGTAAGGAATAAGGGTTGTGCAGGTGCTGCGGCATAGCAAATCCTAAACTTCCTACCCTGCTACGCCCATCTTCTCTGCCCCCTGCTGCACCCCTAATGTCTCTGCATCCCCATCTCCACCCTGCTCTTTGCTGCACCCCACTCTCTTCTGCACCCCCATCTCCACCCTACTCTCTGTTGCACTCGCATGCGTCGAGTTCCCTGGGGGGGGGGGGGTTCACACAGTGGGCATCCCAATTTAGGATGCCCCAGGGGGAGTAAGCCTGTCCTGGAGTTTCATAGACTCCAGGGTGAGTTTTGGTCCATTTTAAGCAGCGAAAAATTGTGAGACTGATGGGGGATCTCTTATTCTGTAGATAACAGCATAACAGCAGAGTTCTTGTAATCAATTGGCCAGTTGCTTCTAAGAAGCCTGGCTGCTGGAAACAAGCAGGGCTGCTGTTATATGAGAGAGTGAGTGAGTAAGTGTGTGTGTGTGTGTGTGTGTTGCTGCCTGAAATAAACCTGCCAAACAATATACTTAGCAGGAGATGTTACTGACCACTTCATAAAAGAAACACTTCAGTGAAACCACATTCTTCAGGGGACAATCCTAATGTAGCCGGCGCGTACCTGGCCGGGGGCACGCACCTGGGGAGCGAGGGGAATTCTTGAACCTAGGGTAGGGTATCCCATATTGGTGCGGACATGTGTGGGTGGAGGTGCACTTACTTCTACAATTGCTGCTTGCATCCAGAAATGACCCTCTTTGGTGAATCCACTTGGCATTTATTTGATGCATCCATCCTCGGTATCATACAGCAAAGTCCAGTAATACAATCCAGCAAATCACAGCAGCCTTCCCTCTTCGCTCCTCACTACATTAATCTACTACAGCATAGAACAGAGCTAAGAACTCTCTAGAAGGGTTGGTCTTCCCTTTATATAACCTCTGTAAGGTTTCTACTTACACCAACAGTTACAAAACTCGGCCAATGGCAGGACAGCTAATGTTGCCAATGCCATCTGGTCAAGGCCTTGTTTACTTAACTTCAAGAAGTACCTTAAACTACTTGAATCTAAGAGACCCATTTCTTAGGCAACACTGCTATCATGTGGTTCCATGATGTAATGGGCCCAAGAACTGCATCTGAAAGATTTCTATCACCATCAGGGCTATTCCTCTGACAGGGTTCTCATCCTTCCTACTTGTAGTGTTGCAACAAGTTTCTGCCCATTACACCAACCTTAGAAGACTCAGATGGGTCTCCACTTTCTTCTGAATTCCGGCAGCAGTAGTGTAGTGTTTATACATGAAGGTAGTCCAGCGTGTGCAGAGGGGCCCCACGCTGCTGCAGTCACAGCTTTCACCATCCCGGAGACGTGAAGGGAAGGAGAGGTCAGATCTCCGTCCCTAGCAGAAGGGGCGGGTTGCTGGCACAGACAGCCAGCACAATACCTGGTAAAGCATGAAACGGGCGGCCAGCCAGGTGCAGCCTCACTATCCACTGCAGCCCCACACCATCCCCACACCATCCGTCCAACCAATCCCAGACCCGCCCCCCACAAAGTAGCTGCCCATTTTTTTTATTGCCTGCTGTCTATCCGGGAGCTGAGGTCTGCCCCATCACGCTCCTCACAGATTGTAGCTCGTCAATAACTGTGTTAACGGACCTGGTTGGCTCACGGGCAAATCGTGACTGTTGGCAGGTATGGGTAAAGGCCCCACAGCCCCAACCCAAGGGCGATGGGAAGAGAAGGAACTCTGAGCTCCCTAACTATTGCACACAAGAGAGCAGGGGATGCAACCAACGTCACCTGGCTGGGCAAATCTGCCCGGCAACAAGTGACTCACGCACCAGGCGTCCTCTGATAGGCGTCTGGATGCCGTGAGGCTTACGCTCTAGACGGGGCTGTCAGTGCTCTGTCTGGCCGAAGTGTCAGCCCGCCGCAGAGGGAGGGGGGGCGTGGTTGAGGAGGAGGACTAGAGCGTGCCTTTCACAGGTTGTAAAAGATCGATTTGGCCATTTTTTGAATCGATCCAATATCGCCTAATGAAATATCGCAATATTTAGGCGAATCTATTTTTTCTGACACCCCTAGGCACTATGTGTCAAATATCAAAAGACTCAAAATGAAGTATGCAGAAGACTGTATTAAAACATCATACAGTCCATTGTAACCATCCAGATATCCAGGGATAGACAAACAAGCCTGACGTCATAATGATAAATGCAGGAATAGTATAATACAAAAAATATCAGATAATAAAGAAAATACAGAAAACAAATAATCAGGTACTCACCTATATCCTCTGGGGGTTCCCTGGTGGAAAAGAACACCAGACAATTACCCCCCCCCCCCCCACTGCCAACAGCCATTCACCCGATCGGCAGGCAACGTGGTCCCTGCCTATGTGTCAAATATGCTTTTTTTTCAATTCACAATATTAGAAACTCCAAGGTCTGTATGGTAATTCATCAGATCTTTTGAGCTTTTCACTTGACTTGCTTATATCTAACTTTTATAAAGAGATGCTTTGTGGGTTAGTAAAAGGACAATAGAGTACAATTGGCTAGTGCTGCTGAGCATGTATGTACCCAGGTGCTAACCCTTGGATTCATCTCTGCAAAACAATATTTTACAGTTATTCTATTTTATAGAACTCCTGTCTTAGTTTGTCATGTTCTTGTACATAAGGTTATGTTCTTATTGAAAAAAATGATGTCCGTGTCAAAGAATCTAATAGAATAAAAGCCATTTTTTTAACAGTGAAACCTATGAAATAGGCTTTAAAATGTGGATTAGTCATAAAGGGAAAATATAAGAACTTGAATGCCCTCTGCTGACAATGGCAAAGCCGGAACACTTAGTGGTCACAAACCCATTGACAGTATAGAATACAAAGCTAAACTGAGGGTACAGATTTACAGTTGTAATTGCAGGCTAAGCTAAGACATTTTCATATAAAACATTTGCCTTTTAGATAACATATTTTATATAATAGTACAGCAAGATAAAATGGCTCATTAATTGCAGGGAAGCACAGAATTGTCTGCATTTTAAATGGATGTGTTTTTTTTTTGCTCTACTCATAAGTTGATTCTTTCATTTCTTACAAACGTCTTATTGGATCCCACACCCTGTCCCTGAATTAGATGTTTATAATTACTAATAGTGACTAGGACTCTACTCCTACTAAGACTTGATCTGGGTTGGGTTAGTCGGTATGAACAATGGCAGATATGTAAAGTAAAGCCCCAGTAGTCACCTTACTAAATACCACAGCTCCCTCTAGAGGTTGGAGGGAGAGGCATACAGTATTCAGAACAGAAATGCTGGGCTCTGCCAACCTGATATTCCGGATGATTAAAGGGAAAGTTGTGTAATTTGTGTGTAAGCTGTGTAATTTAAATGTGTAGTTAGGAGGGGAGGTTAAAATGGTTTGGCAAGTGAGCTATATAGGAAATGTGTCACTAAATATGACATACCTCTAAAATAGCAGAACCCAAATAATTAAATATTTACTATATTTTATTTTCTTGTTTCAAATGGCAGTTGGCAAAAAGCTATGGCACTTGCATTAAATTAACATTTTTATTGGTTCCATGAGCATACTTTGGGCCTGATTTATCAAGCCTTATCTGACAGAATATGTCATATCAGTGCAAATTAGTTCAGTGCAAAAAAAGGACATTTGTGTACTCACGGGTAAATGTATTTTCTTGTCAACTGTCAACTGTAGGCAAGGACTGCAAGAAAAACAAACTAAGCTCCTCCCAGCCTATATAGGGCAGGCTTTGTCCGGACACCCCCAGTTAATTAAAAAGCATTCCAGTCACAGCCCCGGGAGGGGAGTAATGCTAACCTGCCTGTGTCGTGCATAACTTGTTCCAAACCTAGCAAAGAAAACTCAATCAACAGCAACCTACGCAGTCGCAACAAAAAAGTAGGGTTAGTGTGGTGCCCCAGAATGGAAGATGACGAGAAAATAAATTTATCAGTGACACAAAATTTCCTTTTTCTCGCCCCTTCCATTCTGGGGCACCACCATCAGCAATGCGTGGGACATCCCAAAGCAGTACATTCGTGGGACCCTGCAACCAGCCAACTGTGTCATCCATCTGCTGAGCATGGACAGCTGCCAGGCCCCTCTGTGGTCCTTCTAGGATCACAAACAAAATGTCCATCTTACATACCTCCCACGTAGCTGGCAAGTAATACTTTAATGCCCTGACTACATCTGGGGAATGCAGCCGCCCCTTATGATGAGTGGTGTGCGGACACAAAGAGGGTTAATTTAGATGGAAGGGAGAGACCACCTTTGGCAAAAAATCCTGTTTAACATGAAACACGGTCCTGTCTTCGTGCAGCACCAAAAATGGTGATTTGATATTACAGCCAGCTCTGAAACCAGCTGGATGGAGGTGATCGCCACAAGAAAAAACACCTTCAAAGTGAGGGTTGGCAGAGAGGCCTCCACCATGGGCTCAAAGGGGGGGCCCCTGTGTGCTTAAAAAACAGGTTGAGATCCCAGGGTGGGATCAAAGAGCGTCTAGGAGGACTAACATGCCCAGTGCCCAGTGTGAAAGAAATGGGCAAGACAAAGACCTGCAGGCCAGCGTCCAGGCCCTTCTGAAAAAATTCTAGTATCCTGGGCAACGAAAACCTACAAGAGTAGACCACTGACTTGCACCAAGCCATGACGGCCCTCCAAGTCCTTTAGTAAATTCTGGAGGATGACTGCTTTTGTGCCCTAATCAAGGTCCAAATTATTGCGGTGGGTAGGCCCCTCTCCTCCAGGATGCTGGTCTCAACAGCCAAGCCACTAAAGCCTGTGCTTAAGAATTGGGGTGCCACAGGACCCTGATGTAGAAGATCCGGGCGGTTGGGGGGTCGCCCCTGGGGCTCTTTTGCTAGGCTTACAAGATCCAGGAACCACCCCCTTCTGGGCCATGGTGGGTGGTCAGGAGGATGGGAATCCATTAGCTGCTGACCGTAGCTGAGTAGCAACAGTGGTGGGAATGCACACAGCAGGCTGTACCTTTTCCAGGGGATGGGGGTCGACCGCTTTGGCCAGGGGGTACCACACCCTGGACACAAACCTCTGGATCTTCTGCCGTGCCAATATGCAAAACGGTCCACTCCTGGCACCTTCACCAGTCAAGAGCTTGGAACACATCCTGGTGGAAGGACAATGCCCCCTGGTCCACCGTCTGCCTGCTCAAATAATTGGATTCTTCACTCCAGGAATGTGAACAGTCGAGATGCAAGTTACCTGAAGCTCCTGACTGGGAGGCCTCTGAGCTGGCAAGTCTAATGCCTGATGGCCAACAGGATCAACCTCAGTTCCAACAGATTGATCGGGACATGGCGCTCCCACTGGTCAAAGCGACCCTGGACCGCCTGGTTGTCCAGAACTACATCCCACCCCATCAGACTGGCATCTGTAGTCAGGATGACCCACGCAACTGGCAAGAAGGACTGGCCCATCGCCAGCTTGCTTTGGTCCAGCCACCAGTCTAGAGATCGTCGGATGGAGTCCGTCAAGGTGAAGAGATGGTCCAAAGTCTGTACCGTTCTGTTCCATTTTGGCAGGAGCAGCATCTGTAGCGGCCTGTCATAGAACTGTGCATACAGAACCGCCTCGATTGTGGTTAACATTAGGCCCAGGAAGGGGGTGTTCATCCACCAACAGAGACCGCACACCCCCCTGCAGAGCTGTGCATCTCTGCACCGGAAGGAGGACACAAGCTAGATGAGTATCCAACATCATTCCCAGGTAAGTTGCCACCATGGAGGGGACCACCTGAGACTTGGAGAAATTGATAATCCACCTAAAGAGTTCCAGCATGGACAGCACTGTCCTGACATCCTGCAGTATTTCTGGCAGTGATGGCACACTGATGAGTCATCGAGGTTTGGGGTTATGCGCCTCCCCTGACTGCGCAAGAATGCCATCACCACTGCCAAGAATTTCCTGAACACCCGCGGGTCGTGGTCATGCCGAACAGCAGTAGATCCTCTGAACCTCAGGATGGGATGAAAACTGGCCAACTTTCAAACGAGGGCCTCTGCTTTTTCTTGTGTGTAAGCCTAGTTGATTTCCCTCCCGTGACATTCCTGACCAGGTCATCCAGAGGTTCATTGAAAAGCTGACCCCCAGAAAAGGAGAGGGCAGTAAGCGTCTTTTTAAAGGCAACTTCAGCCGACCATTGCTTCAGCCAGACCATGAGCCACAAGGCTAACAAGGTCAGACAACTTGCCCCGGGCGCACCATGTCATCCATTGCTGGCACAATGTACCTGAAAATCTCCATAGCAAAGGTGTTAAGGCGCAGCACAGAGATCCCATTCTTTAAATGTCTCACTGCCATCTCATCCAAACCTGCTCACACTAAACAGAAATAAATAACACTGCCCGACAACTGAGATCAACCCACATCGAACAGATGCAGCAGCTTCCGGACCCCCACCCTGGAAGACAAAAAACACTCTTCAGACTCAGATTTCCGATCTGATGAAACAAGAACTTGTTCCCGCAGGGGAGCTCTACCTGACCAGGCTGGAAAACACTGTGGGGCTTCAGCCACACTGAAACGATCCTGAGCCAACAGAAGTTCTGCAGAAGCAGAACAGGCCAGCAGCAGCAACAGGGGGAGTCTTGGGTGTCCCAGGCAGCAGAAGGAACCTCTTGCACCTTTCCAAAATAGTGGTGCCTTGTGCTGAAAGAGAAAGGAGAGCCACAGACTGTGTGAATGTGGTATCCCCACCACTCTATTTTCAAGGGTCAGAAGGCTGTAAGCCACAACCCCATCCCACAAAGCAGGACACCATGCTCTTACCTGACCTGTGTGCTCTCCCCTCACGCTGCGCTGCCCCACGCTACTGATTTAAACATCGACTTCAAGCATCCAAGTGGAGTCTCCAGGAAAGTGCAAAGGGTAGGGGGCTGGGAGGCATACTGAGTCAAAGCCTCAGCTCCTGATCAGCACTTTTAAAGCAACAAAACTGGAAATAAAGAAATTAGAATCCTGAAATGAACTGGTTGTGTACGGCCACAGCCTGCCCTATATAGGTCCGGAAGAGCTTAGTTTGTTTTTCTTGCAGTCCCGTCTATGGCTGAGGTTAACCCATGCATTGTTAATGCTGGTGCCCCGGAATGGATGGGGCGAGAAATATAACTTATAATGTTTTCAGCATGTTGCTACATTGCTTACAGTGCAGTAAAAAGAAAGTTATAAATTAACATTTGTACTACTCTAATTTGCACTGATGTGGCCTAGGCTGGCAGAGAGTGCCTGATAAATCAGACCCTTTATGCAGTATATACGTTTCAATGTTTTCATGTATTTTGCAGAGATTTTGCTGAGATTAACAGTGCAGGTTCTCATAAAAACATGAAAAGCAGCCAATGATATAATGCCTTAATTTACACCTCTTTTAACAGGTTGACACACTCACTAAGTTACAGCAACATGTACCTTCATTACTATGCACATTCAATAAATTGGCATAACACTGGATAAATGGTGAGTAACAGCTGCATTCATATCTCAGACAAGGCAATGTGATTGCAAGCAAAGGAAATACACATCAAACATTGAAGAATTCACTTTTCACTGTACTCCCCAACCTCCAACCATACTTAAATCATTTGCAAATCAGTATGGTCGGTCTTTAACCCTTTAAATGCCAAGCACGTAGTTTCTACGTGGTTGCTTCTCCTACCGTTAAGTGCCAAGCACGTAGAAACTACGTGCCTGGCATTTCCCCCAAACAGTTAAAAAATAGAAAAAAAAAAACACTTACCTCTGGTATCCCCGTGAAGCTTGGGGTCCCCTCTTCCTGCGGGGGGCATCCGATCGCCCCCCCGCCGTCCTCCGTCTTCAGAAGGGGGCCCGAAACCAGCCGCCCCCCCCCCCCCGTTTCCAGCGCTGACATCGGCGCTGTAAAAAAAACAAACTGTCATTTACTCACCTCCGCGCCCGAGCCTTCTATCAGGTCTCCTCTTCACCAGGGGGGGGGTCCGATCCCCCCCCTGGGCTGCGCAGTCTTCAGGTGAGGACCCTCTTCTGGGTCCTCACCTCTTGTAATGGCGGCGATGGCCGCCGCCGCTTAGCTCCGCCCATTGTGGGAGGAGCGGGATGACGTCATCCCGCTCCTCCTATACCCCCTCCGAGCTCCGGCATCTGTCAGATGCCGGTGGTGATCGGAGCAGGGCGGGTGTCAGGTGAGGAGGCTCCGATCGGAGCCCCCTCGCCTGTCACCCGCCCTGGGCCGATCACCACCGGCATCTGTCAGTGACAGCGGCGCGGGACAGACAGCGGTGAGGGACGTCGGATCGGAGGTGAGTACAGTGTAAAAAAAGAAAAATAAAGATTTTTTTTTCTTGTGTCTGTGTCTTATTTACTTTTAACCCCTTGTGAACTGGTAAGGGGTCCATGACCCCTATACCAGTTCACAAGGCTGGGGGGATGGCAAGCCACCTGCGCTAGCGGGTGGCTTGCCATTAACCCCTGGCACCCCCATTACCTGCCTCCCCAAAGGCCAGGGGGGGGCAGAAGAGCCCGGGCCCACATGGGCTATGTGGGCTCGTAGGCTGCAGGGTGGGGGGGCCACAAAAGCTGGCCCCCCCACTCTGTGCCTACGAGCCCCCATAGCTGGTCCCGGGCTGGTTACTTTGGGTAAGGGGGACCCCACGTCAATTTTTTTTTTTTATTTTTAAGGGATTTCACACGCAATAAGATTTTATTGACAAACTTACATTTTTTATTACAAAAAAAACTACAATATGTAAAAATTTTTTTTTTGTTTTTTTTTTTGCACATATTTCACCCCAAAATATTGAGAATACACCTAAAAAATGACAAACAAGACATTTCATGTTAAAGCCCAGACTCTGCTGAAAAAAACAATATATCATTTTCCTGGGAAATCCCTTCAAAAATCACATTTGAACATGGGGAGCGCAAAATAGTGCAAAATGGTCCGGCAACAGAGTGTGACAAAAACTCCAGGTAGGCTGGCACTTAAAGGGTTAAAGGTTTAGTGTGCCTTGGCTGAAGTAAGATAAAGAACCCAAAGCAATAAGTAGCTGACACATAATTTTGTCATTTTCCCAGGACTATCTTTGTGGGCAAATAAAGGCCTTTAAAGAGTCTATAAGACTTTTTGTGGTGGTAATCTACCTCTTTATGGGGCATCTTGAGGGTGGTCACCCCATCAACGCACCTCTTCCATGACCCCTTGTCTAATATGAGGTGATGCATCTCAACCAAACTTCTGGCTAGGCAAGCACCCGTGCCAGGACTTTATGATACTTGATGATAGTATATTATAGTATATTGCATGTACCAACTATGGGGCTCAGACATTAGAGTAGGGAACATACTAATACAGAGTGCCTTGTCGATGGGAGTGTGGCTTTCACATGTACAGTATCTGCAGATATATGAAAACAAACTTCTGTTTTAGACATGTTTGTTGCGTACACTTACTGTATGCAGGATTATATGGTGGATCTACTAGGTTCCTCCCACACCATCTACACATTTCCCAGAGCAACTTGCCATTTCTTTCATTTGTATTAGCACACATGAGGACTGGGGTCCACCTGACACTAGGAGGCTACGCCCCTTCCCCTGTGTAGTGTGCCCAATGATAACTGGCAGCACCCGGCAAATAGCTCTGTGTTTTACTGGCTGCACTGCATGTCCCAATTATGGGGCTCACACATTAGAGTAGGGACCACACTAAGACAGAGTGCTTTGCCGGAGCAGTGAGGCTTTCACATGTATCTGCAGATATATGCAACCAAACATCCATTTGTGTACTTTTAGAGATGTTTGTTGCTTTATACTTATATAGGACAATTGGGCGACTCAACTAGGTTCCTCCCACACCAACTACACATATCCCAGAGTAACTTGCAATTCCTTTTATTAGTTATATTAAAGCTTTTTGGCTTATCTCACCTTAATTCCTCCTTCTTCCTCTTTTTATCTGACAAAGATGTTACCCTGCATCCATCCCTCTTCGCATTTTCTATCCTTCTCTAATTCCATATTCCTTCCAGCTATCTTTTGCCAGTTTCTGTTTTACCAGTTTATATTTCTGTTTTTATTTTTTTTAATTCTGTCCATCTACCTCACTTTCTCCCTTTTTTCCAAATTCTCCTTATCTCCCTCTTCATACCAAATTCTTTTCATCTCTGAGCCAGGCCCAGGTGAACTCAATCGCTTTGCATTTCAGGTGGTTTGGGAATTTCCCAGTGTGGGAATCGGGACACGAGTTGGGGACCGGAGAGAGGAGTCGTTAACTAGCAACATGAAGACACACAACAATACAACCCGTCTGCACCACCAAAGAGGCAAGCCACCGAACACTGGGGGCATAGAAGGCCTGTGACTTGATGAATAGCTCATAACTTACCCACTTCTTCAGCAGCGCCCAAAAAGGATGAGATTGCACAGGACCCAGGGAGTCCAGTGGTGGTTTCAGACTTGGAAAGGGGAAACCCAGGGCTGACATAGTCAGCAAGGCAGAGAATGGATGGTGTGGCCCAGTTCAGACAATGGAATGTCTGGGCCCTAGTGCAGACAATGGAGGGTCTGGGCTCCAGTACAGGCAATGAAGGGTTTGGGCTCCAGTGAAGATGATGGAGGGCTTGGACCTTTGTGCAGACAATGGAGGGTCTGGGCACTAGTGCAGACAATGAATGTCTCGGGCCCCTGTGCAGGCGACGGAGGATCTGGGCCTCAGTGCAGACGATGGAGGGTTTGGGCCCTAGTGCCTAAAATGCAGCACAGGTAACGGAGGGGCATGGGACCCGGTACAAATATTAGCACGGACATTAGAGCACTGATTATGGAGGACGAGGGCTCTCGTACAAACACAACACAGACAACAGCACAGACCATAGAGGGCCATTGGCCCAGCAAGGACAGAGATAGGCAAAAGCCTCAAAACATGATACAATAAGGGTATGAGCCCTAATACAAGATTCAAGGCAAGACAATACATAATGGGTTGGGAAGCACAGGGGATGATGATTTACAAGCTTCCTATTACTCTCTCTCTTTCTCTGTTGAAATTATTTGAAGCAGACTAAAGCTTTTTACTAATAACCCCACATCCCTTACAGTGAGTACCTTTTTTTTTTTTTTTTAAATTCTTTATTTTCACGAGAGTTTTAACAAAGCAGTACACAGATACAAGAAAATGCACACATTTAGAATAGAGTTCAAAGTACAGAAGAAAAAGATAAAGTGGGGGGGAAGGAACAGGGAGAAGGTAGGGGGGAATTCAGCGCCCGAGCACCCTATAAAATCTGCTGATTGGACTCACTCTGGCACAAGTTGCGTATAACGTGCGCACTCCCTAAACAAAAACCAGGGTATCCAGTTCCCGAAAAATTGCAATGTTTTATCCTGTACTGCCGCCGTAAGCTCCTCCATTTCCATGATACATTGTATTTCCTTAACCCAATCAGCCATCGAGGGGGCGGACTCTGACTTCCAGAGCCTCGGAACGACCGATTTGGTCGCGCTAACCAGGTGTCTTAACAGCGATCTCTTATATGTCTTTAGGGGCATGTCGGCTAAATGAAGCAAAAAATGCTTCGGATCCCCACTAATGGGTTCCTGAACTATGTCGGATATGGTCGTGACCACTGAGTCCCAAAAGTGGGCAAGTTTCGGGCAGCTCCAAAAGATATGAAACAGCGTTCCTACACCCCTCTGGCAACTCCAGCAGACCAAAGAGTGTGCCGGAGTAAAGCTGTGCAACCTTGCTGGCGTAAAATACCAGCGCGATAAAAGCTTATAGTTCCCCTCTTATATTTGAGGACATTGAGACCTTGTGCGTTGAGCTGAATATATACTTCCACTGCTCATCACTTAAAGCTCGATCTAGATCTCTCTCCCAATCACTACAAAATTGGGGTCGGTCTTCACTTCCCGAAGACAGCAACATTGCATAGATCCGTGACAGCGTCTTCCCCATGGGAGGATCTGTGAACGCCAGCCGCTCAAATGGGGTAAGCTCCCTGAGCATAGTGGGTTTAGGACCCAACTTCCCGATGAAGTGCTGCAAAATCAGCAGCAGCCACGGATCTAGGAGTTGCGACCCCCATCTGTCCCTCAGGGCCTCCAACTGTGCCCATCACAAAGGCAGAAGAATGGCCCTAATCCTAGGGACGCCTCTCTCCCTAAAGGTCCTCAGCAGTAAGGGGTGTATGTCAGTGCCCAAGGACGGATTGAACACCAGAGGAACAAGCGGGGTCGGCCAGGGGGAGAGAGACAGCCTTTCCCTCATTTTATCAAAGACCCCCAGCATTGTGGAGATCAATGAGTGATCTGCGCACAGCGGCTTGGCTGCCCTCACCGCCCAGACCGATTCCCTCAGCGGGGTGTCAAGAAACTGAACCCACCTCTTCCCACCATGCTGCTGTTGCCAATCCACTATACGTTGCAGGTGGGATGCCTGCCAATATTGTAGCAGGTCTGGGCACGCCAGACCTCCCTCCCATTTTGGCCTGAGCAAAATTTGTAATTTCAATCTGGGTCTACGGCCTTGCTAGATGAACTTGATGAACAGGGAATTCAGTGATTTAAAATATGCTTTGGGGACGTGGATCGGCAAAGTCTGAAATAGGTAAAGTAACTTCGGTAGGATTGTCATCTTAATGATGCTAATCCTCCCTAACCAAGAGAATGTAGGTAGGTCCCAGCTCCCCAAATCCATCCGGATCTTGTTTAGCATGGGGACGAAGTTGAGGGAGTAGGTTTTCTCCACTGTGTCGGCAATTTTAGTGCCCAGATAGGTAATGGCCGGGTTGGGCCACTTAAAAGGGAATGACAGTTTCAACCCGTCCGCCTCCTCCTTCGGGAGATTGATGCCAAGAGCTTCCGACTTATCATAATTTATCTTAAGGGATGAAAGTCTACCATATCTCTCAAACTCCTTCAAGAGTATTGGAAAACCCACTACCGGGTTAGTAATAGAGAAGAGGAGGTCGTCCGCGTAAGCTGCAATTTTATGAGTCGTCTTTCCCACCTTGATTCCCTTAATATCCGCCTCCGCCCTCACTCTGCAAAGGAAGGGTTCCATAGTTAAGGCGAAGATCAAGGGAGAGAGAGGGCAGCCCTGCCTGGTACCATTCCTAATAAAAACCTGCCCTGAGAGGGACCCGTTCATCTTGATTCTTGCTGTGGGATTGGTATAGAGAGACATAATAAATTTTAGCGCAATAGGGCCGACACCAATGTGTTCTAATACCGCTCTAATGAACACCCAATTTACACGGTCGAATGCCTTCTCGGGGTCGGTGGGCAGGAGGACCGCCACTCTCCCCGCGTTCCTTGTCCTGCGTACCAGGTTAAGGACTCTAACCGTATTATCCGTTGCCTCACGGTCCGGGATAAAGCCTGATTGGTCGCTGTCCACCAACTCTGGGAGAAGACCCGACAACCTATCTGCCAAGATCTTGGAAAACCGTTTCAAATCCACATTCAGCAAGGATATGGGCCTATAGCTTCCGCATGCCAGCGGATCCTTCCCTGGACTACAGTAACAAAGGCTGCCAAAGCTTCACTTGGTATAGTGGCGGGGGTTGCACCTGTTACCAGGGAGTTAAAGGCTAGGAGAAGATGCAGTGAGAGAAGCGAGGAGAACCTCTTGTAGTACCCAATTGAGAAACCATCAGGTCCTGGAGACTTCCCATTCGGAGTCCGCCTTATTGCTTTAGCCAACTAGTCTGGGGAAATCTGCGCTTCCAAGGTCTCCTTCGCCCCCAGTATGGGCATCCCGGAGTCCTTGATGTATTGCCTAATTTTGTCTAACTGCCCTTCATCCCCTCCCATGCCCCTCAGGGAAATATTATAAAGCTTCTGGTAGCAGGAGCGGAACGTATCCGCTATCTCTGCCGTGTGGAAATGTCTCTTTTGCTTTGTGTCTATAATCGACTCCACAAAATTCAGGGACTGCTGTTTCTTAAGGGCCCTAGCTAAGAGCGATCCATTTTTGTTACCCCATTCAAAATATACTCTCTTGCAGCGCTTGATAATGTATGCCGCCCTGCTTGACAATAATGAGTTTAAAGCCGCTCTAGCCTTGGTCAGCTCCGCCAGAGCATCTCTGGCCAAAGATGCCTTTGGAGACTTCTCCAAGACCATCACCGTCTACAGTCTTTTCCCACCTCCGATTCCCGATCCTTTTTAAGCTTAGTGGCGTGTTTTATGATTAACCCCCTCATCACGGCCTTATGGGCCATCCAGTTGTTAAAAGCTGATGTATCCTTAGCTTTATTGAGAGCAAAATAGTTCCCAATTCCTTTCTGCATCTCTTGCACCACTATTTCATTTTGGAGTAGGGACTCATTAAGCCTCCACGTCCACTCCCTCTGGCCCACCTCCCCCCACTGAACCGCTAAAGAAATGGGGGCTTGGTCCGAAATAGTGATTGATTCAATTTTAGACCCACTCACATGGGGGAGAAAGTCATGCAAGACCAGTACATAGTCTATTCTTGAGTAGGACATGTGTACTGAGGAGAAAAAAGAATAATCCTTGGTAGTAAGAAGGTGAATCCTCCAAGGGTCGCAAAGCTGCGCTTTTTGGAGTAGCTTCTTAATTCTCCTCAGCGTCGCATAAGCCACAGCCGACTTCCCCGCGAGGTGTCCAACAGTGGATCTAAGGCCAGATTCAGGTCCCCGCCCACCAACAACGGTCCCCTCCGAACCTCCGTCAGTTTATTTATAAATCTTTCCAGTTGGACAGTGTTCGGGGCGTATACTGAAGCTAAAACGCATATTCTGCCACAGAGCGAGCCCTTCAAGATTAAGAATCTACCCGAGTCATCGTTATCTTAATAGATATTTTGAAAGGTGTATTTTGGGCGATCAAGATGACCACCCCCTTGGTCTTAGTGCTCGAAGCGTTACTCAAGTAAGCCTGAGAGAAGGACCTCGAGATCAATCTAGGGGCATGGCCATGCTTGAAATGCGTTTCCTGAACAAACACTATGTTCGCCTTCCACCTGGCTAGCTCCTGATATAGTTTAGACCTTTTCAGCGGGGAGTTTACCCCCTAGCGTTTAACGAGGCAACCTTGATTTTTTTAACAGAGGCTGAGGGGTCCAGGGGTATATCCTGGGATCCCATTCCCCCTCGTCGGGTATCAATCCTGGGCCCCAGACACTCACTCATGACTTTTGGGCTGCTAACACCAGGCACTGTAGGGGTTCTCAAGGATAGGGAGGGGGAAACGCTGGGTAAATATAGGGTGACAGGGATAGGTGTCAGATAGAAAAAGAGAAAGAAAAAATGAGAGACAAGAGAAACAGCACACAACCACCAGCCCCCAAGCACAACCACGGCCCAGGGGGGTGGGTATTAACAAGTGAAGTTGTCCGGGCTAGGACAATATCCCAGCCCAAACTTGGTCCAGTGGGACAAAAGACCAGCGAACCAGGCCCCCCTCAAACGAGAGGGGCAACCGGACACCGATCCGTCCCACCAAAAAAGTGGGGACCAAGAGGCCAACCGCTCCGCGCCGAAGAACTGGAACTGGAAGACCACCCGCTCCCGACCCTATCAGCCACCTAACTATGGACGGCAGGTCCCAGCCGGATACCCACCACCACTACAAACCTAAAATCAAGAGCATAACAGTTTACCCTCCGATTCATGAGCTAGAGAGGGGGGGGGTCAGGGGCAGCTGTAGTAGCTCTCTTTTAGAGTCCTCTCTTCACTTCTCTGTCACACTCCTGTGACCTCCACAACTGCTGCACTGCTTCACTGTTGCTGCACACTGGGCAACACAGGGGGAAATTGTAGTATGAGGGCCGAGCTCTGTGCGCTCTGGGGCTCGAGTTGTCACGAGATCGCACTGCTTCTGAGACCGGTTTATGCTTACAATGATGGGGGGGGGGGGGTCAGGGGCAGCTGTAGTAGCTCTCTTTTAGGGTTTTCACCCGAGAGCTTAATCCCCCCTTCACTTCTCTGTCCCCCTCCTATGACCTCCACAAGTGCTTCACTGCTTCACTGTTGCTGCAGACTTGCCAACACAGGGTGGAATATGTTTCCCGACCACCCCGCTGCTCTCACCTCCTCGCAATGTCGGTGACTGGTGTCACACGTGCTGGGACCCGCCTGCCGCTCTTCCGCTTCCCCGGCCATTTACTCCGCCTGCCCGACAGACACGGAGCTGCAGAAGAACACCTCCGCCGCCCGGCCCTCCATCCCACACCGCAGATCGTCGGCTCAAGTGTCAGGGAGAGGGCAGACCCCACCTGCAGGTAAGATGGTGGCAAGTCGTCTCCAGACCTCGCTGTCCCGCCGCTCACCGGCCTCTGCCTCCGACCCCTCACTGATCTCTGCACAGTCACTGGGTCACCAGCTAATAGATCCCGACTCCTGAGAGGGAAACCGCTCCAGTATAGGCTATAAAAACGCTAATATAACGCTAATATAAGCTCACAGAGCCATAGCAAGCTCCGCCCCCCAGTGAGTACCTTTTGAATAATTTGCACATCCTGTATTATCTCCTTTCCCAGCAACATAGCCAGCGATATCCCTGAAGTCACAGATTTCCAGGAGTTTAAGTGGCAGCGACAGCCATATTGCATCATAAGCCACCACCTGGGATTTTAGCCATTTGCCCAATTACAGATAATTTCACCTGTGATGTTTATAGCTATGAAGTTTGCAGTATATAGCCATAAAAAGAGTGTATATCTGACCAGGACTGTATTTAGTGTTCATGTTGGCACCCCTTTTTGCTGAGCAGGAGACAAAAAAAATAGATGACAGAAAAAAACAGAAGGAAAAAGGAAAGAAAAGGAATGGCATAACAGATGAAAGATGAAAGAAAAAAAAAGAATAGATGGAAAGAAAGAAAAAGACAAGAAGGAAAGAATAGAATGAAAGAAACAAAGAATGGATTGAAAGAAATATGGTAATAGAAGTAAAGATGAAAGAAAGAAAGAAAGGGAATGGCCGAAAAAATAGGTGAAACTAAGAAACAAAGAATAAATGGAAAGAAAAAGGAAAAAAATAAAAGGAAAGAAACAAAGGTGGGCCCCCAGAATGTGCAGCGGCCCCGGCACCTGCCTGGGTACCCCTTGTGCTGACGCTTGCCATGACGTTGTGATCCGCTAATATAAAAAATAAATGTGAGGTTTCAAGGGGAGAAATGTAGAGGAGCATGCATTCTATTATATATATATATATATATATATATATATATATTGCAGACTTCCCAGCTTCCAGCACACAGGAGTCACATGGCCACGGCAATAAAAGGGAGAGGATGAAGTTGCAGACTGCCTTTAAGCCGCTGTGCTCCCCCTCAAACGCTTGGGAGCATTTGTAAGGAAGCATTAATGTGTAAACAACTTTTTTTCTCATTTTTTTTACTATAGCAGTAACACCTGTGCCCCCCCTCCCCTGCAGGTGGCCACCCTAGGCACAGGCCTAGGTTTGCCTAATGGTGAATATAGCCCTGTATGTGACTGTTATATTTTTTATTTCAATGTAACTATAGTGTGTGAAATGTTTAGTATATATAGTTATTTATTTAGTGCCAGTGCGGGGAACGTGAGTGGTGGCGGCAGCTGTGCTGCCATGATCAGCAATGGGCAGTGGCGGCTTGGGGATCAGCAGCGGCAGGGGAAGTATGGTGATCACGGCGGCAATCGGCTGGTAAGATATATTAAATGAAATAGAACACAGAGCTATAAAAGGAGAGTGTCCTTGATACAAAAATCAGTCCACCGGTGTAAAATTCTGCACACTGTGTGATCCACCACCAGATGAAGGGGGCTCTTACCAGAAAGCTGGTATGTATATGCCAAACATACTGTATATATTAATGTCTTCCAATTATAGAATCACAGGGTCCACCGAGCAGAATCCAAATCCATTCACTATATGAGAGGGCTCCAAAGCATACACATAAAGAAAATAAATAAAATAAAAACCTTCAGGTAAAACTAACTTTAATAGATGCACTCAATTGAAATGCACTCACAAAACAATCCAGATTAAAATGCTTTCTAGGGATGAGCGAATCGATCCGGACGAACCCGGATTCGATCCGAATTTCAGGAAAAATTCGATTCGGATCGAATCCGAATTTCCCCGCGATTCGATCACTCGAAGTTTTCCTTTAACATCCATTCATTTACATTTACAGGCATTCTAAGATGGCGGACGGGACATGTCTGGACATGTATCCCGCGCCAGTGCAAGCTGGGGCAGTCACATGCAGCCTATCAGCAGCCAGCAAGCCCGGTGACGTCACACAGCGGTATTTAACGGCGGCCATCTTGCTTTTCCTCATTTCTCTATTGCATTTGTGAGAGACAGAACGCTGTGTAGCTGAGGGACAGACAGTTAGACAGGCAGGGACAGACAGGGACAGGCTGGAGACAGGCAGGAGACAGACAGGAGACAGACAGAAAGCCAGGGAAAGGTAGGAAAAAACGGAGGCTGTGACAGGGAGATTTTTTTTTTTTTTCATCCAGCCTGAGTGTTACTAGCTGGCTGACAGGCTTTGTTAGCGTTTTCAGGCTGCTTATAGTAACTAACTGTGCATATATACTGAACTGATCTTAAGTCTGCTGTGAGGCATCCCATTCTGTGACTACACCAGCCTCTGTTTAAGACCATATAAGCATTTGCTCTTATCATATTTGAAATTAGGCCTGATAAAGACACTTTTGCTGGGCATAGCACTACTGGACCCTGCCAGGTGCACTCCTATTTGGGGCATCCCATTCTGTGACTACAGCAGCCTCTGTTTAAGACCATATAAGCATTTGCTCTTATCATATTTGAAATTAGGCCTGATAAAGACACTTTTGCTGGGCAAAGCACTACTGGACCCTGCCAGGTGCACTCCTATTTGGGGCATCCCATTCTGTGACTACAGCAGCCTCTGTTTAAGACCATATAAGCATTTGCTCTTATCATATTTGAAATTAGGCCTGATAAAGACACTTTTGCTGGGCATAGCACTACTGGACCCTGCCAGGTGCACTCCTATTTGGGGCATCCCATTCTGTGACTACAGCAGCCTCTGTTTAAGACCATATAAGCATTTGCTCTTATCATATTTGAAATTAGGCCTGATAAAGACACTTTTGCTGGGCATAGCACTACTGGACCCTGCCAGGTGCACTCCTATTTGGGGCATCCCATTCTGTGACTACAGCAGCCTCTGTTTAAGACCATATAAGCATTTGCTCTTATCATATTTGAAATTAGGCCTGATAAAGACACTTTTGCTGGGCAAAGCACTACTGGACCCTGCCAGGTGCACTCCTATTTGGGGCATCCCATTCTGTGACTACAGCAGCCTCTGTTTAAGACCATATAAGCATTTGCTCTTATCATATTTGAAATTAGGCCTGATAAAGACACTTTTGCTGGGCAAAGCACTACTGGACCCTGCCAGGTGCACTCCTATTTGGGGCATCCCATTCTGTGACTACAGCAGCCTCTGTTTAAGACCATATAAGCATTTGCTCTTATCATATTTGAAATTAGGCCTGATAAAGACACTTTTGCTGGGCAAAGCACTACTGGACCCTGCCAGGTGCACTCCTATTTGGGGCATCCCATTCTGTGACTACAGCAGCCTCTGTTTAAGACCATATAAGCATTTGCTCTTATCATATTTGAAATTAGGCCTGATAAAGACACTTTTGCTGGGCATAGCACTACTGGACCCTGCCAGGTGCACTCCTATTTGGGGCATCCCATTCTGTGACTACAGCAGCCTCTGTTTAAGACCATATAAGCATTTGCTCTTATCATATTTGAAATTAGGCCTGATAAAGACACTTTTGCTGGGCATAGCACTACTGGACCCTGCCAGGTGCACTCCTATTTGGGGCATCCCATTCTGTGACTACAGCAGCCTCTGTTTAAGACCATATAAGCATTTGCTCTTATCATATTTGAAATTAGGCCTGATAAAGACACTTTTGCTGGGCAAAGCACTACTGGACCCTGCCAGGTGCACTCCTATTTGGGGCATCCCATTCTGTGACTACAGCAGCCTCTGTTTAAGACCATATAAGCATTTGCTCTTATCATATTTGAAATTAGGCCTGATAAAGACACTTTTGCTGGGCAAAGCACTACTGGACCCTGCCAGGTGCACTCCTATTTGGGGCATCCCATTCTGTGACTACAGCAGCCTCTGTTTAAGACCATATAAGCATTTGCTCTTATCATATTTGAAATTAGGCCTGATAAAGACACTTTTGCTGGGCAAAGCACTACTGGACCCTGCCAGGTGCACTCCTATTTGGGGCATCCCATTCTGTGACTACAGCAGCCTCTGTTTAAGACCATATAAGCATTTGCTCTTATCATATTTGAAATTAGGCCTGATAAAGACACTTTTGCTGGGCATAGCACTACTGGACCCTGCCAGGTGCACTCCTATTTGGGGCATCCCATTCTGTGACTACAGCAGCCTCTGTTTAAGACCATATAAGCATTTGCTCTTATCATATTTGAAATTAGGCCTGATAAAGACACTTTTGCTGGGCATAGCACTACTGGACCCTGCCAGGTGCACTCCTATTTGGGGCATCCCATTCTGTGACTACAGCAGCCTCTGTTTAAGACCATATAAGCATTTGCTCTTATCATATTTGAAATTAGGCCTGATAAAGACACTTTTGCTGGGCAAAGCACTACTGGACCCTGCCAGGTGCACTCCTATTTGGGGCATCCCATTCTGTGACTACAGCAGCCTCTGTTTAAGACCATATAAGCATTTGCTCTTATCATATTTGAAATTAGGCCTGATAAAGACACTTTTGCTGGGCAAAGCACTACTGGACCCTGCCAGGTGCACTCCTATTTGGGGCATCCCATTCTGTGACTACAGCAGCCTCTGTTTAAGACCATATAAGCATTTGCTCTTATCATATTTGAAATTAGGCCTGATAAAGACACTTTTGCTGGGCAAAGCACTACTGGACCCTGCCAGGTGCACTCCTATTTGGGGCATCCCATTCTGTGACTACAGCAGCCTCTGTTTAAGACCATATAAGCATTTGCTCTTATCATATTTGAAATTAGGCCTGATAAAGACACTTTTGCTGGGCATAGCACTACTGGACCCTGCCAGGTGCACTCCTATTTGGGGCATCCCATTCTGTGACTACAGCAGCCTCTGTTTAAGACCATATAAGCATTTGCTCTTATCATATTTGAAATTAGGCCTGATAAAGACACTTTTGCTGGGCATAGCACTACTGGACCCTGCCAGGTGCACTCCTATTTGGGGCATCCCATTCTGTGACTACAGCAGCCTCTGTTTAAGACCATATAAGCATTTGCTCTTATCATATTTGAAATTAGGCCTGATAAAGACACTTTTGCTGGGCAAAGCACTACTGGACCCTGCCAGGTGCACTCCTATTTGGGGCATCCCATTCTGTGACTACAGCAGCCTCTGTTTAAGACCATATAAGCATTTGCTCTTATCATATTTGAAATTAGGCCTGATAAAGACACTTTTGCTGGGCAAAGCACTACTGGACCCTGCCAGGTGCACTCCTATTTGGGGCATCCCATTCTGTGACTACAGCAGCCTCTGTTTAAGACCATATAAGCATTTGCTCTTATCATATTTGAAATTAGGCCTGATAAAGACACTTTTGCTGGGCAAAGCACTACTGGACCCTGCCAGGTGCACTCCTATTTGGGGCATCCCATTCTGTGACTACAGCAGCCTCTGTTTAAGACCATATAAGCATTTGCTCTTATCATATTTGAAATTAGGCCTGATAAAGACACTTTTGCTGGGCATAGCACTACTGGACCCTGCCAATTGCACTCCTATTTGGGGCATCCCATTCTGTGACTACAGCAGCCTCTGTTTAAGACCATATAAGCATTTGCTCTTATCATATTTGAAATTAGGCCTGATAAAGACACTTTTGCTGGGCATAGCACTACTGGACCCTGCCAGGTGCACTCCTATTTGGGGCATCCCATTCTGTGACTACAGCAGCCTCTGTTTAAGACCATATAAGCATTTGCTCTTATCATATTTGAAATTAGGCCTGATAAAGACACTTTTGCTGGGCAAAGCACTACTGGACCCTGCCAGGTGCACTCCTATTTGGGGCATCCCATTCTGTGACTACAGCAGCCTCTGTTTAAGACCGTATAACCATTTTCACTTATCATATTTGAAATTAGGCCTGATAAAGACACTTTTGCTGGGCATAGCACTACTGGACCCTGCCAGGTGCACTCCTATTTGGGGCATCCCATTCTGTGACTACAGCAGCCTCTGTTTAAGACCATATAAGCATTTGCTCTTATCATATTTGAAATTAGGCCTGATAAAGACACTTTTGCTGGGCAAAGCACTACTGGACCCTGCCAGGTGCACTCCTATTTGGGGCATCCCATTCTGTGACTACAGCAGCCTCTGTTTAAGACCATATAAGCATTTGCTCTTATCATATTTGAAATTAGGCCTGATAAAGACACTTTTGCTGGGCATAGCACTACTGGACCCTGCCAGGTGCACTCCTATTTGGGGCATCCCATTCTGTGACTACAGCAGCCTCTGTTTAAGACCGTATAACCATTTTCACTTATCATATTTGAAATTAGGCCTGATAAAGACACTTTTGCTGGGCATAGCACTACTGGACCCTGCCAGGTGCACTCCTATTTGGGGCATCCCATTCTGTGACTACAGCAGCCTCTGTTTAAGACCATATAAGCATTTGCTCTTATCATATTTGAAATTAGGCCTGATAAAGACACTTTTGCTGGGCAAAGCACTACTGGACCCTGCCAGGTGCACTCCTATTTGGGGCATCCCATTCTGTGACTACAGCAGCCTCTGTTTAAGACCATATAAGCATTTGCTCTTATCATATTTGAAATTAGGCCTGATAAAGACACTTTTGCTGGGCATAGCACTACTGGACCCTGCCAGGTGCACTCCTATTTGGGGCATCCCATTCTGTGACTACAGCAGCCTCTGTTTAAGACCATATAAGCATTTGCTCTTATCATATTTGAAATTAGGCCTGATAAAGACACTTTTGCTGGGCATAGCACTACTGGACCCTGCCAGGTGCACTCCTATTTGGGGCATCCCATTCTGTGACTACAGCAGCCTCTGTTTAAGACCATATAAGCATTTGCTCTTATCATATTTGAAATTAGGCCTGATAAAGACACTTTTGCTGGGCAAAGCACTACTGGACCCTGCCAGGTGCACTCCTATTTGGGGCATCCCATTCTGTGACTACAGCAGCCTCTGTTTAAGACCATATAAGCATTTGCTCTTATCATATTTGAAATTAGGCCTGATAAAGACACTTTTGCTGGGCAAAGCACTACTGGACCCTGCCAGGTGCACTCCTATTTGGGGCATCCCATTCTGTGACTACAGCAGCCTCTGTTTAAGACCATATAAGCATTTGCTCTTATCATATTTGAAATTAGGCCTGATAAAGACACTTTTGCTGGGCAAAGCACTACTGGACCCTGCCAGGTGCACTCCTATTTGGGGCATCCCATTCTGTGACTACAGCAGCCTCTGTTTAAGACCGTATAACCATTTTCACTTATCATATTTGAAATTAGGCCTGATAAAGACACTTTTGCTGGGCATAGCACTACTGGACCCTGCCAGGTGCACTCCTATTTGGGGCATCCCATTCTGTGACTACAGCAGCCTCTGTTTAAGACCATATAAGCATTTGCTCTTATCATATTTGAAATTAGGCCTGATAAAGACACTTTTGCTGGGCAAAGCACTACTGGACCCTGCCAGGTGCACTCCTATTTGAGGCATCCCATTCTGTGACTACAGCAGCCTCTGTTTAAGACCATATAAGCATTTGCTCTTATCATATTTGAAATTAGGCCTGATAAAGACACTTTTGCTGGGCATAGCACTACTGGACCCTGCCAGGTGCACTCCTATTTGGGGCATCCCATTCTGTGACTACAGCAGCCTCTGTTTAAGACCATATAAGCATTTGCTCTTATCATATTTGAAATTAGGCCTGATAAAGACACTTTTGCTGGGCATAGCACTACTGGACCCTGCCAGGTGCACTCCTATTTGGGGCATCCCATTCTGTGACTACAGCAGCCTCTGTTTAAGACCATATAAGCATTTGCTCTTATCATATTTGAAATTAGGCCTGATAAAGACACTTTTGCTGGGCAAAGCACTACTGGACCCTGCCAGGTGCACTCCTATTTGGGGCATCCCATTCTGTGACTACAGCAGCCTCTGTTTAAGACCATATAAGCATTTGCTCTTATCATATTTGAAATTAGGCCTGATAAAGACACTTTTGCTGGGCAAAGCACTACTGGACCCTGCCAGGTGCACTCCTATTTGGGGCATCCCATTCTGTGACTACAGCAGCCTCTGTTTAAGACCATATAAGCATTTGCTCTTATCATATTTGAAATTAGGCCTGATAAAGACACTTTTGCTGGGCAAAGCACTACTGGACCCTGCCAGGTGCACTCCTATTTGGGGCATCCCATTCTGTGACTACAGCAGCCTCTGTTTAAGACCATATAAGCATTTGCTCTTATCATATTTGAAATTAGGCCTGATAAAGACACTTTTGCTGGGCAAAGCACTACTGGACCCTGCCAGGTGCACTCCTATTTGGGGCATCCCATTCTGTGACTACAGCAGCCTCTGTTTAAGACCATATAAGCATTTGCTCTTATCATATTTGAAATTAGGCCTGATAAAGACACTTTTGCTGGGCATAGCACTACTGGACCCTGCCAGGTGCACTCCTATTTGGGGCATCCCATTCTGTGACTACAGCAGCCTCTGTTTAAGACCATATAAGCATTTGCTCTTATCATATTTGAAATTAGGCCTGATAAAGACACTTTTGCTGGGCAAAGCACTACTGGACCCTGCCAGGTGCACTCCTATTTGGGGCATCCCATTCTGTGACTACAGCAGCCTCTGTTTAAGACCATATAAGCATTTGCTCTTATCATATTTGAAATTAGGCCTGATAAAGACACTTTTGCTGGGCATAGCACTACTGGACCCTGCCAGGTGCACTCCTATTTGGGGCATCCCATTCTGTGACTACAGCAGCCTCTGTTTAAGACCATATAAGCATTTGCTCTTATCATATTTGAAATTAGGCCTGATAAAGACACTTTTGCTGGGCATAGCACTACTGGACCCTGCCAGGTGCACTCCTATTTGGTGCATCCCATTCTGTGACTACAGCAGCCTCTGTTTAAGACCATATAAGCATTTGCTCTTATCATATTTGAAATTAGGCCTGATAAAGACACTTTTGCTGGGCATAGCACTACTGGACCCTGCCAGGTGCACTCCTATTTGGGGCATCCCATTCTGTGACTACAGCAGCCTCTGTTTAAGACCATATAAGCATTTGCTCTTATCATATTTGAAATTAGGCCTGATAAAGACACTTTTGCTGGGCATAGCACTACTGGACCCTGCCAGGTGCACTCCTATTTGGGGCATCCCATTCTGTGACTACAGCAGCCTCTGTTTAAGACCATATAAGCATTTGCTCTTATCATATTTGAAATTAGGCCTGATAAAGACACTTTTGCTGGGCATAGCACTACTGGACCCTGCCATGGCATCCCATTCTGTGACTAAAGCAGCCTCTGTTTAAGACCATATAAGCATTTGCTCTTATCATATTTGAAATTAGCCTGATAAAGACACTTTTGCTGGGCATAGCACAACTTGTCCCTGCCATGGCATCCCATTCTGTGACTAAAGCAGCCTCTGTTTAAGACCATATAAGCATTTGCTCTTATCATATTTGAAATTAGCCTGATAAAGACACTTTTGCTGGGCATAGCACTACTTGTCCCTGCCATGGCATCCCATTCTGTGACTACAGCAGCCTCTGTTTAAGACCGTATAACCATTTTCACTTATCATATTTGAAATTAGGCCTGATAAAGACACTTTTGCTGGGCAAAGCACTACTGGACCCTGCCAGGTCCATTCCTGTTGGGGCATCCCATTCTGTGACTAAAGCAGCCTCTGTTTAAGACCATATAAGCATTTGCTCTTATCATATTTGAAATTAGGCCTGATAAAGACACTTTTGCTGGGCATAGCACTACTTGTCCCTGCCAGGGCATCCCATTCTGTGACTACAGCAGCCTCTGTTTAAGACCATATAACCATTTGCTCTTATTATATTTGAAATTAGCCTGATAAAGACACTTTTGCTGGGCATAGCACTACTGGACCCTGCCAGGTGCACTCCTATTTGGGGCATCCCATTCTGTGACTACAGCAGCCTCTGTTTAAGACCATATAAGCATTTGCTCTTATCATATTTGAAATTAGGCCTGATAAAGACACTTTTGCTGGGCATAGCACTACTGGACCCTGCCAGGTGCACTCCTATTTGGGGCATCCCATTCTGTGACTACAGCAGCCTCTGTTTAAGACCATATAAGCATTTGCTCTTATCATATTTGAAATTAGGCCTGATAAAGACACTTTTGCTGGGCATAGCACTACTGGACCCTGCCATGGCATCCCATTCTGTGACTAAAGCAGCCTCTGTTTAAGACCATATAAGCATTTGCTCTTATCATATTTGAAATTAGCCTGATAAAGACACTTTTGCTGGGCATAGCACAACTTGTCCCTGCCATGGCATCCCATTCTGTGACTAAAGCAGCCTCTGTTTAAGACCATATAAGCATTTGCTCTTATCATATTTGAAATTAGCCTGATAAAGACACTTTTGCTGGGCATAGCACTACTTGTCCCTGCCATGGCATCCCATTCTGTGACTACAGCAGCCTCTGTTTAAGACCGTATAACCATTTTCACTTATCATATTTGAAATTAGGCCTGATAAAGACACTTTTGCTGGGCAAAGCACTACTGGACCCTGCCAGGTCCATTCCTGTTGGGGCATCCCATTCTGTGACTACAGCAGCCTCTGTTTAAGACCATATAAGCATTTGCTCTTATCATATTTGAAATTAGGCCTGATAAAGACACTTTTGCTGGGCATAGCACTACTTGTCCCTGCCAGGGCATCCCATTCTGTGACTACAGCAGCCTCTGTTTAAGACCATATAACCATTTGCTCTTATTATATTTGAAATTAGCCTGATAAAGACACTTTTGCTGGGCATAGCACTACTTGTCCCTGCCAGGTGTACTTACTGCTGGTTTTTAGGGCATCCCATTCTGTGACTACACCAGCCTCTATTTAAGAACCTAACCATTTGCACCTATTCTAATTGAAATTAGGCATGATAAAGACACTTTTGCTGTGCATAGTCTTACTGCTGCCTGCCAGGTGCTCTCTGGTTTTTGGGACATCCCATTCTGTAACATACCATTAGCCTCTGCATTAACTGTAAGCTGCACAGTTATTTAAAGAAATTTGGCCTGTATGAGCCTGCTAACACACTGCTGCTGTGTGCATATATACTGATCTCAAGTCAGCTTTGGGGCATCCCATTCTGTAACATACCATTAGCCTCTGCATTTACTGTAAGCTGCACATTTATTTAAAGAAATTTGGCCTGTATGAGCCTGCTAACACACTGCTGCTGTGTGCATATATACTGATCTCAAGTCTGCTTGGGGCATCCCATTCTGTAACATACCATTAGCCTCTGCATTAACTGTAAGCTGCACAGTTATTTAAAGAAATTTGGCCTGTATGAGCCTGCTAACACACTGCTGCTGTGTGCATATATACTGATCTCAAGTCTGCTTGGGGCATCCCATTCTGTAACATACCATTAGCCTCTGCATTAACTGTAAGCTGCACAGTTATTTAAAGAAATTTGGCCTGTATGAGCCTGCTAACACACTGCTGCTGTGTGCATATATACTGATCTCAAGTCAGCTTTGGGGCATCCCATTCTGTAACATACCATTAGCCTCTGCATTTACTGTAAGCTGCACATTTATTTAAAGAAATTTGGCCTGTATGAGCCTGCTAACACACTGCTGCTGTGTGCATATATACTGATCTCAAGTCTGCTTGGGGCATCCCATTCTGTAACATACCATTAGCCTCTGCATTAACTGTAAGCTGCACAGTTATTTAAAGAAATTTGGCCTGTATGAGCCTGCTAACACACTGCTGCTGTGTGCATATATACTGATCTCAAGTCTGCTTGGGGCATCCCATTCTGTAACATACCATTAGCCTCTGCATTAACTGTAAGCTGCACAGTTATTTAAAGAAATTTGGCCTGTATGAGCCTGCTAACACACTGCTGCTGTGTGCATATATACTGATCTCAAGTCAGCTTTGGGGCATCCCATTCTGTAACATACCATTAGCCTCTGCATTTACTGTAAGCTGCACATTTATTTAAAGACATTTGGCCTGTATGAGCCTGCTAACACACTGCTGCTGTGTGCATATATACTGATCTCAAGTCTGCTTGGGGCATCCCATTCTGTAACATACCATTAGCCTCTGCATTAACTGTAAGCTGCACAGTTATTTAAAGAAATTTGGCCTGTATGAGCCTGCTAACACACTGCTGCTGTGTGCATATATACTGATCTCAAGTCAGCTTTGGGGCATCCCATTCTGTAACATACCATTAGCCTCTGCATTTACTGTAAGCTGCACATTTATTTAAAGAAATTTGGCCTGTATGAGCCTGCTAACACACTGCTGCTGTGTGCATATATACTGATCTCAAGTCTGCTTGGGGCATCCCATTCTGTAACATACCATTAGCCTCTGCATTAACTGTAAGCTGCACAGTTATTTAAAGAAATTTGGCCTGTATGAGCCTGCTAACACACTGCTGCTGTGTGCATATATACTGATCTCAAGTCTGCTTGGGGCATCCCATTCTGTAACATACCATTAGCCTCTGCATTAACTGTAAGCTGCACAGTTATTTAAAGAAATTTGGCCTGTATGAGCCTGCTAACACACTGCTGCTGTGTGCATATATACTGATCTCAAGTCAGCTTTGGGGCATCCCATTCTGTAACATACCATTAGCCTCTGCATTTACTGTAAGCTGCACATTTATTTAAAGAAATTTGGCCTGTATGAGCCTGCTAACACACTGCTGCTGTGTGCATATATACTGATCTCAAGTCTGCTTGGGGCATCCCATTCTGTAACATACCATTAGCCTCTGCATTAACTGTAAGCTGCACAGTTATTTAAAGAAATTTGGCCTGTATGAGCCTGCTAACACACTGCTGCTGTGTGCATATATACTGATCTCAAGTCTGCTTGGGGCATCCCATTCTGTAACATACCATTAGCCTCTGCATTAACTGTAAGCTGCACAGTTATTTAAAGAAATTTGGCCTGTATGAGCCTGCTTACACACTGCTGCTGTGTGCATATATACTGATCTCAAGTCAGCTTTGGGGCATCCCATTCTGTAACATACCATTAGCCTCTGCATTTACTGTAAGCTGCACATTTATTTAAAGAAATTTGGCCTGTATGAGCCTGCTAACACACTGCTGCTGTGTGCATATATACTGATCTCAAGTCAGCTTTGGGGCATCCCATTCTGTAACATACCATTAGCCTCTGCATTTACTGTAAGCTGCACATTTATTTAAAGAAATTTGGCCTGTATGAGCCTGCTAACACACTGCTGCTGTGTGCATATATACTGATCTCAAGTCTGCTTGGGGCATCCCATTCTGTAACATACCATTAGCCTCTGCATTAACTGTAAGCTGCACAGTTATTTAAAGAAATTTGGCCTGTATGAGCCTGCTAACACACTGCTGCTGTGTGCATATATACTGATCTCAAGTCTGCTTGGGGCATCCCATTCTGTAACATACCATTAGCCTCTGCATTAACTGTAAGCTGCACAGTTATTTAAAGAAATTTGCCCTGTATGAGCCTGCTAACACACTGCTGCTGTGTGCATATATACTGATCTCAAGTCAGCTTTGGGGCATCCCATTCTGTAACATACCATTAGCCTCTGCATTTACTGTAAGCTGCACATTTATTTAAAGAAATTTGGCCTGTATGAGCCTGCTAACACACTGCTGCTGTGTGCATATATACTGATCTCAAGTCTGCTTGGGGCATCCCATTCTGTAACATACCATTAGCCTCTGCATTAACTGTAAGCTGCACAGTTATTTAAAGAAATTTGGCCTGTATGAGCCTGCTAACACACTGCTGCTGTGTGCATATATACTGATCTCAAGTCTGCTTGGGGCATCCCATTCTGTAACATACCATTAGCCTCTGCATTAACTGTAAGCTGCACAGTTATTTAAAGAAATTTGGCCTGTATGAGCCTGCTAACACACTGCTGCTGTGTGCATATATACTGATCTCAAGTCAGCTTTGGGGCATCCCATTCTGTAACATACCATTAGCCTCTGCATTTACTGTAAGCTGCACATTTATTTAAAGAAATTTGGCCTGTATGAGCCTGCTAACACACTGCTGCTGTGTGCATATATACTGATCTCAAGTCTGCTTGGGGCATCCCATTCTGTAACATACCATTAGCCTCTGCATTAACTGTAAGCTGCACAGTTATTTAAAGAAATTTGGCCTGTATGAGCCTGCTAACACACTGCTGCTGTGTGCATATATACTGATCTCAAGTCTGCTTGGGGCATCCCATTCTGTAACATACCATTAGCCTCTGCATTAACTGTAAGCTGCACAGTTATTTAAAGAAATTTGGCCTGTATGAGCCTGCTAACACACTGCTGCTGTGTGCATATATACTGATCTCAAGTCAGCTTTGGGGCATCCCATTCTGTAACATACCATTAGCCTCTGCATTTACTGTAAGCTGCACATTTATTTAAAGAAATTTGGCCTGTATGAGCCTGCTAACACACTGCTGCTGTGTGCATATATACTGATCTCAAGTCTGCTTGGGGCATCCCATTCTGTAACATACCATTAGCCTCTGCATTAACTGTAAGCTGCACAGTTATTTAAAGAAATTTGGCCTGTATGAGCCTGCTAACACACTGCTGCTGTGTGCATATATACTGATCTCAAGTCTGCTTGGGGCATCCCATTCTGTAACATACCATTAGCCTCTGCATTAACTGTAAGCTGCACAGTTATTTAAATAAATTTGGCCTGTATGAGCCTGCTAACACACTGCTGCTGTGTGCATATATACTGATCTCAAGTCAGCTTTGGGGCATCCCATTCTGTAACATACCATTAGCCTCTGCATTTACTGTAAGCTGCACATTTATTTAAAGAAATTTGGCCTGTATGAGCCTGCTAACACACTGCTGCTGTGTGCATATATACTGATCTCAAGTCTGCTTGGGGCATCCCATTCTGTAACATACCATTAGCCTCTGCATTAACTGTAAGCTGCACAGTTATTTAAAGAAATTTGGCCTGTATGAGCCTGCTAACACACTGCTGCTGTGTGCATATATACTGATCTCAAGTCTGCTTGGGGCATCCCATTCTGTAACATACCATTAGCCTCTGCATTAACTGTAAGCTGCACAGTTATTTAAAGAAATTTGGCCTGTATGAGCCTGCTAACACACTGCTGCTGTGTGCATATATACTGATCTCAAGTCAGCTTTGGGGCATCCCATTCTGTAACATACCATTAGCCTCTGCATTTACTGTAAGCTGCACATTTATTTAAAGAAATTTGGCCTGTATGAGCCTGCTAACACACTGCTGCTGTGTGCATATATACTGATCTCAAGTCTGCTTGGGGCATCCCATTCTGTAACATACCATTAGCCTCTGCATTAACTGTAAGCTGCACAGTTATTTAAAGAAATTTGGCCTGTATGAGCCTGCTAACACACTGCTGCTGTGTGCATATATACTGATCTCAAGTCTGCTTGGGGCATCCCATTCTGTAACATACCATTAGCCTCTGCATTAACTGTAAGCTGCACAGTTATTTAAAGAAATTTGGCCTGTATGAGCCTGCTAACACACTGCTGCTGTGTGCATATATACTGATCTCAAGTCTGCTTGGGGCATCCCATTCTGTAACATACCATTAGCCTCTGCATTAACTGTAAGCTGCACAGTTATTTAAAGAAATTTGGCCTGTATGAGCCTGCTAACACACTGCTGCTGTGTGCATATATACTGATCTCAAGTCAGCTTTGGGGCATCCCATTCTGTAACATACCATTAGCCTCTGCATTTACTGTAAGCTGCACATTTATTTAAAGAAATTTGGCCTGTATGAGCCTGCTAACACACTGCTGCTGTGTGCATATATACTGATCTCAAGTCTGCTTGGGGCATCCCATTCTGTAACATACCATTAGCCTCTGCATTTACTGTAAGCTGCACATTTATTTAAAGAAATTTGGCCTGTATGAGCCTGCTAACACACTGCTGCTGTGTGCATATATACTGATCTCAAGTCTGCTTGGGGCATCCCATTCTGTAACATAACATAACCTACCTACCATACTAAGCAGCTCTCTTATTTAAACTAAGCAGGCCTCTTGGAGGCTGAGTGTCCACTTTTGGGTGTGCATTTATATTCGGTTTCATATACAGTGGGGTATCCCAATTTGTAAGATAACCTACCCCAACCATGTAAACTAAATAGGCCTGTTGCAGCCTGAGTTTCTCTGCTTGCGTATGGCCTGCATTACAATCTGTCTCTTTCAATGACACTGCTGCCTGGGGTATCCCAATTTGTAAGATAACCTACCCCAACCATGTAAACTAAAGGTTACGTCCTTCCAGAAGGAAAACTTATGCCGAACACTATTTTTGTTAGGGGCATTGACCTTTGGATTGATCGGCATGAAATTAATTTTTTTTTTTCAAAGTATGGCGCTGTGAAGAAGGTCAAAATGATGTCTCATACTTGGATTATTGTTACTTTTTGTTCAGCTTGAAATATAACAGGCCACACGGGCATCCCAAGGCACATGCTATTTTAAACCTATCTGTTATACAACATAAGCGTTGATCAGGCTACTTCAGTTTGCACTTGTTTTTGACTGATTTTAATAAACCAGGCCGCAGGGCACCCCAAAGCTGCACCTTGCACCCTATCTGGTATACAACATAAGCGTTGATCAGCATCAGCTTCATTAAGCTACTTCAGTTTGCACTTCCTTTTTGACTGCTTTCATTTAACCAGGCCGCAGGGCACCCCAAAGCTGCACCTTGCACCCTACCTGTTTATACTAAATAAGCATCTACAGCCTCAGCTTTATTAAGTTATTGCATTTTGAATTGGTTTTGGTCTGCTTTAAATACACCAGGCCGCAGGGCATCCCAAACCTGCATGTTGCACCCCATCTGTTATACTAAATAAGCGTTGATCAGCATCAGCTTTATTAAGCTATTGCATTTTGCATTGGTTTTTGTACTGCTGCCAAAACACTAGCCCATATGGGCATCCCAAACCAGCACATGTCACCCTATCTGTTATACTAAATAAGCTTCTACAGGCCCTTTTTTTATTTATTTATTTTTATTTATATAGAGCTGCAATAGCTTATATTGTGAGGTTAATTTGCCATTTTGCAGCATAATATAGAGCAGCCCCTGTGTAAATCTGAGGGGCAATAGCTTATATAGTGAGGTAAATTTGCCATTTTGCTTCGTTATATAGAGCAGCCCAGTTGCCATCTAAATCAACTACTGTCCGGCCAGTACAGCTTTTCCAGGGCAAACTCTGCTAGTTGCGGGCACAAGTCAAGTTTGGCTTCCCAGCAAATCCAGTGGATCTTGAAGGTGTGTTGGCATGGTCATGTCAAGGTATGACATGACCTGCTGTTTGAGGTCCAGCTCCAGGTCTTCCTGCTGCTCATGAGTAGACTCACTATGCGGGTGTAGAAAGCTACTCACTAGCGACTGAAGACTGAGGCTGCTGCTGATGGAGCTGCTGCTGCTGCTCCTTCCACCCCCCCCAGCAGCCATGGCAGTGGAAGGTGATCGCAGACTTCCCCCCGAGTCAGACCTGCGGGAGTATGGGCCATGGCGCAGATAGACATCGCCCAACTGACTACGTGGGATGTCTCTGTAGTAGGTCAGTTTGTCCTCCCTCTCAGTGGGCGTAAAAATGCCCCCATTTTGTGCCGGAAGCGAGGGTCCAATAAGTTGGAGAGCCAGAAGTCTTCCCGCTGACAAATGGAGACAATTCTGCGCTCACTAGTACGCATGCATGTGAGCATGCATCGTGCCATTTGTGCAAGTGACTCGGAGGGACTACCTGTCTCCATCTCCACTGTAAACTGCCATGGTGTGTCTGGGTCCTCTGTCTCGCCTTACTCACAACCCTCTAGCTCCTGTGGCTGCTCCTGCTCCTCCTCTCCTGTCAGATGACTAGATAAAATGGTCATTTTGTGAAACCTAAACTGTGGTTTGCTGTGCCCCACCCCCTCCTCCTCCTCCACTTCAGCCCCCACAGGCTTCATGTGGCTGTGAAATGTATGTGCCATGTCTCCAGTGCCCTGACCAGCCATGCTTTCCAACATGTGTTGTAGTACATGAAGCAGTGGAATCTCATCGTTCATCTCATAGTCCTGGCAACTGACTAATAATGTAGCTTCCTCAAAGGGCCTGAGCAAACGGTCGGTGTCACGTATGAGCTGCCAATGGTTTACATTGAATTTACACAGGGGTGTCCCCCTATCCGTTTGGATCATCCAGAAATCCGTGATGGCTTTTCTCTGTTCCTATAGTGCAGTGGTCCTCAACCCTGTCCTCAAGGCCCACCAACATGTCATGTTTTTTGGATCTCCAAATAGCCAGCTCTATTGCTCTGCAGCTGCACTAATTACTCCACCTGAGCATCTTTGTGGAGATCTGCAAAGCCTGGCCTGTTGGTGGGCCTTGAGGACAGGGTTGGGGACCACTGCTATAGTGGATCCTGCATATGGAGGGTGGAATTCCAACGGGTGGAAACATCGCAAATCAGACTATGGTGGGGTACACCGTTGTGACGCTGAGGCTCAATAAGGTTGTGCTTGGTGGTGTAGGAGTGCCAGAAGTGCATGCTAACTTTCTTTCCTGTTGTTCGGATGTCTTTCAGATGGGGGCAAGACTTCAAAACTAGACTGAACACGTGTGCCATGTCAGGACGCATGACTCTGGCTTCCTTGTCCAGCGCAAACAAGATGTTCTTCCAAGTGTCAGTCACCATGGGTCCAAATTTGCAGTTTTCGTGGATTAAGCAATGCTTTCATGGATTGAGTTCTCATTTTTAGTAGTTCCTCCCATGTGTGACTCTGATGGTCAAGGAAAACCATGTGAAGAACAGCGTGAAACCACAATCACCAAGGGGGCCTAAAAGGATATATATTGTCCACCATGAGTCTATAGTTACAGCTCCAGGCGTAGACAACACTGTGCACTTTGGTACACACTGACAGGCTAAAGGACTGGCCCACCTTCTGTTCAACAACCATGCCATGTGACTCTCCACCTCGGCTCGGCACAAGCCATCAGTTCTCTGAAAGGTCCACCACTGGGTAATGCAGCAGGCTGGACTTATGGTGACGCTGTCTGAGAGGAGAAATCCCTCAGACATCAAGATTAAAAATTCCAAGAATTTTTGAGGGCTAATTATTCAGAGGCAAATGATAGCTAGTTGTTTCTGATTTAATTGCAAGGTGGAAACACACCCTCAAACAAAACTTCACTTTCGCAATACTATTGCATTTGTCTATTCATAATTTTATGTATATACACTAACTAACCTACTTTTTCTCCACAGGATGCTGCATGGAACACTGCCACATCGCTGAGTAGCTGATTTTTCCTACCAACAGTCCGCAATAATTCGCTGCTGCTGCCGCCGCCACCGCCGCAGACTCCAGGGACCCTCTTCCACTACCTCGGCTTGCAACACCTCCTCCCACGACACTCTCCTCATCACTAATTGCCGGATAGTGGAAGAAGAGGCGAGTGTCTCCTCCACTTCTTGGCTGGGCAGTAGCTGCTGAATTTTATGATTATCAGATCTTGGATATCAGATCAATGGATAGTGGAGCTGAACCCAAAGCATAACAGACAGACAGTTGACTGGGGGTGTCAGATGCCACTTGTGATGCAGTGGACTGCTTTTGCAGCACTTCGAGACAAAGTTGCTTCATTGGCTGACACAATGACTGGTAAAGCTGTGGAACATATGGTTGAAAAGCAAGAATAACCATTTGTTTTTATATGAAAAAGACCCTGGTTTATACAGACTTTTTTTTTCCAGAGACTGCCCTGCGTGGAAATGAATGGCGCATGGATCAGCCAAGCTTTCCTCCCAACAATGCCTGATGTATTCCAGTAGATTGATGACGGGGCCAGACCAAGAAAGATGGATCGTGCAAAACAGATTTAAGGCGCTGCTCTCCAGTTACAGACATTCCTCCGCATCGGACCACAAGTAAGTATTGATAAAAAATCCTTTACGTTACTCTTACTTTTTATTAATATTCTTCGGATAAGACGGATCAGACATGATTCCAGATTAAAAATTCCAAGAATTTTTGAGGGCTAATTAGTCAGAGGCAATGATACCTTCTTGTTTCTGATTTAATTAAAAGGTGGAAACACACCCTCAAACAAAACTTCACTTTGGCAAACTTTTGCATTTGTTTATTCATAATTTTATGTAGATATTACTAACTAAGCTACTTTTTCTCCACATGACTCTCCACAGGGTGTGATTCATCCAATTTTTGGGCTCCTGAAGCCAACCCCAGGGTCTGTTTAAAGTAATGTTTGGGCTCCTGCTGCTGCTTGCAACTCCAGGGTGTGATTCATCCAATTTTTGGGCTCCTGAGGCCAACCCCAGGGTCTGTTTAAAGTAATGTTTGGGCTCCTGCTGCTTCTGCTGCCAACTCCAGGGTGTGATTCATCCAATTTTTGGGCTCCTGAGGCCAACCCCAGGGTCTGTTTAAAGTAATGTTTGGGCTCCTGCTGCTGCTGCTGCCAACTCCAGGGTGTGATTCATCCAATTTTTGGGCTACTGAAGCCAACTCCAGTGTCTCTTTAAAGTAATATTTGGGCTCCTGCTGCTGCTGCTGCCAACTCCAGGGTGTGATTCATCCAATTTTTGGGCTCCTGAAGCCAACCCCAGTGTCTCTTTAAAGTAATATTTGGGCTCCTGCTGCTGCTGCTGCCAACTCCAGGGTGTGATTCATCCAATTTTTGGGCTCCTGAGGCCAACCCCAGGGTCTGTTTAAAGTAATGTTTGGGCTCCTGCTGCTGCTTGCAACTCCAGGGTGTGATTCATCCAATTTTTGGGCTCCTGAGGCCAACCCCAGGGTCTGTTTAAAGTAATGTTTGGGCTCCTGCTGCTGCTGCTGCCAACTCCAGGGTGTGATTCATCCAATTTTTGGGCTCCTGAGGCCAACCCCAGGGTCTGTTTAAAGTAATGTTTGGGCTCCTGCTGCTGCTGCTGCCAACTCCAGGGTGTGATTCATCCAATTTTTGGGCTACTGAAGCCAACTCCAGTGTCTCTTTAAAGTAATATTTGGGCTCCTGCTGCTGCTGCTGCCAACTCCAGGGTGTGATTCATCCAATTTTTGGGCTCCTGAGGCCAACCCCAGGGTCTCTTTAAAGTAATGTTTGGGCTCCTGCTGCTGCCAACTCCAGGGTGTGATTCATCCAATTTTTGGGCTCCTGAGGCCAACCCCAGGGTCTGTTTAAAGTAATGTTTGGGCTCCTGCTGCTGCTTGCAACTCCAGGGTGTGATTCATCCAATTTTTGGGCTCCTGAGGCCAACCCCAGGGTCTGTTTAAAGTAATGTTTGGGCTCCTGCTGCTGCTGCTGCCAACTCCAGGGTGTGATTCATCCAATTTTTGGGCTACTGAAGCCAACTCCAGTGTCTCTTTAAAGTAATATTTGGGCTCCTGCTGCTGCTGCTGCCAACTCCAGGGTGTGATTCATCCAATTTTTGGGCTCCTGAGGCCAACCCCAGGGTCTGTTTAAAGTAATGTTTGGGCTCCTGCTGCTGCTTGCAACTCCAGGGTGTGATTCATCCAATTTTTGGGCTCCTGAGGCCAACCCCAGGGTCTGTTTAAAGTAATGTTTGGGCTCCTGCTGCTGCTGCTGCCAACTCCAGGGTGTGATTCATCCAATTTTTGGGCTCCTGAGGCCAACCCCAGGGTCTGTTTAAAGTAATGTTTGGGCTCCTGCTGCTGCTGCTGCCAACTCCAGGGTGTGATTCATCCAATTTTTGGGCTACTGAAGCCAACTCCAGTGTCTCTTTAAAGTAATATTTGGGCTCCTGCTGCTGCTGCTGCCAACTCCAGGGTGTGATTCATCCAATTTTTGGGCTCCTGAGGCCAACCCCAGGGTCTCTTTAAAGTAATGTTTGGGCTCCTGCTGCTGCCAACTCCAGGGTGTGATTCATCCAATTTTTGGGCTCCTGAGGCCAACCCCAGGGTCTGTTTAAAGTAATGTTTGGGCTCCTGCTGCTGCTTGCAACTCCAGGGTGTGATTCATCCAATTTTTGGGCTCCTGAAGCCAACCCCAGTGTCTCTTTAAAGTAATATTTGGGCTCCTGCTGCTGCTGCTGCCAACTCCAGGGTGTGATTCATCCAATTTTTGGGCTCCTGAGGCCAACCCCAGGGTCTGTTTAAAGTAATGTTTGGGCTCCTGCTGCTGCTACTGCCAACTTCTGCCAACTCCAGGGTGTGATTCATCCAATTTTTGGGCTCCTGAGGCCAACCCCAGGGTCTCTTTAAAGTAATGTTTGGGCTCCTGCTGCTGCCAACTCCAGGGTGTGATTCATCCAATTTTTGGGCTCCTGAGGCCAACCCCAGGGTCTCTTTAAAGTAATATTTGGGCTCCTGCTGCTGCTGCCAACTCCAGGGTGTGATTCATCCAATTTTTGGGCTACTGAAGCCAACTCCAGTGTCTCTTTAAAGTAATATTTGGGCTCCTGCTGCTGCTGCTGCCAACTCCAGGGTGTGATTCATCCAATTTTTGGGCTCCTGAGGCCAACCCCAGGGTCTCTTTAAAGTAATGTTTGGGCTCCTGCTGCTGCCAACTCCAGGGTGTGATTCATCCAATTTTTGGGCTCCTGAGGCCAACCCCAGGGTCTCTTTAAAGTAATATTTGGGCTCCTGCTGCTGCTGCCAACTCCAGGGTGTGATTCATCCAATTTTTGGGCTACTGAAGCCAACTCCAGTGTCTCTTTAAAGTAATATTTGGGCTCCTGCTGCTGCTGCTGCCAACTCCAGGGTGTGATTCATCCAATTTTTGGGCTCCTGAGGCCAACCCCAGGGTCTCTTTAAAGTAATGTTTGGGCTCCTGCTGCTGCCAACTCCAGGGTGTGATTCATCCAATTTTTGGGCTCCTGAGGCCAACCCCAGGGTCTCTTTAAAGTAATATTTGGGCTCCTGCTGCTGCTGCCAACTCCAGGGTGTGATTCATCCAATTTTTGGGCTACTGAAGCCAACTCCAGTGTCTCTTTAAAGTAATATCTGGGCTCCTGCTGCTGCTGCTGCCAACTCCAGGGTGTGATTCATCCAATTTTTGGGCTCCTGAAGCCAACCCCAGGGTCTCTTTAAAGTAATATTTGGGCTCCTGCTGCTGCTGCTGCCAACTCCAGGGTGTGATTCATCCAATTTTTGGGCTCCTGCTGCTGCTGCTGCTGCCAACTCCAGGGTGTGATTCATCCAATTTTTGGGCTCCTGAAGCCAACTCCAGTGTCTCTTTAAAGCAATGTTTGGGCTCCTGCCCCTCATAGTGATGCCACTTCAACTCTCTTGAATTCAATTGTGCCGCTCTGCGATTCTATTAGCGATGCCTCTGATCTGCATGTGATATTTCTTCAAAGTATTATTTAACTAACCCAGCACGCATCCTGTGCGTGTTACAGCAAGGCAGAATGGTTTACAACCCTATTGAGGCTCTAGGAGGCTCAGAAATAGCCGTTTTTAATAGCGATTCGTCGCGAATTTATTCGGGTCGAAACGATTTTTGTCGGAAAATTCGGCGAATCAGTCGAATCGAATTTTTCAAAAGTTCGCTCATCTCTAATGCTTTCAGTAAAAACAAGCTTGAAAATAGCAGCTCTCACTGCTGAGCATCATGCAAATCCAGCTTTTCTTTCAAGGATATTCATCCACTGAATAGCAGGTAAGTGGGGGGCACAGCTGATAGCCTCCAACGCGTTTCGTCCCCTGTCGGGACTTTGGCCAGGATAAACTGCCTCTGGTGGTACTCCAGCGCGTGCACTTCACCTTGATTTAAAGTGTGTGATCTTTTTTGTTTCTGCTTAGTAGTGTGACCGCCGCTAGGGACGCTGTTCTGACTGTCCACATGGGCGCTCTCTCACCCAGTGTTCTATTTCATTTATTGTGTCAGTTGTATTAGGGAGAAGGACCCCTTTTTTCACGTTGAGCTATTGTCCCTCCCTTCTGATTTAAGCAGAGCGGTATCATTTGCAATTTTGGTAAGATATATTGCCATAGAATTGCTTATCCAGGACTGTATAAAACTGACATCTAGATACTGAGAAGTACTCAATGTGGCTATATATCTTGATCTGTGGAGGATGATGTGTCCAGGAAATGTTAACATTTTGGAAGCCATGTTGCTTGTCCACAGCTAGCTCTAACTGACGAAGAACTGTCTGCTTGTCTTTAAATTCAGTGGAAAGGAGTAAACTCTTTACTGTATAATTGTGTATAATGTATTTTATGATTGTCACTAATCTTCAGGTTCATCTACTATGTAATAACCTCTAAAAATATACAATCATAAGGCTAAGATTCTATTGTAAGCTTAACCAAATAAATATTTAGATTCGTTTTCTTATACAATTACAACAAATTGTCATGTCTTTTATCCAACAATTGCAGCTAAATAGACCCATAAAATCATCAAATGACATGTCCTTATGAACAATTGTCAGCCTGGCAGGCAGGAATTAGCTTCCATCAGTCATAGTGAGAAGCAGCATTTGTGTTGACAAATTAATAATAGGGCATTGTTGTGCACTTGAGTTATCACTGGATGTTTAAATTGGAAGGAAATGTTTAGTGTCAGCGCCCACCTTCATATAATTAGCATCTAAATGGCATAAACAACAAGCACAAAGTAAAAGCTAATTATAAAATATAATTAAGAACTTTTATAACTTTAGAGCAGGGCTTTATCCAAAACTTACTGTGCTCCCATTAAGGAGATTACAAATTACTTCCCATCTTGATCATAACCAGGTAGAACCAGACATGAATCAAACAGTTTAATGAGTGCTAAAGAAAATAGAGTAAAATGTAAAATGTTTGAATTAGGAAACCTTATTTATCTTTTTTTTGAGAACCTGGAGACAGGCAGCACTCTGCGTTTTCCAGCCATTCGCTGGGTCCTAGTGAAGGCCTGTGAAAAGCTGACAATCCCTAGAGCCAGCTAGGAGTGCTGGAAAGCACCAAATTCATTACTAAAAAACACAGCACCTGTTCAGGCACTGTGAAAAGGGAATTTTAGGCGTTCAGTGCCTGTTTGCAATGAAGTCTTTCAACCGCCCAGGGATCCAGTGGCACATGCACCAGCCCAAAAAAATTAAGAAATAATAAAAAATAGCCCAAAAAAGTATAAACAACCAAGTCCATTGATATCTATGGGATAAGGCCACACAGTGCAGGGTGAGCATCTTCTAATTTACCAAAAAGGAATCCCAAATCGGCTATGGAAGTTGTATAGAGAAGTGTCCCTGTGCTACTGACACCCTTCTAGTCATTGTGACAACTGTGAACAAAATAAACTTTCTGTTTGGTCACTGCTGGCACAAAGTAAATTCTGGACGATGGAGTCAATTTTGTGCTTTGAAAAAATTAGTTACTTGTGGGCACACCTTGCATTAGACCTTTTTGAGATTAGATAAAACTACTTACTTTTGGGGACACCTTGCATTAGTGTCATGATTGGAGACCTGGTCCTACTCACCTGCGCCTATGGGTGCATGCTCGTGCCTGCGTGGTTGCGGCATGCGCAGTCCCATAGGTGACCAGTACATTGATCTGTGCATGCCCGGTCAGCCCTGACCCAGTGTGCGCTCTGGGCATGCACAGCAGGCACTTCCTGGGCACCTAAGACCCTTTAAAAGGGGGCCTGTGGCACCAGGATCTTCTTGTAGTGAAGCTTGCTTCTGTTCCTGTGTGACTTTCTGGTTTGACTTTTGTCTGTGATCCTCTGGGTTATGACCCCCCTCTGGCTCTCGACACCTAGCTTGGATGATTTCAGCATTCCCTGGCTCTGGACTCTCTGGCTTCCCTATATCAGCTTCCCCGAAATCCTGGACTGGACTTTTCCCATATTTGGGTCAGTGGCCCCCACTTTTCTGCAGTGCAGTCCAACCTTCCTTGTGGAAGGCTCCGGCGGAAACCAGATCTGATGGCAGACTCCTCTTGCACCACTGTGTGGAATAGCACAATTGCTCCCTACTGGCTTCCCTCAGTTATAGTCAGCATTAATTCTCTATTGCCTTTCAGAGCTTCCTCTGTTCTTGCCTGGTGTTCCTGATTGTGCAACATCCGCACACTTGAAACTCTGGCTCTCCCCCCTCCTAAATCTCCCCAGTCTCCACCCCCTGGGGAGGCTGCAGACAGTATTGCTGGCAGCTGTCTGTATCTATATCTGCCTGGTCTCCAGAAAGGTGCATGACAATTAGACTCTTTTGGGCTTTGATAAAACTAGTAACTTGTGGACTCACCTTGCATTAGACCCTTTTGGCCTTTGATAAAACTGCTTACTTGTGGGCACTCAAACAGTTAAAAGTCCTGGGAGACCCCTATATATAACTGTGTCATGCACTGCCCATACTAGGGGCGCTCTGCTAACCTAAGCTTGACCAAAAAAAACATATACAAAAGACAACGGTTAAGTGCTGGGCTGGCAAATAACACTCAGCAGGCATTAATTATGCCAAGGACACACAATTTATTATCAAAATTTGTGTCACGAAGCAAATATATAATATAATATATAATATATTATTATAATATATTATTATAATAATATAATATATAAAAAGCAATTGCTATGTTAAAAAATGCAAAGAAAAGGGCCCCCGCCAGGAAAACCTGCACTCCACTCATCCCTCCACACGCAGTTCACACATACCAGCTGGCCAGCCTTTAGCAAGAGGGACTACTGTCCACCATTAGATTGCAACGTATAGACAGATCACAGTGCCTTTGGATGTTCCCCCTGGGCAGAGTTGATGAAAGCCAGGTAAGATATGTAAAATATGGAGCGTCACATAAACTCGCCAAGTTCCAAGTGTCTACAACTTCCAGCTGGCTCATATGCGCGAGCACACATGTAACAATTCCAGACACTGAAGGCTGAGCACGGGAGCGTCAGACACGGCTGAGCTAGCAGCGTTGGCTCGGCAGCCAGACGCCGCTGGTGACGCTACAACCGTAGAGAGTAATCTTGATAAGCCGGCTTCTGCGTATCCGCCTCCCTCGGCACTGTGTCACACATTCTCGCGCTGCTCACGTGATTCCAAATTCATGCGGCCATAGTATGCAGGACTACGTTGGAGGGGCGAGGTCAGGAGGCCCGTACCGACAATGGCTTGGCTCCTCCTCTGGAGCTTCGTCAGGGTGGAGGGGCCATGTTGACAGCCAACTTTATATAGGGGAAGACCGCCCCTTATCGGGGCGCGTAATGAGCATTGTCTTGTGCAAGCGCAGCACATTAACCATTTCCTTGCCGATCCAAACGGCAGACACATCATTTATATATAATAGTCTAATGCATGCGCGCGTATATTCATTTTTCCCATCCCGGAATGTCACAATTGGCACTTTAAACCCCTTTCCCCGGTGACTTTTCAATTATAGTCAATTCTAGTCATAATTCATATAAGTCATGCATTTTTACAATCCCGCAGTGGCACATCACGGTATCTTCACCCCGCCATGTCAGGTAGTACGGGGCATTCTTAACACCTCCACACATACTCGCAGCACCCATATCAATATATTTCAACATCCTCGCCATTTGTATCAAAGATAGCAACAAGAGAATATATAGAAGGTGATATTCCTTCTTTACACCAACTAAGAGGTTTCTGAGAATAAATACTAATCTATATCAGGAATCACACTAAAGCCACATTACGTGGCACCTAATGGGGGACAGCACCGAGAGAGACAAAAAGGGCATGCGAGGGGGGGGCCAGGGGGCACCACCGAGTAGCAAGGCCATCAGTTACCCACAGCCTAAGGAAGGAGATTACAGTATCAAAGGGAAACAAGCAGAGGAGAGAAAGAGAGAGAACAAAAGAAGCACCCAGAAGACCAACGCACATTGTATAAAGTCATTGTTAGGACATATTTTGATATTTTCATCAAAAGGCTTTCAGGCCTGTGTCAATATTTAGTCCTACTGGGACCATAGTGCCTAGTTCATATATTAATCTAGCTTCTTGTTGAAGAAGTCTGGAATCCCAAGACCCCCCTCTACTGTTTCGTTTCAACTTAAAAATCTCACATACTGACAGACCTGTGGGCTCACTGTTGTGGCAAGTTCTAAAATGCTCCGCCACAGGACTTTTTTCATTCCTTTTCTTGATATCTCTCAAATGCTCACCTATGCAGACTCGTAAGTCTCTCTTAGTCTTGCCAACGTACTTTTTTCCACAAGGACATGTGAGTAAGTACACCACGTACCCTGATGAGCAATCGATGAATTCAGTTATAGGTCTAGGGCTACGACTCCTTGGGCCTACAAAACTAGTTGCTTTCAACATATAGGGACATATTTAGCAGTGCCCACAACTAAACAAACCTCTAATTTGTTTTTCACTTCCTCTTTGTAAGGCTTATATTCGCTACGAACCAGCAGGTTGCGAATGTTGCACGCCCGTTTCGCAGTTAATAGGGGTCTTGGTCCCACATGTTTAGCTATAACTGGGTCAAGTAATAAAACATGCCAGTGAGATTGCAGTATATTGCGGAACCTCTCCCAGTGTACACTAAACTTCGTGATTAGTCGAACAGGTTGGTCACCCCCAATCCGCCTGGGCCACGACTTAGAGAGCAAGGTCTCACGGGGAACGTGCAGCGCCCTGCGAAAACCTGTTCGCAAAAGGCGATGGGGATACCCCCTCTCTCTGAACCTCCCAGTCAACTCACGGGCCTCCCGGGCGTAGTCCCCCTCGGTGCTGCAGTTCCTCCTGATACGCAGAAACTGTCCCAGGGGGATGCCAAGCCTCAGGGGGCTAGGGTGGTGACTGGAAAAGTGGAGAAGAGTATTCCCTGCCTTAGGTTTCCGGTAGGTGGTGGTGACCAAACTGCCATTGCCTTTCGAGATCTTCAAGTCCAGGAACTCTATGGTATCGGGGGTTAATTTTATAGGTAAGTCTGATGTTTCATTGATTCTGGTTCAAAGTACTGATGAATTCCTCCAATTGCATCGCCGTGCCCTTCCAAATCAGGAGGACATTGTCTATGTAACGCAGCAAGAGGGCGACATGTGCCCTAAATGACACCCGCCCAAACACCTCAAGGCTCTCCCACCGCCCCAGGTGTAGGCAGGCGCAGGATGGGGCACATGCCGCCCCCATGGCTGTCCCGCGGGTCTGGTGGTAAAAAGCTCAATTAAAGCGAAAGTAATTGTTAGAGAGCACAAATTCCAGGAGCTCAATTATGGCCGCCCGGGCCTAACATCTGCAAAGTCTCTTCCACCGCTTGGAGGCCCACCGTGTTGGGAATGGAGGTATAAAGGCTCTCTATATCGACGCTAGCTAGAAGCCAGTCCTCTTTGATATTTACATTCTGTAGTTTGCCTAACAGGTCACCACTCCAGGTCACTACTACAGGTCACTGTCCAACACAAAATATGGCAAAAGTCGTACTAAAGGTTTCAGATTCTCGTCAATAAAACAAGCTATGCCTTCTAAAGGACCTCCATTCCCCGATGTGGGCACACCTTACATTAGACCCTTTTGGGCATTGATACAACTACTTACTTGTTAGTACACCTTGCATTAGACCCTTTTGGGCTTTAATTAAGCTGATTACATGTGAGCACACCTTGCATTAGACCCTTTCGGACTTTCATAAAACTAGTTACTTGTTGGCACACATTGCATAACACTTACTAGGGGCTTGATAGAACTACTTCTGTGTGGGCTCACCATGCATTACGCCCATTTGGGTTTTGATTAAACTAGTTAATTGTGGGCACACCTTGCATTAGACCCATTTGGGCTTTGCGAAAACTAGTCACTTGTTGGTACACCTTGCATAACACTTACTGGGGATTTGATAGAATTACTCACCTATGCCACCTGCATTGCACTTACTGGGACAGTCAGCATATACACTGTGTCCAACATTGCAGAAAGCAGCAGATAAGGGGCAGGGACGTGGCTGTAGTGCTGCTGCCGCAGCTGGTGGTGATGGAGCTGTTGCTGCAGGAAAAGGATGTGTCTCATCTGAGCCTGCTACACCTTCCTCTGGTGCAAGCAGGCACCAGAGTTTGCAGCGTCTTTTTGTAGGCCCCAGTACCGCTGCCAGAGGGGTGAGGTCAGAACAAGTTGAAGCAGTTGTAGATTATATGGCACACAGTGCTACCAGTTCCATGGGATTGTCTTCCACCCACTTCACTTCTGCCAAGAGTGCTCAGCCCTCCTCATCACCCTCCTTCATATCAGCAAGGTCATGCCAGCCACAAATTATGGAGTCACTAATGCTTTATGATGACACTCCTAGCTGGGATACCATGGGGCATCCACCTGCCCCTGCTCCAGTTGCAGATCTATCTGGATGTGGACGTGGACAGCAGACCATCACCAGACATCTAGTGCCGACTCCTATGGCTCTATGCATTGTGGAGGCTGAGCAGGAGGGTAGCATGGAAGAGGGGGCGGAAGATGAAGCCAGGGTGATGACAAAGTCCTAGACCCAACATGGACTGAAGACCATCAGAGTTTGGAGGAATAGGTGGTGGTCTCACAGCCCCAGGCAGCCAGCAGAAGAGGGAGAAGGGTGCCAGCGATCAGCAGTCAGCCCATTGCTGCCACTGCCCACTATGCCCAGGGACTGACCACACCACAGCTGTCTCAAAGGATATTCCCAGCGTGGCATCTTTTCATGCAGTGCAGAGACGACAAGACATCTTGTCTTTTGCACACAAAAAGACATCGGTCTTTTGCACACAGTGCCACCAGTTCCTGAAGTGAAGTGAAAAGTCTAAATAATCTCTGCATCACGTCCATGACCAGGTACCTGGTATCTAAACATGAACTGCAGTGGCAGAAACACCTAAAAAACATGCAAACACCTCCCTTTGCTGCTTCATTTGACTTAAGCGCTACCACTGTCTCCCCAATGATAAGGTCACCTGTCTTCCCCCCAAAGGGAGGATGTGAGATCACCACCACCACAACCACTACCAAGCGTGTCCACACTATCCCAGGGAAGCATTCAGCTTTCCATCCCCCAAACATCAGAGAGAAAACGGAAGTTGCGCCCATCTCACCCATGAGCCCTGGCCCTGAATGTGAGCACTTCCAAGCCATGCCTGCCCTGCACCAACAGGTAGTGAAGAAAATAAGGTGTGCACTGGGCAAAGCCATCAGTTCCAGTGTCCACATCACGACAGACACATGGACAAGTAAGCATGGGCAGGGACGTTACATCTCTCTAACTGTCCACTGGGTCAGTGTAGTGGCGGGGAGGGGGGAAGCTCTGCGGTGCATATCCTACCTCCAAGGTTTGCAGGACATCAGTGCCCCCTGTTGCCTCCTTCTCCAACTCCGCTTCCTCCTCTGCTTCCTCTTGAAGCAGTCAGTGCAGCCCCTGCACCACCAATTTGAGCACTGCCATGGGAAAACAGCAGCATGCGATGCTAAAACTCATCTGTTTGGACAAAAGACCCCACATCGTTCAGGAGCTGTGGATTGGCAGGAACAGACAGAAGAGTGGCTGCTGTCAAGGCACCTGAAGCCTGGCAAGGTGGTGTGCGACAATGGGCATAACCTTGTAGCAGCCTTGGGCCAAGCCGGGTTGACTCACATCCCTTGCCTGGTGCATGTGCTCAACTTGGTGGTGCAGGTGGCCAGAGATGCCAGAGCTGCTACATAAAGTATGCTGCTGCTTGCCCGACTGCACTGCAGAGAAACTTTGGCCTCCCCCACACACCGCCTAATATGTGAATTGCCTAATATGTGAATTGCCAACCAGGTGGAATTCAACTTTGTATATGTTGCAAAGGTTGTGTAAGAAGTAGCAGGCAAAAGTGGAGTTCCAGCTCCAAATTGTTTGGGTGAGTAGAATTGCAGACCAACAGCATTTTACCACCAATGAGTGGGCCTCCATGAGGGAAATCTGCACAGAGCTGCAGTGCTTCCTAAGAAGGAGGAGAAAGGCCCATTTTCCCAGATGTCAGGGCAGTGCACATGTGGCTCACAGGGTGGGTTGCTGGGCTGACAGTGGCTAGGTATGTCCAGCCAGCGGACAGTTTTGGACGGTTCAGAGGAGGAGGGGAAGGAGGAGGACCTCTTTCTCTCACAGCAGGGTGCCATCCAGCACAGCTCACAGACATCCCTGGAACATGGCTGGAGGGAGGAGCAGGAGTAGGATGAGGACAGCTTCTCATTGACTCAGGGCAGCCTGGCTCACATGAGCCACTACATGCTCCAGTGCCTGCACAATAACCACAGAGTTGGCCGCATAGTCACCATTGTCTATTAATGGATGGCCTCCCTGCTAGATCCCCGCTATAAGGACAACATCACCTCCTTGATTCCAGCACTTGAGCGGAATAGAAAGATGAGAGAGTACAATCTGGTGGATACACTATTGGCAGAGTTCCCAGCTGACTTTTGATGGCTCAGTGGCAGCACAGGGAGGAGCGAGTCGCCAACACAGCAGGAGCACTCCAGGGAAGGGTAAGCATGGCCACAATGTGGAACACCTTATAACATCCACCACATCTATCACTATCAGACATGGCTCGTAGTATCAGGAGACAGACTTTGACTACAGACTACTTGTTCACGAGTCTCCTGGTACTGAGCGATGGGTCCTCCCTGTTCAATATCGGGGTAGGTAAAGTTGACATGTTGTCAGGGCTTGCCCTCTATGCCTTGGAGGTGCTGGTGTGCCCTGCAGCAAGTGTCCTATCAAAATGTCTGTTCAGCACCGCAGGGGATGTCATCACCGACAGGAGTATCAACCTATCCACAGCCAATGTGGACATGCTTACATTCCTTAAAATGAACCAGGCATGGCTCTCACAGGACTTGGCTGTGCCAGCACCTGAGTGAGAAGTTAAGTGTTTGCTACCTCCTTGCGCTTAAACCACCACATCCACTTCCATCCCCAGACCTCTCACACATGTAAAATATTTACTATTTTAATAAATGTATTTATGTATAGATGTGTAGTGGGCCTCTGTCTGGCCTGTGGAAGAGGTTGTGAGGAGCTAGGGGGGTTCTTGGACCTACGGTAGGGCGACTCAGGTTGGTATGGAGTGGGGGTTGTGGTACACTAACTCTTCGGCATCACTGGTCTCCAGGAATGACACTTTTTGTAGTACAACAATGGTTTCTTTATTAAGGCTTCCACTTTAGCATAGCAGTACATCACATCACAGCTGCTACACCTCAGCAGGTATATTTCCACAGCTTTCTTCTCTTGAGAGTTTGGTCATATTCCCATACATGAGGTGCACATGTCTTGGTAGCTATTTGGGCCTTGTTTCTAAAAGGTCTGGTTCCCCCTTATATAACCTCTACCACAAACCATGTCTATAACCCCATCCAATGGCAGAGCAGCGGTGGAGCCATCTGGTTTAATCCCTATTTACTGAACTAAAGGTGTACACTAGACTATTTAATTATTAACTTGTCTCATACATTAGGCAACATTGCCATCATGTGGATTTTTGACTCAATGACACCCAAGTCCTCCTACTTATCTATTGCTTATTAAAGTAATTATCACTATAACTCTCAGGGCATACTCCACCAAAAGACTTTTAATCCTTTTTAACTGTACTGTTTAACCCTTACACAGACCTACCCATCACATATGTATATTTATATATTTATGTATGCATTTATTTTTTTAAGTTAATATTTAAATAAATATATTATAATATATATATATATATATATATATATATATATATATATATATATATATATATATATATATTCATAGATGTATTTATTTATTTATGTTGATATCTATGTATTTATATATTAATTGATGTTTAATATTTATTTATATGTGTATATTTTTATTTATTAAAGTTATTACATTTTTATTTATGTATATGTTGATTGATGTATGTATTTATGTATTTCTTTATGTTTTTGTTTTCTGTTATTATGTTGGGTACTTTCCATACCCCATTTTGTGCAGGGCAATTGTCCAGGTGTTACCCCACTCAATTTGGCCTCCAACACCCTTAATCCTATTAGTGCCAGTTATGTGAGTCTCATGTAACTGCCTCTCTTACCATTAAGTGCTTGCTATGAGAGTCACGTAGCTGCCTCCCCTACAGTTAAGTGCCCGGTATGTGAGACTCATGTATCTGACTTTAAACAGCTATAAAAAAAAAGTACAAAAGTTAAAAACTCAGCTGAACCCTCAATCGATCCGGCAGCATCATCTCTTCACCCGGGGGGCATCCAATCCCTCCTCCGGGCTCTTCTGGCTTCAGGAGAGGGCCCGGAATAACTCCCCCACTTCGGCTGCTGCCGCTGCTAACTGTAGAAGAAGAATTACATCTACTCACCTGTGGCTGCAATCCCTCCTGCTTCACTGGGGGCCTCCGATAACCTCCCAGGCTCTTCTGTGTTGAGGAGAGGACCGAAATAGGCCCTCTCCACCACTTTATCCATGCCCTGAGCCCGGGCCATTTAGGCTTTGCGGGCTTGTAGCCGGCACAGTGGGTGGCCACCAAGGCTGGCCCCTGTGTCCTGCTCTACAAGTCCTGCATAGCTGATCCCCAGGCTGGTAATACTGGGTAGGAGGGCCCCCACGTCAGGGGGATGCTATGTAATTTTATTTAATTAATCCATTATGTCCTGTCGCCCTGCAGGTATTAAAGGCTTTCAGCAGAAGCAGGAGAGCAGAATCCAGAATGATCTGCGTGGAACACAGTGCTTCGAGATGGATCAGTTGGAGGTAAGTATTAAAAACTAAAAATATATTTTTCTGTGTGTGTGTTTTTACATTTAACCTTTTGTAAACTGGTAAGGGGTCCACAAGACCCCTATACCAGTTCACAAGGCTTAGGGGGCTGGCAGGTGACTTGTCATTAACTCCCAGCCCCCTCATTGCCTGCCTCTCCAAAGCTGAGAGGGGGAAAAGAGCCCAGGGCCACCGAGGCTGGTCCTTGGGTCCTGTTCAACAAGCCCTGCATAGCTGGTCCCCAGGTTGGTTATACTGGGTAGGGGGGATCCCACATCATTTTTGGGGGATATTTAAGGGGGGACCCCACACCAGTATTTTTTAACCCTTTATAGTGTGAATGGTAGTTGTATTTTAATTGTAAATGTTATAAAGTGTTCTTTACCGTGTTTTGCTTGTTCCGATACATATGTGGTACCATTGTAATCGAGAGAAATGGGCCTTTCACGTGCCATATGGATTTCTTTAATAAAATAAATGTTTTATTTAAAATTAAGGGGACAATTTTCTAACAAATGTTTTTTTTTACTTTTTCCTTTCTTGCATATTTTTTAAGAAAATATGGTTTCGATTCTGCTTGATTCTTTTTGTTTTTATTCTTTTTTTTTAGGGAAACCCTGTGCAATTACTTGCAGGGATTACTTCCAGAAACCTACACCCACGTCAACTAGCCTGGAACGCCCGGTTTAGTGGGGGGTATTTCAAATGAAAGGGTTGTTTTTCTTGAAAAACTTCAGGGTGTGCATAGCAGTTGTATTTTATCTGAAAATCTGCTAAAGCACAGTTTCAGTTTGGGGGAGTCTCCTAGGCAGGAAGCGGTATCTACCAATACATATGTGGTAACATTGCAACCGAGAGAAATAAGGATTTCACATGCAATAATATTTTATTGGCAAACTTTCATTTTTTATTACAAAAAAAACACTACAAATTGTAAAAAAAAATATATTTTATAGAGAAATTTTATGTTAAAGCCCAGACTCCCAAATCCCCCCCCCCCAATTTGGCCCCAATTAACACCCTTAACCAAATGATTATTTTAATTTTTTATTTATGTATGTATTTCTTTATTTTTTTATTTTCTGTTATTAGTTTGAGCATTTTCCATACCCCATTTTATGCAGGGCAATTGCCCAAGCGATTTGGCCTCCAACACCTGTAAAATAATAAAAAATAAAATAAAAAATAATATTTTGATTTTTTTACATTTTATTTAATGTATTTATTTGTGTATTTAGTTCTCATTTTGTGAGATTATTTTGAGCACTTTCCTTACTCCATTTTGTGCAGGGTTTATTTATATATTATATATATATATATATATATATATATATATAGTTAGGCTTAACAAAAAGATTGCATAAAATTGTGAGGAACTAAAGCAATCACTTCATTCCAGAGGTTCAAAAGTAGCTGGACAAATTAAATACTTGTAAATATAATGTTAATTTCTAACACGTTTGAAAACCCTTTGCTGGCAATGAGTACCTGAAGTCTAAAACACATGGACATCACCAGTCATTGCTGTGTTTGCTCCTTTTTAATACTCTTTTTATACTTGAGGCTTATGAGTGGCTTGCACCATGCAGTGAACCCTCTGTACTTACTTTCATGCAGTTTTCTCTTTATGGTAGACATGGATATTGATACACCTACATCCTGGAGAGTGGTGTTCCCTGTTGTGAAAGAGTTTCTCTTCACCATGGAAATGATTCTACTATCATTCACCAATGTTCTATTCCTTGGCCGTCCAAATCTTTTTGCATTGCTGAGTCCTCCGGTGACTTCTTTCTTTCTCAGGATGTACTGTAGATGTTCCCACTCCTAATATTGCAGCAATTTCTCTGATGGCTTTTTTTTTGTTTTCGCAGTTTAAGAATGGCTTAAGAATGGTTCTTCTGGGCCCAGGGTGCTCTATGTGTGTGGATGAGTAGGTAAGGGTTAAGGTACAGGGATCTTTGGTACTCACTGTTGCTACTTGAAAGGATGAACACTAGTCCAGGAGATAAAAGCAGACTTGCTCTTTATTTAATCCACAGGCAAACAGCAAACACAGTACAGGTACAATATATCAATCCAGTTACAGTTCTGGGTTGTGTCCATAATCACAGGTACAATCAAGAAAGGATGCTTCTTAAGGAGAACTCTTCCCTTGCTGGATCTCTCCCTCCTCTCTCTGTCAGAGTGGGGATTTACTCCCATTACAATTCAAGAATGGTGAATCACACAGCTTTAGGACTAGGGCTCCCCTATATCCCTTCCAGCTACCTTTCAGAACATTCTATCACATGTTCGGCCTCATGTCTGACATTTGATAGGTTGCTCTCTAAACCCTCTAACCAATCATTACCCTTCTATTTATAACTATGGGGGTTATTCAAGAAAGGCTAGCGCCAGGTAGTGCCTCGTAGCTGCAGGCAGCAGCAGGCAGCTCCAGGCAAAACAACATTTATGAAGGGGAATCTGGTGAGCGACTCTAACAGCGCCATGTAGTGTCCGATGTATTATTACAGGCAGCTCAGCGTATAGCGCCGGCGCTCTAGCTTCCAGGGCTCCAGGTATTACCCTTCACTCATTGTCAGTCTCCCATACATTTCAATGGGCTTTCATTTGCTTGTGTTTAAACAGCCTGTTTGACATTTTTTATTTTTTTTTATGCTCAGATCATTGTGTGACCTCTCCTGGCTGCAAAAAAACACTTTTAGAAACTTCTTTGACTTTTTATATTATTAGGCAGAATTGTCATTACAGGTCTGGCACTAAAGTGTTAATGTCACAATCTTACAACAATGTCATTCCATATGTTTTCGCTTTGTTACTGGTGGATATGTGTTCAAAAACTTTAATCACACAGCATCTGGCGCTCTATGCTATAGCGACCAGATTTAGAGCGTCAACGCTGTGTGTGTGTGTCCTTTTTTGATGGTGTGGAGTGCCGAAAGTCAGTCGCACTGAGCTGGCGCTACACCTCGCTCCCTGCAGCGCTGTACTGGTGTTACAGCGCCCAACATACATCACATTCACCAGTGCCGGTCAGGTTACTACAGCGACTGAGGCACTCTGTTACAGCGCCCGATACCCGCTTACAGCATCTACTAGCGATCGCTATACAGACGCTCATCTGCCGACACCTGGCGTTAGTAATGAATCAGTCTCCACGTTCTACTCAGCATCCTGTTATGACTAACAACCCTTCTTACCTCACCTTCTAGAACAATCTATGGCCTAATGCTAGTCTATGGCCTAATCCCACTACTGCTATCTTGAGTCTAGTTTAGTCTAATTTAATTCATGGCTGGAAACCACTGAAGAACTTAATGTCTTATTACTCTATGTTCCTAGGGTACTTATTACTTAACTGGCCCTACAAAAGTCTTCACAAAGACCTTTTCAGCTGGGTAAAAAAATAACTCTCGGGGGTCATACATTACTGAAAAATAACTCTACATCTAGACAACCCATATATATGAATGAATATATATATATATATATATATATATATATATATATATTGTAATTAGTGGCCTAATCACTTAGTTAATAGTTAAATTAAATTAATTTTATAGCTTCAGTGCAGTAATAAACTGGGTTGTGGACTCATTTTTGAAAAAAAAAAAATAAAGCAGACCTATTTTCTATGCATTAGATGATTTATATACAGTCAGATTTGGTGATTGAGGTAAATAAAAGACCTTGTCCATGTGGCTAGAATGGAAAATAGTTTTTCTTTTCTGGTAAAACCAACCATGTCCCATATTTTTCAACAACTGGCAAATTATTTTTCTGAAAGCCTCAGAAAGCCACAATACATATTTAACTGTACAATCAGAAGTTTGGAAACAGTATGCCAAGCACATTAGAAATGACAGCTGTGCATTTGCTTTGCCATTATACATGCTCTATAATTTGTGCAGAGCAAATATGAGCGCACATATATTTATTGCACTTGACTAATATTTTTCACACAGTCACAAATTATTTAGTTCAGCAATATTTCTTGGATTTTCTCTCTGTACAACGTCCATCACAAGCATTAGGCTTCCTACGCACGCGCGTGTTTTCTTTTTCACCTAATACAACTGCCTTAAATGACCTTGTCTAGAAGAAAAGTTATTTAATGGCCCACAGGCAATTGCAATAAAAGAAAAGATCAATTGCCAGCAAAATAGATTTTGTTATATAGAATTTGTTTTCTTGCACATTTTAAAATGAACAGATTGAAGGTATACATTGAAGCTGATTCCCAGTTTCAGATGCTGCATGTTAAACATATGGAGGCTGACTTAAGACTAGTGCTTGTCATTTGTGCGTCTATGTAGCCGCGCTTAGAGGTTGTCTAGTGCTATAATGTAGCTTTGGCACTGGACAAGTGATGCTGTAGTATCCAGCATTGATAAATGTGAGTCTTGAGGGTGCTGTAGAAGCGCTCTCCTTGAATCAATGTACAGGTCCTTCTCAAAAAATTAGCATATAGAGCTAAAGTTAATTATTTTCCATAATGAAATGATAAAAAATAAACTTTCATATATTTGAGATTCATTGCACACCAACTGAAATTTTTCAGGACTTTTTTTGTTTTAATACTGATGATTTTGCCATACAGCTCATGAAAACCCCCAAATCCTATCTCAAAAAATTAGCATATCATGAAAAGGTTCTCTAAACGAGCTATTAACCTAATCATCTGAATCAACTAATTAACTCTAAACACCTGCAAAAGATTCCTGAGGCTTTTAAAAAAGCCAAGCCTGGTTCATTACTCCAAACTGCCATCATGGGTAAGACTGCCAACCTGACTGCTGTCCAGAAGGCCATCATTGACACCCTCAAGCAAGAGGGTAAGGCCCAGAAAGAAATTTCTGAACAAATAGGCTGTTCCCAGAGTGCTGTATCAAGGCACCTCAATGGGAAGTCTGTGGGAAGGAAAAAATGTGGCAGAAAACGCTGCATAACGAGAAGAGGTGACCGGACCCTGAGGAAGATTGTGGAGAAGGACCGATTCTAGACCTTGGGGGACCTGCGGAAGCAGTGGACTGAGTCTGGAGTAGAAACATCCAGAGCCACCGTGCACAGGCGTGTGCAGGAAATGGGCTACAGGTGCCGCATTCCCCAGGTCAAGCCACTTTTGAACCAGAAACAGCGGCAGAAGCGCCTGCTCAGTAGTCCCAAGTACTTTTTTTCTGATGAAAGCCAATTTTGCATGTCATTCGGAAATCAAGGTGCCAGAGTCTGGAGGAAGACTGGGGAGAAGGAAATGCCAAAATGCCTGAAGTCCAGTGTCAAGTACCCAGTCAGTGATGGTCTGGGGTGCCATGTCAGCTGCTGGTGTTGGTTGACTGTGTTTTATAAAGGGCACGGTCAATGCAGCTAGCTATCAGGAGATTTTGGAGCACGTCATGCTTCCATCGGCTGAAAAGCTTTAAGGAGTTGAAGTTTGCATTTTTCAGCACGACCTGGCACCTGCTCACAGTGCCAAAACCACTGGTAAATGGTTCACTGACCATGGTATTACTGTGCTCAATTGGCCCGCCAACTCTCCTGACCTGAACCCCATAGAGAATCTGTGGAATATTGTGAAGAGAAAGTTGAGAGACGCAAGACCCAACACTCTGGTTGAGCTTAAGGCCGCTATCAAAGCATCATGGGCCTCCATAACACCTCAGCAGTGCCACAGGCTGATTGCCTCCATGCCACGCCGCATTGAAGCAGTCATTTCTGCAAAAGGATTCCCGACCAAGTATTGAGTGCATAACTGAACATAATTATTTGAAGGTTGACTTTTTTTTATTAAAAACACTTTTCTTTTATTGGTCGGATGAAATATGCTAATTTTTTTAGATAGGATTTTGGGGTTTTCATGAGCTGTATGGCTAAATCATCAGTATTAAAACAAAAAAAGACCTGAAAATTTTCAGTTGGTGTGCAATGAATCTCAAATATATGAAAGTTTAATTTTTATCATTTCATTATGGAAAATAATGAACTTTAGCACTATATGCTAATTTTTTGAGAAGGACCTGTATATGTAGTGCCCAGATGAAAAGCCACCCAGAGCAACGCTACATATAACAAAAGGACAGCACTGCAGCAAATGATAGGTAGGTCCAGTTAAGTGTGTCTGATGCTCAGCACTGCAGCCCATATTTTTTTTATTTTGCAGTTTTAAAACAAAACACGACATAGCATAAAATAACAACTGGTGCCGCAGGAACCCAACTACACCTATTACATCCTACTTGACGACACAGACAACCATTCACACACCACTCACATGGGACTCGAACCAACACTATTTCCATGCAAGCGCCGGATAAATCGCGTAGGGAAGCGGCTAGCAGATAAAAGAGGGTATACTCCTAGCTCCAGTTTCCCCCCAAGACAAAACCAACCTGCTTCTCACTCTACTTACTCCCAAGGTGATCTATGGAAAGAGTAGCAGTGAGGACCACCCGCTGTCCTTCCCCAGTTTATTCATCTTCGGAAGCCGATTCTAGGCATTGTAGCCAAGGTTCCCAAATCTTCCCAAACTTATCTGGTACTCCTCTCTCAGCGTATGTTAGTTTATACAAAGGGAGTTTCTGGTTAATTAATTTAGAAGCCCTAAAATATTACTTGTTGGGGCGAGACTTTGTCCTGATGACGGATCATGCTCCACTGGCCTGGATGAAACAAAATAAGGAGAGAAATGCAAGGGTGACCAGATGGTTTCTCTCCTTGCAAAACTTTAAGTTTAAATGGAACATAGGCCGGGGAAGTTACAAGGAAATGCAGATGCTTTGTCTAGAGTTTACTGTATGATCGTTTAAAATTGTCTGAATAAGAGGGGTGAGGGGATATGTGGTAAGGTGTATGGAAAAGTAATAAATGATGTCTATATTTCCCCTGCTATGCTGTATCAGGCACAATCCATGCCGGGTTTTCAGGACCCAGTTCACATTCCCCAGTCCTCTACAGGTTTGTTCCCTGATCCCAGGCCTCGCACGGGTGATGAGGCTGATTGCAAGGGAAGCCTAAATAAAATGAGCCACTGAGCCTCTCGGTTGGCTGTTGACCAGCCTGGAGTAAGGAGCCCCAGGCCATACTGCTCAATGTGAATGAGAGAACTGGACTAAAGTCGAAGGACTTTGCTTCTGGCACCCCAAACTTGGACTTGTGGGTGACTAACAGCGTGTGCCCTGGAAATGGACCTTGTACAATAAGGACTTTTTCAGCTTGCTGCATTTATCCTAACCTGGACTTTGCTAAAAGCCGGTGAGGTAACCGCTTATACTGCGTTTTGTGGTGCAACCATCTCTGATGATAAGAGATGCTTTGGCTGTGGAATTCTTATTTTCAATAAACTACATTTGATTTGAAGGAGAACTGTCGTCTGAGTCACTACCGTTCGCCCTAATCTCTTGCAATATAAATAAATGATTATATATATATATATATATATATATATATAGTGGGATATTGGGGGCGAACGGTAGTGACACAGACAACAGTTCTCTCTCAGCAAAGCAGGTTTATTTCAGAAAAAATGCCAGTATTCAAATGAAACAATGCTTCTCCATTCATAGGTTGCAGCGTCAATGCAGAAAATCAAAACAAATGGTTACATCACCAAATAAAGGTAAATCCGGGGCTGGGGATTCCAGCAAGCTGTGGGTCAAAGGAAAGTCCAATCCAGATTGCAGGGCAAAGCAGCCCGCCGCTTCTCACCCCCAACGGTCCAAGAGTGGGGCGCAGAAGCCAAGTCCTCCGGCTTAATAGTCCAGTATTGTTATTCATACAACATGCAGTTCAGCCTGAGCTTCCTCCATCAGGCTGGTCAAAGACAAACTGACTGGCTCAGTGGGAGCCTTTTATTCCGGCTCCTTCCTGAAATCAATCTAACCAGGTGTGCAAGGCCTGAGATCAGAAGAAACCTAGGAGTGGGGAATGTGACCAGGGTTCTGAAATCCTGGCATGGATCGTGCTCTATACAGCACTGTAGGGGAAAAATATACTCCATCCAGGACTTCTCCACACACTTTACCACATATCCCCCCCTCTTCTTCAGACCTGAGGTCTGACAATCCTTACTGGTCATACAATAGACTCGGGACAAAGCAGCCACATTCCCGTGTAACTTCCCCGGTCTATGTTCTACTTTAAACTTAAAGTTTTGTAAGGAGAGAAACCATCTGGTGACCCTTGCATTTCTCTCCTTATTTTGCTTCATCCAGGTCAGCGGCGCATGATCTGTCATTAGGACAAATTCTCGACCCAATAAATAATATTTTAGGCCCTCTAACGCCCACTTAACAGCGAGACACTCTCTTTCCACTATCGCATAGTTTTTCTCTGCCGGAGTCAGCTTCCGGCTCAGGTACAATACTGGGTGCTCTTCCCCATTCACCTCTTGTGACAGAACTGCACCCAAACCTGAATTAGACGCATCCGTCTGTACCGAGAATTGTTTGCTGAAATCTGGGGACACCAGAACAGGCTGTTTGCACAGGGCAGATTTTAGGCTTTGAAAAGCCTTTTCTGCCTCTGGAGTCCATTCCACCATTACTGACTTAACCCCCTTTGTTAAGTCAGTTAACGGGGTAGCCATTGACGCAAAATTGGGCACAAGCCGACGGTAGTAGCCGGTTATACCTAGGAAGGCTCTCACTTGTTTTTGTGTAAGGGGTCTGGCCAGTTTTGTATTGCCTCCACCTTATTAATCTGGGGCTTACCCAACCCTCTACCAATGACATAGCCCAGGTATTTTGCCTCCTCCAGACCCACTGCATACTTCTCAGGGTTTATGGTTAAGCCAGCATTATTGATAGAGTCTAGGACGGCCTGTACCTTGCAGAGGTGACTCTTCCAATCAGACGAAAAGATGACCACATCTTCTAGGTAAGCAGCAGCATAATTCCGATGTGGCCTCAAGATCACGTCCACCAGCCTCTGAAAGGTAGCAGGGGCCCCATGTAACCCAAATGGCATAACCAGATAGTGAAACAGCCCTTCTGGGGTGGCAAACGCGGTCTTTTCTTTAGCGCCCTCCGCCAAAGGTATCTGCCAATACCCTTTTGTGAGATCCAGGGTTGTAATGTATCTTTCCCTCCCAAGCTTTTCAATCAACTCATCTACCCGGGGCATGGGATACGCATCAAACTTTGAGACCTCATTGAGTTTTCTGAAGTCATTACAGAATCTCCAGGTCCCATTAGGCTTTGGTATTAAGACAATGGGACTGGACCAGGCACTAGCAGACTCCTCAATGATGCCCAACTCTAACATGCGTTTTATTTCAGAGGAGATCGCCTCTCTCCGTGCTTCAGGAATCCTGTACGGCTTTAGGTTTACCTTAGTGTAGGGTTCAGTTTTAATCTGATGCTTTATTAAATGCGTTCGGCCCAGCAGGTCAGAAAACTTGTCTCTATTTCCTTGCAGAAATTCCCTAACCTCCTGCGTTTTATGACCTGACAAAGACTCACCTATCTTGACTGGGGGAATGGTCTGCACCGCCTCTTTAACTCTAGCCGGGGCAACTACCAAAGCTTCACGATCTTTCCACGGCTTAATAAGGTTCACATGGTAAATCTGGTAGGGCTTCCTTCTACCTGGTTGGTGAACCTTGTAGTTCACCTCACTCACCTTCTCTACAACCTCATAGGGACCCTGCCACTTTGCCAGAAATTTACTTTCAACTGTGGACACTAATACCAGGACCCGATCCCCAGGATTAAAGGCCCTCACCCTGGCCGATCTATTATATATCCTGCTCTGGGCCGCCTGAGCCCTTTGCATATGCTCCTTTATTATCGGCATTACATTTTCTATACGGTCCTGCATCTGGGCTACATGCTCAATTATACACTTGTATGGGGTGGCCTCAGTCTCCCAGGTTTCCTTGGCGATATCTAGCAAACCCCGGGGATGCCTACCATACACCAGTTCAAACGGTGAAAACCCTGTAGACACCTGGGGAACCTCCCGTATGGAAAACGGCAACAAACAGTCCCAGTCACGGCCATCCCGTTCTACAACTTTCTTCAGCATGTGCTTAAGGGTTTTATTAAATCTCTCTACCAAGCCGTCTGTTTGAGGATGGTACACTGAGGTGCAGAGATGGGTAATCATAAACAGCTTGCACAGTTCCTTCATGACCTTTGACATGAAGGGCGTGCCCTGATCGGTTAGAATTTCCTTACACGTGTATTCCTACACGAGAGAACATAAGAAACAGCTCCTTAGCAATATTTTTGGACGCCATATTTCTTAGCGGTACTGCTTCCGGGTAGCGGGTAGCATAATCTAGTACCACTAATATATATTGGTGTCCTCGGGCTGACTTCACAATAGGCCCCACCAAATCCATGGCAATTTTCTCGAAGGGCACCTCAATAATGGGAAGTGGTACCAAGGGGCTCCGGAAATGTGACGTTGGGGCACTTAACTGGCACGTAGGGCAGGACTCGCAGTATCATTTTATTTCCTCATACACCCCAGGCCAGTAAAACCTCTGGAGAACTCTTTCCTGTGTCTTATTAATCCCCAAATGCCCTCCAAGCACATGACTATGGGCGATCTCCAGCACCATGCGAAGATATGGCTTAGGTACCAGAAGCTGTTCCACAACTTCATTGTTAATTTTGGAGACCCGATATAACAGATCCCCACTCATGGCGAAGTGTGGAAATTTCTGGTCAGCTTCTGGTTCCTGAGGCACTCCATTCAACACTGTGACATTACCTCTTGCAGTCTCCAGAGTGGGGTCTCTTAATTGCTCAGACCCAAAATTACCCTGAGCCACCTCTAGGTCTAAGACCCGCTGATCAGGCAGGGAATCCTCATCATCCTCGCCTGCTAACACCTGTAGGGGAAACTGGTCATTACTGCATAATTCAGATATTCCCATTTCTTCACTAGGTACCTCATGGGGCCTACTGTCTCTACTAGATAGTTCAGCCGGCTCAACAGGGAGGGTCACCGGTTCTGCCGGAGATACTTCGCTACCGGAAGAAACATTTACCCTTTCCCACAACTCCCAGGACAAGGGAAAATCCCGGCCAACAATCACTTCTACTACGTTCTACTACGCCTGCTTCATATTTTAGTGTTCCAGCGAGGGTCTCAAACTTACCCACGGCTACAGGGTAAGCCAAGATATCCCCGTGGATGCAAAGCACGCTCACATTTTTATTTGGTATATAACCTCCACCCAAAAGGTTGGCCCGGACCAAAGTTACCAGGCTACCTGAGTCCAACAGCGCCTTCACTGAGCACCCATTCACTCTCATCAACACAATATGGGGCTCGGTCTCTAACCGCAAAACCGCGGTACATGCTGGTTCCGCAAACAGGGATCTTCTGCGGGCAGCGCCACACTCCATAGGCTCAGGGCCAAGGGGGCAATCCACGGCTATGTGCCCCCACTCGCGGCACCTCCAACACTGGGGACCCCGAAGTCTCCGTGCCCGGGCGTCCTCCCTAGGATTGGGGGGCCTCTGGGGGTCAGGGTCAGTCCTGGGTCCTTTTCCACCCTTCCATACACCTCCAAGGGGAACCTGCTTACCCGTCGTTGTCACAGGTTTGTGGGTCTTGGAGGATGCTGGTGTAGTAGGGGCATACCGTAGGTAGTCCTCCATCGCAATAAAACGTTCAACCAAGTTGACCAGCTGCTCCGCGGGTCGCCTTGTCCCACCCACCGTTGAAGCCTTGGCGGCAGGGACCGAAAGAAGCGGTCCACCGCGATTTTCTCGATAATCTGCGCAGGGGTTGAACGCTCTGGCTCCAACCACTTTTGGACGAGATGGTTAGGTACAACTGCAACCGGGCAGGCTTATCAACGGCAAAAGTCCAGTTATGTATTCGCCTTGCCCGAACCGCTGGCGTGACTTCCAGGCGAGCAAGGATCTCCTGTTTAAGCTTAGCATAGTCCCGTACATCCTGCTCCCTTAAGTCAAAATATGCCTTTTGCGGCTCACCCCTTAAGAACGGCGCAATTACGTCGGCCCATTCCGCTACTGGCAGCTGTTCTCTCTCGGCCACGCGGTGAAACACTGTGAGGTAGGCTTCGACATCGTCGTCTGGGGTCATCTTTTGTAAAACCCGCTGAACAGTTCTTCTCACCCCCTCCGTCTCAACCGGATTTCTCTCCGGTTGTGCAATTTTGGCACCAAAAGTCTCTCAAAGCGCGGCCATCTGTTCAATCAACAGGCGATTTGTCTCCTGCTGGTTAGTCACGGTCTGCTGCTGCATTTGGAACTGTTGTGCCAGGGCCTGCTGCTGTTGTGCCAGGGCCTGCTCCTGTGCTCGCTGCTGTTGTGCCAGGGCCTGCTCCTGTGCTCGCTGCTGTTGTGCCAGGGCCTGCTCATGCCGGAGGTCAGCTTGTATTAGGTGTTTTATCACCTCCTCCATGTGAGACATCTTGGTGACGGCCTTCACCCAGGACATTAACTATTAAATGCAGCGTGTTGTCACTCCGTTGCCCCTAGCAACAGTCACCATGCCCGCATCCTCCACTAACTGTGGGATATTGGGGGCGAATGGTAGTGACTCAGACAACAGTTCTCTCTCGGCAAAGCAAGTTTATTTCAGAAAGAATGCCAGTATTCAAATGAAACAATACTTCTCCATTCATAGGTTGCAGCGTCAATGCAGAAAATCAAAACAAATGGTTACATCACCAAATAAAGGTAAATCCAGGGCTGGGGATTCCAGCAAGCTGTGGGTCAAAGGAAAGTCCAATCCAGATTGCAGGGCAAAGCAGCTTGCCGCTTCTCACCCCCAACGGTCCAAGAGTGGGGCGCAGAAGCCAAGTCCTCCGGCTTAATAGTCCAGTATTGTTATTCATACAACATGCAGTTCAGCCTGAGCTTCCTCCATCAGGCTGGTCAAAGACAAACTGACTGGCTCAGTGGGAGCCTTTTATTCCGGCTCCTTCCTGAAATCAATCTAACCAGGTGTGCAAGGCCTGAGATCAGAAGAAACCTAGGAGTGGGGAATGTGACCAGGGTTCTGAAATCCTGGCATGGATCGTGCTCTATACAGCACTGTAGGGGAAAAATATACTCCATCCAGGACTTCTCCACACACTTTACCACAATATATATATATATATATATATATATATATATCTATATATATATATAGATATATATATATATATATATATATATATATATATATATAATTATATATATATATATATAATTTCAGTTTCAATATTTGCAATCTTGTATATAATTTGTAATTATCATATGTTCAAAAAATACAGAATCAACAGGCAGAATATTTAGTACACATGTATATACTTCTATCGAGGAAAGCCTATGAATTCTCATAATCTAGACCCAGCATCTGGCTTTAGTAATTATGTTAACAACTAATTGTTTACGCAAACTCATGGGAAAATCACTTAAATTGCTCTAAAGAGCAACTCAAGGACTTACAGCTGAGTGATGGCTAAAGATTGTCAAACTATTTTAAAATGATCATTTTAATTTAATTGCATTTTCTTAGCCAACATAGCTGGTACACATTATAAAAAATTATTATGAAGATGATTAGGTATACAAAAATATTTGACCACTTTTGGTGTAGGACAAAAAATGGACATTTGGATTTCCTTTTTTGTTTGTTTAAACCTTTATTACGTACATATTTTTTTTACAAATGTTTGTATTCAAATTCAAATGACCCTCCACAGGAAGAAATTTAATGAATTATAGAATTCTAGGTAGTTTGTTTGTATTTTGTATGTTATATTTATATTTGTTATATATTTTGCATACAGTGAAGGCTCCGTTTAAGATAAAAAGATAAATTAGGCTGTAAATTAGTAGTGTTGCTCTAGGAGTGCACAATTCAGTTGACCAAATTTGCCATAAATATGGCAACACAGGATTCGTGGCTGTCCCAGGGCCCAGTGACAGATGGTCATGTGAGGGGCTGTTCATCCCCTAACCATGTTTTCTACAGCCAGTACTGCGAGATGGGTCGCAAGATGGACCCAGAAAAGTTACCAGCGGGTGTTTGCTGTCACTAATACTGTACTTTAAACTGAATGTTACACTGGTGGCACTTCCTGCACCAGCTCGCAGTTCCTGCCTCATGGCCCACCCAGCGGCCCAGCCAGCATGACAGTGAGTTTAAAGCACAGTCCCAGCTGCAGCAACACCCACCCTCCCTCTGCCAAGGCCCCGGGGGACTTTTCTGGGACAAATCCTGGACCCACCTCACGATCTATCCCAGTTGAAAGTAGTAGCGGCCCAGGCCCCGGAGGGACCTTTTTCTCTGATTTCAACTGCTTTTCACCTATACCAGAGAAAGGACAGACCTGGGGAGCAGGAGGAAATGGAGCTGTACAGGACTGGGGAAGAAGGAATATGTAGAGGAGCAGAACAGATCTGAGGGAGCAGGCCAGAGATTCAGACACAGGACAAGGAAATGGGGGAACAGGAGAAAGATGGGAGAGCAGGATGGAGATTGCTTGCAGAAGGGAAATGGGGGAGCAGGATGGAGCTGGGAGAGCATGATGGAGCTGTTGGAGCAGGGAACGGCTGGGAGAGCAGGGTAGAGCTGGGGTAGCAGGGCAGAGCTGGGAAACCTGAGGGAGCTGGGAGAGTAGGATGGAGCTAGGAGAGCTGGGCGGAGATGGGAGAGCAGACAGAGATAGCAACAGAGATAGGGACAGGACAGAACAGAGGAGCAGAAGGGAAATGGGGGAACAGGACAGAGGTGGGAGAGTAGGACAGAGCTGGGATAGTAGGACAGAGCTGAGAGAACAGGGCAGAGCTGGGAAGCAGGAGGTAAACTAGGGTTCAGAGAGGAGCTGGGAAGCAGGAGGAAGATAGGAGAGCAGGACGGAGATGGGTGGAAAAGGACTGAGCTGTCCAGCAGGAGGAAGATGGGAGAGCAGGATGGAGGAGCAGGACGGAGATGACGTGCAGGTGGGAAATGGCAGAGCAGGAGGAAGATGGGAGGACAGGATGGAGATTGGGGTTCAGGACAGAGATTGGGCTGCAGGATGTAAATAGAGGGGCAGGACAGAGATGGGGGAGCAGTGGGGAGTGTCTTCTAACTGGCTGCACTGCCCTCCAAACTGGAGCACAAGGCGCTCTCCAGGAAGAATTCTCCACTTCATGAAAAAGAGGTCTGATAGCCATTGCAGAATTCAGCGGGGTCAGTTAAGGTCCATTAATTGTGTGCTACTGCTGCTTGATAAATTTACTGTTTAGTTCTGGGCAAGGCTTTCCTCATCCTAAGCTGGGGTATTTCTTTAAAGTTCAGCCCCTGAGCACTTTTACCTCTAAAGCGGACCAAAACCCTGCCCCCCCCTCACTAACCGGGGTCTAGGTCCGCTCAAGCAGGGCATTGCAATATTTGTGCAATTGCAGTGACAGTATAAAATGGATTTTAATTGTATTTCTATATTAAAAAATAAGGCATACCCCATGGTTTCCAGCATAGTGCACCAAATATAGAGGCTGCCATCCCCAGGGAGTGGAGGCTGAAAGGCTGGCCTCTAGAAACTGTACCATACCAAGCCATTGTGCATAGGACTTCCAGCGGAACAGGAACTTCCCATAATAACTGTTTGTCTCACCTCAAGGATAGGCATTTATAACTCAGAGGCATGGCTTCTCTGGGCTTTCCACAAACTTCCCACATATCACTGTGGCGCTATGGGAAAACCAGGGAACACCTCCGTCTGGGCACTAGGAAACTTCTCATACCCACTATTTGGCACTATGGCTTCAACAAATATGACCATCTCTGGAACAGCACTGGACCTGTGCAGAGGAACATAGGGGCAGGTATGCTGCAATAGCTGGAGGTGGACTGTTCAGCCTATGAGGCCAGTGGATACCAACCCTATGCTAAACAATATGAAACGTATTTACAAAAAAAAAAACTGGATGTCCTAATTTGATCTCAAACTGGCCTAAAACATGAATAATTCAAATTTGAACAAGACTTGTGAACGGTTTTAATGCACAGATTGAAATTTTCAATTGTATTTTGTGTTTTAAAGCGAAATCCCAGGCACAAACTAGTGGTATTACTGCACATAAAACATTAAAGGATATGTAGTTTGCTTGTTTGCACAGTCAGAATCCTCTGTGACTTTCAGACAAAAGAGAGGTTACAGCTCCCATTGGGCTCCAATGAATGATCTGATCATATTCCCTGCTTTGTTATCTGACCTTCTGAGGCAATCACTCATCCTGCCTATCCCTGCCCCATGGCAATAAACTTAAAAATGTATTTTGCAAAGCCAGCTGTCAACTGAGAATACATTGAATGCATTCATGGATATTTTTCAGACTGATTTTATATTAAAGTTTTTGAGAAATGTATCACACAAGGAGTAGAGATCACCAGTCCCAGAATTATTCCCATTCATGTTTGGAGTCAATGGTAGCGTAAAACCACTGACTGCCATCTTTACAAAGCAGACAGGTTTTAGATACTCTTGATACTTAACTGTATATTAATGAGGATATATTTTCATAAAGGTAAGCAGGAGCCTAGGATTGGTTAATGTCCTTAAATAATACTGAAAATGATTACAAATTCAATTGGGTACACTTGTTAAAAGGTGTGACTAGTATTTCAGAAGTAATGACAATTTGAGCCTACTGCACCTACTTCTAGTAATACGGCTTAGTTAAACTGAAATTACAGTCAAGATCAGCAGAGTACCACATTTCAGTTATCTAGTATCAGTTCATGTACATTTTAGAGGAGTTCAAATTAAAAAGAACGATGCCTCCAAAGCTAGGCCTTGTCTACTTTTTATATATTTCAATGTAATTATATTTATCTGACATAAAGTATTGTGATCCTTTGGATTTTTGAAATGTTCTTTTCTGTGTGGAAGCCACTTTCAAAGAAGATCATATGTACTGTATAGCTACCAAACATATCACTCTATGCTTGCTTTCCCCATTTTTCATGCTAGCTGTACTTCCTACTGCTGAAACATGTTCTGTTTAGGGCCCTCATAGCCCGCCCGTCATAGCTATTAAAAAGATTTGCAAGGGCAAAACATATTCTCGATTATCACAGTGCACCTTTCGATCAGACGAGTTGCATTCAGATGTGGACAATTTGTTGGCTAATCGCTTGTTATAGCAATTATTATTTACATTATCTATGCAAGGAATCTGAGGCAAAAAGAGCTTTTTATCATTTGTCTGAAGTCAATTATTGTTCCGCATGCTGACTGTAATGTGACAAATGATACATTTTATGCCAATATAAGATGCTCCATCGCCGAGCAAATTCTCATTCATCAGTTGGCAAGACCGCTTCCTCGGAGCAAATATCGTCTGAAATAGGCCATTATAGTCCTAGTTCACTATAGTATGTTTACTCCACTATCATACTGGCATGCTCCCAGGTGGTGCAGATGGCACGACCAATGGGGTTGGATTGGTGGACCAGCCACTCTATCTCGGACACACGAGTAGATGGGCAGCAGGGCAACAACGCACTGGTCAGCGGGCTGCGCCCGGAAGTGCGGCAGCTAGATTGCCACCCATCTACACCACTTGAGGGTGAGCACATTTTATTGTACTTTAATGGACAATTACCGTGGTGTATGAGTTGTAGAAGTGTATTTATATTTTTTTTTTGTAAGATTGGGATACAGCAGAGTTAGCAATGAAAGAGGCAACAAACAATGAGACACTTTATACTACTTTACTTTATACTATAATCTATTATTGTTTGGAAAGTTAAAAAGGGGGTGATTAAGGGGGTGGCACTGTAAAATATGGTATTCTGTTGACCCTAATGTCATTTTCATCTATAGGGGATAATTTGGATTGTGTATTAGGGAATTTAAATACATATTTGTACCATTGCAGTGACAGAATAAATAGCATTTTATTTTATTATTTTACAGTTAAGAAAGATATACTCAAAGTCTTCTCAAGGGATACACTGCACAACGCTGGGTGGATTAACTACTTGGAGAACGCTTTTCTTATCTTGAAGGGCTGCAGGAGGGATGGTGGGAATTGTGTTGTGAGTCACCTCTTTGTAACCTGTATATGCATATTAGCTTCATCTGTTTGTGAGTACAGTTTTAACCTGTTGGTTAATTGCATTCTATTGTTCAAAACAGTGCTGCTTCTCTGGTTTTTGATTCCAGTTTGATTGTTTTGACAGTATATATGGCTATTCAATCCCTTAAAATGATTATGTAGGTTAAGAAGTAGCAGCTTCCACAATTCACCTTTTGGTGCAGAACACGCGAACATCCTAGACCCTATTCTGGTGAGGCCTGTCTAGATCTTTATGAACTGATCTTTTTCCAAGCACTCAATAGGAACGTGAAGGATGCGCTCTTAAATGAGCCCTATGACAGACCAATAAGGGTCTGGTGCCTATTATGTGTGATGATGGCCAGTGTCCAATTTCTCAAACCTACAACACAATCTGTTGTGGGGTGTTCTCCTGCTTAATTTTGTGCAACACAGTCTCTGGAAATGGCTGGTAAGTCCACCGTCTAACTTATGCATTGCAAAGGTTTGCTGGATTTCTTCTTCTGGCTCATACTTTTCCTTCTTGTCCACAAAGATCATATCTGCTGGAAAGTTTTTATATTGGACCCAGTGCCCCGAGTTGAAAGTATTCTGGAGGCTGCTATTGGAGGCTCCCAGTGGGAAAAGTGCAGCTCCAGAATTGTACATGCCACAGACGAAAATAAGTGTAAACCTTGTAAGTGCCTATTTAAAATACCCCAATATGGAATGCCATGTAGGGCCTGTATAGGTAGTGACAGTGAAACTAAATAAAACTATAAAAAGAGGTGAGCACCAATATTTTAATGAGAGGAGACATAGTGATGGAGTTACAGTAAATGGCCACAAGAGGGGAGTGCTGGATATCAAATGGAATTAGTTCATGGACAGACAGTAATAAAGTGTCGAGTGTAAGCTCTTGTGATTGGACTACTAGTTTAGGCGGGAAGCCACCAGAGAACATAAAGGGAACCCCCAGTAGAGGGAGAGGGAGGCCAGAGAGAAAGACTCTGAGAGTATCAGAGGTGTAAGAGAAACTCTTAAGGAGCTACTAGTGTCAGAGCTGACAGAGCAAGAGGTTCCAAATGGAGGAATAACAGCAACTATAGAAACGTGTGACGAAAGCTGTATATGGATTGTACTGGATGTAATGCTGGATAGGATACCAATAAAAAAGTGCTACCTCACCACATGAGTGTCCTACACACTCACGCCGAGTCCCTCCCTAGATCTAAAGAATCCGCCAGCTTTTCTAACCCCCATTCCCTCACTTGAATAGGCCTGTTATATGCCATATGCAATTAAAACCTATAAATTGCACTGAATGATTGAAAACAATATGCACGAAAAGTCCCTAAAGCGGACAAACAGTCAAAAATGACTTAAACCAGACTAACACAACAAACAACGCTCATATGTATTTCTTCTCCAGGCAACTTAGATCGCTGCACATAGAAATTAATTTACCTTTTTTTAACTCCTGCTGGGGTCAATTTTCAAAATAAGATGGTGGCTCATGCATTTGCAGGCCACATGCAAACAGGAAGTGCTGCAGGCTTTCCTGTTACTGTGCATTGTCAGTTATGTCAATTGGGAGTGGAAGCTCCAAAATGGTCGCTACCTTCCCTTTCCAACTGTGCCAGGCTGTTGGTCTGGTTTAACTGACGATTTACATCATGACCATGTTGGTAATAGCTTACAGCATATCTTTGAAAGTGATTAATGACTTTTTCTAGACTTTTTGTAGTTTGCAGCTATTAAAGGTTATGACACTAGATGGTGCTGTGAATAATGCTCGGCTGTAGAGTTTTTATGTTTTTATGAGAAAGAGAGAGAGAGAGAGAGAGAGAATGGCCAGCAGCTCGGAGCTTAAACTCTCGGTGGCCAAGCTGACAATGACAATTATCAGCTATGGAAGTTTAAGGTAGATATGCTATTATTCAGAGATGACGTGTGGGAGATTTTCACTACAGAGAGGCCACAGGATAAATATCAGGACTGGGACATCAAACACAGACAGGCACGGGCCACCATCAGCTTACTAGTTGAAGACAATCGGTTTATTCACAAATGCAGTGAGAATACAGCGAAAGGCATATGGGATACACTGAAAAGACAGCCTGAGAGATCCAGTTTAAACGGCAAGTTGTTTCTGCTGAAGAAACTTTATAAAATAAGGCTTAGCAGAGAGCAGGACATACAATACCACAAAAATGCCATGCTGGAAGTGACAAGCACAACTCAGATCAGTCAGAGAGAATATAACAGACAGTCATGCAGCAAGCACGCGCCCTGCTAAAGGCAGAGCAGGGATGTAGCCGCTGTTCACGCATGTTCTGTTGGACCGTAACAGAAGGTGAGTTACTGAGAGACCTGGGGGTATCACACAGTGGGGTATCCCAATTTTGGATGCCCTGGGGGGCAGGGAATCAAGCGGCCCTGGAATCTTATAGATTCCCAGGCTGATCTCCATGGGTTTTGGTCCACTTTAAAGCTACAGACACAAAGATACACAAGAAGGAAACCAGAGTGTGTTTTAGGTGCCGCAAACAGGGGCACATAAAGAGAGACTGTACGATATGGAAAACAGAACAAATGAATTAGCGTCCCTCTTACACTAAACAGAAAGTCAAAGCCACAATCTCTAATGCATGTGAAGGGAACTGGCATGCCACATTTAAAGTCACAGGCAATCATATATTTCAAGGCTGGTGCATTGACTTGGGAGCAACCAGTCACATGACAAGTTATAGATGCTTTTTCACATAACTTGATATGAATAACAAAGAGACAATTTACCTTGCAGATGGATGAAAAATACATGTAGAGGGATATGGGCATGGAACCCTTGTTTGCCCCAATGAGGGTACACAATTGGACCATACCAGGGTGTGCTCTATGTTCCCGAACTTGAAGGAGGACTCTTATCTGTGTGGCGTCTAACAGCCAAAGGGCTCACTGTAAAAATCTAAGGTGACAAGTGTTCTATCCTGGATGGCAAAGCAGAGCATAGCGAGTGCCAAACTGGATGACCATCTATATCACCTCAACACAGTGAAGGAAAAGAGACTATGCACTCATAAACACAATATAGTATACATATATGGCAGTACCAATAACAACTTTCTATCAGTACATTAATGTTAAGATCAAATCATCCAGCAACATAGATGGTCCCATATAACCAACATTTATTTGTAGCAAATAAAAATAACAGGCATCCAGCACAAAGCAAACAGGTCACCATTAGGTGATGCACTTCAGGGCTGGATGCTCCTTAGTCTTATCTGATCAAATGTGAAAAATCAATTCCATTTTATGAACCTTCCCCAAATCCGCCAAAAACCGTGGTCGTAAAAGATGAAGCTGTTCTGGAAGAGGTGAAAACCCCTCCCCTAAGCTATCGTCATTCCTTTCTAGCCAGAAACAGCAGGGACTGACTCACCTACTGGACTTTGGATAAGCTCCCAATAACATACTGGCCAAACAGCCAGTTTAGGGGTCCTCAATGCTCCTCCTCAAGACCCATCAACAGGTCATGATTTGCTGATCTCCACACAGGCGAACAAGTGAAGTAATTTGTGCAGCAGCAGAACTATAGTGCCACCTTTGTGGAGACCCACAAACCATGACCTGTTGGTGGGTCTTGAGTAGGGTTAGGGAACTGAGGAGCAGAGCGTAAAAGCAATCACTGTTCTCTCTAGCAAAGCAGAAACCTGACAATGCACTCTAGTAAAGAGCTGCCCAGGTCATGAAATCACATTTTGGCACAATTAAAGCTACATTATTCTTCAATTTCACAGTAAATATGGAAAGACCTTTATATGCAGGTGCATCTTATAGGACAAAAATAGGGTATATCATTTTCCTCAAAATTCCTGTAAAAATCACAATTAAACCACGCAAAATGGTGAATTGGCAGTAAAAAGTGTACGTATGCATGTTGGGTAGTTATTTTCAAGGGACCTTAGGCTTTCAGATATAGCTTGTCTTTTGTTTGCATATTGTTATTTTATTATTTCCAAAGATGAGTCCACTACAACAATCTGGGTACACATAAAAAGCTTAACATGTGTACCTTTCCAGGTTTGTGGGGGATATTTTAAATGTAAAGTGCTGTTTTGGTTGAAAAAGAGCAAGGTGCTTGATGGGGTGTTTGGCAACTATTCCCTTGACAAGACCTGTACATGTTGGGCATTGTTCTGTTCGGGGGACCTTGCTTTTTTTTTTTTAGGAAAATGTGGCTTATTTTTCTCTAGGGAAACCCTGTGCAACCAAAAAATCCATCGAGGGTGGGTGACAGGATTACTTATAGAAAACTGTGCCCACGTCAACAAGCCTGGTACACTAGAAAGCTTGAGGTATGTACTTTCAGAGAATATATGGTTTGTGGGCCTCCTCAGCAGCAGAGTGACTTATCCATGCATTCCTTAGTGTAACAGTCCCCTCCAAGGTGAATACATTTTCGGGACTGAGAAGGAGTCAGCAGAAAGGAGCAAGTTCAGTAGGGTTTACCAGGGAATGCAAAGTGCTTGTGAATAAAAGATGCCACCACTGACAGCCAGCATGGGGCAAGCAGAAAGCAGCTAATTCAACCCTTTGCTTGGAATGTCACTTTAAGTCACATCTGCTCAAGCCATTTTATGTGTCCCCTGACCTACTGTGGCACAATAACAAGTGAAGATTTTTTCTAAGATTAATTGTATGTTTAGCATTGGTAGACATTTAGATGGGTTGAGTATTGGGAATATGGTTATGATTTAGGATTAATCCAGGGATCGGCTATAAATATGGGACCCGTATATTGAGGGAGGTAAGGCAATCAACATGTGTATTGGTAGCAGGTGGGGATTGTTTGTTAGATATAAATACGGTATCAAGGTGGTGTTGTGGAAAGACATATGAGTACCTTGAGATTTTGTCACTCTCTATTGCCAGACCATTTTGCACTATTTGCACTATACATGTTCAACTGTTTTCTGATGGGATTTCCAGGGATTTCCCAGGAAAATTATATATTGTTTCTTTCTTTCTTTATTTCTTTCTTATATATTTATTTTCATAAAATGTCTTGCTTGTCATTTTTGTAGTGTAGTGAAATATGTGCAAAACAAACAAGCAGCAAAAAGATTATTAAATGAGTTCTAACCTTTCTTAGCCAGAATTCTTGTACCCAGTTACAGTAGATTTATATCTGTATTATAAGATGTTTTATAACATAGGCTAGCATCCAGCTTACTGCTTGGTTTTATGTAAAAGATGTTGCTTGGTTTAAAAACACCTCTTTGCATTCTATCGTAGGAAACCTTTGTGTAAATTGTACATTCGCAGTGCATCCTTCATTAGCTGCCTTTACAAAGTTGCCCACTAGGGGGCAATATTGCACTGCAGCACTCATGATTAGTTAAAGCTTCATGCTTCATTATCTTTTACAGGTACCTAGAGTGATGTGCCACGTAAGCTGTTTTGACCAACTGTAAAATATTTACTCCTTAAAAAATATATGCATATAAAAATGATTACTTCCACAACTGCAGAGAAAAAAGCATAGTATTTATAGCTATTGTGTACACTGTGGGCTGAACAGTTGTATCCCCTGGAGATCTTTTTTGTGTGGGTATGAATTTGTAATGCTTAATTTGCTGAATGCTGCATTTTTTTTTAATTTTGACATTTCCAGTTATAGGATTTACAGCTCTTATTTAGGGATCAGCCTGCTTCTTAAAATGTACCAATCACAGGGTTTTGACCATCCTGGGATTTGCTTAGTTTCCCTGGGGCATCCTGATTCGGAATACCCTGCTGTGTGAAAACCTTAGGACTACCAAGATTCACATTTTGTACATACTCCACTCTGATTCTAATGCACAGCATACAGCTCTGTATGAAAACAGGGCTTCAGCCTTGAGAAAGAACAGCAGCCACATCTCCCATTTCCCTGTGTTCTGCCAGGGCTGGGCACCAGAGCGTGCCTCTGTCACAAGCGGCCGCCGCTCTCACAGTGTGGGGAGGGGTGGCGCGCGGCCGCATAGACGGTATCTTGTCATCGGAGCCACTGCGCCCCAGCTTGGAGCGCGCGCCTCCACTTCTGGTTCAGTAGGCCGACGCACTTCCGGCCGGAGTGCGCCGGCCCGTCTACAGATGAGCGGCCGTTCGTGGGAGCGGTCGGTGGGGTATGTATAAAAGGAGGACATTGATCCCCCTGACCCTCTATCTGCCTTGAGAAAGAGACCATCAGGTCTCGAAATGCGTAGGCCTGTCGCGGGGGGCGCCGCCATCTCTGGAGTGTGCACAGTAAGACTGTCTAGTTACTTACATGTTGTATGTCTGCCTTTACCCCATTTGATCCCTGCATTGGGGCTTAATAATATGCTTTGCACATGTTGAATTTGAAATGGATGCACTTTTTTAGCACTTTGCACTTTATGGAATAATTTTGTTAGTTGTATAAGAAGATAGTAATAATAATAATAATAAATGACTGTTCACAGTATGAATATATGCACTTGTGAAATAGACAGCTCCCCCAATAGACGCTTATTGCATGAATTTGTTTTTTAAAAAAGTTTTAATATGATGATAATAAAAGATTCTTGTTTTGATACCTAAAATTGATGAGTATCATTATGGACAACTGCGCCACCATAAACCTTCTTAATATTGTCAGGGGTTCCTGCAGCTTTTCCGCTTCAACTATCTCCATTTGGAGTTGCAGCACTGCCTTACAGCTGGGGCAATGTAGCTTCCCCTGCTATCAGTGTACCGCGGCTCCACTCCTGGGGCAGGTTGGATGGTCCTCTCGCCCCTTAGATGATCTGGGGGATTCTTTAGATCTAGGGAGGGACTCAGTGGGGGGTGCGGTAGTACTCACTGCGGTAGCGATGTCACTCCTCAGCTTACACAACACAGGACACCCAGGTGGTGAGGTAGCACTACTTTATTGGTCTTTTATACAGCATTACATCCAGTACAATCCATATACAGCTACTATCACAAGTTCCTAAAGCTGTACGTATTCCTGCATTAGATCCTCTTGCTCTGTTAGCAAACACTAGTATCTCCTTAAAGTGGACCAAAACCCAACTATATAAGATTCCCGGGCCAATTGATTCCTTCCCGCTGGGGCATCCAAAATCAGAATTCCATTCTGTGTGAATCGCCCATATACTTACCCTCTTTCCCGGTCCAACAGCACATACGTGAGTCACAGCCGCATCCCGGCTATCCCTCTAGCAGGGCATGTGCCTGTGGCAGGCATTTGTGAATAGCCAGCGCAGGTACGCTCCATGTTGGAGGGTAGCAGCGGATGCAGCCGTCAGTGCTCTCAGAGCCGCTGGCCTTAGACAAAGGCAGAGCGTGATGATTGGATGAGCGGCCGCGCATGCAACCTAGGACCAGGAAGAGGTGAGTTGGTTTTGGCGATCTGGGGAGTTTCACACAGCAGAGCACCCCCGGGGGAAAGGACCAAAACCCAGGACAGTCAAAATCCTGGGTTTTGGTCCACTTTAAGAGTTCCTCTCACACGTCTGCCTCTCCCTCAGAGTCTGTGTCACATGTCCGTCTCTGCCTCTACTGTGGGGAACCCTTTTTGCCCTCTGGTGGCTTCCTGCCTAAACTAATAATACAATCAAAAGAGCTTATACTTAAAGCGGACCTTCACTCTTAATAAGAGTCTATCTTATATGTTTGCCACACCCTGTACATACAGATTGTCCACATTAAAAATCATCCTACCTGCATCTACTGCATGTTATGAGCCTTTAAACATCCAAGATGGCGGCTTATGGAAGCCGCCATCTTATCAGGCAGCCTGCAAACAGGAAGTGCCTCCTGACTGTGCTGCTCTGCATTCTGGGACTGTTGACCTTTACCTGACCCCAGCTCTGCTCTGTCTGAGCAAAGCACAACTATAACCCGCCCCCCTGTACATTATCCCACTCTCCTCTCCTCAGTAAGTGTGATGCTTCTGAGTCAAGATGGCGGCGCCCGTATCCTAAATTCCTGAACAGAGTTGCAGCCCAGTGGGGGAAAAAATAATAAGTTAGTGGCTAAAAACGTAAAATATATTAATTTTAGATGCTGAAGAACCGTTTTTAAGAGTTTGGGCTTTTCATTAAATCACGCTGAAGGTCCGGTTTAACACTTTATTACTGTCTCTATCTGTATCATGGTCTTTATGTTTCTGAACTAATTCCATTTGTTACCCAACACTCTTCTCTTGTGGCCATTTACTGTATTTACTGCAAAGATCTTTTTACTACAATTATGTTTAGAAAAACACCAGGTGCTTTTTTTATTAAAATCTACTGCACTTATTTATGATGGAAAAGTTCTCGGGCAACATGCATACAAGCACACTCCAGCAATGCACATTTGTTATTAATTAGAATATTGTATAAGGACAATTTGTAATATCCAAAAGGACAGAGCAACTGTCCTTTTGGATATTACAAGTTGTCTTTATTCGATATTCTAATTAATAACAATGATTTTGCCACTCATACGTGTTGCAGCTTCCCATCAAATCTCAGAGCTAACCTATAGCCTCATTTATTTCCACAATGCCCATTTGTTGCCGTAATACAACTATAAGGTGCATGCACATTCATAGCCCAGGTATGCCACCCCTCCATGCCAAAGATGTACATACAGGTCCAGAGTTGTTGGTCCAGTTGTGCACTTCCATACGCTTCAGGCTCATGGGTGCATTACTTGCAAATTAGTCCTCACAATGATGTATAAAAGACTGCTGGATCTTTTGCCATACAGTATTTGTGAACTTTCACTGTGCTAATTAGGGATGAGCGAATCGATCCGGACGAACCCGGATTCGATCCGAATTTCAGGAAATATTCGATTCGGCCCGAACCCGAATATTTTGTGGTTCGTGCCGATCGAATTTTTCCTGAAATTAAAAAAAAAAAAATGCCGGAATGGTGGGAGCCGGCCGGCGGGCCGGTAAAGCCGGCCGGCCCGCTCCCACCATGCCGGCATTTAAAAAACAAGCAAAAAAAAAAAAAAGCATTTTTGCCGGCATGGTGGGAGCGGGCCGGCCGGTTCCGCGCTGACAGCGGAACCGGCCGGCCCGCTCCGCTGTCAGCGGAACCGGCCGGCCCGCTCCCACCATGCCGGCATTTTTAAAAAAAGCAAACACTTACCTGCAGGTCCGGAGCGTGGAGGCCGGCGCCGCTCTCAGCTGTCATCTGAGGGCGCGTCATCAGAGGGTGCCTCTGATGACGCGCCCTCAGATGACAGCGGCGCCGGCCTCCACGCTCCGGACCTGCAGGTAAGTGTTTGCTTTTTTTTTAAATGCCGGCATGGTGGGAGCGGGCCGGCCGGTTCCGCTGACAGCGGAGCGGGCCGGCCGGTTCCGCTGTCAGCGCGGAACCGGCCGGCCCGCTCCCACCATGCCGGCGAAAATGCTTTTTTTTTTTTGTTTTGTTTTTTAAATGCCGGCATGGTGGGAGCGGGCCGGCCGGCTTTACCGGCCCGCCGCCCGGTTCCGCTGTCAGCGCGGAACCGGCCGGCCCGCTCCCACCATGCCGGCAAAAATGCTTTTTTTTTTTTTTTTTTTTTTTAAATGCCGGCATGGTGGGAGCGGGCCGGCCGGCTTTACCGGCCCGCCGGCTGGCTTTACCGGCCTGCCGGTCGGCTCCCACCATGCCGGCATTTTTGATGGGGAACTTCGTAAAAGTTCGATTCGGCCGAACCCGAATTTCTTTGTGAAATTCGGCGAATCGGCCGAATCGAACTTTTCAAAAGTTCGCTCATCTCTAGTGCTAATCCTGAATTATTTTTCATGGCTTAAACCTTCTTAAACATACAGTACTTCTAGATTTTCTTGGTCATTCGTGGTCATTCATTTCGTGGTCATACTTGATTGTAACTATTGTTTGTCCACTGATCATTCTCCCAGGTTTGATTACCTGTCTTGGCCTTTGGCTTTGTCTAACCATTCAAGAACCTTTTTTTGCCTGCCCCAGCTCCTGGATTCCCTGACTGTCACTAAACCCTCAATGTGGGTCCCCAACCTTTTACTATTTTTTAGAACTGGCTCAGTTCTCCAGCTCTGCTCACTCCAAAATCGTCATCATCCTACCAAACCAAAACAAGGCAATACAGGACAGACAGTTTTAAACTGAATGCAGGGGCGTACATAGCCCTGCCGAGGCCCCATAGCAGGGCCCATACTATGGGTCTCCATCTGCAGAACCCCCTATCTCCCTGGCACTCATCTGCTAGGTCCTCAACTCACTGACGAGGAATAGGCATAGGAGGCATGCGTGTGGCACGTGCACAATGGCAACAAGGAGCATGGGGAGCGCACGCACAGCACCAATAGACACATGCAGTGCCGATGGAGACGTGAGCCACACTCGCGCGCCGCAATGAAGACGTAGGCCCTCTGGAACAGCCAATGGGAAGGAGACAGCTTGGAGGCCACATGGCAGGGTAAAACCCTGGCAAATACAATAGGGGCAGTAGAGGCAGGATGCGCCGGTCCCCCTTGTTCCACAGACTCGGGAGCACATGCCTGCACTGCTCCTATGGTATGTACACCACAGAGTGGATGGAAAGGCATCGCAAAGAAATGCTTTTGGGAGGAGCGCACCCGGAGGGGCAGACAATGTCCAAGGTAGTATGGGACCTGGAATCCTAGGATGGTTATGTACAGCTAGATGTAGATGTAAAAGATTTTGATGTATGTAATGTACATGTAATGTACAAATGTAATGAAATGTACAAATGTAATGTACAAATGTAATGAAATGTACAAATGTAATGTACGATGTAATGTACAAATGTAATGTACATGTAATGTACAAATATAATGTACATGTAATGTACAAATGTAAAAGAAATATAAAAAAGATAAACATGCTGTTTAGCCCCTATACAGGGGTGATCTGTTGGAGGAGAGATTTTCCCTTGCTTTACCTTACATTGTAAAACCTTTTACGATACCTCACCTTTGATTATTGCAGAACCCTTTGCTGTAATTTTTATTTTTTAAACCTCAAACAGGAAGGCCACTGAGAAAAGTGAGTAGCCTTTGGATTCTCCATCCATAAATGTAAAAAGCCAAAAGGAACACCATGCTACTGTAAGTCTGACTACAGCCTAATGGGGAATTTACACAAACTGATTCCTTTATGAGTGGGCCCCACTCAGGGCCCTATAGCAGCTGTGGGGGCTGCTATGGTAGAGGTTATGCAGATTAAACCAGGCATGATTAACAATATTCATTATTGTGACATGAAATTGTAAAATTATAACAAGTTCTAATGATTTTTTTTGCAGAATATTAAAGACCACGGCTAATTATTCTGCACAAGAGTACTGTGTAACAGTATGCTTTGATGGGTAAGAGATAAAGGGCCTGTGTTCATAGCAAGCAATATATTATTAAAATGTTTTTTATTCTATTGTTAAATTCAAACATTAAAGAAAGTGGCCGTTGTTAACAGAAAACCCTTTATACTGTATGCTTGCGGTCATAAATTGCATTGGAAACACAATGGCTACCTGTGGCCTTTCAGTAAGTGCGCCTCAACATGGATTTCTCTGTAATGGAAGCTTTGGCAGCAATAACAGCTGCTGGCAGCAAAGCTATCACTGAGCCTCTGGTGCACTCCTGAGGTAAAGCCACACGACTGAGGATGTATTCTTACATCTCCAGCTCTGGCATATGCCAGCCTGCAAAGTGCTTCCAAATTTCAAACTCTGTGAAATAGGAAGCCGCAAACTTATCATTTTAAAGAAGAACTCTTATTTTAAGAAGAAAGAAGAAGCTTATTTGAAATGCATGCATCATGGTAAAAGCATCAAAATCTTTAGCTTGTCTCTTGTTAACTTTGCAAGCGTGCGCTTGGGTGTCAGTGTGCACCTACAGCTGAGGGTCCGTGAATGGGGGGTATATGCATCAGTGTGTGTCTGCAACTGAGAGTTTGTGCACATGTATGCCTGTGGGGGTGTGCATGTTTGTTTGTAGCGTGTGCTTGTGCAGGGGTGTAGTTAGGGGAGAGCAGGGAGGGACACTTTCCCCGGGTGCAGCAGGTCAGGGGGGCCTGAGAGCAGGTAGGGGGGCACCATTTCGAATCTTTGCCCAGGGTGCCAGAAAGCCTAGCTACTCCTCTGGTTTGTGTGTAACTGTGGCTATGTGAGTGCATGTGCACACAGCCGCACACACATGCGCTCACATAGCCACAGTTACACACAAACCAGAGGAGTACCTAGGCTTTCTGGCACATGCTTGAATGTGTCTCTTTAGATGTGCATGGTATTTTGGGGGCGTGTGCAGGTATGAGGGGGGGTGCTTGGCTGCTGGGACCAGTGGCTGACATGCGGAATAGCCCAAAGCCCATCGAGCACCCACCTTTTAACTGAGGAACTGGTATTGGAGCTGGTTACTTGTTAGGATCAGTAATATTTTACTTGCCAATTTTTTTTTTTATTTAAAAAGAGTACCACGGGAGTCAAACTTACCTGGTTGGGTGGCCTGGCCTACACCCCTGCTGACGCCTCTTATTGGAGACGGGTGGGGGATGGGCCAGCGCCGTCACACCCCTGGTGTTGAGAATGTTGGCGATTGATTAGCTCTCCACATTTGTTTATCTCTCCCCTATGTATACATTCCTTATGTCTGTGTATGCTTATACTATTGAATATCTTGTGTTTTTTTTCTCTTTCCCTGTTAAAACATTTAGTAAAGAGAGATTAAACTAAAAAGAGTACCACATGTATTTTTCACTGAAAAAAAAGACATGCTGGTCTGGGTTTTTTCAGTGAAATAAGCATTCAAGATTGTAAAGGGGGCTTCTTACTCTTGCAGGAATAAAAAGTCTGCTCAAAAAAACTTGCTCAAAAGTTTACCATAAAGAGAGTTTTTTGCACTTTTTCTGCACTTGCGTGTTTTTTTTCTCATGTGCAAGATTATATGCCGATAAAATAGGCAAAGAAAGAAAAGGGTCTGCTGAACTGGGTGAGAGTTCTTTTGCATATTTTATATATGGGTATTTCTTTCCATTTAGGCTTGGTACCACATTGAGACAGGAGCACTAACAAACCTGAAAGGTCAGGCCCTTTGTGAAGTCTTCCTTAGAAAAATGAGACAGCTTTAGGTCTCAGAGTAGAATTTCATTATCTAGTTATCGCAAGTACCACCCCTGGGGTAAATATGGGTAGTCAATCACCTAACACTGTGTTAAAATACAGAAAACAGCAATTGAAAGTAAATAACAACACAAAAATGCACATAAACAGTTCTCCTCACCTTTTCAAGCAGGTTTCTTTCAGCACTTGCTACCCAATAGGATCTTGCGTACTGTCACACTGTCTCACTCACCTGGCCCCAGCGGTGACCTTGGGCGGCGAGCTGAGCCAACTGTAGCCCGTCTGATACGTCAGCTGCAGGTGCCGGTCCCAGGCAATACCGTCTCGGGCAGTGCTGCACTCTGTTCCTTCCCTTCCAATGTTTATGCCCTCTTGCTGTGCTATGTCTTAATCAAACAGGCCAATGAACCCCAGTGTTTCTTGCGTGCTCTCAACCCTTGGTTATTGTGGGCTAATCAACCCTGGTGTTATGGATGGGCCGATGAGCCCTAATTTTCCCCAACCAATCTCTGCACACTGTACCCTATAAAAGTGTCCCAGCCCCTGTCAGGGGTGCTCTTGATAGCTTATGCTTTGGGTGAGTTGTTGTTTTATTGCTACTCGTGTTTCACTCAGATTGACCTTGACCTCGCCTGCTCTGTAACCCCCATAGCTGACCTTGGAATCCTTGACCCTGCCTCAGCCAGCTCCCTTCGCTACCTCACTCTAGCTATGGTTGTGACCTTCAGCCTGTCCTCTGACCCTGACTCCAGATATCCCTCTGCATTGACGCCTGTTGGACTGACTTCCTGTGTACCCCAGTTACGCTCACCCATCTGCAGGTCCAGCCCAGTCGATATAATTTGAGCATTGACCTGGGGGCAACTATTTCTGGTGAGGCCTGCTTGCATCCTGGCGAACGGGGGCTTGTCTAGAGGGAAAGATAGCGCCAGAGATTAGGTGTTATTGACTAACCTGGACCTGCAAACTGGTGACCCTTACATACCATTAGTGGGACACACACCAGTGACTGCAGGACTATACTCCTTGTATGGACAGTGCTTTCACAGGGGTTTTGGGGTCACTGCAAGCTGATCATTATTACCCCAAAAATGCTTGATGTGAATGTTTTTTTAAAGATGTATGATAAGATAAAAAACATGTAAGCTTTTTTAACTGCACATGTCCATTAAAAAAAAAATACAGATAGATTCCCAGTCTAGGGGGGTACCTTCAAGTGACACTGTGCTCCTGTGCAATTTCCTACTTGATGTGAAAGTAGCCTGAAAATAGGTGACATGCTTTCCTGCTTCTCCCTGCTGGTTGGTTGCCAGGTGCATTATGGGACAGCTCCACAAATTGCTAAATTTCCACTGACTGACAACCGAAAAACATGATTTTCAGTTCTAAACAAGCCAGACCAAATCAATGATGACTGAATTAACCTAAATGAAAATAATAACGAACACTATAAACAAAATGGCTTTTAATAGTGATGTTCTAATAGATACACAAACTTTGAAAACATTTTGTAAATTATTTCAACTGTAATTCTGGACTAAATTCTAATGGATGGCTCTGTATAGGAGAATGTAAATCTTTTCCCTGCTAATGAAACCAATCACAACAAATTTAATTGCTGCTATGCCGCAAATCAATTACTGCTATTAGGGCTTCTGCTCGAAACATTTTAAATTGAAGTGAACACCCTCTAGCACTGCGTGTGTAGGAGGCAGCTAGATGAGTGCTCTCCTTCATGCATTCAATACCTTGATTAAAATAAGTCTACCAAATGGCCAGGCACTATTTGTCAAGCAGATGAATGTGTCAGGAAGCAGACTGCACTTCCCAGCAAGCAACATAAAAAATTCAAGTCTTTTCTGCCATGAGTGACCGAGGGCTTGTTCCATAGAAGTAAAGAAAAAGTCCTGGAGGAGAGGAGTTTAGACATAACAGTACACAACAGCATCCTCAGAAAACAGAAGCAATGACTAAAAACCCTAGTGTACATGCGATGGCCTTGTGCCATGGCCTTGATCATCCTTTCTTCCTCATCCTAACATCTTGCAATGCCTATTTCTTTTCATTAGACATCTGAATTATATAGACGCACTACATTTCTAGAAAAAGGTGATTTTCCACGCACCACAGTTATTTGACTAAAAAGTCCAGAGACTGCTGCCTTCTGAGTAGTGTTGGACTGGTCCAACCAGAGGAACAGAGGATCCCCCAGTGGGCCCCCAGGGTTCACCCAAAGTCAACATGAGCACAAAATGGGAGGAGACTAACACAGTGTTTCTTGTTTACATGGCATGTTCTGTTTAGTTATTTAACCAGTGAGTTACTTTTGTTGTTTAATCAATAAACATTGTTGTTTATTTACTGCATGTTTCACCACCATAAGACTCACCCAGGATTTGGAGGAGGAAGAAAAAATATTCTGAACTAAATGGGGTGCTAAAATACCCCCTTCCAATCACCCTATTACAGACAGTGTGCAGAATCCCCCCAATCACCCCATTACAGATGCCACAGTACAGGCAGTGAGCAGCATCCCACATTATAAACAGTGTGTGAGACACCCCAAATACAGGCTGTGTGAGTGGCATCCCAAATACAGGCTGTGTGTGGCATCCCAAATCCAGGAAAGGTGTGGGGCATCCCAAATACAGTGTGAGTGGTGGTCCAAATACAGACTGTGTGCAACATGCCCCCCAAAACAAAAGAACCTTACAATTAGCATCATTGGATGCTGGAGCGAGTCACAGGCCACACCTACCTGATGGAGGGTAGTGGAGGTGGCAGGCAGCAGCGGTGACAGCAGAGGCTGAGGGCAGCAGAAGCAACGGGCAGCAGTCGCGACGTCATTTGGAACACTGAGCATGCTGTTTATTGAACATTTATCTGTTCTAAAGACAGGACTCGACACACTGTAGATATCAGTCTTGATTTCCTTCCTCAGCACCTATTACATCTATGATACAGTAGGTGATGTCTATGTTTTATGCATGCTATCATGGCTCGTGCTGTGGTTTGGATTCAAGTCATGGTTCGATTTTCCCTCAATGTTGGTAGATGTATTATGTCGATACATACCTGATTAATGCAGTAAATCAGTATACATTTAGGCTCTTCCATAATGCATTGAGCTAGAAAGTTGGTTATCCATCTTGAAAATGGAAGATGTCCCATTAGGTCCTCACGGGGTACACTATAAAGAAAGATTTAGAATTGTTTAGCATTATGTTTCAATTCTATTTATCTATGAAGTTCTGGGTGGAGGGAATAGAAGCACCTACTAGCTTGTATCTTTCCCTAGTATATATGGGAGTTTTTAGCTGCCCTAACTAGGTCTCAGTTACACAACCCCCCTCAACTAAAATAGTTAAATAGCTCTAAACCAATAAATTAATCTAGTACAGCCTCAAAATTGCAAAGTAGGTAAATTCCTGGTAAGTGAAATTTAAGTTCATAGATGTAAGGTTATACTAAGGGAAGGGCATGTTATCGCGCAGCTTTGGAAGTCATAAGCATGATCTGTTTTGGTCAGACAGCTTTTGGACCACTCTGGCTTGCCGTACTCACCTTTGCCAAAAGGGAAAAAGAAATCAAATTGGTTTCACCAATTTTCACCAGGTCACAAGCATTTATAAATAAATTTCCTGAGATTGGGGTAGTCCAATGATTCCATATTGGTCTCATGTAAGTTGAAGAAAATATAAGTTGAACAAAATATAAAAATGGATATTTCTGTCAAAATAAGGTACCTGCTCCTGCTTTCACTCCATATTAAAAACACCTTTCTGCCACCCTTTTCTCCTCGTTTTGCAATTAAAGGGACAGTCCAGGCAATGGCAATAAAAAGACAGAAAAAAAGCTTACCAGTCTGTCTCTCCTTTGCATTTCATTCCTCCATGACCATGTTTTAAGTATGAGCACACCGACACCCCTTTCCCTAGGTGCTCCAATCGTGTGCAGCCTCAGCAAACCACAGTGGTCACATGGGAAGTGAGGCATAAGTGTGGTCATGCCGATTGAGCTAATCCTGCACAGCCCAAACATGACAAGAATGGCTATTGGGACACATATAGGGGCCTGCTGAGAAAATTCCCTTTTTTTTTATAGGAAAGAAAACTACCATTCACTTTCATGGTCTACTTGGTGTAAAATCTCACCTGGCACAGCATCAGCCCCAAGCTAGACAATGCAAGTGAATGGCAATTTTCTCTCCTACAAAAGGAGTGAGTTTTCTCATCAGGCTCTGAATCGATAGTGTAGGTGAGATTGTAGCCCAACCATCTTCTAGGTCCATGGTACTCAACTAGTGGACCGGGGTCCGAATGCGGACCTCGGCACCAGAATTCTGGACCCTGCCCTGACAGCCCTACACTCAGTTGCTTCTGTGTTACCATGCTCAGAGCTGCCCCCTTAACTTGATCCGCGATGTAGTGCTTAGTCTCCCTGCCAGTGTCATGGCTCCCTGGCACCTAGCATTGCAATTTGAAGTTCAGCACGAGCAGAAAGTGGCATTGCAAGTTGCACACAAACTTAATTTCTCTGTCTTTTTGCCCCATTCAATCCTGTACCGCCGCCCCAGCTCAGCCCCACCCATCCCTGCCCCACCATCTTTGCCCCATTTATATCCGCCCCCCAGCGTTGTCCCAACAATTCCTGTCCCCCCAGCTTCCATCCCAGCCTTTTATAATTTTGACTGTGGAACCTATAGCCACCCACCTCAACTCCCCCCCCCCCCCCCGCCCCCTCCCGTGCATGGATTTCTAAGTATACACCCCCCGCGACAGCCTCTGGCCCGGACCTTCAGCTCTCACCGGATGCCTGTATATGGACCTTTACAAGAAGTGGTTGAGTAACACTGTTCTAAGTGTTTTATTACTACATTCTTACTATAATATTGGACACTATTGTAGTCCTCATACACTTGTATAGGTACAGTATTTGGTTTAGCGCTTATTGCACTAGTCACTTTTTGTATTTAGGGCACAGTACTGCACTTTGGATTGCAGTTCAGCTTTTATATGCTGCCGTCACATTGTTGTTTTTCTCTATTGGTAAACCTTTAGAGCTTTAGTAGTCAGGGGAGATTACTTTATTGATTAACTATGGTGTCTGCTTACGTTTAAATGTGTCTAATACAACTCCTCATGTAAAATCTTATGATAGTGGTGCAGCCAGTATAGTGAGGAGTCTGGGGTAGGCTTGTCCTTCCTGTTTATCATTTGATTTAGCATTTTTAGGTGGAGCAGCTTATTTGGATTTTGTGCAGATGTTGTCACATAACAATGTGCTCTATAAAGCTTTGTCCTCTCAATGAAAAGACACAGGTGATGAGGAGTCTAGAATAAATTGTAAATTAAATAAATTATTTAGTTGTACGTGGAGATAGATAGGGCGGTTAGGATGGGATGATGACAGGCAATCACTACAGCATACCTGAACAAGGACTTGTTGAGTGTTAAGACAATTCAGTATCAAGTGAGACTGATGTTTATTATTATTTTGATTATTATTGATTTGATGATTATTTTTCACAGGGGAAGCATGTGTCCAGCATCTCACAGAAGTGGGTCTATTTTAACTTGGCAGGCCTTTTCTTATATAAGTTTAGTACGTGCAGGTCTGTAATCCATTGGATAATTGTGGTGGGTCCCAGTGATGAATTTGGGGGTAGGTAGATGTCTGGCCTGCTATTGCTGTACTGGAGATATTGACAACCTATGGAGAACATAAACCTGCTTTTTTGTCTTGACCTTTAAATGACACTAATCATACAAATCACATCTGTAACTCACTTGGTCTTGTCAGCACAAAACATTCATGGCATTGTGGAGCTGTCACAATACAGAACAGAGAGATAAACACATGGTTATCAGCAGTACTGCATTGTGCAAGGAGAAGGAATAGGAAGAAATTGCACTTCTTGTTCTATGGAATTCTGCAATATAAGCGAAGTGTTAAAAATGAAAACCAGGCTATAATTGATGTTAAGGTGCTCTGGTCTTTCAAAAGGGTTAAACAACAACTGGAGTTTTACCTCGCTCTGCTTCACCCTGTTCTATGGCAATTATAGGCAGGGATTAAAAAAGAGGCGGCTAGGGGAGAGATGAGAGGGAGACGCACCGAAGCGCCAACAGCCAGATCAAAATCTAATCCTTCAATAATAATGTCTCTTCCACCTGACTGCATTGTGTCACTAGGTCTCATGAAAAGGCATTACTTCAAACAGGTGACATAAGCAGTTCATTAGGTAACCATGCCTCAGTTACATGTTACTTTCTAAATGACACATTTATCCCTTGTTAACATTCAAGGTCATTCTTGAAAAAGGGTTTCTTGCTTTTTTTGTTGTTGTTTATATGTTTCTACTTTAAGCTTCCGCTGTATCCAAAAACCCAGGGCTAGCTCCAGGTTGATTGGGCCAGCAATAATGTTCAACAAGATTGAACAAGCCATCTTTATCACTGACACTGCCTCCCCGCTGCTGCCTAGAAAGGTGTGCTGGTAGCTGTAGAATCCTGTACCTGTTTCCTGGCAATAGACTCAGTACAGGAATATTTCTAACATGTCTAATACCCCACTTACCTCACCTACCACACTGTCCACCTGGTTAGTCTGAGTCCCACCAGAGAATCAGTCTAGTCTGATGCTAAATGTCCCCCCCCCCTTTACCTGCCAGATTTGGACAGGTGCTGACGTCAGCCATGCCCCACCACTTTGACCTTCTCATTTGGTATTCCCACACACTCAACTGCCAAAGGGAATAGCGAAAATAAAAACTCCTTCAGAGGTTCATGCGACTGCTGGTGACAATTTTGTTCCCAGACAGTGCAGTCTCATGCTAATTTCAGGGACCCACTGGGAGAATCCCCTGTTCCTCTTTAGGCTAGTTTGAGTCTGGTCCCGGTCATATCCAAAAAAGGCTCCTACAAGGTATTGCAATCTGTCCCCAATTTTTGAATAACCACATACCTGGAGCACAGAGACCAGGGGCAGCTTGGCCATAGGGAACACAGGGCTACAATGGTTTGGGCCCCTCACTCAGACCCTGTGCTAGAATTTATCCAGTTCTCTTCTAGCGCCCTCCCCAGCTCCCTGCCTTTAAAGTATTACCTCCATACCTGTCCTCATTGTACTCTCCCGCAACCATAACACCCCATCCCATGTTTTGCCCCAGCATCATGGCTGTAGGGGACATACAAATGCCTGACACATTATCTGCCCCTACAATACTAAAGGTTGAGTTCCATATTTCAGAGTGGCTATTGCAGTGCCATAGGCTCAGCTGACACATTCCAGTAACCCTGTGGATGGTGCTTATCAGCTTGTTGGCTGGCTGGTTCTAGTAAATTCCCTGGCTGTTTTTGGCCCCAGTATGTCCCTGGCAGAAACCCAGCAGGCTTGGTGGTAAGCTGTGTGACTTCCTTATGTGTTGCCTGGTTGTCAGTTTGATAGTCTGAAAAGGTTTTTAAGTCCCTATCCAGGCACACACTTTCTTCCCCCTTATCCATCTTGAGAATAGTATAAAATAAGCCATTTCAAGCATCTCAAAATGTCAGAATATATGTAAATACCTTATATAATCTAAGCAAACCCACTTTCTTTGCATCAATTTCTGTGTCGTGGCTGAGTGGGGAAGGACATTTTATGGCGCAGCTTTATCAGTCTGGAGCATGCTTTGCTGTGATCAGAAATAGCTGCATGACCACTGTGCTCACTTTTGCTGAGAGCTCCAAAGGACAGAGAGTTCATTAGGAGGAAGGAGGAGGTCCTGGAGGAATAAAATTAAAAGAATGTGCAAAAGTTTCAGCCACTGCTTAGTGGCTACTGTTTACCTACTGTTTAGGTTGGTACCAAGATGTCTCAAAACAAATTTCCTAATCCATGAAAATAAACATGCTTGCTTACTGCAAAAGTGATCAAAACCTTTGCTGTTCAAGTTTTCTCTTGACAAAAGAGATACATTGCTATAGGGTAAGTGTATTAAGGAGAATTCCTTGAATAAAAAGGGGGGCAGTGTCAACTGCTCGCATCCATTGCTGAAGCCTGATTATAGTCTCTGTTCACCTCTCTGCACTTTTTCTGTGTTGCTGCGCTGCCTTGCCACACAGTTACGACGCATAAAAAACACCGTACATAATTCTAGATGGGTTAATTCACACATCTGTGTTGCATTGCATATCAAACAAGCGGTGCAGACACCTTTTTCAGAACAATGTTGAAAAAGCGCAGGTCAATAGAAGTTTAAGGCAACACAAGTGTCACGGACCGGGTGGAGCGGACTTGGATGTGGATCCGCTTTGACTGTGGAACTGATGGCGAGTCTAAGAGGCCACCAGTAGTCAGGGGCAGGCAAAAGACGTAGTGAGTACAGGCAGAGGTCAGGGCTGGCAGCACAGGTTCGTGGTAAAGGTGAGTAGCCAAGGTCGGGGCAGGCAGCAAAGGTTCAGAGTCGGGGACAGGCAGAGGTCGGTACACGGGTGAGCAATCCAAAAGCAACTGATTTACAACTGGCATGGAAAGACCAAGATCCGGCACTGATGGAGAGGAAGTGCCCCTTTAAATAGGGGAAGTGGATGCAGGATTGGATGACCAGACACCAATCAGTGGTGTACAGGCCCTTTAAATCTCAGGAATCCGGTGCGCACTCCCTCTAGTGGACGGGGACGTGCGCACACCTGACCATGCGAGGAGGAAGCATGTGGGGAAGGAAGACGGCTGGGAGCAGCCATGGAGGTGAGGGAAGTGCTGTGAGATGGATGACGGCTGGATGCAGCCATGGAGGTAAGTGAAGTGCTGCGAGATGGGCGCGCAGCGCTCGCCCTAACAGTACTCCCCCCTTGGGTCTCCCCCTCTTCTTGGGACCAAGAAAATCCGAGATGAGACTGCGGTCCAGAATGTTCTCTTCGGGTTCCCAAGATCTTTCTTCAGGTCCACAGCCTTCCCAGTTGACTAAAAAATATATTTTACCTCTGGAGAGCTTAGAGGCCAGGATCTCTTTCACCGTAAAGGCATCCTCGGTACCAGAGATTGGAGCAGGCACCAAGGTTTTAGGAAAGAACCGATTGACAATTACTGGCTTCAACAGAGAGACGTGAAAGGAGTTGGGGATTCACAGCGATGTGGGTAGGTGAAGCATATAGCAAACTGGATTGATCTGTTGTTTGATCTTATAAGGACCCAGGTAACGGGGACCCAGTTTGTAGCTAGGAATTCGGAAGCGGATGTATTTCGCCGACAGCCACACCTTATCTCCTGGAGAATAGACAGGGGGAGCCCTTCTCCTCTTATCAGCACTAACTTTCAAGCGGAAGCTTGACAAAGGGCACGTTGAGTCTCTTGCCAGATGGTAGAGAAATCCTGTGTGATGTCATCCACGGCGGGTACTCCAGAGGATGTGGACAAGGGCAGAGGCAGAAGAAGATGCCGACCGTATACCACCAAGAACGGGGACTTCCTCGTAGACTCAGAATCCTTGAAATTATACGAGAATTCCGCCCAGGGCAGAAGATCGACCCAATCATCTTGACGGGCAGAAACAAAATGGCGAAGATAATGCCCGAGAATCTGGTTAACTCTTTCCACCTGGTCGTTTGACTGGGGGTGATAAGCGGAGGAAAAGTCCAGTTTAATTTTCATTTGTTTACAAAGGGCTCTCCAGAACTTGGAAACAAACTGCACACCTCTGTCAGACACAATGTGTGTAGGAAGCCCATGAAGCCGAAAGATATTCATCAGGAAGTATTTCGCCAACTGAGCAGCTGATGGGAGGCCAGGCAAGGGTACAAAAATCTTAGAAAACCTATCCACTACCACCCAAATAACAGTATTGCCATACGAAGAAGGGAGGTCAGTGATAAAGTCCATAGCAATGTGTGTCCATGGGATATCTGGAATAGGCAGAGGAAGGAGTAGGCCAGCAGGTCTTTGGCGAGGAGTCTTGTCATGGGCACAGATGGTACAGGCCTGAATGAATTCCGTCACATCCTTCTCGAGAGTAGGCCACCAATAATACCTGGAAATTAGAGAACAAGATTTTCTGATACCAGCGTGGCCGGCTACATGTGAAGAATGACCCCATCTTAATATTTTGCGACGTTGGTGAGATGGCACAAAGGTCTTTCCAGGCGGAGCCTGTACTAGTGTAGCGGGAGCAGAGTGGACAAGGCATTCAGGCGGGATAATATGTTGTGGAAAGGATTCAGCATCAGAGATGTCCAAATAGCGAGAAAGGGCGTCCGCCCTGATGTTCTTGGCGGCTGGGCGGAAGTAGATTTGGAAGTTGAAGCGGGCGAAAAACAACAACCAACAAGCTTGTCGAGGGTTCAGTCGCTGGGCAGTTTCTAAGTAGGACAGATTTTTATGGTCCGTATAGATGGACACCTGATGGGATGTCTCCACTCCTCTAAGGCCAACTTGATGGCGAGGAGCTCCCGATCACCAATGGAGTAATTCCTTTATGCCGGAGAAAATGTCTTCGAAAAGAATCCGCAGGTGAGAATTCTGCCAGTAGGAGATTTTTGTGTGAGCACAGCTCCCACTCCAGTGGAGGAGGCATCTACTTCAAGGGCGAAGGGCCTGGCTGGATCAGGCCTAGACAACACCAGAGCAGAGGAGAAGGCCTTTTTTAGGGAAATAAAGGCCTCTTCCGCCAGAGGGGGCTAAGACTTAGAATTGGCGTTCTTCTTTGTGAGAGCCACAATGGGCGCGACCACAGTAGAAAAGTGAGGAATAAACTGTTGATAGTAATTGGCGAATCCCAAGAAACGCTGAATAGCCTGAAGGCCGGAAGGATGTGGCCAATCCAAAACTGCTTTCAATTTGCTGGGGTCCATCTGGAGACCTCTAGCAGAAACTATGTACCCTAAAAAAGGTAAGGTGGTACGGTCAAAAAGGCACTTCTCCAGCTTGGCGTACAGGCGGTGTTGGCGAAGGCGAGACAGGACTTGCCGGACATGACGGTGATGTTCCTTCAAATTGGACGAAAAGATGAGCATATCATCCAAATATACGACTACACAGGAGTAGAGCAAGTCCCGGAAAATGCCATTCACGTATTCTTGGAAAACAGCGGGTGCATTGCAAATTCCAAAGGGCATCACTAGGTATTCAAAGTGGCCATCGCGGGTATTGAAGGAGGTCTTCCATTCATCGCCCTCGCTTATTCGTATCAAATTATAGGCCCCTCTCAGGTCAAGTTTGGTAAAGACCTTAGCCCCACGCAGTCGGTCAAATAATTCAGCAATCAACGGTAAGGGGTAACGATTCTTTATGGTAATCTTATTGAGGCCACGGTAATCGATACAGGGGCGTAGAGAGCCATCTTTTTTGGCCACAAAGAAGAAACCTGTGCCTGCTGGAGAGGAAGACTTCCGTATGAACCCTCTTTGAAGGTTTTCTTGGATATAATCCGTCATGGCCTGTGTCTCCGGAGCCGAGAGGGGGTAAATTCGGCCACGAGGTGGAGTGGTACCCGGCAAGAGGTCAATAGGGCAATCGTAAGGGCGATGAGGCGGAAGTACCTCCGCTTGTTTTTTGCAGAACACATCGGAAAAGACCTGGTAGATCGCAGGCAGGCCAGGTAGAGAGATAGAAGCAGGATCAGGTCGGACAGGAACGGACTTCAAACGCCTCTTAAAACAAGCTGTACCCCAAGTCTTTATTTCACCGGTGTTCCAGTCAAGAGTGGGATCATGACGTTGAAGCCAAGGTAGGCCGAGTAGAATCTGAGAGGTGCAATTTGGGAGGACGTAAAACTCAAGACTCTCTTTATGGAACAGTCCAATCTTTAAAAGGAGGGGAATGGTGCGATAACGCACGGTACAGTCAAGCCTGTCACCATTGACCGAGGCGATAAATAAGGGCTTGGCGAGGCGGTTCACTGAGATATTATATCTATTAATCAAGGAGGCCTCTATAAAGTTTCCTGCGGAGCCCGAGTCCAAGAAGGCAGTCAAATTCAAAGAAGTGTTAGGTGCGACGGTAAGTTGCACAGGAACCGTGAGACATGGAGAGGAAGCAAATACACTCAGGGATGCTTCTCCCACATCCACTAGGTGTGCCCGTTTCCCTGACGTGGGGGGCGAATAGGACAGTCTTTCAAAAAATGCTCAGAGCTGGCACAATACAAGCAAAGGTTCTCGTTCCTTCTACGAGTTCTCTCTAGCTGGGTCAAGCGAGATCGGTCGACCTGCATGGCCTCTTCACTGGAAGGCACATGCACGGACAAAGGGTGTGGAAACACGGGAGCCAGACGGAATGCCCTCCTAGGGCGCTGAGAGTCTCTATCCTGGCACGCCTTTCAGTAAAACGCACATCAATGCGTGTAGCCAAATAGATGAGGTTGGTAAGAGATGAAGGCAAATTGCGTGCAGCTAGAGTGTCTTTAATTTTGCTGGAAAGTCCCTTCTTAAAGCAGGCACACAAGGCCTCATTATTCCAAGACAGTTCGGATGCTAGAGTACGGAACCGAATGGCGTATTTCCCAACAGTCGACTCGCCCTGGACCAAATTCAAAAGGGCCGATTCAGCAGATGAAGCCCGGGCTGGTTCTTCAAAGACCTGGCGAAACTCAGAGACAAAGGTGTGGATGTTGGAAGAGACTGGGTCATTGCGATCCCACAAGGGAGTGGCCCAGGCCAAGGCCTTTTCAGAAAGCAAACTAATGACAAAGGCCACCTTAGCTCGTTCAGTGGGGAATTGATCCGCCAACATCTCCAAATGCAAAGAACACTGAGCAAGGAAGCCTCGGCATAACTTGGCATCTCCGTCAAATTTAGCCGGCAAGGAGAGACGGATTCTAGCTGTAGATGCTACAGGAGTTTGTGGCGGCAAAGCTGGGGCCGGTGGTGGTACTTGCTGTTGCTGAATCGATAGTAACTGCTGCATCATAGCTGAGAGCTGATTAATTTGGCGGGACTGCATAGCCACAATAGCAGGCAATTCAGTGGCATCCGGCAACGGCACCTCAGCGGAATCCTTGGCCGGATCTTACTGTCATGGACCGGGTGGAGCGGACCTTGGATGTGGATCCGCTTTGACTGTGGAACTGATAATGAGTGCCGTGTCAGGGGAGCGGAGTCTAAGAGGCCACCGGTACTCACCAGAGCCCACCGCAAGGCAGGTTGGTCTTGTAGCGGAGAGTGACCCCCAGGTCGCTACCCCCCAACAGCGGCCCAGTTCCACGGTTAGCCGAGGTTCAGCGTGGTGCACAGGGGCAGGCAAAAGACGTAGTGAGTACAAGCAGAGGTCAGGGCTGGCAGCACAGGTTCGTGGTAAAGGTGAGTAGCCAAGGTTGGGGCAGGCAGCAAAGGTTCAGAGTCGGGGACAGGCAGAGGTCGGTACATGGGTGAGCAATCCAAAAGCAACTGATTTACAACTGGCATGGAAAGACCAAATCCGGCACTGATGGAAAGGAAGTGCCCCTTTAAATAGGGGAAGTGGATGCAGGATTGGAGGACCAGACACCAATCAGTGGTGTACAGGCCCTTTAAATCTCAGGAATCCGGTGCGCGCTCCCTCTAGTGGACGGAGAAGTTCGCGCACCTGACCATGCGAGGAGGAAGCATGGGGGGAAGGGAGACGGCTGGGAGCAGCCACGGAGGTGAGGGAAGTGCTGTGAGATGGATGACGGCTGGATGCAGCCATGGAGGTAAGTGAAGTACTGCGAGATGGGCGCGCAGCGCTCGCCCTAACAACAAGCACAGCGCATGTATAGCATAGTGTACCTGCATTGCTTTTGCCATAGAATTTACCATTTACTTGTGCAAAAAAATAAAAAAAAATTAAAAAAATTAAAAGCAAACACATTACCAATGTATCAAAAGGATATTGTTTTGATACAATGCACTTCTGGCATATTTACAAATAGCCTGATATTAACACAGAATGAAAAGTGTGAACAGAGCCTTAGAGGAACTCTGTTTTGCTACAGTGGAAGTGGTTTTCATGGCCTTGAGTAAAACATGGACTACAAGTCCCACAATTATTCCAATGTAACAGGTGAACTCTTTAGCAGCATTGGCTAAGTCTAAGCTAAGTTGAATTTCAGCAGAATGGGTTAAATCTGTCACCTATTTCTTAGCCAATCAGTTGGTTAGCAAGCTAGTGTCAGAATGCAGATCAAAGGAGGGGAACAAGGGGCGTGCCCCAGGGCCCCCACCACTTTGGGGCCTCCACCACTTGCCCTGAGGGTGAATGTCTGGGGAGAACAAAAAGAAAGTTGATACTGCATAAAGGCTGAGTTGCGTGGTGCAGATCCAGAAGAGAGGAGGGGAGATGTGAGGTGCTGGGAGGCCAGGCAGACAGCTCAAATGCAGCCCGCCTGGGTCCTGCACTTCTCTATGCCCACAGCGCGCACAGCAAGTTAAGTTAGGAGGTGTGTCAGGGGGCTTGCACGTGGGAGCTTACCTGTGTGTGGGGGGTTTGCTTGTATGTGTATGTTGTTAAGTCCCCATAGCACAGTCTTTGGTCAGGTTATATGTATAGGGCCTTATTCATGAAGGGATAGCGCCAGGTAGTGCCTGTACAGTGCCAGGTAGCACCAAGTAGCGTCAGCAATTACACATTTATGAAGCCAAATCTGGTGAGCGACTAGAACAACGCCATGTAGCGTCCGATACATCATTATCCCAGCCTCAGCATACAGCGCCGACGTTCAGTCTTGCAGCGCCACGTCTAACCTGTCGCTACCTGGTGCTCTCCCATACATTTCTATGGATGATCCTTAAATCCTTTTCCTGATCCCAATTTTTTTTATCACAAAAAACAAACAAACCTTCTGGCCAAGAAAATTACATTTTTGAAAACTTTTTGTATTAGTAATATTTTGTGCAGAATTGTCCTTACATGTCTGGTATTAAAGTGTTCATGTTACAATGTTATAACAATGTAATTCCATATGTTTTCACTTTGTTACTAGTGGTTACATGTACAAAAACAGCCTTTGATCACACAGCCTCTGGCACTATGGGCTACAATTACATGATTTTGAGCGCCGGGGATGTTTGTGGCAGTTTTTTTGATGATTGTAGTGTTAGTCAGTCGCACTGAGCTGGCATTACGGTTCACATACAGTACGGCTACGGCTCACATAGAGCATAGTATAGCGACTTACATATCACATTCATCAATGCCGGACAGCGACTGAAGTGCTCTGAAACAATGATCCATGGACGAGCACAGCGACTACTAGCGGGCGCTCTGAAATCTGACGTTAGTAATGAATCAGCCTGATGTGTATATATATATATATATATATATATATATATTTATAGTATAGGGGCAGTGGCCAAAGAAATGTTGTAAAGTCCTCATAGCACAGTTTTTGGCCAATTTGTATGGAAGTACAGTCAGGTTAAATAGGAATAGTGTGTTTATCATCATTGCTTTACAGTGAACAAACACCTCATGTCCATGCATTCAAGTAACCAGTGATTGCCTAACTAACCCCAATACAGTCCATTTTCTTTGTTTTTCATTAAAACAAATCTTGTATTTTACCACAGGACCTGCTGATTTCTGGGTTATGCAGTAGGTCCTGTGGTAAAATATAACATTTGACTATAGCAGCGGAAATGAGAAGCCTTAAGGTAAAAAGATACAGTGAGAAGTGCAAATGTCATCATATGCCCTACAGTGAATCTTCTGATATCTGCACATAGATTTTATTTAACTTTGACAGGAAATCAATAGGGCAGAAGATTTCATTGTGTGCCTTTTCTCCTGATTAACAAAACTCTCCTCAGTAAGTGCATAGCCTGTTCGTAATTAATGTATGTACTGCACTAGAACTGTTTCCTGTGCCAGGAAATAAAAATATCACCCTTGTGGTTTGTAATGCATGTGTGCCATTCTCTGGGGAGTCTGTACATAATTTGTGATTAGTAGCTTAGATAACTGACAATGGTCTGAGTGGCTGAAAAAAAATCGTTACTCAGGTTACATCATCATCTGCCCCTGGAGCTTAATACATATACCTTTCCACATTTATAAACTAAAACACCTAAACTAAACTATTAATAGATGTAGATTTATTTTCGAAACCTGAGTTATAGTATTCCTCCATTCAAAGCCATATTTTCCTTATTGGGCCATATGATGTTTGTGTTTCAATACATTTTAATTGAGAAATACAGAGATTGTATATATCTATAACATACAATCACAGAATATTGATGGCTTTATAGTTGTACATTTGCTTGAATGAAATATAATATTGAAAATAAATAAAATTAAAGTTTGTAATATATTGCAGAGGATAGCACTAATTATCCACTTGCAGGTAAGGAAAGAGGTAAGCTCTAAGACAAAAACAATCCAAAGAGCCCAATTTATGAGGTGCATCTTTCTGGGCCATTTTGCGGCATTTTGTTGACATTCACACCCACATTGATGTGGCTGATTCTTTTTTTCTACGCTATTATCTTTCTGTAAGGATGCACTGAATGGAGCAACAGGCCAAGAAGCCTGTCCTGTAATAATCGGCTTGCATTAGTGCAGTAGGTTTTTCCATATTGGCCAGCATGTGTCAGAGCTTGCATGCTAGGTTTACCTTAATATTATTAAAGTTATCCAAAACACGGTTATCCAAAACACTATGTAGTGTGCTTCATTCCATTTGTAGCTATTGAAGTTAGATAAAGGCATTGGTTCGTAAAACAGGAGGAAAAGGTGATTTTCCACAGTTTGTATAGCAGTTGTCAACATCTAAATATGTGTTTTCAACTTTGAAATGTTACACAAAATACAGAGCAGGTTTCTTTGTAAACCCCCCTCCCCAACCTGCTCCAGGGGAGGTTGGCAGGGCAGGGGAATTACCCAAACTGGTTTTTTTTAACATTTCAATGCAATCACATGACGGAGGTGTTTATTCATCAAGGCATAGTGCCAGGTAGTGCCTCTTAGCAGCAGACAGCGTCTGGTGAGCGCTGGGCACTGTACGAAAAACCTCACTTATGAAGGCGATTCTGGTGAGCGACTCTAACAGCGCCATGTACAGGCGGGTCAACGTATAGTGCCGGAGGTCTAGCTACCAGAGCGCAAGGTATTACCTGTCGCTCTCCCATACATTTCAATGGGTGTTCCTTTTCTTCTGTTTAAACAGGGTTTTTTGTTTTTAATATTTTTTTTTCTCTCAAATAATTGTCACCTCTCCTGGCCTAGAAAAAGTAATTTTTTATATTTTTATGCAGAATTGTCATTACAGGTCTGGCACTAAAGTATTAATGTGACAATGTTATAACAATGTCATTCCATGTGTTTTCGCTTTGTTACTGGTGGATATGTGTTCAAAAACACTTTAATCACACAGAGTCTGCCGCTCTATGCTATAGCAACCAGATCCAGAGCGCCTACGCTCTGTGAGTCTGTTTTTTGTTGAATATGGTGTGGGTCGCTGAGAGTCAGTCGCACTGAGCTGACGCTACTTTAAGCTCCCTGCAACGCTGTACTGGTGTTAGAACTCCCAACATACATCTCATTCATCAGTGCCGGTCAGGTTACTACAGCGAATGAGACGCTCTGTTACAGCTCCCAATCTCAGCGTATACTAGCTGACGCTCTTAGCTCCTCTGTACAGACGCTCATCTGCCGATACCTGGTGCTAGTAATGAATCAGCCTGCCCGTTGTTGCCAACACTAAAACACCAAATTTATATATATGAAAGTCAGTTTGGTAAGTGCCTCTAATAGCGTCATGTAGCATCACATGTATTACTAGCGGCGGTTCAGTGTAAAGCGCTGGCCATGTAGCACCTGTCGCTCAGCAACGTTATCCCATATTTCCATACATTTCAATGGTGTTTTTTTTGCTTGTGTATAAATAGCTTTTTAATTTATTACTTTTCTCAATTTTAGGATCAAATTATTGTGTGGCCTCTCCTGGCCAGCAACCAAATGTCACGCTCAACTGACCTGCGTCCCGGTCCCGCGCTGTCTCCGGGGCGGCTGGTCGCAGCACTTCCTGCTCGGTGACAGTGACAGCTCGTGCGGTGCCGAGCGTGGCCGCCTCCCCTCCTCTCTTTCCCATCCCCGGCTCCTGTCTTCGTGCTCGCGCGCACGTAATTCTTATAACCTCCGGTGGCGCTGCACAGCAGCGCGCCCCCCGGAGGCTAAATTAAAGGGCCAATGAGCCAGAGGCGCTGTGGGGCTTAAACGCCCTTCTTGCTGTGTGAAGGGCCAATGAGCCCAAAGGGGGTTTTGGGCTATACACCCTTTTCCTCTTTAGAACCAATAAAGCGTTAGGATTGTGGGTGCACCAATCACATACACTTCCCCTTTATCCAATCCTGTCTGGAATCCTATAAAGGTGTTATCCCTGCAGTGCTTCAGTGCCCGTGATAGTGTTAAGCTGAGTGTGCCTTGGATTGTGTTTCGCCTGTTTGATATTGTTGCCGACCTTTGCTTCGTTTGACCATTCTTGCTTGCCGCCTGGACTGATCCTGCCTGAACCCCGACCATACCTCTGTCTCTTCCTCTGTACTGCAAACCCGTGACCTCCCGGATTGACCTTTGGCCTGACCTCGACCCTTCTCTTGCCTACTCCTTTGGTGCCGCGATATTATTGGACTGCCTTCCCGTGTATGACCCAGCCTGTATACGTTGCCCTGTCGGGCCCCTGGTTCATCTGCCTTCACTCTCCCTTAAGCCCACATCCTTTGTGCTATCAAGTCCTGGGGGCAACCGTGTCCGGCGAGGCGTATAAAGCGTCCCGGCAAACGGGGGATTGTCCAAAGGTGAAGCTAGCAGCGGAGATTGGGGGTTGTGGGCTTACTACGAAGGCGGGTGTTCCACGTGGCCTTACACCAAACACTTATATTGTTATATTTAGATTTTTTTATGCAGAATTGTATGTGTAGGTCTGCCATTGCAGTGTCATTGTTACAGTGTATAAACAATGTCATTCCATATGCTTTCACTCTGGTGCTGGTGTATATGTGTTGAGAAACAGACTTTTATATAGCATCTGGTGCTCGATTCTAGAGCGCCCAGTTTTAGGGCACTGGTTTTGTGTTTGATTTTCTCAAATATGGGCTTCAGCACAGAGTGCCAGACACACTTAACTGGCGCTACCTATCGTTGGCTGCAGCGTTGTCCTATTGTTATATGTGGTGTTGCTATGGGCGGCTTTTCCTCGGCCGCTACATATGCATTGATTCAGGGAGAGCCCTTCTACAGCTCCCTCCAGACATCACATTTATCAATGTTGGACAGGATACTACACCGTCACTTGTCCAGCAGCTGCGCTAGGTTATAACGCCAGACACCTGTTTGCAGCATCTACTAGCACACGCTCTAAGCGCCGCTACTCAGGACCTTATTCATTAAGGGATAGCACCAGGTAGCGGCAGGTGAACGCCGGACATGGCACGCAATTACACATTTATGAACAACGTCATGTAGCGTTCGATTCATCATTATCCCAGCCTCAGCGTACAGCGCCGGCGTTCATTCTTGCAGAGCGCCACGTCTAACCTGTCGATACCTGCCGCTCTCCCATACATTTCTATGGACGATCCTTAAATCCCTTTCCTGATCCCAATTTTTTTCCCCTAAAAAAAACCCACAAACCTTCTGACCAACCTATTCTGGGCAAGAAAATGAAATTTTAAAAACTTTTTGTATTAATAATATTTTTATGCAGAATTGTCCTTACATGTCTGGTATTAAAGTGGTCATGCTACAATGTTATATCAATGTAATTCCATATGTTTTCGCTTTGTTACTAGTGGATACATGTTCAAAAACAGCTTTTAATCACACATCCTCTGGCGCTATGGGCTCCATGATTATGGGCTTACATGATTTTGAGGGCCGGCGATGTTTGTGGCTGTTTTTTTTTATGAATGTGGTGTGAGTCAGTCGCACTGAGCTGTCGTTACGGTTCACTCACATACAGCATAGTATAGCGACTCACATATCATATTCATCAATGCCAGACAGCGACTGAGGCGCTCTGAAACAATGATCCATGGCGGAGCACAGCGACTACTAGCAGGAGCTCTGAAATCCGCTCTACAGACGCTCATCTGTCGCTACCTGGCGTTAGAAATGAATCAGCCTGCCCGATGCTCAAATGGCAATATGCGTCTTAAATCAGCCTCTAGGTTTGATTGGTCTGTTGCTTTCCAGGTCCTGCTTTTACCCGTTTTTAAATAATTGTCATTTGACCAGTGCTGCTGAACAGATCCATTCAGCAAAATGTCTAAAAAAAGATGAGAATATTTTTGAAGCTTTCCCATGTTAATGAAGTGTTTTTATTACACAGACTAAAGGCCAATGAAAACGATAATCTATTGGCTACCTTTACAACAAGCGACCCTCAATGCGTCTGACCTTTCCTACATGAATAGCTCTTATACACAGTTTGCTTGCATTCATTCATGAATTTCTCATTTAGTAGAACAAAGGTAAACAGCAGATGTTTATGCGGGTGATCTAGGAGCAGAAAACAAAGTGTCACTGTAACATCTGCTTGGTATTGAGAAAATGTTTATTACCAGACTGGTAGATTAACTTAATTAAACAAATTAGCAAACCAACGCCATGCATATGTAACAAAATAAATACTGTACCTATTCCTATGCATATTTCATTTTATTTTGTAATGTAGAGAAGCCCAAATTATACAATACAAAAATGTAAAACTTTTCACACAGCAACACAGTGCATTTTTTTGGGGTACTGAAGATCATATAAAACGTGGAGGCTGATTCATTACTAACGGCAGGTATCGGCAGATGAGCTTACAGCGACCGCTAGTAGACGCTGTAAGCCGGTATCATGCACTGTAACAGAGCACCTCAGTTGCGGTAGTAACCTGGCCGGCATTGATGAATGTGATGTATGTTGGGCGCTCTAACACCAGTACAGCGCTGCAATGAGCGAGAGGTATCGCCAGCTTAGTTTGACCGACTCTTGTCGCTCCACACCATACTTATCAAAACAGGACACACACAGTGTTGGCGCTCTAAATCTGGTCGCTATAGCACAGTGTCAGGCGCTGTATCCACCAGTAACAAAGCAAAAACACATGGAATGACATTGTTTTAACACTCTGACATTAACACTTTAGTGCCAGACCTGTAATGACAATTCTGCATAAAAATTTAAAAAGTCCAAAAAGTTTCTAAAAATGCAGCCAGGAGAGGTCACACAATGATTTGAGCAAAAAAAAAAAAATTGTCAAACATGCAGTTTAGCTCTGTGTACACAAGAGAAGCGCAAGGAGCCAACACAGGAGATGCCACTGATAGTAATAGCCCAAGTATAATAATTAACAAGCTAAACGTGGATATCATCCAAGAAAAACTCAATAATTTAAATGTGAATAAGACTGGAGGGCCAGATGGACTTCACCCAAGAGTTCTCAAAGAACTCAGTTCCGTTATCTCGTCACCTCTGTTGTTGATCTTTAAAGACTCACTAGCAACTGGTATAGTGCCAAGGGACTGGCGCAGGGCAAATGTGGTGCCCATTTTTAAAAAGGGCTCTAGGTCTTCTCCGGGCAATTACAGACCTGTTAGCTTAACATCCATTGTGGGGAAATTGCTTGAGGGACTATTAAGGGACAACATACACGAATATGTAACTATCCATAATATTATAAGTGACAACCAACACGGTTTTACTAAGGACAGAAGCTGCCAAACTAACCTGATTGGCTTCTATGAGGAGGTGAGTAGAAGCCTGAACAGAAGGGCGGCTGTGGATATAGTTTTTCTGGATTTTGCAAAAGCATTTGACACTGTCCCCCATAGACGCTTATTGGGGAAATTGAGATCTTCAGGATTAGAAAACGTAGTTTGTAACTGGATTGAAAACTGGCTGAAGGATCGTGTGCAGAGAGTTGTGGTTAATGATACCTACTCTGAATGGTTACCAGTTGTAAGCGGTGTACCCCAGGGTTCAGTGCTGGGCCCACTATTATTCAACTTGTTTATAAACGACATAGAAGATGGAATTAAAAGCACTGTCTCTATTTTTGCAGATGACACAAAGATATGTAGCATAGTGCAGTCTATTGAAGATGTTCACAAGCTTCAGGCTGACTTGGACACATTGAGTGTCTGGGCATCCACTTGGCAAATGAAGTTCAATGTGGAAAAATGTAAAGTCATGCACTTGGGGTCTAATAACCCGAAGGCCACATATGTCCTCGGGGGAGTAAAACTGGGAGAGTCACTTGTTGAGAAGGATCTGGGGGTACTAGTAGATCACAGACTAAATAACAGCATGCAATGCCAAGCAGCTGCTTCCAAGGCCACCAAGATACTATCATGCATTAAAATAGGCATGGAATCACGGGATAGAGATGTAATTTTGCCTCTTTACAAGGCACTGGTGCGCCCTCACCTGGAGTATGCCGTCCAGTTCTGGGCACCCGTTCATAGAAAGGACGCCCTGACTCTGGAAAAGGTGCAAAGGAGAGCCACCAAACTAATAAAGGGAATGAAAGATCTTAGTTATGAGGAAAGATTACGAGAATTAAATCTGTTTAGTGTTGAGAGGAGGCGATTGCGGGGGGACATGATTAACTTGTATAAATATATAAATGGACCATACAAAAAATATGGGGGAACACTATTTCACGTAAAATCCTCTCTAAGGACAAGGGGGCACTGCCTTCGATTGGAAAAAAAGAAATTTAGTCTCCGGAGGCGACAATCGTTTTTTACCATAAGAACTATAAATCTATGGAATAGCCTCCCACAGAAGCTTGTTACAGCATCAACCGCTGACAGCTTCAAAAAAGGATTAGATGCTTATTTTGAAGAAAATAACATTAACAGTTACTACTAGTGGTTATCAATAAAAAAAAAAAATAAAGACAAAAAATTAAATAAATGGCTTCCCCTATGAAATAAAAAATAACTTCCCCCTACCCCAACACCCTTGGTTGAACTTGATGGACATATGTCTTTTTTCAACCGTATTAACTATGTAACTATGTAACTATGTAACTATGTAACACAAGCAAATGAACGGCCATTGAAATGTATGGGAGAGCGACAGTGAGCGAAAGGTAATACCTGGCACTCTGGAAGCTCCAGGGCTATACGCTGAGCCGCCTGTAATAATGCATCAGACGCTACATGGCGCTGTTACCAGATTCACTTTCAAAAATGTTGTTTTGCGTACAGCGCCCGGTAACCAGACGCTACCTGACGCTACGAGGCACTACCTATCGATATCCCTTCTTAAATAACCCCCATAGTTACCTTCAGAATACTTCAGTGGCACAATTTGAGTATGTAAAAGCACAAAACACTCAAACAATTATATACAATAGGACAGAGGTAATGGTCAATGCTACCCAAAGCCTGGTTTGAGGTCTCCATTGTCCCTTTGTTTAAAAGGGTTTAAGAGGCTGTCATAATTCATTATTAAAGCAGAATTCCAGTTTGCAGGTAACCCCTAGCAGCCTGTAAAGGGGACCAAAACCCAGGTGAGAGAAATGCCTGAGTTTTGACCCTTTTTGAGAAGCACTGCTTTGAGGCTTTAGCTGATATGCCCATTATCATAAAAAATACAGTAACCTACTGTAAATCAATTTCTTGCTTAGAACACACGCACGCACTTCTGCTTAGAATAAAGAAGCCACAGCTGGCAAATGGATTTCCATGGTCCATAGTGAGCTGATCCTTTTGGCACAAATGATCATACTGAGCATTAAAGGGATTGTTGGGGCTAAAAAAAAATAATTCTCACCCAGGGATCAAGTCCTGTGGCGTGTTTGTGTTCATTACCTGGTTCATTTTAGAAACCTGTAGTAGGATGACGGTTAGTATTAAATGGTCATTATTTCAGCCATAACAGGAAGAGGGACACAATGAATAGTATCTGTCCCCTTTCCCCACAAATATCTGTAGCATACATACATTTCACATCTACATCATGCACTGAATTTCCGGAATACTCTCTTTGAACCTGGGAAGAAAGAAACAATAGAAATAGTGCATACATTTTCCAACATCAATCCACCGGCAAATATGCTGTTCTCTCTTTGCTAAACCAGATATAAACCCTCAGAGGAAACAAAAGGTCAGAGACTCACTAACCCCTCTCTCCAACTGCTGGTAAATCTGGCAATAAAGTGATACTGCAGCTCCACATGCCCCCTATTGGTGAAGTTAAAGGTGACGCTGCTGCCCCTGTGTGCAGCTGTTTCTGGTCTCACCCCACTGGACTGAGCTCTGGGAGAGAAAAGTAAAGCTTTACTTTACTGCTAGGCCTAATAGGGGTCAGAGGGAGTTGGTTTGATTTGTTTAGGGTCCCTGCAGGCCAGGACAATCCTTGGCGACTCTTGGTCTGCTTTAAGCAAGCAAAATGGTCACTCAAAATATTAAGATTGCCACTAGTCTGCAGTTTGATTTCTGATACAGTCTTGATTTTTCTTGATTTAGAGATTTGCAAATTGCTTAGGGTGAACCTTTCATCAAGAACAATTTTAATTTCCTAACTATCTCAAGTACCCTCTGGGTGGTTCATATAGGCATGTTAAAAATGCACAAAACAGACATATAACGTGCATGAAATGCACACAAATGTACATAAATAGTCGCATAAATTGTTTGAATTTTTGTTGCACGTTAGCAAATCAGGCTTTCGTATATATGGCAGCAGGTGAAGGTTGTGGTACAGGTCAGTTTAAAATCTCTAGTTCCATCTAAAAGGCTCTCTGGGAACCCCTAGTTAGGGTAAATGTCAGAGAGAGTCTCCTCTCAGTACATATGTACCTACAGTACATATGCAGATAAGATATGTGGCCAAAAACAAGCAGCGCATGGATGTCCTTCAAGATATTCTGGGTACCCAATTTATTTTTTGTAATTGATACTGTTTTCCTCACTGGCACCTCCACAATTGCAGAAACATTGACAAAGGTAGCAGTAAAAGCTCCCATATCAGCAACAGCAGTAAAAACAAATCCATAACCAAAAGCAATTGCCTAGTTTTCTATTCGTGTTTGGGCTCGTACACTGTGTGGCACACATGAACGCCGAACCTATACAGTATGTGCTTAGTGAACATTTAATCAGGCATTGGTGTTGGACAATAGGCCCTGGTTTTCACATTTGGCTTTTTAGTTTATCCTAAAGCTATACCATTGGACTCAGGTCTGGAAAGTAATATAGGCCAGTGAGGTTCATGTACCACTATAAACATTCAGACAGCATGTAGGCAGCTAGCATTATCTCAGCATTCCTGAGACCTTCTCCTTAAGGCCCACCAACAGGCCTTATAAAGCCGGGATGGGCAACACTGCCTAAGACCCACATTTGTTCACTACACTTCCAACTTTGAATTCTGAGAGTTACTGAGGTCTAGTACCAGTGCAGGGTGAATGTTGGGTGCAGAGGAGTCAAATCAAGATAAACATTTGTGGTGTAACAGGAACTGGCTTTACTGGAATGTGAGTGCAAGTAGGAGAAAGTCACCTTACATGGTGGATAACATAGACAAGAAAAAGAAGTGCTAGAGATTAGCTCAATGTACAGGAAACACAACATGCAGTAGATAATGTACAACAGAGATTACACATGGATATATGTAACAGCGCCATCTACTGTCATAAATGTAAGCTACATTAACCTAGCAATATAGATACAGATCACACAAAGAGACAAGCTGTAAGTTGTTGCACATCTCCAAAAGGCACAATATTGTTCACACATATTTCACAGCTTTTGTGGCTTACCACCTTTCATTGTTCCTAGAGGTTTTCAATTAACACATCTAGTTCACTGAACTATTGATTGGACAGGTTTGGTGAAAATTACTAACATTCAAAGAAAGGTTAACTCATTTTATGTATTTGTTAGTAATTGCTGTGAATTAGGCAAGAGAGACTAAAAGAGCTATAAATATACGTGAGGGCAATTCTACAAGCTGCCAGGTTCATACTTCCAGTAGAATACATGAAAGAGAAATTATCCAGGGGTGGTGTGGTGACTATATTTGCTGTTTTCTAAGCAGTTTATTCACTTTACTTCCTCTTACTTTCAGTCTGTGTGCTTTTTTCAGCAGCTAATTATGCACTGACCGGAGATTATGGGTGAAATTTAATGTTTGTGATGCATGAGTGGAGAATGGGAAATAAATATGTAATCTCATCCTACTCTGTAATTAACCATTAATGAAGAAAAGGGACATGCTGTATACATGTATTTACATCTTTGAAGGGACTAGTCAGTAGAGAGAATGATGTCTCTTTGACTTCTAAAAATGCATCTTGCTGCCCAATTGGCTACAATAGTTACAAAGGGTATTAGAAGAAAGAGAACATACTTTAACTTGCCCTTGGGGGAGATTGGTTGCTTCAAAATTTACCAGTCCTGGAGACCTGTTATTGTTTTTCAGATGCCCCTATCACAGAATAGGGAATGCATCAAGGAAATGCCTGGGTTGTACTAGGTTCTTGGTTTCTCCTAGTCCTGGCTGGACTGAGTGGACCAAAACCCACCCTGGAGTCTATGAGACTTCAGGGCAAGCATACTCACTCCCCCCGTAGCATCACTGCCCCACTGTCTGAAACCCCCCAGGTCGCCTGAAAACTCACCTTCGTTCCCGGTCCAACTGTGCATGCATGAACAGCGGCCAGATCTGCTCGCATTAGATGAGCTCCCGGACGAAGGGGCTTGCGCAGATCCAAGCACGCTGATTGGACGAGAAGGCAGCACATGCGCTGTAGGACCGGGGAAGGGTGAGATGGGGAGACCTGGGGGTTTTCACAGAGTGGAGCACCCCCGATTGGGGTGCCTGGGGGCAAAGACTAAAACCCAGGATAGTCAAAATCCTGGGTTTTGGTCCACTTGAAAGAAAAAAATATGGTGGATTCATGGTCATGCACAAATGAATTTTTTGGAAGCATTAAGTTATGCTTGGGCTCCCGCATAATTCATGGTCGCCAAATGGGATGTGCATTTTAGTGCACTGAACTGTCTATGGGACATGATTTATGGTATGGTTTTGGTAGTTTTATGGTTAGAGGGCAGAAAAGTGTGTGCAAATGTAGCAATTTGAAGAGTTAATTTACTCCAGCAAATAGGTAGATGAAACTGCTGATTCCAATGAGTAACAGGCTTATTTCATTCCAAAAACACATGCCGGCAGAGTCCAGCATGTTTTTGAACAATGAAAGAGTAAGACGCAAGTTCTTTTTAGGGATTGAACACTTTTTTGTTTTTGTTTTTGTTCGAAAAGTTGTCAAAAATCAAAAAAATTAATGTCAAAACAACAAAAATGTGGATACTGGGCCACAAAGTTTAGCAAAAACAGAAACTGCATAGACCAGCTGCAGAAAACAGGATGACTGAGATAAAGCCCCCCCCCCCCCCCTCCACCACACACATACCAAATGCTTGCCTGCACATAAAATGGCCATGGTTTGAAGCAACAAATTTGGATCACTCACACTACGCACTTAATATGTACTTTAAGTTGAGTATTCTTTTTTTTTTATAATTACAGATGCCCTTTAAGCTCATTACACAGGTGCATGAAAGTTTCTAACTCACTGGGATACTTATTAAAGCAAAACTAAACCCTTTGTTTCCTGTGTCCTGCATTAGAAAGATGATTAACTTTTCCTAACAGGGCTAGGAGGAGGTGACTGGGCCAGGGCCACCATTGGGGGCCTGAGTGGCACAAAAGAGGCACGGCCCCTAGCAATGAGGTTGTTGTTCTTCGGAGCAACCACGCTGTGTAGGATCAAAATGGAGGGGGGGGGCAGTTATTGTGGCTGTATGGGGCCCTGTACTGGGTAAAAAGCTTATACAGTAGTTCTTGCATTGTATATATATAGATCTTAATCATAGCAGCCTTGAAGTTTGTAGTTTTTGATCCATTGGTGGCAAGAATATAAAACGGTTTAGGAAGCATTGTAAATTTTAAAAGTCCAAGGTTAGACAGAAATTACAATAATCATAATACTGCAGTGAACAATAAAATATCCTGAAACAGCAGTGGTAAGAAATAATTACTGGATTCCATGTGAAGTCAGATAAGTTCAATTGCCCCTTCCCGTGAGTAGGAATAGTTAATTATTACTATATGCCTATTCACATTTTTCCAAAAATATCAATTCTGAATGTGAAGCAACCTGTTCATATGATGGTTTGACTTGTTTTGAAAAAAAATTAAACATATATAAGACATATGACCAGTTACAACAAACATTAACGTGGACCTATCCATGACAAAATTCCCCTGTTACCTTAATGAATTAAAAGATATACCAATCTCGATGCTGTTTTTATCTCTTGTCAACTAAAAGCACCTTGCTGCTTTTTTGCTATATCACTGCCCTGCTAGTTTTGGATGATGGAAGTGTGGCTAAAGATCCTAAAGGGACACCGCTGCTGTGAGTACATCATGGGGCTCCTGGCTGAGAAGACCTAGCACAAGCCAAATGAGTATGGGGTTATCTAAGAAAAGCTAGCCCCAGGTAATGCTACCTAGCGGCACGTAGCGCCTGGTGAACGCTGGGCGCTGTTTGTGAAACCACATTTAAGAAAGTGAATCTGGTGAGCGCCTCTAAAAGCACCACCTAGCGTCACTTGTATTACTAGAGGCGCCAGCGCTCTAGGTTCAGCAGCGCTATGTTATAACTTTCGCTCAGTGTCTCTCTGCCATATATTTCAATGGGGTTTCATTTGGTTGTGTTTAAATAGCGTGATGGGCAATTAAAATGTAAATTTTTTTGCTCAAATCATTGTGTGACCTTTCCTGGCTGCAAACAAACACTTTTATAAAAATATTTTTATGTAGAATTGTGTGTGCAGGTCTGGCACTAAAGTGTCATTGTCAAAGTGTTAAAACTGTGTATTCCATGTGTTTTCGCTTTGTTACTGGCGCTCTATGCTACAGCGCCCAGCTTTAGAGCGTCAACGCTATGTGTGTGTGTGTTCTTAAATATGGTCTGGAGAGCCAAGTGCTGGACGCACTGAGCTGGCGCTACCTATCGCTCGCTGCAGCGTTGTCCTCTTGTTAGATGTAGGGAAGTCTTGGGCGCTTTGACCTTAGGACACCACCTAGTGTTCTCTATTGGCTCTGCAGTGAATCAGGGAGAGCGCTTCTACAGCACCTACCACACATAAAATTCATCAATGCTGGCCAGGATACTAAAGCGACTGCTATGCTAGGTTACAGAGGCTTACAGCGTCTACTAGCGGTCACTCTAAGAGCCGCTATACAGACACTCACATGGCGATACGCGGCGCTAATAATGAATCAGCCTCTATATTTCAAGGTAACTTGGCTGGGGGGAGGGATGGGATGGCTTTTTTTTCAGGTAAAGGACTGCTGGGACAGTCACAAGTTGATGTAAAGCACACATGCTCAACCTGCTGCCTGAGGGCCACATGTGGCCATTAGAGCAATCTTATGTGGCCCTTGAGCTGCTGTGGGGAAAGTGGGAGGGGTAAATATAACGTGTAAAGTTAGTTAAAAAGTGGCACAGGTTTCTTTCCTTAGTCTTCAAAGAAGAACAACACCCGGGAATTTTTGCCCAGAAAACTCACCTTTCCAGCACCCCCCTCAGATGTGGGCCGCTCAGCCAATCAGCACGCTTGGCTCCTTCGGCCTTGAAAGCCGCTGTGACACAACCACCCGCATCCATTGCCATTTACAAATGCCTGGCGTTGTTACATGTCTCAGATAGAGGTGTAGAGAGTCCACTGCCTCGGCCTGTGTGTGTGGCATTGGAACGTGGCTAGGTGAGGGAATTGGGGCTTGCACAGCGGGGCATCCCAATACACATTGACCCAGCCAGTGGGAATTGGATGGTCCTGGAGTCCTTTAGACGGCAGGGCCTCTGACATTCCTCTTTATGTTTTATTGTTTTATTTTGATCCAGTTTTTTCCTGTATCAATTAAGCAGCAAAGGATTTACAAGCAAAGAAAAACGTGCATGGATTTACAGACAGAAGAGAAAATAGTATGTACTGCTTATTTTGGTGGGCGAGGGATTAGAGAACAGCCCTGATCTTGCCAATTAGAGCCTCCTAGCTGTGCTCAGATACAATAAACATGCTCTCACTTTCTATTGATTTTTTCCCACAATGCTTATTCTGTTTATGGACTACATTTAGGGCTTCTTGATGGTGTTAGCAGCAGATACACTGAAATGTGAATGGTGCCGGAAAATGTTCACACCTGTCAAAAAGAATAAGTAAATTTGGCCAAAAGTTAAGTAGTTACAGAAATTGCATAGAGACCATCAACTTTATTGAAGATTTCTTAATATGAGGGGGGGGCAACATTTTCTCAAAGGGGTTTATAAACAATTTACAAAGTAACAACTAAATTCGATAACTGTAAAAATGGGAAATTTGTGGAATTAGGTCCACTCCTCTGATGCTGCCACTGCATAACTGGGGGTTTGTGGGGTCGATGGCGGCTATGCGTGATGTCGGAGCGGCCACCGCAATGAAGAAATTCAGAGCCAGTAAGTAAAATCTGCATGGTCAGAAATTGAAGTCCCTGTTGATGCAATATAAAAAATTACTTTCCTGCGAGGGGCTCTGTTAAGCAGACAAGCCAAATGGCAGTATAACAGCTCAGCTCTGCATACCTAGGGCATAAAGATCAACTAGCCCCGGATTGTGGACCCCTAAAACCAACACCCCACTCCCCCCATACCTGCTGGTGACATATGGGGAAGAAAAAACTGCAGGAGCTCCAGCGCAAGCGCTGGAATCACATTTCCCACCTCGTGCTGATTCACGCGGCCTTCTCTCCTCATCTCAGCTTCTCGTCCCCAGGATAGCAAGGCATAATGGGAGATGTCTCACCCCTTCAGCCCTGTTAAGCTCCTAAATAAATTCAAATGCCTCTTGCAGCAGGAGTTAGCTTCTGTCATAGAGCAGATTTCTGCTAATAATTCCACTGCCATTAATGAGCTTAGGGGCCGGGTGAGCAGCCTGGAAGCCTATATGAATGACACAACTATTGTGTTAGAAGAGCATGAGGAGGAAATAGATATTCTCAAAACACACCTTTCCATGACCCTAATCAAACTAGAAGATAGGAAAATAGATCAAGGAGGGGAAATATTCTCCTGAGAAGCTTGCTGGAGTCTATAGAGCAGGGGTGTCAAACTCATTTTCACCGAGGGCCACATGAGCATTAACCATCAAAGGGCAGGTTAATAACAAATGCAAAACGAAATGCAAGCTCAACCATTAGAATGGATGATCAAAACTCAAATCAGGTTTTTTTTTTACCCAGGACAGCAACTAAATGTTTTTGGCCAGGGCAGATTATTTTGCGCAGGATAGCCACTGAATTATTTTGCCCAGGACAGAAGTTGAATTATTTTGATCTGGACAGAAGCTGAATTATTTTTATCTGGACAGTTGCCCACGACAGACCTACAATCATTTTTTTCCGACCACATGCAGTAGCTACAGCACCCTCTGCTGTGGCAGTAAGTTTGATAAGTTAGGCAAGCCCTGCTTGTGTGGTGGAAATTGGTTGCACAGAGACACACAACAGTTGCAGACACTACTCTCTTATCCTCCAGAATGTTCCGGCATGCATCAGTTGCTTTTATATGCACAGTGTGCAGAATTAGTGTGACTGGGCCAGCTACAGGTGGTACCACCCAGAAGCCACCATCCTGCAACTATCAGGGCCACATAAAAAGGCTTGGAGAGCCGTATCCAGCCCAGGCCTGGAGTTTGACACATGTGCTATAGAGGATCTAATCTCAACTGTGACAGCTGTGCTGCAGGAGCTTATCCCCAATGCACCTATTCAGTGTTTAGAAATGGATCGTGTGCAACGGGCATTGGGCCCTAAGTGGTCAGACAGTCAGCCATACAATATTATAGCAAAAATGACTTTTTATAGAACAAAGGATCCTTCCTGGGCCACTCATACCAAACATTTGCCAACATTAGATATCCTTGGCACAGTCAACATCCCATACAGGTGGAGCCACCCTTTCAAGCTGTAATTTGCTCACAAAGGAAAATCATATACACCCTCAACCATAGATAACTTACACGCCATATTGGAGTCTGTGGGTTTTTACCATACTAGTAAGCCATCACAACCAGGGCTCCATTCTTCAAGAAAAGGTCTCTTAGGTCCCATTCAGTAAGAAATGTTTTTCTTATTGTTCACATTACAGGTCGACAATCTAACATTACCTCACCTTCTTACTTACAGTTTGCATTTTTTCCACATTGAGGCATTTATGTGCTGCTTTCTGTAACTTGCTGCAGTTAATAGTTATTTAGCAGGAGTTGAGGTTTCTTAATATATACTAAACCTTGCATGTTTTTAGCATGCTCCATTTATTTCAAATGTTTTTACAAGGTTGAATATCTACTATCTAGTCTGCCCTTTTTTCAGGTCTTATTTCAGCAAACTTAATCAGCCCTATGCCTATTGATAACCCGATTCACATCCAATTTAGGTGGAGATTACTCTACTCTAATGCATTGGTTTTAGGTGATGATTATGAAATCACAGCTACATTTATATTAATGTTTTATTGCATTATTGGTTGTTTTTGGAAGTGTTTTTTTTTTTGCTGTGCTATCTCCCTAACCCTTACACACTCGCACAAAAACCTCTTAAAGCTCCTAATAAACTATGAGTCCATTTTGGGTCTCAATATAAACAGAAACACCAGTAGCCCTAAATATAACCTTAACTCTGAAAGAGGTTTCTAGCATCCAATACAACTTCCAGTTTCACTTACCTGCAATACCTGGGCATCAAACTCATGGCAGTCTATAGCTCTTTGTCTTCCATTAATTAATCCCCCCCTCAACGAGGCATCTGGAGTCCCTGATGGAAACCTGGAGCAAATACAAGATATTATGGATGGGCAGCATCTCTTCAGTCAAAATGTCCATATCACCGAAATGTGCTCAGTATAATACAACAGAAAGCATTGGGATTAATATGGGGGGGGGGGGGGGTATACACTCTGGCTAAAAGGAGATCTTAGTGTTCCCAACATATCCAAGTACTACCTGGCAGGCCAAAATGCCTAAGTACAATTGCTTCATACAACAATAGACACCCCTATGTGGGTTATGTTGGAAATCCTGCAATGCCACCCAGTCCCAATTAACTCACTATAACGGCCCTCTGTGATTAGCCCTGTGATGCAACATTCATTTTCAATCTGGGACAGAATGAAATATTCATATTATTTGATATCCCCTCACCTCCTACACTTGTGACATAATCTGTGATTTGTGCCTGGCTCGGATAACTACACACAATTCAAGTGGTGGATGGATAATGGGTTCCCAGATCAGACACCTGTTGAAAAATCTATGAATCTGGAGCTTCTCCAGCTTAGAAGAAACAAATAAAATTCCCTAGGCTGAACATTTTCGGTATTTACAGTTCAGACATTGGCTTATAAACCGAATAGGCAAACAATCCAGCTTCACCATCTTCAGTTTGAGTTTGAAAGGGCATGCACTGGCCGGACAGCCTTTAGGGGCCCATCTCAATGTTGTACAGTTGTATTAGTAAGCCAATACTATGCTCAACCCTCCCTCATGTTAAAAAATGGCCCCTAGACCTGGCGGCTGGGTGGTCTGAAGAAGAGCGGGACAAGATATGGGCAGTTAATGCTCAATGGTGTTTTTATGTGCTTTTTCTGGAGCCTGCATATAAATTCTTCCTACAGTGGTACTAACCAGAATAGCCCATGCAGTTCCAAGGTACTGGATTAACTGCTTCAGAGGTTGTGGAACACCACCATCCTGAGAAGACAAGTATGGTGCTGGAAGCTGACATGAAAGGCAAGCCAGCACCCTTCTTCCGCTTGCCTGAATCTGCTAAAAAAAATGGCAAGGCTCAACTATGATTGAGAGCCTTGCCAACCCCTCCAACCCCCAACCTCCCACTAACCTTGATTTGGCTGTTTAGATAAAGCCTTCTGCTTCCCCGCTGCTGTACTGTCTGGTGTCTACATACACCATGTCAGGTCATGTACCTAGTCATTTACCACCTACTTTTAAACAAATTCAATTTAAGTGTCCCCTCTCTTTCTGCATCCCCCTTTTTAGACATGATTTTTGAACAGAATGGCCACACACACACTGGCCTGTTCTGTCTTTCATCCTTTGCTGGTCCTCCTTATCAGAAGGCGTTGGACATCAGTATCTTGAATGTCTTGGTCTTCTGCTCTGGTTATTTTTAACTCCAATCAACAGACACAACATGGAATGCAAAAAATAGAAACTTATATGGCTCATTTGGCAAATGGCTCATATGGCAATTAACTGCTCTCTGCCTAGGAGGAACAATTGTTGGTGGTTCACGTTAACCCATGCTGGCATGGCCGCCCTCTTTAAGGCCCCAAAGTTACAGCTTGGTTGTTTAAGGAGCCAATTTCAAATGTCCCCTGGGAAAAAAGTTTAACAACGTAATTTCCCGAGTTAGGTCTAACAAAAGTGTTGCTTGTAAAACCATTGAAAATACCACTTTGTGAGTAATTCCAAGATTTGACAAAAATCTGTGGCTTGATAAACCACTAAAGTTCCACTTTATTAAAGGGACCAATGTTTATTTTGCTTAAATCTAAAGGGACATTACAGGGAAAGGGTTTACTTACCCTGCTTTCGGCTTGCCCCATGCTTGGTTGCATAATAAATTCACCTGCTCTATACATTTTATGATAAACCATGTTGAGCATGCTCTCCTCTGCTGAATCATCAATCCTCCTTTCACTTCTGAGGCACCTCTGCATTTAGACAGCAGCAGATAAAAGACTTTCATGCATGAAGAGGCCAAGCAGAAGGGAATCCTTTTGCTAGAGCTTATCAATAAATATAAAGCAAGCTGATGAAAGATTTAGCACCTCACAGCCAGCAATGCGAGAGCAGAAAATAGGCTAAAATAAATGTTTGCTTGGAATGCCCCTTTAAAAAGTAAATGTATTTACTTTAAAGCTTCCTGTAAACATTAAGGTATTCAGACTTTTAGCTAAATTACAGATGGTGATTTTTTTCTGCACACGATGCCATGTAAGCATGCATTGGATAAATAGGGGGAAAGGTCACAATGGAAGGGCCCTCTGACACAAATGGCCCTGACAGTCCATGATAGCTCTCTCTATCCACTGTACATTAGTTATGCCCCTGTCTCTGAAAATGCTGCAGTTACTGTTATAACTGATTCCTAAACAACGGGGAGACACCAATACTGCCTCTGCTGCTAGAAACCATTTCCCTTTCCCCCCCTCTCTAATTCTCTTTATGTATGATCTGATCTCTTTGTAGCTTTTCATGCTAAACAAAGATAAAATAACAAAAAAATGGCCCACAGCTTATATGTTTCTCTATAACCTGTGAGGGGCTAAGTACCAGGTGGTGCTATAGAATGCTTGCTATCCTTCCACCTTGGATGCCTATCAGACTGTAAGGCCCCGTGGGACACCCACCTTCAGAGTAAGCCCACAACCCCCAATCTCTGCTGCTAGCTTCCCCTTTAGACAAGCCCCCATTTGCCGGGACGCTTTATACGCCTCACCAGACACGGTCGCCCCCAGGACTTGATAGCACAAAGGATGTGAGCTTACGGGAAAGCGAAGGCAGATGAACCAAGGGCCTGACAGGGCAAGGTCGACAAGCTGGGTTATACACGGGAAGGCAGTCCTAAAATATCGCAGCACCAAAGGGACAGGCAAACAGTAGCGTTGAGTTCAGCCAAAGGTCAATCCGGAAGGTCACAGGTTCGCAGAACAGAGGGTAAGACGGGAGCGTGGTCGGGGTACAGGCAAAGGTCGGTCCAGGCAGCAGACAAGAATACTCAAACGAAGCAAGGTCGGCAACAAGATAAAAACGGGCGTAAATGACAATCCAAGGCACACTCAGCAAACGCTATCACGGGCACTGAAGCACTGCAGGGATAACGCCTTCATAGTATTCAAGACAGGATTGGATAAGGGGGAAAGTGTACGTGATTGGTGCACTCACAATCCTAACGCTTTATTGGTCTAAAGAGAGAAAGGGCATATAGCCCCAAAAAAACATTTTGGGCTCATTGGCCCTTTACTCAGCAAAAGGGTGTTATAGCCCCACACACCTCGGGCTCATTGGCCTTTAAATTCTGCCTCTGGAGTGCAGCGCTGCCGGAGGGCATAAGAGATACAGGAGTCGGGGCCGAGAGCAGGGGGCATGGCCGTGCTCGGCGCCACATGAGCCAACGCTACCCGAGCCGCCGCTGGGCGCGGCCGCCGAGCAGGAAGCGTCCCGGCCAGCCGCCCGGGGACGGCGTGGGACCGAAGGAGAGGTGAGTTAGCCATGACACAGACATTTTGTAACACACCTGTCATCTCCAAGACAGATGACAGACTTCCCTTCTGTCCCTGGCTGTTAACTGGTTGCTCAGATTATTAAGGGAAATGAGAAGTTATTCAGTTCCAACCCATCTAGAATCAAATCACCAATATTTGGTTGTTACCCAAAAATCACTGGCTACTAGATGAAATAGTGTTCTGTGTTACAAACGATGATAGGCATTATCTATTTTAGGACACATGATCATAAGATAAGTCATTTTCCAGGACTGAATGTGAGTGCTCGGAGCAGCATAATGGCTGGGCTGGGAAAATATGGTTCTCTTAACAGCTGGTAATTTAAGGGTGCCCTGACTCATGCCTCATTGCCCCATTGTTTTTGGCAGACAATTAAATCTCTTCTGCAGGATGAAAAGTCATCTACAACCCCCTCAGGACACTGTTCTGGGCAAAGTGACCCATTTATTACAAGTTATAGCTAATAATTCTCTTTACACAGCTTCGGACTGTAGAAATGAAACCCATACAATGAAATCCCAGACTAATAAATAACACAGGCAACACTTACAAAAGACTGAATATGCTGAAAGATGATTTTGCTACTTCCTAATGATCTTCACTATTAACCGAGTGGCTCAGATATCCCAGACCTCTGCTGTTACTCTTTGTGAAAAACATTACATATACACATTATACTGGCTAGTCAGATGCATGTGAATTTCCCATTTAAATTCTACTGTCATTGTACACAGGAGCTAAAATAAAACCCTGCATTCCCCATCATCGCCCTTCCTCATTTCCATTTATATTCCATGATGTTCTTGACATACAGTAGGTGTCCTTTCTTTCTGTATAAGGCCTTATTTTCCATAATTCCTTTTCAATTTAGTGCACATACTGTATAATACAAAATTCATTTTAGGAGCAGCAGCATATAAGGTACAGATATGTCACAGGATCATCTCCTATGTGAGTGATGGCAGTGAATGTAAGCAGTAGTGGAGCAGTGCAGCAACTGTCACTAAAGGGGTACAACATTTCTCTTTACATTGATGGCTTTCCTAATAAATGAATTAAGAAATATTGTACAAATGTTGACCATGCAGAACAGTAAAATGTGTGTGTGTGTATATATATATATATCCTAGCCTGTTTCCCGTAAAATAAGATCTACCCCAAAAACAAGCCCTAGTTACAGGGGGAATTAAGGCAATTGCCGGGACACCCCCTTATGGTCAGGGCAATTCCTTGCTCAGGGTGCCAGATATACTGGCGCACTAGCAGCCCACCATACCAATACACATACGTCACATTTTTGTGTGGTCCTGGAGGAATATTGCAGGGGGGAAAGTTTAGAGCCTTGCTATGGCTTGTACCTAGCGCTGCAGGAACTGGAATAGAGGTCCATAGGCATCAGGTGAGCTGCTTGCTGCCTTTTAATTGCTAATGGGTTTAGAGTTCCATTAAAGCAGTCTCATACCCATTTTCTATATAATGGGTGTAGGGCTGCATTGTGACAGGGGTCTCAGGGGGCATCCAGCTGGCGGCAGAAGTAACCTTGGGCACATGGCCACCGGCTGACAATCATGGGGCGCATTTCACCTGCGCGTCAAGGTTCAGATAAGGATTGTGGGTGTCTATACTTGGGAGCTCCAGCAATCTGGATGCCCACAATGCAGTCCCACAACTATTATGTAGAAAATGGATGTTGTACCACATTAATGTTCTATAAAAAATCTCTGAAGCTTACATAGAACAGCTGTAGTCATGCTAAGAATACAGTGAATTACATACAGGTGAACTATGACACACAATGAAGTGCTTAAGTGCTGAAGTGTCAGAATATTTCCCAGGTTCCTCCAACAGCTGCCTGTGCCTGGCCACACTATACTATGGGGGATGCTGTAGCTGGAGCCCTGCAGCCTATAGGCCATAGTATTCATGGGAGTGGCAGGGCTAGAGAGAGTATTCCCATTCAATATAGAACTGGTGGGTTGTAGGTGTATCTATGCAGGCTTATAGATAGGGCTCAAGGGGCGCGCACTCCTGAGCCTCTACCTATGTCAGGGGGGCCTCTAACAATTGTGGTCATTGGGAAGTCAGGAAAGGAACATTGTCAGTGGTGGCATGCCTGCATCAGTAAAACAGTATATATCAGATTTATTATTATTTGCAGTAATGGTTGGAAAGAGCTCCTGCTTACATCCTTGCTGGAAGCTTTCATTGAACAGCATAAAGATTGGCCTGGACAGCAATAGCAGGGCTAGGATCAGCAGTAGTGCTGTCTCCATGGCCAAGGCCATTTGTAGTCTGGCAAGGAGTGTGCAAGGGACAAGTAATGTGGGGTGGAACAATCGCTGGTAACTCCCCCCCCCCCAAACCTACATAGAGGGAGTACCGGAAACAAGTTACCAGCGTCTCTTCAGCCAGAGGAAGGAGGCCCAGAGAAGTGGTGGTGAGGATTGGAACCAAAGATGACAAATCCAACAGTGGTGGAGAAGAGGTGGCTAAGGCAACAGGATTCCCCACATCAGTACAGTATGAGTGACAGACAGCAGGTGGCACTATGGCAGCCATTTTTAGAGGGCCCAACAATAGGTGGTTAATTATAATTAATGCTGATGAGCAATCTTTGAAGCTGCCCATCTGAGCTATTTAAAAGTAGATGAGCAATGTTAGCCCCATGACAGACTTCCCTAATGGTGGATAGAGTGAGTGTACGGAATCGGGTTGATTCAGCATGAGTTGAGATTTTCTCAGTTCCTAGGGGGCTCCATGCAACAATTCTCACTTTCTCCCATGATTCAGGGACACATGTGAGACAATCCCACATGCGAGTGACTTATGAGAGAAAGCCATGAGAGAATTCTCTCTCCATACTCGATTTTAAATCTCAAATGGCTGGGTTTCCTGAATCACTGGATGCTTATGCAATCATAACTTTTTTCAAGGAAAATTTACAAATTTAAATAAAAAAATGTGCTTCCCCCAGAGCCAACTAGCTGAGGCACCAAGCATCAGGGCTGGTAACCCAAGACTGGCCTTTGGCCCATGGCACCCCTGAAAGAACCCAGGGCCCATAACTATGGGCCCCGGGCTCTTACACACCCTCAGTGCCCCAAATGTGTGTGCAGGTAAATGGGCAGGGTACCACCATGGCGCCCACCAGAGCCGGCAGGTGACATGGCGGCCTCCAACTGGTATAGGGGTTCCGTATGAACTATGAACAGTTCACTCCAAGTAGTATTTAAAAAAACACAAATACAGTTACAATACTTTAAATGTCACTACTGGTCCCCCACTGGAACTTGTCTTCCACCAATTCGGTGGTGTGTTCAATGTCCTGCAGCAGGTACCCACTTCGTCTTTAGGGCTATTCAGGGCCCCTCTGCTGTGAGCTTTAGGAAGCAGTGTCAAAAGATGATGCTACCAACTCCATCTGGGTCTGGATAGTAATTAAGGCTAGGGAGAGCGCTTTTATACATCCGAGGGGGAGCTTTTGAGGATCCCCCTCTGCAGGGGACAGGTGTGGAGGGGAGGGGTATAGAGGGACTTTCCTCAGAAAACTCCTCCCTTGCCTTCCTGGATTTACCGGCCCCTAGCTCCAGCAGGAAATACCAGGTACTTCCTTTTTTATGAACGGTTTAGTAAAATTAGATTCGGGCTAACTATTTTACAGAAATTTGCTCATCTCTAATTATGATATGAAGTCTTCAAACCTTAGTCCTGATTTACACACATTAGCTTTGATTCCCTGCTGTTATCAGTAGAAATCAGGCCATTAACATATATATATATATATATATATATATATATATATTTTACACAAAGAACTTAGAAGCTAATATCTACTCCATGTGATTTATTGCGAGGCAGTAGAAGGGACCTTAGAATGCAAGTTTTACTACTACAGGAATTATTATTTCCATTCAATATCCTCCATAAAACACTGTACAATTTTTAGGTGGCAAATAAATAAATAGCAATAAAAATAACATTCAAGTCAGCCAATGAAGGTGTCATAATTTCCAGTACCGCACATGAGAATATTCAGCAAAATATTTCAATTTGCTACATAATGTAATCAAAGAAAAGCAACCCATTTATGCTTCCATAAATTTCTGCTAATGTCCCATTCCCTCGAATTTCTTTTAGTCGGAAATAAATTTGCATTGCTTTCTTGCCTTAGAAAATAACTTGCTTTACATAACATTAAACATTTATTCTGACTCTGTATGTAAGGCATTTCAAGGATTTTAATATCTTTATTTTATGCAGTTCAGCAAGCAATCTGAAGTTTATGGTGTACATTTTAAATATTATTTTCAGCTTTTTTGTATATTTTTACACTGCCCTGTTGATTTGGAAATACTAAGGCTATTGTTGATCTGCTCTTTTAGATGGTTCCTTAGTACACAAGTATTAATTAACAGTAAAACATTGCCCTTCAGTTGTTTACATGTTTTACAATTACAATTCGAGGTCAACAAATCCATCAAAGTGTGAGAAGTGCTGAAGAAAAAACTGTATGCAAATTCATTTTCGATATGATTGTAAAAATCTGTTAATATTTGAATAATATAATTTTAAGCCAAAAGTGCTCAACTGTCCTGGAAAGGCTTTTAGTATTCTAAAATCATTTCCAGACAGATGCTTAAAGTTTTGGATTTAGTGCTGTCCCAAATTGTAAAAATTTCACATCGATTTTATGCCGATCAAGCTTGTGCTGAAAGATTTGCATTAACAAAGCAAGGTTTGCCTAAAACAGTTACATCCAGCATGATCCAACATGCATCATTACATTGGAACGAGCAAACATCAATCTGTAGGCTTTCTAGCATTAGATACTAGTATAACAGGAACCTCCAAAAATAAGCAACCATTTTAAATTTCTAGTGTCTAATGTGGGCAGGGGTGTAGCCAGGGGGTTCAGATGGGGCATGTGCCCTGGGTGATGATGCTCAATGGGGAGCTGTAATATTACTTTATGCTACTGCTTGGAATCCGGCAGTGCTCGCCCGACTGGCAAACTCCTGGCGCTGCCAGCCACCCGCAGCTAATGCTGCCCATCTGTCACTGCCACCCACCCACCACTGCCAGTGCCACCTGTTTCTCACTTCTCACTCATCAGAGCTCAGGCAGCAATAGTTGCAAGAGCAGACTGAGCGGGCTGGGGCTTTGAGCACCGATCAGATCAGCTCATACACCACCCTGATTATCGATATGGGTGTCAAGTTTCATCCCACTATCATCTTCCATCCTTATGTTGCAGTGTGGCCAGCATAAAGTGGTCAACAATTATATTTGGGGTTCTTCAGTGTGGTAGTTCCTGTCTGTCCTGCAGTTGCGCTGCCTCATTACAAGATGACACTGTTGAGATGGCTAATGGATTGTGACACTGCAGGTCTACCAAACTGTGGGCTATAACCTAACCACATAGGAGTACACTGAGCATCATTGGCTGAGGTGAGTAAGACTAGAGTAGGTTATATAAGCCAGTCAGAAGGAATCTATATAAGGAGGTCATGAGGAGAGTTACCTCAGAAGTAGTGAGAAAGTGTGAGACAAAGAGTCAACTGGTAGCAGTCAGCAGTCACTGGTGTAAGAGAGAGCAGGAGAGCTACATTTATGCCTAACGAGACCACAGGAAAGGTGAACCATTCCACCCGAGATGCTGATGGAGGAATTTTAAGGCCTCAGTATTCTGCTATGGGATTCTGCACCACCTGTTGAAGTCCACCTGGATGTAATGCTGTGCTATGGAAACTGCTAATGGAACTGATGTGGATAAAGACTGTATGGCCTGCTGTGAATCAACAAGTGTACTTGAAGTCCTGCTAATAAAGTAAGTGCCCTTTTTATAAAGTCAGTCTCATTTGGAGTTATTGGATGCAAGCCCACATCGGGAGGTCCCTCAAGCCCGTTAACAAAGAACCCACTCCCTACACGCCTGAGGAGCTAAACCCCTTAGGGACCCGTATGCTACAGTAGTAAAAGCTTTATTTAATTTAAAATGGACCAAAACCCATGGTGGACAGCCCTGGAATCTATAAGATTTCAGGGCTGCCTGACTCCTTCCCCCCAGGGCTGTGTGAAACCCCCCCCAGGTCACCCAGTAAACTCACCTTCTCTCCTGATCCAAAGACACGCGTGTGAGCCGTGGCCACTGCCTGCTATACCTTTAGCAGGGTGCGCGCCCGCACCAGGCATTTGTGGGTGGCTGACGCAGGCACGCATCCTGTTAAAGGGTAGTGGGGATGTGGCCGCCAGCACCCTCTGCTCCGCTTAGCTAGACTGGGCTAAAGCCGAGTCTTAGGTGAGTTGAGGTGAGTAGATCCGTCTGATTGGACGAGAAGCTGCGCATTCACTGTAGGCCCGGGGAAAGGTGAGTTACACTGGGCGATCTGGGGGGTTTAACACAGCGGGGCAAGAACTAAAACCCGGGATAGTCAAGGTCCCGGGTTTTGGTCCACTTTAAGAGAATAAAAAACTCTAAATGCAACCTTTCCCTGCCAGGCTCATGGGGGTTGTTTTGCCGATTTGCACTTAGGGGTGATTTTTTCTAAATTAAATATTTAATGAAATTACTTTTAAAACTTCTCATTGTGGGTTAAAAACAATTATTTAAAAAATGAACTACCCCCCCAAAACAACTGTCTCCCTCTTTATAGGGCATCCTGAATTGGGATGTTGTGCTGCTGTGTGAAACCCCTTGGATCAATTAGCACTGAGAGCACTTCAAGTCTCCATGTCCCGGCTGCATCCCCACTATGCCATTAGCCCTGATTGCCCAGTGCAGGCATGCCCACAGCTAAAAGCAAGAAGGTGCATGCTTCATTCAGATTTTCTTGCCACTCAGAGTGGCAAAGGAAATCTGAATGAAATGTGAGCCACTATTGGCTTAGTGGTCCACGCATGTGCAGTGAGAACAGGGAAGAGAGTTTACAGGTCATCCTGGGAAATGCAATCAGGGCATCCCAAATCAAAATGTCTCCCCTTATAAGACAAATGTCTCTATAAGATTGGAGGGGTGGTGCTCCACCCTTTTATGGGACATCCCAAATTGGGATTCCCTGCTGTGTGAAACTTCTTGAATCACCCGATTGACCTACCTCTTCTCAGAGCCCTTGCCGTATCCCCGTAACGACACTCGGGTCATTCAGACTTTCTTTGCTGCACAGCTCTGTGTGGTAAGAGAAATCTGAACATTATGAATGCAGCGGATTGGATGAGTGGCCCACGCGGGAATCAGGGAGATTTTTGTTTATCCTGGAGGATACACACAGCAAACACACCAAAGATGGACAAAAATCAATAAAGTGAAATTTGGGGGTTTTGTTTGTCTTTAAAGAGGAACAACACCTGGAATGTTCATTCTACATAATAACATTTGTATCAGGTTACAGGATCTGCTGGTGCTCTGCATTTTAATGCCTGTGCCAGGGGACAGGATCTGCTGTTGCTCTGCATATTAATGTTTGTGCCAGGGGACAGGATCTGCTGTTGCTCTGCATATTAATGTTTGTGTCAGGATCTGCTGGTGCTCTGCATATTAATGTTTGTGTCAGGGGACATGATCTGCTGTTGCTCTGCATATTAATGATTATGTCAGGGGACAGGATCTGCTGTTGCTCTGCATATTAATGTTTGTGTCAGGGCACAGGATCTGCTGGTGCTCTGTATATTAATGTTTGTGTCAGGGGACAAGATCTGCTGGTGCTCTGTATACTAATGCTTGTGTCTGGAACAGGAGCCACTGGTGCTCTGCATATGAATGTTTGTGTCAGGGGACAGGATCTGCTGCTGCTCTGCATATTAATGTTTGTGTCAGGGCACAAGATCTGCTGGTGCTCTGCATATTAATGCTTGTGTCAGAGGACATGATCTGCTGTTGCTCTGCATATTAATGTTTGTGTCAGGGGACAGGATCTGCTGTTGCTCTGCATATTAATGTTTGTGTCAGGGCACAGGATCTGCTGGTGCTCTGTATATTAATGTTTGTGTCAGGGGACAAGATCTGCTGGTGCTCTGTATACTAATGCTTGTGTCTGGAACAGGAGCCACTGGTGCTCTGCATATGAATGTTTGTGTCAGGGGACAGGATCTGCTGCTGCTCTGCATATTAATGTTTGTGTCAGGGCACAAGATCTGCTGGTGCTCTGCATATTAATGATTGTGTCAGGGGACATGATCTGCTGTTGCTCTGCATATTAATGTTTGTGTCAGGGGACAGGATCTGCTGGTGCTCTGCATATTAATGTTTGTGTCAGGGGACAAGATCTGCTGGTGCTCTGTATACTAATGCTTGTGTCTGGGACAGGAGCCATTGGTGCTCTGCATATTAATGTTTGTGTCAGGGGACAGGATCTGCTGTTGCTATGCATATTAATGTTTGTGTCAGGGGACAGGATCTGCTGGTGCTCTGCATATTAATGTTTGTGTCAGGGCACAGGATCTGCTGGTGCTCTGCATATTAATGTTTGTGTCAGGGGACATGATCTGCTGTTGCTCTGCATATTAATGTTTGTGTCAGGGCACATGATCTACTGGTGCTCTGCATATTAATGTTTGTGTCAGGGGACAAGATCTGCTGGTGCTCTGTATACTAATGCTTGTGTCTGGGACAGGAGCCACTGGTGCTCTGCATATTAATGTTTGTGTCAGGGGACAGGATCTGCTGTTGCTCTGCATATTAATGTTTGTGTCAGGGGACAGGATCTGCTGGTGCTCTGCATATTAATGTTTGTGTCAGGGGACAAGATCTGCTGGTGCTCTGTATACTAATGCTTGTGTCTGGGACAGGAGCCACTGGTGTTCTGCATATTAATGTTTGTGTCAGGGGACAGGATCTGCTGTTGCTCTGCATATTAATGTTTGTGTCAGGGGACAGGATCTGCTGGTGCTCTACATATTAATGTTTGTGTCAGGGCACAGGATCTGCTGGTGCTCTGCATATTAATGTTTGTGTCAGGGGACATGATCTGCTGTTGCTCTGCATATTAATGTTTGTGTCAGGGCACAGGATCTACTGGTGCTCTGCATATTAATGTTTGTGTCAGGGGACAAGATCTGCTGGTGCTCTGTATACTAATGCTTGTGTCTGGGACAGGAGCCACTGGTTCTCTGCATATTAATGTTTGTGTCAGGGGACAGGATCTGCTGTTGCTCTGCATATTAATGTTTGTGTCAGGGGACAGGATCTGCTGGTGCTCTGTATATTAATGTTTGTGTCAGGGCACAGGATCTGCTGGTGCTCTGCATATTAATGTTTGTGTCAGGGGACATGATCTGCTGTTGCTCTGCATATTAATGTTTGTGTCAGGGGACAGGATCTGCTGTTGCTCTGCATATTAATCTTTGTGTCAGGGCACAGGATCTGCTGGTGCTCTGTATATTAATCTTTGTGTCAGGGCACATGATCTGCTGTTGCTCTGCATATGAATGATTGTGTCAGGGGACAGGATCTGCTGTTGCTCTGCATACTAATGCTTGTGTCTGGGACAGGAGCCACTGGTGCTCTGCATATGAATGTTTGTGTCAAGGGTTGCTGGCACATTGTATACTAATATTTGTGTCAGGGGACACAAATCGCAGCTAAAGTGCAGTGGTGGAGGGGGGCCCTGTGGTGATGTGATACAAGGCTCCACAGACCACAGCAGAGTGATGATTAACCACTACTTGCATTGAACTGTCCATCAGACCCAGAAACTACTGCACACACACTGTGTGTGTGTGTTGTGCTGTAGTGTGTAGCTATTTCTCAATCCAGATCAGCTTGAGAAGCACAAGGAAAAGTTAAGTGACTCTCCAGTGTGGGGCTCACAGACAGATGTAAGAAGATGGGTTACAACGTGGGTTACAATGTCCACATCACTGCTTCCCTAGCACAAAACTGCCAGGGCAGCTAAGGATGTGCTTTAAAGTAAACCTAAGCCCCCCTGCAGGGTTCTAGTCCACAGTGAGGATTGTGGCCACAAGGTAAGTACTGAGGGAATTGCTATGTAGCAACAGCTGTTGGCGGGGGGGGGGGGGGGCTGAATCTTTGCCCCAGGAAGCCTGCTACAAAACAGTTAGAAATCTATGAAGAAAGGGAAAGGGAAAGTTAAGACTGTGGTACAAATGTTTAACATGGGGTTATAGTAGGATCATTCCAAAAGCTATTCTGATTAAATCCAGCCATATCTGGCTGCCTCTGCTGTACAACTTGTAGTGACAACTCATATTACTGCAAATTTGTGCTTGTTATTATTAGCAGTATTAGTTGGCACCTGCAGAACCAGGTAGCAGCAACCAATGATTGTAGGTCAGTGAGTGAAGCCAGAAAACAGAGATAGGTCTTTAGATCTAGTTTAGTTGATCCATTTAGATATAAGGAATAGTGATGAGCGAGTAGTATTCGACCGAGCCGGTATTCGATCGAATACTACGCTGTTCGTCATACTCGATTTCGATCGAGTACAGCGGCGATGGCGCACTCACAATTCGTTTCCCCTCCCACCTTCCCTGGCGCGTTTTTTACACCAATCACCATGCAGGGGGGGTGGGACAGGTCCTGGGAGGACGCTGGCATCGCGAAAACGGCGTCTACACGCGTTGGCTGGAAAAACCATGTGACCTCGAATATACAAAACTCAGCACTTCCTCTTCGTCAGCATTAGCAGCTTGAACTTAGTGAGGGACAGACGCTCACAGCAGGGAAAGACAGGCTGTCGCTGGCAGGGCCCCAGAAGCTCGGAATATCGCTTTTACCACCATCTATACCAGCTACCAGAAGACAAGAGAGTCATTAAGAGCCCTTATTAGGGCTACTACGCTGAACGGTATATGGCTCATATGTAGTCAGGCAGGGCCCCAGAAGCTCAGAATATACCTTTTACCACCATATATACCAGCTACCAGAAGACAAGACAGTCCTTAATAGCCCTTATTAGGGCTGCTACGCTGAACAGTATATAGCTCATTTTCTATTTAGTCAGGCAGGGCCCCAGAAGCTCAGAATATACCTTTTACCACCATATATACCAGCTACCAGAAGACAAGACAGTCCTTAATAGCCCTTATTAGGGCTGCTACGCTGAACAGTATATAGCTCATTTTCTATTTAGTCAGGCAGGGCCCCAGAAGCTCAGAATATACCTTTTACCACCATATATACCAGCTACCAGAAGACAAGACAGTCCTTAATAGCCCTTATTAGGGCTGCTACGCTGAACAGTATATAGCTCATTTTCTATTTAGTCAGGCAGGGCCCCAGAAGCTCAGAATATACATTTTACCACCATATATACCAGCTACCAGAAGACAAGACAGTCCTTAAGAGCCCTTATTAGGGCTGCTACACTGAACAGTATATAGCTCATTTTCTATGTAGTCAGGCAGGGCCCCAGAAGCTCAGAATATACCTTTTACCACCATATATACCAGCTACCAGAAGACAAGACAGTCCTTAATAGCCCTTATTAGGGCTGCTACGCTGAACAGTATATAGCTCATTTTCTATTTAGTCAGGCAGGGCCCCAGAAGCTCAGAATATACCTTTTACCACCATATATACCAGCTACCAGAAGACAAGACAGTCCTTAATAGCCCTTATTAGGGCTGCTACGCTGAACAGTATATAGCTCATTTTCTATGTAGTCAGGCAGGGCCCCAGAAGCTCAGAATATACCTTTTACCACCATATATACCAGCTACCAGAAGACAAGACAGTCCTTAATAGCCCTTATTAGGGCTGCTACGCTGAACAGTATATAGCTCATTTTCTATTTAGTCAGGCAGGGCCCCAGAAGCTCAGAATATACCTTTTACCACCATATATACCAGCTACCAGAAGACAAGACAGTCCTTAATAGCCCTTATTAGGGCTGCTACGCTGAACAGTATATAGCTCATTTTCTATGTAGTCAGGCAGGGCCCCAGAAGCTCAGAATATACCTTTTACAACCATATATACCAGCTACCAGAAGACAAGACAGTCCTTAATCCCTTATTAGTGCTGCTATGTTGAACAGTATATAGCTCATATCCTATGTAGTCAGGCAGGGCCCCAGAAGCTCAGAATATACCTTTTACCACCATATATACCAGCTACCAGAAGACAAGAGAGTCCTTAATCCCTTATTAGTGCTGCTATGTTGAACAGTATATAGCTCATATCCTATGTAGTCAGGCAGGGCCCCAGAAGCTCAGAATATACCTTTTACCACCATATATACCAGCTACCAGAAGACAAGAGAGTCCTTAAGAGCCCTTATTAGGGCTACTATGCTGAACAGTATATAGCTCATTTTCTATGTAGTCAGGCAGGGCCCCAGAAGCTCAGAATATACCTTTTACCACCATATATACCAGCTACCAGAAGACAAGAGAGTCCTTAAGAGCCCTTATTAGGGCTACTATGCTGAACAGTATATAGCTCATTTTCTATGTAGTCAGGCAGGGCCCCAGAAGCTCAGAATATACCTTTTACCACCATATATACCAGCTACCAGAAGACAAGAGAGTCCTTAAGAGCCCTTATTAGGGCTACTACGCTGAACAGTATATAGCTCATATCCTATGTAGTCAGGCAGGGCCCCAGAAGCTCAGAATATACCTTTTACCACCATATATACCAGCTACCAGAAGACAAGAGAGTCCTTAAGAGCCCTTATTAGGGCTACTATGCTGAACAGTATATAGCTCATTTTCTATGTAGTCAGGCAGGGCCCCAGAAGCTCAGAATATACCTTTTACCACCATATATACCAGCTACCAGAAGACAAGAGAGTCCTTAAGAGCCCTTATTAGGGCTACTATGCTGAACAGTATATAGCTCATTTTCTATGTAGTCAGGCAGGGCCCCAGAAGCTCAGAATATACCTTTTACCACCATATATACCAGCTACCAGAAGACAAGAGAGTCCTTAAGAGCCCTTATTAGGGCTACTACGCTGAACAGTATATAGCTCATATCCTATGTAGTCAGGCAGGGCCCCAGAAGCTCAGAATATACCTTTTACCACCATATATACCAGCTACCAGAAGACAAGAGAGTCCTTAAGAGCCCTTATTAGGGCTACTATGCTGAACAGTATATAGCTCATTTTCTATGTAGTCAGGCAGGGCCCCAGAAGCTCAGAATATACCTTTTACCACCATATATACCAGCTACCAGAAGACAAGAGAGTCCTTAAGAGCCCTTATTAGGGCTACTATGCTGAACAGTATATAGCTCATTTTCTATGTAGTCAGGCAGGGCCCCAGAAGCTCAGAATATACCTTTTACCACCATATATACCAGCTACCAGAAGACAAGAGAGTCCTTAAGAGCCCTTATTAGGGCTACTACGCTGAACAGTATATAGCTCATATCCTATGTAGTCAGGCAGGGCCCCAGAAGCTCAGAATATACCTTTTACCACCATATATACCAGCTACCAGAAGACAAGACAGTCCTTAAGAGCCCTTATTAGGGCTACTATGCTGAACAGTATATAGCTCATTTTCTATGTAGTCAGGCAGGGCCCCAGAAGCTCAGAATATACCTTTTACCACCATATATACCAGCTACCAGAAGACAAGACAGTCCTTAATAGCCCTTATTAGGGCTGCTACGCTGAACAGTATATAGCTCATATTCTATGTAGTCAGGCAGGGCCCCAGAAGCTCAGAATATACCTTTTACCACCATATATACCAGCTACCAGAAGACAAGACAGTCCTTAATAGCCCTTATTAGGGCTGCTACGCTGAACAGTATATAGCTCATTTTCTATTTAGTCAGGCAGGGCCCCAGAAGCTCAGAATATACCTTTTACCACCATATATACCAGCTACCAGAAGACAAGACAGTCCTTAATAGCCCTTATTAGGGCTGCTACGCTGAACAGTATATAGCTCATTTTCTATTTAGTCAGGCAGGCCCCCAGAAGCTCAGAATATACATTTTACCACCATATATACCAGCTACCAGAAGACAAGAGAGTCATTAAGAGCCCTTATTAGGGCTACTATGCTGAACAGTATATAGCTCTTATGTAGGCAGGCAGGGCCCCAGAAGCTCAGAATATCGCATTTACCACCATATATACCAGCTACCAGAAGACAAGAGAGTCATTGAGAGCCCTTATTAGGGCTGCTATGTTTTAAAAATTGTGTGGAGGCCCAAGAGCTGAGACCTTTTAAAAATTGTGTGGAGGCCCAAGAGCTGAGACCTTTTAAAAATTGTGTGGAGGCCCAAGAGCTGAGACCTCTCAAACATTGTGTGGAGTCCCACGAGCTGAGACCTCTTAAAAATTGTGTGGAGGCCCAAGAGCTGAGACCTCTCAAACATTGTGTGGAGTCCCACGAGCTGAGACCTCTCAAACATTGTGTGGAGGCCCAAGAGCTGAGACCTCTTAAAAATTGTGTGGAGGCCCAAGAGCTGAGAGCCTGAGACCTTTTAAAAATTGTGTGGAGGCCCAAGAGTTGAGACCTCTTAAAAATTGATTGTATTAAGCCTAAGAGGTGAGCCATAATTTTTTTCATTAATACAGCAATTCTACGGCGGTTAAGGAGGAGGAGGAGGAGGAGGAGGAGGAGGAGGAAATGGCACTTCATACAGATGGCACTTCACTCTTGGCTGCTTTCCACTGTTGTACAAGCAAAGTCCGGGTCAATCCACTTGCTGTTCATTTTGATTAGCGTCAGCCTGTCGGCACTGTCGGTTGACAGGCGGCTGCGCTTATCGGTTATAATGCCCCCGGCTGCGCTGAACACACCCTTTCTGATAGCACGCTGGCGGCAGGGCAGGCAAGCACCTCCAAGGCGTACAGGGACAGTTCCAGCCACGTGTCCAACTTGGAGACCCAGTAAGTGTAGGTCGCCGAGGGATCGGGGAGGACAGGGGTGTGGTCTGCCAGGTAGTCCCGCAACATCCGCCGATACTTGTCCCTCCTGCTGATAGCGGGCCCCGCAGTGATGGAAGTTGCACGAGGGGGTGACATGAACGTGTCCCACACCTTGGAGAGTGTTCCCCTGGTGGCTGTGGGCCTGATCGATGTTGTCAGACTCTGGGAGACACTCTCCTCTCTGCCGCCAGCGATGCTGGGTGGGAAAATCTGCATCATGTTCTGCAAGAGTTCCCTCTGGTATTCCAGTAATCGATTCGTCCTCTCCTCTACCGGAATAAAAGAGGAGAAGTTATCTTTATACCGGGGGTCCAGGAGTGCGAAGACCCAGTATAGTTTGTTCTCCAATATCCGGACAACACGTATGTCCCGGGAAAAGCAGCCCAGCATGAAGTCAGCCATGTGTGCCAGACTCTGAGTAGGCATGACCTCACTGCCCCCACCAGAAGGATCATTTTCCATTTCCTCCTCTTCCTCCTCCTCTCCGCCCCATCCGCGCTGAACCAATGGGACGCACACAGCCTGACTGCTACCCTCGCCGCCAGCATCCTCTTCCACAGCCACCTCCACGTTGTCCTCCTCCTCCTCATCCTCCTCCTCCTGCAACTGCCACCGAGCAGCAGACAAAAGTGTGGTCTGACTGTCTACCTGCGTTGCGTCTCCTCCTACCCCCGTCTCCTCTGTGTGCAATGCGTTCTCCCTTATTGCGATGAGCGATTCTTTAAGGACGCCTAGGAGCGGGATGGTTACGCTCACTATAGCGTCCTCGCTGCTGACCTTCTTAGTGGACTCCTCAAAGATACGCAATACATCGCATATGTCTGCCATCCATGGCCACTCGTGGTTGGCAAACTGAGGGAGCTGAGTTGGAGGCACGCGTGGATGCATCATCTGGTACTCCATCAATGCTTTCTGCTGCTCACACACCCTGGCCAACATGCAATAGGTGGAATTCCAGCGAGTGGGCAGGTCGCACAACAGCCGATGTTGAGGCAAATGGAGGCGTTGCTGGATTTTTTTTTAAGCTAGCAGCAGCTACAGTTGACTTCCGAAAGTGAGCGCACAAGCGCCGCACTTTGACCAGTAGCTCTGCCAGGTTGGGGTAAGTCTTTAGAAACTTTTGTACTACCAAATTAAAAACGTGGGCCAGGCATGGTACGTGATTGAGTTCTGCAAGCTCCAGAGCCGCCACCAGGTTACGGCCGTTATCGCACACGACCATGCCTGGTCCTAGCTGCAGCGGCGACAGCCACATCTCTGTCTGCTGCAATATGGCGTGCCTCACCTCTGCGGCGCTGTGCTTCCTGTCGCCCAAGCTGATGAGCTTAAGCACCGCCTGCTGACGTCTCCCCGCGCCAGTGCTGCAACGCTTCCAGCTAGGGGCTGAGGGCGATGTTAAGGCAGAGGAGGAGGAGGAGGAGGAGGAGGAAGAGGAGGGGGGCCTATCAGAACCCGTGCTGGCAATCTTGGGCGGGGGTGGTATGTAGGCCGTCCCTGTTTGCGACCCCGTCCCCGCTTCCACAACATTCACCCAGTGTGCCGTCAAAGAGATGTAGCGTCCTTGGCCGCAAGCGCTTGTCCACGAGTCGGTGGTCAAGTGGACCTTTGCGCTGACTGCGTACCTCAGGGCCCGCCTGATGTTACGCGACACGTGCTGGTGCAGGGCGGGGACGCCACACCGGGAAAAATAGTGGCGGCTAGGGACGGAATAGCGAGATGCGGCAGCCGCCATCAGGTCGCGGAAGGCCTGCGTCTCCACAAGCCTAAACGGCAACATCTCCAGGGCCAGCAGTTTGGAGATGAGGCAGGTTAAGGCTTGGGCTTGGGGGTGACTGGAGGCGTACTTCCGCCTGCGGTTGAACGCCTGCGAGATGGACAGTTGATGGGACGAGGAGATGGAAGGTGCAGACGAAGATGCGGGGGAAGGGGGGGCTGAAGGAGAAGGCCCCAAAGTAGCCGAGGCAGAGGCAGATGTGGAGGTGTCCTGGCTGGAGGTCTGGACCGCAGTGGCAGCACACAACAAAGGGGAAGAGGCAGTGGCAGCAAGACGGGGCGCAGGTTGTATTGCGTTTGCTCTCTCCCACTCAGCCCAGTGCTTGAATTCCAAGTGACGGCGCATGCCTGAGGTGGTCAGATTGCTCTTCTCAGAGCCCCTACTCAGTTTTGAGTGGCAGATTGCGCAAACCGCGCTCAGTTTGTCATCCGCGCAAACATTAAAAAATCTCCACACCACAGAAGTACGAGGCCTCGATGGGGGAGCTTCGCGCGACTGCCTGCTGCCGGGAAGAGCTTCGGCCCTGCTGGCTGTGGCCTGCCTTCTCTGTCTGGACTGTCCTCTGCCTCTGGACTGTCCTCTGCCTCTTGCTGCCTTATTCGGTGATGCGCAGACCGCATCTCCACTGCTTTCCCCGCTGGACATCACCCCTGTCCAAGTGGGGTCGGTCATTTCGTCGTCCACCACCTCCTCTTCCACTTCCTCTCTCTGCTCCTCCTCCTGCCCACTGGACATTCCAACAGCCTCCCTTGATGGCAACTGCGTCTCATCATCATCGCTCATGATAGCAGATGCTGGTTCCGGGTCCACATCACTAGCAGATGGCGGATACTCAAGTGTTTGGGCATCACTACAAACAAATTCCTCTGCTAGCTCCTGGGATTCTTGCAGCACATCTGGAAAAGGACCCGAAAAGAGGTCCTGGGAGGGGTCAAGGGTGGGCTGACTCTGTTGGCCAGGTTGGAAGGAAGGAGGGTCAGAGTGAGACTGTGTGGATGACTGGGTGGTGGACAAGTGACTGGAAGCGTTATCGGCCATCCATTGCACCACCTGTTCACGCTGCTCAGGCCTCAACAGAGGTGTACCCCGCCCCCCGCATAACTGTCCCATAAAGGCAGGGAAGCTGGATGAGCGTAATGCTGGCTGCCCCTCACCAGCACGCATTGTATCCCCACTGGCTTCAACGCGGTTTGTGCCCCCACCAGCATTTCCGCGCCCCCGTCCTCGTCCACGTCCCTTTGCGCTAGCCCTCCGCATTTCAGACGTTTTACTTTTTTGGCCACGCGTTATGCCAAATATAAAAATATTTTTAAGAAGAACACCTGGCTATACAGCCGTATACTGCCAGAAGGTGAAATGGTGCCTATACGCACCGGGTATATAACAAGGTTTTGTTGGTAAAGAGGACACAAAACAGTAGTGCCAAATATAAAAAATATTTTTAAGAAAAACACCTGGCTATACAGCCGTATACTGCCAGAAGGTGAAATGGTGCCTATACGCACCGTGTATAAAACAGTGTTTTGTTGGCACAGAGGACACAAAACAGTAGTGCAAAATATAGTTTTGTATATAGGTGCTAATACACCACTGAAGTCTTTCTGTCCCTATTCCAGCATCAGCAGCTACCCCTCACTAAAGCAGCCGTTTTGAGCAGAGTGTATATAGTTTTGTATATAGGTGCTAATACACCACTGAAGTCTTTCTGTCCCTATTCCAGCAGCAGCAGCTACCCCTCACTAAAGCAGCCGTAGCTGCAGCACTAATAAGTGCTCAGCTCTTGGGCCTCCACACAATGTTTGAGAGGTCTCAGCTCTTGGGCCTCCACACAATTTTTAAAAGGTCTCAGCTCTTGGGCCTCCACACAATGTTTGAGAGGTCTCAGCTCTTGGGCCTCCACACAATTTTTAAAAGGTCTCAGCTCTTGGGCCTCCACACAATGTTTGAGAGGTCTCAGCTCTAGGGCCTCCACACAATTTTTAAAAGGTCTCAGCTCTTGGGACTCCACACAATGTTTGAGAGGTCTCAGCTCTAGGGCCTCCACACAATTTTTAAAAGGTCTCAGCTCTTGGGCCTCCACACAATTTTTAAAAGGTCTCAGCTCTTGGGCCTCCACACAATTTTAAGAGGTCTCAGCTCTTGGGCCTCCACACAATGTTTGAGAGGTCTCAGCTCTTGGGCCTCCACACAATTTTTAAAAGGTCTCAGCTCTTGGGCCTCCACACAATGTTTGAGAGGTCTCAGCTCTAGGGCCTCCACACAATTTTTAAAAGGTCTCAGCTCTTGGGACTCCACACAATGTTTGAGAGGTCTCAGCTCTAGGGCCTCCACACAATTTTTAAAAGGTCTCAGCTCTTGGGCCTCCACACAATTTTTAAAAGGTCTCAGCTCTTGGGCCTCCACACAATTTTTAAGAGGTCTCAGCTCTTGGGCCTCCACACAATGTTTGAGAGGTCTCAGCTCTTGGGCCTCCACACAATGTTTGAGAGGTCTCAGCTCTTGGGCCTCCACACAATTTTTAAAAGGTCTCAGCTCTTGGGCCTCCACACAATGTTTGAGAGGTCTCAGCTCTTGGGCCTCCACACAATTTTTAAAAGGTCTCAGCTCTTGGGCCTCCACACAATGTTTGAGAGGTCTCAGCTCTTGGGCCTCCACACAATTTTTAAAAGGTCTCAGCTCTTGGGCCTCCACACAATTTTTAAAAGGTCTCAGCTCTTGGGCCTCCACACAATTTTTAAGAGGTCTCAGCTCTTGGGCCTCCACACAATGTTTGAGAGGTCTCAGCTCTTGGGCCTCCACACAATTTTTAAGAGGTCTCAGCTCTTGGGCCTCCACACAATGTTTGAGAGGTCTCAGCTCTTGGGCCTCCACACAATTTTTAAAAGGTCTCAGCTCTTGGGCCTCCACACAATGTTTGAGAGGTCTCAGCTCTAGGGCCTCCACACAATTTTTAAAAGGTCTCAGCTCTTGGGACTCCACACAATGTTTGAGAGGTCTCAGCTCTAGGGCCTCCACACAATTTTTAAAAGGTCTCAGCTCTTGGGCCTCCACACAATTTTTAAAAGGTCTCAGCTCTTGGGCCTCCACACAATGTTTGAGAGGTCTCAGCTCTAGGGCCTCCACACAATTTTTAAAAGGTCTCAGCTCTTGGGACTCCACACAATGTTTGAGAGGTCTCAGCTCTAGGGCCTCCACACAATTTTTAAAAGGTCTCAGCTCTTGGGCCTCCACACAATTTTTAAAAGGTCTCAGCTCTTGGGCCTCCACACAATTTTTAAGAGGTCTCAGCTCTTGGGCCTCCACACAATGTTTGAGAGGTCTCAGCTCTTGGGCCTCCACACAATGTTTGAGAGGTCTCAGCTCTTGGGCCTCCACACAATTTTTAAAAGGTCTCAGCTCTTGGGCCTCCACACAATGTTTGAGAGGTCTCAGCTCTTGGGCCTCCACACAATTTTTAAAAGGTCTCAGCTCTTGGGCCTCCACACAATGTTTGAGAGGTCTCAGCTCTTGGGCCTCCACACAATTTTTAAAAGGTCTCAGCTCTTGGGCCTCCACACAATTTTTAAAAGGTCTCAGCTCTTGGGCCTCCACACAATTTTTAAGAGGTCTCAGCTCTTGGGCCTCCACACAATGTTTGAAGGGTCTCAGCTCTTGGGCCTCCACACAATTTTTAAGAGGTCTCAGCTCTTGGGCCTCCACACAATGTTTGAGAGGTCTCAGCTCTTGGGCCTCCACACAATTTTTAAAAGGTCTCAGCTCTTGGGCCTCCACACAATGTTTGAGAGGTCTCAGCTCTTGGGCCTCCACACAATTTTTAAAAGGTCTCAGCTCTTGGGCCTCCACACAATTTTTAAAAGGTCTCAGCTCTTGGGCCTCCACACAATTTTTAAGAGGTCTCAGCTCTTGGGCCTCCACACAATGTTTGAGAGGTCTCAGCTCTTGGGCCTCCACACAATTTTTAAGAGGTCTCAGCTCTTGGGCCTCCACACAATGTTTGAGAGGTCTCAGCTCTTGGGCCTCCACACAATTTTTAAGAGGTCTCAGCTCTTGGGCCTCCACACAATGTTTGAGAGGTCTCAGCTCTTGGGCCTCCACACAATTTTTAAAAGGTCTCAGCTCTTGGGCCTCCACACAATGTTTGAGAGGTCTCAGCTCTAGGGCCTCCACACAATTTTTAAAAGGTCTCAGCTCTTGGGACTCCACACAATGTTTGAGAGGTCTCAGCTCTAGGGCCTCCACACAATTTTTAAAAGGTCTCAGCTCTTGGGCCTCCACACAATTTTTAAAAGGTCTCAGCTCTTGGGCCTCCACACAATGTTTGAGAGGTCTCAGCTCTAGGGCCTCCACACAATTTTTAAAAGGTCTCAGCTCTTGGGACTCCACACAATGTTTGAGAGGTCTCAGCTCTAGGGCCTCCACACAATTTTTAAAAGGTCTCAGCTCTTGGGCCTCCACACAATTTTTAAAAGGTCTCAGCTCTTGGGCCTCCACACAATTTTTAAGAGGTCTCAGCTCTTGGGCCTCCACACAATGTTTGAGAGGTCTCAGCTCTTGGGCCTCCACACAATGTTTGAGAGGTCTCAGCTCTTGGGCCTCCACACAATTTTTAAAAGGTCTCAGCTCTTGGGCCTCCACACAATGTTTGAGAGGTCTCAGCTCTTGGGCCTCCACACAATTTTTAAAAGGTCTCAGCTCTTGGGCCTCCACACATTGTTTGAGAGGTCTCAGCTCTTGGGCCTCCACACAATTTTTAAAAGGTCTCAGCTCTTGGGCCTCCACACAATTTTTAAAAGGTCTCAGCTCTTGGGCCTCCACACAATTTTTAAGAGGTCTCAGCTCTTGGGCCTTCACACAATGTTTGAGAGGTCTCAGCTCTTGGGCCTCCACACAATTTTTAAGAGGTCTCAGCTCTTGGGCCTCCACACAATGTTTGAGAGGTCTCAGCTCTTGGGCCTCCACACAATTTTTAAAAGGTCTCAGCTCTTGGACCTCCACACAATGTTTGAGAGGTCTCAGCTCTAGGGCCTCCACACAATTTTTAAAAGGTCTCAGCTCTTGGGACTCCACACAATGTTTGAGAGGTCTCAGCTCTAGGGCCTCCACACAATTTTTAAAAGGTCTCAGCTCTTGGGCCTCCACACAATTTTTAAAAGGTCTCAGCTCTTGGGCCTCCACACAATGTTTGAGAGGTCTCAGCTCTTGGGCCTCCACACAATTTTTAAAAGGTCTCAGCTCTTGGGCCTCCACACAATTTTTAAAAGGTCTCAGCTCTTGGGCCTCCACACAATTTTTAAGAGGTCTCAGCTCTTGGGCCTCCACACAATGTTTGAGAGGTCTCAGCTCTTGGGCCTCCACACAATGTTTGAGAGGTCTCAGCTCTTGGGCCTCCACACAATTTTTAAAAGGTCTCAGCTCTTGGGCCTCCACACAATGTTTGAGAGGTCTCAGCTCTTGGGCCTCCACACAATTTTTAAAAGGTCTCAGCTCTTGGGCCTCCACACAATGTTTGAGAGGTCTCAGCTCTTGGGCCTCCACACAATTTTTAAAAGGTCTCAGCTCTTGGGCCTCCACACAATTTTTAAGAGGTCTCAGCTCTAAGCTTCCCTTACTGCTGGGGTGACACACTGTAACAAACCTCCTCCTGTAAGCTTCCCTGACTGCTGGGGTGACACAATGTAACAAACCTCCTCCTGTAAGCTTCCCTTACTGCTGGGGTGACACACTGTAACAAACCTCCTCCTGTAAGCTTCCCTTACTGCTGGGGTGACACACTGTAACAAACCTCCTCCTGTAAGCTTCCCTGACTGCTGGGGTGACACACTGTAACAAACCTCCTCCTGTAAGCTTCCCTTACTGCTGGGGTGACACACTGTAACAAACCTCCTCCTTTAAGCTTCCCTTACTGCTGGGGTGACACAATGACACAAGAGGACATGTCTGACCACATCTCACACACACACACACACACACACACAATGACAATTAGGGGTGGGATCTATTTATTTTCCCCCTTGCCTATGCCATCTGTGGTTGTCATTAGGCAACGTGATTTTAAGGGGTGCAGAATTTTGTTCTTCTTTTTTGTACAGTTTGGCTTGGGGTCCATGGCAATGTAAAGGAAAGAAGGTTTCCTTGTCTTGTCTCACTTTACGTAGAAGTTATATTGTGTTTGGAGTGTATTGTTGAGTGGCTGTGATAGTGGCGTAATAGTGCGACTTGGGCGCGTTATATGCACCCAGACATGCTTCCCCTGCTGTCCCAGTTGCATTCCAGCAGTGTTGGCATCATTTTCTGATGTTTCAGGGTGGACTTGGTGACCTCCAAGTGGTCGAATTGAGATTTCCAAGTGTCGAGCATTTTTTTCCCATAGACTATAATGGGATTCGATATTCGGTCGAGTAGTCGAGTAACGCGGTCTATTCGAATCGAAATTCGAAATTTCGAATATCTCACTACTCGCTCATCTCTAATAAGGAATGAACCTTATCAAAATAAAAACTCTGATAGGAATCAAAGTGGGACCTACATACATTAGCAAGGCTTCTGTGACTTTGCTAGCCCTGTTTATCAGTTTGGTACTGTGGAACATGAATTAGGCTCTATTCACACCTCTCAGCTTGTGCTGCGTTGGGCAACGCATTAACAACGCAAGGCAAAATGCTGTCCATTATTTTTAGTTGACCTGTTCACATTTATACGCAGCACAGGAAAACATGCAACCACCATCACAAGGTCTTAAAGTTATATTCTGAAGGCCTTTGGGGGTCAGAGGTCTACATACTCTGGGAAGCAAAATAAATGACAAATAGATGGGAATAGATGGGAAGACCAGTGACCATTAACATGTAATTAGAGAATACCAATGTTATTTAATCACACAAAGACAGGGCAAGGAATATAAGAAAATAAAACTAACATAATTGTAGAAAAACAAGAACAAATATCTGAAAAAGTGGTTGGTAAATGGTTTGGCCCGCATGGCTCTGGGTGCCAGCATACAGATTTCCCCCTCCAAATATGATGACACCTTCTCGCTTAAGGCAAAGTTATAGAGGCTGATGCAAGCCATGATAATCTGAACAACCTTCTCTGGCTTGTATTGAAGGGTGCCACCTTGTGTGGTCCAGACAGCGAAATCTGGCCTTTAACAGACCAAAGGCATGCTCTACTACAGCCCGTGGGCGGCTGTGGGCTACATTATAAGCCTCTCAGACAGGTGTATAGGGCCTAAATAAAGGTGTCAGGAGCCAGGGCAGTAAGGGATAACCTGAATCACCATCATCATCGCCAGCCACCAGTCAGCTTACCACTCTCAAAGAGAGTGTATAAACCAGAATTCTTCAATAAAAATGCATCATGGGAGGAGCCAGGGATGCTGGCCAAAATGCTTGAAAAGTGAAGATCAGGGCCTACAACACATTGGACGTTAAGAGAGGCCCATCTTGCAGTTGCTAAAAAGAAGGCACAAATAAAAAGGGTCACTAGACTGGCAACAACAAATGAACAGCAAAAATAAAGTAAAACAAGGGCCAAATCGTACACAGGGAAGCTGTTTGAGGGAGGAGAGTGGGCTACAAGGAAGAGAGTGGACCTAAACAAACTGAGACACAGGAAAGTTGTTTGGGGGGAGGGGAAGTTAGGCTAGCCTCAAGAGTGGCAGGTAGGCAAGAAGGAGCAATGTGGACCTAAACAGACTTAGACACAGGGAAGCTGTTTGGGGGGAGGGTAAGCTAGAATAGCCTCAAGAGAGGAGAGTGGGCTACAAGAATATCAGTGGATACTGCAGGACATGATATGACCTATGAAATTCAGATATCCTCTGAAGCTGTTTATGATGCTTTTGAGATGATATCTCTTTTATTAAACTTGTCACCAACCATTACAATGGCAACTAAGTTTGAACCGGAAACCTACGGCATTTATAAGTCAGAAAACCCACAAATCAGGGTTCTGAATCACATGCAAGTGCAGGCTAAACATGCAAAATTATGGATGTATTGAGCCGTATTTTTAAAGGGAACACTCGGTTTGGTGTACGTATACCGTAATTCCCCCGGAAAAAAATTAAAAAACAAGGCTCTGAATCACCCATGGAAAAAAGACCGAATATGAGGCTTCATTCAGAGAAGCCTACCTGTTTTTTTTTTACATTTTCCCACTCTCGTATGAGTGTGAGAGCGATTCTATGCATGCATTGCTAACCTTCAGTAAAGTTTCCGTCCGTTCGTATGCCATAGTACGAGTACGAGGATGTCATTTTCCAGCGTGACTTTTCTGTTTCATTTTCTCATGTTACAACGTCGGCTTTCGATTTTGCCCTTTTTCCATCGTCTCCTTCCACGAATCCTTTACGTTTCCCGTTAGATTCTGTTTTCCTTTTACCATAAATAATCGTCCGGACGTAAATCCTTACGATCTTGCGCCTGCGCACGACAAACTTAACTCATTAAAGTGCTCGCCTACATATTTGGCTCACTCACTTGTACTACAATGCTTAGCTAAATAACTTTGCGCAATCCTACATCTTCCATGTATGACCCCTAAAACTCACCCAAACCACTTTGCGCAATCCTACATCTTCCATGTATGACCCCCTAAAACTTCCCCCAACCACTTCCCGGTTAGGTTCTTCTTCCATTTTAGGCCCCTAAAACTTACCCAAACCACTTCCCGGTTAGGTTCTTCTTCCATTTTAGGCCCCTAAAGCTTACCCAAACCACTTCCCGGTTAGGTTCTTCTTCCATTTTAGGCCCTAAAACTTACCCAAACCACTTCCCGGTCATCTGAATCTTCATCTCTGAATATTTATTTCACCCTTCGTTTGTTGTTAATGTATTTTGCAAAAAAATGACACTAAAACTTTTAATTTGGTTTGTTTTTTTTTATAATCGAAGGCCATTTTTTTGTGGCTTTTTTTAAATTTTTCTTGGTGAAAAAATATTCCAAACTTTTTAATTTAAAAAAAAAAACATTAAAATGTGTTAAAAATGTAAAAGGTATAAACTATTTACAAAAAAAACACAGTGACAGGACCCAGGACACTACTCTTCTTCTGTTGCCCCCAACGAGTCACGCAGCAGCTGCATATCGGCCACCAACTCAAGGACCCTTCGATTCATTTCTTCCACTCTTGCCCGTGTGGTCCCTGTATCAAATGTTCAAAAAAACATTAGTTTGAGACAAATACATGTTTCACTCATGTTCCATTTAATTAATCTAAGGAAGTGGGCAGATGTCATTCTGCTAAGTCATTAATCTAAGGAAGTGGGCAGAGGTCATTCTGCTAATGCCATTGACTATGGCTTGATGTATCTGGGTGATCATGTCAATTACCACATACTGCAAAGAATGACATTACAACCTACTTGGTTGGTGGCCGACGGATGCCTTGTTGGGGACAACCCTCCGTCCTGGGCCCTGCCACTGCTGTGAAGTAGAGGCTGTAGAGACATGGCAAATAGGGTCACTTATAATGTCTTAGTCAACAGTAATCAAATGTCTATTTCAATGTGTGTGTCACCGTCGCCTTGGAGATCCACCACCTTCACTTCCAGCTGCAGATTCATGCAGCACTGGTCGGCCTGTGCGCCTCCGGGTGCGTCGGATTCGGTACTCCATTTCCATCACTAGAAAAGAAAAGCAATTATAACTAAAGGCCTACCTTCTGTATTAGTTACATCTAGCATGCAATCGCTATGTACTTACTAGGGAAATGGAGGCCGAAAAACCGCCGCACCCGGGGCATGTGCAGCCGTTTCAGGTCCGACCAATGCTGCATGATCTGAGTGTGGGTGTCCGTCTCATGTTGGATTCTGGAAACGATCTCCAGGGCGACAGTCCACTTCTCAAATGAGTTGGGCAGGTAGTCGTACCTGCGCTCCAGCATCGTCTACAAAACACAACATCGGATTTAGATTAAAGTGCATACTAATATCTGTCACAAATCGATCATTTGAATAAATGACATTAACAAACAAATTTCTAGCCTAATACTATCCTTGTAGCTGGCATAAGTGTGGCTTCGCACATGTGGGCCCTAACTTCGGTTTTGCATGGAGTTTTAGACACTTTTGCGCTTCCTTAAGGCCTAAGCATGCATTTAGATGGCAAGTCAAAGGCATTAAAAGACACTTACAAGCATGATGATCTCTTCTTGTTGGCGGGTGAAGATTGTGGGCACCATCTTTCCTCTTGTCTGCAGCAGATAAGTTATGCCACAGCGGTTTCCGGGTTCCGCATGGCCGGACGAACGGCCGTATGCACGTGTACGCGAGCGTGTAAGCGTCAGACCCCGGCATTCTTATTTAAAGGGTCCAGGACACACAGCTCATTCTCTTTCTGAGTCGGTCAGTAATGGCACACAAAAAGAATATGCAGAAAGCAGCAAAGGACGCCAGCAGCAGCAGCAAATAGCCATCAAAGCGGCAGGAGCCTTCTGCAGGGCCAACAACTCACTCCCAGATGCCCAAAAGTAAGCTGCAGGCAACCCGCAGTGCTCAGCCAAAGCCTACAAAAACAACCAGGCAAAATAAGGAGCCAGCGAGCAAGAGGAAGCCACAGGCCAGCAAGGCAACACCAACGGCCGGCAAAAAAGGTACCAAGAGGGTGCGAAGCCCCAGTCCCCCCAGGTCCCCATCACCCCACCCACGTGTCTCCAAAGCCAAGGCTAAAAAGAGAACACACCGGGAAAGAAGCCCCAGCAGCTCTAGCTCGCCATCACCACCACCCACACGTGTGGAAAAATATTGCAAGAGCCAAAGGCACCGGCAAAGAAGCCCAAGAAGCACCAGCAGCCCGAGCTCGCCATCACCACCACCCGCACGTGGCCACAAATCTCATGGCAAGAGGGCAAGGTACCGCCCAAGAAGCCCAAGGTCGCCATCCCCACCCGCACGGGTCTCAAAATCCTCTGCCAAGAGGGCAAGGCACCAGCAAAGAAGCCAAAGCTCTGGCTCACCCCTGGACCGGCCTACTACCTCCAAGGGGCATGCTACTTCTAAGGGCCCACAGAGGCACAGGGCCCCAAGCCCAACTTCTTCAAGCACACTCTCTCCTCCTCGGCCACATTCTCCACTGGCACAGGTGGCAAGGCACTCACCATATGCCACATCTACACCTGCTACTTCAGTGGCCACCCAGCCATGAACACCCAGTCCCTTTCCTAGTCCTGTTCTATCTCCAGCCAGCAGTCATTAATTTCACCCCAACACAGCCAGGCCAGAATGTCCCCCGATTTGCCTGCAAACAATAAGGAGCCACAACCCCAAGCAACAGGGCACACATTGCGCAGAGGCCACTTGAGTGGCAGGTTTGGGAAGGCCCAAACTATCTTTTTCAGCTTACAAACTGGCGGAGGCTTCCCCACTAAACTGCAATTTACCCAGGCTGAGGAGATGGTGCTGGGCCTGCTACATCCCGTGGCCTTAGAGGGACACTCGGCCCGACAGGACACGGACATCCCGACTATTCCTGCAGGTTAGTAATGTTAGTGTGTATGTGAAATGTGAGCTACGTGTAAAATGAGGCTCCAAGCCATATATTAACACATGCCCCTAGGGTGTGCCTTGTAGTGGAGGTAACAATTTAACCAGGGTGTGTCATGTCTGTGTACTGATCATTTGCTAATTTGCTTGACCATGCATGACCTTTGAGAGTCTTCAGGTACAGTATTCAAGTATTGAGATTAGCAAAGAACTGCCTGTTATGTGTTTCTAGTCAATCACATCCAACACTTACATCTTTATCTGTAGCCCACTTGGGTTGGAGCTGTGCTTTGGTCTGAAATACTTGTTCTGGGGTGATTGAAAGGTTTACCTAGAAAGAATGGCAACCAGCATAATCTTAGGCCAAATGCTATTTGCAAGCTGAGTGTGGTCCCCTAATGGGCTTTTAGGGATGTGTGAAGCCTCAGAACACCCAGTACATGCATGTTTTGTTGGGTTAAGGTGACCAATGTGTATGTACTTGTTGACTAATACATCTAACAGATAATGGCATTCATAGTGAAGGTCAACTTGGACCGTTGGGGGATTTGCCATTCCTGCTTGCCCACATGTTTTAGTGAAGCATATGTATTATTACACATCAGCAATGCATAGTTGTGTGTTTACATGACTTTTTTTTAACAATGCAGCCCAGCATCATCCCTCAGCTAGTGGGGAAGCCTCAGCCAGTTTGTCCATGCCATAAACTTTCGTGCTGCCTCGGACCCAGGATCCGATATATACAGTAAGTGTCTTTTTCAGATTTTGCTTATGCATGTGACTTGCCATGTTTCTATTTGCGGAATTACATATGCAGTGCCCAAACCGAACCTTTTTTTTTACATGTCCCAACAGACCCACACACTGATGGAGGAAATCCAGGAGCTGGAGGAGGATGGAACCTTCATGGGACCTTCTGTACAGCCCTCCCTGGGACAGAATATGCAACTGTCCCAACATGTTTCTCCAACAAATCCTCAGCAGCAGAGTGAAGCTGGCTGCATGCTGCCAGCCCATCGTGGGCAGCATGCAGAGACTGAGCCTACAGTCCCCAGTGTTAGCTCTGCTGCTGAGGATTTGCCAAGCAGACCTGTGGCTGTTGGTGGACCTAGAGGCCCATCATCTGCACGCCCCACAACCCGGGGAATTGGGAGGCATAGTCAGCTACGTCACCCAGTTTCCCAGGGGAGGGGCGCGCTGATGAGGGAGTCAGCATGGCACCATGAGAGGCGTTTATTTCGCCTACAAAATCAAAGAAACCACGAGCATCTTCATGGCCAATTAGAGACCTTAAATAATACGTTAAACTCCATGCTGACTGAATTTAGGTCCAACAACAGCCACATGGCCACCTTATCAAATTATTTCAGTGCCATGCTTGAGGAAGTTCTAAATAGCAACAGCCACATGGCCACCTTAAATACCAATTTCAGTGCCATGCTGGCTGATTTTCGAACTACCAATAGAAACATGTTGGAACAGTTGCAGATTCTGAATGCCACACAGGCCCAAGTGAGGGCCCACCTCCAAGGCCCACAACCTGGGTTTTATGGGCATACACCATTTTAAGGCCTATTTGGCCTGTATCTGCTCCACATCCCCACTGTATTGACTTGTCTGGTGAGCCCTACCAATATACCCTTTTGGTATGGCTTTGCTTGTATGCTTTTGATTTGCGCCCATATAGCTCAGTAGAGTGCTGAGGTAGCCCACTAGCCAATGCCGGAGCTCAAGCCTCACTGAACCTGCCTGAAGCTGTTGCGCTGTAGGCTTGGGCCTAATTACATTGGTTCTGGCTCCTATGTAGGCAGGATTGGGGGACATTCTGGCCTGGCAAACTACTACCTTGACCCCTAGCTGAGATTGAACTGGACTTGGATTGGGACTGGGGGTTCTTGTTTGGGTGGGCCACTGAGTAACAGGTGTAGATGTGGCATAGGTATGGCTGCTTTCCACCTGTGCCTGTGGCAAATGTGGCCAAGCAGGAGAGGGTGTGTCTGTGGCCCTATTTGTTGGCTAAAAAATCTGGATATGCCAATGCTTGTCACATATGTGTGTGTATTTAATTTGTAAACTTTGGCCTGGAGTGCATTACTTTTAAACTCCTGCCTGTGGCCAATTGCTATGTGGCATGATTTGTCAAAAATTACATTTGTTGTTTTACCATGTATTTACATGAACTATGGGAGTGACCATCAACTCCAATGTTTGCTTTCAAAATAAACCAAAATAATTTTGACTTGTTGACTAAGTTGATGCCTTAATGTATTTTTTGGATAAAGATTACTTAAAGTTTGCGCAAACAAATTGGGTCCAAAAAGACATGAGTCTAAAATCAGGTGTGAGATTTTGATTAATTACTTCATTACTATTTTGGACAGTAACAAACAAAAATACAAACACAAAGCCAAAAAGAAATAAATAACAATCAATAAAGGGACAAAACAAACACAGGCAAAGCAAATTAAGAAAAATGTGTGGAAATCAAATTTGAAGGAACGGCTTGCCCAGACGCACTAGCTGTGCCACAGAAGTGGTCCTCTGGGTCATCACTGGGTGGAGAGGGGGGCAAATCCATATACCGGGGGACACGCTGCATGATGGCATAATTATGCAACACAGCACACGCCATAATTATATCAATGACCTTCTTGGGGTCATACTGTAGTGCCCCCCCAGTATGGTCCAAGCATTTAAAACGGGTTTTTGATAGGCCAAACGCCCTCTCCACCACGGCCCTGGTCTTCCTGTGTGCCCGATTGTATGCATCCTGGGCGGCATTCTGGGGCCGAAGGACGGGCGTCAGCAGCCAGGGAAGCAGTGGATAGCCTGAATCACCTGAAAAAATTAAAAAAGAATAGCATCAATTTCACATTACTCCCTAAATTGAATCAAAAAACGGTCCTTCCACATGACTAAGAGCCTATGTTACATTTGAGCAACACCCTGAGCATACAGATTGCACTGCCCAAAATAAACCCTAACCCCATCTAATGGATGTTGGGACAATTTAAACATCAAAGATGGCGGATGATGGCCAATCAGGCAGACTGCTAACGTATTGGTTTAGGACTGTGCTGCTCAGCATTCTTGGATGTCTTAACTTTTCAGGACCCCGTATCTGCTTTGTCTGAGGCAAAAACAGCTCTAACCCGGCCCCTGCACTTTATCCCGCTCTCCTCTACTCAGTAAGTGTAATGCATCTAAGCAAAGATGGCGCAGACCCTATCATAAAGTCAAGAACATAATTACAGCCGAGTGTGGGGAAGTCTAATAATTAATTTACTAAAAAGTTGAATTTGTCAATTTGGAAATGCCGGACAAACATTTGTTAAGGCTTTGTTGTTTGATAAATGTAATGGTTAAGGTCGTGTTTCACATGTAAACAAGGGGTACAAATAGGCGTAGTTTCATACATGGGTCAAAAGCTAAATTCATAGGCATACATTGAAAAGTAAATGACGTTCTTGGCGTCAACTTACCAAGGAGCCATCCACCGGAGAATTCTCCAGACTCAAACCGACCGTACAATCCAGATCTTCTAAGAATGTAGGCATTAGGGATGAGCGAATCGATCCGGACGAACCCGGATTCGATCCGAATTTCAGGAAAAATTCGATTTGGATCGAATCCGAATTTCCCCGCGATTCGATCACTCGAAGTTTTCCTTTAACATCCATTCATTTACATTACAGGCATTCTAAGATGGCGGACGGGACATGTCTGGACATGTATCCCGCGCCAGTGCAAGCTGGGGCAGTCACATGCAGCCTATCAGCAGCCAGCAAGCCCGGTGACGTCACACAGCGGTATTTAACGGCGGCCATATTGCTTTTCCTCATTTCTCTATTGCATTCGTGACAGACAGACAGAACGCTGTGTAGCTGAGGCAGTTAGACAGGCTGGAGACAGGGACAGACAGGGACAGGCTGGAGACAGGCAGGAGACAGGCAGGAGACAGACAGGAGACAGACAGAAAGCCAGGGAAAGGTAGGAAAAACGGAGCTGGCTGACAGGGAGATTTTTTTTTTTTCATCCAGCCTTTGTTAGCGTTTTCAGGCTGCTTATAGTAACTAACTGTGCATATATACTGAACTGATCTTAAGTCTGCTGTGAGGCATCCCATTCTGTGACTAAAGCAGCCTCTATTTAATAGCATAATAAACATTTGCACTTATTCTCATAGAAATCAGGCCTGATAAAGACACTTTTGCTGTGCATGCTCTCTGGTTTTTGTGACACTGGCATCCCATTCTGTGACTAAAGCAGCCTCTATTTAATAGCATAATAAACATTTGCACTTATTCTCATAGAAATCAGGCCTGATAAAGACACTTTTGCTGTGCATGCTCTCTGGTTTTTGTGGCACTGGCATCCCATTCTGTGACTAAAGCAGCCTCTATTTAATAGCATAATAAACATTTGCACTTATTCTCATAGAAATCAGGCCTGATAAAGACACTTTTGCTGTGCATGCTCTCTGGTTTTTGTGGCACTGGCATCCCATTCTGTGACTAAAGCAGCCTCTATTTAATAGCATAATAAACATTTGCACTTATTCTCATAGAAATCAGGCCTGATAAAGACACTTTTGCTGTGCATGCTCTCTGGTTTTTGTGGCACTGGCATCCCATTCTGTGACTAAAGCAGCCTCTATTTAATAGCATAATAAACATTTGCACTTATTCTCATAGAAATCAGGCCTGATAAAGACACTTTTGCTGTGCATGCTCTCTGGTTTTTGTGGCACTGGCATCCCATTCTGTGACTAAAGCAGCCTCTATTTAATAGCATAATAAACATTTGCACTTATTCTCATAGAAATCAGGCCTGATAAAGACACTTTTGCTGTGCATGCTCTCTGGTTTTTGTGGCACTGGCATCCCATTCTGTGACTAAAGCAGCCTCTATTTAATAGCATAATAAACATTTGCACTTATTCTCATAGAAATCAGGCCTGATAAAGACACTTTTGCTGTGCATGCTCTCTGGTTTTTGTGACATCCCATTCTGTGACTAAAGCAGCCTCTATTTAATAGCATAATAAACATTTGCACTTATTCTCATAGAAATCAGGCCTGATAAAGACACTTTTGCTGTGCATGCTCTCTGGTTTTTGTGGCACTGGCATCCCATTCTGTGACTAAAGCAGCCTCTATTTAATAGCATAATAAACATTTGCACTTATTCTCATAGAAATCAGGCCTGATAAAGACACTTTTGCTGTGCATGCTCTCTGGTTTTTGTGGCACTGGCATCCCATTCTGTGACTAAAGCAGCCTCTATTTAATAGCATAATAAACATTTGCACTTATTCTCATAGAAATCAGGCCTGATAAAGACACTTTTGCTGTGCATGCTCTCTGGTTTTTGTGACATCCCATTCTGTGACTAAAGCAGCCTCTATTTAATAGCATAATAAACATTTGCACTTATTCTCATAGAAATCAGGCCTGATAAAGACACTTTTGCTGTGCATGCTCTCTGGTTTTTGTGGCACTGGCATCCCATTCTGTGACTAAAGCAGCCTCTATTTAATAGCATAATAAACATTTGCACTTATTCTCATAGAAATCAGGCCTGATAAAGACACTTTTGCTGTGCATGCTCTCTGGTTTTTGTGGCACTGGCATCCCATTCTGTGACTAAAGCAGCCTCTATTTAATAGCATAATAAACATTTGCACTTATTCTCATAGAAATCAGGCCTGATAAAGACACTTTTGCTGTGCATGCTCTCTGGTTTTTGTGGCACTGGCATCCCATTCTGTGACTAAAGCAGCCTCTATTTAATAGCATAATAAACATTTGCACTTATTCTCATAGAAATCAGGCCTGATAAAGACACTTTTGCTGTGCATGCTCTCTGGTTTTTGTGACATCCCATTCTGTGACTAAAGCAGCCTCTATTTAATAGCATAATAAACATTTGCACTTATTCTCATAGAAATCAGGCCTGATAAAGACACTTTTGCTGTGCATGCTCTCTGGTTTTTGTGGCACTGGCATCCCATTCTGTGACTAAAGCAGCCTCTATTTAATAGCATAATAAACATTTGCACTTATTCTCATAGAAATCAGGCCTGATAAAGACACTTTTGCTGTGCATGCTCTCTGGTTTTTGTGGCACTGGCATCCCATTCTGTGACTAAAGCAGCCTCTATTTAATAGCATAATAAACATTTGCACTTATTCTCATAGAAATCAGGCCTGATAAAGACACTTTTGCTGTGCATGCTCTCTGGTTTTTGTGACATCCCATTCTGTGACTAAAGCAGCCTCTATTTAATAGCATAATAAACATTTGCACTTATTCTCATAGAAATCAGGCCTGATAAAGACACTTTTGCTGTGCATGCTCTCTGGTTTTTGTGGCACTGGCATCCCATTCTGTGACTAAAGCAGCCTCTATTTAATAGCATAATAAACATTTGCACTTATTCTCATAGAAATCAGGCCTGATAAAGACACTTTTGCTGTGCATGCTCTCTGGTTTTTGTGGCACTGGCATCCCATTCTGTGACTAAAGCAGCCTCTATTTAATAGCATAATAAACATTTGCACTTATTCTCATAGAAATCAGGCCTGATAAAGACACTTTTGCTGTGCATGCTCTCTGGTTTTTGTGACATCCCATTCTGTGACTAAAGCAGCCTCTATTTAATAGCATAATAAACATTTGCACTTATTCTCATAGAAATCAGGCCTGATAAAGACACTTTTGCTGTGCATGCTCTCTGGTTTTTGTGGCACTGGCATCCCATTCTGTGACTAAAGCAGCCTCTATTTAATAGCATAATAAACATTTGCACTTATTCTCATAGAAATCAGGCCTGATAAAGACACTTTTGCTGTGCATGCTCTCTGGTTTTTGTGGCACTGGCATCCCATTCTGTGACTAAAGCAGCCTCTATTTAATAGCATAATAAACATTTGCACTTATTCTCATAGAAATCAGGCCTGATAAAGACACTTTTGCTGTGCATGCTCTCTGGTTTTTGTGGCACTGGCATCCCATTCTGTGACTAAAGCAGCCTCTATTTAATAGCATAATAAACATTTGCACTTATTCTCATAGAAATCAGGCCTGATAAAGACACTTTTGCTGGCCAAAGGCCTACTGGACCCTGCCAGCTCGATTCCTGCCCGGGGCATCCCATTCTGTGACTAAAGCAGCCTCTGTTTAAGACCATATAAGCATTTGCTCTTATCATATTTGAAATTAGGCCTGATAAAGACACTTTTGCTGGCCAAAGCACTACTGTACCCTGCCAGCTCGATTCCTGCCCGGGGCATCCCATTCTGTGACTAAAGCAGCCTCTGTTTAAGACCATATAAGCATTTGCTCTTATTATATTTATATTATAAGACACTTTTGCTGGGCATAGGCTTACTGCTGCCTGCCAGGTGCACTTCTGTTGAGGCATCCCATTCTGTAACATAGCATACCCCTCTTTATTTACACTAAGCAGCTCTCTTATTTACACTAAGCAGGCCTGTTGGAGGCTGAGTGTTACTGCTCACTTTTGGTGTGCATTATATTCTGTTTCATATAGACCCACCGCTGCCCGGGGTTTTTTTAAATATCACCTACTACCACGCCAGTTAGACTATGTCGGGCAGACAAGTGCCTGGAAGTGAAAAGAGGAGTGGCAGAGGCCAAGATTCCGCAGGCAGAGCTCGCATCAGACTGGGGGCCAGTAGCAGCAGGAGTCACGCTGAGAGACCTAATCTGCCAGTATCTGCTAGCGGTCGGGTCTCCACCAGTAACGCATCTGCCGTGGTAGATTGGTTGACGCGCTCATCAACAACATCATCACAACTTACGTCTGAGACCCCCAGTCTAGGGTCGGTAGGTTCCTCTGACACAACCCTGAGTTGGCATGCCCCGAGAGCAGTCCCTGTCCTCCCATTGCCTCTGGCCTACGCCGTTCCCTCCCCCAGCGACGTATCCTATGCTTTGGGTTCAGCTCCACTCTTTAGTGAGGAGGACCATCAGATAGAGGACAGTCAGCAGCTACTGCCCAGCCAAGAAATGGAGGTGGCTTCTTTAGCTAGGCAGACAAATAGTGATGTGGACAGTGTCGTGGGTGCTGCGAGCGTTCCAGCTCCTGCGCCAGACACTGTTGACGAATCCACGAACATCAGTGACGTACAGCCACAACCCGGTGATGATGATGATGATGACGATGAAGCCGATCGCACTTGGGAGCCGGGTGATGAAGGGGCTTCATCGTCATCATCAGGAGAAGAGGGGTGCAGGTTGCCCCGGAGTCAGCAGCTGAGGCAGCAAAGTGGTAGCAGTCAGCATGGGGGCACAATTCCAAAGGCTGGAGCCGGCCGGGGCCGGGGCCGGGGTAGAGCACCTGCTGTGCGGCAGTCTACCTTATCGGGAGGTAGTGGAGCAGGGGTTCCTGGAGTTGGCAACAGCAGCAGTGAATCAGTGAGGCCAGGGGGTGGGAAAAGTAGCTACTCGGCAGTGTGGCAGTTTTTCCTGAGGCATCCGCAGGAGGGTAACATGGCCACATGCAAGATATGTAGGCAAAAGGTGAAGCGTGGCCAGGGTCCAAATGTTGGCACCACGGCCCTGCGTCAACATATGATGCGTCACCATAAAACGACCTGGGAGAACCGAGGCTCCCAAGGGGTGGTCCAGTCTGCTTCCTCACCAAGTGAGCTCCCAATTTCTGCCAGCCAAGGCTCCAGCACCTCAGCCGAAGGCAGCTGTGCGTCACACCCATCCTCTGTCGCTCCTGCTCCTCCTCCTCCTCCTCCAAGTCATGCATCCCGCCAGCAATCCATCAGCGAAGCCATGTCCAAGAGACAGCAGTATGCGCCCACTCATCCTACGGCGCAGAAGCTGAATGTGCTCCTGTCCAAGTTGCTGGTGCTGCAGTCGCTCCCTTTTCAGGTGGTGGAATCTGCACCTTTCAGAGAACTGATGGCTTGTGCCGAGCCGAGGTGGAGAGTCCCAAGCCGTCATTTCTTTGCCAAGAAGGCAGTACCAGCGCTGCAAACTTTTGTTGAACAGAAGGTGGGCCAGTCCTTGAGCCTGTCGGTGTGTAGCAAAATACATGGCAGCGCCGACATCTGGAGCTGTAACTACGGTCAGGGGCAGTACATGTCGTTTACGGCCCACTGGGTGAATGTGGTCCCTTTGCAGCAGCAACTTGGACAGGTCACGCCGCTTCGGCCTCCGCGCTCTCTGCCCATTGGGCCTGTGACACCGTGCGACTCGGCCTCCTCATCCTCCGCCATCTCCTCACCCTCCACTGTAGGCTCAAGTCTCAGTGCCCCTCCAGTCTACCATGTGTGCAGGGCACGGAGGTGTCACGCAGTGCTTCACATGGTTTGTCTTGGCGAACGGAGTCACACAGGGGAGGAACTGCTTAAATGTATTCATCAGGAAATCCAAACATGGCTTACTCCGAGAAAACTTAAAATGGGAATCATGGTTACCGACAATGGGAAGAACATTTTGTCTGCGCTGCGCCAAGGAAGCCTGACCCATGCCCCCTGCATGGCTCACGTCTTCAATCTGGTTGTCAAGCGGTTTCTGAAGTGTTCCCCCCATCTGCAGGACATCCTAACAACTTCACGGAAACTTTGCATGCACTTCAGCCACTCCTACACCGCCAAACACACCCTTCTTGAGCTACAGCGTCAGAATGGTATCCCCCAACATAGTCTGATTTGCGATGTTTCCACCCGTTGGAATTCCACCCTTCACATGTTGGACCGATTATATGAACAGAGAAAAGCCATCACGGATTTCCTGATGATCCAAGCAGATAGGGGGACTCCCCTGTGTAACTTCAATGTCAACCAGTGGCAGCTCATACGTGACACCTGCCGTTTGCTCAGGCCCTTTGAGGAAGCCACTTTATTTGTCAGTCGGCAGGATTACGGGATGAACGACGTGATTCCACTGCTTCATGTACTACAGCACATGTTGGAAACCATGGCTGGTCAGGGCACTGGAGACATGGCGTTTACATCTTACGGCCACATGAACCCCGTTGGAGCTGAACTGGAGGAGGAGGAGGAGGAAGAGGAGGAGGAGGAGTTGCCCAGAGAAACACAGTTTAGGCTTGGCGAAATGGCTGGTTTATCTAGTCAGCGGACAGGAGAGGAGGAGCAGGAGCAGCCAGAGGAGCTAGAGGTTTTTGAGGAAGGAGAGACAGAGGACCCGGGCACACCGTGGCAGTATGCAGTGGAGATGGAGACCAGTCCATCCGAGTCACTTGCGCAAATGGCACGAAGCATGCTCACATGCTTGCGTAGTGACCCCAGAATTGTTTCCATCTGTCGGCGGGATGACTTCTGGCTGTCCACCTTATTGGACCCTCGCTTCCGGCACAAAATGGGGGCATTTTTTAAACCCACCGAGAGGGAGGACAAACTCAACTACTACAAAGACATTCTACGTAGGCAGTTGGCCGATGCCTATCTGCGCCATGGTCCATACTCTCGCAGGTCTGACTCGAGGGGACCTCTGCGCTCACCTTCCACTGCCATGGCCGCTGGGGGGGTTGGCAGCAGCAGCAGCAGAAGCTCCATCAGCAGCAGCAGCCTCAGTCTTCAGTCGCTAATGAGTAGCTTTCTACACCCGCATAGTGAGGCTACTCATGAGCAGCAGGAAGACCTGGAGCAGGACCTGAACCAGCAGGTCATGTCATACTTTGACATGACCATGCCAACACACCTTGAGGATCCGCTGGACTTCTGGGCAGCCAAACTTGATTTGTGGCCGCAACTAGCAGAGTTTGCCCTGGAAAAGCTGTCCTGCCCGGCAAGTAGCGTGCCATCTGAGCGGGTGTTTAGTGCGGCGGGGGCCATAGTTACGGCGAGGAGAACTCGTCTGTCAACTAAAAATGTGGAGAGACTCACCTTTGTCAAAATGAATCAGGGATGGATCAGCCAGGATTTCCACCCACCAATGCCTGATGCATGCGACTAGATTCAGCATGGTGCCACGTTTTACACTTTACAAATGGTGCAAAACATATTTATGTCTTTAGGCCATTTTTTGGGCTCCTGCTGCTGCTACTGCCAACTTCTGCCAACTCCAGGGTGTGATTCATCCAATTTTTGGGCTCCTGAAGCCAACTCCAGTGTATATTTGGGCTCCTGCTGCTACTACTGTCAACTCCTGCCAACTCCAGGGTGTGATTCATCCAATTTTTGGGCTCCTGAGGCCAACTCCAGTGTATATTTGGGCTCCTGCTGCTGCTACTGCCAACTTCTGCCAACTCCAGGGTGTGATTCATCCAATTTTTGGGCTCCTGAAGCCAACTCCAGTGTATATTTGGGCTCCTGCTGCTACTACTGCCAACTTCTGCCAACTCCAGGGTGTGATTCATCCAATTTTTGGGCTCCTGAAGCCAACTCCAGTGTATATTTGGGCTCCTGCTGCTGCTGCTGCTGCCAACTTCTGCCAACTCCAGGGTGTGATTCATCCAATTTTTGGGCTCCTGAAGCCAACTCCAGTGTATATTTGGGCTCCTGCTGCTACTACTGCCAACTTCTGCCAACTCCAGGGTGTGATTCATCCAATTTTTGGGCTCCTGAAGCCAACTCCAGTGTATATTTGGGCTCCTGCTGCTGCTGCTGCTGCCAACTTCTGCCAACTCCAGGGTGTGATTCATCCAATTTTTGGGCTCCTGAAGCCAACTCCAGTGTATATTTGGGCTCCTGCTGCTGCTGCTGCTGCCAACTTCTGCCAACTCCAGGGTGTGATTCATCCAATTTTTGGGCTCCTGAAGCCAACTCCAGTGTATATTTGGGCTCCTGCTGCTGCTGCTGCTGCCAACTTCTGCCAACTCCAGGGTGTGATTCATCCAATTTTTGGGCTCCTGAGGCCAACTCCAGTGTATATTTGGGCTCCTGCTGCTGCTGCTGCCAACTTCTGCCAACTCCAGGGTGTGATTCATCCAATTTTTGGGCTCCTGAGGCCAACTCCAGTGTATATTTGGGCTCCTGCTGCTGCTACTGTCAACTTCTGCCAACTCCAGGGTGTGATTCATCCAATTTTTGGGCTCCTGAAGCCAACTCCAGTGTATATTTGGGCTCCTGCTGCTGCTACTGTCAACTCCTGCCAACTCCAGGGTGTGATTCATCCAATTTTTGGGCTCCTGAGGCCAACTCCAGTGTATATTTGGGCTCCTGCTGCTGCTACTGTCAACTCCTGCCAACTCCAGGGTGTGATTCATCCAATTTTTGGGCTCCTGAAGCCAACTCCAGTGTATATTTGGGCTCCTGCTGCTGCTACTGCCAACTTCTGCCAACTCCAGGGTGTGATTCATCCAATTTTTGGGCTCCTGAAGCCAACTCCAGTGTATATTTGGGCTCCTGCTGCTACTACTGCCAACTTCTGCCAACTCCAGGGTGTGATTCATCCAATTTTTGGGCTCCTGAAGCCAACTCCAGTGTATATTTGGGCTCCTGCTGCTGCTGCTGCTGCCAACTTCTGCCAACTCCAGGGTGTGATTCATCCAATTTTTGGGCTCCTGAAGCCAACTCCAGTGTATATTTGGGCTCCTGCTGCTACTACTGCCAACTTCTGCCAACTCCAGGGTGTGATTCATCCAATTTTTGGGCTCCTGAGGCCAACTCCAGTGTATATTTGGGCTCCTGCTGCTGCTGCTGCCAACTTCTGCCAACTCCAGGGTGTGATTCATCCAATTTTTGGGCTCCTGAAGCCAACTCCAGTGTATATTTGGGCTCCTGCTGCTACTACTGTCAACTCCTGCCAACTCCAGGGTGTGATTCATCCAATTTTTGGGCTCCTGAGGCCAACTCCAGTGTATATTTGGGCTCCTGCTGCTGCTGCTGCCAACTTCTGCCAACTCCAGGGTGTGATTCATCCAATTTTTGGGCTCCTGAGGCCAACTCCAGTGTATATTTGGGCTCCTGCTGCTGCTACTGTCAACTTCTGCCAACTCCAGGGTGTGATTCATCCAATTTTTGGGCTCCTGAGGCCAACTCCAGTGTATATTTGGGCTCCTGCTGCTGCTGCTGCCAACTTCTGCCAACTCCAGGGTGTGATTCATCCAATTTTTGGGCTCCTGAGGCCAACTCCAGTGTATATTTGGGCTCCTGCTGCTGCTGCTGCCAACTTCTGCCAACTCCAGGGTGTGATTCATCCAATTTTTGGGCTCCTGAAGCCAACTCCAGTGTATATTTGGGCTCCTGCTGCTGCTGCTGCTGCCAACTTCTGCCAACTCCAGGGTGTGATTCATCCAATTTTTGGGCTCCTGAAGCCAACTCCAGTGTATATTTGGGCTCCTGCTGCTGCTGCTGCTGCCAACTTCTGCCAACTCCAGGGTGTGATTCATCCAATTTTTGGGCTCCTGAAGCCAACTCCAGTGTATATTTGGGCTCCTGCTGCTGCTGCTGCTGCCAACTTCTGCCAACTCCAGGGTGTGATTCATCCAATTTTTGGGCTCCTGAAGCCAACTCCAGTGTATATTTGGGCTCCTGCTGCTACTACTGCCAACTTCTGCCAACTCCAGGGTGTGATTCATCCAATTTTTGGGCTCCTGAAGCCAACTCCAGTGTATATTTGGGCTCCTGCTGCTACTACTGCCAACTTCTGCCAACTCCAGGGTGTGATTCATCCAATTTTTGGGCTCCTGAGGCCAACTCCAGTGTATATTTGGGCTCCTGCTGCTGCTGCTGCCAACTTCTGCCAACTCCAGGGTGTGATTCATCCAATTTTTGGGCTCCTGAAGCCAACTCCAGTGTATATTTGGGCTCCTGCTGCTACTACTGTCAACTCCTGCCAACTCCAGGGTGTGATTCATCCAATTTTTGGGCTCCTGAGGCCAACTCCAGTGTATATTTGGGCTCCTGCTGCTGCTGCTGCCAACTTCTGCCAACTCCAGGGTGTGATTCATCCAATTTTTGGGCTCCTGAGGCCAACTCCAGTGTATATTTGGGCTCCTGCTGCTGCTACTGTCAACTTCTGCCAACTCCAGGGTGTGATTCATCCAATTTTTGGGCTCCTGAGGCCAACTCCAGTGTATATTTGGGCTCCTGCTGCTGCTGCTGCCAACTTCTGCCAACTCCAGGGTGTGATTCATCCAATTTTTGGGCTCCTGAGGCCAACTCCAGTGTATATTTGGGCTCCTGCTCCTGCTGCTGCCAACTTCTGCCAACTCCAGGGTGTGATTCATCCAATTTTTGGGCTCCTGAAGCCAACTCCAGTGTATATTTGGGCTCCTGCTGCTGCTGCTGCTGCCAACTTCTGCCAACTCCAGGGTGTGATTCATCCAATTTTTGGGCTCCTGAGGCCAACTCCAGTGTATATTTGGGCTCCTTCTGCCCCTCATAGTGATGCCACTTCAACTCTCTGCAATTGTGCCGCTCTGCGATTCTATTAGCGATGCCTCTGATCTGCATGTGATATTTCTTCAAAGTATTATTTAACAAACCCAGCACGCATCCTGTGCGTGTTACAGCAAGGCTGAATGGTTTACAACCCTATTGAGGCTGTAGGAGGCTCAGAAATAGCCGTTTTTAATAGCGATTCGTCGCGAATTTATTCGGGTCGAAACGATTTTTGTCGGAAAATTCGGCGAATCAGTCGAATCGAATTTTTCAAAAGTTCGCTCATCTCTAGTAGGCATCATGGGATGAGCCTGGGAACCCGGTGAGGACACTAAGGAACCGCATGTCCGGGGCCACCACTGCTTGGACATTCAGTGAGTGGCCCATTTTGCGGTTCCTGGGATAAAAGCAAAAAAAAAAAATCAGCAAGGCAAGGAAAACTAGTGAAACACTAACTAATAACACCCTAAGCAAAACCTGTGGGCCAATACAAATAACACTAACCAAGTACATAAGTATTTTGTAACCAAAAAAAGGATATGTATGTTGGATCAAGTAAATATTAAATTGTAATTGGCTATTTAAGGTCCACATTAAAATGTTTCCCTTTGGGCCACATGATAAAAATGTGAGAGCCTAAATACAGCCCATTGTTTCCCAGGGACTATTTACAAGGAGGGATTAACAGATATACCATGTGAACTATTTCACAGGGACTATTTACAAGGAGGGATTTTGAAAAATGAAAAAAGAAATTTAGGTAAACTATATTAAAAAATGACAGCTTGTACTTGCCTGTAGATATACTTGTCGGCTGCCGGAGGCACCAGGGCAACGAGGGTGCAGTCAATGGCACCCATGACGTTGGGCATGTCGGCGATGTTATAAAATGCCAGCTTAATTGCGTTGCTGGCTACCATGTCCTCAGAAAAACAAATATATTTCTGAGTAATGGTAGCCATGCCTTCCAGAAACTTGGATAGCGCGCGGCTCAGCGTAGGCTGGGAAATCCCCACGGAGAGGGCACCCAGCCTCTGGAACGAGCCGTTCGCCAAAAATTGCAGGCAGCCAAGCATCTTGGTCATACCTGAAATTGCTTGCCCCTTCCTTGTGGTGCGGGCTAACCATGGTCGCAGCTCACTATACAACTTATGGAGGGATGTGCGATTAAGTCTGATGAGCTCGAACAGCTCAACGTCATGCATGCCATCCATGTGCATGCGTCGCCGGTGCAATCTGGTCTCAGCCCTCTGGACAATTTCAATGCCCATGAGCTGCAGATCCTCATGCTCCTCAAATACACTAGAATCATCCATAGCTGCTAGTCTCGAGGTCAAAATGGTCCCGTAAGGGGATCGCAAAGGAAACAGGTTTATAGGGTGGTGGTCCGTCGGCAATCACCTCTCTGAATGAGACGCAAGCCCATACCAATAACGTAAGTTATCTGAACGAACGAAAAATATCAGATTTTGATGGGAAAATGATCCGAACTAACGCAAATGATCCAATTTGCTTTCGTTCATCGAAAGCGCGTATACGCATTAGCCCGAACGATCATACGAATGGAAAATGAACGAAAAAAACAAAAAAAATGACTAAAACACACAAAAACTTTCACAGACAGCTACGGAAGTTCCGACGAATGTGCCTCTGAATCGAGCCTATGGTCCCACTGGCGGAAATGCGTGTGAGAGGCTCTGAATCAGGCCCTTTGTCCTCCAGTATAATTTTTGCCTGATTCAATATGGTATCTGTGAAACTGAGTGGGGAGTTATTGACCTCTTGGCGAGCCAGTTATAATACATCATCTGCCATATCATGCCAGAGTGTATCCCAAAGAGCATTTGGAATGGCTGGGACACAGCAGGTAAGAACTATTGCAAGCAGTTCCCCTATTTTAGATGCAGAGTGGCTTGTTGCTGCCTCCTTGAGACAGTCATGCAAATGCTGAACATCTTCAAGATGGTCAAGCATTTGGCAAGCCTCGTGGTATGAAGCGCAGATGATGCCTTTGACTGTCCTGAGAAAGGTAGGACCTTTGACAACATGCAATAACAGCCACAGGTAAAAGCACTTATGGTTGTTAGGATGCACATTATATACTCCAAGAGCATCAGCACAATAGATATCTGGCTGCACAGAAGTGCCTTGTTTTCGTCTTTGAAACTTCTTTCTGGAGATATTCCAAACATAGTATGAAGGAACATTTGCATGAAACAGCATCCTTGCAAAACTATTCTTTTGGCACAGTTCAAAGAATGCTGTAAGGGTTGTCCTAGGTGGTTTTTGCACCCTTTCAGCTAGATTATCAGCTATAAAGTACACTCTCTGACCATTTTCAAGATGGATACTGAGGTGTTGGACAGTTGGATATCTCTCATGCATTGAAAAGCATACCAAACGTCCAGTTTGGTATTGCCAGACCTCATCCTGCAAGTAATTTTCAGCTGCAATGCTAATGATCTGAGCCTGATTTACCATTACACCCCACTCTATTACCTGCATCCTCAAAGCCCAGGGGGGGCAGAAGAGCCCTCGACCCATGTGGGCTATGCATGCGGACCAAACCCCCCCTGGAGTCTATGACTCCAGGGCTGGTATACTCGCTCCCCCTGAGGCACCCCAATAGTGGGTGCCCCGATGTGTGAAGCCCCCCAGGTTGCCCAAAGACTCACCTTTGTTTCCGGTCCAACGGCACATGCATGAGCAGCGGCCGCATCCCTGCTATCCCTTTAGCAGGGCGCGTGCTCAAGCCAGGCTTTTGTGAATGGCCAGCGTGGGCACATTCCTTGTTAGGGGGTAGTGGAGGATGCATCGCCCAGCGAGCACTGATCCAAGCACGCTGACTGGACGAGCGTCCGCACATGCGTTGCTGGACCAGGAAGAAGTGGGTTTGTTCGGGTGACCGCGGGGGGTGGGGTTTCACACAGCAGGTTTAAATAAAATTAAAAAACAGTCCCCTTCCAGAGAGGGGCAAGCCCACATCAATTATTTTACTTCTATAAGATCCAGCTAAATACTCAGCCAGTTGTTTTTTATGCACAAATATGGCATTGTCTGCACCGAGTAACACACAATGGCACTGGTAAATCCAGCATAAGAGGCCATGCGTACACAAACAGGCACTGACACAGGCCTAGGCCTAGAATAAGACATTTGACTTGCTGAGCCATTCACTAAAGAATAGAGGCAAGAAGTAAAAAAATAAAAATGGCACAGGGCGGCACACTTCATAAATCAGGCTTCAAAGTATATCTAATATGCCATTATTAAAATAGGTAAACTAGATTCAAGGCCCCCTTGACCAAAGCATTAAGGCCCCTTTGACCAAAGCATTAATATACTTATGGAACCTGTTGTGACAGAGGGGCTCTTTACTCTATATGGCTTATTCATGCAATATGCACCATGCTGCGGCCCTGTAGCTAGGACACAGTCTGTTTTGATCACATTCTACTATTTTTTTTTACATTTGAAACCTTTATTTCACTACTTCACTAAATGACCTGCTTATTTCATTTGAGTAGCTGACAAATATAATATTGTTTTAAGCTAAAAGAACAAAAAGGTGGACAATTGGCCACAGATATTTAAGGTAAATAAAAAAAAACAATATGTTAGAAGCTAAATTATTAGGCACTAGCACACTAAAAAGGCAGTGAGTGAGGGGTATAGAGAACATCTGCCTCCACAGGAAATCCACTACAGATTGGAGAATAGAGATTCGCATCAAACCCAGAAACTGGAGAGACAAATTCAACACTGCTAAACAGTTAAGACAGGGGAGAAACTTGGGGGCAATGGGAAACAGTGAATGGCTTAAATTTCATGGGCAATGTGCAAGTTTGTGCATGAGTCATTTGGTGCGATGCGCACGGGGGTCATTATTACTCACAGTGCCATGAATCGCAAGTTTCTGCATGGTTTTAAGGTTTTTGGTGCACAGCCATGAATCGACCCTTCAGGTCAACCTGTGCAGTCTGTCAGGAATATAGTACCACCAAAGATATACTTTATACCCAATTTCTTTTATGTTTACAGCCCTGGAAACCATCACAGAGATTTTGGAGGGGGGCTTCCCAAGTTGCACAGTCCTCGACTCTCCTTCAGTGTACCACCACCAGAAAATCATTTATTGTTAGGTCTTTGTCAGACTACAGGGTATGAACCCTGATTGCAGAGATTAATGGACAGGCTCACCTTGACCGGCTCACCTCTCGACAGGGAAGCCTGGAGTCTCAGAACCAACCTGGTTTTCACTAGAGCCCCTGAAGGTAGAGACTGGGCTGCAGGAAGGCCCCAGGAGTGGGTATTGCCAAATCCGGGATAGAAGACATACCAGAGCTGGATTGGAGATGTAGAACAAGCTGAAGTCGTGGGCAGGCAGAACTGAATTGAAGTCGTAAACAAGCCAAGGTCGTGGGCAGGCAGAACTAGATCAAAGTCGTAAACAAGCCAAGGTTGTGGGCAGGCAGAACTGGATCGAAGTCATATGGAGGTCGTATGGAGAGCAGGAGTGTTGTCAGAAACAAGCTGGGTCGGTACACAGATATGGAGACACTGGAACAGGCAGGAGAGAAGACCAACTGGCAACAGGGCTCGCCGGTATTAAAATGCCCTTGCACATGTGCAAAACTGAGCCCAGTTTCATGAGCACGCAATGCGTGTGTGCACAATCAACCAGGTCGCGCACATGCGCATATGCGCATACATAAGCGCACTGCAACAAAAAAGATGGGCTGCTACAGCCATGAGTGCATGTGTGCAACTGCAAGTGCATCAGGAACTATGGCGTCCTCTGCTGGGGAACAAGGAGAACAGTTCTGGTTCTGTGACAGTCCTACTTGCTAAAAATTTCAAGGGGGGGAAGCTGGACACTCATGGAGGCCCTTTTGAGGGAACTGAATGATGATCTATATACAGTATATGTATGTTTTTCTAGTGGAATGTTTCTCAAAAGACAAAAAGATCCTGTGAATCCCCCATAAGCATAGAACCCACTGTGGTTAGGCCCTGTACCCTTCACCATTGAAATACTGATGTCTGTTTTCCGGGTGTAAATAGAAGTGTTTTCAAAGATTGAATTTAAAATCTGGTAAAGATAAGACCTTCCTGTAGTTTAGCCACTGTGAGTGGGCAATAGTGACACATTTGTTATCTATCTTGGGGACACTCTGCCATAGGGGTGTTTCTCCAGAGGAGAAACACAATCACATTTGGTGTGTGCAGCAATCCCCAAAGTTTACCCATGGTATTCCTATTGGGTCAGCTTGCCAGGCTGCTATATGAGTTTGGCAGGTAACTTTGTAATAGAGAGTTCTGGTTAACCAATGGCAACTTATTGTTTCATATGAATTCATTAATCCAGGCCCGAAAGTGGGTGACACTGGATATTGCATTCTGGATAATGTGCCGAATACATGTAGAATTTTGGGCAGTCGCACTAAAGATTTTACTATTTTTATTGTGATGTCAAATGAGGTAACTTGGTGCCAAAACCATAAATAGACATTGCTTCCTTGGTTCTTTGCTTTCATTTATTGTTTTGTTACTTAAAGTGGACCGTCACCCATGGGTGATCGGCCCGGGAATCTATAAGATTCCCGGGCCGATCACCCCCCTCACCGCGGGACATCCGAGATCGGGATGTCCCGCGGTGAGGGACCCCCCCCAAAACCCCAAAAGAACTCACCTGATCGGCGGCGGCAGCGGCCGCCGCCACCTCCCGCGCGCTCCTCTAGCCGTGCGCGCGCCCGCGCCGGCCGTTTGTGAATGGCCGGCGCGGGCGCGCGCACTGTCATCGGGGTGCCCCCCTGAAGTGGACCAAAACCCAGGATAGTCAAAATCCTGGGTGTTGGTCCACTTTAAGCTCATATTGATGCTTCCTTGTCTAATGAAGGGGTCGTAGAGGCCCTGAAAAATTGTAACATTATTTCTGAAAAGAATCAATAAAGCAGTTAAATTAACACTAAGGAATGCTGTGCCACTCAACCTTCAAATGTTTGTGTGAATACACAGTACCCACTGTGTCCACATGAGCACCCAACTGGAGAAGTGGGCAAGCATCAGTCTTTATTTAGCATATTAGCAATTTTGAGTGGGGAAATATTTTATGCACCATAAACCACACATCAACAGATACATTGGTGTATTTACTTTAGCAGGCTCTCCCACTTGAGATGGACTTTTAAGTTAAATATGCTTTCATACTAGCCCAAAGCGGTTAGTTGCTCAAAGCAGTGTGCGAGGAGCAGTTGGGGGATTAGGTGCCTTTCTCAGGAGCACTTCAGTCATGTCCCAGCTGGTAATCAAACCTGCAACCCTCCAGCTACAAAATCAGGTGCTTAACCACTGGGCCATGACTGCACTCCATATCCAGCTCATTTGCTTGTTACATGGCTGTATATACATTTCACAGAAGTAAATCTTTCCAGAATACCCAAAGTGAGACAAAGTTTAACAATGTAATATTGCTATATGCAAATCTAAATCCTGTGAATCTTTTGGTCTAATAAAACGTAGAGTCCCTTTCCAGTATAAACCTACAGCACCCAATCATGCAGTTCTCCGCTGTATCGATTACAGCCTGTAGGTCTTCATTGTCAACATTTTTTTTTAAAAACTGTTGGGAAAACACTGGAAAAATGATATTGTTACAGACAGCACACAATTAGATTGTGATTGATATATAAACCCCTTGGCAGACTCAGACCGTTGATTAATCAATCACTTGCCTTCCTTTCTGAATAATTATATTTGCTTACAGCATTTCTTGGAGCTCGATGTCACTATTTAATGGATTTGTGAGTCATTGAGAAATGTCTCTACTGCTATTTTGCCTAGAATGGGTTTTCTCAAATTGATTAGCAACAATGCTGGTTTATATAGTGATATATATATATATATATATATATATATATATATATATATATATTTATATATTGTAGTTTACCTTTGTGTGACATTTACTGTGCCAATTAGTTACAGTCTATTCTAGCATGAGCGCTTGTGTTCTTTCTTGTTTGTGTAACCCAGGGCTAAGAATCTATAACATGAAAGACTACTGCTGCCATCTCTGTATTGCTTCAGTTGAGACTGCTAAATCCAATATGTAATAGGTAAGGCCATTCCCCTAGAGCCATGTCACATTTGTAAAGCTCAAGAGTACTCAGTGGTTACTCAAATGAAGATGTATAGAACTGCAAATGGATCCTACAATGTTACTCTGTGTTGTGACAGCTACAGACCTATGACTAAGCCTGATTTCTGATTAGACTGTACACTCTTACCAATCCCACTTTAAAGTGGACCATCACCCTCCGGTGATCGGCCCGGGAATCTATAAGATTCCCGGGCCGATCACTTCCCTCCCCGCGGGACATCCGAGATCGGGATGTCCCGCGGGGTGAAACCCCCCCAAACACCCCAAATCCCCTTGCGCCCCTCTAGACGTGCGCGTGCCCGCGCCGGCCGTCTGTGAATGGCCGGCGCGGGCGCGCGCGCGTCAAGAGTGACGCGCGGGAGGCGGCGGCGGGGGGGGGCGCTGGTCCGCGCCTGTCAAATCTCTTGTCCGTCGGCGCTGGGAGCGGGGGTGCCCCACCGAAGTGTTAAAATCCTGGGTGTTGGTCCACTTTAAGCTATCACTTAACCAACTGATAAAAGGCAATATCCACAGCACCAGCCTTTGCTGAAACATTTGCAACATACACTACATAGACATTCTATTCTAAATCTATAGACGTTAACATAAAATAGATGTAATCCCCCCATGCTGTTATTATTCCACTGGAATGTCTTTCTACAAGATTTTGGAGTGTGGCTATGGAGATTTTTGACCCAGAGCATATGTAAGGTATGTTGGGTTTGGCTCACAATGGGGTTTATTGAGGGTCCAGTCAATATCTTTCGCACCAAACTCACCCAAAAATGCATTTATGAAGCTTACTGCAAAAGGCCTTTCCCAAACAGTTCCAACAAAACAGGAAGCGTGCCTTTGTCCAAAACGTCTTGGCTTGGTGAAGCATAAAGATTTCCCTTTGTGGAACTAAGAGGACTGAGCTAATCCCTTTAAAACAATCCTTTAGCATTATCCCTCTTTCACCAAATGCTGTAGTTCGAACAATATAGCGAGACGTGTAATGTTGTTTTGTTCACCAAACCCAAACTGTTTTATGTGACAGTGCAAGAATGTGTTGTGGGAGAGAGCTCTGAAAATTGTGTAAGCTGCTGCCTAAAAATAAGGGGTCAAGCCTTAACTTACAAAGTGAGAAACAGGACCAAAGCCGGATTTGGGAATGCCCCAATTGGGGTAACCCTTGTCAGGAATTGGTTTAGGCGCGCATTATACCATGTATCAACCATATAATTTATATGGCCGTGGATGTATGAAAGCAGATATTTTTCTAATATATTAGTATATCAGCCAAGTTGAACCTATCTAAAGGTGTATGAGCGACTGGCAGAAGATTATTTCACACACAAATTATTTAAGAAATGTCACTGATAACTTATATATACTAGCTTGATAAGATGATCAGAAGAGTGGTTTGTTCAGGTACTTACCGCCGTGGCCCGGGGGTTCGTAACCCTCCCAGGGCCTCTGATGGAATATCTCTCAGGTAAGTGCTGTGTCACAATGTTGATTGCACTTTAAGGCGTCTGGGTGTGCTTGTAATCCTTAAATGGATTGGTGGTTGGCCTTTCTTTCCAAGGATGCTTTGATGTCCAGGTGATATGGCAAACCTTAATTATGCAAACTTGCACAAGAACACCTTGAATGTTGAAATGCAAACTCTTTATTTCTTTAAAAGCACAAAAAAATAGGCCATTAGAGGCACACTGATAGAGTAAGGATAAAAGGATTTAAAGTATAAAATCCAGAGCTTTAAAGAGCTCACTGTGAATTAAATGAGCGAATGAGCGGTGCTTAAAAATGATGGTAAAAGTTATGTAATACAATCCCACCGTACTTGGGGGATGGATGCAATGTCCGTAGTGTAAAAGATTTTCTTCCAAAGATCGTTGTTTAAAAATGTCCGCTGTTCCACATACAGAGTAAAATCGGCAGACTGTGTATAAAGTGTGCTGGAGCGGTGACCTCTCGTCCCGCTCTGTAACCGACGCGCGTTTCGGCGGTGAGCCGTCCTCAGGGTGTCAGTAGGCATGCGTGGAAGCTGTTTTTAGATTGGTCGAACATGACGTCTTTGATGTGAAGGGGTTGATGGGAAATGTGCCCGTGATCATATAGTAAAGCAATTGCCGCTTTGTTACAAGTGTTGTCTCAGTGGTTTCAGTGTTGTCATGCGGTGGTGGTACCTCAGACGAAGATTGGATACATTAGTTCGAGTTACAGCATGATCACAGAAGTGTATCAACTCATAAAGACATAACTGTGCTTCATTGATACACTACATTAAGGGGAGAGGTATATTACAGCAGAAAATGACACAAATACATTTGGTTAAAGCAATTAAATTCAAATGTTATAGCTAATAAAGGAATTTAAGTTTGCACCAAACTTGAAATAAAACGGATGGGGTGTTTGGTGGACAAATTGAATAATTATAGGGATATAATTCAAATTAAATAAATAAATGTATAAATGAATATTAATGATAAGAGAGACCGTATGCGCAGAGGCAGATGAATATTACAAAGAGTGGAAAATATGGTGTTAAATTGTTTTATGGGACAACCATATCATCAGCCAATGTATCTGTCAAAGGAGATTGGTTTATAACAGGGGTTCCCAACCTGTGGTACACCTGCCGCTGGTAATATTTTTTGAGCCTATTAGGGGGTACTCGCCGAAGGTGCAGACTGGTTTGTACTCCAACTTAGAGGCCGATTCATCAATAGCGCCAGGTAGCGACAGATGAGCGACTGTAGCGTGATTTTTTCAGCGCCAGCCAGTATTCGCTGTGCTTGGCCGGCATTAGCTTGATGACAGCGACTCAGTCGGTGTGCGGTAATGTTGAATACGGGCTGGGGGGTCGCTGTTTCACAGGTCCAGCGTTGTATGTGAGCGCCTGACAACGAATGGCCAGAGCGAACGGCTAGCTTCATATTCATCAACAAATCACGCTCCGAATGTGCTGTCGCTGTCCATTCCTTGTTTAAACCCCAGAGCGCTGGCGGCGATGTGTATTAACTAGTTTTTAACCCCTAAACAACCATATTTTTTGAATGTAACATTATACATGTTTTTAGAATCATTTTGTAATATGAATACATTAATCTCAGACCTGTTAGATCAATTCTGCACATATTTTTTTTTTTTTTTTTTGACTTAAAAATAAATCCTAACATTGCAGAAGTGTTCTCCGATTTTTTGACATTAAAAAAAAAAAAAAAAAAAAAAAATACCAATTAATTATGAATAATTATAGATTGCTCCATTGAAATGCATTGGACATCGCCAGGGAGCGACAGCTCATACCTGGCGCTGTGAGGGAATTTGCAGCGGCGCTGTTCGGTCCAGGCGGCTTCATGATGAATGCCGTGCTAGCCGTCGCTCTCGCCGGCGCTAGCCTCATTTTGCTTGATAAATGCGTCAGTGTGACCGCCGCCGGGCGTACTTGAGTCGGTAGTCGCCGTTAGCTGCCGCTACCTGGCGCTCGTCAGACACTACCTGGCGCTATCGCTTGATGAATAAGGGCCTTAATCTGCCACCATCTATCCAAGTATGGTTAGCTCAAAAAAGTCATGAAAACTATTAATGTGCCCTTAATGTTCTTTAAATGTTTTGTTTTGTGAGTTTTAGACACATTTTAGATGACAGACAGACCATCTCTTTCACCCAGGTGGTATATGAGACAATTAGAAAAGGTGGTACTTGATGAAAAAGGTTGAAAACGCCTGGTTTACAAGATCAGTTAATGGTGTATCAAGCACCAATCTCTCTTCACTCTCTTTTGGGATATAGACTGTACTATCTGGACCTAGTGCTTTACTCATCTTTAAACAGGTTCGCTCGTCTGATACATCTACCTAGACATGAGCAAACACTTTGAGGAATAATATGATTATGCTGTTTATGAAATCTATTTCTGAAAAAAAGAGCTAAAGTAAAAGGGTTTATTAAGCAGAGGCAGATCTATACTTTGAGGGTATCTATGCAAAGTATCTAAAATTAGCACATGTTTTCTTCAGTCACTTTCCTTTAAAGAGGCTCAATCACCGGCCTAGAATGAAAACAATAAGACCCTAGGGATGGTGGGCTTCCTCTTTTTGTGGCAACCCAATTTGGGATGCCCCTTGTGAATCTCCGGGATTGCTGTGTTTTACTTACATCTTATGTGATCCTATGGTGCATGCCCATGCCGCATTGGCATCTCCAGCATCCCTCTAGCTGCTGTGCACTCCCTCATTAGGCCTATCTGAATGGATGGTGTGGGTATGCATAGCAGGTATAATGTTGTCTGCTGCTCCCCCTCCTTTCAGAATTTTAGATAGCCTGCACTGGGCCCTCTTCTGCCACAGACCTGGTAGCTGATACCTTCCCTGCCTACACTGTATTTGCACCACCGATGGGCAAGTATGGAAGAGCAGAGAATGTGGGTGAGATAGATGGCCAAAGCAGAAGGAAGAAAAGACGTACATATTTTTACATTGGGCTTGAATTATAACAGCCAAAGGACAGGCTGTTTATACTAAATATTTAAAATAATATATATATATATATATATATATATATATATATATTCACATTAGCATGTATAAAGAACAGCTTAGCACTCCAGAAAATATTTTATTTCATTATTAAATGACTGTGACCCTTCCCCCATGTAGTGCATCAAGTAGGAGTCGGTAGCTCCCGGTAAGTAGCTCTGCATTTTACTAGCAGCAGTACATGTCCCTATTATGGGGCTCATATATATATATATAGAGTAGGGACCACACTAAACACAGAGTGCCTTGTTGGGGTGGTGCGGCTTCAACATGTATCTGCAGATATATGAGACTAAACCTCTGTTTTTACAAATAGTTAGACAACATGATAGTTGCTTAATACTTAGATGAGATTGATGGGTGGGCCCATTTGGGGACCTCCCACACTAACTACTTAGGCCCTTATTCATCAAGCGATAGCGCCAGGTAGTGTCTGCAGAGCGCCAGGTAGCGGCAGCTAACGGCGACTACCGACTCCAGTACGCCCGGCGGCGGTCACAATGACGCATTTATCACGCAAAATGAGGCTAGCGCTGGCGAGAGCGACAGCAAGCGCGGGATTCATCATGAAGCCGCCTGGAACGAACAGCGCCGCAGCAAATTCCTTCACAGCGACACGTATTACCTGGCGCTACCTGCCGCTCTCCCATACATTTCAATGGCAGACGCTGCAATGATTGATTTTAGTTGTTTTTGGGTTGTTTTTGTTGGGAAAAAATTCCACACATGTTTATATTGATATGTTTGATGAATGTGGCTGGTTATTGTTATTTTTTTTTTTTTTTTTTTGTTTCACAATGTAATGTTGTGAGTGACATGGGAATTGCGTCTCCTCCACCCAAACTCATTGGCATCAAATTCCCTGGTTTTACACACAAACGGGCCTTGTAAAGCTATTTTGTAGCCTGTCAGGTTGGTCGGTCACGTTCGCTCTTAGAAAGTGTCAGCGCCCAAGCTATTCGGCAGCCCTGTCATTGATGAATCTGTGTTGGTCGGTGTTTGTGCAGTCGCTGTTTTAATTCGCTATCTGGCGGCGCGAGCGTCGCTGTGCCTCGCTGCGCTGCGTTGTGCGTCGCTGTGCTGTTCATACATGTGTCCTTCTGCCAGTTTCAAGGAATTCACTTTCCGCGACCCCAGTCGTTGTTAATGAATACACTGTAGTTGTGAGCGTGCCTGGCCACATATAGCAGAATTTACATTCAGTCGTACCAGCTCATAACAACCCGTTATGCATTCTCATGTGTGCTACATTTTCAGGTATTAGTCTAGTTTGATTGTGTGTTGAATTTTTGAAGGAATTAGATTTTTATATTTAAGCACAACGGTGTATGCTTTAGAAGGACCTATGCATTACAGTATGTAGATTTCCCTGCTAAATGCAGCTAATAAATCGTTGCGCCTTTGGCCCTAGCTTGTTTTGCAGCGTATTTTTTTGTTTTGTCCGCCACTTAGCGTGCCTAGAGCTGATATTAGCTTGTCCCTGTTGCGCGCATGTTTGTGTTCGAATTTAGAAGCACATTTGCTAGCGTCATATCCGGTTCCGGGATCCTCCTTTGCGTTTCCACGCCACCTTAAGGTAAAACTGTCTAGCGCTTAGGCCAATAGCTTGTTTAGCAGCGTATATTTTTGTTTTGTCCGCCACTTAGCGTGCCTAGAGCTTATATTAGCTTGTCCCTGTTGCGCGCATGTTTGTGTTCGAATTTAGAAGCACATTTGCTAGCGTCATATCCGGTTCCGGGATCCTCCTTTGCGTTTCAACGCCACCTTAAGGTAAAACTGTCTCGCGCTTAGGCCAATAGCTTGTTTTAAATAGTAATTTTAGTTTTTCCGCCACTTAGCTTGCACATAGCTGAGAATAGCTTGTTGCTGGGGCGCGGAGCGTATTTTTTTTTTTTATTTTTTTTTTTTGGTCTAATGTCGCTAGCGTCATTTCCGGTTCCTGTTTCCTCCTTAGCGTTTCCAATATGGCTCCCAAGCGAAGACTGATGCGCCTCCCCAGCTCCTCCTCAGATTCCGGCCCCACCACCCCTCCCCCACCTCCCCCACCTACCTCACCTTCCCCAAATAGCCCCCCTCCCACCCCTTCCCCTCCGGGGCCCAGTAAGAAAAGGCGCACAAGGGTGGATAGCCGCGTAAATGGCCAGGTGGTCAAAGTGAGTATTTTTTTTTTTTTTTTTTATGTTTAAAGTTGCTGAACACACAGGGGGGATAGGGTCTGAAATTTATTTGTTGTCAGACCAAATTTTAACAATCCCCGTGGGGCATCCCCATTGTGGATGTCCTGCTGGGATGCCCCCCCCCTGGAGGGGCCTAAAAATTACCTCTGCCCCGTCACATCTGTGCATGCGTGAGCTGCGCATGCCTATTGCGTTTACCTCTAGCAGGGTGTACCCCGGCGCCAGACATATTTGCATTTTGTGTGCAGGCGCACTCCCTGTTAGAGTCAAACGCCACATGCGTACTTTGCCGTGCAGACACAGCTGAGCTTGTATGCACCTCCCAACGGCCTTGGATGCGCATACAACACCGGCTTGGAGCACTGTGTTTGGCTTGCGGAGTGACGTGGGAGTGTCCTCAGCGGTGTATTTGTGGCCTTCCAAGGGGGTTGCAGACAGTGGGCCACCCACAATATTTGAGCCACACCAAAGTGCACCCAAACCCAGATTAATGTTAATCCTGGGTGTGGGTCCACTTAGATCTTTTCTCTGTTTAACTGTTTATGACATTGTTCTGATGTCATGTATTAATTTTCCTTTTTTTTTTGTTTTTTTTTTTTCATAGGACTTCTGCAAGTCAGAATACGACTATGCCCGAGGAGCTAAGAAACGCCTTGCCATGGAGGTGAAGGCCACTGTGTCCCGGCGCTTCCAGACCGACCTGACCATCCGGGCTATTCAGCAAAAATGGTCAGATTTCAAGCGCCGGGACCCAGAAGGCGTGTACCGCCTATATGATGCCTACGCATCAGGTAAGTTAAAGCTTAAGTTCTTTTTTGCCTTTGTGCATAATCATCTGCTAAGCTGTGTCCTTTTTTGCTCTTTAGATTAATTATTTCCTTTCACCTCCTCCACACAGATAAGCGTCCTCCCCTGGGGAAACGTGGGAAGGGATTCCTCCCCCGAACCAGGCAGGCGGACTCGGGGGAGTCATCGGGGGAGGGTCCCTCCCGCGGGTCCTATTTAGAGGACCCAGGGGAGGAAGGGGATGACGCCCCAGAGGAGTGTGCTGCTGGGGGGCAGGCTGGATCAAGCCTCAGCTCCTCACACTCTGCGTCTGAGGACTCTCACCAGGCAAGGGCCCCCTCTCAAGCAGGGAGTGAGAGGGAGGAGGGTGGTCCTTTGCCTGGTGGATCTTCGGAGCAGAGTGTGAGGAGCCGAGGCTCCCCGCCTCCTCCTCAGAGCCCTCCCTGGGATTCAAGTGGCGCTTCATCCCCTGGTGAGTGCACATGTTTTAATTGTTAGTCTGTGACAGGTTTCATCTGACCAATTTTGCTTAGCCCTTGCCATTCCTCTCTAATTTGCAGGGCATCATATAGGCGGCACCTCCATGGAGTTTTGGCGAAGCATTCTCCTCGGGCATAGTCGTGGTAAGTGTATGTTGTTAGCCATCTCAATTTGGAATTTATGTCATTCTTTAAAGTGGACCAACAAACATTGATGAGATTGCTTGGATTCTCCCGCCTTCCCTGCCCAATCACATCCCTCACCCTGGGCCACCCCCAAACCAAAAACCACAAACTACTTAACTCTTTGGGGTTGCCAGAAGCCATCGTCCCTGCCTCCTGTGTGGCACTCTAGATGTGTGTGCGCCTGCGCTATGTTTCATACTGGCATGCGCGTGCGCACACACTGGAGGAGTGATGTGCGGAAGGCAGGGGTGTTTGAAGCTTAAAATTTTGTTGCTCTGCCAAAGTAGACTAACACACTGAATATTAACAATCCTGGGTCTTGGACCACTTTTAACAGACACGTTTCCTGGTCCATTGTGTCAGCTGGTTTGCTAATGTACATTAACATCACAAACCCCACTACAGTGCTAGCCAACTGTCAACCACCCCTATGTTTCTGGCAACACCATGATGGGTGTTTGCATTTCTTTTCTTGGGTTAAGTTGTTCCCGCTCCAACATGTGGCCCACTATTAACATTAGCCAAACAACTGCAAATGATTCCTTTAAATAGCACTGTCTATGTTATTTGCACATTCTCTTTAGGGATACATGTGTGAAGCCTTACAAATTGACATTAACTCATGGTCCAGGAAATATGCTAATTTAGGTCAACCTGTATGTAACCATGCAAGCCTTTGCATTTTCAGACTCAATAACCAGATGGATGTCAAATAGTCATGTGTCATTTGCCCACTAATTGTGTTTTTGCCTTTTGCTTTATGTTGACAGATGTTGCGACGCAGACGGAGCCAGAGACCCTCCTCCCCACCCCAGCTCCAGGGACGGCCAGCAGCATGGGCCCCCGCCACAGCTGCGATGGTGAGTACATCCCACTTCATATGCCTAAAGACTTGTGAAACCTATGTCTTCTAGTCACATCAGCAGCCAATTTAAATTTACCTATGTGTTAATTTCACACACATCTCTATTCAATGTGTTGGCACAATAATCCAACATGCCTGTTTGCATGCTTGATTGTTGGCTCACATCCTTCATTAGGCCCTATAGAGACTATTTTTGCGTTAGACACAACCAAATGGGCCCGATTAGGTCTGGACCTGTAACATTATAGGGTAAACTCGTGGACTCGTTCGGACTTAGGCCCTGATGTTTGGCTGTTACTAAACACAAAAATGGACACACAGGGAATTAGACCTTCTTTGCTTCCCAAGAGTTAAACTGGAACAACAACCAGGATTTTGACTTTCCTGGGTGTTGTTCCACTACGGTGGGGCACCCCTGATCGGCACCGCTGTGTGACAACCCCCTGAACTCACGTTGACTCCCAAAAATGTACAAGCCATTGCAAATTGCCTCCTCCTCCGCCTCCCCTGCGCCCCTTTTTACGGGGGCGTGCCTGCGCCGGCAATTCACAGACGGCCGGCGCAGGCACGCACACGTCTAGAGGGGCACCAGGGAGGGCCCAGCGGCACTGCCACACAGAAACTGAGGTAGGTATTTTGGGGTTTGGGGGGTGTTTCACACCCAGGGACATCCCGATCTTGGATGTCCCGCGGGGAGGGAGGTGATGGGGCAGGGAATCTGATAGATTCCCGGGCCGATCACCCGTGGGTGTTGGTACACTTTAAGCTAAAATGTATGCTTGGGATGTGTTGTTCACATTCCTGCCAGTCAATAGTACTCATATAATGTTAACCAATAAGCACACAGTGGTCAACAATGTTAATGTGAGTGTCACCTAATTGGACACAATGACATTACATTGCTACATCTGTGTCTGTTGAGGTCACTGCCAAATTATTAATAATTTGTTGTTTCTACATTTCTACAGCTTGTGAAAACCAGCATCGCAGACTGTGGCGGGAGATCCGGCTCCTGAAGCTGATGCTGCTGGCCAGGAAGAGGCGCCGACGGCGTCGTTAGGGTGGGGGGGAAGGCTGGTCTCTTGATGGCCGTTGTTGGCCAAGGTTGGCCGTGTTGGCCATTGTTTAAATTAAAAAATTTTTGATTCACATCATTACAGTGTGTTGCATTGCAAAGCCTAGTTTAGCTGTCTCCTAAAACATTTGTGGGTCAATGTAGCCATACCTTTTGAGCCATTTCAGGTGTTAACCATAGTAAGCTATGGGCTCCAATGTGTGGGCTACATTGACCAATACATTCACATATGTAGATCCAGATACTCATCCCTGACTGTGTTATTAGCGAGGTCTTAGGAAACACACAATTTAGAGGTGGGTGAAGCAAATATATTTACATAAACAAAAAGATACAAAATTAATATTCTTGGCTGGGTGGCCGGGGAGGTTGGGAGTCATTGCTAGGGGCGGTGTTGGGGGACAACAGTGCAGTAAAAAATATAGACTGCTGTTGTATGAGCTGTTGTAGCAACAACAAAGTTTGGTCCTGCCGCTGGAGACATTCTTCCTGGCGCTGTATTGATTCTTCCTGGCGCTGGAGAGATTGTCCCTGGCGCTGGAGAGATTGTTCCTGGCGCAGGAGAGATTGCTCCATTAGATTTGCCAGCCGACCAAGTTCCTGGTTCTGGTGTTGGTTTTGGAGCAACTGGTCCATCTGGCGCTGCAGGGCCTCATTTTGTTGCTGACACATCAGCACCTGATTTTCCAACGCCGCAATGCGCTCATTAGTTCCATCACGCGGCTGTTGGCGACTGTAGTCCTCCAGCATCCGGACCCCTAGTTGGTAGAAATCGGCACTGGTTGGTGCCACACCTCCTCTTGCTGTGGTTGGAGGCTAAACAAATAGTAAACCACATTTTAGTCAAACGGAACAAATGCAGTTATGCCCCTCCCAAAAGTTACCATAAACACTCACTAGACAACTTACCCTTGTCTGAGCCTCTGAAGCTTGGCCACATGGGACTTGGGAAGAGGTCCCAGCTTGGGGTTCTGGTTCCGCCTCCTGCCAAAACAACAATGAAAGGAAATGTTACATGTTGCTTCTTCCACTACCCACGAATATGCCAATGGGTTTCGAGGTCGTCTACATCAGCCATGTTACCTGCGTGTCCTCCGGCCCAGGTAGGCTCGAGGTATCGCTGCCAGTGAGTCGCAATTCAACATCCGAGATGTCGGGCAAGTTGGCATATGCTAAACAGGAAAATCAGGTTAGTAGGTCTGTGGGCCAAACTCTAATGTAACCTGGTTAGGCTATCGAGGCCATACCTCTAAAAAGTTAAAAAATACACACTAGACCAAAGGTCTCTGTTAAACTCAGATTGTTAACATGTATGTTACAGGACTAAGACGCACTAATTTCTGCAAATCTCATCATAAACATTGCTTAAATTAAACATACCCGCAACATCCCAGATGTCTGGAGTGGGGTCCTCACTCGAGCTTGGACCTTGAAAATACATGTGGACACACAAGTTGCCAGAAGCAAGTGGCACAACATTAGAGCCAAAATACAGACTAGAGCAAGGCAAAACCACTTACCCTCATCTCTGGCAGCTGGAACTTGAGGGGCCCTTTCTGGACAGCCACTTCCGATATTCGGGTCAACTAAAAAAAAAAAAAAATGTGTCTAAATAATCAGCAAACTACTACAGGGAATGTTTGGCTAAAAATATGTCCGCAAAGATACATTGCTATCACTCAAATAACTAAGAGACTGACCCTGGGGAGGCAACCAGCACTCCCAAGAGGCATCTTCAAGTTTACCAAGCAAACATGTAGCTTAGTAGACTAACCAAATTGAACCAGTGTAACCTAAACAGCAGAAAGGATACATTATGTATTGCTCTACACACCAACAGGGTCCTGTTGACCGGCAACATCGGAAGTGGGGTCCAAAGATGAACCAGTCACTTGGCCTACCAAGAAAAAAGACAAATGAGACACATGCACTTGAGTCAAAGTGGATCAAGCAAGGTGAACACATGCACTTACCGACATCCAAAGAGTAGGTGGGATCCGGAGGAGATGCTGGGGCCAAGGGCATGGGAGCTAGGCCAAAATAAAACCAACATTGAGCCATAGCTAATGTGCGTAGCAAAAAAAAACATGCATTAAGGTGTGTGAGCAGCTCTTTCACTAATATTGACTAATCAAGCCAAGTGTGGCTCACACATTGATATGCCGATATATGGCTACACATCTCTGGCATCCTACATATCTACACATGTTAGGGCCTTGTTAGTTACTGGCTGTGAGTGTTACAGTGGGCGTGCAATTAGGCCGCACGCACATATTATTAATAGTCAACAGGGCAAACCTTTATTGCTTGAGCTGCTCCCACACCCATTTGTTTAGAAAAAAACGAGCAAACAAATTATGGGTAAATACCTTCAATGGCAGACTGGGGTAGGCTTGAGGTTGCTGGAAGGGCAGGAGCTTGGGTGTCCGGAGCCACATCCCGGACAGCAGCATGTGCACCTATGCATAAAGCAACAGACAGAAAAGTTACAAATGTTTGAGCTATAATGTAATACTTCACAGGTCCTACAGTTAGTTGGTCAAAATGTAAAAATGCTAATCACAGACATTAACATTAGGTTATTGTAAAAGCCAGAAAATATGTACCTTCAGCCCAACCGGTGGTGTCATCCCCAGGATCCACACCCTGCAGCCGAGCCAGTGGGATTTTGGCCTTCAGCATCTCCTCATACGGCCTGTAGGTACTCTTTGGAGCCTGGATGAACCCACTGTCCACATCAAGATCGTGATTCATCTTTTTCATAAGGGCCCCTCGCAAAGTGTAGAAGCGTTTCCTGCAGGATGGGCCACTACGTGGGTGTTGAGCTGTGCTACTAAGCTCCACACCAATGGCATCCCACAGTTTGCTTCTTTCTTGTTTGCCTATGGACTTGCTTTGGGAGCCAAATATCAGCTCCCATTTAGCAAGTGTCAGGCGCACAAGATGATTATTCTCAGCCAAATTAAATTCAGGCTCCCTCTTGGCACCTGGGCGCTTAGCCTGGGGTGCTGCCCCACCTTCAGGCTGTGCCCTTTTCCGTAAGGGAGGTCTGCGCACAGCACCCACCAAACTCCTACTCGGGCCTGCTGTGGCCGGCAGATGTCCTGTATTTGGCTCCATCCTGTAGCTGCACACACACACAAATCAACACCCCACAAGCACGCATGCACACTACAGAATGGCATCGCAATCTCTTAGGCTTGGGCAGGTTTTATGTGCTCTAACAGCCAATCCAAAAGCAGCCCACTTAATTGATTCACACATACAGCCCAGTTCCTTCTAGGCACACCTCCACTGCACTGACAGAAGCATGTGTGTTAGCCAATTAACTCATTACAGACCTCATTAAACAAACAACACACACCCAAATCCAACAATGGACTGATGTATCTGCAACCCTTGTGACATGTGCTTAGCCTAACGGCTATTTAAAAAAACAACAGCTTCACTTTCATTGGTCCCCACCTGATTTTTGGCCCATGTCCGTTAATGCACGCAAGTTACGGCTCAAGTACGCTAGTAGCGCTACTAGCGTGCGCGTGCGCACTCTGTTTTACGCACACCTGGGTCGGCTAATTGGCGCCCGGAAAAAGCAGAGCGACGCAAAAGGCGGCAAAGCGGACCTGTCACTTTAGAAAATGAAGTATAAAAGGAAGGAATGTTCTAGCTTCTGCTATTCTTACACTGTGGCAAAGGCTGTGGTGTGGTGCTGTGCTCGCTTCCCTTAGCTCATTTGAGCCTCTGTCTGGTTTCTGTCCTCACTCTCTGTGGCTTGTTGGGTGATTTCTGACATCAGTGCTGTTTCTTTAGGAGCTTGGTTTGGGTGGCATCTGCAAATATTGTGTAGCATACAGCAAGTGAGGCTTGATTTTGGGGCCTTTTGTGGGCTGTGCAGCAACTCCCCTCTTGGTTGTGCTTAACTTAGAAAGTGGGTTTTCAGCAGGCTGGTGGTTTGGACCACTATAGTTCTGGTTTTGTGGTGAGCTGCATTGTAGCGGGTGTGTGTGTAGTGTGATTGTTTGTGTGTGTGTGGTGTGTTAGTGGTTTTTTTTGTTTATTTTTGTTTTTGTATATATCTTTAGTGTGTGTGATGGATAAGAGGGTGATGTATGGTGTCTGGGTGGATGGATGTATGTGTATGCTGAAAGAGCAGGAGGAAAGGGAGCGGGGTGTTGTGAGGCTTAGGGCACCCCGCTCCTTTGCAATCCGCCTTTCAGTATGGGACTTAAGTGACGAGCAGATCAGGAGCCGCTTCCGTCTGAATCGTGCTGCACTACAGTCCCTATATGATCAGATTAAGACCAAAATCGAGCCATCCACCAAACGCACTCACTCCATTCCAGGCATAGTACGCCTGTGTGCCACTCTGAATGTTTTGGCACGAGGGACCTTCCAGGCAACCTCAGCCCTCCTCAGCGGGATAAGCCAGGCTACTATGAGCCGCATCCTAATCCAGGTAGTTCTGGCAATTTGTGATTTAATCCCAATTTACATCAAGTTTCCTGAGGATGAGGAAGAGGTTGCCAAAATAAAACATGCTTTCTATCTGATGGGAGGGATCCCGAATGTGCTAGGGTGCGTTGATGGTACACATATCCCTTTCCGCCCTCCCCGTGCACAGGAGCTGTCCTACAGAAACAGGAAGCAGTTCCATTCATTTAATATCATGGTGGTCTGTGACCCAGACATGAGGCTGCGGGCGGTGAGATCGGGGTTCCCCGGCTCATGCCACGATTCTTACGTCTTGCAGCGGACAGTCCTGTGCCGGAAGTTTGATAACAACGAAATGCCAGCTGGCTGGCTACTGGGTAATAAATTAACCATGTCTATGTATTTTGCTAATATGTGGCCTAGTAAGGCAATTTTAACCAAACTACCACCCAAAAACATGTACTAGTACTAATTGCTGTCTCTCTCCTTGTGTTTTTTCTACAGCGGATAAGGGATATGGGCAGAGAACGTGGGTCATGACTCCGGTCAGGAACCCACGGACCTCTGCCCATGAACGCTACAATGCAGCGCATCGCAAGACCAGAAGCATTGTGGAAAGAACCATCGGCCTGCTGAAAGCACGCTTTCTCTGTTTGGCACGGCCAGGAGGAGAGATGCTCTACAGCCCACAGAAGGTTTCCAAGATCATCCTTGCCTGCTGTGTGCTACACAATATCTGTATATGTCACCGAATCCAAGCCCCCGAGGAGACAGCACTGGTGCCAGAAATCCCCAACCTGCCCGCAGATAGAAGTGAGGACACCCAGACTGGCGATGAGCTAAGGGAAAGGATGATCACTTCTTATTTTGCGGTAAGCTAACTACCCTTCACTCTAATGCAAGTACTGCACTACTGTTTAAATGTCTTTGACCTCCCATCCAAAAGAGCAAACAAACGCACTAAGGGGGGTTTAAGATGACCCAAACCACTCTAAGGGGGGTTTAAGATGACCCAAACCACTCTAAGGGGGGGTGTAAGATGACCCAAACCACTCTAAGGGGGGGGTGTAAGATGACCCAAACAACTCTAAGGGGGGGTGTAAGATGACCCAAACCACTCTAAGGGGGGGTGTAAGATGACCCAAACCACTCTAAGGGGGGGTTTAAGATGACCCAAACCACTCTAAGGGGGGGTGTAAGATGACCCAAACCACTCTAAGGGGGGGGTGTAAGATGACCCAAACAACTCTAAGGGGGGGTGTAAGATGACCCAAACCACTCTAAGGGGGGGTGTAAGATGACCCAAACCACTCTAAGGGGGGGTGTAAGATGACCCAAACAACTCTAAGGGGGGGGTGTAAGATGACCCAAACAACTCTAAGGGGGGGTGTAAGATGACCCAAACCACTCTAAGGGGGGGTGTAAGATGACCCAAACCACTCTAAGGGGGGGTGTAAGATGACCCAAACAACTCTAAGGGGGGTTTAAGATGACCCAAACCACTCTAAGGGGGGGTGTAAGATGACCCAAACCACTCTAAGGGGGGGGTGTAAGATGACCCAAACAACTCTAAGGGGGGTTTAAGATGACCCAAACCACTCTAAGGGGGGGTGTAAGATGACCCAAACCACTCTAAGGGGGGGGTGTAAGATGACCCAAACAACTCTAAGGGGGGGTGTAAGATGACCCAAACCACTCTAAGGGGGGGTGTAAGATGACCCAAACCACTCTAAGGGGGGGTGTAAGATGACCCAAACCACTCTAAGGGGGGGGTGTAAGATGACCCAAACCACTCTAAGGGGGGGTGTAAGATGACCCAAACCACTCTAAGGGGGGGTGTAAGATGACCCAAACCACTCTAAGGGGGGGGTGTAAGATGACCCAAACCACTCTAAGGGGGGGTGTAAGATGACCCAAACCACTCTAAGGGGGGTGTAAGACGCCAATGTTGGTTATCAAGTTAGGCATTTTTTTTAAAGAAAACACAAAACAACTATAAAGATATATACTAACTGCACTTTTCTTATTTTTTCAGGCACAAAGAGATGCACCATGATCCCTACATTCCTTTTAAAACCCTTTCCTGGACTTTACTTTTCTTTTGCATTTCTGCTGGACTTTTCATTTTCTATTTCATTTCTGTTTTATTATTAATTTTTGGTTAGATAAAAAAATAAAAAAAAATTATATATATACATGTGGCTATGTGTTTAATTCTGTTGTAAGTTTCCTTTTCATTCTAATTCCTATTTTCATTTACCTTTTTTTTCTCTGTTCTGTTTTTAATTTCCTTTTCTTTCTCTGTTCTGTTTTTATTTTCCTTTTCTATTTTCCTTTTCTTTCTCTGTTCTGTTTTTATTTTCCTTTTCTATTTTCCTTTTCTTTCTATGTTCTGTTTTTATTTTCCTTTTCTATCTCTGTTCTGTTTTTATTTTCCTTTTCTAGTTTCCTTTTCTTTCTCTGTTCTGTTTTTATTTTCCTTTTCTATCTCTGTTCTGTTTTTATTTTCCTTTTCTAGTTTCCTTTTCTTTCTCTGTTCTGTTTTTATTTTCCTTTTCTTTCTCTGTTCTGCTTTTATTTTCCTTTTCTTTCTCATTGGTGATTTAATTGTATTTCCTTTTTATGTAACAAATAAAATAAAAAAAAAATTGTGGCTATGTGTTTAATTATGTTTTATTTTCCATTTATATTCGAAGATCTGGTAGAATTTAATTTCCTTTTCAACACAAAATAAAAAATGTTTACATTTTAAAACAAATGTGGCAATGTGTTTTAATCAGAAGGTACTGGATGGCCAGGACACAGCAAAGCTAACAGGCGCTGTGTAGAATAGCGTGGTCACACTGACTGACAGCGCCTACAAAGCTGAGGGCCAACATCATATTCAGCAATGTAGGCGTTGTTCGCAACAACGCCAGGTAGCGACTGAGGAGGCCTGCTATAGCGAATCGCTAACGCCCGCGGCTGACGCTAGCGGCGCTCATAGCGCCATACTTCAGTCGCTCATCTGTCGCTACCTGGCGCTATTGATGAATCGGCCTCTTAATTCACAGAGCAGCTTGACATTTCTTTCAGTTCAATAATGTTCTGTTCAGTATATTTTTTTTCATTTTAACTGTATTAAAAAATTGTATGCGATTCTCAAAATAGCCTTTCATTGTAAACTGAGGCAACAATTTTTTACCAACGACTTTTATATTACACTGTTGGCCCAAGACTGATTGATTGGTCCGCATCCCAGTTATGAGGATGAAAGAAAAGACAGTGATAAGAAGAGAGAGACAAGCTCAGCAGAAAGAGAAGAACAGAGCTTGACTTGAAATTTGTGTACACCAGAGTGTCAGCTGGATGTACACGTATAGACATACCCACATGGTTGGCAGGGCTCTAGCTGTCGACTTGATAAATGTTGCATTGTGTGGCTGTGTAGGACTGGAATAAAAGTTTGGGTTAGGGGTCCGATCCCCATCAAAAGGGACCCCTCACTGGGGGCGGGTGAGGCAGGGGGCGCAGAATATGGTAATCTTACCTCAGCTCACAATCCCTTTCTGTCAGCGACGGCGTCATGTTGGAATGGTCCCCAGGCGGGACCACAAAAAGATGTCTGCCACTCCCCATGAGTGAGGACACTCCTAGTGTCAGACCAACCTGACGCCGCTGCTGACCAGGGACTATGGATCGGGGCTCAGGTGAGTTACATCAGCTTCCTGCTGCTGCACCCTTAGGTAAAGTAGGTTGATGGGCAGCAGCTTATCAATCAGCTTTTCCGTGTTCGGACCAGACACGTAAGGTTTGGTACGAACCCGAACTTTGTGGTTGAGGTTTGCCCATCACTAATGATCATGTGATCCAATGTTCGGCCATCTTTTTTATTCTCTGACCGCATGATCGCAAAATATGGGTTAACCTATTAAAACATTAGGGTTGATTCATGACTTTTTTACTTTATTTTGAGAGTAAACACTTTTTCTTTTGATTTTCTTCCTAAAGTTCAATTCAGCGCCATATATAGATGTGCAATTTTTTAGACAAATTTAGCTTTAACTCACATTTATCTGTCAATGTTTGACAACATTATTTATGTAGAAGGTCAGCACCTACCTGCCAAACTCTGATAAGTTCACTTATACATATTGATTTATTAATCAATGTGATGTTCTTTGTTGCACATTACCTTAAAAGAATCCACATAAGAATAATCTTTCTTCTGCCTGCCCCCTGGCATGGATGCTTTCTAGCTGCCTACCATGGCTTCTATCTACCTCACTACACATAACATCAACCCCGAAAGGGGAAACCCAAAGCAAGAGAAACAAATGTTTCCAAACTGACAGCAGGAGAGATTGAGCAAAGAGCGATACATGTCAGTCTAGGAGAAACAACTCATCCATCACAGCATTTGTGGGAGCAGAGCAGAAGGGCTCAGCAGAAAGGCCAGGAGACATCCCTTCATATTATATCAAACAGCAAAAAAAGTTGATGCAGCATTATTGTCGACACTTTCAGTAGCATCTATTTACTAAATAAAAGTATTTTTACAAGAAGAAAGAAGTAGCATGAGAACTTTGAAGACACTGCCATACATTTTCAATTTCTACACTTCTACATTATTCATAGAGATGACTTGCCTACATTGGAGTTAAATTAGTTTTAATATGAATTATTATGTATAATTTATCAGTTTTATTAATTTATGTATGCTATTAATTTTAACTACCTTTTGTAATAAATTATACATTAAGAAAATGATGGCTTACACAGGGATATATATATATATATATATATATATATATCAGCAGATTAAGTAAACCTATACTATCCTAATTTAAAAAGACAAAAACATTAACAGGAAACCGTATGATATCTAAAAAAAAAGAAACACAGAGGGGTTGATTTAAAGTGGACCAACACCCAGGATTTTGACTATCCTGGGTCTTGGTCCACTTCGGTGGGGCACCCCCGATCGGGGTGCCCCCGCTGTGTGAAACCCCCCCAAACACCCGAAAAACTCACCTCTCCCCGCTCCCAGCGCCGACGGACAAGCGATTTGACAGCCGCTTGTCCGTGGCTCCTCCGCCGCCGCCTCCCGCGCGTCCCTCTTGACGCGCGCGCGCCCGCGCCGGCCATTCACAGACGGCCGGCGCGGGCGCGCGGGCGCGCGCACGCCTAGAGGGGCGCGAGGGAGGCGGCGGCGGCCGGCCGCCGCCGAAGCTAAGGTAAGGGGGTCTGGGGGTTTCGGGATGTCCCGCGGGGAGGGAGGTGATCGGCCCGGAAATCTTATAGATTCCCGGGCCGATCACCCGAGGGTGATGGTCCACTTTAAAGCCTGGTGAGAAAACTCACTTCTAGACAGTACAGAATAAAAAGAATGGCAGTTTTCTCACCAGGCTCTGAATCAATCAAGCCAAACTGTTTTGGGGCACTGGAATGGGGATAGTAGGTGACAGCTTAAACTTCCTTTCTGGGTATAGGATCACTTTAACAAAAAATGACAACAAGGGCATGTCAGTCCACAGCACCACAATTGGGCTATATTATGATAAATAAATATAAGTCTAATTGCCTAAAAGTGCATTTAAACCCAAATCCCTATAGAGAGCAGGAGTTTATCATCAAGTACCACTCTTGATTTTCTAAATAACTTAGGTACAATGTGCTTTTTCAGTTGTCTAAAACATGTTTAAAGTGGGCCAACACCCAGGGGTGATCGGCCCAGGAATCTATAAGATTCCCGGGCCGATCACCTCACACACCGCGGGGGTGTAACCCCCCCAAAACCCCGAAAAATCCTTACCTCTCCAGCCGCTGCTTCCGCCGCCGCCGCCTCTCTTGCGCTCCTCTAGACGTGCGCGCGCCCGCGCCGGCCGTCTCTGAATGGCCGGCGCGGGCGCACACACGTCAAGAGTGACACGCGGGAGGCGGCGGCGGGCGCGATCCCTTGTCCGTCGACGGACGTCACTTGTCCGTCGGCGGGCATTGGACAGCGCACTCACGTGGGAGCGTGGAGAGGTGAGTTTTCGGGGTGTTTGGGGGGGTTTCAGCCAGCGGGGCACCCCAAATCAGGGTGCCCCGGGGAAGTGGACCAATACCCAGGATAGTCAAAATCCTGGGTGTTGGTCCACTTTAAAATACACCCAAAACAACTGTGTAAAGTGCATGAAAGGCACAAAAATAGATAATCCTTGGAAGCAGCTTTGCACTTATTGAACATATCAGGCTTGGATAAATTATGTATGGCAAACAATCAGGTTGAGGTACAGGTCAATCTCTAGCCTTGCTATCACTCAGTTATCCCAGTTGGTTGCTGCCGAGGGTGTAACTATAGGAGGTGCAGGGTGAGCGATCTCGTACCAGGCCCATAATGTGTAGAAGCCACAATATTGGGGCCCCCCAATTGTATTTATCATATTTGTTCTCTCATCCCATCATATACTGGAAAAAGCTGCTGTTTCAGCCTTAAGTTGTATCCAAATGAGTTGCAATGGCATATAAAGGGTTATTGTATGAGCCATGACGGGGCTCTGGTTTGAACATTTTCTTTATGGAAGTCTAAATAGAGGGTAAAATTAGAGTGTGTAGTTATATTCTGGATATTTTCCCAGTTGGTTTGATTTTTAAGGGCATGCCTCAGGATACCGAGAGGATGAGAGTAGGGTTAATATGCAGCAGTCATATGAAATGAGCAAGAGTGACACTCACTACGCTAGCTGAGTCAACTTTTTTGACATATGTCTCTTTTTATATGCAATTTGCATTAAATATAGATTTTGAAACTATGTGTCAACAGTTCTGGCTAAATCAACTTGAAAGTAAAAGAGCAGATTCAATCCATCAGTGGCATAGCCATGAAAGATCTAATGAAACACCAACAGATGTTCCATAATCAGTTTACATTATTTGTTTTTCTGTCTAAATTACATGGACTATATTGCATGTTTGTTGTAACAGATGGACACAGTTATAAGGTTTCACCTAAACTCACTTAGGAAACATTACACATTTGATGCTGAAAGCTTCCCTTTTAATACATATGACTTTTACCTTCTACTGGTATAAGATCTGACTAGATGGCATCTGTTTATTAATGCAACACATGTAAAAATAGACCTCAGATCCCCAGTACTTCCAAATGACAGTATATGCTTTTAATTAAGTCCACAGTCCAACAACACAAATAGGCTGATTTATCAAGCACTTCTGCCAGACAGAGTCACATCAGTGCAAATTAGAGTAGTAAAAAATATAATAAAATATTTTGTTTCACACTTGCGCGTGTTGCTGTACTACAAGAAGCACATTTACTTAAACATTAGCAGTGTGGCAACATGTTTAAAAATGTATAAATCATATTTTTACAAGTGTAATTTGCACTGAAATAGCATAGTCTGGCAGAAGTGCTTGATAAATCAGGCCCAAAGTAGCCTTGTTTGTTTGCATTTCAGAATGTACCGTTTTTTCACCCTATAAGACGCACTTATTTCCCCCAAAAGTGGGGGGAAAATGTCAGTGCGCCTTATCGGGCAAATGTAAAAAAAAAAAATAAAGTAATCTCACACGTTACCGACGCTCCTGCGTTGCTTACGGGGCTGCCTGCCATGCTGCGGGAGGCCAGAAGAAGATGGAGGAAAGGCTGGCTCTGTCCCCGTCCCCACCGCTGCTATCGCTGACTTTTCTGGCAGCTCCAGCAGCGGCAGGGACGGAGGCAGTGCCCGCCGCTGCGGCATCTTCGTTTGCCTTCCAGCTGTTGACGCTGCCTCTTCCGGCCGGGGCATGCGCGAGAACCCAGGTCCATGCAGCAGGTGGGCGTGGCCTGCACTGAGTCTGTGTTCCTGTCCAGCAAGGCTTATACTATATTTAAAAAAAAAAAAGATATTTCAGCTTAGAAAGGAAGAGTGCGAATCTGGGGGGGGGGGGGGGGAGAAGCCCATTTGTGGAGAATAGCTTTCTAAGACACCAGTGCCACCTGTTCCCCTTGTCTGGTTCTTACCAACTTCCCAGAATCACCCACTTTGGAAAATGAAGGAAGCATTTTAGGACGCACTCAACTACTTACTGCCAAACTGACTTGGAAAGAGGCTATCTCCGAGCTTGTGAAACAGGTTTGGAGCATCAGTACCAAACAGTATTTCAAGCAGGTCGCAGATCCCAATTTACTCAATGTGGTTTAAAGGAAGTATCATAAAACATTTTTTTCATGTACTGTATGTGTATTTTACTCAGGCTGTGATCACAGACAAATTTAATCAGACTGAAGGAAGACATAGGGATGAGACGTTTATCTGCTGCAGTTGTTTTCCGATGCAACACTAAATCTGATTTCACTGGAAAGTATATTTGAGGCCTATTCAATTTAATTGTTTATTATGGCAATATTTGCCTTTCCTTTTTGAAGCCAGAAAAATGCTGACAGTGGACTTCCAACAGCAGTCAAGTGGAGCCGAGGTTTAAAGAGATAGATGCTTAAAGTGGACCAACACCCAGGATTTTGACTTCGGTGGGGCACCCCGATCTTATGGATTCCCGGGCCGATCATGGGAAGGTGTTGGTCCACTTTAAACTAATAAACATATATAGAGCAAAGAAAAAGCCTAAATCGAAACATTATTTTGCTAGTATTCAGTAGTAGGGCAACTGATCCTGGAAACAAAATGAAATACACAATACAATGTCATATTCATACTTTGTTAGCTATATGTGTCAAAAGCTTTGATAAATGCAGATGTAGGCATACAATATCCTGAATATATTTCACTTTCCCAGTATTTGTACCTGGGCAAGTTATCACATGTATCCATGGTTTCTACCGTGTCTAGTTAGAGTAAAGACAAACAAGACATTGGCCTCGATTCAATAAAGGTAGAAAAAAATTATCATGGCACTTTTTAGTAGAGAACTACACTGTAGTAAAAGCTGCCATTGACTTTCATTGTCTTTTTTTCTAGTGATTCAGTAACAGTGACTCAGGCTTTTTTCTCATGAATTGAATTTTTTACTTCCATGAGAATTTTTTTATCATGTTTTTTGTCATGTTTATCAATTTTTTTTTAACGAAACAATGAAAGTAGATTTGATTTCACAGTAATACACAATGAAATCTATAGACTGGAAAAAAACATGACTCCTGCATCTTGTCAGTGGCCTTTTTGATTAGTATATCCCTTAAGGATTATTGGCTTGATGAAGAGCCTCCCCGTTCAGCTATCCCGTGCATTTTCCCGTTGGTTTTGGGCTTTGATCGGGTCAGGAAAGGGTGCTACGTTGATTTAAGTGTGCGCTTATGCGCTCAGGTGTGCGCTCAGCCGCCTTTCCGATTGTCGGCTCGCACGAGGCTGTTTCCCGGGAAAACGGACGCCTCGTTCATTGGTCCGTATTTTTCAGTGATGCAGAGCCTTGATTTCCGATTGAAATCACCCTAATAAAACGGGGCCGCCGAGCCTTCACTTACGGCAAGTCAGAGCAGCCGTATTTGCACTCGGGCAATAATATGCAGTCCTCTGTTGGAGCACATCAGCGGCGCCAGCTCCGCAGTCTTGTCCTGCTGAGTATGGCAGAAACCAGGCTGCACCGCACGCCTTTGGACATCGATGGTATGAGTATTTGATATATTTTAGGGGTTTTTTGGGGGGGTCCTTTTTACAGGCTCTCCCTAATTTTTTTTTTTATTGCCTGTGTGCAGGAATTGGAAGATGGGACATAGCATAAATGTGCAGGCACTGGCTGGCCCTGAATTGGTTTTTGGGACTCGTTTTGCTGGCTTTCCCTGCTCGACGCATGATGCGCACATCTTGAGGAATTCCTGCCTAGATGAGCGATTCAAATCTGGAAATCTTTTTGGTGGCTGGCTACTGGGTATGTGTATGAAACTTGTATTGGTTGCCCACCTTGTCTGACTGTGTTTTTTCCATTAACACATTATTTTGTAACTATTTTCGTAGTATATTTTTAGCCTAATTATTGAGCTTTAAATTAAATCGGTTAAGTTATTGCACCCTATTGCGTCCTGTTCTTGCCCTCTTATGTAAGTACCATCCCACAGACATGTTTAAGGAGTGTCCAGGTTGGATGTGCAGGTAGCCTCATTCCAAATGTCTTTTCCTACAACACTAGCCCGCTCACCTATTTGTCCCTCTTTAATAATGTTGCTATGCACCCCTAAACGTTGGGAGTTGTTATAATTTTTTTTTTTTTTTGCAGGTGAATCTGGCTATCCTTTGCTCCCCTGGATGCTGAACCCCATCCTGCACCCATCTTCCCAGGCAGAGGAGCGCTAGAATACTGCCCATAGGAGGAATCGCTCGGTGGTTGAGCGAGCATTTGTTTTGCTCAAGATGCGTTTTCGCTGTCTAGATCAGACTGGGGGGGCATTCCAATATAAGCCGGCCAAGGTCATACAAATTGTATTCGCTTGCGGGATCCTACACAACCTGGCCATTCGTAGCAGGGTTACCAGATATTCTGACCTGCCTGCCGATCATATTTTTCTTGCTGAAGAGCACACCCCTCCTTTCTCAGGCAGCCAAAGTGGCACCGCACAATCCATACATGCGCAACTTGTTGAGAATGTATTTGCATACAACACAAGTGTTTTTTCGGGTTACTTTTTATTGTGCTTAAACAAATTGTTAGTTTTCTTTTTTTTTTTTGGAAAAAAGGAAACTTACACGTGGGGACAGATATTGTAACCAAAATCTTTAGTGGTATGTGTGATAGGATGGTGCAGATGAATGCCGGTGTGGAACAATATTTGCAGCAATGTGTGCCAGGCTTTCCTTAATGTGCTGCCACTGTTGGAATAGGTCAACCATATGGCTGGTAAGGGCAGACACATTTCGGTTTAATACCTGTAATTGGGTACTTATGTTGGTTAATTGTGTGCACACAGTGGCATTGAATTGCTGTGTGCTTGCTGCAAAAGCTATATTTTCCTGGCGCCACGCTTCCTCCATAATTTGCAGTTGCACTCTTTGGCTAATCTGGCGCCTGGTATGGGTTCTAGCAGTGGGCTGCGTGGTTGTTTTGGGTTAGGAAAGAGGTTGTGGATGTGGTGGTTGTGGCTGTGTTGACTGCGTTGCGGCCACTGGCTCAGTAGTGGTTGGTAACAGATGTGGGTTGTCCTCCTTAAAATCTCGGATATCTTCTATTATGGGTGTGCTTACTCTGTGCTGTAAATAAATCTAGTTTCATTTTACTTTTTGGATGGCACACCAATCGTTCCTAGTTCAAAGTTAAAAGTACACACAAAGGACCATTGACTTACCTCCTCCAAATCCTCATTTTGGGTTCGTGCTGTTGAATCCTGGTTTGGCCTTGCCTTCGGGGTTAAGGCAGGGGTTGCTTGGCCTTGTGTGTCCTGTTGCCTTTGGCCTTGGAATTGAGAATGTAAGATTATATTTACCCCAAAGTAGAGTGTGTTGTCTAGCCTAACACTGGCTTTTGCCCCTCATTTTAAAAGCTCATGGAAAATTCAAACTCACCTTGAGACCTTACATTCCGGTCTGTGTCGTGTGCCTCTTGCAGGCCCCTGGACGCTGGCAGGGTGTATGTATGTATAGACATGTTCCTCGGCGGGTGTTAGGATTATTTTTGTGGGTAAGGCACCCCCTGTCTGCTGGCAGGGGAAGATTAAATCACACCTAATAAGTGTTACATCCTGTTATGAATGCAACTATAAAGGCATTTAAAATGGGCTTTACCTCTGCTGCCGGCGCATGTCCCTTTTTTTTTGGCTATAATAGTTAAGGTCCCCAAATTTCCTTTGGATTTGTGGAATATCTCGCCGGACAGATCCCACACTATTTACTTGCCGCCAAATATTCGTCAAGATCTCCACCTTAGCCTGCTTAGTGGTTGATTTGGAGGTCCGGCCAAATAGGGCATCATAATGCTCACAAACTGCATTTGCACCAGCCATGCTTTGAGCATCGCAAAATCGTGCAGTTAGTGAGCCACGGCGTAGTTGTTGCCCACATGGGTGTGTTGTGTCCCCTGCATCTGTGGAAATTGATGGTTGACTATCTGGGGAGTCGTGTGTGTGTCTTGGGCTTATGGGGGATGGTGATGTGTTGTGTGTGTGCTGCTGTGGGTTAATGTATGGGTTCCTGTTGAGCTCTCACCTGTTGAGCTGGATGATGTTTCTGAGGTACTTGAATTGGGAGAACCAGAGGGTTGAGGTGGAGGGGTGGGTGACCTTGGTGGGGTGGAGGGTTTGGCACTACGCTTACCCTTGCTGATGTGTTTGCTTTTGTGTGTATGCTTGCTGTGTTGCGGTTGAGGATGCTGCAGTGTTTTTAGCGATTTGGCACCCTTTGAAGGTCTGGTTTTTTTGGCAGGTGGTGGAGAATGTGTTGTGGTATCTTTGCTCCTGCGTTTTTTAGAATGTTCCTGTGGCTGTGGAGTACCCACCGTTTTAGTTGGGGCATGTGTCTTGTGTCTTCTCTTTTGGCTTTTTTTTGATGAGCCATGTGTGCGCCTGCTATGTGGCTCGGGGCTTTGGTGGCTTTTTTGGCTCCCTTTATGTCTGGGCAGATTGATATGGTATACAACACTGAGCTGAGGGCCTTGCGCTTTAAATATGTGGCCCGTGTGGGCGTGTTCCTTGGTGCCTGCGTGCGCGTGTGCGCACGCACGCACGTCACCGCGGGGGCTCGTCACTGATAAACCTTGAAAAGAAAACAAAGATGTCGGCCGCCATCTTCACTCAGGAGCAGGACAAAATCATCATGGATGTGAGTAGGCGAGCGTGCGTTTATGTGCGCGCACACATTTCTTGTAATAAAAAAAAAACAAAGCGCAAGAATAGTCTTGAACAACTTAGTTTGTCATGCTAAATACAAGCCCACCTTAGTTTAACACATGTATGCAGCTACAAACTAGGCTAGATGCAGATAGCAGAACTAGGGCAATGTGAGTCAGCAAGAGGTTAATAAAGTGACTTTATTTAGGGCAGGAAACATATTAATGTATTTTGGGGATTAATGGTGGGTCCTTGTATTTTTGAATAACAGATGATGCTGAGGAATCGCTACGACTTCCTGCCTTCAGATTATGCCAAACGGACGTTGGCGCTGGAGGTGGTGGAGGTGATAGAACGCAGATCCCAAACCACCTATACCTTCACCCAGATCGCCCAACACTGGTCTGATTTAAAAAGAAGGCATAAGCCCCGGGTGAGGCGGTACTTCGACAAACATTTCCCATGTAAGTGTTGAAAATGTAAATGCACCTATAACCCTGGCATCGCCTGGGCGTGGTTTAATGTTTGTGTTTGTATTTCAGCCCATGAATGGAATATACGGTTCCGCCCCACCCGGACCAGGACACGCAGCCCAGTGTTGGGCGAAACAGGTGAAGGTGTAGGTGGCCCACCGCCAGGGTCAACGGCCACCCCCTCCTCTGTAAGTCACTCGGAGGAGCCGCTGGACCTCAGAATGCAGGGCAGGGGGGGATCTGACGGCAGGGAGTCGAGCAGAACAGAGCCTCAACCTGACTCCGGTAAGGGTAATATAGTTAGATATGTGGAAATACATGCATTAAATACAGATACTCATGTGCACTATTGTTGTAGATTGAGACGTCGCTGGAACATCCCAAGGGATAAATGAGGAAGGGGGCGAGGAGGAAGAGGTTGCTGGGGAAGGTGAGTAGATTGATACCTAGAAGCCTAACTTAATATTATATTAATGAAAGAACAACAGTCTCTAATATCAGTGTGTTTGTCATCCATACAGATTCCCAACTGCCACAGAGGGAGGATGAAGGGAGACTCCGCCCCCGACGCAATGTGCGGCCTAAACCTTGTAAGTGGTGTTTATTTAAACTAAAGAAAACGAGCAAACAATACCATTAGAAAGCTAAAAATTTTTCCAGTAAAATGTATCCCAAAAAGCCCTTAAACCGGACCTTAACTATGAATAAGAGGCTATCTTAGATATTTCCCACACCCTGTACATACAGATTGTCCACCTTACAAATCATCTTACCAACCTTTTCCAGAGCATAGCTCTGCTCTGTGTGAGCAAAGCACAGCTATAACCCACCCCCTGTACCTTATCCCACTCTCCTCTCCTCAGTAAGTGTGATGCTTCAGAGTCAACATGGCGTTGCACGTATCCTAAATTCCGGAACTGAGTTGCAGCCCAGTGGGGGAAAGAATAATAAATGATTGACTAACAAATTAATATATATTAGTTTAAGATGCTGTGTCAACTTATTTAAAGAGTTTGGGCTTTTCATTAAATCACGCAGAAGGTCCGGTTTAAAAAGTGCCCCCAAAAAATCCCCAAAAAACCAAACACAATAAACAATGCTAAAGTAATGTTGTTTTTCATTCACAGATCCAAGAAAACAACAGGCTACAGACCCCGAGGCCTAATTTCTTTTTTTTTAACTTTAAAAATGTAAATAATTTTATTTTTATGTTTAAACAAAAATTTTAACAAAAAAACACAACTAAAGCAAAACCAAAAAAGGTTATTATTAAAAAAATTAATAATATTTCGAGAGTTGTCTTTCCTGCAAAAGTACCATCACACAACATCAGCACACATTTACATGACACACATGTTAGATATGGGACAATAAAACAGAAAAAAACACAAACAAGTAAGGTATGCATTAAAGCCAAGGAAGAAGGAACTATAAGATAATTAAGGTATGCATTAAAGCCAAGGAAGAAGGAACTACAAGATAATTAAGGTATGCATTAAGGACAAGGAAGAAGGAACTACTAGATGATTAAGGTATGCATTAAGGACAAGGAAGAAGGAACTACTAGATGATTAAGGAATGCATTAAGGACAAGGAAACCCCCACAACAAAAAACAAAAAGAAAAAAAAATGTGTGTCAAAATTGCATTTGGGGCCATATGCATATTCCAATGGAGTTTGAGGGATGTGCGCTTGCGTGTAGCCAGATTGGCAACTGAAGAGCCATGGAGATGTAAGTATACTTGCTAAAACCACCAAAATGGAAGGTCAAATACGACGGAAACCAAGCAGGTACGTTCAAAAAGCCAGGAAAAATCAGGGAAAAACGGGCCGCCCGTGTGAACGTGAACGGGAGCCCCGATCAAATTGAAGGCACCCGAGAGAGCAAAAAAAGCTTTCCGAGTAAAGTGAAATTGACGGATCAGTTAGGGAGCCATTCCGACCGAGGCTCTGCATCACATTTGAGCCACGATTCAAACGGGAGCCCCGGACAATCGGAAGGTTTTAAGGGCAGTTCAGAGGAGGCTCTGCTTCAGGCCCTATATATGTAAGTGACACAAAATAGCTCTGAAACCATAACTTTTCAGTCAAAACAATACACGCTATTAATTTCACTGTTATATTCAATGCAGCTGTTTTACTCAGAAAAAAAGCATTAAAACAGAACCTAATTAAATGAATCATAGTAGAAGTAGTCCCTTAATAAAAAACACAAATAGAATGTGTTATAATCCAGAGAAAGGTGGGCATCCTGCTGTGAATTCTATCTGCTGCATTCAGTTACTTCATTTTATAGCTACCACTCAACATGGCTGGTTTCATTGTTAATGTTCTACTGAGGCTTTTTATCCCCTGGTGTCCCCACCAACTAGCACTGCATTTATTTTAATACAATATTACTGTTAAGGCCCCTTGGTGCTCTTTTACTTATACTTCTATTTCAAGGACAACAATGTCTTGCGTATATTTTCTATGTTTAAACACTTGCTGTACTTTACATCATCAGATGCCCTCTTAATTTCATTTACTCAGTTCAACTATTTTGAATATGGATCTAATATCACATCATGAAGAAACTTCCATGGCATTCCCTAATGCTTTATTGCCAGTCATTATCATCTTAAAATATGTCCCCACCTCAGTGAAGAAACTTTCCACCTTCATTAAACTCAAGCAAATATAAATATATTTGGTAGTATCTAGTAGCATGAGGATGAATGGAGGAAATTCTTAGACACCGCTCTTGCCACCCCCAACACACATACTATACACTAGTACATTTTTTACAATTCTCGTGTGGATAAAATGATGTTATTTCCTGTCACTGGAACAGTTGCAGCATTTTCTTGATGCTATTAATCTTATTGTTTGGCACTGTTCTTTCAAAGAAAGAAACGTGTCAGTTAGAGAAACATGGGGCTGCCAAGGATGAATGCTTTCGAAATCTGCTGGTAGCCTGGCTGCCATAATTTCCTATATCTGGTCTAGTGTGCAGATGTCTGACACATTTCAGACATTTTTAATGTACTTGGACACATGTTTGTTCCAGGTAAGTGGTTCACCAAGTTTTATAGGTGAAACAGCACAATAGCTGTTCTTATTTGGGTCATAGTTACAACTTAAAGCAGAAGTCGAGGCTCAGGGGAAACCACCACGCCATGCCGCCCCCCTCTTAGGTGCTAAAGCAGGACAGGGGGTTACAGCGCCATTATACCAGTGCACTGGGTCCTGAGTGCCACTGGCACAGAGCGGCTTCCATTCCCTGCTCTGTGCTAAGCAGCCCATCCACCCTGCTTACCCATGTAGAGTGTGCAGCAGGAAGCAGCTGTAACTTACCTAAATCCTATTATCCGGTCCTTGGTCAGTGGTAGGCATTCCGGCTGTCAAATAGGCTACAATGGGGCTACAAGGATGGCCGCTGCTTCCATGAGGGAGGACACTGGCTGCTGGCACTAGGAATGTCCGCGACAATGAGAGCCGTCAGCCAAATGATGTAGTCACAGCAGTGGCTCTCACTGGACAAGACTAGCTCTTGGAGTGTGGGAAGGTGAGGTTTTTTCAGTTTCACAAAGCGGGTCATTGAGATTCAGTATTCCCCAGAGAAAAGATAGCAACTGACCCTGAAATCTATTAGATTCCAGGCCGGCCACTGCCGGGTTTTGTTACGCTTTAAGGTCTTCACTGACTGTATCCAATATTTGTTAGGATCTTTAAACCAGCTTTTGAACACTTTGCTTAATATATTACAGGTTGGTACCAAGTAGCTATTACATTTTTTGGGGAACTCACAAGTCCAATAGTCTCTTCACATAATCGATGATGGCAAGGGATAGTGGTGCTGCACAGGAGTCTCCTTCCCTCTACATGAAATTTTCTGAATAAGGATGATGCTGTTGCTCTCTGGTTCCATGGACTGGGCTTCTTACAGCAGGCTTCAGTTATGAAAAGCATCACAGCTATAATTGCTTGATTATGCTGGCCAACGTCTCCATCTGAACCCCCAATAACTGTATTCAAGCCATTATGAAGAGTTCCAACTATTTTTTTCTTATCCTCGTTTTAGTATCAACACTCGCAGAGAATCTGCAGTCCAACATTTTAAGCAATGTGTCTGAACTAATTCACTAACATTTCAGATTTATATCCAAACTGAATATTTAGGAATTTCAGACAAAATGTAATTTTTTCCAAAATAATTTACCCATGCCTACTTATGTACGACAGCCTGCCACTTCTCTGTCTGGTTAACAATCGTTGTTAAAGGAGCAGTATCGCGAAATTTGCATTAAAAAAGATAAATAATTAAATAGCCACACAATAGCTTCTAACATGTGTATAAATAATCTGGCGATAGAAAAAGGAAAAAATATCTGCCTTACTTTTAAATTGTATAATGACAATGGCTCAGTCCATTTGCTGAATAGGGGGATCTGCTGGGTTGTATTTAGTGAGCTGCTTCATTTAGCCCACTGGTCTCCTAGCAACACTTTACCTCAGAGGCTGGCACTGTAACCGGTAACGGCTGTGTGTGTGAGGTGCTGTTTTTGTTATGAGACCAGGTGACTCAAATGTGTAAAATTTATACAAAATAAACTAAACTGATTGAAAATGACTGAAATTCTTCTTTGAATAACTGTGCAGGAAAATCTAAATGTATTAAAGTGGAACAAAACCCTCAGTGGCCGACCCTGAAGTCTATAAGACCCGGCCATTGACCTTCCCCCTTGGGCATTCTAAATCGGGATGCCCCACTGTGTGAAACGACCCCTGGATAACCACAGATCCCCACATTTTTCTGGCGCGCTCACGCAGATAGTCATTTAGACAGGCTGGGCGGCCAGGAAGGTTACTGCTCAGGCTCCCCATCTGCGTGCAAACAGAGCTGATTGGATGAGAGCCCGCGCATGCGCTGTGGAACAGGGAAAGTACGTTTTCACAGGCGAACTTGGGGATTTCACATATCAGGGCATCCCAAGTCGGGATGCCCCTAGGGGCACAAAACAAAACTCCAGATAGTGAAAATCCTGGGTTGGGCTTTGCTCAAAACACACAAAGCTGAAAGAAAGATCATATGGAAAAATGAAAAATAAGAATATGAAAGAGAAAATGGTAAACTGAAAGATTCTGCAGCAGAGCCAACATGAAGGAAAAACTGTCAAAATCAGCTAAATGACTTCTAGAGCTTTTCTCTCTGTTTTAGATATATGAGTTCTGGCCAGGCAATGTTGTTATCTTATGCTGGACGGCTGCCAGCACTGAACAGCTGATACTTTGATACATTGTTTCCCCCTCTCCTCAGCGTGGAACAGGCCAGAGTGTCGGGCTCCGACACTCAGCAGACATAAACATGAGCTATTAGTCTCCAGCTGCTCAACACACACATAATTTTTTTCTAAATTTGTAATTCTTACTCCAACACTTACCTACATTCAAAGTACCATTTAAATATAAGTCACCAAGAAAAAATTGCGATACTGCTCCTTTAAGTCCATTTTCATTAAAGCGGCACTATACTCAATCTACACTTCCTTATTCCTGGTGTATGGCACCAAGCGGCAGTTAATCAGGTGACCAACGGAAACCATTCAGGATTGATGTGCAAGCCTACAGGGAAATCCAGATGGGTCACCACCAGTCACGTCAGCCACTCATAAACTAGGAAACAATGGTTAACTTAAGGGTTTAGGATTGTTTTATGGATTGAAAGCCAGACTGCCCTAAATAATAAACCTTTTAGACAAGTGGCCTACAGCGAGTTTGTTTTTTCCCCATTTTGTTGCCAGAGCATAAGAGAAGTACTGTCACAAAAAATGGCAAATGCTCTAACCATTTCTGTCTGGATTATTTTCTATTATACTCTCAGGAAAAATAGGACAGCAAATACAATATCACTTCCCTCATATTTTCAGACATGTTGGAGCAAAATATAAAATCATTGTGGAATGAGAGACAAGTACCCCTGCAGAGCTCAGTTACAGAACAAAGACCTGGGCATTGCAGCAGGAAATGTACTGTACTTTTTTATTTTGCTGCTCTTTGAAGCCTATGTGTTGCAGTAAAATCCTGTTGATGCAAAGAGATAAAAGGCACCAAATCCCACATCAAGTTATTGCACTGACACATTACTGAAAGATAAGATCACAACCTTCACCTGCCCTTCATTCTTACCACCAGACTCTAGGGACTAGAGCTGCAGAGCTTTGGACAATTACTTTATCAACTCATAGATGCTCTTTATTGACATCTAAGGTCACTTTGCTCCAGTAGATATAATGTTACAGACTTTTTAAGCCTACATTTATAAGAAAATCATTTATGTTGCGCTGGTAGGGTCTTAACTGGCTGCATATTGTTAAGAGATGTAAATCAAATGCTGCCCTTTGGTTTTACTGCAAAACAGAACATATAGACCAGTAAAACCAGTAGAACAATATATATATGTTTGCAAACATACAGTACTAGTATGTTTTTAGCTTTAAAATGGACCAAAACCCAGGATTTTGACTATCCTGGGTTTTGGTCTTCCCCCCCCCCCCCCAGGCACCCTGATCGGGGGTGCCCCGATGTGTTAAACCCCACCAATCTTACTAACCCTTCCTTGGTCCTATGGTACATTTACAGGTTCACGTCCAGTCAGTGCGCTCGGATCCGCTCCCGCCCATTCGTCCAAGATCTTGTCTAATGCAAGCGCATTGGTGGCCACATCCCCCGCTACCCTTTTACAGGGAGTGTGCCCGCGCATGCACCATTGGACCGGGAACAAAGGTGAGTTTTCAGGCAACCAAATTGATCAAAGGTGAGTTTTTCGGGTGTGAAACCCTGGGGGGTTTCACACAGCGGGGCATCCCGGGGGGAGCAAGTATGCCTGCCCTGAAATTTCATAGACTCCAGGGTGGGGTTTGGTTCACTTTAAATCAGATTGCTGCATCATTTTTATCCAGGAATTTAACATTTAGCTCCAGCAAAACTCTTTTTCTGTTGTCTGTGACGCCACTGGTTCCTTAACAGGTCATCTATCAATATTATCTTTGACACACACACACAATATATATATATATATATATATATATATATATATATATATATATATATATATATACTGAAAAGAACAGTAAACACACAGCAGACCAGTGTACACATTTATTAGCATATTCAGCATTTGAATTTGTGTTCTTTACTTAATTAATGAAAATCCAGAGTTATTTTCTGCTTGATTGCATAGTAATTCTATGTTATTAGATTAGTCAGTTGGAAATGGATTTTAAGAAACAAAAAGAAAACTGTGTTTATTATGTTGACCAGGCCACAGAGTTGAAGCAATAACATAGAAGGAGGGGAATATATTTTTTAAGGCACAACACAACACAAGTAACTATTGCCATATTCACTTCTCTGGAAGTAGCAAATTACCAGTGTTGGAAGACTCTGTATGGACTGGTAGTCATGAGCCACCAGTGAGCTTGAGACTTAACTAAGAGGCCGATTCATTAATAGCGCCAGGTAGCGCCAGATGAGCGGCTGTAGCGTGATTTTTTCAGCGCCAGCCAGTATTCGCTGTGCTTGGCCGGCGTTAGCTTGATGACAGCGACTCAGTCGGTGTGCGGTAATGTTGAATACGGGCTGGGGGGTCGCTGTTTCACAGGTCCAGCGTTGTATGTGAGCGCCTGACAACAAATGGCCAGAGCGAACGGCTAGCTTCATATTCATTAACAAATCACGCTCCGAATGTGCTGTCGCTGTCCATTCCTTGTTTAAACCCCAGAGTGCTGGCGGCGATGGGTATTAACTAGTTTTTAACCCCTAAACAACCATATTTTTTGAATGTAACATTATACATGTTTTTGGAATCATTTTGTAATATGAATACATTAATCTCAGACCTGTTAGATCAATTCTGCTCAAATTTTTTTTTAAATTTTTTTTTACTTAAAAATAAATCCTAACATTGCAGAAGTGATCTCCGAATTTTTGACATTAAAAAAAAAACAAAAAAAAAATAATACCAATTAATTATGATTAATTATAGATTGCTCCATTGAAATGCATTGGACATCGCCAGGGAGCGACAGCTCATACCTGGCGCTGTGAGGCAATTTGCAGCGGCGCTGTTCGGTCCAGGCGGCTTCATGATGAATGCCGCGCTAGCCGTCGCTCTCGCCGGCGCTAGCCTCATTTTGCTTGATAAATGCGTCATTGTGAGCGCCGCCGGGCGTACTTGAGTCGGTAGTCGCCGTTAGCTGCCGCTACCTGGCGCTCGTCAGACACTACCTGGCGCTAGCCCGTGATAAATAAGGGCCTAAGTGCATAGTCAATCATCAACACAAAATAAAATACCCGGAGACAAGCTACCAAAGTCAGATTTTTAATAATCAGTCGGAAGTGCTTTAAAAGGATAAGATAAAGATGAATCAGAATTTATGGTCAACAGCTGAGTCAAAATGATTAACACTCAGGAAAATTAAGGAGCATTTGGAAACGCTGCATGGACAGTAACTTTGAGGACAATTTCTTTTGGCTTACAAATATATAGTGCCTTACAGAATCCTAGATCCTTTTGTGTTGCTGTCACCTTATTGTCCAAAATCCACTTCCAGTTTAAAGCCCAAATTGAGATATTCAGTCGCCCTCTTTGGTTCATTCTTTCTCTCTCTCCCTCTAGAAGCGTCATTCCCAATTAATCAAAACCTCATGATGCCTCTTACCTCTCTGTATTCCCATTGTGCCTGACATCCTGTGACTGTCAGTGTGTGGTCTCATGGCAACATGGCCACCGAAGTCCAGCATTATGGACGCTTTCATAGCTCTAAAAGTCATCTTTAACCCAGAAAGGAAAATCATGTCATCTCCTTTTATCCCCAGCCAACTGAACCTTAAAACAGCCTTTATCTTTTTGTACTAAAGCCTTTGCTCAATATTGATAATGATAATGATAGGCCACATTAATCCCTAGTTCCCATTCTTTCCAGTGATGATACTTTCAGTTAAACACAGCTCAGCATTGGAGGTCTTCCTTATCATTTATAATAACTGCCATTATGTGGCATTTTATTTTGGAACTTCTTTATGTTAGTGTTAGTGTAATGAATATTAGGCAAAAAGCTTTAGTAAAAAAGAAACACAGGTTGTTTTGGGGAACTGGGCTGGGAATAGAAGGTGACAGCATAAACTTCCTAACTTGGTATAGGTGCACTTTAAGCCTTCCAGTGGAATCTGCTCCTCCACCTCCAACACTAATCCAAGCCTTACTGCAGCTATACACTATACCTTTTTTTTATTTAGTTGGAAAAAATTGGAATAATCAGTGGGAAGTGCTTTAACATATGATGTTAAAGCATGATTTAACATAGATACGATATATACCTCCAAGCTGAATCCAAATTTATGGTCAATAGTTGAGCCAAAACGATGAACACACAGGAAATTAAGGAACATTTGAAAATGCTACTGCTAGGCCACATGCCCAACACGCTTAATATAGGTGTGTCTATTTTTTATAATATAATTTATATGTTTGTATAATGGTTATTTCAATAAAACGTATTTAAAATATGTATTAATTTAGTTATTTTGTATGTATTTTGTTGATTATTTTCCCATAAAGGCATGCATATGTTTTAAGCTTCCATTACATCATCACACTCTTATGCCCTTATTCATCAAGCGATAGCGCCAGGTAGTGTCTGACGAGCGCCAGGTAGCGGCAGCTAACGGCGACTACCGACTCAAGTACGCCCGGCGGCGGTCACAATGACGCATTTATCAAGCAAAATGAGGCTAGCGCCGGCGAGAGCGATGGCTAGCGCGGCATTCATCATGAAGCCGCCTGGACCGAACAGCGCCGCTGCAAATTCCCTCACAGCGCCAGGTATGAGCTGTCGCTCCCTGGCGATGTCCAATGCATTTCAATGGAGCAATCTATAATTATTCCTAATTAATTGGTATTATTTTTTTTTTTTTTTTTTTAATGTCAAAAAATCGGAGACCACTTCTGCAATGTTAGGATTTATTTTTAAGTCAAAAAAAAAATTAAAAAAAATATGTGCAGAATTGATCTAACAGGTCTGAGATTAATGTATTCATATTACAAAATGATTCTGAAAACATGTATAATGTTACATTCAAAAAATATGGTTGTTTAGGGGTTAAAAACTAGTTAATACACATCGCCGCCAGCGCTCTGGGGTTTAAACAAGGAATGGATAGCGACAGCACATTCGGAGCGTGATTTGTTGATGAATATGAAGCTAGCCGTTCGCTCTGGCCATTCGTTGTCAGGCGCTCACATACAACGCTGGACCTGTGAAACAGCGACCCCCCAGCCCGTATTCAACATTACCGCACACCGACTGAGTCGCTGTCATCAAGCTAATGCCGGCCAAGCACAGCGAATACTGGCTGGCGCTGAAAAAATCACGCTACAGTCGCTCATCTGTCGTTACCTGGCGCTATTAATGAATCGGCCTCCCCGTATAAGTCAATGGATGAGATAGTATGGCTCGAATGCTGTATGAGACCATTGTATTATATGGCATGACATATAAAAAGGAGTGTTGCTGCCTCATAGCTGTTCATATTGCTAGTAGAGTTACAGTAGATAGTTGATATCCATTTATGCATAGATAAGGAGATAAGTGGACTGCAGGAAAGCTTCTATTATACAATATAGTTTGAGTAAATTATGCTGTAATTCTGCACATTCTGTTTTGTGTCGCAACTCCCTTTAGTATGGTTTTAAGGCATTATTGAAAATCCTATGTTGTCTGTTATTGGATTGTAAACTATCTTATGTATATTTTTAGAGAGAATCTTAACTTATTCCTTTTGAATGTAAAATTATTTATTTGGTTTATAATATTAATGGTATAGATTTGCATAGTTGCTATAAGAACCCAATGTAGATAATTGAGGAGACTCAGAGGTGTGTTATATTTGCAACAAACCAATCAGGGAGACTAAGAAGAAGATACATATTCAGCAACATGGGCACCTTCATTTAGGGTGTGTACATTTCCCTTCTGCCTGGAGTGATCCTAAACAATAGCATGGGTGGGCAAAAGCTTCTGAATATGGTGTACATCCAACCTTGTGCCAGTAGGGATAATGCCTTTAATTAAAGTTGCATTCTCTAGTAGCTCACATAGAACAACATTTTACTTTGAATGTATTATTAATATAATAAACACTCCAACTGACACAGGAGACATTGGCAAGCATATCACAAAGCCTCTGTGCTTGTGATACTTGCAAGGTGAATAAATGATGCATGTGACTGGGATGACAAAGGTTTTCAATTAATACACATATCGCTTGAATATATAAATGTCTTTTTTCCCTTTCCTTTTTTGACTATACAAGCTGTACAACAGCTAAAACCTACATTTTATAGTGAAGGATATCCTGCTGCTAAAGAGATAGCAAAGTTAAGCATCAAAATAAAAGTGGGCCAGTTACCTGTCCTCCCTTGAGCTAGTTCTTCTGTGTAGGTTAAGGATTTTGCTTAAAGTTGACCAAAAGCCACCCTGGCATTTATGAGACTACAGGGCAGCTTACTCTCTCCCCCTGGGGCATCAAAGACTGGGATGTCTGGGTGTGTGAAACCCCCAAGGCGCCTAGTGAATTCCCTCCCTTTCCCCCGAGCCCATGGGACTTGCACAGCTGGCGCCAGCATTGCAGGTCTCTCTGCTTGGCTGTGCACAGCCCCCTCCGCCAACACTGAATGACTGTGAGTAGCCGCACACGCACAGTCGAAGGGAGGAAGTGATGCTCGCCTCTTGTAAGTGCAACTAGGAATTCTAGATAGCTTCTCTAGATGCGCTGTGGGCTCGAGGAGAGGTGAGTTAGCTCTGCGTTATGGGGGTTTCACACAGCAAGTCACCCCAAACCCAGGGGAAGGACCAAAACTTGGGATAGTGAACATCCCAGGTTTTAATCCACTTTAAAGAAGACCAAAACCCATCATTTTGACTAATTTCTCCTGAATCCCTCACCCCACAGACAGTACCTTTTTTATGGTTTTGCCATCTCTCGTTTCCTAGCAGTAGATCCAGCAATTTCCCTGAAGTCTGGGGCTTTGAGCGTCAGGACCAGCAATTGCCGATATGCATCATAAACCAGCGCCCGGAATTTCAACATGCTGTTGTTTTGCAGTGCTGGGTCCTTTTCCATTATTTATGAAATACCCACCCCGGGGGCGCACAATCTTATGATAGGAGCCTAGGAATAGAATGACGAACATGGTTTACAATATGTCAGGATACCAAGGAGGTCCCTGGGATAGTTCCTATCAGCTGGGAGATTGGCTAATTTGGGTTTGCATTACTGGTGGCTTTTGGTTTGCTTTAACATTTTATGACAAAAAATGTAACTCTCACAGTTTTACAAGGATGTTACAATCATTGCACTGTGAATGACCATCTTAAGCGATTGCCTACGCAACTATCAGTACCAAATAATCGCATAACCCTAAAGCTCCTAATGTTCCCTCTTTCTTATTTATTTCAAAATGAACCCCCCGAAGTGTAGAAAATGTTTTCATTCATTTTTTTACTTCCCAGCCAGTGGCCATAGCCGCTATCCAGGACAATAGCAGGCAGTGCTTCGACACCTCAAGCCCCAGCAGGCAGCTAATATAGCGAACTTCTGCACGACTGATTGTCGGCTGTTATTGACTTTTGATTGCTTAATTTAAAACAGCATCACATCAATTCTGCTTCATTCATCAAAGCCCCAAGCACGTTTTTCAGTGCACTTTAGGGCAGTTTGGCCACAGGTTAGGCAGTTGATACAGCAATATCGTGTGTATCATGTCTGCAGTGTGGGTGTGTGTATGGGGGCCCCTGTTGGTACACAGCAACATTGTTGTTTTAATTGGGATGGGTCTCCTTTTTGATGAGGGGTAAACGATAAGTAGGCTGTGGGTGGGGAAGGGGGATTGGGGGTGTATTCTATTGACACCTAATTACAAGAATGGAAAACACCAGTCAAGCCCTATGATTGGTGGTCTACTGCTAGGGGAATCAGGGAGAATACAAGATGTCAGTAATGTCAGTATGTTTCTGCATCAAGCTGCTGCTGCAAGGCTATGGAAAGGCAGAGCGCAGGTATGAGAAGTTAATAGACAGTACCTTAAAAACAACAACAAGATGATGATTAAGGTTTGGGATTTGACTAGGCCATTCCAATACATTTTCCATCTTTTCCCTCTTCCCCTTACATGTAAAATGAGACCTATGAATGAGAAAAATGTATGGGCAATACCAGGAGAGTTTCTCTCTGAGGGGGGCTTTCTCCAGCCTATAGACTCTTTGACTTGTTCAATTTAATGCTAATACCATGCAAAACCTATGTATGAGTCTCTGCTTGGGAACTCTTACCTTTGATCTCTATGGTGCCTCTGTGATTAATATCCTCCTTGGCCGGTCTGTGGGCGAGTTTTTGTGGGCAGCCCTCTCTTTGTTGTGGTACCATGTTTTTTCCATTTCATGATAATGGATTTGATATTGCTCTGGGGGATAGTTGGAGATTTGGATTTTTTTATAACCCAAGCCTGACTTGTTTTAAAAACTCCTTGGTCTTCAGGGTTTAGTTTGGTTAGTAATACCGCTTGCATTTCACTAAGCACATGACTATTGAAGGTAATTGGTTGCACCAGAACCTTTTACGGTAAATACATATGCACATGCCAGTTTAATGTTTTTTTATTCCAAAAAATGTTTTATCTATATGGCATTGAAAGGGTTAACGTGGATGAACATTTTTTAGGCTGGAAATTCAAGGTTACAGTAATACCATTTATTGGCTAACTCAATAGATTGAAAAGGCAAGCATTCAAAGCACAGGCTTCTTCTTAAAAAATATACCAGAGCAAATATAGACACCAAACCACTGACAATACAATCTATAAAAATGTGTTCATCTTTTTATTAATGGCTTTTTATTAAAAACACTAAAAACACACAGAAAACAGGCTGCATCAGCCAAAACGGACCTGGGTCGGCAGCTGGGACAAAAAGGCCGGAGGGAAAAGATAGTAGAAATCTATTATGCATACATCACTGGGATAAACAATGGGTAAATAGAGCGGCCTCACCGCCAAGTAAATGATCTAGACTACACCACCCATGTAAAGCAAGTGGTTCATAGTAACAAGCTATTTACAATATCAAGAGCCCGCACAAGCAGGTCAGCAAATAAATATAAGTACAAATGAATGCGCAAATAAACACATTACTGGGGGTGACAGAATGCTCTCACATGAGTAGTTGCAGCTAGCTCACCCGAGAGGCCGCCATCACTCCAGCACTCTGTTGCTTCAAAGGGAAGATATACACATTTTTATAGATTGTATGGTCAGTGGTTTGGTGTTTAGGGCATTTTTGGCTCTGATGTATTTTATTTACTCCAACAGATATAATTTATTTAACTTTTGGTCCAGTGCATTTGCCAGGCTTCTTCTTCAGGCATAATACAAATCAGACACATTTATAAAAAAAAAAACTACAAAAAAGGACCCTGAAAATTCAATCAGCAGAATGGAGCAAGTTATGTAGGGTTGATCAGGGAATGCAAAGGCCCTGACAGCCAACATGGGGCAAGCAGAAACCAGCCTAATGTAACCCTTTGCCTGAAATGTCCCTTTAATATCAGATCTTGTGGTGAATCCTGTCCTTTAATTTCACAAAAAATATTATTATTATTATCCATATGTATCCAGCAGTCCATCAATTCATATTTTTGAATAAACTTACATTTCCACTCCACCCTCTGTTTTTGCGGCTGGAAGCCGCCATTGAGCATTGCAAGTTTGAGGTTACAAAGGACATTGTTAGTTGTGTTCCGCTGCAGGTTTAGTTTTTTAGCTGCTGCAAGTTTCATAACTTTTCTGCAAGCAGGGCCATGTCCCATTTTGTGTCGGGTCCCTCAGGGATCAGCTGTCTGAGATTTGGGGGTTGTCTGTTTGCCAACAGATGAGAATCTTTCAGAAAGTCTCTTATGCCTGTGTAAAAGGGGATGGAGCACCTCTGTAATTTTCACCAGGGCCTAGATCTTCTTTTGGGATTCGTTATATTGCACCACCCAGGTCCATTATTATTCATTTGGGCATGTGAACCTTTTATTGGACCATTTGTGACATGAGCTTTCTTTAAGTGTTGTCTATTCCTGTTTGAATATTAAGTTCATTCACTACAGTAGTATAATTGTGTACAGTCAGATACAGGGATATCTTAAAAAATAATTAATTACAGATTTGACATTGTGTTTAGGTTGAGTTTAGGATACAATACAGATTGTAGGCGATAATTGTGCTAGGTGAATAATTACCTGAGAGTCAAACCATATATTCACTAGAAATCAATACATCATAATCAATATTTATGAATCACGGCCAATATTCAATAGAAACATTTTGTTACTTTTTTGTATTTACTTAGATGCTATAGATTGGCACTTCACAGGCTTGGAATAAGGTTATGTATAATAATAGTACTGCATAGCTGAAAATAAATTATTTAAAGAATTCAAAAGACTTCTTTTGACAAATTTGATATTTAAAGTCTGAACAATGAACATTTATAGTTTACATGCAAAATTTACAGCTATTTTTGATGAAAAAGAAGACACAAGCTTTGCAAACCCCTATGTTTTGGTGCAAGGGATGATTATCTTTAGACATTAGGAGCTCCCAACCAGTGATACTACACTAGTATAGGAAATTTGACATCCCCTCTGGTAGCACTCAAGGCCACTAGAGGTGAAAGTGGGGAGACATGAAGCACGACTGGCAAGCTACTGCTTCAATAGAATGTACCAGGTGCCCAAGCTGACAAGCTGCTAGAGCGCGGGAGCAGAGCATATTGGAATGATTGCATTGCCGCCAGTGGAGCTTTCATGTTTGAGTCAGTATAGGACCTCCACCCTCCCAAGGAAAACTGTATTAGTCGGGGGAAGTGGTACTCCATGGAAAACTTTGAGAAACCCTGCTCTAGACAATATTAGTCAATTTTGCCATTTGAAAAAAAAAAACTAATCCCTGAGCCTTAAGCTAAGATCCTTGGATTAAAAACTATTTAAAAAACTAACCCAGTTGATTTTAAAATTGTTTATGTTGCCCCCTATTACCTCCAGGGTAGAACATTCCAAAGTGTGACATTTTACACATTTAAAGCCCTGTGTATAAAGCTACCTCAAGCATCCTTTGAGTTCTGGCTGATACTTTCACTGTGTATAGTCTCGTACAAGCAGAGAGGCGCTGTACTAGATAAAGAGTCCATAACCAATTCTTAGACCGCGGTTGTACAAGACCCACAGCAGTCCTGTGGTGGCTGCAGTCTTGAAGAGGGAAAAGACAGGTGACAGAACACAAAATAGCATATCAGTCAGCCTTACAGTAAACTCAATAGGGATACGAGAATAAATAAATGTCCTGCCAATAGCAGGACATGAGCTAAAAGTGCTGCAAAGAGCACATGGAGAGTCAGGCAAAGTGACAAAACTATCCAGCAAGTAGGCATGGTTACACACAATCCTTTATAGGGAAGAAAGGGGAGGGTATTGAGTTACCTATGAGAGGACGGGGTATGCAGACAGAGCACACGGGAGGAAACTAGATAAGTCCAGACACATATGTCTGTGTTAACATGTATTTAACTAGGAAATCATCGGACCTTGAGTGAAGACAAACAGCACATCAGCAAATTTATATACAATCAGAGATTTTTATGTGCGTTGCATTATTTACACTTTCCAAGGGGGGTAATGTGGGAGAATGTTAGTGTGTGCTTGGACATGGACTTTACATTGGCTTATGTATTAGGATAATCCTTGATAAAAAACACACTTTGGGGTCATTGACATTTTGGACCAAAGTGAACCCAGGTTTGACTGCTTACCTTACCTCCTAATTTGGCTACCTTGTACCAAATGCTTCAACTTCTTCCAAACCTGCTCTCCGTGACTGCTGCTCTGATTTAGTCTTTTGTCTGCCACACTTCCATGTAGCTAATCTCTTTGTTTCTATTTGTCAGCTAGTATAATTGCAATGGACACATCCTTCCCCACAATCTGGGCATGGGCACATCAAACAATCCACCCTTCAGAACCCCTGAACTCGCTGCATCCACAATCTGAAAATTATATGGCTGGCTGTGCTGCAAGTATTATCTACTACAGTATATAGCTGCCAGTTCTGTACTACACTCCTCCATGACACAAATTAAATTGTCAAACTATACAAAACACAACTCAAGTAATTGTCATGAGAATTAATGACCTTCAATAACCTTGTGTGACAGCAAAGGAGATTGAATTGGATCCCAGAATCCACTGTAAAAAAAACATCCATTCTATTAAGAATAGTATATATCCAAATGTATAGCAAGAACTGTAAATTTTACCATAGGAAGCAGTATTTTCCGGTAATACTTCCATGTAGACTTTGTTTTTTCTAAATTGCCTAATAAATATCTTTAAAGGGACCAATATTGTTGTGTATCCCTGTATCAATTTATCAACCCAGAGTAGGAAAATGCATTTTCATTCTTAATTTAATTTTATGGGCAATATTGCCATTTTGTATGTGGCTTTTGTATTTTTCATTTAATAACGGCATTTTGATGTATTTTAAATTATAGAATCTTTTGAATTACCCAATAAAGAACATACAAAAGAAAAAATACTTTCAATATCACATTGCTTCAGGAATGGAAAAAACAGGAGACCATATTTTTATGTTAGTTTAAGAATTCCTTTTCTACTGATGTGACACAAGGTCACCCTCAGAGGTCGTTGTTGCCGAATGTTACGAAAACATTCTGCAAAATTTCCATTTTTATTGAGAACTCGCGGACTGTGGACTGCTGAGTATCTGATTTACCGAAAGGAGGTAAATATTTATGGAATTCTTAGTTTTCTCTCCACAGCTCAGATTCACTAAAGGTCATTACATTTTCAAACATGTATGAGGATGAGGAATTTCAGAAAATGAAAGTGAAACACTTCATCTGAATAAAAAGCCAACTCGCGTACTGGTTTTACTAAGCCAAATGTTTAATTTCAAAAGCTAAATGGGCGCAACACTTGGAAAATTGTTTTGTGTGGTGTGCATAAAAATAATATGGGTTGCTGAAGCTCTGGAGAATAAGATGCAAATAAAGTGAGCCAAGGTGCTGGGAACATATTTTCATCTATTGCACCTTTTTTGTTAGGACTGGCCTCTTTTAGAAGTCTATGACCCTTATGCGATATGTATGCCTATGTTGGAGTGGGGGTTTCTTTTGGTTGCATAAACCTTCTGAGGATCAGTATACATTTTTACAAATTGGAATGAAGCCTATTCTCATAAAGACACTGCCAGACATCTCAGAAATGCTGGCAAAGACTTCAGGGGATGAGGTAGTAAATAAGAATACTGCTGAGATACATCATGGCAGACTTGCTGTAGGCTATTATGAAAGCTTTTGTTGATATTGATGAATTATTGGAAGACAGCAAGACATTGAGGCATTTGTTGTGCCTACGTTATCTCAATTTCCTCTCCCTCTCATTTTCAGATGACACAACCTTCATCTGGCTTATCATTGACAACGATGAGCTGCCAAATTGGAGGAACATTAACAAACTGGGCTGCTGTTTCAACACCAATAACATTATCATCAACAATGAAAAAATAGTAACGATAGCGCTTGACTTAAGGAGAGTTACACTGAAGCCCCTTTCTTTATGCATTGAGGGAGTATAGGTAGAAAGGGTCCAGAGTACCAAATTCCTAGACATCATAATATTGCATAATTCAAATTGATAAAAACACATTGACAATCTATTGGAGAAGGCCTAACAATTCTTTCACCAGCTCAGGAAATAGGGCCTGCCTCAAAAAATACTGATCATATTCCCAATACAAGCCTATAATGAGCGTGTCTATCAAGGTTTGGGACAGAAATTCCAAGACATCATCCACAGGGAATCACAAATACTGTTGAGAAGATCATTGGAGCCCCACTACCTTCCAACAACTAATTTGCACAAAGGCTATAAACACCGGCAGATAACATCATTGCTGGTCCACTTCCCCATCTGGTTACCAGTACAGGGTATTTGAATGAAGACAAAAACTGAGCTTTCATCCCCTTGTCATCCAGCAAATAGTTGTACATAGTATAAATACATACATACAATATTTGTTGTAGTAAATAATAGTGGGTATATTGTTAATAGTTAGTACTGTTGATCAAAAGGGGTGGGAGTAGCTCCATCACTATTATTTATACAAAATTATCATCATTATTCAGGGCCTGGGAACCAATATACCACCCAGTTTAACCCTCTCATCATCTAAGTATTAAGCACCAAACATGTCTAGCTATGTGGAAAGACAGAGATTTGGTTGCACATATCTGCAGATACATGTGGAAGCCACACTGCCCCGACAAGGCACTCTGTGTTTAGTGTGGTCCCTACTCTTATTTTTGAGTCCCCAAAGTTGGGACATGCAATGCAGCCAGAGCTACTCACCTGGGAAGCTCCCACCCCCCTTTATTCATTTGAATTGCCATGAGCACAAGCAGGGAGGAATTCAGTCAATATGGATTTCTCCCTGTGAAGTGTTCTAAAGGGAGGCTGGCAGCTTCCCAAGTGAGTAGCTCTCAAATATTTGTCTGCATTGCATGTCCCAATGTTGGGGACTCAAAATTAAGAGCAGGGACCACACTAAACACAGAGTCGGGGTGGTGTGGCTTCCACATGTATCTGCAGATATGTGCAACTAAATCTCTGTCTTTCCACACAGCTAGACATGTTTGTTGCTTGATATTTAGATGATGAGAGGGTTAAACTGAGCTGTAAATTAGTTCCCAGGCCCTGAATAATAATAATAATTTTGTATAAAAAATAGTGATTGAGCTGCTCCCACCCCCCTTTATTTATAGTTAGTACTGTTTTGAATCTATCTACCGCACCTCTTGCTAAGTAAAAGTCCTTGTGTTCTCTAAATTTTTCACCAGGTTATAAGCCACCCTGCAGGTGATCTTTGTGCCTATGACCCTATGGAGCTGGTCAAAAAACTGTAAGGAAGAGGGTATGCTTGTTTCACAGTGATAGTGTTAAGTCCACAGAAAGGGATAGGAAAATGTTCCACTTTTTGCAGAATAGATCCGGGGAGATTCTATATTGGGATGGCAAAAACTAAACATCTGATTCATTCAAAAATAGCTATATGGACCCAATGTGTCATTTGGCTGGAGGGGGCAGTCAAGGTGATGGGCATGCTTCTGTAGCCAAGGCTTGGAATATCTATCTTCTAAATGTCCACCCCCAGATTTTACCTATACTACATGGCGCAGATCCATCAGGGATAAAGGCTGCATGAGTGAGGCAGACATGGACATCCAATAAGGATGACCAGGGGAATGGGTGTCAATTTTTATTATAGGCCCCGTGAACATTTCTGTTCACAGTGGATTCTAGTATCTGCACACTGCTGTTTGGCACCAATAAAAGGGACCACATTATAGCTGAAACATGGGCATCATAGAGAGAGAATAAATGCATTGTGTTTCTAAATGTTGCGGTCCAGGACCATGTTATATCAAAGCTGCCTTATATAGAACCACGTTATATTGGGGTAGAAGCTTAGAGGCCGATTCATTAATAGCGCCAGGTAGCGACAGATGAGCGACTGTAGCGTGATTTTTACAGCGCCAGCCAGTATTCGCTGTGCTTGGCCGGCGTTTGCTTGATGACAGCGACTCAGTCGGTGTGCGGTAATGTTGAATACGGGCTTAGGGGTCGCTGTTTCACAGGTTCAGCGTTGTATGTGAGCGCCTGACAACGAATGGCCAGAGCGAACGGCTTGCTTCATATTCATTAAAAAATCACACTCCGAATTTGCTGGCGTTGTCCATTCCTTGTTTAAACCCCAGTGCGCTGGCGGCGATGTGTGTTAACTAGTTTTTAACCCCTAAACAACCATATTTTTTGATTGTAACATTATACATGTTTTTTGAATCATTTTGTAATATGAATACATTAATATCAGACATGTAAGATCAATTCTGCACAAATTTTTTTTTTTATTTTTTTTTACTTTAAAAAAAAACCGAACATTCCAGAAGTGGTCTCAGAATTTTTGACATTAAAAAAAAATAAAAAAAAAATTATTACCAATTAATTATGATTAATTAAACATTGCTCCATTGAAATGCATTGGACAATGCCAGGGAGCGACAGGTCATACCTGGCGCTGTGAAGGAATTTGCAGCGGCGCTGTTCGTTCCAGGCGGCTTCATGATGAATCCCGCGCTAGCTGACGCTCTTGCCGGCGCTAGCCTCATTTAGCTTGATAAATGCGTCATTGTGACCGCCGCCGGGCGTACTTGAGTCGGTAGCCGCCGATAGCTGGCGGTACCTGGCGCTCATCAGACACTACCTGGCGCTAGCCCGTGATAAATAAGGCCCTTAGTTTCATCTTCTTTTGCTGTCACACACAGTGTTATTAAAAAGCATCCCCACTCATGACAATGACTTCAGTTGTGTTGTGTATAGAATGCCAGTTTAAAGGGAAAGTCCACATTCAATGGGCAAAGCATGTCCTCAAACTGTTCAGCCGATCTAGTATTTTCTTTTTTAGTGTGATTTATAGAAACAGTTTTCACTACCTCCAATCTGTTGTTTTTAGAAACCGTACTCCAAGATTTGCAAGCCAGGAAGTGAGCCACTGCTGTTGGGCATGTGTTAGTTTGCCCCAGCAGCAACCATAACAGCATTCTGTGTGTACAGGACTCGCTTCTCTAGTGTTAGTGTAAAGACTTGGTGATGGCAACAGATTACAGGTAATGAATACTGCTTCCATAAAACACACATTTGCTAACATAAGAAAAAAAAATAGTAGATTAGCATCAGATTAGCAAAACGAATGTTCACTTGATCACTGATCGCAGTTCATCATTCATAACTGGGTGCAGGTCTGGTGGCAGCAACCCCAAAACAGCAACATTAGGTACAACCTGGATTGGCAAAGTCCATTGGGTTTAGATCAGCATTTCAGTGTCTCACAACACACATGTTGGTTTTCCCGGGGAGAAGGGGAGTGCCCAGACAGAGGTGGAGTCCTGAATGTCTGGGCTCCAGACCTTTTCAAGGCTCACACCCCTGAATAAATTAATTCACATCCTAAGCCTGCCCTGTCAGGCCTGGGATGGATGGAGCAAATTAATCTTAGTGAAATGTACACCCCATTCACCAGGGTGGATAAGGTTGTGCATTTGGGAGCGGGGTGGTTTGATAATATGGTAGACCCAGTTGTGCACCCCCTGTGCTGGGACAGAAGTGGTAACTCCCAGCCAAGTCAAATCAATGTTTTCTGTTTAAGCTTGTCATAGTCCATAGCACTTTGGATATCAAGGTCAAAGTAGGCCTTCTGGGGTCCCCCAACAAGAAAAGGTGCCAAAAGTCCTGCTCACTGTTCCTTCAGCCAAGCCTCACACTCAGCAGTTCTCTCAAATGTGCTTAAATATGCCTCCACATCATCTGCTGCAATCATTTTTTGCAGGAAATGACTAACCCTTATTACTAGCTCTAGTGCCAGCTCAAAACAGAAACAAAAGGGACAACCTGGTTTGGCAAAGTCCATTCGTTTAGATCAGCATTTCAGTGGCTCACAACAGTCATGTCGGTTTTCCAGACCTTTTCAAGGCTCACACACCTAATTCACAGCCTAAGCCTGGCTTGTTGGCCCTGGCATGGGTGGAGTTGAACACATGAAATCTTGATGAAATGTACACCCCATTCACCACTCTCCCACACTGTCTGCCACAATGTTACACCACCTAAACTGTCATGTAAGCCCTGAAAACAATTTTAAGCACACTTTCAGAGGCAATGTGTCAATTCTGCAGATGACCCAACTGCCAATCTGTGCATTAAAGTAATCATATATTTACACCCTCCTCACCCCAAAATCCAACCAGTGTAGGCTTTTCTGTGAGAATGTTCTTCTGAAATCACTCATAATGAATTCTGCCTCACTTAATCATTTATTGTTTTCCTCATTTGGAGTGTAAAATAGTGTTTGGATTGGGCACCTAGACCTGTGATTTACTTATCAGCAAACTGTTTCCAAATTTCTCATATCCCTGTGTCTCTGTGTTGCTAAAGTTGGAGCAGCTTTCCTGGCCTTGAGTAAAAACAATTGACTACAAATGGCAGAATCCCTTCACTGTAACAGGCGAGTTTATTAGCAGCTTTGGCTAAACCAAGCAGCAGTAATGACCTTGCTTACATTCAAGAGCGGGACTCGTGGGTGAGATGGGCCAAACGTCCACTTTCTGTCCATTGTTTAGGGAATAAAAAGCTGAATGCTTCCCTGGGATGGTGTGCACAGGCTTGGTGGTGGTGGAGGCGGTGGTAGAGGCAACCGAAGCATCAGAGGGAGCCTCGGGTATTTGTATGTATTTATTCTAATAATATTATTTTTAATAGCACTAACAATGTTTTTATGTCTGCTTTGCAGGTTCCTGGTGGTTATGTTAATGTTATGGCAGACGCTGCGTTCTGCACGCTTCCTGCGCTGCTCATTTCCTGCCATGCGGCCGCGAAGATGTTGTTTTCTCAACTCGCTGTGTGTACAAGTCCTCCTCTGAAGCATTCAAAACTCACCCTTGGCTGGCTGCTGTCGGTCCAGCAACCCACCCTACCACCCACATGTTGAGTGGCCTGGCACCTGGGAAAAGGGGCCTTCCTGTTTTTTATATTTAAATTTTTTAATAATTTTTATTTTTTATTATATTATTGTAATATTATTTTTGCCAGTGACTGGCAGAACAATAACATCAACAACTGTTTTCCCTAGAACTGTGGAAATTGAGAATTTAGCAGCCAATTCTCTTCTGGACAAGTTTATACATAAATCCCTGTAGAATCTGCTTCAAGGTGTCTATGCAATGGGATTAAACAGACCATCTAAAATACAAGAAACTGCTCTGCCTATGATGCTATCAGATCCATGCTATCAGAATGAAATAGCACAAAGGCAAAAAAGAAAAAAAAGAGAAAAAAACGGGGGGGAATAAAAAAGATATAATAATACTAACAATGTTTTTCTGTTTGCTTTGCAGGTTCCTGAACATGGACATGGGAAATATTATTCAGTGTCCCACCCTCATGCAATTTTTAATTTTTACAGTGCATGGACATTGGCACTGTGTGGTGTCTAATCTATCATTACCTCAACTTGCCTCACTATTCTGGCAGCGGTATTGGGGCCTACAAGAATATGTTGCAAACGTATGCATGTATTTGTGTATTTCACATTTTTTAGTTTTCTGTGATTATTTTGAGTACTTTCCCTAGCCCATTTTGTGCAGGGCAATCACCCTGGTGTTCCCCTCAATTTGCAGCCATCTAGCACTGGCTCTACCCTTTTTTACAGCCATTTTTGAACCCCCGAACCCCATTGAAGTCAATTGGGTCCTGAACCCGAACTTTACCGACAAGTTCGGCCAATGTTCTTATTTATAGACAGTAGAACAGTGCGCACTACTAAGGGGAAGTTATGAATTTCAATTTTTTTCTTCATTTTTTGTTCTCATGTTGTATCATTTTAATGTTTGAATCTCCTAGAGAGAATACAGGGTTGAGCAAAAACATGTCAATAATAATGTAAATATTGCAAAAGCATTAATCTATTTGTCATGTAACCTTGACTTCAATGTTGTTTTTACCATTCTATACATTCTTTTTTTTTTATGTGGCAAGCTTTCCACAGTTTAGAGAATTCCCTATATGATGTGCCCAGCAATACTCAGGAAAATACATTAAACCTACCAGGTTACTATAGACTGTATACTGTATGAATAAATGTGTGTGAGTGTGTGTGTATTGTGGCCCCCATCTTGTGACTTTTCTCCTAGGCCGCCTAATCTCTAATACCAGGTCAAAATATTTTAACTTAGAACATATAACCCTAGGTTGTCATTGCATTGTAAAAGTCCCCTGTCAATAAATGAACACATATATTATATTATTTGCTAAAACCTGATTCAGAGCCAGAAGAACCTAGCCCAACAGTGAACTATACCTACCTCTTCCAGACTGGTTCTCTATCTGATGATAGACCAGAAATCGCAACATATACCTCAACAGCCAGAACCTCAAAGGATAAATGCTGAAGGCACCAAATATGGTCTGAATTTTCATGTTAGTGGTAGGGAAAAACACATTGTGATGTGCATTTTAACAATTAGAAATCTGTTCTTCCTCTTAAAGTGTTCAAATGCTAAAAAGTTGCAGAGCAAAGGGATTACTGTTATGACAGATGAAGTCAGCAAGGGAACTAGATTTGTTACTTATGATTATACTAAAAAGCTCCAGTAACATCTGCTATCAGTGATCATAAACATCTTTGTACTGTAGTAACTGGCTTAAATTGTGGCCTATCCCCGTAAACCTCTCATTGCTATTTGCCTTCTCTAGCCTATCCATCTTTATAATCTGTAATCCTTTTTTGGTGCCAGGAAATCTGATCCTGTTAATAGCTACTGGAACTCATTTATATTACCTATGGATTAGGTGTTCAGAAGCCAAAGACTGAAAGGACAGCAATATACATGTGACCACCCATGGTTTATTGGATTATAGGTCCCTTAGGGAATGATTTTAATCTAAATGTAAACTTTTGCTGTGAAGTGTCAAATACAATTGCAATTCAAGAAATCTATTAACTGAAATTTACTTAGGAGTAAGGTGTATGGAGAGCTCTGCACATGTGGGAGAGCTCCATGACTCATATGAAGGTCTCACGCTTTAGAAAATTTGATATAGTTTGTATTTTTTCCCTAATTATTTCAAAATCTCTCACCAAATCTAAACAGGTGCTAAGGTTAAAAGCAGTGCCAAACATGCAGAGTAGGCGTTCGCCTTTTAAGGACAATTGAACAAAATTAATTTTGCTTTGAAAAAAATGCACAATCTTTCGTATTTTTATATTCTATTTTTATACAAAAGATAGACCACTACACTAACGAGTTAAATACGGACACCAAGATACTGAAACTCATGAAAAAAACTTTGTGCCGCCATGGTGCTACTACTCAGTCCAATGTTATCCACCTAGATTGCACACTTGAGAAACCTTGAGAAAAAGGCTTTATTTGAGTTGGTGTGTCGTGAGTAGGGATGGGAGAATCCGCTAAAGTTTGGGGTCGAAAAGTTCGGATGAATTTGACGCCAAAGTTCACTTGGGTCAATGGGGACCTGAACTTGGGGGCCAAAATTGGCTGTAAAATGGGGGTAACAAGGGCTAGAGGGCTGCAAATGGGGGGGGGGGGCACCAGGGCCATTGCCCTGCACAAAATGATGTAGGGAGCGTACTTAAGATAAAAAAAAGAAGCGCATAAATAAATATTACGGGTGTCAGAGGGCAAATCAAGGGGTAACACCAGAGAGATTGCACAAAATTGGATAGGGTAAGTACTCCGAATAATCACCGAAAACAAAAGGAAAAGAAAAATTTAAGTTTTTCCTGTGTTTAATTTGTTCCTTCTGCAGGTAACTACCTGCAGGTTTATGTTTTTATATTTTTTGGTAATTTTTTGCTAGATACAATTTTGATTTAACAAAGAATAGCCTGACCTTTATCTTTTAATTGTATTTTTTTAAGTTTTAAGTGTTTTACTAAATGCCGCTTATAAAAGGTATTCACGTTGATATTGCTTGTAGGTTAATTTTTTATATTTTAAGCAGCATTTTTTCAAAAATGTGGTCCCCGAATCATGCAAGTGTGAGCACATTTGTGAGAATTTTCATAAGAGACAGAAAGCAGAGAACACTTGCTTGGGAACTAGCTTATGGGCACATTTTTGACCAAAAAAAGAGTGCCCAAAACGAGTTTCCATTGAAAGAATGTGTCAAATGGGCAAAGCAAAATGGTGATTTTGGCTGTTGTTTCCACATGTTTAACAAATATCCTTACCTGATTGGAAACATTCTGAACCTTACCCATAGAAATGCCTTATTGTAGTTACAGGTGATTTTTTTTTTTTGTGTTTAAGTTCAAAAGCTCACTGAGATGCAGGTTGCAATTCACACCCAAAAACACACACATTGAAATGTAAACTTACATCATTAAAATATTAGCATATCCTTCAATACCCAGAGGTTTTATATGCAACTGTTAAATCTGACTAACACACTCGCACGATTGAAAAACAAAACTCCCCAAGACTCACTTGCCCCATCTGTATCCATTTGAAACTGAAATATCGCCTCACTGATTTCCTCCTCATCTCAGCCATTTTAAAGTTCCCATGAGGCTTCCTTTATCAGCATCCCAGCTGTAATAACTGACATAACCCAGGTTGTAAAATTTAGACCACAGCAGGTGTCACAAAATGGAACCATATTTTTTTCCCTATAAGACACATAAAGTGGGGGGAGGGGGGGGAAATGTCAGTGCGAGCGAATTAAAAAAACAAAAACTTACATTACAATGCCCCCACGCCTCTGGCCTGCGTCTCCTTCTGCTGCCGCCACACATGTGTTCCCGCTGCTTCCACCGCCATACACATTCCCCGAGCTAGCGCTAGTTCAGGGCTGTGGGTGGGCCTGCATGGAATGTATAGGGCAGCCCTGAACCAGCGCCAGCTTGGGAGCATGTGTGGCAGTGGAGGCAGCGGTGGCAGCAGCGGGAACACGTTTGAGGCAGCGAAGGTGGACAGCGGCGGCAGATGATAAGTTAAATGTGTGTGTGCGTTTATGGTTATCTGTGGGGGCGATGACGGTAAGGTCACAGGGGGGGGATTAGGGGAGATGTTGTACGCTGACTGTAATGGGGCAAGCTGCCCCTGGCTGAAATGAGGAATGCGGCCTTGGGCTGTAATGGGGCAAGTTGCTCCTGGCTGTCATGGGCAAACTTCCCCTAACTGTAATGGGGCAAGCTGCTTATGTCTGTAATGGGGCAAGCTGCCCCTTGCCAAACACTGCCTTTAATCTGGGATGCCGCTCACTGTCTATAATGGAGTGATTAGAAGAGTCAGGTAGCTGGGTGCCTATGATTCCATATGGCCAATCGGAGAACCATATGGCCATAGTAGTAGGCAGGTGGCTTTACAGACACTCAACTACTACTCTAGATGAAAAATCATATGGTTGTGTGGATGCAAGTTAGATGGGCAGGGTCTGGAGGATATAAGGGTTATTCACTGGACCTTGCTTCCTTGCTGTCAGAACACATATATGTGCACATTCTGTGTAGTACCCACTCAGGTGTGTGCAAAGATGCCACTGCACAGTATTGGGGTAGCAGAAGCTGTTGTGAAGGGCAGTGGGAAGGTGCCAGTATTCTTTGTATAAGCAAAGTCACCGCCCACCTGCACACAATATTGAGCCATGCTATTGCCTGCTGCGGTCGTGTGGTCCCAGATGGCTGAATACCCAGGAGAGACCTGTGGACCATCATGCAAACAATTTGAAATGTAAGATTTTGTGGTTTACCAGGCTTTACAGTGTGGAGGGCATCAGCAATAGGGATGGGCCCCCGCGTAAGAAACAACACCCATTTTAATAAAAATGGGCATTGTTCTGTTTGAAGACTAATTCCATATAGTTAACAGATATCACAACAAAGTGACAGATACAATCTCACACTGAATAAAGCACATGTGTGTGGTGGAGGACACATCTGGAAGATTTGTGAAGAAACAGTGGTGAAACTTATTTCAATGGAATGACAGAAACTATTAATGACCTGCTCTATGTTTAGGGAGATTATAAAGCAAGGTAATGTCACTTTAACCCAAGAATGATGTTTGAAACAAACAATATAGGCCCTGATTTATGAAGTTTCTGTTCCATTTATATTTAAATATTATTTTATTTTATAATCAAACATATAAACAGTTATTCAACGTTATACACGATAGGCTATAGTGTTTCAACTTTCCAATTACTTATACTTCATCAAAAACAATTCATAAAAAATATATAAAGAAAAGGGAAAAAACACTACTAAATGTCACTTTCCCGTGTGTTGTTCCTCCTCGGCGGCATACCGAATCGGGATGCCCTGCTGTGTGTATTCCCCCAGGTCGCCCTATAAGCATTGCATTGCCCTATAGTTCCCAGTTAGAGTCAGATGGTACTTTTCCCTCAATGTGTTCCATTCTATATAATCCATTCACAACCCACCAACCTCCCTGCCTGACCATTCCTGGTTTAAAGTCAGAATTTCCAACCAGGGGGTACAATGGGATTCCATCTGATGTCAGATGGAATTTTGAGCACAATCTTCTAACCCTTTCCCAACTTCCAGCTTCTCTTAAAGGGTTGAGCATTCAATCTTGGGGTGCTTCAATGTCCAAAACAGGGTTTCAATTTAGCCCGGGGAGCACCCTTTCGCTTCCAGCTCCATTTAGGTTGGTCTTTCCCCCTGTATGTCGCCGATATTTGGGATATTCTGGCGGCATAATAGTTCTTCCTAAGACATGGAACCCCCAACCTCCCTTGTTCTTGAGCAGCAAATAGTGTAGTTTTATTCAGCCTCCTAAGCTTGCCTTTCCATATAAATTTCAGGATGGAACCATACAAGTTTTTCCAATTCTTCCCTAATAAGTAAAACTGGCAGAGCTCTAAAAAAATATTATAATTTTGGGAGGAGGTCCATCTTGATGGTGACCATTGACCATTCTCCACAGCCACGAAAGAGACTTTGCCGCCAACCTTATAAGAGATTCTTTACATTTTTAAAAAAAGGGGGATAGTCTGCTTTATTTTGAGCTGGTGGTTTGACCAATGCATCACGCTATGCCTAATTTAAGATGTGTACAACAGTAAGTAGAACACTCAATCTATACAGGTTTATGACTTTTGCCATTTAGTTTGCTTTGAATGGGTTTTGGGTTTTGGTTTAAGTTTTGTCAAGTATACAGTGTTTTTTTTTTTCCTAGTAATTGTTTTTTGCCATTTTTACAGAACAATGTGGCACATAGAGCACAATAGCAGAAAAAGTATGAAGTGTTTTATAACAAAAAAATGTTAAAAAGAAACGCAAGACAGAAATAGTTTGTGCAACAGACATTTGTGTAAAAACGTGAATGCACGCCTCCAACTTTTTTTTTACAAATTGTCAAAAAATAACTTTTTCCTCCAATGTGTTAATCTAATCTCAACAGTTAAAAATGGAATTAAACACACTACAAAAGTTGCCACATTATAATGACAACAGTGTTTTCAGATAACTTTAGGGGTATTACAGCAACCAAAATCTATAAGATCTACCACCTGCCTCCACTGCCTGAGCAAAATGAGCAAATATGACATTGGAGGAAACCTAGTGTGTCAATTCTAGCTGATCATATAAGAACAGACTTGAAGCACCACCATTCAATGTAACCTAACAAAAAGAAAATAGTGCCAAAAAAGCAAATACTAATGTCAGCAAAATGACTCAAAATGGCACAGAATGGTGCACTTTATAAAATAGGCTCATAAGTCATAATGTATAAGGGTGCAGAGCGACATTGGATGTTGTAGGTCTTAGCAAGCTGTTATAGTTGATTGGTTTGCTGTTGACTGTACAGAGATGTACTGACCTGTTTCCTGACCTGTGACAAATGATAGGAAGCTGCTCCCTGTACATATTGTGATTACAGGTACAGCATGTTCAGTAGACACAGTACACTGGTATCAGGGAAGCTTCCACCTCTGCAGAGAGAAAGGTATATTTTATATGTCAGTAACATTGAGTGCGTGTAATACATCCTCTTTGACTTGATCTTTTCTAAGAGAATGCATGCTTAATATCACAAATAAATAAGGGTCCAGGCAGATCAGCTGGAACTGATGGTGGGATGGGACGGATTTGGGCAATGTATTGGATATGCTCGTTTCCCCACCAGACGTGAGCGAGCTATTTTTAGAAGGCATTTCTCGCAGAGCAGGAGTGGGAAAGCTGTGATGTGGTGGAGAGACACAGAAATATAGTGACAGATAACGAAAGCCTGGAAAAATACAAAGCCACAGAGCTGCCTCCATCTCAGGGACACATTCATATTCCCCAGCAGCATCCGTAAGGTAGGTCTGCAAGATTTCTGTTTGGTTTGGCTGCCTGCTTTTACAGTATGCTGGTGTAGGCCTGGCTGTCTCTGTATATGGAGATGCGGATTCATTCTGAGATCATGTATATTTGTTGGTATTGATGTGGGAAGCTGGGAAGGCAGGATGTGTGTGGTTTGAGCAGCTTCAGCACCATAATGGGAAGACAGCTCCGTCCGGGAGCCCCTCTGCAAACAGCAGACACCCTTCCCAGCCGGGTGACACTCTGCAGATGACACCCTCCCCGTCTGAAGGCCAGCCCTACTGCCGACCACTGTTACCCACTGGCCAGTGGCCACTTTCTGCCCTTGTCATAAATTGTATTGATTGCTATAAACACTCTGATTAATATACATAAAGCACTTCGTTCTGCTGGCTACATTGCTTTATGGTAAGAAACGAGGCCTACAGATGGCTGTGCTACTAGAAGTATTACTAGTGTTACAATTTGGGCCATAGAGGCATGAATATTTATTGCAGTTTTGGTGTTTGTCCAGTATAGATCACCGTGTTGATGTCTGTATCTATACAGTATACAGTGTAATGTTTAATATTACATATTACTGCCCTGTGCAAAGGCAACACTGCACTGTAGAGTCAGATCCATGTAAATGAACACTGCTAAATGCAGTTTGTATCAATGAATAGCAATTACAATGTATGATACTAGAGTGTAAGCTCCTTTGTTAAAGAGACAACACTGCACTATAAAGTCAGATTCATGCAACTGAACAATGCTTTATGCAGTACAGTATGTATCAATGAATAGCAATTAGAATGTATAATACTAGAGTGTAAGCTCCTTTGTTAAAGAGACAACACTGTAAAGTCAGATTCATGTAAATGAACAATGCTTTATGCAGTACAGTATGTATCAATAAATAACAATTAGAATTTATGATACTTAAGTGTAAGCTTCTCTGCTATTGAAACATTGCAAGACAATATCACAGTCATATAAATAAATAGTGGGTTCACTAGCATGTCAGCTACTGTACAGAGACTGAGCAACAATAGCATGGCTATGTAAATGAATACTGAAAAGGAGGGGGGGGGGCAAACCAAAATGTAAACTTTTGTGGGGCAGAGACAGTAATGTAGCACAAAATAAGTAATAGTGTGTGAGTGTGGGTACAGAGAAAGTGCAACAACATAATGGCTATGTGAATTAATCATTAAAAGTGATGGGGTGCAAGCCAAAGTGTAAGCTCTTGTAGTTCAGAGATTAACAAAAGTACAGCTAAGTAATGAAATATAAAAATAATAGTGTGTGAGTTTGGGTACAGAGACAGTGCAACAATATCATGGTTACGTAAAAAAATAATAAAAAGTAGAGGAGTGCATGCTGAAGTGTAAGCTCTTGTAGGGCAAAGCCATTGCTGTAGCACAACATGGTAACTATATAAATAAATAGAACATACGTGTAGTGTATGAGTTTGGGGGCATTAGAGTTTGGTAAAGATAACACACTGCACCACGACTTATATAAATACATCAGAAATATAACAGCGTGCAAATGTGGGGGCATTCGAGTATAACTTCCTGCGGGGCAGACAGAACTGTGGCTCAATATCATAGCTACATAAGAGTGGTGTTAAAGTGTAAGCTATTGAGGTGCAGAGTCAGTGTCTTTAAATTAGGGAGGCACAATCTGCTGCCCGAGGGCTGCATGCAGCCTACTCTGCCCTCAATTTCCCCGGCACTTCTGCCTACCTCTACTCACCTCTGCTCACCTCACCTCAACCCACATCTTCCCACCCAACATTACCTTTTCCCTTCTGACCCAGCCAGGTTCTTCTCACTGGACCTTTTCCTGCCTCACCTCTGCTCTCTTTACCTCAGCCCCCTTTTTTCCACCTTACTTCATCTATCTCTGCTAACTTCTTTCCACCTCACCTCTGCTCACTTCACCTCTTACACCTACATCTGCCTATACATGAAAGATTATACAATGCCTTTAAATGGACCAACACCCGTGCGGATGTTGGTCCCCACCGCAATCAGACAGGCTGGAGGGGAGGCATCCAGAATGCTGGAGCCCCCCTGCACATAACCCACCATAGCGGCTGATATTCTTATCTTAACCTCAATCCAGCATCACAACTGGTGGCTGGCACTCACGTGGGTAGTGGTGTTCTGGACGGCGGATAGCTCAGCCCACTTAAGCAATGTTGGCCAATAGCGGCACTGTATTACCAGCAGAGGATCAATGAAAGGGTAAGAATATTGTGTGTTCTCCTGGGATTATATGCATGGGGGGCTCCAGCAATCTGGATGCCTCCAAACCAAGCCAATCTAATTGTGGCAAGGACCAACGCCCGCACCCTTTAGCAGGGCGTGCGCCCCCGCCGGGTATTTGTGAATCAAAGACTATGGGTATGCACCGTCCCACTATCTAGAGAGTAACATTAAAGAGGTGCTAAAGCCTGTATGGTCAAAAGAGTACAATGTCTATATATAGTGAGGGGAGCCTGGATATCTCCTCTCAAATGACCACCATATAACAGGCCGCACTCAAAATAGTAAAAATAAATCTCTATTTTATTGGTGAATTTTAAACATGATAATAAAGATAGTTTTATCAACACATACAACAACACTGTTACACAATTAAAAAACATATACACAAACACAGGGGATCCTATATACAATTGGAGACTATAAAAATAATAATAATAACAATGCTGGGTGGCATATAATAAGTTCATATATAAATAGATATAATTGGATAATGCATATGTGTGCCAGCAATGGAATAAAAAAGGGGGGAACCGTGGGCTATATCATCACATAATAAAGTGCATGATGCATAATGTGCAACTGTGAGTGTATCTAAAACAATAAGAATAAATATAAGAAAGAATGTGCCCTATTGACATACATACAAATGAAACAAATAAAGCAACCACAAAACAACCGCCAAAATACTATATGTGCTACAATAAAAACAAACCACAATGAACAATCAATTAAAGTACTATAGTGCAGTGCAGTGCAGCGCACCCATAATAGCAAGACCAATCAGAGAATCAGTATAAAGATCAATACAAAACGCCACCAGGCTGAATGAATACCAAGTTTAAATGACAAGTAAAAAAGTTTACATCACCAGTCTCCGGAGGGTCCCCCGCAGCAGCCGCCACCGACGCGTTGCGTGTCCTATAGACACTTCGCCAGGGTGTAATGGCTGCTGGGGACCCCACTCCCTAAATACTCCAGATAGAAAAGCGCTGGCCAATGGGAGGAGGCAGCAACGCCGCCCATACGTGCGCCCCGCCCGGCCGAGAAATGAGACCGTAAGGGCAACACGTCAGGCGGCGCGCCGCCACGTCACCGCTGAGCCGCCGTGTCAGTATGCGCCTGCGCGAGGCCCACCGTCAGGCAGGGCGCGCTCCCCTGCAGTAGGAGGCGCCCGCCAGCCACCCACCCGGCCGCGCGCACATCACGCAGGCGCACACCATCCACCCAGCAGCTGGGGGAATGTCAGATGCAGGAATGTGGAAGGTGAGTATTCAGGGAGAGGGGGAACAAGAAGAACCTAATAAATATTGGTGACATAACAACGACATACAAGACAATGAACAATATAAGCCGCATTACTGTATAAATACACATGTCTATGCAGCAAACATAATTAATACAGATATGTAGTATATTTGTATTTGTGAATGGCCAGTGGGGGCGCACACCTTGTTTCTCAGCCCTTAGCCGAGCCTTAGCTGCTGAGCATGCTGACTTGACAAGAGGCTGTCCATGTGCCTTAGGATTGGGGAAAGGCGACCTGGGGGGTTTCACACAGCGGAGCATCCTGAATGGAGGGGCCCAGGGGCATAGTCAAAACACAGCATAGTCAAAATCCCAGGTTTTCGTCCACTTTATCTGCTCTGAAAAGCCAGTCACCAGCACTTCCATGTTGGACTCGCACCCCTCTGCATAAATAACAGAGGTGCGGCCACACCTCTCCATTCATTGCAATGAAGGCGGTGTGCTGACATGCCTGCTCCATTGTAGTGAATAGAGAGTGCCTGGCAGCACCCCTGTGACTGATATTAGAGGGGGCCCCTGTGACTGATAGTAGAGGGGAAGGAGTTTGAAACGAAAATGCAGTTGAATAGAGTCCAGGACCAGCCGGCACAGGATGTTGTCCAGCAGTTAGTTGAGTCAATTAGTTAATTAGTCAAGCCGCTGAGCTGCAGGGGACAAAGGGTGAGAATCCTTTTATTTTTCTATTTGGGTGGCCCTTTAAGCTCTTCAACACAAACAAATGCAAAAATACAGCAGTTTTTGGTAGCAAAACTATTTTTTAAAAACAGTATGAAGCTAATTTTCTCCTCTCTAAATACAAGCATTTTGCTTTTGACCCCCCTCTGCCTTCTTTGTACCATAGGTAAAATGCATACAAGAATGTTTCTGCAGATCTAGGCATTTCTATCTAAAAGGGAGCCAGTAAATTTGCTCCTACATTTGCATAGAGCATGTAGATAGCCAAGATGTGCGTTGATAAGTGACAGCATTATTCTCTTTTATCTTTGTGTTTGTTTTTGTACTTCCTTTTTCTGGGTTTCAGTATTCTCAATGGCGGCAGTATGAAGCAGCCCAGACCAGAGAGGCAGTCAGCAATTAATGGCTCCCAAGGCCAGATCACAATTCCCTGTACAGCATATAGAGGGAATAACATATTAGCACAAACACCAAGGCAAATGTAGGATCTCAGGAAAAGCTCACAGGGACTTTTTATGTCAGCTAACACTTCAAGGCAAAAAATGTGCTGCCGTGCCATTACTCACAGTGATTAGTACCTATGTGTTTATGCCCAGAGGAAATTCTATTTGGCTTGGTTTTGCCTATCCTTCAATAATTAACTCTCCTGGCATCTCATTTATAGCTTCATATATTTTCCATTTCATAAACTAGTGTAATTGTTTATCACCATGGTCACCAAAAGTGATAGACAAGAACAGGTTAATTCACAATAACAGCTATTTATTAGCATCCTTTTATTGCCCTGACAGCATCACACCTACGAAATATGCAAACTGGAAAATGTTTTTCAAGAGTTTTGGGAAATTATTTTTTTTTTGTTTTCTATTTACATTTATGTCTTAGTTATGTAAAGAAAAAATATTGCTCTGATGAGAATTAAAGGGAAGGGATACTGAAATAATATTGTATTGAGAAAGTTAATTTCCAGACAGGGCCAGGGTTAGGGAAGGGCAAACTGGGAAGTTGTACTGGGCCCTATCTCTGTATGTTCTTCCTTGCCTGCCCCACCCCCCAGTTTCTCCCTGCTTTATCTGTGTATGACCCTGGAACTTTGGTCAGCGGCTGGGTGGGGGAAAGGGATACATGATTGCATGCTGCTGAGTGGGAGGTGGTGGGATTAATAAATAAATGTAAAATGTAATGATGTTGGAAAGGGGGAGGGGGTGCTGTGCAGTACTTGAAGTGGATGCAAGTATTGTAGAAATGCTCTGCTTTGTCAAGTAGTGGGGGAAGGAATTTGTGGTCCCACTTTAAAATTTTGCTCAGGGAAAACTTTATCTAAAGCCATCCCTATTTTAAGAATAAATTGAATAAAGCTTAAAACTTTAAAGCGGACCAAAACCCATGTAGTCTAGGAGACTCCAGTCGAGCACTTACTTTGCCCCTGGGTATACATTCGGATTTGGGATACCCCGCTGTGTGAAACCCCTGGGATCATCAATTTAGTCTGCTCTAACCCAATTAACTTTAGGCACTTGAAATTCACGTGGTTGCTTCTCCTACCGTTAAACACCAACCACGTGAATTTCAGGTGCCCAGCATTACCACCAATTGCAGGCAAAAAAAGCATTCACCTCCATCTGGGATCCAGCGCCAGGGGGTTGCAGGAGAGCCCGTGGCCGACAGGCTGGCACCCTGGTTTACTGGCCCCTGTAGCTAGTGCCCAGGCTAGTTTTACTGGGAAGGGGACACCACTATCATGGGTTCGAACCCTTAAAAATTAAAAAAAAGCAGAGGGGAACCACACAATATTTTTAACCCTTAGTAGTGCATATGGTAGTTGTATTCTATTTGAAAATGTCATGAAATGCTCTTTTCAGTTTGGGGTGTCTCCTACATATGTGGTATTGTTGTAATCGGAAGGAATGGGGCTTTTGCACGCAATGGGATTTTCTGGAAAAATCTACATTTTTTTTATTAAATAAAAGTAACAAAATGTAAAAAAATGGGGCATAGAAATGCAATGGAGAAGCAGACATAACATTATACACCAGGAGCAAATGTTCAGTCAAATACTTTATTTTCCTGTGGCAGTAGGCTTTCGTGCTACTGTTTGTAACCCAGCCTGTAGCCAGAACATCTCAATCCTAGGGCAGGCAGTGACCACTCCTGGACACCAAAGTACCTTCTCGGGGGGGAGGGGGTGTTACCCATTGGTTCTTGTAGGCTAGCAGTCATGCTAGCTTAAATCCTTGATCCAGGAGACTGTAGAATGATGATCATATTTCATACTCACCATAAGGCATATTTTAAGTGTGTCATACACCCCGCTTCCACCATTAATGACATCTGGGTAGTCTCCAGTAGAGGGCGAACTTCTGCAGAGATGAATGCAAAAAAGAAGCTCCTCCCGGTCCATAAATACCTGGGACCTCCCACTAATCCCCTGTTCCTTCTCTGCAAGAGCAACGAGCAAGTCAGAAGATGAAGGCTTCTATTCCTTGCAGGTAAGCTCACGCCCGGCCAGTCTTGCCCCTATTTCTGCCTGGACCTTATTCCATTGTCCCGTATGAGCCTCCCAGCCTTGGCTGTAGGTCCTGGTGAGGGTAGGCAAAACCTTTGTAGGCGTTTAAGGAGCATTGCTCCTCCATGAGACCCTATTGCAAGGGGTAGGCGGTGTCCGGGTTGGTGACCCCGGTTTGGGATGCCCTGTCCCTTCTGCCGTATCCGTCCACCAGACTCTGGTTCCGGATCCCCCACCTTCCAGGTTCCTTCCTTAACCCTCCAGCTGGGGGAGGGGGGCAGGCTGGTCCCTCACATTTCTTTATTGTGTGGGTGCTTACAGTGGGTGGGTGTGTGTGTGTGTGTGTGTGTGTGTGTGTGTGTATGTGTGTGTGTGTGTGTGTGATTTCTTTCTGGCGCAGTGGGCAAAAAGGCCCATGCCAAGAAGAGACATTTAGCGCTGGTATGGCCGGCTTTGGATTTTGATGAGGATGAGTGGTCAGATTATTCCCCGTTAGAGGAGGGGGAGTTGTTTGAGGAATCAGAATCTGACGATGTGCAGTTGTGTGATAATGGTGTTGGGCAGGCGCTGGGGGATGCCGTTGACACTTCTAAAGTTCTGGCCCATCTCCTGGAGGTTTTGGACATTGCCCCACCGGGTCGGCCCCTCTCAAAAAAGGGGAATTTTTTGGGTCCTCTAAGCCCCGCTTGGAGTTTCCTACGCAAAGTCATTTTGATGCATTGATCCTTAGGGAATGGGAGAAACCGAGTCGGCTTCCCGGCGTTTTTCAGGGATGGGATAGGAAGTATCCCTTCCCGGTTGATGCTGTAAAGCACTGGTCTTCCCCTCCCGAGGTCGACGCGCTTGTTTTGGGGTTGTCCAACACCTCTGTGGTCCACACCCCTGATGCCACTACGCTCAAAGATGGTGAGGATAAGCGCATTGATCAGTTGGCTTGCCATGCCTTTGCCAGTGTGGGTTCAGCCTTACGGCCTGTGTGTGCATCTGCGCTAGCAGCTGTGGCTAATAGATCCCTTGTCAGGGAGTTTTTAAATGGTGCTCATTTTGATCTGGCCAGCGCTGAGTTCGCTGCCCTTAAAATATGTGAATTGTTTATGGATTTTGTCTTGGCTGCTATGGAAGACACTATTGTTATGTGTAGTAGAACTTCGGCCTTATTGGTGGCCATGCGCCGATCGGTCTGGCTTCGCCAGTGGGCGGAGGACTTTGCAGCCAAGAAATCGCTCACCGCTCTTCCCTTCCTGGGTACGCGGCTGTTTGGAGATAAGTTGGATGCGGTGGCTAAGGGTGGTAAGCTACCCCAGCGTAAGAAGCAGCGTCGCTCCTTTCGGGGGGCGAGCTCCTTCAACCCTTCCTTTCGAGGTGCCAGAGCCTTCAGAGGTTTCGCCTACTCAGGCATCAGAGGTTCCTCCTGGGGCAGAGGCAGAGGACGGGCCCGTCCAGCATCTACCTGGGGCTCCAAACCTAAGCCCTCTGCCAAACCAACTCAGCAATGAGGGGGCGCCCTCACCCGTACGGGTGGAGGGATGGCTGCGGCTCTTCTTCCAGGTCTGGGCCCAGGAGGTCACAGACAGATGGATTCTGGAAGTGGTCTCGTCCGGGTACAAACTGGAGTTCGAGTACTGGCCCCCTCCAAGATTCTTAAGGTCTCGGGTGCCCACAGACTCTCAGGCTGCACAGGGGCTCCTGTTGGTAGTCCAAAATCTTCAGGACATGGGAGTCATATGTCCTGTGCCTCCCTCAGAGAGAGGAAGGGGCTACTACTCCAATCTTTACATGGTCCCCAAAAAGGATGGATCCATAAGACCCATTCTGGATCTAAAAATTCTTAACAGGTTCATCAGAACCAAGAAGTTTCGCATGGAGACTCTGCGCTCTGCCATCCATTCCCTTCGTCAAGGGGATTTTATGACGCCCATAGACATCAAGGATGCTTACCTGCATGTTCCAATCTTCCCAGCGCACCAGAGATTTCTCAGGTTTGCAGTGGAGGATCTTCATTTTCAGTTTGTGGCCCTCCCATTCGGGCTGACCTCAGCACCAAGGGTTTTCACCAAGATTCTGGCGGGCATAATGGCCCTGTTCAGGGCCCAGGGCATTCGCATTGTGCCGTATCTGGACGACCTGCTGATTTCAGATTCTTCCTTCCTTCAGGCGGAACTGGACACCAAGACAGTGGTGTCGACTCTGGAGAGGTTCGGATGGGTGATCAACCACCCCATATCCTCTCTTTCTCCTTCCAGGGAGATTTCATTCCTGGGCATGAATCTGGATACCACTCAGGCTAGAGTGTTTCAGGATCTGATTCGCCTTCTTCTGGCCATTCGTTGCCCCTCCATCCGGATGGGGATGAAACTGGTAGGTTTGATGGTGGCTTCCTTCGAGGCAGTCCCCTTTGCCCAGTTCCACATGAGGTCGCTCCAGCTTCACCTGTTGTTGCATTGGGACAGATGTCCGCAGTCCTTGGATCAGTCCTTCCAGATGTCTCCCAGGGTTCGGCAGTCACTTCAGTGGTGGCTCGAGCCAAGCAATCTGTTGAGGGGCAGGTCTTTTCTGGCCCCTTGTTGGGAAACGGTGACCACGGATGCCAGCCTTTTGGGCTGGGGAGGTTTCTGGAAGAGTTATCAGTTCAGGGGGTTGTGGGGTCCTCAGGAGGCTCACACCCCCATCACTGTCCTAGAGCTCAGAGCCATCCGGCTTGTTCTGTCAAGGCTGACACCTCACTTACAGGGCTTGCCTGTTCAGGTTCAATCAGACAATCGAACGGCGGTGGCCTACATCAGTCACCAAGGAGGGACTCGCAGCAGGAGTGCCCTCAGGTAAGTCTCTCTGATCTTGACTTGGGCGGAGAGCAATGTCCCTTGCATTTCGGCAGTTTACATTCCGGGAGTGGAGAACACGGAGGCGGATGCCCTGAGCAGGGGCTTCTCTCGCCGAGGGGAGTGGTCTCTCAATCTCTGGATTTTCCGGTCCCTGTGTCACAAGTGGGGGACTCCGGAGGTGGATCTCTTTGCCTCACGGCACAATCACAAGCTTCCATCCTTTGTGTCTCTATCTCAGGATCCTCTGGCTCTGGCGGTGGATGCCTTGTCTCTTGCCTGGAGGGATCTGGGGTTCCTGTATCTGTTTCCCCCCTTCTCCATGGGGGGCAAGGTAGTTCGCAAGCTGGATCTGGAAGGGGCGCCAGCAATTCTGGTGGCCCGAATGTGGCCAAGACAGGTTTGGTACGCAGGCGTCGTAAGACTGGCGGTAGAGCAGAACAGGCTGCCCCTGGTTCTGGACCTGATATCTCAGGGTCAACTACTTTACCCCAATTTACAAACGCTGGCTTTGACGGCTTGGATGCTGAAACCTTCATTCTGAAGGAGCAAGGTTAGTCTGAGGCTGACGTTCAGACTTTGATTAGAGCTAGGAAGAGGTCTTCCTCTGGTATTTACTATAGGACTTGGCGGTCCTATATTGACTGGTGTGAGGCTAGGGCCTTACCTTGTAGGGTGTTTTCTATCCGTAGGATTTTGGAGTTTCTTCAACACGGTCTGGATCTGGGGTTTCAGCTTAGTACCTTGAAAGGGCAGGTCTCTGCCCTGGCTGTTTTCTTCCAAAGGTCTTTTGCTTTGCACCCTCTGGTTAAGACTTTTTTCCAGGGGGTTACTCATGTTCGGCCTCCTAGGAAGGCTCTGGTTCCTGTTTGGGATTTGAATCTGGTTCTTTCGGCTCTCCAGGGGCCTCCTTTTGAGCCGCTTCAGGATATTGCTCTTTCTGTTTTCACTCAAAAGGTTGCCTTTTTGGTGGCCATTACCTCTGTACAGCGTGTTTCGGAGTTGGCGGCCTTGTCTATTCAGGCGCCTTACTTTGAGAGACACCAGGACAAGGTGGTTTTCCATTTTAAACCAGATTTTCTTCCAAAGGTGGTTTCTTCTTTTCACCACAATCAGGATGTTGTTCTCCCTTCCTTGTGTCCTAAACCTAGCAATGACAAGGAGAGGGTTTTGCATTCTTTGGATATGGTTTGTTGTGTGAAGTACTATTTGGTGGCTACTTCTCCCTTCCGCAAGACGGACACTTTTTTCGTGGTGCCTTGCGGGCCCAGAAAGGGTTTGGCGCCCGCCAAGTCTATCATTAGTAAATGGATTCGTCAGGCCATTGTTGGGGCCTATTCTGCTAAGGGGAGGGTTCCTCCTTTTAAGACCACTGCTCATTCTACTCGTGCTGTTGGGGCTTCCTGGGCCTTTCAGCACCAGGCTTCTGTTGAACAAGTTTGTAAGGCTGCTACTTGGTCTTCCGTTCATACCTTTTCCAAGTTTTACAAGGTTGATGTGCGGGCCTCAGCGGATGCTGTTTTTGGCCGCAAGGTTCTGCAAGCTGCAGTGGTTTAAGTTGGCGCATTTTTTTCCTGTTTTTTTGTCGGTTCCCACCCATGATGGACACTGCTATTGGATGTCCCAGATGTCATGAATGGTGGAAGCGGGGTGTATGACACACTTAGAATAATACCATTTTGTGAGTACTCACCTTTAAAATGGGTATTATGAGGGTGTCATACACCCAGCTTCACCCCACCCTTGTTGTATTCCGGATCCTTTATATGGTGAACCTTTTTTGTTTTTGTTGTTATATTGGTTCTTCCTGGTCCTCTTACTGCTATCATACACTGGGGGATTAGTGGGAGGTCCCAGGTATTTATGGACCGGGAGGAGCTTCTTTTTGCATTCATCTCTGCGGAAGTTCGCCCTCTACTGGAGACTACCCAGATGTCATGAATGGTGGAAGCGGGGTGTATGACACACTCATAATACCCATTTTAAAGGTGAGTACTCACAAAATGGTATTATTTCTTCTGTGCATTTGGAGGATGTAGCATCAGCATTATGCAGCATCAGTTCTTATTCTATGGTTTTGATGGTGTGTTTATAACAAAAATCTGGACAATATAATTAAGTGGATTCACTTCTGAGTACATCCAAACGTCCCTGGCAACAATAGCCAAATAGTAACAAGTGGCAACTGAAAACTGAAAACAGCAATAAAACTAAAGGCACTGGGCACCCAATAAATAAAGACGGGGGGGGGGTGTCCTCCACATGCACAAAGGAAAGAATCTTTAAGGTGAGTGCTAATACTTTGTTTTCTTCTGCTACATGTGTAGGATGCAGCATCAGTTCTTCTTATTCTAATTTATAGGATACCCCAAAGCAGGAAGAATTCAGGAGGGTAATTCTAATTTGTAGAGATTAACTGGCTGTGAAAGTAAATTCAGAAGTACTCAAAGTACAACTCAAAGTCAGCCGACGCCCTTCTGCCGATTTTGTAAAATTTTGGGCCAAGTCTACTCATCTCATCCTTGCTTCAGCAGCATCCTCGTGCTGTCAGTCTCAGGCACCAGCTCGAGCAGCACCAGCTCGAATGGTGCTGCACCTCTCCTCCTCCCGCATCCTTTGCACCTCGGCTTGTGTACACGCCTGCACGCATGTAGACACAACTTTTATGCCCTCCGGGGGCGCTACAGACAGTGCAGCTGCCGGAGGCTGGTTTAAATTGGACAATGAGCCCCAACGTCATTATGGGTGCCAACCCTCAATCTGAATGGACGGATCAGCCCTGACAGCAACACTAAACTGCAGCTTCCTATGTCACCAGCTTACAGCTGATTGAGCAATGCTCATGTGACTCACTGCTCAGATAAACAGGGAGCAGCTGAACTTTTAGGCAGCTCCCATTTTTTTGAAGCCAGGTTGAGTTTTCAGCAATGAACAATGCAATATTTCCCCTCTAGCTTTCTCTTGGGCCTACCTACTGCTGGGGACATATTTAAAAAAGAAGACCAATAAACCAGATCAAAAAAAGGATACGATCAAATAGATAACAGATTAAAGGATGTCCTGGGCATGTGTTTTAGGGTCCACTAGGTAAACTACTTAAAAATTAAACTTCTCAGAAACCGAAAATCAAAATCCAATAACCGAGGATAATCTTATTAAACTCACAGTTAAGCAAGGCAGAAGTTATGGCAACATGTAACCCTCGGAGGAAAATCTGTCCACATGGCGTTATTCTATTTCAAATGAATGGCTTCAATTTAATTTAGCCAACAGGTAATGTAATGGGAATAAATTTATTAAAAAATGCTGGGATTGTTTTTTTTTTATAGTACCTTGCCAAAGCACCATTGAGCTTCATTAAAGTTCATATTGTAAGCTTCCTGCAAAGCATTTGTATTGCTCTGTTACACTAGTAAATCAGATTGAGTTAAACCAGGCCAACACCCATTTATCCTTTAACGGGTGTTGCTCCCTCAGACAGCTAATCAATACAAGCTCAGTGGGGTATCCATAATGCTGAAGTCCCCCCCACACTTAACCCCCCCAGGACGGCAGTAATCCTCACCTTCCCTACGAGCAAGCGTCGAGAAAGGAGTCCTGCAATTGGCCACTGCGCGGTCATGTGGGCCATGGTCGCATCCTCGGCGCCGGCCACCTGCCAGTCGCAGGACTCCTGGATATTTCTGGTGCTGGCTCATAGTTAAGGTGAGGATTATGGGTGTTCAGTGGTCCCCTTGGTGCCACTTCCCATTATTGAGGTCCCTTCGAGAGAATTGCCATGGATTTGGTGGGGCCTATTGTGAAGTCTGCCCGAGGACACCAATACATATTAGTGGTACTAAATTATGCTACCTGCTACCCGGAAGCAGTTCCGCTAAGAAATATGGCATCCAAAAATATTGCTAAGGAGTTGTTTCTTATGTTCTCCCGTGTAGGGATTCCAAAAGGTCATGTCAAAGGTCATGAAGGAACTGTGCAAGCTGTTTAAGATTACCTATCTCCGCACCTCAGTGTACCCCCCTCAAACAGACGGCTTAATAGAGAGATTTAATAAAACCCTTAAGCACATGCTAAAGAAAGTTGTAAAACAAGATGGCCGTGATTGGGACAGTTTGTTACCGTATCTCATGTTTTCCATATGGGAGGTTCCCCAGGTGTCTACAGGGTTTTCGCCGTTCGAGTTAGTGTATGGTAGGCACCCTCGGGGTTTGTTAGATATCGCTAAGGAAACCTGGGAGACTGAGGCCACCCCATACAAGAGTATAATTGAGCATGTGGCCCAGATGCAGGCCCAAATAGAAAAGGTAATGCTGATAATAAAGGAGCATATGCAAAGGGCTCAGGTGGCCCAGAGCAGAATATACAATAGATCTGCCAGGGTGAGGGCCTTAAATCCTGGGGACCGGGTCCTGGTGTAAGTGCCCACAGTTGAAAGTAAATTTCTGGCAAAGTGGCAGGGTCCCTATGAGGTTGTAGAGAAGGTGAGTGAGGTGAACTACAAGGTTCATCAACTGGGTAGAAGGAAGCTCTACCAGATTCACCATATAAATCTGATCAAGCCGTGGAAGGATCGTGAAGCCTTAGTAGTCACCCCAGTTAGAGTTAAAGAGGCGGTGCCGACCGTTCCCCCAGTCAAAATAGGTGAGTCTTTGTCAGGCCACCAAACGCAGGAGGTCAGACAGGTTTTCTGACCTGCCGGGCCGAACTCACCTAATAAAGCATCAGATTAAAACTGAACCCTACACTAAGGTAAACCTTAAAACGTAAATGTTTTCCATATGGGGGGTTCCCCAGGTGTCTACAGGGTTTTCGCCGTTCGAGCTAGTGTATGGTAGGCACCCCCGGGGTTTGTTAGATATCACCAAGGAAACCTGGGAGACTGAGGCCACCCCATACAAGAGTATAATTGAGCATGTGGCCCAGATGCAGGCCCGAATAGAAAAGGTAATGCTGATAATAAAGGAGCATATGCAAAGGGCTCAGGTGGCCCAGAGCAGAATATACAATAGATCTGCCAGGGTGAGGGCCTTTAATCCTGGGGACCGGGTCCTAGTGTAAGTGCCCACAGTTGAAAGTAAATTTCTGGCAAAGTGGCAGGGTCCCTATGAGGTTGTAGAGAAGGTGAGTGAGGTGAACTACAAGGTTCATCAACTGGGTAGAAGGAAGCCCTACCAGATTTACCATATAAATCTGATCAAGCCGTGGAAGGATCGTGAAGCCTTAGTAGTCACCCCAGTTAGAGTTAAAGAGGCGGTGCAGACCGTTCCCCCAGTCAAAATAGGTGAGTCTTTGTCAGGCCACCAAATGCAGGAGGTCAGACAAGTTTTCTGACCTGCCGGGCCGAACTCACCTAATAAAGCATCAGATTAAAACTGAACCCTACACTAAGGTAAACCTTAAACCGTACAGGATTCCTGAAGCACATAGAGAGGCGATCTCCTCGGAAATAAAACTCATGTTAGAGTTGGGCGTCATTGAGGAGTCTTCTAGTGCCTGGTCCAGTCCCATTGTCCTAATACCAAAGCCCAATGGGACTTGGAGATTCTGTAACGACTTCAGAAAACTCAATGAGGTCTCAAAGTTTGATGCGTATCCCATGCCCCGGGTAGATGAATTGATTGAAAAGCTCGGGAGGGCAAGATACATTACAACCCTGGATCTCACAAAAGGGTATTGGCAGATACCTTTGGCTGAGGACGCTAAAGAAAAGACCGCATTTGCCACCCCAGAAGGGCTGTTTCACTATCTGGTTATGCCGTTTGGGTTACATGGGGCCCCTGCTACCTTTCAGAGGCTGATGGACGTGATCTTGAGGCCACATCGGAATTATGCCGCTTCTTACCTGGACGATGTGGTAATTTTTTCTTCTGATTGGAAGAGTCACCTCTGCAAGGTACAGGCCGTCCTAAACTCTATCAATAAGGCTGGCTTAACCATAAACCCTGAGAAGTGTGCAGTGGGTCTGGAGGAGGCAAAATACCTGGCCTATGTCATTGGTAGAGGGTTGGTTAAGCCCCAGATCAATAAGGTGGAGGCAATACAGAACTGGCCCAGACCTCTTACAAAAAAAGTGAGAGCCTTCCTTGGTATCACCGGCTACTACCGGCGGTTTGTGCCCAATTTCACGTCAATGGCTACCACGTTAACTGACTTAACAAAGAGTAGTAAGTCAGTATTGGTGGAATGGACCCCAGAGGCAGAAAAGGCTTTTCAAAGCCTAAAATCTGCCCTGTGTAAACAGCCTGTCCTGGTGTCCCCAGATTTCAGCAAACAATTTTTGGTACAGACGGACGCGTCTAATTCAGGTTTGGATGCAGTTCTGTCACAAGAGGTGAATGGGGAAGAACACCCAGTATTGTACCTGAGCAGGAAGCTGACCACGGCAGAAAAAAACTATAGTGGATAGTGGAAAGAGTGTCTCGCCGTTAAGTGGGCGTTAGAAGCCCTAAAATATTACTTGTTGGGGCGAGAATTTGTCCTGATGACGGATCATGCTCCGCTGGCCTGGATGAAGCAAAATAAGGAAAGAAATGCAAGGGTCTCTCCTTACAAAACTAAATTGAAAGTGGAACATAGGCCGGGGAAATTACAGGGGAATGCGGATGCTTTGTCCCGAGTCTATTGTATGGTCAGTGAGGATTGTCAGACCTCGGGTCTGAAGAAGAGGGGGGGGGAGATATGTGGTAAAATGTATGGAAAAGTCCTGAATGGTGTGTATTTTTCCCCTGCTATGCTGTATCAGGCACGATCCATGCCGGGTTTTCAGGACCCAGGTCACATTCCCCAGTCCTAGGTTTGTTCCCTGATCTCAGGCCTTGCACAGGTGATCAGACTGATTGCAGGGGAAACCCTGAATAAAAGGGGCTGCTGAGCCTGTGAGTAGTCCCTTGACCAGCCTGAAGGAAGAAGCCCAGACTGCACTGCACCGTGGTGAATATAAGAACTGAAGTTAAGCCGAAGGACTTGGCTTCTGCGCCCCCTAAACTTGGACTTGTAGGGATGAGCAGCGGAGGGCTTGTATGCCCTGCAAAGTGGACCTGACTTGACCTGACTGGAGTATCCAGCCCTTGACTTACATTGATTTGGTGAAGTAACCACTTTGATTTATTGCATTGTTGCCGCAATCTCTGAAGTGAGAAATATTTTTCTTTGGAACACTTTATTTTCTCAATAAACCTGTTTTGCTGTTGAAGAACTGTTGTCCGTGTCACTGCCGTTCGCCCCCATCGCTCACAGTATATATATATATATATATATATATATATATATATATATATATATATATATATATATATATATATAATGAATGAATATATATCACTGCCAATAAAGTTCAAAAGTTGGTACAGCTAACACAAAACATAAAGCTAATGAAATCCTGTTTGTTCAAGCTTCAACTACACAGTTGAACTGTCTTATGCTTCTACTCTCTCAGTCTAAGGAGGTTATTCATCAAGTGATAGCGGCAGGTAGTGCCTCGTAGCGGCAAGCAGTGTCTGGTGAACGCTGGGGGCGCTGTACGCAATACCACATTTGTGTAAGCGAATCGGGTGAGCTACTCTAACAGCGCCATGTAGTGTCATCATTACAGGCGGCTCAGCGTATAGCGCCGGCACTCTAGCTTCCAGAGTGCAAGATATTACCTGTCACTACCTGTTGCTCTCCCTTTTCTTCTGTTTAAACAGGGTTTTTTTTTTCTCAAATAATTGTGTGACCTCTCCTGGCCTAGAAAAAATCATTTTTGAAACCTTTTTTGATATTTTTGTTTTTTATGTAGAATTGCATTTACAGGTCTGGCATTAAAGTGTTAATGACACAATGTTACAACAATGTAATTCCATGTGTTTTCGCTGTGTTACTGGTGGATATGTGTTCAAAAGCAGACTTTAATCACACAGTGTCTGGTGCCCTATACTATAGTGACCAGATTTAGAGTGCTACCTCTCGCTCCTTGCAGCGCTGTACTAGTTTTACAGCGCCCAACATACATCACATTCATCAATGCGAGCAGGGTTACTACAGCGACTGAGGCGCTCTGTTAGAGCGCCCGATACCCACACACGAGTGTCTACTAGTGTTCGCTCTAAGCGCTGCTATATAGACGCTCATCTGCTGATACCCGGCGTTAGTAATGAATCAGCCTCCATGCCAATAATATGTCTGTCAGTCAGAGCCCTTGGGATCTATGGGTCAGAAACCTCAGGATCTATGGGTCACAACTCTCTGGATCTTTGGGTCAGAACGCTTCGGCTCTCTGGCTCAGAGCCCTTTTGCTATCTGGGTCAGAGCCCTCTGGCATTCTCTCTCACTGCACAGCTCAGACAATATATATATATATATATATATATATATATATATATATATATATATATATCATATATGGTATTATGGGCCTGTATTCCAATCCCAATGATAAACAACATATGTGGTGTGGTCACTAAACAGGTGAACAAATCTCAGCGTAACATTTTTCTTTTAGGAAGACTATGAATGCAAATGCAGGTGAATCCAGTGTATATATAACAGATATTTTGAAAAGCTTTTCAGAAGTTTATCTTAAGAGGTATAAAGCATGTCTATATCTGACAAAAAAATGTTCACTTAAAAGAAAAAAAGGCTAACCTGGACAAAAGAAAGCAGGATAAATAAGCATGGATAAATAAGCATGTACATGCAATTAAAAGTTTTACAGGGTTTATTCTGGTTCAGGAAAAAGTTGGCCATATTGCTCTTTACTATTTATAGAAAGCGGTGCATTTATAAAAAACAAGAAGCAGATTCTCTGTGTGGGCAGTGTGGGGGACAAAGTATATTATTCACAGCCAAACAGCATATCTTTTCTTATTAATGGTTTATTGCTAATACACAACTTCTGCCCACTCAAAACAAACTTTGCAAAACAATCATAGCTGTCATAGCATCGTTGAAGGGTGGAAAACTTTAGCATGTTTTTCTATAAATTTACTTTTGGAAAAGTTTTAAATATTCCCAATGCTTGAACTGCCTAACAAGATTTTTGTCACTACCATTATGATCTTTCAATACTTAGGCCACTCAATATTTTAGCGTATAATTATCTAAAGAGTGTGACTTGCCCAGATTATGACTAGTCACATTAATTGGTTAGCCTGACCCAGTTTTCCCCAGTGTCCCTTGTATTTTGATTTAGCAATTGTCTTTCGGGTTCTTTGAACTTCTGTGGTCTACCATGTCCAGGTGGAGATGTTTTGGATGCTAAAACAATTATACTTCACAATATTTAACCAGGGGATCATTGGGGTGGGTCTGATTTGAGTTGCCAAGTCCTCAAGCTCTTGAATATGACCTTATTGTTGATTCCGGTCTTCCTAATATCATCAAAGTCCATGAGTAGCATGTACCTGGTTTACATCTGGGCAATGGAGAACCTTGACCAAACCAGTAGCGCCCACTTGGTCCTGGCACCAGGTTGGTGGACAGGAATCTAGGCCAAAAGGGAAGGCATGAGAGTCGACCACCAAGCACAGCTGGGACTCAAGAGAAATGCAAAATAAAGTACTAGGCTCAGGCATTAGTTAATATGTGGTACCACTGACAGCAAGGTTAGTAGGCTCAAGTCTAGTAGAGAAGCAACAAGTACTCAGATTAGCAGCATAACTATAGTGCTGAGACCACAGGGATTATCATTAGCCAGACAAGGGGTGAGAGCTCAGAGCATTGTTGTCAGCCAAAGTCAGGATCAGGGCATAGAGCAACATTGTTAGCCAAAGCCCGGTTAAGAGCGGATCATTATCAGATACCAGGGCCAAATCACAGAAACAGAACTGGTTAGGTCTACATTAGGGGAATCATGAGAAGCTATGCCCCCCTGGTTCACTATGTGGGCAGAGCCAACTGCCCACCACGATTTCCTGCATGCCCACGTAGGCTCCATGGGGTGTTGACGAGCCTGCCCTTATCAGAAGGGGCCCAGTGTTTTACCAATAAAAAACAGATCACTGATTTGACCCAAATTTGGATCTGGGCAAACCAAACTGAACTGGAGAATTCAGGTAGAACTCAGGTAGAACTGCCCACCACGATTTCCTGCATGCCCATGTAGGCTCCATGGGGTGATGACGAGCCTGCCCTTATCAAAAGGGGCCCAGTGTTTTACCAGTAAAAAACAGATCACTGATTTGACCCAAATTTGGATCTGGGCAAACCAAACTGAACTGGAAAATTCAGGTCGAATTTTTTTTTATTTTTACTGAATCAGAAGCTCAACACTTAAAATTGTTAAATCCAATTCTCAAAACATCTTCTGGGTTAAACTGCTTTGTGAAATTTTCTTTAGCTTGCGGGGGTGAAAAAACGTCTCTGCCAGTAATTAATTAGAACACAATTGAGATTGGATTCCTGTCAAGCCTTGTGGAATTCTTGGTTCTGTGTCATGTAATTAAATCACCTTTAATCTCATTTATTCTTACATTTTTGTTGTTGCTGAAACTCTTACCTAAAGGCCTCTACATTTGAACTATTTTTTATTTTTAAATGATTCTGAGTGCCTCTGACCTCAACACACAGCTTATTGTAAAAGCTATGCTGCTCACCCTATCGCTGGTGCAGGAGATTTAATACATAAATATATAAAGGTTTTTCTACCTTGTAGTGTGTTTATTTGGAAACTCCATCAACAACACCTTTAAATTAAATTGTAGAGGCTAGATAACCCCAAAAATATACTCTTGATTTATGTTTGTACTTTCTTTATAAAGAAGTCCAGTATTGTTAATACTAATGTAAACCCCAGGGCTGTTTTAGGGGATAGCACCATGGCAATTGGTGGGCACCTTGATCTCAGCCCTATGTTTTTTTTGCAGATGGGAGGGAGCGCTATCTGCTAATAAAGAAAAGGCACAGAATGGCACATGCCCGTATGGTACAGCAGCAGCACAATAGGATGAGTGAAAGTAGCTGATTTTTCCTTTCCACAATGAGTGCTATTATGCCTAGAATCTACCTTGGTAAACCCAGCTAGCACCTGTTCAAACATTTTGTCAATGAGAAAATGGCCAAATGCTGTAATGGTTCCTACAATATCTCTTTTTATCTATACCACCTCTTCGATAGAGGACTAGTTGTCATCAAGAACAACTGTAACTGTAAAGCTACAGTACTGCCCTGTTGCTTAAAGTGATGTTTTCAACACACCGTCTTCTTGTTAGTGTCAGGAACAGGAAACCCAGGCAGGAGCTGAGGGAGATCTGGTAGGTGACAGAGAGTTAGAACTGGCTGTGCCAGCAATGAGCAACTCATGAAGTGCTACACCACGCACGGGTTCCAGCATGGGGAGTCTGCTAACAGTTTTTCTGTTTTTTGCAGGAGCCTTCCGCAAGGAGGGTCGAACTGTGCTGCCGACAAGCCAGGGTTTCACTACTGTTGCCAATGACCAGTGCACCCAAAGTCAAACATGGGAAAAGTCTAGTTTGGTTTTAAGAAAAGACTGATGAGACAAAGCCAGGGAGTCCAGAGCCAGGGAGTCCAGAGCCAGGGAGTCCAGAGCCAGGGAGTCCAGAGCCAGGGAGTCCAGAGCTAGGGGGTCCAGAGCCAGGGAGAGCCATAATCCAGAACCAGTGGCCAAAACAGGTAGTCAACCAAGCCAGGGTTAAGAGCGAGAGCCGGGTCGGTATCAAAAGCCAGAGGGTCAGAGCCAGATCAAGGTTGAAAACCAAAGCCAGGAGGCAAGTGTCACCTCTGGAAGATATGCAGGCAATTTCCAGCACCACCTAACTCCTTTTTAAAGGTCAATTGGTGCCAGGAAGTGGCCGCCACACATGTACAGAAGTGCAGAAACTCATGCAAGTGCATTCTGCAAATAGCGACGCACAAGCGCAAGAACCCGCACATGCAAGCTGAGTCCAGTTCAGGGGCCACCCAGCATGCGCAGACCAGCACACCGATCACCTTTGTGACGGGGAGGCCGATTCATTAATAGCGCCAGGTAGTGACAGATGAGCGACTGTAGCGTGATTTTTTCAGCGCCAGCCAGTATTCGCTGTGCTTGGCCGGCATTAGCTTGATGACAGCGACTCAGTCGGTGTGCGGTAATGTTGAATACGGGCTGGGGGGTCGCTGTTTCACAGGTCCAGCGTTGTATGTGTGCGCCTGACAACGAATGGCCAGAGCGAACGGCTAGCTTCATATTCATCAACAAATCACGCTCCGAATGTGCTGTCGCTGTCCATTCCTTGTTTAAACCCCAGAGCGCTGGCGGCGATGTGTATTAACTAGTTTTTAACCCCTAAACAACCATATTTTTTGAATGTAACATTATACATGTTTTTAGAATCATTTTGTAATATGAATACATTAATCTCAGACCTGTTAGATCAATTCTGCACATATTTTTATTTTTTTTTTTTTTGACTTAAAAATAAATCCTAACATTGCAGTGTTCTCCGATTTTTTGACATTAAAAAAAAAAAAAAAAAAAATATTACCAATTAATTATGATTAATTATAGATTGCTCCATTGAAATGCATTGGACATCGCCAGGGAGCGACAGCTCATACCTGGCGCTGTGAGGGAATTTGCAGCGGCGCTGTTCGGTCCAGGCGGCTTCATGATGAATGCCGCGCTAGCCGTCGCTCTCGCCGGCGCTAGCCTCATTTTGCTTGATAAATGCGTCATTGTGACCGCCGCCGGGCGTACTTGAGTCGGTAGTCGCCGTTAGCTGCCGCTACCTGGCGCTCGTCAGACACTACCTGGCGCTATCGCTTGATGAATAAGGGCCAGAGTATGCCCTGCCATGCACCCCCCCCCCCCGGGCAGAAATGCCAGAGGGGCAGGACAGTGCGCGCAAACACTCGTGTGGACAAGCACACAAACACAGGGCATGTAGTTAAGACCAGGTCTCCTATCATGACAGTTCCAGTCTCTTACTCTAAATACACCTCTGGCCCCATTTGATAATTTCCATTGTAAATTCTTTTAACAAGGGCAAGCTAGACATAATCTGAAATGGCAACACACAGTAACATCAAGGTTCTGAGAGATATGCCCTTTTTATTTTAACCTTACCAGCACAGCAGACCTTTCACATTTATAATTGTTTATCTTGCCTCAAACTGCTCAAGAGGCCCTCTCATCACCCATAGATCAGCTCACGTACTTGGCTGAAAATGGCAGAAGCCAGCTGAGTGGGTAATGAGGCATGAATCCATAAATTGTAGCAAAGCTGCTGAGCACACAGCTTCTTTAGTTTGCAATACATAGGCTGTGGGGGCTCCCCTTTTTGGGAATGTATTGCCCCCGGCCAATAGTTCTCCAGTAGCAGCTGAAGCACATTGGCACATTAGTGAACTGGAAAAAGGCAGCTGGAAATAAGAGGTAGATCTGCAATCCCATCAGAAAAGAAATGTTCACTACATTACCAATATCAATGTTACTAGGGATGAGCGAATCGATCCGGACGAACCCGGATTCGATCCGAATTTCAGGAAAAATTCGATTCGGATCGAATCCGAATTTCCCCGCGATTCGATCACTCGAAGTTTTCCTTTAACATCCATTCATTTACATTACAGGCATTCTAAGATGGCGGACGGGACATGTCTGGACATGTATCCCGCGCCAGTGCAAGCTGGGGCAGTCACATGCAGCCTATCAGCAGCCAGCAAGCCCGGTGACGTCACACAGCGGTATTTAACGGCGGCCATCTTGCTTTTCCTCATTTCTCTATTGCATTCGTGACAGACAGACAGAACGCTGTGTAGCTGAGGCAGTTAGACAGGCTGGAGACAGGGACAGACAGGGACAGGCTGGAGACAGGCAGGAGACAGGCAGGAGACAGACAGGAGACAGACAGAAAGCCAGGGAAAGGTAGGAAAACGGAGCTGGCTGACAGGGAGATTTTTTTTTTTTCATCCAGCCTTTGTTAGCGTTTTCAGGCTGCTTATAGTAACTAACTGTGCATATATACTGAACTGATCTTAAGTCTGCTGTGAGGCATCCCATTCTGTGACTAAAGCAGCCTCTGTTTAAGACCATATAAGCATTTGCTCTTATCATATTTGAAATTAGGCCTGATAAAGACACTTTTGCTGGCCAAAGCACTACTGGACCCTGCCAGCTCGATTCCTGCCCGGGGCATCCCATTCTGTGACTACAGCAGCCTCTGTTTAAGACCATATAAGCATTTGCTCTTATCATATTTGAAATTAGCCTGATAAAGACACTTTTGCTGGCCAAAGCACTACTGGACCCTGCCAGCTCGATTCCTGCCCGGGGCATCCCATTCTGTGACTAAAGCAGCCTCTGTTTAAGACCATATAAGCATTTGCTCTTATCATATTTGAAATTAGGCCTGATAAAGACACTTTTGCTGGCCAAAGCACTACTGGACCCTGCCAGCTCGATTCCTGCCCGGGGCATCCCATTCTGTGACTACAGCAGCCTCTGTTTAAGACCATATAAGCATTTGCTCTTATCATATTTGAAATTAGGCCTGATAAAGACACTTTTGCTGGCCAAAGCCCTACTGGACCCTGCCAGGTCGATTCCTGCCCGGGGCATCCCATTCTGTGACTACAGCAGCCTCTGTTTAAGACCATATAAGCATTTGCTCTTATCATATTTGAAATTAGGCCTGATAAAGACACTTTTGCTGGCCAAAGCACTACTGGACCCTGCCAGCTCGATTCCTGCCCGGGGCATCCCATTCTGTGACTACAGCAGCCTCTGTTTAAGACCATATAAGCATTTGCTCTTATCATATTTGAAATTAGCCTGATAAAGACACTTTTGCTGGCCAAAGCACTACTGGACCCTGCCAGCTCGATTCCTGCCCGGGGCATCCCATTCTGTGACTAAAGCAGCCTCTGTTTAAGACCATATAAGCATTTGCTCTTATCATATTTGAAATTAGGCCTGATAAAGACACTTTTGCTGGCCAAAGCACTACTGGACCCTGCCAGCTCGATTCCTGCCCGGGGCATCCCATTCTGTGACTACAGCAGCCTCTGTTTAAGACCATATAAGCATTTGCTCTTATCATATTTGAAATTAGGCCTGATAAAGACACTTTTGCTGGCCAAAGCCCTACTGGACCCTGCCAGGTCGATTCCTGCCCGGGGCATCCCATTCTGTGACTACAGCAGCCTCTGTTTAAGACCATATAAGCATTTGCTCTTATCATATTTGAAATTAGGCCTGATAAAGACACTTTTGCTGGCCAAAGCACTACTGGACCCTGCCAGCTCGATTCCTGCCCGGGGCATCCCATTCTGTGACTACAGCAGCCTCTGTTTAAGACCATATAAGCATTTGCTCTTATCATATTTGAAATTAGGCCTGATAAAGACACTTTTGCTGGCCAAAGCACTACTGGACCCTGCCAGCTCGATTCCTGCCCGGGGCATCCCATTCTGTGACTACAGCAGCCTCTGTTTAAGACCATATAAGCATTTGCTCTTATCATATTTGAAATTAGGCCTGATAAAGACACTTTTGCTGGCCAAAGCCCTACTGGACCCTGCCAGGTCGATTCCTGCCCGGGGCATCCCATTCTGTGACTAAAGCAGCCTCTGTTTAAGACCATATAAGCATTTGCTCTTATCATATTTGAAATTAGGCCTGATAAAGACACTTTTGCTGGCCAAAGCACTACTGGACCCTGCCAGCTCGATTCCTGCCCGGGGCATCCCATTCTGTGACTACAGCAGCCTCTGTTTAAGACCATATAAGCATTTGCTCTTATCATATTTGAAATTAGCCTGATAAAGACACTTTTGCTGGCCAAAGCACTACTGGACCCTGCCAGCTCGATTCCTGCCCGGGGCATCCCATTCTGTGACTAAAGCAGCCTCTGTTTAAGACCATATAAGCATTTGCTCTTATCATATTTGAAATTAGGCCTGATAAAGACACTTTTGCTGGCCAAAGCACTACTGGACCCTGCCAGCTCGATTCCTGCCCGGGGCATCCCATTCTGTGACTACAGCAGCCTCTGTTTAAGACCATATAAGCATTTGCTCTTATCATATTTGAAATTAGGCCTGATAAAGACACTTTTGCTGGCCAAAGCCCTACTGGACCCTGCCAGGTCGATTCCTGCCCGGGGCATCCCATTCTGTGACTACAGCAGCCTCTGTTTAAGACCATATAAGCATTTGCTCTTATCATATTTGAAATTAGGCCTGATAAAGACACTTTTGCTGGCCAAAGCACTACTGGACCCTGCCAGCTCGATTCCTGCCCGGGGCATCCCATTCTGTGACTACAGCAGCCTCTGTTTAAGACCATATAAGCATTTGCTCTTATCATATTTGAAATTAGGCCTGATAAAGACACTTTTGCTGGCCAAAGCACTACTGGACCCTGCCAGCTCGATTCCTGCCCGGGGCATCCCATTCTGTGACTACAGCAGCCTCTGTTTAAGACCATATAAGCATTTGCTCTTATCATATTTGAAATTAGGCCTGATAAAGACACTTTTGCTGGCCAAAGCCCTACTGGACCCTGCCAGGTCGATTCCTGCCCGGGGCATCCCATTCTGTGACTACAGCAGCCTCTGTTTAAGACCATATAAGCATTTGCTCTTATCATATTTGAAATTAGGCCTGATAAAGACACTTTTGCTGGCCAAAGCACTACTGGACCCTGCCAGCTCGATTCCTGCCCGGGGCATCCCATTCTGTGACTACAGCAGCCTCTGTTTAAGACCATATAAGCATTTGCTCTTATCATATTTGAAATTAGGCCTGATAAAGACACTTTTGCTGGCCAAAGCCCTACTGGACCCTGCCAGGTCGATTCCTGCCCGGGGCATCCCATTCTGTGACTACAGCAGCCTCTGTTTAAGACCATATAAGCATTTGCTCTTATCATATTTGAAATTAGGCCTGATAAAGACACTTTTGCTGGCCAAAGCACTACTGGACCCTGCCAGCTCGATTCCTGCCCGGGGCATCCCATTCTGTGACTACAGCAGCCTCTGTTTAAGACCATATAAGCATTTGCTCTTATCATATTTGAAATTAGCCTGATAAAGACACTTTTGCTGGCCAAAGCACTACTGGACCCTGCCAGCTCGATTCCTGCCCGGGGCATCCCATTCTGTGACTAAAGCAGCCTCTGTTTAAGACCATATAAGCATTTGCTCTTATCATATTTGAAATTAGGCCTGATAAAGACACTTTTGCTGGCCAAAGCACTACTGGACCCTGCCAGCTCGATTCCTGCCCGGGGCATCCCATTCTGTGACTACAGCAGCCTCTGTTTAAGACCATATAAGCATTTGCTCTTATCATATTTGAAATTAGGCCTGATAAAGACACTTTTGCTGGCCAAAGCCCTACTGGACCCTGCCAGGTCGATTCCTGCCCGGGGCATCCCATTCTGTGACTACAGCAGCCTCTGTTTAAGACCATATAAGCATTTGCTCTTATCATATTTGAAATTAGGCCTGATAAAGACACTTTTGCTGGCCAAAGCACTACTGGACCCTGCCAGCTCGATTCCTGCCCGGGGCATCCCATTCTGTGACTACAGCAGCCTCTGTTTAAGACCATATAAGCATTTGCTCTTATCATATTTGAAATTAGGCCTGATAAAGACACTTTTGCTGGCCAAAGCACTACTGGACCCTGCCAGGTCCATTCCTGCCCAGGGCATCCCATTCTGTGACTACAGCAGCCTCTGTTTAAGACCATATAAGCATTTGCTCTTATCATATTTGAAATTAGGCCTGATAAAGACACTTTTGCTGGCCAAAGCACTACTGGACCCTGCCAGGTCGATTCCTGTTGGGGCATCCCATTCTGTGACTAAAGCAGCCTCTGTTTAAGACCATATAAGCATTTGCTCTTATCATATTTGAAATTAGGCCTGATAAAGACACTTTTGCTGGCCAAAGCACTACTGGACCCTGCCAGGTCGATTCCTGCCCGGGGCATCCCATTCTGTGACTAAAGCAGCCTCTGTTTAAGACCATATAAGCATTTGCTCTTATCATATTTGAAATTAGGCCTGATAAAGACACTTTTGCTGGCCAAAGCACTACTGGACCCTGCCAGCTCGATTCCTGCCCGGGGCATCCCATTCTGTGACTACAGCAGCCTCTGTTTAAGACCATATAAGCATTTGCTCTTATCATATTTGAAATTAGGCCTGATAAAGACACTTTTGCTGGCCAAAGCCCTACTGGACCCTGCCAGGTCGATTCCTGCCCGGGGCATCCCATTCTGTGACTACAGCAGCCTCTGTTTAAGACCATATAAGCATTTGCTCTTATCATATTTGAAATTAGGCCTGATAAAGACACTTTTGCTGGCCAAAGCACTACTGGACCCTGCCAGCTCGATTCCTGCCCGGGGCATCCCATTCTGTGACTACAGCAGCCTCTGTTTAAGACCATATAAGCATTTGCTCTTATCATATTTGAAATTAGCCTGATAAAGACACTTTTGCTGGCCAAAGCACTACTGGACCCTGCCAGCTCGATTCCTGCCCGGGGCATCCCATTCTGTGACTAAAGCAGCCTCTGTTTAAGACCATATAAGCATTTGCTCTTATCATATTTGAAATTAGGCCTGATAAAGACACTTTTGCTGGCCAAAGCACTACTGGACCCTGCCAGCTCGATTCCTGCCCGGGGCATCCCATTCTGTGACTACAGCAGCCTCTGTTTAAGACCATATAAGCATTTGCTCTTATCATATTTGAAATTAGGCCTGATAAAGACACTTTTGCTGGCCAAAGCCCTACTGGACCCTGCCAGGTCGATTCCTGCCCGGGGCATCCCATTCTGTGACTACAGCAGCCTCTGTTTAAGACCATATAAGCATTTGCTCTTATCATATTTGAAATTAGGCCTGATAAAGACACTTTTGCTGGCCAAAGCACTACTGGACCCTGCCAGCTCGATTCCTGCCCGGGGCATCCCATTCTGTGACTACAGCAGCCTCTGTTTAAGACCATATAAGCATTTGCTCTTATCATATTTGAAATTAGGCCTGATAAAGACACTTTTGCTGGCCAAAGCACTACTGGACCCTGCCAGGTCCATTCCTGCCCAGGGCATCCCATTCTGTGACTACAGCAGCCTCTGTTTAAGACCATATAAGCATTTGCTCTTATCATATTTGAAATTAGGCCTGATAAAGACACTTTTGCTGGCCAAAGCACTACTGGACCCTGCCAGGTCGATTCCTGTTGGGGCATCCCATTCTGTGACTAAAGCAGCCTCTGTTTAAGACCATATAAGCATTTGCTCTTATCATATTTGAAATTAGGCCTGATAAAGACACTTTTGCTGGCCAAAGCACTACTGGACCCTGCCAGGTCGATTCCTGCCCGGGGCATCCCATTCTGTGACTACAGCAGCCTCTGTTTAAGACCATATAAGCATTTGCTCTTATCATATTTGAAATTAGGCCTGATAAAGACACTTTTGCTGGCCAAAGCACTACTGGACCCTGCCAGGTCGATTCCTGTTGGGGCATCCCATTCTGTGACTAAAGCAGCCTCTGTTTAAGACCATATAAGCATTTGCTCTTATCATATTTGAAATTAGGCCTGATAAAGACACTTTTGCTGGCCAAAGCACTACTGGACCCTGCCAGGTCGATTCCTGCCCGGGGCATCCCATTCTGTGACTACAGCAGCCTCTGTTTAAGACCATATAAGCATTTGCTCTTATTATATTTATATTATAAGACACTTTTGCTGGGCATAGGCTTACTGCTGCCTGCCAGGTGCACTTCTGTTGAGGCATCCCATTCTGTAACATAGCATACCCCTCTTTATTTACACTAAGCAGCTCTCTTATTTACACTAAGCAGGCCTGTTGGAGGCTGAGTGTTACTGCTCACTTTTGGTGTGCATTATATTCTGTTTCATATAGACCCACCGCTGCCCGGGGTTTTTTTAAATATCACCTACTACCACGCCAGTTAGACTATGTCGGGCAGACAAGTGCCTGGAAGTGAAAAGAGGAGTGGCAGAGGCCAAGATTCCGCAGGCAGAGCTCGCATCAGACTGGGGGCCAGTAGCAGCAGGAGTCACGCTGAGAGACCTAATCTGCCAGTATCTGCTAGCGGTCGGGTCTCCACCAGTAACGCATCTGCCGTGGTAGATTGGTTGACGCGCTCATCAACAACATCATCACAACTTACGTCTGAGACCCCCAGTCTAGGGTCGGTAGGTTCCTCTGACACAACCCTGAGTTGGCATGCCCCGAGAGCAGTCCCTGTCCTCCCATTGCCTCTGGCCTACGCCGTTCCCTCCCCCAGCGACGTATCCTATGCTTTGGGTTCAGCTCCACTCTTTAGTGAGGAGGACCATCAGATAGAGGACAGTCAGCAGCTACTGCCCAGCCAAGAAATGGAGGTGGCTTCTTTAGCTAGGCAGACAAATAGTGATGTGGACAGTGTCGTGGGTGCTGCGAGCGTTCCAGCTCCTGCGCCAGACACTGTTGACGAATCCACGAACATCAGTGACGTACAGCCACAACTCGGTGATGATGATGATGATGACGATGAAGCCGATCGCACTTGGGAGCCGGGTGATGAAGGGGCTTCATCGTCATCATCAGGAGAAGAGGGGTGCAGGTTGCCCCGGAGTCAGCAGCTGAGGCAGCAAGGTGGTAGCAGTCAGCATGGGGGCACAATTCCAAAGGCTGGAGCCGGCCGGGGCCGGGGCCGGGGTAGAGCACCTGCTGTGCGGCAGTCTACCTTATCGGGAGGTAGTGGAGCAGGGGTTCCTGGAGTTGGCAACAGCAGCAGTGAATCAGTGAGGCCAGGGGGTGGGAAAAGTAGCTACTCGGCAGTGTGGCAGTTTTTCCTGAGGCATCCGCAGGAGGGTAACATGGCCACATGCAAGATATGTAGGCAAAAGGTGAAGCGTGGCCAGGGTCCAAATGTTGGCACCACGGCCCTGCGTCAACATATGATGCGTCACCATAAAACGACCTGGGAGAACCGAGGCTCCCAAGGGGTGGTCCAGTCTGCTTCCTCACCAAGTGAGCTCCCAATTTCTGCCAGCCAAGGCTCCAGCACCTCAGCCGAAGGCAGCTGTGCGTCATACCCATCCTCTGTCGCTCCTGCTCCTCCTCCTCCAAGTCATGCATCCCGCCAGCAATCCATCAGCGAAGCCATGTCCAAGAGACAGCAGTATGCGCCCACTCATCCTACGGCGCAGAAGCTGAATGTGCTCCTGTCCAAGTTGCTGGTGCTGCAGTCGCTCCCTTTTCAGGTGGTGGAATCTGCACCTTTCAGAGAACTGATGGCTTGTGCCGAGCCGAGGTGGAGAGTCCCAAGCCGTCATTTCTTTGCCAAGAAGGCAGTACCAGCGCTGCACACTTTTGTTGAACAGAAGGTGGGCCAGTCCTTGAGCCTGTCGGTGTGTAGCAAAATACATGGCAGCGCCGACATCTGGAGCTGTAACTACGGTCAGGGGCAGTACATGTCGTTTACGGCCCACTGGGTGAATGTGGTCCCTTTGCAGCAGCAACTTGGACAGGTCACGCCGCTTCGGCCTCCGCGCTCTCTGCCCATTGGGCCTGTGACACCGTGCGACTCGGCCTCCTCATCCTCCGCCATCTCCTCACCCTCCACTGTAGGCTCAAGTCTCAGTGCCCCTCCAGTCTACCATGTGTGCAGGGCACGGAGGTGTCACGCAGTGCTTCACATGGTTTGTCTTGGCGAACGGAGTCACACAGGGGAGGAACTGCTTAAATGTATTCATCAGGAAATCCAAACATGGCTTACTCCGAGAAAACTTAAAATGGGAATCATGGTTACCGACAATGGGAAGAACATTTTGTCTGCGCTGCGCCAAGGAAGCCTGACCCATGCCCCCTGCATGGCTCACGTCTTCAATCTGGTTGTCAAGCGGTTTCTGAAGTGTTCCCCCCATCTGCAAGACATCCTAACAACTTCAAGGAAACTTTGCATGCACTTCAGCCACTCCTACACCGCCAAACACACCCTTCTTGAGCTACAGCGTCAGAATGGTATCCCCCAACATAGTCTGATTTGCGATGTTTCCACCCGTTGGAATTCCACCCTTCACATGTTGGACCGATTATATGAACAGAGAAAAGCCATCACGGATTTCCTGATGATCCAAGCAGATAGGGGGACTCCCCTGTGTAACTTCAATGTCAACCAGTGGCAGCTCATACGTGACACCTGCCGTTTGCTCAGGCCCTTTGAGGAAGCCACTTTATTTGTCAGTCGGCAGGATTACGGGATGAACGACGTGATTCCACTGCTTCATGTACTACAGCACATGTTGGAAACCATGGCTGGTCAGGGCACTGGAGACATGGCGTTTACATCTTACGGCCACATGAACCCCGTTGGAGCTGAACTGGAGGAGGAGGAGGAGGAAGAGGAGGAGGAGGAGTTGCCCAGCGAAACACAGTTTAGGCTTGGCGAAATGGCTGGTTTATCTAGTCAGCGGACAGGAGAGGAGGAGCAGGAGCAGCCAGAGGAGCTAGAGGTTTTTGAGGAAGGAGAGACAGAGGACCCGGGCACACCGTGGCAGTATGCAGTGGAGATGGAGACAGGTAGTCCATCCGAGTCACTTGCGCAAATGGCACGAAGCATGCTCACATGCTTGCGTAGTGACCCCAGAATTGTTTCCATCTGTCGGCGGGATGACTTCTGGCTGTCCACCTTATTGGACCCTCGCTTCCGGCACAAAATGGGGGCATTTTTTAAACCCACCGAGAGGGAGGACAAACTCAACTACTACAAAGACATTCTACGTAGGCAGTTGGCCGATGCCTATCTGCGCCATGGTCCATACTCTCGCAGGTCTGACTCGAGGGGACCTCTGCGCTCACCTTCCACTGCCATGGCCGCTGGGGGGGTTGGCAGCAGCAGCAGCAGAAGCTCCATCAGCAGCAGCAGCCTCAGTCTTCAGTCGCTAATGAGTAGCTTTCTACACCCGCATAGTGAGGCTACTCATGAGCAGCAGGAAGACCTGGAGCAGGACCTGAACCAGCAGGTCATGTCATACTTTGACATGACCATGCCAACACACCTTGAGGATCCGCTGGACTTCTGGGCAGCCAAACTTGATTTGTGGCCGCAACTAGCAGAGTTTGCCCTGGAAAAGCTGTCCTGCCCGGCAAGTAGCGTGCCATCTGAGCGGGTGTTTAGTGCGGCGGGGGCCATAGTTACGGCGAGGAGAACTCGTCTGTCAACTAAAAATGTGGAGAGACTCACCTTTGTCAAAATGAATCAGGGATGGATCAGCCAGGATTTCCACCCACCAATGCCTGATGCATGCGACTAGATTCAGCATGGTGCCACGTTTTACACTTTCCAAATGGTGCAAAACATATTTATGTCTTTAGGCCATTTTTTGGGCTCCTGCTGCTGCTGCTGCCAACTTCTGCCAACTCCAGGGTGTGATTCATCCAATTGTTGGGCTCCTGAAGCCAACTCCAGTGTATATTTGGGCTCCTGCTGCTGCTACTGTCAACTCCTGCCAACTCCAGGGTGTGATTCATCCAATTTTTGGGCTCCTGAGGCCAACTCCAGTGTATATTTGGGCTCCTGCTGCTGCTGCTGCCAACTTCTGCCAACTCCAGGGTGTGATTCATCCAATTTTTGGGCTCCTGAGGCCAACTCCAGTGTATATTTGGGCTCCTGCTGCTGCTACTGTCAACTCCTGCCAACTCCAGGGTGTGATTCATCCAATTTTTGGGCTCCTGAGGCCAACTCCAGTGTATATTTGGGCTCCTGCTGCTGCTGCTGCCAACTTCTGCCAACTCCAGGGTGTGATTCATCCAATTTTTGGGCTCCTGAGGCCAACTCCAGTGTATATTTGGGCTCCTGCTGCTGCTGCTGCCAACTTCTGCCAACTCCAGGGTGTGATTCATCCAATTTTTGGGCTCCTGAGGCCAACTCCAGTGTATATTTGGGCTCCTGCTGCTGCTACTGTCAACTCCTGCCAACTCCAGGGTGTGATTCATCCAATTTTTGGGCTCCTGAGGCCAACTCCAGTGTATATTTGGGCTCCTGCTGCTGCTGCTGCCAACTTCTGCCAACTCCAGGGTGTGATTCATCCAATTTTTGGGCTCCTGAGGCCAACTCCAGTGTATATTTGGGCTCCTGCTGCTGCTACTGTCAACTCCTGCCAACTCCAGGGTGTGATTCATCCAATTTTTGGGCTCCTGAGGCCAACTCCAGTGTATATTTGGGCTCCTGCTGCTGCTGCTGCCAACTTCTGCCAACTCCAGGGTGTGATTCATCCAATTTTTGGGCTCCTGAGGCCAACTCCAGTGTATATTTGGGCTCCTGCTGCTGCTACTGTCAACTCCTGCCAACTCCAGGGTGTGATTCATCCAATTTTTGGGCTCCTGAGGCCAACTCCAGTGTATATTTGGGCTCCTGCTGCTGCTGCTGCCAACTTCTGCCAACTCCAGGGTGTGATTCATCCAATTTTTGGGCTCCTGAGGCCAACTCCAGTGTATATTTGGGCTCCTGCTGCTGCTACTGTCAACTCCTGCCAACTCCAGGGTGTGATTCATCCAATTTTTGGGCTCCTGAGGCCAACTCCAGTGTATATTTGGGCTCCTGCTGCTGCTGCTGCCAACTTCTGCCAACTCCAGGGTGTGATTCATCCAATTTTTGGGCTCCTGAGGCCAACTCCAGTGTATATTTGGGCTCCTGCTGCTGCTGCTGCCAACTTCTGCCAACTCCAGGGTGTGATTCATCCAATTTTTGGGCTCCTGAGGCCAACTCCAGTGTATATTTGGGCTCCTGCTGCTGCTACTGTCAACTCCTGCCAACTCCAGGGTGTGATTCATCCAATTTTTGGGCTCCTGAGGCCAACTCCAGTGTATATTTGGGCTCCTGCTGCTGCTGCTGCCAACTTCTGCCAACTCCAGGGTGTGATTCATCCAATTTTTGGGCTCCTGAGGCCAACTCCAGTGTATATTTGGGCTCCTGCTGCTGCTACTGTCAACTCCTGCCAACTCCAGGGTGTGATTCATCCAATTTTTGGGCTCCTGAGGCCAACTCCAGTGTATATTTGGGCTCCTGCTGCTGCTGCTGCCAACTTCTGCCAACTCCAGGGTGTGATTCATCCAATTTTTGGGCTCCTGAGGCCAACTCCAGTGTATATTTGGGCTCCTGCTGCTGCTACTGTCAACTCCTGCCAACTCCAGGGTGTGATTCATCCAATTTTTGGGCTCCTGAGGCCAACTCCAGTGTATATTTGGGCTCCTGCTGCTGCTGCTGTCAACTCCTGCCAACTCCAGGGTGTGATTCATCCAATTTTTGGGCTCCTGAAGCCAACTCCAGTGTATATTTGGGCTCCTGCTGCTGCTACTGTCAACTCCTGCCAACTCCAGGGTGTGATTCATCCAATTTTTGGGCTCCTGAGGCCAACTCCAGTGTATATTTGGGCTCCTGCTGCTGCTGCTGCCAACTTCTGCCAACTCCAGGGTGTGATTCATCCAATTTTTGGGCTCCTGAAGCCAACTCCAGTGTATATTTGGGCTCCTGCTGCTGCTGCTGCTGCCAACTTCTGCCAACTCCAGGGTGTGATTCATCCAATTTTTGGGCTCCTGAGGCCAACTCCAGTGTATATTTGGGCTCCTTCTGCCCCTCATAGTGATGCCACTTCAACTCTCTGCAATTGTGCCGCTCTGCGATTCTATTAGCGATGCCTCTGATCTGCATGTGATATTTCTTCAAAGTATTATTTAACTAACCCAGCACGCATCCTGTGCGTGTTACAGCAAGGCTGAATGGTTTACAACCCTATTGAGGCTGTAGGAGGCTCAGAAATAGCCGTTTTTAATAGCGATTCGTCGCGAATTTATTCGGGTCGAAACGATTTTTGTCGGAAAATTCGGCGAATCAGTCGAATCGAATTTTTCAAAAGTTCGCTCATCTCTAAATGTTACTATGTTTAAAAATTTGCAATAACAGCAGCAAACCTAAAATAAATAGACATGCTTAACAGATATGCAACAGTTTAACCCAGTATTGTGAAATGGAATATACGTTACATATCATTTTTTACTGCTTCTTTTCCATGAAACCTGATTCTCCACTGTGAGTTCCATCTCATCAGGTTCATGGGTACCTTAGACTGAACCCTATAATTCAGTGCCAGTTGAAACATATCATCCATTTAAGTATCAATAGAATATATGAGATTTACCATGGAATATTGTTTATAAGTGCCAATGTTGCTTATGACTACAGATTGGATCATGATTCTTCAGGCTGAAATATCTACGAACTGAAAAGGACAAATGCTTCATTTGCTTAGAGCAAAAATATCAGTGTCAGACTGGTCCAACAGAGCATCCTTCAGTGGGCCTCAGGCACTAACTCAGAACCACCAACAAAATGCACAGATGCAAGGCTAACAGTCTTATGTCTGGTTTCCCTCAAGTGTTCTGTAAGTTTTATTCTTATTAGCACAGCATTACATATTATGCATTTATCTAATTGTGTATCAGCTGAAGGTTGCTGATAAATGGTCTATACTTCCGTTTTTAATCTTATTACTCCCTTTTTTAATTAATCAATGCTTTCTATTATAAGATTTCTCCAGGAGGGGGTTAAAATGTTGCAGTTGGATTTATGATAGCACATTGAGAGCCTCACTATGACCTACAACCCAACCCCCCCCCCCCCCCCCCCCATCTAGGCCCTCATGCAAAATTAAAACTAGAGCGTTACTGAAAGTCATGCAGGAGCCTTTGCTTTTATAATTTCTCTATTCATTATTATTATTGTTTATTTATATAGCACCACCCTCTTCCATAGCTCTGTACAAGGTATAATTACAGACCAGTTAAAACATGCTGCACAGAACCAGAGATACACTAGATACACTGGGTGTCATTCTGGACTCCTCTCTTTCCTTCAGACCTCAGATTCACTCCCTAGCCACCTCCTGTCGCCTCCAACTCAAAAATATATCTCGCATCCGTTCCTTCCTCTCACCTGTCACCACTAAAATGCTAGTACATGCCCTGGTCATATCCCGACTGGACTACTGCAACACCCTCCTCTGTGGTTTGCCAACAAACAGAGTGGCTCCCCTACAATCTATCCTAAACTCTGCTGCTCGCCTCATCCATCTCTCCTCTCGCTTCTCCAGTGCTACTCCCCTCTGTCAATCCCTCCACTGGTTACCTGTCTCCCATAGAGTTCAGTTCAAACTTCTAGTGCTAACCTACAAAGCTCTCTCTAACCAGGCCCCTTCCTACATTTCATCTTTGATCCAGCATTACCAACCAAAACGCAACCTCCGCTCCGCCTCTGACATTCTCCTGTCCTCTTCCTTGGTTACTTCCTCGCACTCCCGCCTTCAAGACTTCTCCCGTGCCTCCCCACTTCTCTGGAATGCACTCCCCCGCTCGATCCGCCACTCTCCGTCACTCCAAGCCTTTAAAAGCGCCCTCAAAACCCACTTCTTCAGACAAGCATATGACCTGGCTTAAGCAACCACTATAACCTTCAATGGCACGTGCAGCCATACTCAAGCTCTACCACTTGTGACCCCACCCCCTTTGTCTCCACCCCCATCCTTTAGTCTGTAAGCTCGCAAGGGCAGGGCACTCCTCCCTATTGTCTCCTGTGCTCACAACACTTGGTTTTAACCTGTGGCATCTAATTTTGTATTGTTGTCTGTGCTATCTGTTTTACCTTGTCTGTATTCTTACTTGTAAAGCGCTACGGAAGTTGATGGCGCTATATAAATAAACAATAATAATAATAATAATAATAGATGCTACAATGTTCAGATCAAATTTTGTGAGAACAGGAGACAATAGAAAAAGTGAAAAAGTGAAAATATCTGTTTCTAGTTCTACACCCGAAGAAGAGTGTATTGGCATGGACTTTGGCTGAATTTAATTCTGTGGGTTTTGGTCCACTTTAAGTTGAAGATGACAGCTAGGCATTGAGCTTAAGGAGTTAAAGGAAAACTCCCTTTTTGTGAGGAGTTTGGTGTTCTGCCCAATTGTTTTACTCTTTTGGAATGTAAAATAAACATTTGTGTTAGGATTGTGCCCCCAGACCTGTGATTTTCTTATCAGCATGCTGTGTTCTCTTCTGTGTTACTAAAGTGGGCATGGCTTTCCTGACCTTGAGTAAAAACTACAGACTATCTGGGTGTCATCTGCATAGAATTGATATTGGAAGCCCACAGGGTTATTAGTTGGCAAAGATCATAAGTGAATATTTAAAAATACACTATTCATACAATGTCTACTATTTTCGGGCCTTGCTTGCTTTACGATGTGTGGCGGGGCCCTGTAACTTCATGGGCTCAATTCAGTTGCACACACTACATTCCCTGTAACTTTGCATTTTAACCTACCCATAGTTTAATCCACAGTTTGTATAATTTTCAAGTTTCACTGGCCTTTTCTTTTCCAATAACCACTGGACCTTTTTTTTTATATGTCAGTCCTTACTCTGTTCTCACTTTATCTCCACCAGTTTAGGATATGACCAAATGAAAACCAGGTGTGAAGCAGTAACAGCAGGGGTGGGGTTCTGACCATTATTGTGAGTACTCTAAACTCCTATCTCTGTTTTTCATTGTTGTAGGTTTAGACTACCATCAATAATTAGTTAATTATAAATAATTAATCTTAAGGATAACAAGATTTTTGCGAATATTGTGAACAATAGCATTTCTAGTGGGCAAGTAGGGCAATTGCCCTAAAAGCTAGGGCTATTGTGTATGTGGGGGGTCATCCCATTTTTTGTGGATGGGTAACAGCCACTTTTAATGGTACCAGCAATAGTGCAGGCACTTTTCCCCCTATATTGGGATTAGTCATGGGAAGGAGAAACATTATGGCACATAAATAGTATGGGCCAGCAGTAGTACCGTACGATGAGTCAGGAGAGGCAGAAGTATTGCCTTTCCCACACTGATTGTTAGTCAACATAAAACTTTCAACAGAAATTTGACAAAGTAAGTGTACACAGTATTATGAGTCAGATGAAACAAAAAGTACATCAAATATTTGGAGAGAGAGCCTTTCCCTAAAGGATGAGGGTGGACACAAAAGGATAAGGGTGAACACTAATGGTTTGGTCACAAAGGGTATGTACTAAGCATAGTACCACGAGCTCTGAAGGGTGACAAGTCTAAAAAGTGGTTGGTTGGTCGAACCTGAAGGTAAGCTCAGGAGTGGAGTGACCTGACCTGTGAAGGCCTGGACACAAGATTTGGAGTAGGCAATCAGAATTGAGAACAGGAGGAGGCAGATGGGTTTGTATCTTTGGACTAAAGATAAAATGTAGTTGTAAGGGACTTACCTCTGCCAGGGGGCGGCGGCGAGAGTCCGCGGGGCGACGCAGCACTCCTGCTGCTGGGAGCGCGGCTCGTCACTCTGGCAGCCTCCCTCGCCCCTCTCTAGCTGTGCAGGCACGCATCCCGCAGTCTGTAAATTTCGCCACTAGGAGGCGCTGTGCTGCGAGTGGCAGGCAGCGCAGAGTCTTCCACACCTGATGGGAATCAGGGGCTGATCAGCCTTGTAGCCAAGACTGACCAGCCCCTGGATAGTGCCTCCAATCACTCACAGTGTTGTAAGTTGCACCAATCAGCACTTACACTCCCCCCCAGGGTGGCCATTGGTCGATTCCCCAATAAATATGGAGTCAGCCCAGCACTCAGTGCCCGTGATAGTCGCTTGTGATTAGGGTGTGATTCTGTTAGTTGTTATCTAAATCCGAACCGGCTTGATCGACCATTACTGTCTGCTGCCTGTACCGACCTCTGCTTTGTCTGACCACAAACCTGCCTGCCCCTCTGGATACCCCGCGATCTCTGACCTCCCGGCTTGACCCTTTGGCTACCCCTGACTATGAACCTGTCTCATCCCTGTACTATGACGCACCCCCTGGATTGACTACCTGTGAACGACCTCGGCTTCGGGATACCCTCGTGGTTCTTCGGCCTTCACCGTAAGCAGCCATCCTTTGCGCCTAGTGTAGGGATTGACAGAAGAGCAGCACTGAATAAGTGAGAGGAGAGGTGGATGAACCAAACAGCAGAGTTGAGAATAAATTGGAGGGGTGTCTGTTTGCCAGTAGATCACAGAGGAGTGTGTTGCAGTACTCAAGCTGTCAGATAATCAGAGCATGCGCTTGAATTCTAGTGGTAAAGGAGGCGGCTAGTGACTGAATGTGATGTGTGAATGAGAGAAAGGGGTCATCTGGCTTGGGGAGCTGCTGTGATAGTCAGATCGTTGACAGAAAGTATTATTGTGAAGACTTGGATTGTGGGAAATCAGCAAATTCTGTTTTTTCCATGTTCAGTTTGAGGAAGTGAAATTACAAAGAGATAGATGTTAGGCAATCAGAAGCACAAGATAGAAGGAACGAGAGATCTGGTTCTTATAGGTAGATTTGAGTGTGATCTAATTGGAAATGAGTTTGGAAGCCAAATGAGCTGACCAGGTGTAACTTGAAAATAGTAGGGTTCCTGGGTGGATCCTTGTTGTACCCTGACAGATAAATGGTGAGGAGAGAAGACTGTGTTGGAGTGGGCTACACTAAAAGTGCAACATAAGAAGTAGGAGGAAAGCTATGAGAGGCCAAGAATGCGATCTTAAATTCCTAGGAAGTGATGTGATGTGTGAATGAGAGAAAGGGGTCATCTGGCTTGGGGAGCTGCTGTGATAGTCAGATCGTTGACAGAAAGTATTATTGTGAAGACTTGGATTGTGGGAAATCAGCAAATTCTGTTTTTTCCATGTTCAGTTTGAGGAAGTGAAATTACAAAGAGATAGATGTTAGGCAATCAGAAGCACAAGATAGAAGGAACGAGAGATCTGGTTCTTATAGGTAGATTTGAGTGTGATCTAATTGGAAATGAGTTTGGAAGCCAAATGAGCTGACCAGGTGTAACTTGAAAATAGTAGGGTTCCTGGGTGGATCCTTGTTGTACCCTGACAGATAAATGGTGAGGAGAGAAGACTGTGTTGGAGTGGGCTACACTAAAAGTGCAACATAAGAAGTAGGAGGAAAGCTATGAGAGGCCAAGAATGCGATCTTAAATTCCTAGGAAGTGATGTGATGTGTGAATGAGAGAAAGGGGTCATCTGGCTTGGGGAGCTGCTGTGATAGTCAGATCGTTGACAGAAAGTATTATTGTGAAGACTTGGATTGTGGGAAATCAGCAAATTCTGTTTTTTCCATGTTCAGTTTGAGGAAGTGAAATTACAAAGAGATAGATGTTAGGCAATCAGAAGCACAAGATAGAAGGAACGAGAGATCTGGTTCTTATAGGTAGATTTGAGTGTGATCTAATTGGAAATGAGTTTGGAAGCCAAATGAGCTGACCAGGTGTAACTTGAAAATAGTAGGGTTCCTGGGTGGATCCTTGTTGTACCCTGACAGATAAATGGTGAGGAGAGAAGACTGTGTTGGAGTGGGCTACACTAAAAGTGCAACATAAGAAGTAGGAGGAAAGCTATGAGAGGCCAAGAATGCGATCTTAAATTCCTAGGAAGTCGAGTAAATGGAGAAGTGAGTGGTGGACAGTGTCAAAAACAAAGGAAAGGGCAAGAAGAATAAGAATGGTGTATTAGCATTTAGATTTGGCGGTTAGTAGATCCTTAGGGACTTGGGTGAGGGCAGTTTCAGTGGAATAAATCGAACAGACTTCAGATTGGAGGGGATCTAGTAAGGAATTAGAGGAAATATAGTGTTCCAGTTCTAAGTGAATGCGATGTTCCAGATGTTTGTATGTGAACTTAAGCAGCCAGACGAGGCGGTAACTGGTGTATTCACTACAACCACTGAAGCTAATCAATAATTGATAGTAATCGATGGCTAGCTTTGACTGCATTTTTAAAATTTTCCTTTTCTGTTCAAATATGTGTATGAGTAGGCATTTTATTTTAAGATAAAACTATAAGCCAGTATATGTGATATTTGATCTGACAAATGTCAGGAGAGCATCCAGAGCCTGGAAACCTTTAGCTAATCCGCAGACTGATTTGTCAAAGCAAATAGCAAAAGGTACTACTTCTACCTGGAACAAATCCAAGGCAGGAAAGGAAAGCTCTACTTATATCAAACAATATAGGCAATGCTTACTCTCTGGAATATTAACATATAGAATCAACCCATATCTCATAAAAAATGAATTAAGATATTTCAATTGCATATTTTTTCATAGCCTTGAAAGAAACTTGCGAGTGATGCAAGTGCACATTTGGGTCACTTTACTGTTGCTGGGAAATTCTCGTAGTGACCTACATCAGTAAGAAGGTGTAAATACACAGTTTATGCAATGCATCCACCTATGCTGCTGTTTAGCTAATGGCTCTCTATATAAATAGCTTAAGCTGTTCCCCAGTTACAAAACAAAACTATTTAGTTTAGGAGTTTAAGATGGCTAATCAGCCTCAATTGGTGTTTATTCAGGTATTTGAAATTTGTAACCAAGCAAAGTAATAAAACTGTAATTGAGCATCAAACCGTGTAGAAAATGTGTAATGCATCGAAAACAAGAGACATTTTTTGAAATGTACTCCCTGTAAAACGTTGGATGCTTAAAAGCCAATCACTAAGGAGATGACCAAGGCAAATAAAACAAAGATTACAGTGCTTATAACTACAATAGTAGCAACACAGAATTCAAAAGGCTCCTTTCAATTCCATTCCTCCACAACTACATAAAAACGTGGTCTAGCTGCCACTGTTCCTTGCAGCACTTCCAATGACCATGGCAAGCCTGACCAAAGAACAGAATGCGCCATGCCCTTCCCTGCTCAGCAATGCCTAGAAATGAGGTACAAGGTAGTTGACATATATTCAAATATATTAAATGCTTTGAAATTACTCATTTGACAAAGTTCTTATTTGGTATAAGGTTGAAGGAAGTTAATGTGTGCCTGGCAGTGCGGCATCGAAAAGATGACGGTACAAAGTGGGACACACTGGCGCTGGTATAATCGGGTCCAACAGGTACTGACACAGGCCGTCCAATACCTAATGCTACACTCAAAGCAAAGTGACTTCCAGTGCCTTTGTAGACACCTCGCCAAAAAAGAAAAAGATCCCGGTGCTCTGACCCTAGAGCCACCAGAAAGATGCTACATGGCGCAATTCATAAATAAGGCCCAACAAAGTAGAACAGCTGCTTGTTTGTCCTCACACCTGTGTCATAGGGCAAAGCTTTTTTTTTTCTTACCATTGCTGTTCCCAGATCAATTAGTGCCAATCTATATATACTGATATTTTAGGGTTTCTAAATAAAGATGTTAAAGTGGACCTGGGTTTTGGTCCTTGTACCCAGGGCATCTCAATCGGGGGGGTGCCCCGCTGTGTGAAAATCGGTGCTATGACGCATGCATTCAATCAGCCCACTCAGATACGCTTAAGTCCCTGCGTCCAGGAACTTGTCTAAGGCTAACAGATCCGAGCGTGCTGGCGGGCGCATCCCCTGCTTCCCTCTAACAGAGAGCATGCCCACGCCGGCCATCCTCAATTACCTGGCGCGGGCACGTGCCCTGCTAAAGGAATAGCGGGGAAACTTTTTTAAAAACAAAACAAAAACAAAATATGTTCAAAATTGCTCAACGTGCGTCGACCCAAATATCCTTGTAGGTCCAAAGATTAGTATATGTTAATGTGGCACAGAGCAAAAAGCAAAACTAAACTGAGCTCTCTAGAGCCCTAGCATATCCAAAATATCCAAGTTCAATCCACAGACTTCCCAAAGTGTATGCACTTTCCCAAGGTGGTGGTTAGAATCACTCCACTTTAAGCACCCTCAGTGTATCCTTCGCCTTATAGAATGCACTCTTACCAGAGCTTGGTTTATATATACGCCTTAAGCTGGCCCGCAGTGGATTTTACATCAATGGTAGTAGCAAATCACCTTCATTCATAATGCAGACATGAGGGAAGTGCCATATATGCAACTCAGATTTAATTTCACCATAGGGATAAAGCCAAAAAGAAGGAAAAGAGGGGATCTTTTCATTTTAATAAAAATCTTTAGACTTAAAAAGGTGCCAATAATTGCACTCACATTTAAAAAACTGTGTACACGCAAATTGATACAGTGAGCGATTCTCACCTATCGTCCTATTTGCACCTCGGCCACTGGTGAAGGGAAGGGTAGAGATCGTCTTGTTCAGCAGTAAAATATCCAGATTTGGCATATTTCTTCATTCAATCATTTATTCCCTGGCTGATTTCAAATTTAGGATGCACTCTAACATTACATTGCCTCCACACCTACAGAATACGGAGAGAATAAACTTCAAATTACATGAATATGTAACTTACTGCAACATAGTTGAACTATGCAGTATTATGGGATCTGGGTCAAGTAGTAGGATGGGTTGTTAAAGTACAACTAACAAAATATCATGTAATTTTTCACTAGGCCTGCTTTAAAGCCAAACAAAACCCACCTGGCCAGACCATGGAATCTAAAAGATGCTAGAGACGGCCACTGGCCTTCACCCAGGCATCCAAAATTGTGATGCTCCACTGTGTGGAAACTTCACTGGGTGCCTCTAAGCACTCACCTTTCCCGAAGGCCTATGTGTGGGCTCTCGTTCAGTGACAGCTATCTCATGTGACTACAACATTTGGTAAACGGTTCTCTTTTATGTAAATTGGGAGCATGCACAGCCACATCCTCTTCATCCCCGGTGGCGTGCATACGTTCGCACCCCAGCCATTCAGGCTGGGTCTGGAGTGCACACAACGCCAAGATTGCAGGGGATGTGGCAGCGTATGCTCCCTATTCTAGTCAATGAGAGACGTTTGCCGACCTTGTCACACCAGATGGATCTCATTGGACGAGAGCTGAGTGAAAAGCAGTGTTTTGGTGGGTTTCACAAAGAGGGGCATCCCAACTCGGGAAGCATATGGAAAGTAAATATAAATATAGACATACCCACACACACATATATACAAATCATATATATATTTATTTTGCCAACATGCATTGGCAACATCTGTAATACTAGAAGCCTATATTCAATAGCAAGGATGCACCTGCTAGAATAACACCTATGCCTGGCAGAGATTATGGATCATGTGATTTTACATGTTTCCTTTATTTGAAAAAAAGAGTAATATGACATTTGGAGAAAATACTGGAACATCTTGGAGGAATTTGTGTCAACTTCAAATATAAACTGCTGCTTAGATTAACATTAGAAAAGCTTTGTGTTACCTTGCAATGCAAGCTGTATGCTATACAGGAATGATATGTGCATGTATTCCTCTTGATATTCCTGTTTAATTACAAAAAAGCAGAAGATTGAGTTAGGCTATGCTCCTACTAAATGACTTAGAGGCCGATTCATTAATAGCAGCAGGTAGCGACAGTTGAGCGACTGTAGCAGTATTTTCACAGCGCCCACTAGTAGTCGCTGTGCTTGGCCATTGTTCGGTTGTTGATAGCGACTGAGTCGGTGTGCAGTAATGTTGAATACGGGGTGACGAGTCGCTATTTGACAGGTTCCGCGATGTATGGGTGCGCATGATAGCGACTGGTCAGAGCGACCGGCTCCCACCATATTCATCAAAAAATCACGCTCAAAAAATTCTCGCGCTGTGAAATGCATGTTTAAACCCCAGAGCGCTGGCGGCGATGTGTTAAAAGTAGTTTTTTAACCCCCAAACCACCATATTTTTGCAAACCAAATAAAACAAGTTTTTAAAATAATTTTGAAATATGAATACATTAATATCAGACCTGTAATATCAATTCTGCACAAATTTTTTTTTTTTTTTTTTACCTTAAAAAATATCTAACATTGCAGAAGTGGTCACAGAATTTTTCGAATTAAAAAAAAAAAACAGAAATATCTGTCGCTGTTCAATGTCGGACGCTGGCGCTGTGGGTTGAGGCTGGAATAATGATGAATGAGTGGCTATCTGGCGCTATCTCAGTCGCTAAGCAGGATTGGCTTGATAAATGTGTGATTGTGGTGGGGAGCCGGCGTTCTCGTGGCGGTGCCGTCATTACCGGTCGCTCACCAGTCGCTACCTGACGCTATCCCTTCATAAATTAGGGCCTAAGTCAGTGATATTATTGAAACTTTACCTTTGCTCTCATAACATAATGATCATAATACCAATACCCCATATTCCACCTACACAATACTAAAATTAGATGTACATCACTCTTTCCAAATGACTGTCTTAGAAAAGATGAAAGAATCACTACTAACAACAGCACATTGTAAGCTGCAGAACTTTTACCTTAAAGCGAACAATGAGAGCCATCTGCTGTGTGACTATGAGGCTGATTTAAGACTAGCGCCACGTATTGCCATGTGAGCTTAGAGCGACCGCTAGTACGCGCTACAAGTGGGTGTCGGGTGCTGTGACCTAGCTTAGCGGGCGGACAAGTGGCGCTGTAAAATCCCGTCCAGCATTGATGAATGTGATGTCTAGAGGCCGCTGTAGAAGCCCTCTCCCTGATTCACTGAAGAGCCAATTGCGAACGCTATGTGGTGTTCCAAGGTCAAAGCGCCCAAGACTACGTTACATCTAACAACAGAACAACGCTTTACCGAATGATAGGTAGCGCCAGTTAAGTCTGTCCAGCACTCGGTGCTGAAGACCATATTCAACAGTAAAACTGGGCGCTCTAGCTGAGAGCGCCAGACGCTGTTTGATAAAAGTCTGTTTTTGAACACATAAACACCAGCACCAGAGCAAAAACACATGGAATGGCATTGTTTTAACACTGTGACAATCAGACCTGCACATATAATTCTGCGTAAATACATTTAAAAAAACTATAAAAGTGTTTGTTTGCTGGGCAGGAGAGGCCACACAATGATTTGAGCCAAAAAATGTTAAAGTTTACTTTAGCTAAACGCTCTTTAAACACAACCAAATGAAACACCATTGAAATGTATAGGAGAGCGCTACTGAGCGACAGGTACTACATGGCACTGCTGAGCCGCCTCTAGTAATACATGTGGTGCTACATTGCACTGTTAGAGGAGCTCATCAGATTGGCTTTCTTTCTGTGGTTTTCACATACAGCGCCCAGCGTTCACCCGACGCTACGTGGCACTACCTGGCATTAATAAATAACCCCCTTTGTCATTCTGAAAACAGCTCTCATTTACTATAATGGATAACCCTGCCACATCCCCCTTATCCCCGGAGTGCGCACTTTCTGAATGGCGCCCCGGGGTGCAGGGGATGCAGCAGTGCACACTCCCCATTGAAAACAATGAGAGCCATTTGCCAAATGATGTAGTTATGGCGGATGGCACTCATTGAACAAGAGCCTGCGCATGCACTGTTGGAGCAGGGAAAGGTGAGTGTTTATGGGTGTCCCGGGGGTTTCACACAGCGGGGCATAACGATTCGGAAGGCCAGCAACCGGCAATGGAGTCTTTAAGATTCCAGGGCTGACCCGGATGGGTTTTGTTCCGCCTTAACCCAACTCCTGCCAAAATTGTTTAATTAGATTTGAGTATTTCAGGTAAATGTCAGAGTCATGCTGATGTTCCTATAGCTCACTGGAGAGGTTTAGTATTCATTCCTGTGAATGAGTGTGAAACCCCCAGATCACCCAGAAAAACTTATCTTCACCACTCTATAAGTCACTGGTCAGACTTCATATGGAATATTGTGTACAGTTCGGGGCACAGTGTTTAACTAAACTTGGGGTACCCTACACCCCAAAGCACACCAAAAGAAAGGGTTGCACCGCTGATCTGTATAAAAAATTACAACATTATTGAATTATCAAATTGACAAAAGACATATACACATACAAATGACAAGTCCCAAAGGAGATGGGGAGGAGGAAAAGTGCCTATTGAGGAGCTGTAACACCTCAATAGGCACTTTTCCTCCTCCCCAAGTTTAGTTAAATATTGTGGATTGCAGTGACCATAAGGTTGCACACCAATATTATCCTTTACTGGTGCAGCCATTACGTATTGTTCCGGGCACAGTGCATAAGAAAGACAAACCAGAACTGGAGCGTGTTCAAAGGGGGGCAACTAAATTAATAAATGGAACGCCGGAACTAGAGTATCCTGAAATATTGTCAAAATTAGGTTTATTTAGTTTGAAAAAGAGACACCTGAGGGTTGACCTAATAACTATGTAGAAAGAGAGAGAAGGAGATGGCATATAGGGAAGGTACCCATCTCAGATATGGAAATCTGAAAAATTCCTTATCTAAAAAAAATCAAGCAAGCTAAGAGGGCTTATGCAAACAAGAGACATTTCTCGTGACTCAAGGCAGGCTACAACTACAACTAATCATCCTGTATAGGGGTCTGTTTGTAGATCCCCTCAATCACGCATCAGAGCTTGTACCACTTTACTGTACCAATATGTCAGGCTTCCCTTATAGGTACAAAACCCACCTTGGCTCACCCACAATTGGATAAACAACAATTATATATGGGGTCAGTTACAGGTGCAACCTTGAAAAACTTCTCTGCCCATATGTTGATATAATAACATACACAATAAATTGTTCCAAACCTATACATATTATAATAGTGGAAAAAATAGATAAATGGAATGGGACTCACCACAGCCGCCCAGGTTCAAACTATTAATAGCAGGCTCGCTCTACTTTATCCCATGCCAAATCCCCCAAACATGTATGTTGGGACTGATGGCAAACTTAAATCAACCAAAGGAAAGGTACAACACAGTCTATTCCACACTCATAGTTAAACCTTACATTTCGTTTAGGATGAAGGGGAATAAAAAAAACAAAAAGTGCACGGTGAGGGAGCTTGTACATCTATAGGCCATGTCTAAATCGGAAACAAAATGCATTTAGAGAGAGTAGAGAATATGACCTGGGAAACAGAAAATGAGCAGACGGAGAAGGAAACAACATAATTGCTAATCTTCTAGGGCAGGTTGCAGGTTGGGGCCCACAACCTCATGACAAATGACAGCTGCATTAGGATTTCCTCATCTGTCATCTGAGGTACGCTGGACCAGCTGTGGATCTCTTCTGGATCTCTTCACAAGGGCCCCCTTAATAATAATCTTACAGATTTACGAAACCATGTAACACCTGTGCTCAGAATTTGAACACTTTGGCCATAGGACAGAGCAACTGCTTGAACCTGCTGATTTCCCTGTCACAGTTTTCTGCCTTTCCTGCCTAGCAATGTCTGCTGCCCATAATCAGAGGGAAGTAATGGTTTGTCTAGGACAGGGGTCAAACATTTCCTGCCATGAGAGCCACATTTGGACTCAGAGGTGGTCGGGAAATACATTTGATGGAAATAGTTTGTAGAAGCTATAAATTCTTATAATAATGGAGATAGTTTGTAGAAGCTATATAATCTAATAGTAATGGAAATAGTTTGTAGAAGCTTTATAATCTTATAATAATGGAAATAGTTTGTAGAACCTATATAATCTTATAATATTGGAAATAGTTTGTAGAAGCTATATAATCTTATAATAATGGAAATAGTTTGTAGAAGCTATATAATCTTATAATAATGGAAATAGTTTGTAGAAGCTATATAATCTTATAATAATGGAAATAGTTTGTAGAAGCTATATAATCTTATAATACTGGAAATAGTTTGTAGAACCTATATAATCTTATAATATTGGAAATAGTTTGTAGAAACTATATCATCTTAAAGAACAGGAAACAACTAAAAATGGTTCCAAATCCCAATCCAGTGCTTGAAAGCATCAAACTTGCAAACAGACCCCCCTCAAAGTGTTCACAGATCTCCCACAGCCTCCAAAATGTAATATGCTGAGTGTACACAAATCCCCTAGTTTCACACATCCTTGTGAGTGGATCTTCATGTCTGAAAACAGTCTAAAAACATTTGCTCTCATTTTTGCCATTCTCATCCAGTCTGTTTACATGGTGGATGCGCATTACAAGCTACATCCAGCAAAACAAAAGAAAGGACTCCAATTTTCTCAATATTAATAGGAGCTAAACTGAGCATTATCCGACACAGAGTAGGGTAGTTATGGTGTAGTTATGACCTGGAGATGGGGAAGCGGGCTGGTGATCTGAAGGTAGAACATTCGATTCCCAGCAATAAAACACGACTGAAGTGCCCCTGAGTAAGGCACCTAACCCCTAATTGGTCCCCGGGCGCTGACTTTAGGGCTGCCCACTGCTCTGGGCACAGGTGCACGTCACTGACCCTTAGTGTGTTATTTACCTGTGTGTTGTCACTCATATGTTGTTTATTCACTGGTGTGTCCACTGTACGTTGTTCACTTGTGTGTAATTACTAATATAATGCTTATTCACTGGTATGTTCATGGAAATATGTTGTTAACAAGTGCACAAATGGGAAAATGCGGAGGAAAAATTCCATGTGTGCATTATCACACAATGGCCACTATGTGCACTATTACTGCCACATGTCTTGAATTCTGGGACACATTTGGAGATGGTTGAGAAAAAAAGGAGAAAGAGAAAAGAGGAAGGGGGAGTCTACGCAAGTGACATTTTATTTATTTTGAGTCCACAAGGATTATTAGCATATACAGAAGATGGTTATTAAGCCTCACCCAAGGGGACCTGGGACCTTAGCAGCAGAACTGCTTTCATGTAATATGTTTAGAGAACGGTTCTACCATCAAAACGACTTCCTTAAAGGGAAACTGCAGGCAAAGTTAATTGTTACACCACTGCATTGGGCCGCGTTTGGCACTGTCCTAAAGTGTTTTCCATTTCTAAATTGAAGCAGAAATGGCTGGGATATCCAGGTTTACAGGTTCAGCTAATGACATTCTCTTTTTAATCCTGTCCCCCAATCAGCTCAGTAGAGTGAGACAGGATTGCTGGTCTCTCCCTCCTCCTTCTCCGCCTCCTCTTCCAGACTTATCACATTTAGCACAGAGCGCTGATTATTATGCAGCATCACAGATCCAAGGGCCATATCCACTTTTTTCAGAAGATAAATCATAAGCTGAACCTGTAAACCTCAATATCTCAGACATTTATTCTTCAATTTAAAAACGGATAACAGTTTATGACAGTGCCAGATGTATCCTGAAGCAATTATGTAACAATGACCTGGGTCTGCAGTAGTACTTTAATCCCCATGGCAAGGCCTAAATATCAGAACCTCTCCCAGCAGAAGAGTAGGAAACCAAAATATGACACTATCAGAACAAACATTTGCTTGTACAGGAAGCATCTGCTATTCGTTGAAGCTCCATGCCCAATGTTAGACAAGCAGTAAACATCAGAATTATCACCAACAGCATGGCATTTCCAACAGAGACAATTGCAAGTTTTTTCAGGTCACACGTATACTTCTGAAATATATTAAATAAAAAAAAAATCAAAATAGAATGTAAATATGCTCATAATTCTTAGTAAGTAGCAATGTAATACGAATTGTATAGCCATCTAGTTCTTTACTGTGGATGTGTATTCCTCCTTGTTTATTATGTTGTAATGGCTGGTTTAACGGCTCAGCAGCTACTGACAGGTCTATTCTTAAAGGTAGGCATACAACACTGCATATTAGTACCAATGCAAACCAGTCCTTAGGCACAATCACTCATAAATCTTCATGAGCCTTTTTATCAATAATAACTTTTCACAGAGTCATTATCATATTCCTATAGGCATTCCCTATCAATAAAAGACATCTTGGAGCTTATAGGACATGCTACATTGGGTACGGCTTTGTGTATTGAGCCTGCTAGAGAAAGTAATTTTCCATTTTCACATTACTATGGCTGTAGCTAGTGTCTGGTGTTCATTCTCTCACATTCATTTGGGTTTAAGTTATGGTTTAAGCTGTGTATACAGCGGCAAGCCTCCATAACAAATACAGAACACACATTAACTGCTGTAACACATAATTGTATAATGCTGCAATATCGTATAGTGCCATTTTAAGTTACAAAAACCACATTTGGCTTGTTAAAAATATTAAATGTTAAATTAGTCTAGGGTGATATTGTGTAAGGGAGTAAATTGATATGAATAGCTCCCCATGTCCTCCATTCCAGGTGTTTGGCATCAGAGGGGTAGAGGCTTTAAATTAATTTAAATTAAAGCCCTATAAAAATATCAATATGGTCTTTGAGGCAAGTCTAGCTGTAGTGCAATGTTTAATAGTAAATAAGTATGTACTTGATTAAATCAGGTTGCTAGGACGTAGCCCTGCTGGATGCTGAATAATAATTGGACCATGCAGAATTTGTGTTTTATATTTAAATGAGATTTCATCTTCAAACCATTGTGGCCACAAGATTGTATAATGTTCTTACATATGTTTTATATAGTCGTGGTTAGTTCTAGTCATTCAAGATATTTTAGGCTATTTCAATACATTTTATGTTTCTATACTTACCTCAGCGTGCGGATCTGCAGTAACTCAAACTGTCTTTCATGTTGTTTAGTACGCGTTAAGTTTGGGTTCAAGATCACATCCCTGGGTGTCAAGGTGGTGAAGATTTAATTTTCTGAAGCTATCCTAGATTTTACTTTTTTGCTTTTCACATGGGCATATGTCTTTATATGGTTCCAATATTGGCACAATTATGTGTGTCTGTGTGTGCCAGTATGTATATGTAGACACCACTATATGACATTAATACTGTGAGCTATGGCACCCGCCTCCCAGATTCCAACTGTAGGAGAAACAAGAATATACTGTTAGCTGGGTCGTTGGGGCTGTGAACATGTTATGAAGTATTGGTGTAAGGCGAAGGGGGACCAGGGGGTTAGAATCAGATTTGCATGTATAATTAGAGGGTAAATTATGTCATTAGTCTGGTAAAGGTAGTTACTAGGGAAAACGTACAGCTGTCATCCGGGCTACTGCGTCCCTCACCCCCAGGTGTCCCTAATAGAGATGCACCAATGCATGCCCCTGTTAGAATTAACCTAAATAAAACAAGAATATGCACTACCTTCACACTTCAGTGGCACACACAATTGCTGTCAGTCCATGTGAATTGCTGTGTCCAATGTGCTACAGGTGGAAGGGCCTTTTAATTCAGAATACCCAGGGATGGGTGCAGGAGTTGATTGACCATAGGAAAATGACTTCACAGAGGGCTGCACTGTTTTTGGGCTGGTTGGGTTGCTATCTAATACCTGCCTCCCAAGTGTTCCTCCCACCCCCCTGTACTGGCCCTACAGAACCCCCACCCTAGAAAGCTAGGTTTATGTTCTGCCCCCAGAATGTATTTCCTCTGCATCGTGGCTGTAAGAGGCAATACCCAAAACTGCCACAGTATATGTCCCTACAATTCTAAAGCTTCAGTTCCATTGTTTTAAGAGTGGCCATACCCCCTATGTTCTGTGCCTGTATTGCTATAGCCTTAGCGTTGGAGCCCACCGATTGCCTGGGAAATACAATGGGGGGAAGATCAGTGGGTGGGTCTTTTGCTAGTTATGAGCCAGCTAACAACTGGTAAATTCCCACCAGTCTGTCACTGGGTGGGGGTACCTGCCACCCACTGACCACCGGGTTTAAGCCCACTTTTAAAAGCCTCCTGACTTTTGATAAAAAATACATTGCAAAATAAAAGTTTATGTTGTGTTTATGTTGCCTGCTAATGCAAAGCAATATGTAGAGAAAAGGCTTCCCTAGTATCTGGTTCAAAAAATTAACCTCAAAACAATTATAAATAGGGATGAGAAATGAAATCTTCCCGTCAAAGTCAATTAGTATGCAACATTGTGAAAGTGCAGGCCTATTCAAATAGGTGCTCTTCATTGAACCTTTCCATAACGTGCTACCTGCACTGCCTACTCCTTCCTGACCTGCTCTTTTGGTATCATAGCAACCAGTAAAATAAACATCCCTCCCTTTCTTTTCATGTGTGCACCAAGGTTAGTTGTGAACCTCCCATTCAGATTTCAAAAGCATCTCATCGCGTACAGTTTCATGTTAATGAGTCTCCATTTGGTGACAGCTGCTCGGCTTGCTTATCATATCGCAGGCAGCTACATATTTGCCTTATTCAATGCTTTAATTCCTTCCAAATAATTTAACATTCTCAAACATCTCCTGTGCCTTCCTTATCAAATGTTTAAGTACGTTTTTAATACACAGGTACACTATTGTATTAATTATATTTTCTCTTCTCTCTCCCGCCTGTCTTTATCTACAAAAAGACACATTTAGTATAGTAACTCTAACTAGAAAATGTAACTAAAACACAAAAAATGTTTTAAAAAAGTGTTTGGAAAATAAATGCTTAGTTCTCACACTGCTACATGCCAAACCCTTTGATGGGAAATGCTCCAACTAGTATCTCATGCCAAGAGGTGGAGATTATGAAAACAAATGGGGGGATGTTACCAACCACAACTGTTTAAAGTGGACCAACAGCCTTCAAAACAACATCTCATTGATCACTTTAATATAAAAAGACACTGACCTTTTGATGACTTTTGCAGCCTTCTGTCCCCCGCAGCGCCTGTATTCTTCAAAAATCTCCACCGGAAGTCCCGCCCTCCAGCTCTTGTCCGTTCATTTGAATGTTGTCCGTCACGCTTGTCCGTTCATTTGCATTTCTTGTCCGTGGATAAGGTCTTCTCAGCACTCGCGCGATTTCCTTTTCAGTTCTTCTCTTCTTGACGTCATCGGGGGGCGTGGCCCCCCGCTCTCGGGAGTGTGCACGTCTCAGCGGTGGCTGGACATTCACTGGCTGCTGGAACGGCGGGAAGCCAGGGAGGGAGACTCTGGACGCACATGACACGCTCCGGGAGTTCAGCTGGCAACAGGGACCCAGAACACCACAACAGGTCCGCCCGTAACGTAATGGGCTTGCGAGAAGAGCTAAAAGCTGGCCAGTTAAAATAAAAGCTAAAACGTGGTGGGCTGTCAGTGCCGGTCTTGACCGGTGGGTCACACAGCGCAGGCCACACACGGTTATAGCTGTTACTTCTGACAGCCAGGAGCTCCCACTGAACGGCCCTTCATCCGGCATCTTATATACGCGCACTCCCCGCGCCTAGACGGTCAAGACATCACTCATTGGGCTGTCTCACCCTCCTGTGTGCCGATCTGTCATACAGGCATATCTGGTGGGGGAAATTGCGCATGCGCAGTAGCGCTGATTTAGGTCAGGTGAAGCGCCGCTCGCTCCTGATGCAAGCGGCGCTTCACCTAACTACTGCGCATGCACATGATTTCATGTAGGAAGGTCAAACGATCTCTTTCTTTTTGAAAAAAAAACAAAGATGGCTGCCAGATATTAAAATGGAAGCGACGCAGTGATGGAGCATCCGAGGTAAGTTATTTTTTCTTAAATATTTATAACGGGTCCTGCTGCATATTTTGCATATTTTAAAAAGACATAAAAAAAAAACAGCAGGGCAGCAGGGTGTTGGTCCACTTTAAATCAGTAACCATCTATGGATTAGAGTGAATCAAAAGTCTCAAATAGACTCTTGGTCCCTGTTTGTATTCTCTAGAATATAAAGTGTGTCTCTAGCATGGAGCATAACATGTGTCACCAACAAGAGGGCAGAAGACACACATTATACTCAACTTCTTCTAGGTTCCCCCAGTGATACAATATGGCAGCAAAAGATCCACAGCAGCCACATCTCTGTTGGCTAGAGAGATGCAGTGGTTCTGCAAGGGTATCTGGTGCTGCATGTTTTCACTACAGGAACCCAGAAGAAGGGGTATATGTCACAACTCATACTCCCACTGTGGGGCATCCCAAATCGGATACCCCCCAGGGAATACGAAAGTGAACCAAGAGTCTATTTTAAATTCTTTGGAAAATATTAGTTAAATTAAAATTTTATTGTCCGTTATAAATCTTACCTAAATCTTATGTTGAGCTCAGGTGCTCCCTTGCAACTCTGTGTGGGGGAGGGCTCTGGGACAGGAAGTAGCAGTGCACACATGAAGAAGCAGTACCTCCTCCAATAAGAGACATGCTTGTTTGCAGTGCACAGCTATTTCCTGTCCCCTATTATTTCGAGTTCTATGCCTGATTTTTGCTTCCCAAGGACATTAATGTAATATTGAGGTACCCCAAATCAGTACCCCAAGGGGGTGCTTTAAAAAAGGGCCCTAAAGTAAATTTTGGTAAAACACTTCATAAGTGTCTAACAAGCATCTTTAACATGAAGCTGGAGTTTCAAAATATGGTCTTAGCTAAAAGAGCTTTCCTGATCTGTAACCTTCAAATGGCAAATAGGAAAAATGTGTGTTCATGTGTTTCTTTAGTTGAAGTAGATTATGCTAAATTCATTTTATCATTATATTAAATTCCCTTAAAGCAGTCCTTCACTCTGAATAAGTGTCTATCTTATATGTTTCCCACACCCTGTACATAAAGATTGCTCACATTAAAAATCATCCTACCTGCATCTACTGCATGTTATGAGCCTTTAAACATCCAAGATGGCGGCTTATGGAACATCAGGCAGCCTGCAAACAGGAAGTGCCTTCTGACTGTGCTGCTCTGAATTCTGGGACTGCTGACCTTTTCCTGAGCCCAGGTCTGCTCTGTCTGAGCAAAGCACAGCTATAACCCACCCCCCTGTACTTTATCTCACTCTCCTGTCCTCAGTAAGTGTGATGCCTCTGAGTCAAGATGGCGTCGCCCGTATCCTAAAGTTCTTAACAGAGTTGCAGCCCAATTGGGGAAAGAATAATTTGTAAGTGACTAAAAACTTAAAATATATTAATTCTAGATGCTGGGGAATCGTTTTTTAAGGGTTTGGGCTTTTCGATAAATTATGGTGAAGGTCCGGTTTAAGTATTGAGTGCTAGCCCAAATCTTAAAAGATGTATATACTTTTGCGCATCCCATTGCAGGTCCAAAACCGGCCAATGCTACTTACCACTTCCACGACAAGCAGTCTATCAGGCTTGCAAATTTCTGGCACGAAAAACCCCATTGGCTGCATTTAGGCGAACGACAGCCACAGGAAAAAACAGGACTCCTTCATCTGTCACAAGGCTCACTATGAAAGTGATATTTTTTATGTGTTCAGTTCAAACATTCTACCTGTTTCAAGGGAATATTGAAGGTTCTCTGAAAATTACACCCTTAGTATTGTATAACCTTTCAAACTTAATAGAATCCTATATGGATACTGCCCTGAGCCCTTTCCAGTACTCTTAAGTAATACAGATTAATAATGTATAGAAGTGCATTGGAAAACCTTTGTGTGCAGGCTTGGGTAGCTGAATCCAACATATATACAACAAGGAGGCTTCCACACAGCCCCCAACCCCAAGACACAATCTGCACCACTCCGTTTACATGATAACAATCACTTTTATTAATTCATCTAAATTAATTCATCTAAACACTACACAGGTTAAAATACATTAAAAACTGATAATATGAACATTCCACTAAAGGGCGCTGGTGGTAATGCACAATTAACTAGGTCAGATATCAAGCATATGTCCATATGAAAACTGACTGAATCCTAGTGTTTCAAACAAAAGTGCTGTGTGCTATATATACAATTAATAAACAACTCTAATGATACTATAAGTGCTAAAGTGACCAAGTGCAAGAAAGAATTAAGCAGTGCAAACCTTCATATGCATAAAAGGTAAGAAAAAATGACTATACCAAGGGACACAGCAGGTTAACAAGAGGGACAACCAACCATAAATCTTACATGTGCCAGCCGTCACCACGCCCCTCCCCCAGCCTACGCGCTACGCGACGGAAGGTTGCTTCCTCAGGGCAAATGGAGAGTCCAGACCAGTTAGAGTCTGAGGAAGCGACGTTCCGTCGCGTAACGCGTAGGCTGGGGGAGGGGCGCGGTGACGGCTGGCACATGTAAGACTTATGGTTGGTTGTCCCTCTTGTTAACCTGCTGTGTCCATTGGTATGGTAATTTTTTCTTGCCTAATAAGCTCTTAGATTGCTAAGGTGTAGGAAAGGACTAATGAACCCAGTTTAGACGCAAGTAATCGTAGAAGTAGTTTGTGTTCTTCCATAAAACGTTCTATTTGTTAAAATAATTCTGTAAAGCATTGCAGATGCACAATATGGTTTAAATTAAGCTTTCCAATGTCGGACGCATACTTAGTTATATTTTTTAAAATGCTGTCTCCTCCCTGTCCATAATAGCATTCTCCCATTGGCCGTGTTTGTTCTGTTCCTACAGCTAGTTGCCATTTTGTCAACCATCTGGACTGATGAAATCCTGACCAAACCTTAGTCTGACTCCATGATATAGTACCTTGAAAAAGTGTTTATATTGCTTAAAATCTTTCATTTCATTTCTAAATGTTACAGCAGCACATAATAAGTGTAATTTAAAAAAAATAAAAAACTGAAAAGTGTGGCATGCATGATACCCCTAAATAAGTCACCTAATTAGGAAATTGAGTTGACCTGTATGTAATGTATAACTACAGATGTTCTGTGAAGGCCTCAGAGGTTTGTTAGAGAACATGAGTGAACAAACCAGGGAACTCGTCAGAAAGCTTGGGAATAAAGTGTGACAACGTGTGGTGTTTAGAGGATTATACATCTGTTATAGGTCTAATTCCGGACCATCCATTGTTACCCCCATCCCTTGACTTGTCCTGACTGTATATTGGCTTTGGATGCCCAAAGTGTCATCTCCTCTCTTTCCAAATCCTGCTGGCCACGTTGTTGGTATCCTCCATCAATATCCACATATGTTGTATCCCCATTAAACAAGGGATTGTCTATTAGAGATACTGTAGATTGCTGGTTGACACCGAACAAAGAGTGATAATCTTCATGGCATTAATCCCAATTCTTAGTTATATCCACTAGAGCATCTGAAGTCAAGTAAGGTAGAGCATCTGAAGACAAAAAAACCACAAATCTAATCCTCTGAATCCCTGAATCATACAAATTGAACTATGAATGAGAAGTAAACTAGATGCAGGGCTGTACATTTATATGCTAACAATAATAAATATATATATATATTAATGCATTTTCTTTAATACCCAGCTGAATTCTCTGTTTGCAATTACCCTCATGTTAAGAAAAAAATGGACATTATTTAGAAAATGCAGTACCTTTAACACCCTTTACCTCACACCATTTTTGTATTAAAGTGGACCAATCTTAACCTGGGTTTTGGTCCTTGGACCCAGGGCACCAAGATCGATCGGGGGTGCCCTGCTGTGTGAAACTCCGCAGGTCGCCCAGACAAATTCACCTCTTCCCGGTCCTACAACGGACCTGCTCAAGCCCCTTCATCCAGCAACTCATTTTATGTGAGCTGATCCGAGCGCACTAGCGGCTGCATCCCCGCTACCATCTAACAGGGAGTGTGCCCTCAACAGCCATTCACAAATGCCTGGCGTGGGCATGCACATTGCTAAAGGGATAGCACAGATGTGGCAGCAGCTCGCGCATGCGCCGTTGGACCGGGAAAGAAGGTTTCTCGGCAACCTGGGGGTTTCACACAGCGGGGCATCCAGAATCGGGGGGGGGGGGGGGGCAGTGGCCCTGGAATCTTATGGATTTCAGGGCCGATGATGTGTGGGTTTTGGTCCTCTTGAACAGCACCCCTTGATTTTCCAGGTTTGATGGTGCTTACTTTAACATTACCCTGAAAAGAAAGACCACTATTTGGAGTATTGATATGCAAACCCTCTTCATACCTGACCTATTTGTGACCGGATTGCAGTAACTATCCTCTGTGCCTGATGTTCAGCTTTAAACAAGGAGAGTTATGAGCTTACTTTGTGTTTAAACCTGCAAATATACAGTATATTGCAGGTAATGTGGTAGACTATGTATGGAGCCTTATAATAATATATAGTGTATGATACACAAACTGTTACATTAAACCATTTTGATAAGTCTTTGCTGGGTATATACAATAAGCTAAGAGAGACTAGTCTGAACACACTGATGCATTCATAGTGACTACTCCGCACGCAGGGCTTTCCATACACATGGAAAGGCAGGCATGTTTAATTGCTTTGACACCAGGGTATATTTATATCCCCATAACTGGGCCAAAATTGAAGGCACTATGCAATTAGTCCTGGTAACCAATAATAACACAACAGTTACATCCTCCTACTTGGATGAACCAAATCTGCAATTATTCATATATGTAGTTTTGACATTATTGAAGATATGTATTATACATGCTGTCCATAGCACAATTGTTGATGCAAAGTGCAGATTAAATGAAAGCAAGCTATATGCAATCAAGCATATATCACTGGTTTTATAAGCATACATACCACTGCCAACCTAAAGCACAACTCTAATCTAAATACACACTGGAAACAAATATTTGTCTCATGCTTTTCACCCCTGCCAGCTCACTATATAGCATTGGTAGACAAGTCCCGCTATCAATAATAGACCAATAATTGACTCAAAGTGCCATCCCCTCACTTTTTAACAAAGGAATCCAAACTGAGTAAATGCACTTTGCACCCGAGTACCTAGTAATTTCTAAAATCTACATGCCTAATGGTCTACATCTAGACCATTCTACTTCCATTTAGTCCCAAAATTAGCTCTGCTTTGCATACAGCACATTTCTAAATGTGTGCATTGGTTCTTGGGCCCACTTAGTATAGTTGCTTGGGGGTATCACAAATTGGGATTTAGGAGATGCCAAGCAGGCAACAGTGTTTACTGCTATGAAAAGTGTGTACTGCTACTTACCTAGTTCCATGGTCCCACAATGGTCAAATACAGCATTCAACAGAGAATGCTGAAGAGAAGCGGCATTCTTGTGCACCACCACCAGGCCTGTAGAAAGTAATGAGGAATCATTTTCAGGATTTGTCTGAATACATATTCTGCATCCCTTAGAGCCCAGAATCACAGCTTACACCAAAGCACAGGCATACGGATAGTGATGACATTTTAAAAGTCATGCCCTCCCAATATAATACCCTTTATGCCCTCCCAAAGTGAGATCCCCCAAGGGATGTTACTTTTAGGCCTAGCAACTGACCATTCTGTTACATCCGCTGTATATGTTTTATTTCTGGATAAGGCTGCTAAGAAAGCCAGAACAAGATTCATATGGTTTACACACTGAGACACACAGTCTACAAAACAAAGCCAATGTGAGTCCTAACTTTGGGGGTTATGAATGATGATAATTTGGCATTGTGAATTACAAGGCTGGCTTCAGGCTTATGTGGGCCCTCAGTGGGCCCCTTTGCAGTGGAGAGTCATGGGTCAGGGGTCTATAAATTCCACGCCCAAAACTAAGAAGAGCTGCTTGCCATCCAACCCCATATTGGAGCTGTTTCTTAGTTTTGCCCCACACGAATGGGCAGAGTATTGAGGTAGATGGATGGACAAAACAGGAAGGGCAGGAATGGATGGGGAGATAGCTGGGAGGAAGAGGGCTGGATGGGCAAAATGAAAAGGACAGGAATGGCTGGGTAGAGCTGGTGTGTTGGGGGGGGGTAGATGGATAGAGCTGGAAGAAAGATGGATAGACTAGCAGAGCTGGAAGGAAAAGGGGTAGATGGCCAAAGCTGGGAGGACAGGGATGGAGCATAGAGCTAAGGGGAGCTGAGGGTAGAGGGGTGAATGGGACAGAACTGAGAGGACAGGGTTGTGGGGCAGAGTGGAGGGGACAGGGATGAACGTGGCAGAAATGGGGGTACATAGATGAATGGAGCTGAACTGGGAGGACATAAATGGATGGGGCAGAGCTGAGGGTAGAGGGTGAATGGGACATAACTGAGGGGACAGGGTTGTGGGGCAGAGTGGAGGGGACAGGGATGAACGTGGCAGAACTGGGGGTACATAGATGAATGGAGCTGAACTGGGAGGACATGAATGGATGGGGCAGAGCTGAGGGTAGAGGGTGAATGGGACATAACTGAGGGGACAGGGTTGTGGGGCAGAGTGGAGGGGACAGGGATGAACGTGGCAGAACTGGGGGTACATAGATGAATGGAGCTGAACTGGGAGGACATGAATGGATGGGGCAGAGGTGAGGGTAGAGGGGGAATGGGACATAACTGAGGGGACAGGGCTGTGGGCAGAGCAGAGGGGACAGGGATGAATGGTGCAGGACTGGAGAAGCATGGATGGATGGGGCAGAGCTGAGAGTACATGGATGAATGGGGTTGAGCTGGGGGAACATGAATGGATGGGGCAGAGCTGAGGGGTCAGGGATGGATGGGGCAGAACTGGGGGGACATGAATGGATGGGGCAGAGCTAAGGGGACATGAATGGATGGGTCAGGGTTTGGGATAGGGATGGGAATGGGTGGGGCAGAGGTGACATATAAGCAATGGGGCAGAGCTGAGAAGACAGGGATGGATGGAGCAGAAATACAGAGAAAGGAAGTATGTGCACTGTGTAACTTGCTTTACCTTCTTCCAGTGTGTGTAGTACTTCCTGTTGCAATGCTGGGGCAAGGGAGCAGGTTTATGACGCGTCTCTGGGGGCGGGGCTTGCAGGGAGACTCAGCTCTACGGGGCAGCGCTGGTCCTAGGTCAAGCCACACAAGCCAGTGCAGGGTTGAGCAGAGTTTTAGGGGTTTAACTGCCCCACCAATGGAAAAAAGTGCAGCCCAGCCTCGTTACGAGGTTAGTGATGACCCGGCTCGCTAGAGGGAGGCAGCGCAGGAGCCTGATGCAATGTTAGTGGCAAAAAAAGTTCTTTAACCACATTGTGCCAGCTGTCAGTGGTCCCCTCCTGGGTGGAGGCCCTCGGGACTGACTGGGCTTGCCGGGTGCTGACGCCGGCCCTGGTGAATTACAACCTTAATCTCAGTGAGTTTTTTAATTGTAACATAGAAACACAGAAACATAGAAGGTTGACGGCAGAAGGAGACCATACGGTCCATCTAGTCTGCCCTTATGTGTATACTGTATGTACTCTTTATCTTAGGATAGATGTGTGCTTATCCCAGGCATGTTTAAATTCAGTGACTGTTGATTTTTCAACTACCTCTGCTGGAAGTTTGTTCCAAGCATCTACTACTCTTTCTGTAAAATAATATTTTCTAACATTGCTCCTGATCTTCCCCCCGACTAGCTTCAGGTTGTGCCCCCTTGTTCTATCATTAAGTTTCTTCTTAAAAACACTTCCCTCCTGAACCTTATTCAATCCTTTCACATATTTAAAGGTCTCAATCATGTCCCCCCTCTCCCTTCTTTCCTCCAGACTGTACAAATTAAGTTCTTTAAGTCTCTCCTGATAAGTTTTAAGCTTAAGTCCTTCCACCATTTTTGTTGCCTGCCTTTGGACACGTTCTATTTGAATAATGTCTTTTTGCAGGTAAGGTCTCCAGAACTGCACACAGTATTCTAGCTGTGGCCTTACCAGGGCTCTATACAGCGGCATCACAACCTCCCTCTTCCTACTGGTGATGCCTCGAGCTATGCAGCCGAGCATCCTGCTTGCTTTTCCCACTGCCTGGCTACACTGTCCACTCATCTTGCAGCTATCAGTAATCAGTACCCCTAAATCTCTCTCCTCCGAGGTCCTGGCTAACACAGTGCTGCCCATACGGTACTCAGAGCAGGGATTCCTTCTACCCAAGTGCATGATTTTACATTTAGTAACATACAAGAAAGTTTAAAAATAAAAAATGTTATTCTCCCCAAAAATAACTGGACATGTTGGTATCCAAACAAATTCTGGTATTTTTCCCTGTACTTTATTATCTGCCCTGCCTATTGTGGAAAATGAGTTACAAAAAACAATGGTCTACAGTAGATGCAGGGTACTGTTTTTATTAAATATGAATTGTGATGTTTTTTTCAGGACTGAAATCTCATAAGGCTCCGGGTTATATAAAGCCCCCTGGAGACAGGAATTGTAACAAAAATAAATCTGAAATCACTAACATTTAATAAAAGGCAAAAGTCTCAGTTTATTGATCTATGACCTAACGACCTTCAGATCACATTTTCCACTGTTCAAGTCCCTTGATGTTGCAGTAAATCATGAAAAGGGATTTTATGTGAGAAGCAAAAAACTGCCCCACATAGTAAAACAAGAGTCATTTTACCTATAACTATTTGTACAAGTGGATAAAATGAGTACAATGAAAGCAGACATAAACCCTCCCTGGCACAGGAAGTGTGTGTCTGTGACACCCTATACCACCTCTTCATTTGCTAAGAAGCCTTGCTTCTGTACTGGTACTGGTGACTGGTGACTGGTTTTGAACATATAATTCTGCTTTTATGGGAAGGATTGCTTAACTCTCTGTCTCCTAAGGAAGTCTGTGCTGGGAAAAACAGCTTATTGCTATTTTTGATGTTAATGCTTTTACCCACCATGCAATGCTTTGGGCAGATGGTAAAGTGGTTAATGCTACTGTTCCCCACAGGTTGGAAGTGAGCAGTTCTTTCCTATAAAAGGGGAATGGTACACTCAATCACCTGTCTCCCTCAGATTTTTGGTGGGGGTTTAGTTCAGCACATCTAGCATGTTTATTTGAAGAAATGTGGTGTTGCTTTCCATCTAACATGGATGTGAGGGGGGGGGGGGGGGGACATCCCCATTGGTAATGCTGCCCCCATGTGCATTCACAGCAGCCAATCCGAAATAGCAAAAATACCCGATGAAAGTACTGAGGCCCATGTGACAGTCGGCAGCCAATTTCAGGGCTGCATTTTGCCAGTGGAAACATAGCAGCCAAGATTATATTGGGCTTCCTGGGACCAACACCAATTTAGTTTAAAATGGGAGTTGGTCTGCTTTAACATTAGACAGTTTTAGAAACAACCCTCTTCAGAGTAATATTATAAAAAGCTAGATTGGAGCAGAATACACCCTTCTCAAAGGACTTCCTCTATATAAAAAACTATTTAAAATAAAATAGGTGTGACCTGCCTCAGTTCAGAAATGGTTGTGGGTCACTGTAGAAACACTATATGTATGGCTAATGCATTAACTCTCTGTGCCTGCTGCCAGGATGGGTTCGAGAAGGGAGATGTTCTTTGTAGTCAGGCATTATTAATATTAAACTACACAGCCAAGCAAAGATGACAGAAATAATGAAGTATCTCATTAAGATTTTTACCAGAAGGTCAAATGTGGGCAGGATTCAGGAGGATCCAGCCTTTGCTGCTTGTTGTCAAAATGCAAGGTCATCCCTGCCCCCAGCCTCAGCCCCATCCAGCATCACAACAACCCCCCTCCTCACTAATGTTTAGCTGTGTAATGGGAGGATCCGGAGTGGTTGCTGAACGAGGCTGAGAGGCAGCTGATCACTATCAATCAATGCGGAGAAAGACCAGTTGGAATTTGTACTGGTGGGAGTGGGGAGAGATTGGAGGAGGAGGGGATAGCACGTCATTGAGGGAAGGGAGTGAAGACACACCGGAGCATAGGCACATTGCTCTGCCAGCCTGACAGTGATCCGCACAGCTCACGGAATCTGCCCTGTGAAGCTCAGTTTACATCCAGCCAGGTTAGTGATGTGTGTGTGGGGATGGATGAAAAGGGAGCCGGGAGTATGCCCATCCTCAGCATCAGCACCACTCAGAGAACAGAGAGAACAGCATGGTGCTGAATGGACAGCTCCGTCTCCCATTCATATCAATGAACTTCTCTGTGCTGCTACTTCCACCGCTACCAAGCCCTTCTGTTCCACTCTGTTTTGAGGTCTCTCTAGTTTCAATGCATTAGTGTTAACTAATCATTCTTTACATCTGACATACCGTCCTTTTGTCATTGTCTTTTCATACCTTCTCCTGCAGTATGTGATTGTTATTTGCATACAGAGCAATAACTGGCAGACACAGAAATGCTACAAACCTGGGATTTGAATTTTAAAAATGCAATTTTAATGCTCCTGACATTACATGCTTACATGACATTAGTACTGGACATAAGCATAGGGGGAATTAGTTGACCAAACAATAGAGGAACCATGCAACTATGGATGATGGCCTTACTACCTGAATTATAATATATTAATTATGCAGAGCCTATTACTGTGTAATTTTGGTAGGATTACACAGCATTTGCCTAATAAGGCTGATAATACCAATATCCAAGAAGTGTGTCACCTTATGTGACCTATTGTAAATGCCCTGAAAACCCCAAACCTTCACTGGCATGACACCATGACCACTAACCAACAGATGTTTGCTCATAGAAGAGGAACACATTACACATAGAACAGGTAAGCATTACGCAGTCGAAAGTTTGACAGATAACTAACTATAACTTGCAGTCAGAATGGATTTGATTGATCATCAATACAGAAAGTAATATTAGATAGACCTCATGTCAATACATTTAGTTTAATTGATAACCTGAAAGTTGTGGCTCCAGTTGATCAAGGATAGATGAGTAATATTTTAAAACAAAGAGGGACCTTGACTTTAAGATCATACAGAGCAGTCTAGGAAATATACAATGTTGTTGTTCAACTTTGCAGCATTCTGTCAGCCTGATCATGCTAATTCATGCTATGTTTGAGTTGTGATGCTTAATAAATATTCTAGTCTTCAACAGTTGAGAGGCATATACTGGGCAGCCACATTGAAATACAGCATGATTTTCCACCTAGGGAAAGCTTCACAGCTGCCTTTCAAGTGCCTGGCACTGGGCTGACAGGGGAATTACCAACCTAAGTGCCCAGCAGATGTTCAGAACATGGACCAGGTTAAACAGATTATTTTCTTTGAGCAGGCCCGTAGGAAGCAAATGTGAGGACTAACTGAAATTTTGAGTTTTTGTCCTGGATCACAGGCAGACTTAGTATGAAACATGGAGGATCATAATGGTCATGATGAAACTTATACCTTAAAAAGAGGTTAGTAATAGACATCTTCTACTACTGGCATTTTATGTCCTTGAGATTGCTGGGTGATTAGATTACCTATAAGATTACTGTTAGTCACAAGACAGCCATGACCAAAAATGAAAAGAAAAACTCAAAATTGTCTGTTACCAATTCATTCAGGAAATGATAGATTGTGGACAATTTTAAGCCCTTCCAGGTACTCTTGTCATGGCCAATGACAGAGAAATAATGAAATGGATTTTCCTAGATGGTCTTCTCTGTTTTTTAGAGATAAAGTAATCACTAGAGAGCTTATCTGACACATATATCATCGATGTACCTTCTTTGCTGTATTTTTGTTACCTATACGTGAAGTAGCACAGGTCATTTTTATGTAGATGTATAATGCGTTCAATGTTCTGTAATCTGACACATTACAGTTTGCTGGGGATTTATCTATGGAAGGTATTTATTATTATTATTATTATTATAGCCATCATTATATCCAGAAAGTGATCTATAAGAAAAATGGGTACCTTAAAAAAAACAGTTGACTGTCAGACATCAATATAAGATCCACCCAAAGAAAGCTTTATGTATTCATTACAACTGAAAGTTTCACCCCAGATATGGGCCATTAGACGTTCATCCCCAAACATGACTTATGTATGCGTTACAACGTAAAGTCTGGCCTCGATAATTACACAGACATGGGCTAGAATATGTTTATCCCCAGACATGACTTATGTATGTGTTACAACTTAAATCCTGATCCGGCTATTACACAGACAAGGGGCAATCATTACATTAGATCCTCAAAACTACTGACCTTGGCTAAACAATTTTAGAAAAAATAGTTGCGACATAATCCGGATACTCTTGAGATAACTGATTACAAGGGAGGGATCAACTGAACTAATATATTTTTTTTAGCTACTTATACCAAGCTGCCCGGGGAGCTTGCAAACATATTCTCACCTTTATCTAGCTGCACTGTTATGTATAAGCTCAACAATTTTATCAACTAAAAGTTTACATTCATTTATGATTAGCAAATAATAGAAAATCTCTCTGGCTATAAAAGGTTGTTATGACAGTTTTTCGGCCAAATCACTATATATTTGTACCTTATTTGTTCTTTTATTCAGAAAAATCGATGGATAAAAGTACCAGTATATTTGGCAGTTAGAATTTATAGTGGAGCAGCAAGACTATTAGTACTTTTCACTACTTACTATTTAGTTTTTGTGTGTTTTAAGCTTTAGCATGGTCCTACATTAAATAAGCAAATTGTTATATTTGTTCTTCCTTTAGGCATAGCGAGATTTTCAACTAATACACTGAAATTCTCTTTCTATGTACCTTATAAACTTATGCAAACCATCTATCTGTAACTCCACTACCATCATCTCTCTGTGCTATCTTTCTATCTGCTACTATAATGTGAACATCATTTAATTCACCTTGTACTGTATCTTACATATGCTCATTCTGATAAGTAAGGTTTAAATACAAGGCACTTTAAATATGTATGTGCATAGTATATTAAATGTCCAGTAGTCATATAGTAGTCTTATAGTAGTCATATAGCACACACTGGTCTGAAAAGACAAATCTGTAATAGATATATAGGTACACATGTATTACAGGTTTGTCCTTTAAGACCAGTTTGTGCTATATGACTACAGGACCTTGAATATACTATGCACATAAATACGTGAAGTGCCTGGCTCAGGTTTATAACTACATTCAATACAGAAAGGATAGAAAAGAGTGTATATAACAGATACAAAGCATGTATAGATTTTCATTGATGATAAAAAAAGTATGCCAAATGCTGGTGATGATCTAAATCAATAACAAACCAACAGCATTTTAAAGAGTTTATTGATTTTGCTAAACAAATGATTGGTTATCCATTCACATGTACCATTAGAACTTAAAAAGACATCTCAAATTTCAGTGGCATGTCGTTTGACTAAAGAGATTATTATTATTATTATTATTTATTTATTTATATAGCGACAACTTCTTCCATAGTGATGTACAAAGTAGTAAATTAAGACAGGGTAAGTATGCAGTACTTACAAGGGGCTACAAAGTTTAAAGTGAATACTAAAAACCACAGAATGAAATACAAGAGAGAAACCTCCTCTTATGAGCTTACAGTTCAAAAGAAAAGGGGATAAAGAGATATGAATTCATTTAAAACCAATGTAGGAGACACTTGGCCATGCACATACATATACTACAATTGTTAAGGTAGGGGCATAGCTTGGGGGGGCACGTGTACCAGGTGCAATGGGTTGGGGGGCACCAAAGGGGGGCCTGAGCACAGGTGGTATAGTTGGCAGTGCTGGGATACCCCACTGTGTGAGCCCCACCAATCGCCCACACTCACCTTTCCTTAGTATGCATGGCATAAAGCTCTGAAAAGAGTCCGCACATATGCAGTGGGAATAACAGGTAGGTGAGTTTTGTGGGTAATGGGGGGGTTTCACACAACAGGGCTTCCCCAATTGTGACTCCCTGGGGAAACGAACCTTTCAGATTTATTTTAGCAGGTATATATGACAGTTACGGTTATACATACTTCCGAATTATTAGTCTTACTATTACTACACTATACTATTTAAAGCAAAAAGAAGGCTCCCCAACTGAGCACTGGGCACCCAATCCCCAACCAGAAGCAGCACCTCTGCATTGAGACTGCTCTGAGAGTGACTGCTAGACAGACCGTAACTGATTGCTTAGACTGTCAATCAGTGCAGGAGCAGTGTGACTGCTGTGCAGTGTTTGGCTGACTAAGAATTCAATCCATTGGACCACTGACTATTCGGTTCAGCCTGTGAGGAGTCCTTAAAGTTTTACACTGCGAGACATCCTTGCTTAGGATGCCCCCAGGACATTTAACTGGACCAAAAGTCTGTTATGATTATTGGACCACGTTAAATAGGGACAACGCCTTGGATTTTCTCTCTGCTGAGTTTTCCTTGGGTCAAGGGCAAGCCGGATTTGGGATACCCACTGTGTAAAACCCCCAGGAATGCCTAGTATTGTTGCCATTTTCAATCAGCATTCTATGCTGTGCATAATAATGCGTGGCATAGAATACTCAATGGAAGGGGAGTAGCAAGAATTTCCAGGCATTGCAAACATCAGGGCATCCCAAACTGGAAGACCACTGGCCCTGTAGTCTTATAGACTACAGGCTGCTGGTTGTTCCTTTTTAATGACTTTTTCACCCTTTTTTGCCTATTTATTTGTTGGGCTAGGATCCCCTAGTCCTCTGCCTATTCATTTTTGGGTCCAGGGTTGAATCTGTCTGCACTCTGCTCCACCTTTAGGCTCTGAACGAATTAGCTCATTTATATTTAGGTCTAAGGACACAAGAAGGCATTTGGGTAGCAGTGGGGGCTGGGTTGTGATGCTGGGGCTCTAAACCATCCCCTCTTGCAGACCATAAGCCCCAGAGATCACAGCAGGGTGATGCTCAGCTTTTTCCAGCATTGTCCTGTCACTCACAGATTGTTTGTCTGACTGGCTTAAGAATGGAGGATAAATTCCTATGTGTGTGCTGCCATACAATGGCCATATATGCACACCCCTCCCAAAAGCAAAAAAAGAAAATGTTCTTGCATTGCCCTGTCTACTGGACCCAGAAACAGCTGAATGTGTTTGGTGCAACAATGTGTAGCCATTTCTTGTCCACATCAGTTTGAACATCACAAGGAAGGGGTAAGTGACTCTTCAGAGTTCAGGTGGGTGGGAGCACAAAACGGAGGGCAAGGGTCTGCTTTGAAGTAAACCTTCTGCATGGTCCTGGCCCCCAGGGATCCCATATAAACTTTACACACCTCCTCATGCCACCCAAAACACTGCAGAGATACTTACCTTTTCTTCAAGTCTTTCCTTCCAATAGGAAAACCCCACTAGACTGGTAGGTAAGATTCATTTAGAACCAAGTATTGTTAGATTTTCTGTGGGCTGCTTTAGACAGAGCCTCCGGTTTTTCGAGCCAGCCTTTTCACTTCTCCTGAGCAATTTTTAGAACTGGGAAAAAATACTTACCTTACTGCCGCAATCCTCCTTGTGGTGTTCTGGTGCAGCTGCAGCTATAATTGCCCATGACAGGTCATAGATTCTCTTCTGTCATGAAACTGTTCCTGGCTGTGATTATTTTTACCCCTCTTCTCCAAAATTGGCATGAAAGGGGGGGGGGGCATTTTGAATCTTTTCCCTGGGTGCCAGAAAGCCTAGCTACGCCTCTAGTTAAAGTGCACCTATACTCAGGAGGGAAATATATGTAGTCACCTTCTATCCCCAACCCAGTACCCCAAAACATCCTGTTTCCTTTTTTACCTCAGCCTTTTGTCCAATATTCGTAACAACACGAACTGGATGCAGTCGGCCATATTGCTTCCTGGCTGAACAGCCCCTTCCCCTGGGAATGATACAATGATGTACACACAGATCAGCAATGGGGAACACTTCAACCTAACTGCTATTATCTGACCGTTTGGTTGTAACTGAAATAAATAGCATATGGTAGGCCTTTCACTATAATACTACTTCCTGGTGTTTTTTCCTGGTGTTTTTATAGATATTGGGCAAATGCTGAGGTAAAAAAAGAAACACAGACTGTTTTGGGGCAGAGGGTTGGGGATAAAATGTGACCATACAAACTTTTCTGAGTATAGGTGCACTTTAAAGGAGGACTATTACAAAAAATGGAGGAGCCACTTGTACACCTGGCATCAATAAATATCCAGCCAGGCTTGTTTTCTTTATTTTAATGGAAGGAAGAGGAAATCAGGGGGGCAAGCTCTGTCTCCTCTGATACACTACCACCTGTTTTTTATTCCAACCAAGAGTTGAAACCACAAGCTTGGTGGGAGTTTAATTTAATTCGGGTGTATAAGTGACACCTCCTCTCATTAGCTGATGTGTTTATATGGATTTTTAATATTACACAATTTCACGATTCACCTCCTTTTAGGATCTTCAAAGCATATGTCCAGTCCCCTGAAGATAAGGCAGGATGGGAGGTTACAAAGAAAAACAGCCTTACCTCGCTTGGGATCCATCGGCGTTCCCCAGGCACCTTGAGTTCTGGGCACCACCATCTTGAAAACATAGCACAGAGCAGCTTCCCTCACTATTTGCAGAAATCCACTTATTCAGAATAGATTGCTTGACATTAATATGTTAATAATCTATTCTGATTGAACTGGAGGGAGAGGCACCACAACCATTTATTCAGTAGATTGCTTGACATTAATATGCTCTATATACATAGGACTGGGGAAAGGTGAGTTTATATGGGTGATCTTGGGGTTTCCCATAGTGTGGCATCCCAATTCGGGATGTCCCCTGGGACAGGGAACAAAACTAAGGATAGTCAAAATCTTGGGGTTTGTTCCACTTTAAAGAGGAACTTTGGAGGCCCAGAATTGGGATGCCCTGCTGTGTGAAACCACAAGAATCTCCACAGCAGTATCCTCATTCACTCATTAGCCCAGTAATCTCACATCTCCTCGGTCCAACAGCCATGTGCGGCCTGTAGTCCATCTAGCTTCTCCAGCCATGCATATTAATTTGTGGCTGGAGAAGCTGAATGGAATCCAAGCTGCACACATCAGCGATGCGCAGCATCCTTAAATCAGACCAACAGTCAAAACTGACTTCAACCAGACCAAAACAACAAACAGTGCTCATATGCATCCCTCCCGAGGGCAATTTAGATTGCTGCACATAAAAATTCATTTACCATTTTCTAACTCCTGCTGTAGTGAATTTTAGAAACAAGATGGCGGCTCATGCATTTGCAGGCCACCTGCAAACAGGAAGTGCTGCTGGGCTTCTTGTTACTCTGCATTGTCAGTTATGTCAGTTGAATCCAGGCAGCAGCATGGCTGAGATGCTGGAAGAAGAAGATCCAACATGGCCACTACCTTTTTTTCCCAACTGTGCCAGGTTGTTGGTCCAGCCATTCAGCTACAGTGGACGTGGCCGTGCACAGCCAAATGAGGATGCGAGTAATGCCATCCATTGCCACGCATGTGCCGTGGGCGTTTAGGAAAAGTAAGCTTATCAGATGAACAGTGGGGTTTCACACAGCAGGGCATCTTAGTTTGGGATGCCCTTGGGAGAGAGACTTAGCTTGCTCTGGAGACTCATATATTCCAGGGTGAGTTTTGGTCCACTTCAATATGCACAGCATAGAGTGCAGACTGAAAATTAGGTCACTGGATAGGTAAGATAACTGGTGATACTGGGAGGTTACACACAGTGGTGCATCCCCGATTGGGATGTCCTATGACAAGGAACAAAACCAAGGAGAGTTAAAATTCAAGAACTGGCCACACAGAATACAGCATGATTGAACTATCTCCAGACAATTTTAGGTTGTTCTAATTGTAGAAAGTTTGTACAATCAGACTGACAACTGTAAAAACACTGACTGTAACACTTGGGTGCAGCAGGCTGCATGTCCCCGGGGCCACGAGCAGCTGCTACATCTCCCTGGGGCCACGTGCAGCAGCTTTTTGGCGTCATCGATCTCTGCTGGCTTAATGCTGGGGAACAAACACGCAGCTGGTAATACAGGATGTAGTTTCCCAGGCACCCTAGCAGGTGAATAAAATGGGAAAATGTAGATAAAGCGGACCAACAACCTCCGCAGCAAGGGTGTTGGCGGCCCCCAGCGCCGCCGCTATATGACAGGCTGGGAGAGGGCATCTAGAATGCTGGAGCCCCCCATAAATAACCCCCAGGATGCCCATAATCTTTGCCTTATCCTTGCGTCCCTACCAGGAATGCAGCACCGCAACTGGTTACCCAGCGCTCATGTGAGCAGGAGATTCGGACGGCGAAATGGCATTGCCCACATGAGTGCCGGGCAGCCAATCATGGTGTTGGATTCCCAACAGGGGAGCGAAGGTAAGGTAACGATTATGAGCATTTTATGGGTGGGCTCCAGCATTCTGAATGCCCCCTCACCCCAGCCTGTCATATAGCAGCGGTGCCGGCAACACCTGGCAAGAAGGGTTTTGGTCCGCTTTAAAAAAACACCCGTCATCACACTGCAGGCCATTCCAGATGAAGATTAAAGCAAAAATAAAGTATCTGGGAATAAAAAAAATGCAGCAGCGTCACAGAGCCCCCCCCCCCCAGGCCTAGCCCCCCTTGCGACCGAACCCAGTGCATAAACTGAAACATTCAGCAGCTCACCTCATCATGGCTGCGCTCTCCCTTCCTGTCAAAACACACACCCCCTGAATTCCTTTGCCATAGACCACTAATAATAACTGGCTAAAATGGTGGTCCAAAGCACCGCATCATCAGACTGTGGACACTGGGAGAGAGATAGAACAGCCAGACTGATGAGAATGCCTATCTTACAGACCCCGCCCATTATGCTGATTATTATGTAGCATTACAGAGCCAAGGGCCACGCCCAAATATTTCAAAAGATCAATCAGAAGGTCAATAATTGTAAGCCCTGATATCTGAGCCATTTCTTTTTCAATTTAAAAACAGAAAACAGTTTAGGACAGTGCCAAACGTAGCCCGACACAATGGTCTAACAATTGCTTTTGCCTTCTGTATCCCTTTAGCATTGTCTTAAGAAACCCAGTCAACATCTTATATTCCTAAATAAATACTTACTAGCTTACTGCACGTGTGTAAACTGGCTCTGGCATTTGAAGCCAGATCAATACCACAGCAGCCGAGCAACTACAGTGCTTAAATGGTGGCCAGCAACGGCAGTCTGCTTGGTTTTCATATCTGAGGTAAATTACCTGTTCACATGTTGCATTGATAAGGTTTTTTTCTCTTTTTCAATTGCCTAAATGGGCAGCTCCCTTCCGAATCGTTTTAAGTCTAGCAGATGGCAATGCTCAAAACCAGAGACTACTGGCCATTGTGTCAATATCTACAGCACAACAGGACAGATAATGGAAAAAGAGCAGATGGTGTGTACGTCACGGTTTTGTTTTAGTGTTTATTGTGTATGAAGCTGGTAAAGACCTATTTAGTAAAATGGTGCATGGAGTAACTATGGCATTTTACAACAACGGCCATCACTAAATTAGCAGATGCCAGTATTTTAATGTGTTCAGCTTTATATTAAGTAGAACACACGTGATTTCCTAAGTCTTCAATAATGTAGGAAGTCCAGAGGAGGAGAGTGGTGTTTTATCTCCCGTTTTTATTGCCTGAGGGATGCACACATAAAGTCACTTGGCCATGTTCAAAGAAGTCTTTAGATGAAGACCCTAGCGGGACTCAGCCTACTTTAATTATTAAAGACACCTTCATTTGTTGTGTGTCGATAAATATTTTATGAAAAATGTATTTCATATTCTCACCAATATTCTAGCATTCTAGATCTTAATGCAATAACAACATGCTTTAAGCCAATATCGTTTGTTTCAACCCATATTAAGTAGCTCAGTCTAACAGTAAATGATTCCCCCACCCTAATGCTGGGCTGCTCAATGTAGATATTAACATCTTGTGTTGGGAGCCGTGTCTTTCAATGGCAGGAAATGAATTTCTACTGTGAGCGACTGGGGAATTTCATCTGAACCAAAATGAAATAGACTTGCTTATCACAAAGTGGCAAGCTTGCTTTAAAATACAATGCAATAAATATACTCATATGTAGGCGACTGACGCTGTATATGTAAAAATGAGATAGTCGTTCAAAAATGCTAGAAGCACATGTCATATAAAACTTTGTCACCAACAGCTCTCTCCTGGCAGTCCCAGTAGAGAAGGTTAAAGGTAAAACATAAGAAATATATATATATATATATATATATATATAATGCTCCAGCTTACATTGGATAAAGTTGCATGTTCCTTCACATCTATACAAGCAGTGGGTGGCCTGAATCAATGAACCAGGAGGGGTGTATTCATAGAGCCAGAGCTGGATGTATCCTAGTACAGTAAATATTAAGGACTGGGATAAATTGACCAGAGCTTTCACTTTAGGTGGGACAGTTCCACATAGAGGCATTTTGTCCCACTGGGTCCCCAAAACTCTGGGAACACTTAAATGCCCTACTTTGCAGATATTAGGGGAATGACTGTCTCCCAAATCAAGAACGTCTGGCTAATTTACAACATGTGCTCATTGGCTGAACAGTGGTAGTAACATCTCTAACTTGGCTGAATGTTAGGTCACCAACATCCTTTACAGAGCAGAGCAGAGCAGTGGTGCTTTAAGCATATGCCTGGGGCTGGGCTACACCTACTTACACACAGGGAAGTAGGAGAGAATACTGCAAATATTTTTTCCTCAGAAGCCTGTGGATAAGCCACACCCACCACATCCATTACCCTGTAACATAGTCAATTTATAACTACAGTAAGTGCCCCCACTTTGAGTCCTCAAAAAAGCTCAGGCACAATATGCTGTGGGGAAAGGAAGACGATTATAGATAAATCCCCTTTTTCACCTTCTTGGAATGTGGTCTGCTTTACCAGGGAATTTGGTATGATATGGGATGCCCCACTATGTACTATCCCTGAATTCTTACCTCCCATTGGAACATGTACAGGCTCTTCTCCAATCAGTATTGATTGGTATGCATATTAACTGCCCATCAATCAATGCTGAATGGATGGGCAGCTTCCTTCTCTCTTTGTCTGCCATTCAAATATGCCTGGCAGGTGTGATTGAGGGGTGCAGGGGATGCACTCAGTGACCCGCACATGCACCATGGGATTGAGGAATGGGCAAAATCAAGGAAGATCAAGTTAAAGGCATAATTCACACCTAAGCCTCCCACTAGAGAGTGTGACAGCATATTTCAATAACATTTTAACATAAACTGTAAAGTTCCTGTCCAGCCACAGTAAAAAAAATGGGTTGCTTGATCCCATGGAGCCTTGTGTGTTGGGCATTGCTGGCTTCAGGTTATGCCAAAAGAGCACTCACCGGCTAGCCTCAGTGATTGCCCCTGCTTCCAGTCAAGAGGGTGCCAATATCAGGGTTGTATCCGGGCCAGGGGGTGCACACCATAAGTGTCCATCACTGATACGCTATCAGTGATGGAGCTTATATGCGTTCTAAGATGTGACAGAAACACGCACTTAGCTTGGCAGCTAATAGCTCTGAAATAGGACCACTGTAGCCACAGGTCTATAAGGGATTGAGTGCGCTGGAGGTAATTGTTGTTGCTTTACTGTGGCTAGAATGTACCTTTACACTTTTTACAGTCACTGTGTCTTCTTGCCTTCCCAGAGTTAAATTTTCGCCTGCAAATAACTAACATATATGAAATAGAAAGAACATAACCTTTCCAATGAAATTTCAGAGACAGACTCAATAATCAGTGAGAAAATGTAATACAACTAAAACGTGGTGTATGTTTTGTCTAAATGCATCCTGCAAACTCCACACCCTGGAAAATGAAGCAATCAGCATATATTGAATTACAATGTATGTAGCTTTGTCTGGTGTACCCTCAGGAAACAAGAAGAAACCATTTCATATTGATTCTTTTATAAATAGCAACGTCAAAGCTAACAGAATACTTGCCACCTCCAGGGCTTCCCCTATTTATCAGCTAAAACATCACATTTTGCTGTTGTCTACACAATTACAATTTTGCACCCCCTTGTCATCCTGATTTGGAGTGCTTGTCAACAATAATCTCTATGGACGCTCTCAGGCCCCAAGTGACTGTCAGCTGATGGCAGGGTATGTCTGGATAGGTGCACGCGGCACCATGCACGGTATGTGCATACCTGGGTGAGTCAGTAAGTGATATTTTATTAGTAAACTCCCCCACATCCTGAATCTCCTATAATAAACTTTCGAATAATCTTTATGGGTGTTACCATACACAGCAACAGCAAGTCTGTGGGCACCTTCATCCCTTTCCAGTATGGGAGGGAGGGTGCTGTATGTCTCATTGCTGCTTCTAATTGGCTTACGGTTTAAGAAAAGGCATAGAGATCAGAGGTGTTTATTGAGTTTTTTATTAGCTTGTAGCTGCATTTATTTATTTGTTTTTGATCTAGCCATTGTGAAGATTTTCCATGTTTTATTTTAGCAACCTGTTGCTTGGGGAACTGTTTCTGGAACGCAGATGCAAGGGAGGATGTGGCCTGGGCTGTATTTCCCATAAGACCTTAGGCAGACTGTGCCTGTTTTTTGACTATCCTGGGCTTTCATTTTCGAACAGTAATCAATAATAGTGGCAGGTAGCGTCTGGTGAACATCGGGCGCTGTACGGCAAACCACATTCAAGAAAGCGAATCTGGTGAGCGCCTATAACAGCGTCATGTAGCGTCACATGTATTAATACATGCGACGCGCCGGCGCTCTAGGTTCAAGAGCGCCACATATTACCTTTCGCTCAATGTCGCTCTCCCATACATTTCAATAGGCTTTTATTTAATTTCATTTTTTTTTGCTCAAATCATTGTGTGACCTCTCCTGGCTGCAAACACACTTTTATACATTTTTGTGGACTTTTTATATTTTTATGCAAAATTGTCATTACAGGTCTGACATTAAAGTGTTAATGTCACAGTGTTAAAACAATGTCATTCCATGTGTTTTCGCTTTGTTACTGTTGTATATGTGTTCAAAAACAGACTTTGATCACACAGCGTGTGACGCTCTATACTAGAGCGCCCAGCTTTAGACCGCCGACGCTGTGTGTGTGTAATTTTTAGGTAAATATTGTGTGGAGACCCGAGTGCCGGATGCACTGAGCTGGCGCTACCTATCGCTCGCTGCAGCGTTGTGCTGTTGTTAGCGCGCCCAACACACATCATATTCATCGATACCGGCCAGGTTGCTACAGCGACCGCAAGGCTAGGTTACAGCGCCTGATACCTGCTTACAGCGTCTACTAGCGGTCGCTCTAAGCGGCGCTATACAGACGCTCATATGTGGTGCTAGTAGTGAATCAGCCTCTAAGTGTGTGGTAAAGAATGGAGCCCCCAGCGGCCAATCGCGGGACTCCTTTCCCGGCGCTGGTTCGTAAGGAAGGTGAGTGTTTCAAGCGTCCTGTGCAGTTAGGTGCGAGTGTTCTGGATGCCCCTCCGAGCTTCTTCCCAGCAGCAAAGAGAGGGACCAACACCCGTTAATGTAATAACGGGTGTTGGTCCGGTTTAAGCAGCTTACCCCCCTCTCGCTCCCACGCCACCATCTTGCTACACCCAGGAGTATCCTCCCAGACAGCTCGCTCCTGCATAGGCATCAGCGTCAAGTGGCGCGATTTGCCACTCAATGAGGTAAGAAGCTGCTGGCATTGGCCGGTCACCAACTATGGACATCGTTTGCAGGGCCATTGCTATAACTATCTCATTGCAACTTGACTGTATTTATGTAAAGGCCTCAGTCCAGGTGCTGTCACACGGATTTCTCCCGAAACTAAGCTTGGAAGTTGGGTCAAAGAGCTGCTTTTATTCTTTTAAAGAGGAGACATAATAGCATGTACATGCATATTTCAAAAGGGATTTAAGAGCTTATTGGAGGTGAAGGGAAAAGCTTTGAGTACAGGGCAATATATACTGCAGACTACTGCCTTCCTGTCTTCTAATCCCATCAGAACAAATCTTTTCTCAGCCAGAAATGGCTTACTGTGTAAACCATCAAGTTATTAATGTTAATGTAGCACAGTATGTTCAGTGCAGTATACAAGTTACTTTTCAAAATAAATAAAATATATTCTCCATCCCAGGCCAACAATCATACCCTTCAATCACACATATGCAGCAAAATAGCAAGCAAATGAAAAATAGTATTGTACCCCACCCAGTTGCTTACTACCACACCTGAATCTTATTAATTTGCTTTTATTGTATTAAAAATTACTTGTTAAGTCAACATAATTAGAAAAAAGGCACAACATTTTGTACATCAATTAATTTCATTGACATTACTACTTATACTTTACTTTTTTTAACTTTAATTTACTGTCAAAAAGAGCCTTCTCAGACTCCAACCATTCTAATTGTCACGGACCGGGTGGAGCGAACTTGGATGTGGATCCGCTTTGACTGTGGAACTGATGGCGAGTGCCGTGTCAGAGGAGCGGAGTCTAAGAGGCCACCGGTATTCACCAGAGCCCACCGCAAGGCAGGTTGGTCTTGTAGCGGCGAGTGACCCCCAGGTCGCTACCCCCCAACAGCGGCCCAGTTCCACAGTTAGTCGAGGTTCAGCGTGGTGCACAGGGGCAGGCAAAAGACGTAGTGAGTACAAGCAGAGGTCAGGGCTGGCAGCACAGGTTCGTGGTAAAGGTGAGTAGCCAAGGTCGGGGCAGGCAGCAAATGTTCAGAGTCGGGGACAGGCAGAGGTCGGTACACGGGTGACCAATCCAAAAGCAACTGATTTACAACTGGCATGGAAAGACCAAGATCCGGCACTGATGGAAAGGAAGTGCCCCTTTAAATAGGGGAAGTGGATGCAGGATTGGAGGACCAGACACCAATCAGTGGTGTACAGGCCCTTTAAATCTCAGGAATCCGGTGCGCGCTCCCTCTAGTGGACGGAGACATGCGCGCACCTGACCATGCGAGGAGGAAGCATGGGGGGAAGGGAGACGGCTGGGAGCAGCCATGGAGGTGAGGGAAGTGCTGTGAGATGGATGACGGCTGGATGCAACCATGGAGGTAAGTGAAGTGCTGCAAGATGGGCGCGCAGCACTCGCCCTAACACTAATGCAGTATTCCATAAATGTTTCATAGTTGACCCAGTGTGAACATGTTTCACATTAAACAGCTGCTCTTTCAACACACTATGGGAAAAATAATAAATACAAAACAATTCTTATGTTATTAGTTTAAATCATCACCATCGAATACATTTATATTGAGGCATAAGGCCCTATTATTAACAGGAACCCAATTAGTTCCCATGAAAGTATAAAGCTTCATAGGCCTAGAGGCGGTCTATCCCTCTGAGGGGCTGCATTATACGACCTATGATGAAAGATTGGGGTCCATGTAATTGTGTTGTTATCTAAAATCTTTTTTCTTTAGATATATATATATATATATATATATATATATATATATATATATCGTGGCAGCAAATGTGGATTAGTTGTGTTTAATATCTAGAGACAGGAAGAAAAGAGGTCCAACCGATCCGATGTGTTCACAACATTGGTGAGAAGTTACAGGAGACACTCCCTGTAGCTCTTATGCTATGGTCACAAAACTGGGTTGTAAAAGCTCTGTATATGAACCAAACCTCCAACCCTGTTTATTGCAATTCAAACCCTAATTTAAGCATGCATCATAGCAATGGTTAATCTCCAGAGGCAACAATCATTTTTTACTATAAGAACTATAAATCTATGGAATAGCCTCCCAAAGAAGTTTGTTAAAGCATCAACAGCTTACAGCTTCATACAAAGGATTAGATGCATTATTCGAAGAAAATAACTGTTTCTATTAGCTGTTATCTTAAAAATAACTTTTCCCAACCCCAACCCTTGGTTGAACTTGATGGACATATGTTTTTTTTTCAAATGTATTAACTATATAACTATGTAATTGTCCAACTCAATTGAAATCTGAGCAACCCAAAGGTCTCAAAGGGTACTCTAACTGCAGCAGGACTCTAGCCAGTGGAAAGGGGCATTTCTTAAAGGGCGCATAACAAAGACCACTTTAAAACAATATTTATAGTTTAGATATTATGCACAACCTAGAGGAAACTGCCAGCTAGAAAATAACCAGTATTTAATACAGCTTAAAGCTTAAAGTAATATACAGATGAAGCAGACCTAAAAGTCAATTTTACAGAAATAAGCAAATCTAATCTAATAAGCAATGCTATCTTGAAATCTTCAATGCTTTTCAATAGCTTCTGTGTTCTAAGCCAGAGATGTCTCAAGTCTGCTTCATCGTTATACCCTTACTATTAAATTGATAAAGGGGTTCCTCAGACTCACTAATTTGCAAGGGGTTCCAGTGTCTGGGGAGCTTTTCCAGCTTTTATTAACATTAACAAGTGAACATCCTCAAGATGTCCTATCAATTCTTTACTATGGTAAAGCTTGACATAGATTTTGTATCTCTCTGAATAATTTTATTCTCATTTTTGCTCAACACTATATTATGCATGGTGCTTCCATTTGCCCATCAGATATATTTGAGTGGAATGCTGAAAAAAAACTGTGTTATTTATGGTACAGGAACCCTTGAAATGTTCACACATTTATCATTTCAAGATGGTAAAGCTTTCTGTGCAATTGCAGAGACAGTAAGCTCTATGGGCCATTAATTGAGATAACCTTTAAAGGGTAGAACTGAAACCGTCTCTAAAGCATAGGGTTTAAAGATCCAGTTCACTGGTTGCTACCTGGGTGGATGGGGGGGGGGGGGGGTCATAGTGTGGGAAGTATTTATCAAAACTTTCACATTTGTTTACTTTCTTACTGTTCCCTGAGGACTGTTTCCTACATCACAAACTTAAAGGGTAACCTTCTGCATCTTTCATGTTTTAGTCACATTGCTCTGGCTCTTGAAAAAAATCAATAAGCCTGGATCTGTTCTATGAATTTACTTACATAAATTGTTGTGATTAGAGATGAGCGAACTTTTGAAAAATTCGATTCGACTGATTCGCCGAATTTTCCGACAAAAATCGTTTCGACCCGAATAAATTCGCGACGAATCGCTATTAAAAACGGCTATTTCTGAGCCTCCTAGAGCCTCAATAGGGTTGTAAACCATTCAGCCTTGCTGTAACACGCACAGGATGCGTGCTGGGTTAGTTAAATAATACTTTGAAGAAATATCACATGCAGATCAGAGGCATCGCTAATAGAATCGCAGAGCGGCACAATTGCAGAGAGTTGAAGTGGCATCACTATGAGGGGCAGAAGGAGCCCAAATATACACTGGAGTTGGCCTCAGGAGCCCAAAAATTGGATGAATCACACCCTGGAGTTGGCAGAAGTTGGCAGCAGCAGCAGCAGGAGCCCAAATATACACTGGAGTTGGCTTCAGGAGCCCAAAAATTGGATGAATCACACCCTGGAGTTGGCAGGAGTTGGCAGCAGCAGCAGCAGCAGGAGCCCAAATATACACTGGAGTTGGCTTCAGGAGCCCAAAAATTGGATGAATCACACCCTGGAGTTGGCAGGAGTTGACAGCAGCAGCAGCAGGAGCCCAAATATACACTGGAGTTGGCTTCAGGAGCCCAAAAATTGGATGAATCACACCCTGGAGTTGGCAGGAGTTGACAGTAGCAGCAGCAGGAGCCCAAATATACACTGGAGTTGGCCTCAGGAGCCCAAAAATTGGATGAATCACACCCTGGAGTTGGCAGGAGTTGACAGCAGCAGCAGCAGGAGCCCAAATATACACTGGAGTTGGCCTCAGGAGCCCAAAAATTGGATGAATCACACCCTGGAGTTGGCAGGAGTTGACAGTAGCAGCAGCAGGAGCCCAAATATACACTGGAGTTGGCCTCAGGAGCCCAAAAATTGGATGAATCACACCCTGGAGTTGGCAGGAGTTGACAGTAGCAGCAGCAGGAGCCCAAATATACACTGGAGTTGGCCTCAGGAGCCCAAAAATTGGATGAATCACACCCTGGAGTTGGCAGGAGTTGACAGTAGCAGCAGCAGGAGCCCAAATATACACTGGAGTTGGCTTCAGGAGCCCAAAAATTGGATGAATCACACCCTGGAGTTGGCAGAAGTTGGCAGCAGCAGCAGCAGGAGCCCAAACATTACTTTAAACAGACCCTGGGGTTGGCCTCAGGAGCCCAAAAATTGGATGAATCACACCCTGTGGAGAGTCATGTGGAGAAAAAGTAGCTTAGTTAGTAATATCTACATAAAATTATGAATAAACAAATGCAAAAGTTTGCCAAAGTGAAGTTTTGTTTGAGGGTGTGTTTCCACCTTTTAATTAAATCAGAAACAAGAAGGTGTCATTGCCTCTGACTAATTAGCCCTCAAAAATTCTTGGAATTTTTAATCTGGAATCATGTCTGATCCGTCTTATCCGAAGAATATTAATAAAAAGTAAGAGTAACGTAAAGGATTTTTTATCAATACTTACTTGTGGTCCGATGCGGAGGAATGTCTGTAACTTGAGAGCAGCGCCTTAAATCTGTTTTGCACGATCCATCTTTCTTGGTCTGGCCCCGTCATCAATCTACTGGAATACATCAGGCATTGTTGGGAGGAAAGCTTGGCTGATCCATGCGCCATTCATTTCCACGCAGGGCAGTCTCTGGAAAAAAAAAGTCTGTATAAACCAGGGTCTTTTTCATATAAAAACAAATGGTTATTCTTGCTTTTCAACCATATGTTCCACAGCTTTACCAGTCATTGTGTCAGCCAATGAAGCAACTTTGTCTGGAAGTGCTGCAAAAGCAGTCCACTGCATCACAAGTGGCATCTGACACCCCCAGTCAACTGTCTGCCTGTTATGCTTTGGGTTCAGCTCCACTATCCATTGATCTGATATCCAAGATCTGATAATCATAAAATTCAGCAGCTACTGCCCAGCCAAGAAGTGGAGGAGACACTCGCCTCTTCTTCCACTATCCGGCAACTAGTGATGAGGAGAGTGTCGTGGGAGGAGGTGTTGCAAGCCGAGGTAGTGGAAGAGGGTCCCTGGAGTCTGCGGCGGTGGCGGCGGCAGCAGCAGCGAATTATTGCGGACTGTTGGTAGGAAAAATCAGCTACTCAGCGATGTGGCAGTGTTCCATGCAGCATCCTGTGGAGAAAAAGTAGGTTAGTTAGTGTATATACATAAAATTATGAATAGACAAATGCAATAGTATTGCGAAAGTGAAGTTTTGTTTGAGGGTGTGTTTCCACCTTGCAATTAAATCAGAAACAACTAGCTATCATTTGCCTCTGAATAATTAGCCCTCAAAAATTCTTGGAATTTTTAATCTTGATGTCTGAGGGATTTCTCCTCTCAGACAGCGTCACCATAAGTCCAGCCTGCTGCATTACCCAGTGGTGGACCTTTCAGAGAACTGATGGCTTGTGCCGAGCCGAGGTGGAGAGTCACATGGCATGGTTGTTGAACAGAAGGTGGGCCAGTCCTTTAGCCTGTCAGTGTGTACCAAAGTGCACAGTGTTGTCTACGCCTGGAGCTGTAACTATAGACTCATGGTGGACAATATATATCCTTTTAGGCCCCCTTGGTGATTGTGGTTTCACGCTGTTCTTCACATGGTTTTCCTTGACCATCAGAGTCACACATGGGAGGAACTACTAAAAATGAGAACTCAATCCATGAAAGCATTGCTTAATCCACGAAAACTGCAAATTTGGACCCATGGTGACTGACACTTGGAAGAACATCTTGTTTGCGCTGCGACAAGGAAGCCAGAGTCATGCGTCCTGACATGGCACACGTGTTCAGTCTAGTTTTGAAGTCTTGCCCCCATCTGAAAGACATCCGAACAACAGGAAAGAAAGTTAGCATGCACTTCTGGCACTCCTACACCACCAAGCACAACCTTATTGAGCCTCAGCGTCACAAAGGTGTACCCCACCATAGTCTGATTTGCGATGTTTCCACCCGTTGGAATTCCACCCTCCATATGCAGGATCCACTATAGCAGTGGTCCCCAACCCTGTCCTCAAGGCCCACCAACAGGCCAGGCTTTGCAGATCTCCACAAAGATGCTCAGGTGGAGTAATTAGTGCAGCTGCAGAGCAATAGAGCTGGCTATTTGGAGATCCAAAAAACATGACATGTTGGTGGGCCTTGAGGACAGGGTTGAGGACCACTGCACTATAGGAACAGAGAAAAGCCATCACGGATTTCTGGATGATCCAAACGGATAGGGGGACACCCCTGTGTAAATTCAATGTAAACCATTGGCAGCTCATACGTGACACCGACCGTTTGTTTAGGCCCTTTGAGGAAGCTACATTATTAGTCAGTTGCCAGGACTATGAGATGAACGATGAGATTCCACTGCTTCATGTACTACAACACATGTTGGAAAGCATGGCTGGTCAGGGCACTGGAGACATGGCACATACATTTCACAGCCACATGAAGCCTGTGGGGGCTGAAGTGGAGGAGGAGGAGGGGGTGGGGCACAGCAAACCACAGTTTAGGTTTCACAAAATGACCATTTTATCTAGTCATCTGACAGGAGAGGAGGTGCAGCCACAGGAGCTAGAGGGTTGTGAGTAAGGCGAGACAGAGGACCCAGACACACCATGGCAGTTTACAGTGGAGATGGAGACAGGTAGTCCCTCCGAGTCACTTGCACAAATGGCACGATGCATGCTCACATGCATGCGTACTAGTGAGCGCAGAATTGTCTCCATTTGTCAGCGGGAAGACTTCTGGCTCTCCAACTTATTGGACCCTCGCTTCCGGCACAAAATGGGGGCATTTTTTACGCCCACTGAGAGGGAGGAAAAACTGACCTACTACAGAGACATCCCACGTAGTCAGTTGGGCGATGTCTATTTGCGCCATGGCCCATACTCCCGCAGGTCTGACTCTAGGGGAACTTTGCGATCACCTTCCACTGCCATGGCTGCTGGGGGGGTGGAAGGAGCAGCAGCAGCTCCATCAGCAGCAACCTCAGTCTTCAGTCGCTAGTGAGTAGCTTTCTACACCCGCATAGTGAGTCTACTCATGAGAAGCAGGAAGACCTGGAGCTGGACCTCAAACAGCAGGTCATGTCATACCTTGACATGACCATGCCAACACACCTTCAAGATCCACTGGATTTGCTGGGAAGCCAAACTTGACTTGTGCCCGCAACTAGCAGAGTTTGCCCTGGAAAAGCTGTACTGGCCGGACAGTAGTTGATTTAGATGGCAACTGGGCTGCTCTATATAACGAAGCAAAATGGCAAATTTACCTCACTATATAAGCTATTGCCCCTCAGATTTACACAGGGGCTGCTCTATATTATGCTGCAAAATGGCAAATTAACCTCACAATATAAGCCATTGCAGCTCTATATAAATAAAAATAAATAAATAAAAAAAGGGCCTGTAGAAGCTTATTTAGTATAACAGATAGGGTGACATGTGCTGGTTTGGGATGCCCATATGGGCTAGTGTTTTGGCAGCAGTACAAAAACCAATGCAAAATGCAATAGCTTAATAAAGCTGATGCTGATCAACGCTTATTTAGTATAACAGATGGGGTGCAACATGCAGGTTTGGGATGCCCTGCGGCCTGGTGTATTTAAAGCAGACCAAAACCAATTCAAAATGCAATAACTTAATAAAGCTGAGGCTGTAGATGCTTATTTAGTATAAACAGGTAGGGTGCAAGGTGCAGCTTTGGGGTGCCCTGCGGCCTGGTTAAATGAAAGCAGTCAAAAAGGAAGTGCAAACTGAAGTAGCTTAATGAAGCTGATGCTGATCAACGCTTATGTTGTATACCAGATAGGGTGCAAGGTGCAGCTTTGGGGTGCCCTGCGGCCTGGTTTATTAAAATCAGTCAAAAACAAGTGCAAACTGAAGTAGCCTGATCAACGCTTATGTTGTATAACAGATAGGTTTAAAATAGCATGTGCCTTGGGATGCCCGTGTGGCCTGTTATATTTCAAGCTGAACAAAAAGTAACAATAATCCAAGTATGAGACATCATTTTGACCTTCTTCACAGCGCCATACTTTGAAAAAAAAAAATTAATTTCATGCCGATCAATCCAAAGGTCAATGCCCCTAACAAAAATAGTGTTCGGCATAAGTTTTCCTTCTGGAAGGACGTAACCTTTAGTTTACATGGTTGGGGTAGGTTATCTTACAAATTGGGATACCCCAGGCAGCAGTGTCATTGAAAGAGACAGATTGTAATGCAGGCCATACGCAAGCAGAGAAACTCAGGCTGCAACAGGCCTATTTAGTTTACATGGTTGGGGTAGGTTATCTTACAAATTGGGATACCCCACTGTATATGAAACCGAATATAAATGCACACCCAAAAGTGGACACTCAGCCTCCAAGAGGCCTGCTTAGTTTAAATAAGAGAGCTGCTTAGTATGGTAGGTAGGTTATGTTATGTTACAGAATGGGATGCCCCAAGCAGACTTGAGATCAGTATATATGCACACAGCAGCAGTGTGTTAGCAGGCTCATACAGGCCAAATTTCTTTAAATAAATGTGCAGCTTACAGTAAATGCAGAGGCTAATGGTATGTTACAGAATGGGATGCCCCAAAGCTGACTTGAGATCAGTATATATGCACACAGCAGCAGTGTGTTAGCAGGCTCATACAGGCCAAATTTCTTTAAATAACTGTGCAGCTTACAGTAAATGCAGAGGCTAATGGTATGTTACAGAATGGGATGCCCCAGAGCTGACTTGAGATCAGTATATATGCACACAGCAGCAGTGTGTTAGCAGGCTCATACAGGCCAAATTTCTTTAAATAAATGTGCAGCTTACAGTAAATGCAAAGGCTAATGGTATGTTACAGAATGGGATGCCCCAAAGCTGACTTGAGATCAGTATATATGCACACAGCAGCAGTGTGTTAGCAGGCTCATACAGGCCAAATTTCTTTAAATAACTGTGCAGCTTACAGTTAATGCAGAGGCTAATGGTATGTTACAGAATGGGATGCCCCAAAGCTGACTTGAGATCAGTATATATGCACACAGCAGCAGTGTGTTAGCAGGCTCATACAGGCCAAATTTCTTTAAATAAATGTGCAGCTTACAGTAAATGCAGAGGCTAATGGTATGTTACAGAATGGGATGCCCCAGAGCTGACTTGAGATCAGTATATATGCACACAGCAGCAGTGTGTTAGCAGGCTCATACAGGCCAAATTCTTTAAATAACTGTGCAGCTTACAGTTAATGCAGAGGCTAATGGTATGTTACAGAATGGGATGCCCCAAGCAGACTTGAGATCAGTATATATGCACACAGCAGCAGTGTGTTAGCAGGCTCATACAGGCCAAATTTCTTTAAATAACTGTGCAGCTTACAGTTAATGCAGAGGCTAATGGTATGTTACAGAATGGGATGCCCCAAGCAGACTTGAGATCAGTATATATGCACACAGCAGCAGTGTGTTAGCAGGCTCATACAGGCCAAATTTCTTTAAATAACTGTGCAGCTTACAGTTAATGCAGAGGCTAATGGTATGTTACAGAATGGGATGCCCCAAGCAGACTTGAGATCAGTATATATGCACACAGCAGCAGTGTGTTAGCAGGCTCATACAGGCCAAATTTCTTTAAATAACTGTGCAGCTTACAGTTAATGCAGAGGCTAATGGTATGTTACAGAATGGGATGCCCCAAGCAGACTTGAGATCAGTATATATGCACACAGCAGCAGTGTGTTAGCAGGCTCATACAGGCCAAATTTCTTTAAATAAATGTGCAGCTTACAGTAAATGCAAAGGCTAATGGTATGTTACAGAATGGGATGCCCCAAAGCTGACTTGAGATCAGTATATATGCACACAGCAGCAGTGTGTTAGCAGGCTCATACAGGCCAAATTTCTTTAAATAACTGTGCAGCTTACAGTAAATGCAGAGGCTAATGGTATGTTACAGAATGGGATGTCCCAAAAACCAGAGAGCACCTGGCAGGCAGCAGTAAGACTATGCACAGCAAAAGTGTCTTTATCATGCCTAATTTCAATTAGAATAGGTGCAAATGGTTAGGTTCTTAAATAGAGGCTGGTGTAGTCACAGAATGGGATGCCCTAAAAACCAGCAGTAAGTACACCTGGCAGGGACAAGTAGTGCTATGCCCAGCAAAAGTGTCTTTATCAGGCTAATTTCAAATATGATAAGAGCAAATGCTTATATGGTCTTAAACAGAGGCTGCTTTAGTCACAGAATGGGATGCCCCGGGCAGGAATCGAGCTGCCAGGTTACAGTAGTGCTTTGGCCAGCAAAAGTGTCTTTATCAGGCCTAATTTCAAATATGATAAGAGCAAATGCTTATATGGTCTTAAACAGAGGCTGCTTTAGTCACAGAATGGGATGCCCCGGGCAGGAATCGAGCTGCCAGGGTACAGTAGTGCTTTGACAAGCAAAAGTGTCTTTATCAGGCCTAATTTCAAATATGATAAGAGCAAATGCTTATATGGTCTTAAACAGAGGCTGCTTTAGTCACAGAATGGGATGCCCCGGGCAGGAATCGAGCTGCCAGGGTACAGTAGTGCTTTGGCCAGCAAAAGTGTCTTTATCAGGCCTAATTTCAAATATGATTAGAGCAAATGCTTATATGGTCTTAAACAGAGGCTGCTTTAGTCACAGAATGGGATGCCCCGGGCAGGAATCGAGCTGCCAGGGTACAGTAGTGCTTTGACAAGCAAAAGTGTCTTTATCAGGCCTAATTTCAAATATGATTAGAGCAAATGCTTATATGGTCTTAAACAGAGGCTGCTTTAGTCACAGAATGGGATGCCCCGGGCAGGAATCGAGCTGCCAGGGTACAGTAGTGCTTTGGCCAGCAAAAGTGTCTTTATCAGGCCTAATTTCAAATATGATAAGAGCAAATGCTTATATGGTCTTAAACAGAGGCTGCTTTAGTCACAGAATGGGATGCCCCGGGCAGGAATCGAGCTGCCAGGGTACAGTAGTGCTTTGGCCAGCAAAAGTGTCTTTATCAGGCCTAATTTCAAATATGATTAGAGCAAATGCTTATATGGTCTTAAACAGAGGCTGCTTTAGTCACAGAATGGGATGCCCCGGGCAGGAATCGAGCTGCCAGGGTACAGTAGTGCTTTGACAAGCAAAAGTGTCTTTATCAGGCCTAATTTCAAATATGATTAGAGCAAATGCTTATATGGTCTTAAACAGAGGCTGCTTTAGTCACAGAATGGGATGCCCCGGGCAGGAATCGAGCTGCCAGGGTACAGTAGTGCTTTGGCCAGCAAAAGTGTCTTTATCAGGCCTAATTTCAAATATGATTAGAGCAAATGCTTATATGGTCTTAAACAGAGGCTGCTTTAGTCACAGAATGGGATGCCCCGGGCAGGAATCGAGCTGCCAGGGTACAGTAGTGCTTTGGCCAGCAAAAGTGTCTTTATCAGGCCTAATTTCAAATATGATTAGAGCAAATGCTTATATGGTCTTAAACAGAGGCTGCTTTAGTCACAGAATGGGATGCCCCGGGCAGGAATCGAGCTGCCAGGGTACAGTAGTGCTTTGGCCAGCAAAAGTGTCTTTATCAGGCCTAATTTCAAATATGATTAGAGCAAATGCTTATATGGTCTTAAACAGAGGCTGCTTTAGTCACAGAATGGGATGCCCCGGGCAGGAATCGAGCTGCCAGGGTACAGTAGTGCTTTGGCCAGCAAAAGTGTCTTTATCAGGCCTAATTTCAAATATGATTAGAGCAAATGCTTATATGGTCTTAAACAGAGGCTGCTTTAGTCACAGAATGGGATGCCCCGGGCAGGAATCGAGCTGCCAGGGTACAGTAGTGCTTTGGCCAGCAAAAGTGTCTTTATCAGGCCTAATTTCAAATATGATTAGAGCAAATGCTTATATGGTCTTAAACAGAGGCTGCTTTAGTCACAGAATGGGATGCCCCGGGCAGGAATCGAGCTGCCAGGGTACAGTAGTGCTTTGGCCAGCAAAAGTGTCTTTATCAGGCCTAATTTCAAATATGATTAGAGCAAATGCTTATATGGTCTTAAACAGAGGCTGCTTTAGTCACAGAATGGGATGCCCCGGGCAGGAATCGAGCTGCCAGGGTACAGTAGTGCTTTGGCCAGCAAAAGTGTCTTTATCAGGCCTAATTTCAAATATGATTAGAGCAAATGCTTATATGGTCTTAAACAGAGGCTGCTTTAGTCACAGAATGGGATGCCCCGGGCAGGAATCGAGCTGCCAGGGTACAGTAGTGCTTTGGCCAGCAAAAGTGTCTTTATCAGGCCTAATTTCAAATATGATTAGAGCAAATGCTTATATGGTCTTAAACAGAGGCTGCTTTAGTCACAGAATGGGATGCCCCGGGCAGGAATCGAGCTGCCAGGGTACAGTAGTGCTTTGGCCAGCAAAAGTGTCTTTATCAGGCCTAATTTCAAATATGATTAGAGCAAATGCTTATATGGTCTTAAACAGAGGCTGCTTTAGTCACAGAATGGGATGCCCCGGGCAGGAATCGAGCTGCCAGGGTACAGTAGTGCTTTGGCCAGCAAAAGTGTCTTTATCAGGCCTAATTTCAAATATGATTAGAGCAAATGCTTATATGGTCTTAAACAGAGGCTGCTTTAGTCACAGAATGGGATGCCCCGGGCAGGAATCGAGCTGCCAGGGTACAGTAGTGCTTTGGCCAGCAAAAGTGTCTTTATCAGGCCTAATTTCAAATATGATTAGAGCAAATGCTTATATGGTCTTAAACAGAGGCTGCTTTAGTCACAGAATGGGATGCCCCGGGCAGGAATCGAGCTGCCAGGGTACAGTAGTGCTTTGGCCAGCAAAAGTGTCTTTATCAGGCCTAATTTCAAATATGATTAGAGCAAATGCTTATATGGTCTTAAACAGAGGCTGCTTTAGTCACAGAATGGGATGCCCCGGGCAGGAATCGAGCTGCCAGGGTACAGTAGTGCTTTGGCCAGCAAAAGTGTCTTTATCAGGCCTAATTTCAAATATGATTAGAGCAAATGCTTATATGGTCTTAAACAGAGGCTGCTTTAGTCACAGAATGGGATGCCCCGGGCAGGAATCGAGCTGCCAGGGTACAGTAGTGCTTTGGCCAGCAAAAGTGTCTTTATCAGGCCTAATTTCAAATATGATTAGAGCAAATGCTTATATGGTCTTAAACAGAGGCTGCTTTAGTCACAGAATGGGATGCCCCGGGCAGGAATCGAGCTGCCAGGGTACAGTAGTGCTTTGGCCAGCAAAAGTGTCTTTATCAGGCCTAATTTCAAATATGATTAGAGCAAATGCTTATATGGTCTTAAACAGAGGCTGCTTTAGTCACAGAATGGGATGCCCCGGGCAGGAATCGAGCTGCCAGGGTACAGTAGTGCTTTGGCCAGCAAAAGTGTCTTTATCAGGCCTAATTTCAAATATGATTAGAGCAAATGCTTATATGGTCTTAAACAGAGGCTGCTTTAGTCACAGAATGGGATGCCCCGGGCAGGAATCGAGCTGCCAGGGTACAGTAGTGCTTTGGCCAGCAAAAGTGTCTTTATCAGGCCTAATTTCAAATATGATTAGAGCAAATGCTTATATGGTCTTAAACAGAGGCTGCTTTAGTCACAGAATGGGATGCCCCGGGCAGGAATCGAGCTGCCAGGGTACAGTAGTGCTTTGGCCAGCAAAAGTGTCTTTATCAGGCCTAATTTCAAATATGATTAGAGCAAATGCTTATATGGTCTTAAACAGAGGCTGCTTTAGTCACAGAATGGGATGCCCCGGGCAGGAATCGAGCTGCCAGGGTACAGTAGTGCTTTGGCCAGCAAAAGTGTCTTTATCAGGCCTAATTTCAAATATGATTAGAGCAAATGCTTATATGGTCTTAAACAGAGGCTGCTTTAGTCACAGAATGGGATGCCCCGGGCAGGAATCGAGCTGCCAGGGTACAGTAGTGCTTTGGCCAGCAAAAGTGTCTTTATCAGGCCTAATTTCAAATATGATTAGAGCAAATGCTTATATGGTCTTAAACAGAGGCTGCTTTAGTCACAGAATGGGATGCCCCGGGCAGGAATCGAGCTGCCAGGGTACAGTAGTGCTTTGACAAGCAAAAGTGTCTTTATCAGGCCTAATTTCAAATATGATAAGAGCAAATGCTTATATGGTCTTAAACAGAGGCTGCTTTAGTCACAGAATGGGATGCCCCGGGCAGGAATCGAGCTGCCAGGGTACAGTAGTGCTTTGGCCAGCAAAAGTGTCTTTATCAGGCCTAATTTCAAATATGATTAGAGCAAATGGTTATATGGTCTTAAACAGAGGCTGCTTTAGTCACAGAATGGGATGCCCCGGGCAGGAATCGAGCTGCCAGGGTACAGTAGTGCTTTGGCCAGCAAAAGTGTCTTTATCAGGCCTAATTTCAAATATGATTAGAGCAAATGCTTATATGGTCTTAAACAGAGGCTGCTTTAGTCACAGAATGGGATGCCCCGGGCAGGAATCGAGCTGCCAGGGTACAGTAGTGCTTTGGCCAGCAAAAGTGTCTTTATCAGGCCTAATTTCAAATATGATTAGAGCAAATGCTTATATGGTCTTAAACAGAGGCTGCTTTAGTCACAGAATGGGATGCCCCGGGCAGGAATCGAGCTGCCAGGGTACAGTAGTGCTTTGGCCAGCAAAAGTGTCTTTATCAGGCCTAATTTCAAATATGATTAGAGCAAATGCTTATATGGTCTTAAACAGAGGCTGCTTTAGTCACAGAATGGGATGCCCCGGGCAGGAATCGAGCTGCCAGGGTACAGTAGTGCTTTGGCCAGCAAAAGTGTCTTTATCAGGCCTAATTTCAAATATGATTAGAGCAAATGCTTATATGGTCTTAAACAGAGGCTGCTTTAGTCACAGAATGGGATGCCCCGGGCAGGAATCGAGCTGCCAGGGTACAGTAGTGCTTTGGCCAGCAAAAGTGTCTTTATCAGGCCTAATTTCAAATATGATTAGAGCAAATGCTTATATGGTCTTAAACAGAGGCTGCTTTAGTCACAGAATGGGATGCCCCGGGCAGGAATCGAGCTGCCAGGGTACAGTAGTGCTTTGGCCAGCAAAAGTGTCTTTATCAGGCCTAATTTCAAATATGATTAGAGCAAATGGTTATATGGTCTTAAACAGAGGCTGCTTTAGTCACAGAATGGGATGCCCCGGGCAGGAATCGAGCTGCCAGGGTACAGTAGTGCTTTGGCCAGCAAAAGTGTCTTTATCAGGCCTAATTTCAAATATGATTAGAGCAAATGCTTATATGGTCTTAAACAGAGGCTGCTTTAGTCACAGAATGGGATGCCTCACAGCAGACTTAAGATCAGTTCAGTATATATGCACAGTTAGTTACTATAAGCAGCCTGAAAACGCTAACAAAGGCTGGATGAAAAAAAAAAATCTCCCTGTCAGCCAGCTCCGTTTTTCCTACCTTTCCCTGGCTTTCTGTCTGTCTCCTGTCTGTCTCCTGCCTGTCTCCTGCCTGTCTCCAGCCTGTCTCCAGCCTGTCCCTGTCTGTCCCTGTCTGTCCCTGCCTAACTGTCTGTCCCTCAGCTACACAGCGTTCTGTCTCTCACGAATGCAATAGAGAAATGAGGAAAAGCAAGATGGCCGCCGTTAAATACCGCTGTGTGACGTCACCGGGCTTGCTGGCTGCTGATAGGCTGCATGTGACTGCCCCAGCTTGCACTGGCGCGGGATACATGTCCAGACATGTCCCGCCCGCCATCTTAGAATGCCTGTAATGTAAATGAATGGATGTTAAAGGAAAACTTCGAGTGATCGAATCGCGGGGAAATTCGGATTCGATCCGAATCGAATTTTTCCTGAAATTCGGATCGAATCCGGGTTCGTCCGGATCGATTCGCTCATCCCTAGTTGTGATAACAAACAAGCAAAGAGAAGTAGAGAAAATGCATCCCATGCTAGGCAGTTGGGTTCACTGGTAAACTTAGTCTCAATAACACCCAACAAAGTTTAGTTATATTTGCTTCTACAGTGCTGTTTTTGCTATATATGTATGTGTAGTTAAACCTTTGGAAAATGCAAGAGTATTTTTATTTTTTTTTGCATAGAATATAGAGATACATTGTTTTACACTTGTTTGCTTTCTGTGCCTCCATTGTGGAGATTTAGCCTCACCTCCTGCCTGCAGTGAGCAACCAAGAAGTTCATCAATGTGCGTCACTGCAACCCACAGTTTATCTGCCACAGGCATCCTATATGTTGTGCTGGTCACTACTTATTGGTTACCATGGTGCCGACATATTTTCTGTAAGAGAAACTGCCTATCGTCATGACAAAACAGTCTAGGATCTCCCCAGTGGGGTCACATAATTACCCATTGTCTCATTATCCAAAACTAAAATGAACAATGACAAAGTCACTGGAGCAGAATTTCATCTGTAGAATATTCCTGTTAGGGCAAAGCAAACCATACAGATTTAGCTTTTAAAATACTGGAGTAAGTCTTGAATGCTGACCAAAAACCAAAGGTGTAACAGCAGCACACGGTCCTGCTGGGTGTGACTCATAGTAACATTTTCCTGTCATATCCAACCCCCAGGATGCAAATGTGCACATGAATAAGCTGCAATTAGACAACTAAACACAGAAACAGAGCATATATCCTACATGATGCCATGTGAGCACCAATCATATAAATAAGATAGAGGAGCAACTATTGCTGGGCCTTTTAATACAATGATGTTGCTACCTTTGCACCCCTATAGATACAATGCCCTTGCCCAATGCAATTTATTTGAGTATAATATAACCACAACTGAGACATAAATAAAAAAGGCACATATAAATATAAACATTAAACACGTACAGTATGAATGATCCGCGGTTAAAGCAAGCCTCAGGGTGCTATAAAAGAAAGTGTAGTGGCAGTAAAACAACCTGATGTATCTGTATACCCATCCTGACAATTTGGTTTATCTGTGCCCTCAACCTGACTAACATCTGAAAACAGAAGAAAATGTTCTCTACAAGCCCTGTGGTAGGTGAGGGTTTTCATCCATGGATAACCCTAAGCAAAGAAAATCGACCCCTCTGGTCATCCATGAGCCACAAATTTAGAAGATGCTTGCTTTTTCCTCAATGAGAATAGCTGCACATACATGTAACATCCACACCTTCTATATTGGCAACCTTGTAGCACTGAAACCTCCTATAATATTGAGCTCCATCAAGAAGAGGTAAGTATGCCCTGAATTTGGGGCTAACGAGCAGTATAAGTTGTTGGGTTAGGGTTCCTTGCACATGATTAAGGACAAAGGAGGCAATATGAGGAGCACAAAACCAAAACCAATTAGGGTCTCAGCACACCAGGGCCCTTCCTAGTGATTATTTCCCAAAAGCATCATGTTCAAACAGTTTGTAAAAATTCAATAGATGATGTAATTCATATAAAGAATTTACCTTGGTAAAGCAGAATATTATTATGAAATATGTCGGTAATCACAAATGGCTGCAAATCTCCTAATTATCTGTTGCCAGTCTAGGGGTACTCTCTGCAGCGGAAACAGCCATGCGGCCATGCCTAATCTGTTTGGTAAATGAAGAGAAATTAATCTCTTTTCCATGGATTAAGCCGACACGGTTGCCACTGGTTGCCGAAAGCCTTTCTCATTTAAATGATCTAGCAGCTAGATTCAGATAATTCCTGTAACGTTTAGTAATTATGGTAATTAGAATTGTTTTGAAGGTTGGAAGCTGTCAGATGTCGGTCCAAGAGCATTGCAGCGCATTATTGTTATCATTGCTTTCCAGCGGTTCATCAAAGCTCCTATAGGTTTATCACAGTTGTTGTCATCAAATAAAAAAGCTGATATAGTGTTTCTGGAAGACAGAAACCCTGTGATCGAGCAGCTCTACTTATCAGCCTTGCCATCGAGGCCAACAACGCATTTTACTAAAACGTTACAACCCTGTTAAGCATTAGAAATTCTAAAATACATTATGTAACTACAAGATTTCTAGGATAATTCTCAATGTTCCATTTCCATTAATGAGGACGCATATTTTAAAATGCATGAACCTAAAATAGAACACCAGTGTAATATCAAAGCTACAGTGAAATAAAGTAATAAAGCTAAATCACAAATATTTACCTTCTGCCTCCAATTCTGTAGTGTCAGAGCAGATAAAAGAAATTTGTGACAATAGAAATGCCAGGTAACTTGACTTGACGTGGTGCTCTACATGTTTCATTACATACTGTGCACACTGGGATTCCACAGCCTTTTCATATAACCCACTTACTGTCATTTTCAATACCGTAGATGATTATAAAATGCCAGATTCTGCATACTTTCTAACTGCACATAGGGAAATCCCAAAGGCTTCCCATTGGCTGGACAAAAATATTGACAAAATAGGCTTAGGAATCTCACCACAAATCCTAAAAGCTTTCACACAGGAGAATGTGGATCTTTGGACATAATCTTCTTTTCCTGGGTTAGACCTGCTGTGTTGTGCCAAAGGCATAGTTCATAATCCTTTCACAAATGCTTACTGAAGACATCTGTTTTGCCCATGGTCACCTCATTTATCAAGCCCCCCTAGTGTGGAAGGAGAGGTGATGATGGGGTTAAACATCAGTTGGTGACCTTATATCAGGGTACTGCTGGTACCTGAATGCATATTTCCTAACAATGAGGACAATAGACTCTTCAGCCACAAGAGTCTATTGTCCCTCCTGGAATCTACACAATAACCCTGATCTTCAGAAAAGCCCCTGATAGTGGGGATCAAAGGCAGATATACAAGTTGTAGGCAGGCAGTTCAGAAACAATACGAGAAATGTAGTCAAGGAAAGAGCAGGCAACAAAGGGACAGAGTCAAAGTCCAGGTTAAAGATCAAGTGGGGTACCTAATACAGGAGGAGAGAGTCAGAGGGCAATCAAAAAGATTCCAGGGCCAGCCACTGGCTTTTCTGGATCTGTGAAACCCCCCAGGACAGTCATAAAAATTTGCCTTTTCCACCTTTCTTAAATGGCGCATGCACAGGCTCTCATTGTTTTAAATGGGGAGCACACACTGCTGCATCCCCTGCATTCCCTGCCATGTGCACACTACCGCCTCAGCCTATCTGAATTGTTAGGGCAGGATTGCACAGATTGCCAGGGATGCGGGGGATGCGGCAGCACACGCTCCCCATTCAAGTCAGTGAAAGCAGTCTTGCGAATGACGTAGTCATGCGGCAATGGACTGTGGATAAGTGAATTTTTATGGCCGACCTGGGGGATTTCACACAGCAGGGAATCCTGTATCAGAATGCCCTGGAGACATGGACATAAAACTAATTATCACAATTATTAATGGTTTTGTGTGACCACACATATTAAGGACTACCAAATGTAGGTAGTCCTCCCTTGTTGGGGTGTCCTTAAAAGTGTTCATAGTGTTGGCAGAAGCAAGTGGAATTTTAGATGGTAGGTCAGTATAATTAACATTTTTCTTCTTGCTAATTTGTGTTTTTACATTTTGCATATTTTATTTAATGCAAATACTGCAGGGTTTGAAGAGTCGTTACAGCAAAACCAAGATGTTAGTTGATGGATGTAATTTATAAGCCTCCATTGTGAAGTCATATCAGTAAGTTTATCTACAGCGTCTACTCCATTATATGGTTATGTGAAAGGCTAATGGAGCTTTGTTATTGATATCTCAGGCAGATACTGTAGACTCAGATGTCAGTCTAATAGTTAACTATTATTGTTCTGTACTGTACTTTATTTCATCTGCGGTGAAAGTAATGGAAGTTGCAGTTTGTACAATCAAGTCCAGCTCAAGAGCTGTAAGAGCTTTATTGTATTACATTGATGAGGGATATAAAGCTTCAATAAAAGCAATGTTCCAGCAGCTACAGTGGACAGAGATGTAGAAGAATCTCAAGGTAATCGACATTTTGGTTTGACATCTAGAGAGAGGTGCCCTGTTTTGTGGGGTAGTATAGATGCACCCCTGATTGTTTTAGTGCATTTTAGTATGATTGGGACAGGCAGCATTCACACCTGCTACAGGTTTTTCTAATCTGTGCTGTCATTATTTACACTGTTTTAGTTGTGCTTACATTGGCACATGCAGAAGTTGTTCTGGTTCAGTACTGTGCCAGACTACAAATTTGTGGCTTATGCTAATGAAAATAATGTTTTTACAGTTTGGGTGTAGAGTTTGGGTGTGGATGAGCGCTGTCGAATTCCTTCTCTGGTTCTGTACCACAATGTAAACCACTAAAGTGGTAAAGAGGAACATCTGGGGAAGGTTACAACCTCCTCCAAAAGTCTTAAAGGGGCCACAGCACTCAAACCAGTTAGCTTGCTGACCAACCTACAATCTGTCTCTAAACTAGGTTAAAAACAGGGGGCTCGGTCACACACATCTGCAGAAGTATGCTTAAGCTGCACCACCAGCGCCAAGGTGCCTCTGTGAGGTGCAGTCCTAACTCTAGTACTAATTCTAGTCTCTAAGAGCCCCATTTGGGACATACAATGCAATAGATAAATTGGGAGCAGGCTTACCTGAGGTTGCCCTAAACCTCAAGTGCAAGCCATGGGGTGGAAGGGTCAAAGACCTTGCAATACAGCCTAGACCCCACACTCCATGTGCTTGCACAAATTCAAAAGAAACAAAAGAGGGGTGGCAGCCGCCCAGACCATTTTATAACTAACCAGGGAGGTGCACATTAGCAGGGCAATTAGAATACAAAAGTCTTAAAGGGGCCACAGCACTCAAACCAGTTAGCTTGCTGACCAACCTACAATCTGTCTCTAAACTAGGTTAAAAACAGGGGGCTCGGTCACACACATCTGCAGAAGTATGCTTAAGCTGCACCACCAGTGCACCACAACCTCCTCCAAACCTCACCGATCTGCTGCACCCCCTCCGGTTTTTACTCACCTCGCCAAGGGATCCATCTCCTGGGTCCCTCGGCGCCATCTTGCATACCATCAGGCACTGCGCACGGCCCCCAATCTTGCATCTGCGCAGTGCCCATGAATGGGGTGCAATGGGTCCACCCAAAATCCTGCAAGACTTCACTGAGCTGCGAGATCACAGTGGGATATTGATAAGCACGGCCAAGGCCATGCTAGTCATTAACAGATGGCTAAGCCAATGGCAGGGTGAGGATCGGGCCCTGAAGCAGCCAGATGACATCCAAAAGGTAAGAAGGGGCCGATGGGGGGGATTCGGCCCCTGTTTATTTTCGGTCCGATGTTCCTCTTTAACAACCTCCCAACTATCCTACTTGCTGTGGGGTTAGTTCTTTGGCTTCATTTGAGTTCATAGCCTGGGATTTTGAGAGTAAAATTGATCTCTGGTAGTGCTACAGTCTAGTGTGGATGGAATTAGATATATCCTAAAATGGAGTTGTCTCACACTAAAACCAGTAATAAGAGGCTTGAATAATCAGGCCTTATCCAAAAGCACCCAACACCCTTCTGAGACTTTGAGCTACACCTTACACAGGGTTTACTATAATGACAAATTGATTGTTCAACTCAAGGTATGATTAAGGGCGTTGTACGCTTGAAATGCGTCACGTGATGCTGTCTGCTTTTATGGATAGAAGCTGATTTTTATATATACCAGTATATACCAATAAAGGAAGAATTTTATTTATGTGGATCTCCAGCTGGATTTTTTTTCAAGCACTGAGGATTTACTGGTTGGTTGACCTGTTTTGTGCTGGATTCACGAGGTAGAGCTGTCTATATCTGACTGATTGTTCAACTCAAAGGCCTTTGGGTAACTAAACACAAAAATGGTAATAAAGGTCATGGTTTGTGTTATGTCTATAGGCATAATCAAGTGTTATCCAGATGCCAGCTCAGAATGATATTTTTCTGTCTGGCACTGAAGGAAGTCTGCTGGGCACATTTTTGTCTTCATACCTAAAGTTTCTGCTTATATCTACCCGTGAACCTCTTTTCTAGGTTGGGTGGGCTGGCTGGCACAACCAAGATTCTAGAAACCATGGATTTACTAGAAAGACCATGGCTTTACTTTAAGCCTTATTACATGCATCAGTGAAGCTGCTTGTTTGTGTTGATTTATTCGACCTATAATAGCTGGTGGCAAAAATAATCCAGGATTCTATTTTTGTCAGAATAAAGTGGCATGTCCCTCTTTGTTCGAATGCATGTAATTAGGTAGTTTCTTTGCAGTCTGATAGAAGCTCAGATGACTCGTTTAAAAATACATGAATTCCCAAGTAAAGTCATAAGAGCCTGTGAGCAAAATTATGCACTGTTTTCTCTGCATCTGATATTATCCAGTGCTTAACAAATGGCAGGTCTAGAAAAAGAAAGAAGAAAAGTCACACTGATGGCAATGATGAGAATTAAAGGAATAGGCAATATACATGTAGATATGTCAAGTCTTGTTACCAGAGATAGTAGAGGCAGATGGCCTGGTTTCCAGAGATAGTAGAGGAAGCTGGCCTTGTTACCAGAGATAGTAGAGTTAGCTGGCCTAGACCACTGGAAATGGCTCTGGTTGTTAAATGGTCATCTATTTTTTTCTTAATGCTCCAATGGAGAAACCACACAACAGGATAAAATAAATAAAAAAATAAACATTTTACTTTTAAAATAAGTACCCTTTTAGCTCAGCATGATCCAGTGAAGAAGACCATGGTTCAAAACCACAGTTCCAGTGGATGAACTTGAAGTAGGCAAATATACACTCACTAAGAGGAAAACTACTGGCACAACCACTGGCACAAAACCCCACTATTGCATTTTGGTTTTGACCACACCCATTTGTTAATATCCTGTCTCTGGTGACCAGACAGGAAGTGACACTCCCCAATGTAGTCATAGACACTTTAAGTGAACCCCAATCTTTTCATTTTCTTTGCAAAGCTAAATTAAAAAAAAGTTGTATTTGGAGTTTAGCTTTAAGAACAAAAGTTTAATAAAATGCTTAACAAACTAAAAAGGTAGGTAGCTCCCAGCCCATTTAGGCTTTCAACTCAGAGGGTTTGGAGGAAACAGGATGGGGAGAGGGGGGATATGTTTCAAAGAGGAACAAATGCCAGCCAAAAGTCTATAAGGACCAATAGTCTTCCTCTTTATGAAGCATCCAGATGGCATGGCCCGATGAGTGAAACCCCCACAATCCCCCGGTATACACATGTAGCTGGCAATCCCACAATGTATGCACAGGTCTCATCTTGTTGAAAACTCTGTAGTGTTATTGATTAAAGAATAGAGAGGTTCTTGAAGATGCTAAAAGCCTCTCAAAATGTTAATAAGAGACTCCAGTATGTTACAATGTGTCAGTATCTGTGGCAGAGAAATCATTAACATTTTTATCAAAAGCATCAAAAAAAAGTATAAATAGATTAATATTTACAACACACTGATTTCAGCACGTCCTAACACTTACTGAATTTAGAGTAAGAAGAGTAGTGGTACAATGCCTGACATAAGAGAAATAATCTACACCCAGTGTTACACCTATTGAGACTAAGGTGGAGAATATCTGATGGATCATGTTACATTTGTATTCTATTCTGCCCACAGTATGATGTTTTGCTGAGTTATTGCGATGTGCTTATTCCTTGTACATGTTTTTAACATTGTTCTGCCTTTCTTTTATACCAATAGGGTGTCACAGCAGCTGTACTGGATGAGAATACCTCTCTGACTATAAAGGAAAACTCAGAAAGGGAACATGGATTTCGTTATGAAACAAGCTTTAGGGGGTAAGATCGATCTTCCATTCTGTTACTATTTTAATTACTTTTCCCTTTACCGTGATTATTATTGTCTACTATTGTTCTGTTAATTGCAGTTTTAGGCCTCTATCGATCTACCTCCTTCCCATTTCATTACATGTGACGAGTCTCACTGGTTAAATGAAAATAAATGCTGCTTGCAATAAAAGATTATAGCACATACTTGTGCCAAATAATTTAGTGTTGAATCCATTTTTCTTTGCTTTAATTTTTAACACGAATTAACTTTTGCAAACATGAATTAACTTTTTACAATCTGAAGCCCAAAATGGGCAACCTCTCTGTTAAAGGGATTGTCCGGATTAAGGGCCTTATTTGAGAAACACTAATGCCACATAGTGGCAGGTGTTTTTCGTGAGTGCCACCAGCAAGTCATATTTATAATGCAAAAGCACCTCTCCTTGCACCATGTAGTGTTCCATGTATCAAGAGCACTGGGTGCTTTGTTAACACAGCGCCACGTCACATCAGGTGCTCAGTGTCATTCTCCCATAAACTTCAATTAGTCATTGCAGTCCCATTTTTTGGGTGACTTCTGGTTAGCGTATTTTAATTTTTTTGTGCTCAGTCAAGTGACACGTGATTCCTGGCCTGTTCAGAATGCTTTTTTCATTCATTATTGTACTTATTTACCCAGAGCTAACTTGAGTTTTCATGCCTGCCAATCATTTGAATAATGTCATTTGTAAGTCCCCAATGTCATTTCATGTGTTTTTGCTTGGTCACTGTGCAGCCATCCCCATTTAAAGCCTTTTTTGCATTGTACCTGGAGCTATATGCCTGAGTATCTTGGTTTCAAAACGCCTGCGCTGGCACTGTACATTTACTTATGTTAAATACAAAAGATTTCTGTCCCTCCCCACTTAAGACACAGCACCACGAGTAGCCTACAGTGTCGAACACTAAAAGCACCTGTAGCCAGTATTGCGGCTAAGGCGCTAATAGCTCTGCAGACACTCAAGTGATGCTGTGAGGCGCTAATGATAAATTAGCCTCCATGTGTAAAAAAAAAAAAATTGTCAAGTGAACAGACATTCAAAATTTAGGATGCTTGTGTGTGGGAGCAAACAGCCCTAATATGTGTCATGGTTTTAGGTCTGCTTTTAATGGATTAAATGGAAGGTAGACGCACATAAATACACCCTCCTCGACTTTTTCAAATGTGTTTAACTGTAATAGATATGGTGTCACCTAGTCCTAAATGAGATAATAGATTTTCCAGAATCCCTGCATTTTGTTCTGCTGAAAAACACATAGAGGCAGTGTCGAAAATGTAAACACCGTTTTTCAGTGATTGATTCAAAGACCTCCCTGTTGGCTGCCATAAGGTTACAAATCTATATTGCACGCACATAGCATGCTTTATTGTTTACTGCTCAGTCAAATCAAGGCAGGTGGTTTAAGGCTCCATGGTGGAGTCGTCTGCTGCTTCCATTGTAAGTGATAAATGGATGTTATTTACACTGACCTCATTCATTTCTATAATCCTGAATATGACTAGGGGCTGTCATAACTGTGTCTGTCACATAAAGCTTAACCAAGACTTAAGAAAATAGTTTGACAAAAGCTCTGTTTCAAATTTCTTTCTGAAAAAGTATTTCATTACCAAGGCTTATCATGGCGTACTACTACAGAATATTACTGTTAAAAAATGGGTGTTGATTACTGATCGCATACACTCCTCCTGCAAGTCTGGTTTCAGGCACTGCCCGCTTACCTCCTCCTTGCTCCCTCTGCAAAACTGGAGGTCCTTTTTCAGGTTTCCAACCGCCAGAAGGACACATAACCACATGAGCCCTGTCCACAATCATGGAGTATAGTTTCACCAAGAAATCTGGCTTGCAAGGGTGTGTCTGCATGGGGGAGAATTTGCAATGGGGATTCCCCCAGGGGTGGTATTCAAACAACAGCTTCCCAATGCCTATATTCATCAAGTGGTAAGGTGCAAGTGGAAAAGTTTACCCCCACTCTCCAAGCATTGTGATTTGGGACTTCATTCCACTTAGAACCTAATACAAATCCAGAATACTAATCCACAATCACCACTCTGCAGGAGGTGACCAATAAGGTTTCTAAGGCAGGCTTGCACTGTGTGTGGTACAGTTTACACCCAGCATACCCCCACTGCAAACCCACTGAGAATATCTGGCATCAAGCGAATGGACATCATAGCACAATGTAAATGCTGTATCAGGTCACCAGAGTTTTTGTCTACATTAATATGTAACAATTCCCACATGCTAGCAATGCACATGCTGATTGGCTTACCTGTCTGTATAAATGGGTCCATATTTATAACTCCTCACACATAACTTCCAAATCTTTACCATGTTCTCAATACTTATCCCATCTAAGCTCCTCCAAAGCTAAGCATACAATTTATAGTAAAACAATTTTACCAAATTTTGATGCCAAAGTTGTTACTCAGGACTGGTGTAGACCAGTCACTGTCAACTCTATTTGCCATTGCACCCCTCCTAGATCAATCTCTGTGCAATTGCCCTTACTTTCTATAACCCTATGTAACTACTCTCACACACCAATTCTATTTACCCCTCTCACTTTCCCCACAGCAGGTCAGAGGCCACATCAAATGTCTCTGAGGGCCACATGTGGCCCCCGGGCCGCAGGTTGAGCACATGTGTGATACAGTCCGTAAGAGTTACTCCCCTGTTCTGTTAAAAGAAAATGCTTTATAAACCTGCCATTCCTGATTCTTTTCCCTTCCAGTACAAGAAAAATAAGCTTGGCTATAATCATTTTAATGCAGGGTACATAAGTGGGGAGGCACCAAGCAGGGCAAAATAGCACTTCCCTAGCATGATTTAATTTTATAAAGTTTATGTTATACTTTGCTGATCTGTACTGTACAATTGCAGACCTTTATTTCCCTTCTGTATTAAATGAAATATAGCTTGCTATAGGATCTGCAATCCTTTTATCCAGAGATCTCCAAGGGAGAATTGTGTATCTGACATTTAGTTAAATCTCATCCATGATGCCTCTTACTGAAATCTTGTGGTCTAATTTACCAGAATATGTTAATCTTTAAATAACATGTACATCATAAGGCAATTGCATTAGCGGCTTATCTGATTATTAATATTCTTCAACACTTTTTCTGTTCTTTTCTATGTTTAAGAGCTGAATAAACTCCCACATTCAAGGAAAGGATGAAATTAGATACTGGAGGATGGGCCTAAAAATTTAACTGTCATTTTGATTAGATGGGAAAACTACTGTTTCGGTCTCTCCAGAGTTTAAAGTAAGCAAATTTTAAAGTGGACTAAAACCCAGGATTTTGACAATCCTGGGTTTTGGTCCCCCCAGGACGGTGAAACCAACTCACCTTTTCCCGGTCCTAAGGTGCATGCGCGGGCAATTGTCCAATCAGCGTGCTCGGATCCGCTGAAGTCACATCGTCTAAGCCTTTGTCTAAGACGAGCGGCTCCATTCACAAATGTCTGATGCGGGCACGCGCCCTGCTAGAGGGATAGTGGGGATGCGGTCACGGCTCGCACATGCGCCATTGGACCAGGAAATAAGGCAAGTGTATGGACGACCCGGGGAGCTTCACACCTTGGGGCACCCCCTTTTTGGTTGCCCCGGGGGGAGAGAATCAATCGGCCCAGGAATGTTATAGATTCCCAGGCCGATCACCATGGGTTTTGACAAGTTAAGTCCAAATGTGTTGTCTATAAATGTATTTGTATATATGTTTTAGGGGCAACAAAGGATATGGGGAAGATGTTAGGAGGCGAAGAGGAAAAAGATCCAGATGCCCAGAAAAAGGAGGAAGAAAGACAAGAAGCTCTACGCCAACAAGAGGAAGAAAGGAAGGCAAAGCATGCCAGAATGGAAGCAGAAAGGGAGAAAGTCCGGCAGCAAATACGTGACAAGGTGATCTATGCCCTTTAAATCACTTTTACCAGATTTACTATGTGATATATTCTTAGTTTATTTAATGAAAAACAGTATTGAATGCAATTCAGGGGACATCCCAACTGCCAATGCCCCCCCCCCCCCCCCCCCCCACACAATGCATCCCCACCTACAAATCCAGTTTTGGCACCACACTCTTACCTCCTCCTCACCAGGCACCAGGATTGTCTGCCAGCATTCACGTTGCCCAAAGTAATCTCGGTTCAGAGAAACCCGGAGGACTGCAGACCAAGTGCCATCAAGCCACCTCCCTGACATACTAGTGAGTGGCTTGCTTGCCAATACCCCCACCACCTAGGGGTATGTGGAAGAGCCCAGTGCCTAAAGGCATAGACCTGGTGTTGTTCTAAGAGTGCCCACCAGACCTGTGCTGAACTACTTAGAGGCTGGTATATAGCCAAAGCCTCATTACTCATAAAGCTTAGCCATGATATATCCTTCCAAGCTCAGCCACAACCTAGAAATTGAATGGAAGAAAGCAGCTTAACTTTAAATATATATATATATATATATATATATATATATATACTGTATATGGACAAAAACCCTAGAAAACAATACTGCATTTAGATTATTTGACTTCTAAACTAAAGAAAAATGTCATGCCTGGCCATGACCCAATAAAGTAATTAAAGCAGCATCTGGTGGATGGGACGAGCTGTGCAGGGCCCAGATCTTGCTTCTGTTCAAGTCTGCTTAGGGTAAAAACATGAAGTAAAGTGAGTTTATGGAGGGCAATAATTGAATAAATATAGTTAGGATTCATCAGACATGGCTGGGGTGTGTCGGGCACTGAACGCAGGGTAGCAGCTGCGGCACAGTGTCCGAACAATGACAGGAAATGTGTTTCAGATGAATGAGTAAAAGATGAATGCATAGCATGCACTTGGTTAGCAGGCCACTCTGCTTGATGCTTTCTAAGTGGAGTTTGCTTTCTCTAATCTTTCAAGCCAACTATTAAATAAGTGTCTTTCACGTTCTGAAAAATAAGTATTCTCAAAAAGATGCTCCAGCCGTCTGGCAAAGATCACAAACAGACAACACAGGCAAAGATAGTACATATCAGAGTTCAATAGCTGTATTAGTTTTTAAATAATCCATAAAGCTCAATAGTAGGTCTTCAAAAATGTCTTGCTTCTATCTCCGGAATTCTTGACACCTCTGCTAAAGCATCAGCCCATGTTTTTCATTTTGGAAAAATAGGGGTGGGTTGGAATCAGTTTAATTTTCAATTAGACATATAATACCATATTTATCACAACAAGCACCTGCCCATAAGACAAACCCAGGATTCGAAGAAAAAAATATTCTGAACCAAATGGTGTACTAAAATACCTTTCAATTACCCTATTACAAACTGTGCAGAATCCCCCCAGTTACCCCATTACGGACCCCACATTACAGAGATTGTGTGTGGCATGCCAAATACAGGCAGTGTGCAGCATGCCCCCCCCCCAAAAAAACTTTCCGCCGACTTAAACACATAGGGAGAGAGAGACAGAGAAAGAGACAGATAGATACAAAAAAATACATAACCGCTGCTGTCGCCCTATGTCTCTGCTGCTGTAGCTGCTGCTGCACATAAACAAGCTTTCGTGGTACCAGTTCTGGCTTCCAGGTGGGAATGGCCTGTGACTCGTACCAAGGTCATTGGACCCTAGGACGGGTCACAGGCCATGCCCACCTGGTTGCTGTTTGAACCCACGCCCAGGGAACATGTTTATGTGCAGGCGGTGGACAGCAGCAGAGGCAGCAGCTGAGGCAGTGGGCAGCAGCTACAACGGGCAGCGGCATGCGAGGGCAGTGGGGAGCAGTATTGTATTTTCTGTGATTGTGTGTGTGTCTCTCTCCCTATATGTTTAGGTCAGTGGCTGTGGCATGGGAATGTAAGTTTTTTTTTACATTTGCCTATTAAGACGCACTGACACTCTTTTGGAGAAAAAAGTGCATCTTATACGGAAAAAAATATGGTATTTCAAAGGAAAACCCTTGGGTGTCAGGACCACTGTCACAAATGTGGCAATTTGAAGAGTGAGTTTCCTGCAGCAAATAGGTGGAGGAAGCTGACGATTCCAATATTAACAGGCTTATTTCATTCCAAAAACACATGCCGGCAGTGTCCTGCATATTTTTGAACAATGAAAGTGTCAGCCACAAGTTGTTTTTTTTGTTGGAAAAAATGTTTTTGTTGGAAAAAAATATAAAAAGTTGTAAAAAAATCACTAAAATTAAGGTCAAAAAAACAAAAAATGTGGATATTGTGCCCCAAAGTTAAAAAAAATAAAAAATATATAATTTAATTATTAATGCAAGTTTGCCAGCTAGTCACACATACTGTACACCACCATCAGTCTGAGTACTCTTATCTACTCCTTGTTCCACCAGTGAAATAAAGCACAATTATTGGCCGCCAATAGGTGTTAGACCACATGACCATCAATCATGGAGCCACATTTCGCTGGTGGAAGGAGAAGCAGGTACGATATCTCAAGCTTGCGGTGGGTTACATGCTCAGACGTTTAATCTAAAATGGATGTTGGTCTACTTTAACCCAATTAGTTCCATCTATGTGAGAATTATGTAACTGACACTTCCTTAGTTTAAAAGAAGATAAAAAAACACGCTCACCTCCACTCTGGATCCAGCGCCGCAGGTCTTCTCTTCACCCTGGTGACTTCCGATTCACTCCCACAGTCTCTTCCGCCGACAGGAGAGGGTCAGAAACAGCCCGCTATTGACATCCCTGCCAGCCACCGCAGGGAGGGGCCTTTAATAGGAGGAGCGGGATAACGTCATCCTGATCCTCCCAGTATAAAAGCTGCTTTTGGCACCAGCAGAGTTGTCAGATGGCAGTAGTGACTGGTGGAGAGCGAGTGGATGTGCTGGGGACTCCGATCCTCTGTCCCCCCACCTGCTTCTACCGATTATTATCGGCTGTCAATGTCAGTGGTGATCGGCGCGGGACAGATGATAAGAGGTAAGTAAAGAAAGAAAAAATTAACTATTTAATAAATTAAATTTAGCTTTTCTGTGTGTTTGGTTTTTTTACATTTAACTATTTGTGAACTTGTACAAGGTCCATGACCGGCAGAACACAGGTTCTCCAGAGAATACACTCAGAAAACACAGAAGCTGAAGAGATCAAATCACTATGGAGAAACAGTAAAGTAAAGGGTAGAAACATGCAGGGCCATTTGCGCTTCAAAACAGCAGATTTCCTTGCAGAAGGTGAAAATTGGTGCAAGAAGAGGCAATATGTGCTTCTCCTGTGCACTTGCCATTTGGTGCAGTTCGCATGTGCGCCCATGCAGCCATGACTCATGTGTCTAGGCCCATGCAGAAATGTTTGCGCTCTCCATGAGCGTTTTTGCGCACCAATCATGATTTGACTCTACGTTATGTGTGTTTCTGTGTGGGCACATGTACACTAGGGGCAGTGACTGCTGTGGAGAACTATATGGGTAATTCCAATGTATGAAATATAAATCTTTCCTTTGTAACATGGTTTATTAAAGGAAAAGTAACCATAGACAGCTTGAATTTCCACTGCCCTGGTGTCATATTAAAGTTCTTAAAATCTAGCATCAGTTTACACAGTTACAGGTGTGTGTAAGAAGGATCTTGACTTCTGCCTTGCTGTTAAATGACTGTAGAAATAAGTCAATGAGCCGTGGTTTCCTCAATTTGTTACTTTGTCACTTAAAATTGGAAAGGAAAAAATCAATGGTCCATGGATCTGATTTTAAACCTGCTTCATTTAATAGTAGGTCACCTTCACACAAAATCCGTCTACTTTTTCCATTCCATCCATTGCATACAGAATCGATATAAAGACTGAAAGTAACTTCATACATAGGCTTAACGCAGATTAAAATGTTGAGGATTTAAAATACAGGTCAAATGTTTGGTTAGTTTTTACATTTACTTTAACATTTTATTTTACTTAGATGTTTATTATAAAGTGACCTTGCAGTCATTTAAGACTGGAGAGTTGGTAGAGGGGGCATACAGTTGAACTGATAAATAGCAGCATGAGAGGCCTAAACACCGGCTCTGATATTTAGCTCCTTTGACAGTCTCTTGTCCTGGGTGACAGATTGTGACCTCATGTGACAGCAGGGGACCTGTTGTGTTTGTTGGGTGAGCAGACACACAGCAACCTCACTGGCTACTGGCAGCCAAGTGGGGTCTGGGCTGCTGCAAAGAAAATGTGGAAGGAGGTGTGTACTGACCCTGAGCTTACAAGCAAAGTAGGGGCACTCCTTATCAGGATGCCCCTCTGCTACCGTGTCCGTAAGTCCCGCAAGCTAAATAAATTTGTGTTTACCTACTTAACTTGCCCCTATATTTGGTATACTTGCAAGGAGTGTCTACCAGGTGAATCCTAGTCAAAACTAAAACTTTATAACAAAATGTTTCGAATGGAGACTTGTACTAAAGTGCAGAGAGCTATGATGTGTCATGAAACTTTAAGGGCCAATAATTCCAATAAAAGGACATCTCTAACAAATATAAAGTAAAATATATAAGCAAGTATTGGCTTTAGGTATATCTACAAGCTAGTGAATACTCCTCCCCAAAATATAGAATTTAAGGTGTATTAGTTTCCAGTGAGTTGGTTAACTAACCTTAGGTGATGGTACTTGATTGGTCTTCCAACTATCAGACACAACACAGAGGGTAATATGTGGTAAGCACACTGCCCCGACAATGATAAAGAGATGAGACACTGCGTGTCTGTGTATCCTTTGTAGGGATCTTCCCGGGGGATGGTGTGTTTGGACACAGTTCACGACAGACTTAGGTGTTATAAAAGCAGGTCTTGGCGTTTATTCATGGCATAAACAGTCCAGTAAACAAAACATACAGCAGCAGCGTGCTTCTTTAGTGTACAAAACAAAATAAAGACCTAGCCCGTCTGGGCGCTTACTAGCAGGTTCTTCTCACCTAGCTGACACTTTCAAAATACAGCGTTCGCCTGGACATCGCAGGGTGAGTTTTCAGCTCCAGCAGTGGCTGCGTTCGCAGCTTCCTTCACACACACACACACACACACAGGCTGTTCATTTCAGGCTGAGAGCAATAGCCTGCAGTCTCTGCAGAGCTTTTACCTCCCAGGCTAATTAGGATCAGAGCTCACCTGATTCAAAACCCAAACTGGATCGGGGAGGTGTGGAATGACAGGTCCCTCTACCAAACCTACCTGCCATTCCATATAAATCCAGGCCCGGCAAAATTAAACAACACCTCAGCAGCATATCACTGCTGGGAAACAAATCAATCCTGGACTTACCATCTCACCCAGCGTAGTAACCTAGGTGAAATGTACACCCCCTCGATCACTTCTCCAGTGACATGTCTACATATCCCCCCCTCTTCTTCAGACCGGAGGGCTGAGCATTTTGTCCCCACAGACAATGTACCCTCGACAATGCGTCAGCATTTGCCTGTAATTTCCCTGGCCTGTGTTCCACAGTGAAATTAAAGTTTTGTAGGGACAGAAACCATCTAGTCACTCTTGCGTTTCTCTCCTTATTTAACTTCATCCATGTTAGGGGGGCATGGTCTGTCACTAACTTGAATTTCCTGCCTAGCAAGTAATATTTTAGGGATTCGAGGGCCCACTTCACTGCCAAACATTCTCGCTCCACAATGGCATAATTTTTTTCGGCCGGGGTTAGCTTTCTACTCAAGTACATCACCGGATGCTCCTCACCATTTACTACTTGTGAGAGTACTGCACCTAAGCCTGTGTTAGAAGCATCTGTCTGGACCAGAAATTCTCGCCTGAAATCGGGGGTAACTAACACAGGTTGTTGGCACAAGGCAGACTTAAGGCTTTGGAAAGCCTTCTCGGCCTCTGGAGTCCACGTGATCATGGCTCTCTTTCCGCCCTTGGTCAAGTCAGTTAGGGGAGCAGCAACTGAGGCGAAGTTCGGCACAAATCTACGGTAATAGCCCGTAATACCAAGGAAAGCTCTGACCTGTTTCTTTGTCAGGGGTCTAGGCCAATTCTGTATTGCCTCCACTTTATTAAGCTGTGGCTTAATCAACCCTCTTCCAATAATGTAGCCCAGAAACTTGGCCTCTTCTAGGGCTATTGCACACTTCTCGGCATTTATGGTCAACCCCGCATCACTTATGGTATCCAATACAGAGGTGACTTTCCCAATCAGGGCTAAAAATGACCACATCATCGAGGTAGGCAGCTGAGTAATCACGATGTGGTCGCAAAATCAAGTCCATCAACCTCTGGAAAGTCGCAGGTGCTCCATGTAACCCGAACGGCATCACTACATACTGGAATAGCCCATCAGGGGTGGAGAATGCAGTTTTCTCTTTAGCCTCATTAGTAAGTGGAATCTGCCAATAGCCCTTTGTGAGATCGAGGGTGGTTATGTATCTGGCATTACCCAACTTCTCAATCAACTCATCTACCCTGGGCATAGGATAGGCATCGAATTTTGAGATCTCATTCAACTTTCTGAAATCGTTACAGAACCTCCAAGTTCCATTAGGCTTTGGGATTAATACAATCGGGCTGGACCATTCACTCTGTGACACCTCAATTACTCCCAGATCAAGCATACGCTTTACCTCGGCAGATACGGCTTCCCTACGGGCTTCCGGGATCCTATAGGGCTTGAGGTTTACTCTGCTTCTAGGCTCAGTTTCAATGTGATGATAGATGAGGTGTGTACGCCCTGGGAGGTCAGAAAACTTGTCTTTGTTTTTCTGTAAAAATTCCTGAGCCTCCTGTTTCTGTGACACTGATAGGGTATCACCAACCTTGACTGGAGGGATTGGTTGTGACAAATTACTAACAGTATTTGTCGCCCCCAAGGATTCCCTGTCTTTCCAGGGCTTAATCAAGTTTACGTGGTAAACTTGGAAAGGCTTCCTTCTACCTGGTTGGTGCACCTTGTAGTTCACCTCACTGACCTTTTCCACAATTTCATAGGGACCTTGCCACTTCGCCAGGAATTTACTCTCAACAGTGGGAACTAGTATAAGGACCCTATCGCCTGGGTTAAATGTCCTGATTCTTGCAGACCGGTTGTAAATTCTACTTTGGGCCTCTTGCGCCCTCTGGAGGTGTTCCCTTACTAGGGGCATTACAGCGGCTATACGGTCCTGCATTTGTGCTACATGCTCAATAACGCTCTTGTATGGGGTGGACTCGCTCTCCCATGTCTCTTTTGCAATGTCCAGTAGACCCCTAGGGTGACGACCATAGACCAACTCGAATGGTGAGAACCCTGTGGACGCTTGGGGCACTTCCCTAATAGCAAACATGAGGTAGGGTAACAAATGATCCCAGTCACGGCCATCTTTTTCCACCACTTTTTTCAGCATATGTTTCAAAGTTTTGTTAAATCTCTCCACCAATCCGTCCGTCTGGGGGTGGTATACAGAGGTACGGATGGGTGAGATTTTAAATAGTTTGCATACCTCCTTCATCACCTTTGACATAAAGGGTGTACCTTGGTCAGTTAGGATTTCTTTGGGGATTCCAGTCCTAGAGAACATATAAAACAACTCACGTGCAATTGTTTTAGATGCGGTGTTTCTTAAGGGGACAGCTTCAGGATAGCGGGTCGCATAATCCATGACCACCAGAATATATTGGTGTCCTCTAGCGGATTTTACAATGGGACCCACTAAATCCATGGCTATACGCTCAAAAGGCACCTCTATAATAGGGAGCGAAACCAAAGGACTGCGAAAATGTGACACTGGGGCACTAAGCTGACATGTGGGGCACGACTCGCAGTACTTTTTAATATCACCATATATCGCCGGCCAGTAGAACCTCTGGAGAACCCTCTCCTGCGTTTTGTCAGTCCCCAAGTGCCCCCCAAGAACATGGTTATGTGCCATGTCCAGCACCTGACGCCGGTACGGCTTAGGCACCAGAAGCTGTTCCACAATCTCATCCTTAATCTTAGTGACTCTATAGAAAAGATCATTAGTCACAGAAAAATGTGGAAATCTTTTCTCAGCATCTGGTTCCTGAGGTACCCCATTCATGACAGCAACCTGCTCTCTCGCATTTTTGAGAGTGGGGTCCTGTAACTGTGCAGTCCCAAAATTATCCCTAGACACCTCTAAGTCTGGTATATTTTGCTCAGTGGGAGGAGCCTCCTCCTCTCCAGCCAGGACCTGCAAAGGAAAACAATTATTTTCATCCTGCACACTTTTATCATTTACAGGGGGTAACGCAACAACCTTAGGAGTATCCTCACTCCTTTCGGGGGATTTTCTTTTTCCCCAGAGAGCCCAGAATAGTGGAAAATCGCGCCCCAGTATTACGTTGTGCATGAGATTTTTAACCACACCCACTTCATATTGTACGGTGCCTTGTTTAGTCCCGACTTCAGCCAGCACTATAGGGTACACTTTTGTATCCCCATGTATACAAACAACACTCATATGCTTTTTACACTCAAAGTCCCCAGCCACCAGGCTGGCATGCACCAAGGTTACGAGGCTTCCTGAGTCCAGCAACGCCTTAACAGGAAAGTCATTAATTGTAATGTCGCAGATTTGCGGTTCAGTCTCTAGTCCAGGAACTGCAACACAAGATGGTTCCGCAAATAGCGACTGACGCCGATTAGCCTCACATTCCATGGGCTCAGTGGTAAGAGGGCAATGGGCAGACACGTGTCCCGTCTCATGGCATCTCCAGCACCGGATAGAGCCTGGTCTCCTTGGCAAGGAGTCCTTTTTAGGGCCACTTAGCCACCCGGGACCATCCCCAGTCTTTTGCCCTTGAGACACCACTTGAGCCCTTTTTCCTCCCTCAGCACCCCTCCACACTCCCCCAATAGATGGAAGTCTCTTACCAGCTGATGGCACAGATCTGGCACTCCGGGGAGGTGAGGAGGCTGCAGAAACATCACGGAGGTAGTCCTCAGTCGCCTGGAACCTCTCCACAAGGTTGACGAGTTCGTTTGCATTCTTAGGGTCACCTTGTCCCACCCAGCGTTGCAGGTCAGCAGGAAGTGCTCGGTGGTAGCGATCCATCACAACCCTCTCTAGGATCTGTGCAGGAGTAGAAGTGTCTGGCTCCAACCACTTTCTCGCCAAATGGATCAGGTCATACATCTGGGACCTCGCTGATTTGTCCAAACTGTAGCTCCAGTTGCGTACCCTCCTGGCACGGACCGCAGTAGTAACGCCTAGTCGGGCAAGTATCTCCGCTTTTAGCCGAGTATAGTCCTTAACCTCTTGCTCACTGAGGTCATAGTAGGCCTTTTGAGGTTCTCCTGTTAAATAGGGCGCAATTACCTCTGCCCACTCAGCGACTGGTAACTTCTCTCGCTCAGCCACACGCTCAAACACAGTTAGGTAGGCCTCAACATCGTCCTCAGCAGTCATCTTTTGCAGCGCTCGCTGCACAGCTCTTTTCACATCAAAAGTCTCTGGAGCGGCTCGCACCACTGTGTGGGGGTTAGCAACCACAGGCGCCTCTTGTTTTGCAATCAGGTGTTCAATAAGTTGTCTATTGGCCTCTATCTGAGCCTGTTGCTGTTGCAAACTCACTTGCATAAACTGCTTCAGCATCTCCTCCATGTTGCCCGACTGTTCTTGGAGTGTAGTTGCAGCTTTCACCCAAGACATAGGCAGCTGTAGCCAAGTCTGTCCACACCGTTGCCCCTAGCAACCGTTTTGCCCGCTCCGCAGCACCAATTGTAGGGATCTTCCCGGGGGATGGTGTGTTTGGACACAGTTCACGACAGACTTAGGTGTTATAAAAGCAGGTCTTGGCGTTTATTCATGGCATAAACAGTCCAGTAAACAAAACATACAGCAGCAGCGTGCTTCTTTAGTGTACAAAACAAAATAAAGACCTAGCCCGTCTGGGCGCTTACTAGCAGGTTCTTCTCACCTAGCTGACACTTTCAAAATACAGCGTTCGCCTGGACATCGCAGGGTGAGTTTTCAGCTCCAGCAGTGGCTGCGTTCGCAGCTTCCTTCACACACACACACACAGGCTGTTCATTTCAGGCTGAGAGCAATAGCCTGCAGTCTCTGCAGAGCTTTTACCTCCCAGGCTAATTAGGATCAGAGCTCACCTGATTCAAAACCCAAACTGGATCGGGGAGGTGTGGAATGACAGGTCCCTCTACCAAACCTACCTGCCATTCCATATAAATCCAGGCCCGGCAAAATTAAACAACACCTCAGCAGCATATCACTGCTGGGAAACAAATCAATCCTGGACTTACCATCTCACCCAGCGTAGTAACCTAGGTGAAATGTACACCCCCTCGATCACTTCTCCAGTGACATGTCTACACCTTTCACTCTTCCTTTTTCGATTGCCTAGTTGATTTTTGCTGATGCATCTTTTTGTTATCTTGCTCAGTGTGATGTAAGGAGTTAGCAGGCTGCATACTTGGTTTGTCCATTTAATAATGTATTAGCTCTAGAGCCTCTTTCCAGATAACATCTGCCAGGAACACTTTAATTTGCTTGTCAGACACAATAAAGTTAAATCCCATTTCAGTGCAAATAGATTTCTGCCTCCCTCCTTAGCAGTACCACCCTTTGTTTTTTCTAGTAGAAACTACATTACAATCACACAACCTGCCTTTTCCAGCATTTACTGTATGTCCCAGACTCCCTATAGTATTCCTGTCCCCGGCCACATTCGGCATTCCCATCCCCATTGCCAGCTCCCTTTAGTGTTCCTTTTCCTGACCACCACCAACATTCCTAGCTATAGCTCTTCCTTGTATTCCCCTTCTAGTCCCTTGCTATTCATGTCACAGCCAAATACAGCATTCCAATCCCTTCCTCCCATCTACAATCCTTTTACTGGCTTCTTTTAGTATGCCTGCCCCTGACTACCACGAACATTCCTACCCTTAGCTCTCATCTGCAATTGTATTACTGACTTTGTTTAGTATGCCTGTCCCTGACCACAACCAGCGTTCCTACCCCTAGTTCCCATCTGCAATCCTAATACTGGCTTTATTTAGTATGCTGGCCCCTGACTACAACCAGCATTCTTACCCCTAGCTCACATCTGCATTCATATTACTGGCTTCATTTAGTATGTCTGCCCCCAACTACAATCAGCATTTCCTCCATTCCTATTTCTGCCCCCAACCAGCTGCATAATTCCTATTCGTAGCCTGTATCCCTGTATTCCCATTTCCGTCTCCCTCTAGTTCTCCTATTCCAACCACTTCCCATCCCATCATACATCCCATCCTTAGTTCTCTCCTTCATCACCATTCCTGTCTCCCTCTAGTATTCCTGTCCCTACCTTAAATTATTCCCACCTGTAGTGCATTCCCTTTACCCAGCTCCCTCCAGCATTTCTGTCCAGACCACCTACAGCATTTCCTTCCCTAGCTCCTTCCTGTATTTCCATTTCTGGTTTTCTCTAGTATTCCTTTCCCTGACCACATCCAGCATTCCCAATCCTAGGTCATTGCATTCCCATTCCTAACTCCTTCTAGCATTCCTAGTCTAGAATGGAATCAAAGAAGAGCATTGCTGGGTTATAAGTATCTTCGTACTTGGGTGGGAAAAAGAAATAATGTTCAGGGTCCTGTTCATTTTTAATGACCAGTTTCAGCATTATCAGATACTCCAACTTCTCCTAACCCTACAACACCCCTAAATATGAAATCATTTATTAGATTTGTATGTATGTGAGATCTTTTACCATAATTGTAGTTGCAAATAACTACCGGGATTGCAAATGTATTATTCATGAAAGGTTGCAAACCTTTACATTTTGGATAACATAATAACTATTTAACTTTATGACATAAATAAACCAAGTTGGGCACTGAACAGATAACTCTGTCCATCAAAATCCATGCTAGATGAGCAATCCAAATGCTAGAGATAAATTCTTTTGGAAAAGAACAACACAGCTTCTAATAAACTTTTAACTGCACACACATGTACTTAATCCAAATCCAATCTAAACGTGATTTATTTGAATCTTTCTCATTTATGGCACATTAATACATTAAAGTAGTGACAGCATAGACATAGGGATTCATTTTCATACCTAATTAAAGTCCTTGTCCAAACACACTCTAACTTCCTCCCACCATGTGGGAATTATCCCCCTATTTTAAAACATTTCAAAATATTATATATGTAAATATCTTATGTATTCTAAGTGAATCTGCTAGCTCCGCTAACATTTCCAGGCATGGCTGAGCTGGGAATGTCACAACACAGCTTTATGAGTCTTGAATATGTTCTGCAGTGGTTCACTGCAGGACCACTGTGGCTTGAAATGCTCGCTTACACTGAGAGCAGAAAAAGAAAGAGTAACTGTTTTTGTGTGTTTCTGCATGAAATGGAGGAGAGGCACATGGGACAAGCATTGGGTACGTTGCTTGCTGCCTTATTATTGCCATTGCCTAGACTGTCCCTTTATGTTCCTTTGAAGTTGGTTTTGCTTAGGGTATAATTTATGTGAAGGTAGGCAAGAGGATTTTGCTGCACCTACCATCATTTCCTGAGTTCCTAATATTGTACTTTCAATCTGAAATCTTTCATTACATATTTAATTTAAAATACCCATCAAGACTGTCAGAAACATAAAGCCAGATCAGATAAGATAAATTGTCATAATAAAATAACAGCCATAGGAAAAAAACATGTAATGTTCTCATAAACATGATGTGCTGTCTGTGTCACACACAGTGAAGTTGCTGAAACTGATAAACATCAAGATAAATAAGCTTCAATGCAAGCAACAGTCTGTATGCTTCCTTCTATGCACTTAGAAGACCAGCTATGTGCTTTCAATGAAAAGCACATAGCTGTTATCCGAAAATCTCCATCATCTCACTGGCAGCTCCTTCCCCTGCATCTACTCATAAGGTGGGCAGAAGGACATCGATCTTTAATATCCTGTCAGCAAGATGTGGGAGATAGAAGGTAAAAATAAACAGTTCCTTTCAGATACCAGTTATGTCATATAAATTAAATGTTCTTTTTCTCTAAATTGTGAAAAATATCTTTTTCTGCTGTAGTGTAGGCAGCATCCTTCAGATGTATAGATTAGGAGTCAAGCCTGTGTTTCTGATGTGATCAGTGGATAAAAAGTTACAGTATTTTTACAAGCTTTGGAGAGAAATCAGGCGTGAGGGTTAACATTGCAAAGACTAAGGCAATGGCAATCAACGTGACTGTGAGGAAAAAAGAACTGTTAACCCAGAATTTTATATATGCCCCGGTGGGCTAAAACTATGCCATACTTGGGGAGTGCTTAGAGTAAACTATGTTGGACAATTTAGAATCCTAGGTAAACTAATGGAAGCATGGATGAAGTACAGGATCTCTTGGTTGGGAAAACTGACGGCAGTGCGAATGACCACCCTTCCAAAAAAATAGATTCATATGAGGGAATAAAAAACCCAGACTTAGAATGAGATATGTACAAAGCATATACTGATGGGGGACTTAACCTAATATACCGTTATATTACAGGGCACCTAGAATGGCACAATTAGCATGTTGGCAGTGCATCAATACCATTTGAGGAACAGACAGCTTCCCCGATGAACTTAAAGCATCTTTTATGAGCATAAGATCCAAGAACCAGCCCCTCTATGATCTCCAACCAAATAGAACAGCTGTGCAGCAGTGGTACCACTTTAAGAGAACTCAAAACCTAAACTCTAACAACCCAACACTGCTGCCCCTGTAATCTGGTAATCCAGATTTTGAACCGGGTATGCACCTATCAGCATTCAGATGGTGGAGGTTAACAACAGTGGGATTAATGCTGACAGGAGACAGGGTTCCTTCATTTGCTCTTTTACAATTCACAAAGAATATTCCCCCCGTGGAGATGTTTAGATTTTTACAAATAAAAAACTTTGTACAATCGTTCCCGTGACCTGTCCTCCTCACTATCCCCATATGAGTCATATTGCAAAAAGGACCCCCAAATGAAGGCATTTCTGTCTAATATATACTCACTAATGAGAGACCCAGTAGGGCAATGCAACAATGGGAGGCAGATTTAGGAGCACCACCATCGAACAAAGCATGGGGGGAAGTCTTCCAGTTTATCAAAAGAGTCTGTAGGGCAGTGAGGGTTAAAGAAAAAGCTTTTAAGGTATATCTGAGATGATACTATACCCCAGAGAGAATATGTCGCGTTTTCCTTAATACACCGTCAGATTGTTTTAAAGGATGTGGGGAGGTAGGGTCTATTCATCATATCTGGGGGACCTGCTCAAAGGTCCAGGAATTCCGGGGGAAGTTAGAGACCCTGATTTGTAGTAAGCTGGAAATAACTTTTGCTTCATCCACACTGGATTATGCAAACTTCCAAAGTAATGAAAGGTCAGGGAGTCTTATGTCAATAAATGGACTGGATGACATTGCCCCTCTTGATCAATCTAATAGCACCACTAGTTAGTTCAACTGCATGGCTTCATGGAAGAAAGGTCCAGGTGCCTGTTCCTTTAACCAAAAGGAATCAGTTGGCACGTTAGGAATCAAGAAATCCTATTGAGCAGCTAGAGTCCTACATCAGATTAGAAAAGGACAACAGTCTTTTCCCAAAGCAAAGCTCCAGCAATTGGTCTCCTTATTTTCCAGAGGTTTACAGACTGTTATTAAAAGAAGATGATAGACATCTTCCTGTCCTAACTTACTGAAAGAGTTAGTTTTAAAATGTTATGATATGTGTTCCATGTTCTGTTGTAAATAAAATATGGTTATATGAGATTTCCAAATCATTACCATTTATACAACGTCCTAACTAGTGTTGGGCGAACCCCTAGAGGGGAGTACTTGACCCAAGTCCCGAACCCGGTCCACGTTAAAAGCAATGGTGATTCTGCATTTGTGGGGAGAGGCAGAATCGCAACTGGAAAGTTGGGGTGGCGGGTGTTGGGGGCATTTTAAACTAATGTGCAGAAGGAAGCGGTTGTACACTTACCTGTGCCGGAGATCTGGTCCGTGGTCGATGTTCTTTCCACTGTCAAATTGGCTGGGCTTCAGGAAGAAAGCAAATGCTTCCGTGGATGAGGACATGTCTATTGCTGCCAGTGTCCACACTCGTTTTAGCGGTGGATATCTTTCTGAAGCCCCCGCTGTAGCCAATTTGACAGCTGAAAGAACACCGACCATGGACTGGATCGCCAGCTCAGGTAAATGTATAGTCTCTCAGTCTATCGAACCTGGACATCTGGCCTATGTTCATGTTTCAGTTTGGGAACCTGAACTCGCAAAGTACATTATGAACCCCAACTTTGCAGCTCAGGTTTTGGTCAACACTAGTTTTTGGAACAGAGATTGTAGTAACAACCAGCAACAATAGTACAAGGAACAAAACAAAAATTCTGAAGGAGCTTAATATATCTAAAGGACAAAAGGGAATATAGGTGACATAACAGAAAACTTTAATGACATAAATGAGGTCCAATAGCATTTTCAAAGTAAATGCTTGAAACACAGGGTACACCCTCAAATTAGTAGAAATACATTTTAAATGTAATAATAAAACTAACTATGTGACAGGGCATGGGCCACATTTTAAAGACTGGTAATACATACAGTAGTCAGTAGCCAGGTTAGGGAGAGACCCATGTTAGGCCATAAAGAGGGGTTGAAGAGATCTAAAAGCCCTCTATTTATAGGTACAAAGCAGAGAATGCTGGTCTAAAACAGAAAGTATTTAAATGCTGCATACAAGCTAAGGATGGCAGGATTTCTCCCAGAATCCTTAGCAGTACGTGGGGCCATGCAAATAATCTCTTTACATTTCTAAAGCTATTCCCAGAGCTTCCAGATACTGCTAGGGGGTGCAATAGCTATATACCCCCCAGAGGCCCCTGGGAGTAGTTTTAGAGCTGTAAAGAGATTTACTTTGTATTTTTGTGGCCCCCAACTACTGCAAAGGGTTCTGTGAGCGATCCTGCTATCCTTAGTTTGTATGCAGCATGTAAATACTTTTATGTTTTAGCAAAGCATTTGTGTCAAAGACTGGTATTGAAAATCTGGACCTTGAGACAGCTTCTACAGGAGAGAAAGGGGGAGTATAGTATTCATGTTCAGAATATTTAATTTTGTTTTCTATTTTTTTTTAGTACGGATTGAAAAAGAAAGAGGAAAAAGAAGCAGAAGAGAAAGCTGCCATGGAGCAACCTTGTGAGGGCAGCTTGACTCGCCCTAAGAAAGCCATCCCGGCAGGTTGTGGGGATGATGACGAGGAAGAGGAGGAGAGCATTTTGGACACTGTTCTCAAGTACCTCCCAGGTCCTCTTCAGGACATTTTCAAAAAGTAACCATAGCCAGCCGTGCAGACTTCTTCTTTAGCCAAACGTATTTTCAGCTACAAATAAAGGGACCACGAATGGAATCCTTGATGACAAGAGATACATATAAGCACACAAATGGATAACACGAGAATAATCAAGAATTAGTCTAGCCACATGATATTCTGTACTGACAAACATAAAAAAAACGCAAATGCACACAAACTTACATACCTGTAAAGGCATTGACACAAGTCACAACCTCTTTTACTTTTTTCTTACGCCATACATCATGGACCAAGCCTGTCGCTGTTCCTCAAAAAATTGGCCTTTGCAGCGAAATGAACATTCCCCTATGAGGCAGTCATTAGGAGTTCAGATCTTCTAGCAGGATGCCTCAATAGGGTTAAATTGTGTGCCCTATAAACACCATCTAAATGAAAAACATGAAAAGTTACAAGTCTCCACTGCTCATCTATAATTTAAGACTAAGCCTGTTAATAATAGGTGTAAATAATTAGCCTCTTTCCTGCAAGGGTACTGGGAGTTCATACGCAGATCTACTGTTCATTTTGTGAATTTTGACACACACTGTGTGACATTTGGGAGCTTGGAATATGTCACACAATGCATGTGGAGAAACCCTAATGTGTTTCCATCTGTACACTGTATATTGTTTTATTCTGCGTTTTATACTTGCCTTTCGGTGTCTTTATATTGCTAAGAGGGCCTGTAGTATATCTTTGTTTCAGAGGTTCTTTCTTCCCAAAGAAGTGGGGGTCAGTGTACATATTTAACACTCTTATGGTGCCATGCGAGGCCTGGATTTAGCCACAGGCCTCTTTAAGGTAAGTATGACAAAAATGCCCATCGTCTAAAATAGACTAGTGGGCCCTGACCTGGACCAAGAGGCTTCTCTTCTAGATTGTTATGACGTAATAATGCTGACTGCATGCTAAGGAAAAGTGTTTGATGCCTTTTTTCAAAATGGAAAGCACCGTCCGTCTTAGTCTTGTGCCTATCACCATAGTTACTGTTTACATCCACAAGGACCAGATTAGAGCTGTGTCTCCTGACCATATATACAGTATATATATATATGGAGGTTTGTGCACCCATTTTTGACCAAGATTTTTCACTACAAGTTTTTTTGTTGATCAAACCAAAGTGATATCTCTTGCTTTGTCTTTCTATGTTGTTATCTGTCTTTGTTCAAGTCTGCAGTCTTCAATAGCTATACATTAATTTTCCTTGGGTCAAATTTTCAAGGACCAAAGTTTAGATCCCGTTAAGGAACAGGAACAGCTGAAGATTAAAACGCTTTCTAACATTATCGCACTGGGAGAAATACACTGCCTTTTTATTATTAGCATTATTTTTATATCAATAGCTCTACATACAAATAGGATGAGTTTACTGTGGAGAGTCAATACATTCTGCAGTATGCGTGATCAAGGCCCTAGATTAAACTATGTCTTTTTTTAGATTTATTATAGAGCGCACACATAGACATGCTTTGTAAATGGCCAACACTGTGGCGGATGTTTTTGCACAAAACTATAAATGTCAGGAATAGGGTGTTATTTTCTTACTTATGGTACATTTTGTATTTTTGCAGTAGTAGTTCAAATAAAATCTACCTGATTCATATCGAAACATTCCAGATATTTAACATTGACGACTAAAAGGCATTCCTCTCTTTTAAATGTGGTTTCAATTACTTGGTAAACCTCTGTATTGCAACCAATTAGATCTCTGATTCCATTTACTCGAAAGAACTAAAATGCCCCTGTATAGGCATAAAAAAAAGTCCATACTCACCTTTTTCCCCCGCAGCTCCTCTGTGCAGCGACTCTTCTTATGTACAGATACCAGGAAGCCAACAGGGTTGCCTTCAAGCTCCCTAACATGCCTACTCCATTCATTGCAATGGAGTGGGGTGCCATTGCAATGAACCCATCTCGACTCTTCCCTTCCATTACAATTAATAGAGAAGGCGTGCAATGTATAAAAAGGCCCCCAGGACAGTGTCGAGAGAGGCTGCCGTAATTGGAGATGTACAAGGTAAGTATGCTGCCAACACTGAGCTGTGAATTTGCGTGGGCAAACCGGGCCTGCACAAAAGAGCTGTGGGGGAACTAAAGGTGAGTATAGGCTTTTTTATTATTTTAGCCTTGACATTCTCTTTTGAGAATTGTCCTTTGCAACTGCCCAAACAACTCTTTGCATTAGACAATGTATTCCACATCTGCTTGAGGGTGGGATGTAGAATTCAAAGGACTACACAGGTTTACGTGGTGTGCAATTGGAAAGCTTATCTGAACTTTCTATTTAAAATGGGACCAAAAAAACAGATTACCCAGAGGTTAATATCACCATACACTGCCTTAGAATCCTAGGTATTGTCTACTTCCACAGTAGCAGCATCACAGAGCACAAGACATCAGTCCTAAATACACAGCTATTTGAGAATAAACCCAACATACAGATTATGGGACCAGAAACTTTTTCCCATTTTGAAGACTACTTTGATGACCTGAACGTGTTTCCCTTATTTAAATTGTTTCCCAATTTAAATTGTGTCTAGTATAACTGCCAATCTTGTTAACAGGTTTGCTGTGGGAAAGATTTCTTGTGCCGTAGCATTTATCTCTTACATAAGGATGACTTTTTAATTAAATTTGTGCCTGAAATAAGGCATTAGGAAATATATACAAGTTCCACTGAATTATATTCATATAGTTTTTAATGCAGTAATGTACATAATTTATTAAGTATACCCAAATGTTACAGAAAATATAAGGCAAGGGCTTTTCAGACTGCATATTTAAATGGACAGGTTTGGCATTTGAATATATGTAATAACTCTATTTGTCAAGTAATAAAGAATAAGAATAAGCTAACAGTTTCAAGGTGGGGATACCATGCATGTCCTTGCATACATGTATGTACAGTTGTTCTGTGTGTTGAATATGTGTACGTCCAGTATGTATGTACAGACATTGATATGTTCTATGTCGCCTCTTCTACTTTGTGTGTGTATTGATTGTCACTTTCAATGACTTACAGTAAAAGTATGTGTTTCAAACATGCATGCTTATATTTCACAGTGATACCAAGCTGCCCATGTCACATGGCTGGGAGCAACCAGCGGTGACAAGTTGCTGAAGCTCTATAGCTTCTGTAGGAGATAAAGCCATAAAGCCATTGCCTACTGTCTTGTAAACGTGCGTTGCATTCTGTTTATTCGGTTCTGCACACAAGTATATATGATTCAGAAACAACTCTGTGCTAGGGGTTCTGGCGGGGACAAATCTCAAAGCAATCAAAACTGCCCAAGATCTTTGAGTTGTGAATGCGATATTACTATTTAATGTCACAAGAGATATATGACATTCTTTTTTTACTATGCATAAACATAGTAATGAAAAAATAACCAGCTGTATTCAGTTTTTATTGATGTTTGGCATTTCAATGTTATTTGTGAAGACTCAACTTTTTACTGTACTTAAAGGTAATCTAGTTAAAAAAAATACTTTGGTTTACAGTTTCAGATTGATGTTGCTGCATAGAAGGAAACTGATTCTAGCTTTACTACCAATGATGCCAGCCAAAAGAAGACCCTGGGAGGTCTGTCACTGGTAGGGTTTAGGACCCCTCAATACACAAAGACCCCCTCTACCAAATGCATCAGCCTTAAATGAAGAGTATGCTTGGTCCCATGCAACTGGGCATGCAGCTTTTATATGCTCAATCAAAAGGAGACAGTGCACAACAGTCAAGGCTGGCAATAGGGGGAACTAGGCAATTGTCCAGTTCCCTCAGCACCAAAAGGGCCTCCTACCAGGTTATGAAAATCCAATCAGGACTGTTCTTGATGTAGATGGTTTCCTACCTGTCCTATGGCGTGGGTCGGGAGAAGATGGACAGAATATTATACTAGCTAAATGCACAGTTCCATTTGTTTGTTTTGTGCCAGTTAAGTACCAGGCCTATATATAGGGTTGTGTATGGGACTGCTAAAAACAACTACAACTAAAAATACCTAGTATGTTTTCTCCTGGTGGGGATGCATAAATGGATGCTTCTGAAGGTTAATTATAATAATAACTTTAATAATTACAATTTTAATAATAAGACTGTGGCTTTACTGTTAGTACAATATTTCATGGCTTGTAGGGCCACTTTTATTTTCATGCCCTCAATGGCAACCTATGGACCGGCCAGTAGCCTGCAAAGAGGAAGTGCTGCTGGGTTTCCTTTTATTGTGCATTGTGAGTTATGCTGGCTAAATCCAGGCAACAACACAGCTGGGATGCTGGTAGAGGAAACCTCCCAGGTGCTCCAAGATGGTCATGACCAGGAGAAAATCATGGTGTTTCAGTTTTGAGTGGATGCAGGAAAAAATATAAGTGCTGACAATGATTCAGTGCAGGAAATGAGTTTTGGGGAGTTTTATTTCAACTGTGGAAGGCTTTGGTCTGGTTTAAGAAAAAGGAAAAACTCAGCCTACCCATATAAGGCTTGATCCAGCAGGGCCTTGGCTCTTAAAATGCTGCAGATATGTTTCCCTCTTCGTTTTGACTGTGGTCATGCTCCTTTGTTATTAAGTACGAGTGCTGCCGGTAGTGAACTGTACATACACAGAGGACCCTCATGCAGGGACGTTATGCTCACAGACTGTGATACAGGTAAGGGCTAAGGAGCTGGGTGGGAGTGGATATTTATACGGTGATGCTAATATAAACAAACCCTTGGGGAAAGAAAACACTAAAAAAATCTACATTAGTGAATAAGGATTTCTAAGAAAATGATTATCTAGGAAAAAGGGGTTTATGTTTCGCTTAAATATCTTATAACTGTACCTCTACATTGCCACACATTCCTCTAGTGGAAACAAGAGCCATATCAGTGGAGCATCCAGGATTTTTACCTGGAGGGGTCTGTTAGGTGCCAGGGTAATGGGCGTGGCACAGAAGGATGCCCAAGACTGGAAAGAGTTACTCATTCATAGCACTGTAAGCAAGCCCCTCCTGCACACCGAACAGGTCACCGGGAAAAAGTCAAACAGCAAGGGACCCTGGAGGCAGGCTGACTAACTCTGCGCAGCTCCAGGCATTCTGTTCTTGTTATCCTGTGGTCATCCCAGTCCCACAGCAAAGGTGGGCTGACCTTATTTTATTATAAAGTAATAGTTAACCAAGTGAGTAAAGGTGGTGGAAGTTGCTCTATCACTAATATTTATACAAAATTATTTAGGGTCTGGGAATCAATTTACAACCCAGTTTAACTCCCTCACTATATAATATTCAGCAAACAGGCATATGAATCCTGTACATAAACCAGGGGTCTTAGTTTGTATACAATTGCAATCGCATGTATTTAACCCCACGCCATGTCAAGACCCCTTTTGTTGGGGTCCCTACTCCTATTTTTGAGTGCCCAAAGTCGGGACATGTAATGCAATCAAATTGTTCAGAGCTACTCACCTGGGAAGCTGCCAGCCTCCCTTCAGAACACCCCACAGGGAGGGATCCATGGTGGCTGAATGTCTATGTGTGTGTGTGTGCTCATGGCAATTCAAACTGAGTAAAGGAGGTGGGAGTTGCCCAGGTAACCAGTACGGTACATACCGTGTTTCCCTGAAGATAAATACATTTTTGTTCCTTATTTTCAGGGGATTTACACTTGCTCATTTCCATTCCAATATTGACAGAGCTATCAAGGTGCTATGGGCACTTTGTGGCATTAAAAATTCTGCCACCAGGGTAGTTAAGAACCAGACCCAGTACACCAGTCACAGCTCTCCTACCCCGATGGTGGCCCTGAAGACCAGTGTCAGAAAATGAGAAATTTCACACAATGACTAGGCCCAGCCAAACATTAGTATGAACACATATCATCAGATTTACAACTGTTGGCCAAAGTTCCCTAACTTAATGGCCACAGATTCTATCCTGCCTACTGCTCTCCTGGCATGGAACTTTAAAGCCATCTCTCTCTCGCTGCAGGCCTCACCATACATGTATTTAGGAGCTTGACATTACAACAGAACATCCATAGAGTATAGTACAGTATGCACTCATTCACACACTGTTGGTAAGGCTCAAAGCCAGGAGGAAAGAGGTATAACTGAAGATTGGCACACTAGCACCCCTGGGCAGTGGTGTATGATGTTAGAGAGTCAGAAAGACCTTATAGTACTCACATGATTACAAAATAGACTCAAGGTCCTATAACCATGGCAGCACAGGGGCATCTTTATTTAATGCACTCCTGCAACCCATTCCCATGTCAGAAAGCCTGGTACCTAAAAGTCAATGTACGTGGCTACCAGCAGGGAATTGGGGTCGCAGGGCCAGTGTAAACTTTCAGCCTGATAGGCTGATAGCTGTCACATGAAACCACAAATCACACAGGACAATATGGGTCTGTTTTCTGTCAGCACTGTACAGCGTGGTATCAGAATAAGGTGTACCTATGTTGCCACAGTTAAAAGACCTTCACTCTTTTTGTCTGTAGGTCCTCTTGCAAGCTACATTTTCTTCACAAAGTTTTCTTAGCAGCAGGAACAGATTGGCAAATCCATTTTTCTGAACACTAGAAATCTCCTTTGATATTTTCAATACAATGGCCACTGCTGAAGCAGCTAAAACACAGGGACATCCACGAAGGCCAGATAGATGTTCTTTGCACCATGACTGCCTGGATATTACAGGCATTGAGACTTTAGAACCCCCTTCCAAAAAGTAGATATGGTGAATGCACACGGAAAGGGTTTTGATCCGTTCCTTGATTGTAATCATGTTACCTGCTATGGCTAGTAGATAACTTCATGTAGATGGTTAAGTCATAAAAAAGTCATACCTGGAGATGGAGTTCCTCTTGATAGAGATACAAGTCTTCCCAGGAAGGGTCTGCTGGATGGTAACTAGGACAGCTGAGGAGGAGCTGAGTTTCTCATGCGTTTCTCCCCCACTGCAGATTCCGGTTGGTTTAGCGCTCAGAAACTTCCAAGTTTCTGAGAACAAGTCCTATGGCAGACCCCAGAATTCTTGTGCATCCAACCAATGATTGCTGTTTGTTTAGACTCCATGCCCATTTACTGTTACTGATGTGAGAGGTGGCAGGAGTGTATATGGACAACAGGAGTAATTAGAAACAGGGGAGTAAATGGTCTGTAAACCTTTAGAAAAAGGGGACTTGTCTCTTCTTGTCACAGCTGCTTCTGGCAGATCCAAAACCTTTTTTCTCATACTGAGGTCTTTAAGTCCATTTTCGTTCATTTTTTCCCCTCGTCTGATTCACCAGAGCCTTTTTTCTGCTAGAACTTTAGTGTGAAATGTTTTCATGTTTGCATGATTTTTCGTTTGGTAGCAAGACCTCCATAAAAATGATGAGAAAGGGGCTCTGAATCAACCCTATTGTTAAGGACTCAAGCCTAGGTCACAGTGATAGCTGGGTCATCAACAGGAAGTCCACAGAAATGCAATACAGAAACAGATGGCAGGCCTAATCCGAAAGCAAGATCTATGTGTGCCCTGCTGTACTGGAGCTTATATTAAAGGGCAAAAGATCGAACCATGTCACTACAGATACATTTACGTTATTACACATGTACAGTTGCTCTGACACATTATTGCTTTTGTGAGAGGTACCTCAAAAAATGGTTCCAGGGTGATAAAAGTGAAGTTCTCACCATGGGATGCACATGGGATACCGTTAGGATCATGCTTCTTAAAGTGGACCAACACCCAGGATTTTGACTATCCTGGGTATTGGTCCACTTCCCCGGGGCACCCCGATTTGGGGTGCCCCGCTGCCTGAAACCCCCCGAAACACCCCGAAAACTCACCTCTCCACGCTCCCACGTGAGTGCGCTGTCCAATGCCCGCCGACGGACAAGTGACGTCCGTCGACGGACAAGGGATCGCGCCCGCCGCCACATCCCGCGCGTCACTCTTGACGTGTGCGCGCCCGCGCCGGCCATTCAGAGACGGCCGGTGCGGGCGCGCGCACGTCTAGAGGAGCGCGAGAGAGGTGGCGGTGGCGGAAGCAGCGGCTGGAGAGGTAAGGATTTTTCGGGGGTTTTGGGGGGGTTACACCCCGCGGGACATCCCGATCTCGGATGTCCCGCGGTGTGTGAGGTGATCGGCCCGGGAATCTTATAGATTCCCGGGCCGATCACCCCTGGGTGTTGGCCCACTTTAAATAGGATGAAAACCCCAATGCTGTTTGAATAGACTTTTTATATCTGAGAGACTCTGTGGTGCTATTAAGAAAGCACTTTTTAAAAGATTATATTTTCATGGGACAAAATTATGTCTTTAGGGTGCTGAGCTGATGAGATTTTCTTTTGTTTTTCCCATGTTAGCAAATGTTTGTTTTATCTGCAATCTGTTGTTATTGGGAACTGTACACCAAGTCTGTGCACCAAGATTTACAAGAAAAGAGACGTGAGCCCTGTATACACAGAAAAATTCTGCTGGGCATGTATAAGTATGAGTGAGCTCCCTCACCTCAGCAGCGGCCATAGCAGCAGTTCTCTGTGTGTACAGGACTCACATCTCTCTTCTTGATGTACAGTTGCCAATAGCAACAGGTTGCAAGAAGGGAATACAGCTTCCATAAAACACACATTTGCTAACATGAACTATATACCAGTTAAGATCAACATTCTTTTGGCACAAAAAAAATTACACATTCAAAAAAATGGGCTTTCCCTTTAAACTTGACCAACACCCTTTTTTTTCTTTAAAGGGCAGTTGGCCTCACAGTCAGCTAATAAAAACAAGCTCGGGGTGCATCCAGAATGCTGGAGTTCCCCCCTGCACATATCCCCCCAAGACACCCTAATCTTCACTCCGGAAACGGAGTCCTGCAATTGGCCGGCGGGTGGTCACGGGACCAGGTCGCCAAGGATGCGACCATGGTCTACATGACTGCCCAGCGGCCAATCCCGGGACTTCTTTCCTGGCTTGTAGTGAAGGTTAGGATTATGGGTGTTCTGGGGGGTATGTGTGGGGGGCTCCAGCATTTTGTATGCACCCCGAGCATGTTTTGATTAGCTTTCCATGCTCACTGATTGGTCAACTACTACAACTATATTTGTATTATTATTATAATCATTATTAACATATATGTGACTTACCTAGAGTGGGTTGTGTTGCATACAAATGTGTTTAGGTAGATGGTGCTTCTAGTACACCCTGACTTACTTGGCAAGTGCAAGTTTACTACTTTTGAACAAGAAAAGGAGATGCTTTTGGCCAGAAAATCTAGTCACCTGTGTCCTGCTCCATTTTCTATTCTCATGGTGGCTTGTGCATTAGCTCCTCTTTTATCTTTTTCCCTCTCATCTACTTATTAACTTCGTTTTCAGTCCTTGGTGTATCATTCTAAAAGCAATTAGAGGATCTCCATCATCTGCTTAGAATCAATTAACTAATTAAGAAGATCTCCTTTGACAGAAATTGTACTTCAAAACACAAGAAAGCGATTTTTCCTAATGCAAAGCTTTCCCTGGAGCAATTCCCTATCCCTGATCCAAATGAAAACATATTATGGGGGAAATTGATTAAAGATTTATCATTATTTTAAATATAGTTATTGAGCTCACCTTCAAGACTGGATTGTAAGGACCAGATTCAAGAAAATATGTCACATATATAAAACTATGGGTTCATCAGATAAATAATTGCAATATATTTATTAATCATTATTAGACACTGATATGTAAAGAAATAGAAATTTCAAACATATGACCCATTAGGTCTTACCCTTAGAGACAATTATATGATAACTGAGACAATCACTAGGTGTTTTAATATTCAATACTCACCTTTCTTGAAGATCAGGCTGTGTTCTATGAATGTCCTCCTGCATTCTGGGGGTTTGCCTGGCACAACTTTTCTACACACAATTTACTTAGATGTTGGGGAAGGCAGAGTTTCATCAACTACTTTGCACTTCTAAGTGATAGGCCCTCTACTCCTGACTACCACTTATGTAAGTTTCTCCTAAGCATTCACCCCTTATAATGTTACAGAAATCTCCCCAGTACATCTGTGTTCTTGCTCTAGATTTAAGAGACTGTCCAACCTCAGTGGACAATTTAAGTAAAGTTTCCTACATTCCATGAGAAGCATTGTCCTGCTGTGCTGCTGCATAAAGCTGAGAAAGCTATGATCCAGCACCTTTTCTGTAACCAAACCTCCAGATTTAATTTTTGCATGACCACCTTTTTTCACCCATGAAAATGTGGTTGGAACGCCAGCCCTCTTGTATCATTGTACAGGACTAAGTAGCAAACGCATGTTAGGTCCAAGAGCCTGTCATAGCCTGTGGGCCTGCAGTACCCATGGACCGCTTGCTGATGGATCTGCCTCCCTGCCATCCCGTTATGTTGTCTTGCTCCACCAGCAGGTAGCTGTCTGCAACAGGATCTTTGGAATTGCTCATCAAATACAGCACTTTAGACTTTGCATTTCAGACTCCCTCACTTTTGGTCTTTGAGCTTTGGACATTGTTAGCCACCTGCACCTTGGGTAATCCTTTTCTGGTTTGGCCCTGTTCTTCTCAATCTCCACTATTCTGTCTCCCTGTCCTTGTAGCTGGGTCACGTGTTAATGTTGCCATGGTGTGTTTTGTTGCGCTTGCCACTCCTCACTCCATACTTGCTTTGTGTGAATTTATTACTAAACCAGCTTCCCCTCCTAATAATCCCTGACAATGCTATTTCCTGTGTCCGCGGAGGGAGGGGTCTGCTACATTTTACTGCTGCACATGAACAGAGAAAGGACCTCCCGTTTTTTTCCAGGGACTGCAAAATAACCTGCCTGTTACACACACAGGCTAGAGAGAAAATTTCAGGCAAGGCTGTACAACAGGAGATAGTAATTCAGCAGAAACATTCTTCTGACATAGCAATTACCATAAATCAGAGTTTGTTTTAACTAGCCTGAGCAGCCTTATAACATCTACTTCACAACCTAAGTAATATGTTAATATTTCACATCTATGTAGAATTCTACACAGCATGAACACACCTACTTATAGAAAGAAAATCATCATATACCCACTACAAACCTAATCCAGAACATTATGGCTAAGCTAATAACAGAAACTTCTCTCAAATGGAAATTACACATAATGCAGACCTCCAGTCAAAAAACAGAAAATTGCTCCCCTAAACCCCCCTTCGAAGTTCAGTCATGTGAAACTAAGTGAAAAATATACACCTCAGAGAAACAGGGCAGCATTCCTGTCATGCTGTGCACAAATGTCCCGGACTGGGTGGAACGGACTCGGGTGTGGATCCGCTATAACTTTGGGACCGATGGCGGGTACCGTGTCAGGGGAGCGGAGTCTAAGAGGCCACCGGTATTCACCAGAGCCCACCGCAAGGCAGGTTGGTCTTGTGCGGTGAGTGACCCCCAGGTCGCTACCCCCCAACAGCGGCCCAGTCCCACAGTCAGCCGAGGTTCAGCGAGGTACACAAGTGGCAGGCAAAAAGCGTAGTAAGTACAGGCAGAGATCGGGGCTGGCAGCCCAGGTTCGCGGTAAAGGTGAGTAGCCGAGGTCGGGGCAGGCAGCAAAGGTTCAGAGTCGGGGACAGGCAGAGGTCGGTACATGGGTGAGCAATCCAAGAATGTCTGACTTTCAACAAGCATGAAGAGACCAAGATCCGGCACTGATGGAAAGGAAGTGCCTCTTTAAATAGGAGAAGTGGATGCAGGATTGGATGACCAGGCACCAATCAGTGCAGCACAGGCCCTTTAAATCTCAGGAATCTAGTGCGCTCTCCCACTAGTGGACGGAGACGTGCGCACACCTGAGCATGTGAGAAGGAAGCATTGGGGGAAGGGAGAGAGCTGGAAACAGCCATGGGGAAAGTGCTGCAAAATGGATGACGGCTGGATGCATCCATGGAGGTAAGTGAAGTGCTGCTAGATGGGCGTGCAGTGCTCGCCCTAACAACACTGAATCAACAGCTTCTGGAGGAAAGGAATTCTGTGAATGCTAGGAAAGCTATGTAACTATGTATCTCTATGTATCACTAAGGCAGTCACAGAGCATGTTGAACCCGCCTTGAATTAATAGAGTAGGTGTGTGGGGATGGAGACAAAGCCCACAGGCACCGCCATGAGAGCCCGACAGTGCTGGAAGGCAGATTAGCTGGGTCCCCACCCTCGGTAATTATGAAGATGTCTGCGCTGGATCGAGAAACTGAGGGTAACTGGACCCACACAGAAAAGCTGCGGGTGAAGTCTGGACAATCCACTTTAAGGCAATCTTAACTGTGGGACTAGGTTGTTCTGAAGCAGAGCTGTCAGGTGAGTAGCAAGATGACCGCTCCCATGCAGTTCAGGAATGCAACATTTACATGAAATTAAGCCCTCTCAAATGAGCTTTGTTACTGATTGCCAGACTGACGATCCACTTTAAGATGTAAAAAAAAATCAGTCAGGACCAGAGTAAAAAGGAGAGTGAACTAGTGCTCCAACCCTGAGGCCTCCACCAAGGCAGCGCTTGATCTACAGCTATTTTCAGGGGGCCCTAACCCACTTATTCCAGTTCTGGTTCCAGCTCTCCTTGGCTTCCCTTTAGCTGAGACATGCTCCAGCTCCAACAATTCAGATAGGCTGAAGACAGGAGCGTGCCACAGACAAGCTTGCGATGTGACCAGCAGGCTTCTCACGTGAGCCAGCAGATTTGAGTTCAGTAAGTCAGGCATTATTTTTGAAACCTGAGCTGTTCCCGATGCCAAGACTTTGCCACTGGATGGGTGGCATGGGGAGTGGTTAGAGAGTTTTAGTATGCTTTAATATTTCAGCTTTTATTTTTGTTTTCAAAGCGATGGCCTAGGACTTTTGGGCCTAAGTGAATGGCCAGTCACCCATGAGCAGTACGGCCGCACCACCCTACAGATTGGGTGACTGACCTGTCACTCAAGGACCCAACCTCATCTTCCATGCAGAATGCCTGCCTGCCTGTTAGTTGTTTATTTTTTATTGCTTAGCGCAGTTGGAGGGAGGGGTTGGACTTCCTTGGACAGGGTTGAGAAACTGTAACCTAGAAAATGGTCAGCTATAAATTCCAATGTGCTGGAGTCTGGTTATTTGCCTATAGTAATTACAAGGTCAGCTGTGGTGCCCACTAAGGAAAAACAGAGACAACAAGCAAGAAGCCACTAACATAAAAAAAATTTACCTAGAAAACATTTACTTGAAAAATGCTTTTATGATCTGTATCATAATAGTTGCAACACAGCCCCTTTAAAATAAGCCCTTTGTTTAAAAAATATTCCCGAATTCCAACTTTCCTCTTCCGGAAAGCCGAGCATAACTGTCATCACTCAATAAATTACTGACAAAATGTGAAAGCAAGATCAGTGGAGGTCAACAAACCTTTCAATGCTGCATATAATATTCTGAAACATTATTATCCACTTGGATGCCTCAAGCCCTGCATATAAGAAGAAATATTTAAACAACTAATGGTATCTTCAGAGGACAATTAGCAGATTAAGAAAACATTCTGCCAACAAATCAGACACACTGGGGGAACTTAATTGATTTTTAAAGATTGATGATACACTTGCATGAGTGCAACATGGGTAAAGTCATTTGAGTTTGTAACTAGTATTTGGCATTAGTATAACAAGTCATAACTGGTATGAAGAGCAACGTGCACCTCCCTGTTTTTACCACATAGTGCTTTTAGTTGTGAGAAGTATAAGACTGTATACAGGCCATATATGCTTCTATAACACTGTTTTTTAGCTTTCAATCGTTTTTATTGACGGTAAGCATTTTTAATGATAAATGTCATTAGTAAAACATATACTTTGAATCCTAATATATTCCAGCCGATTATGTCGCTATATAATTTTTTTCAAAAGAACATTTCGTTTGTAAATCTACCAAACGTCCATAAAACAGCAGCCAAGTACAAGACTTAACTTTCTTTGCAATGAAAAATAAACTCTTTTGCTTGATCTTTGCAACCATCTGGAAACACAAAGAAAATGGCAGTAGGGATCCTTTCATACTCACAGCAATATAACAAAATGATTTGGCTAAGACAATACTGCTTGATTACCGGAGGAAAAGGAGAATGTAAAGGCCTGTACTGACACAACCAAATTAAGAAAGAATAAAGACGCCTTCAATCCTAAGAGCAAGGGCAATGTGGCTCTGAAGGACAAATGCAATTGAAATTACTCTCAATTACAGCAATAAGGAAATGGCCAAATTAAAAAATGAAGTGTTTTCCTGTGGTGGGAGGGCTCCAGTCTATTGTCAATGCTGATGTCTTTCCTGCAATACATAGTAACATAGTATGTAAGGCTGAATAAAGACTTTAGTCCATCCAGTTCAGCCTGTCTAACTCCTTCCAGTGGTCTAGTAGCCATAGCTGGAAATGTTATTACATGCCAGGAAGGCATCAAGGCCACTTGTGAACGTTTTTACTGTATCCATCATTACTACCTCCTCTGGCAGCGAGTTCCATAGTCTCACAGCTCTTACAGAGAAGAATCCCCTCCTATGTCGGTGGAGAAAGCACCTTTCCTCTAACCTTAGTGGATGCCCCCGGGTTATGGTTACACTCCGGGGTATAAATAGGTTGTGGGACAGATCCTTGTATTGACCCCGAATATATTTATACATAGTTATTAGATCACCCCTCAATCGTCTTTTTTCTAGACTAAATAAGCCTAACTTGGACAATCTTTCCGGGTACTCTAGCCCCCGCACTCCTTTTATTAACTTTGTTGCCCTTCTTTGAACGCGCTCCAGTTCTGATATGTCCTTTTTAAGCACAGGTCCCCAGAACTGTACACAGTATTCCATATGGGGTCTGACCAGTGACTTGTACAGGGGTAAAATGATGTTCTGGTCATGAGCACCTATGCCCCTCCTGATGCACCCCATGATCCTATTTGCCTTGGCAGCAGCTGCCTGGCATTGATTACTACAGTTGAGCTTATTGTCAACTAAAACCCCTAAGTCCTTTTCCATTGTTGTTTTACCAAGTGTTTCTTTATTTAGTGTGTAATCATGACACAGATTTCTCCTTCCCATGTGCATAACCTTACATTTATCTGTGTTAAACTTCATTTGCCATTTAACTGCCCATGCTTCCAATTTATCTAAATCTGTTTGTAGCTGCCTGTTGTCCTCCTTTGTTTTAATTACTTTACTCAGCTTAGTATCATCTGCAAAGATTGAGACTTTACTGTTTAATCCATACCCAATGTCATTTATATATATATTGAAGAGAATTGGTCCCAGAACTGACCCTTGTGGTACTCCACTAGTAACAGTGACCCAATCTGAGTGTGTACCATTGATAACCACCCTCTGCTTCCGATCATTAAGCCAATTTCCCACCCATCTGCACACGTTTTCCCCCAGTCCAAGCATTCTCATCTTTTGTACCAGCCTTTTATGTGGCACAGTATCAAATGCTTTAGAAAAGTCAAGATATATGATATCCAATGACTCCCCCTGATCCAATCTTGAACTTACCTCCTCATAAAAGCTGATCAGGTTTGTCTGGCAGGAGCGATTCCTCATAAATCCATGCTGATATGGAGTAATAAGGTCATTTTCCCCAAGGTGCTCCAGGATAGTTGGCTTGATGTAGAGCCCCCCAGTTCAGCTCCCCCGTGCATTTCCCCGTTGGTTTTGGGCTTTGATCGGGTCAGGAAAGGGTGCTACGTTGATTTTAGTGTGCGTTTATGCGCTCAGGTGTGCGCTCAGCCGCCTTTCCGATTGTCGGCTCGCACGAGGCTGTTTCCCGGGAAAACGGACGCCTCGTTCATTGGTCCGTTTTTTTCAGTGATGCAGAGCCTTGATTTCCGCTTGAAAACACCCTAATAAAACGGGTCCGCCGAGCCTTCACTTACGGCAAGTCTGACCAGCCGTATTGGAGCTACGTGCTATTTGGGAATGCATTCCTCTGTGGGCCAACATCAAAGGCGCCAGCTACGCCGTCTGATAGTTCTGAGTATGGCAGAAACCAGGCTGCAGCGCACACCTTTGGACATCGATGGCATGAGTGACGTTGACCTATTCGAGCTCACCCGCCTTAACCGTGTTTCTCTCCATGCCTTGTATAGCGAGCTGCGGCCATGGTTAGCCCCCACCACAAGAAAGGGGCATGCAATTGCAGGTATGACCAAATTGGTTGGCTGCCTGCAATTTTTGGCGAACGGCTCGTTCCAGAGACTGGGTGCCTTCTCCCTGGGGATGTCCCAGTCTACGCTGAGCCGCAGCCTAACCAAGTTTTTGGATGGCATGGCTACCCTGGCACAGAATTACATTTTTTTCCCTCAAACAGGGGAAGCCTGGAATGCGGTTAAGCTGGGCTTTTATAACATAGCCGACATGCCCAACGTCCTTGGTGCAATCGATTGCACACATGTCTCGCTCATCCCCCCTGCGGACCAGGAATATCTGTTTAGGTATGTGGTTTGGGTCTGCTTTTTTTCTGGTTATCACACATTTTTTATGGCTCACACTAATTACACTTGTGTTTGGCTTGGTGCAGGAGCAGGAAGATGGGCCATTCCATCAATGTTCAGGCAGTGGCGGGCCCTGATCTTCAATTTTTCAGTCTGTTTGCTGGCTTTCCTGGGTCCACGCATGATGCGCACATTTTGAGGAACTCCAGCCTCTATCAACGGTTTCAATCTGGAGATATTTCTGGAGGATGGTTACTGGGTATGTGTATTAAAGTTGTATTTCTTGGCCCCCAGGTTTGAATGTGGATTTGCCACTACCCCACTAATCTGTGAGACCTTTCCTGGAAACTTGAAAAGGTTTTTGGTTTAATTAATGGGTGAAAGTATTCTCCACTATTGGCTTATGTTCTGGCCCTCTTATCTCAGTAGCATTACGCAGGCATTTTTAAGGAGTGTACAGGTTGCATGTGTTTGTAGGCTCAGTAAAAATGTCAATTCCTCCCACCATGCCTAGCTCACCTATTTGTCCCTGTGTACTAATGTTTCTATGCACACCTAAACCTTTATTTAGGCATCCACCTTATGTTTGTCTTTTGTATTTTGGCAGGTGACTCAGGCTATCCCTTGTTACCATGGCTGCTCACACCCATCCTGCACCCATCTTCCCAGGCACAGGAGCGCTACAACACAGCCCATAGGAGGTCTCGCTCTGTGGTGGAACGTGCCTTTGGGTTGTGGAAAATGCGTTTCCGATGTCTGGATCACAGTGGGGGTTCTCTTCAGTATCAGCCTGGCAAGGTTATCAAAATAATTATTGCTTGTGGGGTCATGCACAACCTTGCCATTAGAAGCAGGATTGCTCGATATACTGACCTGGGTGCAGAACCTTTCCCTATTTCTGACGAGCAGACCCCTCCTTACACTGGTACACCAAGTGGGCCAGCACACACAATCCGTACTGACCTTGTGGCCAATGTATTTTCTTGAAACCACCCCCTGTCTGCAGGCTGGGGAAGATTAAATCACACCTAATAAGTGTTACATGCTGGTCACAAAGCGACTCTAAATGCATTTGGCCTTTACCTCTGCTGCCGGCGCATGTCCATTTTTGGGCAACTATATGATTTCAGGTCCACAACTGTCCGCTTGATTTGTTCAGTATCTCGATGGACAGAACACCATAATGTACCCAAACAGCATTGGCAACAATGGTTATCGCCCACATGGGTGTGTGTTGTCCCCTGCATCACTTGAAATAGATGGTTGGCTATCTGGGGAGTCGTGTGTGGTTTTTGGGCCGGTGGTTGAGAATGGGTTAATGTCTCCTTGCTCCTGCGTTTTGGGGAATGTGCCTGTGTCTGTGGAGTCCCCACCGTTTTAGTTGGTGCATGTTCTACATGTGTCTTGTGCCTGCTTTTCTGTTTTATTTAGGATGAGGCATGTGTGCGGCTGCTATGTGGCTTTGGCCTTGGTTGGCTCTTTGTGCTCCCTTTAGGTCTGCCCATATTGATATGGTATCCCACACCAAGCGGAGTGCCTTGAACTTTAAATATTTTTACAACTGCGGTTGCGCGCCTGCGCGCACGCACGCACGTCACCGCGGGGGAACGTCAGAGGTAGATTTTGAAAAAGAAGCCAAGATGTCCCCCGCCGTCTTTACAACGGAGCAGGACGAGATCATCATGGATGTGAGTATGCGAGCGAGCGAGCGTGCGTTTATGTGCGCGCACACATTCCTTGTAATAAAAAAAGAAAAAAACGCAAGAATAGTCTGAAACAACTTAGTTTGTCACGTTACAGACCAGCCCACCTTAGTTTAACCCATGTACGCAGCTACAAACTAGCCTACATTCAGATAGCAGAACTAGGGCAATGTGAGGCAGCAAGAGGTTAATAAAGTGACTTGATTTAGGCCAGGAAACTTATTAATGTATTTTGTGGATTAATGGTGTGTCCTTGTCTCTTTTTCTAACAGATGATGCTGAGGAATCGCTACGACTTCCTGCCGTCAGATTATGACAAGCGGACGTTGGCCCTGGCGGTGGTGGACGCGATTGAAAGAAGATCCCAAACCACCTATACCTTCACTCAGATCGCCCAACACTGGTCTGATTTAAAAAGAAGGCATCAGCCCCGGGTGAGGCGGTACTTCGCAACACATTTCCCATGTAAGTGTAGAAAATGTCAATGCACCTCTAACCCTGGCATCGCCTGGGCGTGGTTTAATGATTGTGTTTGTATTTCAGCCCATGAATGGAATCTACGGTTCCGCCCCACCCGGACCAGGACACGCAGCCCAGTGTTGGGCGACACAGGTGAAGGTGTAGGTGGCCCACCGCCAGGGTCAACGGCCACCCCCTCCTCTGTAAGTGACTCGGAGGAGCCGCTGGACCTCAGCATGCAGGGGAGGGGGCAATCTGACGGCAGGGAGTCGCGCAGAACAGAGCCTCAACCTGACTCCGGTAAGGGTAATATAGTTAGATATGTGGAAATACATGCATTAAATACAGATACTCATGTGCACTATTGTTGTAGATTGAGACGTCGCTGGAACATCCCAAGGGATGAGTGAGGAAGGGGGCGAGGAGGAAGAGGTTGCTGGGGAAGGTGAGTAGATTGATACCTAGAAGCCTAACTTAATATTATATTAATGAAAGAACAACAGTCTCTAATATCAGTGTGTTTGTCATCCATACAGATTCCCAAATGCCACAGAGGGATTATGAAGGGAGACTCTGCCCCCGACGCAATGTGCGTCCTAAACCTTGTAAGTGGTGTTTATTTAAACTAAAGTAAATGAGCAAACATTTCCATTTCACCAAAAAACAACTTCAACAGTTCCCTCAAAATGTATCCAAAAAAGCCCTTAAAGCGGACCTTAACTATGAATAAGAGGCTAGCTTAGATAGTTCCCACACCCTGTACATACAGATTGTCCACCTTACAAATCATGTTACCAACCTTTTCCATAGCACATCTCGGCTCTGTGTGAGCAAAGCACAGCTATAACCCACCCCCTGTACCTTATCCCACTCTCCTCTCCTCAGTAAGTGTGATGCTTCAGAGTCAACATGGCGTTGCACGTATCCTAAATTCCTGAACTGAGTTGCAGCCCAGTGGGGGAAAGAATAATAATTGATTGACTAAAAAATTAATATATATTAGTTTAAGATGCTGTGGAAAATTTTTTGAAGAGTTTGGGCTTTTCATTAAATCACGCAGAAGGTCCGGGTTAAAAAGTGCCCCCCAAAAAAACCAAAAAAACAAAACACAATAAACAATGCTAAAGTAATGTTGTTTTTCATTCACAGATCCAAGAAAACAACAGGCTACAGACCCCGAGGCCTAATTTAATTTGTTGTACTTTCAAAATGTAAATATTTTTATTTTTATGTTTCAACAAAAATTTTAAAACAAAAACACAACTAAAGCAAAATCCAAAAAGGTTATTAATAAATACTTATTAATATTTCGAGAGTTGTCTTTCCTGCAAAAGTACCATCACACAACATCAACACACATTTACATGACACACAAAAGGTTTAGATATAGGACAATAAAACAGAAAAAAACACAAACAATTAAGGTACGCATTAAAGCCAAGAAAGAAGGAACTACAAGATAATTAAGGTATGCATTAAGGACAAGGAAGAAGGAACTACTAGATGATTAAGGTATGCATTAAAGCCAAGAAAGAAGGAACTACTAGATGATTAAGGTATGCATTAAAGCCAAGAAAGAAGGAACTACTAGATGATTAAGGTATGCATTAAGGACAAGAAAGAAGGAACTACTAGATGATTAAGGTATGCATTAAGGACAAGGAAGAAGGAACTACTAGATGATTAAGGTATGCATTAAGGACAAGGAAGAAGGAACTACTAGATGATTAAGGTATGCATTAAGGACAAGGAAGAAGGAACTACTAGATGATTAAGGTATGCATTAAAGCCAAGAAAGAAGGAACTACTAGATGATTAAGGTATGCATTAAAGCCAAGAAAGAAGGAACTACTAGATGATTAAGGTATGCATTAAGGACAAGAAAGAAGGAACTACTAGATGATTAAGGTATGCATTAAGGACAAGGAAGAAGGAACTACTAGATGATTAAGGTATGCATTAAGGACAAGGAAGAAGGAACTACTAGATGATTAAGGTATGCATTAAAGCCAAGAAAGAAGGAACTACTAGATGATTAAGGTATGCATTAAAGCCAAGAAAGAAGGAACTACTAGATGATTAAGGTATGCATTAAGGACAAGAAAGAAGGAACTACTAGATGATTAAGGTATGCATTAAGGACAAGGAAGAAGGAACTACTAGATGATTAAGGTATGCATTAAAGCCAAGAAAGAAGGAACTACTAGATGATTAAGGTATGCATTAAAGCCAAGAAAGAAGGAACTACTAGATGATTAAGGTATGCATTAAGGACAAGGAAGAAGGAACTACTAGGTGATTAAGGTATGCATTAAGGACAAGGAAACCCCCACAAAAAAACAAACAAAATAAAAAAGATGTGTGTCAAATTTGCATTTGTGGCCATATGCATATTCCAATGGAGTTTGAGGGATGTGCGCTTGCGTGTAGCCAGATTGGCAACTGAAGAGCCATGGAGATGTAAGTATACTTGCTCAAACCACCAAAATGGAAGGTCAAATACGACGGAAACCAAGCAGGTACGTTCAAAAAGGCAGGAAAAATCAGGGAAAAACGGGCCGCCCGTGTGAACGTGAACGGGAGCCCCGATCAAATTGAAGGCACCCGAGAGAGCAAAAAAAGCTTTCCGAGTAAAGTGAAATTGACGGATCAATTAGGGAGCCATTCCGACGGAGGCTCTGCATCACATTTGAGCCACGATTCAAACGGGAGCCCCGGACAATCGGAGGGTTTTAAGGGCAGTTCAGAGGAGGCTCTGCATCAGGCCCATTATCCCTTAAGAAACCTTCAAACAGCTTGCCCACCACAGATGTTAAGCTTACCGGTCTGTAGTTCCCAGGTTCCCCCCTAGATCCCTTTTTGAATATTGGCACCACATTTGCCAAGCGCCAATCCATCGGAACAGACCCTGTAGTTATGGAATCCACAAATATTAGAAATAACGGCTTGTCTATTACTGTACATAACTCCCTTAAAACACGAGGATGTATGTCATCTGGTGCCGGTGATTTATCGATTTTTAGCTGCTTGAGACGGTGCTGGACTTCTTCCTTGGTTAGACCAGTGACATTTAATGGAGGGTTTCGGTTATTCCCCTGCATTTCACTCGGCATGTCAAATTCTTTTGTGAATATAGAAGCAAAGAAGTTGTTAAGCAAATTTGCTTTCTCCTCATTTCCCTCTATAGGGGTCCCCTCCTTGCTTTTCAGGGGGCCCACACCCTCAGGTTTGTACCTTTTACGATTTATGTAGCTAAAGAATAATTTGGGGTTAGTTTTACTCTCTTTCGCGACCAGTCTTTCTGTCTCCAGCTTAGCTGCCCTTATCTGTTGTTTACATTGTTTATTTTCTTCTTTATAGTTTCTTAACGCTTCTGCTGTCCCTTCCTGCTTTAAACGTTTAAATGCCTTTTTTTTGTTGTTTATTGCCCCCTTAACCTTTTTATTTAGCCACATCGGTTTACATGTGTGTCTAATAGTTTTATTCCTGTAAGGTATATATCTGTCACAATGAAAATTAAGGATTTCTTTGAAAGTATCCCATTTAGCGTCCATGCTTTTGTTTTTAAGGGCATTTTCCCAGTCAATGCAGTGTAGGGCATCTCTAAGTTGGTCAAACTTTGCCTTTTTGAAGTTCCGCGTTTTTGTGGCTCCTTTTATAAAGGACAAAGTCTTGAATTTTCCAGGACTCTTTATGATTAGGAGATACTTTCAGCCTATAATCAAAATTCATGATCATTTTTATTTCCCAGAAACAATTTTCTCTACTTCTCTGCCTAATCACCGTCAACTTTTGCAGTCAATTGTTCTTAGCATTTCCATGAATCTTCTTTATTTCCATTTGGCACGCTTTTAATTCACTAGCTTGTTCAGTCTTCATTGCATTGTCATTACATGTTGCCCTTGCTTTGTGGAAAAGTGAAAAAATAAGTAGGGCTAAGTCATGGAAGTAGAAGGCCTTCAAAGGGTTGATCGAGTAAGCCCCAATGATAGTATTGGGATATCTCAATTCTCAAGATCATTGCCATAGTAATGGAATTGGTCTCTAAACTTTGGTCAACCTCTCTTGAGATTGTGAAAAAGTGGCCGACCCATGTTGTTTTGTGACTTTTTAGGAGTATAAAACTGAAGGATCTTCAGGGCACCAAAACACAGGCAGAACACAGCAGGATATTCAACTTAAATGATTTATTTACTTCACAGGCTTTCTGAGGCACTAAGGGAAGGACGGGGGTTACAAAGAAAAAAACCCTTACCTCACCCATGGTCCAGCGTGTTCTCCTGATGCTCTGGGTCCAAGTTGCCGCTAATTTGAGAGAAAGCACAAATCTGCATGTAGCCCAGGGATTCCACTTTGTCTCTTTCTCTGCGGTCGCCACGCAGACCTGGCTCTGGGCTGTGGGTGAGTTATGTTTTTCATTGTAACCCCTTGGCTTGCTTCAGCTCTAGGGGAAGGTGGTAGGACGGGGGGGGGGGGTTAATATATAACTGTCATTCTGCTTTAAAATAGACTGAGGGCAGGAACGTGCCACAGACCGCAGGGAGTGCAGGTATGCAGCTGCTTCCCTTTCTCTAAGCCAACGTGAATGCAGTGCATGCGCCATGGGACCGGTGTAAAGATTTTTTGTCTTTTTTTCATTTTTAGTTTGATCTGGGGAGTTTCAAACAGTGAGGAGTTCCAAATTGGAATTTCTAATTGGAATTGGACAAGGACCAAAAACCGGGATAGTGAAAATCCCAGATATTAATGCTTGTACCGTTCTTGTGTAACCCAATCCATCCTTTTGTCATCTAGAAATGTTTTTTTTGCCATTTTGGCAAACGACCTTTTACAGTCTTTTATCCTGTGATCTTCAATCCTGAAGAGTTTTTATTGTTAAACTGCATTAAAAACTTATTTGGCACCAGCCTTCTAGTGATCACTTCTGTGTTCAGCTAACTGACTTTATGCAGTCAAGTTCTTCAGTAAGACTTTGGTCTTGTTTCTGGCATCTTTACCTGGTCAACAGTTTCATCAGATGTCTTCATCCCATGCATGCCAATCTCAGATAAACGTTGGTGATGGTCTAATTAAAACCTGGCTTTTACAGTTGTTGATTGGACCTAGATAGTATTCCAGTCGCTAAAGCTTCAAACCACCAATAAACTACAATGAAAATGGCAGAGCATGAGCACGAAAAGTTTGTTCATATAGGAGAATTCCACTTACTAAGGGTCTGTTTTTTTAGAACATGTACTTTATACATATACATTAAATATTGTTTTTAGCCTAAAATCTGAATCTTAAGTCATCTTGTTTAATGCCTTTCTTACAGAAAACCTAACTTTATAATTTATTATGCTTTTATAGAACAGAAAATCTAAATCAGGGGTTCCCAACAGGTGGAAGTACCACTGGTAATACTTGATAACCTCTCAGGTCAAGGCTGTGAACTTTCCTGTACCCCAGCCTGATCTGCTGGATAATTCACTCAAGTGTCACTTTAATTGGCTGTTTTGTGTCTTTAGAATTTGGTTTTAGGTGACTGACAATGCTTACGCATCAACCAGGTGGCACTTAATTTAAATCCAATAATGGAAAGTGGTACTTGATTAAAAAGGGTTGGGAACACTTGGTGTAAATGGTTCCATTTAGCTTCCCTTTGTGGGTTTTCCAGACATTTTCCTACATTTGTCTTGTAAAGGTAATCCAGCAGGCAGTGTCACGCATAAAACTTTACATTTAGGAAACTTTTACTAGGAAAAAAATTGAATCAGCCCCACCCAGGGCAAATTATGAAAGTGAATGGCAGTTTTCTCTCTAAAAAGAGTAGTGCACTTTTTACACCTGGTGCCAACATTAAAGGTGATTCAAGTGAAAGAGGTGCGCTACATTTATTGGAGAGAAAACTGCCATTCCCTATCATTGTCTACCCTGGGGTGATTGGTGTGTCTTATAAAATGAAGGTACAAAAAAGACAAAATTACTTGCATTACTGGTGCTTCTGCACCACTGATCTGGGTAACTGATCCCACCCTCCACTACCACCACACACTTACTGGCAGTGCTCCCTCAATGCCGATCTTCCTCGCTGGTACCACCCAGCAGGTGGGTGTGGCCTGTATACGACCAGCGTCTATTGAAAACAATGGATGCTGGCCCTTGACACAGAACACACCCAGAACACACTCACCCACTGCTCCAGACAAGGAAGATCTGCGATGCGGGAAGTGTCTCTAGTAAGTAAGTGTGTGTCCAAACTCTGCTCCTTCATTTTTTGACTGGGAATCTGCACACTGCCTGTAATAGGGGTATTGGGGATATCTTGCCATGCTGCCTGTAATAAGGGGATTTGTGGGGGATTCTGCATACTGCCTATAATTGGGGTTCCACACACTGTTTGTAAGGGGGGGAGGGATGCCACACACTGCTTGTAATGGGGGGGATACTTCACATTTCCTGTAATGGGAAATGCACACACTGTCTGTAATGGGGGAGATGCCCCACACTGTTGTAATGGGGGTGCTGCACACTGCTTGTAAGGGGGGATGTTGCACACTGCCTGTAATGGGGGGTGCTGTACATTGCCTGTGAGGGGGGATATCGCACACTGCATTTAATGGGGGGATGCCGCACAATGCCTGTAATGGGGGATGCAGTACACTGTCTGTAAAGGGGGATGCTGAACACTGCCCATAATGGGGAGATGCCGCACACTGCCTGTAATGGGGGTGCTGTACACTGCTTGTAAGGGGAGATATTGCACACTCCGTGTAATGGGGGGATGCCACCCACTACCTGTAATGGGGGATGCCGTTCACTGTCTGTAAAGGGGGGATGTTGCACACTGCCTGTAATGGGGAGATTCCGCACACTGCCTGTAATGGGGGTGCTGCACACTGCTTGTAAGGGGAGATATTGCACACTGCGTGTAATGGGGGGGATGCCACCCACTACCTGTAATGGGGGATGCCGTTCACTGTCTGTAAAGGGGGGATGTTGCACACTGCCTTTAATGGGGGGAATGCCACACACTGTCTGTAATGGGGGGGTGCCACACACTGCCTGGGGGGGATGCGGCACACTGCCTGTAATGAGGGGATGCCGCACACTGCCTGTAATGGGGATGACGCACACTGCCTGTATTGGGTGGATGATACATACTGTCTGTAATAGGGGGATGCTGCAGTCTACCTGTAGTGGGAGGATATCGCACACTGACTGTAATGGGAAGTGCCGCACACTGCCTGTAATGGGGGATGCCGCATGCTGTCTGTAAAGGTAGGATGCCGCATGATTGGGGTGATTGGTGGGGTTATGCACACTGCCTTTTAATAGGTTATTTTTTATCTATCTATCTATCTATCTATCTATCTATCTATCTATCTACATATCTCCTGTGTCTTAAATATTGCAAAAATACAGTATGTCATAGGGTCGGCAACACATTATGGCACTGAACATGATCAGGTGTAGTAACCAACTTGACACTAACTATGTTCAATTGTGCATGGTTTAGCGACAAGGCTTGGCAATGGACATGGTCAGGCATGGCATGGGTTGGTTATAGTGCCTAGCATTAGATGTGGTTGAAGCTTGGGTTGGCAACAAGGCTTGGTCCTGAATGTGGTCAACCAAAGCACAGGGCTTGGCCCTAGATGTGGTCAGAGGTATGGGTCGACAACAGGGTTTTACACTGGACTTGTTCAGACTAAGCAGAGGTTGGTAATGAAGTAGCAGGTGAACCTGGAACAACACACGCACTGACAATAAAGTCTGTGGAGACAGCTTTTAAGTTAGCCACCTTCAATAAGCTGGTATGGCCAGGTAACAGAGACATGGTGATGCAGTGGTTAGACATCCGGGAAGCAATGTTTTCTGTGACCAGCTACAGAGGTTCCCAGACAAGGTGACCACTCCCAGCTCTCCGAACATGAGAAGAGAAACCGAGAGGCAGCAAAGGTAAAAACTACAACATGGCACTTACAAAAAGCCCTTTCTGTCATGGTAAGTCAGGTAAGGAAATTCACTTCTGCATTAGGGGAGTGAAAGCAGTTTTACATGTCTGACACCATGCTGTAAATTTCACCATTCAGTAAACTTGCCTTGTAATATTATCTAAAAAAAGGCACAAGTTAAAAAAAAATGTGATTCAGAAGTGAAGTTAAAGCATGGTTTTCAGCTAAATCTAGCAATGTGAACACTTATTTTATTTGCTTTTTATTGTATATCTTTATGTAAAAAATAACATTAACTCACCTGGTCTAGGAATCCAGAACTTTTTTGCTGCAGTCAAAGCAAGATTTACATTTATTTGCATTCCCTGCTCAGTACACACTCCGGGCACCCATTCCAGTTAATGGACAACCAGACACATGGACAGACATTAGGATTCTGATTTATGTAGTGCACCTTACTGTGTCGTTTTTCATCTTTTCTTTTTTTGATGCTGTTATCTTTCCATTAGCGTGCACTGAATGGTGCAGCAAGTCAAAAAGGCTTAAATAATCAGCTTACACAGGTTCACTAGTCACATGTACGCAAGCTACTCAGCTAATTAGCAGCACTTATTTGATTCCGATTCTATTTAGATGTGGGTGTGCCCATGCCAGCCATTCAGAAAGGGCTGTAGTGGGTGTGCGCCTAACTAGAGGTATAGCGGAATGCGGCTGCAGCACCAAGATGCGGCAAGGGCTTGAGGAAGAGGTAAGTTGATCAGGGGACCCCAGGGTTTCACACAGAGGGGCATCCCAAGTTGGGATGAACCATAAAGTGGTATTCCACCGCCCCCCCAAGAATCTTATAGACTCAAAGGGGTGGTTGTTACTTTTTAAACTTCAGCCCACAAAAAACAGACTCAACTTGTGCGCCACTAAAAAAACTGTGCCGGTCTACTCTGGGAAGAAGGCACGAGTCATAAAATCTGGAACACACATTGGCCCAAACTATTGTACACATCTTAAATGAGACATAAGATCAAAACAGCATTGTATACTGGTGCCTAATGGCACAAGATGGGGCAATACATTAATAACCCAGGCTCGAAATTTAGTAAAACCCCCATATATGTAACAGAATAAATAGTGCAGCTCCATTAATAAGAAGTGTAATGCTATAACAAGGAGTCAAAGATTAGGAAAATATGATTTTAGATGTGTTGTAGATCCTTGGGACAAACTTGCAGAGGTAGTTGAAAAATCAATATTAAGTGAATGTAAAAATGCCTGGGATAAGCATACATCTATAATAAGATAAAGAGAACATACACACATAAGGGCAGCCTAGGTAGACTATAAAGCTTCCACCTGCTATTAACCTTCTATGTAAGGCTCTGACTCTCAGGGGGGAAAGGATTATAAAAAAAAAAAAAAGTCACTTTTACATTTTTTCAAACCCCCCCGATCTGTGTCGGGATGGACACTAAAATCACTAGCTTGTGATAAAGCCAAACTTTTACATTTTTACATGTATTTTTTTCCATTTTAATGTCTTCAGGTACATTTCTTATTTTAATAACCTTTGTTGAGAGCAAGAGATTTATATATGAATGACATCAGCAAAACAAAGTATAATTATGAAAAGTATGTTGCCAGCCCTGCATAACCCAATAATGAAATAGTGAAATATTTAAGTAATATTTATAATCATTAAATGGGCCCCCGTCATGGTTCATATAATGACCTTTTTTCTTTTTTTTTAACGCGTTTGGTTACAACCGGACATCTAAAGACTGAAACAGCCAAGCAGAGACAATAGGGTTGATTCAGAGCCCCTTTCTCATCATTTTTATGTAGGTCTTGCTACCAAACGAAAAATCATGCAAAAATGAAAACATTTCACACTAAAGTTCTTGCAGAAAAAAGGCTTTGCTCAGACGAGGGGAAAAAATGAACGAGAATGGAAATATTCACACAAAAAAAATGTGAGAAAGGGGCTCTGAATCAACCCTAATATGTTCTTCTTCCTTCTTCCATCCTACTTCTTCCTTACATTTCAAAATGATAAGGTCCCCGTGCCTTGTGGTCCCTACTGAGGTTGCTATATCTGTACCCCTTATACTTACACCCCAGAATGCAAAACATCTGTGGCTAATTCACATACCAGCCAGACGTATAAGCTTTTAGAACCAATGTCATGCTTTGGTTTTATATCCACATTATAATGCTTTCCACGCTTGTCCTTTTCACTTGCATTTTTCTAAATGTGCTTTCCTCTTCCTCCTCCCTGACCACAGTCCCAAAGCTTCTCATTCTTCCTTTCTGTCTTTATTGTCAGCCTTGAACTCTTGAAAGTACCTGCCTGAAAACAAGATACTTAGAAGTTTGATTTTAATCTTTAGAAATCCAACCTCAGGAGTTTTAGAAAGGTCTCAGAAATGCTACAGCAAAAGACTTTGGTTATCTCTGCTCATTGCTTCAGTAGTCTTGCCCAGGAGAATAAAAAAGCGTGGTGTATTTGCAAAAGACTCAGGCATTTGCATGAATTTCCGATAGTTCACGGGGTTGAGGGCAAGGAAACCATATCACGCACCAGAGCTAAAGGAGAATGTATTCTTTTAAGTGACTTTCAAAAGTACATATTGGAAGAGAGCGCTTACCAGCAGCAAATGTTAAAGCAGGGTCCTCGAAAAGAAACTGTGACTGTTATACAGTGATAAATGAAGAGTACAAGTACTTTACTGTTAAGTAATATATCTCAGGTAAAATAATACCATTTGTTGGCTAACTCAATAGATTGAAAAAGTGAGCTTTCAGAGCACCTTCGGTTTCTTCTTCAGGCATAATACAAATACAGACACACATTTATACACAAAACTACAGGAGAAGCCCAACTGTTTTTCTACTTACACACGTGAATAATACAATTTGTGAGCTGTGACAAAATGATGGGGGAGTTATTGATAAATGGTTTGCTGATAAGGATTGAATGGGGAGTCTGTTGAATTATTATGGCTCTCTTTTGTTTTGGACCTAGTATACTAAAAGGAGATTTTAGATTTGTTTGAGTGCTGGCTGACCCTTACTACCCCTGACCCTGTGTGCCAAAACCCCACACTTTGTACTGTGTGTCTGGAGCTATCCCTGCTGTTGGAGACACATGTTTGGAATTTTTTTCATTTTCACTAGGACCGTTTGGGGTTAAAGACTAGTGGCACACCCACTGAATTTCTCTGGCATATACCACCGATAATAGGGCTAAGCTGGTGGTCTAAAGTTTCACATCATCAGACTATGGACACTGGGAGAGAGGGAGAACACCCAGGGTGATGAGAGTGCCTGAGAGTGCTGCACGCCCATCTGGTAGCACTTCACTTACCTCCATGGCTGCATCCAGCCGTCATCCATTTTGCAGCACTTCCCTCATGGCTGCTCCCAGCCCTCTCCCTTCCCCCCATGCTTCCTTCTCACATGCTCAGGTGCACGCACATCCCCGTCCACTAGAGGGCGAGCGCACTAGATTCCTGAGATTTAAAGGGCCTGTACAGCACTGATTGGTGCCTGGTCATCCAATCCTGCATCCACTTCTCCTATTTAAAGAGGCACTTCCTTCCTTCAATGCCGGATCTTGGTCTCTCCATGCTTGTTGAAAGTCAGACATTCTTGGATTGCTCACCCGTGTACCGACCTCTGCCTGTCCCCGACTCTGAACCTTTGCTGCCTGCCCCGACCTCTGCCTGTACTTACTACGCATTTTGCCTGCCACTTGTGTACCTCGCTGAACCTCGGCTGACTGTGGGACTGGGCCGCTGTTGGGGGGTAGCGACCTGGGGGTCACTCGCCGCACAAGACCAACCTGCCTTGCGGTGGGCTCTGGTGAATACCGGTGGCCCCTTAGACTCCGCTCTCCTGACACGGTACCCGCCATCGGTCCCACAGTTAAAGCGGATCCACACCCGAGTCCGCTCCACCCGGTCCGTGACACCTGTGTTACAGACCTGCGCTTAATGCTTATTATTACGCATCACAGAGCCCAAGGGTCACCCCCAAATATTTCAAAAGATAAATCATAAGGTAAAACTGTAAACCTTGATCCCTCTGGCCTTTTTCAGTTTAAAAATAGGACAGGACAGTACCAAGCATAGCCCAGCACAATGGTCTAACAACTGCCTTTGACTTCTGTATCCCTTTAATATCAGACCTTGCGGTAAATCCAGTATTTTTAATTCAGGTCATATTGGCACATTAAATGATTGTCTCTATTTAGCCCACAGCCCATCGATTCAAATTTGCACCCCTGCTCATCTCTAGCTGAAGCACATACCCATGTCAGGCATTTCTGAACAGCTGGCGTGGAGGTGCAGCCAGCGGCGAGTGCCTCATTCAGCTTATATTGCTGCTAAGAGTAGCATAGTAAATACAGAATGGATTGCAAGCCGGTGATTGGCTGATGGTCTGCGTATGTGCAGCAGAATCGCTGGAAAGGTCAGTGTACAAGATGATCTGGGGGATTTCACACAGCAAGGGGAGAAGGAACAAAACCTTGTATGGGGGAATCCCTGGTTTTGTTCCTCTCTAAAAGCATTGAAATTAATGGATTTAGAAAGCTGCACTTGGGTGTGTAAATATATTTTCAGAGCTACTATTGAATAAGGTAGATAAGGTTAAAAAGTTTTTTTACATCTTCTATCAACATAATAAATACTGTGCTAGAAAACAATTACAGTTTTAATAATGCATTTCCTAACCTTCCCATTGTGTTCTATAAGCAGGGGCGGGCTGGTCATCAGGAGAACCAGGACATATGCCACTAGACCACACCTGCCCCCAGGCTTCTAGTCCTTAATTAATTACACTCCACCCCCCAGCTCTGCATTCTGGCACCTGGCTGAAAGGGAGCCACTGCGCGCCAGGCAGATGATAAGATGTCTTCCTGCTTAGCTTCACGGGCTATCATTGCTACATTCCCCAGTGAGTTGCTACTTGGGGAAAAGTTAGGGATTAGGCGGCCAATTAGCTGGCTCAATAGGAGTAAAAAAGAATGGCATCAAAATCCACAGATAAGATGCAGCAATGAAAGAGAAAAAGTATGCTAGGAGAAGGGGGAGAGATATTGCAGAAGAAAGTTAGTATTTTCAGCCATCCAGAAAAGAAAAAAGGCAGATCCGTTACAGGCTAAATCCCACAAAGTCCTGCAGCTTTGGGGCTGGCAGTGCCAAAACCAGACATTAAGCCTGATTCATAGGCTCACCGTGAATGCTCAGTTTTGTGCTGATCTCGGAAACTGGGATTATGCAAAAGCTTGTTATTCACAGCCGTGTACTGAGAATTACTTGCCCATGCATAAGTGACCGTAATTGCTTGGTGTATACATACGGTTTTGCTGAGCATTTATGGTTTTGCCTGTCGAACTTGTCTCGTAAGCCGAGTTTGTACCATGATCTCTTGATACTTACTTTTCCCCCTTGTTTCCATTTGTGGCATCCCATGTATTGTGTATGTCTATCTTGGTACCTTACCTTCTCCAAGTTTTTGCATCAGTGTCCTCCCATGTTATCTGCTTCCACCAACTGTTACTCACCTATGTATTTTTAGAAACATAGAATGTTGATGGCAGAAGGAGACCATACGTTCCATCTAGTCTGCCCTTATGTGTATACTGTATGTACTCTTTATCTTAGGATAGATGTATGCTTATCCCGGACATGTTTAAATTCACTTACTGTCAATTTTTCAACTTGAAATAAAATACAACTACAATCCACACTATAAAGGGTTAAATTAAAACAAAAACTGGTGTGGGGTCTCCCTCCCGGGGGCATTTTTTGGGTGGGTCCCTCTACCCAGCATAACCAGCACAGGCAAGGGACCACCTATTCCAAGCTTGTAGAACAGGGTGCAGGGACCAGTTTTGGTGGCCCCCCACTCCTCAGGCTACAAGCCTGCACAGCCTAAATGGCCCTGGGCCCTTCTTCCCCTAACCCTCCCCGGGCTTTGGGAAGGCAGGTAATGGGGGGGCTGACTTTACAGCACCTTAGGCCTTGAGAATTGGTATAGGGGTCTCATAGAACCCTTACCAGTTCACAAAAGGTTTAATTGTAAACACATACACACACACACAGACACACCCATCATGCTGGCTCCTGCTCTCCTGCTGCTGCCGGAAGCCTGTTTAAAAAATGAAATAGGGTCCCTATTTAGCGGGGGGGGGGGGATTTTGAGGGTTATAAACCTGACCAGTGTTGCATAATTTATGTGTGGGTGTAAGTCGACATCCCCTGCCCTCTCAGATGAGCTCCCACATCCTCGTTTCATGGGTGTTGGGCTTAAAGTCATAGTAGTCATAGTAGTATTGCTGCTAATTTTGCTATCTGCAGTGCAGTGCTATCTGCACTGCACCAAGCACTTTATACAAGTTTGATATGGCCCATACAGGATAATGACTCTCTTCCCAATCTTGCCATTAACTAGATTATGACACACTGGCTGGCCAGCCATTTATCCTTAGGGATGTGTGGAGGTTTGTGTGAGACCGAGAGGGTGTGGTATGTGTGGGAGGCCCCCGTATCTATTTAGCTATGCCAGCTTTTTAAGTTTAGGGACATGGGTTCGTTTCATATGTAGATGTGCCACATTTAATAAATTTAAGTGTTGTGGTTAAGCAATCGTTGATGTGATTTCTTGTTTGAAAATGCCAGCCCTATGTGAACCGCTTGTCTTATAGGTGTTTTGTAATTAGTATTCTTTAGGTTTATGGGCGCCCGTGATGATATAGGGCAGTGCACCTTGACATAATTTACATGTTCTCCCTGTGGGTCTTAATATATGGTATGATTCCCCAAAACACTCCAGTTTACACATGCCGAGGAGCAGGTCGTGGGGATGCTGAACCCCAACACCTAACAGGGGGTGTCAGGGACCTTCAACCCCTGATTGGTGGCATGTGCTCACCAGTGGTAAGACTTGGCTGCAAACTGCAGATTTGCACAGGGGGGAGGAGGGTTAACGACCCAAAAACCCACAAACATAAGTGCCCACATGCACCCTCATCTGGGAGGGCTTGCCTGGGACACACGTGGTTGGCAAAATAACATACAAATGTTATTTGCAACTATTACAATGGAAGCTGGGCCATTGAGGTAGCGGCAAAGTAGTTTGGTTCCCACGTAGATGTGGGGCCCAGTGTGTAACCCTTGTTGAGAATTGGAAGGAGAGCAGATAATACTAATATTGATTTTACCCTTGCCTGTTCCCAGCCAGCAGCAACTGCTGCTCAAGAGGAAAGACCTGCACCAACAGCTGCACTGTCTGGTGTGCCTTCCCTTGACCCACCGTCAATGCCTGGCCCATCTACCAGCCACCCACCTAGTGAGGGGAGCACAGATACGGAAGAAGGAAATGTGTGTCCTTAATGAACCAATGACAAGGGGCAGGGAGGAGGAGGCTGTTGAGCCAAATTAAATGTTTTTTTTGCTTGTGTGCGACCATTGACCCAAGCAAACACTAATGTGTACCTTTCTCAACACAGACCACGCCTCTACTGGATGCTATACAGAAGATGGGGGAAGTCACCAAGGCAAGTTTGGTTCACACCCCCAATATTCTGCTGATGCCCCCAGAAGCTGCTACCACACCTGCCACTGAGCTAAACACCACCTCCCATAACTGGCTACAACAATAGCAGTCTGGTAACAGCAACCCCACCACCTCCACCATGTGCCCGGGAGGAAGTCAGTCCTGCCCTGCAGCCTTACACCAGGCCCCTCATGCCCATATATTGGGGTCAGTCCTGCAGAGGGGGCACTGCCTGTTGCTAAAGTAGATGCTGTAAAGTAGATACAACCCTACTGTGCATGTTATGACTGGCTGTGGCAACCTTTTTAAATCAGGGTCAAAATGTCTGCCCCTTACCCTCTCTCTTCTTTATAATACTTTAACTGGACCAACAGCCTTGCACAGTTGGAAAGAAAAACCCAGCAAAGCTCACTTGCCCCATCTGCATCATTATCATCATTTACATTTGCTCCTGCATGCACTGAAACTCTGCCTTATAGATTTTCTTCTGGTTGCAGCCATTTTAGAGCTTCCTTTCACAGCATACCAGCCATGCTTCTGCTTAGATTCAATTGACATAACCCCACAATGCACAGTGGCAGGAAGCCCAGTAGCACTTCATCTTTGCAGGCAGCCTGCAGCCTGCAGAGAGGTCCACCTGGCTAGCCTCCTGGTGGCCACAGAGCGGGCGCGAGAGTCATGTAAGTATTCCTTTTTTCAATTTGGCCAATAATTTTTTGGGGAAAAATAGTGCGTCTTATTGGGTGAAAAATACGGTATTTTTTTAGCTGCTTCCCAGTTATACTATTAATAAAAATGAAGGAACGGATATGATCATGGACAAGGCAAAGCAGCCAAGTGTTGAGTTATTTCTCACAGCTGTAAATGACTTTGACCTATACCTATACCATATACACCTATACCACCATCCTTCTTCCACCGATATACCATATGCCATACCATAAATTTTATTTCACCTTCTGTATATATTTGGACTGTCTTGAAAAAAACTGGAGTAGATCCCTAAACAAGCCATGCCTGGGGGTATAAATACACCTCGCAGTGGCAGGTAGCAAGCAAAGTGTGATCATGAAAGAACAGGACCTTTCATTCTATCAAATACATAGCTGACAAGGGACCCCAGAGGCACCCGAGCAGTAAGAGAGCACTGCCCAGTGCTGGAGATAAGTACAGTGTAATGTTTATAACAATAAAATGCTTTTGTATGGCATGTTTTATTTACTTTCACTGCCTTGAATTTGTCAGGGAGCAGCACCTGCCAGCATGGTGACTTGCCCGGGGGAGCATGGATGCAGGAAGATGGACTTTTAGTGGGGTGTGAACTAGAGCTTAAACTATTATGGAAATGTAGCAATGCAAAATAAAGGATCAGAATTGTGGGAATAGTGTGGCAAGGACAGGGCTGGGGAAAACAGTACTTACCTCTCCAGAGAGGCCCTGAGTGAGATATCACTGTAGGATGGTTTGTCAAGACCCGGTGGCAGAGTAGCAGACAGATAACTGGCTGGCCCATTTAAGCAATTTATATAGTGCGCCAGGCCAGCTAGCTTCAGCTCCAGCTGTAGGAGGGAATGGAGGAGCTTCCAGAAGAGTAAGCATGAAAACTGGAGAGGAGAGAGGAAAATCACAGCCAGGGGGAAAGGAGGGAAAGAGGTGTGCTACGCCACATCTAGGCGCCAACCAGAAAAGGCTGCATTTAAAATTTTTATATACTAAAACTCACCCCGCCACGCTTCAGCATCTTCTGGATAAAACTAAACCGGACGGCTGTTTCCCCTCGCCCAACGTGAACTGCTACAGTGACCCCAGTATTCATTTAGAAAACTACTGTCCCATCAGCAAACCTTTGGCTAATCCCCTGAGCCAGGGGAAGACGGCCAAATGGGGTGGCCAGTTGCTCTGGTCTTTCAGTGGGGCTGAGTATAAAGCTGGACCTCAGCGGTGCTGCAGATAAATTTGACTGTCCAAAAAAGTTTGTAAGTGTAACTGACGCATCTAGGCAACCTGGCTGACACAGCTCTCCAGACCGCCATTATTGGTGGATTGTAGGTCAACTGTGTCCCCTATCCCTCGGCATACACACATCTGAGCCCGCCGTCCGCTACAAACAGGTAAGAGTGGTACATGTTACAGTGGCCGGAGCATATGACTGACGGCACGTTCACTAAGGCACTAATATGTTGTGACACAATAATGGTGGCAGCCTGTTTCAGGTCTAGGCCTGGCAGACAGGGTCATTGTTTGCACGTTTACTCTTTGAAGTTGAGCCCAACCCTGTCTGACTTTGAAAACCGCCTCCGCTATTACTGTGAGCCACACCACTGTCCGTAACCTGTCCTCCTATTTGCCTGGTTCTACCAGTGAAGCATGGCATAGCATAGTTACTTACCAGCATAATGTACTCCTACTCATCGGTGGTAAACAGGGAGGGTACACCTCTTTTGCACCCCAGCACCCCTGTGGTTCTCAGAAGTGTTGTTCTGGCCAATGAGCCAATGACACCCATGATGTTGTAGCCTCTAGGTTGCAAACGCCTGTACTCGCCTGTTGAATAAAGTCTTGTTGGTGCCCATTTACCCAGGACAAAGCTCAAGGATGCAGGCAAGGTCTCAAAGAAATTTGATGACTTAAAAATGGTGGTCTGGAAGAAAATAAAACGGGCTGAGGAGTAAGTGTGTAGGGTCAAGAGGGGTGTTTCTGGTTTACACATTTCACCACTCATATGCTCATCCATTTGTGTTTGGTTTTAACTTACAAACTGGCGGAGGGTTACCCAAGACCCTGGAATTTACATGCAGAGCAGCGGCTATATGGGCTGCTGCACACTCTTGCCTACCAGAGGGTGTCGGGTACCATGCCCACCAGTGGTAAGAGTTGGCTCCACAATGCTTAATTGGGGGGGGGGGGGGGAGACCCAAACCCACAAACATTTGGAGAAAGCATGAGTGGCCAGACACACACAACAGCAGTGAGTGCTTGGGTGGAACACACGTTAACAAAGTAACCGCACAGATGTGTTTACAATTTCAATCCAGATCAGTTTTCGGAATTGGTTGCCAATGTGTGGAGGGTACACTGCGCACCCCATGCTGAGTAGCTTAAGAAGTGCAGCTAAGAAATGTGTGTAGCTTAAATTGTGTCTTGCCTTGCAGTCAGGGCGGTATTTGCCACTAGGCACATGTAGGCACGTGCCTAGGGCGGAGCTACAGTGGGGGCGGGGATAGGGGGCTGCAACCAGCAAGGATTCAATAAAAAAAAAAAAAGAAATTCCATCTGCAAGCAATCAGGCAGCTGCCAGCCATATTCCAAAGCTGCCAATAGCGTTTTTTTCACACAAAGCCATCAACACCCACCTCCACAGACAGCAATGAACTAAACACGACAGGGAAAAGGGGACGGGGCTAGGCCACCAGAGACAAAATGAATAGGGAACTGAGCACAGCGCCCCCTGTCGTTCTCCCTCTCTGTGTGTCAGTCAGCACGGCCCGGTGAGCAGTCTCAGGCGCTGTCGGTGTCTGGACTCCAGTTTGCATTTCCCCTCTTCTTTCACCCCTCTCCAAGCTGCTGTCTAGGTGAATGTGCTCAATGTTGAGATCAGCTACACGAAGCTCAGACCAGCAGGGGCTACGACAAGATGGCCGCCCCCATCGCTGAGGACACAGGCAGCAGCACTAACAGGTACCTTAGCTAAGGGGCAGAGAACAGGAGTGCAGCCTCTCAGCCTGCCATGCTTTAGAACGTAGCACACCAGCCAAGTAAGGTTATGCAGCACATATATTGAGCTTTCATTTAACTGTCTTCATGCCTTTATTTCTTACTCATTTCTTTCCTTCCTCACTTATTTTTTTTAACTTTCTTCCCTCTTACCCCTTTTTCTTTCCATTCTTCCTCTTCATCTTCTTTATTTTGTTCCATTTTTTTTCTTTCCGTTCTTCAATTTCCCCTGGCTCCCTTTCTTTTGTTCCTCCCTCCTTCCCTCTCTTTTTTACATTTTTCCTCTCTTTGTTGCATTCCTGTCTTCTTTTTTCCTCTTTCTTTTCCACCTTCCTTCTCCCCTACTTCATTACTTCTCTTTCCTCCAATCTTTTTTTTTGCTCCTTCGTTCAATTCCTGTTTTTCTCTTTCCTCACTACCTCCACTCCCATTGGTCCTTTACTTGCTTTCTATGTTTCCTTCCCTATTTTCCCTCCTTCCTTTAATTTTTCCCTTCCTTCCTTTTGGCCTTCATGTTTTTCTTCCTAATTTCTTTCCTGTCTTTTTTTTAATTCCTCTTTTCTGTATTTCTTTCTTTCCATTCCTCTTTCTCCTTTTTTCTTACTTTACTGCCTTACTTCATGTCTTTCCTTCCCCTTCTTGTCTATTTTCTTTCTTTCTGTCCTCCTTCTCACTTTCTTTCCCCCCTTCTTTCCTTTTTCTTCTTGCTTTCCTTCCTTTTTTTACCTCAGTCCTATTCCTTTTCTATGTTTTCCTTCTGTCTTAATTATTTTTCTTTATTTGTTTTCCTTTTTTCTCCTTTCCTTTTTTATTCTCTTTCTTTCATTCCTTCGTTCTCTCTTCTTTCCTTCTTTGCATTTCTTTTCTGCCTCCTCATCGTCCCTTTCTTTCTTTCCTCCTCTCTTTATTACTTTTTCTAGCCTTCCTTCTCTCTTTATTATTTTTTACATTCCTTCTCTCTCTGTTTTCTTCTTTCTTTATTCCTTTCTCTCTCTCTCTCTCTCTCTCTCTCTCTCTCTCTCTCTCTCTCTCTCTCTCTCTCTCTCTCTCTATCCTGCCTCTGTTTGCTTAAAGCAGAAAAAAACCTAGACTGTGATTTTGACTTTCCTGGCTATTTTCTGTGCCGCTGTGTGAAACCCCTCAAATCACCCTGTAAAACTCACCTCTTCCCCGTCCAATGGCGCATGCGAATTACAAATGCACAGCAAACAGATCTGAGAGCCTGTGCATTAGAACGGTGAAAGGTGAGTATCGGTGACCTTGGGGGTTTCACCCATGGCAAGGACCTATCACCAGAATAGTCAAAAGCAATAGTATGTTAAATAGGCAGTTCAGGACTGGGAACAAAAAAACAATATTACTTAACTCTCAGTCAGCAGGCTGGATCTCTTGGCTGCAGCTCTTTAGTTTCAGAACAGTCAATTCTAATCACATAATGAACCACCCGCTGCCCTGGAGCTGAGAATTCCTTACCTCACCCGGGATCCAGCGACATGAATGGATGGACAGGGCCGTGCACAGAGAGGGGGGAGTCTATGCAGCAGATCCAAGCTCCCCCCCTCCCTGCATTGCTGTGTCTAATTAGCAATATAAGGCAGTGGGGGGGGGTGAAAAAATTGTGCCTATGGCAGCATGAATCCTAAATTCGGCCCAGCTTGCACTACCCACCCAACCACCAGCAGGGCTGTATTTACCATAAGGCATCTGTAAGCACGTGCCTAGGGGTGCATGGCCGCTAGGGGGTGCATTTTTAAATTGTAAAATTAATGTAAACAGGACTGGTAAGGTGCTGGGCTGGTCGCGTTTCACAGAGGCTGCTTAAAGCCTGCAGTTTTGTCTTTTGACCACTGGGGACAGTGATGCGACCTTACAAGGAGTAGAGCCTAGCTAGGAAGGACACCTCGGCTTAAGGTGGCCTTGTTGTGACTGCTGGTCTCTCTGTCCTTCAATTTGTTTTTACTAAACTGAAGTAGGTGCTGCTGATTTTTTGTGCCAGGAGGCTGGAGCAGTTCACCAAGTCTAGAGATGGTGCAGCTGGGTCATGCAATTCCCCAGGCTTGGAGAGGAGTAGCAGCTGGGTCTTTGGCACCCTGGGGGAAGCTGGACCTTGTAGTTCCTCCAGAGTCAGCTGGGGCTTGTAGTTCCTCCAGGGTCAGCTAGGCCTTGTAGTTTCTCCAGGGGGCAGCTGGGCCTTGTAATTCCTCCAGGGTCAGCTGGGCCTTGTAGTTGCTCCAGGATCAGCTTGGCATTGTAGTTCCTCCAGGGTCAGCTGGGCCTTGTAGTTCCTCCTGGGGCAGTTGGCCCTTGTTGTTCTCCATGGCACTGTAGGGGAAGCAGTTGGACCTTGTTGTTCTCCAGGGCACTAAAGGGGAAGCAGCTGGGCCTTGTTGCTCCCCTTGGGTAACTGAAACTGATTAAAAAGAACATTTGCATACATATCTTACAAATATACCTCTGCATGATTCATTCCTGAGGTCCTCTTCTCAGCAGAAGCCCAGGCCTGTATCTTCCAATGCATTGGTGGGATGTAGTTACACTTTTCTCTCTCAATCACTGCCTCAGCAGCCAAATCTGCATGAATAGGATCCAGGAAAAGGACTGTAGGCGCAGGTGGTGGGTATTTTTAGGTAAGTATGCATATCAGGATAAATAGGGGTGGGGAGTGAGCACTAAAAGTTCCTAGGGCAGCATGAACCCTAACTACGGCCCTGGCCACCAGCCATGCCTCCGCCTCCAGCAGCCACTGGCCCTCCAGCCACCCCGGCTTCACATCCTTCCCCAGGAATTGAGACCCACAGCTGGATCAAGCAACAAGCCTGAGCCACAGTGAGGGGACCAAACTATTAAAGAGGAACATCATACCTAAAATAAAAGGGAGCCGCCGCCCCCCCATCGGAGCCTACTTACATTTTGGATGTCGCTGCTGCCTGAAAACTTACATTTGCTCCTGCATCCACTCAAAGCTGAAACACCTCCTCACTGATTTTCTAGTGGTGGCAGCCATTTTGGAGCTTCTTCTCTCAGCATCTCAGCCATGCTGCTGCCTGGATTCAACTGACATAACTGACAATGCCTTAGTATCATGCATGCAGATGGGGCAAGGGAGTTTTGGGGAGTTTTCTTTTCCAACTGTGCCAGGCTGTTGGTCCTGTTTAATTCCTCGATTTCTGTTGCCTCGTCCTAATACTGTACAAACTGCTATCAACATTGCTGGCACCTGCTTTGTTCTGCCCACATTTTGCTGTCCACTTTGCTAAAATCTGATTTGTCCTGACCATGGTAAATCATATTTGAATGATTGCTAAAAAGTACTTTTGTTCGAGTTCACTGAGATATTCATAGGGATTTGCTAAATCACTGACTGATTTCACTGTATTTAAAGAGAATATAAACCCAACGGCCAGGGCAGTTTTTAGGCAAAAAAACCTGCCCCCCCCTCAATGGCCTTGGCACCCAGGGCGATTGCCCTGCTCAGCCCTCCCCTAGAAACAGCTCACCCATATGCCTCTCCCTCATTTCTTGCAGCATCGAGTAGAAGCCATAGCAGGGTTCCAAAGTTTGCCCGCCTTTCAATTCTATTTCTCCGAGACCATGCAGAAAAGGGGTTTAACAGCCACTCCATGACACGACCTTCCCAGCTCAGCCACAACCCAGAAACTGAAACCAAGAAAGCTGTTTCGCTTAGAATACATTTACCTAGAATAACATACACATTTACTTATAATGAGATATTTTGAGATTCTTTGAAATAGCTCATTTTAAAATGATTCCAATGGAGGATAAGGTTGGATGATGTTAGTTTCTGGACAGGGACTTTAAAAGATACTGACCAGTCAGTAGTGTTTCATAAAACAGTAGAATGAGACTTGGATGACTGACATTAATGTGCCTCCTTCCCTTGGTTTTCTCAACAATTTTAGGATATTGCTTTTCATTGACAATTTAAGATTGATTTCCTGGTACAAAATTTGGGTTCTCCTCTTACCTTGATCTGGATTTATCGAGGCACTGGTGATGGATGGGTGCAGTTGCAGTCATGTGGCAAGCTAAGGGCTAAGCTCTCTGGGAGATCACTTTTTTATGTTTTAACAACCTATGTTCAGTATATGTCGAAATATATTCTTAGAAAAAAAAATATGGTTTAACAACCTATGTTCAATATATATCGAAATATGATTTTAGAAAAAAATTTATGGTTTAACAACCTATGTTCAATATATATCGAAATATGATTTTAGAAAATTTTTTATGGTTTAACAACCTATATTCAGTATATATCGAAATATGATTTTAGAAAAATAAACTGCGTAAGAGCAAAATAGTATTTAAAAAAAGCAATTAAATCACAATACTATTGTACACATACATTTTAAACACACGCTGCTGGATAGGCTGACTTTACTGGGTATTCATCTCTTTATATAATTAAATAACTAGTAAATTAACAGTCTTCAGGCATCAATTACAATAATTACAGTATTTAGTTTTAAGAAAAATCAAATTGTAAATACATACGTTAGATGCTGGTGTGGGTAAAATATACATTGTGTAATCTTTCTGCATGACAAGTTCTACCTCTAGCAGCAAATATTTTCACCCACATTATCAAACGGTAAAACATTTAGAAAAGGATCAATACAGAAAATAAATGCGCCAATGAGAATAAAAGGGGAGCTTGCAGTACACAGTGCAGGGTAAATAGTCAGTACTAGCACTGGCGATCTGTGTATAAAAAGCAGCGTGCTTCAGAAAATGAGGAATATAAACACAATGAATGTATTCAATGTTTACTTGATCAAGACATTTTCATCTAGGTAATTAAAAATAAAAATCCCAAATCCAATGCACATTAAAATCCGTACCTCAAAGCCCAAAGGTTACAATTATGCCAAAAAGTGCCGATGCAGCAGGCATGGGCTCCTGGTGGAGGTGTTACATATCACAAGTTCTAATGATCCAGATTGGTGAGGTGGAGAAACTGAGAGACGACAGACATGTCAAATCAATACTGAAGATTAAGATGTATTTTTCTATCAGTAGCTATGTTTTTGGAAAAGGGCTGGTTGGGTGAAGAGTGAAAATAGACAAGAAACCATTACATGTTTGCCAAGTCTTATAAAGGAACAACACCTGGGATCATCACACTCCTGGATGTTCTTCCTCTCGAAAGGGGCATCCCAATTGCTGCTGATGTTAATAGTTCTGATTGTTCTTTGTAACCCAATCCTGTCCATCTTGATAGCTCCCCTTAGCCAGACATTAAAGTGATTGAAGTCAAAAGTAAAAAAAAAAAAAAATATCAGTCTTACCATTCATTGTGTGGTTCCAGAACTGTGCTAGCTTTTCTGTCTGTCTCCTTAGTGAGGAAATCACTTTATCATTCAGCTTTCAATCCCCACCACGCTGATCTGGTTCATCAATCAACCTTCAGTGCACCAAGAACGGAAACACCCCCCACTCCCTCCCCAGATGTCCTGATTGGCTGCCTCTCTCTGCAACTATGAAACCCCGTCCTCCTACCTCCTCTCTGGTCACACTATGTGCTGGCAGGCTGGAGACGCTCATAGCCTGCAGCGTCTTTCACCCCCTTATCTGATCATGGATAATCTATATGCTGGCAGTAATAACTAGAGGCACAACAATGCACTTATTTTTTTACTATGATATATGTAAAGCACACAGTGTGCTTAAATCACATTACTGTTGACACACCCACTATTTCTCCTCATTTTTTCTCTGCATCTCCAATGCTCTAATACTTTTACAAATAACTTAGGAACTACAGGGTCTCTTTGAAAACGTGATTACGTTTAGGAAAGTGCAACATGTAGCCCGCCAGCAGTTTTTTATGGTAGGCAGGCTTTCTGCCTGCCTTCTTGTCTGAGGAACGGGGAATGCCCGCCCTTCTATTGCCTGCTTGTGATTTAAACATTGCTGTGCTGGCCATATTTACACCCGAGTTTAAGCCGCAAGTCGGTGAAACGCGTTGGGATATTTTGGAGAATCACTTTCCATTCGGATGTTGCAAATAACACTTTTTTATTAAAAAGCTGCGGAGGCTGCCCGGGATGGTTGGTGCGATGAGAGACACTTTTATTGAAGCGCTATTGTTTATGGATTGTTTGTGAGTGCATTATTTTATCTTACCTTATTAAATTGGTTTTTATGATATTGCACTAGCGCGCTCTATTTGTATTTTTTTATGCCTGTTGGGACACATTTCCATTACATCCACTAAATGATATATTGGAGTTGTTAAAGGAACAGCGTCATTTGGGCTCTTGGCCAATACCAGCTGGAGCATATATATCTGAGATGAAGATCATCTGACTATTTTATATTTTATATGCCATTGAATCTGTTTGGTCTGGTAACGGGTTGAAGACACCTACCCCGAGCTATGCACTCTGGGATGCTATACTTATAATGAGTGTTAGCTGCACTTGAAAACTTTGAAGGAGCTCTGTCTTTTCTATAGATTTTTTTGTCTGAGGAACAGCTCAAGAACAGCAGCCATGGATGTATATAGAGAATATTAAGGAACATGGTAGGTAGCCCAGTACTTATGAACCTTAAAGCTCACCTCGACATGGGTCAGATTTTGCGATGTTTATCTAGTTCCCTAGGTCTGACTATGAGAGCAGGCCATTGAATTCTGTGGCAATGCCTCAATAAGCTTCCTGGCAAGGCATACACCCAAACGATAGGATGTAACTGGGACAGGCACTGAAATGTTAACTTGTTTTATCACATTGGGCATACAAAATGTTTAAAGGGACAGTCAAAGGGTCAAATTAGCTTGCCCCATGCTGATTGTCAGAGGCTGCATCTCTCATTCACCATCACATTGCATTCCCTGATAATATCTATTGAGCCTTTCTGCTGAATCAATTTTCAGGATCCCCTGTTAGAATTCACAGTCCCCCATAGAGATACATGCAGAGCTAATGACTCGCCCTAGCATGAGAGGTTCAGCACAAGGAAGATAGTTCACTCGGGCTGGTCAGAAACTATAAAGCAGGCTGAATAAAAGATGCAGCTTCTTACAGCCACCATAAGGCATAGCACAAAGCAGAAGGCTAAATGAGCCCTTTGCCTAAAATGTCCCTTTAAATTCTTAAACCCTATACAGCCTAGAAAAATGCATATACATGTAAGCATACACCTTGAAATTCCCCACTAATGACAAGGCAATTACAGTCACTGTGTAAAGTGAAATGCTGCCTTAGGGGTTTATTCATCAAGGGATAGCGGCAGTTAAAGCCTCGTATCGGCAGGCAGCGTCTGGTGAACGCCGGGCGCTGTACGCAAAAAACTCATTTATGAAAGCGAATCTGGTGAGAGACTCTAACTGCGTCATCTAACGATGATTCATCATTACAGGCAGCTCTGCGTATAGCTCTAGCTTCCAGAGCGCCATATAGTACCTGTCGCTACCTGTCGCTCTCCCATACATTTAAATGGACATTCATTTTCTTCTGTTTAAACAGGGTTTTTGGATTTTCATTTTATTTTCTCTCAAATAATTGTGTCACCTCTCCTGGCCTAGAATAAGAGGCCGATTCATTAATAGCGGCAGGTAGCGACAGTTGAGTGACTGTAGCGGCATTTTCAGAGCGCCCGCTAGTAGTCGCTGTGCTTGGCCGTTGTTCGGTAGTTGTTAGCGACTCAGTCGGTTTGCTGCAATGTTGAATATTGGGTGAGGAGTCGCTATTTGACAGGTTCCGCGCTGTATGGGAGCGCATGATAGCGACTGGCCCTAGCGACCGGCTCCCACCATATTCATTAAAAAATCACGCTCAAAAAATTCTCGCGCTGTGAAATGCATGTTTAAACCCCAGAGCGCTGGCGGCGATGGGATAAAAGTCGTTTTTTAACCCCCAAACAACCATATTTTTGGAAACCAAAAAAAACATGTTTTTTAAATAATTTTGTAATATGAATACATTAATATCAGACCTGTAATATCAATTCTGTACATTTTTTTTTACCTTAAAAAAATTATCTAAAATGGCAGAAGTGGTCACAGAATTTTTCACATTTAAAAAAAAAAAAAAAAAAATTAATAACAATTAATTATGAATATTTAAAGATTGTTCCATTGAAATGCATTGGAGAACGCCAGGTAGCGAGAGGTCATACCTGTCGCTGTTCAAGGTCAGACGCTGGCGCTGTGGGGTGAGGCTGGAATAATGATGAATGAGTGGCTATATGGCGCTATCTCAGTCGCTAAGCAGGATCGGCTTGATAAATGTGTGATTGTGGTGGGGAGCCGGCGTTCTCGTGGCGGGGCCCGTCATTACCGGCCGCTCACCAGTCGCTACCTGTCGCTATTCCTTTATAAATAAGGGCCTAAGTCATTTATTGAAAACTTTTTTTTATTTTTTTATGCAGAATTGTCATTATAGGTCTGGCATTTAAGTATTAATGTCACAATGTTACAACAATGTAATTCCATGTGTTTTCCCTTTGTTACTGGTGGATATGTGTTCAAAAACAGACTTTAATCACACAGCGTCTGGCGCTCTATGCTATAGCGACCAGACCCAGAGCGCCTACGCTGTGTGAGTCTGTTTCTTTGTTGAATATGGTGTGAGTTGCTGAGAGTCGGTCGCACTAAGCTGGCGCTACCTCGCGCTACCTCTCGCTCCCTGCAGCGCGGTACTGGTGTTAGAGCGCCCAACATACATCTCATTCATCAATGTCCGCCAGGTTACTAGAGCGACTGAGGCGCACTGTAACAGCACCCGATACACGCACACGAGCGTCTACTAGCGGTCGCTCTAAGCACCACTATAGAGACGCTCATCTGCCGATACCTGCCACTAGTAATGAATCAGCCTCTATGTAAACCTGTGGGCCTCTTTATGCAAAGCGAACATTCTGCAGCAGCAATTTTGGAGCGCAGTGTTTGCGTTTGCTCTCCATTGAAGGGGAATGGAAATTGCAAGTGCTTTAAAATAACTGCAATTGCGATTTCAATTTGAGAAGCAAGAAAAAAAAACATTTTATTAACAGGGTAACTTCAATCAAATTCAAAATATATCAACATGACTGGCATCCATCTGCTATCATTCAACCAAAGACTGCACAAGGGCTTTAACCCTTTAAATGCCAACCACATAGAATCTATGGCAGTGCCTCTCCTACTGTTAAGTGCCAGCACCATGGATTCTATGTGACATATACTCCCTCTAGAGAAAAATAAAAAAACCCGCTCATCTCTGTCCTCTTCCTCTTTAGTGTGGCAGAGAACACCAGTTCTCTGCCCTGTACGCATGCTTCTGGCAGCTCACTACTGCTGCTGGAAGGGGTCTTTAATACCGATCTCACTACCGATATAAAAGGCCGCTCCCGGCAATGGAAGGAAGCAGTAAGAGGCCGTGGTGATCAGGGGAAGCCAGTTTCAGGACAGGGGACTCTGATCCCCTGTCCCACTACTACTGGCTGTCAGTGATCAGCGGGGGACAGCAGGATCAGCAATGAAATCAAGGTAAGTGTGCACATTTAACCCTTCTTCAACTGGTAAGGGGTCCTTGAGAGTTCACAGGGCAGGAGGCAAGCAAGCGGTTGACATGCCCCATTCCCTATTACTTGCATCCTCAAAATCTTGGAGGTGCAAAATAGCCTGCGGCCCATGTGAGCCAGTAGCCCCCATAGCTGGTGCCCGGCCTGGGTTTGCTGGAAAGGGGAGACCCCACTACTTTTTTTTTTTATTTTTTAGGGTTCAAACCTTATAAAATTAAAAAAAGTCTGCCCCCCCCCCTTCCCTGGAGAGAACACCATTTTTTAAAAAAATGTAACCCTTGATAATTTGTATAGTAGTTGTATTTTATTTGAAAAGTCTCCTGGGCAGGAACGGATGTCTACCGATATGTGGTATCAATCCAAGACCAACACTCCAAGTCCAGGCAGCTCCGGCAGTAACTAGAAGAACCACTTAACTTACTGCCAGTCCCATGCCACCGATCATCCTCTCACCCCTGGTTTGTGAAGCTGCAGATTCTGGCTGGGGGGTGGATATGAGAACAATGACGTGCCCATTGTTTTTTTTTTTTTCAACTTAAATTTTCTTTTTTTTCATCACATAGGACAAATACAGTGAGTACAGTGTCACAGAGGCAGCAATTCTAGACGGTTCATTTGCAACACTGTTAAAAACAACAATACGTGCCCATTGTTTTTAGCTTGACCTGTGACCATTTTCATGTATTTATCCATTAATATTCCCATTAAACCAAAATGCAATGTTCATATACATACTATTGATCAAGTATCTTAAGAGATTTTATTAACCAAAAATGGGACTTTACCAGGGAGTGTTTTTTTTCTAAAGAAAGCTCAATGTCGAACTAGAATATCTACAATTTTTTCTCCCATATAATTTTGTGAGCTGACTCACATTAGAAAAAATGTTTGGAATGATTTGCTAGAGGGGTTGAAAAACTGATGAATCCTTCCCATTCCAAATAACAGAGCCAAATGAAATCCAGAGATGAAAGTGTGCCATTAGATGGAGGTTGTAAAAGAGTACATAAAGCTTATGACCCCCCTGACCCTCCATCTTAATCTATTACTTGTTACAGTCTGCTGGGTTATTTGCTCCATAATTTATTCGGCTTCTGATTAATTCCATTTTCATAGGTCATTCTACTTGCGTGTGCAGATGTGTTTCATTTTAATAAACTAAAATAAGTCAGTGGATCTAGTGTCAGACAAAATGTTTTATAGCATATTTTGTACTGATGTAAACCTAAAAATGTTCTTGTGTTCTTTTCAGGGTTGCCTTAATTATATTGCAGCTACCAAGCTAAAGCAAATCAATCATGGCCGACCTGAGTGCTCCACATCCACGCCTGCCCATTCATCATGAGCACAGCTCCGTTTTGCTCATTAAGCAAAAATAAAATAGTACAGTTACTGGTGTACAAACACAATGGAGCACCTGGCAGCACATTAAAGATCTCACTTAAATCCCAATGCATGGATAAAAAGAATCAATCAGAAGCATTTGTATGCATGTTTGCCTGGTAGCCCCAGAATAAATTAGCATCAGTGCATGTCAAAGAAAATAAAAAAGAAAATTAGCTATAACTGTGATGCTATATTGAAGATAAACAATTTCCATTTTAAAATAGTTCATTTTCATTGGAAACAAATATCAGACTTTCAGTTTCCCTATTTCTATACACTTTTAGTAAAGCTAAGCAAATCTAAAATATGGCGTATAGCAACATGCTAGCTCCTTAATTCTCATTCTCAGAGCTATTGACATGGAGCACTTCTTACATACAAGTAGCAGTAGGCAATTTGTTTTCGATTTTTCAGGACTTTAATTTACATACACAGGTAATGCAGTTAAAAAAGGGGCATATGTCCATCAAATTTAACCAAAGGTCAGGGCTGGGGAAAGTTTTTATCTTATTTTTTTTTCTTTACTGATAACAGTTAAAAGTAACTGTTTTTACAGTCCTTCTAAATAAGCATCTAATCATTTTTGAAGCTGTCAGTTGTTGATGCTGTAACGAGCTTCTGCGGGAAGCTATTCCATAGATTTATAGTTCTTATGGTAAAAAATGATTTTTGTTCCTCCCTCTCCTTTAGAGAGGATTTTACCTGAAATAGTGTTTCCCCATATTTTTTGTATTGCCCATTTATATATTTATACAAGTTAATAATGCCCCCCCCCCCCCTCAGTTGTCTCCTCTCAAAACTAAACAGATTTAATTCTCATAATCTTTCCTCATAACTAAGATCCTTAATTCCCCTAATTAGTTTGGTGGCTCTCCTCTGCACCCTTTCCATAATCAAAGCATAATTTTTATAAACTGGTGCCCAGAACTGGACGGCATATTCCAGATGAGGGTGCACAAGTGCTTTGTAAAGAGGCAAATGACATCCCGTGATTCCATGCCTCTTTTATAGCATAATAAAATCTTGGTGACCTTGGAAGCAGCTGCTTGACATTGCATACTATTATTTAGCATGTGGTCTACCAGTGCCCCTAGATCATTTTCAATGGGTGATTCTCCCAGTTTTACTCCATATGTGGCCTGCATATTATTAGACCCCAAGTACATACCTTTACATTTCTCCACATTGAACTTCTTTTGCCAAGTGGATGCCCAGACACTCAAAGTATCCAAGTCAGCCTGAAGCTTGTGAACATCTTCACTGCACTGTGCTATATATCTTTGTGTGTCATCTGCAAAAATAGAGACAGTGCCATTAATGCAATCTTTTATATCATTTATAAACAAGTTGAATAATATTTTGCCCAGCACCGAACCCTGGGGTACACCGCTTACAGCTGGTATCCATTCAGAGTAGGTATAATTAACCACAACTCTCTGCACACAATCCTTCAGCCTGTTTTCAATCCAGTAACAAACTGTATTTTCTAATCATGAAGATCTCAATTTCCCCAATAAGCATCTATGGGGGACAGTGTCAAATGCTATTGAAAAATCCCCAAAAATATATTTACAGCCTTTTGTCCAGGCTTCTACTCACCTCTTCATATAGGCCAATCAGGTTGGTCTGGCAGCTTCTGTCCTCAGTAAAACTGTGCTGGTTGTCATAATATTATGGATTATTATTATTTAATATTATTATTATTATTGTTTATTTATATAGCGGCATTAACTTCCGTAGCGCTTTACAAGGTATGAATACAGACAGGGTAAAACATATAGTACAGAGAACAATACAAAATTAGATGCCACAGGTTAAAACCAGGTGTTGTGAGCACAGGAGACAATAGGGAGGAGTGCCCTGCCCTTGCGAGCTTACAGTCTAAAGGATGGATGGATCGCTACATATTCGTGTATGTAGTCCCTTGATAGCCCATCAAGCAATTTTCCCACAATGGATGTTAAACTTACAGGTCTGTAATTGCCCGGAGAAGACCTAGAGTCCTTTTTAAAAATGGGCACCACATTTGCCTGGCGCCAATCTCTTGGCACTATGCCAGGTGTTAGTCTGTGAGTCTGTTGGTCAGTGAGTCTTTAAAGATGAAGAACAGGGGTGGTGAGATAACTGAGATGAGTTCTTTAGAGAACTCTTGGATGAAGTCCACCTGGTTCTGAAGTCTTATTCACATTTAAATTACTTATGCCCTTATTCATCAAGCGATAGCGCCAGGTAGTGTCTGACGAGCGCCAGGTAGCGGCAGCTAACGGCGACTACCGACTCAAGTACGCCCGGCGGCGGTCACAATGACACATTTATCAAGCAAAATGAGGCTAGCGACGGTGAGAGCGACGGCTAGCGCGGCATTCATCATGAAGCCGCCTGGACCGAACAGCGCCGCTGCAAATTCCCTCACAGCGCCAGGTATGAGCTGTCGCTCCCTGGCGATGTCCAATGCATTTCAATGGAGCAATCTATAATTATTCATAATTCATTGGTAATATTTTTTTTTTTTTAATGTCAAAAAATCGGAGAACACTTCTGCAATGTTAGGATTTATTTTTAAGTCAAAAAAAAAAAAAATATGTGCAGAATTGATCTAACAGGTCTGAGATTAATGTATTCATATTACAAAATGATTCTAAAAACATGTATAATGTTACATTCAAAAAATATGGTTGTTTAGGGGTTAAAAACTAGTTAATACAGATCGCCGCCAGCGCTCTGGGGTTTAAACAAGGAATGGACAGCGACAGCACATTCGGAGCGTGATTTGTTGATGAATATGAAGCTAGCCGTTCGCTCTGGCCATTCGTTGTCAGGCTGGACCTGTGAAACAGCGACCCCCCAGCCCGTATTCAACATTACCGCACACCGACTGAGTCGCTGTCATCAAGCTAACGCCGGCCAAGCACAGCGAATACTGGCTGGCGCTGAAAAAATCACGCTACAGTCGCTCATCTGTCGCTACCTGGCGCTATTGATGAATCGGCCTCTAAGTGTTGTGAGCACAGGAGACAATAGGGAGGAGTGCCCTGCCCTTGCGAGCTTACAGTCTAAAGGATGGATGGATCGTTACATATTCGTGTATGTAGTCCCTTAATAGCCCCTCAAGCAATTTTCCCACAATGGATGTTAAACTTACAGGTCTGTAATTGCCCAGAGAAGACCTAGAGTCTTCTCCGGGCACCACATTTGCCTGGCGCCAATCTCTTGGCACTATGCCAGTTGTTAGTCTGTGAGTCTGTTGGTCAGTGAGTCTTTAAAGATGAAGAACAAGGGTGGTGAGATAACTGAGCTGAGTTCTTTAGAGAACTCTTGGATGAAGTCCACCTGTTCCTGAAGTCTTATTCACATTTAAATTACGGGGAGGCCGATTCATTAATAGCGCCAGGTAGCGACAGATGAGCGACTGTAGCGTGATTTTTACAGCGCCAGCCAGTATTCGCTGTGCTTGGCCGGCGTTTGCTTGATGACAGCGACTCAGTCGGTGTGCGGTAATGTTGAATACGGGCTTAGGGGTCGCTGTTTCACAGGTTCAGCGTTGTATGTGAGCGCCTGACAACGAATGGCCAGAGCGAACGGCTTGCTTCATATTCATTAAAAAATCACGCTCCGAATTTGCTGGCGCTGTCCATTCCTTGTTTAAACCCCAGTGCGCTGGCGGCGATGGGTGTTAACTAGTTTTTAACCCCTAAACAACCATATTTTTTGATTGTAACATTATACATGTTTTTTGAATCATTTTGTAATATGAATACATTAATATCAGACCTGTAAGATCAATTCTGCACAAATTTTTTTTTTGATTTTTTTTTACTTTAAAAAAAAAAACGAACATTGCAGAAGTGGTCTCAGAATTTTTGACATTAAAAAAAAAAATAATAATAATAATACCAATTAATTATGATTAATTAAAGATTGCTCCATTGAAATGCATTGGACAATGCCAGGGAGCGACAGGTCATACCTGGCGCTGTGAAGGAATTTGCAGTGGCGCTGTTCGTTCCAGGCGGCTTCATGATGAATCCCACGCCAGCCGTCGCTCTCGCCGGCGCTAGCCTCATTTAGCTTGATAAATACGTCATTGTGACCACCGCCGGGCGTACTTGAGTCGGTAGCCGCCGATAGCTGGCGGTACCTGGCGCTCGTCAGACACTACCTGGCGCTAGCCCGTGATAAATAAGGCCCTTAGTCTTTCTTGGATGATATACATGTTTAGCTTGTTGAGAATTATACTTGGAATATTGTTATCAGTGGTATAGCTATCAGCTCTGTGTACACAGAGAGGAGAAAGGAACCAATACCTCCTGTATTGCTTCCTTTCTCCTAAAGATGAAACTTCTTTTCATCCTCAGTGACTCCCAGTCACCATTAATTAGGGCACCTACCTCTTTCGGTTTAGTTTTCTTTGAGTTTATATATTTAAAGAAACTTTTAGGGCTGGTTATGCTTTCTTTGGCCACATCTTTTTCATCTTGTGTTTTTGCCAACTTTATTTATAGCTTACATGCTTTATTTACTCCTTTATGCTTTTCAAGGGTCATATCTGAGACCTCAGCCTTGTGATTTTTAAATGCCCATTTTTTGTTATTGATTGCCCATTTAACCACAGGTGTAATCTATTAAGGGTTTAACTTTAGCTACTTAGTACCAGATCCGAAAGAGCATCACCCCAGTAGGTGCCTCCACAAATGATTCATAAAGGTATCTCCTGGCAAGCGAAAGAATGTTCTCCCCCTTGTAGTTGAAGCACAACCATGTCTCCAGTCAATACCCGCATAGTTGAAGTAGTAGTTGAACACCACCACTGTACCAGCCTGTGATGCCCACTCTATCTGTATATGCAGCTGACCCTCTATTTCCTTAGTGATGTTTGGGGGTCTATAGATTTTTTTATTTTAACATTGTTTACACTGGCCCACAATCTACCCACAATGATTCTATATCCTCACGATCTTCTGCTAGTATCCCCTCATTAATATATGCTTTGAATTCTTTAAATCTGCCCCCTTTCCTATTTACTTTGTCTTTCCAAAAGAGAGTAAAACCTTGACAGACCAGTCATGTGTAAAATCCAGCCATGTCTCAGCCACAACAATAACATCCATTTCTTCCAGCCTCACGCTCCCTTACTTTACTTGCCAGACTTCTGGCATTTGTGAACATACAGTTTTACACATTGAGCTTTAGTATCACTAGCTTCTACATTATTGTGTCCGGCTAATTTTTACTGCTGGTTTGCAACACATGGAACTCATCCATTATAGCAGTCCTCCACCTATAGCAGTTTCTCCACCTAGAATTATATGCTGCCCCCTAAGTAACCTGTCTTCCCCTTTGTTTTCACTCTTAGCCTCTAGTTTAAATACCCCTTCACCCCTTCCAGTATCATCTTACCCAGCACAGCACCCCCTTCCATTCAGGTGCAAATTATCTGTAGAATACAGTTTATACCCCAATGAAAAGTAAACCCAAATCCTTCTGCCCTGCACCATAATCTAAGCCATGCTTCTGAAGCTCCCGCTGTCATTCCTGTGGACTGCATGACACAGGCAGTATTCCAGAGAATGCAACCTTGGAGATCCTTCTCTTCAGCTTAATTCCTTAAATGTATGCTTAAGTATTTTATATCTCCCATTAATTTAATGTGGACCACGACAGCAGGGTCATCCTCCCTCCCAGTAATTTATCCACCCTTTCCACGACTTGCCGAACCCTGGTACCCTGGTACCTTTTCTCCCCATTGACTGTGGAAGGGGGGGGAGAGTGGTGGGCCAAGCCTAGTGACATTATCACGCTGCTGTTATGCTGTTAGTATGGATCCCGTCCAATGAATGGGGTGGGAGTGCGGAGGGCCAAGATCCCACGTGTGTTGATTGAAGATCGGCATAAGATGACACATTGCTTGTTCTCTAGTATCAGTAAGTTTTAAAAAACCAGAGCTGGACAGAAGGGACAAAAGGTGAGTCATTATAATTTAGATGTTGACCTACTTTTAAGCCCCACCGGGCTGGCCATGGAATCTAAAAGATTAGAGGGCAGGTTGTTAGCCTGCATCCGAGACATCCTATAGTGGCTTGCCCCGTTGTGTGAAACCCCCCGGGATCGCCGGTACACTCACCTTTCCAGGCAGCTCTCACAATGCTGCTATCACCTGCGCTACAGCTGCAGCTTTTGTGCAGATGAGCACGCTCCCATGCCCAGCTTATTTTAGTGTAGGGCGAGGGAGTGCACGTGCCTGAGCTGAAAGCCAGAGATGTGGCCAGCGAGCTACACCTCGGCAACATGAGATCAGCCAATCGGCAATCTAAAATCTGCCACGGGCCTTGGCTTCGACGGTGCTAAAACCCTTTTTTTATTTATTTTTTTTCATCGGGACCCGCCAAGCTGGCCACATCGCCTGAGCTACTCAGCTGGGGGGGGGGGCACACAGGAACAGCGGATCATCCAAAATTGGGACTTGATCTGCTTTAAAATGGTTTTGGCAGCTCCTTTATAAATTGATTCCAATATCTATCAATTTAAGTATCAAAGATAATAAGTATAGAGTACATATTATTATGCTCCTTTTCTCATGTTTTAACGGACCTTTAACGTTAACAAAATCAAGCTTAAATTTCTTAGCTGCCTTGGGGTATAATACTATATCCATCTTGTAGATTTGGCCCATCCACATTTCTCTGTGACTATAGCAGGGCAAGACTTCCGTCACACTATTAGCACTTGGAAACTATTTCTAGCCTTGAGAAGTATACAAGTCACAGTTCAGATCTTCACGATGAATAGGGAATAAAGAACTAGACCCTGAAGCACTTGCTGTGGTAGAGAAAAGGTGGTCATAAGCTTTTTATCTGACTAGACAGGTACTATAATATCCACGTTGATTTGCATCTGTTGATTGCTAAACACCAGAAGATTTCTATGCTGCAGCTCTGCACTTAGCTATTGCACCAGTAAAGCTGTAAATGCGCATTTATTCATTTCCTTAGTAAACCCATGATTGTAATGCTGGTCGTCTAATTTTCGCATGCTGCAGACAAAGTAACTGTCACAATGTTGCCTGTAATTGTGCATCACTCTCTGTCACTGTGTAGTTGGCTTTAAGTAGACATGTTAAAGAAAAGTCTTCACTTACAGTTTCATAAGGCAATGGAAAAAGAAAACTTGAGCAGAGGAACCAAGCAGAGAGGAGGGAGGTAGATGAACATTTTTAATAAACTGAATAATTAGATGTTATGATAGATTTAAGTCATACTAGACAGGAATATACTCAAACCTTTAATCTATTCAAGCTATTATACTTTAATTAAATAGACACTCAATATTGCATTTTAATGTGTTTAATAAAATTTTTCAGTGGGCCAGATCATTAATCAATACTTAAAAGTGGTCACCTTAGAGAATATTAGGAATGATTTTCCATGTTTATCTTATTTTCACTTAAAACTTGTAGAACTTGGTTTTCAATCAGGCATCCACCAATCAATGAATTCCAAAGGGTATTTTAAGGACACAAAGACTTAAAGTCTGTGGTCTGCTTTCCAATCAAGACCTGAACCTATACTCCACAGGCATGGAGCCAGCTTCTTTTAGCTGCCCTCCTCCATCCCTTAGAAGAGGTTATCCTCCTTCTTGTACTGGAGTCTTTTGGGCAGAGTAACGATCCTGTCTGGGTTCATGTGAGATTTTTTCTTCTGATGGTGCAGGTGCATTTGTTGTGTTTGCTTAAATGAAACAAAAAATAATCTCAACTTGAGCCCAAAAGAGCATGACAGTAATCTGATTAAAGCTGATTTACTGGAGCATTTTCAACTTTTCTAAATATGGACTCCATTTACTAATGTATAGAGTACTCAACATCTCACTACACATTCAAATACCAAAGAAAGTGTAAACTTGGGGCGTCCCTTGAGAGAAAAAGTCACACAGACCTATCACCAGACCTTTCTGGCCCCTGGGGCCCGCTTTTAACTTCCTTTTCTTACTTATCATTACTGCCCAGCCCCCCCCCCCCACACACACACACACACACACACACACACACACACACACACACACACACACACACGCGCACACACATGCGCACACACAGTTTCAGGCCCCGGTATTTCTGAATGCTGGATACAATTTTTCCGGCTACCATTACAGCTAAAAGGATAAACATAGGAACAGTTTCAGAGTAAAGAAAAAAATGAACTAACCTTGTGTGTGTTGTCTCTACAGGTTCAGGTCGACCAGATTGGGGGCTTCTTTCTGGTCCGACGGCTGTTACCTTCTTCATGGGAGCAACTATAAATGGTATTTTTGTTTGTGATCTGGCAAGGAGCCCAAGGGACCCCTATATCAGTTCACATGTAGTGCTGATGATTGCTGGTATCAGAGATTGGGCAAACCAGACCGAATCGACAATATCCTGGTCGAATCTAGCTTTGGACTAAATCCGAAGACCATCATTTCTGGATTTGCATTTTTACAAAACATGTTTAAAGAGGAACATCAAACCAAAAATAAAAAAGGGTCCAATTCCCCCCCCCCCCCCTTTGGCCCCGACTTACCTTTTGGATGTCGCTGATACCTGCTGCGACAACATCCGGCTGCTTCAGGGCGTGATCCTCACCCTGTCATCCAGTTAGCCATCTGTTCATGACCCACGGCGATCTCGCAACTCATTGAAGTCTTGCAGGATTTCCGGTGGCCCAATTGCACTTGCACAGGCTCAAGTTTGGGGGCTATGCGCAATGCCTGATAGGATGCAAGATGGTGCCACCCGTCAGATGGTCGCCCGGAAACCGAACCAAAAGATGGATCCATTGCCAAGGTGAGTAAATAATGCCCTAAGGTAAAACCAGAGGGGGGGCAGCAGATCGTTGAGGCTTTGGGGAGGTTTTAACCTCCACCGATGTTCCTCTTTAAAGTAACTGAAATTAAACGACACTTTGGATTGTTTATATTTTAATACTGGACAAGTATAAATAGATTTTTAAAGCTCTTAAATTGATCCCTTTTTTTAGAGATGAAACTCTTTAGCTCCTTATTAAATAATCAATGATATGGAAGATATTGGGGGTGGTGTGTGATAAAAATAATATCAAGAAAAATAGACCGTGCCATGTCAGTGAAGCAGTGAAATAAATGCCTCCAGGCCTGGCAATTCATCTCCTGACAGTGCTGACATTCCTCAGAAGCATGGTAGAGTAATTACCTTAATATCCTAAAGTTATAGGAAGACCAGAAGCTTCTAGCGGCGAATGATCTGAGACTTTGTGAGGCAGCCCTCCTTCAGAGGAAAAAAGAAAACACTGTCTTCTGCCAACAGCTGTACATCTCTACTTCTTAAAAAATACCAAGGTTGAGGAAAAGTTACTTTGACGATGGTAAAACAGGTAAAAAAAATACTCTAGTACATGTTTATCTGATATTTATCAGCATTTTCTTCATATATTAAACGTAGAAATACTCAAAAAAATACTGAAATACTGAAAAGGGCTGTCTGACAACAAGCTTTATTGAGTCAGTAGTGCTTCTCTCTTCAACTGAAGTGAATATTATAAAGCAATTCACAAAAGACATTCATGACTATTAAAAGTTAAACATATTCAGGGCTCTCAGCAGATAAAGCATCCGGAGCAGTGGTGACCGTTTAAAATGTATCTTTAATTCAGCATTAAAAATGGAAGATATCCATGGGGCTGGTGCAAAGAAGGAGCCTCAGCAATGTGTTTTGCGTGGTTTGTTTGTATCCCCTTAGTTGTGCTGTCGGTAAAGGCATGTGCTAATTTAAAGCCCAAATGGCTAGGGTTAGCGGGCGAGGTGAGCGGCAGAACTGAAAGATAAATATCCAATGAGAAGTCAATGCAACTGGCCAGAGGCGGAGTGGGAAATACACAGGAGCACCAAGACAGTAACAAGTCTGTAGGTTCACAACACGTAGGGTGAGGAGAAATCCTCCCAGCTGGATAGTACTATTTCCTCCACTATCAGGGGCGTTGGTGGAAAGGCCTGCCCATCAAAGATAGAGGATGATTTGGAAACGGAGGGGGACGGGCCAGGCGCAGCTTGTGTATTCTCAATCATTGACAAAAAACGATTGCATTGAAAAGTCGTGGGACTGGGGTATAGGAGCACAATGGGTTAACTAAATAAACTGTTCTGCAACATAATATAACCCTGCAGCATAAGAACTATAGCCCAACATTTTGTACCTTTGCCCCAAGACCCCCATTTATATAATTTATTGTTATCAATGAACCTAAATTAATATATAAAATAACCAATAAAGGCTTGCGTTGCAACCAAATTTATGGTTGTGCACCTGGAACCCAAGACTTTAAGAAGGGCCAAAATCCATAAACATATCCCACCCACACTTTGCATCCCCTGCTCCCTCCACCATATGCACTCACGCTGGCTGACCTTCAGTTCTGCCAGGGGAAGTGAGCTTGCACAGCAGGGAGGCTGGGGTGCCCCTGGGACAGGGAATCAGCTGGTGCTAAAATATTTTAGGCTTTAGGGTTCAACAAACAGGTTTTGGTTTCTTTTTTTCAACAAACTTTTAATGACAATTGAAGGTCAATGAGCAGCATTTTACAATATATTAGAGATAATAATTAGATGCAATTTGTAAAAACAGTTTTCTTCGAGCTGCTCAGGGGTGAAGATCTTCAGAACCATATTCATCTTTCTAACATATCGAATATTGCTCCGTCATAGTCTTCTATTTTCTATTTTATAATAATCTTACACGGAGATATTTCCAATCTGCTGTGTATGAAAACTTTACAAAGCATAGGAACACCATTGTCAGTGACAGGGGCGAGTTAGAACTTTTATAAACATAGCAGGTGTCACCCTCGCCCATCCCCCACAGACCCCTCACCCCCAGGGAAGGGATATGGGGCTAAGCGAAGTAGAAGGAAATTGTCAAGCAGTAGGTTCCTCTGAAGGCCCACACAAGTAGTAAGTCGGGGAAAGGGGAGGGAAGAAGATAGGAGTGAGAAAATGAAAAGAAGAGGAGAACATAATAAAAAAAGGGGGGAGGTGAGGTCTACAAGGCTTAGAATGAAATATTCTGTCCACTAAGTAATGAGTGCATTTAAAGCGGACCTTCACTCTGAATAAGAGTCTATCTTATGTGTTTCCCACACCCCATACATACAGATTGTCCACATTAAAAATCATCCTACCTGCATCTACTGCATGTTATAAGCCTTTAAACATCCAAGATGGCGGCTTATGGAAGCCGCCATCTTATCAGGCAACAACAGGAAGTGCCTCCTAACTGTGCTGCTCTGCATTCTGGGACTGCTGACCTTTACCTGACCCCAGCTCTGCTCTGTCTTTGCAAAGCACAGCTATAACCCGCCCCCTGTACCTTATCCCACTCTCCTCTCCTCAGTAAGTGTGATGCTTCTGAGTCAAGATGGCGGCACCCGTATCCTAAATTCCTGAACAGAGTTGCAGCCCAGTGGGGAAAAGAATAATAAGTTAGTGACTAAAAACATAAAATATATTAATTTTAGATGCTGGAGAGCCGTTTTTTAAGAGTTTGGGATTTTCATTAAATCACGCTGAAGGTTCGGTTTAAGGGGTCCAACCTTTGTCCATGAAATCCCAGGAAACATTGGTTTCCTTGAATCTAATCCATGGAAGCCATTTCCTTAAGAAAGCGGGCATTTTGTCTCGTTTAAAGTAAACTGCAGGCAAATGTTTTCCGTTTTAAAATTGAAGCAGAAATGGCCGAGATATTGGGGTTTACAGGTCTAGCCAATGACATTCTCTTTTTCATCCTGTCCCCCAATTAGCTCAGCAGAGCGGGACAGAATAGCTGGTCCCTCCCTTCGCCTCCTCCTCCTCCAGATTCCAGAGAGATGATTATTATGCAGCATCACAGATTCAAGGGCCATGCTCACTTTTTTTCAAAAGCGGAATCATGAGGTGAAAAGATAAACCCCGATATCTCAGCCATTTCACGTCTTTAATTTAAAAACAAAAAACTGTTTAGGACAGTGCTAAATGTAGCCCAACGCAATAGTGTAACAATTACGTTTGCATTCAGTAGCACTCCTGTTGCCCAGGAGGAGGTGTGGGTAATTGGGCAGTGGTATTAGCATGCCAACACAAGGAAATGTCCTGTGACTCTGGGGGAGTCAACAAAAGCCAGGCTCCTCTGAAGGGCACCGACCCTGTGTCAAAGGGCATAGGGCTGACATGCCTTTACAGCTTGCTGGCAGTGTGGCCTCCGAGCTGTATGAGATATAGGGATATAAGACCCTATTGGTTTGTGTGTCAGGTTAGACACCCTGGAGGGTGGGGGGAATAGTTTGAATTGTATTGCCTTCTTTCAGGTCTGACCAAGTTGATCCAAACAGGCAATGTTTACCTTGAATGTAACAATGACCTGAAGTCGAAGATCATCAATAGTCTCCAATTAAACAATTTTGTTATTTTGATGAGCTGGTCTTTAATCTTCTTTTCATGCAGATCTGCTTGATATCACTCTATTAGCCTTCGGTTCATCTTGAGAGTAGCATTCATTGCTACAGAACTATCAGCTGCTTTTTTACTTACTGCCTAGGGTGCAACTTAAATGAATGATGAATACTAACTGTGGAGGTAAGGAGCAACATAGGAAAGGCACAGAGAGCAGTCACCTGACATGCAGTTGCGGTGGAGGCAATTCATTTCAGCTTTAATGCTGGATCAAAGAGAACTAAGCTGGAATGACATCCTTCCAAGTAGCAGTGCCTTCCCAGAGTAATTCATATTGCTGAAAATAAAAATTAATTTACCTTTAAGTAACTCCTGCTCCTGGTAAATTTTACAACCATAATGGCGTCCCATGGAGCTGCAGACTGTCTGCAAAGAGGAAGTGCTGCTGAGTTTGCTGCCGCTGTGCATTGTGGGTTATGTCAGTTAAATCCAGGCAGAAGCACAGCTGGAAAGCTGAGAAAGGAGTCTTGGGGTGTTTCAAAATGGCTGCAACCCGGAGAAAATCAGTGAGGTGGCGTTTCAGCTTTGAGTAGACACAGGAACAAATGTAGGTGCTAACGAAGATTCAGTATCATGCATGTAGATGGGGCAAAGGAGTTTGGGGGGGGGGGGGTCAACTGTGCAAGGCTGTTGATCCTGTTTAAAGTGGACCAACACCCAGGATTTTGACTATCCTGGGTTTTGGTCCATTTCGGTGACACCCCCCAGAGCGCTCGGAAACACTCACCTCACCACGCTCCTACATTCACAAACGGCCGTCGCGGGTGCGCGCCCTGCTAGAGGGAAGCGCGAGATGCGGCCCGCGCATGCGCCGTTGGAACGGGGTAAGGTAAGGTTTCTGGGCTTCCTGGTGGGTGTCACCCCGCGGGACATCCCGATTTCGGATGCCCCGTGGGGAGGGATCTGATCGGCCTGGGAATCTTACAGATTCCCGGGCCAATCCCCCCTGGGTGTTGTTCCACTTTAAGTATAATTGCAACACAAAGCAGAGTTAGGGGAGAGCTCAAATACAAATGTGTTTGTGCAGTGGTTTTAAGGAGGAACATCGAACCTAAAATAAAAAGGAGGCAATTCCACCCCACATCGGCCCCTACTTACTTTTTGGACATCCACCTGCTTCAGGACCCGATCCTCATCAAGCTGTGCACTTAGCCGTGGCTAACTGACAAGCACAGATTAGCGTGCTCATTAATGTCCCATGACGATCTTGCAGCTCTGCAAAGTCTTGAGGGATTAGGGCGGCTCCATTGCATCCCATTCATGAGTACTGCGCAGGCACAGGATCGGGGGGCGCGCGCAGTGCCTGATGGGATGCATGATGGTGCCGTCCATTGGTCCAGAGGCTCAGAAGCTGGCGAGGTGAGAAAAAATTGCCCAAAGATAGAACTCGGGGGGGAAGGGGGGGGGGGGGGTTATGCAGCAGATCAGTGAGGATGTTCCTCTTTAAGAGGAACTCATCATCCTCATTTCTAGCATTTCCTGTATATTTATTTGTTAAACGTTGAAAGGGTAAATATTGAAGAGATAGTGGATTCTGTAAATAAATCTCAATGGCTGGATTGGCTTAACAATAAGCTTTCACCATTGGTAAACTCATCTCTTTCAGCTGACAGTGGAATCTGTCTTTAATTTGACATCTTCTAAAACAAGAATGTAATACACAGGTTTGCTTATCATAAAACACGTTCTCATATAACACAATGGCAACTTCAGACCCCCAAGCCAATTTGTTTAAAGTGGACCAAAACCCAGGATTTTGACTATCCTGGGTTTTGGTCCTTGCCCCCATGGCACCCCAATCAGGGGCGCCCAGCTGTGTGAAACCTCGCCTGTTGCCGAAACATACTCACCTCCTCCCGATCCTACGTCGCATGCGCGGCTGTTCATCCAATCAGCGTGCTCGGATCCGCTCACATCAGCAAGTCTAAGGCCAGCAGCTCTGAGCGTGCTGACGGCCACATCCCGTGCCTGCGCGGCCACTCACGAATGCCGCACCCTGCTTGAGGGATAGCGGGAATGCGGCTCACACATGGGCCGTTGGACCGGAAAAGAAGGTAAGTGTACGGGCAACCAGGGAGGTTTCACACAGCAGGGCATCCCTATTTTGAATGCCCTGGGGGGGAGGGCCGATCGCCGTGTGTTTTGGTCCACTTTAAATAAAGACTCCTATGCACAGAATATTTAACTGTTCCTACCATAACGGATGCCTCTTATGAATAATTTGTATTACAGTTAGAAGTCACAGTTCCAGCTCTTCCTTAGTCATTATAAGGATTTATATGAATGTAACCTTGACTTGTTTAAACTATGGCCTCCACTCCGGAACCTTCTGTACAATCCACCTCATTAAAGATGAAATTGCTTCATTACTATTTGCAGCAGCAAATGCACTCTTCCCCCCGATTGTCTATGACAAACAGACACCTCATGTTCTAATAGTTTTACAGATCCTGTGCAGCATATTTCCTGGGTGGTGTATGAAATAAAGGCAAAGGTGACTAAGGATGCTATTCTGGTGTTTTGCTTCTGCTGGATGATCATTAGCGTCACATTGGAAAGTGTAATAAGCTGAATAATATGAAGAAACTGTTGTCGGAGATGTGGATGCACTATTTTTAAATAGATACAACATTACAACTGGTCAGGGACCTCATTATTTCATAAATCCCCAAATGGATTTACTATGTCCTTTTGGTGAAACTAATTATAAATTCACGAAAAATATCTTGATTGCCAGCCTCAGACCAGATAATTATGCAACAGAATCCAAACAATAGGCACAAGGCAAAGAGAGCTCACCTCCTGATACGATCAATGTCCATAGTAAAAGAGCGCCAGCCACATGGTTTGGTTAGTAAAATCATCCATCCTTTATTGAAAACCGTGGTAAAAAGCCATTACAGCAGGTAAAACATGATACGAATATGGAGAGCAGACCCCGCGTCTACGCGTTCCGAGCACAGGCTCTTAATCATGACATATATGTCCCCAATACACGCCACATGGACAAATGGTAATGTCCTAATCATAGTATGGACTAATAACAATTTATACAATAATCTACAATTCAGAACCTTTCTATTTTTCATCACAGACATATGCATATGATTTTTTGCATAAGCTGTATGGAGTAATAACATTAATTTTAATCTATATTTCCTTTTCTATATTAAAACATTGCTATATGTGTTCCCAACACATGCCACATGAACAAATGGTAATGTCCTAATCATAGTATGGATTAATAACAATTTTTATAATAATCTACATCTCAGAATCTTTTTATATTTTCATTACATACATATATATATGATTTTAACATACGCCGTATAGAGTAATAACATTAACTTTAATCACATATTAATAATAATAATAAATAACTATTAAACCACGCACTCAGTTTTATATTTTATATTTTTCATTCTATCACTCTTGTTTTGGTATCCCCTATTAATTCATATCTATATATAGAAGCATCTGCTTATATAAGGGACAAGGGCTGTTATTCCATTATCAGATAAAGATTGTGCGTCTATATAAGAAAGAATCCCTAACACCTTAGACCCTAACCCCATATTTCTGTTACATCTCCCCCTCTCTATTTTTCCTTATGAGTGATTCATAATAAACCCTTGGACCAAGAAGAAAAAAACTGTAAACACCGCCAAGTAACAGAAAGACAGCGGCGGCAGCGGCGGCACTAAAAGCCGACAATTGAAACTACAGGAGAAGACTACACTTCCCAGAAGGCAATGCGAAGGAATGACGTTTTTTCCCATGACCAATAAGAAGGGCTGCAGGACGCATGCCCAGAATGCACCCAGAGGACGGCAGGAAGTGCCGAAACGCGCGTCGGTGAGTTGATCTATATTGAAACTGACAACAGGAGACTGGAAGCAGAGAAGCCGCATTACTGCGCCTCTGCTATAATAACGAACTTCACGCTTAATATCCCTGCCTCAGAGCAGCATTAGGCAGACACTTATATATATTTTTTTAAGGACATAAAGGCGCTAACGTGCAGGAGGATACAGAGTAACACTGCACAAAGAAGGACATAAGCGCTCAGCCCCAATCTTGATCTAATCCGGAGTTACACTCCCCCCGTTTTTTAGAGACTGTGTGATCGAGCCAATTTCCCCCACCTGCACTGAATTTTGTACAAAATAAAAAGCTTTTACCTTTTAAGAAGATGTGTGACGGTCTTTATTAAAGAGGCAAGAATAACCTGGAAAAGACCCTGTGCAACTAAATTCACCCTCCGAGCAGTAAACCGTTTAGTCACCTGGGGAGGCACAGCACCCCAGGGCGCAGACAAGGAGCAACAGATAGAGAAGCGCCAGCCATCGAGGTGACCACCCACAAGGACACATCCAGCACAGCAGAAGTCTTACACCGGGTAACCACAGTTCAGGCCATTGAACCTCAGAGGCCCTGGGTAGGTCGGCGCACCCCCGGGCCGCGGCGGTGAGTTTTTTTACTTTGTTTTTTACTCTGTTTTTGATATATATTACAAGAGTAAAAGTTAACCTGTACAGAAAGTGACGTATGAATATCTACAAATGTCGGTTTAGTTTTATTGATTAGGAGTCTACTACTATAATAAATACTCTCTGAGTTCAATTGCCGCATGACTAAAATCAGGCAGCAGAAATTATTTATCCTAGAGGTATTGCATGCAACTAGATACTACCTGGTACCATAGGTTATCTGGTGTCAATTAGCCTCTAACAGCCCTAGAACCACTAAGTGAGCACAAGGTCTCTTTCTCCCCCACTCTTTCCCCCCCCCCCCCTCCTTTATTCATCCTTTGTCCACCCTTACTTTAAAGCGCGCCTAAAACTAATAAACTTTTCAAGTATATTAGCCCATATCCATTTCTTAATCATGACACCCCATCATCCAAAATGTATTTACTATGGCCCTTATTCATGAAGGAATAGCGTCAGGTAGTGCCTTGTAAATGACAGGTAGCGACAGGTGAACACCGGACACGGCACGCAATATCACATTTATCAAGCAGAATCTGTTGAGCGACTGGGATAACGTCATGTAGCGTCCGATTCATCATTATCCTAGTCTCAGCGTACAGCGCCGGCGTTCAGCCTTGCAGAGCGCCACTTATGACTTCTCGCTACCTGTCGCTCTCCCATACATTTCAATGGACGTTCTTTTATTTCTTTTTAAACAGGGTTTTTGTTTTTTTTTGCTTTTTTTAAACCCAAATAATGTTGTGACCTCTTCTGGCATAGAAAAAGACAATTTTCCAAATATTTATCATGTTTTATATATTTATGCAGAATTGTCATTACATGTCTGGTATTAAAGTGTTCATGTCACAATATAATAACAATGTAATTCCATGTTTTCGCTTTGTTACTGGTGGATACATGCTAAAAAACAGCCTTTACTCACACAGCCTCCGGCGCTCTGGGCTTCAGAGAAGCATTTTTGAGTGCCGGAGTTGTGTGGGGCTGTTTTTTTGATGAATATGTTGTGAGTCGGTCGCACTGACCAGTCGCTAACATGCACTTCCATACAGCGCTGTACTGGTCAAATAGCGACTCCTCACAATGTATTCATCATTGCTGCACAGCGACTGAGTCGCTCTGAACTAGCGCCCCACGGCCGAGCACAGCGACTACTAGCGGGCGCTCTGAAAATGCCTGCTACAGACGCTCATCTGTCGCTACCTGGCATTAGTGATAATTCAGCCTGTCCGTCATTTGGTGAAACTGATTAGAAATACCCCCCATCACCCTGTGTGGCCTCCCTGTTAGCACTGTGGAGTCTTCCTGCTTCCTGGGCACCATGCTTAAGGGTCTTGTTTATGAATTGCGCTGCTTTGCTTAAGGGCCTTGTTTATGAATTGTGCTGCTTTGCTTAAGGGCCTTGTTTATGAATTGCGCTGCTTTGCTTAAGGGCCTTGTTTATGAATTGCGCTGCTTTGCTTAAGGGCCTTGTTTATGAATTGTGCTGCTTTGCTTAAGGGCCTTGTTTATGAATTGCGCTGCTTTGCTTAAGGGTCTTGTTTATGAATTGCGCTGCTTTGCTTAAGGGCCTTGTATATGAATTGTGCTGCTTTGCTTAATTTTGCTGGCATAGTGTGGTTTTTTAGGGTTAGCATCTCTTTGTGGCTCTGCTTTTTTGACAGAATGGCGCTGCAAGTCGATGCTAACTAATTTGCATTGATTGTTGCACTAAGGGGGTTATTCAAGAAGGGATAGCACCAGGTAGTGCCTCGTAGCGGCAGGCAGCGCCTAATGAACGCCGGGCACTGCGCACAAAACCACGTTTATGAAAGCGAATCTGGTGAGCGACTCTAACAGTGCCATGTAGCGTCTTATGTATTATTACAGGTGGCTCAGCATATAGCGCCGGCACTCTAGCTTCCAGAGCGCCAGGTATTACCTTTCGGTCACCGTCGCTCTCCCATACATTTCAATGGCTGTTCATTTGCTTGTGTTTAAACAGCGTGTTTGACTTTTTAATATTTTTTTTGCTCAAATCATTGTGTGACCTCTCCTGGCTACAAACAAACACTCTTAGAAACTTTTTTTATATTTTTAAACAGAATTGTCATTACAGGTCTGGCACTAAAGTGTTAGTGTCACAGTGTTAAAACAATGTCATTCCATGTGTTTTCGCTTTGTTACTGGTGGATATGTGTTCATAAACAAGACGTTAATCACACAGCGTCTAGCGCTCTATGCTTTAGCGACCAGATTAAGAGCGCTGATGCTGTGTGTGTGTCCTTTTTTGATAAGTATGGTGTGGAGCGCCGAGTCGGTTGCACTGAGCTGGCGCTACCTGTTGCTCGCTGCAGTGCTGTACTGATGTTAGAGCACCCAACATACATTCACATTCATCAATGCCGGCCGGATTACTACAGCAAATGAGGCGCCCAATACCTGCTTACAGCGTCTACTAGCAGTCGCTCTAAGCGTCGCTATACAGACGCTCATCTGTCGATACCTGGCGTTAGTAATGGATCAGTCTCCACATATTGGCTGACCTGTGTCAGCACCTGTTGAACCTGACTGCTGATTATGACTTGCTTGCTTAACCTAAAGTATGCAGCCAAAGCTGCTGTAAAATTTACCTGAGCCCCGTGATCCCCTTCCTGTCAGCACTGCCAGCTGGCACTGGGAGTGTCTTCATTGATGGGGAGCGGCGGCCATTTTTCTGTGCCCCCATATGGGGTCCAATTTTAAAGAAGTGCTGCTGTTGACAGGAGGGAAATTGCAGGGCTCAGGTAAGTTTTTCAGCAGTGCTTCCTACTGCTTACATTACACGCCACCCCTGCCCAGGAGGCAGAATCATCCCCAAAGTTCGTGTCCCCATTGATGTCAAAGTTCGGCCGAACTTACCAGACCTGAACTTTGGGGGGTTCACTAATCCCTATTTATTAACTTTTTTGAACCCCCAGCAGTTTTCACTCTAGTCTGGGATTGTTACAAATTAGGGTTTCACTTTTTGAATTGTCCAGGAACACAGATTTTTTTGCTGTTGCTGTGTGAGATGGCCAGTCATTGCATATGTATGGCAATAACATCTTTGCCACTCACAGTAGTCACAACAATGAATGGAGGAGGCAGAACTTTACAGCTAAAACAACTGTTAACTGTTTTTATTCTTACACTTTAGCAATGCTAAAGCTCCCGAGTTGTAATTTCTGCCCTGTGCTATTAATAATAATATATAATATGGGCTGGATTAGGAACAGGTGAATCGGGGCTCCTGCCCTAGAGCCTCCATCATTTGGGGGCCTCCGCCACTTGTTAACAAGAGCGGTGATTGATCTGCAGTAACTTACAGGGAGCCTCCACTAGACTCCACTAGACTTTGTGCCCATAATCAGGAACGGAAAGTGGTAAACCACATACTCATTCCGTGGAAAGTTAGAAACTTTATAACACCATTTGGAAGAAGTACTGTACCACAGTTAAAAGGGGTTGTGATCTATAAAAAAAAAGTGCTAAATGAAAATAAAAATGTTTGTCTTTCTCATGCTTAATTGAGAAACATTTTGCCAATTTTAGGATTTTTTAAACCTTTACAGATCCAGTTATAACAACAATGGCTTAAGAGTAGAGAGCAACTGCATCAGAACTAGTAGCACCATAACCTGTCACTTATTACTCCCACGATGATTCTTATTACACTCATTAGAGCACAGGTTTACCCATCCACCGTGTTACAATGTAGAATAGATTGAAAAGCTCTCCACTCACGTAAGACAATGCTTCCAATTTCAAGAAAAGGTATATAAGGCATCTCATTAAAAAGAGGGATACAGCAAGACAGTGTTGTAATAGCAAGTCATCTTATTAACTGCCACTGCAATGCATAAGACATCAGCCTCCAAGGTGGCAGCAATCAAATAACGGCAAGAAAGTTGCAGATAAATCTGTCAGTCAGTGTCCCAACTTCCCTCAGCTCAGGCCCACTTAAGTCATTCAGGAAAGTGAAATGGCTTTAAGCTTGATCATAACAAAGATTTCCCAGAATTCTTTGCAGCTTTCCCTATGTTGACTTGGCTTTAAAAGATAAATAAGAATTGATATAGACATTGGTCTCGACAGAATATCTATTCAAATTTGTATTTCCCTCCTGACAAAATAAAGCTTAGCGTAGCATTTATGTACAATAGAAAAACAATGTGCAGCTATCACTTTGCACAGTGCAAGCTTCCAAAAGGTTATGCCTTTAATTAAAAATAAGCCCTAACTGCTTATGTGCTAAGACAATGGATTTCAGGCTACAGGCTTCAAGAAAAGGATTTTCAAGTGAGTAAACATTTATTTATACATTTGGGGAAACATTTAGGGTACATGCAACAATCCAATTACTAGTATACACTGCCAAGTGAATAACTCTTGCTGGTAAAAATTGATGGGGGCCTCCTCTTGTGCGTGTAGGCCTTAACTACGGTAGACCTGGCCTTAACTATGGCAGACCTGGCCTTAACTATGGCAGACCTGGCCTTAATTATGGCAGACCTGGCCTTAACTATGGCAGACCTGGCCTTAACTATGGCAGACCTGGCCTTAACTATGGCAGACCTGGCCTTAACTATGGCAGACCTGGCCTTAACTATGGCAGACCTGGCCTTAACTATGGCAGACCTGGCCTTAACTATGGCAGACCTGGCCTTAATTATGGCAGACCTGGCCTTAACTATGGCAGACCTGCTCCACCTGCTGGTCATGGTCTTGGAACTTGACATAGAAACATAGAAGGTTGACGGCAGAAGGAGACCATACGGTCCATCTAGTCTGCCCTTATGTGTATACTGTATGTACTCTTTATCTTAGGATAGATGTATGCTTATCCCGGACATGTTTAAATTCAGTGACCGTTGATTTTTCAACTACCTCTGCTGGAAGTTTGTTCCAAGCATCTACTACTCTTTCTGTAAAATAATATTTTCTAACATTCTCTTGCGAGGTCCATGAGGAATTTTAAACATGTAAGCTTTTTATGTCTGATAACTTCCCTAGATGCTGCTCTCCAGCTATGGCTTATTCTTAAGTTGCTGCGACCATTCTACAAAACACATGACATCCATAAATTTCCTTTTGTGGTGCCCAGAGTACTTGACATTCTCAGCACAGAATATGCTTTCAGACAGCACTACCCATTGTGTAATGAATATTCATCTGACAGTCAGCAATGAATTGTAAGTCAAGCCACCTAACCCTAACAGTTTATGCTTTCTTGGGATCCATGAGTGAATTTCACATTTTCCGAGTCTATTGATGAGGCAATACAGAATTCCATCTGAAAAAATCTGAATATATTGATGAATCAGTCATGCCAGCAGACACCTTGCCACTTCTGTCCTCAAACTCCAGTGTGCCCCAACACCTCCTCTCTCCAATTGTGGAGCCTAGGCATTTCTATTCCTGCGGAATGCCCTTATACAATTCGCTACTCTCCATCCATTCATCTTTTTTTCTGTGATGTGTTGCTTCTGTAGCCTCCCTCCTCTAAATTGTTCTATAGAAGTTATTTTACAGGACCTTGCCTGTTTCTTAAGCTAGGTAAAGGATGTGGTTGCCCAATGTTCAAAAGCAGGGGGACCATACTGAACTTTATTTTACTCATGGGCAGTTTTTCCCTCCAGGGCTCTCCTCCACTCTCTCCCTCTTATACTTGTACAGCGGTGCCACCGCGGACCTCTATAGACAGTAAGTGTGCACCTGCTTTTTGGACTCTTTTTATACTATATGTGGGTGGCTCAATATCTTCAAGCTGTGGGTAGCATTTTAATTCCTAGGCCAGGAGCTGCTGTTCCTCTCTCTCCCCTGTCACACTGAACATAGGGACCATTCACTGCCCAAGCTCCATCTTAAGCACAAAGCAGGAGGACCACAAATGTAGCATTCAGCACAACTCCTTTCTTTATGGGATCAGTTCTGATAACAAATACACTTCATTAAGCTGCCCACATCTTTTGTAATGCCTTTCATAAAAAGGTACTGTGACTGACTTCCCCATATAAGTCTAACATGACAGCTATAGCCAAACCCTCAGGTTGCTTTCTACATCTGCTCATTTTTGGAAACTCAGATGGTTGCTGGTTAGATTGGTGGAGTAGTCTAAGAACAAAGGTTACATTTACATGATGTATGCCACTGTTTCTCAGCCTGTGGTACATGTACCCCAAGGGGTACACACTACAGCTTGAGGTGGTACGCAGATAATTCAGGGGTGCGCCAACCATGGTAGGTTTGGTATATTAATGTAACAGTTATAAATGACTTATTCTTGTTTTAAAAGTGTTACAATGCCTGTGGCTTAGTTTTTTGGTTAAATTTATAAGTGATCCCATACTTGGGGATACTTGGTTGGAATTTATTGTAGCTAGGGGGTACTTGGCGTTAAACAGTTTAGAACCGCTGATCTATGCTACACTATGATTTTTCCCATAATTGTAATTTGTTATGGCTCATGTAAAGACAACAATGAAGTAAACATAGACACTCTGGTCATTCTGTGCCAGGAAGTGTTCTGGTTAGCAGGGATCCTAAAAAAACTTAAACCAGACCTTAATCCTGAATAGGAGCATATCTTATATGTTTCCCCCACCCTGTACATATAGATTGCCACATTAAAAATCACCCTACCTGCATCTACTGCATTTTCTGAGCCTGTAAACATCCAAGATAGCAGCACGTGGAGTCTCAGGCTGCCTGCAAATTATTTGTTATCAATTTTAGCAGGATTAGCTAACCAACTGGGCCCAAAACACAGAATTTGCACACTAGTTGACCCAGTGAGTAAACAGAAAACTGTGCAGGGGCCTTTACAGCTCCAGAGGACAGGGATCAGCGCAAATTACTGAGCTGATAAAATCCTTGCAGCTCCCAAAAATAACAGAGGCCCAATGCAAAGCCCTCAATGCTCCTATTGCCGTTTCTGAGGTTCACTTGGCAATTAAAGTGGACCTTCACCCTGAATAAGACCATATCTTATATGTTTCATACACCCTGTACATACAGATTGTCCACATTAAAAATCATCCTACCTGCATCTACTGCATGTTAGGAGCCTTTAAACATCCAAGATGGCGACTCATTAAGCATCAGGCAGCCTGCAAACAGAAAGTGTATTCTGACTGTGTTGCTCTGCATTGTACATTGTGCTCTGTCTGTGCAAAGCACAGCTATAACCCCACCCCCTGCACTTTATCCCGCTCTCCTATCCCCGGTATGTGATGCTTCTGAGGCAAGATGGCAGCGTCCATATCCTAGAGTCCTAAACAGAGTTGCAGCCCGGTGGGGGAAAGAACAATAAGTAAGTGAAAAAAAACGTAAAAATTAATTTTAGATGCTGGGGAATAGTTTAAGGGTTTGGGCTTTTCATTTAAACATGCTGAAGGTCCAGTTTAAGGGAACTACTTCTAACAAAACCCTGGGACCAGACGGGTTCACTGCAGAGCTCTTCAAAGCCCCATCCCCTGAAGCTGACCCAGTGCTTACAGATCTTTACAATTAAATTCTAAATGGGGGGATCCCTCTCCAATATTTAACCAAGCAGTTACCTTTCTGATCCCAAAACCGAACATTAAATCTCGATTACAAGCTGCTGGTAAAAGTTATGGCTGATAGAACCCAAGTTTTCCTGACAGAAATACTCTCCCCGAACCACCTGGACTTTCTATGCTGCAAACATTCCACTATAGGCATCAGAACAGCAATTGCAGCCTCAGTGGTGTCAGCCCACAATAAAAATTCTCAGCTTAGATGTTGAGAAGGCTTTTGATATGGTGGAATGGGAATGGTTGCATGTTTTGACGGGAGCCCAGTGGTATGGGAAAATATTTTCTAATCTAATTAAACAGCTTTATAGAACACCCAAATAATCAGCTGCTTCCCAACAGAATTAACATTACACGACGAGGCTGCCCCTTTCTCCAGTCTTGTTTAATATAGCGCTGGATCCAGTGTTGCGGGCCTTGGAGTCCCTGGAGCATTTTAAATGCATACGCATGGGAAATGTCACCATTAGCCTTACAGCCTTTGCAGATGATGTTTAAGTTTTTCTAATCCTAAAGAAGCTCTACCTTCCATTCTGGATCTATTAAGCCACTTTGGTTCATTTTCGGGCTACTCTATGAATCTTAGCAAATCAACTGCGCTGCTCCTGGGATGGGAATGGAAGCCACCCTAGATCAGCACCTTCCCCTTTGTATGGCATAAAAAAAATGATAACGTACCTGGGAGTTGCAATTTCTAAAATGCCCTCCTGTTGTATAGCGCCAATATTTCCCCCCTACTCACAAAAATTAAAGGAAATGGATAACTGAACACACCTATCACTCTCTTACTTAGGCAGGGCTTATCTGTTGAATATGGTGGTTTCCCCCAAATCCTCTACTACCTACAGAGCCTTCCTGTCTTGATCACAACGAGAGACTTGAAGAGGTTGAATGCCTTGTGCAGACCCTTTATTTGGGACCAGAAAAGACACCATTAAGCCTGCAGATCTTTCAACAACACCCCTCTAATGGCAGCATCAATTTCCCTAACTTTGGCTACATAATACTTCCAAATTTACAAATACTCTTTTGGATAAAATCCTGATCCCCCATACTGATATTCTCCTGCTCTTGCACTTACGCAGGAAGCTCCTACCCACTTCGGTGGAGTGCAACCCATTGCTATTGTTGGCAGGTCTGGCACAAACTATCACTTAATAGCCATTCTTCCCTGTCCCTCCCGACAGGTGGCAACAGGAAGGCGGGGGTATGGGCCCTGAAATGGGGGTAAAGTTGGGATCAATAGAAGTGTTTTTAAAACAAACAACATGAAATCCCCATTCTGGGAAACAGACCAGATCAAAATTCCCCCACATTTCTAACCAGTTAGTGGCTTTTACCACCCTCAGAGGATATCTGAAATAGACCTTGCATAGATTGGCATACAGAGACTGGGCCAACCGACATGAATCGCCACTGAGGGATAGCTCATCAATGTCTCACTCGAGTATGAGGTTCTATCACTTTTTGAGAAGCTCCATTGACTATAGCACAAGGGGGATGGGATTGGCCACATGGCCCTCCCATCTTCCCTCCCTTTCTATTAAAAATATCCTGAAAGCTCTATCTCAATCATGGAAAACTATACCTGCCTCTTCCAATCGGGGGATATTCCTCAGGATATATCATGGCATGTTACCCTGCACAGGGCACTTCTCAATTGGACTCAGGTGCATGCCCCAAGTGTCAAACATCCCCTGATGATCTATGCCACATGCTCTGAGATTGTCTGGCAGTCAGGTGATTTTGGATCCAAATAGCTAAGTTTAGTCTTAAGTATCTAATCAATTATCTCCCATATTCCCTAAAATGGGCAATCCTGGCCATACGGCTGCCAGAAATCTCTCCGGTATCTAGAGGCGGGAAGAGGTTGGTGACTGTCCTCTCGGCAGTGGGGGGTAAACTATTCTTCAACAGTGTATCTCTCTGAAGCCCCCCTCCCTCTCTCTCTCTCTTTTTGAGCAAATACATTTGTGTAGGATGGAGTGGGTAGCAGCCACTTTGGACAAGGAAAGAGACATCTGGGGAGGCTGACTGCGGACAATCTACCTTTATAAGGAGTGGACTAGGTGGGGGGAACACGTGGTGGGGGCTGGAGTGGCCTTTGTAAATTGTGGCATGAATGATGGGGAAGGCATGCTTACCCGAAGCAGAGCTATGATCCACAAGTTGCACATTTTTACTATATGTATAAGGAATCTTACTCTTAAATAGTAGAGTTATTATCCAGATATGTTTGATGATAAACTCCTTTCTTTTCCTTTCTTCCGCTATTTAAAAACTAGTTAAAAATAAGCCACATGACACACACAATATCTTGTAATGAATATGTACATTCTCCAGTTTTATTTTTATGGCTTTAAGACCTTGCTTATAAAATGTTAATGCTGTCGCTTGTCGCCAAGACGAGTTATTGTTATAGCCCTGATTGTAAGGGGCTATTTTTGTACACATGCTTTCATAAAATGTTTGAAACGAAAACTATTTTTTTAGAGTGTTGCATGCTCAAAATGAACCACATATGAGTTTTGGGATAAAACAAAGATGAAAAGCCGCTTGTATTTTAGTTTGACCCGAGGATCCCACGAAATAGAGAATCTCAAAAAAGGGTGACGGTGGTTTGTCTCACTGCCCTTCTCCTTTCAGAAGGAAACAAATACTCAAACTTAAGGAAAAAGTTCTTCCACCAAATGTCTCAAATGTCCAAATGTTTTTTCATTGCTGTCATAAAGTGAAGTAGGGACCACCCCCAAGGAAAAACCTTAACAGGGCATGAAGATTCCATGTGCATTTGCAAGTGTGTGCAAATGAGGCCATTTTTTTTAACCAGATTCTTAATAACAGATTATAGGACCTGCTGCTGGTTGACAGTTTGCATGGGTTAAAAGCTGGACATTCAATTCTATGAAAACATTCTATGGCACACATTCTAGATAAGGCCTGGTTCCATTTGCAAATAATACCACTTTGTTCAAGCACTACTCATTATGTAATTTATTTTTAATTTGCCTGCTTGTTAAGGGAATAATAGGAGCCATCTGATTTATCTCTATTCAAAAATAGGTTGATGAAAAAAAAGGTTTATAGTTAAGATGCAGTCAGCTAGTGTGGTATAAAGCAAATCATCACATTAAATTAGCAACTGGTGAACTGAGGACAGATGCCAGGATGTAAGAAACTGGCGGTAATTGCATGCTGCATTGGGACCCGGTCCCTTGAAAGGTTAATGAATAGTCTTGATAGAAGTCTATCATCTGCGAGCAAGCAACACACAGTTCCCTTCGCACATCCCCCCATTAATTTACAGGGAAATGCAGGTAGCAAGCTATCTAGAATAGGGGAAGGATGAAAAGCTAGGAACTCTTTCTGTATTATTTAGAATGAGAAAATTAGACGGCATGTAACGGAGGAGGAAAATAATATGCTTTTGCTTCATATGTTGAATAGGAAAATGTGTAACAGGGAGCTTTAATAGCAATATCAAGAATATTCTACTAAGTAATCACATTTATTCCCATTTGGAGATGTGGATGTACTACTTACATGAATGCACATTTCCATTTGCATACAAAGCTACACTGTGTGCACAATTATTATATAGTATTTTGACCATATCATCATTTCTATGTCTATTTCCAACTCCAAGCTGTATAAACTTGAATTCTTATTGGATTCAGGTGATATATATGAGTGTGTCTGTGTGTCATGAGGAAAGGTGGGGACTAAGGAAATCCAGACTCTATGGGATTGATTAACCCTTTAAGTGCCAGCCTACCTGGAGTTTTTGTCACACTCTGTTGCCAGACCATTTTGCACTATTTTGCGCTCCCCATGTTCAAATGTGATTTTTGAAGGGATTTCCAGGGATTTCCCAGGAAAATGATATATTGTTTTTTTCAGCAGAGTCTGGGCTTTAACATGAAATGTCTTGTTTGTCATTTTTTAGGTGTATTCTCAATATTTTTGGGTGAAATATGTGCAAAAAAAAAAAAAAAAAACAATTTTTACATATTGTAGTTTTTTTTGTAATAAAAAATGTAAGTTTGTCAATGAAATCTTATTGCGTGTGAAATCCCAATTTCTCCCGGTTACAGCGGTACCACATATGTATAGGTAGACACCCTTTCCTGCCCAGGAGACTCCCCCAAACTGAAACAACGCTTTAGGGGATTTTCAGATAAAATACAACTGTGCTACGCAATATGCGCACCTTGCAGTTTTTCCAGAAAAACAACCCTTTACATTTGAAATACCCCCAACAAACTATATATTCTCTGGAAGTACACACCTCAGGCTTTCTAGGCGTACCAGGCTTGTTGATGTGGCCATAGTTTTCTGGAAGTAATCCCTCAATGGATTCTTTGGTTGCAAAGAGTTTCCCTAAAAAAAGGATAAAAAAGCAGAATCAAAGCCACATTTTCCTAAAAAAACTATATACAAACAAGAAAAAACAAGTTTAATCTGGAAACGCAACATCCCCCGAACAGAACAATACCCAACATGCATAGGTTCTGTCAAGGGAAGAGTTGCCAAACACCCCAAAGTAAAGGATGTGCGTAACGGTAATTTTACTTGAAAATTTCAGCTCTGCAGACAAAGTGCGCACCTTGCGATTTTTCAACCAAAACAACCCTTGACATTTGGAATATCCCCCATAAACCATATATTCCCTGAAAGTACACACGTTAAGCTTTCTAAGGGTACCCAGCTTGTTGTAGTGGGCTCATCTTTCTGGAAGTAATCCCTCAAAGAATTCTTTGTTTGCGCAGGGTTTCCTTAAAAAATTTATAAAAAAGCTGAATAAAAAACACCTTTTCCTAAAATATAAATATGCAAACCAGAAAAAACAAGCTAAGTCTGAAAGCGCAAGGTCCCCCGAACAGAACAATACCCAACATGCATAGGTACTATTAACCCTTTTAATTGCCAGCCTACTTGAGATTTTGTCACCCTCTGTTGACAGGCCATTTTTCCCCATTTTGCGTCATGTTTTGCGCCATTTTTGCTGGAACTTTCAGGAAAATTATATATATATATTTTTTGCAGCAGAGTTTAGGCTTTAACATGAAATGTCTTGTTTGTAAATTTTTTTTTTTTTTTTTACAATATTATTAAGTAAAAATAATAAATAAATAAAAAATGTTTTAAAAAAATTGACTCCTTTATTTTAAATAAAAAATGTATTTTATTAAGGAAAATCATATTGCATGTGAAAGCCCCATTTCTACCGATTAGAACGGTACCACATATTTATCGGTAGCCCCCCCATTCTTGCCCAGGAGACCCCCCTAACTGAAACAAGTATTTTATAACATTCACAAAAAAAATACAACTACCATCCACACTACAAAGGGTTAAATCGAGAAAAAAAATGACATAGGGTCCCCCCTCCCAGGGGAGGGAGACCCCATTTTTTTTTTGATTTTTAAGGGTTAAAAACCCTTAAAAATCAAAAAAAAAATTGACGTGGGGTCCCCCTTACCCAAAGTAACCAGCCCGGGACCAGCTATGGGGGCTTGTAGGCACAGAGTGGGGGGGCCAGCTTTTGTGGCCCCCCCACCCTGCAGCCTACGAGCCCACATAGCACATGTGGGCCCGGGCTCTTCTGCCCCCCCCTGGCCTTTGGGGAGGCAGGTAATGGGGGTGCCGGGGGTTAATGGCAAGCCACCCGCTAGCGCAGGTGGCTTGCCATCCCCCCAGCCTTGTGAACTGGTATAGGGGTCATGGACCCCTTACCAGTTCACAAGGGGTTAAATGTAAATAATCACACAGACACAAGCATAGAAAAAATATTTTATTATTTTTTTTTTTTTACACTGTACTCACCTCCCATCCATCCTGGAGCCCTCTGTCCCTCGGCGATCACTGGCTTCTGCTCACTTGCTAGAAGCCTTTTATAGCTGCTGGATGACAGAACACAAAGGGTTAATAAAAAAAAAAAAATGACATAGGGTCCCCCCTCCCAGGGGGGGGGACCCCATTTTTTTTTTTTTTTTTAAGGGTTAAAAACCCTTAAAAATCAAAAAAAAAATTGACGTGGGGTCCCCCTTACCCACAGTAACCAGCCCGGGACCAGCTATGGGGGCTTGTAGGCACAGAGTGGGGGGGCCAGCTTATGTGGCCCCCCCACCCTGCAGCCTACGAGCCCACATAGCCCATGTGGGCCCGGGCTCTTCTGCCCCCCCCTGGCCTTTGGGGAGGCAGGTAATGGGGGTGCCAGGGGTTAATGGCAAGCCACCCGCTAGCGCAGGTGGCTTGCCATCTCCCCAGCCTTGTGAACTGGTATAGGGGTCATGGACCCCTTACCAGTTCACAAGGGGTTAATAGTAAAAAATCACACAGACACAGAGAAAAAAAAAACTTTATTTTTCTTTTTTTTACACTGTACTCACCTCCGATCCGACGTCCCTCGCCGCTGTCCCGCGCCGCTGTCACTGACAGATGCCGGTGGTGATCGGCGCAGGGCGGGTGACAGGTGAGGGGGCTCCGATCGGAGCCTCCTCACCTGACATCCGCCCTGCTCCGATCACCACCGGCATCTGACAGATGCCGGAGCTCGGAGGGGGTATAGGAGGAGCGGGATGACGTCATCCCGCTCCTCCCACAATGGGCGGAGCTAAGCGGCGGCGGCCATCGCCGCCATTACAAGAGGTGAGGACCCGGAAGAGGGTCCTCACCTGAAGACTGCGCAGCCCAGGGGGGGGATCGGACCCCCCCCTGGTGAAGAGGAGACCCGGACAGAAGGCTCGGGCGCGGAGGTGAGTAAATGACAGTTTGTTTTTTTTTTTTTTTACAGCGCCGATGTCAGCGCTGGAAACGGGGGGGGGGGGGGCGGCTGGTTTCGGCCCCCCCCCTGAAGACGGAGGACGACGGGGGGGCGATCGGATGCCCCCCGCAGGAAGAGGGGACCCCAGGCTTCACAGGGATACCGGAGGTAAGTGATTTTTTTTTTCTATTTTTTAACTGTTTGTGGGAAATGCCAGGCACGTAGTTTCTACGTGCTTGGCACTTAACGGTAGGAGAGGCAACCACGTAGAAACTACGTGCTTGGCATTTAAAGGGTTAAGAGCATCAGTGAAAAGTGATTTTTTTTTTAAGGTTCGGGCATGCTCCCTGTAAAAGGGTAGCGGGGGATGCGGCCATTAGCGCGCTTGGATCCATTTGCATTAGATGAGCTCCTGAACGAGAGGGCTGCGCATGCGCCATAGGACCATGGAAGGGGAAGTGAGATTGGGTGACCTGGGGGGTGTCTGGGATGCCCCTGTGTGTGAGACTCCCCCCCACACACACCAGTTAGCCTTGTAGGCAACTCAGTCCAGCAATCCCAGGTAGTGCAGGGGTGCCATGTGATAACCAAATAGAGGTGAGTACAAGGTGAACCAGGGGTTCTTTTACTCCTTTTATTTTTTAAAATTTGCGCTGTGATCTTCTGTGAACCCGGATTCGATCCGAATTTCAGGAAAAATTCGATTCGGATCGAATCCGAATTTCCCCGCGATTTGATCGCTCGAAGTTTTCCTTTAACATCCATTCATTTACATTACAGGCATTCTAAGATGGCGGACGGGACATGTCCAGACATGTAAGCTGGGGCAGTGTATGCTGGGACAGTCACATGCAGCCTATCAGCAGCCAGCAAGCCCGGTGACGTCACAGCTGTATTTAAGGCCGGCCATCTTGCTTTCCAGCCTCATTTCTCTATTGCATTCGTGAGAGACAGAACGCTGTGTAGCTGAGGGAGAGACAGTTAGACAGTTAGACAGGCAGGGACAGACAGGGACAGGCTGGAGACAGGCAGGAGACAGACAGGAGACAGACAGAAAGTCAGCGGAAAACAGGGAAAGGAATGGAAAATCGGAGGCTGTCAGTTTTTTTCTTTTTTTCATCCAGCCTGACAGCCAGGCTTTGTTAGCGTTTTCAGGCTGCTTATACTAACTAACTGTGCATATATACTGAACTGATCTTAAGTCTGCTGTGAGGCATCCCATTCTGTGACTAAAGCAGCCTCTGTTTAAGACCATATAAGCATTTGCTCTTATCATATTTGAAATTAGCCTGATAAAGACACTTTTGCTGGGCATAGCACTACTTGTCCCTGCCAGGGCATCCCATTCTGTGACTAAAGCAGCCTCTGTTTAAGACCATATAAGCATTTGCTCTTATTATATTTGAAATTAGCCTGATAAAGACACTTTTGCTGGGCATAGCACTACTTGTCCCTGCCAGGGCATCCCATTCTGTGACTAAAGCAGCCTCTGTTTAAGACCATATAAGCATTTGCTCTTATTATATTTGAAATTAGCCTGATAAAGACACTTTTGCTGGGCATAGTACTACTGGATCTTTTTTGGGGGCATCCCATTCTGTGACTAAAGCAGCCTCTGTTTAAGACCATATAAGCATTTGCTCTTATTATATTTGAAATTAGCCTGATAAAGACACTTTTGCTGGGCATAGCACTACTTGTCCCTGCCAGGGCATCCCATTCTGTGACTAAAGCAGCCTCGGTTTAAGACCATATAAGCATTTGCTCTTATTATATTTGAACTTAGCCTGATAAAGACACTTTTGCTGGGCATAGCACTACTTGTCCCTGCCAGGGCATCCCATTCTGTGACTAAAGCAGCCTCTGTTTAAGACCATATAAGCATTTTCTCTTATTATATTTGAAATTAGCCTGATAAAGACACTTTTGCTGGGCATAGTACTACTGGATCTTTTTTGGGGGCATCCCATTCTGTGACTAAAGCAGCCTCTGTTTAAGACCATATAAGCATTTGCTCTTATTATATTTGAAATTAGCCTGATAAAGACACTTTTGCTGGGCATAGCACTACTTGTCCCTGCCAGGGCATCCCATTCTGTGACTAAAGCAGCCTCTGTTTAAGACCATATAAGCATTTGCTCTTATTATATTTGAAATTAGCCTGATAAAGACACTTTTGCTGGGCATAGTACTACTGGATCTTTTTTGGGGGCATCCCATTCTGTGACTAAAGCAGCCTCTGTTTAAGACCATATAAGCATTTGCTCTTATTATATTTGAAATTAGGCCTGATAAAGACACTTTTGCTGGGCATAGCACTACTTGTCCCTGCCAGGGCATCCCATTCTGTGACTAAAGCAGCCTCTGTTTAAGACCATATAAGCATTTGCTCTTATTATATTTGAAATTAGCCTGATAAAGACACTTTTGCTGGGCATAGTACTACTGGATCTTTTTTGGGGGCATCCCATTCTGTGACTAAAGCAGCCTCTGTTTAAGACCATATAAGCATTTGCTCTTATTATATTTGAAATTAGCCTGATAAAGACACTTTTGCTGGGCATAGCACTACTTGTCCCTGCCAGGGCATCCCATTCTGTGACTAAAGCAGCCTCTGTTTAAGACCATATAAGCATTTGCTCTTATTATATTTGAAATTAGCCTGATAAAGACACTTTTGCTGGGCATAGCACTACTTGTCCCTGCCAGGGCATCCCATTCTGTGACTAAAGCAGCCTCTGTTTAAGACCATATAAGCATTTGCTCTTATTATATTTGAAATTAGCCTGATAAAGACACTTTTGCTGGGCATAGTACTACTGGATCTTTTTTGGGGGCATCCCATTCTGTGACTAAAGCAGCCTCTGTTTAAGACCATATAAGCATTTGCTCTTATTATATTTGAAATTAGGCCTGATAAAGACACTTTTGCTGGGCATAGCACTACTTGTCCCTGCCAGGGCATCCCATTCTGTGACTAAAGCAGCCTCTGTTTAAGACCATATAAGCATTTGCTCTTATTATATTTGAAATTAGCCTGATAAAGACACTTTTGCTGGGCATAGTACTACTGGATCTTTTTTGGGGGCATCCCATTCTGTGACTAAAGCAGCCTCTGTTTAAGACCATATAAGCATTTGCTCTTATTATATTTGAAATTAGCCTGATAAAGACACTTTTGCTGGGCATAGCACTACTTGTCCCTGCCAGGGCATCCCATTCTGTGACTAAAGCAGCCTCTGTTTAAGACCATATAAGCATTTGCTCTTATTATATTTGAAATTAGGCCTGATAAAGACACTTTTGCTGGGCATAGCACTACTTGTCCCTGCCAGGGCATCCCATTCTGTGACTAAAACAGCATCTGTTTAAGACCATATAAGCATTTGCTCTTATTATATTTGAAATTAGCCTGATAAAGACACTTTTGCTGGGCATAGTACTACTGTATCTTTTTTGGGGGCATCCCATTCTGTGACTAAAGCAGCCTCTGTTTAAGACCATATAAGCATTTGCTCTTATCATATTTGAAATTAGCCTGATAAAGACACTTTTGCTGGGCATAGCACTACTGGATCTTTTTTGGGGGCATCCCATTCTGTGACTAAAGCAGCCTCTGTTTAAGACCATATAAGCATTTGCTCTTATTATATTTGAAATTAGCCTGATAAAGACACTTTTGCTGGGCATAGTACTACTGGATCTTTTTTGGGGGCATCCCATTCTGTGACTAAAGCAGCCTCTGTTTAAGACCATATAAGCATTTGCTCTTATTATATTTGAAATTAGGCCTGATAAAGACACTTTTGCTGGGCATAGCACTACTTGTCCCTGCCAGGGCATCCCATTCTGTGACTAAAGCAGCCTCTGTTTAAGACCATATAAGCATTTGCTCTTATTATATTTGAAATTAGGCCTGATAAAGACACTTTTGCTGGGCATAGTACTACTTGTCCCTGCCAGGGCATCCCATTCTGTGACTAAAGCAGCCTCTGTTTAAGACCATATAAGCATTTGCTCTTATTATATTTGAAATTAGCCTGATAAAGACACTTTTGCTGGGCATAGTACTACTGGATCTTTTTTGGGGGCATCCCATTCTGTGACTAAAGCAGCCTCTGTTTAAGACCATATAAGCATTTGCTCTTATTATATTTGAAATTAGCCTGATAAAGACACTTTTGCTGGGCATAGCACTACTTGTCCCTGCCAGGGCATCCCATTCTGTGACTAAAGCAGCCTCTGTTTAAGACCATATAAGCATTTGCTCTTATTATATTTGAAATTAGGCCTGATAAAGACACTTTTGCTGGGCATAGCACTACTTGTCCCTGCCAGGGCATCCCATTCTGTGACTAAAGCAGCCTCTGTTTAAGACCATATAAGCATTTGCTCTTATTATATTTGAAATTAGCCTGATAAAGACACTTTTGCTGGGCATAGTACTACTGGATCTTTTTTGGGGGCATCCCATTCTGTGACTAAAGCAGCCTCTGTTTAAGACCATATAAGCATTTGCTCTTATCATATTTGAAATTAGCCTGATAAAGACACTTTTGCTGGGCATAGCACTACTTGTCCCTGCCAGGGCATCCCATTCTGTGACTAAAGCAGCCTCTGTTTAAGACCATATAAGCATTTGCTCTTATTATATTTGAAATTAGGCCTGATAAAGACACTTTTGCTGGGCATAGCACTACTTGTCCCTGCCAGGGCATCCCATTCTGTGACTAAAGCAGCCTCTGTTTAAGACCATATAAGCATTTGCTCTTATTATATTTGAAATTAGGCCTGATAAAGACACGTGCATGATAAAGACACGTTGATGTGCATAGTCTTACTGCTGCCTGCCAGGTGCTGTCTGGTTTTTGGGGCATCCCATTCTGTAACATACCATTAGCCTCTGCATTTACTGTAAGCTGCACAGTTATTTAAAGAAATTTGGCCTGTATGAGCCTGCTAACACACTGCTGCTGTGTGCATATATACTGATCTCAAGTCTGCTTGGGGCATCCCATTCTGTAACATACCATTAGCCTCTGCATTTACTGTAAGCTGCACAGTTATTTAAAGAAATTTGGCCTGTATGAGCCTGCTAACACACTGCTGCTGTGTGCATATATACTGATCTCAAGTCTGCTTGGGGCATCCCATTCTGTAACATACCATTAGCCTCTGCATTTACTGTAAGCTGCACAGTTATTTAAAGAAATTTGGCCTGTATGAGCCTGCTAACACACTGCTGCTGTGTGCATATATACTGATCTCAAGTCTGCTTGGGGCATCCCATTCTGTAACATACCATTAGCCTCTGCATTTACTGTAAGCTGCACAGTTATTTAAAGAAATTTGGCCTGTATGAGCCTGCTAACACACTGCTGCTGTGTGCATATATACTGATCTCAAGTCTGCTTGGGGCATCCCATTCTGTAACATACCATTAGCCTCTGCATTTACTGTAAGCTGCACAGTTATTTAAAGACATTTGGCCTGTATGAGCCTGCTAACACACTGCTGCTGTGTGCATATATACTGATCTCAAGTCTGCTTGGGGCATCCCATTCTGTAACATACCATTAGCCTCTGCATTTACTGTAAGCTGCACAGTTATTTAAAGAAATTTGGCCTGTATGAGCCTGCTAACACACTGCTGCTGTGTGCATATATACTGATCTCAAGTCTGCTTGGGGCATCCCATTCTGTAACATACCATTAGCCTCTGCATTTACTGTAAGCTGCACAGTTATTTAAATAAATTTGGCCTGTATGAGCCTGCTAACACACTGCTGCTGTGTGCATATATACTGATCTCAAGTCTGCTTGGGGCATCCCATTCTGTAACATACCATTAGCCTCTGCATTTACTGTAAGCTGCACAGTTATTTAAAGAAATTTGGCCTGTATGAGCCTGCTAACACACTGATGCTGTGTGCATATATACTGATCTCAAGTCTGCTTGGGGCATCCCATTCTGTAACATACCATTAGCCTCTGCATTTACTGTAAGCTGCACAGTTATTTAAAGAAATTTGGCCTGTATGAGCCTGCTAACACACTGCTGCTGTGTGCATATATACTGATCTCAAGTCTGCTTGGGGCATCCCATTCTGTAACATACCATTAGCCTCTGCATTTACTGTAAGCTGCACAGTTATTTAAAGAAATTTGGCCTGTATGAGCCTGCTAACACACTGCTGCTGTGTGCATATATACTGATCTCAAGTCTGCTTGGGGCATCCCATTCTGTAACATACCATTAGCCTCTGCATTTACTGTAAGCTGCACAGTTATTTAAAGAAATTTGGCCTGTATGAGCCTGCTAACACACTGCTGCTGTGTGCATATATACTGATCTCAAGTCTGCTTGGGGCATCCCATTCTGTAACATACCATTAGCCTCTGCATTTACTGTAAGCTGCACAGTTATTTAAAGACATTTGGCCTGTATGAGCCTGCTAACACACTGCTGCTGTGTGCATATATACTGATCTCAAGTCTGCTTGGGGCATCCCATTCTGTAACATACCATTAGCCTCTGCATTTACTGTAAGCTGCACAGTTATTTAAAGAAATTTGGCCTGTATGAGCCTGCTAACACACTGCTGCTGTGTGCATATATACTGATCTCAAGTCTGCTTGGGGCATCCCATTCTGTAACATACCATTAGCCTCTGCATTTACTGTAAGCTGCACAGTTATTTAAATAAATTTGGCCTGTATGAGCCTGCTAACACACTGCTGCTGTGTGCATATATACTGATCTCAAGTCTGCTTGGGGCATCCCATTCTGTAACATACCATTAGCCTCTGCATTTACTGTAAGCTGCACAGTTATTTAAAGAAATTTGGCCTGTATGAGCCTGCTAACACACTGCTGCTGTGTGCATATATACTGATCTCAAGTCTGCTTGGGGCATCCCATTCTGTAACATACCATTAGCCTCTGCATTTACTGTAAGCTGCACAGTTATTTAAAGAAATTTGGCCTGTATGAGCCTGCTAACACACTGCTGCTGTGTGCATATATACTGATCTCAAGTCTGCTTGGGGCATCCTATTCTGTAACATAACATAACCTACCTACCATACTAAGCAGCTCTCTTATTTAAACTAAGCAGGCCTCTTGGAGGCTGATTGTCCACTTTTGGGTGTGCATTTATATTCGGTTTCATATACAGTGGGGTATCCCAATTTGTAAGATAACCTACCCCAACCATGTAAACTAAATAGGCCTGTTGCAGCCTGAGTTTCTCTGCTTGCGTATGGCCTGCACTACAATCTGTCTCTTTCAATGACACTGCTGCCTGGGGTATCCCAATTTGTAAGATAACCTACCCCAACCATGTAAACTAAAGGTTACGTCCTTCCAGAAGGAAAACTTATGCCGAACACTATTTTTGTTAGGGGCATTGACCTTTGGATTGATCAGCATGAAATTAATTTTTTTTTTTCAAAGTATGGCGCTGTAAAGAAGGTCAAAATTATGTCTCATACTTGGATTATTGTTACTTTTTGTTCAGCTTGAAATATAACAGGCCACACGGGCATCCCAAGGCACATGCTATTTTAAACCTATCTGTTATACAACATAAGCGTTGATCAGCATCAGCTGCTTTATTAAGCTACTTCAGTTTGCACTTGTTTTTGACTGCTTTTAATAAACCAGGCCGCAGGGCACCCCAAAGCTGCACCTTGCACCCTATCTGGTATACAACATAAGCGTTGATCAGCATCAGCTTCATTAAGCTACTTCAGTTTGCACTTCCTTTTTGACTGCTTTCATTTAACCAGGCCACAGGGCACCCCAAAGCTGCACCTTGCACCCTACCTGTTATACTAAATAAGCATCTACAGCCTCAGCTTTATTAAGTTATTGCATTTTGAATTGGTTTTGGTCTGCTTTAAATACACCAGGCCGCAGGGCATCCCAAACCTGCATGTTGCACCCCATCTGTTATACTAAATAAGCGTTGATCAGCATCAGCTTTATTAAGCTATTGCATTTTGCATTGGTTTTTGTACTGCTGCCAAAACACTAGCCCATATGGGCATCCCAAACCAGCACATGTCACCCTATCTGTTATACTAAATAAGCTTCTACAGGCCCTTTTTTTATTTATTTATTTTTATTTATATAGAGCTGCAATAGCTTATATTGTGAGGTAAATTTGCCATTTTGCAGCATAATATAGAGCAGCCCCTGTGTAAATCTGAGGGGCAATAGCTTATATAGTGAGGTAAATTTGCCATTTTGCTTCGTTATATAGAGCAGCCCAGTTGCCATCTAAATCACCTACTGTCCGGCCAGTACAGCTTTTCCAGGGCAAACTCTGCTAGTTGCGGGCACAAGTCAAGTTTGGCTTCCCAGTAAATCCAGTGGATCCTGAAGGTGTGTTGGCATGGTCATGTCAAGGTATGACATGACCTGCTGTTTGAGGTCCAGCTCCAGGTCTTCCTGCTGCTCATGAGTAGACTCACTATGCGGGTGTAGAAAGCTACTCACTAGCGACTGAAGACTGAGGCTGCTGCTGATGGAGCTGCTGCTGCTGCTCCTTCCACCCCCCCAGCAGCCATGGCAGTGGAAGGTGATCGCAGAGGTCCCCCCGAGTCAGACCTGCGGGAGTATGGGCCATGGCGCAGATAGACATCGCCCAACTGACTACGTGGGATGTCTCTGTAGTAGGTCAGTTTGTCCTCCCTCTCAGTGGGCGTAAAAAATGCCCCCATTTTGTGCCGGAAGCGAGGGTCCAATAAGTTGGAGAGCCAGAAGTCTTCCCGCTGACAAATGGAGACAATTCTGCGCTCACTAGTACGCAAGCATGTGAGCATGCATCGTGTCATTTGTGCAAGTGACTCGGAGGGACTACCTGTCTCCTTCTCCACTGTAAACTGCCACGGTGTGTCTGGGTCCTCTGTCTCGCCTTCCTCACACCCCTCTAGCTCCTGTGGCTGCTCCTGCTCCTCCTCTCCTGTCAGATGACTAGATAAAATGGTCATTTTGTGAAACCTAAACTGTGGTTTGCTGTGCCCCACCCCCTCCTCCTCCTCCACTTCAGCCCCCACAGGCTTCATGTGGCTGTGAAATGTATGTGCCATGTCTCCAGTGCCCTGACCAGCCATGGTTTCCAACATGTGTTGTAGTACATGAAGCAGTGGAATCTCATCGTTCATCTCATAGTCCTGGCAACTGACTAATAACGTAGCTTCCTCAAAGGGCCTGAGCAAACGGTCGGTGTCACGTATGAGCTGCCAATGGTTTACATTGAATTTACACAGGGGTGTCCCCCTATCCGTTTGGATCATCCAGAAATCCGTGATGGCTTTTCTCTGTTCCTATAGTGCAGTGGTCCTCAACCCTGTCCTCAAGGCCCACCAACATGTCATGTTTTTTGGATCTCCAAATAGCCAGCTCTATTGCTCTGCAGCTGCACTAATTACTCGACCTGTGCATCTTTGTGGAGATCTGCAAAACCTGGCCTGTTGGTGGGTTGGGGACCACTGCTATAGTGGATCCTGCATATGGAGGGTGGAATTCCAACGGGTGGAAACATCGCAAATCAGACTATGGTGGGGTACACCGTTGTGACGCTGAGGCTCAATAAGGTTGTGCTTGGTGGTGTAGGAGTGCCAGAAGTGCATGCTAACTTTCTTTCCTGTTGTTCTTTCAGATGGAGGCAAGACTTCAGAACTAGACTGAACACGTGTGCCATGTCAGGACGCATGACTCTGGCTTCCTTGTCGCAGCGCAAACAAGATGTTCTTCCAAGTGTAATGCAGCAGGCTGGACTTATGGTGACGCTGTCTGAGAGGAGAAATCCCTCAGACATCAAGATTAAAAATTCCAAGAATTTTTGAGGGCTAATTATTCAGAGGCAAATGATAGCTAGTTGTTTCTGATTTAATTACAAGGTGGAAACACACCCTCAAACAAAACTTCACTTTGGCAATACTATTGCATTTGTCTATTCATAATTTTATGTATATATACTAACTAACCTACTTTTTCTCCACAGGATTGTGGATGCAACATGAAAAACTGACACATCGCTGAGTAGCTGATTTTTTCCTATCAACAGTCCCCAATAATTCACTGCTGCTGCTGCTGCCACCACCGCAGACTCCAGGGACCCTCTTCCACTACCTCGGCTTGCAACACCTCCTCCCACGACACTCTCCTCATCACTAATTGCCGGCTAGTGGAAGAAGAGGCGAGTGTCTCCTCCACTTCTTGGCTGGGCAGTAGCTGCTGAATTTTATGATTATCAGATCTTCATCAATGGATAGTGGACCTGAACCCAAAGCATAACAGACAGACAACAGACAGTTGACTGGGGGTGTCAGATGCCACTTGTGATGCAGTGGACTGCTTTTGCAGCACTTCCAGACAAAGTTGCTTCATTGGCTGACACAATGACTGGTAAAGCTGTGGAACATATGGTTTAAAAGCAAAAATAACCATTTGTATTTATATGAAAAAGACCCTGGTTTATACATAGTTTTTTTTTTTTCCAGAGACTGCCCTGCGTGGAAATGAATGGCGCATGGATCATCCAAGCTTTCCTCCCAACAATGCCTGATGTATTCCAGTAGATTGATGACGGGGCCAGACCTACACTAAAGAAAGATGGATCGTGCAAACCAGATTTAAGGCGCTGCTCTCCAGTTACAGACATTCCTCCGCATCGGACCACAAGTAAGTATTGATAAAAAATCCTTTACGTTACTCTTACTTTTTATTAATATTCTTCGGATAAGACGGATCAGACATGATTCCAGATTAAAAATTCCAAGAATTTTTGAGGGCTAATTAGTCAGAGGCAATGATACCTTCTTGTTTCTGATTTAATTAAAAGGTGGAAACACACCCTCAAACAAAACTTCACTTTGGCAATACTTTTGCATTTGTTTATTCATAATTTTATGAAGATATTACTAACTAAGCTACTTTTTCTCCACATGACTCTCCACAGGGTGTGATTCATCCAATTTTTGGGCTCCTGAAGCCAACCCCAGGGTCTCTTTAAAGTAATGTTTGGGCTCCTGCTGCTGCTGCTGCAACTCCAGGGTGTGATTCATCCAATTTTTGGGCTCCTGAGGCCAACTCCAGTGTATATTTGGGCTCCTGCTGCTGCTGCTGCCAACTTCTGCCAACTCCAGGGTGTGATTCATCCAATTTTTGGGCTCCTGAAGCCAACTCCAGTGTATATTTGGGCTCCTGCTGCTGCTACTGTCAACTCCTGCCAACTCCAGGGTGTGATTCATCCAATTTTTGGGCTCCTGAAGCCAACTCCAGTGTATATTTGGGCTCCTGCTGCTGCTACTGTCAACTCCTGCCAACTCCAGGGTGTGATTCATCCAATTTTTGGGCTCCTGAAGCCAACTCCAGTGTATATTTGGGCTCCTGCTGCTGCTGCTGCCAACTTCTGCCAACTCCAGGGTGTGATTCATCCAATTTTTGGGCTCCTGAGGCCAACTCCAGTGTATATTTGGGCTCCTGCTGCTACTGCTGCCAACTTCTGCCAACTCCAGGGTGTGATTCATCCAATTTTTGGGCTCCTGAAGCAACTCCAGTGTATATTTGGGCTCCTGCTGCTGCTGCTGCCAACTTCTGCCAACTCCAGGGTGTGATTCATCCAATTTTTGGGCTCCTGAAGCCAACTCCAGTGTATATTTGGGCTCCTGCTGCTGCTGCTGCCAACTCCTGGGTGTGATTCATCCAATTTTTGGGCTCCTGAAGCCAACTCCAGTGTATATTTGGGCTCCTGCTGCTGCTGTCAACTCCTGCCAACTCCAGGGTGTGATTCATCCAATTTTTGGGCTCCTGAAGCCAACTCCAGTGTATATTTGGGCTCCTGCTGCTGCTACTGTCAACTCCTGCCAACTCCAGGGTGTGATTCATCCAAATTTTGGGCTCCTGAAGCCAACTCCAGTGTATATTTGGGCTCCTGCTGCTGCTGCTGCCAACTTCTGCCAACTCCAGGGTGTGATTCATCCAATTTTTGGGCTCCTGAAGCCAACTCCAGTGTATATTTGGGCTCCTGCTGCTGCTGCTGCCAACTCCAGGGTGTGATTCATCCAATTTTTGGGCTCCTGAGGCCAACCCCAGGGTCTCTTTAATGTAATATTTGGGCTCCTGCTGCTGCTACTGTCAACTCCTGCCAACTCCAGGGTGTGATTCATCCAATTTTTGGGCTCCTGAAGCCAACTCCAGTGTATATTTGGGCTCCTGCTGCTGCTGTCAACTCCTGCCAACTCCAGGGTGTGATTCATCCAATTTTTGGGCTCCTGAAGCCAACTCCAGTGTATATTTGGGCTCCTGCTGCTGCTACTGTCAACTCCTGCCAACTCCAGGGTGTGATTCATCCAATTTTTGGGCTCCTGAAGCCAACTCCAGTGTATATTTGGGCTCCTGCTGCTGCTGCTGCCAACTTCTGCCAACTCCAGGGTGTGATTCATCCAATTTTTGGGCTCCTGAAGCCAACTCCAGTGTATATTTGGGCTCCTGCTGCTGCTGCTGCCAACTCCAGGGTGTGATTCATCCAATTTTTGGGCTCCTGAGGCCAACCCCAGGGTCTCTTTAATGTAATATTTGGGCTCCTGCTGCTGCTGCTGCTGTCAACTCCTGCCAACTCCAGGGTGTGATTCATCCAATTTTTGGGCTCCTGAAGCCAACTCCAGTGTATATTTGGGCTCCTGCTGCTGCTGCTGCCAACTTCTGCCAACTCCAGGGTGTGATTCATCCAATTTTTGGGCTCCTGCTGCTGCTGCTGCCAACTTCTGCCAACTCCAGGGTGTGATTCATCCAATTTTTGGGCTCCTGAAGCCAACTCCAGTGTATATTTTGGCTCCTGCTGCTGCTGCTGCTGCCAACTCCAGGGTGTGATTCATCCAATTTTTGGGCTCCTGAAGCCAACTCCAGTGTATATTTGGGCTCCTGCTGCTGCTACTGTCAACTCCTGCCAACTCCAGGGTGTGATTCATCCAATTTTTGGGCTCCTGAAGCCAACTCCAGTGTATATTTGGGCTCCTGCTGCTGCTGCTGCCAACTCCAGGGTGTGATTCATCCAATTTTTGGGCTCCTGAGGCCAACCCCAGGGTCTCTTTAATGTAATATTTGGGCTCCTGCTGCTGCTACTGTCAACTCCTGCCAACTCCAGGGTGTGATTCATCCAATTTTTGGGCTCCTGAAGCCAACTCCAGTGTATATTTGGGCTCCTGCTGCTGCTGCTGCCAACTCCAGGGTGTGATTCATCCAATTTTTGGGCTCCTGAGGCCAACCCCAGGGTCTCTTTAAAGTAATATTTGGGCTCCTGCTGGTGCTGCTGCTGTCAACTCCTGCCAACTCCAGGGTGTGATTCATCCAATTTTTGGGCTCCTGCTGCTGCCAACTCCAGTGTCTCTTTAAAGCAATGTTTGGGCTCCTTCTGCCCCTCATAGTGATGCCACTTCAACTCTCTGCAATTGTGCCGCTCTGCGATTCTATTAGCGATGCCTCTGATCTGCATGTGATATTTCTTCAAAGTATTATTTAACTAACCCAGCACGCATCCTGTGCGTGTTACAGCAAGGCAGAATGGTTTACAACCCTATTGAGGCTCTAGGAGGCTCAGAAATAGCTGTTTTTAATAGCGATTCGTCGCGAATTTATTCGGGTCGAAACGATTTTTGTCGGAAAATTCGGCGAATCAGTCGAATCGAATTTTTCAAAAGTTCGCTCATCTCTAGTGATGATGTAACAATTGTAAACAGAGAAGACAAATAATACACAGAATATTACTAATAAGTTAATAAATTTACAAGTGCGCAGCCAAAATAATTATACAGTAAAGTAAAGATTAGGCTGCTGTCTTTGCTGCATTCAGTTACGGATAATGTTGTGGGAGCTGCAGCTTCCATGGTGACAATTATAAAAAAAAATATTTTATTATGCTATTTATTTACATTTCAGTTCATTTGCATTAATAATGCAAAAACCTATTATATGTATTTACTCGGTGTCACCCTGGAGCTCTTTTATCAGCAACCTGCAATCTACTTTGTCTTTGTGTTGTTTCATGACTGGTTTGCTGACAGAGGTATCTATAAATAAGCATTTTCTTAGTTTGTTGACAGGTGAATTAAAAAGTGGTTACAAAGCCATTAAATGCTTTTGAGATGTTAACAGCTGTTCACATACTGGAAAGATGGCTCATAGGTCTGTGCAATGCTAATGTATGTCATATCAACACTAACCAATAATACATGTTAGTCCAGCCCCTATAGCTTAGTGGTTCCAAATTAATTTGATACGACTATAAACCTTTAAAGTTGTGTTACAAACACTGTGTAACTGTGTACAGGATGTTCGGAAAAGAGTTGTGATTCTATAGGCCTTATACTGTATTTTTCACCATATAAAATGAAAAGATAAGAAAAATTAGAATATTCTGAGCCAAAAATACCCCTTCCCAATCACCCCATTATAGACAGTTTGCAGAATCCCCCCAATCACACATTACAGACCCCACATTACAGGCAGTGAGCATTATCCCACATTAAAGTCTATGAGGGGCATCCCAAATTACAGACAGTGTGTAGACATCCTACATTGCAGGCAGTGTGCAGGCGTCCCAATTGCAAGCAGTGTGCGGGCATCTCAATTACAGGTAGTGTGTGGGCGTCCCAAACACAGGCAGTGTGCTGGCGTCCTAATTGTAGGCAGTGTGCAGGCCTCACTATTTCAGGCAGTGTGCAGGCATCCCTATTGCAGGCAGGGTGCAGGCATCCCTATCGCAGGCAGTGTGTGGGCATCCCTTTTGCAGGCAGTGTGCAGGCATCCATTTTGCAGACAGTGTGCAGGCATCCCTATTGCAGGCAGTGTGCGGGCATCCCTTTGGCAGACAGAGTGCAGCATGCCCCCCCCCCCAAAACACCACATTCCCCAGCAGCCGTCTCACATACACACTCTCTCTCCTTACTGGCATCCCCTGCCTCCACTTCCTGGTCCCAGTAGCCACAGCTACCTGCCGTCTCACTCTCCTGCCGGTTCTGACTTCTGGGTGGGGTTGCCTGTAACAGGCCATGCCCCACCCATATGCCTGAACCAGGTCTTTACATACTTGCGGCAGCGGAGGACGGGCAGCTGCGGCTACAGGGACGGCGGTGGCCAGCGGAGGCAGCGGCGAGGGCAGTGGAAGCTGGTAATGTGTGTGTGTGTGTGTGTGTGTGTGTGTGTGTGTGTGTGTGTGTTTGTTTATGGGTTTTTGTGTTGGCGGGAGATGGCTGCTGATGAGTGGGAGCTGGGAATGTTTTTTTATTGGTTTGTTTTTGTATTCGCGGGTTAAGACCTGCTGACATTTTCCCCCCACTTTTGGGGGGAGGGCGAAAAATACGGTAAATGGCTTTATATGACTGCCATTTGCCATGTGGTAAAGTATGGCAAAATGATTTTCTGGTAAGTAAGATGGCTATTAAGTGACTCTCCACCTCTGCAGCTTCTCAAGGGTTATTTCCTCACATCTGTCTTCCCCCTTCCCCCTCTTCTTGTACACTACTTTCCTTGGTTCATTGTCCCTTTTGGTCCCCCCCCCCCCCCATTCTTGTCCCCCTCCCCACCTTGGTGCCTTTCTGCTACTTTATGTTAATGTATGGAAAGAAGGTATACAAACAAACAATGCAACACTTTAGCCCTTACAAAAATGCAGTGTTTCCCCCGAAAATAAGACAGGTCTTATATTATTTTTTACTCCAAAATAGGTGCTCAGGCTTTTTTCAGGGGATGTTTTATAGCCAGCTGGGAGCTGGCAAGATGGTCTTGGCCATACAGCAGCTTCAGTGGTACAGTACATGCACAGAGCCGGCTGGCAGGGGGGGGATTCCACCATCTTGACATACAAGCTTACCTGTGCTACTTGATGTGTCCTTACCCTTCTTTACAGCCATTCCCATCTCTCTGCTGAAGCCCAGGACCTGGATTATGACTTATAACTAGGGTTTATTTGCAGGGTAGGGCTTATATTTCAAGCATTAGCAAAAAATGCTGAAAGATTTAGTAGGGCTTATACAAACAGTGGTTGGCATAGTAAAAATGGGTACTGGGCATAGATGGGACATACTTGGAACAGTATCCCAGTGTACATATGTTTTGCAATCAGGGCCAGCTCCAGGTCTATATAGGACCTAGGCATAGAGTCCGTGAGTGGGGGCTTTGCGGTGTGTCACACACGTGGCAACAAAGCTCATATGAAATAAAAGAAATCCACAAAATTTGCAGCATCAGGGCCCCATTCTGGGTTCAATACAACCCAAATATTGGGTTTCAAGTATTTTTGCAAGCTACCATTAGAAAATTTAAATAAGCAGCCTATATTTGAACACAATCAAAACAGTAAGATTGAGCAGTCACAAGGTAATCTGGTCAAAACTAGGTAAAATAAAAGCTTCTGTGACAAACCGGCATCATTTAATGAACAGACTAAACCCTTAAAAAAATTAAAATCTTTTGTTTTTTAGTTGCTTACTTATTACTCTTTCCCCCACTGGGCTGCAACTCTGTTCAGGACTAGGCCACATAGGATATGGGCACTGACATCTTGACTTGAAAATGCACTAGGTGAAGGTAGGATGATTTTTAATGTGGGCAATCTGTATGTACAGGGTGGGGGAACATACAAGATAGGGTCTTATTCAGGGTGAAGGTCTGGTTTAATATAAACTCATAAATAATAATTATTTAATATATAAAAAGATAATATAAAATTCATTTGTATTTGACTATTCTTCCAGATAAATGAATCAGAGTACATGCCATCAATTGTGTGACCTTTCAAGATGGTCCAAGTGCATGTGGCTTGCCAACCCCTAAACAGGTTGTAAGGAGGTGTCTATTCATCAATTTGCATATCAGAGGAGTAGGTATTAAACAAGGAAAGAAACAAACAAGATGCTGAGCTAGGATATCACTAAAGCAAAAAAAAACTGCTTCTCACACACATTCTCTAAAGAGGACCTTTTTCAAGACCTTGAGGAACCAGGTTAGCAGTTTTAATGCATTTATCTGCTTTGTATGGGGCATGGACACATGTATAATTTATAGAGATGAGCGAGTAGTGAAATATTCGAAATTTCGAATTTCGATTCGAATAGACCGCGTTACTCGACTACTCGACCGAATATCGAATCCCATTATAGTCTATGAGAAAAAAATGCTCGACACTTGGAAATCTCAATTCGACCACTTGGAGGTCACCAAGTCCACCCTGAAACATCAGAAAATGATGCCAACACTGCTGGAATGCAACTGGGACAGCAGGGGAAGCATGTCTGGGTGTATATAACGCCCCCAAGTCGCACTATTACGCCACTATCACAGCCACTCAACAATACACTCCAAACACAATATAACTTCTACGTAAAGTGAGACAAGACAAGGAAACCTTCTTTCCTCTACATTGCCATGGACCCCAAGCCAAACTGTACAAAAAAGAAGAACAAAATTCTGCACCCCTTAAAATCACGTTGCCTAATGACAACCACAGATGGCATAGGCAAGGGGGAAAATAAATAGACCCCACCCCTAATTGTCATTGTGTGTGTGTGAGATGTGGTCAGACATGTCCTCTTGTGTCATTGTGTCACCCCAGCAGTAAGGGAAGCTTAAAGGAGGAGGTTTGTTACAGTGTGTCACCCCAGCAGTCAGGGAAGCTTACAGGAGGAGGTTTGTTACAGTGTGTCACCCCAGCAGTCAGGGAAGCTTACAGGAGGAGGTTTGTTACAGTGTGTTACCCCAGCAGTAGGGGAAGCTTACAGGAGGAGGTTTATTACAGTGTGTCCCCCCAGCAGTCAGGGAAGCTTACAGGAGGAGGTTTGTTTCAGTGTGTCACCCCAGCAGTCAGGGAAGCTTAGAGCTGAGACCTCTTAAAAATTGTGTGGAGGCCCAAGATCTGAGACCTCTTAAAAATTGTGTGGAGGCCCAAGAGCTGAGACCTCTCAAACATTGTGTGGAGTCCCACGAGCTGAGACCTTTTAAAAATTGTGTGGAGGCCCAAGAGCTGAGACCTCTCAAACATTGTGTGGAGTCCCAAGAGCTGAGACCTTTTAAAAATTGTGTGGAGGCCCAAGATCTGAGACCTCTTAAAAATTGTGTGGAGGCCCAAGAGCTGAGACCTCTCAAACATTGTGTGGAGTCCCAAGAGCTGAGACCTTTTAAAAATTGTGTGGAGGCCCAAGAGCTGAGACCTCTTAAAAATTGTGTGGAGGCCCAAGAGCTGAGACCTCTCAAACATTGTGTGGAGGCCCAAGAGCTGAGACCTCTTAAAAATTGTGTGGAGGCCCAAGATCTGAGACCTCTTAAAAATTGTGTGGAGGCCCAAGAGCTGAGACCTCTCAAACATTGTGTGGAGGCCCAAGAGCTGAGACCTCTTAAAAATTGTGTGGAGGCCCAAGAGCTGAGACCTTTTAAAAATTGTGTGGAGGCCCAAGAGCTGAGACCTTTTAAAAATTGTGTGGAGGCCCAAGAGCTGAGACCTTTTAAAAATTGTGTGGAGGCCCAAGAGCTGAGACCTCTCAAACATTGTGTGGAGTCCCACGAGCTGAGACCTTTTAAAAATTGTGTGGAGGCCCAAGATCTGAGACCTCTTAAAAATTGTGTGGAGGCCCAAGAGCTGAGACCTCTCAATCATTGTGTGGAGTCCCAAGAGCTGAGACCTTTTAAAAATTGTGTGGAGGCCCAAGAGCTGAGACCTTTTAAAAATTGTGTGGAGGCCCAAGAGCTGAGACCTTTTAAAAATTGTGTGGAGGCCCAAGAGCTGAGACCTCTCAAACATTGTGTGGAGTCCCACGAGCTGAGACCTTTTAAAAATTGTGTGGAGGCCCAAGATCTGAGACCTCTTAAAAATTGTGTGGAGGCCCAAGAGCTGAGACCTCTCAATCATTGTGTGGAGTCCCAAGAGCTGAGACCTTTTAAAAATTGTGTGGAGGCCCAAGAGCTGAGACCTTTTAAAAATTGTGTGGAGGCCCAAGAGCTGAGACCTTTTAAAAATTGTGTGGAGGCCCAAGAGCTGCGACCTCTTAAAAATTGTGTGGAGGCCCAAGAGCTGAGACCTTTTAAAAATTGTGTGGAGGCCCAAGAGCTGAGACCTTTTAAAAATTGTGTGGAGGCCCAAGAGCTGAGACCTCTCAAACATTGTGTGGAGGCCCAAGAGCTGAGACCTCTCAAACATTGTGTGGAGGCCCAAGAGCTGAGACCTCTCAAACATTGTGTGGAGGCCCAAGAGCTGAGACCTCTTAAAAATTGTGTGGAGGCCCAAGAGCTGAGACCTTTTAAAAATTGTGTGGAGGCCCAAGAGCTGAGACCTTTTAAAAATTGTGTGGAGGCCCAAGAGCTGAGACCTTTTAAAAATTGTGTGGAGGCCCAAGAGCTGAGACCTCTCAAACATTGTGTGGAGTCCCACGAGCTGAGACATTTTAAAAATTGTGTGGAGGCCCAAGATCTGAGACCTCTTAAAAATTGTGTGGAGGCCCAAGAGCTAAGACCTCTCAAACATTGTGTGGAGTCCCAAGAGCTGAGACCTTTTAAAAATTGTGTGGAGGCCCAAGAGCTGAGACCTTTTAAAAATTGTGTGGAGGCCCAAGAGCTGAGACCTTTTAAAAATTGTGTGGAGCCCCAAGAGCTGAGACCTCTTAAAAATTGTGTGGAGGCCAAAGAGCTGAGACCTTTTAAAAATTGTGTGGAGGCCCAAGAGCTGAGACCTCTCAAACATTGTGTGGAGGCCCAAGAGCTGAGACCTCTTAAAAATTGTGTGGAGGCCCAAGAGCTGAGACCTCTCAAACATTGTGTGGAGTCCCACGAGCTGAGACCTTTTAAAAATTGTGTGGAGGCCCAAGAGCTGAGACCTCTTAAAAATTGTGTGGAGGCCCAAGAGCTGAGACCTTTTAAAAATTGTGTGGAGGCCCAAGAGCTGAGACCTCTCAAACATTGTGTGGAGGCCCAAGAGCTGAGACCTCTTAAAAATTGTGTGGAGGCCCAAGAGCTGAGACCTCTCAAACATTGTGTGGAGTCCCACGAGCTGAGACCTTTTAAAAATTGTGTGGAGGCCCAAGAGCTGAGACCTTTTAAAAATTGTGTGGAGGCCCAAGAGCTGAGACCTCTTAAAAATTGTGTGGAGGCCCAAGAGCTGAGACCTTTTAAAAATTGTGTGGAGGCCCAAGAGCTGAGACCTCTCAAACATTGTGTGGAGGCCCAAGAGCTGAGACCTCTTAAAAATTGTGTGGAGGCCCAAGAGCTGAGACCTTTTAAAAATTGTGTGGAGGCCCAAGAGCTGAGACCTCTCAAACATTGTGTGGAGGCCCAAGAGCTGAGACCTCTTAAAAATTGTGTGGAGGCCCAAGAGCTGAGACCTCTTAAAAATTGTGTGGAGGCCCAAGAGCTGAGACCTTTTAAAAATTGTGTGGAGGCCCAAGAGCTGAGACCTTTTAAAAATTGTGTGGAGGCCCAAGAGCTGAGACCTCTCAAACATTGTGTGGAGTCCCACGAGCTGAGACCTTTTAAAAATTGTGTGGAGGCCCAAGATCTGAGACCTCTTAAAAATTGTGTGGAGGCCCAAGAGCTGAGACCTCTCAAACATTGTGTGGAGGCCCAAGAGCTGAGACCTCTCAAACATTGTGTGGAGGCCCAAGAGCTGAGACCTCTTAAAAATTGTGTGGAGGCCCAAGAGCTGAGACCTTTTAAAAATTGTGTGGAGGCCCAAGAGCTGAGACCTCTCAAACATTGTGTGGAGGCCCAAGAGCTGAGACCTCTCAAACATTGTGTGGAGGCCCAAGAGCTGAGACCTCTTAAAAATTGTGTGGAGGCCCAAGAGCTGAGACCTCTTAAAAATTGTGTGGAGGCCCAAGAGCTGAGACCTTTTAAAAATTGTGTGGAGGCCCAAGAGCTGAGACCTTTTAAAAATTGTGTGGAGGCCCAAGAGCTGAGACCTCTCAAACATTGTGTGGAGTCCCACGAGCTGAGACCTTTTAAAAATTGTGTGGAGGCCCAAGATCTGAGACCTCTTAAAAATTGTGTGGAGGCCCAAGAGCTGAGACCTCTCAAACATTGTGTGGAGGCCCAAGAGCTGAGACCTCTTAAAAATTGTGTGGAGGCCCAAGAGCTGAGACCTTTTAAAAATTGTGTGGAGGCCCAAGAGCTGAGACCTCTCAAACATTGTGTGGAGGCCCAAGAGCTGAGACCTCTTAAAAATTGTGTGGAGGCCCAAGAGCTGAGACCTTTTAAAAATTGTGTGGAGGCCCAAGAGCTGAGACCTCTTAAAAATTGTGTGGAGGCCCAAGAGCTGAGACCTTTTAAAAATTGTGTGGAGGCCCAAGAGCTGAGACCGCTCAAACATTGTGTGGAGGCCCAAGAGCTGAGACCTCTTAAAAATTGTGTGGAGGCCCAAGAGCTGAGACCTCTCAAACATTGTGTGGAGTCCCACGAGCTGAGACCTTTTAAAAATTGTGTGGAGGCCCAAGAGCTGAGACCTCTCAAACATTGTGTGGAGGCCAAGAGCTGAGCACTTATTAGTGCTGCAGCTACGGCTGCTTTAGTGAGGGGTAGCTGCTGCTGCTGGAATAGGGACAGAAAGACTTCAGTGGTGTATTAACACCTATATACAAAACTATATTTTGCACTACTGTTTTGTGTCCTCTGTGCCAACAAAACACTGTTTTATACACGGTGCGTATAGGCACCATTTCACCTTCTGGCAGTATACGGCTGTATAGCCAGGTGTTTTTCTTAAAAATATTTTTTATATTTGGCACTACTGTTTTGTGTCCTCTTTACCAACAAAACCTTGTTATATACCCGGTGCGTATAGGCACCATTTCACCTTCTGGCAGTATACGGCTGTATAGCCAGGTGTTTTTCTTAAAAATATTTTTTATATTTGGCACTACTGTTTTGTGTCCTCTTTACCAACAAAACCTTGTTATATACCCGGTGCGTATAGGCACCATTTCACCTTCTGGCAGTATACGGCTGTATAGCCAGGTGTTCTTCTTAAAAATATTTTTATATTTGGCATAACGCGTGGCCAAAAAAGTAAAACGTCTGAAATGCGGAGGGCTAGCGCAAAGGGACGTGGACGAGGACGGGGGCGCGGAAATGCTGGTGGGGGCACAAACCGCGTTGAAGCCAGTGGGGATACAATGCGTGCTGATGAGGGGCAGCCAGCATTACGCTCATCCAGCTTCCCTGCCTTTATGGGACAGTTATGCGGGGGGCGGGGTACACCTCTGTTAAAGCCTGAGCAGCGTGAACAGGTGGTGCAATGGATGGCCGATAACGCTTCCAGTCACTTGTCCACCACCCAGTCATCCACACAGTCTCACTCTGACCCTCCTTCCTCCCAACCTGGCCAACAGAGTCAGCCCACCCTTGACCCCTCCCAGGACCTCTTTTCGGGTCCTTTTCCAGATGTGCTGCAAGAATCCCAGGAGCTAGCAGAGGAATTTGTTTGTAGTGATGCCCAAACACTTGAGTATCCGCCATCTGCTAGTGATGTGGACCCGGAACCAGCATCTGCTATCATGAGCGATGATGATGATGAGACGCAGTTGCCATCAAGGGAGGCTGTTGGAATGTCCAGTGGGCAGGAGGAGGAGCAGAGAGAGGAAGTGGAAGAGGAGGTGGTGGACGACGAAATGACCGACCCCACTTGGACAAGGGTGATGTCCAGCGGGGAAAGCAGTGGAGATGCGGTCTGCGCATCACCGAATAAGGCAGCAAGAGGCAGAGGACAGTCCAGAGGCAGAGGACAGTCCAGACAGAGAAGGCAGGCCACAGCCAGCAGGGCCGAAGCTCTTCCCGGCAGCAGGCAGTCGCGCGAAGCTCCCCCATCGAGGCCTCGTACTTCTGTGTTGTGGAGATTTTTTAATGTTTGCGCGGATGACAAACTGAGCGCGGTTTGCGCAATCTGCCACTCAAAACTGAGTAGGGGCTCTGAGAAGAGCAATCTGACCACCTCAGGCATGCGCCGTCACTTGGAATTCAAGCACTGTGCTGAGTGGGAGAGAGCAAACGCAATACAACCTGCGCCCGGTCTTGCTGCCACTGCCTCTTCCCCTTTGTTGTGTGCTGCCACTGCGGTCCAGACCTCCAGCCAGGACACCTCCACATCTGCCTCTGCCTCGGCTACTTTGGGGCCTTCTCCTTCAGCCCCCCCTTCCCCCGCATCTTCGTCTGCACCTTCCATCTCCTCGTCCCATCAACTGTCCATCTCGCAGGCGTTCAACCGCAGGCGGAAGTACGCCTCCAGTCACCCCCAAGCCCAAGCCTTAACCTGCCTCATCTCCAAACTGCTGGCCGTGGAGATGTTGCCGTTTTGGCTTGTGGAGACGCAGGCCTTCCGCAACCTGATGGCGGCTGCCGCACCTCGCTATTCCGTCCCTAGCCGCCACTATTTTTCCCGGTGTGGCGTCCCCGCCCTGCACCAGCACGTGTCGCGTAACATCAGGCGGACCCTGAGGTACGCAGTCAGCGCAAAGGTCCACTTGACCACCGACTCGTGGACAAGCGCTTGCGGCCAAGGACGCTACATCTCTTTGACGGCACACTGGGTGAATGTTGTGGAAGCGGGGACGGGGTCGCAAACAGGGACGGCCTACATACCACCCCCGCCCAAGATTGCCAGCACAGGTTCTGATAGACCCCCCTCCTCTTCCTCCTCCTCCTCCTCCTCCTCCTCCTCCTCCTCCTCCTCCTCCTCCTCCTCTGCCTTAACATCGCCCTCAGCCCCTAGCTGGAAGCGTTGCAGCACTGGCACGGGGAGACGTCAGCAGGCGGTGCTTAAGCTCATCAGCTTGGGTGACAGGAAGCACAGCGCCGCAGAGGTGAGGCACGCCATATTGCAGCAGACAGAGATGTGGCTGTCGCCGCTGCAGCTAGGACCAGGCATGGTCGTGTGCGATAACGGCCGTAACCTGGTGGCGGCTCTGGAGCTTGCAGAACTCAATCACGTACCATGCCTGGCCCACGTTTTTAATTTGGTAGTACAAAAGTTTCTAAAGACTTACCCCAACCTGGCAGAGCTACTGGTCAAAGTGCGGCGCTTGTGCGCTCACTTTCGGAAGTCAACTGTAGCTGCTACTAGCTTAAAAAAAAATCCAGCAACGCCTCCATTTGCCTCAACATCGGCTGTTGTGCGACCTGCCCACTCGCTGGAATTCCACCTATTGCATGTTGGCCAGGGTGTGTGAGCAGCAGAAAGCATTGATGGAGTACCAGATGATGCATCCACGCGTGCCTCCAACTCAGCTCCCTCAGTTTGCCAACCACGAGTGGCCATGGATGGCAGACATATGCGATGTATTGCGTATCTTTGAGGAGTCCACTAAGAAGGTCAGCAGCGAGGACGCTATAGTGAGCGTAACCATCCTGCTCCTAGGCGTCCTTAAAGAATCGCTCATCGCAATAAGGGAGAACGCATTGCACACAGAGGAGATGGGGGTAGGAGGAGACGCAACGCAGGTAGACAGTCAGACCACACTTTTGTCTGCTGCTCGGTGGCAGTTGCAGGAGGAGGATGAGGAGGAGGAGGACAACGTGGAGGTGGCTGTGGAAGAGGATGCTGGCGGCGAGGGTAGCATTCAGGCTGTGTGCGTCCCATTGGTTCAGCGCGGATGGGGCGGAGAGGAGGAGGAAGAGGAGGAAATGGAAAATGATCCTTCTGGTGGGGGCAGTGAGGTCATGCCTACTCAGAGTCTGGCACACATGGCTGACTTCATGCTGGGCTGCTTTTCCCGGGACATACGTGTTGTCCGGATATTGGAGAACAAACTATACTGGGTCTTCGCACTCCTGGACCCCCGGTATAAAGATTACTTCTCCTCTTTTATTCCGGTAGAGGAGAGGACGAATCGATTACTGGAATACCAGAGGGAACTCTTGCAGAACATGATGCAGATTTTCCCACCCAGCATTGCTGGCGGCAGAGAGGAGAGTGTCTCCCAGAGTCTGACAACATCGATCAGGCCCACAGCCACCAGGGGAACACTCTCCAAGGTGTGGGACACGTTCATGTCACCCCCTCGTGCAACTTCCATCACTGCGGGGCCCGCTATCAGCAGGAGGGACAAGTATCGGCGGATGTTGCGGGACTACCTGGCAGACCACACCCCTGTCCTCCCCGATCCCTCGGCGACCTACACTTACTGGGTCTCCAAGTTGGACACGTGGCTGGAACTGTCCCTGTATGCCTTGGAGGTGATTGCCTGCCCTGCCGCCAGCGTGCTATCAGAAAGGGTGTTCAGCGCAGCCGGGGGCATTATAACCGATAAGCGCAGCCGCCTGTCAACCGACAGTGCCGACAGGCTGACGCTAATCAAAATGAACAGCAAGTGGATTGACCCGGACTTTGCTTGTACAACAGTGGAAAGCAGCCAAGAGTGAAGTGCCATCTGTATGAAGTGCCATTTCCTCCTCCTCCTCCTCCTCCTTAACCGCCGTAGAATTGCTGTATTAATGAAAAAAATTATGGCTCACCTCTTAGGCTTAATACAATCAATTTTTAAGAGGTCTCAACTCTTGGGCCTCCACACAATGTTTGAGAGGTCTCAGCTCTTGGGCCTCCACACAATTTTTAAGAGGTCGCAGCTCTTGGGCCTCCACACAATTTTTAAAAGGTCTCAGCTCTTGGGCCTCCACACAATTTTTAAAAGGTCTCAGCTCTTGGGCCTCCACACAATTTTTAAGAGGTCTCAGCTCGTGGGACTCCACACAATTTTTAAGAGGTCTCAGCTCGTGGGACTCCACACAATGTTTGAGAGGTCTCAGCTCTTGGGCCTCCACACAATTTTTAAAAGGTCTCAGCTCTTGGGCCTCCACACAATTTTTAAAAGGTCTCAGCTCTTGGGCCTCCACACAATTTTTAAGAGGTCTCAGCTCGTGGGACTCCACACAATGTTTGAGAGGTCTCAGCTCTTGGGCCTCCACACAATTTTTAAAAGGTCTCAGCTCTTGGGCCTCCACACAATTTTTAAAAGGTCTCAGCTCTTGGGCCTCCACACAATTTTTAAAAGGTCTCAGCTCTTGGGCCTCCACACAATTTTTAAAACATAGCAGCCCTAATAAGGGCTCTCAATGACTCTCTTGTCTTCTGGTAGCTGGTATATATGGTGGTAAATGCGATATTCTGAGCTTCTGGGGCCCTGCCTGCCTACATAAGAGCTATATACTGTTCAGCATAGTAGCCCTAATAAGGGCTCTTAATGACTCTCTTGTCTTCTGGTAGCTGGTATATATGGTGGTAAATGCGATATTCTGAGCTTCTGGGGCCCTGCCTGCCTACATAAGAGCTATATACTGTTCAGCATAGTAGCCCTAATAAGGGCTCTTAAGGACTCTCTTGTCTTCTGGTAGCTGGTATATATGGTGGTAAAAGGTATATTCTGAGCTTCTGGGGCCCTGCCTGACTACATAGAAAATTAGCTATATACTGTTCAACATAGCAGCACTAATAAGGGATTAAGGACTCTCTTGTCTTCTGGTAGCTGGTATATATGGTGGTAAAAGGTATATTCTGAGCTTCTGGGGCCCTGCCTGACTACATAGAAAATGAGCTATATACTGTTCAACATAGCAGCACTAATAAGGGATTAAGGACTCTCTTGTCTTCTGGTAGCTGGTATATATGGTGGTAAAAGGTATATTCTGAGCTTCTGGGGCCCTGCCTGACTACATAGAAAATGAGCTATATACTGTTCAACATAGCAGCACTAATAAGGGATTAAGGACTCTCTTGTCTTCTGGTAGCTGGTATATATGGTGGTAAAAGGTATATTCTGAGCTTCTGGGGCCCTGCCTGACTACATAGAATATGAGCTATATACTGTTCAACATAGCAGCACTAATAAGGGATTAAGGACTCTCTTGTCTTCTGGTAGCTGGTATATATGGTGGTAAAAGGTATATTCTGAGCTTCTGGGGCCCTGCCTGACTACATAAAAAATGAGCTATATACTGTTCAACATAGCAGCACTAATAAGGGATTAAGGACTCTCTTGTCTTCTGGTAGCTGGTATATATGGTGGTAAAAGGTATATTCTGAGCTTCTGGGGCCCTGCCTGACTACATAGAATATGAGCTATATACTGTTCAACATAGCAGCACTAATAAGGGATTAAGGACTCTCTTGTCTTCTGGTAGCTGGTATATATGGTGGTAAAAGGTATATTCTGAGCTTCTGGGGCCCTGCCTGACTACATAGAAAATGAGCTATATACTGTTCAACATAGCAGCACTAATAAGGGATTAAGGACTCTCTTGTCTTCTGGTAGCTGGTATATATGGTGGTAAAAGGTATATTCTGAGCTTCTGGGGCCCTGCCTGACTACATAGAATATGAGCTATATACTGTTCAACATAGCAGCACTAATAAGGGATTAAGGACTCTCTTGTCTTCTGGTAGCTGGTATATATGGTGGTAAAAGGTATATTCTGAGCTTCTGGGGCCCTGCCTGACTACATAGGATATGAGCTATATACTGTTCAGCGTAGTAGCCCTAATAAGGGCTCTTAAGGACTCTCTTGTCTTCTGGCTTCTGGGGCCCTGCCTGACTACATAGAAAATGAGCTATATACTGTTCAGCGTAGTAGCCCTAATAAGGGCTCTTAAGGACTCTCTTGTCTTCTGGTAGCTGGTATATATGGTGGTAAAAGGTATATTCTGAGCTTCTGGGGCCCCGCCTGACTACATAGAAAATGAGCTATATACTGTTCAGCGTAGTAGCCCTAATAAGGGCTCTTAAGGACTCTCTTGTCTTCTGGTAGCTGGTATATATGGTGGTAAAAGGTATATTCTGAGCTTCTGGGGCCCTGCCTGACTACATAGAAAATGAGCTATATACTGTTCAGCGTAGTAGCCCTAATAAGGGCTCTTAAGGACTCTCTTGTCTTCTGGTAGCTGGTATATATGGTGGTAAAAGCTATATTCTGAGCTTCTGGGGCCCTGCCTGACTACATAGAAAATGAGCTATATACTGTTCAGCGTAGTAGCCCTAATAAGGGCTCTTAAGGACTCTCTTGTCTTCTGGTAGCTGGTATATATGGTGGTAAAAGCTATATTCTGAGCTTCTGGGGCCCTGCCTGCCTAACATATGAGCCATATACCGTTCAGCGTAGTAGCCCTAATAAGGGCTCTTAATGACTCTCTTGTCTTCTGGTAGCTGGTATAGATGGTGGTAAAAGCGATATCCCGAGCTTCTGGGGCCCTGCCAGCGACAGCCTGTCTTTCCCTGCTGTGAGCATCTGTCCCTCACTAAGTTCAAGCTGCTAATGCTGACGAAGAGGAAGTGCTGAGTTTTGTATATTCGAGGTCACATGGTTTTTCCAGCCAATGCGTGTAGACGCCGTTTTCGCGATGCCAGCGTCCTCCCAGGACCTGTCCCACCCCCCCTGCATGGTGATTGGTGTAAAAAACGCGCCAGGGAAGGTGGGAGGGGAAACGAATTGTGAGTGCGCCATCGCCGCTGTACTCGATCGAAATCGAGTATGACGAACAGCGTAGTATTCGATCGAATACCGGCTCGGTCGAATACTACTCGCTCATCACTAATAATTTATCAATCAAACTGGATCAAACATGCACCTGAAAAAAAGTAATAGAGAGTATACAGAAATTTATGTTTAAATCAATGTTCCCTAACCCTCTCCACAAGAGCCACCAACAGGTCAGGTTTTCCAGATCTCCATATGGACACACAGGTGAAGCAATTAGAGCAACAGTGGAGCTATAGGGGAGATCCACAAAACATGAGGGTGGCTCTCGAGCAGTGGTTTGGAGAACCCTGGTTATGCCAAACAACAGCTCCCAAGCAGGGCCGTATTTAGGGTTCATGCTGCCCTAAACACTTTTAAAGCTCACTCCGCACCCCCATTTATCCTGATATCCATACTTACTCTGCAGCTGCGGTCCCTGGATAGAAGCCTATTCATACAGATTTGGCTGCTAAGGCAATGATTGAGAGGGAAAAGTGTCACTACACCCCACCAATGCATTGAAAGATAAAAGCCCCGGCTTCAGAAATGAACCAGGCAGAGGTATATTTGTAAGATAAATATGCAAATTTTCTTTTTCGTCGGTTTCAGGCCTGCTCTAATTTGGGTGGTGGCAAAATACTCATTAAGCTGTAATAAAGATGGAACGTAGAAAGAGAAAGACTTTAAAAAGGGTGGGAAAAAAAGTAACAAGAAAATGTGGAAAAAGAGAAAGATGGGGAAGTTTAAATAAGGAATATGTAGAAAAGGTGAATGAGATGGAGGGATGTAGAAAAGAAGGTGTTGAAGGGAAGGTAAAGGAAGCGAAAGGCATAGAGAATGTGCAGAATAAAAATGTGCAAAAAAGAGAGAGCGAGATGCCTGCTGATCCAGCTAAGAGCTTTGTTTGTGAAGGGATGTGTGAATATTATCCCCTGGCCCACACATCTTTGTTCATCTGTCCCCCTAGAAAACCTGATTGGCTTCTGACAATCATGTGTGGCCAGGGCATGCAGGAATAATACAAGGCCTGGTTATACCTGGGGTATACGTGGCATCCCACATCAGGGCCACACTGGACACCTTTTAGTACTTGATGTTCACAATGGACCAGCTGAAGCCTATTACCCAGGTCATAGAGAGGAAGATCGTCTACATCACAGACAACAAAACCCCAACTGCTGCTTCCCCTCTGCAGGTCTGGGTAACTACAAGCCCCAGCTGCCCCCTGGAGAACAACAACAAGGTCCAGCTGCTTCCCATCCATTGGTCGGGAGAACAAGGCCCAGCTGCCCCAGAAGGAACAACAAGACCCAGCTGCCCCAAGGGAACAACAAGGCCCGGCGGTTTCCCCTTCAGTGTCCTGGAAAACAACAAGGCCCAGCTGCCCCAGAAGGAAAAACAAGGTCCAGCTGCCCCAGGAGGAACAACAAGGCCCAGCTACCACAGGGGAACAACGAGGCCCAGCTACCACAGGGGAACAAGGCCCAACTGCTTCCCCTCCAGTGCCATGGAGATCAACAAGTGCCAGCTGACCCTGGAGGAACTACACAGCCCAGCTGATCCTGGAGGAACTAAAAGGGCCAGCTGAGCCTGGAGGAACTAAAAGGGCCAGCTGAGCCTGGAGGAACTACAAGGCAAAGCTGACCCTGGAGAAACTACAAGTCCCAGCTGACCATGGAGGAACTACAAGGCCCAGTTGCCCACAGGGGAACCAGGCCCCGTTGCTTCCCCTCCCCTGCCATGGGGAACTACAAGCCCCAGCTGACTCTGGAGGAAGTACAAGGCCCAGCTGCCCCCAGGTTACCAAAGACCCAGCTGATACTCCTCCCAAACCCTGGGGAACTACATGGCCCAGCTGCTCATCATCAATAGGCCTGGAGAATGCAAGCTCCAGCTTGGCAGATGCCCCCCTGCCACAAAAAATTGGCAGCACCTACTTCAGTTTAGTGAAGACAGATTGAAGGACAGAGAAACCAGCAGTCATAACGAGGCTGAGTTGATAATGTAATGTTGTAATGTGACTAGGGTCCTCGAAATTGCTATCACATTGAGCAAGTTGACCAATTTGAGTGATTGGCCGGAGCTTTTTTATGAAAATGCAAATGTAAACAAATGCATTGATTCCCATTTTATTTAGGCAGTCAGACCCTAATGCCATATTCCATTAATTTAAATATACTGGGTTTTAATAATTTAATTAGTAGAATATTGTTTTGTGATCCTTTTTGGCAGCTATTGATTTAAACCCTGATACACTTAATCTAGTTTGCTGACATTAATTAACATTTTTAATCCACTTGAGTGCAGAATTTCAATCGCCGAAATCAAGTGTTATCCTTGTCATGAACAATAATTATTATATGCACCTCTTCAAAGTGAATTGGTTAAATGTGTCAATATACTCATAGGTTATACACATTTAATTAATAACATTTGTCTGATGGGAAATATTTGCAGTTAGATGTGTCTCTGGGAACACACTGAATAACTTTAAAATTATATGTATATGCTGCCTTTTCTTGCTGATGTTAATGGTGCACCTAGGTATGCACCGATGGAGCCTTCTAGGATTTAATAAAGTGGTTATGTCTAACACAGATATAGCCAATGGTTCAGTGGCTATAGGGAAACCCAGGAGAGAATTCCTGGTGGGCAAACTGCTTCGGGGTGAGAAGGACAGCTGCTTCTAATATCCCTATCCAGTTCCTGCCTCCCCCTAGCCAAGAAATCCTAACGTATAATCTGCCCCAAAAACTGTAGCCTCAGCATGAGGGCTGTTGGGACCATACTAACCCCGGCCACATTATTTGCCCCTACAATGCGAAAGCTTTAGTGCTATTGTCATTAAATTGGACATATCCACCCCTGCCCATGATGTATCCTTGCCATAGCATCAGCTTCGGAGTGCACTTGTTGACCAGCCAGGAAGTATATTGAAGGCAGGACTCTGAAATGTAACAAATTTAAAAGAACAGAGCAGCACATGCATTGTGCAACAAAACTATTAATTTCAATGGAGGGGTGTGCTGAAGTGGGGGTGAATGACCCCACCTCTACCACTTTTGAGGTGCTTTGCCACTCATAACCTAGCAGCGATCCTGATACCGGTGCATACCTACACTTACTTGAGAGTTGCTTTGGTGCCACCAGCTGCTTTGCCATGCCATGTGACTATAGCGGGTCAATTGGGTTTGCGAGGAGCGGGTGTACAGTGCTGTGCGTCTTCCAACAATGCAAACTCCAGTGGCCACCGGTCTTTACAATCCAACAGTGATAGACCATTGAAATGGGTAAGTAAAGCACCCTAGTCAGGATACCCCTCATTGTAGGGATGAGAAGATCAGCAGTTATTTGCATCTCTTTTCCTTGGACCGAGAGTGGTGTTGAACACATCTCTTTTTAGATTTGGAGTAGACAATACTTTAAGAATCATGACAATTCTGTGGTTCTAATCTGTAGGTACATACTTTGTTTTTAGAAAGAGCTCTTCTACCTTTTACCCTTCATTAGGGGGCATTTTGGTCTCTTTTAACCCAATATAATAAGCCTAACATTAGTCTCTCTCTCAAGTCTCGCCTTCCATACATCTATCAATATGTGGCCTTGTGCTAATAAGGGACACCACTCTGAAACATAGGTCTACAAGTGGAGAGGATGGCTGTGCATTTATGATTAACTATACTTAAGCATTGTAGCCCCCCCCCTCCCCCCAGCAGTGCATGGAAAGCTGGTAAGTAGCACAGATGAACATAAAGAGATGATTTGCATGGCTTCACCTACTCATTAGTAATCATAGTAATCTGGTTATTCTTGGTCTGTAAGTGCCATGTAAATATTTTCTGTTAGAAGAAGGACTCTTTAGCTTTTACTCTATAATAGGGGGTTTGTGGTCTCCTTTAGCACTCTATAGTAAGCCTAACTCTCTACCAAGTTTTTTGGACTAGGGAGGAGGGCATGTTCTGATTAAAAGTAAGGGTTGTCTATGTTAATCAAGTGAGCAATCCCATACCCAGAAACTAAAACAATGGGGTTAATTCAGGAGAGAAAACTACCATTCACTTTCATTGTCTACCTTCGGGCTGATTCAAGACAAGATGATAATTTACATCCGGTTGTTGACTCAGCCCCAAGGTAGACATGGTAAATGAATGGCAGTTTTTTCTCCTAAAAAAGAGTGAGTTTTCTCACCAGGCTCTGAATCGACCCCAATCTGTCTGCTCCCCACTGAAAAAGTAAAATTATCATGACATTTACAAAGGTTTGCAGTGCAATTGTGCTTTGTTATCTATATAGGTAAAGATCAACATTAAATCCCCAATCTAAAAGCTCCACTTTCAGATGTCATAGGGGTTAATGAAAATCTCAGCTTGGCTGCACTACTCTGTTAAAATCTCTGCACGCTACCAAAACAGAGCAAATTGGGATCAGGTTTTCCATTCCAATCTCCCCATCCCCATTATTTCTTTAGATGATTGGGGGAGGTAGGGCAACTCCCTTCCCTCTACACCCGAGTATAATGAGCTGTCACAAGACATCAGTTTCCATCACTAGCATATGTGCAGTGTATGCAGAAATAGACACATTAACCTCATGTGTATTAAGTTGCACTGGCAAAAAATTGTCTTTCATTGGCATATCTTTATTGTAAAACAATGGAGGGCAAACTTTGGACAAATACCAGATCAATATAGATTTATTTATGACAATATTTTCTGATCATTTCTAGAGAAGCTTCCCAGTCAGCTGTACATACTGACAATAGGGATCATGTACACAGTATACAGTTGGTAGACCACCATTCATATACATAAAAAGTTATTTTGTATTACTTATAAAATCATGTTTAATTGATTTTGTTTGTTAATACCAGCTAGGATAAGATGGCTAATGTATGTGTTAGAACGTGCCACTGATGTGCCAGGTCTTGGAGACAGAAACCAGCACCAATGAGCCAGTAAAGAATGGCGGAACATGTTGTAATATTTCTCTCTTCGCTGAAAAGGAATAATTAGGAAACCCAAAGCTCAAACCATCACAAAAGGTGCATCCCCTTAAACGTCCACAAAGGCCGATGCTCCTGTTGATGCGCCTTTGGGTGTCCATCTGCATTGGGTAGCAAAGTGAAAAGCCTGCTTTGCAGGAGGTCCACTCATGTTGCAGTGCTTTATGTGCCCATCCTGAAGCACCAGGAAAATTATGTGTTTGCTATAAAATCACTGAAGTCTACCAGTGCTAGTATTGGAGTTAATAAGAGAGTCTAATAGACTCTAGGGCAGAGGTACTCTTGTAAAGGTCCATTTAAAGGCATCCGGTGAGAGGTGAAGGTCCAGATCAAGGCTGTCATGGGGGGGGGGTGAATTTGTTACTGCCAACAAGGATGGATGGATAGGGCTCAGTGGAGAGGGATGAATTGGAGAGAAGCTGTAAGGAAGAGGGATAAATAGACAGAACAGGAAAAACAGGGAGGAATGGGAGAAGGGATAGATGGTCAGAACTAGAACAGGAACGAATGGGCAGAACTGGGGGGGGGGGTAGATGGCTAGAGCTGGAAGAAAGAGTAATGGATTGGCATAGCCGGGAGGACAAGAATGGATGGGGCAGAGAGACTAGGCTGGATGGGACAGAGATGAGGGGACAGAAATGGATTGGGCAAAGCTGGGGGGCAGAAATGTATGGGGCTGAGCTGGGGGGGGGGCAGATGATGGGACAGGGATAGATGGGGCTGAGCTGGAGCGGATGGGGCAAAGAGGCCGAGAAACAAAGTCTGTGTGTAATTGCAATGCTGCTTCCCGACCATGCAGTACTTCATATTGCAATGCTAGGTGCCAGGGAGCCATGACAACTAAGCGCTACATCACCAATCAAGGGGGGCAGCTCTGGGCACGCACCACAGAAGCAACTGAGTGCAGGGCTGTCAGGGCAGAGGTCCGGAAATCTGGCCCCGAGGTCCGCATTCGGACCCAGGTCCGCCAGTTGAGTATCGCTGCTTTAGGGCCTCGATTCAATAAAGGTAGAGAAAAACAGCCTGAGAATTTTACTGTTGCTGAATCACCAGCTAAGAAAACAATGAAAGTCAATGGCACTTTTTTACTCCTAAGAAAAATAGAGAAATGTTTACTCCTTTCTACGCTGTAGTAAAAGCTGCCATTGACTTTCATTGTCTTTTTATCTAGTGATTCAGTAACAGGGACATTCTCAGGCTTTTTTCTCGTGAATTGAATTTTTTACTACCATGATAATTTTTTTCTACCTTTATTGAATCGAGGCCTAGGTATGGTTGAAACCCCTACCTAGTGGGAATCCAAAAATTGGTATTCACTGTAGTGGAAAACTCCTGGTCCCAGGATCTTAGGCACTCAGCAGAGCTCTGCTTGCACACCCTCCTGCCTGGGGCATCCTAATTTGAATATGTGTCTTTTAAAACATTTGATTCAATTGAAATACTTAGCATAAATGAAAAACAAAACAATACCATAATCTGCCAACATTAGCATAACCAACACATCACCATACATTTTCCCTCTTCCCAATAAAGTGCAGGGTCTCACCTAGATATGTTAAACTCTTAAAAATAAGTGAATAGTATCTTTAGGCTAATAAAATACTTGAGTTATTTCTGCATGAGTCTTATAATTTTGTGTGGGGTGGGGGGGGGGGGGGGAGTAAAGTTAAGTTCTCCATCAGGCTGACAGCTTGACAGGAATGTTTTGAGGATGACACTTCCCCCATATCAACTGGGTGCTTATTATCTTGTCACTTTTTGGAAGCTTCATTACATTTGCAAAGAAAAGACATGCAAATAATTGCAGTAGATTAACCTCTTAACTAACTGAGGGCAGTATATTTTGTGAAGGAAAAATTGTGTAAAAACCAAAATGAAGTAAAGCAGAGGTTTCCCCCTTCAGTTCATATAAAATCAGTAATATCTTAAATGGGCCATTTGAATCGGAAGTCCAGTCAACAAGCCCCCCTCCCCCGGCATGCCACCCTCTGCTGACGCTGAGACAGGATGGGGCTGGGGGTTTACTTAGAAAAAGCCCTTACCTCAGCCATGGGCCAGCATCATTCTATCGGGGCATGGGTGAAAGCCACACAGAAAGACATAATCATGAGGGTGAATTGGCGAGTGCGCACAGAGCTTGTGGATGCTACTTTGTGTCTTTCTGTGCGACAGCATCCCCCCCATTCAGTTAGCCCATTACCGACCATAACATGGCATCTGTCCACACGAAAGATTTAAAATGACATTTCAGGCAAAGCCAATTGTTACTGAGATGGAAAACCCCTATAACACCTGTCTCAAGGTAGATGAGCAAATTAGGAATCAGTCCCTGAAAACATCAGAATGACGAAACGGGTGAAACTTTTTTAGTTACCCCTTAAGCATTTTATTTAGTTTTTTTTTTATTTAACAAATCTTTTGAAGCCTATCTTGGGACAACTGTTTTTTTCCTTGTTCAAAGAAGGGCAGTGTGACACCATCAATCAGACCAACTATAGGAGGGATACCATTGCCTGTTACCACCTGCTGTTCTATCATTAGAAATTGCTGATAAAAAGCCATTGTAGACAACAGACCTGGATCGAGATATTGGTTTAATTGATCGGAATGGTCGTCTACCCAGATTGTGAAAGATAAGATGCTATTGACAGAAGTCGCTGTCCTTCATCATGGCCTGGTTGAGATCTTTGTAAACAACGCTCCCAGGCTGCATAGGGTAAAATAACCCCCTCCTTTTGTTTTTCTGCATAGATCTGCCCCAGAAGTCTAAAGGCATCCCGATAAGGTGCAAGAATCCTTTTGGGCAATAATCCGTTTATTAGGGTATTTGTGCAGGTGCCAAATACTGATTAATTGACAGAGCACAAAATAATAATCAGCATAAATGCACCCATATGCGCAGATGCAAACCCCCAGGTGCACATGCATGCACCCAGAGAAGCGTACATGCACGCCTTTTGCAATACAATTTTAATGCTGTTGGCAAATACACTTTCAATTTATTTTGCAATGGTTTTGCTAACAGTTTTATTGTCCAACTCCAATAAAACATTTTTCTACCAAAAATAAAAAACCTGGTCTGAGACTTTAATACTTACCTGCCTACATTCAATATTTTTCCCAGTGCCATGCTAGATTTACTAAATATTTTCCATTAGATTACTAAATAATATCCAACCAAACATGCATTACGGATACAGGCTGTTTTCATGTTGACAGTAAATGTGTTACGCTGAGCAATTCAGCTGTATTTTTTTTTGTAGATTAGAATACGTACAGTGTTGTTATTGTAACTGGTGGACAAGCTCCCTGAACACATCTGTCACATAGTCAGGCTTCCAATGAAGAATGAGTATAGATCGCACAATGTAATCCTTCAATGGACTAAGACATATCCTAATAAGTAACATATTTAATTCAAGACACCATCTACAAAGAGAATTGAATTTAATTGATTTATGTAGATTCTCTTATTTGCTCTTAGAAAATGTCAATTCACATTAGGAAGGTCTGCAGACAGGCCAGCCAGATATATGACCCTTAAGCTTCTTAACAAACCTATACTGATGCCTAGTGACCCTTGACTTATGGACGCTGTCAATCCAATATTATACAGCCTCGAGTGGACTGCTTTAAGATGACCTTTGTTTTCTTTTCATAGTGTTATAAATCACACAGAATATTTTTGTCCTTTCTGTACAAAGACGGATGTGAAAATGTGCTAGCTTAGGAAAATTGCATGCTGCATGCTTCCTCCAGCAATTTGTTACTTGCAGTGCTATCAGGTTTATTATATACTTTGGGTTTAATTATACACTACATGGCCAAATGTATAGACACCCCTATTTACAGGCCATTGATTACTAACAGGGCAATAAAATCAAGGCCACAACCGCCTTAGACAAATATTTAGTAGTTGGGTTGCTTTCATCAGTCTTTACATCTGATAGAGACCACATGATATGAAAATAGCATGTTGCTAAATCAAGCTGTCTTTAAGAATTGCTAACTTTTGGGTGCCACACTGACTACGAACAGGGATGAACCTAGCCTTTCTCTCTCTCTACTCCTCAAAAAAGCAATGCAGTGGTAGGGAGTGGTGGCTGAGCCACCAACTATGTACTTGAGAAACATAACAGCAGTAAAAAAATTATATTTTAAATAGAAAATACATTTAAAAAAAATAATACATTGCCCCCCTCCTCTGCAGTTTCGTCTGAGGCAGCTGCCTCACATGGCCTTATTACAGGTGCACTCTTGACTACTAAGCTTAAAGCAGAATTCCAGTCTAAAATCATCCCCTCAACTCTCTCCTGGTGCTGAGGCAGAACAGAGGGGTTACAACGAAAAATCTCCTTACCTCAACCGCGGTCCATCGCTTCATACTCGTTTCTGTGCGCAGCCGGGCATTGCTACTTTGCATCTTCCTCAGCAGCCACACAAAAAGACACAAAGCAGCATCCTCCGGCTCCGTGCGCACCCACTGCCCATTCACTTGAATGGCTGCTCTGTGTCTCTGTGCGGCTGCCATCTGTGCCCTAGATAACGGCGCTGACCATGGATTTTTCTTTGTAACCATCCCATGTGCTCCCTCAGCACCAAGAGAAGGTTTCAGGGCAGGGGAGTTGTTTTTTTACTCAAATTCCGCTCTTGTCCTCAGACTTTGGGGTATTCGATTATACTTTACTATGTGCCAGAGTGATAGACAAATCTGATTTTGGCAAAGAACTGTTAACTGTAAAGCTTGGCAAGAAATAATAGCTTATGTTTGGTCTTTAAGGGTTGAGCTGGGCCCTCAATTGCTCATAATGCCAGTTGGGGGGTTATCTCAATATAGTACTACCAGACAAATGTAACATATGTTTCTAGGTTTGTAAAAACTAATTGGGGAGGCTACTTTGTTCAGAATGACAATGCGGTTCTGAATTAAAATTAAATTGCCCACATTAGTGTCTGGTCTCTCTATTGCTCTTGTCTCTGAACTGGAGCAACTTCAGGGGCCCACATAAGCTTGGAATGGGCAGCAAGATTATTTTTCCAGAGGGTCTCAACCACAGAACTGGTGAGACAGTTACAGACCTGCTCATGGTTGGCCTCAGGACTAGAGAAGGTGGCAAGAAATTGAGAGTGAAGGGTGGCAGCTCGAAAGGTGGTGAGAACCAGAGGCTGATCGGCAGCAGCAATGGACTCCCCCAGCAACTGCAGAGAAACAAAAGGGAATGAAGGATGATAGGCATTGGAGAAAGCAACAAGGAACAGAAATTGTTGGCAGTAGAGAACGTGACACAGACTAGAGGACAATTGGTGAGAATGGAAAAGGCACCTGTAGCCGGCCCTGGAATCATGCACAGCATCTTAAATTCCTGCCTACTTGGGTTATGTGGAACACAGCCATTAAAGCAAACCGAAACCCACCAAACTTGTGAAATAATTTTGACCAAATCCCCCGTGTATACTCTCTTCTTAGGGTGTAGAACTAGAAATGGATATCTTTGCTTATCAAATCGCCCTGGAACACTTTTTTTTGGCTCTCCCTCTCTGTAGGATTGCAGATGATCAGTCAAGTGTGGCAATGACATCATACAATTTTTGATAGTAGGTCTGCCTTAAGAAGAACAGAAGACAGTCAGTACGAACATGGCCCACAACCTCTATATGAAGGTAGCAGAGTTTCTTCCTGGTCTGACATTGCAATCTGACCCACAGGCTTTCCTTACGCCTTAAATATGCTGAAATGAATTACCTGGCAAAAGCTCCAGGACTTGTCTAGGCAAAAAAAGAAAACAAAATGCTTCCATTCCCTTACCTGTAGCTGATTGTGCCCAGTCTGGATGATCTATATCAGGGGTTCCTCTCTGGTGGTACTCAAGCTTTTCATGACAACTGGAGGTGACGTCGTCGGAGGAAGCACTGCAGACAAACTACTCCTACAACAGGATATGCCAGATAGAGTAAAGCAGATGAGTATCTTGGGGAGACTGCATTGTTGGAACCGTTTAGGACCTCCACCCTCACAGGGAAGTCTGTATTAGCAATGATAGAGGAGGTACCTGAGCTAATTACAAAGCAGGAAGTGGTACTCAATGGTCTTTATATACCTATATTGAAGATACAGCACCACATAGCAGGTAGACATCTTACAGTTGTTCAAAGAGGTGGATGGAACTCCGTCCAGTGTCACTTTGAATAGATCTTGTGGGTGAGCTCCCTGTGTTACAAGTAGTTGGGGGGAGGGGGTGAATGGATGCTGGAACCTGGATCTTCAAGACACGTGAATATAGACGATATTGAATTTCTGCAATCTGTTGGCTAGAGATAGGCTTTAGTTGTTTAATTTGCAGAAGCTGGCTGATTAATTCAGTGTGCATTCTTTAATCAACTCTGGGACAATTATTCAACAGAAGTTGGCTGATTATTTTGCATGAGTCACCTGAACATAACAACCGTTCTGTTCCAAAGAAGGTTTGGCTATTTAGCTAGTTGGTATCTCGTTGTCTAAGGAGGCTCTGCGTTGCTTCTAAAAGTATAGTTTCTGCTCCTGGTTCACCAATTTAACAACTTTGGTTGCACTTGCTACTCTGATTATTGTGGACAATGTTGTTGGAGAAGCTGTTGTATAATCCAGTAATAGAGATGTGTTGTATCTGAGGTTTGGTCTCCCTGCCATCATGTCATAATGGAGTTTGCCACTCACCAGCTTGCTTCTGAGGTTATAACTCTGCATGAAAGGAATAAAGGGGGGCTTGAAATATTACACTCATGGTTTCGTCTTCTGGGGTGTTGTCGCAAAGGCATGGACTGGCCCATAGGGGAGCTGCGGCGACTGGTGGGCCCTCTGCCTAGAAAGGGCTGTGTGCATGAGCCCGAAAAAAAAAATTAGGTAAGATTTAGAGAACGGTGCTCTCTATGATTCGTGGATTTGACTGCCACTGCCTGTCCGTTTGCCTGGATCTTGACCATGAATCTGGAGTCTGTCCTTTGACCTTGGCCAGCTCTTTGGCTACAAGTGTAGCTGTACCTTCCATGTCAGAACCTTATCTTAACAAGGCCTTCACTTTGTCTTACAGTTCAGTAATCCATTTGGTGTTTGCATGACCTGCTCTTTCCCGGAAGCCCAGCCTGTCATACCCTGGGATTTTGCCCGCTCCCCTTTGCCCAACACCCATCTCATCCCAATCTCACTGCACATGTGTATCCCTCACCTGCCATCCCTGTTGTCCTGTTGTGCATGTTTGCCATGCCTGGCAGACTCGTCTGAGGGCACAAGCATGCATGTCTCCCCCGCCCCAAAGCTCAGTAGCAAGTATGAATGAAAGGGAGAACCATGTCCCCCAGTTCTCCAAGCGCCGGCACCTAGCATTAGTCCTGATGCCCCAGCGCCACCCAAAGAAGGGGCTGTGAAGAGCCCCAAATATCAGAGAAGACCCAGTAAGGGACAACCAGCAGACCGGAGGAGGCCAGTACTCCAGGCCAGAAGGCCTTTAAAGAGGCAGATGAGCTGCAGCTGAGGGCAACTGGATGGGCTGAGGTGCATGTGGCACCTGCAGCCAAGCGATGGAGAGGGCTGCAGCCAAGTGTCCCTGAAAAGCTTGAGCACAGGTGTGGCCTGCAGGAAGGCAGGTGCCAGAGATGTGAGCAGCCACAGCCTGGTGCAGGGGGAACCAACTCTGGGGCAGAAGAGCCCAATATTTGTTAGTAGGGCAGTGGTAGGACAGGGTGGCCATATGAACATGGAATCGTTTACACATTTGTTATGCTGAAGAAAGCCTGTTTCCTGTTTGAGTTATGGATATATAAAGAAGATAAACAATTTGAGCTAATTACCCCTGTGTGTGCCTGTGTCTTTGACCAAGAAGATCCTGAGTTGCTACAGCATGTATTTAATGACCAAAATTCGGCAAATATACTTGGTTTCTGCTGCCAGCTTCCTGCTAGAATCACTATGACACGCTATACACCACCAGTGTCATACATTTTTCTATAAGTTTTCCACACATTACATTTCAAATGCTCATTAGCCTGAAATTGATATACACTAATAAGGTGGCCTTTAAAACATGACTCACCGTGAACATGCGTCACACAAGCCAACTATAATAATATCACTTTATCATCCTATATATTTATATATTTGGGAATAGAAATAGAAGGAAAAAACACACTTAGATGGTTAGTCATTCATTAACGATTAGAAAACATCTGTAAATCAAAATAGAACTTTTTTTTCATTGGGTTAGGTGATGTAAAAATAATCTGGGCAACAGTGATGTAACGAAATATGAACGGGCCCTGGAGCAAAAATTGAATGGGTCCCCATCATGGCTCATACAGTGACCTTTTTCCTGTCATTTTATCTAAATTGGATACAACTACACAACTAAAGACTGAAACGGCAGATGATACCCTTTGTTTATGAACATGATGCAATGAGAGCACAAATATAAAAAATAAGGCAGGGGAACAACAATGATGGCGCTCCTTGACCTTATGGGCTCAGGTGCGGTCACAACCTCTGCACTCCCCTATAGTTAAATACCTGCTAGGCAATGTGCACACATTTTCCTTTACATTTATAATGAATTGGCTCTCTACAATACCCCATAGGGAAAATTATTTGCACATTTTGAAAAATGTTTCAACTTCATTGGAAAACCTCCAACAACGAGAATGCCCCCAAAGCACTAAACACTAATCAGTCTCTGACCGCTGACTGGCGGCACAACCCGGTTCTGCCGGACCTTCTGCGGGCAGCGTCACATTCCATGGGCTCAGGGAAGAGGGGGCAATCCATGGCTATGTGTCCCCACTCACGGCACCTCCAACACTGGGGACACGGGAACCTCCTTGCCCGGGCGTCTTCCCTAGGATTAGGGGGCCTCTTGGGGTCAGGGTCAGTCTTTTGCCCTCTTACACCCCTCCACACACCTCCAAGGGGGACTAGCTTACCCACCGGTCTGCTGGTCTTAGTGGTTGCTCGTGCTGCAGGGGCATCCCGAAGATGGTCCTCGGTCACAACGTATCTCTCAACAACGTTGACCAACTGTTCAGCAATCTGATGGTCGCCTTGTCCAGCCCACTGCTCTAGCTTCGGCGGCAGGGTCCGAAAAATATGGTCCACCACGACCTTCTCGGCGATCTGCGCCGGTGTGGACTGCTCTGGCTCCAACCATTTTTGCACAAGATGAACTAAATCAAACATCTGCGACCGAGCAGGCTTATCCACAGCAAAAGTCCAGTTATGCACTCTCCAGGCCCAAACCGCTGGCGTGACTCCCAGGCGAGCAAGAATCTCCATTTTGAGTTTGGCATAGTCCCGTACATCTTGCTCCCTAAGGTCAAAGTAAGCTTTTTGGGGCTCACCTGCCAGAAGCGGTGCCCACTTAGCTACTGGCAGCTGCTCTCTCTCAGCCATGTGCTCGAACACCATGAGGTAGGCCTCAACATCATCCTCAGGGGTCATCTTTAGTAGGACCCGCTGAACAGCTCTCCTCGCACCACCCGTCTCAACCGGGCTTCTCTCCGGTTGTGAGACTTGAGCCACAACTCTGAGTGCAGCAATCTGTTTTATCAACAGGCGGTTTGTCTCCTGCTTTTGTGCCATGGCTTGCTGCTGTTGTGCCATGACTTGCTGCTGTTGTGCCATGGCTTGCTGCTGCTGTGCCATGGCTTGCTGCTGCTGTGCCATGGCTTGCTGCTGCTCTTCCAGGGCCCACTGCTGCTGTGCCATGGCTTGCTGCGGCTGTTCCAGGGCCCGCTGCTGCTGGAAGTTAGCCTGGATTAGCTGCTTAATCACCTTCTCCATTTGAGACATCTTGGTTGCCGCTTTCACCCAGGACATCCAAAATGCAGCATGTTTTTGTCACTCCGTTGCCCCTAGCAACAGTCACTGTGCCCCTCGCATCCTCCACCAATTGTGAGCGGTTGGTCAATTGGCAGTGACACGGACAACAGATCTTCAACAGCAAAACAGCTTTATTGAGCAAATAAAGTGTTCAAACGCAAATTATCACTCACTTCAGGGATTGCAGCATCAATGCAATAAATCAAAAGTGGTTACTTCACCCAAATCAATGTAAGTTCAGGGCCGGGTATTCCAGCAAGCTTTAACTCCAAGGTAAGTTAAGTCCACTTTGCAGGGCATACAAGCCCTCCACTGCTCATCCCCACAAGTCCACAGTTACGGGTGCAGAAGCCAAGTCCTTCGGCTTGCATACAGTCCTTTTGTTCACCAGTTGTGCAATTCAGCCTGGGCTCCCTCCTACAGGCTGGTCAATAGACAACTGACAGGCCATGTGGCTCCTTTTTATTCAGGCTTCCCCTGCAATCAGCCTGATCACCTGTGTATGGCCTGAAACCAGGGAACAAACCTGAAAAGGATTGGGTCCTGAAAACCCGGCACGGATCGTGCCTGATACAGCATAGCAGGGGAGAAATACACACCATTTATGACATTCTTATACACTTTACCACAATATATATATATATATATATATATATATATATATATATATATATATATTACCTTGCATTAAGAAACACCTGAATACAACCAGGTGATGAGGCCCCTCTTTTATCCAATTTACCCCTGACTCAGGTCCTTCCTTTTTAACAGGTTACTACACTACCAGCAAACTGAAATCATCGTTTCTCTGAGACTTGCAGCATGTTTCAACCAAAAAAGTTGTGACACCATTTTTTATGCATGTTGGTCATTTCAGGCTGAATTATGCGTAGATAACCTGTATATAACTTCATACCATTGTTTTTCTAAAAGATAAAGTGCATGGCGAGGCGTGTGGACGGACGGAGGGGTGGCCCGGGGTGGTACGGCCTGGGGAGACGCTCCCCCCCCCTCTCCTTCCCCCCCTTTACTTCCCAATCCCCCCTCCCCTCCTTAGCCCTCTCATCTCCCCCCTCTTGGTTCTCCTCCCCCCCCCTTGCTTCTCCTCCTCCCCCCCTTGTTTCCCCTTCGCTTTCCCCATCCTTCTATAAAGTTCAAAAAAGTTGGTGGATGGGAACGGTGGGGCTCGATCTGGGGGATAGTTGGTAGGGTGGAGATGGCGACGGTTCAGCGGTATATGCATATGGTGATTACTTTCGTGGCTCTGTGTAATGCATATTCTGGACCTGTCCGCTGTACGACAATGTTCTTTTTTTTGTGCCTCACTGCACCTGTGTGACTTATGTGGGCTGGTATCGCTTTAGGATTGAAAAACTTGGAGCTTAATCGTTCAAGTAAAGTTTTTAATGCATTGAATCTCAAGGTCTCACTTCTGACGGGCACCGGAAACTACTACCCAGAACCCAAGACTTGAGCCAGCAACCTGGAATCTTAGGGCAACTTGGTCCTCACTAGAGCAAGGGAGGATAGGCTGGGCCACATGGGAGGCCCCTAGGATTCAGGTGTCCAGGTAGCCCAGCAATGATTCTCTGGCCCTATTGGACTAGCAGCTGCAGAAGACAAGGGTGTGGTCAGACGTAGCCCGGACATGGGCAAGAGTCATAAAATGTAGTCAAAAGTCTGTAGCAAAAGCTTGTGGGCAGGTGGCAAGAATCAGAGTGGTAGGTCCAAAGCAAGAGTCAAGGGCAGGCAGCAAGAAGCATAGCTGGATATCCAAAGCAAACGATCGGCATCTGTCAATACGACAGGAATCTCCAGGAACTGGAACAAAGGTGAGTCAGACTCTGTACTCTATGCTGAGCTGATCTATATTTATGTTGGCAAATGTTTTATAGAAACAGTTTTCATCTGTAATCTGTTGCTGTTTGCAACCCTACACCAAGATCTACAAGAAGAGAACACCGCTGCTATGGCTGCTGCTGAGGTGAGGGAGCTCACTCAACCTTACACATGCCCAGCGGCAGTGTTCTGTGTGTACAGGGCTCACTTCTCTCTTCTTGTAGTTTTTGTTGTGTTCAGACTTGGTTGCCAATAGTAACAGGTTGCAGGTAGTGAAAAATGCTTCCAAAAAACACGCATTTGCCAGCATAAGAAATATTTTTAAAAAAACACTAGATCTTCTCATTAATTTGAGGACATCCACTCCAAAATACAAACTTTCAAAAATTCCCTTAAAGTATGTGATAGGTAAGTGAGCACAGACCTGATCGAAATCATGGGAGTCAGGATTTCCGTTACTAGTTTTCAAAATCAGCTGATTCATCATCATGGACATTTTAAAGTTATGGAAGGGACAGCCGCCTGGCAGGCATTAAACCAGATATTAGAGACATTTTGTTAAGACTCTCTTCACACTTATCCCACTTGCGCAGTGTTGGGCAACGCAGTCACAATGCAAGGAAATGTTCTGCCCATTATTCTTAATGGACCAGTTCACCTATATCATCTATATGCAGAGTATTTATGTGGACTGGCCCATTAAAAATAATGGGCAGCATTTTCCTTGTGTTTTCCTAGTGTTTTGACTGCTTTGCCCAATGCAGCGTAAGCAGATAGGTGTGACTAGAGTCTTATCAAAATGTTTCTAGTACCTGGTTAATCTAGTTTAATGACTGCCAGATGGCTGCGCCTTCCGTAACTTTAAATTGTCCATGATAATGAATCTGAAAGCTGATTTTAAAAACTAGTAATGGAGATACTGACCCCTGCGAGTTAGGCCAGATATTCGTCTAATGACATATTTTGTCCAGGGACTTCCAGCTAAATGGCAACAGATCAAACTGGGTGTGGAAACCATTATGGACCCCTAGCCTTCAAAATGCCCATTTGGACTGCAGAGGTCCATTTACTGTTTTACAAGTGGGTCGATTCACATTTTACACCAGTTGCTGAATTGAGCCAGTAGTATCTTTGCTACTTTTTTAACAGTATTTCTAATGGTAATGACACTGTTGCAGTTCTGCCACTGAATGTAATAGTAGTGTTTACTTTTGAATCTCTTCTATCAAATATTCTATCTTCAAATCAAGTCTGGCCCACAAGCAAAATCTGGCCCCCAGTTTCATCAGATTTGGCCTGCGAGCAAGAGTTTGCCCTGCCCCCCCTTTAAACCAAGCGCACCCCCACACACTTGCTGCCCAGTGCTGCTTAGTCCACAAGAGGCTAGTTAACAAGCCCACTAGATGGCCAGATGGCATTGCCAAATTGCAGCCTGGCAGCCGGTAAAATTGTGGGACGAAAACTTGATGTAAAACCCCGCCCCTATGATGATGTAGTAGAGAAGTACTTCCCCCAGTGGTTGGCAAATACAACTGCCAACCAGGCTGAGCTGGCTGCCATCTCCCTCTACGCAGGATGACGTCAAGCCTACTCAGCCCGCCAGTGAATGTGAAAAGCGACTGCATGAGGTAAAGGAAGGCAGAGAACCCTATGCCATCCCATCGTGGAAAGTGCCATGCGACATTAAAGTGGACCAAAACCCAGGATTTTGACTATACTGGGTTTTGGTCCTTTCCCCACGGGCACCCCGATCCGTGGTGCCCCACTGTGTGAAACCCTCCCAGATCGCCGCAGCCAACTCACCTCTTCCTGGTCGCACGGCGCGTCTAAGAGCAGCGGCTCTGGCGGCCGCATCCTTCGCTTCTCTCTAGCAGTGCGCATGCCCGCGCCAGGCTTTTGTGAAAGGCCGGCGCGGGCATGCTCCCTGTTAGACGGAGGCGGAGGATGCGGCTGCTCTTAGACGCGCCATGCGACCAGGAAGAGGTGAGTCCGTTCAGGCGTCCTGGGGGGTTTTACACAGCGGGGCACCCCTGATCAGGGTGCCCCCGGGGAAAGGACCAAAACCCAGGATAGTCAAAACTTTTGACTATCCTGGGTTTTGGTCCACTTTAAAGAGGACCAACCATGTATTAGGCTGGCCCTGGAGTCTAACAGACTTCAGGACTGGCCAATTAAAGTGGAGCAAAAGTGGCCCTGGAGTCCATAAGACTCCCAGACCTTCTGATCCTCACTACCAAGGGGAATCCCTAATCGCTGTTTGAACCCCCCCCAAAAAAAAATTGCCAGTAGAGCTTACCTGAACGCCGATCCAATGGTGCATGAGTGGGTCACAGCTGCGCTCCACTATGCCCATAGACGGGGTGGCTGCGCGCAGGCGCCATTGGATACACATAATTATCAAGGTTGACCGATGACTTTGTCCAGGTTTTTAGTTTTGGCTCCCTGTGTATTTAAATTCGACACCCCTGGTCTATAAAATTCCAAGCAACAGGTCAGAAGACTATAATATACATGCATCCATTACAACTAAGATTAGCCCTTCTCCCTTTGTAATATTTATGTTAGTTCTTTCGTTTATTGGAGAATGTGGTCGGGCCCTTATTAATGCCACATACCAGTAAATTATTATTTACTGGACCCCCTACCCCTCAAACTATCAAGGCTCATTTCTGGTACTTTGATTTTCTGGCAGAAGACATTGGTCATTGTTACTGCCTGCTAAGATATCTTTATGTGACATCAAGCAGGGACTATTGAACTGATCTGCTAAGAAGGGGAATCATTTGTTATTGAAGCAAAAAACATCAATATCTCGCCATTGTTTAGAAACGATACCAGCTGAGACATGCAGAATGTGTCAGATATTAAATAATAAGCCGTTGTACATCCACAAAGCAATTTGCTATAAGAATGTGAAATCATTTTCAATGCAGCCGTACATGTCTAGTCTAGCTCTGTGTGCTAGGTGTGTAGTGGAAGCAACCTGCTGCGCTATAGCTGCGGCTAAACAAGTTTGACTAGAACTAATTACATTATTATTACACAAATATCTTCAACAATTACATTGTAAAAGGAGCCTTCAGATATGTAACAAATAGTTGGCTAGGGACAATTCTCTGAAGATCCCTGGGATTTCACACAGGGAGGGCTTTTACGTTTTACATACAGATTGACCACGTTAAAAATCATCATACCTGCATCTACTGCATTTTCAGAGACTTTAATCATCTAAGACGGCGGCTCATGGAGTTTCAGGCTGCCTGCAAACAGGAAGTGTCTCTGCATTCTGGGATTGTTGCCCTTTTCCTGACCCCAGCTCTGCTCTGTCTGTGCAAAGCACAGCTATAATCCCGCCCTCTGCTCTTTTGACCCCTCTCCTTTCTTCAGTATGTGATGCTATGGAGCCAAGATGTCAGCGCCCATATCCTAGAGTGCTGAACAGAGTTGCAGCCCAGTGGGGGAAAGAACAAAACATTAAATATATTAATTTTGGATGCTGGGGAATAGTTTTTTCAGGGTTTGGGATTTTCATTAAATGATGCCGAAGGTCCGCTTTAAATGCAGAGCAAACATTCCTTGTGCGCAATCATATAATGGCCATATATGCACATAAAATAAAAATTAAATTCTACCATCTGTTACCCTCTCTGAGTTATGTATAACTATTTTGCGTCATAGTCAGAGGCTATGGCCCTTATTTATCAAGGGATAGAACCAGGTAGTGTCTCACGAGCGCCAGGTAGCGCCAGCTATCGGCGGCTACCGACTCCAGAACGCCAGGCTGCGAACACAATCACGCATTTATCACGCTAAATGAGGCTAGCACCGGCGAGAGCGTCAGCTAGCGCGGGATTCATCATGTTGCAGACTTCAGCGAACAGCGCCGCTGCTAATCCCATCACAGCGCCAGGTATGACCTCTCGCTACCTGGCGCTCTCCAATGCATTTCAATGGAGCAATCTTTAAATATTCATAAATAATTGATATTAATGGTTTTTTTTTTTTTTTTTTTTTTTTTAAATGTCAAAAATTCGGTGACCACTTCTGCAATGTTATTTTTTTTTTCAAGGTAAAAAAAAAAAAAAAAAAATTGTGCAGATATTACAGGTCTGATATTAATCTATTCATATTACAAAATGTTTATAAAAACTTGTTTATTATTTTTTTTCAAAAAATAAGGTTGTTTGGGGGTTAAAAAACTACTTTTAACACATTGCCGCCAGCGCTCTGGGGTTTAAACAAGCATTTCACAGCGCGAGAATTTTTTGAGCGTGATTTGTTAATGAATATGCTGGGAGCCGTTCGTTATGGCCATTCGCTGTCATGCGCTGCCATACAGCGCGGAACCTGTCAAACAGCGACTCCTAACCCCGTATTCAATATTACCGCACATCGACTGAGTCGCTGTCAACAACCGAACAACGGCCAAGCACAGCGAATACTAGCGGGCGCTGTGTAAATAACGCTACTGCCGCTCATCTGTCGCTACCTGTTAATAAATCGGCCTCCCCGTCTTTAATTCACCATCGCTTTGTATTTCCCTATTGAACTTGCTCTGTTGATGCACAGGCTGGTGAATTTAAGAAATGGCCCGTTACTATGACGCAAAATAGTAGCATGTGCACAGCAGGGGATGTGGCAGGCTCATTACTAGCGCCAGCTATCGGCTGATGAGCATCTGTACAGAGGTGCTAAGAGCGACTGCTGGTAGACGCTGTAACAGAGCGCCTAATTCGCTGTAGTAACCTGTCCGAGATGCATGTTGGGCGCTCTAACACCAGCGTTGCAGGGAGCAAAAGGAAGCGGCAGCTCAGTGAGACCGACTCTCAGCGACTCACACCATATTCAACAAAAAACAGACACACACAGCGTAGGCGATCTGGTCGCTATAGCATAGAGCGCCAGACACTGTGTGATTAAAGTCTGTTTTTGAACACATATCCACCAGTAACAAAGCGAAAACACATGGAATTACATTGTTGTAACATTGTGACATTAATACTTTAATGCCAGACCTGTAATGACAATTCTGCATAAAAATATTGAAAATCAATTTCAACAATTATTTGAGAGAAAAAAAAAAATTAAAAACAAAAAACCCTGTTTAAACAGAAGAAAAGGAACATCCATTGAAATGTATGGGAGAGCGCCAGGTAGCGACAGGTACTATACACTGAGGGCCTTATTCGTGAAGGAATAGCGTCAGGTAGTGCTTTGTAAACGATAGGCAGCGGCAGGTGAACACCGGACACGGCATGCAATTACACATTTATCAAGCGAATTCTGTTGAGCGACTGGGATAGCGCCATGTAGTTTCCGATTCATCATTATGCCAGCCTCAGTGAGCAGCGCTGGCGTTCAGCCTTGCAGAGCGCCAGGTATGACCTCTCGCTACCTGTCGCTCTCCCATACATTTCAATGGACGTTCTTTTACTTCTCTTTAAACAGGGTGTTATATTATTATTTTTTTTTTATTCTCAAATAATGTTGGGATCTCCTGGCCTTGAAAAAGCCATTTTTACAATTTTTTTAAAATTTGTTTATATTTATGCAGAATTGACATTACAGGTCTGGCATTAATGTGTTCATGTCACAATGTTATTACAATGTAATTCCATATGTTTTCGACTTTGTTACTGGTGGATACATGTTAAAAACAGCCTTTAACCACACAGCCTCCGGCTGTGAGGCTGTTGTTTTCATGAATATGGAGTGGGTCACATTAACCAGTCGCTACCATGCGCTCCCATACAGCTCTGTACTGATCATATAGCGACTCCCTACAATGTATTCATCATTGCTGCACAGCGACTGAGTCGCTCTGAACTAGCGAACCACTGCCAAGCACAGCGACTACTATCGGGCGCTCTGAAATGCCTGCTACACACGCTCATCTGTCGCTACCTGCCGCTAGTAATGAATCAGCCTGCCAGCCGCCTGTAATGATGAATAGGACACTACATGGTGCTGTTAGAGTAGCTCACCAGAATCGCCTTCATAAATGTGGTATTGCGTACAGCGCCCAGCGTTCACCAGACGCTGCCTGACATTACGAGGCACTACCTGCAGCTATCTCTTGATGAATAAACCGCATAGAAAACTGCTCTCATTGGCTGAGCACCATTGGACCGAAGAGAGGTAAGTTTACCTGGGCAAAATAGGGGTTTTCACAAAGTGGGGCATCCCGAACTGGTGAAGGGAACAAAACCCGGGAAAGTCAAAATCTCAGGTTTTGCTCCTCTTTAAGAGCAACTATGAATTAAAACAGGTCTGAGCTTGATTATATGCTATATATTGTTTGTATATTTTCCTATATTTAGTCAACATAAAAAAAAATGTGTATCTGAAATAAGCAAGCAGCAGCGGTGCCCAAGCCCCCCTCCCACATTTAATTATTTCTTTGGAATGGGGTTGGGTTGCTGTTGTGTCTTCCTGAGTGCATGGCTACCTGTTCCCAGCGATGTCCTCCTTGCTAATAGCTACCTAGGCCGGGACCTGACTGTGCCTTAGCGCTGGCACACGTGTGACAGCGTGCCTGTGTGTGTATATAAGCACAACGTGTCATTACTTTAGCAGCAGTGGCTTTCTGGAGGGCGGCCGGCTGCTTGCAACTCTTGAAAGCACTGCTGCTGTTTTAAGTAAAAGATTTTGGCGGGTAATTGAGGCCTGACAACGTTCGCCATTCCCACGCATATTCAGCAGGGCTATTTTTCACAGAAAAGAAAATTACCTTTTGCTGCGCAGTCTAAGGAATATAGCTGGCGAGAAAACGACAGGTAAACCTTCTGTCATAGGAAATCAGCGAGCACTGGCATCCATACTATTGTGTGCACCCTTTAAACTGCTGATTCTCCTCATAAAGGACTCCAAGATCCATTCTAGAAGGCCTTTAAATAAATTTACTTTTATCAGATATTTCTATTTAAAAAACTTATAGTCTCAGATAACATCCCTTCCAGGTGAGTGTTTTTTTTGTTTTAAAAGCTTCACAAGCAGTGGCATGTTTAACCACCGCGCAAGCCATGCAAATGCATGGGGCCCCCACTTATCAGGATGCCCCCAGAGGCAGGGTCAGATAAGTGGCAACCTATTGTTTACAAAAATAAATAAATAACGGCACCTGGCGGGTGGGCTACAGCGAGTGAGGGGTGTCGTGTAACACAATGTAGAACGTGCAGCAGATAGGAAGGCACTGTACTTACATGAGCCAGCTTCTGTCAGTGCCCTCAGCTCTATTCAGTTAGGCAAGATACTGAGATATCACAGCAGTTAGCGAACTGAATGGAGCAGAGCAGGCCACAGGTTGCCTCCCCGCTCATCTCTAGCTGGGGGCATGCCTGGGCCAGCCAATCTGAAATGGCTGCCTCGAGTATGCATCTGGCTAAAGATATAGCGAGGCCGTGACCTGAGCATGCATCATTGGAACAAGATTAGGTGAGTGGGTGCGGCAATTTAATGGGGTTTCACACTGTGGGACATCCTAGTTTGGGATACCACAGGGAGTAGAAATTGGATGGCCATATGGGCAATTCCCAGACAATTCCCTATGGACGGACAATGCCAGGATGCCCCTTTGTGTGAAACCCTCTGAGTTTGCCCGCGCTCCCACAGCACATAAGCAGGCCACGACTACATACCCAACAAGGTATGTTAATATTGTATTTCACTTTACAAAATGTGTCCAGGGACGTTCTGTCCATGCTCTGGCTTCCAGCTCCCCCACCGCCACTTGGGGCCAGAGCACATTGACACGCAAGTGTTTGTCAGACACACGAAAGGCAGTAGCGTGCCAGTAGCGTGTCCCCGGTCTGGCTTCTGGCACCGTCACTGCCTCTCAGGTGTTAGTGCGTGCTGACACAAACACCCGAGTGTCAGCCAGAGAGGCGGTGGCGGTGACAGAGCGGTGACAGCCAAGCGTAATGTAAGTATACTTTTTTCACTTTCTTTTTTTTTACATTCGCCCAATAAAACATTTCCACGCCTCTTTTTGGGGGAAAATAGTGCGTCTTATATTGCGAAAAATATGGTATATACAACCCATGGATTTCCTTTTTAAAGTGGACCAAAACCCAGGATTTTGAATGTCCTGGGTTTTGGTCCTTGCCTTGGCCCCAGGGCACCGTGATTGGAGATGCCCCGCTGTGGGAAATGCCCCAGGTCACCTGAACTAACTCACCTCAACCCGGTCCTATGACTCATGTGCGGCCTCCTGTCCAATCAGCACGCTCAGATCCGCTCCCACCAACTCGTCCAAGTCTAAGCTGATTCTAGCTGGGACCTGATGAGCGGACCCAAGTGCTCCAGCAGCGGCATCTCCACTACCCTCTAACAGGGTGGCCATTTAGAAATGCCTGTCTCATAGACTCCAGGGTGCGTTTTGGTCCACTTTAAACATGGCTTAAACTTAAGGCTAGATGTACAGATACAGATACATTCAATATAGGCTGCATAACGCTATTGTTGATATACTATTATTGATGTTTATTATAGAATTCTTATGTATTTGATTATCCAATTTTTTATTATTTCTAGATTTTAATATATATTAAAAGGTTTATTCATTTATTTGCATTTTGTTCTTTTTTCTTCTTTTTATTTCATTTTTGGCATTCTTTAGTTATGATATTTAATCCTGCTTATATAATGTTCATTTGATTAATTTGGGTATATTTTTTCATCATGTCTTGCATAATATTTATTATGATATCACTGCATATTTTTATACTATACAATTTCATGCTACCGTCTGAGCATTTTGTTTTCTTTCCCTGAGCGCAGTTCACTGCGGGGCGGGTCCAGGAGGGGTTGGAGAATGACGACACTGCAGATTTGCCCCTTGATGGTTCTGGGGGCCTTCTGCAGTGTTAACTTTTTTTATTTTTGTCATTTCCTGTTATGGCCGTTTCTTTCTTTCTGCAACCTTGGTGACTGAGCCACCAGACAGACGCTTTTAGCTGTCTGTGGGTGTGATTCTTCACTAGTCACCTGACCTCTGGATTTGCCCCTCAGTGTTTCCTGCAGCCCTGACATCCTCTTTGATTGGCTGTATCAAATTTGGTTCAGCCAAACTGTTTGCAACTGACGAACGTCATGCATGGAGAGACAGCATGAGTGAGTCACTATACAAAGTGTATTTTTGATATGTATATCTATGTATGGAACAGGGATTCCCACCTAAAGGGTAGGTTTGGGAGTGGTGGGACTCCCTGTTCGGTTATATTGGTAAATCAACTACACATATTGTGTTCCTACCTCAGCGTGTGCACACTGTCTTTACATTATTATTTTTTACCTTTGGGCCGGTGCGGTTTCGTTCCCCCTTTTTCCCCCTGTGAAGGATCGGCCCAGCATAAGTTAAGAAACCTCAAATACCCCAGGTTGGAGTGCTCCTTTATTCCCCCTGTTATAAATGCACAAGTCTTTTAGCACTCTTCAGGAAGAGATAATTAGCATGTATGTGTTGAAAAGCACAGAGCACAGACCCCCGGCTGATCCCGTCACACCTTAGGCTGGGAAGAAGCCGCTAGGTCTGCAGATGGTCGACCCCTTGTTGTGAATTTGTCACATGAAACAGGGGAACCACAGACAATCTGGCACCAGCAGAAACTGGACCATAACTCCGCGTCTATGCGTCCTAGCGCCCAACCGGGTACAGGATCAGAACCGGCTCACAAAACCGCATGGGCGATTGCGTTCATGGAAATAAAGCAAAAGCCCGTAAACGGAGAACTAAGGCTCTGGTCAGCGTAAAAACCTGATTTCTGGACTCATTGCGTGCACGGCGTCCAGCCCGATAGTTTGGTTCTGCTTACAAGGCCATGCAACCCCCCTGCTCCGAGGTTCTAGGGCAAAAGCACACTCCAAAACGGTAGGAGGTGCCGGCCCATCCCACAGAGGGGAAGGGGGCGGAGGGCCCTTGCAGCATAAATATGGTGGTCTAAAATCAGGTAGGGGTCACTCAACTGGAGGGGGATATGCAGCCAGCATACCGGGGGTGTCCATCATCATCATCATAAGCTCTTGACACACCCCCTTGTGGGAGCTCCCCATCACTGCTTCCCTGCAACTGCATACTAAAGGTAACTGCTTATTGTTTTTCTGTGTGATGCACTCTGTCCTGTAATCATCTCAAGAATAGCATATTTGTATCATCTGTAACATTTCATCTTACATCATAGTTAAATGTTTGTTATTACTGCTTAGTGCGCTTATTAGCATTAAAACGTATATTTAATTTGAGCGGTCTGCTTTGCCTTAAACCAAGAATCGGTGTGTCCGAAGGCTGTGAGCCTGGTACCCCTGATAGGAGAGGGTCGGACAAAGGGTTTTGGGGAGCGCGATCGGTGTGCACGGAGGTCCCTGGTTGTAGTCGAACCCCGCGACACCCCGGTTCCCTGACACCCCCTTTTTGGTATATCTATGCATGAATAAGGGGACAACATGTCCCAGAAACGTGCGGCGGCACTTATCCCTGCTATTTGGAGCTTTTAAATGTTAGTGTTTCCATATTAATTTTTAATGCAACTTAGAAAACATTTTTGGAATTCTATTGCCGGAGTTGAAGCCGAATCCTTGCTGGTGTTTAACTATATTGCAGCTGTGGCAGGCTGCTCAGCTTCTCCGAATTTCACTTGATATCAATAGATGTATATGTGGATTGAGTGTGGAATATCCTTCTCCTAGAAAAATGTCTGCCCCCTCCCCACCCATCCTATGGTGCTGCTGCTGTCCCTTAGGGGAATGTGCCATGCTATGCCTCTTTATTAGCAGCAAGCAGTGCCCCCTCCCCATGACCAATATGGGGGAACAAGGGCCTGTCTTATTGGCTGACCCATCTGCAGAAAAAAGGAGGGCTGGGATGAACGTGTCCCCAATGATTTTGGTGCCCAGGACGACTGCCCTGCTTGCCCTCCCCTAGAAACAGCCCTGCTCCTGGGTGCTCCATATAAGTGTTGTGCATGCACTGTGAATCCTTCTACTCCGTGTACAGTGGGTGCAGGTGCTGGCACCTGTAAAGAAGGCAAGCTGCCTGCAGAGCAAAGGGCAATACTGAGAGTCTCCCAGTTTGCCTTGGGCCAGGCTGCATTGTGCACCACTGGCTTTCCCAGGAGCGCCATGGTGTAGGAGGATCGATTTGATTAAGGCACTTATCAATCTGCGGGGGTTGGGGGGAAGCTGGCAGCGCTTTGAGCGATTGGAGTGATTTTTTAGATAATACAGGGGGTTAGTTAGGTTGTCACGACACAAAGCTGTCAGAGGGTTTAAGTGTATTTCAACTCACCTAGAATAAATGAGAATGCAGTTTTTTGTATTCAATTCCTGTTGTTAAAATGTATCAATGCAGATCAACCTGGCAGAACATAATGCTATTGTGATAAAAAAAAAAAGCTGCACAACAAAAATTGGTCAGGCTTCTTTTTGAGTGTGTCATGACAAGGGGCGTAACTAAATAAGCCCTTCATGGCTCATAATATTTTTTCCTGGAATTTTAATTTATTTTGATACAATTAAAGACTAAATTAACAGGGATCAATGCCCTCCCTGAAAAAGAAAAGGTGTTGACAAGATGGAAAGGTGTCATCTGCCTTCTGTGGGTCCTGGGGGCACAACCACCATCAGGAATATTTGGACCACCTACAATACAATATTTGGGTCTTCGATAACCTATATGTGAGGGCTGGGCCCCTAGTTTGAACCAGGCTGGTTTCCTGGGGTCCAGGTCCCTAAAATGTGCTGTCTGGTCCCCTCATTTTAACATGAGTTTTTTTATATAGTAGCAACTAGGACTCAATGTTCAGATAGACCCCCCCCCTCCTCCCACACCCACAGCAATGTAGGCTTTAGCCACATGGGCCATCAGGGCTGCCCAGGCACACACACTTCATGGTCAGGCTCCTCAGGCCCCATACTGGAGTCCTGGTGGTCCAGCCCTGATGGTGGCCTTGCTGAGGGGGTGTGGAAACTCTGCCTATTGTGGCTCTGCAGCAACCTTTGCCTGCTAATTGTGGGTCCAAGCATTTTGCTGCACTTTGTGCTTGTAACTGTGGGTCTGGGGGCAGAGGGATCACTGACCTCTCTCCCTATTAACTGTGGGTATGTAAGTGGTGAATCACTGTACCTAAATGTCTGGGAACAAGGGTATTGCTGAGCTGCCTTTTGTTATTTTGGGGTTTGGGGACATCGCTGCATACTTTGATTAATCTGTGGGTCTAAGAATTGGAGAAATCTGAATGTTGACATTCTCTGGCAGAAGAGCGTGGTTTAGAAACGACTTAGCGTTCTATGTTATCACCTTTATAAAGCAGCCCAGTGCTATTTGTGCCATCTTTTATGGTGATATAAAATACAGGTATTTTTCGCAGTCAAATCAGCTCAATATATATTTGTTGTATGCTCAGTGGACCATGCATGAGACATCTTGTACTTTTTTTCTCTTGTCGAAACAACAGGCCAGCCCTACAATACCGTGTCTAATAGGAAAGAAAGCAGATTTGTGGCAATCGTCCCTGCTTTGCGCCCCCCCCAACCCGTGTGCTCGCACGGTAACGTTCATCCTAATTTGACATTCCGACTGTCACACATGGGCTTACTGAAATCGAATTTTAACACCAGTATAGATGAAAAAAAACAGAAAGTATTCTAGTTAGGAAATATTGCTATGTGTTTACTTTGTTCTTTTAAGCCATTCCTCTGCCGATATATCCTTTGTTGGGTTATTTTCCTGCAATTTCTGGCATAAACAAACCTAGCTGGCGTTGCTCCCTACCTGTGACCTTGGTAAAAGCTATTTGTATTGTCGCTCCAGTAATTATCATTAGGCTTTGTGTAGCTCTCATTTAGACATGAACATTCACGGCTATTAAGGCTGTATTACATTTTGGTAAGTGTGCAGATTGAAAAGAATGGCTGAGCTCTCCCGTTTTATTGCAGCTGAAATATACAATAGCTACTAAGTGCTGCTCATATCTGGGAAAACAGGCTTTTATGTGACTGATGGGCCATGGCTATTGGTTTAAAGAATAAAACAATCAGGGCAGTGCAATCAAACAACATTATGAAATCTGCTGATAAGCTTTAAGAAAAAAAATGTTTCATTTATGCCTCAGTAAATACCTAGACCAAAGAAATGATGTTAAAACAATAGCAATTATGTGAATTCAAGCGTCAAATTTAGTGCTGCCTAACTAATCCTGCATATCTTATTGTCTCTACAGGGATTGCTTACCCAAGACGCAGAATCTATGGACATATTCTGTATTCACCAGAGCCCCAGGCTGTGGGGGTGGATTTGGCAGTGTGGCGGTTAGAGGCATATCTAGAGTATGACAGTCAAGGCCTGCTCTCCGAGTAACACTGAACAGTTTGTACTAGACAGAAAATTTCAATAAAAATTGCTAAGTGGTGATGTGCTTCCAGCAGTGGGGAAACAGTATCATGTGGCAGAGTGGCTCTCCTCCTGGGTTCCAAGACAACACAAGGCAGATGCTCTCTCAGTCGGGATGCTTGGGCTCATGCCAGGGAAACTTCTGAGATATTGCCCCTGCTTGCATGCCCTGCCACAGCAACATCTACCATGCGTCACTATGGGAGCGTGTTAAGTTGTGCGGTGATGGGTAAACTGACTGGATGGCTCACTTTAAGGTATTTTGTCCCAGCATCCCCCTGAAAACTCTAGGGACACTGTAATGTCCCACATTGCTAACAAAAGGGTTTATTCAGAGCCTCTTTCTCGCCATATTTTTGGAGGTCTTGCTACCAAACGAAAAATCACGCAAAAATGAAAACAAGAAAAAAAGGTTCCGCTGAATCAGATGAGGGGGAAAAATGGACAGGAATGGAAATTTTCATGTTTGGTCTGATGTTTGGTCTGTTTACAACTGCTCTGACTCTTTGGCTGAATGGCAGTAATGGAATGCAGGGATTAGATGAGCACTGGCTCATCCACCAACTTCTTTTATGGACAGAAGACGCTTGACGCGTGTGATCGGCAGTATACTTACACACATAAGTAGAATAGATTGCTGTGAAAAGTTGTTCCTCAAAAGCCTGTAAATAAAACATCCCCAAACCACACTCCACCATGTCTATCGCCCACAAACTTTAAGCTGCCCTAATTTGAAGCCCCCAAAAATGGTCTGCTTAGCCTAGATGCGCCAAGTGTCCTTATGCATCACCAAAATTATGGTTCATGGATCTGAGAAACCATAGGTAACACTACACAGTAGAAGGGATTAAATCAAATCACTGGGTAATGTGTCTTCCAGACTGCCTAAATGCACCTTATACATAGGTAAAGGTTCATGGCTTGAGTACACGGTCATGGGTCTGAAAACCCTTAGAGGGTACTGCACAGTGGATCCCCCCCCCCCCCAAGCGTGTTTTAATGTTCCGAGTCCAGACCAATACCCGATAGCCCACACATACACACGTTGGCTGCAGGCCTCTACACAATCCAACCCCTGTGCCTCATGCACTTGGTCAGTCCACACAGCAGCCTCCATCTGAGACTTGTTAGCCCCTTTATATTTCTCCAGGATCAGAACTGGACTAAGCTACTTGGCCAGTGGGACCCACCTACCTTCACATACTTCAGATGTCTGCAAACTACCCCTCTCCTCCTTTAACTGTCTGTTCTCTTCTAGTAGACTGCCATTTTGGATTCTAAATGCTTTTAAAGAACCCCACACCCCAAAACTTGTACGATCACTTACAAACTTTCTCTGAATTGTAACTTTCATTACCCCACCTAGCGGAGTATACGTGGCTTGTTTTCTGTTGCGGTTTATTGATATGCTTTGTATTCTTGGATTTACAACATTTAGCTACATGGCCTAAATGAGCACAAGAAAAACTCTCAACATTTCTAATACTCTAAAAACCAAGTGTTATTCCTGTCCTGAGAGCCATGCACAGTAAATACCCTCTCTATGCCTGGGAGCCACATCTAGTTTGGGGACCTACTCTAGCAAATTGCTCTCATCTAAGCTTTGCATAGGCTCCTCTACCCGGATACCCTTTTCAGGCATAACCACCTTTTCTGCCTTTATTGCCTCTGATGCTTTAGCTCTCTGTGTAGCACATGAAAGTATTTTTGTTACTGTTGGTTGCAGCCAAATGTTTAATCTTAAGTTGCTGAATATCCACCCGGACAGAAGCAAGCACTTCAACGTTTACCTTCATAAGATTCAAGGCATCCTTCAAAAATTCGACCTCATTCTGAAGACTCAATTTTTCCTCGTTTATTAATTCACACTTTTAGCTATCAGTTTTGCTATCCAACAGGCAGCATAAATTAATGCATATTTACCCTCTGAATTAGAGATTTTTAGAGATTATTTGTTCAGACTTTCTATTTTACTGGCAACTAATAGACAATCACTATATTCAAACAAGATATTTGACTAGTCCCCATGCAATCCTGCTACCACAACTTACTGTACCCACGCCATATGCACAACACAAATAATACAAAATCAATTATATAATCCCCAGCTACACCAACTAACCTCCTGCCTGGCTCACCAAATTATTATTATCAAAAAACTCAATAAAAATATCAATGATTAATATAACAATAATTACTCACTGTAGGTTCTAGGTCAGCGATACTCAACTGGCGGACCAGAGTCCAAATGCGGACCTCTTTGTAAAATTTCCGGACCCCTGCCCCAACAGCCCTGCATTCAGTTGCTTCTGCTCAGTGCAGCTCAGTGCTGCCCCTTTGATGGGCGATGTAGTGCTTAGTCTCCCTGTCAGTGTCATGGCTCCCTGGCACCTAGTATTACAATATGAAGTACTGCAGGGGCGGCAAGTTGCATAGCAAGGTACACACAAACTTTGTTTTTTAGTCTCAAGGCCCCATCCAATCCTTTCCACCCGCCCCAGCTCAGCCCCATCCATCCCTGTCCCTCCAGCTTTGCCCCATCCAGCCCAGTTTCTCTGCCTATACATTAGTGTCCCCCCATCTTTGCCCATCCAATCCCTGTCCCTTTAGCTCTACCCCATCCAACCTAGTCTCTCTGCCCCACCGATTTCTGTCCTCCCAGTTTGCCCATTCCGTCCCTTGCCAATCCATAACTCTTTCTTCCAGCTCTAGCCATTTACCCCCGCCCCGCCCCCCCCCCCCCAGTATGCTGATTTCTTACTATCCACCCGCGACAGCCCCTTGCCCGGACCTTCACCTCTCACTGCATGCCTTTAAATTGACCTTTAAAAGAAGTGGTTGAGTACCCCTGTTCTAGGTTGTGTGTGATGAAAGGATGAACAGTTTTGTGCACAGACTTATACAGGGAAGTTGCTCATATGTAAAAATAACAAACAATATATAAAATGAGGGCCTAAACATTTACATTAACCCCTAGACAGTATAGGTATCACAAGGACTAAACAATTACATAAAACAATTTCTAAAATTACTTAAAAGTTTTACTATTTACAATTGCCAGTTGCCAAATAGGCCTAAAATTACTTGCTCTTAGTTACCAATACATTGTTATAACACGTGTACTTTTTCTTTCCTTGGTGCACTCCCAACTTCTCAAAAATTTCCCAAAATCTTTCCAGGACACCTCACTTCCTGTTGGGAAGGACTAGTCCCTCCCTTTAGCCAGCCCATCTACTAACAAAAGGATTTTGTGGCCAGGCATTGACTTAATTTACATTTCATGATTAATACTTCTTTTTACGCCCAAGGCTATTGTGTCAGGCCCACCGCAGACAAGATGACTGGGTCTCTGTAGATACCAAACTAAAGTCTAAGAGGAGCCCATTTACCACCTAAGTGGAAGAGCAAAAGGATTGGTATCAGTAAATGTATTCCCTTAATTTTTATTTATATTATACCTGGTTTATATTTTTGATATGGCACCCTCTTACAAAAGCCTGACAATTAGTTGCCAGCAGGGGCGAAACTGCATCTTTGTGGCTCCTCCACCTTATTTATCAGATATGTGCTAACATGGTATCAGTATTTTGTTATGTAGTTGTACCCGAGTCAAAATTACAGGAAAAGGGCACTGCATGAGCCATGACAGGGCTCCATTTCATGTTCGCACAAGGGCCCGGTCACATTTAGTTAGACCACTGGTTGCAAAATATGTTTTAATTGGAAATCACTGATCTGATTGAATTAAAAAAAGATTTAAGCTGAAATGGCCCCAATTTTGGTTGGTGTGGTTTGCCCAAAATGCATGTTCATTGCAATTAGCACATACATCTGTTCTCTATTTATTTTGTTTTTTAACTACACTAGTTTCATAAAAATATTAATGAGTATTAACTGCAAAAGCAAAACACATTTACTGCTCACTGTATATGCAGGAGTTAGGTGCACAGCCTCCTCATTAAGACCATTTTCATACTAGGCAAATCCACTGCAATGCAACAGTGAAGACCTGGAGGCAAGGTGGAGGTGGCAGAAAAGGGACAGTTGGTGGAGGTGGTGAGGCAGTAACGGCAAGTGCCGAAGACCAGTGGTGGTTGTGAGTAAGCAGAATCCAGCTGAGAAGGCCAGGAGTGTGATGTTAGTTTACTAACAAGACAAGGTCAGTTGTAGCAAAAAGGTGACAAGTCCAGGAGACCAACAGCACCAGGACTGGTGGGGAAGACCAGAAGGCCAGTGGTGGCAGCAGAGAGAGTTGGTGAGGCCAGAAGACTGATGGGAGCAGCAAAGACATCAGTAGAAGCAGTAAGGACCATGAGACTGACCGACCAGCAGCAGAGGGGGTAGAGCTGATCATGACATCAGCAGAGACCCAGGCTGCAGCAGAAGAAGAGGGGGAAACCAGTAGACCACTAGGAGCAGTGGAAGACCTGGTGAGACCAGAAGACTGGTGACAACAACAGAGACCCAGGTGGCAGTTGTAGAAGCTATTGGGACCAGGAGACAGGTGGCAGTAGTGGAGACCCAGGTTGAATCAGCACAGAGGGAGAATTTGACCAGGAGACCAGCAGAGACCCAGGCTACAGCAGAAGAGGCAGGGGGGAAGCCATGAGATCAGCGTCAGCAGCGGAGACCAAGGCAGCAATGGAAGGTGGCAAAGATGAGTAAGAAAACATGGTGGGAGCAACAGAGACGCAGACAGCGGAGGTGGAGCTAGCCTCCTGGTCAGCAGGGATCAATATTTACAGTAGGGGAGACCCAGGCAGCTGAAGAAATGTTAAGGAGCAGGAGGTTGACAGCAGAAGCGGAGACCCAGGTATCAGTGGAGACTGAAGAATAGAGATCCAGGCAGCAGGGACTAGGAGGGAGTGAAAAAAGATAATAAAGATTTCTTTATCCACTTTGCCTGCCCTTCTCATGGGATTTTTGAGCTGCTCTGTATTTGCATTGTGGTCCAAATGTCACATGCAGTGTTTGCCAAAACACAATGCAAAGATTAAAGTGTCCACTAAAAAATGTTCTGCCGTCTTGGTTGTGCTGGAGTATTCCTGCTCCAATCCAACTCTGCTTTAGTGGGCAAGTGTGAAAGTAGACAAATAGTTTGCTTTCTTTATGGCACACCAATATATTAAAATGTTTTTTATTGTGACTACAAAAAACTTATTGGAGATGGCATTCTAAAAGGTACAAAATAATGCATCTTCAAATTTTAATAGATTCCTGCTTCTTGGGGTCTCTCCTAGGTTTTCTGCGTCCTGGGGTCCCTCTTGGACTCTCAGGCTGTAAATCTACTGTAATTTAAAAATTGTAAATAAGTGAAATAGCAAAAACAGAATCTGAGGATATAGCATGAAACCTGTAAAAGTACAATATAAAAAGACATAAAAATACAGGTAAACACAAAGCTATGAACCAATCACTGGTGTAACTAATTGTGATGGGGCCCTGGAGCGAACACTAAATGGGGCCCTTTCAAGGCTCATACAGTAAACATTTTTCTATCTTTTACTCTTACTCTTTAACTCAGTTGGATGCAGCTAGACAACAAATGACTGAAACAGCAGAGACAAAAGAGATGCCAAGTAAGCACAAATATGATATATAAGGTGGAAGAGCAACAATGATGGGGCACCCTGACCTTCTGGGGCCCGGTGCAGTTGCATTCCCTGCACCCCCTCAAGTTACGCTCCTGGAATCAATAAAAGACTTCTGCTAGCAACCAGGGCTGGCTGCAGGTTTATTTGGGCCCTTGGGCGGCATGGTCTCAGTGGGCCCCTTTGTGATGAAGAGTTGCATCACATCACTGAGGGCCATCCCAAATCTGGATGCCCCCTAAGGATCTATGCTATTTGGACCAAAACTCTAGTTTTGGTCTAATTTGAAGACGTGCGCTTGTCAAACAGGTAAAGATAACGAACACCTGGGGGGGTTTCAAATAGCAGGGCATCTCAGACTATGGGAGTGGAAATCAGTCGGCCTTGGAGTCTCATATACTCCAGGGCTGGTTTTGGTCAACTTAATTTTGAGGGCCTAGCTGATCTCCCTCCGTGTATGTCCACTTGCCATCAATAGCAAACCTGACCCCCCCCCCCCCACCTCCTCGTGGACTTGACAGGAGAAAAAAAAACCTTTAAAAAAAGTTACCTCTACAGTGATTTCCCTCTCGGTCTCCTTGTTGCCGCCTGTTGCTTGATCGCCTGAAGCCCACCAGTGCACCTGTCACGTAGTGTGGAGGCCCCTTTCTCTCTCCCCAGTGGGGAAAAGAAGTTGCACCGCTGCTTTGGTCATCGCTGGCGCGCCGCAAGGAGATATGTCCGCCGCCGGTCAAGCACTATTGCACACCCAAAAGGCCGTCCCTGTCACTGGGCCCCCTGGAGGGCGGGACCCCGGGCAGCTAAACTGCATGTGGAATGTGGCCAGTTAGTCACAGCACCAGCTCTTCCTAAGCTGTACCCTAGACTATTTGTCCCCTTCCCCTGGAGATGTTGTGCACTTGCTCCATCAGACAGCTGTCACCAGCACAAGTGCAGTGACTTTCCTGACTTTTCAGACCTGGCCAGTGGCCAGAGTGGACATCTTTTGCCATGCAGGCACTTGGGCCACCAATTGCCCATTTGGAAAGGGTATTCAAAATGAAATGTTCAAATCTAGATCCTTTAAAGAAGCAGTATCGCGAAATTTGCATTAAAAAAGATAAATAATTAAATAGCCACACAATAGCTTCTAACATGTGTATAAATAATCTGGCGATAGAAAAAGGAAAAAATATATGCCTTTCATTTAAATTGTATAATGACAATGGCTCAGTCCATTTGCTGAATAGGGGGATCTGCTACCTTGTATTTAGTGAGCTGCTTCATTTAGCCCACTGGTCTCCTAGCAACACTTTACTTCAGAGGCTGACACTGTAATCAGTGGTAACGGCTGTGTGTGTGTGAGGTGCTGCTTTTGTTATGAGACCAGGTGACTCAAATGTGTAAAATCTATACAAAATAAACTAAACTGACTGAAAATAACTGAAACTCTTCTTTGAATAACTGTGCAGGAAAATCTAAAGGTATTAAAGTGGAACAAAACCCTGAGTTGCCGACCCTGAAGTCTATAAGACCCGGCCATTGACCTTGCCCCTTGGGCATTCTAAATCAGGATGCCCACTGTGTGAAATGACCCCTGGATAACCACAGATCCCCCCATTTTTCTGGCGCGCTCACGCAGATAGTCATTTAGACAGGCCGGGTAGCCAGGAAGGTTACTGCTCAGGCTCCCCATCTGCGTGCAAACAGAGCTGATTGGATGAGAGCCCGCGCATGCACTGTGGGACAGGGAAAGGTACGTTTTCACAGGCGAACTTGGGGATTTCAGATATCAGGGCATCCCAAGTCGGGATGCCCCTAGGGGCACAAAACAAAACTCCAGATAGTGAAAATCCTGGGTTGAGCTTTGCTCAAAACACATAGAGGAAAGAAAGATCATATGGAAAAATGTGTTGAGAAAAGAGAGAGAAAATGGTAAACTGAAAGATGCAGCAGAGCCAACATGAAGGGAAAACTGTCAAAATCAGCTAAATGACTTCTAGAGCTTTTCTCTGTTTTAGATATATGAGTTCTGGCCAGGCAATGTTGTTATCTTATGCTGGACGGCTGCCAGCACTGAACAGCTGATTACTTTGTTACATTGTTTCCCCCTCTCCTCAGCGTGGAACAGGCCAGAGTGTCGGGCTCCGACACTGAGCAGACATAAACATGAGCTATTAGTCTCCAGCTGCACAACACAGACATCATTTTTTTCTAAATTTGTAATTCTTACTCCAACACTTACCTACATTCAAAGTACCATTTAAATATAAGTCACCAAGAAAAATGTGCGATACTGCCCCTTTAATTACATGCCCTGCTGTAATTAAATAATGTGTACAATATAAATTATTAGGGATCTGTAGCACATGGAGGTGGCTGAGGTTAGGTAATAATAGAGTGCTAAGCGAGCCAGCAAAAAAGCAGTCAGCGGCTTTAAGCAAACAGGATGTTTAACCCAACACCTGGCGTTTGCTTGTATGTCCGCCGCAGCGTTTCTGCCGCCACCAGAAGGTCTGTGCAGCACATCCATCTATCCTTAATGAGACAGTTGGCTGCGGGCCAGGCCCATACACACTTCACTGTGCAGAATGGATATCTCTGTCTCACTGGACAGCGCAGCCAGCACTTCATCCTCCTGCCAAATGGCTTCACCTCAGCCAAGCTCCCAATCACACGCCTAGGCCTGAGCCAGCCTGGCCTCCAATCCCAACTGGCCGAAAATATCTCTACTGCCTGACAAGCATATACAGACAACAGCGGTTATATATAGCACTTATATACGAATCCTTGTTTGTGTGTGTGTTTATAATAGACACCTGGTTTAGAATTTTAAGTAGTCAACTCCTCATAAAAAGCAATTCTTTCTGTTAAATTATTAACATCCATAAAAGCTTTGAACGTGTTCACAAATGTATCACTGTGTATCTATATTTAGCTAGTTTCCTAGCAATAAATAAAGTCTTGCCGTATGGTCCAGAGTTAGAGAGTATAAGAGAGAGATGAGAGCAGCTAATAAAATGTCGCCATTCTGGAGTACATAACATTGGGGATGGGGGTAATGCAGCGTTTGCTGCCTTCTGCTGGGTCTACCCAACAGGGCTTTGCAATTCATTCAAGGCTGAGAAACATGGGTTGGGGTTAATGAGATATTTATTGTGCAGAACTATGAGGGGAAAAAAATAACTTTTTGTTTTGTCCAGCTCTCACTGTTTTACAAGGTGCTGGCAAACTTACTAGAGTCTGACCATGGCTTGAGTGTATAAAACAGAGCCATTAATGCAGCTAGCTGAAACCTCACCTGTGGCGTGCGATGCGCATAAAGCCTGGGAATATTTATCTTGGGGTATTACTCACCTGGCAAGATGTGGTTAGTAAATATAAACTCTTGGCAGCTACAAATCCTCCTGCAGTGGCTCTGAAGACTAAAAGACTCCAGGGCCTGCCACTAGACTTCCACTGAGGAATCCTCTTCTATACAGGCGGCCTGGCACTTTCCTGTAAGGGTGTTGGTCCTGTTTACGAAATCTTCCCAGTCATAGGAGCTACTAAGCATGCAGCCTATTATAAGGTGTCACATGGAGAGGGTCCTGGTCCCTAAAAGAGAGAGTAGCTAGTGATAGTATGGAACCATAAGGGTTAGACAGGGGGAAAGGGGGAATCTTTCTGAACTAGGAGCCTCCTACTCAACCATTACATTTTAAGGTGAAGGAAAAGGAGAAAAACAGCTGCTGAAGGTACAGAAATAAAGGTAGCCATTGCATACTATAAGGAGCCTCATGGGTTTCCAGGCGGGTCTAAATAAACTGTTGGCCCATGTATAGGAGGGGTAACCTGTTGTTATTTGTATTCATCTTATTTTATGTTTTTATTTGCCAGAAAAACATATGTTTTTATAAGACCTAGAAGGAAAAAAGAGGAACTGAACAGTAGCAAAGTTATTTTTAAAGCAGACCAAAAAATACCCACATTTTTAAACCCTGTATAAGAGCATATCGTATATGTTTCCATGTTGTACATACAGATTGCTCACATTAAAAATTATCCTTCCTGCATCTACTGCATTTTCTGAGCCTTTAAACATTCAAGATGGCGGCCCATGGAGTTTCAGGCTGTGTCTTATGACTGTCAGTTATGGAGATATTGCCACTGTTTTGAGAGCCCACCGCACCTCTCCTGCCATCTCACTTTACCTCAGCAGTTTCCCTTCTAAGGCCCTCTGGCCAGTTTCATCAAGGTAAAGCCAAGATACATAAGCGAGGTCTGTCCAGGGCCCGGAAACAGCACCACTTTAAAGCGGACCAAAACCCACATTTTTAAACCCTGTATAAGAGCATATCTTATATGTTTCCCACATGCTCTACATACAGATTGCTCACATTAAAAATTATCCTTCCTGCATCTACTGCATTTTCTGAGCCTTTAAACATTCAAGATGGAGGCCCATGGAGTTTCAGGCTGTGTCTTATGACTGTCAGTTATGGAGTTATTGCCACTGTTTTGAGAGCCCACCGCACCTATGCAATCTCCTGCCATCTCACTTTGCCTCAGCAGTTTCCCTTCTAAGGCCCTCTGGCCAGTTTCATCAAGGTAAAGCCAAGGTACATAAGCGAGGTCTGTCCAGGGCCCGGAAACAGCACCACTTTAAGCGGAACAAAACTCACATTTTTAACTAGCATGCCCTGAATTGCTCCCCTCATGAAGAGCACCTTTTGCCAATTCTTACTGCTCCAGCTTCACTGTAATCCCAGATAATGGCGCCTGTTTTAGTTGTAAAGCTCCACCTCCTCCAATGATATAATTGCCACACCTATGCAATGACTGATTGCCTGACATCTTACAGAGAGGAACAATGAAAAATAAAGTGTCAGGGTACAGTACCTAGCACTCTGGGCAAGAAAAGACCATGACAGTGACAGGGGCCTTCTGGTCCCGGTGCCCCAGGCAATTTGCCCCTGCCACTAATCTGAAAAACTCATGCTAGGGCTTTTTTGGGGGGAAACTGTAGTGAATTATGGGTAAAAGTATCCACACACATCCAGTAGCAATAAGCAGTTATATAACATAGACTTAGGAGACATGAGAACTCTGCGTCTTTAAAAGCAGAATGGTACCTTCACAAGTATGGCTGGGATTTTTGTTTTCTTCCCATGCAATCACATAAAGCAGCAAGTCGCCCACAATCCAGAGCCATTTAGCTGCATGCAATAGCAATATGCATCAATTCATTGCTGTAATTGCACAATTCACATCTAGGCCTACCCTCGCTGTAATAAAATACATTTTGTAATTACAGCTGGAAATAACCACAATTTTAAAAGGGATTTAAATGAGGTTAACTTGTGGGTAATCAGAAGGGAATTAGTGCATTAATTTCCATTCATAATAAAATCTATAAGCAGTTTATTGTGACTTGAAAGTGCATGGGCATACATGGCTGAATTCATTTCCCTCCTTAAAAGGCGTTGTAACAGCAATTCCCACTTGTATTCATTGACTACAAAGTACATTTATCACTTGCCAAAAAAGCTTTTAGCAAGTAGAAATGCAGCTCTTCTGCCATTGACCCATGGTGCATCGCTGTGCATAGAGCACCATCTAGTGGTCTCTAGGCCCAATTTGCAATGAGATGTACTAGCCCATAGGAACATGTTGTGCTTCGAGTCTTGCATCTTATATACTGGGCCATCATCCAGGTTGTACAGGCATAAATCAGGTATGGGGTCTGATTGGGCTCAGCTCTAATTACCCTTTAGCAATGCTTTAGATTACAGCCAATCACGTGAACGATAATAACCCATATTTAATTACTCTGCATCATCATTTTTTTTGGCAGCAGTAAATGAAGAAAGTCTTTTTATGCTAATTCAATTCAGATCAATCTGGGCCTTAAAGTGGATGTCCAGTGTGTATTCTGTAGACGCAGCAGTACCAGAAGAAAAAACAAAAGCTCCTTTATGGCCCCCTTCACACCAATGGCCGCAAAAAGTCCCTCTTGCTGCAAGCTGCAAGTTCAATTGCAGCTCCATAGAAGTCTATAGTTCACAATGCAAACGCTCCTAAAAAACATATTTTACATGAATGTGCATCTGCATTGTGAATTTTGCAATAAAGAAAAAAAGTCTCCCAGCTGGCAAACCAGGCATAGGGCCTGGGGTCCCCATGGCTTTGGCCGTGTCAGAACACCAGCCCCTATGCCCTTCGGCATGGGTCCAGTGCTCCCCAGGAGAGGACACCGGGCTCTTCTGTGTCCCCCTGGCCATTGGGGGTACTGGTAATGGGGCAAAGGTAACGAAAAATCACCCACTGCCGTGCCGGAGGGTAACTTGCTTCCCCCCCACACTTCGAACTAGTATAGAGGTCTTACTAGTTCAAGGTAGAAACAGTAAAAATAAAACACCACATACCTTTTTAATGCTCTAATATTAAACTCACTAACTTCTGATGTTTTCTTCTTTCTGGGGGGGGGGGGGGGGGGGGCAGGGTAGTTCAAAGGGTGGGGGTGGCAAGTTACCTACTGGCATGGCAGCAGCTGATTTGCCATTACCCCCACCCTATTACCGGTACCCCCTGTCCAATGTTCACCCATGATGGGGGAGCACCATACCACATCGAAGGGCATAGGGGCAGGTGTTCTGGCATAACCAGAGGCTGGACCTTTGGCCTCCGAGCCATGGGGGCCCCTGTGCCTGGAGTGCTGGCTGGGAGCCTTGGAGAGAGAGGACCCCCACGTCACTTATATTTGGCTGCAAAATGCTAACTTCTATTGCAAGCCATTTATGCAAAATGCTATCCGCAAAAGCATATGAACAGGTGTGAATGTAAGGGTGCAGGGCCAGCTCCAGCACACGGCAAAGTAGGGCAGGTGCCAGGGTCCCTGAGCCTGGGGGGGGGGGGGGGGGCAGGCTCACTTCCTGTCCCCCTAGCTAGCATTTTAGGGGCAACATCAAGGTTGGACAAAATAGCTGCAGGGTGGGGTGATATCAGCAGAATGGGGCGCTAAAGGGGGCCCTGGACGCTTGCCAGGGGCAAGTGGATGGAGACCCAGAATTTTCATTATTCGCTTTTTGTTTCTTGAGGGTGTCCTGATTGAGGATGCCCCACTCTGTTAACCCACCACAGTGCACCCTAGAAACTCACCTTTCCCTGGTCCCACAACGCATGTGCGGGCTCTCGTGAAATCAGCGTTGTATGCCATGCATATGAGTGATCAGTATACAGCTCTGTTTAGCCGTATGCACATGTGGCTGTATCTCCAGTTAACCTGTGCGAGCATGACATGGGAGCCCCAGAACAGAGGAGTGAATGCAGGACGATCCGTTGGGCTCACACAGTGATGCATCCCAAATCGGGATGCCCCAAGGTTAACTTCAGGTTACTGGTTACTCCAGGGGGCCAAAACAGGTGGTTGGTCTACTTCAAAGAGGAAGAACTGTTTCTCACCAGTGGGGCATCCCAATTCGAGATGCCTCGCTATGTGTATCCCAGGGATTGGCTAAAAAGTGTACCCTTCTGGTGATCCCACGGCACTGCTCGTGCTCTATTAAGCCTTTTCTAGGTGCAGGCTCTGATTAGACGAGAGCCATAGGACTGCAAAAAGGCAAGTTGTGCTGGGAGATCTGGGGTTTCGCACAGCGGGACAGGGAGTAAAACTTAGGCTAGTCAAAATCCTGGGTTTTGTTTTGCCTTAAAGTGGACCAACACCCAGGATTTTGACTATCCTGGGTATTGGTCCACTTCCCCGGGGCACCCCGATCGGGGGTGCCCCGCTGTGTGAAACCCCCCAGAAAGCCCCCAAAACTCACCTCTCCCCGCTCCCACGTGGCCGCGCCGTCCAATCGGCGCCGACGGACAAGCTGATTGACAGCAACGTACAAGCAGCTTGCCCGTCGGCGCCTCCCGCGCGTCACTCTTGACGTGTGCGCGCCCGCGCCGGCCATTCAGAGACGGCCGGCGCGGGCACGCGCAAGCCTAGAGGGGCGCGAGGGAGGGAAGACCAGGTAGGTGGATTTGGGGTGTTCAGGGGGGGTTCACCCCGCGGGACATCCCGATCTCGGATGTCCCGCGGTGTGTGAGGTGATCGGCCCAGATTCCCGGGCCGATCACCTCAGGGTGTTGGTCCACTTTAAAAGCCTTTAAGGGTGCACTCAAATCCCACCTATTAAGACAAGCATATCACTTGGTCTAAATAAAAGAAAGCCCGAGGCACTTCCGATCACTTGCCATAATACTAAGTAATTATAACTTGTGACCTACCTTTTGTCTTCACCCCTTATCCTGTAAAGTAAGCCTGCAAGGGCGGGGCTATCTATTCTAGTGTATTTGTGCTTTTCTGTCATGTATTGTATAGTTAGTTGTTTTACCCTTTTTATAATGTCACATTGTACAGCGCCATGGATAAACAATAATAATAGTAATACTTGCCTACCTTTTAAGACAATAATTAATCACAGAGGAAAGGTAGTAAAGTATCACCGAGCTAATTGTGATCCTTCTGTGGTTCTTTTTTTATGTTAGGAATGATTACCAGCCAATGCAGTTTAAATAGGAAATACCTGGTCTACAACTGCAGACCTTTCTTTTACAGACCAGTCATTCCAGAGGCAGCAATACTGTAAGGATCATGAGTAACACTTTTGTCAATCACTACTGCCGTACAAAAACTTCCCCGCTGGAAGCCCGTGGGAATCCAGCACTGAAATTAGCCACCATTGCTCACTGGTCCAGCATTCTGGATGCCCCCCCAAGACTGTCTTATAGTGGCGGTCAGCTTTAATGCTTATGGAGTTCAAATGAGATTTCAGGGGGCGTGCCCGAGACATGGCAGTGTGAAGACATCCATAGCAAGTGCTCCTTGGAGAAAGGCTGCCTTACTCTGAAATCTTCACCCCTGCAGCTATGCCTAACTCTAGGAAACAAGGGAAGTCCAGGAAAATTTCCCTGGCCCCCCATATCCAACTATTTCAGCACGCCGGATCCTGGACTCCAGCATGATAGTGGGGGCAAGATGGCGCCGATCCCTTCCCCAGGAGCAGCAAAGAACACACAACCGGTATCCTCCTGCTCCAAGCCCAATTCACTGGCCACAAGCAGCGGGATCCCCCAGCTATACAGTAGACCTGAGCTGCCAGATCATCGGATGAGCTGCACTGATAGATCCAGTCAGTGCAGCCAACTTGCGCCCCCGCCTCCCAATGTGTCCCCTGCTGTCACGGGCTCCAGGGATGTGGAGAGCCCCATCAGCCGGTCTTCCCCGCCGGGTTCACAGATGCAGCCTCGCCGGCAGGGCTCACTGCTGCCATGCCCACCCGGTGCCGATTATATGAAGACGGGACAGTGGAGAATCCAACATCATATACAAGGCTGGAGAGGTGGATTGGGTGTCTTACAAGTCTCCTCACCTCACTCCTGCTGCCTCCCCCCGTCATGGCTACATCTATGGGGGGATCCCCCTCATCTCTGCAAGGAGAGATCCCCACAACCAAGCTTTGGGCAATTAATCTCCCCAGTGCCGGGAACGGAGACGGCCAGATTCCCTTATCAGTGTAACCACACGCCCTATCAGATGCCCACTGCGCCAGAGCGCAGTGAACACTCGCAATCTGCCTTGTGGCATCACTGCCAGCTCCACTACTCAACTCTATACAGTGACTGCGATACTTGGGCTCACTTCTTAACACCCTTCTTCTGACCCCCTTCGTCAGGACACTAATGCAGACCTAGAGTCCTTTGCTAACAAAATAGAATCCACCTTCAGACAAGATCTCGAGTTGATGGGTAATCGTGTGGATCAGGCAGACCACAGGCTCTTCACCCTTGAACAAACCAACACTTCTTTTGAGGTCAGACTGGCTGCCCTTGAGTTGGAGTAACACATACAGCAGGAACATTCATCCATGCCGCATCTCTAGCATGATGATCCAGAGAATCGCACATGCGCAACATCAGGCTCCGAGGCATCCCAGAAGCTACTGTTGGCACCGACCTTGCCTCTACAGTAGTGGGCATCGTCAACAACCTGCTGGGTAAGCCTCTTACATCTGCTCTGGAAATTAACAGAGTTCACAAAGCTTTGGGCCCCAAAAAACCCCAGTCCGTCCCTATCCCTGGGACAGAATCTGCTGTGCGCATTTCTACACTGTGAAGGAGGAGATTATTAAAAGGACATGGAACGTCGGAACAATACAGTTAAACAGAGCTCAGGTCCAGATCCTGACATTTCTACACGCATATTAAAAATGAATTAAAAAGTGCCTCTCGAGAACTTAGAGAAGATCTGGTCTCCAGGGGCATTGTATAGGTGGGGTTTCCAGTTTCACCTCTTGGTCAAGTAACAATGTGCCACGTTTGCCCTACGGAAACATGCGGACCTGCTGTAACGGTTTGCATTTTTGGCTGTTCCATATTTTCGGGTCCCGGACTGGCTGCAGAGACCTTCGCGACAGAGAGGGTCCCACGCTCAGGACCCCAACTACACACCCATATTCTGCCAGATCTTGACACTATGGACCCCAACTATCCCTCCTCAAAAGCTGACTCGTGTGTGGCACAGAATATATGCTATTGTATCTTGTTTTTCACATGTTAATGCTTTTCAGGTTACATGGAAGGGTAGTCTTGGCTCCCCAGTGGCGACGGTGGGGACATTTACCTCTATTCAGTCTATCCCCTGCTTTAACGCTATGGAACTCCATGGCTCCTCTTTTGCTGTGGGGTAGGGTACACCCCAGGGTCAATGTATACCTAAGCGTTAGATGCTTAGACCTACCTAGAAATGTTTTGAATGTTTCTCTTGCCTTACTTTCCGTTACAGGCCTCACTTTTCCTCAATATGTTACTTCATGTGTGGCATAGCCAACGCTGATTTTCGCATGTCAGTGCTGTGGGTCTGTGCTCTACAGCGGGAGTTATCAATTTGGGGGGCATCTGCTTCATTGACAGTGGGTCTAGACACCCTATTCACTGCACTGGCACCCCTTGGGTTCTTGTGATCTTGCCAGGAGGTCTGGGCCCATCCCATCCCAGGGTCACTGCACTGTATTATTTCTAGATACTTGCTTGTTGGCGATCTAATTAGAAATAATTTAACACAGTCACTCACGTTGATTTGTCAGCACTTGTTGCCGGCATCACCGATGTGGGCCTGGGCAGGCTATTCTATGCAGCGGGCTGACTCCAGGCCATAGAGCTGGTCTCTCTGGATTTCACCTAGGTATTTGTGGGCTTCCCGGGCTTGCATTGGAGGGGTCATTTTGCCCTATTTAAATTGTTCTTTTCTAGTTGGTTGCAGCGTTGGGAACTGTTGTTTACACATTACTCATCCGCCTCCCTCCCTATCCCCTCATAGGGCAGTCCAATCTTGTACGTCATCATCTTCTGTTTCACAACTTATTTGGTACGCCTTTGACTCCCAGGCACCTTGCGCTCATCTGTCTCTGCTTGTCACCCAAAATAGGTCCTTCCCGCCCAGACTAAGCTCTAGAGAGAAAGTTTGCTAGATCCAGGTCTCCAGACTCTTTAGTTTCTACTTGAAAATTCTATCCTATTCCTACATACCTTTTCTCTGTCCCTTACCTTTCTCACGTCTCAACTTTCTCTATACCTCGGTTGCCCTTTACAATGCCCTTCCCCTCTATTCCTGCTCTAGCAGTTGCTTGACAGGTACCCCCCCCCCCCCCACCATACCAAGCTCCACTTTTACCTGCAACTTTAATTATGACAGATACACTGTCTGTGCCTTTAAATGTTAAGGGGTTGAATATACCCATAAGCTACCCTCAATGAGCTACAGAGGTTGGGTGCACAGATCGCCTTTCTTCAGGAGACACCCACAGGAGAGTGCACCGCCTCCTCCATACATTTCAGCTTATAGACATTTGCCATATTCTCAATCCACAGACTAGAGACTATACTATCTTATCTACCCCTCATGCAACATATTCCAGGAAGAGAATTATCCATGGTTTCTACAACAGACCATGCTCCAATCTCTCTCTCATTGTGGGAATCCAATGCCCGCAGACCCCACATTCTCTTGGAAACTTAATAAGAGCTTAATTCCAGACGCATAGTATGGCAGTTATACAGACAGAATTGTCTAATTACCTACCTACCTACCTAATGAGATCCCAGATGTGTGTGCTTATACTGTACTATGGGAAGCCACATTAATCAAGCATGGTGCACAAAATGATTTCCTCAAAAATCTCTTCCTTACTGGCTGAGATGGCCAAGCTGGATGAAGTACATAAGTCATAGGCCCAAACTATGGAGGTTCAAATCAGATCACTTAAGAGAAAGACTTAACCTTCTTTTGGGCAGAGCTGAAGCCCGATTAGTAAAATGCCACAGATACTTATATGAATACAGCGATAAATGTGAGAAACTCCTGGCTAAAGGGTAAAGGCTAAAGGGACATCTCCCAAATAGCCAGTTTACAAAGGAGATTGACGCATCTGTTTGTTCTTTCTATCATATACAACATGGAGCCCAAGGTTTTGGGCCAAATATAAGCCACATGAGGGAGTATATTACTAGCTCAGGCATCCCCACTCTTGTAGGAAAGAACTTGACATTGCTGGAGGATCCCTTCTCCCTAGAGGGGCTCTCTGAGGCTGTGGCATCTACGGCAAGCGGCAGAGCCCCTGGCCCAGATGGCCTTAGGCTCCCTTATTGTAAAACTTTCCTGCCGATATTAAGCCCGAAATGCCTCATAGCATGCAATTCCATTAGCTCACATTTCTTTGATAGCCAAAGGGGGAAAGATTCCTTACTTTGTGCTAGTTACTGCCCCATCTCCCTTTCAGTTTCAGATATTAAATTGTTGGAAAAAATGTTAGTAAATATGTTGGTCCCCTCTTTAAATAATTAAACCCACACAGATCAGGTTGGCACAAAAGTATTCAACCTGATTAAAAGAATTCATACAGACTATTCCTGCGCTTCTCCTTTCTACTGACGCCTTTTGACTGCATTACCTAGCACTTTATGCAAAAAACCTAGAAACAGATTGGCCTCCCCGATAGAATGCTCCAATGGATATTTTCGTTCTACTCTCAGGATCTGGATCATCAAAGAATCCTATAGAACTAATCATCTATCTGAAGGATCGCAATAGCTAGACCTCCTATCAATATCATTATCGGGAGCACTCCCAAGATTACATTGGTGGGCCTTTATACAATTAACACAATTTGCCCAATCCATTTGCTCTCTCCTCAAGGCCCTTAATGGACTTTGGCAATGCTCTCTCGCAGATCTAAGAGTGGTTGTCGACACCTTCTAAGGAGTTAGTACTTCCCTTTATGACTAAGTGAGAGAGGGACTTATCTATCTCCTTCACTGCTAAGCAGAAGTGAAGGCTATATGCCCTTGCTCACAAGGCTTCCATTGCTAATACCAGTGGGATATAAAATTCTCTCTAGAGAATAAACCTAGAGGTGACACCACTTTGTTGAAGATGTAGAAAGGAGGAAAACTCAGAAACTGTAAAACAGACCTGGGCCCAGTTTTCCCTTTGCATGCACTGCTGCTCTCTGTCTGACAAATGATCCCTCCATTTTCTAACCCCTTCTTTCTTCTAAACTGTTTACTTTTTCTTCCTCCCCCCTATTCACTTGCTCTTATTTCTCTCTCGTTCATCTCCCTGTGGCACAGTTCCTGCTGTTCAGCACATACAACTGTAAAGGCGGTCTCCTAGGTCTTCAATATTCAGGCCAGCTACCGTTTCTTGTGATACCTTTAACTGGGATCATGCCCAACACCACCAATATTAATGTTTAATGAATGCCACCGCCACAAAAGGCAATGGGTAATAGCGGTTCATTGCCATTCTACAAGTAATTTAGTTTTTTTATTTATTGCTAATGTATTAAATGTATACTGTACCTAAGAAATTTAATACAAATATCAATAGTACAAAATACTTTAATAAAAAAAAAAAAAATTCAGTATAGCATGAACTTGCAGGAACAGCCTCCATCAGCTAAGTTGATAAATAGGATATGGGCAGCTCGGTCTTACAAGGATCCGAAGCAGCAGCTTTAGCATTGGCCTCGTCATGCTGTAGGCAGTGTCTTCCGCGTTCAAACCCAACTTCTCACATTGTCCATCGTTCTGCCAGCTGCATTATAAAACCTTTTAAAGAAGCAGGTAACCACCATTATCTCTCAAGACTCGTTAGGGAGACCAAACAACTTTACAGTTCCAGCTTCACGACTGCTGTCATATTTGCCATCTTTGTCATCGCAAGCAAAGGCCAATAGATATCGCTTTGGGTGCCAGGCTACTGTGAAAGTGGGCGACTCACATTGAACTTCACACAATTTCTCACCTGAAAAACAAATTTTAGTGGAACCGCATAAGCTAAATAATCTAAAACCTTCATTTTATCTCATTATATAAAACATTCATTATAAATCTATAAGTCACCGTCTTAAAGGGAGCGACCACACAACTAAAAAAATACAATTCTGTGATTACTCACCTGTAGAATTGATATTAAGAGTATACAGTACGTCCTGCTCGAGATAAGATTCATAACACATGGAATTACTCTGCCAGATGGCGCTGGACTGCAGAGACAGCGAAATTGGCTCCTCCCGGTCCCACAAATCCCCAGCATTGAAAAGCAGTTAACGAGAAGCCGAGAGAATTAAAACAGAACCAAACTGGTAACTATAACAATGATAACAATCACCATACAGGGGATCCAGGATAATGCAAAACCAAGGGTGGGTGGAGCAGGACGTACTGTATACTCATAATACCAATTTTACAGGTGAGTAATCACAGAATTGTATTATTCTTAGTATACAGTACGTCCTGCTCCAGATAAGATTCATAACACATGGGACATCCAATACCATTGTCCATAAAGTTGGGTGGGATCCCCAAAGGTAACATCAGACAGGTCAAACCACTGCCGCCTGCAGAACTTTGCGGCCAAAAGAAGCATCAGCAGAGGCCCTAACATCAACCTTGTAAAACTTTGAAAAAGTATGAACAGAAGACCAAGTAGCGGCCTTGCAAACTTGTTCAACAGAAGCCTGGTGCTGAAAAGCCCAAGAGGCACCAATAGCACGAGTGGAATGAGCAGTAAGGCGGAAGGGAGGATTCTTCCCCTTAGCAGAATTGGCCTGAATCCCAGCCTGACGGATCCATTTGCTGATAGTAGACTTGGCAGGTGCCAAACCCTTCCTAGGACCAGAAGGGACCACAAAAAGAGCATCAGTTATCCTGAAAGGTGCAGTAGCCACGAGATAGTACTTCAGACACCTAACCACATCAAAGAATGCAAGAGCCTCTCCTTAGGATTACTAGGATTAGGGCACAAGGAAGGAAGAACAATGTCCCGATTCAAATGAAGAGCAGACACTACCTTAGACAGAAAATCTGGCTTGAAGCGAAACACCACCTTGTCCTGGTGTCTCTCAAAGTAGGGGGGCTGGATGGAAAGCGCCACCAACTCAAACACACCTAGCAGAGGTGATAGCCACCAAAAGACAACCTTGAGAGTAAGAATGGCCAGGACAGCCTCCTGCACAGGTTCAAAGGGAGCACCCTGCAAGGCAGACAAGACCAAGTTCAAATCCCAAACAGGCAACATAGGCTTACGTGGGAGATGCACATGAGTAACCCCCAGGAAAAGTCCTAATCAGAGAATGCTGGGCAAAGGACTTCTGGAAGAAAACAGCCAGGGCAGAAACATGACCCTTCATGCTGCAGGAACTCCAGGATCCTGGGAATAGAGAACACATGACAGGGAAGAGACTTAGAGGCCGATTCATTAATAGCGCCAGGTAGCGACAGATGAGCGCCAGTAGCGTGATTTTCCCTGCGCCAGCTAGTATTCGCTGTGCTTGGCCGGGGTTTGCTTGTTGACAGCGACTCAGTCAGTGTGCGGTAATGTTGAATACGGGGTTAGGGGTCGCTGTTTCACAGGTTCCGCTTGTATGGGTGCGCCTGACAGCGAATGGCCAGAGCGAACGGCTTGCTGCAGATTCATTAAAAAAATCACGCTCCAAAATTTCTCGCGCTGTGAATTCCTTGTTTAAACCCCAGAGCGCTGGCGGCGATGTGTGTAAAGTAGTTTTTAATCCCCAAACAACCTTTTTTTTTTATATGTAAAAATTATACAAGTTTTTCTAAACATTTTGTAATATGAATACATGAATATCAGACCTGTAATATCAATTCTGCACATTTTTTTTTTTTTTTTTACTTAAAAAAAAACCCAACATTGCAGAAGTGGTCACAGAATTTTTGACATTAAAAAAAAAAAAAAAAACATTAATAGCAATTAATTATGATTATTTAAAGATTGCTCCATTGAAATGCATTGGACCACGCCAGGGAGCGCCAGGTCATACCTGTCGCTGTGATGGGATTAGCAGCGGCGCTGTTCGTTGCAGTCGGCTACATGATGAATCCCGCGCTAGCTGACGCTCTTGCCGGCGCTAGCCTCATTTAGCGTGATAAATGCGTCATTGTGACCGCCGCCGGGCGTACTTGATTCGGTAGCCGCCGATAGCTGGCGGTTCCTGGCGCTCGTCAGACACTACCTGGCGCTAGCCCTTGATAAATAAGGGCCTTAGCCTCACACCAGTCAATGTAGGCACGCCAAAACCTATAGTAAATGGAAGAAGAAGACTTCTTCCTAGCCTTTATCATGGTATCAACAGAGGCAGACAGCCCCTTCTCTATCAAGATGGAGGTTTCAGCAGCCAGGCCGTCAAACCCATAGTTTGTAAATTGGGATGGCGTAAGTGACCCTGAGTGAGCAGGTCTGGCACCCTGGGCAGAGCGTACTGATCTACTGCCAGCTGCACCACATCTGCGAACCACACTCTTCTTGGCCACCTGGGGGCCACCAGTATTGCTGGCACCCCCTCCTGAGCTATCTTGCGCAGAACCCTGCCCAACAGGGGGAATGGAGGAAAGACATACAGGAGCTGAAAGTCCTGCCATGACATTGCTAGAGCATCCGTGGCCAAGGCCAGAGGATCCTGGGACAGGGAGACAAAGGCCGGGAGCTTGTGATTGTGATTGACGCAAACAGATCCACATCTGGTTGGCCCCAACGGTGACACAGAGATTGAAACACCCTGTTGCAGAGGGACCATTCTCCCAGGCGAGATGTCCCCCTGCTCAGAGAGTCTGCCTGCAGATTCTCCACCCCCGGGATGTACACAGCTGATATGCAGGGAACATTGTCCTCCGCCCAGGCCAGGATCAGAGACACTTCCTGGAGGGCCCTTTTACTCCGGGTCCCTCCCTGATGATTGATGTAGGAACCTGCTGTCTGGTTCTCCGAGCGCACCTGAACAGGCAGGCCCGAAGGTGATGAGTCAACGGAGTCTGACAAATGACTCCAGAGTGGACACTACCAGGTGAGTATCCCACTCTGCCTGATGTAGGGACTGGGAAGTGATGAGAATGTCGTCCAGGTAGGGCAGCACGCGGATGCCTTGAGACCTGAGCAGAGACATCACTCCAGCACCTTGGTGAACACTCTGGGAGCTGAAGTGAGACCAAAGGGCAATGCCACAAATTGGTAGTGCTGATCCTCCAGAGCGAACCTGAGGAACCTTTGATGACCTGGAAACAGGAAACAGGAATATGAAGATAAGCATCTTTGATGTCAACAGATGTCATAAAGTCCCCTGGACGCAGGGAACTGATGGCAGAGCGCAGAGTTTCCATGTGAAGGTGCCTGCACCTGACAAATTTGTTGAGGATCTTCAAGTCCAGGATGGGCCTGACTGACCCATCTCTTTTGGGGGGGGGCAGGCAGCAAACTCCATCTTGTAACCGGAGGACACTACCTCCTGAATCCACCGGCCTGAGACATGAAGCCTCCAGACGTGAGCAAAGTACTGAAGCCGCCCCCCCCCCCCAGGCGCCCCTTCATGCCTGAGGGGGCTTGGGAGAAGACTTAAGCTTGGAGCCCCAGGAGGAGCCAGGGCCCCTACCCCAGAAATCTCCTTGGGCCCCGGTAAGGGAGACCCCCCTCCCCTGTCTGGCACCACGGTAGGGGGAAGGAAAGGATCCCTGACCCTGAAAGGGCAGAGACTGCCGCCTGCGCTGGGGTAACCTGCCTCCCCTAGCAAACAGGTCCAGGCGGTCCCCAAACAGGCATAGTCCTTTGAAGGGAAAACCAGTGAGGGCTTTCTTGGCAGCATTGTCAGCAGCCCACTGGCGCAGTCAAACCGAGCGGCGTGTAGCCACCACAAGGGCAAAGGTTCTGCCACACATCCTAATGGTATCATCCAAGGCAGAGAGGACATAAGTCACAAAAACCTCACAACGAGAGAGTGCATTAAACTCCTCACTAGACACATCATCAGGGGCACCATCAAGGATAGTTCTAAGCAGGGTCCTAATAGCCACAGCCGTAAAGGCAGAGGCATAGACCGGCGCAGCGCCGTCCCCACACATGCAAAGGCATGGGACGCCAGCTGATCAATGCGCCGGTCCTCAGCATCCTGCAGCATAGTAGTTGGGGGGGGGGGGGCAGAGGTGTTAAGATAACCCTAGGACCGGGGTATCCACCTCAGGAGGGGATGACCAACACTTCACCACATCAGCAGGAAAGGGATACCTCTTATCCCAACTCTTAGGGACTCCGGGAAGCCTGCTGGGATGCTCCCATTCCCTGAGCACAAGATTATTAAAATGGGCTTGCTCAGGAATTCTAAACGTGGCTTAGCAGTATGAAAATACCGGGGGAGAGAGACAGAACCTCAAATATCTGAGCCAACAGCTTATCAGTATCATCTGGGGCCCAGGGGTCAGAACCAGAATCATGACCCCTGGGCCTCTCATCAGATGACTCCGAGTCAGAGAATAACTCCCCTTCTTCCAAAGGGGTATAGCCAGACAGTTCCAAAAACTCATCATCTTCCATAGGGAAAAGAGTGACATAAGGCGTTAAGTGCCGCTTTTTAGCAGAGGCCTTACGCGCCAAGGTATTAGCAAGCAACTTCTCAACACTAGCCAGTCTAGAAGACACATCAGGCTGAGAATCCCCACTTGTATGCAGCTCAATGAGAGTCAAATTTAAGCTTGGGTGAGTAGGTGAAGCCATACGAGGTGCAGGCTCAGCTACTGGTAAACCAGGCTGCAGCGCAAGCACCTGCTGGGCACAAGGTACACAGACCCGCACATTGTCAGCACTAGTAAGGGACACCCCACAAGCTACACACAGCCGGGCTTGTCCCGAAGGAACCCCGAAGCACATTATTCTGAGAAGCCTCCATATGGTGATTATAGCGGCACAATAGGCTGATAGGGATTCACGCTATAAAAGCAACCCGGGATGCCCCAATTGCCCGCTAGGGAAGTGGAAGTAAATTACACACTAGGCCTCAAGGTTTAATAACTAAATAGAGGGAGTAGGGCCGGGAGAAACCAAGAGGTTGGCCCGTCTGAAAGACATAAGCGAAGAGAACCCCGTAAAATGACATAGGGTAAATAAAGCCGCCCGCGGGGGCACTCACGGACCGCGGTAGGTAGATGCCAGTCACGCAGCAGCCAGATCCAGAGAAAATGGCGCTGGGTATACCTCGAGGGGCGGGCCGCGGAGACAGTGACCCGGAACGCGGCAACCGCGGGCCCCGCCCCCCCCGAAGAGCGCGAAGCCGCACACGCAACAAGCAGCCAATAACGGCGCACCAGTGCCTGAGGTAACGCCGTCGCCAAGCACAGAGCACAGTGGAAGCGCGCATGGCAGCAAATTTAAAAAAGCAACCAGTGCAACCAAGTCAGCTCCGCGACTGACACCAACCAGAAAAGCATAATACAGTGAAGCACCAAGGCAAATTCACATACACCGCCCCCCCCGCCCCCCTCCCGAGAGCTACAAGGGAGAGCAGCGGCCACTTAACATAGGACCCACCGATAGACAGGGGCAATAGGGCAGGAGGGGCATCCCATAGAGGCTCACCATATGCCTATACCGCCTACCCTTTGGTGGGGGATTGCGGTGGAGCAGCGCTCCTCAGCACCTGACAGCGGTGCTGCCTACCATCACCCGACCAGCGCAGCCAAGGCTGGGAGGCACATTAATAATGGAACGGGTGGGAATAGTCCTACAGGGCCGCAGGCTAATAGCCCCGCTCAACTGCGAGAAGAGAGAGCCATCTTCTTGTCCTTCGCAGTCCAGACTGCAGAGAAGATCTGGGGATTTGTGGGAGGTCCCGGGTATTTGAGGGGCCGGGAGGAGCCAATTTCACTGACTCTGCAGTCCAGCGCCATCTGGCGGAGTAATTCCATGTGTTATGAATCTTATCTGGAGCAGGACGTACTGTATACTAAGAATAAACCTCTTGTCAGTCCTACTCCGGCAGTTAACTACTTGAAAACTGGGGCAAATTCTGTGTCGGTATTGTACGCTCCCACCATCAATCACAGGGGAGCATCCAAGACCTCTCCATTCACTGCAATGAAGGGGGTGTGCCAATGACCTTTGAATTTGCTGATTGCCCGTTATGAAGGATGGAGGACAAAAAGTGGGTACCCCTTCTGTTTATTTAACTGAACTTCTCTCCTGATACAATGGCACAACAGACGCTCCTTGCTACCCCAGAAGCAAGGACCAATATTCGGGATAGTCAAAATCCTGGTTTTTAGGTCCACTTTAACTATGTAACTATATAAAGCATATTTATAATAGTTAATGAAGCCCATCAGATAAATAGATACCATTTAAAAAAAAAAAGTCTCTTATTAACCCTCATATTCACCCAAAGAGAGAAACACTCCAAATGAAACAGTTTCCACTGTTGGTAAACCTGAAGTAAAAGATGAAAAACATGGCTTTTTGTGGTTGCTGAGCTGAACCTACTAATGACTCCTCCACATAGTTGACCGCTTTTTTTTTATTTTACAAATAAATGATTTTCTTTGTAATTTTAACACATAAAGCATTTGTATAAACACTTTTATATCTAATTAGCTACCCCACCAATCGTTCACACCCCACAGATATCTTTCCTTGAAATGGAGTAATAAAGAAGGTTATAAGCATATGAATTCTTCACTTCTTCAAGTCTTTCAGCCCATAAACTGTACAAGTTTTATATTTAGTAAGTGCAGTACCTGTTTCAACATGTGCAATATCAATGAAATGGTCCTCAGAAGCGGATGCCAACATTTTTCCATCAAAGCTAAAACTCAGTGTCCTCACAGGCCAGTCTAGTCTATATTAGAAAAACACAATGTAATAAAATGTAGCAGTGCTAAGCAAGAACATAATGCTCAAAAGTGAAGGTGATCGATCCAAAAAGTCTCATGATCATTTGCTGTGAGGGACTCTCATGGCCATACAATCACATTTGTAATATTTAGAAGAAAGAGAAATAGAAATAAAACAGGTCCCTTACAGTTGCCATACCATGAGACCAAGACATAGCTACAATTTCAGTTATTCATCATCAGGTGGGACAGACAAGTGGTGTTGTTCTATGTGCAATTTTTATAGAAATCAAAATGTTTCCGTCTATTAGCTTAAAAAATGCTGCTTCCCTGAAAGTCGAGGTGGTCTTTAGGATCTACCAAAGGATACAACCTTTTCTACTTTACATGGTTCTGCTCAAACTATTAAAGAGGGCCTGCATGTAGAGCAGGGGTTCTTAACTACTGGTAGAAGTACCAATGGTGGTTCTCAAGCTCCCCTCTGGTGGTACTCAAGGCCACTGGGGGTAAAAGTGGGCAGATATGAAGAACTGCAGACTAGCTAATGCTCCAATAGGATGCGTCAGGTGGCCAAGTCAGCAAGCAGTAGAGGTGAAACATCTTGGGATGACTGCATTGCTGGCAGAAAACCTTAACTTGTTGGGCTAGTATAGGACCTCCTTTCTCCCTAAGAAGTCTGTATTAGTGGGGCGGGTGGTACTATTGTGATTATTATTATTTATAGAGCACCATTGTATTCCATGGCACTGTAAAAAGTATAAATTACAGTAGGGTGGGACAAGCAACATACTTTATAGCGGAACTTCAGTCAAAAATTGCCCCCTGGCACCGAGGCAGGACAGGGGTTACAAAGAAAAAAATTCTTACCTTATCCTCGGGCCGGTGGTGCTCCTTCCAGTCTCTGTGTGGCCACTGCTGAAAATGACACAGAGCCTCATCCCCGGGGTCCTTGCAAGCTCCTGCTGCACATTCACTTAAATGGGCAGGAGCACACACGGAGATGGAGGATGCCGCTCTGTGTCATTCCGGCAAGATGGCGGTGCCCAGGATCCGGAGGAGCAGTGGTGGTTCAAGGGTCAGTTAAGGGTTTATTTTCTTTGCAATCCCCGCATCCTGCCGCAGCGCCAGGGAATTATGAGTCATATATAACCCCCTGTGTAGAAGATCCCCTCAAAAATTCCAAAAAAGTTCCAGGTGGTGCATCATCTATGCAGCAAACTGTCTACATGACTAATAGAATTAGCCATCAGGGCATGCAAGACACTGTGCACGCCCACCTCACTAAGCCTGCAATTGGTCACACAAGAGCACTGTTGGAGCAAGGAGAGAGCTAGTTTCTGCCCATATTTGGGGTATTTTGGGGGAGGGGGGATTCATCTGAGGGTTACCTGGGTATAGGTTTGATTTACACCCCGACATTAAAAGAATTAAAAAAACTCCAAACTGGCCGCCTTATCTCATTTAGCAAGGGGAGGAGAGTCAGGAACAGTGTGGCTTTGGTTAGCCTCAGGGTGTACAGTGAACAAAGTTGATGAAGACCCAGAAGCCACCTTGGGAGAGCTAGTGGATCATTACTGGATTTCAAGAGGCAGCAGTGGATTAGAGGTAAGAAAGTGATTCTGTGATTGAAATACTCAAGGCACCTAACCTCCCCCAGCCCACTGCTCCACACGTGTGCAGTCACTGCTTGTGTTTGTCTCATTGCACAGATAGAAATGTTTCTTCCACATTTAACCTATGTGTGTGCAAGCATACAAAGGTCATATGCCCCAAACATTTTTTTTAGATGTATCTGTTTTTTGAGCACACAAAGCTTTAGGAATAATCATTTAACAGAATCTTATTTCAGTGTAAAGAGACATACCGAGAAAAGCAGCGGACGCAAACGAGCTCCTCTATATCCCATAAACTGACAAGTGCATCAGCGCTGCCTGTGGCAAAATATTTCCCAGTGGGATCAAACTTTATGCAGATGCAATTTGATGGGTGGGCATTAATCGACTGAATTGGCTTTAATTCTGGGTAGCTGGAAAGAAGAAATAAATAAAAGGAAGTTTATTCAATGAGGGGTGAAAACATACATAGGATTTTGTTTAGCATTTTAAATAATAACATAGTATTTTTTTAGCTTCTTGCATAAAGATAGGACAACGATAATCCCTTATAAACTAAAACATAGTAGACACAATGTAACCTGAAAGCTTCCGATTTAGAAATATACCTAAAATATATGTTCTTTAACTTAAACCCCAAAACTAAACTGGACCACCTCCAAATTACTCTCAGCAGGTGGAAACCTGAAAGAGAATTCTGGACCCCCCCCCCCCCCTCATTATGTTGGCTTTAGGACACAAAAATCTTACATTTCGGTTTGGTGGGAGTTGTGGGAAGTTACAAAAAGATTTCTGAAGAGTTTACACTTCTGTGTGATCTTCCTTGTCTAGACACACTCTTACTTTTCCAGGGAAAAGGTGACCAAAAGTGTACTCCAAAACAAGGTATGTGATACTCTGAGGGATCTGAAAGAACTCCTTGCTAACATCTAGGGCAGGGGCGGGCAATTATTTTTTCCATGGGGCCACATGAAAAGCTAAACATTTTGTGGAGGGCCGGGCCAAAAGGGCTGAACTCAATTCTGCATAATATTAATTGTATTTTTTTATAAAAAGCAGTAAATAGCATTGTTGTGACAAGGTGGTACGAGTATATGTTATAGTTAAACAATGAAAAAGTGAGATTGCCTTACAAAAAAATGTAATTTATTAAATAATCCACATTTTGTGTGTCCAGTGAGGTATCACCCAAATTGGGATGCCCCAGAGACATGATGCCTGTAACCCAGCCCTGGATTCCTTCACACTCCAAAGGGCTGGGTTACATTGGCTTTGGTCTGCTTTAAAACATCATGACCAAATCAGGTTAGGATGGAATAACCCCCCCTCCTTTACATTATTATTAAAGTAACACAGCGCTGCTCACACTTTTTACTCAGTAGCAATGTGAAAAATTGTGGATTCCCTCACAAAGCAGAACAACTGGTCTTCCCCCCCTGGAAATCCCAGATCGGGATGCCCCACTGTGTGAAACCCTTTTTACTCAGTAACAACATGAAAAAATACCATTTTGTGATTACTCACCTGTAAAATGGGTATTATAAGTATGTCACACACCCCACTTCAGATACTTATTCTTATTACACTTGGGTAACTCACCGCTAGGTGGCGCACTTGCAGAGATCTCCAAAAGCTTCAGCAAGCCCCTCCCGGTCATATATACCTGGTACCTCTCACAAACTCCCCAGTGTTCAAAAAGCAGTAAGACAAGGTACCAGAACTAAACAAATTTAACCCTCAACCGTAAATAACAAAACTTCACCATATAAAGAACCAGGATACCAAAAAAAGGGCGGGTGAAGTGGGGTGTGTGACATACTTATAATACCCATTTTACAGGTGAGTAATCACAAAATGGTATTATTCTAAGTATGTCACACACCCCACTTCAGATACTTATTCTTATTACACTTGGGACATCCAACAGCAGTGTCCAAAAGAGGGCGGGTATCCAAACCAGGCAATAACGCAGATAAAACTCAAACCACTGCAGCCTGCAGAACCTTACGGCCAAAACCGGCATCCGCCGAGGCCCGAACATCAACCTTGTAAAACTTGGAAAAGGTGTGAACTGAAGACCAGGTAGCAGCCTTACAAACTTGTTCAACTGAAGCCTGGTGCTGAAAAGCCCAGGACGCACCGATCGCACGAGTAGAATGTGCAGTAACACGAAAAGGGGGGTCCTTCCCCTTGGCAAAATAGGCAGCAATAATCGCCTGACGAATCCACTTACTAATGGAAGACTTGGCCGGAGCCAAACCCTTCCTAGGACCACAAGGCACTACAAACAAGGCATCAGTCCTACGAAAAGAAGACGTGACACGCAAATAGTACCTAACACATCGTACCACATCCAAGCAGTGCAACGCACTCTCCCTATCATTCCTAGGCCTAGGGCACAAGGAAGGAAGAACAATGTCCTGATTAAGATGAAAAGCAGACACCACCTTAGGAAGAAAATCTGACTTGAAACGAAAGACCACCTTGTCCTGATGTTTCTCAAAATAAGGAGCCTGAATCGACAAGGCTGCCAACTCCGAAACACGCCGAACCGAAGTGATGGCCACCAAAAAGACAACTTTCTGAGTCAAAGTGGATAAAGCAATACCCTGCAAAGGCTCAAAAGGAGGAGCCTGTAACGCAGAAAGCACCAAATTCAAATCCCACACTGGGAGCAATGGCTTCCTAGGAGGCCTCAGATGCGAAACCCCCTGGAAAAAGGTCTTGACCAAGGAATGGCTAGCAAAAGACTTCTGGAAAAAAATTGACAAGGCAGACACCTGCCCCTTCAAGGTACTCAGCTGAAGACCAGAGTCCAACCCAGATTGAAGAAAATCCAAAATCCGAGAAATAGAAAAAACCCGGCATGGCAAAGATCTAGTCTCACACCAATCAATATAAGATCTCCAGACCCTGTAATAAATGGAAGAGGAAGACCTCTTCCTAGCACTAACAAGAGTCCGAATGACCGAGTCGGAAAGACCCTCCTCCTTCAAGATGGAGGTTTCAGCAGCCAAGCCGTTAAAGCCAGCGTTGGTAAACTGGGGTAACACAGTTGCCCCTGAGTGAGCAGATCTGGCCGAAGAGGCAGATCGAACTGATCCACTGCCAGACGAACGATGTCTGCGAACCACACCCGCCTTGGCCACCTTGGAGCCACGAGAATGGCGGGAACTCCTTCCTGAACTAGCTTTCGCAGTACCCTGCCTAGCATGGGAATCGGAGGGAACAGATACAGGAACCCCAGATCCTTCCAGCTCAATGACATGGCATCCGTCGCCAGTGCCAGAGGGTCCCGAGACAGTGACACGAATGTCGGAAGCTTGTGATTGTGACGAGAGGCAAACAGATCCACCTCCGGCGTTCCCCACCGAAGACACAAGGACCGAAACACATGGGGATGGAGAGACCATTCCCCCCGGCGGGACGAGCACCGGCTCAAGAAGTCCGCCTCCGTGTTCTCCACTCCTGGAATGTACACCGCCGAAATGCAAGGAACATACGTCTCTGCCCAGACCAGAATCAGAGACACTTCCCTGAGGGCACCCAGACTGCGAGTCCCTCCTTGGTGATTGATGTAAGCAACAGCCGTCTGATTGTCCGATCGAACCTGAACAGGCAGGCCCTGTAACCGATGCGTCAAGCGAGACAGAACCAACCTGATGGCTCGCAATTCCAGAACATTGATGGGCAAGTGAGCCTCCTGAGGGTCCCACAGCCCCTGAAACTGAAGATCCTTCCAGAAACCTCCCCATCCTGACAAGCTGGCATCCGTGGTGACAGTCTCCCACCGCGGAGTCAGAAACGACCTGCCCTTCAGAAGATTGTCCGGAAACAACCACCACCGAAGAGACCGCCGAACCCGAGGGGAAATCTGGAAGGACCGATCCAACGACCGCGGGCGCCTGTCCCAAGACGCCAAAAGATGAAGCTGCAGCGTCCTCGTGTGAAACTGTGCGAATGGAACCGCCTCGAACGAGGCCACCATCAACCCCACCAGTCTCATCCCTAGCCGAATGGACGGGCGAGGAATGGAAAGAAGACGCTGAGCCAATTCCTGAATCAAAAGAACCTTGTCCTGAGGAAGAAACACTTTGTGCTGACAAGAGTCCAAGGACATCCCCAGAAAAGTCACCACCCTGGCCGGAACCAGAGAGGACTTGGGGTAATTGATCACCCAGCCGAACCTCTCCAGCATGGACACCACCGTGCTGGTATCCCCTTCTGCTTGGCTGAAGGAAGGAGCCATGATGAGAAGGTCGTCCAGGTAAGGAACAATACGAATCCCCTGAGCTCTGAGCAGGGCCATCACCCCTGCCAACACCTTCGTGAACACTCTCGGGGCCGAGGTGAGGCCGAATGGGAGAGCCACAAACTGAAAATGACGATCCTCCACCACAAAGCGAAGAAACCGCTGATGTGGCGGAAAGATAGGAATGTGAAGATACGCGTCCTTGATGTCTATGGACGTCATGAAGTCCCCCTGCCGAAGCGAGCCGATCGCCGACCGCAAGGTCTCCATGCGAAACTTCCGGGGACGAATAAACCTGTTGAGACACTTCAAATCCAAGATCGGACGGAAGGACCCGTCCTTCTTGGGGACAGTGAAGAGATTGGAGTAATAACCTCTTCCCACCTCCGAAGGAGGAACCGGGCAGATGACTGCCAACATCAGAAGATTCCTTACTGCCGCCAGGAGCCCCTGCGCGGCCACAGGATCTAGAGGCACCCGAGACCTGAGAAACCTTGGAGGAGGACGGGACTCGAACTCCAGCTTGTAACCGGTCGACACTACCTCCCGGATCCACCTGTCCGATACCTCCAGGTCCCACACCCGGGAGAAGCATCGTAACCGTCCCCCCACCCGTGCGGGTGAGGGCGCCCCCTCATTGCTGAGCGGGCTTGGCAACTGACTTAGGCTTGGCGCCCCAAGCGTGCACGGGGCGGCCACGGCCTCTACCCCTATTCCAACCCGTGCCCCTGGAAACCGAGACGCCCGCACCTCTGCCGGCTTTGGCTCCCCTAAAGGACGGATTAAAGGAGACCGCCCCCCGAAAGGAACGGCGAAACCTCTTGCGCTGAGGCAACCTGCCTCCCTTGGCAACAGAATCCAGCTTTTCACCAAAAAGCCTCGACCCCAAGAAAGGAAGGGCCGTGAGAGATCTTTTAGAATTAAGGTCAGCTGTCCACTGTCGCAACCACACAGAGCGACGAATAGCCACCAACAGAGCAGAAGCTCTGCCACACATCAACATGGCATCATCCTGGGCGGCCAGAACAAATGACAAAAAAGAGTCACAACGCTTGAGCGCAAGAAACTCATCACCAGAGGGATCAAGGTCCACACACAAATCCCTGACCAAAGACCGTACTGCCAAGGTCAAAAGAGCCGAAGCACAAACAGGCCTCAAAACCGAGCCCGCACAAACAAACCCATGGCGGGCCAACTGATCAATCCGGCGATCTTCGCCATCCTTGAGATAAGTAGTGTCAGGAAGATGAACAGTCGCCGTATTAGACAGTCCCAAAACCGGGGCATCCACCTCGGGAGGGACCGACCACCGCTTTAGCAAGTCCGCCGGAAAGGGATATTTCCTATCCCAGCTGGGCGGAACACCAACAAGCCGTGTAGGCTGCTCCCATTGCTTAAGGACAACATCCTCAAAATGCTGTTGACTGGGAAACTCCAAACGCTGCTTGACCCCCCCAAAGAGCTGACCCCTAGGCCGAGGAGCCGCCTCGGGAGGGTCCAAATCCAGCACCTCAAACATCTGGACTAAAATAGAAGGCGTGTCAGGAACGGGACCATCAATAAGGTCCCCCTCAGTACCCAACACCTGCTGACCCACGGAGACATCCGATTCTTCCTCAAGCTCCCCCTCCTCAAGGGGGCGATCCACCCAATCCAAATCCTCAACAACCTCCTCATCAGAGTCCGGCTGAAGCGGAGATAGGTGTTTACGCTTCGCGGTAACCTTCAGAGCGGACATATCTGAAAACCGCTTCTCGAGGCTGGCCAGACGGGCGCACACCTCAGATTGCGAATCCCCACCCGTGACAACGTCACCCGGGGTCCGGAACAGGCGAGGCGAAGAGGGAGATGGCGCGGACGACGAAGTCCCCGGCACCGGAGTGCTGGATTGACGCTCAATGTTCCGCTTTGCACATGGTATACATAGAATGACATCATCCCCCGGGAGCGGAGTCCCACAACCCCCGCACAGCCTGGATTGTCCCGAAGGATCAGTTCCGGTATCCTTGGCAGCCTCCATATGGTGAATTTATGGTATTCGCGGAACCCAGGGATTTATGCAGTAAGCAACCCGGGATGCCCCCAATGATACAATCTAAGTATATATAAATATATACAATCTATACTGCCCAGACCAGGGAAAAAATGTCTTTCTTTTTTTTTTTTTTTTTTTTTTTTCTAGCCAGCCACCCAAAGGGACTATATGGCCAAAACCAAACTAGCCAGGTATATGAGACCGGGAGAGCCCCACAGGATGGAATCCCGGAATCTGAAAGACAAAGACAAGACAACAGTCAAAAAACCAGCACAACATGGCAGCAAAACACACAACATAGCCAAAATACTGGGAAGCCAGGGAAGGCCAGACTTAGCAGAAAAACAGGGAATCCAGGTGCCAAGAGCATATAAGCATAAAATAATGGCTGCAAAATACCCCTGCCTGCTTCTATTACTAACACAGGCATACACAAAACCTGGCCACATATACCACCCAACACCCCCGGTCGGAGGGGGGGGGGGGGGGGGGGGGAGGGGGAAGGGGAGGGGGGGGGGGGAGAACAGAGCCCGCAATAAGGCCCAATAGCCAGCGATCCCTACCCCACTATCCCCTATAGGCAAACACGGAGGGGAAAACCACAAAAACCTACCTGGATCCTGCAGTACTAACAGACGCCACAAAATGGCGGCCAGCCAGGGAGAGAAGGAGCGAGACTCGGGGCGGGCCCCACAGAAAGCGGGAGCCGCTAAAGCCCCGCCCCCTCTCGCTCCGCTTGTCACGGCGCGGGCCGCGCGAGCCGCGGTCCCGCCCACCTCTGAGGCAGAGCGAGCAGCGGGTGCCATGAATGGCGCCCACGGAAACCGCCAAGGCGGACCAGCAGCGCGCATGCCGCCCCGATCCGCCCGCAATACCGGCGAGCGCGACCGCGGCCTACGGGCCGGCGGCGCAGCGCGCCCGCCGGCCACGCCCACAGAGCGAGCAGGGGACCCTGGGCCAAGACAGGCGCCCTGACATGGCGCACGCCCCTACTACCAAACGGGCCAGCGGGCCCGCCGCCCGCACAGCACCCTAAGTGAAAAACACGGGGCTCAGAGAGCCCCCCAAGCACCAAGCACCAAAAACGGAAAAACGCCAGACCACTCATCCCTGCCACTCACACACACAGACATGAATAAAAGACAAGGGCACTAAGGGCAAACTAATGGGGATATAAGGGCTGGGGCATCCCATGTCCGGATCACCAACCGGAGCACCGCTATGCCCCATAATATAGGGTCGAGCGGAGGAGCTAATCTCCTAGGCACCTAGAGTGCCATCTACCTGTGCCCGGCCTCCAGCCTGAGCTGGGAGGCTGCCATAGAATAAGGGGAAAAACACAAAACAGAGCCGGGCAGAAATAGACCATTGGGGGGGGGCCGGGGTGAGACCCCGGCTACCTGCAAGCAGGAGACTTCTCTCTTCTGTCTTGTCGCCATCTTGCAGAGACCAACACTGGGGAGTTTGTGAGAGGTACCAGGTATATATGACCGGGAGGGGCTTGCTGAAGCTTTTGGAGATCTCTGCAAGTGCGCCACCTAGCGGTGAGTTACCCAAGTGTAATAAGAATAAGTATCTGAAGTGGGGTGTGTGACATACTTAGAATATTGCAGACTCCCTCCCTTAAAGCGAAACAAAGCCCCGATCTGGGATGCCCAGGTGGAAGACCGGTGGCCACTCTGGGTTCATTTCCACTTTAAGGGGGAGTCCACCATTTGTCAGTTGCTACTAAGTAACAAGTGTTTCACACAGTGGGTCACCCTGATCTGGGATACCCAGGGGGAAGACCAGTGGCCGCTCTGGGTTTTGTTCTGCTTTCAGAGAAGAAGTCCGCCTTTTTTCACATTGCTACTGAGTAAAAAGTGGAGCATCCCGATTTGGGATGCCCGGGGGGGGGGAACCAGTGGCCGGCCTTGGATACAAGGCTGTGTGAAACCCTTCCCACCTTGCAGCATGGTCCCCCCGCCCTCCCAAAGGCATTGGTCTGGCCAGAAATGGACTACAAGAGCCAGTGCACCATCAGGTGCTGCGTACGGCATGTAACACATTTGGTGTGGATTACAAGTGCCAGCAACCTGCGACGTGAGGCACAGACAAGTAGCTGGAATACCTCCATCTCCGGCGACTGACACATGCCACACCGTACAGGCCAAGGGCAGGAAGAGAAACTCTGCCCACAGCCAGACCTGCAGGAGGGAGCTGTCCAATAGGAGAGCAGGCTCTAATCCACACACGCCCCCACTATATTAGACTCACTACAGAAAGGCAAAAGTGCTGTTCAAACCCGGCACTATCTTTTCTGGCAAGACTGCGCGGACAGTGGGCGGGAATGAGAGGTGGGGGGGCGTCGGCAGTGCGTGGCCGCGCACCTTACAGGGAAAGCTGGTCGCGGGCCGGTCAGAGACAATCAAAGGGCCGTACAATACCCAGGTCTGATCTAGGGCAACCAAGGCTTTTTGCCCCACCAGAGAAGGCCTGTGTGGTTGACATGAGCCAGGAGGCTACTAGCACAGATTTTATGGAAACCAAAGAATTATACTTAGCAATAGCAAGCTGCATTTAATGTTATCGCATTACAACATCTGTAAAACTAACTGATCATCCGCACCACAAATCAACGCATGGCTCCCAGGACCTCTCTTCATCCAACACGTGCAGAGCCATGGACTGAACCAGTACCTAGCACAATCCCTGAGTTGGTTGTGGCGGAATGGGTAGGATTCAGCTCCAGTGGGTATAGAAAATTTGGAGCAGCAGTAAGGGAGGCAAAAAAGGTCATGGCTTTAGTTTGTGTTTTTAATCTACAGAGGACCTACAGAGGTCAGCACCTTTAAAGCAGCCTAAACCCCTGGAGGCTTTTGGTCTGCTACCTTCCAGTTTCCGAGAACGGGGCTCCTGTTGCATTGAGCACCCACTCCTCATGTCAATCTGTGCTTGTACACAACGTTGTCCATTTATTGCAATGAATGGAGGGGACTGTGTACAGGCACAGTGACTCTGGGGGAGCGGCAGGCCACAACCAACCCTCACTGTAGGCAGTGACCCTTCCACTCTTGCCAGTTTTGCATCCCTTGTTCTCAGAAACCGGAAGGTTCCCTAGCAGCAGACTGGACGGGAGCGGTTGCATGAAAGAAAATGAAAGTGCTGCTTTTTAAAATGTTTTATTCTGTCCTAAGTGGACATTAACGACAACAAAACAAGCCAGATTGTCCTGCTGCTCATCACAATGTCTATCACAAGTTCTGCAAGCTTTACAAAACTGATCAACAAGATCTGGTGAGTACCAGACAAAGCTAACAGATGAGCAGAAACAAGACAGAAAGTGGGTATAAACAATGATAGTGACTGCAGGAAAGAAAACTAGAATGTCTTTAATGACTAGGGAATCATCATACCTTAGAATGTTAATGCAGCCATTGCCATTTGTGAGAAAGAACAGATTGTTGTCATTGTTCCAGGAGATTTCATTCACTTCAAATTTAAACTGTTCCTCTGCTCTGGGACGATAGGTTTTAACATCTATGAAGGTGACCACATCATCCTTATTGCCCACTGCAATGGTCTGACCGTCTGGGCTCCAACAGATATTGATATTCTCACCTAAATAAAATAATACAAAACAATAAGCAGTGGTGTATCAATTAGCAATAATGGGCCATCTATATATCATGGCTGGCAGTTAATGTGAGTAAGGTATTCACAGGCATGTTTTATAGTTTGATTGGGTTCCCTAGATGGGACATCTAGTGCCCCCAAGCTCCATGCTATTACCGGCCCTCTACTCCTCCCCTGGCTTGGAGCTTTCAGTCCACTTTCATCGCCTGACTAGGGCTCAGAGCCAGGTGTATTGGAATGTCCCAGCCAAAACCCAAACTCGGGTCTAATTGAAAATCCATGGGTTGACCTGAAGAGATGCCCTCACAATCTGGCAGATTCAGGGGGCTGTTCCTAGAAGAGTGAGCAAAGATGCATGAATTATTTTTTCCTGACCCTAAAAGATTTTGGTTTGTTATTCAGTTGAAATGTATGTGAGCCGGAGCAGGGACTATCTGGTTCGGAAGCCCTCCAGAAGGATAGTCCCCAGCATTCAGTACTCCTGAATGCCTAGTAAGATAACTCCAGGATAATCCCTGCCCTTTAAACTGGTATAGGGGTTAGTTCACAAACATTTATTGAAGTGGACCAATAGCGGCCCTGGAGCCTCTAAGACTTCCTCCACCTGGGGATGCCCCGCTGTGTGGAGTTTAAAAAACTCCAGGGCTAGCATATAAGGTGACCTTAAGGGAATCTGATTTGGGATGTCGCACTGCATGAGCCCCCTTCTGAGTGAGCATCTTCTCTTCAGGTCTGCTGAGTCAGGGGCTCCCTCCTGGTCAGCTGGTCTTCTAATGCAGTGGCAGCTGACCCCCCCCCCAGGTATCTGGTGTAAAGTCAGGTATAGGTCCCCTTGCTTCCATCTTGGTGTCATGCCAAGGGTTATGGCAGGCCTTAGAGAGGGCATGCCCCCTCATGTGACTACATTAATGAATAGGAAGGGCATGGAGGGGGATGGCTCAGAACATCCCCTTCATGTTCCTTCTTTTTAAAGGGTTACCAAACCCCTCATAAAAACAGACCCTCACCTTGGCTCCCGTGCAGCAGCTGCAGCCCTGTCCGCTGCTTGAAAATCTCCCAGCTGGGGGGATTGATCCCTGCTCCACAACTTTCCCTGCTGCTCGCTTTGAGTCAGAGCCCCGCAGCTTCCGCCAGATCATGCTGATAACACAGCACTGCCCCTCCATTGCAATAAATAGACCTGTGCGACTGACGCGAGCTGTGTGACTGACGCGAGGGAAAGGACAGTGCACAAGGCACTGGGAGCACCATTCTCTGTAACTGGGAGGTTTCAGAGTGCAGGACCGGTCCAGGCGAGCTGTGCAGGAGTGAAGGCAAGTGCCTGTTTTTTCTTCTGTGGGTTTAGAAACCCTTTAACTGTTTGTGAGCCGATAAGGAGTACAAGGGACCCCTATACTAGTTCACAGGTTAGGGGGGCTGGCAAGTGGTGTGTAGCATGCCGGATGACTTGACCCGGATATTGCCGGCATCCAGAATCAGGAAGATCCAGGATTATTCTAGCCTTGGCCCAGATCCGAAGCACATCACTACTTATTTTAGGCGACATAAAGGTGGAATCTGTTCTGAAATGATCCTTCTTGGTCCGATTTTCTACATGGCAAAAACCTGTGTAGATGTTTTTATACCCACTGAATGATTAGAATGTACGAAACTAATGGGCTCCCTAAGTAATAAGTGACATTTTTACAATGGTTTCTAAATCCAGCCAACGCATGCAGGGCTCTCACCTTTCGTTGTGACAGTGGTGACACACCTTTCTGATCGAACATCCCATATACGAATGGTCTTATCCCCCGATGCTGTGACAAAAAGATCTGGGTTTGTGGGGTGCCAGCACAGCTGATCCACACTGTCTCCATGTCCACGATAATTTAATTCTTTTACCTGCAATTTGAAATAACAATAAGCCCAGGGTGCCCTGCTGGCATCTCGCAGCCAATACCTGCTCTGGCACCCATTCATTCAGATAGGCCGGGGTAGGAGTGCATGTCAAACTACAGGGAAACTGGGGATCCATATGCTGGGCTCTGTTGTCAGACAGATCTCTATGCCAGAAGAACTACGACAGGTGCAGGAGAACACAGCACAGGTAAATACAGTTAATTTACTGTATTTTTGCCCTATAAGACCTACCGTGTTTCCCCGATAGTAAGACACGTCTTACTTTCTTTTTATCCCCAAAAGCCCCACTATGTCTTACTTTCGGGGTATGTCTTATATTAGAAAAAAATTGTCGAATTTTTTGTTTTAACCATAAAATTAACATTTATTATCATGACCTGGGGGGTTTCACACAGTGGGGCATCCCGATTTTAGATGCCCCAGGGGGGAGGGAATGGATCAGCCCGGGAGTCTTATAGATTCCTGGGCCGATCCAGCTGGGTTTTGGTCCACTTTAAAAAAAAAAAAAAGTGCCGCCGGAGCCGCATGGGCTGCTTTCATGGACAGCCGCCCTACTGCCAGCTGACGGCCCTGGGTAAGACATATGTCTTACTTTCGGGGTACGGCTTATATCAGCCGACCCCTCTGAAACCCCCGATACGTCTTACTATCGGGGGTGTCATACTATCGGGGAAACACGGTAGGATTTGGAGGAGGAAAATAAAAAAATATATATTCTGAACCAAATAGTGTGATAAAATAGAGGCTCTGTGACACTGACAAGAATTAAACATACAGCTTACAGATCAATATTGGCAGATGACCAGTCATGCATGAATATAAGTACAGCAGTATATGCTTTGGTCACAAAACCATCCTTGCTACAAACGGAGCTTAGTTCAAGGCAGCTGTTAGTGAGTGCATTATTTACTCAGTCTCTAAGTCAGTTGTCTGTATTAAACTGGACCAAAACCCACCCTGGAGTCTATGAGACTTCAGGGCAGGCATACACTCCAGATTCAGGATGCCCCACGGTGTAAAGCCCCCGAGGTCGCATGGAAACTCACCTTCTGCTCTAGGATGAAGGAGAATGCTGACTGGACGAGAGGATGCGCATGCACTGTAGGACCGGGGAAGAGTGAGATTGGGTGATCTTGGAGGTTTCACACAACGGGGCATCCCTGATTGGGGTGCCCTGGGTGAAAGGACCAAAAACCCAGGATGGTCAAAATCCTGGGTTTTGGTCCACTTTAAACCGGACCCCCAGCGTGATTTAATGAAAAGCCCAAACTCTTAAAAAATGGTTCCCCAGCATCTAAAATTAATATATTTTACGTTTTTAGTCACTAACTTATTATTCTTTCCCCGACTGGGCTTCAACTCTGTTCAGGACTTTAGGATACGGGCGCCGCCATCTTGACTCAGGGTCAGGTAAAGGTCAGCAGTCCCAGAATGCAGAGCAGCACAGTCAGGAGGCACTTCCTGTTTGCAGGCTGCCTGATAAGATGGCGGCTTCCATAAGCCGCCATCTTGGATGTTTAAAGGCTCATAACATGCAGTAGATGCAGGTAGGATGATTTTTAATGTGAGCAATCTGTATGTACAGGGTGTGGGAAACATATAAGATAGGCTCTTATTCAGAGTGAAGGTCCGCTTTAAGCAGCTCTGTCTAAACAAATCTGGATATGTTACATTACCTCTGCTATAAATGCTTGCTATTGATTGACTGTGTTTCTCTAACTAAATGCTTGCTACAAAACGGTTTTGAATAGAAAACTTTTTTGCTACAAATCTGTTTTGCAACAAATGGCTTTTGCTACAGAGCTGTTCTTAGTACAAAACCAATTAAAACCATAGTGTTGTCATTGCTACAAACTTGCAATTGCTATATAATTTCTTTGATATGAGTGACTGTATAACAAACAGTTACTGTATCTGCTGCAGAACTGTTTTTTACAGCACAGTACAGATCACCAACCTTATTCACTATGGGCATCTATTACGTTGTGTACTTTTGTACCAAAAGGAAAATTATTTTGCACTTAGGTAGATTGCTATATACCTAGAGGCTATACATTCCCTAGTAGATGGCACGGCTCATTACATCAAACTTAAAGCGGACCTTCACCCTGAATAAGAGCTTATCTCATATGTTTCCCCCACCCTGTACATACAGATTGCACACATTAAAAAATCATCCAACCTGCACCTACTGCTTTTATGAGCCTTTAAACATCAAATATTGGTGGCACAAGTAGTCTCAGGCTGCCTGCAAACATGAAGTGTCTTCTGACTGTACCGTTTTGCATTCTGGGAGTATTGACCTTTTCCTGACCCCAGCTCTGCTCTGTGCAAAGCACAGCTATAACCTGCCCCGATGTACTTTTCCCCCTCTCCTCTCCTCAGTATGTGATGCTTCTGAGGCAAGATGGCGGCACCCGTATCCTGGAGTCCTGAACAGATATGCAGCCCAGTGGGGGAAAGAATAAAAAGTGACTAAAAATGTAAAATATATTAATTTTAGATGCCCGCGCATATGCAATCGGATTAGCGGGGATAGAGAAACTGGTAATCCAGCCGGCTCCCCCTATGTGTGAAACCTCCTGGTGCACCCAATATTGTTAAAGTGAACTAACCATCCGTAATGCCCCCCCTACCAAGTCTTTCAGACTAATCAAGTAACTTTGGGGCATCCCAAATCAGCCTTAAGTGAGCCCCACAGATCACCCCACATTAATTCACATTTTCTGGGGGTCACATGGCAAAAGCCCGTGTATAAAGCATGGGTCTGGGGAAAGGTAAGTTTCTGGGGGAAACTGGGGGGGGGGGGGGGGATTCACAAACCAGGATGCCCCGGGGCACTTTAATGAACCCACGGCGCATCCCCAATCAGAATAGATCGCCAGGTGACACCATTCAATCAGAATAGACTATAATCCTGCGCATGGTTATCTGGCACATGGTGATCAATGTATTAATAACCAGGCAGAGAAAAAGCTCTAGAATTCGGGGTAGTCGGGGAGGCAGGTAAGATGATGGTGGGCTCACCAGGCGGTCTTTCTCCAGCACGAACACGCAAGCGGACTTGTCGAAGGACCCGGAGGCCAGGCGGCGGCCATCACAGCTCCAGGCCACGGAATGTACCTTCGCACTGTGTGCCGGGAACTCCCGGGTTTTACAGTTACTCTTGAAATGCTCCTGTAAAGTCTGAGCTGCCATCATGCTGAGGCGCCTGAATGACGAGTCATCAATGAGCGACGCCGGCTGCCGTGACAACAGCGAGAAGCATTTCCGGGTTATCAGCCCAGGCTGTAAATACTACCAGATCACACAGCTCTGCACGGGATTAGGCGGCCGGGGTGGTGCTTCATACACTGGAGCAGAGGCGATTGTTATTGGAGACAGTAGGCTGCTATGGGCAGCGCCTAGGGCAGATGTGTGAGAGGGTTGAGATGTGGAGCAGCAGTATGTGTGTTAAGGGGTTGGGATGTGGTGGGGCAGTATGTGTGTTAGGATTAGGGTGGGCAGGTGGAGGGGCGGGTTGGGAGTGAGGTATTGGGATGTGGAGGGACAGTATGTGTTTTAGGATTAGGGTGGGCATGTGGAGGGGCAGTAAGTGGGCGGTGAGGGGTTGGGATGTGGAGGGGCGGGTTGGGGGTGAGGTGTTGGGATGTGGAGGGGCAGTATGTGTGTTAGGATTAGGGTGGGCAGGTGGAGGGGCGGGTTGGGAGTGAGGTGTTGGGATGTGGAGGGACATTATGTGTTTTGGGATTAGGGTGGGCATGTGGAGGGGCGGTGAGGGGTTGGGATGTGGAGGGGCGGGTTGGGGGTGAGGTGTTGGGATGTTGAGGGGCAGTATGTGTTTTGGGATGTGAGGGGGCAGTATGTGTGTTAAGGGGTTGGATGTGGCGGGACAGTATGTGTTTTGGGATTAGGGTGGGCATGTGGGGGGCAGTGAGGGGTTGAGATGTGGAGGGGCAGTATGTGAGTTGGGATTTGGGGGGGCAGTATGTTTCTTGAGGGGTTGTGATGTGGAGGGGGCAGTATGTGTGTTGGGTTTGAGAGGAGTTGGGATTTGGGGGGGGGCAGTATGTGTCTTGAGGGGTTGGGATGTGGAGGGACAGTATGTGTGCTCCACACGTCCCCTGACCACTTGATGCGGAGCTCGATTTTGCCGGGGAGTGAGAATATAGATGAAAAAAATACAGTAACTAAAGCCTCCCCCTACCATGAGTGAATACTCTATGCTCTGTTGCTACAGAAATGCAACACCGAGCAATAAGTAGAAAGTGTGGGGAAAATAAGGCGAAAAATGAGAGGAAAAAGAAGGGAGTATTGGCAATGGAGATGGCAATAATAAGAAAAATAGAAGGTGGAATAATTGGGGCACTGTACCTCCATCACAGGGGATTACAGGTGAATTGTTTGTTGCCCAATTTCTGCAGCAGCGACACCCCTTTTTGCAGTGATTAAATGATGAACGAGTCCCTCATATTCCCCTGCACACACTGTAGACCTGGAAGCCAACTACACAGTGGAGCAGGTGATTATCATTTTATTTTCTACTGTAGTTGGGCTTGGTGGACTTCAGGTCTGCTTTAGAGATTTTTACACAGGCAGGGCAGCTATGTCACTTGGTAATACTATTGCATTTAGTTATTCATACTTTTATGTATATATACTAACCTATCCACAGCGCACCTACACTAATCTTTTCTCCACCTAGGTCCACACCTAAGTTAGAACAGAATGACCCATCTACATTAATCCCAGGGAATACAGGGTTTTCCCTCAAGTAGGAGCTGCTCAAATTATGTAATTGCGCTTTCCTCAAACCAACTCCAGCTATGTCACTTCCCTGAAAAGCTTGACCTTTCAGCTCTGAAAGCTTAGCCAACAGGTCACCACCCAGCTTGGCTGCAGAAGAGGAGTGCTGACCACCAAAATGGATGCAAGCCTGTAAAAGGTTTGTAAGTTTGTCTGCTTATTAGCAGGCCATGCGCATGGGAGATGACATTTCTTTCCCTGAATGATTAGACCTAAAACCATGTTATCTGTTTACAAAGAGACTGGTCCATGTCCGAATAACTTCAGTATGTCCCTGACCCTCACCCATTTTATTCAGTCGATCATACTGGTTAACTGTCTTCAGGGTGGTGCTACTGTGACCTCTAACCGCCGGTATTATTTTATCCTGTTCCTACATTCAGGACAATATCACATGGACAGTCTAGGCCAGGGGTTCCTTGAAGCCCTTTTACGGCTTCTACCGTATACTACTGGAAATGTGAAAGAGGCGCATCCCAATTCAGGATGCCCCTGGCAAGAACGAATCACCAGCATAGTCAAAACCCTGGTAATTGGTCCACTTTAAAGCGGTCCTTCACTCTGAATAAGAGTCTATCTTATATGTTTCCCACACCCTGTACATACAGATTGTCCACATTAAAAATCATCCTACCTGCATCTACTGCATGTTATGAGCCTTTAAACATCCAAGATGGCGGCTTATGGAAGCCGCCATCTTATCAGGCAGCCTGCAAACAGGAAGTGCCTTCTGACTGTGCTGCTCTGCATTCTGGGACTGCTGACCTTTACCTGATCCCAGGTCTGCTCTGTCTGAGCAAAGCACAGCTATAACCCGCCCCCCTGTACCTTATCCCACTCTCCTCTCCTCAGTAAGTGTGATGCTTCTGAGTCAAGATGGCGGCGCCCGTATCCTAAATTCCTGAACAGAGTTGCAGCCCAGTGGGGGAAAGAATAATAAGTTAGTGACTAAAAACGTAAAATATATTAATTTTAGATGCTGGGGAACCGTTTTTTAAGAGTTTGGGCTTTTCATTAAATCACGCTGAAGGTCCGGTTTAAGGTCAGCTTATTATTGCCATTATGTTTAGAGTCCCTTTAATAAAACAGTGAGTGCTGGGTTAGGAGGTTCCTTCTGTATTGCAATTGGGCTTTAACTCCTTATTGGAGAGGCCCCCAGAGTCCCCTGTTGACCTTATCAGAGCACAGCGAGCATTGATACCTCACTCACAAGCCAACTCTCAACCCAGAGACATCATATGTTGCATGGTTAGCTTTTCCCTCAAGGACGACATATTACAAAAAACATGGGAACAAGATGCAATAGCTTTGAATGGCCAGCCCACAGAAATATTCCAGAAGTTTTTACCCATCCCCTTACAGCATTGCAGTGTTTGTGCCTTCCCTTCTCCTAAAAGTGCTGAGGGAAAGAGGAATACCTTAGTTTAAAGTGGACCAACACCCTCCCATGATCGGCCCGGGAATCTGAGATTCCCAGACCGATCAGACCCCTGACTGCGGGGCACCCTGATCGGGGGTGCCCCGCTGTGTGAAACCCCCCAGAAACCCCTAAATCCCTACCTGATCCTCGTTCCAGCGGCGCCCGCCGCCGCCTACCGCGCGTCCCTCTAGCATTTGTGCTAGCGTTTGTGAATGGCCGGCGCGGGCCCTGTAGGAGTGACGCGCAGGAGGCGGCGGTGGGCGCGCTCTCTTGTCCGTCGGTGGGGATTGGCAGTGGCGGTCACGTGGGAGCGAGGAGAGGTGAGTTTTTCGGGGTTTCTGGGGGGTTTCAAACAGCCGAAGTGGACCAAAACCCTGGATAGTCAAAATCCTGGGTGTTGGTCCACTTTAAGATTCCCCTTCGGTCTAGGAGCTAACAAAGATGACTGATCCTACCTGCAGATCCCTCCAGATTTCTGCCACCGCCAGATCCAGATTCCTCTGGTTTTAACCATAATAGCTCCAGGAATTTTGGATTCCAGATGCTATGTTTGGGGTCTGGAGAAGCCATCTCAGAGCCCAGAAGACCACGAGGCTCCTAATACCTCCACCACTTCCCACTGTCCTATAGAAGCTGAGCAGCAGGCTCAGCTGAATTGGCTCTTCAGGAGCTCCTATGCAGAATACTTCAGCATTCCTCACCTCTGAAGGGCCGCTCACCAAGGCATGAAGAGCACCCAAAGGAACCCACATGTAGTCCTCAGAGCCATCTGATGTGGCCCCTGATCTGTTCTGGGGAAAGTGAGAGGGGTAAATATAACTGCCTTGTAAAGGTGGTTAAATAGAGTTTCAGCAAGGATGGGTTACTGCACAGAGAGTGACATGGGAGGCACGCACTGACAAGTAGAGGCAACAGCTGTGGCTTGGAGGAATGCAGTGATTGTACAACACCTACCCTGGCTGATACTTTTGGTACAATGGGCTTTATTGTTACGATTGTTAACTCAAATTCTACATGAAAATCGGCAACCTTGAATGATTTTTTTTTTGTTTTTGCTAATTCAGTTGAAGTGGGAGAAACAGCACTTGAAAACAATTTGATTTTCAAGCCGGAAAATAATTCTAGTAATTCAGGTGCCACTGATTGGCTTCACACATTAAACAGGACCTTCAGCATGCTTTAATGAAAAGCCCAAACCCTTAAAAAAACTATTCCCCAGCATCTAAAATTAATATATTTTAAGCTTTTAGTCACTCTTTGCCCCACTGGGCTGCATCTCTGTTCAGGACTCTAGGATACGGGCGTTGCCATCTTGACTCCTTGAGAGGAGGAGGGCCAAAAGTGCAGGGGGCGGGGTTATAGCTGTGCTTTGCACAGACAGAACAGAGCTGGGGTCATGCGAAAGGACAGATGGCGGGGAATCCCAGAATGCAGAGCGGCAGTCAGAAGACACTGTTTGCAGGCTGCCTGATGCTCCATGAGCCGCCATCTTGGATGTTTAAAGGCTCATAACTTGCAGTAGATGCAGGTAGGATGATTTTTAATGTGAGCAATCTGTATGTACAGCGTGTGGGAAACATATAAGATAGGCTCTTATTCAGGGTGAAGGTCCGCTTTAAATTCAAGTGTTTCACACAAGTGTTTTACAGCTGCTTTCAGGAGATGAAGTCCTGAAAAAGCCCATATTACACCATAGGGAGGCATATGAACATGAAAGTGTGTAAAATATTTCACGTATGTTGGGGGTAGTTCGGACCCCCGATAAGTCTTGTCTGGCCTCTGTGACTCAACCTCTGTATTATTCACCCTTTAACAACCAGTTGAAAATCATGTGTTTCAATTAAGAGAGAGCGACATGCACAGCAGGACAATTCAACACATGACTCTTTATTGAAGGAAGGATGTAGCTTCTAAACTGGACCTTCAGCATGATTTAATGAAAAGCCCAAACCCTTAAAAACTATTCACCAGCATCTAAAATTAATGTATTTTAAGTTTTTAGTCAGTCACTTAATTTTCTTTCCCTCCCCAGGCTACCACTCTGTTCAGGACTCTAGCATAGGGACGCTGCCATCTTGAAGCATCATATACTGAGGAGAGGAGAGCGGGATAAAGTACAGGGGGGTGGGGTTATAGCTATGCTTTGCACAGACACAGCAGAGTTGGGGTCAGGGAAAGGACAGCAATCCCAGAATGCAGAGTGGCACAGTCAGAAGACACTTCCTGTTTGCAGGCTGCCTGATGCTCCATGAGCTGCCATCTTGGATGTTTGAAGGCTCATACCATGCAGTAGATGCAGGTAGGATGATTTTTAATGTGAGCAATCTGTATGTACAGGGTGTGGGAAACATATAGGATATGCTCTTATTCAGGATATTATTCAGGATCCACGTTAAAGACCAAGGCGAGCTTTAGCTTGCCCCTCCCTTCATGAGAAACCTTTTTTCACATAACACAGAATAATGTTACCTAGCAGTCGACATTCGGGAGTTACTTATCTTAACCTTGGGTGCATGGAATGCTCTCGCTGTACCAAGCCTCAGAATCACATGAACACCACAAAGCTTAAGGTAAAACTCTAAGTCTAAATATATTAAAGCAGCAAGATGACTGAAATGATGTCAAAGAAAGAGAATTAACCCTTCAACCTAGGCCCATACAAACACTAGCATAAGGCTCTGTTCTTTTTCGTTGCTGCTTTGCATTGCAACACAGTTACCACGCCGAAAAAACACTGCGCATAATTGTAGATGGGATAGTTCACTGCACTGCATTACGCAAAATTTCCAGAAAGCACCTTATTCAGCACAACGTAGTAACAGCACAGGTTAACATGGCAAATCATGTAGAAAGCAGTGTACCTGTGTTGCCTTGCGTTTGCATTGCCGTAGAATTTACCATTTACTTATCGCATTAAAAAAAAATTTCTATTCTAAAATGCAGTGCAAACTCGACACAAACGCATTGCCAACGCATCAAAAGCGCAGCATTTGTTTTGCTACAATGCACCTGTGGCATGCCTCCAAAATGCCTGCTCTTAAAGCTGACCTTCACCCTGAATAAGAGTCTATCTTATATGTTTCCCACATCCTGTACATACAGATTGCTCACATTAAAAATCATCCTACCTGCATCTACTGCATGTTATAAGCATCCAAGATGGCGCTTCATGGAGAATCAGGCAGCATGCAAACTGGAAGTGTCTTCTGACTGTGCTGCTCTGCATTCTGGGATTGCGTTCCCCTTTCCCTGATCCCAACTCATCTCTGTCTGTATAAAGCACAGCTATAACCCCAACCCCTGTACTTTATCCCCCTCTCCTCAGTATGTGTGATGCTTCTGAGGCAAGATGGCGGCGCCTGTATCCTGAACAGAGTTGCAGCCCAGTGGGGTAAAAGAATAAGTAAGTGACTAAAAACTTTAAATAGAATAAGAGAAATGACCGCGCTACACAGAATATTACAAAGATATAAATCTCTGGAGCTCAACGTATTAATAAGTTATTAATTGTTATTATATCAGAACTTTGGAGCTCTGTATCTTGTTTTTATATTGTTTATTATAGAGAGAAAAAACTTTAAATAGATTAACGTTGGATGCTGGGAAATAGTTTTTTAAAGTGGACCAACACCGAGAGGTGATCGGCCCGGAAATCTATAAGATTCCCGGGCCGATCACCTCCCACCCCGCGGGACATCCGAGATCGGGATGTCCCGCGGGGTGAAACCCCCCCAGACACCCCAAATCGCTTATCGCTTACCTCCCTCGCGCCCCTGTAGGCGTGCCCGCCCCGGCCGTCTGCGAATGGCCGGCGGGGGCGCGCGCGCCGAAAGTGACGCGAGGGAGGCGGCGGCAGCCGCTTGGACGTTCCTGATCCCCGCCTGGACGTTGGCGGGGATTGGACCGTCCAGTCACGTGGGAGCGGGGACAGGTAAGATTTTGGGGCTTTCTGGGGGGTTTCACACAGCGGGGTACCCCCGATCGGGGTGCCCCGCCGAAGTGGACCAAAACCCAGGATAGTCAAAATCCTGGGTGTTGGTCCACTTTAAGGGTTTGGGCTGAATCATGCTGAAGGTCTGATTTAATGCAATGGAGAGGTCTGAACAGGGCCTTAACCCCCTTGGCGGTGATCCCGAGCGTGACTCGGGGTTAATTTGCGCTGTAAGTAGCGGTAACCCCGAGTCACGCTCGGGATCGATTTGGGAGCAAGAGCGGGCGGCGCAGTCTCCTTACCTTCTCCCTGCGATCCAGCGATGTCCCCGCCGCGATCACAGGTGAGAGCCGCGGCTGCGGCGTCTGTCTCCGCTTCCGGGCTCCGTCTCTGTGAGCCGCAGAGGCTCATGGGGGCGGAACTGTGCGTCAGAGACAAATGCAATGGTAACGCTTTCGTTACCATTACATTTGTCTATTTCAAAACGCCAGGGAGGTTAAAATTGTGCCACGTATTTATATGACATAAACCATAGTGGCACACACAGGACATTGGACATGTCATAGTGAGGAACAAAGTGGAGGAGGCTCAATGTGCTGTGTCTGTGAGAACAGCATGGTTGGAACTATCCCAGGGAACGATGAGCAAGACACATGAGGAAAGTAACATGTGCAATGTGTTAGTTACTGCATGCCGCTGAACAACTTGACTCTGAATTAGCTGAGACAAATGTAAATGATGTAAACAATACATAATACCATGACAACATAAATGTGCCAGACAGAAAAATTACAAAAAAAAATTAAAGTGGACTTGGGATGTTGGTTTTTGCCCCTGGGGCTTTCCAGTTTTGGGTGCCCAACTATGCAAAACTCCCCAGGTCTTCCAGCAAAGCTCACCTTTCCATAGTACTATTGTGCATGTATGGGCGTTAAGCCAATCTTAGATTTCAGGGCCACCTGAGTTGGCTTTTGGTCCGTCATAAAAGGGGGGCAGCACATTTAAAAGCACTTTGATAAAAATTAGTTATACTACATACAGAATCGCATGTGACCAATATAAAGCACGACCCACGGCATCTGATCTCACAGACTGGAGGCTGCACGGCCGCAGTAGTAAAAAGGCAAATAGTGGATGTGCTTGCTCCCCTCGTATATAAACAGGCCCATATGATGGAAATTCTTATGCATGGTATATGGTGACAATTGCACAAGAGGACGCACATGCAAAGGTAAGTAATTGTGCCCAATTCGTGGGGTCCTACATAGCAAAACTACATATATGTGGATGCCCCCAGACAACTATGCTCACTGTAAATCATGCTCCCATCCCCCCATTGATGTACTTTTATTGCTAAACAAGAGCCTTGCTATATTACTAACAGATATAAGTGACAATGATAAACAATGTTTATTGGAAAATTTGAGCCATTTTTTATGGAGATGACCACTTGTAAAGTCGTTTCTCTCTTCTACATTTTTCGAAATTTGAGTACACTTATTTAATTTGTCAGTCATTCTGAATCACTCCTAAGTTGTAAAAATTCTCGCATGCAATGCAATTTTCCAATCAATTTCAAGAAAGCATTGCAGACACCTTTTTCAGCGCAACATAGTAACAGCACAGGTCAATAGAAGTCTATGGCAACACATGTAGAAAGCAGTGTACCTGTGTTGCCTTGAGTTTGCATTGCCGTAGAATTTGCCATTTACTTATTGCATAAAAAATGTTTTTCTCTTCTAAAATGCAATGCAAACTTGACACAAACGAATTGCCAACGCATCAGAAGCGCAGCATTTGTTTTGCTACAATGCACCTCTGGCATGCCTCCAAAATGACTGTTCTTAATGCAATAGAGAGGTGTGAACAGGGCCTTAAACCGGACCTTCAGCGTGATTTAATGAAAAGCCCAAACTCTTAAAAAACGGTTCCCCAGCATCTAAAATTAATATATTTTACGTTTTTAGTCACTAACTTATTATTCTTTCCCCCACTGGGCTGCAACTCTGTTCAGGAATTTAGGATACGGGCGCCGCCATCTTGACTCAGAAGCATCACACATACTGAGGAGAGGAGAGTGGGATAAAGTACAGGGGGCGGGTTATAGCTGTGCTTTGCTCAGACAGAGCATAGCTGGGGTCAGGTAAAGGTCAGCAGTCCCAGAATGCAGAGCAGCACAGTCAGGAGGCACTTCCTGTTTGCAGGCTGCCTGATAAGATGGCGGCTTCCATAAGCCGCCATCTTGGATGTTCAAAGGCTCATAACATGCAGTAGATGCAGGTAGGATGATTTTTAATGTGAGCAATCTGTATGTACAGGGTGTGGGAAACATATAAGATAGACTCTTATTCAGAGTGAAGGTCCGCTTTAAAATAAAAAAAAAAACTTAAAAAAAAAGAGGGCTATAACTAAAGGACCCATATACTCAGACAGGTAAGCCAATCAACATTTGAATTGCCAGTGGGTGGAGACTTTTACATATGCATGTAGGGGATGGTGGAGGGACATATAGGGGATGGTGGAAGGACAGACAGTGAAGTTTGTGGAGACGGTGAATATCCTGATTGTTGTAGAACATCTTCATTATGCTATACTAAATGAAAAAAATCTCAACCTATCCAAATCATTTAAGCCAGACCAACAGCCTGGCACAGTTGGAAAAAAAATAGTGGCCATTTTGGAGTGTCCTCTCCCAATTGACATAACTGAAATGCACAGTAACAGGAAGCCCAGTATGACTTACTGTTTGCAGGCGGCCTGCAAGCCCATAAGCGGCCATCTTGTTTTTAAAATGTATCCCAGTAGGCGTTAGAAAAAGGTAAATTGCATGAGCCGATGCTACTTGAGAGAGCAGCCAAGGACACTGTGGGACCAGGGATCAGGTAAGTGGATCATCGTGACAGTCCCCCCTACCTTGTTCAGTCTCCTTTCCTTGCTTGGTTATGTCAGTTCACATTTGACCACTCATCAACCCAAAGGACCTCAATAGCAACTTGGCTGCTAAGAGCTCCCAGGTAATGATAGTTCATAAATTCATAATATAGCCTGGATAGCACATATGTGGTTTCGTTGTTTAGTACTGGAGTAACCCCCTGGGGATAGCCTATGGTGTACACTTGTCACGGTGTATGGCTCGAGGGTTTGGTGGCTAGTAGTCTTGACCCCAGGGCTAGTTAACCAATGTAGTTCCCGCTGTATCCTAGTCAAGGCACCCACTACAGAAAGCAATGCCAGGGTTCGGATAAACAACGTTGCTTTTATTGCTGGAACAAGAGTCAAAATAAATGTCCTTTCCTCTGGATGCAACCAGGGTAACTTTAGTAAGTTTAAACAGCTTTAGTGATTGCTGATGCAGAGTGAGAGAGTCTATGCTGAAGCCTTAGGGCTGTAGAGATGCTGGGAGTAGTAGTACTATCAAGGGATGACATTAGAAGACGTTTAAAAGAGTTTACAGACCTGATCCAGTAGATCGAGATTCCCACCGCAAGGCACAGGTAGAGACGACTTGAGTTACTTAACTTGAGAATTACTGAACATGAAGCTGCTCTCGTACACGGTGACCGCATAGAGGCGCGTGGACTACTAGCATGGAAGCTAGACTAGTTTTGGTCGCTGGCGGGAGACCCTCAAATTCCAGACGATCCAGACAGTAGGCTTCTTACGCAATAAAGTTATCCTACTGAGGTAGAACTGTCCTGTGAACATCCTTGGGTGACTGGTTACAGGTGGAGATGAGTAAGAGAATGAGGCCGGCATAGGCCTAAGCCTGAAGTAGGTTTTCTGAAGGAAGCTGGAACACATGCAGCCAGCTCAGGGGCTGGAGCTGCTCCCCCTTCGCCCATCAGGGGCTGACTGGAGGGAACTGGCTCCCTCTGGCCTGCCATTCGTTGGAATGGTCAGGTGACAGAGGAGTCATAGACTTCACTTTGCATCAGCTAATTGACAGTTGGAGGAACCAATAAATAACATACAGTCTGTGGCTTAGGCCTGACATGTAATACACTTCTTAACCACTGGGGGGAAACCTTTATACTTAAAACCTACGAATGCATGGCAAATGTGCATTAAGCACTGTGGTGCAATTATGACAAACCTTCAGCTGTAAGGCAGCTGTTGCAGCATTCAGTGCTGGCCACTGCAGTACCATATAGCTGGCTACAAGGTTGCATAATTCTTGTTTCATGCTGTGCTTCACTATCTTTTTATTCTAAATTGTTTGTACTATTGGGACTTAATATTTTAATATGTTGGTAGATGAATGCCAGAATGGGCTATATGCCCCCAAGGCATTCAAAACTACCCTAAAAGTGGACCAACAGTCAAAAATGACTTAAACCTGACCAACACAACAAACAGTGCTCATCCCTCCCCAGGGCAATTTAGATTGTTGCACGTAAATTTAATGAACCTTTTCCTAGTTCATGCTGTGGTAAAATGTATAAACAAAATGGCTCATGTATCTGCAGTGCTGCTGGGGTTTCTGTTACTGTGCATTGTCAGTTGTGGTAGTTGAATCCAGGCAGCAGCATGGCTGAGATGCTGGGAGAGGAACCTCCAAAATGGCAGATACCACTAGAATTGGTGAGTTAGAGTTTCAGCTTGGAGTGGATGCAGCAGCAAATGTAAATACTGACAATGCTAAAGTATCATGCATGCAGATGGGGCAAGTGAGTTTGAGGGAGTTTTTTTTTTCCAGGTGTGCCAGGCTGTTGGTCCAGTTAACTCAGCATTTCCTTAGATAATAGCTTTTGTACTTTTCTAGAGGTTTTGAAGATATACATTTCACTTTAACATTTCTGACAGCGAACTTTGTCATGTGCTGATAGTATCCTAGCAAGAGTCCTGCAATGGACAAGCCTGACCATTGTGGATTGCCAGGCTTACGCTGGGAGCACTGAGGGCCAGGATCATGTGGCCACATTTGTGGTGTGGTCGTGGAGGAATGGAAAGGGCAGTCTTTGGAGACCTGTTACAGCATCTACAATGTGCTGCAGGAAATAAAGGAAAGGAGGCACATGGGACAGGCTTTAGGCGATATCCTTAATACCTTATTATACCTTAATGCCCCGCTGTGTGAAACCCCCCAGGACGCCCACAAACCTTACCTTCTCCCCGTTCCAACGGCGCATGCGCGGGCCGCCTCTTGCGCTTCCCTCTAGCAGGGCGCGCACCCGTGCCGGCCGGCCGTGAATGGCCGGCACGGGCGCGCTCCCTGTTAGAAGGAAGCGCGACGACCGCCTCCAGCGCGCTGTGGTTGTCCGTACATACCACAGCGGCTCTGAGCGCTCTAATTGGACGAGCGCTCGCGTAGGAGCGGGGTGAGGTGAGTTTTTTTTGGGCGTTCTGGGGGGTTTCACACAGCGGGGCCCCGATCGGGGTGCCCCGAAGAAGTGGACCAAAACCCAGGATAGTGAAAATCCTGGGTGTTGGTCCACTTTAAAGAGGAACATCTCCAGGGTGAAGCCCCGAACCACTCACCTTCTCCCAGAGCCCTTGCCGCACCTCTGCATTGCGGCCGCATCCCCGCTCACCTCTAGCCGTGTGCATGCCCTCGCCCAGCCTTACTGAATGGGCAGCGCGGCACACCACAGCTAGGAGGTCAGCGGGGGATGCGGCCGGTGGTGCACTCGAGCCAGTCGGCATGCTCGCTCTCTGCTCGAGCCTTTGCTGTGGGAGTGACTGGAGGGTGAGTGGATCAGGTGACTTGGGGTTATACACACAGCGGGGCATCCTGGATTGAGGAACGACACCCCAAAAAGCCCAAATAAAGTGTGTTGTTCCTCTTTAAATATGACCACAAACCTTTTTATGTTTATTTAACAATGAATAATATATATTATTTAATTGCATCTAGGCGCTCAGGCCATTCTTGGTTTGATAAAAATATTGTGACTTTGCTCCTAGTCTTTGTTCTATAAGAATTCAAGAAAGGGGGTTCTGCACACACAGCGTCAGGGGCTACTTTCCCCACTATGGCACCTTTTTTATCTTCACTAGAAATGTAATTTAAAAACAAAATTCTGGTTATTCTTTCAGTTAAAAATTGATTGAGCGTTAGATATGGTACACAAGTCATTTTAATTATAGGAGGCACAAATATATGATTTTGACATCGCAATCATTTATTTTCTTTTAACTTTGTCATTGCATGACGCATTTCGCCAATCCACAGACAACTTCGTCAGAAGCAGATCACCATAGCATATTCATCCACTAAATGTGACATCCATTTATCTTTTCATATGTGAAAAAATATACAGTATATGGGGCTGCCCGACATAGAATGCAGCGTAGTTCTTCAGGATGATATGGTGTTCACCTTAAATTATGGCCATGTGTCACCTCCTGCCTACTAACCAGCAGTACAAGGGCGCCTGTTTTTTACAACCATCGACCACAACCCTAGTTTTTGTTCCTGGTCTATGTATCTGCTGCCCACTTTTAGTCCATGTTCCCACTGCCTTTTTTTATGCCCCATGCCTGTTCTCGGACCAAAACTTTCTCTGGGTTCCGGTTGTGATATGCATCTTACTGTACAGCAGGACCATAATCTGGATGTAGTTATCTACTAAGAAAACAAGATGTTTTTTTAATGCTAATCTAAAAGTTCTACAAGTAGAATTAAACGTAAAGTTGACCAAAACCCACCGAACTTGTGAAATATATTTGGCCATAGCCCCGCCAATATTCCCTTCTTGGGGGGTTGGACTAGGAATAGATATTTTCATTTTTTTTAATAATCCTGGAACACAGTTTTTTTTTGCTGTCCCTCTCTATGAGAGGGCAGGAAATCAGTCATTGCATTGGTGTGGCAATTACATCACACAGCAAAAACAAGGGCCATCATCTGGGATTAGAGTGAAGCATGAAAACTGGCAAAAGGTTCTCTTCATGGGAATAACAATTCAGTGGATGCTAGTTAAAAATGTGGGTTTTGGTCTGCTTTAAAATAAAAAGTCATCAGACATTTTGTCTGGTAGATTACAATCATTGTGATACATTCTGCAGGAAAAAAAATGTTTTCTTTGTTTTGCCACATTTAGGGGCTTATATTTTATTTATTTTTATACTTTGACCATTTTAGCTTCTAGGCTGGTAATACATTTTTCAGTCAGAATTACGAAAGATTTTTCTGAGTAGTTGAAATGATGTACTGTAATGACAAGTAGCATAAATCAAAATATTTGTTTAATCACAATATTTCCTTGTAATCCATTAATGTATGTTATAAATGTCAAAATGTGTATTTTTCCTTGATGTAACCTTTCACATACATTTTAACAGCTACTGGGTTGTTTGCAGTTTCATTATCTGGAATTTAATTTTTTCAAGGCTCATTGGCGCCTATGTCCTTCGAGTTGAGAAAGTACCCAAAACAATCCTGTTCTAATAATTAACAAGTCATAATATGGTACATGTTGAAAATCTTTTTATTTTAGGCAGAAAAAAAGTAGATCCATGTCATGTACATGTAGCTTTTATCTCGCATATATATTTTTCTTCATTTAATTGCAATATTTTATTCTGAATAAACTTTATTTCACATCACCTGCTGGACATCTGGTCATTTGGAAGATTTCCCTGACAGCAAATTGCCTGTAACATTCTGTGTCAGTTCAATGTTTTTTTAGATCAAATTGCAGCTCTGTAAAGGACTGTCTGGGCAGAACACACATAATTACCTCCTGTCCACCACAGCAGCTGGTATGGTGTTCCGCCTTCTGAAACTGATTTGGAGCTCAGGTGTATATATCTGGGGATTCTTTGGGACTTGTCCATCTTTCACAAACAGGTCTCATCTCTTGCCATGTCACTGTTTCTGAAATGCTTGGCTCCATCATTCAGACAGCGGAGGCATAATAGGCACTGACTTGGTGCAGTAGAGGGCAGCGGGGTTGCACTTGGACACCTTGGGGGTAAATATTGCCCTGTGCAGGATTTTAATATTTATCCCCTAAACCCACACATTAATATAAAGGGAGAGATTAATGGAATGTAGAAAACAAAGAGACAGACAAAACAGTAAATCAGGAGGTGGAGAGATGGTGATAAAAAGGGAGGAAAGGGTAAAGACAGTAATGCAGAAAGAATAAAGGACGTGTGGGAAAAAATACAATTCTGTGATTACTCACCTGTAGAATTGGTATTATATGTATACAGCACGTCCTGTTCCAGAATATTCCTTACTCCTGGGTAATACATCCACAAGATGGTGCTGGACTGCAGAAAACAGCTTGTGGCTCCTCCCGGCCCTATATAAGTCAGGGACCTCCCACAAATTCCCCAGTATTGACAAGCAGTTAACAAGAAGCCGGGAGAACAATAATAACCAGAATTCAAAAAAGAACATATGAACAATCACAATACAGAGGTAACTAAGAATAATGATAACAAGGGTGGGATGGAACAGGACGTGCTGTATACGTATAATACCAATTCTACAGGTGAGTAATCACAGAATTGTATTATTCTAAGTATACAGCACATCCTGTTCCAGAATATTCCTTACTCCTGGGACATCCAATAGCAGTGTTCGTAAGGTAGGGTGGGATCCCAAAAGGCAACAGCGGGCAGTTTAAACCACTACCGCCTGCAGAACTTTGCGATCAAAAGCAGCATCAGCTTAGGCCCTAACATCAACCTTGTAAAACTTGGAAAAAGTATGAACAGAAGACCAAGTAGCGGCAAACTTGTTCAACAGAAGCTTGGTGCTGAAAGGCCCAGGAGGCACCAATAGCACGAGTAAAATGAGCAGTAAGGCGGAAGGGAGGCTCCTTCCCCTTAGCAGAATAGGCCTGTACCACAGCCTGACGGATCCACTTGCTAATAGTGGACTTAGCCGGAGCCAGACCTTTCTTAGGCCCAGACTGGAGCACAAAAAGAGCATTAGTCTTCCTGAAGGATTCAGTAGCCACCAAATAGAACTTTGGTCCGGACCACATCCAGAGAGTGCAAAACCCGCTCCTTAGGGTTACTAGGATTAGGGCATAGAGAAGGCAAAACAATGTCCTGATTGAGATGAAAAGCAGACAAAACCTTAGGCAGAAAATCTGGCTTAAAACGAACCACCTTGTCCTGGTGTCTTTCAAAGTAAAGGGGTTTGATGGAAAGCGCCGCCAACTCAGAAACACGTCTAACAGAAGTGATAGCCACCAAAAAGACTACCTTAAGAGTCAAAAAGGCAAAGGCTCAAAGGAAGACCCCTGCAAGGCAGATAAGACCAAGTTCAAATCCCAGACTGGTAACATGGGCTTACGTGGAGGACGCACGTGAGTAACCCCCCTGGAAGAAGGTCTTGACCAGACGATGGTGAGCAAAGGATCTTTGGAAGAAAATGGCCAAAGCAGAAACATGACCTTTGAGGGTACTAAGATGAAGACCCAAATCTAAACCATGTTGCAGGAATTCCAGAATCCTAGGGATAGAAAACACCCGACAGGGAAGCGACCTAGACTCACACCAGTCAATGTAAGCATGCCATACCCTATAGTAGATGAATAACGAGGACTTCTTCCTAGCCCGAATCATGGTATTAACAACAGAGGCAGGCAGCCCATTTTCCATCAAGATGGAAGTTTCAGCAGCTAGGCCGTTAAAGCCATTAAATTGGGATGGCGTAGCTGCCCCTGAGTGATCAGGTCTGGATCCTTGGCCAGAGCATACTGATCTACTGCCAACTGCACAACGTCTGCGAACCACACCCTTCTTGGCCAACAGGGGGCCACCAGAATGGTTGGTACCCCTTCCTGGGCAATCTTGCGCAGCATCCTGCCCAGCAGAGGAAAAGGAGGGAACACAGAGAAGCTGAAAGCCATTGCTTTCATTGCATTGAAAGACATTGCTAGTGCATCCATGGCCAAGGCCAGAGGGTCCTGGGACAGAGAGACAAAGACTGGAAGCTTGTGATTGTGACGGGACGCAAACAGATACACATCTGTCTGACCCCAGTGGTGGCACAGAGAGCGAAACACCCTGCTGCTGAGGGACCCTTCTCCCAGATGAGAGGTCCCCCTGCTGAGGGAATCTGCCTCCAGATTCTTCACCCCCCAGGATGTACACAGCTGAGATGCAGGGAACATTCTCCTCCGCCCAAGACAGTATCAGAGACACTTCCTTGAGGGCCCTCTTGCTCCGGGACCCTCCCTGATGATTGATGTAGGCAATCGTCGTCTGGTTGTCCGAGCGGACCTGAACCGCCCGACCCCGAAGGTGTGGAGTCAATTGGGCGAGAACCAACCTTATCACCCTCAATTCCAGAATGTTGATAGGAGTGTGGGCCTCCTGTGGTCCCCACTGACCCTGGAATTTCAGGGATTTCCAGAAGCCCCTCCAACCTGTCAGACTGGCATCTGTGGTGACTGTCTCCCAGCACGGGGCCAGAAAGGATCTGCCCACCAACAGGTTTCTTGAGTCCAGCCACGACGAGAGAGACCGTCTGGCCAGGGGGGACAGAACCTACACCTGATCCAGGGACCGAGGGTCCTGATCCCAAACTGACAAGAGGTGAAGTTGAAGAGGTCTCATGTGAAGCTGAGCGTATGGAACAGCCTCGAAGCAAGAAACCATCAGGCCCACCAGCTGCATCCCCTGCCGGATGTAGGGATGAGGGCAAGACATGAGGAACCTGGCTTGGGCTTTAAGACTCTCCACCTTCTGCTGAGGGAGAAAAATCTTGACCTGAGATGTATCCAGAGTCATGCCCAGAAAGGACCTCACCATTGACGGTGACAGGAAAGACTTGGGGTGGTTGATCACCCAGCCGAAGGACTCCAGTGTGGACACCACCAGCCGAGTATCCAGCACGGCCTGCTGGAGGGACTGAGACGTGATGAGAATGTCGTCCAAGTAAGGAAGGATGCGAATGCCCTGAGATCTTAGCAGAGCCAGTACACCCGCCAGCACCTTGGTGAATACCCTGGGAGCCGAGGTGATACCGAAAAGCAAGGCCACAAATTGATAGTGCTGATCCTCCAGAGCGAACCTGAGGAATCTCTGATGACCTGGAAAGACTGGTACATGAAGGTAAGCATCCTTGATGTCTACAGAGGTCATGAAGTCCCCTGGGCGTAGTGAATTGACAGCCGAGCGCAGTCTCCATGCGAAAGTGTTTGAATCGGACAAATCTGTTGAGGCACTTTAAATCCAGGATAGGTCTGATGGACCCATCTTTTTTGGGAACAGTGAAAAGATTGGAATAGTAGCCTCTGCCCCTTTCCCTCAAAGGCACCTGGCAGATGACCCCCAACTCCAGAAGGTTTTGGACAGCAAGGCACAGACCCCGAGCTGACAGGGGGTTTTGAGCCATCCTGGATTTGATGAATCTTGGGGGCGGCCAGGCTGCAAACTCTATCTTGTAACCGGAGGACACTACCTCCTGAATCCACCGGTTTGAGATGTGAAGCCTCCAGACGTGAGCAAAGAGCCGAAGCCGTCCCCCCACCCGGATGGGTGAGGGCGCCCCTTCACAGAAGGATGGGAGAAAGGCACCCATCCCCTGAAAGGACCGGGACGGCCTCCTACGTTGAGGTAACCTACCGCCCCTGGCAAACAAATCTAAGCGTTCACCAAAGAGGCGCAAGCCCTTGAAAGGGAAACCAGTGAGAGCCTTCTTAGCAGCATTATCAGCTACCCACTGACGTAGCCAGACAGAGCGGCGTATAGCCACCAACAGGGCAGAAGTCCTACCACACATTCTAATGGCATCATCCATGGCAGACAGAACATATGGAACAAATTCATAGCAAAGCAGGAGAGATCTATACTCTTCTCGCGTCGTCAGAGGCCCCCTCTAGGAGACTCTTAAGCAAACCCTTAATAGCAATAGCTGTAATGGCAGAGGCACAAACCGGCCGTAGGGCGGTCCCCACACAAGCGAAAGCATGGCAAGCCAGTTGGTCCATGCGCCGGTCCTCCCCATCCCTCAGGGTAGTAGTGTCAGGAGAATGCATGACAGATGTATTGGACAGCCCCAGAACGGGCACGTCTACCTCGGGAGGACATGACCAACGCCTAATCACATCAGCAGGAAAGGGATACCTCTTGTCCCAACTCTTGGGCACCCCTGGCAGCTTGCTAGGCCGCTCCCATTCTTTGAGCACCAGATTATTAAAGTGAGACTGCTCCGGGAATTCCAAACGTGGTTTAACCGTATGAAAAAGCTCACCCTGCTGCTGCAGAGCCACGGCAGGAGGGGAGATACAGAGCACTTCAAAAATATGAGCCAAAAGCCTGTCAGTGTCATCTGAGGACCAAGGATCTTCCCCAAATGCAGACCCTGTACCACCATAAACCCTAGGCTGCTCCTCAGATGATTCTGAATCAGAGAACAATTCCCCCTTCTCCAGGGTGGAATAACCAGTAGGGTCAAAAATTTCCTCAGCTTCCATAGGAAAGAGGGAAACGGCAGGAGATAAATGCTGCTTCTTAGCAGAAGCCTTACACGAGGCAGACCCAGCAATATGTTTTTCAATGCTGGCCACCCGTGCAGCCAAATCAGGCTGAGACTCCCCGCTAGTATACTCCTCGCAGGGGGTCAGATGTAAGCGTGGGGGGTAGGCGAAGCCCGAGGGGGCGCAGGCCCAGCAACAGGTAACCCAGACTGCAGTGCAAGTACCTGCTGGGCACATACCATGACATAATCACCGATTGGGGATACCCCACACGCAACACATAGCCGGGCTTGTCCCGAAGGAACCCCAGGCCCATTATCCCCAGAAGCCTCCATATGGTGATTTGAATGGCACAGTAGGCCAGTAAGGGTTAACGCTAAGTAGCTACCCGGGATGCCCCAATAAACCGCTAGGGAAGTGGGAGATAATGAGGGGGGGAGGCCGGGAGAAACCACAGGACCGAAGCTTTAACCCGCCTGAAAGACATAATCAAACATTCCCATAAGAATAATGCATAAGAAAAAAACAGAAAAAGAGCACCCCACCGGGGATACTCACAGGCCGCAAGGAGCCAGCAGCAACAGCAAAAAGACAAAATGGCGTCCGCACATCATCCACAGAGCCGCCCCCCCCCCCCCGAAGAGCGCGATCCGGCCGACCAGTAGCGGCCTGGCAGCTCAAAGGTGAATGGGGCTGCCAGCAGCGGAGCGCAGTACAACCGTGCGGCGGCACGTTTTTAATAAAAGTGACAAGACACAACATATGTCTACAGTTTTAACAACTAGACAACCCCCCCGCCCCCCCCCCCGGAGATCTCCCAAGGGGAGAGTGAGGGATGATAACGGCAGAATTCCCAGGGAGAAACTAATATGAGGAGTGAGGGTGGAGCGGGAAATGGGAATAGGGTTTAACTACACAGGATAAACCTGGCAAAACCCACATCACCTGAGTGTATAACTCTGAGTGTCCCCCAAGAATGCCAAGGTCGGGGGGACACTCAGAGTTATACACTCAGGTGATGTGTTTGTTTATGATTTAAATCAATTGTTGTATTCTGATGCTTGAATCTGTTCTTCTCTTGCTACATTTAATACTAATTGTATTGTGTTTGCACAAAACTCTGCACTAATGCACTTTATGGATTGTTTATAGTATTGGCACCTTATTGAAATATAACGTTTACAGGGTTGGAATTATGGGTGTAATTGGGATACCCCTGAGAATGTGCAGTCTAGTGTTATATGTTTTTTAATTGTTTGTTATGTGATTTTTATGGGTATTTGTCAATAAATAATCTATGAATTCATGATATATATTTGGTTGATGTATTGATTGCCGTGGAGGGGGTGCGGTGGTTTGGAGATATTTTGGGTGAATTGCTGGATTCACCATTTCAATATTAGGACTTCAATTTAGGATAGAGATAGTTTCCCATCACTGCATGGCCACAGGTATTGAATTTAATCTACTGCTTTATATTTATATTGTGGTGCGGAATTTGTAAATTTAGTTTTGATGATAGAGAGTAAATGGAGGGAATGTGGATATTACAGCAAGATAGGGATTGTCTAGCCAAAAATAAAAAAGCACTACCCACATTCTGTCAAGTGCAGCTCCACTTCCCCGACCTGCTGGTGCCACAGCAGTGCTTTCTGGTCCAAGATGATGGCTATGAACATGGCGGTTTTACTTCCTGTAGCACACCCACTCCATTTATTGCAATGAAGGGGGTGTGCCCGCATTACCTTGCCTCGGCCGGGGAAGCTCGGTCTCCAATGTTAGTAAGTTGTACACGAGCGGATTACTGAGCCAGCAGAGAGCTTTCTCTTTAAGGGGGTGCCTGAATGGGTGGCCCCCTTACAGAGGGGTCGGGATGGTGCCCTGTGCAACTGCACAGCTTGCACACCCTAAAGCCAGCCATGCACCGCAGGACCCATCTGGACTGGGGCTTTAAAGGAGGATTATGTGTGAAAAACAGTAAGATGAGGGGTGTGAAGGTTGGAGGTCGGAATCAATAAAATGAATGTATATCTGAACATCCCCTCTCTCCTTTATAAATAGAGAAATAGATTCCTCTTTGCATTGTATGCTATATAGTGGCTAATAAAGTTGAAATAGACCCCCAGCCACTTCTCTTTGCGCTGAGTCTTTCTTTAGCTTATAAAGTTAATTAAGCTGCTATTACTGAAACTGCTTATGTAAGGCTTATCAAAGGAATACGCTGCTTTGCATGAGATACTCCCCAAGAACACTGTGCCCTGTTCAACCTTGAACATAGGAAGAAATGTTCTCTTTTCATCTTTGATTAAACTTAGGTAATTTTATGTTCTGCGCATGCTCTAACTATGAAAAGTTTTCAATAAAAAAGGGGGTCAGAAGCGCCCCCCGGGCTCAGTTTCTCTGAGGTTTTGCTACACACCTTGTTGCGTGTATTGATTTCTCTTAGAATATAGTAATTGGGAATCGGACAAACAGAAGCCAGACCGCGTCCAGTGACGCGGACGTAACAGGGGTTACTTAAACATACTGCATCTAAAAAAATCCAGCCAAGCCTCATTCTTTCTTTTAATGGAAGGAGGGTAATCCTGGGTGACAGTTTTTGAACGCTCCATCCTTTTTTTATGGGAGAGATCTGCTCAACACAGATAACCTTTCCCCTGAGCAAGCCTATGTTACAATAATAATCGCTATTGCAATTCTTTTGATATGTGCAGATGATTTTAGCCACGATGCAATGCTTTAGGCAGCTACATAAGAGTGATTCAACCGGACCTTCACCCTGAATAGGAGCCTATCTTATATGTTCCCCCACCCTGTACATACAGATTGCCCACATTAAAAATCATTGTACCTGCATCTACTGCATTTAAACATCCAAGATGGCAGCACATGGAGTCTCAGGCTGCCTGCAAACAAGAAGTGCCTTCTGACTGTACTGCTCTGCATTCTGGATTCTGCATTCTGGGATTGCTGTCCTTTTCCTGACCCCAGCTCTGCTCTTTTGCCCCCTCTACTCTCCTCAGTATGTGATGCTTCTGAGGCAAGATGGCGGTGCCCGTATCCTAGAGTCCTTAACAGAGTTGAAGCCCAGTGGGGGAAAGAATAAAAAGTAAATGACTAGAAATGTAAAATATATTAATTGTAGATGCTGAGGAATAAAGGTTTGGGCTTTTCATTAAATGATGTTGAATGTCCGGTTTAATGCAGCTTCCCCCCACAGTCTAGCTCAGGAGACAGGCATTGTTATGGAGCAGATCACCCCTGTAAAAGTGAAATGGAACACTCAAAAACCTGTCACCCCTGGATTTTATTCCTATCAAAAGATAGGATATTTTTTTCATTGGGGGGGTATATAAGTAGCTTCTCCTCTCGCTCTAGTTTATATATATTGTGTGCAGTGGCGGACTTATCATTTCTGGGGCCCCATGCAAAGTTGTGTCTGGGGGCCCTAATCTAAGGCATTTTATATTACAAAATACAGTATTAAAGAGGAATAAATGACGGAGAGAAGCAGCTTTCTTTCTCATGTAGCCTCGGCACTGACAGCATCACCAGTATTACAGTACGACTCCAGCCGCTTCCAGTGTTCACTCACAAGAGTTCTGGGGAGCCCCTAAGATGTCGGGACCCCATGCAATTGCATTGGTTGCATGGTGGCAAAGCAAGCCACTGACTATATTTAAAAAATACTACCATAATGATGATACTCTAGTCCTAATATTTTCACTTTTTAGTGAAAAGCAGTGAGGTGTGCTGGATCCTTTCCTGGTACAATGGTCATCTCCAGCTACATTTGGGGCAGTGCTGGAGTTCAGTGATTGATTTTATAGGCTTATCGGAAGGAATGACAGGAAAAATATAGCCCCTATGTACACAGCAGCTGTGTTTCCCCATAGGGTTACTGTAGGAAAGCAGGTGGGCTGCCAGGTCAGCCACAGGGGGGAACATAAATAATGGTAAAGGTAAAGAAAAGAAGCGCTGTGATTTAGTCCCAAAGACTGACAACAACAATCAGCATATGATTTGCTCCCATGGGGCTCAGACTCAAACTAGAGGTCTAATTACTTAGCGTATTGGGATTACCTGCTTGTTGTTAGCGCTAATTTGGAGCATGAAAAGCAATGTAAGGCAATATAGGTAAGAGTCATCCGGGAATTATCTATATACATATGCATACCGCCCAACATATTGCAATGGGAAAGAGGGACACCCTAGCAAAAATATAAAGAATGCAACGTTTCTACATACTAGCCTCCTGCCCTGTGTACCTTCCTAAAAATGCATGCCTTGAATCATTAGACAAAGACAATGAATGGCTTAGTGTTATATATGGATTTAAAGTGAACTAAAACCCACGACTTTGACTATCCTGGATTTTGGTCCTTACCCCCGGAGCACCCCGATCGGTGGTGCTCCGCTGTGTGAACCCCCCCAGATCACCGAAGACTACGGTGCATGCGCGGCCACTTGTCCAACCAGCGCGATCAGAGCCACTAACGTCACGTTGTCTAAGGCTTCATCTAAGGTCAGCGGCTCCGAGCGCGCTGGCGGCCACATCCCCTGCTTCCCTCCAACAGGAAGCGTGCCAGCAACAGCCTTTCACAAATGCCTGGCGCGGGCATGCGCCCTGTTAGAGGGATAGCGGCTGTGGCCCGCAACTCACACATGCGCCGTTGGACTGGCAATCTGGGGATATGGCCGCGACTCACACATGCGCCACTGGACTGGCAAACAAGTTACGTTTATGGGGCGGCATGGGGGGTTTCACACAGTGGGGCATCCCAATTTTGGAATTGAATCGACCGGCCCATGAATCTTATAGATCGCGGTGGGTTTTGGTCCACTTAAAATAAGTATATGACATCCTATAATTATTGGGGTCCTAGACTAATCCCAGAAAAATAATCCCCCTAAATAAGATGCACTCAAATAATAAAATTACAATATTTTATTTCATAAATATTTAAATAAACAAAAAGATGGCACATAACAGCACAATACATAGTTAAAAAACATAAACACAAGACGGGGGTTTCCCAAAAAAGAGAGGTGACTAGTATCCTCAGACAATATATAAATAGATAGATAATTATAGCATATATTCTGACAATTCACACATGCCTGGAACCAAATGAAAAACTACTAGTGTGTAAACAATGTGAACATGGTGCTGAAACAACTATAAACAATTAAAAAAGACAATTACCTAATCAATAGATAAGTAACTTACTAAAGTGCTACGTGCTAAGTGCATAATTAATATGTGCCTTGCTGTGCAAAGAGAGCAGTAGAATGCATGTTCATAAAAAAGACAATTGAAGTGCTGAAGTGTGGTTATCCAGGCAAGGTACCAAACATAAAAAACAAAAATAATATTAAATAATATAATTACATCCCCTGTCACCAGGGGGTCCCCCGTAGCAGCCGCCACCGACGCGTTGCGTGTCTTAATGACACTTCGCCAGGATGTATCGGCTGCCCCAGATTCCCCCCTCCTTAAATACCCCTGAGAGTAAACTGCTGGCCAATGGAGGGAGGCGACGTCAGCACCCAACCGCGCGCCCCGCCCAGCCAATCAGAACGGCCGTAAGGGCAGCGCGTCAGACGTCCTGATGCCCACCCCCCACTGGACCGCAAACACAGGAAGTGCCAGTGCAAGACGCAGCCTGTCCACCCAGCATCGGGTACCAATGCGGGATCGTGGAAGGTGAGTATTCAGGGGGGGGGGTCTCACGTAGCTGGCACTTATGTGGAGTAGAGGCAGCTACGTGAGACTCACGTAGCTGGCACTAGAAGGGTTAAGCTTACATTTTGTACGCCCTACATATTGTTTGTCACAGTACATACATGTACAGATATCGAGTTACAGTTTAAAAGGGATTTGATTGTAAAGCTATTACCTGTGAGAGACAAAATAACTGCCCCTATCCACATATTTGCATAGACCACAGCGTGCAGTTCCACACAGAATAAAACCAGTGGTAGTAAGCCTAGTGGAATTCATCCGGATGTGGCATCTGAAAAAAACTTGGTGATAGAGAGTTCGCTAAGCTGGGAGACTTTCGGCTCACCACACATATTCCTTTATCTACCACCGCTTGTATCAGGTAGCAGGCAACCAGAGCCCTTAGCTGAAGGATGTAAACACAGCAAAGGGCTCCGATTGGACAGGAGCCCACGCATTTTTTTTTTATGTAAATGTTGATGATTATGGCTTATAGCCAAGGAAACCCCAAAAAGCATTACCTCAGAAAATTAGAATAATTAACACAAAACAGCTGCAAAGGCTTCCTACGCGTTTAAAAAGGTCCCATAGTCTGGTTTAGTAGGCGACACAATCATGGGGAAGACTGCTGACTTGACAGCTGTACCCTCCACAAGGAGGGTAAGCCACAAAAGGTCATTGCTAAAGAAGCTGGCTGTTCAGAGTGCTATATCAAAGCATATCATGGAAAGTTGAGTGGAAGGAAAAAGTGTGGTAGAAAAAAAGGTGCAAAAGCAACTGGAAAACAGCAGGATTGTTAAGAAAAGGCCAATCCAAAAATTGGAGAATAACTAAGGAGAGTGGACTGCTGCTGAAGTCCGTGCTTCAAGAGCCGCCACACACAAGACGCACCCAGGACATGTGTAGCACTAGCGACACAGTTAAAGTGGACCAACACCCAGGATTTTGACTATCCTGGGTCTTGGTCCACTTCGGTGGGGCACCCCCGATCGGGGTGCCCCGCTGTGTGAAACCCCCCCGAACTCACCTCTGTCCGCGGCGACGGACAAGCCGCGGACAAGCGGCTCCTCCGCCGCCGCCTCCCGCGCGTCCCTGTTGACGCGCGCGTGCCCACGCCAGCCATTCACAGACGGCCGGCGCGGGCGCGCGCACGTCTAGAGGGGCGCGAGGGAGGCGGCGGTAACGAAGGTAAGGAGTTTGGGGGGGTTTCACCCCGCGGGACATCCCGATCTCGGATGTCCCGCGGGGAGGGAGGTGATCGGCCCGGGAATCTTATAGATTCCCGGGCCGATCACTGGTGGGTGTTGGTCCACTTTAATGGTGACTAGCCACACAAAAGGAAGGGCTAGTGGCGCGTCTCGGGCCCTCTCCCCATAGTGGAAGAGCCGGGGGAGGCAATCGGAGGCCCCAGGATGAAAAGGAGAACCGGCGGGAGGGATTGTGAGTGCAGGTGAGTAAATCGGCAGGAGCAGGGGGGAGGGGTCTCTTTCGAGCCCTCTCCTGAATCCGAAAGAGCCCCGAGAAGTGAGTCCCGGGTGAAAAGAAGATCCGGCCGGATTGATCAATAGGTGAGCGTTCCCATGAATTTTATGTGGCTGCACTCAAGGGTTGGAGAGGCAACCACGTAAAATTTATGGGCTTGGCACTTAAATGGACTCTATAGGCAAAGTGCAAATTGTCATTCACCCGCTCACCATCATCATGGCTGCCCTTCCTCCCTTCCTGTAAGAACACAGCTGCTTCTGAAAGTAGAAACAAGGCAAAGAGTAGTGGCACACCCCCTGAATTCCTTTGCCATAGACCACCAATAATAGGGCTAAGCTGGTGGTCTAAAGCTCCGCATCATCAGACTGTGGACACTGGGAGAGAGGAAGAACAGCCAGGGTGATGAGAATGCCTGTCTTACAGACCCCATCCATAATGCTGATGCAAATGTTTCAAAAGATAAATCATAAGGTGAAACCATAAACCTTGATACCTCAGCCATTTCTTCAATTTAAAAACAGAAAAAAGCTTAGGGCAGTGCCAAACATAGCCCGGCACAATGGTCTAACAATTGCCTTTGCATTCTGTATCCCTTAAAACGTAAAAAAATGTAATTAATAAGCATGCAAACCTCTGCATGCTTATTAATGACTTAATCACCTTACCTACCCGCCTCCCCCCCGAACATCTCCCACCCGCGCTGCCGTCTTGCTATACCTGGGAGTATGCTCTCACCCCCGCATCTACATCTTGCTACACCCGGCAGTGCAGCCTTTCACCCTGCTGGTGAGCTAGACCCTCAAAATTTGTGACGCCCGCAAACCTTACCTGAATCCCGGTCCAATGGTGCATGCGAGGGCCGTGGCCGCATCTCGCGTTTCTCTCTAGCAGGGCCTGTTAGAGGGAAGTGCGAGATGCCGCCGCCAGCGTGCTCGGAGCCGCTGAGCTTTGACGCGCATAGCTCCGCGGCTCCGAGCGCGCTGATTGGACGAGCGCCCGCGCATGCACCATAGGAGCGGGGTGAGGTGAGTTGATCGGGGGCGTTCTGGGGGGTTTCCCATAGCGGGGCACCGGGGGAGTGGACCAAAACCCAGGATAGTCAAAATCCTGGGTTTTGGTCCACTTTAAGGGATTGTTCTCAGTTCTGAGAACTGTAACACAGTATGGTGCACCACTATTAATGGGCCAGTATAGGCGTGCTCACTATTCAAAATAGCACTAAAGAAGATTTGACTTAGTGGTCAGACAGACCAGACAGTCACATAAAGGAGCACCACCAATATAAGTTCATACTAAATTTATTCACATGATACAAAAAATAGACACATTTAAAAACCACAACAACAACAATACAATTAAAACTACCTCAACCTGCCCTGATAGAATGCAATTGCATCTGTCCTAACAATGCCCATAAATGCAAGATCAACGGGAGAAGATAGTTGAAACCTGTTCCCTATAACAGCGATATTCTCCCTAATATTTGTAAAGGTATTTTTTGTGCCGGCACAAAATTAAACTAGTAAAAAACACAATGTGTCAATATTCAAATCTAAAAATCTTATAACTAATAAACCCCAATTTCAAAGGTAACACGTGCATTGTGCAAAATCATTCCCCCCAATTTCTATACTTGATTCAAAAAAACCCAATACAATATATTTACATGTAACAAGAAAACATGACCACAAACCCTCAAATATAAGTATGTTTTCTTGTTACATGTAAATATATTGTATTGGGTTTTTTTGAATCAAGTATAGAAATTGGGGGGAATGATTTTGCACAATGCACGTGTTACCTTTGAAATTGGGGTTTATTAGTTATAAGATTTTTAGATTTGAATATTGACACAGTTCTGAGAACTGCTACAATTTTAATAACTGGTTCTGCAAAACCAGGGAGAAGTTACTGAATCACACCCCTGGCTTGACCCATTCATCTGCATATCTCCCAAGTGTCCCTGATTTGGAGGGACTGTCCCTCTTTTGAGTCTGTGTCCCCCTGCCCCTCATTGTTCTCCTTTGACTGCTTCACCTGAGCTCATTTAAACCGGACCTTCAGCATGATCTCATGAAAAGCCCAAATCCTTAAAAAATATACCCCAGCATCTAAAATTAATATATTTTAAGTTTTTAGTCACTTATTATTCTTTGCCCCACTGGGCTGCAACTCTGTTCAAGGCACCGCCATCTTGACTCAGAAGCATCACACATACTGAGAGGAGAGCGGGATAAAGTACAGGGGGGTGGGTTATAGCTGTGCTTTGCACAGACAGAGCAAAGCTGGGATCAGGAAAAGGACAGCAGTCCCAGAATGCAGAGCGACACAGTCAGAAGACACTTCCTGTTTGCAGGCTGCTTGATGTTCCATGAGCCGCCATCTTGGATGCTTAAAGGCTCATAATATGCAGTAGATGCAGATGATTTTTAATGTGAGCAATCTGTATGTACAGGGTGTGGGAAACATATAAGATAGACTCTTATTCAGGGTGAAGGTCCGCTTTAAGCTGATTACCTGAGCTGAGCTGAGCTGGGTGCAGGATGCGGGCAGTAATAAGTGATGGAAGGAATGAGTCTCGCGGGTGTGGAAGTAGTGGCAGTAGATGGGACATGAGAAATAGCGCAGCACACTCCAGTCTTTCGCTTTCGTTTCTCCCCAGGGGGGGGCGGGGCGGTGCTGTCATTAGCGCGCGATGCTGAGAGGGGCATCCCGGGTGAGGCGACCAATCACAGGGCTCGGCCACGCCCAGCAGGTCATAGAAAACAAGCGGGGCGGCCAGGAGCACGTTAGCGGCCCGGTGTTGTCCATGGAGGAGTCGCTGGGCAGCAGGTAGCTGCGGAGCGGACTCATGTGGCGCTGCGCGTTATGGATGACGTCATCGTTATTTCAGACTCTGAGGACGAAGCGTCACGTGAGGCATGGCCATCGGCAACTCAGGTGAGAGCGGGTGCAGAGGAAAGGTCGGGTCACGTGACACGATAGGGGAATCCTGGTACCTATTTACCCGACAGAGCTCGGGGGTGGCTGCTTTGGCGGGTTTCACACGCATTTACCTCACTTGCTGCTGCCCGTATGAACAGCTCTGTACTGGCCCTGGTGGCGTTTACCCGGCAATGGCGCTCTACGTACCCCTAAGCTGCCCTCCTGTCCACTTTCTGGCTATTAGGAGGCCACGCATTCTCCTGTCCTCTTTCTGGCTATTAGGAGGCCATGCATTCCTGCAGCCAGGGGCATAACTTATAGAGGAACCTCAGAGCTTTTCTCCTGGCACTTTCCACCCTCCTTAGCTGTCCCAGAGTGAAGGCAGCGGTATTAGTCGTACTCACCCTTTGCCGGCCACTCTTCAAATGTCCCATGCCGCTCTTCAAATCTTGTGAGATCCTGAGGGGTAGGCAAGATGCCACTGTCCAGCAAAGACGCAGGACCGAAGCGTGACGTTACCGAACAGGTACGTTTTTAAACTGCTAAATTTTGAATCGGAGCTTGGGGTATTTGACTCCCCAATACCTCTAATGTTCCTTTTTAAGGGGGTTTGACTGCAGTGGGGAACAGAACCTCAGAAATGCCCGATCGTTGTTGCTTCTCCACCCTTTTTTTTTTCTCAGATTTGTGCTCCCTTGCCATTATTTGTGTCTTCAGTTTCAGTCATTAGTTGTCTAGCTGCATCCAACGGAGTTAAGATTGAAGAAAGTTTCCTGTATGAGCCAGGAAAGGGCCCCACTTAAAGTGGACCTTCTGTATTGTTTAATGGATATCCCAAACCCTTAAACTACTCCCCAGCATCTAAAAATTTTGTTGGGGTTTAGGCCTTCTCCCAACTTTAGTTTTTCATGGGCTTGTGAACGTGACCCTGCTTGTTACTTCAAATAATGATAATTTCAGTTAATAAAAAACATATTTGTGCATCAATGAGTTAAAACACTGGTGCAGCTGTGTGGTGTGCTCCAGGGTATGATAGGCGTTTTATTGCTGCCTTTTATCGTACCCTCCGGAGCGTGCGTTCCAGTTAGCAGTTTATATATTTAAAGTTTTTAGTCCCTTTTTTATTCTTTCCCCCACTGGGGTGCAACTCTGTTTAGCACGCTAGAATATGGGCACCACCATCTTGGCTCAGTAGCGTCGCATACAGAGGAGAGGGTTCAAAAGTGCAGGGTTATAGCTATGCTTTATCAGCTATAGATAGTCTCCCAAACTGCTAGGATCATTTATTTAATCGATGGCTAATGTTTATTGCTCACAACGCTATATAAGATAAACATGCAACGCGAAACTGTTAAAAACAATACAAACTGACAATGTGCAGCAGCACATGGATATCAAAATTCATGACATTAGTTTAACAGTCATGTCCTCCAATCCATAAATACATTACATGATAAACCTCAATTAATAACACTTCAAGTACATCAATATATACAACCCAGCCTTGTGCAAATGAAAAAAAACAATACTTATTAAAGTGGACCAACACCCAGGGGGATCGGCCCGGGAATCTATAAGTTTCCCAGGCCGATCAGATCCCTCCCCACGGGGCATCCGAAATTGGGATGTCCCGCGGGGTGAAACCCCCCCAGGACGCCCACAAACCTTACCTTAACGCCGTTCCAACGGCGGGCCGCGTCTCACGCTTCCCTCTAGCAGGGCGCGCGCCGGCCGTTTGTGAATGGCGGGTGTGCTCCCTGTTAGAAGGAAGCGCGAGACGCGCCCTCCAGCGCTCAGAGCTGCTGTGGTTGGACGCCGCTTGTACGTGCATACCACAGCGGCTCTGAGCTCTCTGATTGGACGCGTGCCCGCGTGGGGAGGTGAGTGTTTACGGGCGTTCTGGGGGGTTTCACATAGCGGGGCACCCCGATCGGGGTGCCCCACCGAAGTGGACCAAAAACCAGGATAGTAAAAATCCTGGGCGTTGGTCCACTTTAAAGGGTAAGTTCACTTTCGATGGAATTTTTTGAAAGTGTATATTTTCCCCTGTACGTCACATGAGAAGGTCTCTCTTCCCCTAGGAAGGAAAGGAATTTAATTAAAGTATACATTTTTGGCTCTGCCCAAACCAACTCAGATTTTTTTTTTTTTTTTTTCCTGTCCTTTCCTGTCCTTCCTTAGGAACGATGCATTTCCAGATACTGGTGTTTATTATTTTCCCTACTACCACCTGCTATTCTGAGTGCTTTCCTCTGTGCGCTGGAGTATGACCTGCATGTGGATTTGGGCTCTCTCAGGTAGGCATTCAGGTATGTATTCTCCATTGATGCGGTGTTCTGTGTTGCTCAACATAGAACATTGATTGGAGGAGAGCCCACACATGCACCATAGGATCGTGGAAGAGGTGAGCTTGGGGGTTTGACACAGCAGGGCATCCTTATTTTGGGGCAGGGAACCAAACCTGATGAAAATCCTGGCTTGTGTCAATCATGGGAAGTCCTCTAATAGTCTATAAAGTGCAAAGTTCTTTGGGCTGTTTGTCTTGGTGGTTCTCTCTACCCTCCAGGCTGACAAATCAATATGGCTGCAGAGCGGAAGGCAAATAACTGTAACAGCAGTTCATAGGGGGAATATCTCACTTTACATGTTTTAGAATGACACGCTAGGGGAGGCAATGCTTATTTGCATTATGTTGCATGTAACTCTGATGTACTGTTATGATCTACATATGCAAAAACATGTTTCAGGTCTGTGCATTGCATCACAGGTGGAGACAAAGAAATTCCTTTTTTTTATAGCATTAAGGTGCAGTTATGGTTAGAAGCACTGGTTGTTTTTACAACTGTCAATCTCTTGAGAAATGGATATGCACCTGAGACCCATGCCTAGTATTCTCTGTGTGGGGGAGGGGGGATTGTAAAAGCAGAAGCAATTTTACTGATAATTGGCAGTCAAAGGGTGTCTTTGTCAAGGCTTTTTTTACACTCTTAACAAAACAATTTAATTTCCCATGAAAATGATTTGTTGAACATTAGTAGAAATTATGAAAATGTTATCTTATGGTGTTGGAATGTCTGTGAAACTGTAGGACCTTGTACGGTCCTGAGTCTCTGATATCTGCATAGAAACTTCCAGACAATGGTAGCATCACATTTACCTCTCACTAACTTTAACATAATTATAAAGCTTGAATAAAAGGCATACATTGATTATAATCTAGAAATCATAACCTCTAGGTGGGTTTGCCTGGCATTAAACTCCATATCCAAGGAAATTATACCTCTATTTAACTTGGTTAGAGCAGTAGTAATGCCTACCTATAATTGGACCCAGTATGACTCCAGTCTGATTAATGGGTGTCATACAAGCAATATTAGTGGCCTCATAGCCTTATGTAGTGATGTGACCAAATTCCCTTTGCAGGAGTAGGCGAGGGTCATTGAACAGCAGCCCGGATCCAGATCACAATACATGGGATGGATACATACTCTTGAAACTGGCTTTAAATTTGAAGAGGTCATGCAGTGCATGGACCTCGCTAAGCACAATATTTTAAGGTATTTTCCCAGCAATGCTCCTATAAGATGCTGATAACTTAACCTATGCCATTTCTTGGCTAGCTTCAGCAGACCAGGTAGTAACAGAATAGCATATTTTCCAAGACAGGTGCACCAGAGTAAAGGCTTCTGGGAAGTCTATGCTCTGGATCTATACTTATGCCTAGTCCTTGTTGTACAAGGGACCAGATACTACAGCAGTTGACACCTCTTGAAATACAGCTTTGAGGTAGTGGTGGTCAAAAATACCTGCAGATGGTTAGATCATACTGCAAACCTTCCATTGCCTTTCCTTTTGGAGGATCATGCAGCATTTCATGTCCCTGTGCTAGGCGTCCACCAGTGGCTGCAGGTACTGCCAGAAGACTAGTAGTACCATCTGTGGTTTGGGAGACATTTGCATAGAGTAGGCCTAACACAATGGAATAGTGCAATGCATTACGTACAGTTAACCTATTTTTTTTTTTTTTTTTTTTTTTTTTTTTTATCCAGTGTGTGCTATCAGACCTAAGTGGCAGTGTAATAGATCTGACCGTTACGGAGGACATTTTACATTTGAACTCTGATTCATCTACATTAAACAATGGACTTTCATTTGAGGAAGCTTCCAGCTCTTCTTGGGAATGTAATGAAGACTTCTCTGAGGATGGGACAAGCAATGGCAGCTGGAGAACAGCAGAGTTTAGCTCTCCAGAATATGTTGGCAACCCTGTGCCCCAACAGAACTCTACCTCAACAAAGGAAAATGAATGCCCTACTGCTAAAGCAACCAATGGTAGTCTCCTGAATAATTCACTAACATTACAAGGTTGGTCTCCTCTGGGCACCTCTACGAGTGCTAAAAGTAGCCCAGATTATGCAACTGTATTTCCCAACATCTCCTTTGAACCACCACCTGATGAAATCTCCACATGTGCTGAACCTGCACCCACAGCTGAATCTGATCCCCAGCTACCTGCAATAAACAAGGCTTTGGTGTACAAACTGCAACACTTTAAGAGGCCACCCGTTAATCACTTTTTTCATAGACCACAAGAAAGGGTAATGACTGTTTAAAACCTTGTAAGTTTGAAGGACATCTGGTTTAAACTCCGCTGTCATACATTGGTTTCCACAAAAAGTAAATGCAACTTGAATTTTTCAGCATTGTTAAATTATGATATGAAGATCGACCAGCACCAAAGAAAACCAAGCCGATCAGACTGGTTTACATGTGTACAATATTCTAAGTATGTCACACACCCCACTTCAGATACTCATTATTATTACACTTGGTAACTCACCGCTAGGTGGCGCACTTGCAGAGATCTCCAAAAGCTTCAGCAAGCCCCTCCCGGTCTATATATACCTGGTACCTCTCACCAATTCCCCAGTGTTGGTCTCTGCAAGATGGCGACAAGACAGAAGAGAGAAGTCTCCTGCTTGCAGGTAGCCGGGGTATCACCCCGGCCCCCCCCCCAATGGTCTATTTCTGCCCGGCTCTTTTTTGTGTTTATCCCCTTATTCTATGGCAGCCTCCCAGCTCAGGCTGTAGGCCGGGCACGGGTAGATGGCACTTAAGGTGCCTAGGAGATTAGCTCCTCCGCTCGACCCTATATTATGGGGCATAGCGGTGCTCCGGTTGGTGATCCGGACGTGGGATGCCCCAGCCCTTATATCCCCATTAGTTTGCCCTTAGTGCCCTTGACTTTTATTCATGTCTGTGTGTGTGAGTGGCAGGGATGAGTGGTCTGGCGGTCCGTTTGTCTCCGTTTTTGTGCTTGGTGCTTGGGGGGCTCTCTGAGCCCCGTGTTTTTTACTTAGGGGGCTGCGCGGGCGGCGGGCTCGCCGGCCCGTTTTGTAGGTAGGGGCGTGCGCCATGTCAGGGCGCCTGTCTTTGGCCTAGGGTCCCCTGCTCGCTCTGTGGGCGGGGCCGGCAGGCGCGCTGCGCCGCCGGCCCGTAGGTCGCGGTCGCGCTCGCCGGTGTTTCATTTGCGGGCGGGTCGGGGCGGCATGTGCGCTGCCGGTCCGCCTTGGCGGTTTCCGTGGGCGCCATTCATGTGGCGCCCGCTGCTCGCTCTGCCTCAGAGGTGGGCGGGACCGCGGCTCGCGCGGCCCGCGCCGTGACTAGCGGAACGAGGAGGGGCGGGGCCTTAGCGGCTCCCGCGTTTCTGCTGGGCCCGCCCCGAGTCTCGCTCCTTCTCTCCCTGGCTGGCCGCCATTTCGTGGCGTCTGTTAGTTTGCGGCAGGATCCAGGTAGGTTTTCTGTTGTTTTCTTTTCCGCGTTTTCCTATAGGGGATAGTGGGGCAGGGATCGCCGGCTATTGGGCCTTATTGCGGGCTCTGTTTCCCCCCCCCCCCCCCCCCCCCCCCCTCCGACCGGGGGTGTTGGTGGTGTATGCAGCCAGGTTTTTGGGTATGCCGGTTTTGGAAATAGAAGCAGGTGGGGTATTTTGCAGCCATTATTTTATGCTTATATGCTCTTGGCCCCTGTCCTCCCTGTTTTTCTGCTAAGTCTGGCCCTCCCTGGCTTCCCAGTATTTTGGCTATGTTGTGTGTTTGCTGCCATGTTGTGCTGGTTTTGACTGTTGTCTTTGTCTTTGTCTTTCAGATTCCGGGATTCCATCCTGTGGGGCTCTCCCGGTCTCATATACCTGGCTAGTTTGGGTTCGGCCTTATAGTCCCTCTTGGGTGGCTGGCAAAATTTTTTCCCTGGTCTGGGCAGTATAGATTGTATATATATATGTATAATATATATATATATACTTAGATTGTATCATTGGGGGCATCCCGGGTTGCTTACTGCATAAATCCCTGGGTTCCGCGAATACCATAAATTCACCATATGGAGGCTGCCAAGGATACCGGAACTGATCCTTCAGGACAATCCAGGCTGTGCGGGGGTTGTGGGACTCCGCTCCCGGGGGATGATGTCATTATATGTATACCATGTGCAAAGCGGAACATTGAGCGTCAATCCAGCACTCCGGTGCCTGGGACTTCTTCGTCCGCGCCATCTCCCTCTTCGCCTCGCCTGTTCCGGACCCCGTGTGACGTTGTCACGGGTGGGGATTCGCAATCTGAGGTGTGCGCCCGCCTGGCCAGCCTCGAGAAGCGGTTTTCAGATATGTCCGCTCTGAAGGTTACCGCGAAGCGTAAACACCTATCTCCGCCTCCGCCGGACTCTGATGAGGAGGTTGTTGAGGATTTGGATTGGGCGGATCGCCCCCTTGAGGAGGGGGAGCTTGAGGAGGAATTGGATGTTTCCGTGGGTCAGCAGGTGTTGGGTACTGAGGGGGACCATATTGATGGTCCCGTTCCTGACACGCCTTCTATTTTAGCCCAGATGTTTGAGGTTCTGGATTTGGACCCTCCCGAGGCGGCTCCTCGGCCTAGGGGTCAGCTCTTTGGGGGGGTCAAGCAGCGTTTGGAGTTTCCCAGTCAACAGCATTTTGAGGATGTTGTCCTTAAGCAATGGGAGCAGCCTACACGGCTTGTTGGTGTTCCGCCCAGCTGGGATAGGAAATATCCCTTTCCGGCGGACTTGCTAAAGCGGTGGTCGGTCCCTCCCGAGGTGGATGCTCCGGTTTTGGGACTGTCTAATACGGCGACTGTTCATCTTCCTGACACTACTTATCTCAAGGATGGCGAAGATCGCCGGATTGATCAGTTGGCCCGCCATGGTTTTGTTTGTGCGGGTTCGGTTTTGAGGCCTGTTTGTGCTTCGGCTCTTTTGACTTTGGCAGTGAGGTCTTTGGTCAGGGATTTATGTGTGGACCTTGATCCCTCTGGTGATGAGTTTCTTGCGCTCAAGCGTTGTGACTCTTTTTTTGTCATTTGTTCTGGCCGCCCAGGATGATGCCATGTTGATGTGTGGCAGAGCTTCTGCTCTGTTGGTGGCTATTCGTCGCTCTGTGTGGTTGCGACAGTGGACAGCTGACCTTAATTCTAAAAGATCTCTCACGGCCCTTCCTTTCTTGGGGTCGAGGCTTTTTGGTGAAAAGCTGGATTCTGTTGCCAAGGGAGGCAGGTTGCCTCAGCGCAAGAGGTTTCGCCGTTCCTTTCGGGGGGCGGTCTCCTTCAATCCGTCCTTTAGGGGAGCCAAAGCCGGCAGAGGTGCGGGCGTCTCGGTTTCCAGGGGCACGGGTTGGAACAGGGGTAGAGGCCGTGGCCGCCCCGTTCACGCTTGGGGCGCCAAGCCTAAGTCAGTTGCCAAGCCCGCTCAGCAATGAGGGGGCGCCCTCACCCGTACGGGTGGGGGGACGGTTACGATGCTTCTCCCGGGTGTGGGACCTGGAGGTATCGGACAGGTGGATCCGGGAGGTAGTGTCGACCGGTTACAAGCTGGAGTTCGAGTCCCGCCCTCCTCCAAGGTTTCTCAGGTCTCGGGTGCCTCTCGATCCTGTGGCCGCGCAGGGGCTCCTGGCGGCAGTAAGGAATCTTCTGATGTTGGCAGTCATCTGCCCGGTTCCTCCTTCGGAGGTGGGAAGAGGTTATTACTCCAATCTCTTCACTGTCCCCAAGAAGGACGGGTCCTTCCGTCCGATCTTGGATTTGAAGTGTCTCAACAGGTTTATTCGTCCCCGGAAGTTTCGCATGGAGACCTTGCGGTCGGCGATCGGCTCGCTTCGGCAGGGGGACTTCATGACGTCCATAGACATCAAGGACGCGTATCTTCACATTCCTATCTTTCCGCCACATCAGCGGTTTCTTCGCTTTGTGGTGGAGGATCGTCATTTTCAGTTTGTGGCTCTCCCATTCGGCCTCACTTCGGCCCCGAGAGTGTTCACGAAGGTGTTGGCAGGGGTGATGGCCCTGCTCAGAGCTCAGGGGATTCGCATTGTTCCTTACCTGGACGACCTTCTCATCATGGCTCCTTCCTTCAGCCAAGCGGAAGGGGATACCAGCACGGTGGTGTCCATGCTGGAGAGGTTCGGCTGGGTGATCAATTACCCCAAGTCCTCTCTGGTTCCGGCCAGGGTGGTGACTTTTCTGGGGATGTCCTTGGACTCTTGTCAGCACAAAGTGTTTCTTCCTCAGGACAAGGTTCTTTTGATTCAGGAATTGGCTCAGCGTCTTCTTTCCATTCCTCGCCCGTCCATTCGGCTAGGGATGAGACTGGTGGGGTTGATGGTGGCCTCGTTCGAGGCGGTTCCCTTCGCACAGTTTCACACGAGGACGCTGCAGCTTCATCTTTTGGCGTCTTGGGACAGGCGCCCGCGGTCGTTGGATCGGTCCTTCCAGATTTCTCCTCGGGTTCGGCGGTCTCTTCGGTGGTGGTTGTTTCCGGACAATCTTCTGAAGGGCAGGTCGTTTCTGACTCCGCGGTGGGAGACTGTCACCACGGATGCCAGCTTGTCAGGATGGGGAGGTTTCTGGAAGGATCTTCAGTTTCAGGGGCTGTGGGATCCTCAGGAGGCTCACTTGCCCATCAATGTTCTGGAATTGCGAGCCATCAGGTTGGTTCTGTCTCGCTTGACGCATCGGTTACAGGGCCTGCCTGTTCAGGTTCGATCGGACAATCAGACGGCTGTTGCTTACATCAATCACCAAGGAGGGACTCGCAGTCTGGGTGCCCTCAGGGAAGTGTCTCTGATTCTGGTCTGGGCAGAGACGTATGTCCCTTGCATTTCGGCGGTGTACATTCCAGGAGTGGAGAACACGGAGGCGGACTTCTTGAGCCGGTGCTCGTCCCGCCGGGGGGAATGGTCTCTCCATCCCCATGTGTTTCGGTCCTTGTGTCTTCGGTGGGGAACGCCGGAGGTGGATCTGTTTGCCTCTCGTCACAATCACAAGCTTCCGACATTCGTGTCGCTGTCTCGGGACCCTCTGGCACTGGCGACGGATGCCATGTCTTTGAGCTGGAAGGATCTGGGGTTCCTGTATCTGTTTCCTCCGATTCCCATGCTAGGCAGGGTGCTGCGAAAGCTAGTTCAGGAAGGAGTTCCCGCCATTCTCGTGGCTCCAAGGTGGCCAAGGCGGGTGTGGTTCGCAGACATCGTTCGTCTGGCAGTGGATCAGTTCGATCTGCCTCTTCGGCCAGATCTGCTCACTCAGGGACAACTGTGTTACCCCAGTTTACCAACGCTGGCTTTAACGGCTTGGCTGCTGAAACCTCCATCTTGAAGGAGGAGGGTCTTTCAGACTCGGTCATTCAGACTCTTGTTAGTGCTAGGAAGAGGTCTTCCTCTTCCATCTATTATAGGGTCTGGAGATCTTATATTGATTGGTGTGAGACTAGATCTTTGCCATGCCGGGTTTTTTCTATTTCTCGGATTTTGGATTTTCTTCAATCTGGGTTGGATTCTGGTCTTCAGCTGAGTACCTTGAAGGGGCAGGTGTCTGCCTTGTCAATTTTTTTCCAGAAGTCTTTTGCTAGCCATTCCTTGGTCAAGACTTTTTTCCAGGGGGTTTCGCATCTGAGGCCTCCTAGGAAGCCATTGCTCCCAGTGTGGGATTTGAATTTGGTGCTTTCTGCGTTACAGGCTCCTCCTTTTGAGCCTTTGCAGGGTATTGCCTTATCCACTCTGACTCAGAAGGTTGTCTTTTTGGTGGCCATCACTTCGGTTCGGCGTGTTTCGGAGTTGGCAGCCTTGTCGATTCAGGCTCCTTATTTTGAGAAACATCAGGACAAAGTGGTCTTTCGTTTCAAGTCAGATTTTCTTCCTAAGGTGGTGTCTGCTTTTCATCTTAATCAGGACATTGTTCTTCCTTCCTTGTGCCCTAGGCCTAGGAATGATAAGGAGAGTGCGTTGCACTGCTTGGATGTGGTGCGATGTGTTAGGTACTATTTGCGTGTCACGTCTTCTTTTCGTAGGACTGATGCTTTGTTTGTAGTGCCTTGTGGTCCTAGGAAGGGTTTGGCTCCGGCCAAGTCTTCCATTAGTAAGTGGATTCGCCAGGCGATTGTTGCTGCCTATTTTGCCAAGGGGAAGGACCCCCCTTTTCGTGTTACTGCACATTCTACTCGTGCGATTGGTGCGTCCTGGGCTTTTCAGCACCAGGCTTCAGTTGAGCAAGTTTGTAAGGCTGCTACCTGGTCTTCAGTTCACACCTTTTCCAAGTTTTACAAGGTTGATGTTCGGGCCTCGGCGGATGCTGTTTTTGGCCGTAAGGTTCTGCAGGCTGCAGTGGTTTGAGTTTTATCTGCGTTATTGCCTGGTTTGGATACCCGCCCTCTTTTGGACACTGCTGTTGGATGTCCCAAGTGTAATAATAATGAGTATCTGAAGTGGGGTGTGTGACATACTTAGAATAATACCATTTTGTGATTACTCACCTGTAAAATGGGTATTATAAGTATGTCACACACCCCACTTCACCCGCCCTTTTTTGGTATCCTGGTTCTTTATATGGTGAAGTTTTGTTATTTACGGTTGAGGGTTAAATTTGTTTAGTTCTGGTACCTTGTCTTACTGCTTTTTGAACACTGGGGAATTGGTGAGAGGTACCAGGTATATATAGACCGGGAGGGGCTTGCTGAAGCTTTTGGAGATCTCTGCAAGTGCGCCACCTAGCGGTGAGTTACCAAGTGTAATAATAATGAGTATCTGAAGTGGGGTGTGTGACATACTTATAATACCCATTTTACAGGTGAGTAATCACAAAATGGTATTTTTTCACCTGAAGTTGCTTGGCCAGTGGATTATTAATCTATATATTTATGGAGGACAGGTTGTGTTCTAATCAGCCTTTTTGGCAAATAGGGTGTTTTCTCATATACCCTGCTCCACCTCGGATGGGATTCTGCTACATGTGGGTTGTTGCTCAACTAGCAGGCATATCTGTAGAGCTGTAGCTCCTTACAGTCAAGCGGAGGGGTTGTGTATACTGTGCTGCAGGGCAATTTTTTTGCTTCAGATGTGCTGCTGCATTGCACTGTATTACTCGGCAGCCAGAGGACGGGGCCCCTGCTGGGGTGCTACCCTTCGTGCACTTTGTCACTGCTTTCTGGGCCCAGATTTTCTTGGTCGGTACCCCTCCAGTTTTGAATGATTCTGCACCAGCTCACCTGGTGTGGTTCATGGATGTGGCTTAAATGTCTTGATCGGCAATCTCCTGTATCATCAGGGCTTGGAGGGGGGGGGGGGGGTTCAGACATTCTTCCAGGGAACCACTCGCATATGTCCTTACAGGGGCCTCCCTTTTGGCAGAGCCACCCTTGAACCTTTTGACTCTTCAGGTGGTCTTTTTGGTGGCAGTCACCTCCTGTTTGCAGAGTTTCTGTGCTGGTGGCTTTCAGTTAAAGAGGAACAGCCTGTGCAATGACACTGCACATGCGCGAGATCTAAGGGGCAGTGCGTGTCAGGATACCAATATAGAGCTGCCTGACGGGGAGCGGAGAGATGCTGAGCTTAATGCGACCGGAGAGGTAAGTTTAAATGAACTTGTTTTTAAACCATCTATCAACATGGAGCTTCAGTGGACCGGATGTGCAGAGCAGCAACTTGGTCTTCCGTTGACACATTCACTAGATTATTTTACAATGTGGATGTGATGGCGTCTGCTGATGCTGTTTTCTGCTGGTTTTTGTTGCCGGCAGCGGAGGCTCTACCAACGACTATCTGATTCATTTTTGGGCCGTTCTTGTTGCAGTATACGCAGTCCTTTAGTTTTCATTCTTGTGGTTAATTTGGCCATCCTAATAAGGGGACTGCTATGGGACATCCTACACGTAATGGGATTTCCATGTGAGGTGGAGCAGAGTATTACGGAAAACCATTTTGTGATAACTCATCTGTAAAATTGCAAGGACAAAAAATCCGTGTAAACCTCCTCCTTTTTAAAGAGTCTTCCTTTAATACTCCAGCGCTGGCCAGGCTAAGGGGTAACTAGAAGATCAGCTTGCCGTTCTGATTTGTGAAGCTGGGTGTTGCGTAGGTGGGTGTGGCCTGTGTACGTCCTGCTCCCATAACAATGGGAGCCCCTGTAAACAGAAGTTCCTGGTGTACACAAACCTCCATTGCTTCTGGCTGTTAAGAGGCTTTGCCCACCTGCCAGACGGACAGTCCCTGGCAGTCTATGCGATAGGCCACAGTGAAGACCCAGCAGTGCTGTGAAACTTCTGTTTTGACATGGCACGATTGTCAGCCGTGCCGGCACAGCTTCTGCTGTGTAGTGGTGCACATGCCACACTATAAGCTGAAGGGGTAGGTGCTATCCTACCTCTGAGGCTGGAGTGGCCTGTGCTATACGGTGCACAACACTTCTGGTTCACTGCCCAGATGGCAATATGTGTATTTCAGGCCACAGTGGTGGCTGTCTCTGCACAGACAGGAGGGGGCTCCATTCTTTGCTGGTTTCATGGGGCTATGGAAGACCAAGTCTAAGGTAGGCTGGGAAGTTGGCTGTTTTTAGGGTAATGCCTGCTTGGATTTTTTTTTAGGCAGGGTCATCTGCCAGAAAGGACTCGATTCAGGGCTTCGCTTGTCTGATTTTGTAAAGTCTGCCCTCTTACCCATTAGTGGCTAATGGGGAAAGTACTTCAGGTTTTTCAAGTATGGTGCAATGTTTTCAGTGTGAAATGGATACACTTTTTTTTTTTTTTTAAGTGTATGCAAGATTATGCTTTCAGCCTGGTCAGGGTTCTATGGGTCCCCCAGGAACACCACCATACCCCCCCTTCCTCCGCCCTCTGTTCCTTCATCTCCTGCTATGATTCCCCTTCCTTCTGTGGCAGCTAATCACCAGCCTTAAGGTTAGCCTTAGACATGGCCTCGGGTTCCAAGAGTGAAGAAAAGGAGTTGGTGGATGATTCATTAAGGGAAGGTTTAAACTTAATCCAGAAGATTTGCTGGAATTGATGAAATTGGGGCTTCGTTAAACGTAAAAATTGATCCCAGAGCTCACAAAACCTGGAAGATATGTATGCATTGCTAGAAATTAAGCCTTCCCTTAACTTCCCCCCCCCCCCCAAAAAGGGGATATTTAAAGACCTTATTTATGGAGAGTGTGAACACCCAGACAGCCATTTATTCCAGTCTCGTCCAAAACCAGTTTTCCTTTCAATCACAGTGATATTAATCCTTGGTCAGAATGTTGCGGGTTGATGCCTCAGTTTTGGCTTGATCAAGAAATTCTCCTTTGATTGCCTTCCCTTTGGGCTCTGCTATGGCCCCAAGGGTCTTTCACAAAGTGGTGGTGGAAGTGGTAGCTTATTTGAGACTCTTGCAAGTGAGGATAATACCTCACTTAGACGACATCCTGATTGTTGCTATGTCAGAGGTTCTTGACAGGACAGATCCAATTAGTGCTACAGACCCTGAAATGGTTGGGGTGACTGACACATTCTGAGAAATCAGATCTTCAACTTTTCCTTCTTATGATCTGGAACAGTCAGCATCCAACTCTGGATGATGAGATTTGCCTGTCTGATCCATCTCCATCCTCTGGAGAGGGAAGTTCCATGAATCGGAGAAAATGCAATTTGCATTACAACGGAGGCCAGGTTCCAGGGACATTGGGCTTTGGATCCATGAAGAGTGTTCTTTCCTCATTCCAAAAGGAGTTACTGGCAATCTGGTATGTGCTTTTACATGCTCAAAATTTGATCTTTCAGAGGAATGTTTGGGTCTTGATGGACAATGCAGTGTCGGTGGCTTGTCAGTGAACTGACAAGCTTACTCCTGGGCTTATTGCACTAGCAATAAGGATATATGCCTGGGCCGAGAGAGAATGTATTCTTGAAGGCCCTGCACCTGCAGGAAAAATGTAAATGTGCAGGCACATTCTCCACCCAGGGGAATGGAGCCTAAACAAAAATTTTCCAAAATCTTTGAAATGAGGAACTCCCATGATTAATCTCTTTGCTTGGAGTTAATGCAAAACTGCAATTCCCTTCTCTGAATCGGTGGGGAATTCCCACTAGCAGTAGATGCAGGATTGGGGAGGGGGGACTTCAGCTATGCCTTTCCACCCTGGATTCTAATCTCAAGATCAGAAAAGACCACAAAGGTGATGTTTATATGGCCACATTGGCCAAAAAAGCATGGTTTCTGGTCCTGTTGGCTCTAAGCCAGGAGAATGCAGTTTTTCTTGCTTACAGTCAGGATCTTCTCCTTCGGCATCCACAAGTCATGTAGTTGAGTCCGATGGCCTGGATGTTGAATGTAAAATCTTGGAAGATAAGGGATTCTCCACTGTTATATACACCCTCTAATGCAGAGCTGGAAGCCGGTGACATCAATGTATCCCAGTGTGGAAAGTATTTTTGTAAATTCAACAGAAGTTCTTTCTTAAATTGATTCTCTTACCTTCCGTAGAAAGGGGTAGACATGAAGTTGAAAGCTAGCACTCAAGTCCAATTGGCGGCCCTTACTGCCCTTCCCCAAACAATCCCTACAGCAACAACTAGCTTTTACAGGATCACCTTGCTGTAGTTCGCAATTTTTCTCAAAACATCCTTTGGGCTGCATACGCCTGAGGCCTCCGGCACCTCCCACCGAGGGGGAACACATGACCACAGCCAAAATAAAGTCTCGACTCCTCCCTCTCTTCCCCAGTTTTCGTGTTCCTCCGTGAGGTAGGAGCTAGACCACTAGCTCCTGGACCGTTGGGTTCAGGTAAGTATCTTTCCGGTACTATGGGCCTATTATAGCAGGGGGTACATTTCTCAGTCCCGAAGACCATCCTTGTGTCTGGGACCTGGGATACCCCATGGGATTTTTTTTTTTGGCCAGATCCCATTCTTTGATGGTTATCAAAGGGGGGGTAAGTAAGATCTTCCCTCTTACTGAGGATGAATTTTAGGAAGAAGCCAGGATAACCGGACCCCATGCATTTGTTTATGAATTTTTGAGATTGAATTAATTTAGACAAATCTGGAAGTTCCCGATTATTTGGTTGCGCTGGAGCTTTTTTTTCTGTACCCTTTTAACCTTTATTGACATTTTGAACTTTAATGAGTTTTTCATGACTATACCTAAGAGGCGGGAGGAGAGGAGAATGATGCGTTCTCTCGCTCTCTCCCCCCACCTGCCCATTACTTCTGCATTCGCTTACCTCGGCGGCTGACGGCAGGTGGGGGGTGGGGGATCGGCTTCTCCGAGGGCTTCCTCGGAGAGGGTATCCCTCTGGGCAATAGTGATGGCTGCGGGCGCCTTCCTCTTGGCGAGCGGTGACTCGGGCGGCGGGACCGACTAGCGTCTGCGGGCCATTAAGGTACAACGTTCGCACGCCCCGGGAATGCTTTAATAGGAATATCCCGGAAATTCAATCCCAGGCTTCTTCCTCCTGGGTGACTGACGTCACATCCCGGTGCCCGGGAGAATTTCCTGCTTTCCACAAACACGTGTGTTTTTTTTTTTTTCCCTTTAAAGTGATAGCACAGTGTTTTTGGAGACTTGTGTATTCTGGCCTCCCCTTCTATTTTTATACAAGGGGTTAAAATCTGAATATGGGATTTAGCTCCTGCCCTATTTAGGCAGAATTGGGAACCTAGTCTCTTGGTGCCTTTATCCAGAAGCATGGCAGAACAGGCGCAGGATGGGTTTATGGATCCTATGGGAGATTCCTCCACTTAAATAACCTATGTGGACCAGGATTCTTCAGCATTCCACCGGCTGGCAATTCTGGCAGGAGGTGGCCCAGCTCTGCCCTGGTAAGTCGCCTTACTTTATTAGTGTCATTTTTTTATTTTTTTTGGGCATGTTTTTAGTAGGATGGGATTTGGCTCATTCCCCCTACACTTTTGCTTATGTTTTTTTTTTTTAGTGTAAATCCTGGACAAAGCTTCCAAAAGTCTACCTAAATCCTCTTCTACTCTTCTTTTTTTTTTTTTTTATTTTTTTTTTTTACTGGATTTAGATCTGGAACAAGATGCCCCTTGTGTAATGTGAAACTATCTGATTCCTACATTAAACCTCTTTTGTCAAGTTTGTACGGACAAAGTTGTTGTTGTAAGGACCAGATCTCTTCCCCCTCCTATGTCGCATAGGCCCCCCAGAATGTGTGGGTAACCAGGGGGAATTTTCGCATCCAGCAATGGGTCCCTTTTGATGCTTCCCTGTTTTCTGGCCAAATGGGGAAACCCTCCTTTTTTATATTTTTTTTTCCACCACTCAGGATAATTTATTCCTTAGGACGAATCGGAAGAAGGGGAGATTTCTTCCCCAGAGAGAGGACAATCAGGCCTCAGGTTCTTCTTCGGCCAAAGCCAGGTATTTGTTTCCCCCTGGGAGACTTGACTTGCCTCTTGCACATGATTTACCTGTCTATGGGTATAGAGGAAAAGGTTGCAGGTCCAAAATCAAAACGGGATAGCTTTTATCCGGATTTGGCTCTGGTTTCCTCTATTTTCCTTTTCCCTTTGAAAGACAGACATGATTTTGGAACAGTGGAAGGATCTGTCTAAGAAGGTGTTTACATCACGGGGTCTTAGATGAAAAAGGATATCTACATTTATGGGGGAAAAATGTCCCAAGTTGGATGCCCCTTTTGCCAAAGTTTCTAAGGGGGCAGCTTTTGCTTTTTGGTTTAGCTTTTGAAGATTTTGGGGTTCTTAATAATCCTCTAGACAAAGATGGATTCACTGCTTAAGAAGGCTTGGCAAGTAGAATCTTATGTATTAAGGACAAATTTAGCATCCAATTGTGTGATCAGAAATTTAGGATTTTGGCTACAACTTAAAGACTGTCTTTTGGAAAGAACTAGTCTGGGAAAAAAAATTAAAGCTTTACCTATTTTCAGCTACGGCTTTTGTTACAGATGCCATGGCTGAATCAATCAGATTTTCGGCACGTAAACTGGCTGTAACCAATTCCGTGCTCAGGACTCTTTGGTTGAAGACCTGGTCTGGCGATATTGGTTCAAAGATGAGTCTTTGTGCTATGCCCTTCAGGGGTGAATGTCTGTTTGGGTCGGACTTGGATAAAGTTTTGGATAAGACGGCAGACAGGAATAAATGTGTCCTAGGGGTTCAGCTAATAAGATGGTGGGTTTTTTTTTTTTTTTCCCAGGAATTCCTTCAGGCGTCCCTTTCTTACCAAGGGTGCTCCTAAAAGATCCAGGGAGGCTTCCTCCTCTTTCAATGCTTCAAGAAAGGGCAACTTTAGAGGCTCCACTTTGTTTGGCACCTACCAGGCAAAACCCAAGAAGCAATTACGCCAATGCCTTGATTGGCGCCAGGCTGAGGAGTTTTTGCACACTGTTGGATTGCCCTTTCATTGTAAGAGGAATTACAGAAGGCTTCCACATAGATTTTTCTCAAAGCCCTCCAAGATTTTTGATTTCTTCGTTGCCCAGGGGCAACGAGGAAAGAGAAGCTTTTTTTTTTTTTTTTTTTTGTCTGACGGACATGAGGTCAAGGGGAGTTATTGTTCCAGTGCCCCTGCCTCTGCAGGGGACAGGGTTCTACTCCAGCATTTTCCTGGTAAATAAGAGCTCAGGGGGGTTCAGGTTTATTCTGAACCTGAAGAGTCTCTTTTTTTTGTCCAGTACAGGCATTTCAGGATGGAAACATTTTTTCGGTAAAGAATATGCTTCTCAGGGGTGCCTTCATGGCATCTATAGATTTGAAGGACGCTTATTGGCAAGTAATGAGTCCCCTGGCTCAATCTTTTGAGACTTCAATAAAAGACAAAGACCAGATTTTGCATTTTCAGTCTTCCCTTCGGCCTTGCTTCGGTACCAAGGTTCTAGCAGAGCCTTTGGCGTTTCTGAGACGCAGAGGGATGGGTGCGGTCACTTATTTAGATGACCTTTTTTGCCCAATCAAAGGACAGGTTGTTGGAAAATCTTCATTACGCCATGAATCTCTTATCCCGCCTAGGTTGGATTGTGAATTTCAACAAATCAAGCCCTCACAAATTATGACATACCTGGGGTTTGAGATCAATTCAGTCCGCCAGGTCCTTATTCTGCCTCATCAAAAGGTTGTGGCTCTCCAGGAAGAAGTGGCTCTCCAGGAAGAAGTGCAAGGTATCTGCTCAGTCCCTTCAATAAGACGAGGAATGAGAGTGCTCGGCTTCCTAACTTCATCATTCCTGGCAGTGAGATGGGGCCAACTTACTCCAGATTCCTTCAGGGGCATATTCTGAAGAACGGGGACGGAACCCAGGACGGGACTGGAACAGCTGCCGATTCCAGGGGAAGTGATAGATTCTCTGAATTGGTGGTTGGAAGACCATCGATTCTCGGTGGGTTTACCTTTGGGAGATCCCAAAGAGGTGATTGTAACAACGGATGCTTCAGCCTGGGGCTGGGGAGCACATTGCAAGACATGGACAGTTCAAGGAAAATGGTCAAAGGCCTTGACTCAGTCCTCATCCATCTGAGAGAATTGATTGCAATGAAGGAAGCATTATGGGCCCTAAAGTCACACCAACGGTGGGAAGCATGTGCAAATCGGGACAGACAACGCTACATCTGTAGCTTACATAAATCAAGGGGGAACAAGATCCTCGAGATTGATGACCGTAGTGGCAGATTTTGTTCTGAGCAGAGAATAGCAGAGAATAGCTTGAAAATGGTACTAAAGAAGCTCATCAGGGAACCAGATACAATTCTCCTGGTGACCCAAGAGATCTTGGTTTTCGACTCTGGTGGAACTATCAGTTCAGGATCCTTGGAGATCCGATGAGCTCTTATCCCAAGGTCCGGTGTTTTTGTCCGAACCCACAATGGTGGAGATTGATGGTATGGACCCTGAGGTCTCCTTACTACAAAAGAGGATATTCAGGGACCGTCATAAACTCATGCTTCTTTCAAGCAGGAAGATTGTAACCAGGAAGATTTATCTTAAGTATGAAGACATTTAAGTCTTAGAAAACTGACAATGCCAAGACTTCATTCAAGATACCGGTGATTATGTATATTTTTTTACAGCGTGGAGTCTATATGGGACTCTGTGTTAATACTTTGAAGGTTCAACTGGCAGCCTTGTCAGTTCTTTTGGATAAAAGACTATCATCCATTTCTATTATCAAGCGGTTCTTGCTGGCAGTCAATCGCTCTAAGCCGACACCATCCAAGGTGGTTCCGCAGTGGGACTTGGCTAGTTTTTTTCCTCCTTTCTTTCCCAACAAGAATCTGGACATCAAATCACTCACCTGGAAGGTCTTGTTTTTGGTAGCCATTACCTCGGCCCGCAGAATTAGTGATGTTCAGGCCTTGTTATGTCGTCATCCATTCCTCCAGGTATTTCCGGATCACATTGTAATGAAGGTAGATCCTTGCTACCTTCCTAAGGTTGCTTCAGATTTTCACAGATCTCTGAAGGAATAACTATCTCCTATCGCACAGGATGATCCTGAACTTATTGCTTTGGATGTCAGATCTCAACTGTTGCATTATCTTCAACAGACCAAAGATTTCAGAAAAGCTGACAGCTTGTTTATCTCCTTTTCAGGCCCTAGGAAGGGTCTAAGAGTATCAAAGACTACGTTGGCAAGATGGATGAAAGATACCATTAAGATGGCTTATAGAGTGGTGTAACAGCCTACTCTACAAGAAGTGTATCTACATCTTGGGCAGAGCAAGCTGGGGTCTCCATGGAACAGATTTGTAAGGCGGCCACCTGGTCTTCAGCTAAAACCTTCGCAAGACACTATAGTTTGGACCTCCTGTTTCAAAAGTCAAAAGGATCAATCTTTTTGGCAGAAGTGTGCTTCGTGCAGTTCTTCCCACCCAATGAGGTAGTCTCGCCTATCTCTCAGGCGTATGCTGCCCGAAGGATGTTTTGAGAACTTAAGTTAGGTACCTGGTAACTTTTTTTTTTTTTTTTTTTTTTTTTTTTCTCGAAACATCCGTAAGGGCAGTATAGGCTGGCTTCCCTCCCTTATTTTTATAGGTGGAGTTGGATTGTGTATCATGTTATATGGAGTTGTGGGTCTGTATCTCTCCTTTCAGATCCCTACAACTGGGGAGGAGTCTAGACTTTATTTTGGCTGGTGGTCATGTGTTCCCCCTTGGTGGGAGGAGCCCAGAGGTCTTAGGCATATGCTGCCCTTATGAATGTTTAGAAAAAAGTTACCAGGTACCTAAAATTTTTTTTTTTTATTCTATGGTCCTAGAACAAGATATATAAGAAATTTGTTCATTACTTTTATAATTGTAAGAACCACTTTTTCTCTGTAGCTCATTGTCCTACATGGGTTGTTCATTCTAGGCCTCCCATCAACAGGACTTGATGGAACTGGTATGTAAGTAAGCTACATGGTCATCTGTCCTCACCTTTCCTAAATTTTATTAAGAAATTAGTGTTGCCTCTGCGGACTAAGCACTAGGCAGTCAAATTCTGAGTTCTACATTTTATGTTTAATTTTATGTCCTTGGTTACTGGACATCGTAGTTACCTAGTTGGCAGTCAGGGTTATAGCCTTGTTAGTTACTGCTTGGGACATCCCAGAAGTTAATACAATCAAGGTCTCATCCCCCCCACATGTTCCAGAAGAAAAGCATTTTACTACTCGCTGTAAAGGTCTTCTGGAACTGTGGAGGACTCAGTTGGACCCCCCCCCCCCCCCCGTAGTAAAGCGTCTTACTACTCGCTTTAAAGGTCTTCTGGGACTGTGGAGGACTCAACTGGACCCCCCCCCCCCCCCCCCCAAAAAAAAAGTGGTCCTGTCTGCGGTAAAACTCAAGCTTTATTGTTTCCAAACAAAAACGGATCTAGTTTATTAGTTAATCTCAGTTACTGCTTACAGTTTACGAACTGAGAAACGGTGCTGGGGATATGCTGACTTTCAATCAACTTTACTGGCAAGAGTGCCCATCTCCTGCGGATATCCCCCTTCAACTCAGAAGTGATTGAATACAATCGCGGTCCTCCACAGTTCCAGAAGACCTTTACGGTGAGTACTACTAAAACTCCTTTTTCTTCACACTTGATGTAGGTTAAACTGGAAACTTGGTGATACTGGGCAAGCCAGCCAACTTGGATGTTTTACATATTCTGATACATTATACCCTTGGTTGTGCTTGGCTGTATAAAGGTTATGGCATAACCTTTGTGTAACGATTGCATTTACCCACTTTACAGTTGTTACTTGGACATCAATACTAAATATATGCCCAGGTGACATCTGTCAGTAATTTTGGTGCAGAAGATGGACTAATTCTGGGGCACCTATTCTGCTCCTATTCATGGCGTTGGGCCCAATCAGATTAGCAGGTAGGTGGGTAGTGTCATATTAGACTTGCAGTTGAGGTGCTTCCTTTGGGAATAATCATGCTGCTAAAAGGTAAGCGCATCTGAGTATTGTCAGTCAACTTTCTAGCCAAACATCTTGCTTACTTAGGATATGGACCATGTCTATACCATGTTTCATTTATAACAGGATTTATAAATTATATATTTGGGATTTTGTATTCTGGCACTGGTACAGCTCTCATAAAGCGGGTCCATCTATTAAGAGGTTTGTAGCATGAAGGTGAGTGGCTTGTAATGTCTCTGTATTGTCCATGCCTGACCCTACTGGGAGAATTGGAAACTATTCAGGGATCTAACCATTATGGACTTGTGATTGCTGCCCTCCCACTGCATTCTACACAAGCTGACTTGCAATAATATACAGAGGTATGCATATTCTGTTTTGTAAGGCAGCCTAAATCTGTAAAGCTAACTAGTTAAAGCTTAAAGTCCTATCTCCTTACAGACCCTACATACCGCACCAATACCTCATAGCCGTATGAGAATTGTTGACAGCCCAAAAGAAGAGAACTTTCATCAGGGTACACTGCACTTTCTATCCGAGTTTGTAACTGCTCAGCATTACCCACCTAAGGATGCTGTCAAGCATGTCCTTCAGTCTATACTGCTAGAAGCAGAGGAACAATCCCTCAAGAATGAAGCCTACATGGTCTTAATGAAGATGCAAAAGTAAGTGAAATCTTTAATTGACTAGGTTTCAAATTTTAATGTATTTTGGTATACAATCAATTTTCCACCTTTTTTGAAGTGGACCAAAACCCAGCATTTGAGTTCTGTAATATTCCTGGGCTGATCTCCCCCCTCCTAAGTAGGGCTAGAATGGCTGGTGCAGGCACGCTCCCTGTTGGAGGGAAGTGGGGGATGTGCCGCCAGCACGCTCGCGTTAGAGGCCATCTTAGCGCACTGACTGGACAAGCGGACACGCATGCGCCGTAGGACCAGGAAGAGCTGAGTTCGGGTGATCTGGGGGATTTCACATAGCGGGGTGTCCCCAGGGAAAGGCCCAAAACCCAGTATAGTCAAGTCAAAATCCTGGGTTTTGGTCCAGTTTAAATATGGACATGAGAGAATTCAACTGTATCTTGACTACAATAAATTGTATTATCCACTGGTATTTTAACATTAAATCCAGAAAACAAAGTTGGCTAAACGTGACCAGAATTTGTACTACTGAGCCTTTCTACCACGCATGAGATGTGGTTAGTTATCTAGGATTACCAAATATTGGTGTATTGGGATATCTGCCCATAACTTGCAAGTAGCGTGTCCCACAAAATTTAGTGTGAAGGGGGAGGTGATAAAATCAGCCTTTCCTTAACCCTTAAGTGACAGCCTTCCTAGAATTGTCAACCCCTGTTGCCAGACTACGTTTCACTATTTCGAGCTACACATGTTCATGTTCAAGATTGGTTTTTTGAATGGATTTTCCGGGAAAATTATATAATATATATATATATATATATATTATATTGTAATGGGTTTTTTTTCTCAATTTTATTGCGTGTGAAACCCCAATTTCTCCCGGCTACAGCGGCACCACATATGTATTAGTAAACACCGTTACAGCGGCACCACATATGTATTAGTAAACGCCCTTTCCTGCCCCCCCCCCCCCCCCCCCCCCCCCAAACAGAGCTGTAGGGAGATTTTTCAGATAAAATACTAAATATATATATAATGTATATATATTATATTTTAAAACTCACCTGAACCCCTTGTTGGCTCGGGCCGGGCCTTCTCTTCACCTGGGGGGCATCCGTGGGGCTCTTCAGGAGAGTGCCTGAAATAGCGCCCCCCCACTTCGGACGCTGGCACAATTACTTTCCTGTGGAGGTTTAAAATCAGCTACGTGAGACTCGCGTAGCTGGCACTAGAAGGGTTAAAGGAGCAGTATCGCGATTTTTTTTCTTGGTGACTTATATTTAAATGGTACTTTGAATGTAGGTAAGGTGTTGGAGTAAGAATTACAAATGTAGAAGAAAATGTGTTGTGCAGCTGGAGACTAATGGCTCATGTTTATGTCTGCGTGTCAGAGCCGGACACTCTGGCCTGTTCCACGCTGAGGAGAGGGGTAAACAATGTAACAAAGTATCAGCTGTTCAGTGCTGGCAGCGTCCAGCATAAGATAACATTGCAACATTGCCTGGCCAGAACTCGTATATCTAAAACAGAGAAGCTCTAGAAGTCATTTAGCTGATTTTGACAGTTTTCCCTTCATGTTGGCTCTGCTGCAGAATCTTTCAGTTTACCATTTTCTCTCTTTTCTCAACACATTTTTCCATATGATCTTTCTTTCAGCTTTGTGTGTTTTGAGCAAAGCCCAACCCAGGATTTTCACTGTCTGGAGTGTTTTGTGCCCCTAGGGGCATCCCGACTTGGGATGCCCTGATATGTGAAATCCCCAAGTTCGCCTGTGAAAACGTACTTGTCCCACAGCGCATGCACAGGCTCTCATCCAATCAGCTCTGTTTGCATGCAGATAGGAAGCCTGAGCAGTAACCTTCCTGGCCGTCCGGCCTGTTTAAATGGCTATCTGCGTGAGCGCGCCAGAAAAATGGGGGGGGGGGGGGGGGGGGGGGATCTGTGGTTATCCAGGGGTTTCACACAGTGGGGCATCCTGATTTAGAATGCCCAAGGGGCAAGGTCAATGGCCGGGTCTTATAGACTTCAGGGTCAGCAACTCTGGGTTTTGTTCCACTTTAATACCTTTGAAATTCTTCTTTGAATAACTGTGCAGGAAAATCTGGTTTTCAGTCAGTTTAGTTTATTTTGTATAGATTTTACACATTTGAGTCACCTGGTCTCATAACAAAAGCAGCACCTCACACACGGCTGTTACCACTGATTAGTGTCAGCCTCTGAGGTAAAGTGTTGCTAGGAGACCAGTGGGCTAAATGAAGCGGCTCACTAAATACAACCCAGCAGATCCCCCTATTCAGCAAGTGGACTGAGCCATTGTCATTATACAATTGCAATTATACAAATGCAACGTCCACATTATTCCAATATTTATTCTAACTTTGGTAGGCCCAACACACCGTGTGTGTGTGCACAACGTGCACTTGTTACTACCAACGGTTTCTGACGTGCAATTGGTATTATCGTTCTGTGGGGATTTCAATTCTTTCAGCAGGTTTGTCACTAGAAGGGATCAGAAATATCTTGGCAGTCACGTCATCTTGGTAGCAGCAATACACCCAAACCAAGACAACTTTGTCCTGAAATCTTGAATCTTTTGGAGGATAATTTTATATAGTGATTATTGGTGCTGACCAGTGGTTAATTCTATACCCAGTTAAGTGATGGTATGAAAGCTGAAGTTGCTTACCTTTTGGCAGGAGGGTCCAGACTTAAACTGCCTGAGATGGAAGGCCCAGGAACCTACTGCTGAGGACCCCTAAGACCCTCATGCAACCCAGAATCTTAAACTGGACCAACAGCCTGGCACAGTTGGAAAAAGGTAGCTGCCATTCTGGGTAAAAAGGAATTGTACAGTGAGTGATTTTCAAAAAGTCTTGTGAATTGACAACCAGACTTAGAAGGAGATGTTACCCCCAGCTGGATGTTAGATGGGGCCCAACTGGCAGTAGACTAGAAGGTCCAAGACTCCTTGTTAGGAAGCAGACCCCCCCCCCCCCCCCCCCCCCAAAAGAGTCTTAGTCTTTAGTTTTGATATTTCTAAAATCATCTGAAATCTCCAAATACAGGAACATAGGACTGTCGCTGTGGGTCTGATTGGCTTGACCCATTCCTTACCCCTGGAGGCAGCCAGCCAGGGAACAGGCCAGATTCCCTTGACTCATATGCTGGGGGGGGGGGGGGGGGTCTCAGTCCAGGTAACAACGCAATCCACTCCCGAGGCTCTTCGCCTTGGCTGCAGTCCATTCTTAACTGCCTCTAGTCCAGGGGGAGCTTGCTGGGTGGAAGTCGGGCTGCGGTATGAATGTCTCTTCCACTTTTGAACTCTCTGATGGAGGGAAGGGGGCCTGATGATGGCACTAGGTGCCACTGCAGGCCCTATCTGATGCATGTGCTCCCAGCTCTTAACCCTTCTAGTGCCAGCTACATGAGTCTCATGGGGGGGGGCTCCAATTCCCCCCCCCCCCCCCCCCCAGCAATGGGCCCTCACCGTCCTCTTCGGCTGGCCCTGCCCCTAGCCCCGCCCACTTGTGGGAGGAGCGGGATGACGTCATCCCGCTCCTCATAGTGTCACACCCGGGCTCCAATCTGTCACTTGTCAGTAGCGATCTGAGCAGGGAGGGTGGGAGGCAGGGTGGCTCTGATCTCCTGCCTCCCACCCTCCCTGCTCCGATCACTACAGACAAGTGTCATCTGCAGCGGCGCGGGACGCTGGGTCTGAGGTAAGTATAAGTGAAAAAAGAATAAAGAATATATATTTTTTTTTTTTTTTTTTTTTACCCTTTTGTACTGGTAAGGGGTCAATCAGACCCCTTATACCAGTTCACAAGGCTCTGGGGCTGGCAATCACCTGCGGCTAGCGGGTGACTTGCCATAGCCCCCAGCCCCCCATTACCTTCCTCCCCAACGGCCAGGGGAGGGCTGAAGGCCCGGGCCACTTAGTGGCTATGTGGGCTAGTAGCCTGCAGGGCCAGGGGCCACCAACGCTGGCTCCTGTGCCCTGTCCTACAAGCCCCCATAGCTGGTCTGGGTTGGTAATGCTGGGTAAGGGGGACCCTACGTCATTTTTGGGGGGTATTTTAAGGGTTAAACAATATTAAACTTACATTTTTTATTACAAAAGAACACTACAAATTGTAAATAGGTTTTTTTTTTTTTTGCACATTTCACCCAAAAGTATTGAATACACTAAGGCCAAACAAGACATTTCATGTTGAAGCCCAGACTCTGCTGAAAAAAACAATATATAATTTTCCTGGGAAATCCCTTTCATAAATCAAGGTTGAACATGTGTAGCGCAAAAACATGAAAAGTAGTCTGGCAACAGTGTGACAAAAAAATCTAGGTAGGCTGGCACTTAGGGTTAAAGGGAAAACACTAAACTGCTCCTAGACTTGTTCCCTAGCCTCCCTATTTACATAATGGTGTTAAAAATTCAGCAATTGGACCTCCCTACTTGCTTATTTGAGCCTTGGGAGAGGGACCCTTTACCCCACACCAGACTTCAGAATTAAGAGCAGAGGAATCCTTGCAAGTCCCTGCCCCTCTATCATCATCTATGGTAGACTCTGCTGCAGATAAACATCCTTCCATCAACCCAACTGATCTAATTCTATGAGACTCGGTTGTCCACTCAGTCCCTTTTTATTTATGGCAAGCACCTGCAGTTTTAAGGGCTACTATGTTATTTACCTGTGATTGGAAGGTTATAAAGGGCCCTTCTTTTTTTGAGAGCAGTAGTCGGAGGTCTCTGATACCGACCCTTCTGAGGTGGATGAGGGCATTGCCAGTGAATTTTTTTTTTTTCCTATTTACCATATGTCCTGCATATAGTTCCACTTTCTATGGGCATTGAGGATAGAAGTTGCACCCCTAAGTTTAAACATGATTTGTTTGTATCCCGATTTTGTTCATAATGCCCCCCCTTCCCCATTCATGACTCCGTTAAGGAGGCTATCCTTGAGTGGAAGGCTATTCATTGAGGAAGACTTGCATATTTGGGATAAATGCCCCAAAATGGATGCCTCCTTTCAAAGGTCTCCAAGGGAGTGGATTTAGCTTTTGAGCACTTTGGTATCCTCAAAGAGCCTTTAGACAAAAATATGAATACCCTCTTGAAGGCATGGCAGGGTGAATCTTGTACTCAAGATTCTGGCCTTGGCTTTTGTTGCCAGGAATCTTAATTATTGGCTTCAACGGCTCATATGTTTGAAGCGGACCAATATAAAGGATTATGAAGGCTTTACTAATTCTTTTTCAGCTGCCTCTTTTCTGAATGATGCCATGGTAGAATCTTGATATTTTTGGCTTGGGCCATGGTCCTCATCAATTTGGTGCATAGGTAAATCTTTGAACTTGTATCCCCTGAGCAGGTACACCACGACAGTTGTGCCATGCCCTTTAATGGGCAGTTCCTCTTTGGCCCAGAACTAGAGGGTGTCAGACAGGTCTGACAGAAATAAGTCTCTTTCCTGCTAAGCATAAGGATTTTGAGAATGGGAATTTTTTCTCTAGTTGTCGTCTTGTAAAAGGCCCTTTAATATCAAGGACTGGTTTAGAGAGGCCCCTTCTACTTTTAGGAGAGACCAGTTTAGAGCATCCACTTTGGTACCCAACAGTCAATTCCTAAGAGGCAATGCCACTGGTTCATTAATAGATGCCTGGTTAAAACAGTTTAACATTTGGTGTTAGATTGCCCTTTTTATTTACAGGGGAAAAGGGAGGGTTTCACAATAGAATTCATGCACGTCCCTCCCAGAAACTACTCTGAGGAATCTTCTCCCGCCAGGCTCCTTCATTGTCTCAATAGACCTGAAGGATGCCTATTGGCAGGTACTGATGAGCTTGTCGGCTCAAGCGTCTTTGAGATTCACAGTAAAGTTGGGAAACCAAATACACCCCTTCCAATTTGTATGCCTACCCTCTGGTCTGGCGTCTGCCTAAACACAGCCAGAGGTTCTGTTAGAACTTTGGTAAGGTTCTCGGAGCAAAGGGGTCGGATCATAGCATACCTAGATGACCTTCTCCTTTTTGCCCCACATCAGGAGGAGTTGCTCAAAGATCTGGAATCTTTTTGAAATTATTAGGTTGTCCTAAACTGCCAGAAGTCTAGTCCCGTCGCAGGTCATGATATACTTGGGGTTCGAAAGCCATACGATCCTTCTGAAAGACGCTCAGTCCCTGTACGCCAATCGGACAATTTGTTAGCCAAGCTATTTGGGTCTTGAGGTTAAGGACCCCCCACTTCTGTGATGGGGGTCAGCTACACTCAAGGAGTCTACAGCTGCATATTTGAAATTCTTGGGACAAATCGATTATCCAGTCTATGGATTCCTGAGAAGTTCCAGATTTATTCTGAATCTGAGTTGGTGGCAGGGCAGCCACAGGTTTGTCAGTGGCCTGGCCTATCCTAGTGACAACTGACGCCTCTTCGTGGGGGTGGTTTGGGGCATTGCACTGCTCAAGGAAAAAGGCCCAGTCTTCTGGACCAATCTTGAATCTCAGAGAATTGACGGCTGTGAAGGGGGCATTATTAGTCGCCTTTTCCCACCTGTAGGGTTGTCTCATAGAAAACCAGCAAAGGAAATTCTGATCTGGGCAGAACTGGACCTTGATCTTTGTCGGCCATTCACATGAAAGGCTGCCTAAATCGGACAGATTTTTGAGTCGCTCTGCAGAATGGTCCCTGAACCTGGAGTTCAATCAGATTTGTGTCCTGAGAGGAACTCCAAGGTGGATCTTTTCACCTTTTGGTTGACACAACAAGCTGAGGAAGTTTTTCTCCCTAGATCCCTCCAGTCAAGCTCTAGGAATAGTTGCCCTGGCTCACCAGTGGTTTTTCAGTCTAGCTTATGATTATCCTCCAGTTTGGATCCTCCCTCAGGTTCTAAACTCCTGCCAATCAGCAATGATTCTACTGCTAGCCCCATGGTGACCGAAGAGACCATGGTTTTCAACTCTGAATATGCTCTGTCCAAGAGCATTGGGAGCTCTGTGAGACCAGATCCTGACAAAGCACTGGTCCTTGAGATAGAAATTACACCTGACACTATGGGCCCTGAGATTGCAATGCTGCTAAGTAGTGACTTTTTGGAGAAGTTGATCAAGACTGCTTTCCAGCAGGAAGGAAGTGATGAGGTTTTCCAAATTTTCAAATCTTTAACACATGGAAGGTCGAAATTCCCCCACTTTATAGTCTGTCTTGGATTTTTTCCTTTAGAAAGGAGCCAACCTGGGTCTCGGTGTTAGTACTCTGAAGGTCCCCAATCTGCTGGGGATGATAATCACTCCATGGGTTCTGTAGACAAGTCTTTGTATGTCTGGGCCTATTTGCTAGATACCGTCAACAAAGAATTCGAGGAAGGCAGATGGCTTATTTGTATCCTTCTCGTCACAGGAAGGTTCGGCGTGTTAAGTCAACATTGGCCCGATGTATGAAGAACACTATCAGTTTTGCCTTTCTCCAGGCCGAATTACATCTCATTCAAGTATTTCTACATCTTGGGTATCACAAGCTGGTGCCTCTATTGAACAGATCTGTAAAGTGGCAACCTGGTCTTCAGCTAAGAGGTTTATTAATCGTTACTGCCTAGATCTGATCACCTTGCAAGATCAGTCCTTTGGCAGTGTTACAGGCAGCCTTTCCCACCCAGTAAAAGTATCTCGCTTATCCTTAGTGGTATGCTGCCCTAAGGCTGTTTTTGAGAACTTAAGTTAGTTACATGGTAACTCTTCTAATCATCCGAAAGGGCAGCATACCGGCTTCTCTCCCTTGGGCTACGTTATTTCATATGTTGCTGATTTACGAGTTGGTGATTTGTCTTTTTATTTTTCAGCTCTTACTACTGGGATCTGGACGAGAAGCTAAAGCTCTGGTATTCTGCTGGTCAGATTGTGCGGTTACAACACAGCAGAAATATGCATAGAGAGACTACAATTAGGCATTGCGTTTCCTGTATATTTAGCTTCTCTATCAGTACTCTTTACGGTCTGTTAGGAACTGGCTTTACTAGAACATTAATGCAGTAAGAGAATGTAAGGACATTGCAGTTAATAGTGTGCATGCTACAGTGATGACAATGCTGTTTGAGGCCACCTGTGAATGGAAAATGAACCTGCATGGAGTAGGACATGTTCTAGGAGAATCTTGAGTTTTACAGTGCAGGACTAGGAGTTTTGTGGGAGGAAAGGTACGAAAGCTTTTGATTTATTGCCTTCAAGCAGTAGAAATAATGCTGCAAGGAGCTCACCTGAAGCCTGTCCCATGTAATTCTCCTCAATTCCCTTTAAGGTGCTGTAGCAGCATCTTTCATTTCCGTTTTTTGTGACCACACTGCAAATATGGCTGACCCTGTCCCTGGCACACCCAGTGTGAGTAAGCCTGGCAAGTGTGATCACTGGTATTTGCCAGGCACTCACCTTTTGGAGTGCTGAGGGACCATGGTGCCAATGAGGCCAAATTTGGAGGATGGTCATGAAGAAAGAACTGAGACATATTTGGAGACCTGCTAAACTTCTGTCAATGAGAGGCACGTGGGCCAGGCTTCAGTTGTGCTTTGTGCTACATTGCCTGGACTTTGGTGGTTTAACTTGTTCGTTGATGTAGCAACCTTGGATGCTGTGGGATTTTGGAATCTAGGACTGCTTTTAAGGGTTATCGGTTTCATGTGGACTTATCTTGATCCTCAATCTTGTGATCTGAAGGGTTTCATTATGTGTTAAGTTATTGTGTTTTTTTTTTTTTTTTTTTTAGGCTGCATCCAGCTACTTTGACTACTGTGGCATGGGACTGGAATCTGCTTTCAGAAGCTATTGGTAAAAAGGTACAAAATGTGAATTTGTTTCATTGATGCACTTGAATGTGGACTGTTAAAGTGGACCAACACCCACGGGTGATCGGCCCGGGAATCTATAAGATTCCCGGGCCGATCACCCCCCACCCCGCGGGACATCCGAGATCGGGATGTCCCGCGGGGTGTAACCCCCCCAAAACCCCCGAAAAACCCTACCTGATCTTCGGCGGCGGCCGGGCGCCGCCGCCTCCCTTGCGCCCCTGCAGGCGTGCCCGCGCCGGCCGTCTGCGAATGGCCGGAGCGGGCGCGCGCGCGCGCGTCAAAAGGGACGCGCGGGAGGCGGCGGCAGCCGCTTAGACGTCATGGAATAGAGCTTGTACGTTGGCGCTGGGAGCGCGGAGAGGTGAGTTTTTCGGGGGGTTGGGGGGGGGGGGGTTTCACACAGCGGGGCACCCCGATCGGGGGTGCCCCATCGAAGTGGACCAAGACCCAGGATAGTCAAAATCCTGGGTGTTGGTCCACTTTAATACAAAACAAAGTACAAACAGGTATTTGAAAAAAAAAAGGTCAGCAGTATATCTGGTATAAGCTGTCATGCCTCATGTGATCAGCTAGATGGTGCTTTAATGTTTCTGTGAAAACAGACCATTTCTCACGTTGCAAAATGTTTTTCTCAAAACATCCTTCGGGCAGCATACGCCTGAGACCTCCAGGCTCCTCCTACCAATCTGGAACACCTGACAGAATAAAATCTTGACTCCTCCCATTCCCCAGTTGTTTCCATGTTCCTCCAGGAAGAGGAACGTGACCACTAGCTCCTGGACCGATGGTTCAGGTAAGTATATTCTGGTAGTATGGGCCTGAGCAGGTGGTCCATTTCTCGGTCCCGAAGGCGATCCTTCTGCCTGGGGCCCGGGATACCCTATGGGGTCATTGGCCAGATCCCATTCTTTGATTATATCAAAGGGGGTGATATGTTGCCCTCTTGCTGAGGATGAGTTATAGGAAGAGACCGGGGTAACCGGACCCCATACTTGAAATTGGTTGCACTGGAAGGTGAGACAATGTTTATGGAGATTTGATGCACCCCTCTGCACTTACTGCCCAGGAAGGGAGAGTCTGTGTGCCTGTTTGCATTTGCTATCAGCATTATAGGGCAGGTGTGCTGAACTAAAGGAAGGCACCCCTCCCCCCTCCAGAGCTCTCCTGATGATTAGACACATGCTGCTAGTTGTCTCTCATTAAGCTTCAATCTGCCAGACTCTGGCAGATGCACAGGCAGCCATTTGTGAGTGAATTTCTTTTGAGCTGTTGCTCCAGGTTTTAAAGATCCCAGGTCTCTTCCTCCCAGGCTGCTGACGTCACATCCCAGCACCCTTGGAATTTCCTGCCTTTCTTTCAAACATGTGTTTTGCTTTAAAAGCAGTGTTTTGGAGGTATATATATTATGGCCTCCCCTTCTATTCTTGATATGAAGGGTTAATATTGCAATTTGGGATTTAGCTCCTACCCTATTGTGACAGGCTCAGGAAGCAAATCCATTGGTGCCTCATAACCAGAAGCCTGGCAGACCATAAGGATGACATTTATATCGATCCTGCTGAAGTTTCCTCCACAAATATGCCTCATGTGAACCAGGATTCATCCTGTATTCCGTCGGCTGCCGATTCTGGAAGGAGGGCACAGTTTTGTCTGGTAAGTCCCTTTTATTTATTAGTGTCTATGGGCATGTTTAATTAAATTTTGACATGAGTATCGCCCTTGTTTTGCTTATGTATCTTAGTCTTTGACCACAGACTAAAGCTCATTTGAAGTATGCCTAAATCCTCTTCTTCCAGACCTATTTCATATAACAGTAGAAGGGGTCCCAAGGATGTACTGTGCCTTGTACATTACTGGTTGTAACCCCTCTGCCAATATTGTCCAGACGGGTGTTGGATAATGTTATTACTATCTTTGTAGGTCGGATTAGACCGAATGTCTTCCTCACCTTGGGATCTCAAGGTTGCAGAGAGTTCGGGTAACCAGGTTGTGTTTTACAGACTTTCAAATCTTGTTCTGATCCCATTTATTATCTGGTCTCTCATCTGCTCGGATTGTAGCAGTATCGGGCCCGGTCAATATTTGGGTCCTGGGCAGGGGATATTGCCCTAAGTTGGAAATCCTTTGTGCCAAATTCTTTAGGGGGCAGGATTAGCCTTAGCCTTTTGCTATCACCTAAATAAGCCTATTTGATTCACTGCCTTAACTGGTTGGCAAGTGGAATCTTAATGGTTTAGACCTATGGGTGCTCATTCTATGATGAAAGTTTACCTTCTGCTTCAACAATATAATATAAGGACTATCTGTTGAATAGGACTTGTCCAGGGGTATTATTATTTATTATTATTACGTATTTATATAGCGCCATCAACTTCTGTAGCGCTTTACAAAGGAAGAATACAGACAAGGTAAAACGTATAGTACAGAGAACAATACAAAATTAGATGCCACAGGTTAAAACCAGGTGTTGTGAGCACAGGAGACAATAGGAAGGGGTATGGTTATATCCTTACTTAAGCTTTGGCAGTTAGTGACAAATATCATGAGATTTTGGGCAAGGAAATATGATTGTATCACAGCATTCTCTGAGAACCTGGACTGGGGATTCTAGGTCAGAGTGAGCCTTGTGCAATATTCCTTTGGGAATTTTTATTTTTGGGTAGATTAGTGAATACGCCGATAAATATAGGTATTTCCACCTGATCTGGGCCGCCTGTTGAAGGGAGTGACCATTGGCGCTCCTTCTTTAAGCTGCTCCTTTCATTTGGGGACGCGGCTAAAGAATCCGGGGGGTACCTTCCTCCTCTACCTTATCTGTGGGCAAGAAGGATTTTTAAAAGGGTCCTCTCAGCATCATAGCGCAGTGGGTTTGGGCAAATAGATTCCAGACCATGTTTGGGTTGGTGCCTGGATACTTTGTGTTGCCCTCTCCATTCCAGGGGCATGAATGAGGGTTTCACATAGACATTACATGTACCCCTCAGTCGGATTCTTGGTGTCTCCTATACCAGTGGGTTGGAGGAAAGATAAGTTATTCTGAAGTTGCTAACCTTGGAAGCCAGGCGGTTAATATCCCAGTTCCCTTCATCAGGCATTGGAGGGAGTTTTATTCTCCTTATAGAATATCTGTCTCCATGTTCTATCAGATATTTAGAATGGTTTTTAGACATTTTATTGGGAGGAAGCTTGCTTCCACAAGGTTTTCTTCATGACCTTAACAGATCTGGGAGATGTCTGGCAGTTTCCAATGAGCTTGGGGCTCTGTCTTGTTTCAGATTCTAACAACCCCTAGGTTGTCTTGTGCTTCTTATTCATTATTCCCTTCATGCTGGGTTCAGTCTGAGAAATCTATTAAAGATTTTTGAGGCACAGACTTCGGACTTATCAGACAGAGGGGTCTGTGGCGGCTGATCTGGGTGATCTGCTACACTTTTTTCTTTTTTTTTTTTGTACACTCCAGGGACAAAAATGCCTTGAGTTTCATGTGTAGAGCTGTGTTCAGCTCGGTTGGATTTTTAACCTTTTTGGGATGTTAGTCTAATTCCCTCTTGGATTATGATTTATTGTCAAGAAGTCAACAACTTCTTCAGACTCTTCTCCTTTCCTAGAGGATTTCGGCCCTTCAGGAAATAGTGATTCCTTGTGCAGGTTCTGCTCCTCCAATGTCAATAGCCATGAGGGTATTAGAATGATTGACATTGCTCTCTTCCGGGTGAGGGTAATATCACTTGCTTTAAGTACTATGATGTGCATGTCCGGAGTAAATCCTTCGGCCCCCGGTATAAGTGGCGTGGGGCAACGAGTTTCATTGCTAAATAATAATAAATAAAATAAATTATGCATAGATCGCCATTGTATGCTTGCGCACACATTGGAATTTGTCTTCCGCATTTAACCCATCCGTGCAGTGAGTGTACACGTGCCCAGAGCGGTGGGCTGCCATAATTATGGCGCCCGGGGAGCAGTTGCAGGGTTAAGTGTCTTGCTCAAGAGCACTTCAGTCATGTCCCAGGACCGGGATTCGAACCTTCCACCCTGCAGTCACAAGTCCGCTCCCTTACCTCTAGCCCACAACTGCCCCCCATGGGGATCGTATGGAATCCTTCTGGATTAAATGAGGACCTGAGTCTCCTTCAGCTATGTTCTGTAGGAAGATTACATCAGGTGGCAGATTTTTTCTGTATAACTCGGTTGAGGGAGTCAGTTTGGTAGGTCTATTCTAGGGTCTTCTAAGGGATCATTTGGATCTACTTTTTTTTGCTTTAGCAACAAGGACCTCAGTCCTTGCACGGTATTCTACTCTAGCCTATAGACTTAGAGGGATTATCCATTTAGGTCCCTAGGCCACCTCTTGTCTGGGATTTTTTTCCTGGGATTACCTATAACCCTAGGGGACCTTTTTAACCCTTAGCTGGCTGTTAAGTCGGGGCCTTTTTTTTTTTTTTTTTTTTTTTTTTTTGTTTTTTCCTAGCTCTGTAGTCCTGGGCTGTCAGGGAACCTGGGGCTGCCTTGGGCCCTGGGGCTGTGTCTAGTTCTAGGCTGCCTATAGACACAGAAGATATCTCTAGTCCTGGGTTGTCCCTAACTCCGGGCTAGTTCTTTTACCCGTACATGGAACCTTGCTATTTTTTTCTCAGATGCTAAGAATGTTTTTCTACCAGTACTGAGCAAGCTTCCCTTTATTCTTTATACACATTTTGGGCTAAACAGGCGAGCTATTGCAGCCTCTTGGTCCTCAGCAAGAGGTGTGTGTTTTTTTTTTTTTTTTTTTTTTTTTTTTTTTTTTTTTTTTTTTTTGCTGAACTCTCTTGATTAGATCTGCTGTCCTAGTAGGATCAGTCTTGTGGCATTAGTATCCTCCTTTCCATTCTTTCCCACCCAACGAGGTAGTACATGCCTATCTCTCAGGCATATGCTGCCCGAAGGATGTTTTGAGAAAACTAAGTTAGGTACCTGGTAACTTATTTTCTAAACATCCGAAAGGGCAGCATATGCCTACTTCCCTCCCCTTTTTTTTCTTATGTGGAGTTGGATTATGTATTGATTATGTGTTGGAGTTGTGGGTCTGTTTCTTTTCTCTTTCAGATCTCTACAACAACTGGGGAATGGGAGGAGGAGTCAAGATTTTATTCTGTCTGGTGGTCAGGTGTTCAGATTGGTAAGAGCCCGGAGGTCTCAGGCGTATGCTGCCCTTTCGGATGTTTAGAAAATAAGTTACCAGGTTTTTTTTTTTTTTTTTATAAAAAAAAAAAAAAAAAACCTTTGTCGTCCTAACCCTTCCTTCACTCTACATCAATGTTTAAAACGGATTTTAGCAGAAGCTAAAATTTGACTGGCATTTGTGACTTGCAGAGCTTTAGGTAACTTAACTTGCATTAGGGGACACTTCTTAACACCCTACTTCTTTCCTCCAGTAGAAGCTACAGCTGGAGGGATTTTTGTGTAACTTACTCCCCACACCCCGTTTTTCATCCTGTATTTGAGCAGCTTATTGGACCTTTCTTCAACCTGGTCCTCAGAATGCTATAGTGTGTGTGTGTGTGTGTGTGTTGTGTTTTTTTTTTTTTCTAAAAATAAGCTTTGTTTGTTGGGCAACCCTTATAACCAGATTTGTTTTTTAAGGACCATCAAACCTGCCACCTCTTCTTCCAGTATGTATTGCAAACCGTAGATGATGACTTTCAAATACATGTGCAAAGAAGAAGCTTCCAAAAAAGCTTGTGTAAAGCCATGCTGTCGTGTGATAAGTGTTCTTCCAATATCAAGTGAGTCACTTAAATCATCTTCATAGGGCTTTTAAAAGCGATTGCAATGTATAATATATGGTTGCCAGTTTTTTTTCTATTTTGCCCAGGTAGTTTCACAGGGGTCCTGTGGAGCTGCCTGATTACCCACACCCAATTGGAAATCAGCTGCACCTGGCTGAGGGTTTATCTGCTAGCCCATCCTCAGCTAGGGGGTGGCAGGAGATTTACTTTCTCACTAGAGAGAGTATTCTGGTACTGGTTCAGCCCAGCCATGGCCCAGGGCTAGCTGGTGTCCTTAATCCAAAAAGTAACCAGGCTCAATTTTCTCACTATCTTGGTACTTAAACAGTCCAGAACATGATGAGGCTTCATCTGGGCAAGGCCTAGTAAGTCTCTCTCATTCCATGAGGCTGCTGGAAACTGCTGCATCTTTTGGGTTTGATTTGGTTTATGCTTTCTTCCTTGCCCTGCTAAAGGGTTGTCATGTTTAGTATAGAATCCCTGTATTGCTGTACGCTGTTTAGTTTTTTCCTTTTTCCAAACCCAGTAAACCCTGTGCGGTCATCTATTCTTCGGATCAATAGTACCATTTAAAGCAGTCCCACACCTGTTCCCTGGCGAACATGTGCATGGTCAAATTCTGACAGGCTGGGGGGGTGGGGGGTTGCATCCAGATTGCATGGGCCAGCCTTGACCGGGGGCCAGGACAGACAGCCCATGCGATTTCTGGCGGCTAATTGGAGGTCCAATTTAATATCCTATTTTTAGTTTAATCTCTTTATTGAAATTTTTCAAATAGAAGGAGACATAACAGTACAAGAGTAATAGGTACAGTACAAGAGTAATAGGTACAGTACAAGAGTAATAGGTACAGTCAGATAAAAGTCATTCCAGGCCGCCACCCACCCGACAAAATACTGTTTGCATCTCTTAATCCCATTGGCGAGCCGTTGAATTACCAGGGTGCGGGTTAACCAGAAATTCAACTGTAGCGCAGCCAAGGCCCCGGTCAGGGGGGGTACCACAGTGGGTACACAAAGGGGGGCCCCTAGGCTGCGCGGGCCACCCCGGGCACCGGAGCGCCCCGATCAGGGGGGCAACACGTGGAGAGTCCACAATATGTAGCCCCGGTAAAGGGCCCAGAATTTGCCCCCAGGGGCGGAAAGAAGGCCCGAAGCGCTTGCGCCCCAAGAGAACACCCCCCCCAAGAACAAGTCGAGACAATAGGGAGATCAGTGGGAGCAGTCCAAGTCAAACCGGGGGGAACCCATGACATAAGACTGCAAAAAGAAAATGGAGGAATAGAGATTGAACAGAAGAGGGGGGAAAGGCAGGGGCAATGGGGAGGGGGAAGTTAACACACGGAGGGGAGGTAAGAGTGTAGTCGGGGGAGCCCCATAACATCGGCCTGCTGGCACATGCACTAGGAAGGCATCTCATGTATCGGGCTTCGTCTACGCGTCCGGCCACCAGATGAGTACGATGCAATATCTGCTGGGCATCCATACCACCACATGAGGACTTTTTCTCCTGAGCTGAGCTGGCCTCAACAAGCCGATGTGTCGGCGCGAAGATCTTCCAAGTTTCCTCTTCTATAATCGCCATCCCCAGGTCTCTTTTCCACCTGGACATGAACTCCAGTTCTGATGTGTGCCTGGAAGCCACTAGTATACTATAGAATGTCTATCGCGTGTTTCAGTGGTTGTGCCTGTGTGAGGCATTCCTCCAAAGGTGTCAGGGGAAGGGATGCCCTGGCAAAGTGCCCCCCCTGTAGTAAGAAACTCCTCAAGCTGCCAGTGGTGTAACCAAGATAAATGACCACCTACATTTTTTTGTTCTCTCATTTCTGCTAGGGATGGCAGCCTCCTTCTTACTATGTCCCTCAGCCTAATGTCCTCCGCTTCTCTCCAGGTCAAGAATCGGGGAGTGCTCGGTCCTGGCATGAATTCCGGGTTGTTTAAATAGTGGCGTAAGGGGGCCTAATATGCTATGTCTTTGTTTTATCTTGGTCCATAAAATTGTGCAAAAGGCCATATCGACTTTCCACTAGCAGTCGTGCCAAGACTGAGGCTTGAACGGCGTGGGATCGCCTTTATGCAATATCTAAAACATCTGAAGACTAAACCCCATAAAGGAGTCCATAGCCACTATAGATATAACTACTGCATTATTCTAAGCATACAGAGCATCCTGCTCCATCTATAATACTTACACATGGGTAATACTCCGCCAGAGGGCGCTGTTCACTGCAAACATGCAAAAACGGGCTCCTCCCGGCCCTTCATATACCCAGGGACCTCCCACAAATCCCCAGATTTCTCTGCAGTGCTGACTGCGAAGACATGAAGTATCTCTCTCTCGCAGGTGAGCGGGGCTGTTGCAGCCTGCGGGACTATTTCCACCCGTCCTCTTCAATACAGATGTGCCTCCCAGCCTGAGCTGCGCTGGTCGGGTGAAGGTAGGCAGCACCTCGTGTGCTCACGGAGCTACGCTCCACCGCAATCCCCCACCATAGGGTAGGCGGTTTAGGCCGATTGGTGAGCCTCCTATTAGATGCCCCTCATAGTGTTAATCCCTGGATGCAGGTCCGCTTTTCCCTCGCTTCCTCCTGTAGCTTGGGGGGGGGAGAGAAAGGGGGGGGGGGGGTATGTGTGGCAGTCCTAGTGTAATGTAACACGTTAAGGCCGTTGATCTGTCATTGGAACTTGGGTGTCAGTGCCGCGCTCCACATAAGCTTATGGTTGCGCGCATGTTTGTCCTTTCATACATGAGTGTGCTGCCCGGACGGCAGCATCATTCTCTAGCGTGAGAGCAATCTCCTTAATTACATTATGTATGTGCGTACTATCCACTACTGTCATTCACTTTGTGAAGGTTAGAGCTTCGCGCTCTTTGGGGGGGGTGGGGACTCGGCACAACGCGCCCTGCGTCACATCCAGATCAGGCCCGCCCCTCGAGTTTCGCTTGGCGCCATTTTGACTGTCTTTGCGCGCGTGGTTGTGATCCGCCTCCTCCTTTGGTCATGTAAGTGCCCTCTGGGGCGGTATTGGTTCCTATGATTTTTATTCGGCTGCGCATGGCACTGACACCCCCTCTTATCCCATTATGTCTTTCAGACGCCAGGATTTCGGTGGCTTCTCCCAGCCTGACATAGCGGGTCCACATAACAAATTCTCCCACATTCCTAGTGGGTCTTGGGGCATCCAGGGTTGCCTATTGCGTAAATCCCTGCGGGCATACTGCTCAGAAAATCACCATATGGAGGCATCTCAGAATTATGTACCCGGGGTCCCGCGGGGACATGACTGGCTGTGTGTAGCGTGTGGACTCCCCCCATGCCGTTGCTGACAGAGCACGGGTCTGCGGACCCTGTGCCGAGCAAGCACTGGACCTGCGAGCTGTGCCTGTGGCTGCACCTCGCTCTGATAGTCCCCTTGCCCAGATCATACTCCTGCTGAGTCGCATACAAGTGGGGAATTACAGCCTGATACGTCTTCTAGACGGCCTACGGCTGACCAGATTGTTGCGGGGTGGTCCGACCGCTTGGGCCCTGGCAGGAAGCAGCCTTGACGCCCCTGGCTTCTGCCTTTGCTACTGGATCGGAGGAGTTTACTTCTCCGCTTGATGCTCCGTCTGACGATGGAGAACTGTTCTCTGACCCAGATTCCTCTGAGGGGAGGCCGAGGGGTCATGACTATTCGGGCCATTGTTTGACATTGATGGTCTGTTGCTTAAGATCTTTAAGGCCCTGTCTATCTCTCTCCCTAGCGAGGCTCCCAAGCTGAGAGGGGAGCGTTTCCATACAGCGTCTGCGCGCTTGGAATTTCTCGAGCAGGCTCACTTCCATGATCTTGTACTCAAGGAATGGGAATGCCCCGCTAAGCTTCCAGGGGACTGGAATTGGAAATACCCTTTCCCCCCCCTGAGGTGGTTAATTGTTGGTCGTGGACGCACCGATCATTGGGGTCCCTAACCCCCCCTTCACTGTCCCGGCTTATAGCACTCTTCAAGATGTCGGACTGGCGCATCGATAGGCTGGCTTCACACGCCTTTGCTTGTGCAGGATCGGCGCTGCGCCCGGTCTGTGCTGCAGCCGTCACCGCAGTGGCCACTAGAACCCTCATAAGATGCTTGAGCATCACCCCGAGGATCTGGGAGGTGTTTAATGCACTCTCCAGTTGTGACATTTTTGTTAAATTTATCCTCTTAGCTCTGGATGACACCATCAGCATGTGTGCGACTTCTGCCCTAGTGGTGCCTATACGTCGCTTGCTCTGGCTGCGGCAGTGGGGTGCTGATGTGGTTGCTAAAAGAACTCTGACTGGACTTCTCTTCAGATGGCAACGCCTGTTTGGGGCCCGTCTGGACCTCTTTGGAAAAAAGGGCAACTCACCCCATCGCAGGCGGCCATCTCGGCCCCCTCGGGACAGGGATACCCCTCCATACCATAGTGTAACACGAGAACCTGGGGTGCCCTTTCTAGGGGCTGATGCAGACTCCTACCCCAGAAGCAGCAGACAACGTCCTGGGCCCCCCGGCCGGGTTAAGTCTAAATCCTTCCCCAAAACCCCCCGAGCATGATGGGACCCCCTCGCCCGCCTGGGTGAGGGGATGACTGTAGCACCCTGCTCCTATCAGGAGGCGTCTGGCCTCGTTCTGTTGGGTTCAGGAGAGGTAGTTCCTCCGGATGCAGGATAGTTTGCTGGGCTGTCCTTCCCGAAATCGTCAGGGTGCTTCTAGTCCCTGTCTGTCTTCAGGGTTGGTGCAGGCCTTGCTTGGCTTGCTAGGTCTGGGGTCATTTGCAGGACGCCCTTACCAGACAGTGGCTTGGGCCGCTACTCCAGTTTGTTTCCACATTCCCCTTAAGGATGAGGCAGTCTGGCCCAGTCGGACCTCACCTGGTTCGGCAATTGATATTCACTGGCAGTGATGCACGGTATTCTGAGTTGGGCTACCAGCGCCCTGCACCCAGTGGGCCTCTTGCCGTCTCTGGTATTTTTAGATGCTTATCTTAGCTCCCCTGTGTCTTCGGGACACCGAGGCTCTCACTGGTTGTGTTGGAAGGCCAACACTGCTGATTGTGGCCTTGCTGTTGGGCCCCTCTTCTGCTTCCTCTTCTGCTCCCTGTGCTTGCTAAAAGGCACTGCTGGGGGTGATGTCCCTGATGGGATCAGGGGGCGTCCGCACTACCACCTATCTGGTGGTCCTTCTTTCTTACAATCCCTGCTTCAAGCCGCGCTGGTTACTACACTAGCGGCGTTCTCTGGGAGTTATTTGGATGGGTGCTCAGTCACCTCCTATCCCTCATGGTTCCTTATCCGCTATCTCTCCATTCCTTGGATTCGGTTCAGGTTTGAGCCTTCTTCCTTGGCAACAAGTGGAATCCTGGTTACGGGTCCTCCGCCCCCCCTTGCTGACACCTTACTCTCGCCAGGCAGGATTGCGGCTGGTGGACCCGTTGGTGGCGTATCAGATGATGGCCCTTATATACAGAGCCTTTGGCCTCTTCAGCACAGTAGGTCTGTGCTCATTCCCCCTTGCTACGGTGGTTCCTCTTGAGCTGATTGTATTCACGGACCCTGTCAGGGGGCACCCCCTTCTTTGCTTGCATCTTCCTGTGAACGGTCACCTCGGGTACCAAGTCTTGCAGGTTGGCGGGGGGGGGGGGGGGGGGGGGATTTTCTTCAAAGACCCCCTGTGGTTCCTAGGTAGGGTCACTTAGAGGGTCCATCTTACCTACTGGCTTGTTAAAACAATGAGACTTCCGTTGACTCTATACGGCTGGACTTCTCCTCTTTTAGGACCTGTCTATTTGGGGACTCTTGGCCTGTTGGAAGACTAGGGCCTGTTTTTATTATTGGTCTGGAGCGTGAAGCAGGATGATCCCTCCTGGAGGGTTCCTGATACTGATCTGGGTGGGGGTCTATGCCCCCTGCTCCTCAGTGGTATTCGCTCCAATGGATGCCTTTCATGGCAGGTTGTGCGATCCTGGTGTCAACTAGGGGGGCTCTGTTGGGTCTCACTTATACCATAGGGGCTTTGCCCTTGTTTTTACTGTCCCAGAACATTCTGACTCTGGTCATGGGGGCTTAGTAAAATTATTCATAGACTTTCTATTTTATGTCTTCTCTTCATTCACCCTACTATGTGGGGTTCTGCGCACGGTCGTGCTGATAGAGACCTGTGAGATTGATGGCCCTGGGTGGCCTAGTGAACTGTGGTTTGCAGATGCTTCTGCTGAGGTCAGCGGACCTGTACGCTCTCTCAGGAGTGCGTTTCTGCCCTTGTCAGGCTCCTTATGTCGTCCCAATCTATAGACTCTAGTCTGGGGCTTGACAGCGGATTCATTCACCCCTTGGAGACGGGCTTATCTTCTGGGTGACTTGGTATATGGGGGGCTAGGAGCAAGCTTCTTTGGCTTCCTCTTCCTCCGTCTATTGTGGGTTATGGTGTACCCATATTGATTGGCATGTCTTGGTCTCTCCCCTGTTGGACGTTCTCGGTTCCCAGGGTTCTAGAGTTGTTACAGCATAGTTTGGGGTTGGCTCCCCATCTAGGTACTCTGAAGGTTCAGGTTCTGTCCTGTCTGCCTTCCTGTAGATGTCTGGTTCAGTCTCCCTTGTTAGGAGTTCTCTTGGGGATTTGGCATTTCCCAAGTAGTTCTATGGTCCCTGTTGGGATCAATTTTCATTCTGTCTTGCCCTGCAGATTGTTCCCTTGGGACTTATTCTGGATGCTGTCTGAGCGGTTTTGTAGTTCAAGTTGCCCCTCTGGGGGCTGTTGCTTCAGTCGGATGTGTGCCTGAGAAGGTGGCTCTGATTACTTAGCCATCGTTCATTAGATATAGATAGATATATAATATATATTACCATGATGTGGTGGTATTCCGCCCTACGCTGGACCCTATTGTCCGAGCTGGTGCATTATGATCATTGTTTAAGTCCTTTTGGTCTGCCTATGGGCCTTATTCCTAGTAATGCTGAAGTAAGGGGTCTACATTCCTAGTAATGCTGAAGTAAGGGGTCTACATTCCCTCAACAGGTGTGGAACCTTTCCTGGTTGTTCTTGTCCCTTGGGGGGGACTGATGCCCTTTGGGGTCTGCAAGCGCCTCCATATGTATGCGCCTGGTATCGTTTGCTTACAGGGCCTATGCGCCCTTTCGCCTGCTCTTTCTCGGATGGTTTGCCTTCCTGGTCCTGAGTTAAGGTTTCGGATTCTTGCTGATCCTTGTTAGTGAAGGGGTCAGTATCCCCGCCTGCCTGGCGGGAGACCAGTTGTCGTTTCCCCATTGGGGAGTTCTAAGTTTTGCAGAGGCTTCTGTTGCCTGTGGGCTGGTTGGGCCGTTACACTGGCCTATTCCTTTAAGGGGGAAGAATCTCCCTCTTTTTATTCCGTTTATATTGGTGGTTGGCCCATCAGCACCTAGTTTTCTGTAGAATAGGTTGCTAGACCGTTGCTTGTCTCTGTTCATACATTTTTCAAAGGTTTTGTTATGAGATTGACGTTAGAGCCTTTGCTCATGTCATACTTGGTAGCAAAGTTTTGCAGGTGACAGCGCCTTTACTGTCTGCTGTGCCTTTTTTGGGGATCCCACCCTATGTTATGGACACTGCTATTGGATGTCCCATGTGTAAGTATTATAGATGGAGCAGGACTTACTGTATACTTAGAATACAATTCTGTGAACTATTCACCTGTAGAATTGATATTATACGCATACAGCACGTCCTGCTCCACCCCACCCTGTTTTTACATTTTTCTGGATCCCCTGTATGGTGATTATCATTTACTATTGCTACCAGTTGGTGGTTGGTTTCTCCCGGCTTCTTTTCTCACTGCTTTTCAATGCTGGGGATTTGTGGGAGGTCCCTGGGTTTATGAAGGGCCGGGAGGAGCCTGTTTTTGCATGTCTGCAGTGAACAGCGCCCTCTGGTGGAGTATTACCCATGTGTAAGTATTATAGATGGAGCAGGACGTGCTGTATGCGTATAATACCAATTCTACAGGTTAGTATTTCGCAGAATTGTATTTTTCGTCCTTTAAGACGCATCTGCCCCCCCCCCCCCCCCAATATAACATGGCCAGTGTGGCATGTTCTTCCACCCCCCATTCCTCATAAAGGCAAAAGTAAACTCTTCTTTCCATCCTTCCGGCTGTCCCCTCCATCTTCGCTGTACCTGCTGCGCACATAGACACCCGGCTCGGTACAGCAGGTGGACATGGCCGATGCTCGAGCGTCGGCTATGTCCACTGCTGAATGAAGCCAGGTGTCGTGTGTGCAGGTGCCATGGAGAAGGTGTGGCAGCTGCCTCCGCCACTTCCCCACGGCGCTAGCACACAGATCGAAATACCGGGCTCTGTACAGCGGTGGGCGTGGGTGACGCTCCAGCATCGGCCACTCCCACCTGCCAGTGGAGACTTTGGGGATGGGGTGTGGTTTCCAGCCTTCTGGCCGTTGAGAATGGAGGGGGCGGGGCTACTGCATTCATGCAGTCTGTGGCTCCACACCCTCTCCTTTCAGCACAAGACGCCACCATTTTTGGAAAGGTGCCAGAGCAGAAATTCTGTTGGCTGAGGCTCGTTCAGCGTGGATTTTGCCCCAATCTATTCTGATGTGTTTATCTTCCAGGGTGGGGGTCTGGAAGCTACTGCATGCATTCTTTGTGGGTTGATCTCAGTTGTTGGGCCGTGTTTCTTTCTGTATAGTGTCTGCAGGTCGGGTGAAGGGCAGGGGCTTAGCACACCAGCTGTACTGGCTAGCGTACAGAGTGGCCATATTACCATATCGGAGGCACTGGAGTTTTGTACCTTAATGGAAGGTGGTGCTGTGTACCGCTGACCTTGGACGAGGGGCGGCTCCTGTGCACCGGTTGCATTGCAGTCCTGTGGCACCTTACGCAGTTGGCAGGTTCCGTACCTCTTCCGGACTATGTTTCCCCTGTGGCATCCACCTTGGACTCCTGAGCAGGATACCACCTCAGTGGGGTGGGGGGGCTGCCGGCTCAATTCTTGTCCCAGGGTCTCTCATAAGGAAGTGGCAGGCAGAGTGGCATGTTTGGAGAGTATGGTCTGTAGCCTTGGTCCCCTGGGGCATCCAAGGTCGGTCTGACCAAGCAGGAAGGCCACTGTTAAAGTGGACTAACACCCAGGATCGGGGGTGCCCCGCTGTGTGAAACCCCCCCCAGAAACCCCAAAAAACTCACCTCTCCCCACTCCCACGTGAACGCCGCAGCCAATCCCCGCCAACGTCCAGGCGGGGGACAGGAACGTCCAAGCCGCCGCCGCCTCCCGTGCGTCACACTCGGCGCGCCTGCCATTTACAGAGGGCCGGCGCGGGCGCGCGCATGTCTAGAGGGGCGGAGGCGGATCAGGTAAGGTCTTCTTGGGGTTTTTGGGGGGTTTCACCCCGCGGGACATCCCGATCTCTGATGTCCCGCGGGGTGGGAGGTGATCGGCCCGGGAATCTTATAGATTTCCGGGCCGATAACACCTGGGTGTTGGTCCACTTTAAGTGCAAGCACATTCAGGCGGAATCCTGAGGATTCCAGCTTCAGCAGCGAGGACTTCTTTAGCACTTGATCTCCAGTTTCAGTCGGTCAGAGGGGGGGGTGTCATCCAGCAGCGCAGAGGAGTTGGACCCGCATGTGCCTGTCGCCCCTTCGGATCATGCCTCTAAGAGCTCATCAAATTGATCCATTGCAAGTTTGGAGGTCCTGCACCTGGCTAACACTATGCAGTGGCAGAAGCGGCAGCCAGGCAGGTGTTTCCAAGACTCCTATTTTTGACAGGCTGGTGGAAAAGGAGTGGGAGAGACTGGATAAGCTTCCTTGTTCTCCCTGATACCAGATACCCCTTACCAGAGGAAGCGGTTAAGGTCTGGTCTTGCCACCTGAGGTAGACTATACAATATCGGCATGCTTAAATTCCTATTTCAAATAGTGCAGCCCTGGGAGAGCCAGTGGATAAAGAGGTTAGACCAGCTTGCTCAGCATTCATCCGGCTTGCGGCGCATCCCTGGCGACCATGGAGGGAAAGGTCCTGAAAGGGGCAGCAGTGGAGGCATTTTTAAAGAATGGGATCTCTCACTCCTCTGCGCTTCGTCTGAACACTTTTGCTATGGAGATTTTCAGGTACATTATTCCAGCAATGGATGGTGTGCCTGGTGACTAGGGGTCTGCCCTTGTGGTGCACAGTCTGACTGAAGCAGTGGTTGGCTGACACTGCCTCCAAAAAGATGCTTACTGCCCTCCCCTCCTCTGGGGGGTCATCTTTTCAGTGAACCTCTAGATGACCTAGTCAGGAAGGACATGGGAGGGAAATCAACTAGTCTTCCACAGAAGCGGAAACAGGACAATTCTCGTCCCGTTGGAGGATCTAATTATTCCAGACACCACAAGGACAATTCGGGGAAGAGGAGGCCACAGGGGAAGCCCAAGCCCCCTCAGGGTTGACCGGGCGCCCACACCCAAACTGGTGGAGGAAAGGCTGCTGCACTGCGCACCAGTGTGGAGTGATAGGATATCTGATGCCTCTGTCCCGGAAGTTGTCTTCTGGGTACAAGAGTTCTGGACCAGGCCTCCACACTGTTTTTTGGCGATTAAGGATGGTGGTTTGTGAATGCTCAAATCTCTCCTGCTTGGCCTGGGAGTGCCCCCATCAGACCGGTACTGCGGCTGTTACTCTTCATCGCCCCCCAAGAAGGACTGATCCATTCGGACGATCCTGGATCTCCTCCATCGTTTTTGTTCAGATGCAGACGTTCCCCACAAAATAAGACCTGTCTACAGGGATATTTCTGGCCATGGTGGATGCTTATGTGCATATCCCAAATTAATTTTTTGGGTGGTATTTGCACCTTGCGGTCCCGTCCCTTCTACTGTTTGGCGCCTCAGCAGCTCGATTATTGTGAAATTATAGGAGAGGGAGAAGAGACGGAGGTCTTCTATCCTCACACCCTTGCTGATTTATAGCTAGGAGGAAGGGGAATTTTGTCAGGGCCTCCTCTGGGTTTCTTGTTTGATGCACGTGTGCTGCTGTTAAAGAGGCATGATTTAACTTGGCTTCCGTTATAAAACTATTCCCAAGCATCTAAAGTTAATATATTTTAAGCTTTTAGTCACTTATTCTTTCCCCCACTGAGCTGCAACTCTGTTTAGGACTTTAGGATACGGGTGCCACCATCTTGACTCAGAAGCATCACTTACTGAGGAGAGTGGGATAAAGTAAAGAGGCGGGTTTTAGCTGTGCTTTGCTCAGACAGAGCAGAGCTGGGGTCAGGAAAAGGTCAGCAATCCCAGAATGCAGAGCAGCACAGTCAGACACTTCCTGTTTGCAGGCTGCCTGATGTTACATGAACCGCCATTTTGGATGTTTAAAGGCTCATAACATGCAGTAGATGCAGGCAGGATTTTTAATGTGAGCAATCTATGTGCAGGGTGTGGGAAACATAAGATAGGCTCTTATTCAGAGTGAAGGACCGCTTTAACGTGTGTGTGTCCCTCTATCTGCATCAATAGGGAATTCTCCTTTGGATCAACACAATCTGCATCCTAATTCATTGGTCACTGTCTGCACAATCTGGAAAGAGATCCAGCTTTGCCCGCTTTTTTTACTAAACCCCCTGAGAGTTCAGACTTGAAACTATCTTAATCCAGCTCGGGATCCAAGGCCGAGAAGAGTAAGAGGTGCCCGATTTGCGAGGCCAAGCTTATCGGATTCGCATACAAAGCCCCTCTGTCACTTCTGTACTGAGGGTGGTCAACAAAGAACCCCCCCCCCCCCCCCCCGACACCAGATTCATATGCCAGAAATTATCTCTGAAGAAAGGAGTCTTCCGCTTCTGAGGGAGAAGAACAAGGGTCAGTTACTGAGGCCCCCACATTGGATTTTTTTTTTTTTTTTTTTCCCTGGGAGGGGAGTTATTGGTCTAGGAGCATTGAGGAAAAGGGTGCACCCCTAGAGTCTAGATTTGGTTCCGGAAGCGCCTTTGTCCTTTTCCCATTAATCCGTTCAGGATGCTATTCTGAATGAATGGAAGAAGGCGATTAGGAAAACAAGTCAGGGAACCTCTGAGGAAGATTCAGTTTTTTGGGAGAAATGCCCTAAATTGGATGCAACTTTTGTGAAGGTCTCCAAGGTGGTAGATATCGCCTTTGAGGATTTCAGGATTCTTAAGGACCCTTTGGATAAAAAGATGGATTGACTTTTTAAAAGAGCTTGGCAGGCTGAAGCCTGTGCACTAAGACAATTCTGGCTTCTACTTGTGTGGCGAAGAACTTTGAATTATTGGCTACAACAGCTTAAATCTAGTTTGGTGGAACAAACTAGTTTGGAAGAAATCCTTTAAAGCTTTATTTTTTTTTTTTTTGATAGCCTTGTTTCAGACACGATTGCAGAGTCAGGTTTCTGGCCATGGCATTGACTAATTCGGTCTGCAGGACTCTTTGGTCGAAGACCTGGTCAGGTGATATTGGCTCTAAATTTCGTCTGTGCAATTCCTTTTTGTCCAGAAGAGAAGGTTCTGGATAGATCAGCAGACAAAAATGTTTTCTGACCCGAATTAGGGGTTCAAGAAGTAACTATTTGCTTATCAATCTTCCATTAGGCGCTCATATCTTAACAGGGAGGCTCCCAAGAGAGCTAGGGGACCCCCTTCCTCCACCTCTTTCTCCAGTAAGGGAAGTGTAGGTTCAACCCTGTTTGGCACCTTTAACCAGGCCCCAGTTATGAGGCTGGCATCATTGTCTTTGGTCTAGGCTGAAAGTCCTTCCACATCTGCTGGGAAACCCTGTTGAATTGTCCCTATTTCCAGGGGTTTAAGGAAAGGCTTCCACATAGAATTTATCCAGGCCCCTCCCTCATATTTCTTTGTCACCTTTTTTTCCGGGAGGGGGGGCAGGGAGGAGATTTTGGCTATCAGACAGCCTAGCCTCCATGTTGTCCAAGAGGGTGACTGTATCTAGCCTCCATGTTGTCCAAGGGGGTGTATGTATCTGTCCCTCTCCTCCAACAGGGCTGGTTTCTATTCCAGCATCTCTTTGGTAAGAGGCATCAGGAGGATTCAGGTTTATTCCAAATCTAAAGAGACAATCTTCTAGTGCGGTACAGACCTTTTACCCATGGAGACCATCTTTTCAGTCAGTCTGCTGCCTCCTGGGTCCTTCATGGTGTCAACTGACCTAAAAGATGCTTATTGCCAAAATCTTGAGTCTCTCTGCCCAGCCCTTCCAATTTGTCAGTCTTCCTTTCGTTCTAGCCTCAGCACCCAGACCCTTTACCAAGGTACTGGCCAGACCGCTGGCATATCTGAGACAAAAAGGATCTGCATTGTAGCTTACCTGGACTATCTGTTACTCTTTGCTCCAAGCAGGGAGAAATTGCTTCAGGATCCCTGACAGCTATTGGTGCATTTGGGTTGGGAACTGAATTACGAGAAGTCAGCCTAGTTCCATCTCGGGTCATGACCTATCTAGGGTTTGAGATCAATACAATTCTTTAGAATATTTTACTTCCCCAGAAAATAGAGACCCTCCAGGAAGCAGTCTGGTCCTTTTTGCGCCAGTCAGACAACCTTGGTACACCAAGCAATGAAGGTCCTGGGGTATTTGACATCTGCATTTTCTACAGTAAGGTGGGGTCAATTGCATTCAAGAACTCAACTGCACATCTTGAACTGGGACAGATCCCAGGGGTCTTTGCAAAGGCTGATTCTAGTTCCAGAGATTTCTTTACTGGTTCGAGAGTGGTGTTCAAGGACTGGTTTGCCAGCGGTCTGGCACGGAGGGGCACCAAAGACCACGTTTTGACATTCTCCTCTTGGATGGGAAGCCCTTTGAGGAGTCCGGACGGCTAAGGGATGATATTCCAAGGCTTTAAGTCAGCCTTCCTCGAATCTAAGGTAATTGATTATTGTGAAGGGAACTCTGTTCACATTTGCACATCATCTAAATCGCCCTGTTCATCATCTAAATCGCCCTGTTCAGAACAGACAATGCTACTACGATGGCTTATTTAAAGTGCAATGGATGAACGATCAAGACTCTCATATTAAATTTCTTACCAGGAAGGTTTTGTTCTTGGTGGCAATAACTTCGTCACTCAGTGTTAGTGAACTTCAGGCATAATCTTGTTGCCCTTTTTCTTCAGATTTTTCAAGATCAAGTGGTATTAAGGGTGGATCTCGGCTACCTCCCAAAAATGTCCTGATTTTTCACAGAACTAAAGATTATTCTTCCCTCGGTGGACAGTAAAGATTCTTCAGTGCAGAAATCTTTGGACATCGGTCTGCTAAAGATATTCCAGAAGACATGCTCTAAGAACTTGAGAAAAGCAGACAGCCTGTTTGTATAATTCTCGGGACCAAGAAAGGGGCAACGAGTTTCTAAATCGGCAGTGGCACGTTGGAAGAATGCTATTCCTATAGCCTATCGTGGATCACCACTTCCAGGAAGAGTTACCGCTCACTTGATGAGGTGTCTACATCTTGGGCAGTGCTTTTGGTAGGAGTGTTTCTCGTGCTGAATTTCCCACCCAATAGAGGTTATCTCTCACGTGTATGTTGCCCAGAGGATGTTTTTGAGAACTTTAGTTACCTGGTAACTTGTTTTCGAAACATCCGAACAGGCAGCAAATGGTTTCCCTCCCTAACCATATCAAATATCCGAACAGGCAGCAAATGGTTTCCCTCCCTAACCATATCAAATACATTAAATTTTTAATCTGTCTTAACTTTTTCAGATCTAATTGTCTAATTCTGGTGGTCAGGTGTTCCATTTCAAGGGGTGGAGACATGAGGTCCCATGTGTATACTGCCCGTTTGGATGCTTAGAAAAGAAGTTACCAGGTAACTAACACAGATTCATCTGTACGTTCATGCAGGGCACTGCGCATGTTCTTCTAGACGCTCACTGATCCTCCCCTGGGATCTCAACCCGGTCCTATCGGTGGTACAGCCCATGGCGGGAAGCCTCTCTAGCGACACTCACTCTGAGTATTTTTTTTTTTCTTGTGGCAATTGCCTCCATCCGGAGGGTTTCAGAGCTGGGTGCAGGGTGCACTATCGATTAAAGTCACCCAATTTGGTGCTGGACCAGGCCACGTTCCCTTTTTTTTTTTTTTTTTTTTTTTTTGCCGAAGGTGGGCTCTCTTCCATCTGAATCAGATCATACTGCCCTTTTTGTGTCCATGCCCCACTCATAAGGATAGACTCCTGGATGGAGTTGGGGCATTATTTCTTGGCAGGTACGCAAGATGGACTTTTGTTTTTGATCCCAGAAGGACCTCTGAGGGGCGGTCGTACAAGGAAGTACACCTGCAAAGGTAGGGAGGTGCTCTTCAGAGTAACCGCTCACTCTACCAGGGAGATTGCCATAACCTGGGCCTTCCGGAACCAACCATCGGTTGACCAGGTGTGCAAGGCAGCGACCTGGTCCTCCCTTCACACCATCACCAAGTTTGAGTTAATGTCCAGGCATTGGCTCATTCCGCACTGAGACGTAAGGTGTTGCAGACAGTGGTGATGCCCCTCTAGTTTGAGGTTTCAGTTTCGCTGTCCTGGTTATGTTGATTCATTCGGATGTTTGTTGTAGCACGCTCCCGCCCTTAACGAGGATACTGCTTTGGAATGTCCCACACGTTGCTGATAGTGGTGCTCCAGAATGGCAGGGACGAGACCAAGGAAATTTGTGTACTCGGCAGTAAATTTTCTTGTCTTCCATTTTGGTGCACCTCACCCGCCCTACTGTTTTTGTTGCAACTTCATCGGTTGCGGTTGATGCAGTCTACAGGGTTTTTTCTTTTGCTAGGTTCGGAACCAGTTATGCGTGATACACGCAAGTTAGCATCGCTCCCCTCCTGGGGGTGTCCGGCCACAGCCTGCCCCATATAGGCCGGGAGGAGCTTAGTTTGCTTTTTCTTGCAGTCTCTGCCTATGGCTGCAGTTAACCCACGCCTTGCTGATGGTGGTGCCCCAGAATGGAAGATGACGAGATAAGAAATTTACCAGTGAGTACTTTTTTAACATTTAACCCTTTGTGAACTGGTAAGGGGTCCATGAGAACCCTATACCAGGCCACAAGGCTTGGGGGGGCTGGCAAGTCACCTGCGGCTAGCTGGTTTGTAGCCTGCAGGCGGTCCAGGCATATGGCTAAGATCCTTTCCAGGATGCCTCATCAAGATAAACTGGGATGTATTTATGCCTATTTTTAATTCAGGAATTGACTTTTATAGTATAGTTAGTCTAATGCTTCCTTGGGCTGACTGTATTTTTCCTGTATTTTGCTCTTTGGTCACCCCTGTGGTCAAGGCTAAAGAAAAGGAAAGACCAGGAGGATCCCAAACTAAAGGAGCCTAGACCAGTCGGACCAATATTTTACCTGACTCGTTGAATAAAGCATGTTGTCAGCCATGTTTGGAACATAGAATGGGTCTTGGCAGGTCGGTGGAGACCTCCCTATCCCCCCCACCCTAAATGAGCTGGCTGACCTCCTTGCAGATATTTGACACCATGAATATCCAACGGGTGGATGAGTCCTGATCTATGTAGGATGCCATGTATAATAAGTTGTCGGTAAAGTAAGAGGTGTTTTTTCCTCTTCACTCTTTGCCATTCCTTTTTCATTAAGTAATGCCCAGAAGAGATTTTTCTTGCTTCGGTTGAAATATTTCCTTTCAAGGTGCAGACATTTCAGCCTGTGCTAAGTGCCCAACGCTGGATGCTTCACTCACACAAGTCTCAGATCTTCAGATTTAAGTTTTGAAGATTTGGGTACCCTTAGAGCCTATGGATAGGTGTATCGAAGGTATCGAAGGTATGCTTAAATTGGCTTGGGACAATGCTGTTTTTTCACTTAGATCCACCTTATCGTCAAATTGTATTCCATGTAACCTAGGAGTTTGGTTAAATAACCTTAACGGTTACATTGAAAGATACACCTAGACAGACCCAGCTAGACTCTGCTTTAAAACATGGCCTTGGCTGAGGCATTTAGAGCTGCAGCTAAGACCACTGGTCTTTCAAACTGTGCTAGAAAATCTATTTGGCTAGAGACCTGGCAAGGGGGATCTAGAACAAGGCTGTGTGGCCTCCCCTTTGAAGGTACCCTTTTGTTTGGATCTAAGACACTGTTCTAGATAGATCCTTGGAAACTGAAAAAGCTAATCATTTTCCTATCATGGTCAGGAGTCGGTCCAAGGAAGCGGAGCCCAAAAGACAATGGGGGCCTCGCAGGGGAGCCCGTAGACCCAGTTTGGTCTTGCGATTCTCTCAGATTTGGAAATCTGTCCTTTCAATACAGGGCACTGCTATTTGGAATCTCTGCGGCACCCAGGATATCTACCAAAATCCTAGCCAAAGCAGTGTGCCATTTAAGGTTCAGGGGGATTAGATCGTCCACAAGGAATGATAGTATTGTCAGCCAGTTCAGAGACCACCCTTCAGGAGAATGTGACAGAACGGGGGTGGGGCTCTTAAACTGTTTTACCTCTGGGGGGCTCTCTCCCCTTCTGTTACCTTTCTGGGGGGGCTCTCTCCCCTTCTGTTACCTTTCTGGGGGGGCTCTCTCCCCTTCTGTTACCTTTCTGGGGGGGCTCTCTCCCCTTCTGTTACCTTTCTGGGGGGGCTCTCTCCCCTTCTGTTACCTTTCTGGGGGGGCTCTCTCCCCTTCTGTTACCTTTCTGGGGGGCTCTCTCCCCTTCTGTTACCTTTCTGGGGGGGCTCTCTCCCCTTCTGTTACCTTTCTGGGGGGGCTCTCTCCCCTTCTGTTACCTTTCTGGGGGGGCTCTCTCCCCTTCTGTTACCTTTCTGGGGGGGCTCTCTCCCCTTCTGTTACCTTTCTGGGGGGGCTCTCTCCCCTTCTGTTACCTTTCTGGGGGGGGCTCTCTCCCCTTCTGTTACCTTTCTGGGGGGGGCTCTCTCCCCTTCTGTTACCTTTCTGGGGGGGGCTCTCTCCCCTTCTGTTACCTTTCTGGGGGGGGCTCTCTCCCCTTCTGTTACCTTTCTGGGGGGGGCTCGCTCCCCTTCTGTTACCTTTCTGGGGGGGGCTCGCTCCCCTTCTGTTACCTTTCTGGGGGGGGCTCGCTCCCCTTCTGTTACCTTTCTGGGGGGGGCTCGCTCCCCTTCTGTTACCTTTCTGGGGGGGGCTCGCTCCCCTTCTGTTACCTTTCTGGGGGGGGCTCGCTCCCCTTCTGTTACCTTTCTGGGGGGGGCTCGCTCCCCTTCTGTTACCTTTCTGGGGGGGGCTCGCTCCCCTTCTGTTACCTTTCTGGGGGGGGCTCGCTCCCCTTCTGTTACCTTTCTGGGGGGGGGCTCGCTCCCCCTTCTGTTACCTTTCTGGGGGGGGCTCGCTCCCCTTCTGTTACCTTTCTGGGGGGGGCTCGCTCCCCTTCTGTTACCTTTCTGGGGGGGGCTCGCTCCCCTTCTGTTACCTTTCTGGGGGGGGCTCGCTCCCCTTCTGTTACCTTTCTGGGGGGGGCTCGCTCCCCTTCTGTTACCTTTCTGGGGGGGGCTCGCTCCCCTTCTGTTACCTTTCTGGGGGGGGCTCGCTCCCCTTCTGTTACCTTTCTGGGGGGGGCTCGCTCCCCTTCTGTTACCTTTCTGGGGGGGGCTCGCTCCCTTCTGTTACCTTTCTGGGGGGGGCTCGCTCCCCTTCTGTTACCTTTCTGGGGGGGGCTCGCTCCCCTTCTGTTACCTTTCTGGGGGGGCTCGCTCCCCTTCTGTTACCTTTCTGGGGGGGGCTCGCTCCCCTTCTGTTACCTTTCTGGGGGGGGCTCGCTCCCCTTCTGTTACCTTTCTGGGGGGGGGCTCGCTCCCCTTCTGTTACCTTTCTGGGGGGGGCTCGCTCCCCTTCTGTTACCTTTCTGGGGGGGGCTCGCTCCCCTTCTGTTACCTTTCTGGGGGGGGCTCGCTCCCCTTCTGTTACCTTTCTGGGGGGGGCTCGCTCCCCTTCTGTTACCTTTCTGGGGGGGGGCTCGCTCCCCTTCTGTTACCTTTCTGGGGGGGGGCTCGCTCCCCTTCTGTTACCTTTCTGGGGGGGGGCTCGCTCCCCTTCTGTTACCTTTCTGGGGGGGGGCTCGCTCCCCTTCTGTTACCTTTCTGGGGGGGGCTCGCTCCCCTTCTGTTACCTTTCTGGGGGGGGCTCGCTCCCCTTCTGTTACCTTTCTGGGGGGGGCTCGCTCCCCTTCTGTTACCTTTCTGGGGGGGGCTCGCTCCCCTTCTGTTACCTTTCTGGGGGGGGCTCGCTCCCCTTCTGTTACCTTTCTGGGGGGGGCTCGCTCCCCTTCTGTTACCTTTCTGGGGGGGGCTCGCTCCCCTTCTGTTACCTTTCTGGGGGGGGCTCGCTCCCCTTCTGTTACCTTTCTGGGGGGGGCTCGCTCCCCTTCTGTTACCTTTCTGGGGGGGGCTCGCTCCCCTTCTGTTACCTTTCTGGGGGGGGCTCGCTCCCCTTCTGTTACCTTTCTGGGGGGGGCTCGCTCCCCTTCTGTTACCTTTCTGGGGGGGGCTCGCTCCCCTTCTGTTACCTTTCTGGGGGGGGCTCGCTCCCCTTCTGTTACCTTTCTGGGGGGGGCTCGCTCCCCTTCTGTTACCTTTCTGGGGGGGGCTCGCTCCCCTTCTGTTACCTTTCTGGGGGGGCTCGCTCCCCTTCTGTTACCTTTCTGGGGGGGGCTCGCTCCCCTTCTGTTACCTTTCTGGGGGGGGCTCGCTCCCCTTCTGTTACCTTTCTGGGGGGGGCTCGCTCCCCTTCTGTTACCTTTCTGGGGGGGGCTCGCTCCCCTTCTGTTACCTTTCTGGGGGGGGCTCGCTCCCCTTCTGTTACCTTTCTGGGGGGGGCTCGCTCCCCTTCTGTTACCTTTCTGGGGGGGGCTCGCTCCCCTTCTGTTACTTTCTGGGGGGGGGCTCGCTCCCCTTCTGTTACCTTTCTGGGGGGGCTCGCTCCCCTTCTGTTACCTTTCTGGGGGGGGCTCGCTCCCCTTCTGTTACCTTTCTGGGGGGGGCTCGCTCCCCTTCTGTTACCTTTCTGGGGGGGGCTCGCTCCCCTTCTGTTACCTTTCTGGGGGGGGCTCGCTCCCCTTCTGTTACCTTTCTGGGGGGGGCTCGCTCCCCTTCTGTTACCTTTCTGGGGGGGCTCGCTCCCCTTCTGTTACCTTTCTGGGGGGGGCTCGCTCCCCTTCTGTTACCTTTCTGGGGGGGGCTCGCTCCCCTTCTGTTACCTTTCTGGGGGGGGCTCGCTCCCCTTCTGTTACCTTTCTGGGGGGGGCTCGCTCCCCTTCTGTTACCTTTCTGGGGGGGGCTCGCTCCCCTTCTGTTACCTTTCTGGGGGGGGCTCGCTCCCCTTCTGTTACCTTTCTGGGGGGGGCTCGCTCCCCTTCTGTTACCTTTCTGGGGGGGGCTCGCTCCCCTTCTGTTACCTTTCTGGGGGGGGCTCGCTCCCCTTCTGTTACCTTTCTGGGGGGGGCTCGCTCCCCTTCTGTTACCTTTCTGGGGGGGGCTCGCTCCCCTTCTGTTACCTTTCTGGGGGGGGCTCGCTCCCCTTCTGTTACCTTTCTGGGGGGGGCTCGCTCCCCTTCTGTTACCTTTCTGGGGGGGGCTCGCTCCCCTTCTGTTACCTTTCTGGGGGGGGCTCGCTCCCCTTCTGTTACCTTTCTGGGGGGGGCTCTCTCCCCTTCTGTTACCTTTCTGGGGGGGGCTCTCTCCCCTTCTGTTACCTTTCTGGGGGGGGCTCTCTCCCCTTCTGTTACCTTTCTGGGGGGGCTCTCTCCCCTTCTGTTACCTTTCTGGGGGGGGCTCTCTCCCCTTCTGTTACCTTTCTGGGGGGGCTCTCTCCCTTCTGTTACCTTTCTGGGGGGGCTCTCTCCCCTTCTGTTACCTTTCTGGGGGGGGCTCTCTCCCCTTCTGTTACCTTTCTGGGGGGGGCTCTCTCCCCTTCTGTTACCTTTCTGGGGGGGGGCTCTCTCCCCTTCTGTTACCTTTCTGGGGGGGGCTCTCTCCCCTTCTGTTACCTTTCTGGGGGGGGCTCTCTCCCCTTCTGTTACCTTTCTGGGGGGGCTCTCTCCCCTTCTGTTACCTTTCTGGGGGGGGCTCTCTCCCCTTCTGTTACCTTTCTGGGGGGGGCTCTCTCCCCTTCTGTTACCTTTCTGGGGGGGCTCTCTCCCCTTCTGTTACCTTCTGGGGGGGGCTCTCTCCCCTTCTGTTACCTTTCTGGGGGGGGCTCTCTCCCCTTCTGTTACCTTTCTGGGGGGGGCTCGCTCCCCTTCTGTTACCTTTCTGGGGGGGGCTCGCTCCCCTTCTGTTACCTTTCTGGGGGGGGCTCGCTCCCCTTCTGTTACCTTTCTGGGGGGGGCTCGCTCCCCTTCTGTTACCTTTCTGGGGGGGGCTCGCTCCCCTTCTGTTACCTTTCTGGGGGGGGCTCGCTCCCCTTCTGTTACCTTTCTGGGGGGGGCTCGCTCCCCTTCTGTTACCTTTCTGGGGGGGGCTCGCTCCCCTTCTGTTACCTTTCTGGGGGGGGCTCGCTCCCTTCTGTTACCTTTCTGGGGGGGGCTCGCTCCCCTTCTGTTACCTTTCTGGGGGGGGCTCGCTCCCCTTCTGTTACCTTTCTGGGGGGGGCTCGCTCCCCTTCTGTTACCTTTCTGGGGGGGCTCGCTCCCCTTCTGTTACCTTTCTGGGGGGGCTCGCTCCCCTTCTGTTACCTTTCTGGGGGGGGCTCGCTCCCCTTCTGTTACCTTTCTGGGGGGGCTCGCTCCCCTTCTGTTACCTTTCTGGGGGGGGCTCGCTCCCCTTCTGTTACCTTCTGGGGGGGGGCTCGCTCCCCTTCTGTTACCTTTCTGGGGGGGGCTCGCTCCCCTTCTGTTACCTTTCTGGGGGGGGCTCGCTCCCCTTCTGTTACCTTTCTGGGGGGGGCTCGCTCCCCTTCTGTTACCTTTCTGGGGGGGCTCGCTCCCCTTCTGTTACCTTTCTGGGGGGGCTCGCTCCCCTTCTGTTACCTTTCTGGGGGGGGGCTCGCTCCCCTTCTGTTACCTTTCTGGGGGGGGCTCGCTCCCCTTCTGTTACCTTTCTGGGGGGGGCTCGCTCCCCTTCTGTTACCTTTCTGGGGGGGGCTCGCTCCCCTTCTGTTACCTTTCTGGGGGGGGCTCGCTCCCTTCTGTTACCTTTCTACTCTGGGGGGGCTCGCTCCCCTTCTGTTACCTTTCTA